>OY728131.1:1033242761-1038242761 GCA_963277665.1 Viscum album | reverse complement strand
TTCATGCTTTGCCAAACCCTGCCAAATTCTCTTATCCACTTCCCTAGAAGCATACTAGAGGTACTGGTCTTCTTCAAAGACCAATTTTAGTTCCTTAAGAGGAGGTCTCAAAGAGGCGCTTCAAAGAAGAGGTAATGTCCATTACCGATTCTTTCAACTTTATTTCTTCTTCCACTTCTTCTTATTTAGTTGTTTCATTATAAATTAATAACATAAGTATCACTCATATACTGATATGTTATTATACTTATGAAACAACCCTATTTCACAATTTATCCATCCTATGAAAAATGAAATCCTTGCTCGTGCGTACGTTCGGAATACCGTCTCCACACAGTGGTGTAATCTATTTTCCACCACCACCTTACTTGGATGGGTATAATGGTGTAAATAATGACTATATATGATTATTTTAAAGTGATATTGATTCTGTAATATTATACAAACACTCTAATACAATTCCACGATCTTGGGAATGATATCATCGCTCGTGCGTACGTACGGACTACCGTCTCCACGACGCGATGAGATTCACTCTCCATGTTAACCATTCATGAATGATTATAAAGTATATATATTAAATAATTATGAAATATATGACATAATAATGATACTGGATTTATTTATATATATATATGTATGTCATTTACTTAATTCCATTCAATTCAAAATGGAAACGAAAACAGCGTTCATGCGTACGTACGACCTACCGTCTCCATGAACGGTGTATTTCATTCCTTTTATAGACATATAATATATATGTATATGATGAATATATATTATATATAATGCATGTTTTACATTCTAGAAATATGTAAATCAGGATATAAGTAATAATATCATGAACAACAAGTCAAAACACATAAGATAAATGAAATGATTTTACCCCGAACGCTGCTTTAACATGGAATTTACAAAAGAATGGGTAATATAAAGTCATAAGTGAAACATATATGATATCATAACAATGAATATGATTCTTTAATAAGTCAATTACATTATTTAGATCATTATACAGGAGGTTCAGATACGTACGAAGCATATCAGACCTAAGGTAAGGGATAATTGTGCAAATCTGAATTTTATCCGAGATTGCTTATTCGTAAGTAATTACTGGGGTTATTGCTATCATCCATGTCCATGTTTTATAAAGGTGTATTAATGTTTGTTTAAAGTCATTTTTACCCATTTTTTACTTTTAATACATGGTATGTATGGAATATTTCTTTTTATGAAGTACTTTTTGACTTTTCCGGCAAAAGTACGAGAATAATGGTTTTTTAACTTATACAGCATGAAATGATTTTTAAGGTTTTATAAAGCCATATATTCATGAAGATTCCTCCAAAATATTTCATGACTATTTTCAAAAAAAATACTTTTCTTTTAAAATTGCATGACATTTTGTGAAAAGAAAATGATTTTTGAAGAAAAAAGGATATTTTCCTCAAGAATTCAATTCAAGTGTTTTATCAAAACCATTTTCTATCTAAGATGAAATTATTTTCATAAGTGTATGGTTTCAGTATAATGTCTCTATGATTTACAAGGTTTCGCTTTTCTTATTATGAAATGATATCCATTTATTTTATATGGATTATGTGATGATGTGAAGATGTTTATGAACCCATTTTATTTATTGGGTTATTATGAATGATGTATGTTTATTTTGTGTCACAAATAAGAATGATTTCATTAAGAGATGAGTGGGACCTATATCTCCCTCCAATGCATTAGGTAAAGATTTTATATCTCATGAGATAGTCATGGCTGGAACGGTAAGTTAATCCGGTTCAGTGTTACAGGACTTAAATGAGGAGTGAACTCGATTCAGAATGGGACTTTGTCCACTAAGATGGTATTAGCAGAAATGCCTTGGCTACTATGGAAATCATTACATGTGCTTAATGGATGCCACAATTACATTTTTTATTCCCATGCTATTTTATCATGGTTTATGTTTCATTATGATCTATGCCTTATGTACTTCCATGTTTTATGTCGTTGCTCAAGATTTTTATGTTTAAACATTATGTTCATGTTTTTAAGTTCAAATGTATATAGTATGATTTATTTTATCTATGCATACCCTTACTGAGAATTTGAGCTCACCCTTTTTATGTTTTATTTTCCCCCAGGATCAAAAGAAAGGTCTTATGTAAGGAAAGAAAAAGTGGATGATCTTTATGGGAGATGTTGAAGATCTTTCACCACGATTAGAAGATTACGTTCCATGATTCAAAAGACACTAAACTATTACGATCCTTGTGTTTCTGTTTTTGTTATGTATTAAGTATTCCGCAAAAGTAATGTAATGTCCATGTACGTCATGCTTTGGGTCTCTACAGTTGGTATTACAGGAAAGGTTTAGTCAACCTTTGGAAACTAGGATGCGAAAACGTTAGTGAGATCCCCTGAAATATTTCTAAGGTATGTCTAGGGATGTACCTAAGGGTAAGTATACGTATAGGATATAGTCCTAGAATTATGGTATTGATCATAGAATTTAACCTAAGATGTTAGATATTGAGGGTACTCCCCATTTACTATGTGGTTTTCCCTATCATGATTTTTGCCTCTCACACTATTCTTTTTGGGTTTTAGAAAATGGCTGGAAACATGAAGATTCATGATAATGGAGGATATGACGGACAACGGAATGATATTTTTCATGACAAACCAAATGAAACAGGATTTGGAAGTCCAAACATCGTTATTATGCCTAATCAACAATCTCATAATATGATCAACAATCTCAACTTTGGTTTGTTTCCCGACTCAGATAATAAGAAAAAGAAGGAGTTTCATGATGATCATAGAGGAAAGAATGTTCAATTTCCCTCATGTAAATCATGTTGGAAGAGGCATCGAGGAGATTGTTTCAAGGGAACTGGAAGATGCTTTGGGTGTGGAAAATAAGGACAGAAATCTAGTAAGTGCAAAGGAAAAGGTTCAGTTAACACCATGGATGAGGATAATGGCATTGCTACGACATCAACAATGGTTAAATGTTTTAAATGTGGAATGTACGGGAATTATGAAAACTAATGCCCTAAGGGAAAGTCTCATGAATAGAATCAGTACGGCGGTATGGGTAGTATTTATGTTGATGATGATGAAGAGACTACAAATGATATGTGAGTCGAAATAATTGTTGAAGCTCGATCAATGGTTTAAGAAGGTAGTGGAATGATTACATGTTTATCATGTGTAATGTTGTATAAGTAATCTCATGGTACTGTAGAATAATGAGACATCTAAGGATTGTTACACTGTTGTCTTTCCTTGAGTTTTGAAAGTGTATGATTAGTGGTACTAGTATCCATGAAAGGTTATTCAGATATTTTTGGAATGTAGATGATATGCCCATAATGAAGAGATAAGGAAAAAATTAAATGTTTGATAGTATTCATGAGCTCATCACTGATATAAGGAGAAGTTTATGTCATGGTTTGAGTATAAAGAATTTTGAGGATTTTGGTATGTGGAAAGGGTTAACATTTAACTGCATTCATCTTTTCACTAAGGCTCAATGGGTATTCATTCTTCAAGATAATACTTGATTAAGGTATTCACATGTTTGTAATTTGACCAACAAGATATATCTTATGATATATGGGGGATAAATGATGGAATTCATGTGATTGTTATGTGACATTTCAAGTAATCATTTTCTTATACTATGAGCTTGGACCGAAGTATTTAAGATAAGCCTAAAGATTGGAATTGATTATGTTGGACATAAGTTAGTATTGTTTAAGGATATAAATTTTTTTGATATTATTGATAGGATGTTATAGTAATGTAGTTTTAGAAAAAGGAAAACCTGCAGGACTGGTGACAACCCATCGCGTCGGACAAGGCTGTGGGAATCGAACCCAAAACCGAAGTGCCACTGGCCTTTATCACCTACCACTAGCCTACAGGAAGTCCCTGGTTAGTAAAAACTAGTTTTATTTTATTAAGTGGTATGATATATGGAGTATAAGTTCATTTTTGGAATTTTATATGATTAACCACACCATAGATGGACTTATGTATATTTGATATCTTTTTATAACCTTTTTTTGAAACAGATGGAATGTCCCATCATTCTAACGCATGATCTGTTAGAACTTCACAAATAACAAATTGAACTTCATTTCATTAAGAGATGAAGTGGAAATTGTTCAAATCATGAACAAAAGTGAGAGAGTACCAAAATCAAGCATATATTTCGTCTAATTCAATATTTTCAACTTTAGGGAAATGATATTGAAAACCAAAAATGTTGTCCTAGTGCTCTTATATCCGACGACTTAGACGGTACCTTAGATCATCACAAATTTATGACTTTGTGATTGTTTAATTTTTCATAGCCATGTTCTCTACCACTATCCATCAGAACATGATGGTTAGATTTCTCTTCCATATCCATATTTTCAACTATATTCTTCTATGTGGAAACCCAGTGATTAATTAATTTGGGTAACTGTTACATTTCATACTATAGTTTTTAAAGTTAAGTTTTGGTATTTCATTTTACGATGTGGGTTTCAATTAAAGAAAATTTCAAGTAGAAACCCATTTATAACCACGAGGAATTTCGAGGGCGAAATTCATTTTAAGGGGGGTAGAATGTAATAACCCGAGATTTTATAAGATATATTCTTCTTAATTTCTTTCATATCTTTTGTTGTACGATACACCAAGATTATCTTGCTCTATAAGCAACACCGTATTAGCTTGCAGTATACACAACATTATTCTTGGATTGGGATACACACAATTTCATGTATGTTTGATAGTTTTTATTCTACGCAACATTGAGTGTGTATATATATGTATATATATATATTCAATGTATAAATAAAATATATTTGTATTATGTTATACGCAACAACAAAGGAGTCATGCACTACACGCAACCCTGACTTGGCTTTCATTACACGCAATCGCGGCCTTCCTCGATAGCGTGTGTTGTACGCAATACCGAGTTTTACTAAACAACGGTATATTATTATAATATTAGTACGAACTAGCCGTTATGAATAGTATTAACTAAATTTTGAATTTTATAACATTATTATTAATCTTACACATTTTCTAGAACATGGTATAAGAACAAAATAAATTTTTCGGGTAAAATAAGTAATTTTTAAAAAATGCAGTTTTTCCACCTTTTGATTGCGCACCCACATTAAATCTAGTTTTTGACATTTTTATAAGTTCACTTTTACAAAATAAAATTATTCTTTGGAATCAATATTTAAAATTTTACCTTGGATAAAATTTTTCATATTATTCTGATAACATTTATATTTTAATGAATAGTAAAAACACGCTATATTTTAATTAAAAACAACTTTATTCATTGTAATAACTTATGTGGTTAAATTATAATATTGAGTGGTTTTAAAGTATAAATAGAATATATTTTTACTGTTTAATATAATGTATGAAATTAGAATTGATTTTACATTGAATTCATAGGTTAAATCAATTCAATCTTTTGCAATGTTTTAAACAAAAACCTGTTTTAATTCGACAACGAGATTAATTTTAATTTAATTTCTGCAACTTCTGTGTGTTTAATTTGAAAAAATGGATTCCATATTTGGAATCAGTGGGTCCAAATTATGTTAATAGGCTACTTTTTATTTTTGGAAATCATGAATAGTAACTACGGTAAATTTTATTTACCACAGTTAAAGGAAGATTGGGTAATTAAGGGTAAATATAATATTTTAAAATTAACCTACCACATGCCAAAATTCTATTGTATGGCTCAATGTCGACACATATCACCTAAGGGTCGGATATGATTCATTTATGGACTTTTGACCATGAAAATAATTTAATTATTATTAAAACCAAAGAAAGTTACAACATGTCACCCTCTTAAATATTATAAGTATAATAATTTTAATTTCATGATAAACATCATAAAACATCGAACATGAATAGTATACAGAAAGATAATAAAATTACCTACATCATGATAATTTATTTATAATTTTTAGGTATTACATAATTGTCATTAATGGTGATACATTAATGATGCAGAAATTATTTATTAAGTGAAAAATCAGTAATATAGTTTTTATTGAAATAATAATACCCATTAAAAGGCCCACAAACCAGACCAAAACTTATTTTTAGTGTATATCTATACCATAATCATCTAATGACCTAATATATAACTGTTTAGAGTCTAATAAAAGTGATTATGACACTTATATTATTTTAGTTTAAATGATTCCAAAGTTGTCACCTTCATAATTTAATAAATATAACAATTTAAATATTGGTATTTTAAGATGATAAATTCGAGTAAAATTATTATTGTGAAATAAAATATATTTATATTCGTCATAGGATTTTATTTTTAATTTTTATGTAAAAAATAAGTATATTAAATAATTATACACAAATGTTGTAGTAATTATTTTATTAAGAGATAAACCAAATAAATGGTTTTAAAAATAATAAAATAAATCTTATATGAACTATTTAATGTTCTCCACTAATTTTAGAGATACATATGGCCATTTATTAATCTATTAAAGCTTTTAGTTCAAAAAAATATTCTGTATATATTTTATTTAACTTCATATAATCGAATAGTGTCAAAATTGACACTATTGTTATTTTATAAAAATAACATATTATAAAATTTTTTAAAAATCACAAAAAATGTTTAAAAATTATAAATTTAAATTTATATGGTGTAAAATGTTATAAAGTATCCAATTATGGAAAATGCATAACAAATAAGTAATTTTTTGTTATAAGTTAAAATTTAGAATGTTATTAACACAAATAAAATTAAATTGATTAAGTAAGGATAAATCAAGTTGATAATGTATAAAATAAATTCCTAACATGTCTAAATTTGATTGGTTGATAATATTACAACCCTATATAATCTAATATTCGGATATGAGTCATTTATGGTGGTTTTTTAAGAGGGGTTAGATTTATTATAAATTAATATTTTTGAGAATTCCAAAGGTGCCCCTCTCCTCCCTTATAAAAGGGAACCTCCTCCCTCTCTTCCACACACCACAATGATCCTTCATGCTCGGCCAAACCCTGCCAAATTAACTTCTACACTTCCCTAGAAATATCCTAGATGTCCTGGTATTCTTCAAAGACCAAATTTAGTGCCCTATGAGGAGGTCTCAAAGAGGCGCTTCAAAGAAGAGGTAATGTCCATTACCGATTCTTTCAACTTTATTTCTTCTTCCACTTATTTTCTTTAGTTGATTAATTATGAAGTAATAACTTCAATATCACTAATATAATGATATGTTATTATAAGTATGAAACAACCCTATTTCACCATTTATCCATCCTATGGAAAACGAAATCATCACGCGTGCGTACGTATGGAATACCGTCTCCACGACGTGGTGTAATCTATTTTCCACCACCAACATACTTGGATGGGTATAATGGTGTAAATAATGACTATATATGATTATTTTAAAGTGATATTGATTCTGTAATATTATACATACACTTTAATACAATTCCACGATCTTGGGAATGAAATCATCGCTAATCCGTACGTACGGACTACCGTCTCCACGACGCGATGAGATTCACTCTCCATGTTAACCATTAATGAATGACTATAAAGTATATATAATAAATAATAATGAAATATATTACATAATAATGATACCAGATTTATATATATATATATATGTATGTCATTTACTTAATTCCATTCAAATCAAAAGGGAAACGAAAACAACGTTCATGCGTACGTACGACCTACCGTCTCCATGAACGGTCTATTTCATTCATTTTATCGATCTATAATATATATGTATATTATGAATATCTATTATATATAAATAATGTTTTACATTCTGGAATTATGTAAATCAGGATATAAGTAATAATATCAAGAACAACAAGTCGAAACACATACGATAAATGAAATTCTTTTACCCAGAACACTGCTTTAACATGAAATTTACAAAAGAACAGGTAATATAAAGTCATAAGTGAAACATATATGATATCATAACAACGAATATGATTCTGTAATAAGTCAATTACATTATTTAAATCATTATACAGGAGGTTTGGATACGTACGAAGCATATCGGACCAAAGGTAAGAGATAATTTTGCAAATCTCATTTTTATCTTAGATTGCTTATTCATAAGTAATTACTGGGGTTATTTCTATCATTCATATACATGTTATATAAAGGTGTATTCATGTATTTTTAAAGTCATTTTTACCCAATTTTGACTTTTACTACATGATATGTATGGAATATGTCTTTTATGAGGTACTTTTTGACTTTTCCGGCAAAATTACGAGAAGAATGTTTTTTTATCTTATACGGCATGAAAGGATTTTTACTGTTTTATAATGCCATATTTTCATGAAGCATCCTTCAAAATATTTCATAACTATTTTAAAAAAAATCCTTTTATTTTAAAATTGCATGACTTTTTGAAAAATAAAATAATTATTGAAGAAAAAAAGATATTTTCCTCAAGAATTCATTTCAAGTGTTTTATCAAAACCATTTTCTATCTAAGATTGCATTATTTTCATATGTGTATGTTTCCAGTATAATGTCTATATGATTTACATGGTTTCTCTTTTCTTATTATGAAATGATATCCATTTCTTTTATATGGATTATGTGATGATGTGATGATGTTTATGAAACCCATTTAATTTATTGGGATATTATGAATGATGTATATTTATTTTATGGCACAAGTAAGAATGATTTAATTAAGAGATGGGTGGGACCTATATCTCCCTCCAACGCATTGGGTAAAGATTTTATATCTCATGAGATATTCATGGCTGGAACGGTAAGTTAATCCAGTTCAGTGTTACAAGACTGAAACGAGGAGTGAACTCGGTTCAGAATGGGACTTTGTCCACTAAGATTGTCTTGGAAGCAATGACTTGGCTACTATGGAAATCATTACATGTGCTTAATGGATGCCACAATTACATGTTCTATTCCCATGATATTTTATCATGGTTTATGTTCCATTATGATCCATGCCTTATGTACTTCCATGTTTTATGTCGTTGCTCAAGATTTTGATGTTTAAACATTATGTTCATGTTTTTAAGTTCAAATGTATATGCTATTATTTATTTTATCCATGCTTACCCTTACTGAGAATTTGAGCTCACCCTTTTTATGTTTTATTTTCCCCCAGGATCAAAATAAAGGTTTTAGGTAAGGAATGAAAAAGTGGAAGATCTTTATGGGAGATGTTGAAGATCATTCACCACGATTAGAATATTACGTTACAAGTTTCCAAAGACACTAAACTATTACGGTCCTTGTGTGTCTGTTTTTTGTTATATATTAAGTATTACGCAAAGGTAATGTAATGTCCATGTACGTCAATATTTAGGTCTCTACACCTGCTACAAACAACATTCTGGATAGCCCTACTGGAAACAACCTCCTGGGTAGAGGATCGGTGCCCGCATAAAGTGTTGTTCACACTGATTCCACAATAACTCTATCAGGGAACACGAAGGAATGGGTGAAACTCCTCAGGCCTCTCAGGGCGATCACGCTCCAATCTGATGAGTCACTATTGAAGCGGACTGGGAAAACTCATCCTAGAAAGTGGGAAAACACCCACGATGTACGAGAACACGTAGTCGTAAACTGTGCCACAGTCTGTTGAAAGGGGCATGGTACTGAAACCCCTCACAATTGAAGAACAGACGAACCAAACCATCACTGCTGGCCAAATGAGAATAGAACCAGGGGAAAAATCAACCCTACTAGTAAACAAACGAGAACATGACAAGGGGAAAACTCAACCCTACTGGTCATCAAATGAGAACAAAGGGACCCTCTACGTTGCGACAGGTCAAAAGTACGTAAAGCAGAACACGACAGGCACATGGGGCCCACACGACGTGTGGCCCCGAGTCAACCCCAACAAAGAGCACAAATGTTCTCAGGTACCAACATCCACATGTACCTCCTAGCATTCCCGTATACTCCCAGAGTTTACCACGTCTCCATCGAAAATGATAATTTTCACACGGCAGCCATCGTCAACGCGAAGGGGTAAACATAACAACTCAAAATTTCCACCCCAAGGGATGTGGAACGACCAACCACATCTCTTTAGACACCAACTTCACTATCCCATGAGTGAACGCGATCACACGCCAAGGGTTCCCTACAAACATCGCAGGAAGAACCACCACTGGTACACCTTTCATATTTACACTTTTAATAAGATCGTGTAAGAGGCTCCGCTCGCCTGAAAAGATTACACCATTGTAATAATTGCAGAAAAACTTGAGAGATAAACTACTTACTCGCCTCTCACGGATATCCAAGGAAAATGTCATCCAACAACTCTTTACGCCCAAACGGCGTCCCGTGATCCCGATCCTCACCCCGAAAATAGTCGGGCATATCGCACCATTGCGATCCCTTCGGGAAAAGACCTCAAAATGAATACAGACTTGAGCAGAACGGATATCCATAGAAAAAGATCCATTATGGTGCACCGCACACGAGCGGTGATATATGTGACCCACATCCAGGTCCCGAATCCCAACGAACAGATTGCACTATTGTGATCCTCTCAAAAAAGCACACAAGTTTGACTAATCACTTCTCCAAAATTGACACCCGGTGATAATGTCGGAAATCACCACCAACTCCCAAAACCACCCTCATGGGGCCTGAACCAGCTTGGGGAATTCGAGCAGGCGGATTTCACCATTGCAATGCCCTCCAAAAAAACACCCAACAATGAATGCTCGCACGCCCCGAATGGACGTCCGACGAAAATGTTACAAAACACTACTAACAGCTCAACAAATGGGCCGTGGGGCCCATGCCTCATCTTCTATTCCAACGCCCCAAACCACAATGGAAAACTCCGGCTTGACGCCAGGGTCACAACGCCACTGACGACACTTTATTCGGACACCGTCTGTTCCCGCACCGTCCAATACAAGAACCCCTGGAGAAAATGCAATTCCACTTAAAGGCGTGTTGTGTCACCGAGGCCCCTCATTTTGGGAGTTAAAAACCCCTGAAACCATCTCAAAATATTCTTCTCAATTTAAGGGATGCATTTCCGCAGACGGTGCCCAAATCAGACGCACTGCGGATGATTTATGATTTAAAAATCATTTCCATAATAATAACAATAATAATAATAATATTATTATTATTATAAACTTAATTTTTTTTAGTTTTTATTTTTTTTATGGATTCCACAAACCAGAGCTGGCCAGTACACCGCTTTACATGTGGAGACCCCCCGGTGGTGGGTCTCTATCTCCCGAGCGGCGTCGCACGCCGCGACCCCGGCGGCCGCGTCAACCGGCCGACCCAGTCGGCCGCTCCGCCTCAGCCAACCGAATGCGCCGCCTGCTAAGGACTTGCCCACGCCGCCACCTCCACTGACGCCCCGACTTCCATGCTCCGAGCCCCCACCTCCTGAACCCCTACCGCACCGTCTGCTTCCGCCGCCCCGGACGGCCGGAAACTTGGGTTCTTGGCCATAAATTTTCCTAGGGCCACCCCGGGTACCTCGGGACTCCAAAAAACTCAACCAAATCATCCGTTTGAAAGACTATAACGAGTCCTACTTGAAATTGGGCTTCGCTCGATGATTCAATAGAGATTAAACATAATAAATTCAATTTAATGAATATTGCAGAAATTGAAAACGGTAAAACGCGAGCCTACCTCGATTGGTGTTGCCCAACGCTTTACCGACGATCAGCCGGAGCTGCCTCACCTCGCCAGAGCTACCGCACCTCACCAGAGAGGAGGAGTTCTTACATGGGAGGGTTTTCATTAGGTATGATCAAAGGTGGGGAAGGGAAGGTGTTTAGGTTTAAATAGGAAAAATTAATTAAAAACTTAATTAATTTAAAACTCCAAATTAACCCGCATCCGAAACACTCGACAGGGTTGAGGTTAATCCTCCCCTAGGGTAAAAACCACCTCCTGAGCACAACAACGGTCTCTAAATTTTAATCTGAGACCCCGTTCATATGTAATTAAACTCAACGCCTGAGGCCACCAAATTACGAAAACGCCCTTGGCGCCATTTTTCACAGACATGTCGCGCCCGTGAGAATTACACCCCTCCTAGGGTAAATGGCACGTTCCGGACTCAACGGTTCCCTTGGTTTTTCCATTCTGAGCCACTGTTTAAGAGATACTTTAGTTAATCCATTAAACGGATAAATTAATTATTTAATTTATCTGTTCCACGCTCTAATAGCAAGAGAGGGGTCCAAACGTCCCACACCGACATGTTTTATGTCATTCCTAGGATAAACACCCCATTATAGACCCATAATTTCACTAAGATCTCTTATCCGAACTCCTTTTAGGAGTTATCCCATTTATTTAGCGTTCCCAGTGTGAACACACTGGAAATTTAATTCCGGCCACATCGGGGCTTAGAATCACACGCTGTCTAAAGGTGCTTCTCTAGAATAACATCAAGGTTATCCTGAAGTCTTTTATAGCCAAAAATCGTGTTCTTACATAAAAGTATATATTTATTCATATATTAAAAAAATTAATTATTAATTTTACAAGCAAGATCCTCACTCTTGGTTTCAAGAAATAATTATTGATTCAAATTTTAATATATCACACACAAATGCATGCTTTCACAAAACCCAGAACCATAAATTTAAATAAGTGATGTAATATATAAATTTATAATTATTTATTTGATCTTTGATCTTTGTTCATTGTAATATTTTTATTTCATGTTATTCATTATTTAATCTTATTTAATGTAACTTGTTATTGACACATTAATCAAGTTCATTTAGGGTTTCATTTTCCAAAAGGTTTAACAATAAATAATGAATGTTTGTATATTCCATAGGTAAGTGCCAATATTGGCATATTATATTGGATTATATAGCATGCGGCCGGATGAAATTCTGTTTACCAATGTACATTGGATCAATATGTATTGAGCCGTTAACTACACATGATTCTTTAATTTCACACTGCTTGTTACTGAGCTAACATGACATAGAACAAGTGTATACAATATTTGTAGGTAACATGTACAAAATTCATAGTCTACATGAGTTAAGACAACAAATCCACGTTTATGTTTCTTGGATATATGCAAACAGAATGATGCAGCATGAAGCTTAATGTACACGTCTTGTAGTTTCCCATTAATGGAAGAAAATTAAAATTACATTAAATTTGAAAATTATAGTATTCAAAAAGTAAATTATTGATTAGAACACCATTGTGTGTTCGAAAATTAAATAATGGGTTCAAATAATTTAAAATTATCAATTTAAATTATATAATTAATATGTTATTATTGGTACAACTATTGGTTTTCTTTGAATTTCTTTAATCATGGGGATTTCCAAATAATATTGTATGTTCATTAAGATGAAAGGGAAATAAAAAATAAATTCAATCACATTTATCATAAATAATAAAATAACAAATAAAGTAATGAATTCTAGCTATTTACTTTTACGTATTCGTTGAATGTATGAGGGTTCATCAACTTGACCATTATAAGTGTATGTGTTCAATGTTTTAATAGAATTTATTTCCAAAGTTTTAAATTATTTACAATAAACCTAAATGATGTCAAGTGATTCTTCCCTCCCTCCATTATTATGTTGGTCCTACATGTCCAATGATATTTTTTAACCCCTTTAACAAATCCTTTTGTTCCCCTAACCAGCTTTTGAGAAAAAAAGAATTGTAATTAATAGAGCATCCTTGGCACATGGTGTAACATCCCAGGTAAATAAAGAATATGACATTTTCATATTTATTATTATTTGTGAATATAAAGTTAATATTACTTTAAAGGGAATTCTATGTTCGATGGCATACCCAGTACATAACAACAAGTTTCTTTGAAATCTTACATTGTACAGTAATTATATAACAATATTATTTTAAATGATAGTTAACACCTAGTCGTTGTAATGGAGGGAATGAATAGAACTAACTAAAAAATTATTATATATGTTTATTAAATATTTTTACATTTATCCAATATGTGTTAGAGGCTTAAAATAAGAAAAGAATTCAATTTTAAACATATATATTCTAATGTTGTTTAAAGGGGTTATTAACCACCTTTTGATGGAGAACCCTTTTTGAAACAACTTTTTATCTATTTTATATGTTATATTTGACAAAATAAAATCATTCTTTAGAATGAGGACTTCAAATTTTACTTCATGTAAATTTTTGTTATTTTTCCAATAAAGTTTATTTTTTAACAATTAGTGAAAATGATGTATTTTGATTCAAAACCACTTTTTAATCGAATTTATATATGTGAATATATTATCTTTTTAATTGGGTTTAAATTTTAGTTGAAAAATATTTTTACCATATAATACAATGGTGGTCATTGGAATTAATTTCAATTTGAAATTAGACATAAACAAGTGTCAATATTTTGATAGATATTATTTCATAAAAACACGCTATATGTTTTGACAGCGGGAATTAATTATAAAATTAATTAATTCAACTTCAATGTTTTAAATTTGGTAAAATGGAAATCATTTTTGAATTTGGAATATCAAATTCACTTTGGATATATAATGACCCATTCTTTACATACATTGTTATTACTTCATAATTGAAGGATACTTATTACAACATATAACAAACCATGATAGGACAGTATAGGTATAGTGTCTTTAGAAACTGGGAAACATAAACATCTGGTTCATAAAGCATCTATATTTTCTCTCGTTTATTTAAACATATCTAGAGTCTATTTAGGAATATCCTACTTAATACCCTACTTCATGCCATTGTGAAAAGAAAACATACAAAAGGGTGAGCTCAAATTCTTAGTAAGGGTAAGCAAAGGAAATATCAAACATATCATATTCATAAGAACTTATCATTTTGAAACTCTTAACCTAAAAAAGTGATCATAATATCATAACATGGGATAAATCGTAGTTGTGAAATGAAATCCCAATAATCCTAACATAAAACTTAAAACTTTGGGGGATACAAACATAATACTAGGAAATCATTTCATATTAGTCAAGACTCATTGCCAAGACTATCATAGCAGACAAAGTCCATTTCTAAACCGAGTTCACTCTTCGTTCCGATCCGGTTTCACTGAACCGGATTAAATTGTCGTTCTAGAAATTTATATCTCATGAGATATAAAAAATTACCCAATGAATTGGAGTGAGATATAGGTCCCACCCATCTCATAATGAAACCATTCTTTTGTGTGCCACAAAAATCATAAATCATACATCATAGTATAACCCATGTAATAAAAATGGGATTCTTAAACATCATGAAATCATAACATAATCCATAAAAGGACTTTAGAAAAATAATTCCACACAAACATAATAAAATTAATTTAAAAATAGTGATATAAACAGAACCCTATGTTATCTTAGATGGAAAATAATTTTGATAATACACTTGAACTCCATTCTATAGGAAAATATCCTTCTACTTCAAAAACATTTTTCCTTTCTTAACATGTTGTACAATTTTAAACAAAAATAATTGAATTAAAAATAAACATTAAGTCTTGTAATGGATTCTTTATAGAAATAATGTTCTATGAAATAATTAAATCGATTCATGACATATAAGTTAAAAAAACATTTTTCTCGTACTTTGGGTGAAAAGATCAAAAAGTATCTCATACTCAAAACGGAAAAAGATACCATTCATAAATTTTACTATAAAATCACCAATATGTAAAATTTTATTTAAAATTTTTTATGGGGATAGTAATAATATTACATATTGAGTAATCATGATTGTGGATGATAAATATTCCCAATTAAATTCTGAATTATAAAAAAACTCGAATAAAAATGAGATTGTGAGATTTTCCCTTGCCTTTGGTCTGATAAGATTTGTATATATCTGAACCTCTTGTATAATGATTTAAATAATATCATTGACTTATTCTATAATCTTAGTAATTATTATGATATCATATATGGTCATATTATTTTCTTCTTATCAATAATATCTCATTTATACTTGTTATTCGGGTGTTCATTTCTATATGTTATTATGCGTGTTTTGTTGAATAAATTATTATTCCTCTTTTTATGTTATAGATAACTCATTTAAAGAATGGTATTAGTTTAATATATATCATATATATTCATTAAATTCATTTATATATTCATTATTCAATGAAGATCATTTAGAACAAGTCACATCACATCGTGGAGACGGTAGGTCGTACGTACGCACGAGCGATGATATAATTCCCATAATTATTTTAATGGAGTTGGAGTTGATGATATAATATCTCAGAATCAGTATAATATTATAATAATCATATATATTTATACTTTACACCATTATATTAATCCAAGTAAGGCGGTGGTGGAAAAACATATTACACCACGACGTCGAGACGATATTCCATACGTACGCACGCGCAGTGATTTCGTTTTTCATAGGATTAATTAAAGGTGAAATAGGGTTGTTTCATATTTATAATAACATATCAGTATATGAGAGATACTGATTTTATTACTTTATAATGAAACAAATAAATAAGAGGATGTAGAAGAAGAAAGAAACTTTAAAGAACCGGTAGAAGAGATTACCTCTTCCTTGACGTGTCTCTTTTATTCTTCCTCTTAGGGCACTAGAGTCGGTCTTTTTAAAAGACCTGAACCTCTATGATATAACTAAAGATGTTGAGAAATAAATGTGTAGGGGTTGGACGAGCTTGAAGGCTCAAAATTGTGTGATGAGGAGAGGGAGGATGTTATCTTTTATAAGGGAGGAGAGGGGCACCATAGGAAAAACATAAAATATTATTTTATAATAAATTCATATTCAGTTTATAATGGATACAAAGTGGATTTTGTGAATCTAGGGTGGGTATGGGTCGAAATCCATTCAGCCAATAGGTTTTAGACAACTTTAGTTAACCATTTTAACCTAATCATTTTGATTTAACTGTAAGTTAAATAATTAACTTTTACCGTGTCTTCTTGTATTCTTACACTATATGGTTAATAAAATTTCTATAAACATCCAATATAACTCCAATTGGTTCATTAATGTCATATATATTATTATATATGTCTTTTTTCCTAATCATATATTTTTATTAATAGAATAATAAATAATATTATTATATTTTTTAGAAATACACTTTATTGTCAATTTTGACACTATTTGGTATTTTGTTCTTGTTAAATTCATAATAGCATTATTACTTAGAAAAAAATTCATCTAAATAACCCTAATATGTTATAGTAACCTAGAAAACTATTATAATTCAGAAAAATTCCCAAATTACTTTTATTTGGGTATTTATAAAATAAATTTTGGTAATATTTCATTAATAAGGTAATTAGTGTCTCATCATTGTTTCCTAAATAAATCAACTTATTTATTGTCTAAAAAATATAAATAAAATACAATTTTTTATGAAATATTTTTAGATTTATAATAAATATTTATAGTCTAATTTATCTTATTTATATCCCAATATTAAAAATGCTTTAGTTATTAAACCTTGATTTTATCTATTATAACTCTTCTTTAAATAAATTATTAATAAATGTCCTAATCTAATCCAAGAGGACCTAAATGGTCATATTTTATTAATAAGTTTTTTTTTGGTCGAATTAAACATATCCAATAGAATTATGACATGTGTTAGGGTAATAATAATATCATTTTTACCCTTAATTACCCTATTTACTTTTAACTGTGGTAAATAAAAGTAAAAAGTTACTATTAACCAAAAAATATTTTTTTCTTATTGATCCAAATTTTACATAATGATATCAACATTGTCTCTTGGATTTTTGAAATTCAACTCATAGAATTAGAAGAATTATGTTTTATTTAAATTTGAAAATTCTCAAAGAGGTGGGTAATAGATGGTAAAAAGTTCAAAAAGATTTTTATATATCTAAAGTTATTATTAAATGACTTGAATGAATTACTTTGAACTTATATAGGTATTATGTATCTATTTTGACCTAAAATAAATTTAAATAAAATAAATAATTACTTAAAAAATTGGTTTTGAACTATAACTCAGTGTTTTTCACTATTCATCAAAATTTGAATGTTTTCAGAAAAATACCAAAAAATCACCCTAGGCTAATTTTGATTTTCCGAATCAAAAAATGAAGTCCATTTTGAAAGATAAAATTTATAAAATTTCAAAAGGTTGTTATTACTATTCAAAATGAATAGTTTATATTATATTTAAATAATATATAGTTGTTTAGTGACACTGGGTATTGCATACAACACAAGCTGTCGAGGAAGGTTTATCTTGGGTGCAATTCAAGCCAAGACAGTTTTGTGTCTAGTGAAAGATTCCTTTGGTGTTTCATGTAACATAACACATAAAAACAAAATATTTCCCATAATTTCTCAGGGAGTTACATTCTACCCCCCTTAAAAAGAATTTCGCCCCCAAAATTTTCCACATCATAACAAATAGATGAGGTTTTCACTCCCTCATCATATCCTCAATTTCCCATGTAGATTTTTATAATTGGTGGTTCCTCTATAAAACATTAACCAAGCGAGTTGTCTTATTTCATAGAACTTTTTCTCTTTGATCCAGAATCTCTATCGGATGTTCTTCATAAGAAAGATCTTTCTCCAATGGTACAACTTCTGAGCTTAGTACATGTGAAAGATCAGGTATGTGCTTTCTTAGGAGAGATACATGGAAGACATCATGAACTTGAGAGAGATTTGGTAGAAGTGAAAATCAGTAAGCAAATTTCCCAACATGATCCAGTATTTTAAAAGACCAATATACCTAGTGCTCATATTTACCTTCTTTCCAAATCTCATTACTCTATTCTTAGGAGATATTCGTAAGAACACATTATCACCCACTTCAAACTATAGGTATTTTCTTCAGTTGTCAGCATTACTTTTTTGTCGACTCTGAGCTACTCTTATGTGTTGTTGAATAGATCTTACCTTTTCTGCCATCTCAGAAACAAGATTAGGTCCTAATAGCTTTCTTTCCCCAACATCATCCAAGCAAGTTGGATATATGCATTTATTTCCATTGAGAGCTTCAGAAGGAGCCATATGAATACTATAGTGAAAGCTACTATGGTATGAAAATTACTTCAAAGGTAGGTGTTTAACCCAATCACCTTTGAAATCCTTAACGAAATCTCTCAACATGTCTTCTAGAGTTTTAATTTTCTTCTCAGACTAACCGTCTGTCGGAGGATGATAAGCAGTGCTGAATGTATAACTCTATCTAGATTATGCTGAAGACTTCGCCAAAACATCGAGGTAAACCTTGGATCCCTATCAGATATAATGGAAAGTGGTACTCCATGAAATCTTACCAATTCCTTCACATATATCCTATCAAGATTATCAAAAGGTAAATCTTCTCTAATAGCAATGAAGTGTGTTGACTTTGTAAGATGATCAACTATAACCCAGGTTACATTATTTCTTTTGGATGTTTTAGGAATACTAGTGACAATGTCTACAGTGATGTTTTCCCATTTCCATTCTGGTATGGGTAATGGTTGTAACATCCCCGCAGACTTCTGTCTCTCAAATTTAACTTGCTGAAAAACCAAGTATCGAGAGACATATTCAACAACATCTCTTTTCATGCCATCCCACCAGAAGTACTCCTTCAGGTCCCAATACATCTTCGTGCTTCCAGGGTGAAAAGAGAATGAAGAACTATGAGCTTCATCAAATATTTCCTTCATTAATTCTTAGATTAGAGGTAAAAAGAACCTATTCTTAAACCTTAATATTTCATCACAATCAATGTGGAATTCAAGAACATTTCTCACTTTCTTTTGTAACTCTATAACTTCTTTCTGTGCCTATTTAATCTTCACATGTATAGATTGTTGAACATTAATTTTATAAAGATAAGAATTTTTCCCATACATTATAGTTACATGATCTATCCTTTGTAAATCAATAAATATTGGATCTTTTCTGATCCTCATCATGGATAAGCTAGCATAGTCTTGTCGACTTAATGCATCTTCCACATTGTTTTCTTTCCCAGGGTGGTAATGAATTGAGAAGTCGTAATCCTTAATCATATCCAACCATCTTCTTCGGTGCATATTAAGCTTCTTTTTTGTGAAAATATACTTTAAACTTTTATGATCAGTATAAATATAACACCTTTCACTATAAATATAATGCCTCCAAATCATTAATGCAAATATTACCACAGCTAACTCTAAATCATGATTTGGGTAATTTTGCTCATGTATTTTCAACCGTCGTGAGGCATAAGGTATCACCATATCATTTTTCATGAGAACACAGCCCAATCAATTCTAGGATTTATCACTATAGATCACAAATCTTCCTCCATTACAAGGCAGTGTGAGTACAGGTGCACTGGATAAACTTCTTTTTAACTCCTTGAAATTCTCTTCACTCTCATCCATCCAAATAAACATAACTCCTTTTCGAGTCAACTTGTTGCATGGATTAGATAATCGTTAAAAATCATTCAAAAAATGTTGATAATATCCTATCTAATCAAGAATACTTTGGATCTTAGTTCCTATTGTTGGTCTCCATGATTTTTTGATAACCTCTATTTTTGTTGGATCCACAAATATCCACTCTTTTGAGATTATGTGACCAAAAAATGAAACTTTTTGAATCCAAAATTCACACTTTGTAAATTTGTCATAATGATTATCATTTCTTAGGGTATTTAATACAATTCTCATTTGATCTTCATGTTCTTCCTTTCTCTTTGAATAAACAAGAATATCTTCTGTAAAGACTATGACAAACTGATCAAGATAGTCTCTAAAGACACTATTCATTTGATCCATTATGATTGTATGGGAACTAGTATGACAAAATGGCATCACTATACATTCATTGTGTCCATACCATGTATGGGAAGCCATCTTTGGTATATCCCCCCTTTTGACCCCTAATTGATGATACCCTGAATGAAGATCAATCATGGAAAAGTATTGATCTCGGTGTAGTTGTCAAATAAGTCATCAATGCGTGGGAGAGGAGATTTTCTCTTGATAGAGATCTTGTTATCTTCTCAATAGTCAATGAAGATTCTCATTGATTGATTTTTCTTCTTAACAAATAGAATATGTGTTACCCAAGGTGATTCACTAGGGTGTATGAATCCTTAATCAAGATTCTCTTGGAGTTTCTTCTTCAATTCCTGCAAATCAATTGGGACCATTCTATATGGTGTCTTTGAAATAGGTATAGCACCCGGTATGATTTCTATTGAAAACATAACTTCACGATTTGGTGGAAGACCTGGAAATTCCTCCGGAAAAACTTCATCAAACTCCCATACAACGGGTTTATTCTTAATTGTGAGTTTCTCACCAAACATTTGAGATAAATAACATTCATTTATCGGAATCAAGACACATAAGATGGAAGAAATTTCCACTAGAAGGTGATATTCATCCTTCCATTGATAGATGATCATATATTCCTCAGGAATATGAAATGTGACTTCCCTTCATTAGTAATCGATTTTAGCTCCATATAAGCAAAGACAACCCATGCCAAGAATCACATAAAATTCCACTATATGAAGGATCACAAGATTTGTAGGAATCACTTTCCCAAAAAATTCAATTAGAGAAGAATTGTGAATCTTTGGTGAGACTATTGTGCCATTAGGGGTTGTCACAGCTAACTCAACATCTAATTTTTTAAGTAATATAGAGATACCATTAGAAAATTATTAAAAAAATAAAAGTGTGGGTTTATCCAGAATAAAAAAAACATTTTCTACTTTATAGTTTATGGTATGTCTACCTTTCACCGCTTCGTTATCGTACTCTACATTGCTGATAGAGATTGCATGTGAATTTCCTTTTCCTTAACCCTTAAGAGTTTTTTGATGTCAATTATCATAAAAACCCCTTGGATTAGGGAATTGATTAGCATAATTCCACATTCCCTTACACTAGTAACATTGAAGTGTAGGAGGTTCATTCTGTGTAGCCTTTTCTTTGGTCGCATCACTAGACATATTTTTCACATCATTGTGTCATTCAAATGCCCAATGATCTTCTTTTCCACATTTGAAACATTTACTTGTCCCTTTAAGAAAATTTCCTCCATGTTTCTTTCCACAATTTGAGAATAAGGGAAAACTCATCTTCTATTCATTGTGGTCTTTATATTTCCCTTTGTATTCCATTTTAATCTTCTTATCAAACCCATATGATTGATGGGTTACTCTAATCCCAATATCAACATTGAGAGCACATAAAACAATTTCCTCGTAGCTATTGAAGTCTCTTATGGATAACACCCTTCGAATACTCAGTTTTAAGCCACTGAAGAATCAACCGATCTTACTCTCAGGTTGGATAATAATTCTAGAAGCATTCCTAGCAAGTCTTGTAAAATTTTCTTCTTAGGTACCAATAGATTCCTCATCCTTTTTCTTTAGTTCAAGAAACTATTTCTCCATCTTTTTTTGAAGAATATGGGGGGAAGTACTTATTGAATAATATGTTCTTGAACTCTTCCGATTAAATGGATGTAATTTTGTCTCTTTTCCTCGTATTCTTGATAAGAATCCACCATTGATCAGCTTCACCATCCAAACAATATAATGCTAAGATGACTCTATCATGTTCATAACATTGAATAATTTAAAATATATTTTCAGTGGTACTGATCCATTGTTCTGTCACAAATGGATCAGTAGACCCGCTGAATGGGGGAGGATACTGCCTCATAAAGGATTTAAAAAAATGTTTCTCCTTTCACTGCTTGTTTGGGAGTCCTTCATGATTCATAGCATGAGAAAGTTGTGTGAGACTGGATACAAGATTTTTCATTCCATCTCCCATAATGTTTGGTAGCTCAGGGGGACAAACATTTCATAGCCCATCACATTTAGCATTAACATGATTCCTTCAAGTTCCAGACATTGACTAAAACCAATAATCATATTGTGAGAAACACTAATCATAATAGGAAACCACATAATCAAGAATAAAATATCACACTTTAGGTCTTATCATAGGATATTCATGGCCATTTTAAAAACACTAATATTGTGTTCTATGCTTAGGAATATGATTAGGATTCTTACTAAGGATTTCTCATTCTAGTTTCCAAAGGTTGAATTTACATTTCCTCTAATACCAACTATAACGACAAAAACTTTACATACATTGTTATTACTTCAGAATTAAAGCATAATTTTTAAAAAATATAACAAAACCACGATATGACCATATAGGTATAGTGTATTTAGCAACTGGGAATCATAAACAACTGGTTCATAAAACATCTACATTGTATCCCATTTATTTCATCATATCTAAAGTCCCGTTTGGCATATCCTACTTCAAAACCTTCTTTATGACCTGGGGAAAAGAAAACATAAAAATTGGTGAGACCCAATTCACAGTAAGGGTAAGAAAAAGAAATATCAATCATATCATATTCAGAAGAACATATCATTTTTAAAATCTTATCCTGCAAAAGATATCATAATATCATAACAATGGATAAATCATAGTAGTGAAATGTAATACCAACAATCATAAAATAAAACCTGAAAATTTTTGGTATACACACATAATCATAGGAAATAATTTCAAATTATTCAAGACTCATTGTAAAGACTATCATAGTGGACAAAGTCCATATCTAAATCGAGTCCACTCCTCGTTCTAGTCCTATTTCACTGAACCAGGATAACTTGTCGTTCTAGCCATGTCTATCTCATGTAATATAAATCTTTACCCAATGCATTAGTGGGATATATAGTTCAACACATCTTATAATGAAATTATTCTTATGTGTCCCACAAAAATCACATTTCATACATCATAGCATAACCCATGTAATAAAAATGGGATTCTTAAACATCATGCAATCATAACATAATCCCTAAAAGGACTTAAAAAAAATAATTTCATCATAACATAATTAAATTAATGTAAAAATTCGGATAGAAACAGAACCCTATATTATCTTATATGGAAGATAATTTTGATAAAACACTTGAACTCCGTTCTTGAGGAAAATATCCATTCTACTTCAACAACATTTTTCCTTTCTTAACATGTTATACAATTTGAAACCAAAAGAATTTAATTAAAAATAATCATTAAGACTTGTAACAGAAGCTTCATGGAAATAATGTTCTATGAAATCATAAAATCTAATCATTCCATATAATTTAAAAAAACATTCTTCTGGTACTTTGGATGAAAAGGTCAAAAATTTTCTCATACTGAAAAATACTAAATATTCCTTCCATAACATTTACTAAAAATAAACCAATAATTAAAATTGGATTTAAACAATTTATTAAGGATTAAAATAATATTAAATATTGAGGAAACATGAATGTGGATGAAAAATATTCCCTAGTAAATTCTGAAGAATGAACAATCTTGGATAAAAATGAGATTGGGAGATTTTCCCATACCATAGGTCCGATAAGCATTGTACGTATCCAGAACTCCTATATAATGATTCAAATAATGTAATTGACTTATTCCAGAATCATATTAATTTTTATAAAATCATATATGGTCATATTCTTATCTTCTTATTAATAATATTTCATTTCTACTTGTTATTCGGGTGTTCGTTGCTTCATGTTCTTATGCGTGTTTTGTCGAATAAATTCATATTCCTATTTTAATGTTATATATACCTCATTTACATAATAGTATTAGTGTTATATATATCATATATATTCATTAAAATTATTTATATAATCATTATACAATTAAAATAATGTAGAATGAGTCACATCAAATCGTGGAGACAGTAGGTCGTACGTACGCACAAGCGATGATATCGTTCTCATAATTATATGAATGGAATTGGATTTGATGATATAATATCTCATAATCAGTATCATGTAATAATAATAATATATAGTCATTTTTACACCATTATACCCATCCAAGTAAGGCGGTGGTGGAAAACCCGATTACACCACAGCGTGGAGACGGTATGTACGCACACGTAGAGATTTCATTTTTCATAGGATCGATATAATGTGAAATGGGGTTATTTCATATTTATAATAACATTTATTTATATTATTGATACTGATGTTATTACTTTATAATGAAAAAAAAAGAAGTAGAAGAAGAAATAAACTTGAAAGACTCGGTAGAAGAGATCACCTCTTCCTTGACATGTCTCTTTTATACTTCCTTTTAGGGCACTAGAGTTGTACTTTTGAGAAGTCCAGAACCTCTATGATATAAATAGAGATGTTGAGAAGAGAAATGGGTAGCTTTTTTCTGAGCATGAAGGCTCAAAATTTTGTGAATATGAGAGGGAGGAGGTTCTCTTTTATAAGGGAGGAGAGGGGAACCTTAGGAAAAACCTAAAATATTATTTTATAATAATGTCATATTCGGTTAATAATGACTTCAAAGTGGATTATATAGAATCTAGGGTAGGTATGTCTTGAAATCCTTTCAACCAATAGGTTTTAGACATGTTTAGGTTACCATTTTAACCTAGTCATTTAGATTTAACTCTAAGTTAGATAATTTAACTTTTACCGTGTCTTCCTGTATTCTTACACTATATGGTTAATAAAAATAATATAAACACCCAATAGAACACCAATTTGTTCATTAATGTAATATATTTTATTACATTAGTTTTTTTATGAAACATATATTTTTAGGAATATAATAACAATTAATATAATAATATTTGTTTTAAAAACTCTTTTTTGTCAATTTTTACAATATTTGGTATTTTGTTTTTCTTAAATTCATAAAAGCCTTATTAATTAGAAAAAATTCATATAACTATCCCTAATATGTTATATTAACCTAGAAAACTATATTAATTAAATAATTCTCAAATTGAATTTATTTGGTTATTTATAATATTAATTATGTTAATATTTTATTAATGAGGTAATTACTGCATCTTAATTGTGTCATAAATAGATAATCTTATTAATTTCTAAAAATATAAATAAAATACCATTATTTAGGAAATATGTTTATCTTTCTAATTAATATTTTTAGTTTAATTTATCTTATGTATAACCCTATATTAAAAATGTTTTAGTTATTAAACACTGATTCTATCCATTTTCACTCTTCTTTAAATAACATAATAATAAATGTCCTAATCTAATCCAAGTTGACATAAATGTTCATATTTTATTCCTTAGGTTGTTTTTGGTCGAATTAAACTTATAAAATATAATTAGGACATGTGTTAGTGTAATAATAATATCATCTTCACCCATAATTACCCTATTTACTTTTAACCGTGGTAAATGTAAGAAAAAAGTTACTATTAACTAAAAATTAATTTTATCTTATTGAAAAAAATTTTACATACTGATATCAATCACGTCTCTCGGATTTTTTAATTTCCACTCACAGAAGTGGTAAAAATATGTTTTATTTATATTTTCAAATTCTCCTAGGAGGTGGGTAAAAGACGGTAAAAAGTTCAATAAGATTTTTATATATCTAAAATTATTATAAAATAACTCTAATGAATTACATTGAAATTATATTATTATTATGTATATATTTTTACCTAAAACAAATTTAAATAAAATAAATAATTAATTAAATGAAAATTCAGTTTAAAACTATAACTCAGTGTTTTTTACTATTCATCAAAAATTGAACGTGTTCAGAAAAATACCAAAAATTTACCATAGGCTAATTTCGATATTCCGAATCCAAAAATGAAGTCCATTTTAATAGATAAAATTTATAATATTTAAAAAATTGGGTATTATTATTCAAAATGGCTAGTGTATATAATATTTTAATAACATATCGTTTTTTAATGAAACTCAGTATTGCGTACAACAGAAACTATCAAGGAAGGTTTCTCTTGAGTGAAACGCAAGACAGGACAATGTTGTGTGTAGTGAAAGATTACATTGGTGTTGCGTATAACATATTACATAAAAAATATATATTTCTCATAAAATCTCAGGGTGTTACAGGATAAATTGTTGGTATTTTTCTGACAAATGTTAATTTTTAATGAATAGTGGAAAATACTGCATTTTACATCAAAACTAATTTTTCATATAATTTAATTATATAATTATATAGTCCTTGTAATTGGTTTTAAAGAGTAATTGAATTATGATTTTATCACTTAATAAAACTTTGTTCATTGGAAGTAATTTCACTATCCAATTGGATGTAAAAACAAGTCAATCTTTTGATAAGTTTTTAATTCTTAAAAATCAGTCTTTGGTTTTGAAAACGAGAATTATGTTTAATTTAATAACTGCAATTTCTGTGTTTGTAATTATGTAAAATTGATTCCATATTTGGAATTAGAAGGTCCAAATTATGTAATTAAGACGCTTTTGTTTTTGGAAATTATGAATAGTAATGATGGTAATTATCTTTAATTATCGTGATTAATTAGAAATCGGGTAGTTAAGGGTAATAAAATAATATAATAATAATATAAAATTACCAAAAAATATGTCAAAATTATCTTTTATGAGTCATGGAAGACCATGGGAAGCATTTTACCGAACATTAAGGCTCATAGAGTCACATGGGTGTGATAGTGACATTTATGAAATTATTTTTTTTGAAAAGAAGAGAAATATAATGAAGGTTTTTATATCCTAAGTAAAAAAATTAACATTTTTTAAATAAAATGTCTCTTATACTATAATTATTAATTGGAATGATAATAATATTTCCTACATAATGGTTTTTTTTATTTTTAGACATTAAATAAATAAATTTATTTATGACACCATGATGATGCAGTGATTAACTCATTAATGGATGACTTAAATAAAATGAAAATACAAGGTAAAAATATAAAAAATAAATTTGTAAATAACATATTTTTTGGTAGATTTATAACACTTATCACCTTATCCTCAAAAAATATCATTGTGGGACCGTTAAAATCTGAAAATCATTTTATAATAATGTAACATTTCAAGAATTTCCAAAAGTGACCTTCCTCCCTCTTATAAAAGGCCCCAAACTCTTCCCCTTACCCACACCTCTCAAGCCCATGGATATTCCAGACTATGGTCATATTATCTCTCCAAATACCTCTCTTACTCTTATAAGCCTCACTTTGGGCCAAAGTCTTTTGAAGGAAGCATTTAGTCAAATCAAAAAGATATACCTGATTGAGAGGTAATGTATTCTCTCAAGTTTCTTTCTTTTATTTTCCATATTCACTCACAAATATGTTATTATTATATGATCCCATAAAAACACCAGTATACTAAATTCACTAGGATGTTTTTATGATATGGATTCTACCTACACTTACACACACCTTCATATAAAGGTTAAAGAACATACTGTTTCTATGGGTGTGAATTACTGGCTCACGAAAGATGATTATTAAATCTTCTATTATAACCATTCATGGTGTCCATTATGATTTAAATGTATTTAAATCGTATATATATGGTATTTATTTTTTCTATATGATTTTGAATTTTAATTTTTAATCACATCTTTATGCTTTACATGTTGTGGAACTATGATTGTTTCATCTGAGGAACTGTGGACTACCTCCACCTCAAGTAATGTGACTCGTTCATTCCAAACATGTAATTTCTAAAGAATGTAATTAATGAACTCATTGAACCTATATAACATATATATTTTACTGTAATTATTATACATATATATATATCTCATTTAGTTTTAATTCTTTTAATATGACAATGAAATGAAAGTAGCGTTCATGTTTACGTACGACCTACCATCTCCATGAATGGTTCATTTCATTATTGATCTCTAAATTGTATGGAATAGTATAAAATGATTATATAATGGATATATATGATATTTAAATCATTAATATCATTCTGGAGATGATGTACTTATAACTACATGGGAAATTCATTCGAAACAATTTCCTTTTTGACTCATGTACCGAACATCGGCAAAACTTATGATATGAACTCACAAAATAAACTAATTATTATAACATGATAATATGTGATATGAATTGAATAATAAACTTTAAAGGACTTAATTATGAAATTATAAATTGACCATGGTTTAATATTCAGGAATATGAAGAAACGAACAAGGCATGTCAGACTTGAGGTAATGGATCCTACCTCTCTCGTTATTTTCATGTATTCTCCTTTATGTCATTTATTTTATGATTTATGTTAATATGTTGGGGATGTTATCTTATATTCATCATATTGTCCTTTTCATGTTCATATGATGATAGAACTCCTCCTGCTCTCATCAATTCATTTTAAGAATGTTTATGCGGCGCTGTTAGGCTGCATAATTTTTATAAGGGGATTTCTTATCTCAGTTTTAATTATGTGAGATTTCCATTATTCACCACTTATTTGTTGCATGTGTTGTAATGTGTACTCCCATTTCATATATATTATCATTATTATATTTATATACCTAGTATTATGTGATTAATTTGGTGTTAATTGTCTTTTGTTCATACGACTCGATTGATTATAACAAGGTAATGGGTTTTTATCTCACATTTTATTCCCGTGAGATTCATGCTACATTTTCCACTATTTTATCTTTTATGGTGTATGTAATGCCAATGATTGTATTATTTTTGTAATATAATTTAATTTATTGGTATTTACATGTTCATTGTATGACCCTTCTTTCATGGGGTGTACGTTTCCAAAGTTACCCAAATCGTTAAGAGAACCTTTCACCCTCTTCTTTTTAAAAGATTTATTTTTTTTAGGTGTTTTAATTTACATATTATTATGGTGGTATATGTTATTATATATCCTTATTTAAGTAAATTTTATGTCAAAGTGATGAGATACCCTTTTTATCTCTCATCAACTCATTTTCTAAATTTTAAAGTGACGCCATTAGGCTGTCGAATTTCTGTAAGGGAACTTCTTAACCCAATTTCAATTCTTTGGGTTAAGACTATACTTCTTGATTATGTCATGCTATTAATATGGGTGGATGACCTATGATTTTTTTACACTTAATATCCACATATATTGAGTGTATTTATATTTGTCTCAAGAAATTATGCAATTGATTTATCCTTAATCTAAGGATTCTGTCTTTCTACGTGACATCGTCTCAATATCCTTTCATTGAGAAATATATTGATTTCTAAATGATTTTATTTTATACGGTGTATAAAACCCTTTGTAATTGAAATATCATTCAAAATGAATCTTTTTACAAGAAGTGTTTTACTAAACAACAATAGGAATGTTTTTGTCTTATGTATGCAGTGACAATGACTTCTCTGCCGCCATGACCATTTTTTGTGTTTCAACATCCTCTACAAGCCATAATATTTTTAAATTAAAAATAAATAACATGATTTACATTGGTATTGAAAATTGTTTTGGTAATGTTTTTATTATATCAATGTTTTGTGTTGATATCTTGTGATTGAAATGTGGAAATGTTATGTTTCCTTTATTCATGTTTTATGTGATACGATTATGTTATGGTTCTTGGGCATTGTTTATGATGTCGGGTGGTTCCTTGATAATCTAATGGTGGGTGAGGCCAAGATATCTCTCTAATTCATTGGGTAACATGAATGAGTAAAAATTTAAGGTTTCCCCAAATAGATTTAGGAAATATACTGTAATGGGTATTCCAAATGTAACCATGAGGGTTACTCCCTACGTATGAATGTTATGAATGCCTCATGTTATCATTATGTCTTATTATTTCTCATATTTATTCATAAATCATATGATTTCATGAGGTATGTTATGTTCTTATATTTTATGTGTAAAGTATGTTTTCATAGATTCTTATGTATACATGGACTAAGGTTTTCATTCCGTATTTTTATATCCCTTACTGAGCTCTTGGTGCTCATCCCAAGTTTTTGAAATGTTTCCCAAATCACATAAATATGAATAGGGTCAATGATGAGATCATGGAAATACATGTTGTCTAAAACATGGGACTAGACATGACACTTTTGTTCAAGAGTTTTTATTTTGTGAAAAAAATGGAAACTTAGTATAAGTGTCTAATTTTAATCATTTGAGATATAATAGTTATGTCTTGTTTTTCTTAAACACTAAACCTAAAAATATCCTCAATGATAATTATTCATTTAATTCCAGATTATGTAATGTTGTAATCCTGGGTTCTTTATAGTTTGTATCAATGGTCTGTTTATAATACTTTAAAGGTTAGGGTATTCTTTAAGCACAAGTGGCATTACCATAATGGTTATGATTTCAGAAAGAGTAATAGTTTTTAGATAAATTTAATGAGTTTAAGATAAAATGAATAATTATATCATAGTATTATATAATGATTTTACTGATATACTCACACTGAACTTTTTGGTTTTAGTAAATGCATGGATCTAGCAGGCACCAAAGTAACTGTGGATGTGAAGAAAACTATGACGATTTTCTGAACGAGCAATTGAATGATATGGGAGCTGCAATGAGAACCCTTGTGGTTATTCTCAACCAAATATATTGAGTCATGATTGACCACCTGAACCTTAGTGATTTTTATAAGGCATCACATATGCGAGAAAAAAATACCTACGGATGTTCAGGTAATAATAACAATGGTATAAATGTTAAAAAAACTATGTGTCCAAGATGTGGAATGAAACATACAAGAAAATGTTTCAAAGGGGCAGAAAGATTATATAGATGTGGAATTGAAGGTCATAAATAATTAACCTACCAAGGAAAAAAGGAAGCATCTCGTTGTCTCTAGGAAAGGGAAAGAAGTTCTTTCAGAAGGATCAATTGCATGTTTTAAATGTGGTGTGCATGGTGATTATTCAAACACATATCCTATAAAGAATTTTCGGGAATGGGATCACCAGGATCATACAAATATTTATTTACCAATTTCTAATTACATTCTAAATGAGGATGAAGAAACTGATAATGACTAATGAGAGGTATGGATTATTTCGTAACATATGTTTTCCTATTATTGAATCTTATTATATGATTAATGATTTTTTAGTAGGAGATAATTATTTCAGAATAAGTTGGAAAGGAATGGTTATTGGATCATGAAGAATTTATAATGATTAATAAGTCAACATATAATGGAATCAAGAGTTATTGTAGAATTTAGGATAGTGAAATTATTAAAATTATTAAGGCTCTTTTGATGACGTGATTAAATTAGAATACTTTATATAGTATGTGTAACCCTGATGTTTGATATATGAAAATTTTATTCAAGGAATAATTATCTTTTCTTTTTTGGATATAGTTATATAGAACCAATTTTCTTTATATTATCTATGAATTTGAGGTAATTACCGATAAATACATTTTGGGATGAAAAATGAATGATATTAGATAACCTTTGTGGTTAAAATATGTGTAACCCTTATGTAGTTTTTAAAAAGGTACAACACACAGACTATATGACAACCCATCACATCAGGCGAAGCTGTGGGAATCAAACACACAACCCAAGTGCAAATGGTATTTATCGCCTACCACTAGAATACGTCATGTCCATTGTTAGTAAGACTAATTATTTTTAGTTAGGTGATCTTAGGAATCAAGAATAAGTCTATTTTAGGAATTTATTGATCTATCAAGAAGGATGTATGATTCGGTTAATTACTTTTCAATAAGATACTTTATGAGTAACTGATGTTATTTGGTGAGAAGTGTTAAGATTTACCTTGGAAGACTCTGTGATTATATCCTTCAGAGATTTGGGTTTCAATCATAGTTTAGTTTACATTGAATAATTTTATAGATAGATGTTTATTTAATGGTATTTATTTAACCTTGGGTTCTTTTGGATGAATTTTAGAGATTAAGAGTAGTATTTCTTTTTTAAAAGGAATATCCATTTGGGGATTATCTGATCTTGTACTAAAAATTTTGGTGTTGGTTAAGGTCTACAGACATGAGAAATATATAGTTCATCTTTTTTGGGTTAGGTTATTCTTAAGAAGTTGATTATAGCGCTCTTCATGTGAACTAGTCATCTTAAATACTCATTTTCTGGAGAAAATCTGTGTTTGTGTAAGAAATCTAGTAAGAGATGATAGTCGACATTACAAGAATTTAAATTTCCTTATGTTTTAGTCAAGATCATAATTAAATTCCTCAATGAAAAGTATCTTAAAACAAAAATGTTGTCTATTGAAATTTCCTACTGGGGAATCAAATATCGTTTACCCCATCATAAGTTTGTGATTTTCTGGTGGTTAACTTTCTCTTAGACATATTTTTTATCACTCCATATCAGAACATGACCCTTTGTTTTCTCATCCATATCCATGTTTTCCTACATGGAATCCTAGTATGGGTTAACTTGGGTGACCTTTGTACTTCTCTTTATTTCTTTTAAAGATATAGTTTTACTGACTATTTTTCCAATGAGCGACTTTCAATTAATTTTTCGAGCCCAATTTTAAAATTGTGAGGGCGCAATTCCCAAATAGGGGGGAAGGATGTTACATCCAGGATAAATAAAGAAAATGACATTTTCATATTTATTAATATTTGTGAATAAAATGTTAATGTTACTTTAATGGAATTGCTATGTTCGATGGAATACCCAGTACACAACAATCGGTTTATTTGAAATCTTACGTAGTACACTAATAATATAATAATATTATTTTAAATGATAGTTAACGCGTAGCCGTTGTCATGGCGGTAATGAATATAACTTACTAAAAAATGATTATATATGGTTGTTAAATATTTTTACATTTATCAAATATAATTTAGTGGCTTAAAAAAGAAAAGAATTTGTTTTTAGGCATAAATATTATAATGTTCTTTAAAAAATTGACTAATCACCTTTTGATGGAGAACCCTTTTTAGAACTATTTTTTTTCCAATTTTATATGTTATATTTGTTAAAAATAAAATCCTTCTTTATAATTGGGTCATCAAAATTTACTTTGTGTAAATTTTTGTTATTTTTCTAATAATGTACATTTTTTTAATGAATAGTGAAAATGTTGTATTTTATTTAAAAACCTCTTTTTAGTATAATATATTTATATGGACAGGTTATCATTTTAATTAGGTTTAATTTTTAGTTTAAAAATATTTTTACCATTTAATCCAATAGTGGTCATTTGAATTATTTTCACTTTGAAATTGGACATAAACAAGTGACAATCTTTTGATAGATATTGTTTCATAAAAACACGCTATTTGTTTTGCAGAAGGAATTAATTATACAATTAATTAATTCAACTTACATTGTTTGAAATTGGTAAAATGGACATAATTTTTGAATTTGGAATGTCAAATATACTTTGGATAAATTTTTTTTATTTTTCTAACAAATGATTATTTTTAATGAATAGTTAAAAATACTACATTTTACTTCAAAACTATTTTTTCATATAATTTCATTATATAGTTAGATGGTCTTTTTAATTGGTTTTAAAGTTTAATTGAATTATGTTTTTATCACTTATTACAATTTTGTTCATTGGATGCAATTTCACTTTTCATTTGGATCTAAAAACAAGTCAATGTTTTGATAAATTTTTACTACGTAAAAACCCATCTTTGGTTGTGACAACGAGAATTATTTTTAAATTAATTAATGCACTATTTGTTTTTAAAATTTGGTAAAATGGATTCCATATTTTGAATAAGAATGTCCAAATTATGTAATTGTGACTCTTTTGTTTTTGGACATTATGAATAGTAACGATGATAATTATCTTTTATTATCATGATTAATTAGTAATAGGGTAGTTAGGGGTAATAAAATAATATCATAATAATATATAATGACCCCAACATTTGTCCAAATCCTTTTATTGAGTCATGTACGTCCATGGGAATATTTTTACCGAACATTATGGCCCATGGAGTCACATGGGTGTGATAGTGAGATTTATGACATTATTTTTTAAAAAAGAAAAGAAATATAACAAATGTTTTTATATCATAAGTAAAATAATTTTAAATTTTTTTTACATAAATTATATTTTATACTATAAATATTAATTAGAAAGCTATGTATATTTCCTACATCATTTTATTTTTTTATAATTTTTGGAAAATAAATAAATAAATTTATTTATGACACCAAGATGATGGAGTGATTACCTTATTAATCAATTATTTTTAAAAAAATTAAAACATACGGTAAAAATATAAGACATACAGTTGTATAAAACCTATTGTATGGCTGGATTTATATCCCTTATAACCTTATCCTCAACAAATATCATTTTGGGACATTTAAAATATGAAAATCATTTTATAATAATGTCACATTTCTAGACATTCCAAAAGTGACCCTCCTCCCTCTTATAAAAGGCCCCCGCCTCTACTCACTTACCCACACCTCACAAGCCCTTGGTTCGACCAAAATATGATAATATTTTCCATGAACATCCCAATATTACTCCTTGAAGCTTCACATTGAGCAGAAGTCTTTCCAAGGATTCCTTTGGCTCAAATCAAAATGTGTTACCCAATTTAGAGGTAATATCATCTCTCGTTTTTCTTTCTTTTATTTTCCATATTCACTCAAAACTATCTTTTTATTATTTTATCACATAATAACACAATTATCTTCAATATAATTGGATTTTTTTATGATAAGTGTACTACCTACACTTACAAACATCTCCGTATAATGGTTAAAGAACATACTATTTCTGTGGGTGGTAAATAACTGCCTCATGAAATGATGATTGTTAAATCTTCTTTTAACACCTTTAATGGTGGAAATTATGATGTCACTATATTTATATATGATATATATGGTATTTATTTTCTCTATATGCTTCTGAATTTTATTTTTAAATCACATCGTTATGCTTTTCATGTTGTGGAACTCCGATAATTTAATCTGAAGAAGTGTGGACTACCGCCCACTCAAGTGATGTGACTCGTTCATGCCAAAAATGAAATTTATAAAGAATAAAATTAATGAACATATGTTACCTATATAAAATATATATTATACTGGAATTATAATATATATATTTATCATTTAGTTTTAATTCCTATAAACTGACAATGAAATGAATGTAGTGTTCATGCATACGTACGACATACCGTCTCCATGAACGGTGAATTTCATTTTTTTTCTCCAAATGTTAGGTAATAGTAAAAATGAATATATACTGGATATATATGATATTAATATCATTAATACCATTCTGTATATGATTTACATATAACTACATGGGCAATTATTTCTAAACATGTTCATTTTTGACTCATGTACCGAACATCGACAAAACGTATGATATGAACTCACATAATTACCTAATTATTATAACATGATAATATGTGATATGAATTTAATAATAAAAATTAATGGAAGTACTTAAGAAATTAAATATTTACCATGGTTTATTATTCAGTAATATAAAGAAACGAACATGAAAAGTCAGACTTGAGGTAAGGGATCATACCTCTCTCTTTCTTATCATGTATTCTCCTATATGTAATTTATTTTAATCTCCATGTTATTATATTTGGGATGTTATTTATTATTAATCATAATTTAATTTTCTTGTTAATATTATTAGATACACCCTCTTTCTCTCATCATTTCATTTTAAGAATGTTTAAGTGGTGTTGTTAGGCTGCCGAATTTTTGTAAGGGGATTTCTTATCTCACATTTAATTCCGTGAGATTTCCATTGTTCGCCACTTATTTGTTTCATGTGGTGTATTTGGTAATTCCATTTCATATATATTATCATGATTGTATTTATATTCATGGTATTATGTGATTCATTTGGTTTGTATTGATTATTGGTCATACGGCTCGATTGATTTTAACGATGTAAAGGGATTTTATCTCACTTTTTATTTTTGTGAGATTCATGCTACATTTGCAACTATTTTATTTTTTGTGGTGTTTTTACTGCCCATTATTTTATTATTTGTTTAATATAATTTAATTTATGGGTATTTACATCTTCATTGTATGACCCTTCTTTCATGGGGTGTATGTTTCGAAAGTTACAGAAATCGGTAGGGAAACCTTTCACCCTCCTCTTTTTAAAAGACTTATTTTTGTTAGGTCATTTTAAATTAAATATTTTATATTGGGATATGTTATTATATATTCTAATTTTTGTAAATTTTATGTCCAAGTGATGAGATTCCCTTTTTTTTCTCTCTTAAACATATTTGCTGAATTTTAATGTGACGCTGTTATGATGTCGAATTTTTGTAATGGAAATTCATACCACAATTTCAATTATTTGGGTTAAACATATACTACTTGATTATGTCATTCCATTATTATGTTTGGATGACCTCTGATTTTTAACACTTAATATCCACATATATTGATTGTATTTATATTTGTCACACTAAATTATATAATTGATTTATCCTTAATCTATGGATATTGTCTTTGTTTGGGACTTCGTCTCAATCTCCATTCATTGAGGAATCTTCGGATTTCTACACGACTTTATTTTATATGGTGTATAAAACCCTTTTGAAATTTAATTTCATTCAAAAGGAATATTTTTACACGAATCATTTTACTAAACTTCAAAAGGAATGTATTTGACTTACATATACAGCGACAATGACTTCTCCACCGTTGTGACCATTATTTGTGTTTAAGCTTCCTCTACAAGCCATAAAATTTTTTAAATGAAAATAAATACCAAGTTTTACTTTGTAATTTAAAATTGTTTTGATAATGTTTTGATTATATAAATGTGTTGTATATATATCTTGTGATTGAAATGTGGAAATTTTATGTTTCATTTATGCATGTTTTATGATATATGATTATTTTATGGTTCATGGGAATTGTTTATAAGTCGGGTGGTTCTGTGATAAACTAATGGAGGGTGAGCATGAGATAGATCTAAAATTCAATTGGTAACGCGAAAGAGTTAAACAGTATGGTTTCTCTGAAGATAATTAGGGAATATATTGTGATGGGAATTAAGAATGTAACCATGAGGGTTACTCCCAACATAAGAATGTTATTAATGCCTCAAGTTACCTTTATGTCTTATGATTTTTATGAGTTATTCATAAATCTTATGATTTCATGAAGTATGTTAAGTGCTTATGTTTTATGAGTAATGTATGTTTTAATTTATTCTATGTATACATGTACTAATGTTTTGTTTCTGTATTTTTATATCCCTTACTGAGTTTTTTGTGCTCAAACCAAGTTTTTGAATTGATTCCTACCGGACTTAAAGATGAATAGGTTCAAGGATGGGATCAAGGAATGACATACTGTCTAAAACATCGAAGTAGACATGACACTTTTGTGCAGGAGTTTTTAATTTGTGAAAAAATGGTAACAGAGTAAAAGTGTTTACACTATAATCTTTTGAGATGTAATAATTATATCCTAATTCTCTAAAACTCTAAACCTAAAAAGATCCTCAATGAGAATTATTCAATTAATTCATGATTATGTATTTTTTTAGGGACGGGTCCTTATACATGGAGGTTGTTCATGACAGAACCATAATGATGCCAAACTAGGTGATACAAAGGTGCATAGGTTTAATGTTATATCTCAAGCCCAGACTGAAATAAAAGTTATTTTTGATACATCAAAGGTTGATATAATGTTTACTCATTAAATGAAATTATATATTTTATGGATGCAAGTCTAAGATCACATAAATAAATTAACTATTTTGGAAATATGAAAATTAAATAAATTAATTATGAGTAAATGTTTTATCTAACATTTTTAATTAATCATGTCACAACTACTTAATATTAAAAAGACTTATAAAGGATAAGGCATGATATTTTTTTCATTAAAAATTAAAACTATCTATTAAATATTATATGAGACTAATCCTTCCATTATATGGTTTGGAATAAAACCATAGAACTGTATATAGTACATGGCCAAATTATGGACACTTAGTTCTATCTATGAGTTCTCATAAATGTTTTGGGTTGACATGTCTGAAATTATAATGGGGTTAACAAAAAAATTCTCCTAAATACAAATTCATAGGAACATGTTGAGGAAATAGAATTCAGTATTTTAGGATAGTGGAATTCACTCAAAAAATCATGGATCTTCATGTCCCCGGTTGGAAATAACACTTAGTTAATTACATTATTATGTTTTTAATGGAAAAAGTCTGGATCATTATGAAAATTTATGGGGATCCTTGACACTAGATTGTAAATTAAACTAAATATTTATAGATATATGGTGTTGGATACCGAGTCTTGAAAAAATATTGTGAGATTTAATAATTAAATAAATAATAATAATTTATTTTATTATATCACACTTATTTTATAATCCATAAAATTACTGATAATTTTATATTTTTAATTGTAGATTAAAATGAAATATTCATCATCCAATATGTCCCTATGATAAATATTGGAGAATGATAACCTCTTAACTGGGAAAAAATTTATGAAGTGGTTTAAACATATTTATTTTGTGTTATGAAATGAATGGAAATCTAATGTTACAGAATCAACAATGACTAGTCCACTTTCTAAAGAGGTGAGTGATGAAGAGCTCCTTATCAATGGAAACATTTCAGTGTTGTGGTTGGCATTCAATGTTTGATTATTTCATCAATATGTACTTAAATAATGATGTTTTAGGAAAACATAGATGCTTATACCATTCTTGAGCACCTCTGTGGTCATTTCGGGGAGAGATCTAGATAGAAACAATTTGAAATATAAAAGATGATCTTTTAGAGAAATATTAGAGAGGGTTCCCTGGCTGAGCCTCACGTAGTAAAAATCATTGTCTATAATGAGTGATAAAACATTATATGGTTTAAACTCTAAAAATAACTGGGTACTTACCTAATTCTCACATCCCTCCCTTAGATCATCTGTGTTTTATTTTGGGAATATTAATATGAACAACAATGAAAAGTCACATCAAGATCTTCATTCTCGTCATCACTAAGTAGATATAGTTATATAGAGTAAGAAACCTTTAATCATTTTGGTAAACAAAATAGAAAGGGAAATAGAATATATTTATGCCAAAATATTCCTCACACGCTTCCAATAAGAAGAAGATCAAGGGGAACATAATAGAAAAATATGTTGAATATTTCACATGTGGATTGAAAGTCCACTGGAATAAAAACAACACCCTGTCAAATAAGTGAACGGAAGATTTAAGGGAATTTATTATTGCTTGAAATTTATATATTTATATAAATTGGGTATAACATAGAGATTTTGGTGTTCTCGTATATATTAAAAAATAAAAAACCACGTAGATTTAGAATGATTGTTTAAGTATAGGTAGATCTTAGATAAGACAATAGATTTAGACTTATTGTTGTAGCGATAGGGGACTACCACCTCATGTTGCCAACCAATATGATCATGGTTTTAAAGGGTTGTTATTTTGTGCCTTCAGTTACCAATAAAATTATTTCTATATCTAGACATTATAAAAATTCATTTATATTCAAATTGTAGAATAATATTTTCTTCTCTTATAATGATTTTAATTATTATGGTAATGCACATTTAAAAAATTCTATTTATGTGTTTGATTAAAAGTACCAAATATTGGAAATTAATATTGATGTTAATTCACATGTATCAAACCACACCAAATTTTTAATCACCATCTATTTTTAGTAAATGAAAATTGCTGGATTAAATTATATCAAGATGGATATTTATATTCTTTAAAACTAAAACTAATTGGTGTATGTCATACATTTTTTCAAGGAATAATATAAAAATACCCATTTAGTGGTATACGTGAAAGGGTTAAATAGATTCTTGAATTAGTTCATAAAAAGGTGTGTGGTCCATTTCCTACTGAATAAAGGAGTGGGTACTCATACTTCTTAAATTTTACTAATGATTTTAGTAGATATGGATATGTCTACATAATGAGGTATAAGTCCGATTAAAAAAAAGGAATACAAGAATGATGTTGAGATCCAGCTTGGCTGGATGTTTAAGAAACTTCTGTAAGATAGTGATAGATAATATCTTTATCAAGACATATTTAATTATCTATGAGTGCTTGGGATTTTATATCAACTCACCCATACTTATATGATTTAGTGGAATGCTGTTAGTGAATTGAGGAACAAATCCTTGTTGGAAATTATGATATCAATGTGAGTCCTGGGAGTATTTCATTATCCTTTAGGGGATACACATTACAAAAAAAATACATACTAAACTGAGTACCAACTAATAAAATAGACGGTATACCATGTAATGCCTCGACCCTAGTTACCCATAGTTGGTGCATTATTAAATAAAATTTCCATGATACAAGGAATCATGTCCCAAAAGACCGATCAATTTACTAGCCATGGAAGTACTAGATTCATTTATATTTTTTACATTACATCATGAAATACAATCATAAAAAACCTTTTGTCCCCTTTTGTACACAGTTATATCCTTATCCTATCCCTTCAAGCCAACCATAAAATACTTCTTCATATCCTGGGAAAAATAAAACATAGAAGGGTTTGATCTCAGATGCTCAGTAAGGATAAAAATATAGAGGACACATTCATAAATAAGCATAAACATTTAAGGAAATGTATTAGACTAAAACAAAATATATTTAAAAATAATCTTCAGCATAATATGAAAATGACAAAATAAAATAATTCCATTTATTTATTTACATGGATATTCTACTAGTCTAATAATCAAATGAAATATCAATAGCCACATTCATAATGATGGAATGCATAATACCAGACTTCATAACCACATAGTCAAAGCCTTGTTCCAAGACTAAAAATAAGATTTCATCAAAGCCTTGTGCAGGGACACTAGTTTGTCACTTGATAACTTCTGATGCATCTAGGAGATATAGTGGGCACCACCCGTCACTTACTAAGTTCAATGCATTCCTCATATGAAAACATTTAAACATAAAAAAAAACAATTGTATTAAAACTAGCATACCAAATGACAATAATTTATCCATAAACCATGAATGGTATAAGAATAACACATACACATTCACATATAACACAAAACCATGAATACAATATGAAATATTTGTATCATAATAAATTAACTTCAAACAAGCTTAAAATCCTTCAAAAATGTTGACATAGATGAAATCAAATTTTTTTAAAGAAATATCTCTTTATATTTTGGAATCATTTAAAAGTCACATAATTATAAAAGGAAACCATTATTCTGAAAATATTCTTCTAATATTTTAAGGGATGCTTTGACGATGTTATAATGGTGTAAAATATCCTCACTCGCCGTATAAGTTAAAAAAGCATTCTTACCTTAATTTTTTCGAAAGGGTCATTAAGTACCTTGTTTGAAAAATGAACAAAAGATTAATTTAAAAACATATAAGGTAAAATAAGGGTATAAATGAATTTAACCCATTGTCTAGTAAATACTAATAATGTTTTAAAATACATTTCTTATGAAAACACAGATGTGGATGATAAAGAGGTCCCTGTAGATACTTACATAAAAAATCCTCGGATAATAAATAGGTTGTGAAATTAACCATTACCTTGTACTTTTCCTTGTTCAAGGGTAAATTAACCTCCTTTATAATAGTTAAATCATTTTTCATTAAATTATACAACTAATATATACGTAAATATGATATCATATACTATCATCAAAATTGCATTGTTAACAATATTTTAGTAATATCATCGTTTCAGGTGTTAACTGATCCGTTTTACTTTATATGCTCGGTTACATAAGCCATGTTTGATACAGATTGGATATATTTTATTCATATCCAGAGTGATATTAAGTTCATAGACATTATTTTTTATTATAAAATGAAATTATTCATGAATGATTACGGTGGAGAATGAATCTTATCGCGTTTGTGGTGACGGTAATCTATATATACGCAAGAGAGACAATATCATTTTATTGATGTTGAAATAGTATGTAATTAGATGATAAAACATATATTTAGAATAATTAATATGTTATATTTATTATTAACATTAGTTTTACTGATTTTTATACTCATCCATATAATGAAGTGTTTTAATGACAAACTACACCACGACGTGGAGACAGTAAGCCGTACGTATGCATGTATGGTGACTTTGTCATTAATATCATGGATAGAATAATGAATATGTTTAAAAGAAATTTATAATAACATAAATGTATATAGAATATAATGGATTTATTATTTTAGAATGGAAATAACAAAGAAAGAGGAAGTGGAATATGAAAACAACTTGAAAGTGGTGATGAAATATTTACCTCTTCTTTAGTTTCTTTCCTTTTGAATTGATAAAAAGAACTACATAGGTTGGTTTTATGACCAAAGTACGGCTTCAGGGATGAATTTAGGAATGTTTGGTACATATTTGGGCATGGTTTGGATGATCCAAATGGCTTTGGAGGGGTGAAATTGAGAGAAGGGGAGGTACCCTTTTGTAAGAGAGGTGAGTGTCACTGTTGGAAAAGCATGAATTATTATTTTATGATAAAATATTTTTCGGTTAACAATGGATCGAAAATAAATTATTTCAATTCTAAGGTGGGTATGGGTCAAAAAACTCTCATCCAGTAGGTTTTAGATAGGTTTATGACATTATATTAACCTTATCTTCAAGACTTAACTCTTAGTTAAGTAGTTTGACATTTACCATGTCTCATTGTATTTTTTTAATATATGGTTAATAAACATACTATAACAAGACAAGAGAAACACATGTGGTTCATTATTAATATATATAACCTTATATATGCCTTTTGGATGAGCCTTAGATTTTTAGGAATATTATATCAATTAATTATATAGTATTTGTTTTAAAAACTAAATTATGTCATTTTTACACAATTTTGCCATCGATTTTTTTGAAAGCCATAAAAACATTATCACTTCAAATAAAATTCATTTAAACATTCATAAAATTTCATATTAACCTTGAAATGTTAGTGGAACTCATCAGAAGTCTCAATTTATATTTATTTGGATATTTATATAATCAATTGTTTTAATATTTCATTAATAAGATAATTAATTCATCATCATTGTTTTATAAATAAATTAAATTAATTAACATCATAAAATCATAACTAAATTTTAATTATGTAGGAAATATTTTTAAATTTTTAATAAATATTTATAGTTTAATTTATAATGTGTATAACCCTATATTATTAATAATTTAGTTATAAAACATTGAATTTAACTCTATTAACTCTTCTTTAAATAAAATATAAATAAATGTGCTAAGCTAATCCATGTGGACCAAAGAGGATCAAATTTTATTCCTATTTTTGTTTTTGGTAGATTTATACTTATCCAATAGAATTAGTACATGTTTTAGGGTAATTATGATATCATTTTTACCATTAATTACCCTATTTACTTTTAACCGTGGTAAATAAAAGTAAAAAGTTACTATTCAAGAACAATTCTTTTCATCTTTTGAACCACATTTTACTTACTGATATTAACCATGTCTCTCATATTTTTTAAATTAAACTCACAGAAGTAGTAGAATTATGATTTATGCAAATTTTCAAATGCTCATAGGAGCTGGGTAAAAGAAGGAAAAAAGTTTAATAAAATTTTCATATATTTAATTTTATTATAAAATGATCCAATGAATTACATTGAACTTATATTGGTATTATATATCTATTTAGACCTAAAATAAATTTAAATTAAATAAAAAATTATTTTAAAAAAATGCATTTTTAACCAATAACACAATGTTTTTCCCTATTCATAAAAAATTTAATGTTATGGGAAAAATACCAAAAATTAACCATAAGATAATTTTGATTTTTCTAATTCAAAAATGAAGTCCATTTTTAAAAATAAAATTTCTAGAATTTCCAAAAGTTGGTATTACATTTCATAATAGTTAGTCTGATTTTTTACGGTGTGTTAGAATCACAAAGTTATGTACAATGAAAGTTATTTCATTATTCAAGGAGAAACGTACCATGGAAGCTTGTGGTGTTACATTCTTCCCTCCTTCAAATAATTTAGTCTTAAAAATTACTATAATACTAATTCACACAAAGATTTGGGTGGTTTTTCATCATAATTTCCTCTAGTTCCCAGGTTTTCTCTTCCATCTTATAGTTTATACATAGAAATTTTACTAGACGACTCGTCTGGTTTCTCAACACTTATTCTCTTGTAACAAGAATTTTGACAGGCTCTTTAGAATAAGATAGATCAAGTTATAGTTAAATTTTATCTTAGGTGAGTACATGCATTCCGTTAGACATCTGTTTTCTCAATAGTGATACGTGAAACACATCATGAATTTTAGAGAGACTTGGAGGCATTTCCAAACGATAATCTACAACTCTAATTATTTCTAGAATTTTCAAATGTCTGATTTACCAGGGACTCAATTTATCCATCTACCTAATCATATAACACCCATCCATAGAGATACCTTCATGTAAACAAGAACTCCTACATGGAATTCCAAATCCTTCCATTAGTTATTAGCATAGCTCTTTTTCCTACTTTCAGTTTCTTTGATGTCGGTTTGGATAACCTTCACCATTTCCATAGTTTCCTCAAAAATTTCTGGGCCAATGAGTTTTAATTCACCAACATCATCCCAAAAAATGGGTATGCAACATCTCTTTCTATATAATGATTCATATGGTGCCATCTGAATACATTAATGGAATCTATTATTATAAAAAAAATTTACCTGAGGTAAATATTGATCCCACATACCTTGAAAGTCAGGTGAGAAAGATCTCATCATGTTTTATAAGGTTTGAATAGTCTGTTCTGATTATCCATCAGTTTGAGGGTGGTAGGAAGTGATCAAACGAAGTTCAGTATCCGGGGACTTATGAAGACTTTTCCTAAATCTTCATGTAAAATAGGGATAACGACCAGAAACCATCGATAGGGTTACTCTATAAAGTATTACAAATTCATTAATATATAGTATTTCCATATGTTCAAGTGGTAAATATTCTCTTATAGCATGAAAATTTGCTGACTTGGTAAGACAATCAATAATGTCCCATATCACATGATTCCTTCTAGGAGTCTTTGGTAGCCCCATGAAAATTTTTATCACAATATTATCCCATTTCCAATCAGGTATGGGAAGAGGTGTCATGACTCTTCTAGGCTATTACCTTCCAAATTTCACTTGTTTACAATCCATACATTTTGACACAAAATAAGAAATCTCCATCTTCATGTTGTCCCACCAAAGTTGTTCCTTCACATATTAATACATCTTGGTTGTCCTAGGGTTAATAGAGAAATTGGAGCTATGTGCATCAACCAACAATTCCCTTTTTTGATCAGGTATGTTAGGAACACAAATACTCTTCCCAAATTTCAAAATTCCATCTTCATATATGATGTCGATCATTCTCCCATCATTCACAGCTTTAATTTTATTTTGAAATTCCTCATCATCATTCTAAGAACTTTTTAACCTTTCTAGTAAATTTGTTTTAGTATCCATTTAAAAAATCATTGATGTTTCACCTTCCATGGTTATTACCATATCCATCATTACTATATCCATGTATATCGGATCCCTTTCAACTCTCATCTTGTTTAAAACTCCATGAACCTTTATACTCAAATAATTTTCCACCTTATTTTCTTTCCCAAGGATGTAGTGTTTTGTGAAATCACATTCCTTGAGTAGTTCAAGTAATCTCTTTTGCCTCATGTTATGTTATTTTTGTGAGAAAATATACTTCATACAATTTGGATAAGTATAAATCTCATATTTTTTTCCATAGGTGTAGTATATCCATATTTTTAGAGAAACTATTAGATCATATAACTCAAGATAATGAGTTGGATAGTTATGATCATGAATATTTAGCTGTCATGATGCATAGGCAATAACTCTATCATTCTTCATAAGGACACAACCACATCCTTTCTTGGAAACATCACTATAAATAATAAAACCATCATTCCCTGTTGGTATAGTCAACTTAAGAGCACAAACTATTCATATCTTCAGTTATTCAAAACATTATCTACACTCTTTTGTAAGAACAAATTTAACACCATTACGAGTGAGATTGCTTAATTGGTTATCCAATCAGGAAAAATTTTGGACAAATTACAATAATAACTAGCTAAATTATTAAATCTACTTACCTCAGTTATACTCGTTGGTGATGGCCATTCTTGGAATACTGTGGCCTTTGAAGGATCAACAAAGATTCTATCCTTAGAGACAATATGGACGAGAAAATAAATCTCCTAAAGCCAGAATTTACACTTGCTAAAAATCCCATATAATTCATTTCTTTTAAGAGTCCTTAGAATGATGAATATTTAATTTTCATGATCCTTGAAACATTAAAAGAATACCAATATATCATTAATAAATACCACTAAAAATTAATCAAGATATTCTTTGAAATCTATATTCATTAGATCCATAAATATAGAGGGTGCATTATTCTATCCAAAAGGCATTACTATAAACTCATAATGCTCATACCTAGTACGAAATGCGATTTTCAGAATGTCTTTCTTTTACACTCACAACTGATGATATCCACATAAAAGGTCAATCTTTGTAAAATATTTACCTCCATGAAGTTGGTAGAATAAATCATCAATGCAAGATAGGGGATACATGGTCTTTATTGTTATAGTATTTATCTCTCTATAATAAATGCTCAACCACAAAGATTCGTCTTTCTTCATAACAAAAAGGATAGGGGCTCCCCATGGAAAAACACTAGGGATAAAAAAATCCATTATTACTAAATTCCTCTAATTTCTTCTTTAGTTACACTAATTCCACAGTGGACATTCTATAAGGGGTCATTGATATGAGCTTTGAACTAGGAATTAAATCAATGGAAAACTCCATTTATCGTTCTGGAGGATTTCCAGGTAAATCCTCTAGAAACACACCAACATATTCTTGCACAATTGGTACATCCTCTATTCGAACATTATTTTCATGAACCATAATTGTTTCATTATCATCCTCCATATTAATTGAATTTTGTAGAGCTACTGGGAGTGAATCTAGTTTATAATTTGATGGTTATGTTTCTACTCTAATGATACGGTTCTCCTTATCATCATCAAGAATTGTGACCTCCTACTTCATACAATAAATTTTCACATCATATTCTAAAAAACAATCCAAACCAAGGATTATATCAATTTAAATAATCGGAATTATTATGAGATCAGACGAAATAGAACATTTAAATTACCTAATGGGAACTGATTCCAAAAAATTTGTTGCAATGATACTTCCCTTAGTTGTTTTGACTAAAAACTCCCTTATTAAATCAAATTTGAAATATCTAATTTTCCTAGAAAACTGGGAACATATGAAACAATGCGATTATCCAGAATCAAATATAGAATTGGATAAACGTGAGGAAACTATTAAATTGCCTGCCACTATGTCTTTCGGAGCATCATCCTCAGAGGTAGTGATCGCATAAGCTTGGCCGTTCTCCCTTGGCCTTTTCTAAGGTATGTTCATGTGGAACTTATGAAATTAATTTTCATAATACCCCTTTTGTCTATAATTGTTGCATTCAACATTGATAGCCTCTTTCATTCCCATGAAATCATGAGCATGGTGGCCTTTCTCAACACACTTGTAACAGACTCCGATTCTCTTCTGGAAAGTACCGGGGTTATTCTTCCAACATTTATAGTAGGATGGATATTCAAATATTATATTCTTACCCTTATTTCCATATCTAGAGAGTTCAGAAAATCACTTATTCTCTTGATATTAATTAAAGTAATAATACTTAGAGAATTATTTTTCTATCTTGATAGCACAAGAGACAATATCTTCATATTATAAGAAGTATTTTGAGACTAATGATGACAGGAGAAATGGTTTTAACCAATAAAAGAATAGATCAATATTAATCATTATGTTTTGTATAAAATCTACAGCATGCCTTGCTAAACTTGTATGGGTAGCCTCATACTTTGCGACATTCTCATTATCCTTTTTCCTCAGACTCAGAATTTGTCTTTCTATTTCCATTCGATGGTCACGAGGAAATTATTTTTCAATGAAAATCTTTTTAAACACCCTCCATTCCATTTTGATTCGTCTTCATCTTCTTCTGTGTTTCAAATCAAATACCACCATTGATCTGCATCTCTAACGAGACGATAAACAGTCATGACAACTTTTTCCTTTCGCTACTCCCCAATGTTTGAAATATTTTTTCTATGGAACTTATCCATTGTTTAGCTACTAACGGATTTGTACTCACATTGAATGTTGGTGGTTGTTTCCTCATGATTCGGTCTAACATTAATCCTTCGCATTGTGTATAAGGGTGCTCTATATGGGTATGGTTATTATTCATAACATGGTTGAGTTGTCCCTGTATAGTGATAAGATGATCAACGCTAGTTGCATCTCCAGCTCCACAATTGTTATCTTGACTATGAGGGAAATACCAACATGGATTACATGTGTTGATACAGTTTCCATTCCTTCCAAAAATTGCCTTTTCTATACAATGGAATACAATATATTAGTTTATGAATCACAATACATAATTCTGATCTTGTAAAAGACATAACATAAATTGAACAATTTATGGATATAATCAATAATCATAAAAATATTTTTTTTGACGAGGTATATACTCATAAACCCTTACAAATGGTATATAAATAATATGAGAATTATCCTAAGCATATCCCTCGGGAGTGTCATAACCAAGAGTGTAGAAAGGCCTGTTGTCATGCACCTGTTCTCATTCGAGTCTAGATCAAAGAGGTTTTTTCGGGGTTTACACCTACGTACATCTGTGGTAGAGCCAGCACTACATGCTCATATCCCGACACAGATTTATTTCTTGGAAAACTCAAAAAACCTCTACAGTACCAAAATTCTAGGAAGTTATTCTATACTAATCCTCAAAGTCTATCTTAGGGTAATTCTCTCTAATAAGAGTTTTTCGAAATATAGCATCTGTGGTTTGTACTAAATATCCTCATATACCAACTATAACACCCCGACCTCAGTTACCCAGAGTCAGTGCATTATTAAATTACATTGGCATGATATAGGAATCATTTCCCGAAATACTGGTTTGTTTAGTAGCCTTTGAAGTACTAGACACATTCATATGTTTTACATTACATTCTTAAATAAAGACATCAACAAAATTTTGAACTCTTTGGAATGCAATTATATCCTTATCCTATCCCTAAAGGTCAACCATAAAATACTTATTCAAATCTTGGAAAAAATAAAACATAGAAATGGGTGAGCATAGATTCTCAGTAAGGATAAAAATATAGTAGAAACATACATAATTAAGCTTAAACATTAAAGAAAATGTATTAGACTAAAACAAAAAACTTTTAAAATTAATAATAAGCATAATATAGAAAAGATAAAATGAAATAATGTCATTTACATAATCACATGAATATTCTACTAGTCTAATTATCAAATGCAATATCAATAGCTACTTTCATATTGATGGAATGCATAATTCTAGACTTCATAACCACAAAATAAAGGTCTTGTGAAAAGAATACAAATTAGATTTTGTAAAGACCTTGTTCCAAGAGACTAGTTTGTCTCTTTAGACCTACCGATGCATTGAGGAACTATAGCAAGCTCCACCCATCCCTTACTAAGTCTAGTGCATTCCTCATATTAAAAGGATTAAACAGTACATAAACATTCATATTAAAACAAGCATAAGAAATGTCAATAATTTATCCATAATCCATGAATGGTATAATAATAACACATCCATAATGAAATATCACAAAACCTTCAATATAATATGGAATATTTTTATCTTAATAAATCAACTTCAAAAAAACTTAAAATCCATCAAATGATGTTAACAAATATGAAATCAAAACCTTTTTAGAGAAATATCTCATTCTATTATAAAATCATAAAAAATCATGTTATTATAAAATAAAAAATTTATTTTGAAAATATTTCTATAAGATTGTAAGGGAAGCTTCGATGAAGTTACTATTGTATAAAATAGTCGCACCCACCGTATAAGTTATAAAACCACTCTTACCTTAATTTTGTCGAAAGCGTCATAAAGTACCTTGTTTGGAAAACAACAGAACGATTCCTTTAAAATCATATAAAGTAAAATAAGGTTATAAATGACTTTAATCCATTGTTTAGTAAATAGTTAATTTTTTTTGAAATACATTTTTAAGAATACATGGATGTGGGAGATAAAGAGGTCCCTATAGTTACTTACATGAAACAACCTCGGATAATAAAGAGATTGTGAAATTAACCCATAACGTGTACTTTTCCTTGGTCGAGGGGACATTCACATCTTCTAAAGTAGATAAATCAATGTTATTAAATTATAAAAAAACTATATATGTTAATATGATATAATATATGATCCTTTAATATTGCTTTTTTAATAATATTTTATTAATACCACCATTTCGGGTGTTAACTGATCCATTTTCCATTATATTCTCAGTTAGGTATGACATGATGGTCAGGGATAGGATGTTTATTATTCATATACATAATGATATTATGTTCATAGAAATTATTTCTAATCATAAAATGAAAATTATTCTTGAATGATTATGATGGAGAATGATTCTCATAACATTCGTCGAGACGGTAATCTGTACGTACGAACGACCAACGATATCATTATATTGATGGTGAAATCGTATGAAATTGGATCATATATCAAATATATAGAATAATTAACATGTTATATTTATTATTTAAATCAGTTATTCTCAATATTATACCTGCCCAAATAATGATGTGTTTGAATAACGAACTAAACCACAATGTGGAGACGGTAAGTCCTACGTATGCACGTATGGTGACTTTGTCATTCATATGTTGGATATAATAATGAATATAGTTGAACCATTTTTATAATAACATAACAGTATATAGAAGATACTGGATTTGTTATTTTAGAATGGAAACAACAAATAATGATGAATTGGAAAATAAAATAACTTGAAAAGGGTGATGAAATATTTACTTATTCTTTGGGTTATTTATTTTGATTTGATCAAAAGGGATCCATAGGATGGATTTATGACCACTAGAAGGCCTCTAGTATTAAGGGAGAAAAGTTATGAGGAAATTTGGGTTGGGTTTGGCCATGAAAAATGGCTTTTGAAGTGTGAAATTAAGATAAGGGGAAGTACCCTTTTATAAGAGAGGTGAGTGTCACTTTTGGAAAAGATTGAAATATTATTTTATAATAAAATAATTTTCTATTTATAATGGCTAGAAGATAAATTATTTCAAGGGTAAGATGGGGATGGGTCGAAAATCTCTCAACCAATATGTTTTAGACAGGTTTACGTCATCATATTAACCTTGTCTTTTTTATTTAACTCTTAGATAAATAGATTGACATTTACCATGACTCTTTGTATTTTTATATTATATGGATAATAAAATTAATATAACATCAAAACAAACCACATGTGATTAATTATTAATATATATAACCTTATATAATTTTTTTTCTTAAATTTATGTATTTAGGAATACTATATCAATTAATAATTTTGTATTTGTTTTAAAAACTCATTTTTGTCAATTTTGATGCTTTTTAGCATTTGATTTTTTTTAAAACCATAGAAACTTTATCACTTCGAATAAAAAATATGTAACTAATAATAACATGTCATATTAACCTATAAAATTCTTGGAAGCTATAAGAAGATTCAATTTACATTTATTTGGATATTTATAATATCAATTATTTTAGTATTTCATTAATAAGTTAATTATTGCATCATCATTGTGTGATAGATAAATTAAATTATTTAATGTCAAAAAATTATAAATAAAATATCATTATGTATAAAATATTTTTATCTTTGTAATAAATATTTATAGTTGAATTTATATTTTGTGTATCCCAATATTAAAAATTGTTTTTTTATTAAACATTTAATTTAACTCTTTTAACTCTTCTTTAAATAAAATAATAATAAATGTCCTAATCTAGTCCATGTGGACCAAATAAGATCATATTTTATTCCTAAGGATTTTTTCATCGGATTATACTTATCCAATAGAATTAGGACATGTGTTACTCTAATTATTATTTCATTATTACCCTTAACTACCTTATTTAGTTTTAACAGTGGTAAATAAAATTCAAAAGTTACTATTCAACAGAAAATTATTTTCATCTTATTGAACCAAATTTTACATACTGATATTAACCGTGTCTCTTGGATTTTTTAAATTCAACTCACAGAAGTGGTAATATTATGTTTTATGCAAATTTGCAAATGCTCCTAGGAGGTGGGTAAAAGACATTAAAAATTTAAATAAAATTTTTATACATCTAAACTTATTATAATACGATTCCAATGAATTACATTGAACTTATATAGGTATTATGTATCTATTTTGACCAAAAATAAATTTAAACAAAAAATAATTATTTAAATAAAAATTTGGTTCAAATCAATAACGTAGTGCTTTTCACTATTGATCAAAAATAGAAAGTTTTGAGAAAAATACCAAAAAAAACCCAATGCTAATATCGATATTACAAATTCAAAAATAATGTTCATTTTGAAAAATAAAATTTATCAAATATTAAAAAGTGGGTATTACTATTCATAACGGCTAGTTTGATTGGTCGCGGTGTGTTAGAATCACGAAGTTGTGTACAATACATGCTATTGCATCATTCAAAGAGAAACGTACCGTGGAAGCTTGGGGTGTTACATACCATACCTATTACTGAATGAAAGGAAACTAGAGTTGTCTTAAATACATGTGTATGGTTGTGAGGCATTGGTTAAGGCCTCTTTAGGTGGAAAACATTCACTCCAAGGCAAAAAGTGTATCTTTATAGGATATATCAATGATGAAATTGGATACTAACTATAAAATACTCTTGAAAAAAGAATTCTCTTGACAGAAGACCCACATTTTTTATGGATGGTTTTATATCTAAATTACATAGTGGGAGCAAGATAGATTTTAAGGAAGTCCAGGCTTAAGATACATTAGAGTCAGCACATGAAAAAATTCAACAAAACCCTATAGAAGAAGAAATATTACCAGACACACAATAAAAATGTCAGAGTACTATATAGGCAAGTTAACCAAAATGGTATGCTTTTTTAGTCATAGAAGATGGTGACTCATTATTAGTTGAGAATAATTATCCTCTAACATACAAGGAAGAATTAATTGTAACATATATTTCCAAGTGTAAATAAGACATAAATTCTAAAATGGATTCCATGTACTGACAAAATGTTTAGATATTTGTAGACACCAAATTTGATGTAAATGCTATTTGATAAAAATGGGTATTCAAGAGTAAACTATACTTTTAATGAAATTTATGTACCTATAAAGCATGAATGGTTGAAAATTGGTGTAAATAGTGTAACTAAATTATTTGTGAGGAAATGTTTTTACAATATATAATTTAGAAATCCATCATAATTCTACATTATTTTGCAAGTCTCATTGATTTTGAGATATGGGAAGTGGATGACAGAAAAAACATCATTAATATGAACCTTTAGTTTGATATCTATATGACATAACGTGAAGGGTTTGTGACTCGAAAGGATGCCAACAAGGTATCAGAGTTGAACAAATAAATTTATTGATTAAGGAAAACATCCATGTCATGGAACAATAATTTTGATGAGGAAAAAATGGAATTCATGTTCATAATGAAATAATGTAATTCATGTGTTTCTAAATATTTTAGTGGGAGGGCATTCATTTTCGTAATAGTATATGATGATGACATATTACTCATTGGAAATTAAATATCTGTCTTACTGTGTGTTAATGTGTGGTTGAATAAATGATTCTATTTGGATGACTTGGGTGAGGAATAATATATTATTGTGATCAAGATCTGTCGTTATAGATCCAAGAAGTTGTTAGACTATGTCAATGTACCTACATTAACAAGATAATATAGAGATTTACTATGGAAAAATTCATGAGGGTATTTTTTCCAGTGTCACATTAAATTGATATTTCCAGAAAAAAATTTCCTCTAACACTTGAGGAAAGAACCCAAATGACAGGGATTTCATATGAATCAGATATTTTGTCAGTCATGTATGTTACACTATGTAGCAGTCTAGATGTCACCTATGCATTAAGTGTGGTATGAAGATATAAAGATTATCATGGACACCACCATTGAATGGAAGGAAATACTATCCTTTTGTATCTAAGTAATACTATATATATTTTCATAGTTTATTAAGAATATGAGGAACTAACAATTAGAGGATTTGTAGATTCTATTTTCCAAACTAATCAAGATGACATAATGTCACAAACAGGATACTTCATGACATTGAATACAGGTACTATGAGCTATATGTGCCCAATGTAGATAGTGGTTTTGGATTCTACAACAGATTTTGATTATATTGTAGCTTCTGAGGTTGCTAAATAAGCTATATGAATGAAAACATTCATCATAGAGCTTGATGTTGTACCTAGAAGTAGGGATCATATAGCACTCTATTGTGATGATACTGTAGTGGTTGATCCTACAAAAGGGACAAGGTTACATTATCATGCGGATCACATACTTTGGAAGTATCATCTCGTGAAGGATTTTTCTAAGAGAGGTAAATTTTAATGGAGAAATATTTCCACTAAATACAATGTAATAAACTCGTTGATTAAATCCTTGGCTCTATAGAAACATTTATATCATGTGACTTCTAATGGTATGAAGGTCGTAGGTAGTTGGCTCTAGTCTAGGTGGGAGTTTTTTGGATTTAATGTCCTTGGACCAATCTATTTTAACTTTATTACAAGAATATTTGATGTATTTACTATTAATAAAACTTAGTATTATATTTTTTGTTCTTCATGAATCTAATGTTATAATGTCCTAGAAGATACATAACATTGATAATGTCGTAATATTTGTGCACTATGATGATAAACGTGATGTCCTATAGACATATTATAAAATATTGTTCAGCGGTTGGATAATGTACTGTTGGTCCAGGTGAAAACTCATGAGGGGTGTGAATTGAGTTCCTTATTAAAATTTATATTAAAAATCATTATGATAATTTCCACCAATTTGAAACAGACCAGTTAATTAAGGCATTAGAGATTTAAATGTTCCATTAATCAACAAGTTTCTCAATGGTTGATTATTCCTCAGTTGAATTTGTTTAAAAACATATCCAAATATTGAAATAGGTTTACTGAATTAAACACATATACACACAGACCAAAACTAATAATCAGAATTAATATAAAACAGTTTTCTATATATGAAATTTTACGCCGTGAAAAATAGAGAAATAGATTATTACAAAATAAATTAAATAATAGAATTTAACTAGAGGTTCAGTCTCAATTTGATACTTAATCCTCTCAACTTTGTGATCGCCTACCACTGAGAAATATATATTAATACTAAACATGATACACAGCCTGTATCGGGCTTTATGAAAGCTTTTCCAAACTATCTAGGTATCACAACCTCTACCATAGTTCTTCATGAAAAAAATAACAACCAGGCCACACATGGCATATTCCACCATTGTATGTGGGAACAAATGTAAAGGGTCTTGGATGTGAGTATTTTCAGTATCCTCTGGTTTCATCCCATGAGACAGTGTGTGTTTGTGTGTGTAACATACAAACACAAACTTCTCCAAAATGAAAGATAAAGAACAAAATTAAGCTAATGATTTCAGATTGAGTTTATAAGGCTCTATGTGTTTTTAGTTCAAATATGAACTCCTTTGCAAGATGAAATTATAGTTTGAGTCCTTGTCTATAATTTTTTTCCTAAACAGAGTGTTGAAACTTCATTTCTGGCTTCCAAGTACTAAAGTGTTCATCTTCTTGATTTGAATGTGATTCGATGAATATCATCAAGGCAGCCTTGATTTTTTCACCCATATGATCTTTGTAAATCTCTTCGGTTCACAGTGTATGTGCTGGTGTATTCTCTTTGTTCTTCCGGTTGGTCGTGTAATGTCTCTCCCCCAGCATAGTCTTCTCTAGATCGTTCTTATATTTTATTGTCAAGGTATAATAGTAGGAATGACAAAACAACATGCGGTCTTCCTCATACCTCCTACGGTCTCCAGATATGTCTAAAATCAACATTAATTAATGTTAGAAGCATCAAATTTACCAAATATGACCGTTAGAATAATATTAATAAAATTGATAAAGTATAGAGTAAAAGAGTATAGGTATCACTAGACTGGTAGCGGTAGCCTTATCAATGGTATCTTCTCAATGGTAGGCTTATCAGCAGAATATGTGTGAATTAAAAAGGTTCTTCTAGAAGAAACCTTTCATCTGTAGACATGAAGTGGTAAATTAATAAAATAAACCTTGTATCAGTAAGAATAAAATGGTATCCTTATAACAGTAACCTTTTATTAGCGACTTTAGTATGATTCCAGTGGTAGGATTCTCATCAGTGACCTTCTACCACTAATGTCTAGTGGTAGCTCTAAAACAGTATCCTTTAATCAATAGACTCGTAGTTGTGAACTCGCATTGGTAACTCAGTGGTAAAAATATATCTGTAACCTCTCTAACAGTAGACTCAACTGGTGACTTAAAAAAAATTCTCTTAATAGATACCTTCATACCAGTGACCTTTTACATAGAAAAATTTACATATTAAATTTAATTAAAAATATATTGAGATTAAAAATACAGAATTTTTACGTGATAAAATTTATAAAAACTAATGAAAGATGATTATCATATAAATGAAATATGATTTGGGATTATCAAAACAGGTGAGTCCAAAACGTACTATGATGGGAAACATGGTACATAGTGTATTAGGTGTGAGTAATCATAATTAGACAAATCTTCTTCTCATGTTGTTCATAGTTGGTAATATCCAAGATGGGATATTATGATAAGAGACTCACCAGTACAAATTATTCATGTTTTGGTTTCCTAGATATTCTTAAATATGAACATGCGTAGTAGTACACAGACATTAAGATTACTATAAATGCATGTTACAACTCACGTACAATGATGTATTTCATAAACCATGATTATAAAAGTTCATGACAATTTTTGATACATTCTGTGCATCATGAGTGACATTCACTAGATTGTGAATAAAATATATATTTTACTTAATGAATATTTTAATAAATATTCATTTACTATATTGTGAATAAAATATTTATTTATGAATAAAATATATATTCGATTGTTCAATAAATGATACAGGATTTTGAAGGGACCAAGACCATGTCTAGTGAAAAATATTAATTAGTGAGATCATTACATAAAATGTTTTATTGCAAAAGTTGGCACACAACACAAAATAATAATAATATAACTATTATTATGTGTCATTGGGTCTATTAAAGTTAAAAAAAGTTATTTAATGGGAGGTATGAAATTAAATAATATTTTAACTTAAATCCTAACTCTCTAAATTGAAAAATATTTCTATTGTGTAGAGTATCCAAAAATAAATAATAGATAATTGTTACACACAAAATATTATCAATCAACTCTTTATCTATATCTCTTAAGAATAATAAGTGTATGAGATATTTCTTCAAGATCAAATAATGAGGGATCAAGAACACATAACGTAAAACACTAGACAAGTCATGCTAACACCCAGAGATTGAGTGGTGTTTCTAGAAGATCATATGAACATGTGTGGATCACTTTTAGAGTGATTATATCCTTGGATACTCATAGCACAATGATAATAAAATCCCAAATTGTTCTTTTAAATGATCATCATTCACCAATGAAGAATGTTCCCAATCCCAAGTATAAATTTCTTCCTATATTAAAGAAATTAATTATAATTTTTTGTGGAAGATCCTTGCTCTTAGTTTTAGAAAGTTATTACTTATATAAATTTTAATACATTTCCCCCTTCACATGATTCTGGGGCACCTGGAACCCTCAGTTTCCTCCCACAATAAACTATATTATGTTGTGAAAGCATGAATTTTATTAGTATAAAATCAAAGCTTCTTCATTAACTTTTATGGCTTATATTTATTTAAGAGAATATCTAATACATTAGGAAGCGATTCAATTAAAAATGATAGAATATAGTCAATAGAGGTATTATTAATTCCATACATGGTTTTTTCATGTTATAAATTTGTAGAAAAATACAAAATTGTTGATTTTGAACATTCCTGACATATAATAGTCCTCACAAAAGCCCTTAATTTTTTCACTCTCTTAACATCACCTATTTCAGTCTTCTCATCATGGATACTAATATCATTGACATCAGGCACACGCATACTATCTCTTTTTTGATGATTCACAAATAGAAAAGACCAAATATCAAATAATCTATAAAACTTCTTTCTTTCCATTCATGAACAATAGAAAATTGACTTGTCTCTTTATATTGATACAAAAGATAATAATTATTTAGGAAATAAATTTTTTTTTATACGGTATCTAACTTATTCCTTGCTTAACCATGATATTTCAACCTAATAATATCAATGAAAATGGGTATGACCACCATCTGAATAATTATTAATTAAAAAATATATAACATATTTAATATTCTTTTGAAACTCAATTCAAATCTGATTATTATGATACATTTAGCTTCTATCTATTATATTGTAGGGGAAAATAGTTACGGCCTAATAAAAAATGTAAACTATAATTACAATGATATCCAAATTCAATGAAAAATTGAAATTATAGTGTAGAGGAAGATAATGAACACTAATAGAATATCAGATTAAATACAATTCATGATTAATGTGAAAATTATAGAATACTACTACCCACAAAAAGATTGAACAAGGCATATCATACAAATAAAAACAAAGGCATAGTCATAAAAATTCAAATAAGGTTCATGTATTGAAATAAAAAACAACCAAGGAATACTTGTAAAAAATATGTATTTTTTATACATATTTGGCCTCCCATTTGAAAACAAATTAGGATAACATTTTGTCAATGAAATATTTTATTTAATTTTAACACTACATATATTATTCAAAACCAAGGAAAATATATTTTACATGATCTTATATTTTAATTTATGATGTATTTAATTTTTGGAAGATCCTTCAAGGCTAAATAATTTATACATTCCATTTCACTTTATGTAACCCATCCTTTATTTTTCCACTGATAAAAACTCTTAATTGAGGTAATGTGTGGTTTGAAATTTTTTAATTCATTTTATGTGTAGTGTAAATAAATGGCTAACTACTCAATTTATGATAAATGATCTATATAAGAATTCGTAAGAAAGAAGTAATTTATTCTCTATAGTTAGTCAAAATAGGATAAACTAATGTTCGTACCATTATTGTTTTCATAATGAACAAAATTCTAATGTAAAACATTATAAATGGAAACCATGTTTCATAAGAATAATATGATCCAATAAGAATTTTCTTATAACTAATATAATTATATCATGACATTTGCCAAAGGCTTATATAAATATTTTTACATAACAATGTTCTTAAGATCCATAAAAATTTGAACTCTGAATATTTAATTATTTGAATGAATATTTTATCCTTCATTCATATCTAAATCATAATAATTAATTTCTAGAAACATTCATGGAATGTAATATAAATAAAATATTTAATTCCAAAATAACCAACATTCATAGATAAATTATTATTCTTATTTACTTATAATAGTATACTAATATACATCATTAAACACTTTTTTATTTTTAGGTTAAACCAATCCAATAAATAGTTTAACAAGGCTTCATGATATAACCAATTAAATTTCAATAAATAAGTCCCCTAATTTATGTATAATAAAAACTAACATTAAACCATTTAGTTTTCTTAAATATGCTTCCCAAAAAATAAATTTTTTATATCCTAGAAATATTACATCAAAAGAACCTCAAACCTATGAACAATTCATAAGAAAGCCAACTATTGTTTTTAAAATGAAGAAATAATAAAAAAAATACTTCTAGGAATTTAATAGACAATATTTTTTATCTGTTAGACTATAAATTAAAAAACAAAATCATATATGTGATGGAAAATTTCCCTAGTAGAATCACATGAAAAGATAAAAATGAAAATAATTGTCAGTTAAAGAGGAGAAGGATTAAGAACTCAACAATCTGATGTTGGATGAGATTAGAATTAAAAAATCCTTGAATTAGGGGAAAACAATAGAGAAGAAAATTGACCAATTTTTAGTAGAGGACATAATAACTAATATTATGTATGGAACGTTTGACTCTTAAATATCAAAATAAAAAATGAATAAAATTTGAATATAGTAGATGGAAAATGGGGACATTGTTTCCTAAGGAGGAGAGGGCGAGTCTAAGGATTATAGGATGGGAGGGGAGATTTTGGATTTGATGTTTAGGGGTGGGGATTATAAGGGAGAGTCTGATATTTTAAGGAGTTAGAACCATGTTTTTATGAAAAAAAATTGGTATAACTCAACATATACTGACAATTTTTCAAACAGTCAGTATTTCTTTACACAGAAACTCTTCCCCAGTAGTATCTCTAAACCTTGAGTACATATGAGTGGTGATATCCCCATTTTTTAGAATTGTTAATATTTATATTCCAAATTATTATAAAATATAAATTTCATGAAAACCAAGACATCACATAGGATAGTTTCAGGTGTTCCAAACTTATCTCCCTTCAGTTGTGGGTTCAAGCCCCCTGACCATGATAGATGTGACTGGATATCCTTTTACTAAAACTGCATTAGTATAATTCTTATAATCCCCATATATACGATTAATATACATAAAAATAACATCAATCGCCAATGATCATATAAATCATGAAGGTTATCTATACCATTAATGTTATGAAAAAATAATTCTTCCACAAATAGAAATTCATGTAAAACCATAGGATCACATGTACCTTATCTCAATAAAACTTATCCCCAAATGTCACTAATCACAATAAAATGAAATCACATAAAACCTAAAAGGAAGAGTTTAATAATTTGAACATATGATAAAATTTATAATCATAAACCCATGATAGGATCCATATCATTGAAGATATTCTTACATGATGACATATATTCTCCAAAAATTAAAGTCCTTTGATGTTTTTTGATTTTTATAACCAAAATACAGTCAGTAAAAATATTTCTAAAGCATATTTAATAACTCTAAATACATAAATAACTCAACCAATTCCCATTAAAGATGGGAATAACATTTTTCCTTCCATTCAAAATTTGTTAACCTTTAAAATATGGAATTGGCTAAGATAATCCCCATGACCCCACATTTAAGAAAATAAACTATAAATGGATCTCAACGATTAAATTTATTTCTATCAATTGAAGTCCTAAATTTTACATAGAAATTCATTAAACTATTACCTTCTTTTCCACACATAAAACACTTCTATATTTATTTAATATGTTTCCCAGGGTATCTCATTCCACATTTTCAGCATGAAGGAAATTGTGCCTTATATCCTCTATGGATTCTACCATGCAAGATCTTAAAAGAATCCATCCTTATTTTATTTAGATAGTATAAGAGTTGGTTAAGGTATATGAAATTTATAATGTATCTTGATAACAGATTGAGAAGAATAATAATATCATTCACATCAATCCTCATTCCATTTGGTTTCATAGAAGCGACACATTTTCCATCACATTTAGGTTTAATATCATTCAACATGGTTTTATCCATTTACCAATGAAATAAAATTGTCATGATAACTATTAATAAAAATTATAAAAGAATAATTTATATGATGTATAAATCAGGATACCTTATTTTCAATATATGAATCCATAGATTTATCTTAGGTCATATATGGTAATTATCTATTCCAATCCTTCATCATGACTCATAAAGAAAATATTAATTAACCCATTTATATCCCCTAGGTGTGTCAAACTAGGTGTGAAGTAAGGGAACACACACTGTGAAGCAGAATAATGGATGTGATATAATCAAGAGACTATTTTTAGAGTTACTACCCCTATAAGAATCTATGCTAAAACCATGTCCACTTTTAGTATCTATATAATGATTTGTTTCTTAGAGACCCACATAATCGCTTCCTTACCAAAACAATAGCATGTAATCTGATAGTTAGAAATATCCCCATGATTTTTTTCTAATGTTCTATAATCACAAGACCTAAAAATAATTAAAACATCTTATAACACTATATATAGTGAATCAAGTCTTTAACACATATTATTACTTGATTATAAACAAAAATATCTATTAATAAAAAATAACTATTGAAAATGGTTTAGTGTATTTGGAAGACTAGGTTCATAATACATCAAAAGGAAACTAAAACATGAATACCTTATTTAATTATCCTTAATGAGATCCAAAATCCATTTAATCTTTTAAATATTTATAGTATATCCTAGGGAATACATAAAATATAGGGTTTTAAAAAAATCCTGTAACGAAATAAACATGATAAGGAAATATAACATGTGAGTCAAAGGTATAAAATTATAGAATAAAAGAGTAGGAATATGAGTAATCACATAGAGAAAAAAAGAGATAAAATGGTATCACTTGATAAATTAATCATTTTAAATATAGAATCAACATAAAACATGACATAGAATAATTCAATGGTAGCTACAAAGACAACTCACATGGTGAACAAATTCTCATAGTGTATTAGGTCTATTACTTAATCACGTACATAATTTCTAAGGAGACAAAAGCTTTACCCAATTAATTGGTGTGTTATATGAGTGCACCCATAATAATATCATCATTATTATGTGTTTTGAAAAAATAAAATCAATAATAATGTGTAAATATAATAAATATCCTTAGAAGGAAAAGGGGTTTCATAATATTGCATCATATCATAATCAGAGGATACTTCCTGAAGAAGGAATTCGAGATGTGATCAAAAGGATTGGATTACCATATAGAAATATGGTAGAATAATCTTGTTATATATTTGTGTGACATATATAAATAACTTATAATTATTCCATTATATTAAATATACAGATAATGTGATTTAGAAAGAGAGTGTTCATAACCTAAAAAAGGATGGTTTAAAGAGAACCCTTATCATAATCACAAATTGTGATGTGCATTCCATATCTTATAGAATAATAAATTAATGAAAAATACTTAATTAATAAATAATCTTTTTCAATATTGTTTTTATTTTTATTTTATTTTATACCATGTTATATTCTTTTACTTAATCAATTCATTTCTTGTCAGATTCAATGGAAGATATTTGACACAATTTGAAAAATGAACTCTATTGGTTTACTATGGTCAAAGAGGCCATTCATACATTATCCTTATATTAATAATACATAAATAATTATCATTTTAATATATCAACTATAATATTTAAATATGGCATGAAATATGGTTACGAAAAATGAAATATGTTACATTCAAGGAAATAGACGCATGAGAATCAATTCCATTTTTGAGAGATCATAATGGAAAGAAGGTTATTATTATTTAATCATTAAATAATGATAATTAAACCATAAATATAATTTCATTTATCTAAATACACTTATATACACCTTCAATATGTTGTGTTAATGAAAAAAGAATCACATCACTTCATGGGTGTGGTAATCCACACATTTAAATGAATAATATTATCATATTTTAATGAATGTAATGGTATGAAAATATAATATATATATATTTTCAAGAATAATAAAATATTTAATTATTAAATTATTTATAAATTAAATATTCCATCATAAATATATTTTGAGTGGTGATGATGTAAAAACGATTACATCGATTCGTGAGGCGGTGGTCTGCGATACACAAAATAATTGGGCTTATTTCCCATTTAATTGAAGAGTATATGGATTTATGTTGTTCAATTAACATAATAAAATATAAATAATTTTTGGAACTAATTTTTTTATATCAATATGGATGAATAATATTTTAAGGAGGTGGAATAAGAAACAAAATAATTCTCTTAGTAAGAATGAATCCACTTTTTCAGACATCCTCTTAAGGGTTTGAACCAAAATCCTTTATATTAGGGTTTTCTAATAAAATAATTACTATAAAAAATGTTAAGATAATTATGAAATTTTTTTTGTAGATATTTCATAAACCAAATGGATTTTATATTTTTAAGGAAATAGGAGAGGATATTCCCATTTATAAGTGAGAAAGAATGTTGTTTTTTTAAATACCCAGAAAAATTCAATAATTGAGAGTAAATCTCATGAAAAGCATCTATAAAGTTAAAAAATAATTAGGTTTTTGGGAGATAAGGCAATTAAAAACCTCAAACATTAAAATAGAGACATGATTTATACATGTTATTCCCATTTCATTTATGCTAACTCACTTTTACTATTTTTTGTGCATGGTAATTTGTTTTCATACCAATGTAATTTATCTTTTAATACTAATACTAAAATGAGACATATTAGATAATTTTTTAACACTATTAATATATAAGAAATAAAATTTATCATTTAAAAATTATATATGTGTTGAAAATTAATGTTAACCCAAGCGTATATAATATAGGAAACTGGGTTTTATCCTTAACAGTTGTTATTAAATGGAACTTTTTTACTATTAATTATAATAAGAATATAATTTGAGATGAATAACTAATATAATTATTATTATTCAAGATATTTAATCAATTTAATCAAATTACATTCACATAAGTTTCATAATTTATTACAAAATTAGACCCACAAAAGCAACAAAAAATGGTGTTTGAAGAAAATTTATTTTCAAGCAATAAATGATCTTATATTATCATTATGAATAGAAATATTAATTATTTGATTTTTAATTCAAAATATATTAATATAGCACATAAATTAATTTTAATATTTCATTTTAGGTGTCATTTCATTTAATTATAATTGATAAACCTCATTCATCTAAAAAATACTTTGTAGAAAACTGTGTTTGAAGCATAAAAATAAACCTATACCAAAATTAGGATAATTTAAAAATAAAAAGATATTTATTATGTTATTATAAATATAATAGTTAATATTTATTTTTAATAAAATTACAAAATATTATAGGACTTTTTAATTGCATTATTTAATGAAAATAAATAACAATATTTTAGAAATCATAAATTCCTACTATACAGTAAAAATGAATTATTATAGAAAATTAAAACATTTAACCCTATATTAATTCTAATATGATGATTTAAAATATGAATTCAAATTTATCATATTAATTTTATAAGTGTTTTATACATTATTTATAATACTTTCTCACAAAAAGAAATAAAAACTAGTTTTGTTGAAAATGTATTTATTTGAAGAATAAATTGTATTCATTAAAAATTGAGTTCTTATTTTTTAATAATTCATATATACATTTATATTCAGAATGATATTAATCTAAATTTCATAAATATTTTAATAATATCCACACCCAAAAATTTAATAGGTTATTGTGGGAAAGTTCAAATTAGAATGTTCCATGGTTCGTTTAGGCTCAGTGTTGCGGGTCGTATACACTGTGGAATATAGTTTCATTTTTAAAATATTAGGTTGTCACACTCATGGTTATTAGGAACTCTCTTCAGGAATTATGTTGGTTTGGATTAGGTACTAATAATTGGTATCTTGGGTTGGTTTGTTACAAGTCCATTGAGGCTCAATCATGGTTGAATACAACATTCCATCCCTGTATAGAGTATAAATCGAGATGACCATTTAGATACTTGAGGATATATTATATGATTTACTCATAATTTTTGGAAATAGATATACTAATAACCTATTTTTAGTATATTTTTTATACAACAATAACAACTAATCCCCTATTGGTACGAAACTATTTGAGTCTACATTCATAAGACTATGTAGGTCTTCTCTTTACATGATCAGTTTGTGAAAGTGATCACTTATGGGGATATAGTTGGTCTAGTTGATGATGAAGATATTAAGGGATATCTATGAGTTAAATATGATAGCCCATACCATTATAAGTTCTATTCATACCAAATATTGAGACCCTTGGAATTTGAGGAAAGATACCATGTATTCTTGAGGGTCATTCCACGACATGACTTATGGGAATTCGATCAAGGGGAGTATGTAATCCCTAATTTTTATTAGGCTATTATAGATTCTATATAGGGTAGAGAAGGTCTTTTAGTACATTATGTTTCCCCCATAATTGACCCAAGTACATAATAATTTCCACACATCACTGCTAAGGGGAAAATTGGATGACCTACCACATATTGTTGACTGGGTGGAGATAGATGTTCTTAACTATTCCACTGTTATAGCGTACCATATTATGATCAAGGATTTATACGAGAACGATATTTTTGAGAAATTTATTATTTCAGTGTTTTTTTATAAGAATGATTGGAATCTATTGATGTTTTTATTTTTTAGATAGATATGGATTTAGTATCAATACACACACTACAATGATTATGTTGTGATTTTGGGGATGAAATAACTTGATGGTGGGGAGTATGTAAAGACCATAATTTTATGATTATATATTTAATATTTTATAATTATATATATATATAATAAAAGGATAAAGTAAATATTTTTATTTATTAATTCATAAAATTAAAATTTTATACAAAATTTGATTTGGAAAGTGATGTTTACCCTTAGGTGGTAATCATATTTTCATCTAATGTGGTTGGTTTTTTTATACAGTTTTTAGGTAAAAATGGAATCTCATTACTATTTAATTAGGTTAAGGCATTTTATATTTTATATATTATTTATATTTATATAAATAATTGGTATTTTAGATCTCTAAATATTGATTATGTGGATATGTTATATGATGTGTGTGATCTACCTATTTTGTTGGCATGGGAATGTTGGAGATTTTAAGAGATAGATTAATTATTGGATTTACTAGAATCTAAGAGAATATTTGATGGGGGAAATGATAGAACTAGAGAAAATTGAATTGGAATAATTAATTGGCCAACATTGTAAATATGTTGGAAATTATTCAGCATCTCAATTATATTAGTAGAAGAAAGATCTAGGTGGTGGTGTGTGTGGTTGTGGATAAAAAGCATAAATAATTATATTATTGAAGGGTGATACGTGATGATCATCATAGCACCGGAGGATTAAATTCATCATAAAATAATGTTATAAATCATTGAATTTACTTTCTTATATTCTTTATAGAGTTATCTTTCTCTTATTATTTGTGGATAATGGAAAAACATAAAAACAAGGTGGAATCATAATCAAGTAGAATTAAGGTTTCAATTAATGAATCAATAAAAATTAGTTCTTCTTGAATATTCCTGAGTGAATGTGGTATAATATATCTTGTTAATAAATTATTCATTAATTATATATTTGAATAATTATTTTCATAGTTATAAACCCAAAATATGTGATTTATATCTCCACCAGTGGGTTATTGCTGGTTTATTTTTTAATTAATGTTTTTCTATGACAGAAATTATTTTTTACTATATGTTTAAATGATTATGTGTTCTATTGTTAAGTCCCTACTTGATATTAAATCATATAAATATTTTAAAACCTATAGAAAATACATTAGATGTAATAATTGAGATTTTTCTGGGCTTTGGAATTGGATGTACTAATTTAGAATGGCTTCAATTGCATTTTATATGTAATTGGGTATTAGTTTTGGAAATGTTTTGGGATGAGCAGGTATTAAGATACATGTGGAAATTCCATATATGAATGGTTGAAATCCACTTTCTAGATATTTAATACTTAGGGAAGTGAGTCATATGGGGTGGTGTAGAATTCAACAAGTTCTTCCCATCTTAGCATGGGTCTTGTGCCAAATTTTGCTCATGGGTTTTCACCATTATTCTTTCTTAACGGTATCTATTGAATAATATTGGATGATTATGGGATATAATAGGAGATTATAGTGTTTGGTTTGTCAATGTTCATGTTATCAACCAAGTTTTCATTTTCATCCTTGGTAACTTATCTCCATGTGTCAAAATCAGATAAATAAAAAGACCATTCTGATAATTGTTCCACATAGAGTATAAAGTTGAAATTATATTTATTATGATATATAATTCATTTTGTATTTATCATTTTTTGATAATATTAGCTTCATAGATAATTTTTAAGTATTTGGGTTAGACATTTGAAGTTGACACAAAGTTTGTAACCCCTTAACAACCTATTATATCCAGGTATAAGTTCTCTAAAACATGTTATTTCTGGTACCCAATTATAGATATAATAAATTTCCCCTCCGTATTGAGAACTTTTGAAAAACAATTGGTACCCACTTCGTCTTAAAAATTCATGGGTACTGCATAATACTAATGGAGTCGGTTACCCTTTATGTGATGGGGCACTTGTCCACCATAGTGATCGATAAACCTGAAAACTAACATCCATACCTTGGGGTATTGTTAATCCCCAAATAAATGATATCATATATTTTTCATTGAATATGTGGCTTCTATATTCTATGTATTATTTAAAGTAAATGATTTAATAGAAATACATGTATTCAATTGAGTAACAACCTTTATTGAGTTCATTAGTAAAACAATGTCATTATCATATCTATATATTTTCTTATCCATCAAGCATACATTGTTTATAATCACTTATTTAGAAAAACATTTAATATTTTGTTATTTTGATTACTTACTCTTTTACCCATTTTGTTTTTTGGATATATTATTGGGTATTGAAATATTCACACAAGACCAAGTTTCATTGCCACACGTGTTGTTTCTATGTAGCTAACATGTAGTATAAAGAATAAATTAGTTGATATGTAGTTATTGAAGAGTAATATTAGTGGTGAGTAATTGTTACTATTTTTTCATTCTTTTTTTAGGATCTAGGGTGATTGGGAGTTTCACATTCATGTTATTAATTTTCTTTTTTATAATAAAATATTTGTAATTTTTGTTTTCTTTTATATTTTGAATCATTTTATCATACAATTATATATATTCCTCAATGTTTTTAAATATATTACCTTATTATTTCATATTACATTTTCTTATACATTTTAATATACAATTACATTGATATGTTTCTATGTATAGGTTTATTGGGCTAAATCCTCTCATGTGTTTGATATTTCTTATTGGTTATAGACACCAGTTCTGGCCCAATTAAAAAATGTATTGGGTTGGCATACACAACTTACTACTAACATAGGTGGGATCTTAATGATTTATGTCTTTTCACAAAGATAATGTTAAAATAAAAAACATTATAAATATCATGAAAATTTTTCTTTCATAATTAATTTAATATAATGTATTATCTAGATGAGTTGAATCTAGGAATGTCTCAAGAGTCACTAGAGTTTGAGAAAAGAAATACATTGATAATTTATTAAGAAAATAATGTTGTTTGTATGTTGTGGTTTGAACTAGATTTATGAAAAAGGTGAAACTTTGGGATAGAATGTTTTAAATGTGATTTCACTAAAATATGTTATTGGGGATTATATTTATGATATTACCTACATATACAGAGATAATTAATAAGGTGGGTACTTCTGAGGAGGACCTAAAAAACATAAAAGGTAAGTAATTTTATTTCTAATATTTGGTGGAAAGTAAATAAATTCATTGGATATAAGTGTAAGGGTAAGTACATTAAAATAAACCCAACTAATTTATCTTCACACCTCTCTGGAAAGAAGATTTTACTACAACATTTCTAGTGTGGTGAAATGGGATATTTGATGTAAAATATTATAATCCCACCTCATGAATGTCTCGATTGTGGGAAAGTGGTATGTATGAAAATGCATTATGGGACATTTTAATATTATAGTAATGGTGCATCATTTAAACATGTGTAGTGATAGAGGATTTAGGTTTATGAACTAATGTAAAATTATTCAAGGACTCATGGTTGAGTGTGAAGACCACATAAAAAATATAGATGAGTTTTTTAGAATAATTTATGAAATATAATTATAGTTGAGTGGTAATAAGAGGATATAATTACTAATTAAAACCCTTCCATGATGTGAGGTACCGTTTTGATTACTTCTACAGTGTTCATATATCATTATATTGATTTATATCTACATGATTTTTTGATCAACTTGAATTATGAATTGAGATGATGTTATATTATGTAAATATTGATTATTTATGGGATGAAAGAGATTATAAAGGATATATGTGTCCATATTACTTGATAGTTAATGGGTATGTAGAAATATCCTTGGAATTTTATGTACATTGAATAGAAATGTGAGACTTGATTATGGTGATAAATTATTTGAATAGATACATGGTCAAATAAATTGATATAGTCAAAGACTTATTTTTGGGGAATAATATATTAGTATACACACATTAAATTGATAATGACATATACATGCTAGTGGTTGAAGTCAAATGGTAATTTGATTCTAGATCAACAAATTATTAGTTGTCAAAGTTAGTGCATAGATTAATGGATGGAAAGAAACAAGTTACACTTATTATAATGGCGTATTAGTATCTAGATGTTATTCATACGAATTCATATAGATTTTTACTATGAGGGGATATGAATTTTTTTTATCGACTTATGAATACAATGATACATATTTCTTTATGTTCATATCATATTTCAACAATGTAATTAGTGGAATTGAAATAGTAGTTTTATGATTTTGAGAAGAACATAACGATTCAATTGAGTGTTTCATATTATGCATTACTTATTCAATTTTATAATACGGATTGATGTAGAATTCAATTATTAAATGAATATTGGATACTATGGCACATGGTAGTGAAAATGTAAATGTTATTTCAATATTACCAATAAACTTTTTTTGGTTATTGCATTCATAGTTACCAACACACCAGTTTTACTAATACCAATGATAAAATGGATCCTTTATAACTATTTGGAAAATGTGAATTAGTATTTTTTGGCGTTAGATTGATATAATCTAATATTTAAGTATTTTATTTCAGATTATTTTAAAATGTTACATGAGTATAATATTTTTTCTATGTTTTTGAAATGTAATTTTTGTATTGAAGATGAAATTTTTAGGTCTCGATGTTTTAAAAATATAATTTTAATTAGTCTATAGATATGGGTTAGGATGAACTAATAAATTTCTAAAAACAAATTTGAATATATATAATTCTATTGGTGTGGAAGGATATTTCTATAGATTTATTTTATAATGTTTGATATTAGAATCTTCCATGGAAATCATTAAATGAAAGGATGAGATGTTTAAATAGAATATGAAATTTTAATAAACATTTGAGTAATTAGAGTTTGGAATTACATCTACTCAAGTTCTAAATATTATTTAATTAACATTTTCTCTTGATGTATGTTTTAAATTATGCAATTTTGGATTATGACTTTTTTATGTAAGAAGGTAGGGTTGTGTAATAATAGCCTATAAAATTAAGACACCATAATAACATGAATCATATGCAAAATTTGAAGTTAAATATTATTTTACAATCATTAAATATATCAAGGAACTACCTTTTTTATGAGAATTTTTTATATTAATCAAAACAGTATTAAATATGTTTTCTCAAAATTTAATCTCATCCTAACTAATTATAGGTTGGTAAATTATTTGGGAACATTTGATTTTAATACTTTAAAGAAACCATGAAATTTTTAATGTTATACTTTTTTATTTCAATAATAAGACTACTACCAAAGGAGTGATAGATCTGGAGAATAGTTTCATTCAATGAGACTATTAGTATACATTTTTAACAACCAATGATTTCATAGTATGTTATCTCATTGATGTAATTCAATAGCTTACGCAACACACAACACCGAGTTAGAGTGCACCACAACTTACTAAACTAACCATTCAAAAAGTATTTATGAATATTATTGACTACATTTTGAATCTTTTATACTCTATATAATTTTAACATCCATATTATGTGCTTCTTATACCTAATATAAGAACAAATTCATTTTTTTGGATAACATAAGTTTTTTTAAAAAAAATGAAATTTTACCACCTTTTAATGGAGAACCCTTTTTAAGACCAATATTTGACACTTTTACATATTCAATTTAATGAAATTAATTTTTTTAGAATCAGGACATAAAAATGTGGTTTAGATAATTATTTGGTACTTTTCTGATAACATTCATATTTCGATGAATAGTGAAAAAATCTATGTTTCTATTGAAAACTGCTTTTTTAATCGAAAAAATTTATAGTGATAAATAATGAATTTTAATGGTTTGAATGTATAACTAGATTATATTTTTATCCTTTAATATGATTTATGTTGTTATAAGTTATTTCACAATTAAATTTGTAATAAACACATGTCAATCTTTTGATAGTTTTTACTTTTTAAAAACCCGCTATTTTGTTTTGACAACGGTAATTTATATTAAATTAATAAATTCAACTTCTATGTTTTTAATTTGGTAAAATAGACTTCATTTTTGAATCCATAATATCCAAATTATCTTAGGTAAGATTTTGTAATTGTGCTGAATACTTTTAATTTTTGATTAACAGAGAAAAAGACTACATTATTATGTAAAACTGACATTTTATTTAAATCATTAGTTATTTTATTTCAAATTATTTTTAGTAAAAATATAAACATAATTCCTATATATGTTCAACATAATTCATTTTAGTCATTTTGAAATAAGTATAATTATATAAATATAATTTTATCGAAAATTTTACAGTCTTCTACCCATCTTCTAGGAGCATTTACAAATTTGTATAAAATGTAATTTTACCGCTTCTATGAGGTGAATTTAAAAAATTGGAGACACGCTATTGAAATCAGTATGTAAAATTTTTGTTCAATAAGATGAAAATAATTTTTTGTGAATAGTATCTTTTGACTTTTATATAGCTCGGTTAAAATTAAATAGGGTAATTAATGGTTAAAATGATATTATAATTACACTAACACAAGTCCTAATTCTAATGGAGAAGTATAATTCAACCAAAAAACCCTTAGGAATAAAATTTTTCCCCTTTTGGTCCACTTGGATAAGATTATAACATTTATTATTATTTTATTTAAAGAGGAGTTAAAAGAGTTAAATTCAATGATTAATAACTAAACCATTTTTAATATAGGGTTATACATAAGATAAATTAGACTATAAATATTCATTACAAATCTAACAATATTTCCTAAATAATGGTATTTTATTTATAATTTTTTGAATTTAAATAATTTAATTTATTTATGACACAATGTTGATGTAGTAATTACCTTGTTTATGAAGGATTAAAATAATTGATATTTTAAATTCCCAAATAAAAGTAATTTGGGACATCTTATGAATTAAAATAATTTTAAAGTTTAATATTACATGTTAGGGTTTGTTAGATGAATTTTATTCAAAGTGATGATGTTTATATGGATCTCAAAAAATCAAATACTAAATAGTGTCAAAATTGACATAATTGTGTTTTTAAAACAAATATTATATTATTAATTGTAATAATATTATTAAAAATATAAATATCAGAAAAATGACTTAGATAAGGTTATATATATTAATAATTAATCAAATGGGGTTCTCTTGAGTTGTTATATTATGTTTATTAACTATATAATATAAAAAACAAGGAGACATGGTAAATGTCAAACAATTTAACTTAGAGTTAAATCTAAAACATAAGGATAATATGATAACTTAAACTTTTCTAAAACTAATTGGTTGAGAGTGTTTTGACCCATAATCACCGTAAATTTTAAATAATTTATTTTGGATTCATTATAAACTTAAAATTATTTTATTATAAAATAATATTTCTAACTTTTTCTAAAGTGGCCCTCACCTCTCTTATAAAAGGGAACTTCCCCTTCTCTTACTTACACACCTCGAAAGCCTTTTGGATAGAACAAACCCTGCCCAAATATCCTCCCAACATTACTAAATTCATCCTAGATCCCTTACTTTGGTAAAAAATCGAACCAATGGATCTCTTTTGGTCACATCAAAAGGATGAACCAGAAAAAGAGGTAAATATTTCATCACCTCATTCATGTTTTTTCTTCTTCCACTTCCTATTTATTTGTTGTTTCTATTCTAAAATAATAAATCCAGTATATTCTATATGCTGTGATTTTATTATAAAAATTGTACAACCATATTCATTATTTAATCCATCCTATAAATGACAAAATCAACTCACGTGCGTACGTACGGATTACCGTCGCCACGTTGTGGTCTAGTTTGTTATTCAAAAAAATAATTATTTCGATGGGTATAATAATTAGTATAAATGATTTAAATAATAAATATAACATACTAATGATTCAGTATATATTATATACCATACAATTATATATGATTTCACCACCAATATAATGATATTTTCGCTCGTGTGTACGTACGGATTACTGTCTGTACAAAGCGATTAGATTCATTCCCACGCTCACAATTGACTGATGAGTATGAACATATATATATTTAAAAAGTATGTAATATAGGAAATAATAATTCTACTAGATATATATATATATATACATACATATATCTTATTCACCTACTTTCGTTCAATACGATAAGAAAAAGGAAACAACGCTTATGCATACGTACGACCTACCGTCTCCATAAACGGTCACTTCCATTTCATATATCTATCTATTATAAATATTTATATTCTAAATTTATGTGATATATAAATAAATTTATTAATTCTGGAAGTATTTAAATCATGATCTAAATGAGACGATCAATAATAACAAGTAAAAACACGTACGATAAAGAAAGCGATTATTACCCGAAATGTTAATTTAACAAGGAAATCATTATTAAATGGGAAGTATAATGTCATAAATGAATCATTTATTATATAATAAATATGAATATGTTTCTCATATAATTTAATACCACACTATGGTCATTATACAAGAGGATAAACATACCCTCGACCAAAGGAAAGTGCCAGGTAAGGGCTAATTTCACAATATCTTTATTATCTGAGGTTGTTTTTACGTAAGAATCTATAGGGACATATTTATTATCCATGTAAATATCTCATGAAAGAGTTTTCAAAGGTATTATTTTAAGGGACTTTTTTACTAAGACATCATTTTAATTGTTTTAAACATTTATTCTTCTAAATCATTATCATTAATTTCCATGTTTTCATAATGGGTTTTAAGGATTTATTTATATGGACATGAATGTTTTTAAAATGTTAATTAAATTCAAAGGTTTAAAAGTGGTATGGAAGAATTTTTTTTAAAAAATTTCTTTAAATGTATTCCTTTCTAAATTTTGCGACTTTTAAAATTTTTCATGAAAAAGTGTATTTCTCTCAAACAGTTTTACTAATCATTTTCATTTATGTCAACATCCTTCGATAGATTTTAAACTTTTTTGTATTCGATTTATTATGATAAAAATATTCCATTTTGTATTAAAGGTTTTATGATATGTTTGGATATGGATGTTTTATTTTTATACAATTCATGGTTTATGGATAAAGTGTTGACATTTCGTATTCATGTTTTAATACGAATGTTTATGATATGTTTACACATTTTCAAATGTGGAATGCATTGGACTAAGTAAGTGATGGGTGGAACCTACTATAGCACCTCGATGCATCAGTTGGTCTCATGAGACAAACTAGTGTCTTGGCACAAGTCCTAGACAAAATCTTATTTGTAGTCTTGGAACAAGGCCATGACTACATGGTTATGAAGTCTGGCATTATGAATTCCATCATTATGAAAGTGGCTATTGATATTTCATGTGATTATTATACTAGTAGAATATCCATGTGAATAAGTAAATGTCATTATTTTATCGTATCATTTCTATATTATGATAATGTTTAAGTTTAAATGGATTTGGTTTTAGTCTTATATATTTCCTTAAATGCTTGTGCTTATTTATGAAAGTTTCCACTATATTGTTATCCTCTGCTGAGAATCTGAGCTCACCTCTTTCTATGTTTTAATTTTCCTAGGATTACAAGAAGTGTATTATTATTGATAAACATGGATAAGATAGGGGATTAATGTCATTATCAATGGATCATTTATAATGTGTTTTATTTTATACTGTGTAATGTAACATTCATGTATGTAATATATTTTCCAAGACTGCTAAACCGATCTGTCTTTCATGACATTATTCCTTTTGATCATGACAATGTATTAAAATAATGCACCGTCTCCGAGTAACTGGGGTCGGGGAATTACAACATTCATATAGAAATCAAGGAAATGGTGATGAGTGTTTTTCCCTCAAGTATAAATGTGAAATCCATTTTGGAAATACATGTTAATGTGAAGAAGGTATCTGATGAAGAATGTAAGAGGACATGGGATTACATATATGGTGTTGAGATCACTGATGAATATACCCTTCCACAAATTTTTTTCCATTATTTCAATGGATGATTGGAAGAATATATTAAACTCAAGATTGAATTTCTAAATTTTTCCCTACATTTAAGATGGACAGTTCATCCTAGGACTACCTATTATATTTAGGGTCATAAAATATAATTCTATATAGTTCATAACTACATATATTTAGGTTACTTTAATATTAATAACATTTAATTTAATCATAATTATTCTTTTTTGTTCCATTATATTTCTTAAATTCCTAAGGGTACATATCACGATGAAAGGTAGGAGTAGTACCCCACTATGTTATGATAATTTAATACAGTGAAATTATTTTGATAGAAAAAATTTTGATGACATAATTTAATGGAGAAAATTGATATTGGTTAATAGGGTTAGGTGATTGATATAAAATTTATACTTATTCTCATAATGTTTATCCTTGGAAATCTAAATAAATGATGTCATGAGAACTTAACCACTATGTGTGAAATCAACATTTATATCTATCATTGTATATTACTATATTAATATATATATAATGGTCATTAGACATTAAAAATTCTTATTAATTTATATCATGAGTTATGTTCTTTTATGTATTCCCATTAAACATGATGATATGTGTTTATTGTAATGTTGAGCATGCCTGGTGAACCACAAATGATATCAAATTAACGAATACTATGAAAAAGTAATTGTACCATTTGTTTTTAATGGATGTTGATATCTCAAACCCTTTGATGAGAATTCATTCACCTTATTATATCTAGGTCCATAAATTTATATCTAAATGCTCATTTCTAGAAAGTCAAGCTAAGAGGCACTGAGCATCTAGGTTGATGAAATTAGTTTACAACTTCCATGATTAGAGATAGTTATATAGGGAAATTATATTACACAATGATCATTTATATGAGATTGTATGCTATTGGGACATAAAATTATTTCCTTATTTCTACCTTTTACTATTTCTTGACCCTAACCATGGACTATGGGAAATGTTTCATAATGATACTTGAAAAGGTTCATATCAGTTCACACACTAATAGGATATTGAACCTTAGTTAAATTTAATATGAATTTAACATGTTGAATAATTATTATTACTTTATTTTGTTTAATAAATATTAATGTTTTGATTTATTAAAAAATTTTAGTCACCAATTATTTCATATAATAAATATAATCTAAATATTCATTGGAGATTAATTCCCTATTTTGGTGAGCAAAATAATTTTTTATTTATTAATGGGTATTGTAGTTATATTTATTTAGTAAACCAAATACTCATTATAAAAGTCCTGATAAATATTGATAATGATCTACAAACCTATTTTGATGGTTTAGTGAGAAATAATATAGTAAATATTATTTAAATTAATGTTAATTAATTTATTCAATAAGTAATATTTATATATCTCAAAATGTAGAACATGTCAACTGAATGATAATATAATAAGTATTATCATTTAGATATGGAGTTATAAAGGGATTAATAAAATAATAAGGTCCCATGATTAATTTATATTTTATAACCCAAACTATATTTAAGACTAATAATCACATTCTCAACCCTAATTTTCATTTCATACAAAAAATGTATAAATATAATTATCCCAAAACCATGAGAAATCATATCCAACAATACAATAGAGAATGAAAAGTGATCCTACACATCTATCCTCTCAACAATAGAGGGAATAAGAATAATCCTTCCTACAATGAAGTGATTCTTCTGGGAATCATCAATGAAAAATGCGAGCATCAAAATATATCACGCTAGAACCCGGAGAAATCCATGGTGATGTTCTAAGGATTGTAATGCATATGTATATTATGACTAGAGGGATTAAACCCTTGAATAATCTCACTAAAATGAATACATGATAACAAGTGGTCTAGTATATCTTCAAATGGTGTGAATTCTAATGAAATATAATTATTTATTTACACAAATTAATAATAAATTATATTTGAGGATCCTGTCTTCTTGGTTGCAATTCGTATAAATCAATATTCATATTAATTTCATTATTGATGAAGATCTTCATTATGTATATTTCATATTATACATTGATTATGACAAAATGTTTGGTTTGATAATGCTCAATAGGTGATTTTGCTACACACATTACCCTAATGTTGTATCAGAGTGGTCATACAATAATTTTTTATTATTTCATGATCATTGATTAATTTACCCATTGACTATTTTTTATTAATTTATATTTTAATCATTATGTAATTCTAAATATCGATATCTTCTCTAGTAGTTCTTCATACACTCTCATATAATCAAAAAAATAATAATTATAACTAAAATAAATTTAAAGAACCCATATAGATATATTGAGTATTCTCAAAGGATTACACAAGAATACATGACATGTAGATTGATTGTACATGTTTTGTACCAATGTTCACTAAATTAGGATGATACTTGATAAATTCAGGTCTGCAAGAAATTATTTACATGTATAGTGTATTATATACACCTTATGTGTTGATAAGGTAATCCATAAACTTGGTTATCCAAACTACAAGTCGTACACATCATTTAGTCCATGATTCAATGACATGTTATGTATTTATTACATAATTTATGTGACTGGTAGTTTTGTAACTCGGAGGTAACATGGTGTGTAATATATGTATACATTATGTTCCCCATTAATGATTATTTCCATCATAAAGACATAATTCCTATGCCAATTTCATGTATAAATAGTGAAGAGACATGTATGATGTGTGGTTTTTCTATACACGCCAAGTATAAAATATGTTTTTATAGAATGTAAAAATTAAATAATTAATCTTTTTAAACATAATCAAATTGTTATCTATATTTTATCGAAATAACATTACATGTGATATGTTTTATGTATATTTAATTATTAATTAATTTGATTTCATATTTTGTACTACATACCATAAATAGTCAAAATATATTGACTACTCTATATATATTAAATTCATTACACATAAAATAAAAAAAATGTGTACATGTGTTAATAATTGATTGTAAATTACATGTAATTAAATGAAAATATGTATATTATATATATCTTTTCAGAAGATATCATATGCTCAAATGCCTGCTTGGAAGATAAGATGGGTGTTTCTCATTTTACCAGCATGTATATACCTTATTAAAAACCAAAAAACTTGTGACCTGGTCCCAATTTTTGCTTTATTACATTGGTACAAGATATAAGGTAACACAGCACACACGATTGATCTATTTAATAGTATTAGAAAACTAGTTATACACATGATTCCAATACTACATTGAATAAATAACAAAACATAACATTATAAAATAATATCACACAATTCATATCATTAAAATTATATTTATTAATATCATGGATAATGGAAAAAAAAGGTTGAGATCAAATGGCCAATAGGGGTTAAATACAATAGAAGATTTCATGAGTAAAGAAGGCATAATAAACATGGATATGTGGATTATCAAATCAATTTTCAATAAATCAACAAGTATTTCAATGTGAACCTCCATATAATATTTCCATAGAAAACAGATGAATAATTAAAACTAAATTCCTTATAATGGAATTGAAAAATTATGGATATTGATGACCATTTTTGTTAAACATGATATCATCAATTTTAGTGACATCTCCCCTCAACAATGTCAACATTTGTAATAAATTAGTAGGTGTAAACTAAATAACCATATAATATGAAATGTCATCAAATTTCTCTCATGTTACATTTCTATTCATCAAGGTGACATGTATAATTGGGACCCACACTTAACTTTCACATCTTATGCATTCACAACATTTTGAATAAACAATACTATTAATTCTAAAAATGTCTTCTAAGTCAACAATTATCTATATTGAATCATGAATATGGAACATGAATATTATGTCATCATAAAATATCCAGATAAATAATAAATATGTTACCATTAGATTATATCCATTGTGAAATCCATTAGTGTTATTATACATCAGAATACCTTTAATAGATCACTTAAATTCTTCTTGAGGAAAATAGAATTTTCATTATGAAATCACTGGTTTAAAATCTACAAATTTCATGAATATTAGAAAAATTATTTTATTTTAAAATAAACACGGAAACGTGTGTAGGATTCTTCAAGGAATGAGTATTCATGATGGTGGGAATGTTCTTTTGATTAGTGTAGGTTAAAAAAAAATTTTATTTACACTTTTTTGTAAAAAGTATCTCATTCTGAAAATGACAAGAACATTACATTTAAACATTTTATAAAAATTAAATCTTGGGTAAATGTGTATTTAAATAATATTGGGATAATTTTAAATTATTATAAAAAAAATTTTGAAATAAAATATATGCATGGAAGAAAAACGGCTGTAAATAAATCTTTAAAACAATATTTTTAAAAGAAAGGCCCTTACATATTACTTACTTATGGATTCCTTATCCAAAAAAAATTATAAATGGAAAATACGCATGTAAAATCTAAATAAAACTAGAGGATAAAAATATATAGGTGATTTATGATATTAGGATCGAATAATATTTCCAATGGAAACATGAACATAAACATTCACCAAAAAATGAGATTGTAAAATAAATCCCTTACATCAAGTTTGAATTTCCTCATATTCTAATTTAACCTCATGTATAATAAATTTAGATTTATTATTATTATATTATATAACTATATATATACTTATAATATCAAACATGTTCCACCTATATCATTAGAACACCCATTTATTAATAATTTGTTATTAAAATACATGTTTCTGATTTTTAACAATTTCATTTGTCATGTAATATTTTATTTTGTGGTTTTAATCCTAATATAACTTTCATGATTAAAAATTATATATAATGGTAAAAATAATATAAATATCATAAATATTCATTATTTATACAATTAGAATAATCCAATAATGTTTTAAATGAAAAATGGATCTCATTGCTTCGTAGAGGTGGTAGTCCACACATATGCACATGAAAAATTATCATTTATTCACAAGAATAATGTTAAAAAGTTAATGAATAACATATATTTAAAGTAAAAAAATTATTTCATAAATATAATATATATTCTTTACTTACATGTTTTTAAATATCCATGCAAAATGGTTATGAAAAATGAATTACATCACATTGTAGAGACAGTAATCTATATGTACACATGAGCGATGTTTTCGATTTTGATATGATGAAAGAGAGGTAAAGATGGTTGAATAATAATAATAAAAAAATATAAAAATACTAGTATAATTATGACACTTTATTAATTATTTTAATATGAATATAAAATATATATAGTCGTTAGAAAAAAGTAATAAATTTGAAATTTTCACTAAGTACGATTAACAATTCTTTAGAAGACCTATGTTATATTGGTTTTTAATGACTCATGGAAGGGAATTTTAGGAAGAAAATACATATAATTAATTTATAAGGTAGATTATAAATTTTCAGGGGTTGGTCAAGATGGGTGACTCAACGTGGTGTAAATAAGAGAGAGAAGATGCATCCTTTTATATGTTGATGAGGGACACACCTAGAATTTTTGAAAGGATTAAAATATTATTAATTAATTTTAATGGAAAAGTGTCCCTAAAAAGTTAATTATCTAAAATAAGTTAATAAGGGTTGAAATTAATTCATCTAATAATAGTTAATATGGAAAAATGTGCATTATCACTTACTTTTAACATAGGTTAACCTGGTTCATTATTACATAATTGTTATTATTTAAATTACAAAAAATCGACAAAAAGTCTATGTTTTATTTTCTATATTTAGAAGAAATTCATTTTAAAATAAAATTGAAAAACAAATTGTAACACCCCGAGATTTTATGAGAAATATTCTTTTAATTTAATTAAATGTCTTCTTTTGTATGCTACACCATGATTACCTTGCTCTATACGCAACACCATATTAGCTTGCAGTATACACAACACTATTCTTGGATCGTGTTACACACAATTTTGATAATAGTTATTCTATGCAACATTGAGTATATATATATATATATATATAAATTCAATGTATAAATGAAATATGGTTGGATTCTGTTATACGAAACAACGAAGGATTCTTTCACAACACGCAACCCTGACTTGGCTTGCATTACACGCAATCACGACCTTCCTCGATAGTGTGTGTTGTACGAAATACTGGGTTTTACTAAATAATGATATATTATTATAATATTATTATGAACTAGCAGTTATGAATAGTATTAACTGAATTTTTAATCTTATAACATTATTATTATTCTTGCACATTTTTTAAAACATTGTATAAGAACAAAAGAAATTTTCCGGGTAAAATAAGTATTTTTCAAAAAATACAGTTTGGCCGCCTTTTGATGCCGCACCGACTTTAAATCTAGTTTTTGACATGTTTATATGTTAAATTTGACAAAATAAAATTCTTATTTTAAATCAGGATATAAAAATTTACAATAGATAAAGTTTTGATATTTTTCCGATAACTTTCATATTTTAATGAATAGTAAAACACGCTATATTTTAATTAAAAACAACATTTTTCATCGTAATATATTATGTGGTAAAATTATAATATCGAATGGTTTTAAAGTATAAATAGAATATATTTTTACCATTTGATCCAACGGTGGTCAATGTAATTAATATCACTTTGATATTGGACTTAAACGAGTGTCAATCTTTTGATAGATATTATCTCTTAAAAACACGTTTTTTGTTTTAACAACGGAAATTAATTTTAAATTAATTTCTGCAACTTATGTGTTTTGAATTTGGAAAAATGGATTCCATATTTGGAATCAGGATGTTCAAATTGTGTAAATAGGTAACTTTTATTTTTAGACATTTTGAATAATTACTGCGGTAAATATTATATTTACCATGGTTAAGGGTAAATCTGGTAAATAAGGGTTAAAAAATAATATTATAATAATTCCAAATTACCTTAACACTTGTACAAACACTATTTGTTGAGTCATTAACGACCATGGGCATCTTTGGGTCGATTTTGGGACCCCATTAAGTGATAATGACAATTTAGACTAATTAATTTAATGTAAAGGAAAAATAGACATAAACAAAAATCTTTTAGTAATTAATTTTTATATGGTGTTATATAAGGAATATGTTTGACTATAAATATTAATTGGAAATCTAAAAAGATTTACTACATGATTTTATTTTTTTAGAATTTTTATACTTCAAATAAATTAAATTATTTATGAAACAACGATGATGCAGTAATTACCTTTTAAAGAAAATATTAACATAATTGATGTTATAAATGCCCAAATAATGTAATTTGAGACTTTTTATGACTTAAAATAATTTTATAGGTTAATATAACATGTTATTGTTGCTTTTAGTAAATTTATTAGAACTTATAATTCTTTTATGAATTTCATAAAAATCATGTACCAAATAGTGTCAAAATTGACAAAAAATAGTTTTTAAAACAAATATTATATTATTAATTGTTATTTTATTCCTAAAAATCTAAGGTTCAGCTAAATGACTTAGATAAGGTTATATATATTAATAATAAACAACTTGGGGTTATTTTGGATTGTTATGGTATTTTTATTAACCATATAGTATAAGAAAACAAAAAGACACAGTAAAAGTTAAATTATTTAACTTAGAGTTAAAACTAATTGATAAGGTTAAAATAATAACCTAAACATGTCTAAATCCTATTTTATGAGAGGATTGCGACCCCTCCCCACTTTATATTCAAAATAAGACAATTTGGAACCATTATAAACCGAATTTTACCTTAATATAAAATAATATTTTGAGATTTTCCTAAGGTGCCCCTCTCCTCCCTTATAAAAGGGCACCTCCACCCTCTCCCCCTCACACCAATTTGAGAATTCATGCTCGGCCAAACCCTTCCAAAATCTCTTCTCCACTTTCCTAGTATCATCCTAGAGGTCCTGGTCTTCTTCAAATACCATCCTTAGTTCTTTAAGTGGAGGTTAAGTGAATGCGCGTCAAAAAAGAGGTAATATCCATTACCGATCTTTTTCAATTTCTTTCTTCTTCAAATTATTATTCTTTATTTTTTTCATGATAAAGTAATAACATAAGTATTTTTTATATACTGATATGTTATTATAAATATGAAACAACTCTAATTAACCTTCTATCCATCCTACGGAAAAAGGAAATCACCGCGCGTGCGTATGTACAGAATACCGTCTCCACGCCGTGGTGTAATCTATTTTCCACCACCACCTTACTTGGATGGGTATAATAGTGTAAATAATGACTATATATGACTATTATAAAGTGATATTGATTCTGAAATAGTATACATACACTCCAATACAATTCCATGATCATATGAACGATATCATCACTCGTGCGTGCGTACGGAATATCGTCTCCACGATGTGATGCGACTCGTTCTACATGATATTCATTTCATAATGATTTTATAAATGAATTGAATGAATGAATATGAAATATGATACACTAATACCATTCTGGAAATTAGGTATATATAACCTAAAGAGAATAATAAGAATTTATTCGACAAACGAGCATAAGAAAAAAAATTAATAAACACCCGAATAACAAGTAGTAATGAAATATTACTAATAAGAAGCTAAGAATATGACCATATATGATATCATAAAAATAAGTATGATTCTGGAATAATTCAATAACATTATTTAAATCATTATATAGGATGTTCAGACACATACGCAGCATATCGGACCTAAGGTAATGGAAATATCACAATCTCATTTTTATCCAAGATTGCTTATACGTTTGTATTTACTGTGGTGTATTTTATCATCCACATCCATGTTCCCTCAATATGTAATATTATTTCCATCCACCTACAATTTTTTAAAACCTATTTTACCCTTCGGTGTGTTTTTAGTAAATTATATGAAAGGAATCTTTTTTTGTTTTTCGTACGAGGTACTTTTTGACTTTTCCGACAAAAGTACGAGAAGAATGTTTATTTAACTTATACGACATGAATGGATTTTTAAATCATTATTTCCAAGACGCTTCTTTTAAAAGTTTTCAAGTTTATTTTTAATCAACATATTATTGTTTAAAATTGTATGACATGTTAAGAAAGGAAATTTTTTTTGGAGTAGAAAGGATATTTTCCTCAAGAATGGAGTTCAAGTGTTTTTTCAAAATTATTTTCCATCTAAGATAATATAGGGTTCTTTTTATGTCCCTATTATTACATTGATTTTATTATTTTGTGATGGAATTATTTTTATTAATTTTTTATCTTATATGAAATGTTTTATGATGTCATGTTGTTTAAGAATCCCATTTTTATTACATGGGTTATTCAATGATGTATGATTTATGATTTTGTGGAACACATAAGAATGGTATCATTATGAGATGGGTGGGACCTATATCTCCGTCCAATGCATTGGGTATAGATTTTATATCTCATGTGATAGACATGGCTGGAACAGTAGGATATACCGGTTCAGTGAAACATGACTGAAACGAGGTGTGAACTCGGTTCAGAAATGGACTTTGTCCACTAAGATAGTCTTTTCCATGAGTCTTGACTAATAAGAAATGATTCTCTATGATTATGTGTGTATTCCACAAAATTTCATGTTTTATGTTATGATTATTGGGATTACATTTCACTAATATGATTTATCCCATGTTATGAAATTATGATCTCTTTTGCAGGTTAAGATTTCCAAAAGATATGTTCTTATGAATATGATGTGATTGATATTTCTTTTTTTTACCCTTACTGAGCATTTAAGATCACCCTTTTATGTTTTCTTTTCCCCAGGATATAAAGAAAGGATTTAGGTTTTTTTAAAAAATAATATCTTTATGGGAGATGTTGAAGATCTTTCACAACGATTAGAAGATTATATTCCGAGTTTCCAAAGACACTAAACTATTACGGTCCTTGTGTGTGTGTATTTTTGCTGTATTAATTATTCCGAAAAAGTAATGTAATGTTCATGTATGTTAAGATTATGGTCTCTACAGTTGCTATCATAGGAATGGTTTAGTCAACCTTTGGAAACTAGGATGTGAAAATATTAATGAGATCCCTATAGATATTTCTAAGGTATGTCTAGGGATGTCCCAAAGGATAAGTATACATATAGGATATAGTCCTAGAAGAACGGTAATGATCTTAGAATTTAACCTAAGATTTTTTATATTAAGGGTACTTCCCCTTTACTATTTTGTTTTCCCTAGCATTATTTTTGCCTCTCACACTATTCTTTTTGGGTTTTAGACGATGGCTAGAACCCGAAGGAACCGTGTTGATCACTGTAATGGAAAATGCAATGATTTTCCTCCTGAACAAACAAGTGTTATGGGAGATGGAGTGAAAAATCATATTGTTATACTTGCACAAGCTATGAATCATTCTGGATTTCCAAATGAGCAGAGAAGGGAATAATATTCTATTGAGTCCTTAATGAGGCAACGTCCACCTTCTTTCAGTGGGTCTTCCGATCCACTTGTTGCTGAACAATGGATCAGTACCACTGAAAAGATATTTTAAGTTATTCAACGTTATGAACATGATAAATTCATCTTAGCAGTATATCATTTGAAAGGTGAAGCTGATCAATGGTATAATCTTATCAAGAATACGAGCCCAAGAGATGAAATTGAGTCCATGGAATTGGACGAGTTAAAGAACTTGTTTTTTAGTAAGTACTTCCCTCTTATTATTCGAACAAAGATGGAAAAGGAGTTTCTTGAGCTGAAGCAGAAGGATGATGAATCTGTTGGTATATACGAAGCAAATTTTACAAGACTTGCAAGGTATAAATCTGGCATTATCATCCAACCTGAAAGTAATGTTGGTCGATTTTTCAGTGGCTTAAAACCAAGTCTTCGAAGTGCATTAGCTATAAGAGAATTCTGTAGCTATGATGAAATTGTGTGTTGTGCTATCAAGGTAGAAATGGAAGTTGGTGTTACATATCCATCTCATGGTTTTGACAAGAAACGAAAGATGGAGTTCAAGGAGAAATCTCAGAATAATGGTGAAAAGAAGATGCATGTTTCCTTATGCTCAAAGTGTGGAAAGAAGCATGGTGGAGATTGTCTTAAAGGGACAAGTAAATGTTTCAAATGTGGAAAGGAAGGTCATCGGGCATTCGAATGCCATAATGATGGGAAGAAGATGTATAATGATGCAATCAAAGGAAGGGATACACAGAGTGAACCTACTACACTTCAATGTTTCAAGTGCAAGGAGATGGGACATTATGCCAATAAATGCCCTAATCCAAGGGTTAGTGATGATCGATATGATAAACCGCTTAAGGTAAAGGACAAAGGGAAGTCACATGCGATCACTATTGGTGATGTTGAATATGACAACGATGTGGTGGAATGATTAAGTGTTTATGTAATGGGATTCCAAAATAATGTTGTATCATGGAGTATTGGAATATTTATGTATTGGTCTAATGTGGTATTCAAAGTGATTGAGATATTTTTGGAAATAAGATGATATGCACATAATGAATGGAAAACAAGAAAATGAAATGTTTAACAGTATTCATGAGCTCATGATTGATGTAAGGACTAAGTGATATCATGGGCTGAGTATATAGAATTTTAAGGATTTTGGTATGTGGAAAGTGTAACTTTTAACTGCATTCATGTTTTCACTATGGTTCAATGTGTATTCATTTTTCAAGAGAATACATGATTATGGTATTCACATGATTGGAATGTGACCAACAATATATATATATGGGGGATAAATGATGGTATTCACATGCTTGGTTGATGACATTTCAAGTAAATGTTTTCTATATACTATGAGCTTGGACCAAAGTATTTTAGATAAGCCTAAATATTGGAATGGATTATGTTGGACATATTCTAAGTATTGTTTAAGGATAGAACTTTTTTTCGATATTACTGATGGTATTTTATTGTAATGTAGTTTTAGAAAAAGGACAACCTGTAGGACGGGCGATAGCCCATCACGTCGGACAAGGCTGTGGGAATCGAACCCACAACCGAAGTGCGACTGGCCTTTATCACCTACCACCGGCCTACATGATGTCCATGTTTAGTAGAAACTAGTTTTATTATATTAAGCAGTATGATATATGATGTATAAGTCCATTTTAGGAACCATATATGATTAATCTCACTATTGATGGACTTATGTATTTTTTGATAACTTTTCTAACCTTTTGTTTGAGACAGATGGAATGACCCATCATTCTATCACATGATCTGCTAACACATCATGAATGACAAATTCAACTTCATTTCTTTAATAGATGAAGTGGAAATTTTCAAAAGAACGATAAACGATGAGACTACCCCAAAATCAAAAAAGTATTTCTTTTAATTCCAATTTCATCAACTTTAGGGAAATGATCTTGAAAACCAAAAATGTTGTCCTAGTTCCCTTATATCCGATGAATCAGATGGTACTATAGATCATCACAAATCAATAGCATTGTGATTGTTGGCTTTTTCATAGCCATGTTCTCTACCACTCTCCATCAGAACTAGATGGTTAGATTTTTCTTCCATATCCATATTTTCATCTATGTTCTCATATGTGGAAACCCAGTGATGAGTTAATTTGGGTGACCATTACATTTCATTCTTTAGTTTTTAAGGCCATGTTTTGGTATTCCTTTTTACGATGTGGGTTTCTATTATTCAATCTTTCGAGTAGTAAACCATTCATAACCCTGACGAATTTCGAGGGAGAAATTCATTTTATGGGTGGTAGAATGTAACACCCCGAGATTTTATGAAAAATATTCTTTTAATTTAATTAAATGTCTTGTGTTTTATGATACACCAAGATTACCTTGCGCTATACGCAACACCGTATTAGCTTGCAGTATACACAACACTATATTTGGATCGTGTTTCACACAATTTTGATAATGGTTATTCTAAGAAACATTGAGTATATATATATATATATATATATATATTCAATGTATAAATGAAATATGGTTGGATTCTGTTTTACGAAACAACGAAGGATTCTTTCACAACATGCAACCCTGCCCTGGATTGCATTACACGCAATCGTGACCTTCCTCGATAGCGTGTGTTGTACGCAATATAGGGTTTTACTAAACAATGATATATTATTATAATATTATTATGAACTAGCCGTTATGAATAGTATTAACTAAATTTTGAATCTTATAACATTACCATTCATATTGCACATTTTATAATAAATGGTATCAGAACAAAATAAATTTTCTGGGTAAAATAATTATTTTTAAAAAAATGCATTTTTGCCGCCTTTTGATGGTGCACACACTTTGAATATAGTTTTTGACATGTTTATATGTTCAATTTGACAAAATAAAATTCTTCTTTTGAATCAGCATTTAAAAATTTACATTAGATAATGTTTTCATATTTTTCCGACAACTTTCATATTTTAATGAATAGTAAAAACACGCTATATTTTAATTAAAAACAACTTTTTCATCGTAATATCTTATGTGGTTAAATTATAATATTGAATGGTTTTAAAGTATAAATAGAATATATTTTTACCATTTGATCCAATGGTGGTCAATTTAATTAATATCACTTTGATATTGGACATAAACAAGTGTCAATATTTTGATAGATATTATCTCTTAAAAACACGCTTTTTGTTTTAACAACAAGAATTAATTTTAAATTAATTTCTGACACTTATGTGTTTTAAATTTGGAAAAATGGATTCCATATTTGGAATCATGATGTTTAAATTGTTTAAATATGTAACTTTTATTTTTATACATTTTGAATAATTACTGCGGTAAATATTTTATTTACCATGGTTAAGGGTAAATCCGGTAAATAAGGGTTAAAAAATAATATTATAATAACTCCAAATTACCTTAACACTTGTCCAAACATTATTTGTTGAGTAATTAACGACCATGGAAATATTTGGGTCGATATTGGGACCCCATTAAGTGATAATGACAATTTAGACTAATTAATTAAATGTAAAGGAAAAATAGACATAAACAAAAATATTTTATTAATTAATTTGTATATGGTGTTATATAAGGAATATTTTTTACTATAAATATTAATTTGGAAGCTAAAAAGAGTTCCTACATTATAGTATTTGTTTATAATTTTTAGCCATCTAATAAATTAAATTATTTATGACACAACGATGACGCAGTAATTATCTTTTTAAGAACATATAAGGTTTGGAAAAATGACTTAGATAAGGCTATATATATTAATAATAAACAACTTGGGGTTCTTTTGGCTTTTTATTGTAAGTTTATTAACCATATAGTATAAGAAAACAAAAAGACACGGTAAAAGTTAAATTATTTAACTTAGAGTTAAATCTAATTGATAAGGTTAAAATAATAACCTAAACTTGAATAAATCATATTTGATGAGAGGATTTTGACCCATCCCCACTTTATCTTCGAAATAAGACCCTTTGTAACCATTATAAACCGAATTTGACCTTAATATAATATAATATTTTGAGATTTTCCTAAGGTGCCCCTCTCCTCCCTTATAAAAGGGCACCTCCTCCCTCTCCTCATCACACCAATTTGAGCATTCAAGCTCAGCCAACCCCTGCCAAAATCTCTTCTCCACTTCCCTAGTATCATCCTAGTGTTCCTGGTCTTCTTCAAAGACCATCCTTAGTTCTTTAAGTGGAGGTTAAGTGAAGGCGCGTCAAAAATAGGTAATATCCATTACCGATCTTTTTCAATTTCTTTCTTCTTCAACTTCTTCTTCATTATTTTTTTCATGATAAAGTAATAAAATCAGTATTACTTATATACTGATATGTTATTATAAATAGGAAACAACTCTAATTAACCTTCTATCCATCCTACGGAAAAAGGAAATCACCGTGCGTGCGTATGTACGGAATACCGTCTTCACGCCATGGTGTAATCTATTTTCCACCACCACCTTACTTGGATGGGTATAATGGTGTAAATAATGACTATATATGACTATTATAAAGTTATATTGACTCTGAAATAGTATACATACACTACAATACAATTCCACGATCATAGGAACGATATCATCACTCATGTGTACGTACGGAATACGGTCTCCACGATGTGATGCGACTTATTCTACATGATCTTCATTTCATAATGATTATATAAATGAATTGAATGAATTAATATGAAATATGTTACACTAATAACATTCTGGAAATTAGGTATCTATAACCTAAAGAGAATAATAAGAATTTATTCAACAAACACGCATAAGAACAAAAAGTAATAAACACCCAAATAACAAGTAGTAATGAAATATTACTAATAAGAAGCTAGGAATATGACCATATATGATATCATAACAATAAGTATGATTCTGGAATAAGTAAATAACATTATTTATATCATTATATAGGAAGTTCGGACACTTACGAAGCATATCAGACCTAAAGTAAGGGAAACATCACAATCTCATTTTTATCCGAGATTGCTTATACGTTGGTATTTACTGGGGTGTATTTTATCATCCACATCCATGTTCCCTCAATATGTAATATTATTTCCATCCACCTACAATTTTTTAAAACCTATTTTACCCTTTGATGAGTTTTCAGTAAAATATATGAAAGGAATCTTTTGTCGTTTTTCGTACGAGGTACTTTTTGACTTTTCCGACAAAAGTACGAGAAGAATGTTTTATAACTTATACGGCATGAATGTATTTTTGAAACATTATTTCCAAGAAGCTTCTTTTAAAAGTTTTCATATTTATTTTTAATCAACTTATTTAAGTTTAAAATTGTATGACATGTTAAGAAAGGAAAATGTTTTTGGAGTAGAAATGATATTTTCCTCAAGAATAGAGTTCAACTGTTTTATCAAAATTATATTCCATCTAAGATAATATAGGGTTCTGTTTCTATCCCTATTATTAAATTGATTTTATTATTTTGTGATGGAAATATTTTTATGAATTCCTTTATCTTATATGAATTGTTTTATGATGTCATGTTGATTAAAAATCCCATTTTTATAACATGGGTTATGCAGTGATGTATGATTTATGATTTTGTGACACACATAATAATTGTATCATTATGAGATGGGTGGGACCTATATCTCCCTCCAATGAATTGGGTAAAGATTTTATATCTCATGAGATAGACATGGCTGGAACGGTAGGCTATACCCGTTCAGTGAAACAAGACGGAAACGAGGTGTGAACTCGGTTCAGAAATGGACATTGTCCACTAAGATAGTCTTGGCCACAAGTCTTGACTAATAAGAAATGATTATCTATGATTATGTGTGTATGACACAATGTTTCATGTTTTAAGTTATGATTATTGGGATTACATTTCACTACTATGATTTATCCCATGTTATGAAATTATGATCTCTTTTGTAGGTTGGGATTTATAAAAGATAAGTTCTTATGAATATGATGTGATTGATATTTCTTTGGTTTACCCTTACTGAGAAATTGAGCTCACCTTTTTATGTTTTCTTTTCCCTAGAATATAAAGAAAGTATTTAGTTTTTTTAAGAAGATCTTTATGGTAGATGTTGAAGATCTTTCACCACGATTAGAAGATTATATTCCGAGTTTCCAAAGACACTAAACTATTACAGTCCTTGTGTGTGTGTTTTTGTTATGTATTAAATATTCCGTAAAAGTAATGTAATGTCCATGTACGTTAAGCTTAGGGTCTCTACACACATTAACCAACAGGTTTATTAACAATTCCTTTTTAAGTATACAAGTATTTTTATAGCATGATCAAGTATAATATTAAAACAAAAGATAAAAACATAACTTTTCTATACATAAATAATCTTATCAAATTTTATATAAAACACATATCAAAATTGGTTTTTTAAAATATAATAAAATAAAAATTCCTTTTTATTTTAAAACACATATTTACGATATTCTCTTAAAAAGAATCATTTAAAAAATGAACAAAATTCATCCAAAACTAATTTTAATAAAACCATCTAAAAATTTGTTCCATTTTTTATGAAATAAAAATTATTATAGTATTATAAATAAATTATAATATTCTGGAACAATGTAAATAATTAGCATTTTTGAAGAAATCAAATTTTGGAAGCATATAATTACTTTACTAAAAATTGAATACTAATTTAGAAAGAACTAATCAATATTTTTTTATTAAATAAAAATTTATACATATTTTATATAATGTGTTTAATCCTATTAACACCCTCTAATACAATATCTTGGTGATAACGATCACATTAAACGATAATTTTTTTATATTATATCACAGTTCATTTAAAATAGGTTTTGTGTGTAAAGAATGTTCTCGAGAAAAGAAATATTTATTTAATGAAAAATACATCATAAAATATGAGGTTATTATAACCTTGAAATTATTTAATTTTAAATATAAAAAATATGTTAAAATTTATAATGGAGGTAATGTCAATGATAGTTTGGATGGAAATTTCTATGAATGAATTGATTAAATAATAATTAAAATTTATTAATTCGAGCATGTTTTTTCTTAAAAAAATCATTGAAATGAATGCAAGTTTATTAGACTAATATTCATTGTATTCATGTGGATGATTATGTTCTTATACTAACTTATGTATTTGATTGGTTTCTATTAATTGAAGATTAATGATTTTTTAAAAAATTTATTAAATTAAATTGATGCCGTTTGTTACATCCCTATTCATTATAAAATGGCCTACATGACTAAGGTATCAGTTATGTAAACCCATAACTAATCCTTTGGTTCCACTGATATGCATGTGAATAATAATTATGTAATTTATAGAGATTCATGGATTGTAGAGGCGATTGAATTTTAGAACCTAGGAAAACCAAATTCAAGAGATATGTAAGAGCGTTTGTGGAATTTTAAAACTGAAACTAGGAAACATTGCTTAATTATATTTTCTAGGGTCAATAGATGATTTATAATTTTCTAGATAAACCATCTATAAAGAATGATCATAGTCATCCAATGTGATTATTTTATTTCTATCAGGTTCATGGTTAATAATTTATAAATTTTTTATAACTACCCCATTATAAATGAGTTAACAAGAAAAAAAATGAAATTAAAATAAATAGGAATATCCATAAATTTTATTTAAGACATTTATAAAAATATAATTTAAAATCCAAATAATATTGAGAATGATAAAATAATATAAAATAAAAATATTACACATAATGAGAAAAAAATCCATTAATCAATTATAAAGATAAAAAATTCTTCCATTGCTTGAATATGAATGAATCAAAAGAAAAAAGTGTTTTTATACATAATGTAAAAATACATACTTTTATAGTTGAAAATTAAGTCATTTTGGGAATGATTAAAAATAGTTTATTGAGGGTAATGGAAAAAGTCTATCCAAAACCATTTTTGGACTCATGTGTTGAAGAGATCAACTCCATGATTTCAAGAACGTGGATTCCACTTAATGGATCAAGGAGTATCATGTTAATGTAGTTGGAATGTTCCACCTAACTAGACTCTTTCATGTAATATACATAGATAGTTTTCTTTATGAAAATGAGTTGATGGATCCTTTTCAGTAGAATATACATTCAAAGTATATTTTGAAACTATGAGTGAGAGAAATTGGGTGTTGATAAAATTGTAGGTTATTATTTAATTAATTTTATTGTTTAATTTATTAATATTGATAAACCATAAAAAATCTCGTATTTATTATATAAATGGAAATCTTTATGACTTCTACTATATCATTGTGATCTATATTAGATAAGTATAACCTTCTCAGCAACTCCAAAATTTTAGGAATGGTATAGGTGTATTTGTGTTACACTATACCATAAGTATTAATTATACTTTGGTGAAAAAATAATTCCTGACATGCTTTGTAAAAATTCTAGTGAAGAAGAAAAATATCATTACAAGACGAATTGGGATATTACAACAAATATAAAATGTATAATGTCATCATCCATGTCTAGTGAGATTCTACAGAAACATAAGGAAATGGAGGTGTATAGAATCATCTCTCAGCCTTATGATCATTGTCTATAAAAGGTGATACAAGGGAGATATAATATCTTCAATGACCTATTCACTCCACTCCACTATTCACTTGTATGTTTAGTTAATTGGTTCCATATAAGATTAAAATAGTCATGTTGATTATCTATATAGAGTTCTTGTAAATCATGGAATTTATGATCCCTAATGAGTTTTTAACTGTTCTCATTTAATCCTCACAAAAAATTCTCTTATCCATTTTTTTCTAATTATAATTTGATCATTAGTGAGATGTTTCACTAAGAACACCATGCCTTTCCAATCTCTATTGAAAATGATATGAGGCTTGAAAAACCTACAGTACATATATAGAATAAAAGGAATAAGAAGAAATAGTCCCCCAAGACCATGTCCATGTATAATCCTCCAAATAACAATCCTTCCAATAAGACGAATATCTAAGGAGAATAAAATAAAAATAAAGAAGTGTTCTTTGCATGTGGTATGTTGGGCCACCAGAAGAAGAACATCACCCACTTAAATAAGAATAAGGAATCTTCATGTGCTTTCATTGTTTAGTGTAATAATTCTAAATCTACACATTTTGTTTTTATAAACCTTGTGATACTCACTTATGTATTCAAATACAAGAACCACGTAGATTTAAAAAAATTACAGAAGGATATGTGGATTTATGCGATACTAATTGTGTGAGGTTGGATTCTATTTCCATTAGAGAATACTATATCACATTTATTGCAATGTTAATCTTCGATTACAAGATTTTTAATTATGTTATTAATATTACCAAAAACATAATCTCTATTAATTTAGTTGAAATTGGTGGATTTAATTTAATATTTTTAATAAGGAGTTCTTGTTTTGTTTTTATGAAATTTCGTATGGTTGGACACAACTATTTAATGATCTTTATGATTTAATTTATAAAAACCAAGTATTTTGAATTTAAAATTAATCATTTTCAAATGACATATTTCACACCACCTTTTTTATATTTTATTCAGTGATATATAAATGAGAATCATTTTAAATATTTATATCAAGATGGTTATTTATACTCATTTTGAGCTAAAAATTTTGGACTGGTCTTTCTCTAGTTTACAAGTAATGATGAAAACCCCACAATTTTAGAGACAAGGTGAAAGGTCCATAGTGATAATATTATTGGTACACAATAATATGAGTTGACCTTTTCCAATATAAATTAGATATGGGTAGTATTACATCATTACTTTTACAGATTAATTGATCATATATGAATTTTTCTTCCTAATTAGGTGTACATCTGAATCCTTTTAGAAATTGAAGGAACTAAATAATATAGTAGTGAATAAAATGGGATAGAAGATAAATAATATCAGATATGATAAATGTGGTAAGTATCCTAACTATGATTTCATTGAACTTCTACAATTGTGTTGGATTATATCATAACTCATTCCTCATAATAGACCATAGTGTAATTCTATTAGTGAGAGGAGTAACTATAACTTTTTTTAGATGGTAAAATAGATAATGGGTCATTAAGATCATCCATTATACTTTTGGGGATATTTTGAATAGAGTGAAACGTGAGGCCTCTGTTATGGACTTTAGAGAAAAAGAATAACATAGAGGAACAACGTGTATCTTTATAAGTGATCTGAAATAAAAATAGGATATATATTTTAAAACCATTGAGATAAAATTATTATAATTGAAAAGTGTGCTATATTTATATATGGGGAACATATCCTCGGTAAGTATAGTTGGAGAAATATTGACTTCTATGATGTTGATGCTCAAAAGACACAATAGTTGGTGAAATAATAGAATACAAATGTCCTTATAAAATATGTTTTTATTGAAATATAATTAATATGTAGGATCACCAAATATGTTAGTTAACTAGATAGATATGGTTTTCACGTCTTAGAAGATGGTGAATCATTATTGGTTGGGAATAGTGATCATCATTCCTACAAAAATGATTTTGGGAGATCAGAAGATACAATCTAGCAACAATCCATGAATTATGAGACAGATTCCATATATCATAAACAATTATGGGTTCTAGTTGATTCTATAGTTGATTGAAATATATTTGGGTGAAAATTGGAATTCAAGAGAAAACTCAACATAGAATGTTAAGTGAGTACCTATATAGAATATCTATTAGTAAAAGGGTTTAAATGGTTGCAAGTCATTGACTATAAAGATCCCTTTTATATAGGTGACATGTTTAAATACAATATAATTATATTTTATGTATCATATTTTATTTAAAATGATATTTAGAATATATATTCTATAATATATTTCCATAATAGTATCCTTAAGAATGATTTTTATACGACACAACAAGAAGGGTTTTTTGACTCAAAGAGAAGATGATCATCTTTGAATGTTTTTTAGATCTATTTATAGATTGACATGAAAATATAGGTCATCAAAAATTTAATTTGATAATTCAATAAAATAATTTTATTTAATACAAAATGACTAAGAGAAATGCTGTTAAAAGAGGTTTAGTTGGATTGTGGTCGTTTTCATAGAATTATATTTCAAGGAAATATTACTTAATTCAAATGAAATTCAATTATTGTAGTCAATTAAAGAATGGTTAAGAAATCTCTTTTCCATGAAGTAAATATGTTAAGAAACCTACATTATTGGTATCAAGATCATCAATTATAGATATAAGATACTACTTGGACTATGTCAAGGAACATATATTGATAAAATATAAAAGTTGTTGTTGTATGAAACAATACAAGATGAGATTGATCTTTATTTCACATGGTATACACATTTTGATGAAAATATTTCCTTAAACACAACATTAAAGAGATAGTTTGAGAATGATACCATGCACATCTATGATAGGTTACATTATTCATGTTTTATTGTATAATAGTATTTATATTTCCTACCCCTTGAGCATGGTACACAGATATCAAGATGAGCTAGGTGAATAGATCTACCTTTCAGTTAAGGTTATTTTTATGTATATAATGCATATTAGGAATATGTTCCTAGTACATGGAGGATATTAAAATATAGTCATTAAGAGATATACTAATGTATTTTTCTAAACAGATCATATATATTTGATGTTACAATGAGGATATGTCACTAGTCTCAATAGAGGAGTTATGACCAAGAAGAGCTCAAAGCAGCCAGTTTTCACCAATTTTATAATGGAATATGGGTATATTTATGTTTCTGTTGAATGTAATTAATTTATATATATTGTAAACATTCTTTAGAAGATTAATTTGGTACCTATAAGTAACTATTCTATCACATTGTATTGTGTTAGTACAATAGTGGTGGCTCTCACGAAAGATCCATGCACACATCAATAAAAGGTTCACATGCGTCGAAATATGACATTTTAATGTATTTTTATAATAGTTGGTAAGGTCAGGAAGAGTATATTTTAAAAAAAAGTAGAATCCCATAAATCAATCATTATCTCTATGGAAGCATGTATATCATGTTATAGGTAGTAGACTGAATATTTTTAACAATTGGATCTAGTTCATGTGGGAGACAGTTAGAGTTAGTTCTATTGAACTAAATTCAATATAATTTTTGATTTCCTATATTCATGTAATGTCAATATTATTAATCTTTTATCACATAATTATTGTTCTTATGTGTGAAATTATATATAATAATGTTATAAGTGTACTTATCACACTGAATGGTCATTCAAGTTCCCCGTTATAATGAGAACATGGAAGTGAAATGGCAATTTTCATAAAATATATATATTATATGATTTGATGAAATAATTTCATGGGATATGGATCTTATAGGCTATCAGGGGCAGTGTAACATGTCTTTACACCATATCACTTATTGTTCATATCTCTTTTCATTTCACAATTTTTATGATGTATTTTTGGGCTTCCGAGGATAGAGATCTTTTCTGGGGAAGATGAACTAATATTTGGGGATGTATAATTGTTGGAATTAATTAATTCAAGAGTATACATGAGAAAAATTTCAAAGAGGATGTCCTTTAGGGTCCAGGTCGATTGTATGTGTCTGTGGGGGGGGGGGGGGGGGTTCAATGTATTTCTATAGAATCTGTATACATGATGGTTTCACATTATTAACTGTTTGAATGAAATAAATCATTTTCGTGGATGATTCAATGGACAGTTTATTGTGTGAAATTTTTACATGTCATGAGACTAGTTCACATCATCAAAATTTATATTAGTTTTTTTATTTAGGTGGATATTTTTTTTAGTATATATGGATTTTTGAATTTAATGTCAAGGACCCAATATTAACATTATGTAATGATTGCATCCTTTAGGAATTTATGTGTTTTATGTCTGATTTTATTTTGATTTAGCTGAAACCATATCTATTAATGCCTATGTGTTATCTTCGGTGATTTTGGGAATGTCCAGTCCTTTTAGATTGGTTCATTTATTGATTTGTCTTCATTTTATATATCACCATATCTATATAGGTAAGTGATCATTCTGCTTATTTTTTGTCCTTTGATGTAGCAAAATAAGTGTGCTAGGATTTAAAATTTTTTGGTCTTAGGGTTTTGATTTTCTTAATTCATTCAAGATATTTTATGTGATCTTCTTCTAGGGGATTTCTTTTTTATTGGATGTGGAATGGCATGTTAGTTTATTTTTGTTGGTTTTGTAAATCTTTTCCACTGACCACTTTTCTTGTTGGATTGATTCTAAAATGTTAGGAATGAATATAAGGACCCCAATATTTTCATTGACATTTCTATATAGGTGGATCCCATTATGGGCATGTGGGGCCTATGTTTGATATTAGTGGGTTAGTCTCTAGACTATGTTTGATAAACTTATTTTCTATTGTTTCATAAATATCATTATAAATTAATCGAAATGATTTAATTGTGTGGGTGGAAATAAGTTTCTAAAAAAATGTCATTCTCCTTATTTTAGTAAGATAAAATGTATTTTCAAATAAATTTGAAATGAATATTTTGAATCGTTTTCAATGAATGGGTTTGATGAATTGGTTTGGAAAATATATCACAAGGGATTATTTTTGTTCCTAGGTGTAAGGTGTAGTAGTAATACTTCTTGTTTGTTACTATTGGGTGTGGGTGTAACTCATAGTGTATTCCTTTTCTCCATAGGACCATTATTATAGAGACTTGTTAGAACTATTTAAAGGATCACCTTATGGTGTGTTCCTTTTATCTCTACATTCAGTGCATATATATTTTGACTTAATAAACATGATTGTCTTTGTTAAGTACATTTGTAGTTATTTTATTGACCTATAATGATCCCTAGAATAATGTTACATGTTCTCAAGTTTGGAATCATTTGGATATGAAAAGATATTTGATACATTATTTTCTTTGAATTCTTTGATATATGTGAAAGACATTAAAATATTTTACCTATATTATTTGAAAATGTGGGGAATGGGGAAATGTTTTACCATTATTTGGAATTAAAAAATGTTTAACTGATTATTATTCTTTTTTTCATTAAATATGGGAATTTTTCATATTTTTGTATATTGACATGATATGGAACACCTGGTTAGTATCCTAATAATCCTTTCTAGTACACACCATATACCCCACTTCAGTAGTGCAAATAACTTGTTACGTCTTTTAATGGAGGAAAATGAAAGGCCCCATAGTGGGGCTTTGAGGTTCTTATTAATCATGTGAGTAGATGATGATGATATGGTTTATTTTTTTCCCACAATATCTCATTAAATAACTATCTTGGTTTTTTTTCATTTCTTATAGTTATTGTACCGTGATGATTGTTTATCTTCTTCTATGTTTTATAGCTTCTATAGTGTACTTTTGAATTGAAATATATTTGTTATTTAATCTTACATTGTTTCTAACTATATTGTGTGTGTATATATATATCATGTTGTATGATTTAGGTTGGGAGAAATCATTCCCTCTAGTGGTTGTTGATTCCCGAGTGATAGTCACCAGCCCTGGGGATTGAGAACTCCCTTCAGGTTTGTGATGGTTCAGGTTGGATACCAATTAAAAAATGTATCTGGGTTGGGTTCATCAAAATTTGATAATAGGTCTAGGTGTTTCTCAATATTGGAATATTGGTAGACTAGAAATAAAATTTTTGGGACTTGAGTTATAGGTTGTGGTGAGTGTCTAGTAATCTCTTACCAAGACAACACTTAAGTTACCATGGGATGTTGGTATTTATGTCTACTATTTGTATTTTTTTATCACAATCTCATTTATTTTCTTATGGTTTTATGTTTTGAACTCAAATTATACTATTTTTTTGTTTTTTTTCTTTTTCGATGTATTGTAGTATGCCTTAAAACATATTATTCAGTTTTATTAGGATGGGGTAGTAGTTTATTGTCCAGTGGATTCAACCTATAGATCAAAATATTATTAATGCTATCATTTAGGTTGTTCATGGTGTATAATAAAATTCACCACAAGTATAAAACTCTGTTTTTGATGTATAGATAGGATCTGTAGGGGATAGGGATAAATCCCAAGTTTTCCTATGAGACAAGACACCATAGAATAAGGGTATGAATGAACTGAAGGAGGTGGAGGTCTGGATGTAAAAGTTTGATTAGATCATTTATTTTCTAGATTCACACAAGAATATCATTTGGAATTGTGTGGAAATCATAAATTAGAGTCCTGGTAAATGATGGAGAGATTTCATTGTATAAGAGAATATATATTTGGTCTTAAAATAAAAGGGTTTCATGAAAAATTAATTTCATTAGTTTTTTCCAGATTTAATGATGATGGTGAAGTCTCTAGGGTTCCTATCCTTATATTCGGAAGAGGGTTCAGTGTTTGCATACACAAATTGGTTTTCAAATCTAGTTCATTTTTCAACATAGGTAATAAAGAATGACCATTTGATGGTTCATAAGTACCTGAAGGGTTTGTGACTGGATATCAGATCACAAGTATATATGTGAAATCTTTCAACCTATTCATATATAATAGATAGGTAAATGATGGTAGATATGTATATAGAATGAAAGTTTGGTTATTCTTATCCTTATATTCCACCTAAGGGATGTTTCAGTGGAATGCTAGTGGGGAAGAGGTAGAGGCCTGATCATCGTAGGAGTGGTGGGGTGGTTCTCAGCAGCTTGCCTCTTATGAAACTTCAATTTAAGCCAGTAGTGTATCTATGACTTGATATATGTATGGAAAAATTGGGTATACCTAAAATTCTTGTTCATCACCTGCAAATATTATTAATAGTTATAAAAATTATGGAAATATAAAACGTTTCTATCCAGATATGTCTATTCTTTATTATGGACATGGATCTTCAACTCCAACAGATAATATTGCATATTTAGATGCTTTAAATTCTAAAGGTCTATAGTAATATTCCACATGAGTGAAACACCTTCGTATAATGGATGATTTTCTAGCGTAGGTAGTTACAGGTCCAACAACTATGAGAGGTACCATTCTTAATTCATCATTAATAGAGACATCATTGTTTGATATAGGTGTCTCCCACTCATTTATATCTACCCACTTTGTGGATAATAATATACCTCCAATAGAACTCATATAACTTATTATGGATTTATTGACACATATTGAAAAGATATAACAGAAGGGGTTTTCTTTTCCTTCTTATACGCTATCGATAAACGATGCAATGTTTGTATGGGCTTCCCTCGTTTTTGAACTGGATTATTGGACAACATCATTTGGATGGATTGTATAATCACTCATCATTTTGAGGTTGATTTTTTTCATTTTAGTGTCTTATTCCATGATGTTTGTAGGATAATATGGGTGCTTTATTGATAGTGGGATCTGAGGATGTGTTTTTTCAGACATTCTTGCATATATTTCAAGAGTTTATTGTCTACTATAGAAATTGAACATGGTGATGTTTCCTATATTATTTATCATATATATATTATTCATTATTATTCTAATGTTTTTACAAATTATTTCATTGGCCTTCCTTTAGAGAGGTAGGTAGAGTTTATGATTGTTCTGGTGCCAGGTATATAGACAATTATGATACCCTTTTATCATATGGAACCAACAGTGATGAAAGTTCTAAAAAATCAGTTGAATGATCATATAATACAAGTTTATTTTGTCTTAGTGTTCCACCTTTTTCATCTCTAGTGATCTTTTCCAAGAAGAAAAATGGTATACTATAACTATATTTGGGAAATTGGATTTTGAGCATGGTAATGGTTAAGAATAATTATCCTTTTCCCCATGTGGATGGTGTGTTTGACAAGATAAACATATAGTTTTTTTAAAGATCAATATTTAGTAGAGTTATCATCAATATTGAGTTTGAGATTCCGAAATATGAATAAATCTTTTAGGAGTGGGAATATCAATTATTAATATCTTTTGATTCCATTTGGTGTGACTAACTCTCTTGCAGTTTTCATGTATTTGATAATCTGGATACTCCATGAGTATATTAAGACCTTTTATGGTAGTGTTAATGGATGATATTTTAGTTTAATCAAGATCTAAATGTGATTATGAGTACCATTTGAGTTTGGTTGTGGAGATATTGATGATTCACTATTTGAATAATAAATATTTCAAAATGAAATTTCTGGATTGAACTAGTGTTGTTGTCGGGACATTTTTTTCATGGATTATTTATAGATCTTGAAAATTTAAAGGCTATCTTTTCATGGGAATATCATCAAAACATATTTAAGATTTTTATATTCCTTAGTCTTTCTAGATACTATTGATGGTTCTTGAAGGATTTCTCAAAGATGGAATAAAATTTTAATTAAATTAACATGAAATACGTGAAATTTAGATGGGATGAAAAATGTCAGTCTTTTTTTGATTAGATGAAATGAAATCTAAAAAAATCTACTGTTTTCATCCTACCAGACCCTGTTATTGGGTATCTAGTTTTATGTGACTCTTCTAGAGCTAGTTTTGGTTTTATACTTATTCTGAATATTCATGTGGAGGCATAAAACCATCTACATCATTGAACACATTAGAATAATTACCCCACTAATTACATGGTGCGTTCTACATTATTTCATATTTTTAAATGTTAGCATCACTATCAATTTTGGGATAGGTTTACAGTCTTTGGGACCATAAGTTTCTAAGCTATATCATTTCTCAATAATAATTGAATCTATGATTGAGGTTGTGGGGGGAATACCTTTACTCATTTTACTTCTACATCACCAACACTATAGAGAAGGGGAATGTCTTTGAAAATACTCTAATTAGTAAAGTACCATCATAGGCTATTTTAGAATCAAGAGAGGAGTGGAACCTTATAGGAATCTTCACTCATTTGAACCCATATAATTAGAAGGTTTATTTATGTATAGTTATGAAAACTGTTAATTTATCATCATATATCATTGAGTATATTCTGAAAATTCGACATATTGTTGATGGATTCAGGGGAACGTAAGAGACCCTATATGATGGGGAGATTGTTTCTAGTTTGTCTCTCCCTTAAGATGGTATTCTTAATTTCAAGAACCAATTTTTTCTCCTAGAATATTTAGGATGTCTATTTTGTTTCAATTTTATATTTCTTCATATTCCATTTATCCAGGCTCCTTGATGATGTATTAGGACATGATATGATGTTCCCAGTGGCATAGTATGAAGAGCGACATAGAATATTATGCATCACACTATTACACGTGACAATAGATAAAGACAGAGAATCTGAAACCTTATGGTTTCCTCCAACGTCTTCTAATGCTTGTTTAGAAATTAGATGAGGTGTCTATGGACATTTTGTTGGATTACTATAGACTCCACTAGAGAGTAATTCAATATTGATGGTGATTGATCCAATAACAAAGTTGGGTCACTCTATTCTGATAAGGTATAACACTAAAGATTAATAATTGAGTAATATTTATGTGAAAGTGGTTGTCAGGTTAGATGGGGATTCCTATTCAATTAGTTTGGATAGGGGTACTAGGTTTTCCCGGTAGTTATATAAGTGTCTCAAAAAGGTTATGGGGGTCAGGTCTTGTTTAGTTAAACTTACCATCCATAGAAGGATTACTTGACATAGCATTCTATTTCGATATAAAAGGATATGATCTAAAACAACATCATGGATTTTGTAGGATCATGGGATATCCATATGGGACTCGTTGAGTTTTATTATAACAAAAGTTATAATTCATTTATTTGAGTGGATATTTTTTTGGCTTTGTATAGACTCTTAGGAAGGTTAACTCTCTATTGGGAAATGTGGAGATAGACCACACTTATAGGATCAATTCTTATTCAAGAGATGTCATTGATGATTCATCAATTACATCAAAATATAGTTATTGATCATAGTCCAAAGAAATCATTGGCAGATATTTGGCATTGTCCATTGGAGTTTTATATTGGTGACTGAGTTTTTTGTGAAAGTTTCAATCATCTCGGTCATTGCATACTTTAAAAAAGGAGAATGTTGGATTAGATATTTGTTGGACCATTTTAGGTTATTGAGCATCTTGGGAAGGTTTCTTATCGATTTCCATTTCAAGTTTAGTTAAAATATATTCTCGATTTTTTCTAGATATATCATCTTAGGAAGTATTATCATGTCCCCTCTCATGTTTGATGTTGTGAATAGATCAATTTTGAGACCAATTTTGTTCTTGTTGAGAAACCAATAAATATCATCCAATCTTAGTTAACAATTTTATTTAGAATTTGATTCTATTTTTCAGAGTATTATGGTGACACAAAAAAAATTATCAAAATAATTGGGAGGATTTTTCATTCATGTCGGAGTAGTGGCATCACCTCTTTCTATTTTTTTACACATGACTTCATAGGGATGGAATGTCATATAGTGGGGAGTTTGTGACATTATGTTACCCACTTTCAGTTATTTCACATCTCAATTTTAATTTTATTCTTTGCTTGTCTGTGTTTTGGGGACTATAAAGATGGTGATTATTTGATGTGGAGAACGACATAATGATCATGAATTTATTTTTATGTGGATTAATGTAGTCTAGGTATAAATGTGGATAAGGATTAAGATTATTTCCTTTTGGGTTTAGGTTTATTGGTATGGAAAGATCTATGTGTTTATGTAGAATATATCTATTTCATGGTTATATATTGTGAAATGTTTACATGACAGGGATCTATTACCAAGATGGTCTTGTGGACTAGTTCAGAGTTTGAAATGTTTACAAATCCTGAGACTGTTTCACTCTATGAAACGTTCATACATTTTTTTACTATGGTTAAGCCTTTTTTTTGGAATATATGGATTTCATAGATATAAAATTTTGAACATGGGATTCAAATCATGTAATTTTATTGTACTGTAGTTTTTTATGTGCTGAACTTCAAATTATTTTCATCTACACACTACCTTCTCTTTCATGACCGAGGAGATCTCATAGGTGATTTTGGGGATCTATTCTCCTTCCAGATCATTTTGTTCTACAATTGATCATTGTTGTCGATTTTTTTACGTCTCTCCAGGTATGTTATCATTCTTTTTCTTCATTTCCATTGGTTATAAAAACATTATTCTCTATGGTTTTAAATCCTTTGTCAATTTCCTATTCATTTTTACATTTTAGTTATATATGGTGTAGTATATGATATTATTGAGGCATGTGTGTTTTATCTTATCCACTGACCTATTTTAATTTGGATTTCATTATGAGATGTAGGGATTGATAATAGAGAAAGATTTGTTTTCATTAAATTCATGTATGTTACTATATCATGTTATGTGTGTGTGTGACATGTTTTTTTGGTAGGTGAATCTATCTCTATCATATGATTTATTGACAGTATTTTTATGGTTTTACATATTGTTTTATAAATTATGTATCATGATTGAACTATTTGTGTTAAAATGGTTTTACGAAAAAATATAATTTTCCAATTATTTTGGTAAAATAAAATGTATTTTCATATAATTATGAGATGGAAATATGAAATTGTTTTTAAAGAATGGTTTTTATGAAGTTTTTGAGGAAATTTCAAACATGGGAAGCCTTGGTATGTTTTGTGGAAGGTGTTGTAATACGACTCATCCATTGATACTGTCAATGGGTTCACTCATGGAGTGTTACTATGATCCCAAGTCACACTGTTCTAGGGAGGTTTTTGAGAGCTTCATTAATTAGGGTGTTCTTATACTCTCTTGAGTCCAAGAATATTCTAGATACATGAATCACACAGTTATATATGTTTGTTACAAGTTTCCAATATTTCATAACCAGTTTTCATTCTTGGAATTATTTTACCTGTGCTTTTGTTTTGAGTGATTTATATTTTATATGATATGTGATATGTAATTTGGTTTTACTACATTTACATATGTGAAATTATTTGAACTGTTTTTCCTGGAATATTTAAAATGTATTTAAAGGAGTGACAATTTACCTTTAATTTCATATAAAAGACTATTCAACTAATTATCATGCCATATATTATTTAATGTTTAATATTGTTTAGATTGTTGTATAGAGACTTGATTTGGAACACCTAGGTGGGAGCCTACTGATAGTGTTTATCTCACACCATGTTCACTGCTTCTACAGTTCAAATGCATTGTTATGTCTTTCAATATAGGGAATGAAAAGGTGATTTAGTGGGATGGGGAGTTTTTTATTAGTTGTGTCTGGGTAAAGGGTAGTGAGATAGTGGTATGTTTACCATGTTATCATATAGAGTAGCTATTTTGGTTTCACCTTCCATTTTTAGTTGGACTTGCTCATTATAAATTTATTACCTACGTCTTACGTGTATAACATTTTCTATTTCCTTATTATATGACATATTTTTTCTTTACTCTTCCACTATTTCTTGATATCGTGAATGTATATATATGTGGGTCATGTTGTCTAATAAAAGTTGGGAGAAATAGCTCCTTATGGTTGTTTTTCAATGCTTGGGTGTTATTCAACACCCCATGGGTATGTGGAATTCCCTTGGGGACTAGGGTGAGTAATCCACCAGTGTTTTTAAATTGGATGAAATTCCTATGGAATTTGAATCTTGGTGTTTAGTGGATAGAATGTTTTGAAAAATAATCTCAGAATGAAATTATGTGAGTTGGAACACATCAAAGTGTTGTTTTAAGATGTGGTTGAAGTCTTGAATGGTCCCTAGGGTGACTTGTTTAGTTTGGGGAGCATTATGCCCTCAATTATCTAGGTTTAGAGGGTCTCCCTAGGGTGGGGGTCTGTCTAAAGCCACGTGGCCCTCAATGGAAAAATATTTGTCCTTTATCAATGGTGCAAATGTTCCCTGTGTGGGCTGCACATAGTTTACCCAAAATGAGCACATATCCAACCAATCTAGTGCAACATAGGATGTACCTAAGAAATATTCACCACATGGTTGGTACATAGATTGTCTAACCTTTTACGAAAAACCATGAAGACAAACTGTGCGACCATGTTTTTAAATGTGAAATGACCATATTACCCTTAATGGGGTTTTAAACCTCATTTTCCTTTCATTATTCTTCCTACAATGAATGAGGCTCCTCCTAGGTTCTATGTCTTCCTCCTTAAATACTAATATATTCTTCTCAATATCTCCTCTTCATGTCGTTCGAAATGATCACTGCCAGTTTCTAAAGATATTTATCGGTTATTTTTCGAATCCATTTGGATCAAAACTATTTGAATAATATCTTAACAATGTTATCATGGTTCAATATTTGTTTCCATATTTTTAGGGTGAAGGTATGTTTTTTAAATTTCTACTCAAACTATAAAATAAAAGATTGATATGGGTTGAGTGGAACATCCTAACCATGAGGTAGGTGGTCTATGGTTTTTTATTCAAATTTCAATTAAAATTAAAAATGTTGTCATCATGCCTCATGTTGGATTGTTTCGATCTCCTTTTTTTATTTTATTGATTTTTATAATATTAACCATCTCACCTTAATATACACTAATTGATCTTTTTTTATTGGATTAGAGGTTTTTGGTCTCATTTGTTAACACCCCATAGGGGTTCCAAGTAAATATTCCTTTATATAATTAATTATTTAAAATCTCAGAACATATTCGAATAATTTAGATTAAGTTATAAATAGAATTTACCTCCTATTTGATATGTTTAAGAGTTCATGACACTTTCTAGTTTCATTCTGAATAACATTAATTTAATTCTTATGTTTCGGTGGTAATTCTAAAGTGACACTATTGGTAAATGGACAAGTGGTTCTTAAATATAATTCTTAATTAACTAAATTAATTACTAGATAAAAATGATTTTTTATAATAAAAACCCTTTAATTAGGTGTACTATATTAAAAATTAAAAAGTGGTGATTTGTTAATTTAATTGTACATTTATAATGATCTAGTTTATCGCTATGATTTGATGTTAGTAACTATATATGTCATGTTTCGACATGACCTTAATGAATGACTGTAAATGTAATTTCCCCCATTAATATAAATGATTATTAAACAAAATCAATTATTATGCGTTTGTACGATTTATAAATGATATTTCCCTTGTAGAATTTTTTTTATTATTGAAGGCACCTCTGAAGTTCCCCTTATTTCCTATAAAATGAAATTATTTGTTTAGTTAGACTCAATGTCTTGTCTTAATAGAATATATTTTTCATGATGGATTGTTTTCATTAAATTTAGGGCACGAGAGGTATTGGCTCATGGATACTATTATTAATATATGATTATGATTTATACATAGGTTATGGAATGATGGTAAGGTATCTATTGAGGATAGAGGATTAATGCTCTCTTAAATAAAGTATTGATCATGATATCTTGCAGATTTTATACTATATAGGTGTAGGGATTTATACGCCACCATCCATTATTGGAGTGTTTCCATTGAAGATCACTCACCACCTAGAGTGTTGTAACATTATATCTCTAACTCTATTGGTTTTTTGGGCATATAACCTTTTTCATGAAATTATAGGCTCATTTTGATTGGTTATAAATGAATTAGTTACGCCTCTATCCATCCAGAAAATTGTATTCTAGGTATATTGAAATTTATATCCATATGCACATGGTTAATATATGTGGATGAAATATATAACTAAAAAATATATTTAATTATCAGAATATATAATAATCATTCAGACATATTTTTCAATAAATGACCTAAAAATTGGTAAATCCATCAGGTTCCCATTAGGAACATGAGTACAACATTGTTTATTTATTTGTTCTTGTTTATAACTATTTATTACCTACACTGATATACCGTATACATGGATTTCATTTAGTTTTACACATCGTGGATGGTAACCTACTCGGATTTATATCTCACACTCTGCTCAGGCCTCCCTTACAATGGGGGTTCATGAGTAGTCCTTATGTTCACAGGACCATGGATTCATACTTGAGTAGTTTTGAGTGTACCAGGAGTTAGGAGAATAGGAATGAGTTGGAGATCGGGATGCTCATAGAGATTTAACTTGGATATATACTTTTCTATCTTTATGCTTTTTATTTTATTTTATCATGTACTATGATGTATGTTTTCTGGTTTTGTTATATATCCTCATCAGGACATGCATGCATTAGTTTTATATTGACATTGGCTACCTTTTTATAGCATTTTACATTAATCTACCACTACTCTATAATTGTTATATATTTTGCTTCCATTATTATCTTTTATTTATAATTTTTTATAACAATGTGATAATATTATAAGAGGTTATATTCTTACAGTATCACCTCTTGAGGACCTTAATTCTATTTAGCATCATCTATAATAAGGGGAGGAATTCTTGAAGACATGTGACCCACCAGTCCGGCCAACTTCTTAAGGGTGAGTCGGTTCGGGCTGTTACAAAGTGGTTTTAAAGGGGTTATTATTTTTCTTATATCGTACAATTTTGTGATGGTAGTCAAGATTATAGGAATGTGTTGGTTTTGAGAAAATATCCTTGTTTTGGTACTGATCAACCCACCCACGGTGAAATGACCATTTGGACAGGGCGAGGAATTTTTTTCTTGCTGATTGATATTACAATTGATTGTAAATTTCCCTTGAGTGAATTGTGTACTTTCAGCTTCTTATTGATTTAGGAATTATATAGTAATTATCCTTTTCCTGATATATTATGGAAGATATATTTCTTGCATTATATTTGGGACATATATATTCATATTTCATACATATTCAATTCTATGCATGTTATTTTATAGGTTTTTTATTTAGTTTATATTCCATGAGTGTATATTCCATGTTTTTATTATCTTTAGTGTTCCTAATTTTATAACATCTTGGGGTGTTTTATTAGAGTTTATTTACCATGATGGTGGGAATAATATTCCATGTTTCTTGCTTTATTTAGATTGTTCTTTCATTATGTCATTCTCTTGTGTTTATATAATGCCCTATGTGTTTGTTTATTATAATGGAATGTTATATTTCTTGATGATAATTAAAATGGAATCACAATATAAATATATGGGATGTAAGTGAATAAGAAGTAGTATTTATTTGTATGGTGTATTGGTGCCATATAATTGAGAAAAGGTAACATGTATATTCTAACAATATTTTGAGATTTTATATACTTTTGTAGAAATAGTTTCTAAAATATAATTTCTACAAAAGCTCAGATGATAAAGTTAATTAGTATTCATTATTAGGAGACAAAATCAAATTATAATGTGTGTTTGTTCTTTAGGGTTTGGTTGGTGGCCACTGATATGATTGTACAATTATTTATGAAAATGGTTTGTTTTTTAATTCTTATAAATGGAAAAGCTTCTTGGTCACAAAATTTTTATGTAAGGTAGTTTTGGAGAATTGGGGTGTAAAATACTATTTATAATGTGTATAGGAACTTTATAGGCTATAGAATATAAACCCATATTAGTAAAATTTATGTATCACCATGTTATACTTTTATATGGTTGTAAATGTAAAATAGGTTTTAATTTTTATCTAAAATCAAATTATTTTCTCTTTAAAGTGATGGGAATATATATCATAGGCTTGTAGATTGTGTGATTACCATATAAAATGCACGACTGGGCCCAATTAGGTCAGTTGGGGAATGTTTCTTTTGAAATGACCAATTTGGGTGTTTTTAATTATTATAATTAAACAACTGCTGTTGGGATGAATCTTGATGAACTATGGCTGATATAATTAGACCGTTATATTCCATATTATATATAAAAAAACCTATATACTAAATTTCCTAATTATGATGGAATTTTAATAAATGATTTATAACTTATACATGATTTTTTATAATAACTTTCTTTACACCTTGATGTTTTGTTTTAAATATTTTAAACGATTTAAAGGTTAAATATTAATAAATGAAATGAATTATAATGTAACCTAGTTATGTGTCCATAATTTAAACCCTAATTCAATGATATATTAGTTGATTCTATAGAGTTTTCATAGAATTAGAATGGGATATTTTTTCATAGGGCTTCAGCATTTTTTAAATTAATTATATGGTTGTATCCTGAGCCAATGACTTATATTTTTCATGACCTAGTGTTGGGTCGGTGCATATGATTTTTTAAATGGATAGCCTATAACAGGAACCACCTTCATAAATTAAATTCCTTTCCAAATTATATGATATTTCGGAAGGTTGGTTTTGTTTGGGTGTCGTTGTCTTGAGTTGGACTCTTAGATTCGAGGGACACCATTGTTTAGATGGATGGTCATGATATCCTTGACTCTTATTATAGTCTTTAGCATTAATAATTCTTTTATCTTGTAGTTTATACACAACTAGTCTATGGTCGGCCTCTTAGTAGGTCTCATGACCTTTTCTTCATTATTAGTGATGGAAGATAGAGAATTTATTAATCAAAGACTATGTTTTTATAGATAAATGTGACTCTAGGATAAATATTATGTAGAGGCAACCTTGTAATTGAATGAATAGAGAGGACAACCTACAGATAGTATCATGTGTGTTTCATTTGTCATATGGAACCTTAGTCTGGTATGCATTCACGTATGTGGTTACTGATGAGTGATAAATGGTTTAGTAATTAATTGAGTTGGGTAGAATCATTGAGCTTTGAGATGTTCTGTATGTTCTTAGGTCATATTTATAGTAGAGTTCCATATGAGTTAAAGGAATAAAATTTGTCACAATGATTCCGATGAGTTCCATAGGATCTATTGTTTGTAAATTCTATTTTGGTTAGTAATGTTTTTTATGCCAAACACTTAGATGGTGTGACAAGGTGATCATGACTAGGAGGAGAAACACACATACATTTAAGAAGATTTTGATCTTGAATTCACTTGATTGGACATTATATATATTTTTTATTTTGATTATGACACTCCTATGGTGGGGAACATCAGGTTTATTTTGGTTGATATGTTTCCTTCCAAGTTGAAGGAAAACAATCAAAGATGGCCTTTTGAAATGGTAAGTCTTGCATGAATGCCTTTGAGGCTTACAAGATTAAAATCATTTCAGTAATTGCTCAGCAAAATGATGTTGATATGGTTGGATATGTATGAAGTGTTGGATAGAAATTGTTGGCTTTTTATAAGCATTAGTGTTAAATCTTTAATGATCAATGAATGACTTGGTGGGAATGTTTTTGATTGGTGTGTGTGGTACATTAGCAATTGAAGCCATTATTCTTTTGAGGAGTCGTCCAGTAGTGGTATAAATATTCTTCTTTTAGATTTCATGGTTTCCTATTAGGTTAATATGGAATAGATATGATCATGTGTCATATATTAACATCATCCATGATGTAATAATAGATATTTGATCATATTCCATGCTAAATCATTACAATTTGCTGGTAATGGTTGGGTGGTTTTATATGAGTTGAAATCTAGATACAAGATTTCTTTAAAGGTGTGGTTAGTCTTATGTGATGCATAGTTTCTCAAATAGAAATTCCTTGAATGGAATCTTGGAAACTAGTCGTTCTACTCTAACATGACCACCAACCGGATACCGCTCTATGATCAATAAATTTTACATAAGTTGATGTCTTGGAATTGTATCATAATATCACATGAAACATGGTTTAGGTAATTACATAGGTTAGTTTCTTAGACTCTAGTTAAATTGATAGGAGGGTAACCTTTTTCCATTTTCTGGCTCGGAGGTGGTGTTAAAAGGTTGATGGATACAATTTGTCGGATCAGGGTTTCCCTTGTTCACTCTGAGGTTTGATAGTTGAATTATCAAGTGTTAGTTTAACAAGGTGATGTCACTGAAATTTAGATATGTTCTTCTCTAAATGTCCACATTGTTAAGGAAATTTTTTTAAGAAGGCATTGTGATTCAATTTTTAAATTCATTTTCTATATAAGACAAGAATTTTGAGAAAGGTTAGTTGGAGATGGCATGACCTTTTATCCTTCTTGGTCATGTGTATATTTATATGGAACGATTTCAGTCATGTCCCTAAGTTATAGAGGGTGTGGGTAATAAAGATTGATTGGGTCTTTTGAGAAAACTATGTGCAACCAAATTTGGCTGTGTTAATCGTTTTTTTAACATAATTTATAATATGGTACCAGATATGAACTAAGATGTAATCATGTTTTCCCATTTATGGAAATCATCCAATGTCCATCATTTGAATTCATGTGGGTGTGCATTGTACGAAATTTAGAGGGTGGATGCTCCATATCTTGTAATTGGACATCTTTATAAAGATAAATCCTATAGTGGGATGCCCCTTTGGCAAGTTTTTTAGTGAGATGGAGATGTGGTCATGTATCAAACTAATCTGGGTCATTTACGCATTGTTTTGGTTTTTCAATTGGAAAATGAATTTTAGCTCAATGTTTGATTGTTTAAGTGTCATGTGCTTAGGAAATTCTCAAAGGGGAATTGGGAATTTTGATACACAAAAAAAATATTTGAATAAGCATTCACGAACCTCATGGGTAGGTCGTTGTTATCATTGTTCCCAATGGTTATCGAGGACTAAAAGGTATATGGTGGTGGGGGGGGGGGGGTTGTAACAACCCATGTTTATTAATTATATTAAATTCATAAGGAATTTGAATCTTAGTGTTTGATGGATGGGATGCTTTGTAATCTACTATTCAGAATGAAATTAGGAGAGTTTGAACAACCGATTGTGTTGTTTGTAGACATGGTTGAAGGTCCAAAAGGTACCTCGGATTTCATATTGAGTTCTGGAAGTTCCTGGATCCAAAATTTCAATTTTCCAAGGGACTTCACATGTGACATGGTTAGTGTGAAACCGTGTAGCCCCCAGCATCAAACAATATGACCTTTATTAGAGGTGATGAATTTTCGCACATGGTATGTAAATGGTTTACCCAAACAGTGAATGTATCCAACACATAATCACTATTAAACACATTATTTATTGATGTTTAAGCTAAACATCTAGTAAAAAAACATGTGAGGTGGTTTCTTAGGTAGGGCAAGCCGCGTAGTTGGTGCATGGATTGGCCAAACTGCGCATCAAAACTGTACGACCCAATTTGTACAGATGAAATATATAAAATCCCATTATTGAGGTTTTAAATAAAATTATCCTTTATTTCTTCTTAATCTACCATTTCGGTCTTTTTCTAAGTGTCATGGATTCCTCCTTTATGTATAATCTTGGATTCTCCATATCTCATTCTCCATCCTTCTGAATCGATCACCACCGCTCTATATGTATCTATATAGATAAGCATTCAAATATTTTTTCATATTTCATCATTAATTATTATCTAAATAAATATATTGAGGTTCAATTATATTTTCCAATCTTTTAGGGAAAAGTAAAATTTTTTATTTTTCTTCCCGACCGGACTAAATCAATTCTTGATATAGGACTAGGGGATCCTCTAAAGCATGAGGAAGGTGGTCAATGATTTTTTTCCAAATATCCATTGAAATTATAAATTTTTTCATTGTGTAACAAGTAAGATTTTAATAATAAAATTTTATAATTTAGTTATTCACATAAAATTTTCCATGTCACATTAGTATACACCTATCCAATTTTGTTTAATGGATTAGAGGATGTTAGTCACATTTTTGGACACCCCATGGGTGTGAAAATTAAATTTTACACTTTATAATTAATTGTTTCTATTCATATAATTTATTTTAAGCATTAATATTACGTTATAACTATAACTTACATCATATATTATATCTTAATATGTTAATAAAACCTCGTAAATTACATGATAAACAACATTAATTGATTTTCCATGTTTTTTATTTATTATAAAATTAAATTTTTTCTGAATTGAGTTTTGGTTATTGAATATAATGAAAAATTGATTAGTTGAATTGATTTATTAAAAATATTAGGTTCTTATAATAAAACCCCTTGAATGAAGTGAGCAATTTTAAAAATTACAAAGTGATGATTATTTAATTTAATCATCATTTTATATTTCATTAGTTTTTCCCTATGCCTTTATTTTAGTATCAATATATGTCATGTTAGGATGTGACCTGAAATGATGATATTAAATTAAAACCCTCTCCTTAATTTAAACTATTATTAAAAAAACTCATATTAAGGGGTTTTCCTGATTAATAAATGACATTTCCCACTTCGGAAATTACCCAATTATTGAAGGCACTTCCTATGTGACCCTTAAGAAATGTAAAATGAAACTCACTGTTTGTTAGAGTCAATGACATGACTTAATTGAATATGATTGTTTGATTGTTTTTTTCATTAAATGAGTTGTTTGATTGTAATGGAATCGAATGTTCATGTTAGTATACATTCATTGAATTAAATAAATGTTATAAATGAAAATATTTAAAATGGGTTGCATGTAACAACCCGAGATTTAATGAGAAGTATTCTTTTTAATTTATTTGATGTCTTGTGTTGTATGCCACACCATGACTATATTGCGCTATACGCAACACCGTATTAGCTTTCAGTATATGCAACACTAATCTTGGATCGTGTTACACACAATTGTAAGTTCATTTGATTGAAGTAATTCTAGGAATCATTGAGTGTATATAAATGTATATATATATATATATATATTCAATATATAAATGAAATATGGCTGGACTCTATTATTCACAACAACAAAGGAATCTTGCACTACACACAACCCTTCCTTGGCTTGCATTACACGCAATCGCGGCCTTCCACAATAGCGTGTGTTGTACGCAATACCGAGTTTCACTTAAAAAAGATATGTTATTAAAATATTATATAAACTAGTCGTTTTGAATAGTAATACCCACTTTTTGAAATTTTATAAATTTTATATTTTAAAATGGACTTCATTTTTGGATTCTCAATATCGAAATTATCCTAGGGTGATTTCATGGTATTTTTATGAAAACATTCAATTTTTGATGAATAGTGAAAACACTGAGTTATTGGTTAAAACTGAATTTTTATTTAAATAATCATTTATTTTATATAAATTTATTTTGGGTCAAAATTGATACATAATACCTATATAATTTTAATGTAATTCATTAGATTCATTTTATAATAATATAGATATATAAAAAATATATTGAACTTTTTTTACCGTCTTTTACCCACCTCCTAGGAGCATTTACAATTGTACAGAAAACATTATTTTACCTCTTCTGTGAGTTGAATTTCGAAAATCAGAGAGACACAGTTAATATCAAGGAGTAAAATGTGGTTCAATAAGACAAAAAATAATTTTGGGTGAATAGTAAAATTTTACTTTTATTTACCACGGTTAAAAGTAAATATGGTAATTAAGGGTAAAAATTATATTATTATTACTCTAACACATGTCTTAATAATATTTGATAAGTTTTATTTGACCAAAAACAAAATTAGGAATATAATATTACCCTTTATATCCACTTGGTTTAGATTAGGACACTTATTATTTTTATATTTAAGGAAGAGTTAAAAGTGTTAAAATCAATGTTTAATAACCAATTTTATTAAATATAGGTTTTTAAATAAGATAAATTAGACTATAAATATTTATTATAAATATATAAACATTTCTTACATAATGGTATTTTATTTATAATTTCTATAAATTAAATAATTTAATTTATTTATGACACAATGATGATACAGTAATTACCTTATTAATGAAATATTAACATAATTGATATTATAAATACCAAATAAATTTAATTTCAGACTTTTTATGAGTCAAATTAATTTTATAGGTTAATATGACTGGTTATTATTGATTTAATTAACTATTTTATAACTAATAGTGTTGTTATGATTTTCACAAAAATCAATTACTAAATAGTGTCAAAATTAACTTAAAATAGTTTTTAAAACAAATATTATATTATTAATTATTATTCTAATACATAAAATCTATGGATCCAAAAAAATGATGTAGATAAGGTTATATATATTAATAATTAACCACACGGGTTTAGTTTGGTTTGTTATAGTAAGTTTATTAACCATATTGTGTAAGAAAATAAGAAGACAGATGTAAAAGTTAAATTATTTAACATAGAGTTAAATCTAAATGATAAGGTTAAAATAGTAACTTAAACGATTCCAAAACCTATTATTTGAGAGTATTTCGACACATCACCACCTTATCTTCTAAATAAATCAAGTTGGTTCTTTTAAAAACCGAATATGTCTTTATTATAAAATAATATTTTATGTTTTTCCTAAGGTGCCCCTCTCCTCCCTTATAAAAGGGCCCCTCCTCCCTCTCCTTTTTACACAATTGTGAGCCTTCATGATTGGCCAACCCCTACCCATTTCCTTCATCCACATCCCTTGAAACATAATAGAGGTTCTGTTATTCTTAAAAGACCATCTTTAGTTCCCTATGAAGAGGTTTAGATGATGTGCGTCAAAGAAGAGGTAATATCCTTTACCAATTCTTTCAAATTCATTTCTTCTTCGACTTCTTCTTATTTTGTTGTTTCATAACAAAGTAACAACATCAGTACCACTCATATACTGATATGTTATTATAAATATGAAACAATCTTATTTCACCTTCTATCCATCCTACGAAAAACAAAATCATCACGCGTGCGTACATACGGAATACCGTCTCCACGTTGTGGTGTAATCTGTTTTTCGAACACCACCTTACAAGGACGGGTATAATGGTGTAAAGAATAAAAATATACTATTATTATAAAATGATACTAATTCTGAGATATTCTATCATTCAATTAAATACAACTCCACAAACATGGGAATGATATCATCGCTCGTGCGTACGTATGACCTACCGTCTCCACGATGTGATGTGACTCGTTCTACATGATCTTCATTGAATAATTATTATATAAATGAATTGAATGAATAAATATGATATATATTGTTCTAATACCATTCTGTAAATGATTTATCTATATCCTAAAAAGAATAATAAGAATTTATTCGACATAACACACATAAGAACATAAATCATTGAACACCCGAATAACAAGTTGCAATGAAATATTATTAATAAGAAGATATGAATATGACCATATATGATATCATAACAATGAATATGATTCCATAATAAGTCAATGACACTATTTAAATCATTATACATGAGGTTTAGATACGTACGAAGCATATCATACCTAAGGTAAGGGAAAATCTCGCAATCTCATTTTTATCCAAGATAGTTTATACTTTAGAATTTACTGGGGAATATTTGTCATCCAAATAAATGTTTCCTCAATATGTAATATTATTTCTATCCTCCTACAATTTTTTAAATTTAATATAACTCATTGGTGAGTTTTTAGAAAAATATATGAAAATAATCTTTTGTCTTTTTTAGTACGAGGTACTTTTTGTCTTTTCCGGCCAAAGTACGAGAAAAATGTTTTTTAACTTATACGGCATGAATGGATTTTTATGATTTCATAGAACATTATTTCCATGAAGCATACTATACAAGTTTTCATTTTTATTTTTAATCATCTTCGTTTAGTTTAATATTTTATGACATGTTAACAAAGGAAAATTGTTTTTGATGTAGAAAGGATATTTTTCTTTAAAAATGGAGTTCAAGCGTTTTACCAAAATTATTTTTCATCTATGATAATATAGGGTTCTATTTCTATCCCTATTTTTACATTTATTTTATTATGATATGATGGAATTATTTTTAGGGTATCCTCTTATTTTATATTGATTATGTTATGATGGCATGATGTTTAAAAATCCCATTTTTTTATTGCATGGGTTATGCAATGATGAATGATTTAAAATCTTCTGGAACACATAATAATTGTATCATTATGATATGGGTGGGGCATATATCTCCCTCCAATTCATTGGGTAAAGATTTATATTTGATGAGATAGACAAGGTTGGAATGGCAGGTTAATCCGGATCAGTGATACAGGACTGAAACGAGGAGTGAACTCGGTTCAGAAATGGACTTTGTCTGCTAGGATAGTTTTGGAAATGAGTCATGACTACTAAGAAATGATTATATATGATTATGTGTGTACACAAAAAATATTCATGTATTATGTTTTGATTATTGGGATTACATTTCACCGCCATGATTGATCCCATGTTATGATATTATGATCTCTTTTGGAGGTTAATATTTTCAAAATGTTATGTTCTTATGAATATGAAGTGATTGATATTTAATTTGTTTACCCTTCCTGAGCATTTGAGCTCACCCTTTTGTATGTTTTATTTTCCCCAGGTTAGGAAGAAGGGTATTAAGTAAGATATGCCAAAATGGTCTCTAGATATGATAAAATAAAAGGGAGATAGTGTAGATGATTTATAAGCTAGTTGTTTATGTTTCCCAGTTTCTAAATACACTATACATATACATTCCTTTCATGGTTTTGATATATGTTGTAATAAGTGTGTTCCAATTTTGACATAATAACAATGTATGTAATGTATGGGTAGTTATATTTGATATTAGAGGAAAGTATTAGTCAACCTTTGGAAACTAGGATGAGAAAACTTTAGTGAGATCCCAGGAGATATTTCTAAGGTATGAATAGGGATGTCCTTAAGGTTAATTATAAGTATAGGTTATAGTCCTAGAAGTACGGTAACGATATTAGTATTAAACCTATGATGTTTTATATTGAAGATACTCCCCCTTTTTTATGTTGTTTTCCTATCATTATTTTTCCTCTCACACTATTCTTTTTGGGTTTTAGATGATGGCTGGAACCCGAAGGAACCATTTTGATCAATGTAATGGACGATGCAATTATTTTCCTCCTGAACAATCCAATGTTATGAGAGATGGAGTGAAAAATTATATTTCTATACCTACACAAGATATGAATTATTATAGATTTCTAAATGATCAGAGAAGGGAACAATATTCTATTGAGTCCATCATGAGGCAATGCCCACCTTTCTTCAATGGGACTTCTGATCCACTTGTTGCTGAAAAATGGATTAGTACCATTGAAAAGAAATTTTCCATTATTCGCTATTTAGAACATGAAAAAGAAATTTTATCCATTTACAGTTTATAAGGTGATGTAGAAAATTGGTGGACTCTAATTAAGAATACAATGCCCTAAGGTGAAATTGAATCCACTGAATGGAGTGAGTTCGTGAACTTGTTTTTCAATAAGAACTTACCCCATATTCTTTGATCAAAGATGGATGATGAGTTCATTGAGCTTAAGCAAAAGGATGATGAATCTATTGGTATATATGAATAGAATTTTACAAGGCTTGAAAGGTATGCATCTGGATTTATCATCCAACATGAAAGTAAAGTTGACCGATTCTTTAGTGGCATAAAACCAAGTCTTCAATGGGAATTAGCGATAAGAGACTTCTATTTCTATGAAGAAATTGTGTGTTTTTATATCATGGCAGAACTGGAATTTGGTGTAACATATCCATCTCATGATATTGACTAGAAACAAAAAATGTGGTTCAAGGAAAAACCTTAGAACAATGGTGAAAATAAGGTGAATGTTTTTTTATGCACAAAGTGTGGGTAGAAGCACGGTGGATATCGTCTAAAATGTATTAGACAATGATTCAAGTGGGGAAAAGAAGTTCATCAAGCAGCTGAGTGCCAAAGTAATGGAAAAAAGTTTTCTAATGACGTGAAGAGAGAAAAGACTACAGAGAACGCTCCCCGAACACTTTAATGCTTCATGTCCAAGGAAAAAGGGCATTATGCTAATCTATGCCCAAATCCAAGGGTTAGTGATGATCCACGTGAGAACCTCTTAAGGAAAAGGATGGAGGGATGTCATATGCGATCACTATTGGCGATGCTGAATATGACAACGATGTAGTGGAATGATTATGTGTTTATATAACGGGATTCCGAAATAATGTTGTAGAATCTTATTTATAGTATTGTGGAATATTGGAATATCTATGTATTGGTTTATTATGGTTTTCAATAATTATATGATACCAGTAACCATGAAAAGTAATTAAAATATTTTGGAAAGCAGATGATATGCGCATACTGAAGGGATAAGGATAAAATGAAATGTTTGATAGTATTAATGAGCTCAGGACTGATATAAGAACAAACTGATATCATGGTCTGAGTATATAGATATTTTGGGATTTTGGTATGTGGAAAGAGTTAACTTTTGACAACACTCCGGTTTTCACTAAGGTTCTATAGTAATTCATGTTTCAATAGAATACATGATTATGGTATTCACATGTTTGGAATGAGACAAACAAGATATATCTTATGATATATAGAGGATAAATGATGGTATTCACATGCTTGTTATGTGAAATTTCAAGTAATCGTTTTCTTTATACTATGAGATTGGACATATGTATTTTGGATAATCCAAAAGATCAGAATAGATTATGTTGGACATCAGATAGTATTTTATAAGGATATAAATTTTTTCGATATTATTTTTGGAATGTTATAATAGTGTAGTTTTAGAAAAGGGAACAACCTACAGGACGAATGAAAACCCATCGCGTCAAACAAGGATGCGAGAATCGAACCCAAAACTGAAGTGTGACATACCTTCATTACCTACAACTGGCATAAAAGAAATAATTGGTTAGTAGAAACTAGTTTTATTTTATTAAGCGGTATGATAGATGAAGTATTAGTCCATTTTTGGAATCTTATACGATTAATCTCACCATAGATGGACTTATGTAAATTTTAAAACTTATGCTAACCATTTTGTGATAGAAACAGATGGGATGACTTATCATTCTATCGCATGATCTGCTAAAACTTCATGAATGAAAAATTCAACTTCATTTCTTTAAATAGAGATAAAGTGGAAATTGTTCATGGAATGACCAACGATGATATTACCGTGAAATCAAGTAAGTGTTTCTCCTTATGTAAAAAATCATCAACGTTAGGGAAATGATCTTGAAAACAAATTTTTTTTTCCTAATACTCTCATATCTGATAAATCAGATGGTACCTAAGATCATCACAAATTTATACCACTGTGATTGTTGGATTTTTCATAGCTATTTTCTCTACCACTCTCCATCAAAACATGACAGTTATATTTCTCTTCCATATCCATATTTTCACCTATGTTCTCCTGTGTGTAAACTCATGGATAAGTTAATTTCGGTAACTGTTACATTTCATACATTAGTTTTTAAAATTACATTTTAGTATTCCTATTTAGGATGTGTGTTTCTATGAATGAATCTTTCAATTAGTAAAAGATTTATAAGCCCAATGAATTTTGAGGGAGAAATTCATTTTAAGGGGGGTAGAATGTAACACCCCGAGATTTTATGAGAAGTATTCTATTTAATTTATTTGATATCTTGTGTTTTAAACTACAACCAAGATTATTTTTTTCTATAAAAAACACCGTATTAGCTTGTAGTATATGCAACACTAATCTTGGATCGTGTTAAACACAATTTTACATTCATTTGATAGAAGTTATTCTACGCAACATTGATTGTATATATGTATATATGTATTCAATGTAAAAATAAAATATGGTTAGATTATATTATACGCAACAACATGGGAATCATTAACTACACGCAACCTTGACATGGCTTGCATTACATGCAATCACGACCTTCCACGATAGCGTGTGTTGTACACAATAACGAGTTTCACTAAACAAAGATATGTTAATAGAATATTATATAAACTAACCATTATGAATAGTAATACCCACTTTTTGAAATTTTTTAAATTTTATCATTCCAAATGGACTTCATTTTGGATTCACAATATCAAAATTTTCCTAGGGTGAATTTTTGGTATTTTTTTGAAGACTTTCAATTTTTGATGAATAGTGAAAACACTGATTTATTGGTTAAAACCAACTTTTTACATAAATAGTCATTTATTTTATTTAAATTTTATTAGGTAAAAATAGATAAATAATACCTATATATGTTCAATGTAATTCCATGGAGTCATTTTATAATAATATAGATATATAAAAAATTTCTTGAACTTTTTAACCGTCTTTTACCCACCTCTTACGAGCATTTGCAATTGTACATAAAACATTATTTTACTGCTTCTGTGAGTTGAATTTCAGAAATCCAAGAGACATGATTAATATCACGGAGTAAAATGTGGTTTAATAAGATAAAAATATTTTTTGGTGAATAGTAACTTTTTTACTTTTATTTACCACGGTTTAATGTAAATATGGTAATTAAGGGTAAAAACTGATATTATTATTACCCTAACACAAGTCCTATTTATATCGAAGAAGTTTAATTCGACCAAAAAAAACTTTAGGAATAAAATATTACCCTTTAGGTCCACTTGGCTTAGATTATGAAACTTATTATTATTTTATTTAAAGAAGAGTTAAAAGAGATAAAATCAATGTTTAATAACTAAAAAAAGTTTAATATAGGGTTATACATAATATAAATTTGACTATAAATATTAATTATAAAGATTAAATTTTTTATAAATAATTCTATTTTATTTATAATTTTTAAACATTAAATAATTTAATTTATTTATAACACAATGATAATGCAGTAATTTCCTTATTAATGAAATATTAACATAATTGATATTATAAATATCCAAATAAATGTAATTTGAGAATTTTTATGAATAAATCTAATTTTATAGGTTAATATGACATGTTATTATTGATTTAATTATATTTTTTTTGAACTAATCAATTTTTTATGTTTTCACAAAAATCGATTACCAAATAGTGTCAAAATTGTCAAAAAATGGTATTTAAAACAAATATTATATTATTAATTGTTATTATATTACTAAAAATCTATGGATTGAAAAAATGACTTATATAGGTTATATATATTTATAATGCACCACTTTGGGTTCGTTTGTCTTGGTATAGTATGTTTATTAACTATATAGTGAATGTAAAAAAGAAGACACGATAAAAGATAAATTATTTAACTTATAGTTAAATCTAAATGATAAGGTTAAATAGTAACCTAAACTTGTCTAAAACCTATTTTTTGATAGTATATAGACCCATACTCACCTTTTCTTCAAAATAAATAAAGTTGGATATATTAAAAACAGAATATAACCTTATTATAAAATAATATTTTATGTTTTTTCTAAGGTGCCCCTCCCCCCCTTAAAATATGGCACCTCCTCCCTCTCCTCCTTACACAATTTTGAGACTTCATGCTCAGCCGACCCCTCCCCATCTCCTTTATCAATATCACTAGAAACATAATAGAGGTTCTGTTTTTCATCAAGGACCAATTATAGTTCCCTAAGTGGAGGTTTAGAAGAGGCGCATCAAAGAAGAGGTATTATCCTTGACCAATTCTTTCAAATTCACATCTTTTTCAACTTATTCTTCTTCTTTTTTTGTTTCATAATAAATTAATAACATCAGTATCACTCATATACTGATATGTTATTATAAATGTGAAACAACCCTACATAACCTTCTATCAATCCTAATAAAAACAAAATCATCGTGCGTGCGTACGTACGAAATATCGTCTCCACGCTATGGTGTAATATGTTTTTCCAACAACACCTTACATGGATTGGTATAATGGTGTAACTAATAGCAATATATGGTTATTATGACATGACACTAATTATGAGATATTCTATCATTCAATTCAATACAATTCCACAAACATGGGAATGATATCATCGCTCGTGCGTACGTACGGCCAACCGTCTCCACGATGTGATGTGACTCGTTCTAGTTGATCTTCATTGAATAATGATTACATAGACGAATTGAACGAATAAATATGATATATATTATACTAATACCATTCTCTAAATTAAGTATCCATAATATAAAAATATTAATAAGAATTTATTTGACAAAACACTCATAAGAACATAAAACAATGAACACCCGAATAACAAGTAGCGATGAAATATTATTAATAATAAGATAAGAATATGACCATATATGATAAAATAACAATTAATATGATTCTTTAATAAGTAAATGGCATTAATTAAATAATTATATAGGAGGTTCAGATATGTACGAAACATATCAGACCTAAGGTAAGGGAAAATCTCACAATCTCATTTTTATCCGAGATTGTTTATACTTTAGAATTTATTGGGGAATATTTATCTTCCATATCCATGTTTCCGCAATATTTAATATTATTTATATCCTAATACTAATGTATAAATCCAATTTTACTCATTGGGTAGTTTTTAGTAAAATATATGAAATGAATCTTTTGTCATTTTTAGTACGAGGTTCTTTTAGACTTTTCCGGCCAAAGTACAAGAAAAATGTTTTTTTAACTTATATGGCATGAATGACATTTTTTGATATCATAGAACAATATCGCCATGAAGCTTCATTTACAAGTTTTAAAGTTTATTTTTAATCAACTTATTTTATTTTAATATTGTATGACATGTTAAGAAAGGAAAAATGTTTTCGAAGTAAAAAGGATATTTTTTTCAAGAATGATGTTCAAACGTTTTACCAAAATTAATTTCCATCTAAGATAATATAGGGTCCTTTTTCTATCGCTATTTTTACATTTATTTGATTATGTTATGATAGAATTTTATTTGTGATGTCATTTTATCTTATATGGATTATGTTATGATGGCATGATCTTTTAAAATACCATTTTCTTATTACATGGGTTATGCTATGACGTATGATTTATGATCTTGTGGCACACATATGAATGGTATCACTATGAATTGGGTTGGACCAATATCTCCCTCCAATTCATTGGGTAACAATTTATATCTCATGTGATAGACATGGCTAGAACAAAAGGTTAATCTGGTTTAGTGATATAGGACTGAAACGAGGACTGAACTCGGTTCAGAAATAGAATTTGTCTACTGGGATAGTCTTGGAAATGAGTCTTGACTACTAAGAAATGATTCTCTATCATTATTTGTGTTTTACACAAATTTTCATGTTTTATGTTATGATTATTGGGATTACATTTCACCACCATGATTTATCCCATGTTATGATATTATGATCTCTTTTACAGGTTATTATTTTCAAAATGATATGATCTTATGAATATGATATGAATGATATTTCCTTTGATTACCTTTTCTGAGAATTTGAGCTCACCCTTTTGTATGTATTATTTTTCCCAGGTCAGGAAGAATGGTATTAAGTAAGATATTCCAAAAGGGAATCTAGATATGATAAAATAAAAGGGAGACAATGTAGATGATTTATTAACCAGTTTTTTATGTTTCCCAGTTTCTAAAGAGAGTATTCCTATTCGGTCCTTTCATGGGTTAGTTATATGTTGTAATAAATGCACTTCAATATTGAATTAATAACAATGTATGTAACATATGGGTCGTTATATTGCAAGGGAACACAAATCATAGAATGAATGTATATTTCATTGTTAAACTATGATTTCCTTAATTATGATGGGAATATTAAATGGAGTTCCTGACAGGTATTTCCACATGGATCCTTTTATTGATACATATTTACACCTTATATATAGGTGGCGGAATGTTTTAAGGTGTCTGTTGAGAATGGCAGAATCACACTCCCTTACATCGAGTATTGAGCGTGATGTCTCACAAGAGTGATACTATATGGGTTATGGGAATTACGTTCCACACTCTATGATTAGAGTGTCTCCATGGTGGCTCAATCACAATCCCATGTGTTGTATCATGAAGTATCTAACTAAATTGGGATTTTGGGAATATACCCTATTGTTTGAGATTATAGTATCATTGATACAGATTATGGATGATTGAGTTACATCCTCATCAAACCCGCAATCAGTATTCTTTGTATATAGCCACTTAGGATCACACATATGTGGTTCATATAGATGGATAATATATATAAATAATATATATATATATATATATATATATATAGTTTCATGTTAGAAATATCATTCCATAAATGAGCTGAAGCAGGTAGATCCACCATGTTTCATTTGGGAACATGAGTTTGTTGTTGTTTATTTATTTAGTCCTCTTTATTATTATTTATTACATGTAATTATTTACTCTACACATAGAATACATTTTGTTTCATACAACATGGGTGGTAACCTACTGGGATTTTTATCACATGCTTAGATCAGGCCGCCATTGCACATGGGTACTCAAGTATACCTTATGTTTGCAAGACCATGGATTCATGCTTAAGCTATTTTCCATGTACCTATGAGTTAAGAGCCTAAGACAGAGCTAGAGGTCATGATGGTCATGGATATTTCCCTTCTTGATTTACCTTTACTTATTTCTTATTTTGTATTATAACATATATAAGGCTATATGATTGTTGTGTTCATTATATATCATCATCAATAGATGCATGCATAAGTTGAATATTGGCTTTGGCCATGTTTTTTATACAATTTCATATTACTCTTCCATTGCTCTATAATTCTTCAATTATAGATTCTACTATTTTCTATTAATGATTATATGTTATAAAAATTTGCCACATTAATAGGAATATATACTCTACCCACCATAACCTCATGATAACCTCTCTTATAGTCTATTGCATCTGGCATATAGTGAAGCACACTTGAGGCCATGTAACCCATCGTTCCATCCACCATCTTGTTGGTGAGTTAGTTCTGTATGTTACAAGGTTCTTTTTGTTGGGTATCTATTTTAGATGATATCCATGATATTTTTTCAATATGTAGGGGGATAATAAGACAATGATATTTCTTATCACAAATTTTATCCTTTCTAATATTAATAAACAAGGTTATAATAACTTGACCCACAAGTAGGAAATCCATAATTATATGATTCACTAGATGTTTCTATCATGGGATGTTTGTTATGGTATTTAAAATATAATGTTATGATTAATTCATAAAAAATATTATGTTCTTTGATGTATTTTCATAAGCCATGATGATATATTTTTCATGGGAATGTTTGGTGTATTTGGTGCATCATGATTGATATGGTATTAATGGATAATGGGAAAAATATTTTTCTCTTATATTATATAATGAATGTTAATATATCAATCCCTTTTATTTGAATAATAATTATTTTTTCATTCCATGTTAATGGAGTTATATTGGAAACATCATTTTCATAAAGTAAAAGAAACATACATCAATCATCTAGGTTGTTTACATTAGTGTCCAACCTTCTAGATTGGAGTCATCATAATAAAATAATTACATTACACAGTGAGAATTCATATGAATATTTATGTCATTGTGACATAAAAATATTTCTATATGTGTTCTTATATGTGTTTCTATATTATAACATTATAATTTGGGACGTGTTGTCTAATTCTAATGAGAAAGGGGCCAATTAGGTCAGAAGGACCCTGGAACACCCTGAGAGGGGAGGTATGAATCAGTGTGTCATCTTTTTTAAAAAAAATTGTATATCTTGTTCACATTTTGTAAGGATATTTTTAAATTATTCTATGTAATTAAAGTAGGGAGATGACATGACACTTTTACTGGGTTAACCGCAAAGGGCTACATCCAAGGTGCAAATGACAACAGTGTGTCAGTCGTACCTAAATCCACTAATCTATAATAGTTTTAGGATTACAATATATTGTAAAATTTACTCCATTCCAGTCACACTACCTTAATAAAGGTTTAGGGATATCTTACATTGTCCCTTGGATCACTTCCCTCGACTCCCCCTAGCTCACTACCTTGAGAGAAGCCAAACTCAGTTTATCGACATGATGATCGCTTAAATATATTTTCATTGATGTATTTGTATCTATTAAGAATGATACACTGCTAGCATAAATGTCTTCAATCGATGCACTTGAATGAAATGAACCACTGAACTGGATATTCAGAACATGTATTCATCCAACACTGACAATTTCACACAACACCTAACTTGTGCATCCTAGATCTGGATTTTTCACGGAAGATTTGCTTTTCGTGTAGAAAAGATTTTTCACAAAAACACCCTTTATGTGCAACATTATAATTTGCGTTATACCTGAATGTTTCCTCACAACTTTATCTATTTCAAGAGACTTTTAATTTTGCGTGAAACTTTAACTTTTTAGTGTAACTTCAACTTTTCCACACATCTCCCTTTTCACACAACTTTCACGTGCATTATAACATGAATATTCTCAATGCCAATATCTATAATTAATGAGGGGGGTCACCTATTATTTGTAAGAATTGTTGAACCTCATGTGAAATATGCACTGTGTCCCACAAAACCACTCATTCAACATGTAAATTCTTTTCTTGTAGGAAACATTTTCTGTGCACAACTCTAGATTTTTCGCACAGCTCATGCCTTTTCTATTTTTCGACATTCTAATCATGAAACACACCTTATTCAGATGTTTCCATAATACCAACAATTTTGCACGCCACATCATTTTACAAACAAATTTATCCCCATTTTATGAATTTTATTAGCAACTTTTTTTTAAACAATAGAAAATGATTCCACCTTCTGTAACATTGTCTGCATGTACCGTATGATCCCTTTCCTAGAAAACATTCTAAACTTCCAATAAGTATTGAAAAAAACATTGATGAAACCCCATTTCCTTCATAGAACGCTTGTTGTTCCCATAAGGTCACCTACTACATGCATTCAATACCTTAGTTAAATTATTCATAAATTTACGATTTTTAATAAAGATTATTCCCATACATTGATTAATAACAATTTATATTTATATTCATTGAAATTATTCAAGAACATGTTATTCAAGAGACTATATGTTATTTGAAAACATATAAAATAATTGTTCTATATTTTAGTGAATATAATATTTATTTATTTATTGTTTGCTAATGAAGTGATATATATTTAGTAAAATAAATATTCATTGTAAAAGTCTATAAAAATATTTGAGGGGATTATCATACTGAGTTTAATGGAATGATGAGAAATAATTTTTAAAAACATATTTGAAAAAATGTTAATTAATATATTTAATAAATAATATTAATTTATCTGTGACTGTAGCATATGTCAAGTGGAAAATAACAATAATATTATTTAGACATTGGATCACTCGAGGATTATGAAAATAATAAGATCCCATGTGAAATTATTAATTTTTAATTCTATATATATTTTTAACTAATTATAATATAATATACCCAAATGGTCATTCTGAAAAATTAATGTTGAGAGATAATTATCCCAATACATATATAGATTTTATATTATAATGATCCTAAGAATGGGAAGTGGTCCACCTCCTCCACCATCAAAACTATTTTTAGAAAATGAAAAATCATTTTGAATTTGAAGCAATTTTGGGGATGATCATCAATGAATGATATCAGCATATTATTTTTCCATGGTAGTACCTGAGTATTTATAAAAAGGTGTTCAGGGGTTTGTGTTGTAATTGTGAATAATCGTTGGTAGGATTATACCCTTGAATCATCTCACAATAATGATAAAATAAAAAGAAATAGTCTATCAAATCTTTAATGAATAAATAATTCCAATGAGAGGTAATTATTTATTTACACCATTTAATTATAAATTATATGTGATGATATTGTATTCTTATTTCTAATGTTTTTTTAATCAATATTTTAATTTATTTCATTGGGAATTTCATTCTTCTTCATGTACATCTCAAATTATTGATTTATTGAAAAAAAAAATATTTGCGTTACCTACTATCAAATACTCATTTCTACTATGCCTAGAACCTCCACTACCAAGCTGTGTCATGTTTTTTGATTCTATTTTTGGATGTGGAGAATGAAAAAAGACAATTTAGAATTAATTTTATAGTTTTTTATTTATTAAAAAGTAATGATAAATCATCTATGAATGTAATTTTTTCATCCATTATATGTTATAACATGTAAATGGAAGTGTAATAACATGGATTTTGTTATTGGGTTATCAAGATCACTAAAAACATGATGATGTTCTAGTGGTTATGGGTGAGATTATGAAATTAGATTATTTATTTAAAATTCAAGAAAACTTCTTAGATGATGAACTTGATTATCATTATGTAAAATAATTTATTAATTTTTATAATGTTCTGAATTACATAATCATGGATAGGTTTTGGAGGAATAAATCTATCTTTTTGAAGGGTTTTCATAATTTTATAGGGATGTACCTGAGGATGTGTATTGTTTACCATAAAAAGAAAAATTAATGTATTGAATGAGCTATTTAGATTCTAGACGATATTCTATGATCTTGTGTTCTCAAATCTATAATATATAGGGAAGATCATTTTTCATTAGTGAATTTTATTTATAATAAGAGTTTTCAATTATTAAACCATATGTCACCCTTTTAAGAATTATATAGTTGAATATTCCTAGTATTATTTAATAGATAATGGACCAATTAAAATTAATTTTGATGAATAATATTTTAGAATCATTGGGAATAATTCATATGGAAATGGGAGAAGAACACCATTTAAATTTGATGTTTGACATCTTGTATTTATAAATATGTCATCATTTTTGTGGAATAGAATGATAAAATTAAATCTAATATTGATTTCATGGCATGTGTTTAATTTTTAGAATATAGAGTACATTGGTGAAGTTGTTATTTTTTTAGACAATTTACACATTTCTCAAGTACATAATTAGTTTTATAATTATTATCTTGTATTCATTTTGTAAGAGTTTGAGTAAAATCTAAAAGTTTCATATATTGAATTACATATCAAATTATATATTTAGGAGAAATTATCCTTAGAGGATGATTAATTTCACTAATATTATTTATATGGAAACATGTGTGTATTCAAGAGGAAATTTGTGAGAGAGAATCTAAAATGTGGCAAGAGTGGGACAATAGTTTTGATAACAATGTTACCCAATGAATTTTGGGGGATAAAAACTCCCCTAATGGGTATATTTATAGAACCCATTTTATCTCATTTGATGATTTGGATTATTATGCATATTTTTATTTAATGTGGGGTTCACATGGTAATGTGATTAAATACTTATTCATTAAATTACAAAGTGATTTTTAAGTCATGTGATATTTTGGCGGATATGATTATGTTAATTTCATATGTAATTAATTTTGATTAACTCATTGGATTTATGAATTAAAATTACATATTGGGTTTTATTTTGGTATTTAGAGAGATAACTAAAAGGAATTAATTATGGGAAATTGAATTAGAAATATTATGATAAAAATTCTTAGATAAGTAACAATGATTTGAGTTTATTGAGTTGTTAACCAACAATATATATAATATTAGAGTACATAACTGAATGTAACTAGTTAGATGAATTATGTTTCATGGAATTCTATTTCGGTGGAAATATTGTTTTCTAAATGTTATGGAAAAGAGTGGAGAAAATATGAAACAATTCAGAAAATTAATATAGTTAAATTAATTATAAAATTCGACATATAAATTATGAAATATATAGGGAGAGATATTTATTTATTTATTATAATTTCCATGTCGAATTATAGTATAATTATTAAGGATTTATTTAGAGTTCTCTAATTATGGATTAGTGATTTGATATGTAATTCTTATTGAGTTTCATCTATATTATCTTTAGTGCCTGTGAAATTATAGATAGTGAGATAAAATGAATATGAATAGATTTTTGGGGATCAACCAATGAATTTTCTAATGTATTTTGAGATATAAAAATGTAATAAAACCCTTATTTACAATATTCTCTTAAATTATGAATTAAATAAAAGTTTTATGACATTTGACATTGACAGTGAAAAATAACAACATAAGTCATACCAATTTAAGAAAATTGTAATCTTTGACCCTCATACTTATTTATTTTACAACTAAAGTGTTATATTCAGTTGTTTTAAATAGAACATGGGTCATGAAAATCATTGGACTTCGTATACTATTGGATAAGGAGTTTCAAAAAGCCATTCCAATATGGAATGGATCATGTAGAATATTCATGGAATATACTGAATGTAAATATATATATTTTTAGGAAATTTTTAGTAAATTAATATTTAAAATAAATTTGGATGATATGATTGAATTGTTTAACCAAAAATGATCATTCAGTTGAAAATTTATAGGGAATTTGGGATATATTTCGTAGTCTGTGGATTTGTAAAATTCTATTAGATTACCTAATTTTCTTATTCCATGGACATTGATTATTATCATGAAATTAATTAATTTGTTGTATTTTATAAACCATGAATTATTTAATGAAATGGGAAATTTTCCTAATTAATTTTGTTAAAATACTCGAGGGTTATGGTTTTATAACTAATCGTTGGGTTTTGAAGAACAAATTTTGTTTTTTCTATGAATTTAATATGCTTTTAGTAAAAGTGGTTTAAATATCATAGGAATTGTTACTTATATTCTTATATGTTTTAGAAAAAATCATTCCTTAAAGACTATATTTATCCGTTGAAACTAGTTTCAAGATTTTGATGATCAAAGGAGTACTCTTAAGGTCACGTGGAACTTTTATTCAGGTCTCGATATTCAAAAACTCATGTTAGGGTGTTATTGTTTCAAACGTGTTAAAAAATATATTTATCATCCTAGAACAAAAAATTAATATACGGTGATATAATATTATAAAATTAAAAAAACATAATTGTATATAAATATAAAAAAATAAAACATTTGGTGAATTTGGAAACTATGATGATAATAAATGGGAAAATTATAAAACATCTTGGAAATTTTACATAGGAACCACATTCAAAATACATAAATTATATACACTTCAAAAAATTCTAGTTAACTTAGGTATTTTATATAAAAAATAAGTTTGATATATAAATGCCATCAATTTTATACGATAAACATGATAACATATTCAAAAAAATATATCCAAAAAACATGAGTAAATCATGGCATGATAATAATACATGGAATGAACTGTGAATGCATGATAACAAGATATTGATCAAAGGAAATTGATTATAAATTTTCCCACCCATTTCCTTGAATCGTAATGGATTCATTTTAAATGTCTTTACACTGAGGTCATGATAGCATAATAATTTCTTATACACAATATCTTCAATGATAAATAGTTATACAATTCATTAAGGGAATATATAAATTTTTGTAGACCCATTTCATACCATGTTGAATAATAAATACATAATATAAATTTCAACATATAAAAAATAATTTATCTATTATATGTAGTCATGGCTGACCAACAGAATAGAAATTTAAGGATTAAGATGAGAAATCATAAACAAATAAATGTTAAATTATATCTATATGAAAACCCTACATTCAAATGAATATTACTTAGTTCGTATAGTATATGATATTATTAAAAGTCATATATAGAAAAGGTACATTTGAAAGGAATATAAATTTATCTATCAAATGTAAAATTATAGAATGATTAGTCCAGTTCATAAATCAAAAAGAGACCTATACAGAGAATGTATATGATATATGATATCTCCTTGGAAAGACACATAGGATATGAGACCCCCAGTTATTTATAATTTAAATTTTCTAATGATTCCATAACATCCCACTATAATATGTTTAAAACGTTGTACTGGAAAAAAAAGTCCTGTTAAAGATGTATAAGAAAAAATATTTGTATTAATTTTCTCAATATTAATGTCTAATAATTTTAAAACAATTTCAATAATTACAGATAAAGGAAGGGACTAAAAATTATCCTAAAAATAAAATTAAGTGAACAACATATCTAATTTACATTGGGTTTAAAAAGCCCATCAATAAATAATTCTGAACATTAGATACATTAATAATGAATTTTCATTAGTTCTAGTATACAGATTATGCCCATAAAAATTTCAATAAAGGTTAAAATAGATATAATCAAAAAAAATATTAAATTAAAATTCAAAAACTGCATCATTAAAATAATATAAAGTGTAAATGAAAATATCATAATAATAATTCATAACCCTCGACCTCCACATATTATGAAATAACCCATAGAGGACTCTAAAATCTGCAAAAATTGAGGGAGAGCTAAGTGAGGTAAAATATGTAAGATTTAATAATAAAATATCCATAATTTTATAATTAATAAAACAAGGAAAGAGTATGTATCTATAGGTGTAATATGTGAAATCACATAAATTATATATCCTTTATTTATCATTATTGTCCATACTCCACTATAACCCATAATGATTTACTATAATAGTTAGTGAACAAATTTTTCCAAGAGCCCAATGGTGGTTAAAATTGGACCATGCTTAAATATTTATAATATTAAATAATATAATATAGAACAATATAAAATTATTTTTTACTGCATTTCATTTTTTCACACAAAATTAAAATATTTTTCCTTTTATATAAATTTTATGTGTTAATTATAAACATATAAAATATTTATAAAATCCAATTTAAAATTATTAAAAATTAACCATTTATCTCAATATGTAGCTTCTCCTACCTGTACGACATCAAAGTATGTTATATAATTTTATTATAATATTTTATATATAAATACCACCATATCGTCTAGGAAGATATTGTTTTATTAATCTACCATATTTTTCTAAGGTCATGTGGGAAAATGGTATTACTATCATGAGCTGGTTGAACCAATATTAACCATGTAGTGATTTCTAAAAGATTTATCTTCTCTCATAAATGTTTAGGCTCATTCCTCATTGATTGATGATTGTGTTGACTCTGGTCCTATGAAAACTCAAGTAACGATACCTCATTTTTGAACATCAAAAAACTGAAATGATAATAAATTTCGAAATTACCATAGGTTATAGCCCCTCCATTATAGAAATATATAAACTTTTAATTATCCATTTTTTTGTTTGAAAACACAATGATAAGATTTCAATGACTATATCAATATTCAAGTTACTATTCTAAAAGGTATATTTTTTATGTTATCATTTCCCTTAAAATGGCCATATTAACCTTTTACATTACTATAACTTCTCTAATATTATAATCTAAAAAATATATCTATTATTACATCAATTATATCTCAAGCAAATAGAAGAATTTATAATACATTTTAGTGTCTCTTTTATTGTTACAATGGATTTTACAGCCATGATATTAATTTTAGACCATGAGTTAAGATATTAATAACTTGTAATATGAATATTTTTCTTTATTTATGGTAGGATTTTATTTCATTTAGTTATATGGAATGATTATGTAACTAATAATTAATATTTTATTTTTAATAAATAAAATAATATTCATTTTATGGTGATGTGAAATATGATTTATTTATTATATATATATATATAATTATTAAGTTAACAAATCCATATATATATGCTTTAAAAATTTATATTCCCTCTCCTTCTGTAAATTTATCTCTCGAAAATTAAAATAGATTTCTAATAAGAAAATAATTTTTTAAACTTCTTATTCATTAATTCCCCAATATATCATGTTTCATTATAAAAAATATGGTTCATTTAAAGCATTATCACTAGTCATGTTATCTGATTCTGGTGCACTTTCTCTCTTATACTGAGAAGTGTAGTTGGTTTCTCCTTATATTGTAACGCCCCGACCCCAGTTACCCATAGTCGGTGCATTATTTCAATACATTGGCATGATTACAAGGAATCAAGTCCTGAAGGACCGATTAGTTTAGCAGTCTTGGAAAAATAGATCGCATACATGAATGTTACATTTTCACTTTATGACGTAAAAAACAACATAAATAATCTTTATGATTGCCATTATTCCCTTGGATTAACCCTTCATATCAATCACATTACATTTCTTGGAATCCTAGGAAAAATAAAACATAGAAAGGAGTGAGCTCAAATGCTCATTAAGGGTAAGCAATACAGTGGTAACTTTCATAAATAAGAATAAACATTTAAGGCAATGTATAAAACTAAAACAAAAGCCTTTTAAAATTGAACTTCATCATAATATGGAAGAAATAAAATGAAATAATTCCATTTACTTATTCACATGGATATTCTACTAATCGAATAATCACATGCAATATTACTAACCACATTCATAATGATGGAATTCATGATGCCAAACTTTAATTTCTGTGTCGAGGCCTCGTGCCAAGACATAAGGGATAAATGTAACAGGAACCCAACTTGGAGAGCCTCTTCTAATAACCGGACACCAACCCGGAGTGCCTCTAATAATCGGACACCAACCTGGAATGCCTCTAATAACCAGAAACCAACCCGGAGTGCCTCTAATAACCGGACACCAACCCGGAGTGCCTCTAATAACCGGACACCAACCCGGAGTGCCTCTAATAACCGAACACCAACCCAGAGGGATTACTTTTACCGGTCCCCAACCCAGAACATACTACTCCAACACATTCATCTTAAGAAGAGGATGAAATATAATATAAGCATTCGTATTAAATCTAACATACAAAATGTAAAAACATTAATGATAAACCATTAATGGCATAAAAATAACTCATCCATATTCAAAAATATCACAAAACCTTAAATACAATGTGGATGATTTGTATCATAATAAATGAACTTGAAACATGTTTAAAATTTATCAAAGGATGTTGACATAGATGAAATGAATACTATTTGAGAGAAATATCTCTTTTTTTTAAATCATTTTAAAAGTCGCATAATTTTAGAGAAAACCTTTATTTTGAAAATATATTTATAATCTTGTGAAGTATGATTCAAAGGTTTAATGATGGCGGAGAATAACCGCACCCTCCGTATAAGTTAAAAAAACATTATTACCATAATTTTGTCAAAAAAGGTTAAAAAGGACTTTGTTTGGAAAACGACAAAAAGATTCCTTTATTAACCAATTATAAAAGTCAACAAGGGTATAAATGACTTTAACCCATATTCTAGTAAATAGTTAAAATGTTTTGAAATACATTTTTAAGAATCATGGATATGGTTGATAAGGAAATCCCAGTAGATTATTACGTATAAACAACCTCAGATAATGAAGAGATTGCGAAATAAACCCTTACCAATTTGGTAACTTATGAATCATACAACCCATGAAAGAGGTATCATACAATGAATATGTAAATACACATAAATTAAAGTGTATTACACAAAGAATATAATTATGGGCAGTACATACACCACGCATAAGGTAATGGTGTCAATATGGCATGAATCTCACGGGAATAAGGAGTGAGATGAAAACCCCTTACCTTGCACTTTCCTTTAGTCGAGGGTACGTTTAACCTCTTGTACGAAGATCGTAGTATGTTATTAAATTATACTAGAATCATATTAATATTTATGATATCATAAATGATTCATTTATGACTTTATATTACCCATTTAATAATAATTTCCATGTTAAGTTAACATTTCGGGTAATAATCACTTTCTTTATCGTACGTGTTTTAACTTGTCACTCTTGGTTGTATCACTTAGATCATGATTTAAATACTTCCATAATATAAAACATGATAAATATATCATATATATTTAGAATATAAATATGTATAATAGACATATATATGAAATGGAAAACACCGTTTATGGAGACGGTAGTCTGTACGTACGCATAAACGCTGTTTCTGTTTTCATATAGTATTGAACAGAAGTAAGTGAATAAGATATATGTAAGTACATAAATCCTTATATATATATATATACATATATCTCCAGTAGCATAATTTTGTCATATATTACATACTTATTAGTAATATATATTTTTATAATCATCGATGAATGGTGAACTTGGAAATGAATCTCACCGCGTCGTGGAGACGGTAATCCGTACCTACGCACGAGCGAAAATATCATTCTTTTGATATTAAAATAATATATAATTGGATGGTATATCATATATACAGAATCATTATCATGTTATATTTATTATTTACATGATTTACAAATCATTGTTATACACATCCAAATAATAATTTATTGAATAACAATTACACCACGACGTGGAGACGGTAAGTCGTACGTATGCATGTATGGTGACATTTTATTCAATGGATGGATAGAATACTGAATATAGTTGTACCATATTTATAATAACATCACAGTATATATATGATACTGGAGTTATTATTTTAGAATGGTAATAACAAAGGAAGAAAAAGTGGAAGAAGAAAGGAACTTGGAAAAGGGTGGTGAAATCATTACCTCTTCTTCGGGTTCTTCCTTTTGATTTGATCAAAATGGATTCTTAGGCTGGCTTTCGGATCAAAATAATACCTCTAGGTTGTATTGAGGGAAGTTGAGAGAGTATTTGGGCAGAGTTTTGCGAATCCAAAAGGCTTTGAAGGTGTGAAGTAATGAGAAGGGGGAGTGCCCTTTTATAAGAGGGGTGAGGGGCACCTTTGGAAAAGCTAGAAATATAAATTTATAATAAATTCATATTCGGTTTCTAATGGCTACAAAGTGGATTATTTAAATTTTAAGGTGGTTATGGGTTGAAAAACACTCAACCTATAGAATTTAGAGATGTTTGGGTACTTATATTAACCTTATCTTTATGTATTAACTCTAAGTTAATTAGTTTCACTTTTACAATGTCTCTTTGTATTTTTATATTATATGGTTAATAAAATTACTATATACATCCAAGAGATCCCCAAGTGGTCATTTAATGATACACATATTATGATATAAGTCTCTTGTCCGAACCGTAGATTTTTAGGAATTTAATATCATTTAATTATATAATATTTGTTTTAAAAACTCTCTTATGTCAATTTGACACTATTCAATAGTTGATTTTTGTGAAACTCATAACAGAATTATTACTTCTAAAAAAGTTAATTAAATCAATCCTAATATGTCATATTATCCTATAAAATTATTTTAATTTATTAAAAGTCACAAATTATATTTATTTGGGTATTTATAATATAAATTATTTTAAATTTTCACTATTATGGTAATTACTTCATCATCATTGTGTCAAGAATAAATTAACTTATGTAATCTCTAAAAATTATGAATAAAATATTATTATGTATGAAATCTTTTTATCTTTCTAATTAATATTTATAGTCGAAAATCCAACATATATAACCCTATGTAAAAATTGTTTTTCTAAAAGATATATGATTGTGTCATTTTTGTATTGATTTTAACTTAATTAAAATTAAGTGTCCCAATCACCTACAAGTGGCTCCATGGGGTCCCAAAATCAACCCAAATATTCCTACGGTCGAAAATGTATCAACCAATAAGGCTAGGACACGTTTTAGGGTAATTTACTATTATTATAATATTATTTTTTAACCCTTATTTACCGGATTTACCCTCAACCATGGTAAATAAAGTATTTACCGAAGTAATTATTCAAAATGCCTAAAAATAAAAGTTACCTATTTAAAAAATTTGAACATCCTGATTCCAAATATGGAATCCATTTTTCCAAATTCAAAACACAGAAGTGGAAGAAAATAATTTAAAATTATTTCCCGTTGTTAAAACAAAAAGCGTGTTTTTAAGAGATAATAACTATCAAAAGATTGACACTTGTTTATGTCCGGTTTAATTGTAAAATTATGTCCAATGACCAAAATTGTATTAAATGGTAAAAATTTATTCTAAATATACTTTAAAACCACTCAAATTTTTAATTTATCACTACTAATTATTTTGATTAAAAAAGTTGTTTTTAATTAAAATTTAGTAATTTTCACTATTTATCAAAATATTAAAGTTATCTGAAAAGTACCAAAATTTCACCTTAGCCTAAATTAGATATTCCAAATACAAAAATGAAGTCCATTTTAAAAAATAAAATATATATAATATCAAGAAGTAGTTATTACTATTCATAACAGCTTGTTTGATTGGTTGTGGTGTGTGTTAGAACTCGAAGTTGCGTACAACACACGCTACTGTATTATTTAAAGAGAAGCGTACCGTGGAAGCTCAGGGTGTTACATTCTCCCCTCCTTCAACAAATTGCATCCCCGTAATTTTATATTGTTCTTTGAAAATAAAGGTTGAAAATAGAAAATATCTTTGTGGAAAAACCCACATCAGAAATTTGGTTACTAAAATTTAGTCTTAATATGAGGAAAAGAGAAATGAAAGGGTCACCACCAAATTATGATCTCAATTAGGAGAAAATTGGTGGAAATTAGAGACATATAATTGGAGGAAAAACATAAATATTTATAGGTAGTGATTGAGGTCATCAATCACAAACAAGTTTAAAATTGAGGTCCTTAAATTCATCAATCTATGATGATTTAAAATACCATTGGTTCAACAAAACATGAGGTATTAGGATAACACATTTTTGACGTTTCAAAATATCTTAGTTTAAATCCCACATCGAAAAATGTATTAATGAGGCCTCTATTTAAAATAAAGAGTGTAAAGTATGAAGACTACCGAAAATAACACATACTAGGGTTCCATGTAGGGAAATATGGATATGGAAGAGAAATCTGACCATCAATTATCTGATGGAGAGTGGTAGAGAACATGGCTATGAAAAGGCCAACAATCCCAAAGCCATAAATTAGTGATGATCTAAGGTACCCTCTAGGACAAAATTTTTGTTCTAAGTTCCTTTTCTTAGGGTTGAGGAATTTATTTATGAGATTCGCTAAGATCCTAAAGAGATATACTTACTTTATAATTAGAGTTTTATCCATTAATAAAATTCTACCAAAAACTCACCTTTCACCCCAAAAAATAATACAACTAAAAAATACTCTATTTATCCTAATCATATAGGGTTCCAAATATAATGAATTTATATTTTACATATCAGACCCTTTATGTAATGAAACTACATTATACCATCCAAGAACATCATGTAGCACAATGGTAGGTGATAAATCCCAATTGCACTATGGTTGTGGATTCGATTCCCATAGCTTTGTCTAACACGACGGGTCGTCACACGGTCTGAATGTTTTCCTTTTATAAAAATCCAAAAAACTAACCACTCAAACATAATCCATTCCAACCATTAGACTTATCCAAAATAATATTATCCAAACTCACAGTCCAAAATTTACAAGGAAGTTAAACATAATGAGGATCCTTTTTTCCAGGTAATAACATGTGAACGCCTTCCTCGTATATTCTTTTAAAACACCGCAACATCCTGAATTACCAAAATCAACCATATCTTATTCCAAAATCACTACCTCAATATTAGGACCATATTAAGGTTTATCTTTCCTTCAACCATGTAATTTCCCAAAAAAACAATTAACTCACTGTGGAGTCACTTTTCTTAGTACCATAAAATCTAAAATCCTTAATTAAATAGTACTGTAGTACAATACTTATTTATTTCCAGAATATCATTGATACAACACTTAAATGAAATAATTCTAAAATTACAACATAAGAACACTAGTCATTCCGCTTCATACGTGGTAGTATCATAACTTGATTATTATCCAATAACATCATTTGTGGCAAAGTCTGATGACTGGGACATAGGTTCGTGTAGTTTCCAAACTCCTTGAAAATAAAGCATTGTACAATTGAAACCATTTTCTTACCCTTGCAGTCAAGTAATTTGTGCCCTTTTCCTTCACACTTATAAAAAATTCACATTCCTTTCAGGCAAGTTCCAGGGTGTTTCTTCCCGCAGTTATCACATATGGGAAAATTCTTCTTTTCCCTCTTCCCTTTACCCATATTTCTCTCTTCCATCCTTTTCTTCTCATTCTTTCCTTCAAAGACATAGGACTCCAAGAATTGTTTACTCATCTTATCAACACATGATACTATTTCATCATATGATGATAATACGTGGGAAACTATTTACCTTCTAAATTCTGGCATAGGACCCTGAAAGATATGATCCTTCTTACTCTTTGGATCATACGTATTACAGGAATTCACATTCCTTCTACTGGGTGCCATTTCTATACAATAGCATAAACTAGTTTAGTTTATGAATTTCAATGAATAATTACCAAACTTGTAAAATACCTAACACAAATTGAACAGTTTATGGATATAATCCATAATCATAAAAATGTTTTCTTTGAGTAAGTATATACTCATAAGCCCTTAATAATGGTTTGTAAAGAAAATGAGAATTATCCTAAGCATATCCCCCCGGAGTGTCGTAACCAAGAGTGCATCAAGGCCCGTCGTCATGCACCAGTTCCCGTTCGAGTCTTGCTCAAAGTGGTGTTTTCGGGTTTTACCCCTAGGTACATATGTGCCAGAGCCGCCTCTACCTGCTCGTATCTAGACAGGGATGTATTGCTCGGAAAACTCACAAAATCTCTACAATACCAAAATTCTAGGAAGTTCTTCTATACTAATCCTCAAAGTTCATCTTAGGTATACGTGTTCTAATCAGAGTTTATCTAAATCTAGCTTCCAAGGTTATTGTTAAACTTCCTCTGATACCAACTGTAACGCCCCGACCCCAGTTACCTAGAGTCGTTGCATTATTTCAATACATTGGCATGATTACAAGGAATCAATTCCCGAAGGAACGATCAGTTTAGCATTCTTGGAAAAATAGAACGCATACATGAATGTTACATTTTCACTTTATGACGTACAAAACAAAATAAATAATCTTTATAAAATACATTATTCCCTTGGCTTAACCCTTCATATCAATCACATTACACTTCTTGGAATCCTGGGAAAAATAAAACATAGAAAGGGGTGAGCTCAAATGCTCATTAAGGGTAAGCAATATAGTGGTAACATTCATAAATAAGAATAAACATTTAAGGCAATGTAAAAAACTAAAACAAAAGCTTTTTAAAATTGAACTTCATCATAATATGGCAGAAATAAAATGAAATAATTCCATTTACTTATTCACATGGATATTCTACTAATCGAATAATCACATGAAATATTACTAACCACTTTCATAATGATGGAATGCATGATGCCGAACTTTAATTTTTGTTTCGAGGCCTCGTTCCAAGACCTAGGGGATAACTATAACCGGAACCCAACCCGGAGAGCCTCTGTAACCGGACTCCATCCTTGAGTGGCTCTAATAACCGGACACCAACCCGGAGTGCCTCTAATAACCAGACATCAACCTGGAGTGCCTCTAATAACCGGACACCATCCCGGAGTGCCTCTAATAACCAGACACCAACCTGGAGTGCCTCTAATAACCGGACACCAACCCGGAGGGCTTACTTTTATCGTTCCCCAACCTGGAACATACTACTCCAACACATTCATCTTAAGAAGAGGATTAAATATAACATAAACATTCGTATTAAATCTAACATACAAAATGTCAAAACAGTAATCATAAACCATTAATGGCATAAAAATAACTCATACATATTCTAAAATATCCAAAAACAATAAATACAATGTGGATGATTTGTCTCATAAAAGATGAACTTGAAAAAAGTTTAAAATTTATCAATGGATGTTGACATAGATGAAATCAATACTATTTGAGAGAAATATCTCTTTTTTTAAATCATTTTAAAAGTCGCATAATTATCGAGAAAACCTTTATTTTGAAAATATATTTATAATCTTGTGAAGGAAGCTTAAATGGTGTAATAATGGCGGAGAATAACGGCACCCGCCGTATAAGTTAAAAAAACATTATTTCCTTAATTTTGTCAAAAAAGGTTAAAAAGGACCTTGTTTGGAAAACGACGGAAAGATTCCTTTATAAACCACTTATAAAAGTCAACAAGGGTATAATTGACTTTAACCCATATTATAGTAAATAGTAAAAATGTTTTGAAATACATTTTTAAGAAACACGGATGTGGATGATAAGGAAATATCAGCAGATTATTACGTATAAACAACCTCAGATAATGAAGAGATTGCCAAATAAACCCTTACCAATTTGGTATCTTATGAAAAATACAACCCACGAAAGAGGTATCATACAATGAATACGTAAATACACATAAATTAAAGTGTATTACACAAAGAATATTATTATGGGCAGTACATAAACCACACATAAGGTAATGGTGGCAATATGGCATGAATCTCACGGGAATAAGGAGTGAGATGAAAACCCCTTACCTTGCACTTTCCTTTAGTCGAGGGTACGTTTAACCTCCTATACAAAGATCATAGTATGTTATTAAATTATACCAGAACCATATTAATATTTATGATATCATAAATGATTCATTTATGAGTTTGTATTACCCATTTAATAATAATTTCCATGTTAAGTTAACATTTCAGGTAATAATCACTTTCTTTATCGTACGTGTTTTAACTTGTCACTTTTGGTTGTATCACTTAGATCATGAATTAAATACTTCCAGAATATAAAACATGATAAATATATCATATATATTTAGAATATAAATATGTATAATAGACATATATATGAAATGGAAAACACCGTTTATGGAGACGGTAGTCCGTACGTACGCATAAACGCTGTTTCGATTTTCATATAGTATTGAACGGAAGTAAGTGAATAAGATATATGTAAGTACATAAATACTTATATATATAAATATATATATATATATATATATCTCCAGTAGAATTATTTTTTCATATATTACATACTTATTAGTAATATATATTTTTATGATCATCGATGAATGGTGAACTTGGAAATGAATCTCATCGCGTCGTGGAGACGGTAATCCGTACGTACGCACGAGCGAAAATATCATTCTTTTGATATTAAAATAATATATAATTGGATGGTATATCATATATACAGAATAATTATAATTTTATATTTATTATTTACATGATTTACACATCATTATTATACCCATCCAAATAATAATATATTGAATAACAATTACACCACGACGTGGAGACGGTAAGCCGTATGTACGCATGTATGGTGACATGTTATTCAAAGGATGGATAGAATACTGAATATGGTTGTACCATATTTATAATAACATCAAAGTATATATATGATACTGGAGTTATTATTTTAGAATGGTAATAACAAAGGAAGAAGAAGTGGAAGAATAAAGGAACTTGGAAAAGGGTGGTGAAATCATTACCTCTTCTTCGCGTTCTTCCTTTTGATTTGATCAAAAGGGCTCCATAGGTTGGCTTTCTGATCAAAATAATACCTCTAGGTTGTAGTGAGGGATGTTGAAAGAGTATTTGGGAAGATTTTGGCCGAACCAAAAGGCTTTGATGGTGTGAATTAATGAGAAGGGGGAGTGCCCTTTTATAAGAGGGGTGAGGGGCACCTTTGGAAAAGCTAGAAATATTAATTTATAATAAATTCATATTCAGATTCTAATGGATCCAAAGTGGATTATTTAAATTTGAAGGTGTGTATGGGTCGAAAAAAACTCAACCAATAGAATTTATACAGGTTTTGGTACTTATATTACCAATATCTTTAAGTATTAACTCTATGTTAATTAGTTTTACTTTTACAATGTCTCTTTGTATTTTTATATTATATGGTTAATAAACTTACTATATACATCCAAGAGAGCCCCAAGTGGTCCATTAATGATACACATATTATTATATAAGTCTCTTGGCAGAACCTTATATTTTTAGAAATTTAATATCAATTAATTATATAATATTTGTTTTAAAAACTCTCTTATGTCAATTTTGACACTATTCAATAGTTGATTTTTGTGAAACTCATAACAGAATTATTAATTCTAAAAAAGTTAATTAAATCAATCATAATATGTCATATTATCCTATAAAATTATTTTAATTCATTAAAAGTCACAAATTATATTTATTTGAGTATTTATAATATCTATTATTTTAAATTTTTACTATTATGGTAATTACTGCATCATCATTGTGTCATAAGTAAATTAACTTATGTAATCTCTAAAAATTATAAATAAATTACCATTATGTAGGAAATCTTTTTATTTTTATAATTAATATTTATAGTCGAATATCCAACATATATAACCCTATGTAAAAATTGTTTTTCTAAAAGATATATGCTTGTGTCATTTTTGTATTCATTTTAACTTAATTAAAATTAAGTGTCCCAATCACCTACAAGTTGCTCCATGGGGTCCCAAAATCAACCCAAAGATTCCTATGGTCGAAAATGTATCAACCAATAAGGCTAGTACATGTTTTAGGGTAATTTAGTATTATTATAATATTATTTTTTAACCATTATTTACCGGATTTACCCTTAACCATGGTAAATAAAATATTTACCGAAGTAATTATTCAAAATGCCTAAAAATAAAAGTTACCTATTTACAAAATTTGAACATACTGATTCCAAATATGGAATCCATTTTTCCAAATTCAAAACACAGAAGTGGAAGAAATTAATTTAAAATTAATTGTCATTGTTAAAACAAAAAGCGCGTTTTTAAGAGATAATAATTATAAAAAGATTGACACTTGTTTTTGTCCGGTTTAATTATAAAATTATGTCCAATGACCAACATTGTATTAAATGGTAAAAATATATTCTAAATATACTTTAAAACCACTCAAATTCATAATTTATCACTATTAGTTATTTTGATTAAATAAGTTGTTTTTAATTAAAATTTTGTAATTTTCACTATTTATCAAAATATTAATGTTATCCAAAAAGTACAAAAATTTCACCTTAGCCTAAATTCGATATTCCGAATCCAAAAATGAAGTCAATATTAAAAAATAAAATATATATAATTTCAAAAAGTAGGTATTACTATTCATAACGGCTAGTTTGATTGGTTGTGGTGTGTGTTAGAACTCGAAGTTGTGTATAACACATGCTACTGTATTATTCAAAGAGAAGTGTACCGTGGAAGCTCAGGGTGTTACATATATGATAGATTATGTTAAAGTTATAACTCATTAATATTTACTATATTTGATGTGTTCAACATATTCTTATTTAACTGAGATACATGAAAGACATTATTCAATTGGAAAAGGGTCAGTGGAAAATCTAATCGATAATCCACAAGTCAAATTCACTCTAATATTTCAAAAGTGCTAATATACCTTTGTATTAACTTTAACTTCCTTGAAAATGTCATGATATCATTCTAAGGAAATATATTATGGGATAATAAATAACCTAAAATAAAATATAATACATTATAGGGTTTTTTCCATATATCTTTTTATTTATTCATGTCAATTTGATTTTTAATTGGATAAACTTCACAATTTTTATATTCTCTTAAATCAATTCTATGAACGACAGTTCCCAAAAACTGCCTTCAGCCCAAAAATATATATTTAACCTACTATTAAAATATACATCCTTATATGGTTATATATTGGAAATTGAAAAATAACTAGTATTATATGTGAATTATATCGTGGTATGAGATTGATTCCATTATCCATTTAAATTGAATAAAAAATCTAGGTAGTATATTTGGATTTTTTTATTAGTATAAGGGTGGTAAAGAAAGTTATAATATAACATTGTACTTAAATACTATTCAATATTCCTCTAAAATGCTTTTGTGGAAATTTGATGATAATAAAGACAATAGAGAGAGACTTATCATGAAACCTCATCACATTAGTTATATTGATTTTAGAAAACTAACCATGTGATGTATACTCTATTATTACTACGAAGTTGGATGATTGTTGGATATGTTTTCCATGGACCAAATAAAATTTTACTTTTGATTATTATAATATAAATATCTTATCACATGATGTTTTTCATATACGTAACAATATGGTGATAATGTCATAAGACTACTTATCACACCAAATAGATATAATAGTTCCCCTCTATAATTAGAACATGTAAATTCTACGATGATATTATTAGATTAATAGGTTTTATGGTCTAGATACATCAATCCATTTGTAAATATATGGTTTCTAACTATCATGTGTATGGGGATTATATGTATATAGGATTCTTCTCATGAATTTCACACTTAGGGATCTAGAAGAATAGTGATATTGAAGAAACGACCATGGATTATAATTTCAAATGTTTTATTTTTCATTTGACATGAATATCTGAAAATGTGGGCATCGGTTTTTAGACATGAGATAATTAGTAGTGTGTATTATTAACATCATACTTTGACCTATGAATAAAAAATGACAGTATCTGCTCACTACAATGTAGCATATGTTAGGTCTATCATAAGTGATATGAAATTAATAAAATGGACAATAATTAGTTTTTAGATTATATATTAATAGATTAATATATATTTTTATATTTTATTAAATTATAATTCTAAAAAAACCATAAATGTGGTAGTTTAAAGAAATATTTTCCATGAAATTAATGAAATATATGTTTAGAATATATAGCGATGATGTATGTATGCATCCTATTTGGTGATATATTTATTGAAAATGGGATTATATTACACATTAGTATTCATAAGATTATTATTGATGTTTTGACATTATTTTTTTCTCTATAGGTTCCCTAACATGTTAATAAATTATAATCTTGTATTTTAGACCAGTTCAACCTATTTCTATAGTGAATGGGGCCAAGAGGGTCACACAATACGAGTATACAAAAACTCATTAAATTATATTGAATTTATATTTAATAATAATTTTATTCTTATCTAGTGGAATAATATTTATTCAATATAAATGGGTTATAAAATTAAATCATGAGATATTTCAGTTTAAGAAATGTGATTTGAATTTAATTACTTACTTATTTAGTCAAAAGATAAAACATATAATTTTAATTTATTCGTATGCTCAATTAATGTAGTTAAATAAATATTAATTCCCAAGTAACAAGAATATAACATTTATTTTATAAAATTATTAATTTATTATTTATTGTTCTATAATGTTATGTGGGGATTCAAATTGATTTAATTATTTAATAAATTCATTTTAATGTCATATAAATAAAAATTTATTTAATATATGTTATTAGATAATTTCCAATCTACTAAAGTAATAACGATTATTATTTATGTTTTAGTGAAATGTGTAATGTGTTTTATCATTTAAAAAATAAATTTATTTAATAAATGATATTTAAATATTATATGACACATTAAAAAGTAGTTATTTCAATATTTTTATCTAAAGATAATGCAGTTTTTATTTTCAATATCAATTAAAGTAATAATAAATATTATTATTTCGAATAATGTTTACATGTAATATTAAATATAGACTAAATTAAAAGAATTTAATTTCTTTATATTTCTATTAATGTCCATATAATTTGATAAAATCTATTGTTTGTCAAAAAACTAACCTTAAATACATCAATTTTAGAAATTTTGAAAGAATTGTCTTCTGATTTTTGTGGGAGATAATTAGTGAGAATCTACTTTTTATCTCTTAATCTTAGAGAAAAAACAATATATCCATGAGTATGATTAGGGGAAATGATGAAAATGAATTGTTTATCTCACAGTGGCACCCAATATATCAATAAAATCTTTCAGAGTTTCAGGGAGCATGTGTGTATACTTCTTTGGGAGTCCTCAATTGGATAATCCAATGAATCAAAAACATAACAAGATTAGAGACCAGAATAATTTATCAATATATTTCCCAAGTCGATGGAGTTTAGATTTTAAATTCATTATAAATTGAAATTTGATGTTCATTATATGTGATTTATGGGATCAAATATCTTATTATTTAGATTTATCCATAGATTTTGACGAAATCCCAAAATTTGGAACACACACAATGCTTTCACTCTTCCAAACAGTGGTATTAGAGAAATAACATTATAATTGAAACTTATTTATAATTTATTTGATAATATTCATACATTGATACGGTTTAATTATTTTTTATATATAAATTCTAAGTCTATCAGTCATGATAACATGAAAATATTACATTGTATGTCTAGGAATGTGACAAAAGTTTATGAAGATCGTTTGACCGACCCATACCACAAAGCCATGTTGTATGGCCGCTTGGAATAGCTACAAAACCTATAATATGAAATTACACACCATGTGGTGGGGTTTTATCTATACAATAAACATGCTACATAATTTTCACTACTATATAATGATTAGTAATATTCAACATTACAGATCACATATCATCTTTCATCATTGAATTCAATTTGAAAAAATACTACATATAATCTAGTGGTTGAGTATAATATTTATAATTCCATAGTTGGTTATTGCAATGTATTTCTTTGAAAATAATGTGGGATAATAGAAATTTTCATTAAAAATTCATATTAACAACCATCCATACACGCAACATGATATGGTTTACATATTTTTAGAAAGAGTACATGCCATGTTACTTGGGATACTCCACACAATGAATTTTACATGTAATTATCAACATGTTGTGTGAATCCTCACATGGAATCATTACATCCCATGTATTGATTTCCATCACACAACATATAATTGTTAATAATCACCAAAAACTATATATATATATTCTACTTTTATACATCATTTACATCAATGTAATTTTTTGAGGTAAGATACTCTATGAATACTATAAGGTTTTAATATGTGGATAAACATGTCATATATGTAGGGATAAGATAAGAGGATTTATATTTCGTGTGATATATCGTAAATGAAACATATATTGTGTGAAATATTATATTTCTTCAAATGGGATTTAATATGATCCTCAATGTACACCCAGGGTGGTCTCTAAAGTACATGTCATGTTATTAATTATATTTAACAAAAATTATTTTTTAAATTTATTTAAAATAAATTAATGGTATTATTAAAAAGTATCAGGGACATTGAATTGGGAAGAATGTAAGATAAATAACTAATTTATTAATTTATTAGTAGATTAATTAATTAAACAAAATTTATCTTAAAAGGAATTTATTTATGAAATACATAAATATTAAATATGGTTGTCTTTGCATGTTGTGAATGGACCAAAATCGCAACCTACCTACATATGTGATGGATTAATATATTTAATATAATTATTTATTTGTTGTTTTTTTGTGATTATTTTTATTAAATTAATTATAATGGTCTTTGAATCATACCCTCCCCTATTATTATGTATGTGCATGTCTCTCAAAGATTTATTTAATGTTAATGTAAACCCCTTGTACACCTCACATGCATGTGAGTATACATTTTTAAGGGATATAGTTCATAGTCATCAGAGATGATTTAGGGCCTAGTTTGAGATAAATACAAATAAAGAGATAATAAAGAGAACATTGGATAATATAAAGTTATCCAACTTAATGGTCAAGCAGTTATTTCAACTAGGGTCAATGTTGATTTATTATAGCCCAATAAACCAAGTTGTAAACAAATCAAATTAAAGTTTTAATTATATATAATATTCTATTTATTGAGTTCATTAGTATTTATTTATTTATAAGTCGCATGGTTAATTTTGATATTTAAATGAGATCATATATTATTTGAAAAATTAACAAAAATGATTAAATAATATAAAATAATTCGTGTAAGATTTTATTATCATGTATCATTAAATATTTATTTATGTTCTCATGAAATGAAATTAACTTGTATAAAAGAATAAAATATATTATGTTATAGAAGAATATTTAATGCATAAATTATTCCATCATACAATGTTAATTATATATATATATATGTTTCACATAAAATTATCAATCATTTGAAGAATAAAATAAAAGATATCTATTCTTATGTTAAAGAAATTATTCAACATAAAACATTATTTCATCATGTTCCTTCAATCAAATTAGTTAGAATACATCCATAATTTAATGTACTCATTGGGCCCTCCTTAGTGCATTTTAAACAATTAATGAGTTCTAATGAATGTTCTAGGTCAACATAATGAGATTAGTATTTAGTTTAACAACTATAGTCTAACGAATACAATTTAAAACCATGTGTTGAGGAAATATGAGTATAGGATTTTAGAATTGGAGACTACTCAACAGATCAAGGATCTTTGAGTTAATGTGTCCCATATACCATTGAGTAATTTTATAAGGCTTCCACATCAGTTTCGAGAAGAGAAATATAGATCATATCCAGTAGAATATGTAAGTGGTTTTATATTCTAAATCCAATGGCAAGGGATATTGGTTTTTGGAAAAATAGTATCATTATTAAAAAATTCATCAATTATATCATAACATAAAATCAATGTAGAATAATTTTTTTTTATTTTATTTTTTAATAAATAGAATGTAATACCATATATTAACTATGATAATTCATAGATAAATATAATTTACACAATAGAAAAATTTCCAAGATTCATAATAGTTTTTTCCATAGTACTACTAAAATACAATATGTTTTATTTGACAGAATCCCCCATAACTGATCATCAATCTCTGGGAGCACATATTGGGGAGAAGGATGCTTATAAGAGTGGCATTGGGTATGTATGAGAGGTTTGATGCATCATTTTTATCATCTATTTCCAATTTTTTGAAGTTACATTGTTATGATATTTATGAAAAAACCTTGTTGAATAATCGCAATGAACATTAAAATGATAAAGAAGAGAAATGTTAATAAAAATTATCACTATGATATATGTATGTAATTTGAAATATAGATACCAAGATAGTGATCATGTAATAAATTTTATGAGTTATATAAATCAATTAGAAATTTTTTAGTATTATATGGATGAGAAATTATACATAAATATTTTTTGTTCATACTTAACCAAAAAAAAATCTAGTTTTATTATGAATTATAAAATGAATGGTGTAGAGAAGATAAACAAGAATATATTTACTATTTTTCTCCAAGTTTATAAGGATATGTGGGAATTTGGGTTTTGGATTTTTATGATAAATTATATAATTTTCCACATTGAAAATACAATGTAATGTTTAATTCCATTCGTATCATTGAAAGGTCAATCTAATAAAAAAATATGTAAAGAAAGATTGATGAATAAGAGGCTATTTTTATCCTATGTGGTAAAAAATTTCACTGGATAAAGAATTGAAATGAACTGAAGGTTAATCAAATAGAATCTTTAATTTTAGGTATATTTATTATTACATGTAGTATTTATATATCTCATCTTGGATATTAAATACAATATGTGACTCAAATATTTGTCTCCAAATACAGAAACCATGAAATATAAGAAGGATAACAAGTGTGAAGTGAATCATCATGTTTATTATTAGAAATAACTCTTTATTCAAATAATTAAGATCACAAATTTATATTACGAAGTAGAAAAAAAATTATATTTTAAAAAAAATTTATTGGTTATTATGAAAACATCATCTCAATGTCATGTTTTGAAAAAATGAATCTTTTATTTGTAATAAATATACTTATAATTTTTCATATATATTTAATAGTTTAATTATTATTGAAAGGAAATTTACAAATATAAGTAATTATTGATTAATATTAAAATATAAAACTCAAATAATACATAGTTTTGGAAGTATTATTCTTGGTAAAGTAAAAGTAAATGGAAAATTCTTATGATTAATTTTACAACAAATAAACCCTTTTAAAATTTTAAGTACACAAATCTGAAAATATTCTAGATTTATTTTTTTAGGATATGTGAAAAATATTGGCAGTATAAAATAGAGGTAAATTAAATTACATCTTGGGATTCAATTAACAGAATTATGAAATGATAAATTTTGGTATAAAATTTTCTTAGTAAAATATTATAGATGTTTGGGTTGGGTGATTCGAAAAATATGTTAACCAAGCATTCATCCATCACTAAAATATTGAGTGAAGAAATTAATAAACTATATTACCTTATACACATCATAATGATGATGCTAGTAAAAGGATAGTCAATGCGGATTCTTATAAGTCTTCAAAATAATACATTGTCTCATTTTAGGAATACGTCCCAAATATATACATTAACATGTTAATATGTTCCAAACATAATGAAGAATCAATATCATATATTTTATAATAAGAAATAAATTTATTACATCATGAACATGGGTGTTTTTTATGAAAACCATTTTGAAGGATGATTTTTTCAAAAATAATTTTTTTAAAAAAGTGTTTATTACCATTAATTATCCCAAGTTGCTACGGATGTTATCTTCTTTGTGATAGAAAAATATTATTTGACTGAATTACTATGATTCTATAATAGGGAAGCACATATAAATTTAATATATTAATAGAAAGATATAATTCAATGAGTTTCAGGATCAAGATGCATATATGTTGGTATATGAATATAAAATCCTTAATACATAGTAGAATGTGTTTTACCAATGATAGAAACATCATAGGAATGATAAAACAAAATAAATGGTTTTATAATCACTGAGTCAGATGATATATTATAAATTTATAATTCTAAAAACATTTTATACAATTATGTAATAAATGGAAACAATATATAGCTGTAATATTGATATGAATTAATGGAATGGATTCCATGATTCGTAATAAAGTATTCATTGAATATATAGTTTTTTTAAATACCATTGATTCCGAATTGGTATTGAAGAGATATATGAACATTTATGATAAAAATGGTCACCTATATAGTAATGCTTTTTAATAATGGTTTTAATTATGATCAGGAATTTCTTTTTTAGAACCCTTTTTCTCCAATACAGATGCTGAAATCTATTTTGAATTTCAGTTATAATAGTAGATATTGTTTTTAAAATATAAATTTAGTAAGGATTTACATATTGGTAAAATTTGGAATTGTATCATGGGTTGATTATTTTTGTCTGCAAAACATTAGTGGGTGTTCCATAATATTATAGATAAAATATGATGATAACATATAGAAAAATAAAAATAGTCTTACATTTTTCATAGAATAAGTTAAAAAATTATTTCTCCCAAGAATGTCTTAAATTAGTGACCCAATTTCTGAAGAACAAGATCAATTAAGATTAGTTTTTGTGGTTTCATAGACCAATTTATAATACATACATTGAAAATGTGTTGAAAAGTAAAACACTATGAAATTCATGAGTGAATTATTTCTTATTTAATAGGGTATAAAATATCTCAAATATTTTATATTTTAAGATATGTGAGGAGATTAATATGAAAATTATATATTTATATTATTATATGATGGAATACATCAAATATTACACAATATGTATTGATAGTTGATATTGATTTGGCATATACAATGGGGGAAAATAAAAAATTTAATCCACAATAATAATCCAAGAAAATAAAAAATGATCATAGAGTATTTGAGATGTTAACAAACAAGACCACATTCTAGCACAAGCCTTCAACAAATGAAATTTTAGCCTATAAAAAAATGTGTTTACTTGAAATAACTTATCCATTCACTTTGAAAACCTTATTAAGAATATTTCAGAATCAAAGGTATCTATACATCAAACATATTTATATATAGTGTCTGATTCCAATACAATTTGTTTCATTATTAGTAATTTTTTCTCTTATTTCTATACATTATGACTTTGTGTTTCCACCTTTTGAGGTATCCCAATTTTTCCTCAAAGGATCGTCTTTAGAATAAAAATTATATTTTCAGTCATGGGATATGGTCCTAGTTCTAAGAGGTGTATGAACTATAACTATCATGGGGATATGATACCAATATTCTTATAGATAAATATCATCTAAAATCATAATTATGATAATAAAATGTGTAGAAGAAAATAATTTAATTGAGTAGTATCTGTATCAAAAATTACTTGGTATGTTACATATTTTGATGTATCTAAATAATAAGCATAAAATACACAATGATTTGTTCTATAATTTGTAATTTTACCAATAAAGAAAAATGTTATCAAAATATATGTTATGATAATATTATGATCATGGTATTATCCAAAATTTCAAATTTACAATAGAGAAAAATGTATGTACAGATGGATATGATATCATGGGATGTTTTATTTTCAGAAGAGATGAAGATTTATTTAATATACCCATAGAGGAAAACTTATAATGCCTCTTAACTAAAGGAATGACTTAAAAAAGGATAATAATCATGTGATACCTATCTAATTAATTTTTATTAGTATTTGGATTTAGTTTATGTATGATTAATTTGAGGTTAGTTGCCTATAACCAACTAAATTTGCAATTTCAATTACATAAATAATTTTTTTTAAATTTAATTTTTTTCATCTATTTAACAATAATGATAAAACGAAGATAGAATATTTTTTACATTATTAGGATATAATAGTTCCCCACTGTAATTTTAATCAAGAAATTCTTTGTAGATATTAAAATATTAATTTATCATATATACTGGATACATCAATCTCAAAGGAAATAGAAAATATCTACCTATCATGTGTTGGGAGCTGATACCCATTGAGAATTCTTCTTATAATGTTTTCAATTGGTGGTATCTAAGAAAGGAGGTCATGAGGTGACATACAAATAATAATTCCTTATGTGTTTTCAAACATTAGATATTACTATTTTGGAATGTTTGTATTAGTCTTTATACTTGATCTAATTTTTAATTTTCACAATGAATGGAAGAATTTGATATATGTATGAAAACAATGATGACATATTCTCACAATGAGGTTGAATATGATAGGTTTATCATAAGTGATGTATAATTAATTTAATATTCAAAAATTATTATTAACATATATATTAATAGAAGAATATTTCATTGGCATTTTTAATAAATTTGAACTAACTGAAAAAATCAATGTTCATGGATGTTTTTAGATAAGTTCATTTCATAAATTCAATGAATGAAAAATCAACCATATATAGTGATAAAACAAGTATGAATGTTTGTTGATGAGATATCGGTTAAAAATATATTATATTTCATAATAGCATCCATATGAAAGTTATTGTAGTTTCTAAATTAATTTATTTCTCTATGAGCTCATCAAAATGATTCAAGACACAAATCATGGACATTAAGTAATGTAATAACCCGTTATTTACTCTGGTATGGATCTTTTGAATTTTGGTCTAACTTTTTATTTTGAAACTAATATGGATGCCTAATGAGTTATCCAAGGTCAAAAGGTTTATAAATAATTTTTTAATGCTTAAAGCCCAACATTTATAGAAAACTGGGCATGTCTCATTGTTAGAGAAAATTGTGCAGATATGCCGCATGGTTAGATCAGACAATGCAGATGGTATACATTTTCAGGTAGAGCCATCTCGCACAGTTTCTCTAACTGTGCTTCCTAAATGTGTGGTACAACACATTTACCAGGCACCAATTCATGGTTTGCACATTATTTTTCAAACCATGTGAAAAAACCAAGCACATGCTATATTTTGGGTAATTTTATTGTATTCCCATTAATGATCTAATTATGATTCTCTTTCATCCCTAATCAGAATTCCAGTAGGATTAGACTCTATTTATCTATTTTCAGAGAATTTTTAATTCCTTAGATAGAGATCTAGAGATATAATTCATCCGAAATCTATTTGAGATTACATTCATCATGTTTGATGCACAACAATATATACTTGGGTCCCTTTGAGTCAATATTTGTCTGTATTGCTCTCGACCTTGTTATTGAGATGGGAGAATTTGTTGGCTTTTTTATATCTACCCTAATCCAATTAAAAACAGGAGATAATATGAGTGGATAAGAGTCATACATGCCTAAGGTTGTTGGTCTATAACTCATCTCTCAATTTTATTGAGTTCGGAATTCTCATTTGGCCCCTGTTGATTTCATCGTGTGTTGTTTATTGAATTTTTATGTGATAATTATACTCATTGTAAATGTATGGTTATGATATTTCCATCTATTAGATTAGTTGTTATTGTATACACCCAAAACTCCATCCATACCATGTAAAGTGTTTTTACAACATTGTGTCATTAGTATTGGACATGTTTGATCCTCCATTCAGTTGTACATTGGCTAGACCCTTTAAAGGTATGATTTTCTATATTAGATGATTTGTTGTAAAATTTTGAATTAAATAATTACAAGTACGATGTATGCTCACCAACTGACCCACCTAATGTGATTTCTTTAAGTTGATAATTAAATGTGAAATGGGAGTGGGTATGTATACAATGTATATAATGTGGCCTTAAATTTAGATGAATAATAGGTCGAATGTTCATATAACCCCTTACAACATTAATGGAATGTAGATGAATGAACAATGATTATATAATATTCTTAAATGTATTAAATTAATGGTTGTATGCTATTTGGCCTTTTTACACTAATGAAAGTCCAGGATTGAACTAAATGGACTTATTGATAAATTACGTATTGATTAAATGGTTGTGTGACACGTGTCCTTATCATAAAAATAAAAGGAAATTCTTTAATGTAATGAAATATTATAAGACATCATTTTCAACTAGAATTTTCATAACATGATCGCACCTATGAATATTATTTGGGAATTCCTGGAGCACCTAGGAACCCAATTTTGATTCAAGGATATGACATATTTTGGATGGAACCCACCTAGATCCTAATACTTTTCTATTATTAGATGCCTAGTATGACACCATATGATCACTCACATATTATTAAAGGATTCCTTGGACAAATCCCTTCAATCCAGCATTGATAAAGTTGATTTCGGGGTTAAATACCACCATTTCCAGTCATTTTTTAGCCACATTTACCATTAAAAGAAACCCTTAGAATCAATAAGAATCTTATTGTATAATTACATTGACTATGCTACTTATATTACAATCTTAGCCACTTATCCATGAACGATTATTACTAATTTGTCATACATTGAGTTCTATGTTACCTTGGTAATTACCTTGGATCTTCATTATTAAATATCATTATAGGTTGCCTCATTACATCATGGAACCTTAAATATAACTTATATTTGGATTATTTATAAACTGGTATGAATCAAATAATTAATTGGTTATATGTTCCAACACTAGCTTAGGGCTAATGCACGTACTCAAAAATTTAGGCACGTTGTACTGTTAACTTTATTTAATCATGCTTTCACACTATTACATTTCAATTATTCGGGATGGTGGTTATAGACACCGTTGGTGGTATCTCACTAATATTTATCTCACACTGTCTTCGGGTTCTATTTTGTACCCAGAGTAGACTATATGATTGATGGGGTTGGAAAAGAGTGGTATACAGCTTTGCACAATTGACTGCATTCTGTTTAGGATGGAGCAAGATAGTAGATGACCAGGCCAGAGCTCAGGATTATGGGGATAGTCTTTTAATTTTATTATCACTTTTTTGGAACATGTTATACATGTTGTCTTGTATCTATGATTTATATTCTTCTGGTGACATAACATATCATCATCATGTTATTCTAGTTAATTCAGTTATTTATATCCTTGTTTATTTATCCCTTTGTGTACATATAACGTTGACTCATATTTCATCTTCTATTTACTTATTTTTATATTTATCCACTATGATACACTCATTTAAAGAGGTAATAACATCCCCATGGATACACCCTATCCCCTCACTAGTTGTTAGAAACCTATGGTATTTTGGGAGATGTATTGGAGGCCATGGGGAATACTGGTATTGGGCCACTAATTAAGGGGAATCTGGGTCTGGCACATCACAAAGGTGTATCAGAAGAGTTTTACATTCTTAATTTTGTATCTGTAGACAATTTATTAGAGATTATGAATACATGGTACATGGTTAGTAGCCATGTTGGGGCCTCATGAACCCATTTTTGGGGTAAAACCGAGTTACATGGAAAATAATTGTTGATCAATTTTCCTCTTACAATTGAAATTATATCTGCATTGCGTGACACAAATTTTATGTGGTGTTGTTGATTATTGTTAAAACTAATATTATATTCTATCTCTGGCCCGATGGTACTGGGGAAAAGAACATTGTTACTTGCATCATATTAGGCGCCTATAATTCACATGTAATGCATATTTCCATGCCATATAGTTGCATTTCTCATATGTCCATTGCATTATATGCTTGTGATTATTTAGTGATGTTGTTATAGTTATATTAATCAAGTATTATTATTGGTTTTGGTTGAGTGATTTACTATCTCAATTCACGAGGTGTTATGGGCCTCATGGGTGGGAAGAGTAATTTTCAATGAAATTCCATTATTTTATAGACAAATGGGTGTCATTTTCATTGATAAGGTGTATGGGTACTGATTTAATGGGAATGACCATCCATTATAAATTGAGTCATGTAATCTAAAAATATGTTTTTGTACATCCTTATATCTCCATATCACTTCTATGAAAGGAAAAGAGTGAACAAGGTAATTAAATTTAAAATTAAGTGAATCTTATATATAAGATCTTCATGATACCTAGACATCTAAGAGGGGGAGTTCGAGTAGTATACCATAAGTAGTGAGTTTTTTTCCTTGTCCATATTTTGTAATTGTATCTATAATTATACTTAATTATTATTCAGAGGAGTGTTCTTTAAAAATGTATTCCAATGCCACCATGAAGTCCTCACATTGTATGATAGGAAGGTGGCATGGATCACCCTCTATACTTGGTGGGCCCTAATCCGTAGGTCTTACCCCAAAGAGTGTCACTTGTGGAACAACTTTCCATACGTGATCTGGGAACAAAAAACCATGTTCATGATAGTTTCGAATGTCTGTTGTAGTACATGTATGGTGCTCCATGATTACTAAATATGATGGATGATCTGACTCATGAGTTTTATCATTTTCATCCTCTTATTTTTTACAGAGATGGAGGTCTATAGGCTGCTGAGTCTTGGCTAGAGGCCACCCTGTCTATCTTTGATCATATACAGACACTTCCAGAGTGGAGTATCAAACTTTCTACTTACATGCTATTATATTAGGCCATGAATTGGTGGGATGTTATTAACCAGGATGGTCATCAACAAGGCGTGTTATGGGTTGATTTAAAAACTGACTTCCATGATCATTTCATTCCTCATATAGTTAGAGTTGAATGATATTTAGAAATAATACTTTTCAACTACGGTCCAATGGTAGATAAGTAATATTAAGCTTATTTCATAGAGTTTCAGTGGTTTGCACTACTTCTACCCAATGAAGAGATTTTGGGTGCTATATTCTTTGAGAATGTACTTGTGTACACCATCCATATGGAGGTGAATGCCTTTCTATTATTTAAATTTTATAAGATAGTCAATCAAGCACTTATCACTAAGCATAAACATAGGGATAGAAATAGTACCGACTATAGAGGATCAATTCTGCAATAGGCTAGTAGTTCTCCAAGTGGAAAGAAATGTTCCCTTGAGATTTCTCATCAGGGAAGTGACAAGAAGTGTACCTATTTTAATAGCTCCATGTTGTGTCATTAGTATGGAAGATGGGGGAACATGAAGCCCATTTGAGATAAAGACCCAATGGGATGTCGAGATTACATCTGTATGGGGATTATTTAGAGGATCAGAATGACCATTCCCCAAGATTAAATTGGAAAAGTATATGTGCTACCTCCTCCTTCAAAAGAGGTTTACTTTTCACTACGTTGGGAGAGGAGTTGTAATAGGACTGGTAGGACTATCTAAAGAGGAGGTCATGGCCATTGATGCCAGATCCCTGAGGACCAGTAGATCCAAAAGTGTAGTTATCATCTTGTTAGTGCATTTGTTACACAATGTCATGGATCAAGTCTATTTCATGCTCTAAAAATGAAACATGAAGATCATGATATGGGACCATATATAGTAGAAGGTATTATTCTTCTAGGTTCTACTATAGTATCATCATTATATGATATAGGTTCTTTGAACTCTTTAATCTTTGTATCTATTGTGGAAAGTCATTGAATAGAGATACAATATTACTATGGTGTAATAACTCTAAATACACCATTAGGAGTACGGTCAGAGGGTATACATTGTTGTAGTGATGGTGCCCATGAATTATGAAGTTACCCTTTTTAATGTAACCACTTTGTTTTCTAGATTATAGGATTGAACACCATTATTGGGACGTATTGGTTTTTCTCAGTATCATGCTTATGTAGAATTCTATTGTGAAATGGTATCAGTTACATCACCAGAGGGAATCAGTTATCTATATAAGAATGAGTGGGAATTCTAGGTTGGTAGAGCTGGACTAGAGCATCATGAGATTTGAAGAGTGACCACCCATATTGAAAAAATCATCTTGAAAGATCAGGGATTACATCAATATGATTTTACTCAAGTAGTGGATCATTTTATGGATGTATTTTATGACGATTTCTATGGATTACCTCTTGAAATATAGGTAGAGTTTATGATCAAGATTGTTCAAGGAGTATCTCTTGTGTCCATTACTCAATATAAGATGGAACCTAAAGAGATTTTGGAGCATAAGTGTTAGTTATAAGATTTAAAGGACAAGTCTTTTATATATACTAGTAAATCCTCTAAGGGGTTTTCCATACTTTGATCCAAGAAGGAGGATCTAACTTATGGTTTATGTGTGGATTATATATGTTTGAACCATCTAACGGTCATGAAATAGTATCCATTGCCCCGAATAGATGATATCTTCATCCAACTTTGAGGATATAGGGTCTTCTCAAAGATCTACATGAGATCAGGATATCACAAATTATGAGTAACACCATAAGACATACCTTGTACAAAATTTCTTAGCAGTTATGGTTTATATGAATACCTTATTATATCTTCCGGTCTCAAAGATACACCTTCCATTTCATGGATACAATTATTTGTGTGTTCCACCCTTATTTATATTCTTGTTTCATGGACATTGTTGATGACATATTCATGTATTATAATACTCATAGATACCATGAAATACATCTTGATATCGTTATGATTACACTATGTATGCATCCACTTTAGTTTAAACTTTCTAATTTATACTTCTGGACTGAAAAATCTCACATCTTTGACCATTATGTCTTAGAATCAGGTGTATCTATTGACCCTGAAAAGGTCAGTGTTGTAGTTTCCTAGGAGAATCCTAGAACATGATAGATATATAGAGTTTATTAGGGGTAGATAGATATTACATGAATCTAATAAAATTAATCCTACATCATTATTCACATATCACTAGTATTACTTCAAAGGGTATGAAGTTCCTTTGGTCAGAAGCATGTGAGAAATTATTTCAGGATCTAATAGAGAGGCTTGTCTCAACACATATTTTAATTCTTCCAGATCCATGAATATTTTATATTTTCTTTTGTGATGCATCAAGAATTTTCCAAAGAGAAGTTATAAAGAAGGATGATTGAGTTTTTGTGTATGGATATCGACAGTTGATGCCTCATAAGAGAAACTACCTACTGCACGAAATTGACATATTAACAGTTTTCCCTGACTTACACTATTGGAGACACTATCTGTTTAATGACCACTTTGTGGAGTACATGGACTATAAGGGAATAAAATATATACATTCATAAGGTTAAATTATCCTTATATAACATAGATGTGTCGAATATCTAGATTACGGTGATTTTTAGCATTCCACTATTCCAGGGAAGCAGAATATAGTTCTAGATGAGCCGAGTCGAAAAACACTGGAACAAGTCATTCGTGAAGCCAATGATGAATGAAATTTAACGAATAGCTTTTCTAAGAATCATATAGTGTTTCATGACATTCATGATTTTTCATACCTATCATCTCTAATAGCTACCTATTAAATATTTGAGAAGGTTAAGGGTAGACAATTTTCATTTCCTGAGGGCTCAGTTTTCCATGAGAGTATATCAGGAGATAAACTACTTTCATATTAGTTTGTCGGTATATATGACATATTACGTATTAATGGATGTATCTAGGTTCCTACATATATCAAATAAGATTTGATGTTGGAGTCCCACGATTCTCAATGGGATGTTCATCTAGGAATCTCTAGGATGTGTCATGATATGTGGCGCCTGTATTGGTGTTGTAACACCCCAGGATTTCAGAGTGTGTTATTTCTTAAAAATAATTCAATAACTTTCACTACACGCAACACCGAGTTCAATCACACCATTAAAAGAGGTCATGAATAGTATTAACTACATTTTGAACTTTATATAATCCTTATAATTTTAGAATCCCTATTATGAGTTTCTTAGTCATAATGCAAGAACAAATTCATTTTCAGTATTTCACTTTTATCAACTTCTAATAGTGAAACCTTTTTAAATACAATATTTTAAACTTTTTGAATAAATGGAGACATCAAAACATTTAAAATGAAACATCCCAAGCGTCCACGGTACGCTTTCCTTGGGATAAAACAGTAGGGTGTGTTGTACGCAACTTCGAGTTCTAACACACCGTAACCAATCAAACTAGTTGTTATGAATAGTAATACCTACTTTTTGAAGTTATATATATTTTATATTTTAAAATGGACTTCATTTTTGGATTCGGAATATCAAAATTATCCTAGGGTGAAATTTTGGTACATTTCGGATAACTTTCATATTTTGATGAATAGTGAAAATTTCTAAATTTTAATTAAAAACAACTTTTTTAATCAAAATAATTAATAGTGATAAATTATGAATTTGAGTGGTTTTAAAGTATATTTAGAATATATTTTTACCATTCAATTTAATGTTTATCATTGGACATATTTTTACAATTAAACCGAACATAAACAAGTGTCAATCTTTTGATAGTTATTATCTCTTAAAAACACGCTTTTTGACAGCGGGAATTAATTTTAAATTAATTTCTGCCACTTCTGTGTTTTGAATTTAGGAAAATGGATTCCATATTTGGAATCAGGATGTTCAAATTGTGTAAATAGGTAACTTTTATTTTTAGACATTTTGAATAGTTACTGTGGTAAATATTTTATTTACCATGGTTAAAGGGTAAATCCGGTAAATAAGGGTTAAAAAAATAATATTATAATAATAACAAATTACCCTAAAACGTGTCCTAACCTTATTGGTGGACACATACCCGACCATGGGCATCCTTTGGTCAATTTGGGGACCCCTTGGAGCCACTTGTATGTGGTAGGGACACTTTATATTAATAAAGTTAAAATAAAAATAAAAATGGCATAAGCTTACATCTTTTAGATGAACAATTTTTACATGGGGTTATACATGTTGGATTTTCGATTATAAATATTCATTAGAAAGCTAAAAAGATTTCCTACATAATGATATTTTATTTATAATTTTTAGACATTATATAATTTATTTTATTTATGACACAATGATGATGCAGTAATTACTAAAATAGTGAAAAATAAAAATAATTGATCTTATAAATACCCAAATAATTATAATATGAAACTTTTAATGAATTAAACTAATTTTCTAGGCTAATATGATATATTAGGATTGATTTAATGGACTTTGTTCGAAGTAATCAATCTGTTATGAGTTTCACAAAAATCAACTATTGAATAGTGTCAAAATTGACATAAAAGAGTTCTTAAAACAAATATTATATTATTAATTGATATTAAATTCCTAAAAATCTAAGGTTCGGCCAAGAAACTTATATTATGATAGGTTAATCATTAATGGACCACTTGGGGGTCTCTTGGATGTATATAGTAAGTTTATTAACCATAATATATAAAATACAAAGAGACATTGTAAAAGTGAAACTAATTAACTTAGAGTTAATACTTAAAGATACGGTTAATATAAGTACCCAAACCTGTCTAAATTCTATTGGATGAGTTGTTTTCGACCTATCCCCACCTCATACTTTGAATAGTCAACTTTGGAGCCTTTAGAAACCGAATATGAATTTATTATAAATTAATATTTCTAGCTTTTCCAAAGGTGCCCCTCACCCCTCTTATAAAAGGGCACTCCTCCTTCTCATTTCTTCACACCTTCAAAGCCTTTTGGTTCGGCCAAACTCTGCCCAAATAATCTCCCAACATCCCTCACTACAACCTAGAGGCCTTAGTTTGATCAGAAAGCCAACATAAGGTGCCCTTTTGATCAAATCAAAAGGAAGAACCCGAAGAAGAGGTAATGATTTCACCACCCTTTTCTAAGTTCATTTCTTCTTCCACTTCTTCTTCCTTTGTTCTTACCATTCTAAAATAATAACTCCAGTATCTCACATATACTGTGATGTTATTATAAGTATGGTACAATCATATTCAGTATTCTATCCACCCTTTGAATAACATGTCACCATACGTGCGTACGTACGGCTTACCGTCTCCACGTCGTGGTGTAATTGTTATTCAATATAATATTATTTGGATGGGTATAATAATGATGTGTAACTCATGTAAATAATAAATATAACATGTTAATGATTCCGTATATATGATATACCATCCATTTATATATTATTTTAATATCAAAAGAATGATATTGTCGCTCGTGCGTACGTACGGACTACCGTCTCCACGAACGCGATGAGATTCATTCTCCATCGTAACCATTAAAGCGTAATTATCATTTTATGATTTAAAAATGATGTTTAAGGACTTGATATCATTCTGGATATGAATAATATACAACCTATCCTTTACAAACATGTCTTACGTAACAAAACATATGAAAGAAAACAAGTAAGTTAACACCCGAAACAACGATAATACTAAGATATTATTATCAAATCAATATTAAAAGATCATATATGATATCATATTAATGTATATGATTCTTGTATAATTTAATAACAATTATTTCACCATTATACAGGAGGTTAACCTACCACAACCAAGGAAAAGTACAAGGTAAGGGTTATTTCACAATCTCTTCATTATCCGAGGTTGTATTATACGTAATAATCTACTGGGATCTCTTTATCATCCACATCCATGTTTCTTCGAAATGTATTTCAAAACATTATTACTATTTACAAGAATATGGGTTAAAGTCATTTATACCCTTGTTTGACTTTTTATAAGAGGTTTATAAAGGAATCTTTCCGTCGTTTTCAAAACAAGGTCCTTTTTATCCTTTTCGACAGAATTGAGGTAAGAATGTTTTTTTTAACTTATACGGCGGGTGCGGTTATTTTCCGCCGTTATAAAATCGTCGAAGCTTCCCATACAAGCTTATAAGAATATTTTCAAAGAAAATGTTTTATTTTATATGGATCTTAAATGATTTCAAAATAAAAGGAGATATTTCTTTTAAAAGAATTTTGATTTCATCTATGTCAACATCCTTTGATGGATTTTAAGATTATTTGAAGTTGATTTATTATGATACAAAACTTCTATATTGTATTGAAGGTTTTGTGATATGTTTGACTGTGGATGTGCTATTTTTATACCATTCATAGTTTATTGTGAAAGTATTGACATTTCGTATGCTAGTTTTAATACGAATGTTTATGTTATGTTTAAACCTTTTCATATGGGAATGCATTGGACTTAATAAGTGACGGGTGGAGCCCGCTATAGCTCCTCGATGCATCGGTAGGTCTCATGAGACAAACTAGTGTCTTGGGACAAGGCCTTGACAAAATCTTATTTGTAGCCTTGGCACGAGGCCTTGGCTATGTGGTTATGATAGTCTGGCATTATGCATTCCAACATTATGAAAGTGGTTATTGATATTGCATGTGATTATTCGATTAGTAGAGTATCCATGTGAATAAGTAAATGGCATTATTTCATTTTACTTTTGCCATACTATGTTGAAGTTCAATTTTAAAAGGCTTTTGTTTTAGTAATTCATTGCCTTAAATGTTTATGCTTATTTTGAATGTTCCGCTATATTGTTATCCTTACTGGGCATTTGAGCTCACCCCTTTTCTATGTTTTATTTTTCCCAGGTAGTGAAGAAGTAAATTATGAATGACTTGCAGGGATATTATGAGGGGTTAATAGTGTGGATATGAAGACTTTGTTGTTGTAGTAGTTTTTCACTTTGAAATGTAATGTAAAACTTTATGATTATATCTAGTGTTTCCAAGGCTACTAAACCAATCGGTCTTTCGGGATTTGATCTTTCTTGTGATCATGCCAATGTTATGTAATAATGCACCGACTCTGGGTAGCTGGGGTCGGGGCGTTACAGTTGGTATCAGATGAAGTTTAGTACAAACCTTGGAAGCTAGATTTAGATAAACTCTGATTAGAGCACGTAGACCTAAGATGAACTTTGAGGATTAGTATAGAAGAACTTCCTAGAATTTTGGTATTGTAGAGATTTTGTGAGTTTTCCGAGCAATACATCCCTGTCTGGATACGAGCAGGTAGAGGCGGCTCTGGCACAGATGTACCTAGGGGTAAAACCCGAAAACACCGCTTTGAGCTAGACTCGAACGGGAACTGGTGCACGACAACGGGCCTTGCTGCACTCTTGGTTACGACACTCCCGGGGGATATGCTTAGGATAACTCTCACTTTCTTTACAAATCATTATGAAGGGTTTATGAGTATATACTTCCTCAAAGAAAACATATTTATGATTATGGATTATATCCATAGATAGTTCAATTTATGTTAGGTGTTTTATAAGTATGGGATTATGTATTTTGATTCATAAACTGATCTAGTTTATGCCATGGTATAGAAATGGCGCCCAGTAGAAGGAATGAGAACTCCAGAAATACACATGATTCAAAGAGAAGGAAGGATCATATTTTTCATGGTCTTAAACTAGAATTTATAAGAGAAATAGTCTCCCATGTATTATCATCATATGAAGAAATAATATCATGTGTTGATAAGATATGTAAAGAGTTTACTGAGTCCTATGGCTTTGAAGGGAAGCAAGAGAAGAAAAGGATGGAAGAGAGAAAGATGGATAAAGGGAAGAGGGAAAAGAAGAATTTTCCCATATGTGGTAACTGTGGAAAGAAACACCCTGGAACTTGCCTGAAAGGAATGAGAGTTTGTTATAAGTGTGGAGAAAAAGGGCACAAAGTACGTGATTGCACGGGTAAGAAAATGGTTTCAAATGTACAATGCTTCATTTGCAAGGAGTTTGGACACTACGCGAACCTATGTCTCAGTCATCAAACTATGCCGCAAATGATGTTATTGGATAATAATCAAGTTATGATACTACCACAGATGAAGAGGAATGATTAGAGTTCTTATGTTGATTATGTCAATTGAGTGTGTATCAACAATTTACTTGTTATAATAATTATGGAGTATGTAAGGATTGTACTGCAGTACTATTTCATTAAGGACTTGAGATTTTGCGGAACAAAGAAAAGTGACTCAATAGCAGGATAAATTTTTGGAAAATATATGGTTGAGAGAATGATAAACCATAATATAGTTCTGATACTGAGGTAGTGATTATGGAATAATATGTGAGTGTTTTGGATAAATTATATTGGATATTCTTGACTACCTTGGAACTGATTAATGATTTGTATATTCCATCATTGTTGGGGTTTAAAACATTTTTGGATTAATGAAGTATATCCAGCATTCTATAAGGATTAAGGGAGCATGAATGTAATCAATAAGGAATATGGTAATTCAGGATGTTTCAGTGTATTAAAAGAATACATGATGAAGGTATTCATATGCTATTACGGGGTAAAAAGAATCTACATTATGCTTACCTTCCTTATGAATGTTGGACTGTGAGTTTGGACAGAAGTATTTTGGATAGTTCTAGTTTGGATTATTTTGGATTGCCATAAAAGGACAACCCGGAGGTCGGGCGGCAACCCGTCGCGTCCGGCAAGGCTGCGAGACTTGAACCCGCAACCAAAGGGCGACAAGGGTGTATCACCTACCACTATCCCACGAGATGTCCTGGATTAAATAAAGTAGTTTTTTAAAAGATCTGGTAGATGAATTATAAATTCGTTTATTTTGGAACCCTCTATGAATAGTATAAATAGAATTTTTTTTACGAGTGAATGATGAGTTTTGGAAGAAATTTATTAATGGATAAAACTCTAATTATAAACTAAGTATATCTCCTTATGATCTTAGCCAATCTCATAAATAAATTCCTCATCATTAATAAAAGGAACTTAGAACAAAAATGTTGTCCTAGATGGTACCTTAAATCATCACTAATTTATGGCTTTGGGATTGTTGGCCATTTCATAGCCATGTTCTCTACCACTCTCCATCAGATAATTGATGGCTAGATTTTTCTTCCATATCCATATTTTCTTACATGGAACCCTAGTATGTGTTATTTTCGGTAATCTTCATACTTTCCACTCTTTATTTTAAATAGAGGCCTCATTAATTCATTTTTCGATGTGGGATTTCAACTAAGATATTTTGAAATGTCAAAAATGTGTTATCCTAATACCCTATGTTTTGTTGAACCGATGGTATTTCAAATCATCATAGATTGATGAATTTAAGGACCTCAATTATACACTTGTTTGTGATTGATGACCTCAATCACTACCTATAAATATTTACGTTTTTCCTCCGATTATATTTCTCTAATTGCCACCAATGTTCTCCTAATCGAGATCATAATTTGGTGGTGACCCTTTAATTTCTCTTTTCCTCATATTAAGACTAAATTTTAGTAACCCAATTTCCAATGTGGGTTTTCCCACAAATATATTTTCTACTTTCAACCTTTTATCTTCGAAGAACAATTTCAAATTGCGAGGACGCAATTTATTGAAGGAGGGGAGAATGTAACACCCCAGGATTTCAGAGTGTGTTATTTCTTAAAAATAATTCAATAACTTTCACTACACGCAACACCGAGTTCAATCACACCATTAAAAGAGGTCATGAATAGTATTAACTACATTTTGAACTTTATATAATCCTTATAATTTTAGAATCCCTATTATGAGTTTCTTAGTCATAATGCAAGAACAAATTCATTTTCAGTATTTCACTTTTATCAACTTCTAATAGTGAAACCTTTTTAAATACAATATTTTAAACTTTTTGAATAAATGGAGACATCAAAAAATTTAAAATGAAACATCCCAAGCGTCCACGGTACGCTTTCCTTGGGATAAAACAGTAGCGTGTGTTGTACGCAACTTCGAGTTCTAACACACCGTAACCAATCAATCTAGTTGTTATGAATAGTAATACCTACTTTTTGAAGTTATATATATTTTATATTTTAAAATGGACTTCATTTTTGGATTCGGAATATCAAAATTATCCTAGGGTGAAATTTTGGTACATTTCGGATAACTTTAATATTTTGATGAATAGTGAAAATTTCTAAATTTTAATTAAAAACAACTTTTTTAATCAAAATAATTAATAGTGATAAATTATGAATTTGAGTGGTTTTAAAGTATATTTAGAATATATTTTTACCATTCAATTTAATGTTTATCATTGGACATAATTTTACAATTAAACCGAACATAAACAAGTGTCAATCTTTTGATAGTTATTATCTCTTAAAAACACGCTTTTTGACAGCGGGAATTAATTTTAAATTAATTTCTGCCACTTCTGTGTTTTGAATTTAGGAAAATGGATTCCATATTTGGAATCAGGATGTTCAAATTGTGTAAATAGGTAACTTTTATTTTTAGACATTTTGAATAGTTACTGTGGTAAATATTTTATTTACCATGGTTAAAGGGTAAATCCGGTAAATAAGGGTTAAAAAAATAATATTATAATAATAACAAATTACCCTAAAACGTGTCCTAACCTTATTGGTGGACACATACCCGACCATGGGCATCCTTTGGTCAATTTGGGGACCCCTTGGAGCCACTTGTATGTGGTAGGGACACTTTATATTAATAAAGTTAAAATAAAAATAAAAATGGCATAAGCTTACATCTTTTAGATGAACAATTTTTACATAGGGTTATACATGTTGGATTTTCGATTATAAATATTCATTAGAAAGCTAAAAAGATTTCCTACATAATGATATTTTATTTATAATTTTTAGACATTATATAATTTATTTTATTTATGACACAATGATGATGCAGTAATTACTAAAATAGTGAAAAATAAAAATAATTGATCTTATAAATACCCAAATATTATAATATGAAACTTTTAATGAATTAAACTAATTTTCTAGGCTAATATGATATATTAGGATTGATTTAATGGACTTTGTTCGAAGTAATCAATCTGTTATGAGTTTCACAAAAATCAACAATTGAATAGTGTCAAAATTGACATAAAAGAGTTCTTAAAACAAATATTATATTATTAATTGATATTAAATTCCTAAAAATCTAAGGTTCGGCCAAGAGACTTATATTATGATAGGTTAATCATTAATGGACCACTTGGGGGGTCTCTTGGATGTATATAGTAAGTTTATTAACCATAATATATAAAATACAAAGAGACATTGTAAAAGTGAAACTAATTAACTTAGAGTTAATACTTAAAGATAAGGTTAATATAAGTACCCAAACCTGTCTAAATTCTATTGGATGAGTTGTTTTCGACCTATCCCCACCTCATACTTTGAATAGTCAACTTTGGAGCCTTTAGAAACCGAATATGAATTTATTATAAATTAATATTTCTAGCTTTTCCAAAGGTGCCCCTCACCCCTCTTATAAAAGGGCACTCTTCCTTCTCATTTCTTCACACCTTCAAAGCCTTTTGGTTCGGCCAAACTCTGCCCAAATAATCTCCCAACATCCCTCACTACAACCTAGAGGCCTTAGTTTGATCAGAAAGCCAACATAAGGAGCCCTTTTGATCAAATCAAAAGGAAGAACCCGAAGAAGAGGTAATGATTTCACCACCCTTTTCTAAGTTCATTTCTTCTTCCACTTCTTCTTCCTTTGTTCTTACCATTCTAAAATAATAACTCCAGTATCTCACATATACTGTGATGTTATTATAAGTATGGTACAATCATATTCAGTATTCTATCCACCCTTTGAATAACATGTCACCATACGTGCGTACGTACGGCTTACCGTCTCCACGTCGTGGTGTAATTGTTATTCAATATAATATTATTTGGATGGGTATAATAATGATGTGTAACTCATGTAAATAATAAATATAACATGTTAATGATTCTGTATATATGATATACCATCCATTTATATATTATTTTAATATCAAAAGAATGATATTGTCGCTCGTGTGTACGTACGGACTACCGTCTCCACGAACGCGATGAGATTCATTCTCCATCGTAACCATTAAAGCGTAATTATCATTTTATGATTTAAAAATGATGTTTAAGGACTTGATATCATTCTGGATATGAATAATATACAACCTATCCTTTACAAACATGTCTTACGTAACAAAACATATGAAAGAAAACAAGTAAGTTAACACCCGAAACAACGATAATACTAAGATATTATTATCAAATCAATATTAAAAGATCATATATGATATCATATTAATGTATATGATTCTTGTATAATTTAATAACAATTATTTCACCATTATACAGGAGGTTAACCTACCACAACCAAGGAAAAGTACAAGGTAAGGGTTATTTCACAATCTCTTCATTATCCGAGGTTGTATTATACGTAATAATCTACTGGGATCTCTTTATCATCCACATCCATGTTTCTTCGAAATGTATTTCAAAACATTTTTACTATTTACAAGAATATGGGTTAAAGTCATTTATACCCTTGTTTGAATTTTTATAAGAGGTTTATAAAGGAATCTTTCCGTCGTTTTCAAAACAAGGTCCTTTTTAACCTTTTCGACAGAATAGAGGTAAGAATGTTTTTTTTAACTTATACGGCGGGTGCGGTTATTTTCCGCCGTTATAAAATCGTCGAAGCTTCACATACAAGCTTATAAGAATATTTTCAAAGAAAATGTTTTATTTTATATGGATCTTAAATGATTTCAAAATAAAAGGAGATATTTCTTTTAAAAGAATTTTGATTTCATCTATGTCAACATCCTTTGATGGATTTTAAGATTATTTGAAGTTGATTTATTATGATAAAAAACTTCTATATTGTATTGAAGGTTTTGTGATATGTTTGACTGTGGATGTGCTATTTTTATACCATTCATAGTTTATTGTGAAAGTATTGACATTTCGTATGCTAGTTTTAATACGAATGTTTATGTTATGTTTAAACCTTTTCATATGGGAATGCATTGGACTTAATAAGTGACGGGTGGAGCCCGCTATAGCTCCTCGATGCATCGGTAGGTCTCATGAGACAAACTAGTGTCTTGGCACAAGGCCTTGACAAAATCTTATTTGTAGCCTTGGCACGAGGCCTTGGCTATGTGGTTATGATAGTCTGGCATTATGCATTCCAACATTATGAAAGTGGTTATTGATATTGCATGTGATTATTCGATTAGTAGAGTATCCATGTGAATAAGTAAATGGCATTATTTCATTTTACTTTTTCCATACTATGTTGAAGTTCAATTTTAAAAGGCTTTTGTTTTAGTAATTCATTGCCTTAAATGTTTATGCTTATTTTGAATGTTCCGCTATATTGTTATCCTTACTGGGCATTTGAGCTCACCCCTTTTCTATGTTTTATTTTTCCCAGGTAGTGAAGAAGTAAATTATGAATGACTTGCAGGGATATTATGAGGGGTTAATAGTGTGGATATGAAGACTTTGTTGTTGTAGTAGTTTTTCACTTTGAAATGTAATGTAAAACTTTATGATTATATCTAGTGTTTCCAAGGCTACTAAACCAATCAGTCTTTCGGGATTTGATCTTTCTTGTGATCATGCCAATGTTATGTAATAATGCACCGACTCTGGGTAGCTGGGGTCGGGGCGTTACAGGTGTCCTCAGATGAAGTGTCATATAATAGTCTTATCACTAGGAGTTCCACCCATCAGTAGTTGAAGGATGAGCACTAGAGACTTTTAGGCTTGTTACAACCACTTCTAGTCCTGGAATGGAAATGGGAATTTTTTTTCATGGACTCTATATTAAGGTTTTCTCGGTCACTGATGGGTAGTGACACTTTATGTGTAGTTATTGACAAAATTTAAAAATTATCCCACTACATTCCTATTTGGGAAACTTTCTCAGTTGATGATCTAGGAAAACATTATGTCTATGAGATCATATGAATACACAGAGTCCATTGAACTATAATTTCATATAGGTATGATAGTTTCACATCACAGTTCTAGAAGGTATTACTGAAATCTATGGGAACATTTGTAATTATATTAACATGTTTTCACCCTAAGACTGATAGACAATCAGAATGGACAAAATAGGTTCTACAAGATATGCATCGAGTATGTGTCCTTAATTTTGGTGGTTCTTGGTATAATCATATCCATATTGTTGAGTTAGCCTATAATAAATTCATTCATGATAAAATTCAGATGGATCCTTTCGAGTAATTATATGAGAGACCATGTCGTTAAGCCCTATGTTGTGTAGAGGTAGATGAGGATGTTCGACTAGGTCCTTGTCTCATTCAAATTACATTAGAGAAGGTCAAGTTGACCAAAAATCATATGACTACAACATAGTCTAAAAAACCTTTTGTCGATCACCACTGATAACCTCTGGAGTTTGTGGTCAGGGATCATTTTTTCATTTGGGTGTCACCTAAGTAAGGCCATATATAGCTAAAAAATCAAGGGATGTTGTTTCCTCATTATGTGGGGTCATTTTTTATACTATAGAGATTTTGGTTGTTAGCCTTTTAGTTGCTACAAACTTAGAGGTACCATTCCATGAACAACATCTTCTAGGTTTCAAAGCTTCACCTATATCAGGTCAACCTACCGTATACATTTTTATCATGAGGAAGTGGAGATATATTTTGATGATAACATTGAGGTGTATCCACCACACATTGTTCACCACAGAACAAAGTCTCTCTAAGGATGGAATATCTCTCTAGTATTGGTGCTATGGAATCACGACCACATGAACGAAGAGATATGGGGGAGAGAGGATGAACTACGTGAGTAGTGTCCAGAATTGTTCTCAGATAGTGTTTCACAACTGTTGAAATATGAACTTAGGGATGAGTCCTTCTAAGGGGGGAAGACTGTAAGAACCTAATTTTTCACTTAGGTATGGATCCTTTAAATTTCTTTCTAATTATTTATTTTGGACCTAATATGGATTAAAAATGAGTTAGCGAAGGATTATAGGTTGCATAAAGCTTGTTCATAGCCTAGAACAAATATTTTGGAAAAAATTGGAATGTAGCATAGTTAGAGAATAGTGTGTAGGTAAGCCGCACATTTATATCTAACTGTGAAGATGGTTTTTATTTTTGGTAAGACCTATCATGCACTGTTAGCACATAGTTTCCCTAACTATGTGACCTAACCGGGTGGTATGTCCCTTATCATAGGTACCAGTACAGGGTTTGCAGATAGTTTTTAAAAATTTAAGGACAAACCATGCACATGATAAATTTTGGGTAACGTTAACATTTTCCTTTAATGATCTAATTAACCTCATCCATCCTCCCAAATTTTAATTCTAAAGGGATAATCCTATTTTGTTCTCATTTTAGAGAATGATAAAGGTAAATGCACGAGATCAGGATATCTCCTTCATCTAGGATATATTTGAACACCCTTTTAACATGTTCGAAGTGAAATGGTAAGTACTCAAGCCCCTTTGATCCGTTCTTTGTCGCTCTTTCTCTTGACCTAGTTATCGAGGTGTGATCATTTTTCTTAATTTCATAAATCTACTCCAATCCAAGTCAAATAAAGAAAAAATATCAGGGGAGGATATTCTTAGAAGACTATGGTGAGTGGTATATAACTCTTCCCTCATGTATGTTGATTTTGGAATTGTCGTGTGGGGCCCATTGATTTCATCGGGTGACGTTTATAGGATTTGGATGCCATTCTTATAAAAATTAGAATAGTATGGTTATGATATTTCAAAATAGGTGAATAGTTATTAGTTGGTATTTCCGTTACTCCATCCATACCATGTGGGATGTTATTCTATAATTGCGTATTTAGCATTTGACACGTTTGATCCCTCATTTAGGTGTGCCTTAGCATGACCCTTATCAGGGAAATATTATTTATATTAAATGGTTAGTGGTAGAAATTTTAATCTCGTAATGGAAAGTAACTTGCGTTATCACCACATGACCTACCTAAGGTAACTGAATTACTTTGATAATTAAACGTGAAATGGGACTTAGAATGTATACTATGTATATGACACGACGTAAAATGTTAATAAATAATAAGTAACATGTTCATAGAACCCCTTACCACAGTTATAGAATATAATATATTGAAACGTGAAAATTGGATATGATTAATTAGATTAAATGAATTGCTGCATGCTATTTGGCACTATAACACTAATGAAAGGAAAGACATGAAACCAATAGAATTGATGATAAATTATGAATTGATTAAAGGGTTGCATGATACATGGCCATATAATACCAATGGAAGGAAAGGCATGAACTTAATGAAATATTATAAAAATTAATTATAAAATAGGTGTGTCATAACTCGAGCTTTCCTTGGATTCATATTAGGGAATTCCTTCAGCACTCAGGAAACCCATTTTAATTTAAGGATATGCCTTTCTTAGGATAGAACCCTCCTAGATCCCAATCCTTTTATATTACTGGATGTCTAATATGACATTGTAGGATCCCTCACATAGTATTAACAGATTCATTGGTTACACTCCTTAGATCTACCTATGAAAATTAGGTTCAATGGTAAAATCCCATTTGGTCTAGTCATTACATATCCCTTTTTTACCTTGGACGAATCCCTTGGACTCAGTATACGTCTTGTTTTGGAATTCCTTTTACAATGTTCCTTCGATTACACTCATACCCACTTAGCCAGCAAATAGTTATTATCATGTTTGCGGTCCTTGAGGTCTATGTTTCGTTGTTAATTACCTAAGAACATTATTAAATATTATTATTGTTTTCCACATTACAGCAAAGAACCATCACTATTACTTATATGTTTATTATTTATAAACTTATAATAATAAAATAATTAATTTCTTATATGTTTAGACACCAACTGAGGGATGAAGGAGGAACTTGGTTATTGAGTTACATTGCATTGCTTACTTTACATATGCATACATTCACACTATTACATTTCCAGTACACTACCTGGATGTTATAGACACCATTTGGTGGTGACCCACTAATATTTATCTAACACCGACATCGATCGTCATTTGGTACCCAGAGGATATTACATGATTGTAGGTGTTGAAAAAGACAATTGTATTCATTTGAACACTATATTTCATTCTGTTTAGGATAATGATTGATAGTAGATAACCACACTAGAGCTTGGGATGCATGAGATAGTTTATTTATTTTCTTAGTACATTTTTGGAACATGTTATTCCCGGTGTATTGAATCCTTGTTTTCTAATTTTCTAATAACATGACATATCATCATCAGTTATTCTAGTTGATTCTATTTTAACTACCATTGTTGGTCTGTCACTTAGAATTCTTATGTTTTTTACTCATAAGGCTTCTGTTATTAACCTCTTTTTATATTTATCATTTTTGTTATACTCTGGTAATGAAAACATAGTCTTCCCACAGACACACCCTATGTCATCACTAGTAGTTGTTATCCACTAGCATGTGGGGAGATATGTTTTAGGCCATGTGGCCCACCGGGCTTGGGAAACTTATTAAGTGGCCTCCGATTCTGGGACGTCAATGGTATGTTTAACAAAATATTAATAAACAATGTGTCTTAGAAGTTCATATAAAAGATGTATGCAAAAAAACTCATTAAATTATATTGAATTTATGTTTAAGGGTAAATTTATTCTCTTCTAGTAGAATAATATTTATTCAAGAAAATTTGATCATAATATTAAATATTGAGATATTCTAGTGTTGAATCTATGACGTGAAATTAATCAATATTTTAATTATTCAAAAAACAATGATTATAATATTCATTTTTTCATATTCTTACTAAATATAGGAAAATAAATATTAATTATAATTTTGTTTGAATTTAAATAAATAAACATTCAATTTTAATGTGAATTTAAAATTTAGGGTATTGAAGGGATAATTTTTTATTCCAGTTTCAATAATGCCGTTGGATGATTCAGATTGATTGAATGATCCTATAAATATATTCTAATATATTTTGAAAAATGCTTATTTATTAATTGATATTACAACATTAATAATAACCCAAAATAAATAAAAAATTAAATGTGGTGATATGTGCAATCAATTTTCCATTTAAATAAATATATTTTTTAGGAAATGATTCTTAAATATAATATACATATTAAAATAATAATAGTCATCTTATTATATTATGTGAAATGTGACATGGGTTTTCTTTTATTATTTTATGTGACATGGGTTTTATGTGAAATGTTGACATTGAATATTAAATGAAAATTATATCAAAATTATAGAATTTATTTCTATTTATTATGATGTTGACCTAATATTATAAAACCTTGTGAACATAATGGTACGAACATGAGATCATTCAATGAAATAATTATCCAAAATATATTATCACATGTTATAGAGATAGACTAATAGAGAATACTTATCACAAACCCTTGCCTCAAAAAGTGCCCCTCCTAGGAAAATAATGAATAAAAGGAGACAATGATCCATGATTCCCTCTTCCAGTGGGCCCTGGGTTAGCAACTAAAACCAAGGGTGTAAAAATTTCATGATTACATAGGCATTACCAACTACAAGGGAATAATATTGTAAGATAATATGAATCACCCTTTATAAACTAAATGAAATAATATAAAAAAATAAAAAATATTCATACAATGCATGCTTAAATAATACAGATACATATAAAAGTCAACAATAACAAGTAGTAAAATAAAATCATAGGGAGGTACATAAAAACTGTGTAATTTTCCAAGTTATTAATTCCCAACACAGTCTTTATTATCCTCATGTAAACCTAAAAATAGCTTATATAGATTGGGTAAGAATATAAGTATACTTAGTAGGTGAACCAAAGCCTCTCATGTACATGTGAAAGATGCATGCTAATGCACCATTGAAAAAACAATAGAATTTAATAGTACCTAAAAAAGTTAAGGTAACCATTCCAATCCTCACCATGTATCAATAACTATATAATTCATCCATGTATATAACATAATATAAATCATATTGATATTGGTTACCCCACACCACTTTTCTACTAATTTTCCACTCTCAAAACCAAATGTTGTACATCTTAGAGCTTCAATGTCCTCTTTAGTAGAAAACATCGCACCACCCCACATCACATCAATCACACAGTATCTCTCCGAAAGACACATAGTCCATATCATCATCTATCACCATCCCAAAAAATGGTCACCACAAAACCTCTCACCCCCATAGCATGATTGTCAAGAATATTATCACCAAAATAGACTTAGACGATAATATAACTAGAGCAGTAGGGAATCATGAACTAGGTTGAAATAAACCCCATGTCCTCTCCCTACTGTAACTGACCCCCATCAGAAGACATCTTATCATCTTGATAGTGAATTTTTTATTTTTTCCATTATAGTTCATGCATGTCACTATTAACTAGAACAAACATTATAATATAGTGTGTAACAATCCATAAAACCTCATTAATGGGATTAGAAAAAATACCCCCATATAAATGTATGGGTTTCATCATATGATAATAGATGCATGCAGGTTGTGTACATAAAATAAAAATAAACAGACTTGGTATATAAATAAATATCCACACAAAATCCCAACATGTGGATTCAAAAATTGACACTATCAAACTCCCTAAATCACCACTAAGCCTCAAAATGTCCCCACATTAATAGGAACTACTAAATACAAACCCATCATAGTCATTCCGCATTACCCATTTTACAATCGATCCTTTCTTTATAAATTTAGTTATTTTCCAGATTTCTCATTTACAACCCAATTCCATTTCAACTAGTCTTTTATTTTTCATTCCATCCCATTATTTACTATATAAATATTATCCTTTTAGAAAGAATATACCACATTGATTATGGAGTCTATTATTTTTTTCAAACCATTATTTAAAATAGACAACCCCATTTTCAGCATTATAATTTATTTAACCCCATTATTACTTGGTAAAATATCATAACACTACATATTTGAACAATAAATAGTCTATTATCATCATTAAAACAAGCCCAAACACCCACCATCACAACCAAATCCACCTCCCCATCACATCCTATGGATCATAAACACATTCTATCCTAACTGACCCACATTATGGCCTCACAACCCATTAAACATTCTCATATCACAACAATATCAACAACACATCACATATCATTTTTCAAATTTATCTAGTGTTTTTTTATTAATTACACTTGACTTATAAATATATTCTCATACAAGATTAATTTTATAGGGGAAACCACATGGTTAACTAGATATTAGTGATTAATAAACTTCCATTTTGGGTGATAAAAAATTTAAAAAATTAAGGGTTCCGTAACACTAAAAAGAAAGTGCAAGAAAATAACCCAAACATACATGATTCTCATTGTGGAGGTAGCATGTACATTTTATAATAATAATAATAATATCTAAGTTGTAAAAACATGTGATTTATTTTTTATTCCAAATATATTAAATTATATAGATTAATTTATATTTGTTAAGATATATGAAACCATTATCCTAAAAAATAAAAAAATTATAACCCCCTTATATCTTATAAAACTGATGATTAATGAAGAAACCCCACTTCCTATAATAAAGATGATTATAAAATTTTATGAAATAAAAATAGGTGTTGTATACATAAGAGTAAACCAGCTACATGGAACTAAAACCAACTACAACAACATAGTTCCATGACTCCAAGTGAAAAAGGATTCAGAACCACCTATTTTATGAGAATGAATGACATAAATAATAATGGGAAGATCTTTTCTTTAAAGTGATTAGATATGAAACCATCAGGATTTGATATGGTTCTAATTGACCATTAAAGGCATATGTTATCAAATATACATTTTATATCATTTTACATGGATATTGGATTTTACGAAATGGAAGATATAATTATAATCCAATAAATATCTTTTAATTACATTTATTAATACTGTTAAAGTATTTATATTCACAAAAATATTACCAATGGAAAAATTGAGAAATTCTTGAAAACATGGAACAAAATACTATTGGGTGCTATAGTTAAGTTCTACAATTAAACGATATCATTAGGTCCTAAAATTATGTCATAACAACATTGATAAACCATCAGGTGATATCGTTATTGTGTAACCATTAGGTAATACTACTAGTTTGTGGCTGTTAGGTTCTCATTCTTGTGTTCTACCATCATCTGATACAACTAGTGTACTACCAATAAGTCAGACCTCCAGCGTTCTACTCTTAGGTGATACCATAAAATGTGCTATTGTCATGTTATATCGATGCTATGCTACCGTAAGTTGCAACCACCATGGACCATCGACATGGTTCTACTTTTAGGTGATATCACATATGCACTACCAATAAGTTATACTTCTAGTGTGCTACAATCAGGTGATACTTCCAGTGAGCTACTTTCAGGCAATACCACAAATTTTATTGTATAATGGGATACAATTAACCTCCAAAATAAATTTTTTTTCTTTAAAACACAGTTAAATTATTTAGGACCACCTCTAGGAAACTCTACCACCATATTTTTCTACAATGTAATGGGTTTAAAGGTATGAAAAATTAATATCCTCCTTCTTTCTCTTAATACTAATGAGATGAAAAAGAGATGCATTACTCTGATAAAGGAGTATAATGAAAATCACTTCTTCATATTGTTATAGCACCTTATATATCAAGTTTGTGATTCATTGTTTCGTAGGCCTTGTATATATATTTCATAAAAAATCCTCTGTTAGATTCTATAATATAAAATAAACCTTGAGTGTAGATGATAAGAATTGATCCAAATAATTCCATTGTAAAGTAAATTAAAAATATAAATTACAAATAAATTAAAAGTGTGACCCCTGATATTTTTGTGAAATATTTATCTTCTAGTATTTTTTTCTTTAATATTTTTCATTGCATACAATATAGAGTTTAGGTGATGGTCATAACGTTATTAAAATATTATGTTCTTATTGTCCCATGGCCATTGGATTAGAGGTTAAAAACAATAATAAGTAAATAATGTAAAATATTTGGTATAAATATTTACAAAAATTATTTATTATTTAAAAAATTATTATTATCTAAAATAAAAATTATTTGAAAATAAAACTGTTGTTAAAAAAAATTCTATGTGTGAAATGTATTTTCATTAAAAAAACAAAATAATCAATATTGGTCAATTATTTTAATGAACATTATATATTATTTACATTATTAACTAGTTTATACGTTCAATAAATATTTTTTAGGCATCTGATAATAATAAATATATTTTTGTCTTGAAATTTAGTTTTTAATAAAAAATCGTTTTGGAATTTTTATTCTCCCATACATAAGAATTTCTTTCATAAAATTAGGAAAACAAAATTAGATAAAATGAATTATATATTTATAATTATTTGGTTCTATTTTGTTAAATATTATCCTCTTAATTATGGTTAATATGAATTGTAACCGTGGTAAAATTTATCACCTCAGTAAAGGTTAAATGTGGTTAATCTAGATAAAAAATAAGTTATAAGGCCATAAACGTTCACCCTATATCTAATTAGAAGGAATAATTTAGAACCTTATCTCTTTATATTATAAATTGTGTTTTTAATAAAAAAAATTTATCAAAATTACTTGTATATTATTTAATTTTAATATTGTTGTAAAAAGTCCTTCTATTTATTAAATATAATATGTGCCCACATATAAAAAAATGTAATTTATGAATGAATATATGTTTTTATTTTAATTTTCATAATTTTGTTTAGGAATGATATTTATTTTAAATTTAACATAATTTTATAATGACCTTAATTACTTATGCAAGGAAGATGTAGTATTTTTCCATTTTATAAAAAATATAATAAATGATTTCAAAAATTTTAATTTAAAAATATTTTGAATGAATTAATGTGTCCCATGAATTTTATAGTTCTATATTATATATCAGGAAGGTTTTAAGGAACTATACTCTAATTTTCTTTTGTATTTATGTATTTATCATTAAATTAAATGAATATTGTCAAAATTGATAGTAATGATATTTATTCAAATAAATATTTTATAAAATTAAAGAAAATCGTAAAAATATTTATATAAGGTAACATGAATATGATATGTTCTAAAATTTCTTAAATTTGAAATTTAATTTCTAATTTTATCCATATACACAATACTTATAACCCTTTAATGTTGAAAATGGTGTTCCCATAGTTTAAATTATAATTGTTAAAGTAAGGTTTAATCAAAATGATAATGTTTAAAATTAGAATAAGACAAATAAAATATATATTGTATGATATTATTAAATCCATGTATTATATTCGATTCTAATTCGTGTCTATTCAGAGGCACATTTATTGAGAATTAATTTATCATAATTTAATCTTTTGATAAATTTTAAATGTTCCCACACCTCAATTATAAACTAGATCCTACACTCTCAAATATTCACACCACATTTATCCATATATAAAAAACAAAAATCCCAAATCATTTATATTATAAACATACTTATACAAGTTCCTGATGTGTCTTTATCCCTAAAAGAACAACTTTAGATTCATTAATAAAGAATCTAAAGGTGGGGTCTCGAAGAAGAGGTAATTGTCTTACCTAACCACTTTAAAATTATTTATTCTTGTACCACATATAATTAAACAAAATTTATAATTAATAGTAAAATAACTAAAATAAATATACCGAAATTTTAAAATTTTTATGAAACCACCATTATAAACCCAATTTTTCATGAATTGGGAAGTGAATGTATCACTTTATGTACGTATGAATTACCCTCTGCACATAGTGATACAATTCATTTTTGTCACCATATTTTATTGATTTGTATTAGGATGGGTTTAATGTTTTTATAATATACTTATTACATAACCATAATAATATAATGATAATCTCCTATCTATTATATTACATTGTAAACCTTCGGTAAATGATAATGTTGTTCGTTTATACATGGGGACCAACACATCCACGATGTGATACAATTTTTTTCATTTATATTTTATTTGGATGGAAATGAAGATAGATTTTTAGAATATATATGATACACATGAAATAATACTTATCCCATAATGGTTAATTAATATTTACCATTCTTTCATTCCATCCTTGGAAAAATGAAAGCAATGTTAATGCATACATATGACTTAACATTTCTAGGAAAAATATAATTAATTGTTCTTTAACTATATTTATAGATAGATATTTATATTTATATAAATAATTTATAATATATGCTTATAATTATTAATATTTTTTAGGTTATGGAACTATGATAAATTAATAAGGACCGAAAGCACTGAAGTCAAATGCTCATGATAAATGAAATAGTTTACTACCGAAAATGACAATTTTAATAAAGAATTACTATTATAAGGTAGTGTAAAAATATAATAATGTTATAATATATGATTTTATAAGTATGAAAATATATTTTTATATAACTATAATAATGTTCAGTTTATTATACAAGAGTTTATTGTGCTTTCAATGTAAAGAAAACTGAAGATATGATAATTCATTTACAAACCCATCAAAATTTTGGATTGTTTATATTTAGGTCTCTACTAAGGAATATTTATCTTCCATATCCATGTTTCCAAAAAATGTGATAATTTTTTTACCATTTTCATGAGACTTTTTAATGTCAATTTTATTCATTTTTTCATTTACAAATAATGGTTTTAATTGAATCTTCTAATCATTTTATAAATGAGGTAATTTGTTACTATTCCAAAAAAATATGGAAGAAGTATTTTTAAAAAAATATGCCATGAGAATATTATCCCAACATCCTAAATAATAATTTCTATATATATTCTTTTTTAATTTTATATTGTTACTTTTATAGAAAATGTATTCATTTATATGTGTGATTCTTTTTTTATAAAGAGTTTTTATTTCAAACTTGAAGGATATTTTCCTCATGGATTATTTCAAGTGTTATTAAAAAATTCATTATCCTTATATGATGAAATATTTTGATGTTACTTAACATTTACGTGTGATATGATCCAAGGATACCATTTTTATTTTACATATATATGTTTTTTGTTTATGAAAAAAGGATATTCATGAAACATGTATCCTTTCCATAGGCTATGATATGATAGAATGTTTATAAAATCCATTTATATTAATAGGTTATAAATTGATAAATGTTTTTATGATCTTACAACACATATATGTATGATTTTAATTATGTTATGGTTGGTACCTATATTAAAATTCAATGTATTGGGTATTGATTAATGTTTACTGATATCAAATCATACATGGGGGGTTATCCCACAACCCAAATAGGATACAATGAAGGCTATCACATTCCCAAATTAACTAAATGTTAGGTTATCATAAGCCTAACATGTTACGAATTTCATGATTGTTACCCTTAACATAAGTTTTTCTATGATTATGTGTATTCCCCAATCTATTTCTTAATAAATTTTTATAATGTCATTGATAAAGTAATTTTATTTAATTTTGATTATTTTCTTATGGGATGCTAGGTTTTATGTCCAGACTTAGGTTTATGACCTATGATATTAATGGAATGGTTCTGAAATGTTAATATCAAACCATTATTCTCATGTGATTCTTATTTGATTATTTATATCTCCTATTATTACCCATATAGAGCATATTATATCACAATTTTTTATGTTTTGTTAACCAGGTTATGAAGAATGATTTTTGGCCTGATAAGTCTAAGCAGGGTTCAAGATAAGTAGATATTTGTGGGAGAAGTTGTAGTTCACCATTGAAGAATTTTATTATGAGGACAAGTTTCAAAATTAAGTAGGACTAAATTTTTATTTCATATATTATTAATTCTTGTATCAAATATTTTTTCTATTAAGATATAAAATCAATTTATAAAATGTAAAAGTATCTATAGTTGGTAACATAGAAAGTATTAGTTATATTTTTGAAACTATGATGTGGAAAAATATGTAAGAATCCTTTTAAAATGTCTATGTATGTGATAACATCTGAATTCCTTTGTAATGATCATGAATGAACTAGGATAAACCAATGATTTTATGGAATAAGGGGCAACAATTTGGACTTATTATAAATAATGTTACATGATTATATGGTTTTTCACTATGATTATTATCACTCGTACTATGTTTTTTTGGTTTTAGTCAATTAATGGATACTGAATGAATCAGGTTAGTAATAAATGTGATATACTATGAAATTATTTTACTCATGAAAAAACAAATATTATGGGTGTTGTAATACAAATTATTATATCTATTCTCATGAAACATTCTAAATATATGAATTATGTTGAGCTTCTAGATGAGAAAACGAGGTAATGAAATTCTGGTGAGTCCATTATAAGTTTATGTTTGTATTAATTTAGTGTAAATATTAATAAATTAGTTACCTATAAATGTATCTGGAAAATTTAAAATATATTTTTCATTTTTCAGTGTTCAAAATATGAGATATTTATTCTAGTTTTCTATCATTTGGTAGGAGAAGTAGATCATTTGTGTAATCTTATTAAAAAAATTAAAGAGGATGATGAAATTGACATTATAGAGTGGTATCAGTTTAATAGAAAATTTCTCAATAAGTATCTTCATCATATTATTCACATGAAAATAGAGAATGAATTTCTTGAGTAGAAATAAAAGGATTTTGAATCTTTTTATACCTATAAGTTAAATTTTACAAGACATGAGAGGTACCCTTCTGGTATTATCATTGAACTTGAATATTAGATTGATCAATTATTAAATTGATTAAAACCATATATTTAAAAGGAGTTAGCCATAATTTACTTCAAAATATGTGTATAAATTGTTTTATTTGTATCAAGGTGGAAATGGAGATCAGAGTTATCTATCAATCTCATGATTTTCATACAAAATGAAAGTTGGAATATAATGGAATTTCTAAAAACCATAGAGTAAAAAAGATGATACTTACATTATTCTAAATATTTGGATGGAAATGTTGTGAAAATTTTCTTAAAGAGAGTAGAAAATGATTTAAATAGGGAAAGGAAGGCCATCGATAGACTGAATATTGTAGTGAATTGAGAAGTTATTGAATGATAAAAATAAAGAGAAGTATTCATGGAATAAACCACAAATATTCCAGTGAGTAAAATTCCAAGATTATAGTAATTATAATAACTAATGTAAAAATAAAATGATTAATGATTTTGATAATAAACAAAAACCTCTTCATATTATTGAAAATGGGAAATCCCATGAAATCACAAATTTTATAGAAGAGTTTTATAATTACATGGGGAAAGGTACAATTATCATCCAAACTAGAACAACTAAGGTCATATTGAACTCTATATCATCCCACTATTTTATTTGAAAATAATTTCCTAAGGGTATCACAATATCACTTCAATGATTAGGTATTTAATTATAATTAAAAACCCAAAATTATAGGATGATCACATCCCAACTCTATGATTATTCCCCAAGAGATATTTTTGGGAATGTGTTTTCAGAAAATATTCTCATTATTTCTTTAGTATAATTTAATTTTCTTTTGGGAATTTATTGGATTTATTTATATAAATCCCACATAGATTGATATGTAAGGAATGTTATGATTGATTTCTCACACCATCCTATGATCTAATATAATTATCATAAAATATAACTTCACATTTAAATTACATCCATTGTATGAGTTATTAATCCTAAAAAAATGGGTAATTTATCTGAAATGGATTGGGAGTAACAAAAAATAATATTCATTATTACTGTTTGGGATTTTATTGTTGTCTTTCTATAAGATTTGACTGATCATCCACCAAATCGTGATGTTGATTTTTAATATAAATCATATATAGTGCTAAAAAAATTTACAAAACTCTATAGAGTATGAAAATAATTTAGTTTCATGAATTAAATAAGAAACTCTATGAGAATATTGGTAATTGCTTTATTCAGCCATGTTCATCAACATATGCAGCACCTGTTTCATGTATTAATAATAAATATGGATCCATGTAGCTCTGAATTGATTATCAAGAACATAACAATTTCACTATTAATTACATATATCATAGAACTGATATTGATGACTTGTTTGATCAAATATTCACATATTTATATTTTTCCAAGACTGATATTCATTTTGGATATCATGAAATAAGGTTCAATAAGAGAATATACATAAGGAAAAATTCGGTACAAGCTATGTACACTATTAATTTGAAGTGCTGTATTTTGGTCTTAACAATTACCCTACTAAGATAAAATTGATTAGTTTTGGTAGTCTTTATAGATGAAATTAATGTATATTAAATGTGAAAGGAAGAGTATAATAGTTATATGATAATTGTGTTGATGACCCTAAGGAAGAAAATGTTTTCTAAAAATATTTCCATGTGTGTATTTTTTTCTTGGAAATGTTACATCATTAGGTCTTATAATCTAAATTTAAGGTATATCAGTAGACCGATAAATGAATGAAGTTATTAAACATTGGACTAGATCAACCTATATTAATGAGATCTAATGTTTTCATTGTTTCAATGGTTATTACTGGAACTCTGTGGAGAAAGTTTCAATGCTATTGATAGACTGATCATGTTTTCTTGGAAGGAAGTCATGTTATTTCTTGATGGATGAATGTAATGAATTTTTTTAGGAACTAATGAAAATTTTAGTTATAACAAAATTTATTAATCTACCCTGTAATGCAGAAGGGTTTTTAATCTATTGTGACTTGTTGACGAAGGAAATGGTTTGTTTCCATAATAAGAAATATACAATTATAGATTTTTCTTTATAAAAACTGATAGTCCATGAGAAAAATTACCCAACTCATTATTTTTAGATTTATATTGATATTTATTCAATAAATATATAGATGAATTATCACTATGAAAATAGGTGTGAAATATATATTATTTAAAAATAATAAATTATACTTTCACTCAAAAGAGATGTGCATGTTCTATAACGATTGTTTGAGGTGATTGAATATTATAACTTCTCATCACATTACCACCAAGGGAAGGAGAAAAATATAGAATATTCTATACATTTAAAGGATCATGCTAGCCTATATATGATGAGTATAAAAAATGATCCAATATTTATGGATTTAAGAATGAATGAGTTGGAAATAATATGGTAATAGGAGAAATATTAAAGTGATAAATGAGTTTTCAAGCTTTTATTGAAGGGGGTATTAATAAAACATAAAATGAAGATATATATCAGAAAATGACGGTTTGAAATTATACTAGTTTCAACGTTGATCGATATGGAATAATAAAGTTCCAGAACTATTTATGTGTCCCTTCAGTATTAGATTCGATGAATTAGCTTACATATCAATCTCATGGTTCTTTATTTTTTATTTATCCGAGAATTAAAAAAATAAATATATATATTGTTAAAATATTATTTTTGGTGGGATGGAATAAAGAGAGTATTATAGAGTATGTTTCTTCGTACATAGTATGTCAGTAAGTTAGGGTAGAGAGACAAACATATACAGGGATGTTACAACAAATAGCCATAAGATAATGGAAATGGAAAGACATCACCATATATTTTATTGTCAAACTACCGAAAACATATAAAGGAAATAATCATATTTGGGTTATAGTAAACATCCTTAAATAGTAATCACTCTTTCTCAGCATGAGATATGTTTCTCTATTTATCATATTTATAGGATACAAATTAATGAAGTGGGAAGGTCACATAGAGTACCTCATTTTATTATTTCTGATCGAGATCTGATGTTTACCATAATGTTTTGGTTAAGTCTTATGTTGGATATGAATATAGAGTTAAGCTTAATCACTTATTATCATTCATAGATAGATGCATAGTTTGATTGGACCATTAAAACTCTAGAAGACATGTTATGAGATTGAGGTAAGGATTTCAAAGGTGGATGGTATCAAAACCTTTCTTTGGTGTATTTTTTTTACCATAACAGCTATCACTCAAGCATTTATAAGGCTCATAATGAATCTATATATGGTACAAATTTCATAACAACAATATTATATAATGAATTTAGAGAAATAATTCTATTGGGACTTCATAAAACTAATGAGATGACATATATAGTTAGATCCATTCAGTGTCACATTAAATCAGCTCAATGTGAAAAGCATTATCTTTGAAATCATCCAATAGATCTAGATTTCGAAGTTGATAAAAAGATATTCATATGAATATATATATAAAAGAGGGTAATGATAATTTTTAAAAATGGGAAACTTATCCCAATGTATATTATCCTTTTTGATTTTATTGAGTGTATTAGGATGGTAGCTTATTGATTGACACTTCAATAAAATATTTCTCAAATTAATGATGTATTTCATGTATCACTATTTAAGAATTACATATCCGGTCATTCAAATATATTGAATTCAAATTCCTTACCAATGACCAATGATCATTCATATGAAAAAAATTAGATTATCTCTTAGATCATAGAGATACATTACAATATAACTAGACAACTCACCTTTTGAATGTTCATTGGAGAAATATAAAATTCAAAAAGGTATATGGGAATCTAAAGATTTAATGAAAAAAATATATTAACCTTTATTTGTATTAGAGGGATGAATAGATATGGTGTAATTAATTTTAATGGGGATGAGTTTTAATTAAACACCTTCAGTTTCTATTGAAATATTAATATTTAAATAATTATATTTTGTAATTATCTTGTGTTATATGCAACGACGAGCAAAGACGAACCATGTAACATTATTAAGATATTTTGTGTCTGTTATATCCTATACATTGAATTGGTGGGTATGAATAGTAATACCTGAATTATGAAAAATACATAGTATACGAATTTATAAAATATAACAATTAGTTATCAAAGAATTATTATGTATATCAAAAAAAATATTTGAAAATAAAAGTTAGATATTTTTTCTGAAAAATTGTTTGTATGCATATATTTATATTGATTATTAAGTTAAATTAATCATTATTCTTGATTTATATTTAATAAATGTATATATTATTTACATTATAATGTTTTTTAAATATTCAATAAATTTTTTTAGATATATGTTAAGAATAAATCAATTTTTATGCCCAAAAATTTAATTATATTTTCAAAAAAACGTTTCACATTTTGCACACAAACCTTAAAATTAATGTTTAAAATATAAAGGTAATCAATTCTACAAAATTATTAAAATTTTTTTATGCATTTCAAATTTGATAAATATGACCCTTTTATATTTAGTTCATCTGAATTGTTAGTATATTAAAATTTATCTCCTCAAAAAAGGTTAAATTGGGTTAATTCGGATTAAACAAAGTTATAAGTCCATACAATTACATCTTAATTCTTATTTTATGAACTTAATAATACCCTTAACACATTAGGATCTAATATCCGTTCATTGAATGACACATTTCCATGAAAATGATTTATATTATTTTTTAAATAAATGAATGTTACAAAATGTCACCTTTTCTTTAATTTATCATATGTGTAAACATTAAGACAAAAATAAGTTATGAATGTTTATAAGTTTTTATAATTTGATAAATAAAATTATTTTCATGATGGAAATTTATTTTATATTTTTAATAATTCTATAATGACCTTAATTAATTGTGAAACATGAATGTAGTATTTTCATATTTTGTAATTAAATATAATTAATCAATTAAAAAATATTAAAATTCAAAATACATCAATGAATTTATGATAAAAAAATTAATAGATATGTATTAAATTTTATGAATTTTTTACATCATTTAATTCTAATTTCATTTTTTTCTATTTTTATTTAAATTTAAATTAACTTAATTGTGTCAAAATTACAATAATGATATATTATCAAATTAATGATATATTAAATTATTTAAAAATAATAAAAAACATTGAATTATATGAGGCGGATGTTAAATGGTCTATAATTATATAAATTGGAAATTTATGATCTATTTTTCATTTTATATGTAAAAATTAGTACCCTTTAGTATTAAATTTTTTGTTACCATAGAAAAAATTAATATTGATAAAGTATTAATCAAAATTATAATATTTAGAATTACACTAAAACTAGTATAAATTATTTTTTTCATGGTATTACAACCCTATATTACATTATCATATAATAAATGGCTCATTTGGTGTAATATGGATTTATAATTAATTTCTTGTAATTTAATATTTTGAAAAATTTAGAAGCACCCCTTACTTCAATTATAAAATAGAATCTCCTCCCTCACTTATTCACACAAAAATGATCATTCTTGGTTGAAACAACCCTACCAAATTATCTTCTAAAGATACATAAACCAATTATGGATGTGTTTTTATGCACAAAATATTGTCTCTATGTTACTTAAGAAATGACCTAATGAAGGCTTCCTGAAGAAGAGGTAATCATTTTACCTGACCTATTTTAATTTATTTATTTTTATAACAATTATAAATATAATAAATTTATTATAAAATTATAAATTTTTTATCCTAAATATGATAAAATGTTATTATGATTTTTAATCCACTATAATCAACCATGTTTTCCATAAAATAGGAAGTGACTATATCAGTCATGCATACATACGTCTTATTGTCTCCACATGTAAATAAAATTAATTTTTCATCATCATATTTTATAGATTAGAATTATGATGGAATTATTGTTTATATATGATAAAAATAAAATAATTATACCTATATTGATAATAACATATCTAACTTTATACCTTCAAAACATTGGAGAAACGATAATGTTTGTTGTGGGAACGTGTGGACTACTACCTCAATGTAATGATTTGATTCTTTATTCATTTATATATTAATTGGACATTAATGAGGATTAATTTTATGAATATATATTATATATACCAATTAATAATTATCCTCTAACTATTAAATAATATTTACCATTATTTAATAAATTTTATCGTCAAATGAAAGTAGTGTTCATGGGTACGTATATCCTTCCATCATCATAAATGGTGTAAATAATTTCTATAACTCCATATTCTATAGATTACTATTAATATGTATATAATTAATATATATGATATTTATATCCTGATTATTATTCCATAGGTTATCTAACCAAGATAAATTTATAATTAGTATAACTAATAAAATGAAATAATCAAGATAAATGAAATAGTTATGACCTAGAAAGATCCATTTTAATATAAAATTATTAATAATTGGGGGCGTTATGCTGTAACCAAGGGACCATATATTATATTATAAGTTTAAAAATTTATTTTTTATTGATTTCTAATACATCTAAATTTAATATATAGATGTTCAAAGTGGATCTTACGCCAGAAGAACTCATGGATATGGTATTATTTCACTATTTCATCAATATTTACGATTGATTATATTATGCATTTTCTATGGAATATTTATCTTTAATTTTATTGTTTTATAAAAATGTGATAATAAATATTTTTACCATTATCCTATAAATGTTTTTATTTATTTTTACCCATTTCTGAATTTTTATAAAATAATTTCAAAGGACTCTTCTAATCATTTTCCAAAGAAATTATTTTTTTTAATATTATGACAGAAATATGGAAAGAATGTTTTTTCAACTGATAAGAGATGAATTTATTTCACCTACTTTATGAATAAAACATTGATTTATGTTTATTTTATCTATTTACCATGTTATTTTCAAGCAAATTTTTTTCTTTATAAGGACACAACTACTTTTTAAATAAATTATTTCAAAATGGATTGTTAGTTTTCCCTAATAATTATTACTAGTGATCTGTCAAAATAATTTTCAGATAAGATAAAATACATCGATGTTAATTAATCCTTACTAGGTATATGATCTAAAAATTCCATTCTAATTATTTACCTGGATGGTTTATGATTATGATGAAATGATATTTATGAAAAAAAATTCTTTTCCACAAGCTATACTAAGATTAAATGTTTATGAAACCCATTTCTTTTAATAGGATTTGATATGATGATTTTTTGGATATTTTGGCACACATTTGTATAATTTCAAATATATTAATTATGGGACCAATATCTCCCTCTAATTGAATGGGTAATGAAAAATTTTCTATGATCTCAAAGGGTATATAAGAGGTTATCCCGAGCCCCAAAGTGAGTACAATGAGGTTATCCCATGAATGAATCATGAAAATGGGTGGTTATCATAATACTAACATGTTCTAAATATCTTGGTGTCTCTCCTTGACATAAAATTTATATACTTATGTATATTCAACAATCTATGTTGTATTCCATTATTTTGATCCCATGTATCCAGATATTTTATTTCCTTATGATTAATGACATTTGAAATGACAAGATTTATTCCATGAATATTTTTTGATCAATGATATATATCTTGTAGTTTTTAAATTTTAATCCCATACTTTTATTCTCATGTCACTCTTATGAGAATGTTGAAATTTCCATTTTTTACCACAAATGCGAATTTTAGCTTAACCATTATTATGTTTTGTTCCATGGGTTGTGAAGAAATGTTTTTTATGATAAATATAAAAAGGGTGGTTGGTATGAATAACTTAATGAGAGAAGATGTAGCTCATCCATGAAACAATTTTTTATGTGTCCAAGTATCCATTGGCACCAGACCAAAACAATTCTATTATTGACTATTATGAAATGTAATAAATATTAATGTATTTAGATATAATATCTATGTATGAAAAGTATTGGTCACTATAAAATGTGCATTTTATTTCTATTAGTTTCAAATAACCAAACATAAAATTCATCAGATATATCACTATTTTATTTTATAAAAATCAAAATAGGGTGTCCAACCAATTCTTTAATTGTGATCAAAAAGCTTCACTAACTTTTTAAAATGTTTATCCACAATCAAAATTGAATTATTATCCATTTATTTCATTGTTATACATGAGATAATATTGAATATGATATTCTATTACTTCTATAATTGTATTGAATGTGAGTACATCATCTCTTTCAGTGACATTTTATTTAATTTTTTTAATGAGATATAAAATACCTTATAGTTTAGTAAAAAAAATTATATTATTTTATCCAAAAAATAGTTATGTTTTAAATGCATGTATATATTATTACCCAAATTATATATAGTGGAATAAGTGTAATGAGGATTGTACAAAAAAAATTTCTCTTACACAAGTATAAATGGAACACATGATCTCCTTCTAAATATCAGGACTCTAGCCCTGTTTTAGTTGAACTCGTGAAACTTTTAATATCACCCATCTGAATTATATTAAAAAACCTAAAAATATCTCTTTTACTTCTCCAGATATTATATAATAACAAAGGTTTAATGAATATATGGAAAATATATAAGTTCATTCCTTCCTCTAAATATAAAATACAAATTTACCATATCATTAATCATATAATAAAGTCATAGCCTTAAAATAAAGAGAGTTCTATAATCATTTGGACTAAATACATCAACCAATGTATTAACCATTCTAATAAAATAATTTATTATAAAATATATTCCTTAGATATCTATAATAATTTCCTTAACCATATTTGTAAATCTTTTTATTTAAATATATATTTCATAATATTTTTTTATATATATAACAACTTAATCTATAGAAATGATATTTATAAATATTAAGAAAAATACTATAGTTGTAAACTATAAATTATGAGTACGATTGGTTTACATAATATAATTCAACATTTATTGTGTTTAAATTATCAATGTATTATATTTCATTATTACACAACCACATCCAATATTTGATTCATCTTAAAACATGAAAAAAAAACTATCTTATATGTAAGATAATGTTAGTATATGTGAATTATCCAACATTTGATGAGATCTAAAATGTATTCATTTAATTATTCATTAAATAATAAAATAATACTTTTGTAGTTATTTTGGATAGTGTATTGAATAATTTTGATAATATAAAAAAGAACTAAAAGTACACAGATAAACCTTGAATTCTATATATCTATATCGTAAAGAAAGTCATGGACAATTAATTTATAACATTATCTATTGAATGATCAATAGAAATCCCTCTACTTAATGCTATATTCCTAAAAAATTAAACTCAGTATAACTATAAATCATATTTAATGAACATATCATGTATTTTTTTACACATTATAATTTCTAATACAATAATTATATAATATTTACAATATTACAAAATTTTATAATAAATTATAATATTGTAAATAAATTCTACCTTAAATTTATTGAGGTAATTATGAAAGGATTTATTTATTAAATCAATAATCAAAATAATCACATTCTTTAAGCCAAAGTGTATCATAAAACATTTATAGAGAGAATTTATAATTTACAATGAAAACACTAAGGAATCATGATTATTATATTTTTTATGATCTATATCTTATTTCAATCTGCGATATGAGAATTTTGTTTTCACTAATTTTGAATAATTTTGCAGTTTTCTAATATAATTGTTTAAAAAAAATTGTACGCATTTAGTTTATTTTGATTGTTTTTCCTAGAATTGAATCTAGAGAATTAAATTTTCCTAAAATGATCAAAATGTTAGTAAGTTACAACCTAGATCTACAAAACATGAATATTTTAAAAAGAAGTGAACAAGAATAATTCTTGATAATGAATTATTTAACAATAATAGTAGGAGATGAATTAGAAAAAAAATTACACCAGGACCATGTTATTATTTTATCGGTCATGATAATTTACAAAATCTTTTAATTGTTATATAAATTATGATAAGACACATTTTGAAAATCATTTTAGAATTTTCCATGGGGAAATTCCACCTTAGATTTTCATAGAGAAAACATATTAAATCACATATAAATAAACCCTTATTAAACACTTTTAAATATTTGGATTACTCAACTTGGATTTTCATAGATTTAAAAATCGGATAAAGAACATTCCAAAGTACGAGGATATTAAACAATGGAAGATCAACATGATGAAATTAAGTCTTATTATTTTTATTTATTTATTTTACTACTCATAGTTTTATCGATGGTGGACTATGACATTAAATTCCAATCCTATGATAAAACCCAATGATTTTTTTCTCTATTGTTGATGAATAATAGATTATTATTATTATTATTAAATTTATATTATAATGTTTAGTTTAGGATATAGTATTTTTTAGTTTTATATGATGAATTATTTAAGTTTTTTCTTAATTGTTTGAGTTCTTAATAATTATAAATTTCAGTGCCTAATAAATAATTAATAACATTATTTAGGTGGTTGAGAATCTTGAATATAGTGTGAATTTAACCCCTTTGACTCTTAACATTATGATAATTTCGAATCCATTTATGTTTTTTTGAAGATCTATAGAATTAATTCATTGATTATAATCCAAATCCCTGATGTCACATTTCTCTAGGTAATTATTAAACTATTTCAATTAAATTTCATTGGGGTTGAAACCTGAGCTCCCAAAATATTTCTAAATAGTAAATAGAAACTGACCATAAATTTTTAATCTTCACAATACACTTGCAACATCGTCACCATGTTTTTATCATTATGTATATGGAATCGGCTTTATGATATGTAGTGTTTAGATACCTTACAAGATATTAAAAATTAATTTCCATTTAATATTTGAATTTCAATTTATTTAATCATATATCTTTTTTATTTTAATGTTATACTCTACTAAAGTCTTGTACACATGATTTTTATGGTGTGGAAAAAAGATGAAAGATATATATTTTCATGAAATTTTACTCACGTGTTTTATTAAATAGATTGATAATTAATTAAATTATTATCATTGTCTTTAAAATAATAATTAGGAGATCAATGATAAAAAATTTCAATCACAGTAGGGTCATTTTTTAAATAAATTATATTATATTATTTAGTTTTATATTGTAAAAAATTATAATGTTCCATTTTTTTAGGGAAATTATAAATATCCAAATTTTTTAATTTTATAATTTTATAATATTTATTTTTAAATATTTTTTTTAACATAATCATGTTTCTTTTGAATAACTAATAATGTAGAGATATTTTTAGATACAATTACATTTTTATCTATCTTATATGAATATAAAAACAATTTATTTTAATGGTTAAATAGTTGAAAAAATTGGGATGCCTATAATTTTTACACTATTTTGTAATTTAAGATTACATAAAAGATCATATACAATTGAGTAATTATATTGCGATTTATATGTTGGCCACCATATTATCCATCAAAATAAGTGACAAAATTTATGGAAGGTAGAGGAAAAAGTCCTATGTGGTTATTCATGTAATGAAATCCATATCGATCATCTGATCATAGTGGACTTGGTTAGAAAGTTAATATGACAAATTAAAAGAATCAATTACTTGTAGGCAACCAGATATGTTAGGTTTCTCAAATTTATAGAGACCGTAGTTTTTTCTTAATAGAGACTTATCTTATTTCTGAGTTTTGGAGTCTCGAGTCACTAAAAAGGGTAAAATAGTTTTTCCACCCTGGTAAATGACCTCAAAAAGTTATTAAAATTGTTCTGTTGGAATCAAGACATGTTTTTCCCGTCGGTTAAATTATAGTATTTATACAGCTACTTAATTTTTTTTCTAATAATAAATATATATTTATAAATATATATTAATTACATGAGTGGAAAAAATATTTTTCATAAAAGAAATATAAGAAACCAATTCTAAAAATATAATTTGTTTCTAAAATAGGCTTTTTTCTATGATATATATAATTTATATTCTAGAGTGATGATTCACTAACTGATATATTTCAGATCCGAAATTAAACCACCAAACCATATATGTAATCAAGTATTTCTATATAGTATGGTGGTTTTGAAATGTCTATATTGAAGTTAAATGGAACACACTTGGAATAGTGGTAATGAAGTGGGTTTGTACGATTACATAGGAAGTGTTAGAAAAAATCCCTTAGTACATCATTGGGTTGAAATTATTGGCACAGATATTGGAATACATCCAAATAAAGTTTTGGGAAAGACTAGACGAGTTTTTAAAGAATAATTAAGGAGATAAATTAGTTATTTATGATTGAAATAAATATCACTATGAAAACACTAGTCACATCATGAAGTATTTAACAGTGAAATGAAAAAGTAATAGATATCCACGTATATGTATTATTCTTTGGAAGAATATGTAAGAGTCACATCAAACATGCGTGAGGTTTTATAATTTCTCACTAAAATAAGAATAGTAGCTAATCCATGACAGGTATAGTCACTCAATAATATAAACATGGAATATGGACCAATTTTGAAGGACAAAATCACAAGAGTAATGAAATCCATGATAGGATCCCAAGTGAAATAGATTCTGGGTTATTTTGGAGATAATTTTTTAATCAAAATTTTGTTGGCGGCATCATGACATGAATGGTGTTTCCTAAGTTAATATATAATATTCCATAAATAGATATGATTTTAAATTTCATAGGTGAGGAGAGTGCATAATATTATCACATTTTTAAAAAATTTGAGGCCACGCATCACACCATTGGAGGTATGGACACACCATGATTCGAATGAGACAAATTTTGAGGGTTCTACCCTTTTGAATCTATCAACTATATGGAGGATCAACATGTTTGGAGACTTTATATACAAAATTTTGTGTTTTTTGGCATCTATTCTATCCTTCAGTGATGAGAAGAGGAACATGAAGGTGTGTTTGTCAAATGATAAACATGATTTTTAGAAACAACATAATTTATTCATGTATGCTACGAAATTCAGAAACCACTAATTACAATCCATGGATATTTGTGTAATTTTTATATATGAATAATAACATCAGATATTATTATAAATTAAAAAAAGTTACATTTTATTGAAATAAGAGATCTTTCAATATTCATTTTCAAGAATATGTAAGCAATCCAGAGTAATCACATCAACACGAGTACAAGAAACTTGGAAAAATATTTTGTTAGAAAGTTCATCAACAACAGTGTTGGAATTCTGAATGGTATGGGTGATTATGTAGTTCACTGTAGCTAACTTGTTCAATAACTCAGACCATATTTTAGAGAGCTTCCACTAAATAGAAGATCTTGACATATTTTGGAAGAATTCTATTACAATTGATTTTATATATTTAAAAATAAGGATTAAAGATATATTATGAGGAGAACTTGATGAATCCATAATAGTAAGAAATATAAATGTATTGATTAAATTTAGGGAAAAATTGTGGATGTTATGGAAAAATTATTGATTAATAGAATGGAGTAAAATTCTTAAACCTATGATGGAATATTTGAGGAATGATAATCCATGAGTTATTATCACTAGAGGTTCATGGAGTTAATTTTTTTATTTAATAGAAAATAATGGATACACTCTTTTTGGATTAAATTCAACAGTTATTTATAGAGATAAAAAATAGAACACATGGGGTAGGTTAGTGATTTATGTATGTGAGAGTAGTGCATTTTTTATTTCTATAAGGGTTTTAAAATTGTTGGGTTAGTGTAGCCACATTCAATTATAATTCAAAATGTGTGTTTTTTTTTGTTTAATAGAAATTCATCATATCATGATCCTTATATTAACCAATTTTATATTAACCAAGTAAAATTTCTTGACTCCCTCTCCAATTATCATTAATCATTATATAAAAATTCATTAAGATAAGTTTTCCTAATAATAATGGAAAATATCATTTGTGAGGAGTTATTTTTGAAGGACTAAAATACTTTGATTCACCGCTGGCCTTAGGGTATGTACATTAACTAGGACTAAAAATTGGTATCAGTGTTGAGGTTTATTATAATGTACTTACTCATAAAAACAGAGGGATTAATTATCAACCAGAAGACAATTATGATAATTGAGAGAAAAAAATTCCAACTATATAACAATTGAATTCATCCATATTTCTAATCATTCAAAATATATTATTTTACATCAATAATATGTAAGATTTTTTTCCATCCTAGATGTCACATAATTATTTGAAAACTAATAAATTGAGTATAAAGCAGATTAAAAAGTGGTTAACATGGTTAGAGGTGATTTGGAAAACATATTATACATATCAATGAGGTCTTGTAAATCCCCAAACTCCATGTAAGAAAACCATAATCACATTTATAAATGTGATTCTAGTGAATTTGAGGCTAAATTTAAGGAACTATAGAGAAAGTACAAGGATCTAATAATTCACCCAATGAGTCTATCAATGCATCTTATGATCAATTAAACATTATTTTTGAGTACATATAAAGTATCGGAAAAAATACATGATGATATCAAGATCATTAAGTGGATATTGACAATACGAAGAATTTATTAATGTTATTTTCATTATTCTTATATATAATTTCGAAAGGGATGTGATTTTGGATAGTATTCATAGTACTGTCATTACATATGAGAGGAGGAACATGAACAATGAGTTCTTGATAAAGGAGAATTATTAGGATTTTATGTTCAAGGAAATTAACAAAACTCATGATCAAAGATCATCTAGTTGATGGGAAAATTAATGAGGTGATTTATTTCCTTTACTCAAAACTGAAAATTATCAAAAGGATTATTTAAGTGAAAGATTCCAATTTCTTAATTCAAATGCATAAAATTCATAAATATAAACAGAAAGTATCCAAATAAGTTATGTAATGATGCATAATGAAATCATAAAAGGATAAAAAAGAAGAAATAATTTAAGAAGGAAATTATTTAAGAAGTTTAAATTTATTTCCTATGATTTTTTCTCTCAAAATAATATAATTGGTAAATTTTGAGGACTAAAAAGACCATGGATAGGAATTTCATATAGTGTTCATTAAACATCATTGGAAGACAATTAAGATGAATATCCTTACCTGTCCAAGTGGGGCCCATTCCACAACTCCTAAAAACCACCTCAAAAGAGTAGGGGCAAGTGAAAAGTATAGAGTAGGCATATATCTAACATGAGAGGCATTTCTTATGTACCTATACACACAAAAACATCTCAAGGACCAAAAATTGATGAAATTTAAAAACCAATAAATAATATGCATGTATACCACTATCCAAACCAGTATAGTACAATAAGAACTAATTTACAGTAATGTAAACAGAGCCAAAATACATGCCCACCAAAAGAATGAGTATGTTGAATATTAAGTACAAATTTTTATCAAAGTAGGTATTGGGACTGATACATGAATTTTTAAGAAAACCTCATCTGTTTTGAACTCAAAATGTTAATTCATGTCTTAGTCTGCCCTAAAATCTATCAAAAGATCACTTGCATGTACAAGAAACTACATTTTCGAGAAAAGATCCTATAGGAGTGAGTATATAAATACTCAACAGTATGCCATGAAACCAAATAGAATTACAATTAGGAAGATATAGTCATATATGTAGTATATCTCTAAAAAACATATAATAATAATATCCAGATACACTCTAACCAAGACATGTAGTCTAGAGGTAAGTCAGAACTACCGCCTACACACAATAGATATTCAACTTAATGATTATATGAAGCACTCATCTGGGAGAACATACCAATAGGTATGATAGCACTGATGATGATTATTTGAGAAGTATTATTCACCAAAAACTGTAATGAGAGAGATATACTGATAGATATGAAGAGAGATATGATACCATAAATAAAGATCACAACTAAGGCCATGTGGTGAAACCAAAAACTCCATATGTATTAACCTGCTAAGTAGATGATGGATGCCCAGTGAATTTGGTCATATAAATTACAAAGGAATCATCCTTGGTCTTTAATAATGAAAAAAGGATCCAGCTATGGGCCCCTCAAAAGGAATTCCTGCGACTCTATCCAGAATGTCCAAGTGAAGGGATCATACATTATCAATATGAAATGATATGCATTATCCTTCAATGAATGTATCAATAATATGATCTATAGAAAATCATGTCCAATATAAGATGGATAAGAGATTCATTCCTTGTATAAATGGGAACATGAAATGTAGTAAAGTCACATGCCATATCCCTAGACCCTCGGTAATTCCTATGTACACTATCACATGTCATTTAGAAAATTTCTTGTAGATGATGGGTACACATTGTGTTGATGGTTCAAAATCCATGTACTATAATCTGAGGTCCACCTGTGTATTCTAGAAATATGCCAGTACACATTTTCAACCCTTGTCTGTCTTCCTCTATACCAGTATACAGAATAACCCAGGTAATCAGTATGGGCCATGTCGTGTGGTGGGGTAGATGATGTATATGAAACCCATGTACTCTAACCCATTTTAATATAACTATTGAGATACACAATGAGTCTCAGGGAAGTCCCCATATACCATGTGATAGGGGTCACACACTATGGGAAACTTTGATGCCTCCAGAAATCCTGTCTACCACTGTGTGGGGGTGAGACGCCTTACAACCCCATGTTACACACCGTGTTCACTGTGAATTTCTAGAACCTCCATTCTACTTCCATTTACCTCGTCCAATCCTTTGGTGTTCAATCCAATGCTCCTTTCACCAAAAAATAATAGATCCATGGTCATCTCCCCATTGAAACACCGAAATGGATAGTTTTAGGATTTTAATTGGCTCAAAAAACTGATTACAATCACCCACACTAATGTCGGGTGATGAAGGATATATCTTGAATCACTCTAATCAATCTATAAACACCATAATAATGCCCCAAAAGGTTGTCAAGATTCCATATCATTAATTTTGGATTTTTGTTCATTTAAATGGAAGTGAAACGAACAACTCTTCATAAACAACAAATAAAGTAAAGATTGAGTAGAATATCATTGGAGAAAACACACAAGAGAAACCCAAGGAATGAACCTATGATGTTGTTCATTATATCCACATTTCCATTACATAAGAGAAGCCAATAATTAAAAAACATTTCTCAATAATCAAAACCCTCATAAAACTCGCAATCATATCCCATCCCACAAGAACGAGTGAATCACATATCAACATGTTCGTTGGTTGGTCAATATTCATCATTGGATTTATGACTGTGGAAAAGAAATCATAATAACATGCCCTATCTTTGGGTTGGATCGTTCAGTGGTTATTATTGATCATCACATCAACATCGTTGATGATATCTATCAAAAACATCATATATTGATCTCTGATATTCAATCATGTCATAGTTCGCTGTTGATAGAGTTCTCCAAGTTCTATCGAGAGCCACATGGAAATCCAATGGTTATATGTATAACCCTAGACTCCTTCCAAATGATTCATTAAAAAAAGGAAACACCTATGAATTTGGGAAAAGATAAAAGAAAATAAATTCTTATTTTATATAATTTATTAAAATCCTAAAAAAATACATTTCACAACTGACCCATGTCAGCTGATGTTTGGGCTTGCCGAGGGTAATCTTTCTACTCTGAACGCAATGATTCCCTCCCATTTCTGATTCAAGAACCCATTTATTTGTTGTTCCACTTAATCATGTAAAAAAATGTGCATGCTATTTCCTATATTTTATATTATTCAAATATTTATTCAGGGCACACCAGCCCTCAAAATCACATATCATTTAAATGTATATTCGCAAATTATTTCAAAATATTATTAAAAACTAATCCATGGAAAACTATAGAAAATTACATTCTCCCAACCATGGGTATTTACATCTCTGAAATGCTTAAACGAAGGCTATGAAAAAAGATGTGGGTACTGGGCATGAATTTGAGCCTCCCACTCCCATATGCACTCCTAGAGGTTCTTATGTTGCCAGCATACATGCACATAAATAATTTCTCACCGATTAAGGATAATCTACATTCGATCCTTGATATCCACTAGGTACACAACAAAATTCACTCCATCCTTAATTTCTAGCTCCTTGCAGTCAATGATGTGCGATGGATCATGAACATAACTCCTTAATTGCGATATATTGAAGACATAATTTTCCCAGCCCAATTGTGGGGATAGAGTGTAGAACCCAAAATAAATAAAAATAAATTTAATATAAAATTCATGAAATAATGATTATCTATGAAAAAACATATTTTAATTATAGAAGATATTTATAATCTAGTTGTTAGAGATAATTTTATTCTTTTGTGTTTTGAATTTCAAAAAACAGAATTACAAAAATTCTGATAAGTAATATATTTGGAGCCAGATAGGTTCAACAAACATTTTTTCGTGAATGGAAACTTGACCCTCATGAATAGTAATCACCTTTATGAATATTAATACCACCCTTATGAATAGTAACCTCACTAATGTAAGTGAAAATAAAATTTAGTCACCTTATAAATGAGAGTAAATATTTTAAAAATTAATAATTAAGTGTTGATATTTTTCAAGTAATAAATATTTAATTACATTATTTATGTAATATCATTATTTCTAAATAATTTTGTTTATAAAATGTATTTCTAAATAATTTTTTTCTGTGTTTTTATGATAATTTTATGATACCTCTGTTAATTTGTAAATGGATTATAAAATCAGTTTTAAAAATATGATATGATTATTAAAATTAAATACTGATTTTAGTTAAAAATTAAATTTCAATTTTATAGAAATATATTTTTATTAAATTAATTCCAATTTTAAATTATACACAATGAAAAATGGTAATGGTGAATTTTTTGGATTTTTTTTTGAAATACATCATTTTTGGGAATAGTAAATATATGGTAATTTACGGTATAAATACATTATAAGATAGAAAACTATTCCTTCAATCATGGATGATGTAATCACACATAGTTCAATCTGAAATTAACTTATTAAAATTATTGGTCCCAATAATCAACAATATTATTTGTCTTGAGGAATGAAATAAAGTAATTAATAAGATATTCAAAAATCACCCCTCATTTACTATAAAATCTACCCCTCACTCCATCTTCTTTTTATTACTTTAAGACCTGAACCTTCTCAATGTTCGTCCAAAATAATATTCCATATTCTCTACCCATGTCAATGATCCCTTGGTCTTTCTGAAATACCAAAACTGTTTCCCTTAATGAGGTTCTCAAGGAGGTTATTTGAAGGGGTAAATCTTCTTCCTTTTTCATTTGGTTTCTTTCCAATTTTTCTTCTTTTGTTATTATATCCTATCCTCTTATATCTAATTGATCATGATAAATATATTATCGTATATATACATTAATTATATCAAGTTAATATAATAACAATTATAAATCTTATTACTCCCCCTCATTTATTTTACAAATGAAATCATCGTCCGGGATGTGCCAATTTACAACCTTCATGGACGATGGAGTTTCGTTCTTCGGATTATTCATAAAATATATTCATGAATCCTTTGAAATGTTTCAGAATGATTTTAAAATTTATATTAAAACCAATTTTTTATATTTTGGATTTAATATATTTATATAATACCAAGAGATAATACAAAATTAGATAGTTATGATCAATAACCACCCTAATTTTCTAATTAATTATCACTAAATTTATTATATATTGATTCATCCCCATAATATATAAACAAATGATATATATAACCAATTACACCATTTTTATTCCCATTAAAAAAATTCAATTCCAATTATATAGAATTATTCCCATTTACATCGACATCATTACATATAATTATGCAAACCGATTATGAAATCAAGGAAATAACTACTTTGGAACGACACAATTCAACCATATAAATTATCAGTAATGACATAAAAAACGCAAAAGAAGGATAATGAAATAAATACATGAATATAAGGTTATGAATTAATTAATTAATGGTTTAGTATTATTATTAAAGAAGATAAGTTTAAATTAAGAACACATTCTAACGTAAGTTAAGGGTTTTCTAACTAGACAACATTTTTCCTTCGGGTTACACTTTTCCTCTCTTAATACCATTTAATTTCATAATTTTTATTATTTAATCCTCATAAATTGTAATTCAATTCTCTTCATATTTGTACAAATCATAATCCTTCTTTATTTTATGGGTAGTTAAATATTCTTATAATGAACTTTCTCAATTATTCAGGATAAACAATCCCAATTCAACAGAACTAATAAAATTCTTACCTATTTTAAATTGCACTCTATAATAACTTTTTAGAATTATTTATTTTAATAAAAACACTATTTCATGATTTTAAAACTAACATATTTTATTTTAAGTATTATAAAATTAGTTTTCCAAAAGAAGTATTATATTCAAAGTAAAATTTTAATTCTCTCAAAAATTCCTCGATGATTTTTAGAGTATTTTTTCCAATTTCGACCATTATTTCAAATTTAATTTATTATTGTGGTTAATATATAATTTTTATAATGTATCATTTTATATTAAATGGTTTATGAAATATTTGACTATGGATGTTCAATCTTGACACCATTTACCATACTCTTCAGAATTCATAGTGTGTATGTATACATATTGCGGTATGTTATTTAACATGTTATTGTTTTTTATGTTTAGCCTCTTTCATATGTGTAATGGTTCCAAATGGAAGTAATGGAAACCCCATGAATGAATGTGTACCATGTACGGTTTAACATCTTATGAAAAATAAAGATTTTGGTTCTTAATATTCAATTGGTGTGAGGAAACATATAACTATACTAGGAAAGATGACTCAGGTTACGAACAATAACTTTATCCATATAAATTTCATGATCCAGAACATCAAAGAGATATGTTAGTCTGCTTCATGTGAAAAAATCCCCTATCATTAAGTGGGACTATAAACCCATTCATAGTGGAAGAGTGGATAAGTTCCTTATAGAAGATATTTCATACTTTTAGATATAATTAGAGAGATAAGGATATCATGGAAGTTTATCACCTATCGATAGATGTAGATTATCGATGGTTATAAATTAAAGACACAAAGGAGGAGGAATTAAAAGAATAAAAATAATGGTGTGACATTAATGACATATTCTTAGAAAAAAATTTTCATTGAAAACATCAAGCAGATATGGGGAGTTAATTCAAGAGTTTGAAACAAATAAAGTGGAAGAAAATGTTGTAAAAATGAATCAAATTTTACTAGTATATCAAATAATATTGTGGAAAACATACGTTATATGAGGATCATGGTTGATCATTTCGGTTATGGTATAAAACCTTTCCTCTAAAGGTAATTGGTTTCATAATCATTCTCATCACACAAATACATAATATTATGTGCAACCAAGAGAGAGAAATAATTGTATGTGTTTTATTACATTAATGGAAATAAATATAAGAAAATGGTTTTAGGGTAAATAATGGATAAAGGGAAGAAAAAATGTGTAGTATTCCAAAATGTGATACAAGTGAAACGAAACACCTCATATCCTGCATAAAAGGAAAATGAGTATATTTTAAATGTCGAGAAAGAGGCCACATATATCATGATTGTATGAGAAATAAAGAATAAACCAATTTTCAATGCTATAATTTCAAAGAGATGGGACATTATGAATATTATTCTCCTCAAAGTCAAGGAAAATTTCCCTAAAAAGGAATAGGGAGAAAAGCCAATATTATAAAATCACAACTACTAAGGTTAAAGTTATTAATGATGTGGTGGTATGAACTTTAGTTGTTTTCTAAAAAATAGAAAATTATTTATTTGATTCTAGATCATTGAATTATTTTATATCATTCTAGTGTGCTAGGAAAACCAAGCATTTCCAATTGGATTTAATAATTGATTGTACGGTCCAAACATTTAAGGTAATTATAATAGGAAGAAATATGTGTCAATCCATCCCTCATATGACACAAAAACGCACTTTATTTGATGACCATATCATCCCACCCCTTATTGAGTTTGATATAATTATTGGTATGAATTGACTTTCAAACTACGTTGTGAGAATATATTGAAAGAAGATGAAGGTTAATTTTTTGAGAATGGTGTATAATCTCTTATCTTTATAGATGAAATATCAACATTTTATTCTTATCTATATCCAACCACAATAGCTCAAGTGATTGAAATTCTTGAGAAGGATGAGAATGATATTTATATGGGTGATGGAAGAAATAATCAAGTTGAGGATGTACCTATTGTGTAAGAAAACAATTGTTTTCTTCTGAAGGATTTACCTAAAAATCCTCGGGAGTGTGAAGTTGAGTTCACTATTTATTTAATTCATCATTCAATACATATATGAAAAAAACTTATACAATGGCCTCTGTAATGTTATTAGAACTAAAGAAAAAACTAGAGTAATTGAGTGATAATGGATTTATCCTCCCCTTTATTTCTCCATGGGGAAACCCTATTATATTCACTAAGACGAAGGATGGATCTATGATGTTGTGCACCAATTATAGGGGGATCAATGATATTACAAAAAAAGAACAACTATCCTCTTACATGGATTGATGATTTATATGATCAATTCCACAGAGCCCAATATTTTTCGAATGTTGACATTTAATATAGATATCATCAGTTTCGTGTGAGGAAAGAATAGGTTACAAAAATAGCATTTTGAACAGGGTATTGGCATTATGAATTTATAGTAATGCCTTTTGGAATGACTATTTCACCATTTTTTCAATGATATATTTAATAGAATTTTCAATAAGTATATAAATATATTTATTGTGGTATTTTGTTGATGATATCTTGGTATACATAAAAAATGATGAAGATCATAATAATAACTTGAGCATTAATCTGGAGACTATTAGAAGAAAACAATTATTTATGATGTTTAGAAATTTTGAATTATGGATTTAATAAGATTCTTTTCTGGGCTATATTATTCTCGAAAAATGGAATATTAGTATACCTTACAATGAAATAGGGTGTTCGAAAATGTCCTACACCAACAAACATATATGAGGTATGTTGTTTTTTTGGTTTAGTATGATATTTCTATTGCTTCAATCATAACATCACCTGATTAGAAAACCAATCCACCAAGCATACTCCTAAATGGGATATGTCTATATAGAAAAAGAAAAGAGAAAAATTCTTTGAAGAATTTATGAAATGATAAGGGAATTCTCTAATATTGACTATTATATTGGAAAATGGTGGATTTTTTATCTATAGTGATGTATCAATGGAAGGAAATGGATGTGTTCTTATACAGAATGATAGAGTTATTACTTGTGAAACAAGGAAATTAAACACTCATGAATATAAATATCCAACTCATGATATTGATTTAGAAACATTATCCGTTTCCTTAAATATATGAAGACACTATCTAGGTTGTGAAATATGTGATATATATACAGATCACAAGAGTAGGAAATATATCTTCTCCTAGAAATAACTAAACATGAAGAAATGGTGATGGATCAAGTTACATGATGATTGTGATTTTTCAATCCACTACCACCAAAGGAAATAAAATAAGGTTGCATGTGCATTGAGTAGGAAGGACTATGGAGTTCTAAACCAAATGAGGGTTGAATGGGATCGTATGTTCATGGATTTAGTAAAGATGGATATGAAAATTTACAAAGAAGGTGAGTCAAAATTACATTTTAAAATAATTTCCCAAACTTCATTATTAAAAAATAATTAAATTATTTCATCTTTATGATGATGATATTAAAAATAATGTTAATGTTTTGAATGATGGGATTTTGAAAGACATTGTGTATGAGGATGGAATTTTGAGAAACAGGAAGATGATTTGTATTCCCGCTATACCTGATCTAAAATGTAAGTCATTAGATGATGCCCATTATTTTAATTTATCAATACATATAGGTATCACTAAGATGTATATTTATTTGAATGAACATTTATTGTGGGATAACATGATGTGGTAAATTGTTGATTTTGTATCAAGATATTTTGTCTTTATATTTGTGAAGGCCAAAAGACAACATCCATGTGGAGTCATGAAACATTTTCCTATTCCCACACGAAAATTGGATGACATAAACATTTATTTTGTAACTAGATTACCCATAACTCTAAGAATGAATGATGAAATATTGGTGATTGTTGATTGACTTTCCAATTCTGTACATTTCATCACTATAATAATGGATTTTCCACTTCAGTGCCTTACAATACTATATATTAATGATGTTTTAAGACTTTATGGAGAAAATATCCCAATAGAAATTGATTATGTTCAACTATTCACTTCAAAATTCTCAAAATATCTTCAAAAGTATTTGGGTAATGAATTTCGATTTTATATTTCATATCTCCCTGAAACTAAAACGAAATCTGAATGGATGAATCAAACATTATAAAAAATGTTGAGATCATATTCACTTGAATTTCAAGGTATGTGGGAATAGTATTTACCTATGGTGGTGTTTTTCTAGAAAAATAGTCTCCATTATAGTATTCAAATAGCGCCATACAAAGCATTATATTGAAAGAGATTTCATACTCTGACATGTTAGAAATAATTAGGTGAAAGAAAGCTTGTATTCTCAGAGAATTTAGAGAAAACAATAAAAAAGGTAAAGGCTATTCAAACTCATATCAAAGAATCTCAAATAATGAAAAAGTGATATGATGATTATCGAAGGAAGGATTTGAAATTTCATGTGGGAGATAATTTTTTCATAAAATTATCTCTATGGAAGGGTGTTATAAGATTTTGGGAGAAAGGGAAACTAAGCACCAGGTACATTGGTCCTTTTGAAATTATAGAGAGAATTTTAGTTGGGGAATATCATTTAGTAATGTCTCATATCCTATATATGGTACACAATGTGTTCTATATGGCTTTTTTAAGTTAGTACATGCCAGAAACAGCACATGTAATCACATCTGAAGGAGTAGAATTGGATCCTAACTTATCTCACTATGAAGAGCCTATCCATATCCATGACACTAAAGAATATTTTTTGAGGAATAAGATGAATCAAATGTTAAATGGGCTTTAAATAAATCATAAAATTGAATAGGTGATGTTAGAGCCTGAGGAACTTATGATGAAGAGATACCCTAATCTTTTAATGAGGTGGCATTTTGGTAATTGTGAGGATGAAATTTTTGTAAGTGGGGAAGAATATAGCACCCCAAATAATTGAAAATAATTTTAATAAATAATGAATAAAAAATTGATTATATGAGAAACAAATAGTTTGTTGTTGTTGAAGATAGGTATAACCTATCAGTTAGACATACATTTTAGCTTTTATGTTTTGAATTTTCAAAACGGTACATAGACAGTTTCACTCATTAAGATCTTTAGGGTGATATAGGATCACCTATCATTTTTTTGAATAGTAACATTACTTTTTTAAATAGTAATGTACCCTTATGAATAGTAATATGACCCTTATTAAGAGTAACCTCATCCATGTAAGTAAAAATAATAGTTAGACATATTATAAAAGAGAGTGAATATCTTAAAAATTAATAATTAAATATTGATATTTTTGTGAGTAATAAATATTTTATTACAATTTTAAATTAATATTATTTTAAAAAAATGAAATTCATATTCATAAAATGTTTTCCTTTAAAAATATTTTGTTTTCCTATTATTTTTGGGTAATTATATAAGACCACACTTAATTTTTGAAAGTATTATAGAATCATTTTTAATTTTCAGATAGACATTTTTCATGTAAATAAATATTTTATTTAAAAATTAAATTTCAAATATTTAGAAAACTATTTTGATAAAATTGAGTCAATTTTTTTGATAATAAATCTTGAAAAAATTTTATAGAGACATTTGGGATTTTTTTGAAATACATTAATTATTTGTGAATAGTAAACTATGGCAATTTACATTATAAATACATTATAACATAAGTACACTATTAATTTGCATCATAGATGATGCAGGAAACTTTTTTTGGAACTAACATGAACTTGTCACAGTTTTTGGCCACAATAATCCACATTATTTATTATTTTTAAAAAATAATAAAATAATGAATAAGATGTTCCAAATTCACTACTCTCTTCCGCTTTTAAAGCCATCCCTCTCCCGCTATTCTGTTTACTCCTCTAAGATTTGAGGCATCTCATTGTTCTGTTTGAATATTATCATCTAGTCCCTCCCCACGTGCAAGAGACTATGTTATTTCAAAAATACCATTATCATTTTATTTAAGGAGGTTCTTAAGGAGGTTATTTCAAAAGGTAAATCATCTTCCTTTTTCTTTTAATTTCATTTCATTTTATTATATTTTAGAATTAATTACTAAAATATTCTACCTAAGTGATCATTATTACTCTATTATAATATTTATACTCGAGTTATATCATGTTAATGTAATAAATATTACCATTTTTTTAATCTCCCTCTTTTATTTTATAAATGAAATCATTGTCCGAGAGGTGCGAATTTACAATCTTCGAAGGCAATGATGTTTCATTATTTAAATGCTTCTAAAATGTTGTTTGTAAAATAATTTTAATGGTTGATATATATTGAAAATTTTAAATTATAACACTTTTTTATGTTTTGTATATAACATATTAACATAATGAGAGGTGATAATAAAAAATGAGTTTGTCATGATCAACAACCGTCGAAATAATCAAAAAATTATAACTAAATGTATTACTTAATGATTTATCCTCAAAATATATAACCAAATGATATATAAAACCATTTACACATATATATTCTAATTAAAAACATTAAATTCCTATTATTTAGAATTATATCAATTTACATGAACATCATTACTTATAATCAAGCGAACTAATCATGAGATCATGGAAACAACCACTTTAGAACGATGGAATTCAATCATAGAACATATAAATAAGGCCATAAATGAACATAATAAAAATATAAAGAATAAAATAAATGTAGAAAAAATTATGTATTAAATAATTAATGTATTTAATTTGATTTTCCATGAAGTTAAGGTCAAGTTCAGAACACATTATGACATTAGGTAATGTTTTTCTTACAGAACATCCTTTTTCTTTCGGGTTAATCACTGTCCTTCATAATGAAAATTAAATTATTAATTTTTCTTATTTAGTCCTCACAAATTATGCGTTAATATTCTATATCTATGGAATGATATAAATCCTTATATATTTTTTGGGGAGTTAAATTTTTCATAAATAAATTTCTCTATTCTTCCCGATAAACAAGGCCGATTCAATGGAACACTTTTAATTCGTTCTTTTTTATTTAAATTACACTCTATAATATACATAAAAACACTATTATTTTTCAAAAACCACTAATTTAATCCTGGAAAAACAACTTTAGTTCATTTATGGTTTTATACTATGATTTTTTACAAAATAAATATTCTTTTCAAAGAAAATGTATATTTTTCTCAAAATTTCCTCAATGATTTTATTAGAGTAGTATTGTCTATTTAAACACATCTATTTAATTTTATGTCTTATTGAGGTTAATATCTTATTTTTATCATCTAACATGTTGTATTAAATGGGGTTTGATTAGTTAGATCATGAGTGTTCTATATTGATGCCATTGAATATACTACTCATAGTGGTTAGTGTTTATGTGTACAGATCAGGGAAAGTTAATTCTTATGTTCATGTTATTTATGTTTAACCCCTTTCATATAAGGAATTAATTGTACATATCAATTGATGGGTGGGAACATCTATATCCTCTATATGCATCAGCAGGTCTCATGAAGCAAAACAGAATTCGATTTTGGCTAAGGTTGTACCCTAGTATTCTCAGATGTCATGGAGAAGGCCTTGAAAATATGTTTCATATGTATGACATTATGCATTCCATATTTGGTATACTTAATTGATAAACCATGCGATTATTTTACTATTATAATATAATTGGATTTGTTCCATTCTCATATGAAATTTAATTGTAATTCTTTAATAATCATTCATTCCTTCCATATTGTGCTCAAGAATATTTTCAAAGGAATGAGTTTTTAGTTGTAAACTATGCCTAGTGTTTATTTTTATGATAATTTCAATAGCATTACTTATCATTTCTGAGCATCTGATCTAACCACATTCTTATCTTTTATTTTCCCCAGGTTTAGAATTTGAATAAATGAATGACTTGTAGGGATATTTTATGATTCATAGTTATTTCTATTGGAATTTATATTTTATATTTCATTTCAAGATCTAATTTTTAACTTATGTATGTATCTAATTTTTTAAAACTACTAAAATATTTAATAATTTTGGAGAATAATTTATTGTAATCATGAAAATTTAAAAAAATTATCCCCTAGCTTCGGGAAACTGGAGTTGGGGAGTTACATAGAGCCATATGGCACACCACATCGCTAAATATACATAATATCTGGAAGGGGCTGATAAACATTAGAGACAACCTTCCACCATAGCCAAATCTCTATAATCCTTATTGAGGTGAAAGTCAATTGAAGATATGGTATCATTCCATGAACTCCAAAGGCCTCTGTTTCCAATCAGGATATGATTTATGATGGATATGTGAAATCATCATCCACTCCTGGAAGATATAAACCTTCTCAGTAGTACCTCACACTAACTATCGGCCCATGAGGGCTGACACTTCTGGGTTATTCTAGAAAAGGGTTTATCAGTAGGTTCACCCACAAAATCCTCAAATGGTTCCATAAAAATGGTGGAAATGTATCTTTTTTATATGAAAAATCCTCCAGAGGTAGATGATCCTCCCAATTATTGCTGAAGTACAACATGAAAACCCACATGTTATCCTCCAAGACATTAATGGTCTTCTCATTCAAGTCAACTATCTGGGGGTGAAACACCCTGATCAAATGTAACTTTGTCCTAAATGCCTCCTTATATTCCCATCAATAACTATAATATAAAATGGGAATCACGAGAAAGACTATCATTTATAGGACATTATAGAGTTGAACTATCTAATAAACATAGAGGCTTCCCAATATATCTACATAACATTGTTTTCGAATAGATAGGAATTGGGCTAACTTGGTGATCCGGTCTACAATCACAATGATTTTATCAAGTCCCATGGGCATATGTGTTAAACCCATCACAATGTTCATAGAAACTCATCCCACTTATATTATATAACCTAAAGGGGTTGTGCTAAACCAGATGCAACCTGGTGCTCATCCTTCACCTACTAGAACATAAGGCTTTGGAAAACGAACTCTATAACTACATTCTTCATTTTTATCCAATAAAACTCACATAAAAGGTCCTGTTAAATGTTCTCCACTCTAATATATACCACAAAATGGTATGTATGAATCTCCCACAGAAACTCCTCCCACAATTCCACTGGTACAACCATGCGTTCTCTGAAAAGGACTACATGCTCCCCACCATTAGAATATCCACCAAGAGTATTACCTATGGAAGTGTGAGCACATAGAGTCTCACAGTTGGTATCCCTAAGATATCCCTCCTTGAGTCATTGTAATATTGTAGGGGTTAAATCCATCAACTGAATGTAAGATTGTCCATATCTGTCCATAAATGATATCAATAATGAGAAAAACTAATGTGACACCTTATTCAACAACTTTGAACTAAATCTCTTGCTATGAGAATCATCTACCATGTTTTACATTCTATGAGTATATATAATATCAATGTAAATGTATAGTAGGAACTCTATCCACTGACTTTGTCTCAAGTTCATATCCTTCTAAGTGAATATATACATGAGACTCTTGTGATTAGAGTAGATGACTAATCAGTCGATCATCAGGTAGTGTATCCACATCTTATGTGCGAACAATACTTCTTCCTGCACAAGATCATGGGTCGTGTATTTATGCTCATGTGTCCTCAACCAGGTTGAACCATAGGCAATCACCACTTTCCTCTCCATCAGGACATAACCATGTCTGGTCTCCGATGCATTGAAGAACATTACGTACTAGACACCCTCCAATGGAAATCGTAAGATCATAGGACCCATTAAACACTATCTCAACTACTGAAATGACTTATAGTACTTCTCTATCCATATGAACGGCTACCCCTTTAATATCAAAGATATAATAGGTGCTTATATCCTGTAGAAATTAGGTATGAATCCACATTAATTGCCCTCAGACCAAGGAAACTGTACACATCCATCATGCTCCTTGGTGGTTCAAATTCTAACACTTCTGCAACAATTTCTAGGTCTACCACCACTCTATCTATTGAAATAAAATGTCCTAGAATGTGGACCACCTAAATCCATAACTATAATTTTGAGAGTTTATTATAATAATATTTCTCTTATAGTATGTCCATAACCATCCTTAGGCATCTATAGTGATCCTCCTCTAACAAAATACATCTAAATGTTGTCTTTTTTATATTATAATCTTATACTTTCAGCTGATGATATCCTAATCAAAGGTTAACCTTTGAGAACAATCATGCCCCTCTCAACTGATCAATGTGGTCATCAACCCTCAATAGTGGATACTTGTTCTTCCCGATCATCTAGATTAAGAACATGTAGATACATACAACCTCAACCTCCCATCTAACCTTTTTGAAAACAAAACTGGGGTTTCCCAAGGTGAAACACTAGGTCTCATGAAGAACTTCCAATACAAGTCCTCTTAATACACCCATGGCATACAACGATCTACGATAGCCATATGATATGGTAGTATTGATATATATTCCATCTCGTGGTGTTAGTTGATGTAGAAGTCTATCTCCTTGTAGGAAGGTAAAACTATTACAAATTCTGGAAAGACCTCCCCATACTACTCCATTACAACTGGGAACTGAAAACTAATAATGTATACTGCTTCAAGGATTATGGTATCCAACTCATGAGTAATTGAATGCACCTTCATATAACTGATTTCACACAATGATTACAAGGATTACCATTCACCAACAAGGAAAAACCTCATTCCATCACTACAGACACACCAAAACCATAATCTAAAACAGTCAATTTTGGCATAGAACATGAATAACAAGTCTATAACATGGATTACATCGTAATGCCTCAACATTTCCACCAAAAGGTTCCAACCAAAACTCTCACCTCCAAGGTTCAGGTCTCATTGTCAGCATAGATTTGGGATCATTGAGTCTTCTCTAGTGGGTGTCTCAAAGTTTAAGGGTCTAGTCAACAGTTCAACTGGAATCTCTAGGTCTCAAACAAGATTTGATGCATGAATAGAATGACAATAACCTATTTATATAATTTCTAAATGTAATGTAGAAATGACACAAATATTACGTTGACTCATTCTCATAGCCCTTGGGTTATATTCTTTCACTAAATGCAGCATTCCCCACCCCTTTTCTCCAGATCCTTGAGCCTAGAGTTTGCCTTCTGGAGGTGGTGGTCGTAACAAGTCCAAATCTCATCCACCTCCTACAACTATCCCAGCTTATTTTCCATTTCCTCCTCCATGAGGATCTTCTGTTCTTATCAATTTCACTACCACGATGGTACATCCACTATATCCCTATTACCCGCATGTGCGGGTCAAAAAATCTCAAGCGAGATGACCTTGACCATCACATGAATATCATCACATCTAATTAAGCTCACTAGACCTATCATGAGAGAACTAAGCCATATATACTCTATCCATGCATATCCTCCTGAAATTTATTCCATGTTCGGATCCATGAGACTGATGCAAACTCCCTTATACCGAGGTATGTACACTTTCTTGTACACTTCATACTACTACAAGCTATATATTCTCATCTCAGAAGCCTTTTACCACCAAATATTGGCCAAGAACCCCTAAATACATTGGAATTTATATAGGTATAATAATTTCTCAAGTGTCCCTATGTATACATTTATCAAAGGATCGAGCCATAATATACTGATCTCTATCCCTATTCATCGAGTTCCGGGAATTGTTGGTCACCATCGATGAATAATCATTCATGGTCATAATTTCATACAAGACCCTAAGAAGATCTTGTATATGCATATCTCTCAGCGTATAAACTTAGAGAACTTCTCTAATGACGTGCTCAATATCTTCCCATCAAAGGTTCACCTCTTCATCAGTCTGGACAACCAAACTCCACCATCACATAGATGAGTATTGCAGAAGGCTCACAGCTAGGATCACCATCTAATCTGATGGTGTCAGGACAAAATAGAATACTTATTTCACATCCTAAAGCCAGTCCTCGACCACCTTACGATCGATCTCACCTCATAACCTAAGGGTTCTTTATATCTAGACTCATGGAGCATGCTCAGACTGTGCACCTTGTCTTCTAGTACTGTAGATACCACGTGCTTCTCTACTAGTGGTGGTATACATGGTGCACCACATGGAGGAAACATCTAGTGAACTAGCCCCTATATTGAAGCCTTATCACTACGGTTATCATCTTCATGATTGAGTTCTTGAATCATAGTTTGTCTGCATCTTAGTGGAATCCTATAAGAAAACAAGATATACCTCAGTCAATAAGTATATCTTGAGAGCAAACTTAAGAAGGACATAGAAACACAGCCAATTTTTATATGATTAATGTACCAATATTTTCCCTTTAACTAGTGTTCTCGTGTACTATGTTGAAAAGTATGTTATTATTGTCATGGTTTCTGGATATGTTAATCACCCGCACCACCACTAGAATCCCAAAACTGAAATATGAACTCAAAAAACGGAACACTATTGACCCAAATCAATTTCAAAGGCTCCTAGTCATACGATAGAACTGAACCACTCTGATAACACTCTGTCATGACACGTCCTAGTGGGACATGTGTTATGAATTTTCAAGAATCCCTCCAATAGAACAGGGGATTGTGACTAGAAATGAGTTGGCATTTCCCTAACACATAAGTAATTGTTTATGTACTTCTAAGCACAAACAAATATCAAAGCCCACAAATGTTGAAATTTAAAAACCAAAAAGAAAAGAATGCATGCACACCAATATCCTAACCACCATAGTAATATGGGAAGTAAAGTGCATTAATGTAAACCAGGCCAGAATAAAAACCCACAAAAAGAAAGATTACATAAAAAATGATGTCCAACCTTCAAAAATAGGTACTGATATTGCTCCTTAAAATCAAAGGAACACCTGGGGCTGCCTGAAATCACAAATCTATTTTCGTTCCTAGTTTTCCCTAGTCTCTGTCAAAAGGTCACTCTTCTACACAAGACATGACACGTGTGAGAAAATCCCATGCAGGGGTGAGTATAACAATAATAAGTGAAACACCCTAAAACCACAAAGAAATACCCAAACGATGATACAATTAGCTCTATGCAGTATATGTATAAAACACATATAACAATAATATCCAGATATACTCTAACCAAGACACCTAGTCTAGAGGTATGTCACAACTACCACATACCCACACTCTAGAGTCAGCTCAAAGATTCCATGAAGTACTCATCGGGGAGAACACACCACTGAGTATGAGAGCACTGATGACGTCTGTTTGAGAAGTAAGGTTCACTAAAATCCATCATGAGTGCGATGCCCTGATAGATCTAAAGTGATATATGATACCATTGATGGGGATTCGAACCAGGGCCACGGGGTGATACCATCAACACTATATAGATTATCATGTTAAGTAGAGGATAAATGAATAGTAAAGTTTTTAATGTCAATACCAATGAATCTACCTAGAGAATGATGAATGAGTATATGATCCTGCTTCGGGCATCACATAGGGTATTACAATAACTCTATCCAGAATATCCTAATAAAGGGATCATAATCCTATGACTATGAAATGATATAGGCCAAACATTAGGGAATAGAACAAGGGAATGAGACCTAATAAATATTGTCCATGATATGGTGGAAAAGGTATTCCATCCATGTATAATAGGGTACACAGTGTATAGTAGGTTCACATGTCGTGTCACATGACCTCAGGTATTGCCCATGTACGAAGACCCGTGTTGTTTAGAATATTCCATGTAGTAGATGAGTGCACACTATGTATAAGGGTCACGCATCATGTACATTCATCCAATGTCCACCCGTATACTCTGGTAGTGTTCCAATACACGGTGTGAACCCCTACCAACCTACATGCGTAACTAGTATTGGCCAATCCATCTGGTGGGGTACACGCCGCGTGGGAAACACGTATACTCCACCATGTGTTCGTGTTTCTTCTAGGATACATGATATGTATTAGGGTAGGGCCTAAATTTTGTGAGACAGGGTTCACATGTTGTGTGACACTTTACCTCCTCCTAAAACCCTATTTACCAATGAGTGGGGGCCACACACCGTGTAACCCAGGGTTACACGCCATGTTGGTCGCAAATTTTCAGAATCCTCGTTCTTCCTCCATGAACCTCATCCATTCCTCTAGTGTTTGATAAATTTCACCATTTTACTCAAATAATATATCAAATTTAATATATCCCATACAACATCGAATTAGTCAGTTTTTGACCTTCAATAGTATCTGAAAACTGATTCTAATTAGGTACACGAAAATCACTCGAAGAAATATATCTCCTGAATCGCTTAGATCGGTATGTCACCATCATCTTTTCACCTCCAAAAGGTCATCATGTTGCCAGATATTCTTTTTTAGATCATTTTTATTTTAAATTTCAGGGAAACGACCGACCATTTATAAACACTAAAGAACACAAAGTATGTGAAGAATATCAGGGGAGAAAAAGAACAAGAACAACCCAATAAATGAACCTCAGCCATTTTTTGTTTTTTCCTTGATTTATTCAGTAAGAATGATCTCGGATACAAAATCAATTCAGAATGATAAAAACCATGATAATAACCCACAATCATAGACCATCCAACAAGAATGAGTGATCCAAAGATCATCATGTTTGGTGGTTTGTCCATGTTCTTTGTTAAATCTAAGAATGAAGAAAATAAATAAAAAAATTCCATCATTAGGGTTGGATTGTTTACATAAGTGTATAAATTTTCAAGTCACCACCATTGATGAGATCCCTCAAAAAATCATCATATGATCTTTAATCTGAAATCCCATCATCATTTACCATGGAAATACTACTCCATGTTCTCTCTTGAGCCTCAAGGAAATCTCAGTTTTATCCATATAACCTTAGACTCTTTAATAAGGCTTATTTAAAAATTAATCATCACTACATCAGTGAAACAATAAAATAAAATAAGTTCATATTGTTTTGACTTATTAAAACATCAAATACTACTCTTCACAGGTGACCCACGCCAACCGATGTAAGTTCACACCTCAAATAAAATAGCTACTCTAAATGAAATGGTGACCTTGATTTTTTGATGCAGGATCCTATTTAGAAATTATTCCACTTTTTCTATAAAACAACCCATATGTGTTATTTAATATATTTGATATTATTTAAAAATTTATTCCATGAATACCAGGCCTCAAAATTGCACACTGTCTCAGTGCTTGGTCTCAAATTAATGCCATATAATATTAAAAAATAAAACAAGGGAAAATCTAGGACATTAAAATGAAATAATAGAATGAATTGGAAGATTACAATTCAAGGTTAAACTAGATTCTCATCATTAAGAAATTTATGTTTGGAGTCCAGAAATTAAAAAATGCAATAGAGTGGTTCATAATTCAAATTTATATATAAAACATCATAGAGAAGTAAAATCTGAGTTGAGGACTGAGATTGAAAAATTAAAATTGAAAATCCAAAAAACCCAAAATTAGTGATTGATCTTAATATTAATTAATATGATCTATCCTGGATTATTAATTCATTAACTGATTCTAAAAAGACCATGTAATAAAAAATCTTGTATCATGAAGTTACAGTTCTGTCAATTCATTAAAATAGAAATGATCAAGAAATGGTTCTAACACCCAGCATCAAATTGGGTAGTTGGAGTAGATGGGGTATAAAAAATCCACAAAGAAACATGGATAATACATAGAAGATATTAAATAGTTTCCATAAGTGAGGTAGTTCAATGATAAATGAAAATATATTTTGGGGATTCATCATAACAAATAATTAGTGGAAATTGAAATGAAAACATATGCACCCACACCATAAATGAAGGTTCATTTGGGTAATTCACAAAAGACCTGAAAAACCGACATCAATGTCCTAAAATAAAAGAGTATGCCTATAGGGTCCTATAATATATCCAGGTGTGTAATAATCCCTATTTTCTAGCCTTCCAAGATGAGGGTTATATAATATATCCAGTTGTGTAATAATCTTATTTACAACTAATGAATGGAAATAAGAATACATGAATCAATAAATAAAAATATGAGAATTAAAATATCATGAAAATTTATTTGAAATTGATATATTGGGATGGAGTAAATATATTTTTTAGTGCATTCACTAAACATATGACGGGGAACTAAAATCATATAAAATGAATCAAATATTAAAAATAACGTGTCATTCAATTTTAAGGTTATGAATATTTAAGGATAATTTTGACTGGAAAATACAAAATAGGAGGCAATTAATTGAGGCACACTAATGTTTCAATGGTTTAAGATCATGGTTTCAATTTACTAATAGTAATAATTTTATGTGACTTGGGGAATGTAGTGAATTTCCATAAGATGGAATGAATACTGCAAAGGTAAGATGATTCAATTATAATACAAGGAAAATAAAAAAGTCAAATCACTATCTAACATGTGTTTTAGACGATAAGTGATTTATATCAATGGAAGAGGAGAATAATCTGCATAAAAAGACTTATAGACAGTTCAACCAAATTTCTTTGTAATGCATGGGTATGAGTGAAGGATCTCATGAAATACCTAAACATTCATGTGTGATACTTGACAAAAATTGAAGGAAATTTATAAGACATTCAAGGTGAACTATAAGATGTCAATGATATTTCTCAAGTTGATTCAGATGAATATTTGTGGCATAATTCAACTAAGTACATGGATAGGAAAATTTATGGTGTTCTATTTATTCATGATTATAGGGGGATTGAATGGATGATGGTAATCTCTCACAAATATAATGTTTTCAAGTGAATTCCACATTACTAGAGATTGGAATTGAATAATAACATGATGAAAATTTATAAATTATAAAATAATTATATTAATAAATTAAATAAAAATATAGAGAAAGAAAATATAAATAATATTTTTATAAGAAACCATGTTTTAGTAGTGATGGGTCCTTAATAAAATGGATTCTTTGAAAAGATAAATTAAATCATAAAAGCATGAATTAGACAATACTCATTGACTGGGAGCTATCGTATACATTTATTAAAAAGAAATGATTATTTTAGATTATATCTCCAATATGTCTATATTATGTTTTAATGAATAGAATGCAACATATGTGATGTGGTATGGGTTTAATACTATATAGAAGTAGTTTTTAATATTTCAATGTAATTGAATTATAATAAGAAAAAGATAAAAACCCACAAGATTGAATCTCATGGAGATGAATTCATTTTCGTTATATACTCATAAAAATGTAATTCATATAGATTCTAAAATAAAAATATTGGGTTTTTTGTAAATTCCTGATGTAATGGGTGTGTAATGGAAACAAAATTTTGAAACTAGTTAGTAGTTTTCACAAAAAAATAATAGTGACATATAAAAGGAGAGTGATTCTAAGGTGAGAGGCATCAGTGGAAAAAATTGGGAATAAGAAGATTAAAAGAAGATCGCTATTATGAAAAGAATATTAGTGGGTTATACAGATGAAATAATTAAATAAGAAATGATGAATTCAATGTAGGTAATATTGTAGGGAGATTATCAAATTCTGGTGAAAACATGGAGTTTGGAGTCTCTATAACCAACAAATTTGTCAACTGAAGTATTGACATAGAGTTTTTTTGAGACTTATAAAGATGAAAATTATGTTAAAGAGATGTATAAATATATTTTCGACATTAAGAATAATAAAATATGAAATTTTTTCTTGAGTTTAATAGAAACAAATATCATCAAAACCATGTGGGAGTTCCTACAAATACTCAATGAATATGGAAAGGGGACTCAGAATAAATCATATCATGTATCAAATGGATATTCTAAAATATATAGACTTAATGATGATAAAATAGTTTATCCTATAGATCATTTTAGAATCATTTCAACCATTCCTTGAAATTTTAATGCAAAGAGAATTTAAATCATACCAATAGACATCAAACCTGCATTCAAAAATGGAATTATTTAAGGGGATACATGAATCGAGTAAACAGATGATTTTATTAATAGTTAATAAGGTATAAATTGTATTCTAATTTAATAATCCATTTTATTGGTTGAATAATGCACCAATGGTTTGGAAAACTAGGATTGATCAGTACTAGAATAATCATGGATTCTAGTGAGGAAGTGTTTTTCATAACATATATACCATGAAATAAAATGATCATATGATCTTGATAATCATTTCTGTGGGTTAAATAATCTTTATAGGATCAGAAGTAGCATAATGAATGATTTATACATAATTAATGTGGTGAAATTTATAAATCTTAATGAATATAGAGAAAAACAAATTCCTGGGTCTACAGGAAAATCAAGTAAGGCATGAAATATATATTTCACAGTAAAAAATATTACAAATAAGTTTCATCGTGGTTTGAAATGGATGATTATAGATCAATGAATAAATTTTTTGCTAATTAAATGATATTTTTTAAATGATAATGGAAATAAGATCAATGTAATAGAATAAATGAAAACTGTTTTAAACACATTGTACATAATGGTGAAATGAACCAATATTGTGTATTACACATGTCAATATGAATGGTAAAAAATATATAAAATTGAATTCCAAATGATATTAGTGAGATGGATTATTCTGTATATCAAAATAATAGTTTATTTACATTTATTTTATCATTGAACAACACAACAAGAGTTTTTGGGACACACTGATGAAGATTGGGTTAATTTAGTGAATAATCAAAAGTCTCCATCAGGTGATGAATTTTATCGTATAGTTTTTTTACATCTTGTCTAATGAGTAATAAATATTTCATTTTACTTAAAATTTTAGTAGCCATATATATTATGTCTATTAAATAATGTGGTCAATTATAATGGATGGATAATCAAATTGGAGATGTTAAAGACGATGTTAAATATCCTATTTGAATCATATGTGAAAACATGAGTATAATTAATATTATCAAAATTCATGTAAATCATCCAAGGCTAACAAAATTGAGATAAAATATCATTTCATCAGGGTTAAGTTTGAATAAGGGTGGGTAAATTTATAGTGTATGTAAAAAAAATTAGGTTTCATACATTATGATAAAGGAACTACTAAAGCATGAGTCTGAGAGACATCAGTTGGATATTGGAGTCCAACCATCTCAATCAAAATTAACAATTATGAGAATCACCCATATTGTATTTTATATTTTATGTGGTTTATAATAAATAACATGAATTAATTTTTTTGATTTCTAGTCCCTTTTTGTAAAATTTTAGAGAAGTCCTATTTGTATTCATTGATAAAGGGAGAGATGTTTAACATAAGTAATATTGGATAAGTTTTATATGATTAAAAACCTTGTGAAATTTCTCTCCTATTTATAAAGGGAGAATATTCCTATGTTTATGTTTTTGAAACGTGGATAGTGCTTAATTATTTATTTAGGGAGAGAAACATATTAAAATCAATATTGAATTTAATGAGGGTCAAAAAAATGTTTTAATATAGAAATTTTCATTTAACTATTGTTTTTGTGATGATTTTATCTCATGTGGGTTTATATATTAATATTAATTAGTAATTGATACAATATCTATAGAGAGTTTTTGAAGATATCAAATGAGAATGTATTGAGTCAATCGTGGAAGGGTTATCAACAAAACCAAAGGGGTAGATTTTTAACAAAAATACCATGGTGTATTTTACATTTTTTTATTGACGAGGATTTTTGAATAATTCAAAAGAAATATAAGCATTAATAATAAGGACTAGAGGATTTTTTAATGAATCTTTAATGAGTTACATCATTTCTGTATGTAAGAAAAAAATTCTAGTTATAAAGAAATTCATTAAGAAATTAATAAGGAATAGATGTCCCAATACAAATAATATTCTCTATGATAAGACATAAGAGAAATTATAAAATCATGTGAGGTTTTATAAATTTTCATTGGAATATTAATTTTAGTCACACCCTACATCCATTGTTCAGGTTTCAACAAAACCATGCTTGAGGATCCTTTTCAGAAGGTTGGAATCTTGTACAATAGGGAACTATGTAATTTGACTCCAAGTAAATTTGGCTCTAAAATATTTTAGAGATAATATATTATTCACATGGGGGTTGGATATCATGAGTGGTTTCATGGATGTAAACATGGAAATTTAATTCAATATGAAATATTTTATTTTTTAAAGGATAAGATAATACATAATATAATTTCTTTTTTTTCAAAAGTGGTAGAAATGTGTAACACTATGGGATGTATGGCCGCGATATAACATGAATAAGGAATATTATTATGGTTATGAAATTATTATGGTGTCCAAATAAAAAATACATGAAACATATAATTCTATATTCATAATGTATAAGTTATTTCATGCTTATGATAAGGGAAAACTCATAATGTGCGTGTCAATGGATAATCTTTAATTAGTATCAATGAAATAATTTTTGTATTCAAACTCTAAATTTTCAATACAAAGAGTTACATGGTGTAGATATTTTTTTCATTCCATAAACGTTCAAATGTTTTATTTTTTATTTTTTATGGGATATGATAATCACAATATGATGATGATTTTCGTTCCATGACAATGTTGAGTTCGCAGAACTATATATTTATATTTTATATCTTTAAAAAGGGAATTAAGGGACTTATAAGAAAGATCATATATTGGTTTTTGAGATGTTTTTGGATTAATTTTTACATATTTACAAATAAATATTCAATATATATTAGGAATAAAACATAGTATTTTTCTCAATATATTAGAGGTATATATATCTTTTAAAAAGATAATGCTAGATCATTGATGATTAAGGAAAACAATGAGAGATGAGAATAATAGAGAAGTTCCATTCTTGTGATGTAATGATAGAGAAAGTAATATCCATGAGGTATTATCTATGTAGGTTCATAGATTAAATTAATGGAAAATGTGGAGAAAAATTAATGAACCCATGCTAGTGTAAACCCATTATTTGTTCATAAACATCAAGACAATGGCACTTTAATGTAATGAGTTGTTTGAATAACTGAGATTAGTGTGTTATTTATTTCTATACGAGTCGTAAACCTAGAGGATTAATATAGCCATTCAAAATTATAATACAACTAGTTTCTCAGTGTTTTATGACTATGGAAGATCATTATTTCATTCTCCTTGGATTATCATAGTTTGAGTGAATCGAGTAAAAATTATTGTGTTCATTTGTTATTTTATTTCGCACTTCCATTATACTTTGAGTAAGATGAGTTTTTATAATTAATAAAGATTAAGGGTATTAGTGAGGGGTCATTTTTGAAAACCTGACATACAATAATTCACACACACTCAATATACTTACTATACATGGGACCAATAAAAAATTAATTATTATAGTTATAATTCCTTGATTAGTTGGATGAATTAGAAAATAATTGTAATATTTGATAATTTATTAAACATAGGCTTCAATAGAGAATGATGGAAACTCATAAAAAAGAAAATAATTCCTCTATAGATGGTAGAATCAAATCTATGTATTTCTTCTTTGGAAGAAGAAAAACACAATTAGATTAAAATTAATCCCTCTCAATATTTACTCCCATTGAATAATGATTAAATCTATTTTTCATAATCATAATGATGTAGGAAACAACTAAAAATGGTTAACCCTCATGTAAAAAATAGAAATTGGGTTTTATAAAGAATAATGAAGCACTAGAAAATCCCCAACATCATAGGTCACTTTTCATTTTTTTCCTTTGCACCTCATTTAAATTTATGTGATTTGAACCTCTTCCTCATATGATATGATCACATATTTTCTATGGTGAATAGATAAATATAATTATATTATTTTAATGATGATAATTTTAGAAAAAATAGTTGATGGTAATTTGATAAATGGTTGTCTTAATGAGTATTTTACAGAAAATTTAAATGTTTGCGATTTATATTTCATAAATTTTTTTCAATAATGTTCATAGTCATGGATAAATTAAAATATTAAATTTAAAAAATTATTTTACCTTTAAATATTTTTACTAACAGTGATTGAGATATAATAATTCAATTTTATACTAATTTGACAATTCAAAAAAAACTTATTTAGAGGATATATATTTATCCAAAGAAATTTAATCTCATTAATTGAGGCATGGCCATTTGGAATTCATTATAATTCAATTAATTGTGTTTTGAGATGAATGTTAACAGATAATAAGTTTTTTGAAAAACATGGAATGTGTTTTGTTGAAGATGAATTGAAAATTTGAAAAATATAATGTATTCAATAAAATTATTAATTTTTTTCATTTTAGATCATTTTATAACATGATATTTAAATCCAAAAATTTTTCTTTTATAAATCATGTTTTTAAATTTTGGTAATGGTGTTAATAATAATAATAATTTTTATTATTATTTTTATTAATATTATTAAAGTGTGATTATTTTTATGGTTATCATTATTTTGGATAAATAAATATCTTTTGAATTATTTTGTAATTTTTTTATCACGACACATGAATAATATATTTTAGTTATTAACTAATCCTTCTTCCTTGATTATGTGTAAGTAGTTATAAATTTATTTTAATTTTAGTGTATGTGGTAAACATGGGGATGAATCCTCTTTGTTTATTTATATATTTATCTTAAATTTTATCCAAGAGTTGTTAATTCAAAGAGAGTTTTTTTAGGTTGGTGAATTATATTATTATTATTATTAAATGTTGTTAAATAAATATTTGATTGATTAAGTAATTTATACTATAACATTATAAAATATTATATTTTATTCTTATCATTAAAATTTTTGGTGCTTTCATGATACTACAATAGAGGACGTACTGCAAAGTGTCTATTCATGAATTCTGATTTTTAGGGGGGTGATGAGTTTTTGTATGGCGAAGGGGATGGATTTTGAATTGGGATTTAGGATGGAAATTCATGAGGTTGGACACCTCAAATAGTTGATTTTAGGACACTGTATGTAATATCAAGTGTGGTATAAGGAGTAATGGGAGTGGAATAGGGTAGTGGGAAATAGATTTGGGGACACAACATAATATTGAAGAAGCACCATCTAGTCGGTATAACTCCACCATCTTGTCAGTGGACATGGAAAGAACCACATGTTCTTCCTGGCACCAACAACTAAATGGTATCATATAGGATGATTTTTATGTTTGGGTAGCCCCATAATTACACCTAGGCTCCCCTCTCTTTTTGTTATGTGGAATTTTTCCCCAAATTGGATATTATTCATCTTGTACATGCCTCTATCCATATTATGTCTTCTTGGGTGGGTCTTCCACATTTGGATATTGAGCGTCATCACTTTGAAAAGAGGAATATGAGGAAAAAATTGAAGAACCCACATGAACATAGATAAAGTATACCATGGATCGAAGATGGGTTGAATGGGGGAAGATATGGATTGATCCATGATTAAGGAATCCCAATAACATTGAAGAGGGGGCTTTTGGGACTCATAAAATGAGAGAGATATTTGCTTCAACCATACAGTTATGAATAACTTGAGTGGATGAATATTCGTAAAATAATACTGCAGTGGGGAATTACATGATGTGTAATTCCATTTCACATCGTATAATCCCCTATGATCTATTTCTTCCAAAAAATGTGTATCCAATTATTTTAATTTATTTTTCAATCCCTGGTATATTACACATTTTGAAACCTGTTTCACATCATTTAAAATTTTTACACTATGTGAAATCTCCTCGCTTCCAAATTTTTTTAACCATAATCATCCTTACTTCATTTGAGCCTCCTCTGAGCACCATGGTCTTCATAATAACTAAAAGGTTCGATCCATGCATATCTAAGCCCGTAAATTACATCCCTCATAAAAAATTCTATTCCTAGAGAATCCAAAACCAACCCATAGGGGAAACATAATGGGGAATCTGAACAACCACCTTGGAAGATACTTCTCAAGGATCTCATCACCACAGGAGGTCAACAACATCACCCAATCACAAGTGGTCAACATTGTGAGGATATGAAATAATCATTAATTCTTATCAATCTATAGAAATATGGTATACTTATCCCACCACATGGATCTAAAGACAGAAAGTACATGGCATACCCCACACGTCGTCGCCTCCCATAGAAATAGAGTAATACACAACAAGAAAAAAGAGAGGGTTCCATCTCACAAAACCAAAAATGTCTAAAACCACAAGACAAGCTCTGTTAAAATAGAGAAACATAACAATACATTGTTTGGGTTACTAATCATGTAGTTGCAACAAGCATTCCTAGGTTCACTTCTCCATGTCACTGTGCCACCACAAGACACAAACCCAGTAGACAGAATTCCAACATAGTCCCTTATCCTATTAGTCCTGGATCTCTAAAGGGCACTCCTCGATGGACACATAATTGTAAACATAGATCTCACCCCAATAGACAAAGTGAATATACTATTGAATATAATAATAGAGATGAAACACATGAAGAAAATCATGTATCTGGATCTTCTGCTAGGGAAGCGCTATTTGATACGCCATGAATCCAACATGAACCCACGCCTCAAAATTCCCAAAAAACACAGGAGAACTATTAATCCATTGAAAAAACCATCGCTACCCACAACTTGGAGTCAACATATGGAACACATGATCCCCATCACATAACTCTAGTGGTCTCCTCATATGATCAACATATGATATCTGATGTTATTGTGCTTCCATTACCCTCCCGTGAATCAACCAAACCATCTATTAAGTAATATATACCAGTTACAATTTGAAAATTTCTAATTCTATAAACCTAGTCCAACTGAATATAAAATGGAAAGTTATTACATACATGGATTCAAATTTCACCATACTGATGGTGGAATGAAATCTATTGTTGTAATATAAATGTACCAATAGAAGGAGACACATCTATGAACCTCTACAAATTAGGACACAAAATCATAACATATATGTAGGATTTTATATGGTCTTATCTATTGGAACATCCTTTTATGGATGAAAAATAGTGCTAAGGAATAGATGAGAACCAAAATCATGATGGATACGTCTCCAAACCATGGGGGGTAAAATGAGGATCCTAATAAAAAATGATCATCCTACGGACCCTGTGAAGCCTCACCACCTCCTCCAGTTACCGCATTGGAAAAAACTGCACTGATATCAACTCCTAGATCATTCAAATGTGGGATAATTTCATCAAACGGTCCACTACCACCCATATAGAATCATATACTCCCAAGAAGAAGGTAAACTTGTTACAAAGCCCTTTTAGATTTCCTCCCACTTCAACCAAGGAACATATAATGGCTACATCAATCCACTAGGAACAAGGTTCTTAATATTCAGCATATGGAATACCAAACAACGAGAAACAAATGCTAAAACTACAAGATACATCCCAGGCCACCAAAACTGACCTGCTAATGCTCAATAAATCATTTTCAAGCCAGGATGTACCACTAAATAAAAACCATTGAAATATCATAGAACCATCTCACTCATAACCAAATGAATGAAAACCCATCCTTAAAATAACCCTTAGTTCCTTTTATCCTCAGACCAACTATCATGGGACTCACTAGAAACATTTAAGTCTCTCCAGACCTCCACCTCAATATGTCCCAAATGGGATTCCTCTACCTATTAAACCAGAGATGACTACACAATTATTTATAAAATTCCACCTACTCCCTTAAATTCTCCCATATCAACGTGTAATACTGAATATTCTTCCATCACTCCCTCGTAATAACCTCATTCATTCACTACATCACAACCTGACTTCCTACTCAAATAATTAGCTACAACATTCCCCTTTCCAAGTGTATAAAAAATCTTGAAGTCATAATTCTCAAAGCACTCCATCCACTAATCCTGAAACAAGTTAACGTATCATTGGGTGAAAATATACCTGAAGCCCTTATTATCAGTTAAGACTACAAAATTCTTGCTGATGAGGAAATGTCTCTACATAATTTCGGAGAACACCGCAATCTCCAACTCAATTTCCTGAGTTTCATAGTTATTCTCATTGGAACGTAACTAACATGACCCATATGATTTAACATTGCTACATTAGAACACATCCTAATCCATGATGTGAAGCATCTAAAAAACATCAAAATGAACTCCTTCTACAGGATGAAAAAGTACTAGAGTACCAAAAAAATCCCTTTTAGGTAATAGAAATTTGTTTTATAATTATCAGTCTACATGAATGCTTGATCCTTTCTGGTTAATGTTATCAGATGAGTCACAACCTGAGAGAAATTTCTTATGAACCTCATATAATAGTCTGCAAGATCAAGAATTATTCGTGCCTCTTCAATAGTCTTGGGGTCTTCCCAACACATAAATACTTCTACATTCAATATATCAAATGCTTCTATTTATTGGGATCCAAATGAAACCCTAAAACGGACTTCTCAAGACAAAAATCACACATTGGTTACTTCCCAAATAGCTTGTCACGATGAAGAACTCCCAAAATGGCACACAGATGATCTACATTCCCCTCCTCTTATTTGTAGTAGAAAATGATGTTTTTGATCAAAAGAATAGTCGAACAATCCAGGAACACACAGAACATAGTGTTTATTTACACTATAAAAACATTTTGAGCATTCATCACACTGAACGACATAAAAAACTCAAAATTCCCATGATGAAAATAGAATGAAGTATTCGGGATATCCTCAACCTTTACAAGCATATAATGATATCCTACCCAAAATTTGTTATTATAGAACAGAATTTCACCCTTCAGTTGATCAAATTAATAATTAATACACAAAAGATAATTGCGGTTATTCATCATCACATAGTTTAAGTTATCATAATAGATACACTACCACAAACTATCATCATCCTTCTTTATGAACAAAACTAGTGTACCGCACAATGAAACAATTTTCCAGAGATTACTACACAACAACAGAACATCGAGATATATATGTACCTATCGCTACCCATAAGTCACTATCCTTTATGAAGACATAGATACTGGAGACACTACTAACATTATTTTGATCCTAAACTGCATCTCTCATCGAGGCCCTAACACTACATCATTTTCTAGAAATACATCAGGGTACTCTTCTATGACCCATGGAAACACTAACCATTGAATCTGTGATAAACTCAAAATCAATTCTTCTATTATGGATGAAAAAGACAAAACACACCATTAAACCATATAGGTATTTCAACCACCAACAAATACTGTTAGCTCTCTATCAACAATAAAGAACACAAACTTCCTCCTGATGAAATGTGTGATAGAATACAATAAATATAAACAATCCATTCCATGGATGATTTCATATGGTTGTATCTGTAAACGTATTAAATATCTCAAATAGTGGTTCTTTCCCATCACTAGCTCATAGTTTCTACATACATAAAAAAAGTCACCTTGACCTCAAACTAGTATAGTAAACACCAAGGGTGAAAGAAGTCTCTCAACATCAATTATATAGGAATTGAGAAGGGTAGATAATATTAAGGACTGTGTCTCACTCGAATCAAAAAAGGAATGAAAACAAGTAGAAAAAAAGTGTTCCTTAAATGATGTCTGGATCACTTAGAACAGGAATCACTAAAACATGAAGAAGACCATGGCCTACTCTATGGCCTATGATTCCATGCTTACGAACAGCTACATTGTTACACAGTACTCTTTGGATATGGGGGGAATCCTGGGTTTTTCCTATACCTAACCGATCTACCACATGCTAACCCAAAATTCATGAAACTTAATGATGATACCTCAGATCGAACAGAATTAGTATAGAAACTTGTAGTTGAAAAAACCGATTGATGTTGACTACTAAAAACGGTCATGAACTCTATTTGATGATTACCTCTGCCTCAAAAAAATCCTATGATTCCTTATATTAAACTTGAGAGCCGATTCCTAGACAAATAAGATATTGACGGCTAGTACATATCCCAGTATAAGGCCCCGCCCTTAAACCTTACTTAATCTTGATTTATTACAAGATTTCACATTGAGGATCTTATCAGGTTTATAGGTTTAAGGAATTAGATCATAAAAATTGCATTACATTCCACATTTAAACAAAGTGGTTACATAAAAGATAGTATTAATGTTTCCCATCAGTGGAAACATATTTAAAATAAAACATGGATTCTTTCTTGACACTTACTTGACACTATCATCATATCATGTACCGTTCCCTTAACTTGTGAATTTTTTTTTCAAAAACATGTGATGAGCATAAAAATCTCAATAAGAGTTATAAAAATTATGGAAAGGAAACATGAGTACATATATACATAAGAATGAAATCATACTTTACCGATAAAACATAAGCACTTTAACATACCTCATAAAATCATGAATAGATCATAGAAATCATAAGACATAAAGGTAACATGAGGCATTTATAACATTATATCATAGGGATTAACCATCTTGGTTACGTCTGGAATACCCATCATAGTGTATTCCCTAAATCTCTTCGGAGAAACCTTAACGTTTGACTCCTTCGCGTAACCTAATGCATTGGAGAGCTATATCCGGCTCACCCATCCTTAGTTTATCACGGAACCACCCATATTCATAAAAATTCCCAAGAACCATAACATAATCATATCACATAGATTAATTATAAAGGAAAGATAACATTCCCACATTTCAATAACAATATAACATTTTAAGATATTGAAATAATGAATACATTCTACAAACCATTTTCAAAACCATTTAAAACATTTAATAAAGATATTTTTAAATCAAAGTGTCCCATACCACATGGAAGCTTTTAAAATTTTAGATCATTAATATCCATATAAATAAATCCTTAAATTTTTTTTGAAAACATGGATATTAATGAAAAATATTTATATGAATAAATCATTAAAAAAATTTAAAACGATATTTTATTTAAAGGGTTTCTAAAAAAATGAGAGACACTTGAATAAAATAATCGAGGAATAACATTTAATCAAAACTTTATAATATCATGAGAATAATGTGATTCATGATATAGTATTCCAAAGGACATTATATTCACCATATAATAGTGAACTGGTGCATAACAACAATGAAGTCTCCATAGAAATGTAAAATGAGATGAAATCCATTATAAAGAAGGTATCCTTAAATTAAGGATAAATCAATCTCATAACTATGTGTGAAAAATATAAATACACCCAATATAAGTGGATATTAAGTGTAAAATAATAAAAGGTAATTCACACATAATCAAAGGATGACATATTCAAAAATTAAATTTTGAACCCAAAGAAATCAAAATTGGGTTAAGAAGTTCCCTTGACTGCCTAACGACGTCACATCAAATTTTAGAAAAAGCGTTGATGAAAGAGATAAAGGGTATCTCATCACTTTGACATAAATTTTACGACATTAAGGATATATAAGAACATATCCCAACATAATAAGATGAAAATTAAAATACATAACAAAATAAGTCTTTTAAAGAGAGGAGGGTGAAACGTTCCCTTACCGATTTGGGTAACTTTTGAAACGTACACCCCATGAAAGAAAGACTATACAACATTGAAGTAAATACTCATAAACGAAATTATTTTACACAAAGAGTAGGATAATAGCCATTAAATACACCACTCAAAAGTAAATATTGGCAAATGTAGAATGAATCTCACGAAAACACAATGTGAGATAAAAATCCCCTTACGAGATTTTGGCAGCCTAACGACACTAATTAAAACATCCAAAAATGGATTTATGAGATCAAATAGGGTATCTCATAATATGAACATAAAAATTATAAAATGAGGAATATAAAATAACATCCCCAAACATAACAAAGATTATTTTAAAAGAAATGACATAAAAGATAGTACTTAAAAAGAAAGAGACAGGTAGGATCCCTTACCTCGGGTCCGGCATGACTCGATCATTCTTTAACCTCCTGAATAATAAATTGGATTTAATTTCTACTTGCTTAAAAACCTTTTTCAAGTTAATTATTCCTTTTATATCACTTATTACCATGATATGAACACTATGTAATTATTTAAGTTAATAATGGTTGTTTTGTAGATCATTGAAACTTGAGTCAAAAATAAACTCTTTATAATTACAAGTTGTTCATGTGGTAAAATATATATTATATCCAGAATTATATAAATTATTTAGATATCATATATATCATATATATCAATTATATACATGCATTTATAATATTACATAACATTTAGTGGTAAGAAATGAAATGCACCGTTCAGGGAGACGGTAAGCCGTACGTACGCCTGAACGCTACTTCCATTTCTATTTCTTATTTCATTGAATTAAAACATAATGATACATAATAGTATTCTAATTCCAGTATTGTATCATATATAATATCATCAAGTCTATATTTTATACGTACCACATATGGTATTAATGAATCAAATCACTTTGAGGGGGTGGTAGTCTGCACTTCCTAAAATAAATATATCTCGTTTAACCATAATGGATACCATAAAGGTATTCAATAAATAAAAAATACAGAAGCTTAAGTAAAACATAAAAATATTATATATCATATATAAATATAGTGACATCATAATGTCCATCTTTGAGGGTGTTAAAAGAATATTAAACAATCATCGTTTCGTGAGGCAAAAATTCACCATCCATAGAAACAATATGTTCTATAACCAGTAGATGTAGGTGTGTGCATGTGAAGCTCGGATCCTTCTTATAACAACATCCTAGTATATTGAAGATACCATATGTGTCACAAAAGAAATTAATAAAAATAGTTTAGGGGTTTGGAGAAGCAAAATAAAACAAAAGAACACAAGTGAAGACATTACCTTAAAATTGGGCAACTCTCTTTGATTTGAGCTCAAAGGCTTCCTTGGGAAGACTTCTGCCAAAAGTTAGGATTCTAGGAGTAATAGAGGGATGTGGAGAGACAAAATCATCAGGGGGGGCCGAGCCAAAGGCATGAGAGGTGTGGGTAAGGTTGTAGAGGTGGTGGCCTTTTATAAGAGGGGAGGAGGGGTACTCTTGGAAAGGAATAAAATTTTACTTTATTTTCAAATTCGTTTCGAATTTTAAAGGTCCCAAATTGATGTATTTCAAGGATAAGTTGGTATGGGTTCTAAAGAAACTCATAAAATATGTGTTTGACAAGTGTAAGTTGTAGTTTTAAAATTATCTTTTTATTTTATTTAAATCCTTTATTAGTGATGTAATCGCTACATCATCATGATGTCATAAATAATTTAATTTATTTAATAACTAAAAATTCCAAAAAAAAAATACTATGATGTAGAAAATAAATTTAGATTTCTAATCACTATTTTTAGTCCAATAGATCATTTATTTAGACAAAATTAAAAATGTTTTACTCAGCTGATACATTCTTTGTTATATTTAACTTTCTTTAAAAAAAGAGATAAAAAGTCATTATCACACAAAAGTTATTCCATGGGCTCCCCATGTTTGGAACAAGGCATACCATGGTCTGAAATGACACAAACAGTAGTATTAGGACACATTTTGGGGTTATTTTTTATTGTTATTACATTATTTTATTATGCTTAACTACCTAATTACCAATTAATCAAGTAATTAAAGATAATACGATCGTTAATATTCATAATGTCTAAAAACAAAAGAGTCATGATTACATAATTTGGACCTTCTGATTCCAAATATGTAATAAATTTTACCAAATTCCAAATAAAGAAATTGAAATAATTAATTTAAAAATAAATCTTGTTGTCAAAACAAATAGCGGGTTTTTTTGAAACAATATCTATGAAACGTTTGGCATTAGTTTATGCCCAATTCCAAAGTGAAATTAATCCTAATGACAAAAATTGGATTAAATGGTAAATATATATTCAAATTACACTATAATACTAATTAATAAGATAATCTAACAATATAATTAAATTAGATGAAAAAGCAGTTTTGATGTAAAATGCAGTATTTTTCACTATTCATTAAAAAAATGAACATTGTTAGAAAAATACCAAAAATTTATCCAATGTAAATTTCAATGTACCAATAATAAAGAATATGTTTATTTTGAAAAATAGATCTTATAAAAATGTAAAAAGTTAGAATTAAAAAAGGTTCGCCATCAAAAGGCGCTAAAACAATATTTTAAAAATATTAGAGTATTTATTCTTTAAATTGGATTCATTTGGATTATAAGCCTCTAACATTTATTGGAAGAATGGAAAATATATTTAACAAACATTTGTAATCATTTTGTAGTTATTTTGGTTAATTACCTCCATTACAATGGCTAGGTGTTAACTATTATAATATTATTATATTATTAGTGTGCAATGTAAGATTTCAAAGAAACTCATTGGTGTGTATTGGGTACGCAATCGAGCATAGCATTTCATTTAAGGTAATATTAACATTTATTCACAAATATTGATAAACCTTAGAATGTAATATTATTTATTTACCTGGGATGTTATATCCTTCCCCCTTTTGGGAATTGCATCCTCACAATTTTAAAATTGGGCTTGGAATCATCATTGAAAGTCCCACATCAGAACAAGAGTCAGTAAAACTATCACTTTAAACGAAAGGGAGAGAAGTACAGAGGTCACCTGAGTTAACCCATACTAGGATTCCAAGTAGGAAAATATGGATATGGAGGAGAAGATAAAGGGTCATGTTCTGATGGAGAGTGATAGTAAACATGTCTAGAAGAAAGTTAACCATAAGAAAATCACAAACTTGTGATGGGTTAAACGGTATTTGATTCCCCAGTAGGAAAAGTTAACAGACAACATTTTTGTTTTATGTTACTTTTCATTGAAGAATTTATTTTTGATCTTAACTAAATCATAATTTAACATACATTCATGTCACGTAGACTTTCAACTTTTACTAGATTCCTTAATCAAACTCATATTTTCTCCAAAAGATGAGTATTTAGGAGGACTTGTTCACATTATGAGTACTATAATAAACTTCTTCAGAATAACCAAATCCAAATAAGGGAACTATATATTTTTCATGTCTTTAGATTTCAACCAAAACCAAACCGAAATGTTTAGTACGAGATAAGATAATACCCAAAAATTTTATTTTTTTTACAAAAAGAAAAACTACTCCTAATCTCCAAAATTTGTCAAACAAAACCCAAAGTTCAACAAAGACCATTCAATAAACATCTATCCATAAAATTATACAATGTAAACCAAACTAAGATTGAAACCCAAATCTCTGAATGATTAAACCACATAGTCTCCTAAAATAAATTTTAACATTTTTCTACAAAATAACATCAGTTACTCTTACAGTCTCATATTGCAAAGTAATTAACCTAATCAAATATCCTCCATGATAGGCTAATCATTTCCATTGATAACCAAAAATCAACTTAAGCTTAATTAATAAAAACATCTAACTAAAAATATTCATTCAAACTAACTAGGGACATCATGTAGTCCAGTGGTAGGAGATAAATACCAGTTGCACTTTGGTTGTGGGTTTGATTCCCACAGCTTCGTCCGACACGACGGGTTGTCAAACGGTCTAGGTGTTGTCCTTTTTCCAAAACTATATATTTCTTACAACACCCCCCCAAAAATATATAAAATATTCAAAAAATAACCATAACATATTTTAACCACAAATTTTATCTAATAACATCAATTTTGCAACCCAAGATGTATTAACCAGTAATTGCCTCAAATTCAAGGATCATATAAACCCAAATGGTTCTTTATAACTATATCCACAAAATAAAGTATGATTATTCCTTGAATAAAATTTTCGTATATCAATTATCAGGGTTACTATAAAATGATTTCTAATGTAACCCCAACACCAATAGAGACTTAATACATCTAAGAATTTCACCATCCTAAAATCTACCATAACTCTTGAATCCCTTATATGATGACTTCTTACTCATTCATAATTCTTCATGATCTATTAGACATTTGTTTTTCAACTTATTCTGAAATAAATATTTCCTACAAACAAAATCATGAATCATATCCTAAGATTCCAATAATAGAAAAACATATGTTAAGAAATATTCTATACCTTTCATTCATCATTGTCACTTTCTTCATCCTCAATCAGAATGGCATTAGGTATTGGTAAATGAATATTTGTACGATCATGGTGACCCCATTCCCGAAACTTCTTCATAGGACAAGTGTTTTCATAATGACCATGCACACCACATTTAAAAAATTAAATTGATACTTCAGAAAGAACTTCTTTCCCTTTTCTAGAGTCAACTAGATGCTTCTTTTTTCCATGGAAGGTTCTTTCTTAATGACCTTCATTTCCACATCTATAGAATCTTTCTATCCCTTTGAAACATTTTCCTATGTGTTTCGTTTCACATATTTGACACATAGGTTTTTTAACATACTTACCTTTATGATTATTACCTGAACATCCGTAGGGATTTGTTTCTCGCATATTCTATGCCTTATAAAAATCACTACGGTTCAGGTGGTCAATCATGATTCCAGATAGTTGGTTGAGGATAACCACAAGTGTTCTCATTGCAGCTCCCATATCATTCAGTTGTTCTTTCATAAAGCCGTCAATGTTTTCTTCAAATCCATTGTTACTTTGGTGCCTGCTAGATCCATCCATTTACTAAAACCAAATAGGTCAGGGTGAGTATATCACTAAAATCATCAAATAATAAAGTGGAAGATAAACAACAAGATATACTTATTCATGTTATCTCAAACTCATTATAACATTTAAAAAATGAATCCATATAATATACTAACCATTGAGGTTATACACAACTTGTCACTTTTTCTTAAACAACACTCTAACCTCTAAAGTTAACTAAACCGACCTCTGATACCAACTATAAGGCCCTAACATTAAACCTTACATAAACTTTAGTTATTACAAGATTACACATTGAGGATCTTTTCAGGTTTATTGTTTCATAGTATTAGATCATAAAACTTTCATTAAATTCCACATTTAAACAATGTGATTACATAAAATATAGTATTCATTTTTCCCATCAACGGAAACATATTTAAAATAAAACACGGATTCTTTCTTGACACTTGCTTGACACTATCATCATATCTTGTACCATTCCCTTGACTAGTGAAAAAAATTTCAAAAACATGTGATGAGTATAAAAATCTCAATAAGAGTTTTAAAAAGTTTGGAATGGAAACTTGAGTACATAATTACATAAGAATTAAATCATACTTTACCCATAAAACATAAGCACTTTAACATACCTCATAAAATCATGAATAAATCATAGAAATCATAAGACATAAAGGTAACTTGAGGCATTCATAACATTCTTACGTAGGGAGTAACCCTCTTGGTTACATTTGGAATACCCATCATAGTATATTCCCTAAATATCTTCGGATAAACCTTAACGTTTAACTCCTTCACGTTACCCAATGCATTGGAGAGCTATATTGGGCTCACCCGCCCTTAGTTTATCACAAAACCACCCGTTTTCATAACAATGCCCAAGAACCAAAACATAATCATAACACATACCTTAATCATAAAGGAAATATAACATTCCCACGTTTCAATAACAATGTAACATTTTAAGATATTTAAATAATGAATCAATTCTGAAAACCCTTTTCAAAACCATTTAAAAAATTTAATAAAGTGAATTTTAAATCAATGTGTCCCATACCACATTGAAGCTTTTAACATTTTAATCCATTAATATATATATAAATAAATACTTAAAAACATTTTGAAAACATGGATATTAATGAGAAGTATTTATAAGAATAAATCATTAAAACATTTAATACGATATTTTAGTTAAAGGGTTTTTTACAAAATGAGAGACACTTGAATACAATAATTGAGGATAACATTTAATAAAAACATTATAATATCATGAGAATAAAGGGATTCATGATATAATATTCCAATGGATAGTATATACACCATATAAAAGTGAACTGGTGAATTACAACAATGAATTATCAATAGAAATTGAAAATGAGATGAAATCCATTATAAAGAAGGTATCCTTAAATTAAGGATAAATCAATCGCATAAATATGTCTGAAAAATGTAAATACACCCCATATAAGTGGATATTAAGTTTAAAATAATCAATGTTCCTTCACACATATTCAAAGGATGAAATATTCAATAACTACATGTTGAACCCAAAGAAATCGAAATTGGGTTAAGAAGTTTCCTTCACAGCGAAACAGTGTCACATCAAATTTTAGAAAAAGAGTTGATGAGAGTGATAAAGGGTATCTCATCATGTGGACATAAAATTTACTAAATTAAGGATATATAAGAACATATCCCCACATAATAAGATGATAATTAAAAGATATAACAAAAGAAGTCTTTTAAAGAGAGGAGGGTGAAAGGTTCCCTTACCGATTTGGGTAAATTTCGAAACGTACAACCCATGAAAGAAGGACTATACTAAATTGATGTAAATACAAATAAATGAATTTATGTTACACAAAGATTAGAATAATGGAAAGTACATACACCACTCAAATGGAAATATTGGCAAATGTAGCATGAATCTCACGAAAACACAAAGTGAGATAAAAAGCCCCTTAGAAAATTTTGACAGCCTAATGGCACCAATTAAAACTTCCAAAAATGGATTTATGAGATCAAATAGGGTCTCTCATAATATGAACATAAAAATTAAAGAATTAGGAATATAAAATATCATCCCCAAACATAATAAAAATGTGCTTAAAATAAATGAGATAAATGAGAGTACTTAAAAAGAAAGAGAGTGGTAGGATCCCTTACCTCGGTCCGACTTGACTCGATCATTCTTTAAACTGCTGAATAATACAAATGAGTTTATTTATACTTTCTTAAGAACCTTTTTCAAGTTCATTATTCCATTTATATCACTTATTGACACTATGTAATTATTTAAGTTAATAATGGTCGTTTTGTAGATCATTGCTACTTGAGTAATATATAACTCTTTATAATTACATGTTGTTCATGTGGTAAAATATATATTATATCCATAATTATATTCATTATGTAGATATCATATATATCATATATATCCATTATATACATGAATTTATAATATTATATAACATTTAGTGGTAATAAATGAAATGCACCGTTCATGGAGACGGTAAGCAGTACTTACGCATGAATGCTTATTCCTTTTCTATTCCTTATTTAATGGAATTAAAACATAATGAAACATATTATTATTATAATTCAAGTATGGTATCATATATAATATCATTAAATCTATCCTTTATACGTACCACATATGGTATTAATGAATCAAATCACTTTGAGGGGGCGGTAGTCCGCATTTCCTAAAATGAAGATATCACGTTTAACCATAATGGAAACCATAAAGGTATGCCATAAATGAAAAATACAGAAGCATAAGTAAAACATAAACATATTATATATCATATATAAATATAGTGAAATCTAAAATGCAACCTTTGAGGGTGTTAAAAGAATATTGAACAATCATCTTTTTGTGAGGTAGAAATTCACCGTCCACAGAAACAAGATGCTCTTTAACCATTAGATGTAGGTGTGTGTAAGTGTAGCTCGAATCCTTATTATAAAAAAATCATAGTATATAGAAGATACTGTAGTTTTACAAAATAAATGAATAAAAATAGTTTAGGGGGTTGGAGAAGCAAAATAAAACAAAAGAACACAAGTGAAGACATTACCTTAAAATCGGGTGACTCTCTTTGATTTGAGCTCAAAGGCTTCCTTGGGATGACTTCTTCCCAAAGTGATGCTTCTAGGAGTAAGAGAGGGATGTGGAGAGACAAACTGAGCATTGGTTGGCCGAGAAAAAGTCTTGAGAGGTGTGGGTAAGTTGGTAGAGGTGGGTGCCTTTTATATGAGGAGAGGAGGGGCACTCTTGGAATGGTATAAAATGTTACTTTATTTTAAAATTATTTTCGGATTTTAAAGATTCCACATTGATTTATTTAGAGGATAAGGTGGTAAGGGTTCGAAATATACTCATCAAATAGGTCTTTGACAAGTGTAAGTTATAGTTTTAACATTATATTTTCATTTTATTAAAATCCTTTATTAATGAGCTAATCGCTACATCATCATGATGTCATAAATAATTTAATTTATTTAATGTCTCAGAATTACAAAAAAAAATACTATGATGTAGTAAATATTTTTAGATTTCCAATGACTATTTATAGTCCAATAGATCATTTATGTATACAAAATAAAAAATGTTATACTCAGGTGATACATTCTTTGTTATATTTAACTTTCTTTAAAAAATAAAAAGATAAAAAGTCATTATCACACAAAAGTGATTCCATGGGGTCCCCAAGTTTGGCACAAGGCATCCCATGGTCGTCCATGACACAAAACGTAGTATTAAGAAACATTTTTGGTTCATTTGTTATTATTATGATATTATTTTATTATCCTTAACTACCAGATTACTAATTAATCAAGATAATTAATGAAAATTACCGTCGTTACTATTCATAACGTCCAAAAACAAAAGAGTCTTGACTACATAATTTAGACCTTATGATTCCAAATATGTAATCCATTTTACCAAATTCATAAAACATAAATTGAAATAATTAATTTAATAATAATTCCCATTTTCAAAACAAATAGCAGGTTTTTTGAAACAATATCTATGAAAAGTTTGGCATTAGTTTATGCCCAATTCCAAAGTAAAATTAATCCTAATGACCACCATTGGATTAAATGGTAAAAATATATTCAAATTACACTATAAGACCAATTAAAAATATAATCTAACAATATAATTAAATTAGATGAAAAATTAGTTATGATGTAAAATGCAGTATTTTTCATTATTCATTAAAAAAAATGAACATTGTCAGAAAAATACCAAAAAATTATCCAATGTAAATTTCAATGTCCCAATCATAAAGAATATGATTATTCTGACAAATAGAGCTTATAAAATTGTCAAAAGTAAGATTTAAAAAAGGTTCGCCATCAAAAGGTGGTAAAAAAATCTTTTAAAAATATTAGAGTATTTATTCTTAAAATTGGATTCATTTGGATTTTAAGCCTCTAACATTTATTGGATAAATGTAAAACATATTTAACAAACATATGTAATAATTTTGTAGTTATTTCTGTTCATTCCCTCCATTACAATGGCTAGGCGTTAACTATTATAATATTATTATATTATTAGTGTGCAACGTAAGATTCCAAAGAAACACATTGTTGCGTATTGGGTACGCCATCGAGCATAGCATTAACATTAAAGTAATATTAACATTTATTCACAAATATTGATAAACCATAGAATGTAATATTATTTATTTACCTGGTATGTTACACTCAGGCTGATCGAAAGCTCCTATGTTCTAATAACTAGGACCCAAGACCACAGATATACTTCAAAAGAAATCCTGATGATTCTGCTATCATGAATATCATATTTTTGATAATGTCCTCTAGATGACCTTTGTTATTTCTAGAACCACTAGATATATCCTCAGCATGAACCGGGTTACGTAGTGTATGATCTTTAGATTCAAACCCTCTTGAAAATTACTCACCCTAGACACCTCTTTTGGAAACAGGTCTGAATCATATCATAATAGGTTTCAAAAATGGATCCCAAACCCTCACACACTGGTTCTCCCCAACCAAAGGGTATGTACCTCTTAGCGACTAGAATCCCTTATTGTCTAAAAAATAATCTCCTATATGAAATGGTATCATAACTCCTTCCACGTGACTATCGACTCCTCATGATCCCCAAGGAATAAGAACCATCACTACCTTGCTGCCGCTCATAAAATCATCACAATCAAAGGTATCAAGTTCTCCTTTATAACACAAATCTAATTGAAGGCTATGTTGACATACTTCAACAAGTATTTTTTGACTGTATCTGAAACTGATCCTATTACCTTTATATACTCTATTTTTAAAAATCTTGTAGTTTTCTCCTCCATGTATCATTATTTTTGACCTTTACTCGATGATGATCTTTTGACATGGCATGTAGAAAATATTCTGTGAAAACCCGATGAGTACATCGACCTAGAGTCATGCCTGCAAAAGAAAAAACAAATACATCTCTTAACCTTGAATATTAAATACATAAAAATTAATTAATTGTCTTATTTTATTTATTTTAGGTTAATCTATCCCAGGGTGTACAAAATAAAATCCAGATTTATAGAATAATGTTGCCTAATAATTTCATAGTCTTCTACCATGTAACCAGTATCACTTTTTTTAATAACCACTATAACCATATATTTTATTACATTAGATCACAGGGAGCCCTAAGTATCCGTGTCTCAGCATGTATCCTATGTTTAAAACACTTTCAAAACGTAGTTGACACTGTTTTCCTAAAATCAAATGAATCCTCAGATGTGCCTAAATGCATACTCCATCATATCCATCAACCAGACCTCTAATACCACTCTTTCATAACCCACTCCCAAAATGGTGTTCCCCTCTTAGGATGGAAATGGGAGAAGAGAGAGAATGACACCCTAGTCCCACCTCTAGTAGGCCCTAGGTTGGTGACTGACATTGATGTTATAGTAAACACAGATATGGGAGGAATTACCCTATAAGAGAACTCAAAAAAAGAGATAGTTAAGATAGAAAAAAACAAAATCTTTCCCAAACTCCAATATAGAAGAAAATCCAAAATAAACATATGCAATTTCATGCAATAACTACTACAATTGAATGGAAAACTACAAGAACCATGAGAAAAGTAAAGACGAAAATGACTAAAAATTCCAAAAATATCATATAAACCACAAGAATGTAGTAACCAGCCTAATCTATAACCTTATATAACTAACCAGAATTATATTTTATATATACATAGCCTGGGTATAACAGTATACTCAGTATGATCCTCCCTAAAGCCTCTCGTGAAACAAAAATAAAAACTAACTCACCACCTTAACATATATATAATGTTCCTAGTCTCACCATAGATACTCTCCCCACGAATTGGATATAAGAGTATAAAATACAACAAATGATATCGAGGGTACCCTACTTATGCTTCCCGGCTAGTTTCTCTCTCTTCCCCAACATTGCACTTCTTGTGAATCTCTATCCAAACATATATCCGACAGACACCTAGGTGTAACACAACAACATGAACCTTTTGCAGCACACCCCATTGTCCATGTAACCAAAAGTAACAAAGTAGTATCTGGGATCCACCACTACATGAATAATGTGTATCATACAGTAGGTATTATACCTCAATTCATCATATCCCATACATTGAATAAGAATCCTCAAGCCAGATTTCCTATAAAAATTATACCGATAGTGTTCTGTAGGAATGTATTTCCATGATACATGTGTGTGAATTAATCACAATCCATTACACCCCTCTATACAAAAATATGGGTAAATATAAACTCTATGAACCCCAACATATGTAAATTCATAAAAAAAGATAGTTGGGATAAATTGTGTGGTAATCCATCCATCCTTCCAATGGCATGTTGGATAAAACACCCCTAGGGCACAAAATACATGGGATTTTCAGTCATCTGAATAGACAGGGTGGAGTATCATATAAAAACAAAAAATTACAAGATATAATATAGCTCAGAACTATAATATGAGAAAAATATATTCTTAGACTCAATGGATGCTAACGTCTCCCAGACACATTGCAGTTACTATTAAGAACATATATCCTATAATCACACAAAAATTTAAGGAGTTACATTAAATTATTTTATTCCTTTTTATGAGTATTAATTTACATTAATTAATTAATTAACTAATAATTAACCATTATTATTATCACTATTACATTACAAAAATGTTCCATGCCATCCATTAATAAGAAAACCATGTCGAAAGCGCCTCAAAATTGTAACCTCCATATTGCATCTCAGTAAGATCCATCACCATGGGTAAAATATGTAATCATTTATAAATATTGTTGCTTTCTATATTAGCAGCTACTCTAGAAAAAACTCCCATGATATGAAAAAATTTATACAAACCAGTACATCCATCATCCTCAAGTTGTTGGCAAAGGAAAGATGATAAATAAATAACCTGGAAATAGGCCAAATAATAGAATCAAACAAGATTATATATTTCATAACAATAGGTAATCCCATATATGGACCATTAATTCATATCTAGTTTCCTCCTTAACACACGCATTCATATTTAGATGCATTTTCCACTGTAGGAATCAACTGATTCTAGAAAAAATTATCCTCCCCAACCCTCATACTACATCATTTATTCAGGCTCATCCATTTAAAGATCATGTCACATTTAGGCCTCCCCTCCTCCCACATACCATAATATCCAAATAGGATCATCCATCACAGGATAATATCCCATCAAAAGTAGTAGGAGTCAGTCATAACAACCCACCTCTTGGTCCAAATGAAAGGCATTCAGACGTGACACACAATGAACTATCATGTCTCCAAATCACAACGAACCTTTTTCTTTACAAGAATGCAAGAAACCAAGGCCCTATATGGAATAATCTTTTATCATAAAACTAGTTATTATTCCATATTGAACTATCTAATTCATTTTTATAGGTTCCATTACAAGAATCATAAGAACCAAGAAATCAAAAATTATCAAAAATTAATTAAACAATTAATTCAACATGCCTTTAATTGTTTTATCAACATGAATTATCATTCTTAATGTTCAGTAACCAATTAAATTAAATAATCATACAATAAAAAAAAATTTAATCATATAATTAGATAAACAACCTGATTCATCAAACATGAAACTTTAAACATTTATCTGATTAATTAATAATTAATTTCAGATTTATGTTCTTTACCAATTATACATGTTAATCCAAGCATAAAAAGAATAACATAGATCTAACAATATCTATAAATCTAGAGGAAACTTGTTATGATTGTAAAAAACAACAACATCAGCATGTTATCGATACCAATTATTTAATCAGGATCAAGTAATTATCATGTTAAAATCATTGCATTCTATAAGACGAAATCATTGTACCTCTACGATTTGATAGAAATTAAATATATAAGAAACAAATATTCAACCTCAAAAAGGATTCCATGTTCTTCACATGAAAACAGAACAACATTATTTCTCATGATAACTTCTCCCAAAGAACATCATCCACCCAAGGATGTCGCACCACAAATGCACTGAGAAAAACCAACATAACTCCATTAGAAACATAAACATCGAAAGCCGTCACTTGGAAACGAGGAATACTAGATGATAGATAACATAAAATGAATGAAAAAAGGTAGATCAAACCTTGGATGGAATACAGATTGATGGAGGGAAGCTAGGGATAAATCCATGATGGGGTTTCCTATATTGAGAGAGATATATTTTGCAGCCATAGGGTTGTGAATAACACGAGTGACTGAAAACACATAAAACAACACTATAGAAAGGAAGTATATGCCGTTTAATTCCATTTTATTTATTGTAATACTCTAGGTTCATTTTCCGTGAAAATATGAATCACCAATAATTTTAATTTATTTTTCAAATCCCAGTCTACTAAACTTTATGAAACCTTCATTCACATCATGTAAATGTTTTAAAGGACATGAAATCCTCCGACTTTCGGATTCTAGTAGCTAAAATCCTCCAAACATAATGTGAGCATATTCTGAGCACCTCGATCTACTAAAAAACACAAAGGGTCAATCCATGTGGATCAGTGCCCTTAAATAATTATTTTAGGTTCCCCTATTATATAAATATAGTAGTTTATTAATTGGAAACACTTTTATTTAAGAAATCCTATAAAAGTACACGAGTCTCAGCCCAGCCGGTGAGGACTAGAAAAGTGTATCCAGGAGACCTGATATCAAATCTTGGGGGAAACATGTCTTAGGGGTACTACTATAGCATTGTATTAGGTACTATAGTATTTATTGTAGAATGTACTGAAGCATGTACTATGCAGTACTTTAGTAGTTATAACTATTCATCCATCAAGGCCTTTGGGCCACTAGTTGGGTCATCAGGTCTTGTAAGGCTTTTGGGACACCCAAGGCCTTTGAGCCAGTTGTCTATCAAGGAATTCAAGCCATCTCAAGGCATTAGGGCCACTCCAAGGCCTTCAGGACCCCTTAATATGAATTTTTTATAGTCAGAATACAGGATAAAATGCCCAAGATGAGGAATGAGAGCATGCATATTTACCAGAGTAGAGCTAACTGCAATTGAAAGAATGAGATGGAATGACATTGTCATTAGTTCTAGCCTATGCAGTTCTTTATAGGACAACTATTCGACTAGCCTTATGAGGGTGGAGTGCTGATATCCTGACACGTGAGGGGGAAGAGCAGTTCCATGTTGTCTTATCTGGGTGGTTTCCTATAAGACCTATAGTTATGTGATTGTATCTAAGCCTTCTGGCTTTTTAAGGGTTCCACCTCACCCCAAGGAAGGTGGATTATCAATATAAAAAAAATTATGGCCTTTGAGTAATTCGGTCTTGAAAGCCTATAAATGTAAAAATGAATTTCATAATGGTCTATAAAGTTGTATATGAATCATAAAATGTAATTTTATCTATATACATTTCTATTGGTATATTTTGAGGAGGTTTCCTTGTTTTCATATAGATAATAAAATATTTAAGTATGGAGGACTATGATATGATGGAATCAATTATTCTTATTAATTTTTATTAAAAAATTAACCGTCAAATAATTATGAAAATATACTTCCCCACATGAATTATAATTATTAACATGTCCTTATCATTTAATGTTGTCTTTTCATATTCACCAGATATGATTTGAAATCAATGGAAATCCTATGAAAAAACATCTTTTTGATAATTTATCACGAATTAGAAAAGGTTTCAATCCAGAATACATGAGAGTGGTTGTTAAGTAGGTTAAAATGATTTTCTAATGGAGTTAATAGTTTTAAAATGAATTATGACACAAGAAAGATTAACATTGAATATTTTATTTTAGTTGAGGCATTATTTTCATTGGTGAATGAATCAATTTTTTAATCTAGCTAATTGTGTTTATTTTGTTTTTGATTTTCATTACTTCATAATTTAAATGAATAAGCATGAATAAGTTTTATTTGAATGGGTTTTTCAATAATTTGGAATAGTTCTGATGTTTATTTCATGTTTTTAAGACTATTTTTTATTTAAGTTTATATTTCTATGAATTTTTTAAATTGAATATGATGGATTGAATTTATAAAAAAATTATTAATATGTTAGTATGTTACAAGTATAGGGTTTTGTTTTATTTCCTATCATGTAAAAATAAAGGAATTCTAAATTAATGAAGAAATTCACCTATGGATAATTACATTCTTGCAAAAGTGGTTCCATATGAATTGAAAATTCCATTGAACAAGAAATTATGAGAGGATTTATTTCATACATTATAATGGAGTTTGGAATGATGTTTCACCTCTTCATCTAGATAACAAGTGAAAATATTAAAACCCATTCAAATTGTTCATTATGAAAGATTTTATTAAAGATTTGGAGGGTTCCACTTGGTCAATAGGACATGAGATCAACATAAGAAGGAACAAACAAAAAAATGAGAAATTTGACAAAACAGGATCAATATAAGGAATTAAATACCTTTTACTATATTTTATTTATTTATTTCTCTACTAACTAAATTTATGACCGAAAAATCCATTTGATATCGAGGATATAAATAATCATAAGGTATTATTTATATATGATTGATTTATAACATATTTTTATTATTAAACAAATTTTATATAGTTTGATTGGGGATATACTATTTTTTTCATAAAATAAATTTTTTTTATAGGTTATCATCCAATTTTATTATTAATAAATATAAACAAAAGTACATAAGAAATATAGAAAAATTGTTTTACAGTGAATATAATCTTTAATATAGTGGGAATTATCCTCCATTTATTCATTACATAAATATTAATTGGAATTAAATAATAAGAGTAAAAAATTATTTAATGAAATAGGTAATTAATACATAGAATGGAATTAGATTTCTTAATGATTATTTTCTATTTGATATTCTTTAACTATTAAAATTTTCATTTATCTCATTATTTAAATAAATATTACTACTTCCATAACTTGAAAAATTATTTCATGCATAATTTCATCTTGAAAAACAATTCCATACGGTTAAAACCCAAAATTACACAATATTACAAAATATTATAGATCAGGATATTATAAATTTCTAAACTGAATACAATCTTATGAAACTACCATCACTTGGAAAATTTTGAAACACAACCACATTGACGTGATAGATCCTCAATTTTTACCATGGATATATTTTTTTAACTAGGATACCATTATATTCTCTATACTCAATATATACATCTGTAGATCCATCATTATTTTTAACAAAATAAAGTAATAAAACTTCAAGGTGGTCCACAGTGGAAGATAACCCATTTTACTACGATTACATTCATAAAACGAACTAAAAATAATTATACTGAAACCAATACGGTATTCCAATTAGCTAACATGATTCCCCCTTAATTGTTATATTCTTTCGAAAACTAGGGATGTATAATAATATAAAATGAGGGTATGATTACTGTCAGTCATTTTTAATTCATAAGATAGTTTTCCTTTAAAATAAAAAATCAAAACAAAACCCATTACCAAAATAACTATGATAACTTACTAAAAATGAATTAATTAAAATATGAATAAATGAATTTAATGTATAAGTAATAGTTATAAAATACCTTTTTTGGAAAGAAATGAAAATCATTTTATTAAGAGTCACTTCGAAGGGAGTGGCCACCTAAAATGGAAGAAACAAGAAAGGCACTTATTATATCCTTGATACATTTGGATGGTCAAATGGATACATAAAATGTCTAATAACTTGTCTAGTTTTAATATAATACAGTGTATCTTGGATCTCTCCATTAGCTACACATAATTATCCTAATAATAATTTTTTTATTCATCTATTTATGCTTCTATAGGGATACCTCTAATATTCATTATCTTGATGATTATGAAAGATAGTCATGGAAAATTATATCATGATTGTGTTTTGGGAGAGATAGATCAAATTAAAAAAATATTAAAAGGTATATGGAGTGATTTTATAGTAATAAAGAAGACCTTACCTATGTAGTAATTATTCTCTACGGCAGCTCAAATTCAAATAGTCATCTGTCACATCCTGAAAAAGAAGTTGGGGAGAGGACCTCACCCTTATCATTTTATCATAAAAACGTTCATCTAACAGAGGATTAATAAAATCAGTCATACTTTCTACTATAGTACTAGATTTAATAATTGAAACATTGATGATTTATATCATAACTTCCTTGGACATTGTTTTCAAGGAAAATACCAAGGTGTCATTATCCTTAGACCTTGTTAAATTTCTAATTTCTTAAACAGACCAAGTAGAGAATAAATATCTAGACCAAAAGGTGTATTAGATGGGGTGATAATACAAATAACTCATAGGGACTTTGTTGGTATCTGAATATAAATTACTACAATCATGAGAAACTATTTCCAAATTATTCAAGGGGATGATTTTACCATGCACTATTTCCACTTTTTAGAATCAATATGTCCATTGATATTTGTATCTTGTGTATTCTCATCTTCCTAATAATACAACATAGTAGGGGATGGAGTAATGAATAATGAAGATTTATAAGAAAGTGGATAATAAAAACAAACTTTATGGACTCCATATTTCATATAAATCCCCTTTACATTTTATAAGCACATTATTGTCTACTCAATATCATTGTCATCAATACTTGAGTGACCAAGAAACATGGTTGAGGAGAATTCAATCAATGTAGACACATCTTATGTGTGAGTAGAAATAATCAAATTAGGATTTATATTTTACTAGGTGTTCTCTTTCCATCAATTTATGTATTCTTCCATGTGAAGAGACACTGATATTGACATTTTCGCATAGAGTGAAAATAGATATGAACATTTTATTTAAATTAAAAGGGTTTTTAATAATTATATTGCCATTGAGATTTTATCAAAAATAATTCTCAAAAGGTAATATAAATCTTTACCTTGACACATATAAAAGGGGTAATGGGATGAATCATGGAGAGAGTACAATGTCTCAAACATAAATAAAGAAAAAGAGTGTTTCTAATGAACATTAGGATATGAATATTCTGAAATGGAAATGTTATACCAAAAGGGGGAAACCACAATGTACCAGAAATAGGATTTTGATTCCTATATAAATCGAAGGATTGATAAATAATATTGAGAAAAAATTTATTAAATGTTTTAATCTAATATTTAACAATGTGAGATTCATTGGAAATATGAATTATAAAATTCTACAAGCCAAGAAGGTCAACCAAAACCAGATTATCAAAACCCCAATATTGACATGAATATATTAAAGGCATCTAATATGTGTCTTTGACACCTAAATCATGTAATAAGATATGTAAATAGATTAGTTTTTTCCTCCAATACATTAGGATACAATATAAATACCTTCGACTGAACATAAAAAATCATGAAAGATGGTGATCCCACTTAAATAGCTAGGAAAGAAGGAAGTGAGATGGGATTAGTAAAGAGGAAAAAGGTAGAGCAAAAGAAATATGTAACAATGTTGAAGAAGGGAGAATCTATTTATGAATGAGGTAATATGGGAGGCCTTCCCCCATCCATGTTATTTGGTGATAAACTCGTTTCTCTGAAAACTAAACCATGTTATGGATATGTCACTAAGGTTCGCATGAGGGAAACATATCATCTTGGGTTATGTTTGTTAGCTGGGAAATCCAGTAACAATTATATTCTAGTGGAAGATGACAACAATGAAAATGTAACGACCCCCCCCCCCCCCCACAAGGTGTACCCCTTCTGGGAAAAAATGTGAGAACGTATATAGTGACCCCCCCCCCCCCCGAGTCTCACGTCCAATAGGCCTCAGGTATGTGGCTGGCCCCAAGGGTATATTTAACACAAAAATGGGGGGCATTACACTATAAGACAGAAAATATAGAAGAGAGAGATAAAAAAATATAGTAACCAAATCCATCACATGCTGCAATATACAATGAATCCCATGTACACATATGTAATGTCATGAAAAAAAGCTATAACTAGAAAGAAAAAATGTAAGTACCAAAATAAAGTAAAAACAACAGCAACCACAAAGCCGAACAGATCCTGTAACCCCAAGATAGTAGTAACCAGCATGATATCCAACCTGATCCAAGAGACCAGCAAAATAGTTTAGATATACATAGGTTGATTATAACTGTATACTCAATAGGAACATCCCAAGAGCCTCTCATGAAAATTAATGAAATCATGCAAATGAATAGTGGAAAACAAGTGAAATTAACTTGTCACATGAACAAGTATAATAAGATCCCAGCATCACCAGGGATACTCTCACCAAGTATCAAATACAAGATTATATAATATAAAAAAATCACAAGGGTACCCCACTACCACTCACCCACATTTATTCCACTTTTCCCCAAGATCACATGTCCTAAGAATATCTCTCCCAAAAGGCTTTCCCGCAGATACCTTGGTGAAGCACCACAACATGAACCTTTTGAAACACAACCACTCTATCCACGTAACCAAAAGAACCAAGTAGTTTCATGGACCCACCACAAATTTCATAAAATATATCATATATCAGGACTTATACCTTTATCCATTACAACCCCTAAACTGAGTAAGGATTTTCAATCCATTACATCCTATACAAGTTACACCTATAGTAGTCTATAGAAAACTATATCCAGAATATATTTTTCTGAATAACCTCAATACAGTACATTAATCTACACGCATATATGGGAATAAATTAACTAATGTGCCTTCCAACACTAATAACTACCAAGAGAAGAGAGTGGGGCTGAAGGGGGTAGTCAGCCATCCATCCTCCCACCAGAATGTTTGGGAAAACACCCACAGGTCTCAGAATCACCAATGTGTTAGTTTCCCCAACTGATAGGGTGGAGTAACATATATAATCAATATAAATATATAATATACTATAGCTCACAATCACACTATGGGAATAACCTAGTCCAACACTCAGTTACATCTAACGTAACTCAGACTCCCGACCACCATTACTAATACTAGGTATCCTATATGCACAATACCATTTAACGGGCTACATTATATTACATTATCTCATTTTATCAGTTTAAATTTATGGTAATTAATTATTTAAATATTAATTAACCATTAAATATTCCACATTATATTTCATTATAATCACACCAATGTTTCATGCCCTCTAGGAATAACAAAACCAATTCCACAACTTCTTAGAAATATTACCTCAAAATTGTATCCGATAAAGATACTTCCCCTTGGGTTAATATAGTTTATTCAATCCATTATTAACAACATTATTTATTCCTGTATTCCAGGAATTTCTGAAAAACAAATCTATGCTACCAAACATAACGGTCCCAACATGGTTAGTAGATGCGATACCCGTCGAGTCTTTTCCACCGATTGCAGGAGTATTGACCCGCCCATACTTGAAATGCTAAACATGGATAGGATGTGGCATACCCCACATGTCTTCACCTATTTTCAATGGAGGCTAAGAAAGAATAGCTGCCTCAAACAGTGGGGAATGTAAATCAGATTAATAAACAATATATTCAACATGCAACCATAATCACAGCAGCGGGTAAGCATAACTTCAACCCATTTCATCATCTCTAGTGTCCTCCATGACACCCACCTTCCTAAAATGATGCAGCTCGCCACTCTAGGAATCATATACTACCACAACCACACTTCCTCCGTTCCCCCACATCTCACAATAGCCATCCAGGATTTATCACTACACATTCATTATAAAACAAAAAGGAAACTATTCTCTTGGACCTAAAAGAGGAATTCTTATTATATAAGAAATGATCTATAATAGCTCCATGTATAAGGCTTTTTGTCCTTTAACAGAAAGAGGGTAACTTCAAACCCAACCAGGAATTATATTTTATCAAAAAACACATTCATTAATCCATCATGAATTAAATTCATAATTATTAGTAGCTTCAAACTACAGGAAACCTATGCTATAAGATATCATAGCTACAATAAATTAATTAAACAATTAATTTGAAATTCCATTAAACAACAAACACCAAAAAACATCAGATTCCAAAACAAACTGTAATGCGCATGCACATCCCTATAAATTTTATTAACATCAAATTACATAAAAAATCTAGAATCAATTACATGTAACTTTATGTTTAGCCATTTTATCATCAATTAATTCCATATTTACATTATTTAACTACTTTATCAAGAACAAGAAGCTAAAAATGAAAGAAAAAATATCTCATTGACTATCAAATAAAGATAAAACTATTTATCATTGTTTTATGCAACAACATTCGATCAGACGAATAATTTTAGTCCAGTTTATGTATTTAATTAGGTAAATTTCATTATGATACAAAGGAATAAAACATGTAAAATATACTATTTCATGTGAATGAATTGAGAAGCAACAAATCCCTTAACATGAAAGTTTTTATATGTTCTTATCTTGAGAATAGATCAATTCAATGTATCAAAATGTCCTTCCATCCAACAACTACATCAACCCAAGGATTTAGAAACACAACATCCAAAAATCAACAAAAAGAAACTCCCTTGAAACCATGAAGATGAAAATCTATAGCATGGAAAATAGAGACAAGAGAAAATGGATATAAGAAAACCAAAGAACAGAGGTAGATCATACCTTTGATTGAAGATGGATCGATGAAATGAAGTAGGTAACCAATCCAGGATGAATGAATTCCAATATTTTCAAGAGGGGGGCATCCTGGTCATCTGGGGTTGAGGGGGGGGGGGGGACTCAAGAGGTAGTATATGAAAACCATGAGTGGATGGGTGTCATTAAAACACCCATTAGAGGGGAATTACATGGTTTTTACCTCTTCTTCATGTAGTATACTGACTCAAGGAAAATTACAACAACAAAAATATCACCTCATAAATTTTTTTTATTTTTATGAAACCGAACGGTACACATTGTGTCCCCCTTGGTCACATCATATACCCCTTGTTTCCATCTTCTCGTGAACGAACTCCTCCAGACACCCTCTCGTCCTTCTTTGAGAACCTCAGTATTCAAAAACATGAAAAGGGTTAATCCATGTAGATTCGAGCCATTACATAAGATACCACTCAAAACATTCTCATCCATGAGAATCCAAAACCAAACCATAGAGGAAATATAAATGGTGTTCTCTGAAACCCACCCCACTAGATACCTCGCAAGGCTCTCACCACTACAAGAGCTCCACCACATCAAAAGAATAATGTGTCACCATGTTAAACCCATAACCATCTACTAAACTCACTCTATCGATAGATACCTTTTAAGGAGGGAAATCCACAAAAATAAACAAAAGAATCACATCTCATAAAAATTAAAGGTCTCAAATCACAAATGAACATCATTACAAGAAAACAGCTAAACATGAACAACTTAGTGTACTGAGAATGTATATGTGACACATGTTCTAATTTACTCCCCTCCACGCCTCCATGAAACCATAATACAAAATCCAAGGGAATGCAATGCTCACGCAATACCTTATCCTTCCAGTCCTAGATCCCTACAGGACACTCTATGAAGGTCGAATCATCATCAACATCGATTTCATCCCAATCGATGACATGATTGTCATCATGAAGAAAATGAAAGAGATGTGGAACATGAAAAACATCATGTATCATATTCATTTGTTGGGTAAGTTCTATTCAATACACCATGACACCAACATGTGCCAACACCTCAATATGCTCAACAAACCTGGAAGACAACATACTCCAACGACCAAACCATTGATGCCAATGATGTGGAATCAACTTATGTATCATTATATACCTAACATAAAACTCCAATGGTCACCTCCTTTGACCGACATATTATTCTGAATGATCCTACAATGCCTTCATCCTCTCATGAACAAGTTTAAAAGTCTATGATGTTTTTCTACTAGTTTAGGCCATATAATTACAGACTCAATGACCCAGATCCAGCGCAATAGGGAATAAAAAGGTTCTCTATAAAAGGATGCAAATGGAACCAAACCGATGGTCGAGTGGAAACTATTATTGTATGAGAAATCCACCAAGGGTAAATGCCTCATCCACGAACCTCAAAAATATAGGAAATAAGAGCGCAACATGTCTTAAAAAGTCCAGATAGTCCACTGTATCTGATCATCCCTCTATGCTTGAAAAGTAGTTCTAAAACATAGTTGAGAACCAAAATTGAGATGGAGACCTCTCTACATCTTAGAGGTAAAATGAGGATCTCGATCAGAAATGACCGTACTTAGGACTCCATTGAGTCTCACCACCACCTCTATATACATCCTCGACAAAACTTCCACTGATCCTGAATCCTTGATTTCTATGAAGTGGAATTATTTATTCAAAACATTCACTACCAACCATATAGTATCAAGGTCTACCTAGGATCATGGTAAACTAGTAATAATGTCTAAATAGATTTCCACCCACTTTTATTTAGGAACATCTAACGGCTAAAGAAATCCACAAGGGACACGATACCCAGCCTTCACCTTCCGGTAGACTAAACAACAAAAAAACTATTAAATGACACGCTTTATCCCAGACATCCAAAACCGATTCCTCAAGGCTCGGTACATTTATTTCAATCGAAGATAAAATGCTATAGAAGAACTATAAAAAGCTCTTAGAACCATATCACACATCACTAAAGGAATGTAAACCCTTACCTGATACAACTCTTAGTGTAGTTTATTCTTTGACCAATCATCAAGGGCCTCTCCACAAACAACTCATTCTCTCGTGACCTCCACCTCTAGATCCCCCAATTGAGACTCTTCCACCAATAGCACTAGGGATGATAACACCATCATCTGAAAAAGATATTCTCTGCCTCCAACTGCTCCCCTATCGTGATGTAATGCTGAAAATTTATTAATAACTCACCCAGAATAACCAAATTCACAAAATATATCACAACGTGACATCTCGCTCAGTACATTAGCTATAACATTCCCCTTTCCAGGTGTATACGATATTTTGAAGATGTATTTATGTAAAATCTCCATCTACTAATGCTATCACAAGTTCATGTCATGCTGGGATAAAATATACCTTTGGCTCTTATGATCGGTCAAAATCAAAAAGTGTTATACAATATAATATTGTCTCCAATACATCAGATCAAACACCATTAACTCCATCCCAAATCATGGGTAGCACAGTTACAATCAAGGGGAGAAAATTTCCGAGACCCATATGAAATGACTAATCTCGACTACATTAGAAAAAAATAGAACCCCATATGTGAAGGCTTATAGAAAACATCAAACTGAACTCCCTCATTTGGAATAAAAATAACCAAAGCACTCACCGAATTCTTTTTTATATACTTGAAAATGGCTTGACATTGATTATTCCTCACAAACACATGATCCTTCCAGGTCAATTCTGTTAGAGGATTCACAACCTAAGAGAAATGGGATACAATCCTCCTTTAATATCCTACAAGACCATGTAAGATCCACACCACTGTCACTTTCTTGGGGGCAGAACAAGACACATTCACATACATCTTAAATGGATCCACAACTAATCTTGGATGGGATACAACATTCCCCATGAAACAGACTTTTTGAGACCAAAAGTCACACTTCAACAACTTCCCAAACACCTTATATTAGAGATGAACTCCCCAAATGTTATGCAGAAGCTCATCATGATCCTACTCTGACATGGAGTATGAAACGATGTTGTCGATGAAAACCACCATGAACATTACCAAGAACTCACAGAACACAACATTCATCAATCCCATAAACACAGCTTCAGTATTCGTTACACCGACCTACATTACAATGAAATCATAATTCCCATGATGATAATGGAATGTAGTCTTTGGGATATCCACATCCTTCACACACATCTGATGATATCCTGACCGCAACTACATATTGCAGAACCAACATCCACCCATCAGTTGATTGAATAAAGCATCAGTCTGTGGAATAAGAGAGAAATTCTTCATAGTAACATGTTTAGGTGATGATAATCGATACATAACTGCAAACTACCATTAGCCTTATTCAGGAACAAAACTGGTGCACCCCACAATGACACAATCGGCTGAACAAAACCACAATATAATAGACTATCGAGCTATACATGAAGATCATGTAACTAATAATGGTCCATCATATATAGAGACATATAGATAAGAGATGATCCTAGATATAGATCAATCCCAAAATTGGTCTCTCATCGAGTAGTATCCTGGGGATGTACTCTACCAACTCAATCTTCCCTCTTCTTATCTAATACTAGTAAAACCTACTACTGCTACCTCAGTTGGAACTGCATTAATAGAGGAACCTAGAGAAGAATACTTGGTGCACGATAAAAACTCTAAACTATCAGGAAATCTTGCTACTGATGAACTCAACCTCCACTAGAAAAACAAGTACCTAATCCCTTAGCATTGGCCCTAGTGCCCCCGCCCCATAGAAAAAAATATACAGAGGGATGGGACCTACCTCCAGCCAAATGGAAACTCTTCTACCCTAAAAACATGGAAACCTGAACCACAGATATGCTTCATGAAGAATCATTTCATCTCCACTCTCATAAAGATCCAGTTTTTGATAATTTCCTCTCGATGACCTCTACCCTCACCATAACCTCACGATTTTTCTATAGCATAAATGGTGTTACCTAGAACTATATCCCTGGATGAAAATCCTCCTCAAAATTCCTCACATAGGCCTCCTCATCTAGAAATAGTTCTAAATAATATCCTAAATGGTTCCTTAAAAATATTCCAAACTCTCACACACTAGAGATCCCTTATCGAAGGGTATGTATCTCTTGGAAACTATATGTATTCAAGGTTAATGAATAAAACTAGACTATGTACATGTCACAGAACACCTCCCATGATATCTCCAACTCATTGTGATCTGCAATGAATAAAAACCACCACTACCAAACTTCCCCACACAACATCATAACAACTAAAGAAACATTGTGATATTTTCAACCACAGATCGAAATAAAGGCTATATCAACCTCCTATAACTACTATTCGGTGACTAACTCTAAAAAAACCCTCATACATCCACAGACTCTGGTGCTAAAACTCTCAGAGTGTCCTCCTCAAAGTATCGTCTATGTCAACCTCTACCATTTGGTGATTTTCTAGTCCATCTTGCTGGATATCTTCTACAAAAACCGGATGAGGATGTCAACTTGGATCCTTAACTGAAAAATAAAAAATAGTTAGATATCCTAAACATGTAATATGGAATGCTCAACATTAATTAATTAATTGTTTTATTTTATTCATTTTAGTTTAACATATCAATAGGTTTACCTATTAAAATATAAGAAAAAAGAAGAATGATGCATGATCATTTCCTAGGTCTCTACCTTGAAACTTGTATCGCCTCATTTAGTAGTCACTATAAACTTATAGGGTCGTGCATAAGATCATAGGGGTCCTAAATTTCTATATCTCAGCTGGTCTTCATTGTTTAGACCACTTTCTAAACATAAATTAAATTGTTTCCCTACAAACCCTTGCACTCACATGTTTCTAACACCAAACTTCATCATATCATTCAATATCCCTTTAAAAAAAGTTTCTTATTTTGCTATACCCTCAAGGTGTACACCTCTTGGACCAGAAATGTGAGATGGGAGATAGTTACCCCTCATTCCCACCTACAGTAGGCCCATGGTTGGAGACTAGCACTAAGGGTATATTAAACAAAAAAATTATAGTCATTACCCTCTAAGAGAACACATTCATAAGGGAGAGTTATAAAATAAACCAACCAAATAAAATATATATTTAAATATAAAAGAAATCCCAAGTACACAAATCTATTGTCCTGAAATACTACTAAATCTAGAATGGAAATCTACAAGTACAAAAGGAAAGTAAAAACAATTGTGACCACGAAGCTTGAACAGTTGTTGTAACCCCATGATAGTAGTAAATAGAATGATCTCCAAACTGCTCCCAGTGAACTAGAAAATAGTTTAGATATATGTATGGTGAGTATAACAGTATACTAAGTAGAATCCTCCCTAGATCCTCTCGTGAAAATGTAATGAAATCATGATAAATCATAGTAAACAACAAGTGAAACTAACTCATCACCAAAACATTTAGACTATGTTTGAAGCCTCACCATGGAAACTCTCACCATGTATCACATAAAAGAGTATGTAATATAAGAAATAATAAAAAGGGTACCATGCTACCACTTCCCCACTTGTTTCCTGATTTTCCACAACATCACACGTTCTAAGAATATCTCTCCAAAAAGGATTGTAAAAAGACACCTGGGAAAAGCACTACAACATGAACCCCATTCAACTAAACCACTATGTCCATGTAACCAAAGTAATCCGATAGTTTCAGGTATCCACCAAATCTCTTATATCATGTATCATAGGCCAGAAATAATACCTAAAGATATTACTGCCCATATACTGGGTAAGGATCCTCAAGACATCACAACCTATACACATTACACCTACAAAGGCCCATAGGAAACTATATCTAGATTATATGTGTGTGAATAACGACAATACATTATATCCCCTTACACATATAAATGGGGAAAACATACCATTCAACCTACATGTACTTGTAACTACCAAGAGATGTGAGTAGGGCTAAAGGGGTAGTTGTCTATCCATCGTCCCACTAGAATGTTGTCGAAAACACCCCCAAAGGCTCAAAATTGCTGAGTTATCGGTTTCCCTAACTAACGGGGAGGATTAGCGAATAGAAATATAGAATGTACAGAAAATGATATATCTGACAACCACAGTATGGGCATAACATAGTCTTAGACTCACCTGAATCTAACTTCTCTCAGACTCCGGAATGCCACTACTAGGACATGGTATCCTCTAAGAACACAACCATTTAATTATCTATATTAGATTACATTATATCTTTTTATTAGTTTCAATGTACTTTAATTAGTTCTATAAATATTAAATAACCATTAATAATTCCAAATTATATTTCATTATCATCACACCAAATTTTCCCACCCTCTAGACATACCCAAACCAATTAGACATCTTCTTAGAAATATTACCTCAGCATTGCATCTCATCAAGTCCCCACCCCATGGGTTAACATCATTTGTTCAATCCGTTATTAACAACATTATTACTATTCAAATTCCAATAATTCTAGAAAATCAAAACTATGTTACCAAACACAATGGGATCGCCATGATGAGTAGATGTGGTACTCCATGATTCTTTTATACTTATATCAAGAGCCTAGACCCATCCATCTATAAGAATATAATCAAAAAAAACATGTGGCATACCCCATGCTTTTTCACCGATTTTGGAAGGTGTGTAATCAAGAACAATTGTCTCAAGAAGTGGGGAAAGTAAAACAGATTAAAAAACAAGATATTTAATAATAAACCACATTCACAGCAGCGAGTAATCCCAGCTTCAACCTGTTTCATCACCTCTTGTGCCCTCCCTGACACCCACCGATAGAAAACAACGCATCTCACCACTTTAGGAATAAACTGCTGCAACAATCATTGGGCCTCCCTGCCCCCATATATGACAAAAACTATCTAGGAACAATTACATCACAAGAAGCATGAAACAATAAGGCAAGTGGGCACTTGGCCCTAAACAAGGCATTCACCCTTCACAACTAATGAGTTGTCACATCTCCAAGCATAAGGGTTGTTGGCCTTTACAGGAAAGATGGTAACTCTGAACCCTACCATGCATTATCTATTATCAAATAGACATTTCATCAATCCATATTGATTTAAAAGATTCATTATTCGTAGTTTCAATCTATGGGAAACTTGAACTACAATAAATCATATTTACCAAAAATAAATTAGACAATTAATTTGGTTTTCCCTTAAATCAAAAGAACCAACATGATTTATGTTTAACAAAAAATAGGAAATGGCTTTCACATCTACATCAATTTTATTAACATAAAATTACAACAACAATAACTACCAGTTTATTTTACATGCATCTTTATCTTTAACCATTTAATTATCAATTAATTTTAACATTATGTTCCGTACCAATTTCATCAAGAACTACATTATAACATGAAAATAATAGATATCACACAATATATAAAATCAAGACAGAAACTATTATCATGGTGCAAAGAAAAAACATCTGATCAAACCAATTATTTTAAACCATTTCAAGAATTACTTTAGTTCTATTCCTTTATGATCCATAGGTCTAAAACAATCTAACTCTATAGTTGAACATAAATAAAGAGAGATGAAACGAATACCCTACCTCGAATGGTTTTTATGTTATTTTCTTGATAAAGGATCAATGTAATAGATCATGATCCCCTTCCTCACAAAAACTAAATCTACATGAAGATGTCTTGGCATAACCACATCCACAATAGAAAAACGAAACTCCCTTTGAATCATGGTGATGGAACTCGATATAATAGAAAAATAGAAATTGAAGAAAACCTATAAAAGAAATTTAAATAACAAAAGTAGACCATACATCTAATTAAATACAGATTAAATAAAGGAATTAGGGAACTAAACAAGGATGAATGAATCCTAAAATGTTGAAATGGTAAGTGTCAGGGTTGTCTTGGGTCGAGAGGGGGTGCGGTCAAGCCATAGGGTTTGAAAACCCCGAGTGTTTGGGTGTCCTTAAAACACATAATTATGCGAATTTACTTGAAGTGTACTTACTCATCACGCCATGTACCACCTCAATGAGACTTATTCTAAAAAACATGTCGACTCAGCACTTTGTTTTATTTTTATAAAACCCTAAAAGTATATTTCATGTCCCCCTTGGTCATGTCGTGTACCCACCTATTTTTAGCTTCTCATGAAGTACTCCCACAGACATCCACCAAGCCTTATTTGAGCATATCTATCATCAAAAGCATTCCAAGGATAGATCCACATAGACTCGAGCCTTTACATCAAATACAACTCAAAACATTATCGTCATTGAGAGTCCAAAACCAACCCAAAGAGGAAACTGAAAATGGGTTTCCTTAACAACCACCCCATGAGATACCTATCAAGGCTCTCGCAACCACAGGAGCTAAATCATATCAAATGAACAAAAATTTACCTCATGAAAAATACAACCAACTCCAAAATGCTCTCCAACATGAGATACGTCTCATTGATAGAAATCCACAAGAAGAAACAAATGAAATTTATCTCATAAAAAATACAGTTCTCCAATACCAAATGAACACTAGTATAAGAAAAGAGATAAACATCAATCATATCAAGGTACAGAACACATATATGTGACTCACTTTCCCATGTACTCTCCTCCACACACCTATGTCACCACACGACACAAACCAAGATAATAGAACACTTTCAAAACACCTTCTCCGTGCAGTCTTCTATATCTATAGGTTTCTGTTCAATGGTTTCATCATTGTTAAAAAATATTTCGCTCAATCGAAGATGTGGGAGTCATTTTGAAGATGATGAATGAGATGTGACACATGAAAAATATATTGTATTTGGATTTTCTATATGGGAAGTGCTACTAGATACTCCCCTTCTCCAATAAGATCCAACTCCTAAAAATTTCCAACAATCTGGGGAGATATCTTACTCCCACGACCATTCCTTCCTTACGCGAGATAAGGATTCTCCTTTAGAAACACTTCATCCCAACATTAAATTCAAAAGGTATCTTAACTTGATCGGAAAAATATTTATGATGATATTACAAAACCTTCATCCTCTCCCAAATCACATGAACCATCTTTGTCATGTTCTGTGCCAATTATAGCTCGAGAATTTCTTACTCTCTAACCCTAGTCTAGAACGACGGAGAAAGAGAAGTTCAGACATAAACATCATCAGACAACGCTATAGAGATGGTGGAGTGGAAAATATTGTTGTAAGAGAACCCCACTAACGGTAAGTGACTCATCCAAAAAGGTCCAAAATTTAGGACAAAATAGTGCAACATGTCTTCAAGATTCTGGATGGTTTTCTCTGTCTGACCATCCTTCTATGGATGAAAAGTTGTGATAAGGCATAGTTGAGAACATAATGAATTATGGAGACACCTCCACACCATAGAGGTAAAACGAGGATCTCAATCGGAAATTATTGTCCTGGGGACTTCGTGGAGTCTCACCACCTCCTCTAGAAACTACCTAGACAAAACATCCACTGATAATGAATCATTTATCTCAATGAAGTGGGATAATTTCATCAAAAGATCCACTACCACCCATAGAAAATCATGGCCTCCCTATTCTCAGTGTAAACCAGTAAAAAATTCCACGTAGATTTCCTCCCACTCAAATTGAGGAATGTCTAATGGTTGAATCAAACCTTAGGGGACAGTGTGACTAACATTCACCTTCTATTAGACGAAACATCAGGAAACAAACATTGCAATGGAACTATACGAACCAAACATCCAAAATTAACTCCTCAAGGCTAGGTACATCTTTTTCATGCCACGATGCATCTCTAAAGAAGAACTATGGAACCCTCTTAGAAAAATTTCACACATTTCCAAAGGAACGAATAATTTTACCTAATACAACACTCAATGTTGTTCGTCCTCCGACCAACCATCCGGGGCCTCGCCACAAAAATCTAGGTCCGTCCAAAACTCTAACTCTTAATCCCCCAACTAGGTCTCTTCCACCAACTGCACCAGGGATGACAACACTATCATCTAAAAAGACAACATCTACCCCCAACCTCTCCCATGTCGAGATGTAATGCTGAAATATCATCCATTACTCTCCAGGAATCACCAGATTCACACACTGCATCACTATGTGACTTCCTGCACATTGCATCAGCTCCAATATTCCCCAATATAGGTGTATATGGTATTTCGATGTTGTATTCCTATACGAACTCCTTCCAATGACATTGATGTAAGTCCAAGTCACGTTGGGAGAAAACATACCTTAGGCTCTTATGATTGGTGGAAACCACAAAGCACTCTCTAATGAGGTAATGCCTCTACAACATCAGAGAAAAAACCATGTACTCCAACATAAGATCATGGGTGGAATAGTTTCATTCATGGTTATAAAGCTGCTGAGACCCATAAGAAATGTCCAATATCTACTGCATTAGAACACAATCTAATGATAGATGCATAGCAACCTATGAAACATCAAATTAAACTCAGTCTATTGGAAGATAAAGAATCGAAGCACTGACACACAACTCCATCAGATACTCAAACGAATCCTAAAACCAATTTTTCAATATGTACGCCTAATATTTGCTGGTAAATTATTTCATTGGAGTTTCAACCTGAGAAAAATCATCTATTAAACTCCTATAATAGCCAGCAAAACCATGGGAGCTTCACAAATCTATCACTGTCTTGGGGGAATCCTAAGACGCATCCAATTATATCTTCGATGGAGCTACATCCACTTCCTATTAAGATAGAACATTTCCCAAGACAGAAACTTCTAAATCCCAAATCTCACACTTTGACAAATTCGAAAAAAACTGCACGTGGGGAAGAAGTCCCAAAATGGCATGCATTTTCTCTACACGCTCCTCCCCAAATGTGGAGTACACAAGGCTTTCATCAATGAAAAAACCAATAACTTATCGAAGAAATCATGGAACACAGTTTTCATCAATCACATAAACATGACTAGAGAATTCGTCACATAGAATAGATTTACAAGGAACTCATAATGCTCATGATGTCAATCGAATGTAGTCTTTGGGTTGTCATCATTTTTCACAAGCATCTGAGATATCGTAACCACACAATGATCATTGAGAACCATCATTCACCATTTAGTTGACTTAATAAATCATAAATCCATAGAATATGATATAAATTCTTCTCTGTCAATTTTTTATGTGACAATAATGAATACATAACCGCAAACAATAATCTTCCTTCTTCACGAAAAAACTGGTCCACCCCATAGTTACACACTCAACCGAACTGAACTTCACTGTAATAGACTATCAATAAGTACATGTTTCTCCTATAACATAGAAGGATCCATACTATATGGATACATAGAGATGGGAGACACTTCAGTCTATATCATGATCCCAAACTCAATCTCTCATCGAAGGGGTAATTCTACAACCTCTTATGGAAAGACATCAGGGTAATCTTATATGACCCTAAGAATCGCCTACTGGTGCAACTCCGAAGAATTCAGCATCAAATCCTCCATCAATGAGGAAATGTGTGGACACACCTATGACTTATCTGAGGGTCTCGCTCCACAAAAAACACCACTGGCTCCCTGTCATCATCACAGAACACCACCTACCATCAGAAGAAATCTATGATATCTTACAATAAAAACATTCATCCATGCAATGGATGACATTATCTTTTTGTATCCGTAAACATAGAAAGTCTCCCCAATAGGGGTTCTTATCAAACAAAATTTCACAGTTACTATATACTTCAATCATGTCAGCTTGATATCCAACTGGCGTAGTCTAATCCAAGGGAACTGGAAGCCTCTCTACATTTAGTCCCATAACGTGGACAACGATAGGTGATTTGATGGAGAAGGTCTCTCCTAAATCCAAAAAGGCATGCAACCTATAAGAAAAAAATCAAACGGTACCTCGAATGATGCCTGGCTCACCTAGCACTGGAAACACTAATGCATGAAGCTGGCCAGAACCTCCTCCATGACCTCTCTGGCTATGATGATGACCACCATCACGGTCGTGCTCTACACTCTGAGTATGAGGAGCATCATGGGTATGTCATCTGCATGCCCCGTATTCTCTCTACTTATCCACATATGGTGCAACCGGCTACTTCTTCTTCGAATTGAACTTCCTCAATGGAGGAAACTATAAATGAACATCTGGTGCCTAATGACTACTCTAAAAGGCTAGGAACTATCTCTGCCGATGAACACAACCTCCACCAGAAAAACAATCGCCTGATTCCATGGCATATAATTGAGATCTTCCACCCCAAACAAATTAGATGCTAAAGGATAAGATCTACCCCTGACCAAAAAGAAACTCTTCTTCCCTAATAACTACGAAACCCGAACCATAACTCTGCTTTGTGAAGAATCTTGATGACTCTCCTCTCGTAAAGATCTATTTCAAGATAAGTTCCTCTCGATGACCTATTCCCTCACTAGCACCATAAGATATTTCTTCACCATAAACAATGTGACATGGAAATGGATATCATAACACAATTCCTTCTTGAAATGACCTTCCCTGGTCTCCTCATTTAGAAACAGGTCCAATGAAATTTTTAAAAGGTTCCTCAAACAGATTTCAAACTCGCACACACAAAACCTCCTCTTAAGAAGGGTTAGTATCTCCTGGAGACTGGATTCCTTCGCATTCAAAGAAAGAAACTCAACACTGAACTTTTTTCAGAACTCCTCCCATGAGATCAGCGTCTCCTCTAGATCCTCCAATAACAAGAACCTCCACTACCTTGCCGCCCCCGTAACATCATCACAACAAAAGGCATACAATACTCCTTCCGAGCACAGATTGAACTGAAGGCTATCTCAACCACCAATGACCAGTATTATGTGAATGCATCTAAATTGGAGACCTCATACTTCCATAGACTATGGAATTGAATCTATTAGGGTGTCCCAATACAAGTGCAGTCATTGTCAACCTCTACCCAGAAACGATCTGCTAACACAGCCAACTAGATATCTTCTATGAAAACTTGACAAGGACATCGAACTGTATCCATAACTGCAAAATAAAACATTTTCAGAGCTCTGAAACTTGGGATATGGAAGACTCAATATTATTATATTCAATTTTTTTGAGGTTAACCGACCACAAGGTCCACCCATTAAAACAAAAGCACAACGAAGAATGACATGTGATCCTTTCCAAGGTGTCTACCCTTCAACTAGTATAACCTTTATTAGTAGTAACTATAAACATGAATGTGTGTGAATCAGATCACAATGTTCCCTAAACGAAAATGTCTTTACTGGTCTCCAGTGTATACATCATGTGCTAAACTTAACTGACACGATTTCCCTACCAACCCATGAAACCTCACATGTGCCTAACAACGAAATCTATCTTATCCCTATACCTCACTTTGTTACCACTTTGTAACCACCCCTCCTCACAAGGTGTACCCCTCCTATTCCAGAAATGTGAGAAGTGAGATAGTGACCCCTAAGTCCTACCTCTAGTAGGCCCCAAGTTTGCACTAGCACCGAGGGAATATTAAACCCACAAATGGGAGGCTTTACCATGTAAGAGAAAACTTGCCGAAGATAGAGATAAGAAATATACCAACCAACACAAAATCATATTTCAATATAATAAAAATCACAACTACACATATTTCATGTCATGAAAAACTACTACAAATGGAATTGAAAACTACAAGTCCCGAATGAATCTAAAAACAACAGTGAACATGAATCCTGAACAACTTCTGTAAACCCAAGATAAATGTTACCAGTCTAATCTCCATCCGTCTCCAAGTATCTTGAAAATTAGTTTATATATATGTAGGGTGATTATAACAGTATACTCAATAGGATCCTCCTTAAAGAATATCATGATAAATTAAATAATGCAAGCTAAAGCACCATAAACAACAAGTGAAACTAACTCATCACCTAAACATGTATTCTGTGTTCCCAGCCTCACCATGGATACTCTCACCAAGTATCGCAATAAATAGTATATTATATAATAAATAATATCCAGGTTACCCCACAACCACTTCCCCATTGGTTTGCCTCTTTTCCCCAAAGCCACATGTCCTACACCTCTCTCTTCAAAAGAGCTTGCCCGCAGACACCTCGGTGAAGCACCACAACATGAAACTTGTGAAACACAACCACTATGTCAACATAACAAAAGTTACTAGGTAGTTTCAGAGAGCCACCACATCTCACATAACATATATCATTCATAGGGAATTATACCTAAATCTATTACTGCTCATTCACTGAGTAAGGATATTAAATATATTATTGACTATACATGTTACACCTATAGTATTTCATATGAAACTATATCCAGAATATATTTGTGTGAAGAACCACATGTCATTACAACCCTCTACAAAAATATATGGGAAAATATAACCGCTATAACTACTAGAACTAGTAACTACCATGAGAAGAGAGGAGGGCTGAAGGGGTAGTTAGCCATCCATCCTCCCACTCAAATATTGTGGAAAACACCCCAAGGGCTCACAATCCCTAGGGGTTATTATTCTAACTTAATGGGAGGGGTACTATATAGAAAGACTATAATAACTGAATATAATATATCTCAAAACCACACTATGGGTATAACCCGGTCTTAGGCTCTATTGCAGCTAATCTCTCTCGAACTACCAACTGAAACATCAAAGACTATGTATCCTATATGTACACAACCAACTAAATAGATACATTAGATTTATTTATCTCTTTTTATTAGTTGCACGTTATGTTAGTTAATTCATGAAATATTAATTAACCATTAACTATTCTAGATTATATTTCATTAGCATCACTCCAAAATTTCTTGCCCTCTATGAATAACCAAACCATGTCCACATGTTCTCAAAATTATTACCTCAACATTACATACCATCAAGATCTAACACCATGGGTTAACAACATTTTTCAAATCCTTTATTAACAACATTATTACTTCCCATATTTCAAGCATTATAGAAACTAAAAACAATTCTAACAAACACACGGGGTTCAAAAGGATGAGTAGATGTGCTACCCATCGAGTCTTTTTCACCTATAGAAAGAGAGTAGAATCATCTATCCTTCAGAATCTAAACACAAAAAACAAATTTCATATCTTTTGTGACTTCGTTAATTATGAAATAAGGGTACGGAATATCAGCTTCCTCTAGCAATGGGTAATGTAAATTCGATAAACAAACAAGAGATTAAATAAGAAACCACATTCCCAACAGTATGTAAGCCTTTCTTTAACCCGTTTCATCACATATGTTGTCATCCCCGACACCAACATTCATTAACTGATGCATCTTGCCACTCTAGGCATCAACTGCTACCACAACCAATGGGCCTCCCTTCCACCACATATCACAATAGCCATCCAGGTTCAATCAGATCATAAGTAGTGTGAAACAACAAGGAATCCTGGATCTTGTCCCCAAATAAGGCATACTTCCTTTACAAGAAATGGGCTCTCACAACTGCAAGCATAAGGCTCTTTGGAATTTACAGGAAGGACGATTACTCAGAACCCTACAAAGAATTATCTATTATCAAACAACCAGTTCTTTTATCCATCTTTATTTAACAGATTAATAAAAATTATTTTCCAACAATGGGAATAATAAACTACAAGATATCATAGATACCATAGATTAATTATGCAATTAATATGTCATGACTTTAAACAAAAATAACTAACATGCTTCATGATTAACAACCAACTAGAATAAGAATGCACATTTTCAAAAAAATTATTAACATTAAGTTACTACAAAAATAACTAGATTCATTTACAGGTATCTTTCTCTTCACCCATATAATTATTAATTAATTATATCTTTATGTTCATTAGAAATTTCATTAAGAACAACATGCTAACATGGAAATCATAGGACTCACACTATCTAGGTATTTAAAAGGCAAACCATTATCTTAGTACAATGTATTAACATGTGATCAAACTAATTCTTTTAATCCATTTTAAATATTTAATAAGAATAATTACAATGTTATCCAAAGGGATAAAACATCAAAATAGTAAAATTTCACGTAAAAGAATAGAGTAAAAACAAATTTCCCACCTCAAAACTTTTTTGAAGTTCATCTCTCAAGAACATATCAATGAAACAGATCACGATCACCTTCCACACAAAAAGCACATCTAGTTGAGGATGTTGCGGCACAACTGCATCAAAAAAAACAAAAGAAACTCCCTTAGAACCATGAAGATCAAAAAACATAGCATGTCAAATAGATTATGGGAGAAAACAGATCGAAGTATACCACAGAACTGAGGTAGATCATACCTCTGATTGAATATGGATCGAGAAATATTCAATTTTTCAGAATAATAAAATGAGAGCATAAATAAAAAAATCCGCACTATAAAAGAAAAAAAAGTATAAATGTTTTTTTAAACCCATTTACAAACATATAAAACACATGATAGAGTTGGATAAAATTTTATTTAAAAACATACCATTAACCTTTAAAAGTTCAAAAATGATCCCTAAATTATGTGATCAAAATATTTTATTAAAAATATTAGTAGGAATTAAATAGGGTTTTTGGATCATCTTGTTTGTAATTCATGTTTACTAATGTTTTTCCTAAATCATAAATAAATAAATCATAGTTAATTCAATAGGATAATTAACCTAATTATCTCCCACATTTTTTACATTTGAATTCTAAATCATTACCCAAGGCATTGAAGAGATATATCGAGATAACCCATAATCATGAGCTATATTGGGCTCACTCATCATCACATATAAATATCATGTATCATATGATGAATAAAAAAGTTGAAATATTTCATGTTTTTATCAATAATCTATTGAGAACCTCAATTTAACTCTTAATTTAAACAGTTTTTATTATCTCGTAATGATGATAAAAAGTTTTTTTTGTAAAATTATTAAATCAAAAAAATACTACAATAAGAAGAGAAACATTTTCAATGAAAATAACCAATTATTTTTTTTGGAATATTTATAATGATTATCCACTATGTTGATGGGAAAAACCAGTCAAGCCATATATACTAAATATTTTTCACATTTTTAAATAATTGAAATTATCCCATTCAGAAAACCTTGATATGATTCATTTTTAATTCTTAGTAATGAATATAAAATATAATAAAAAAATAAATATAACATCTTTAGAATCATAAATAATAATATTATTGAAACATTTAAATGAATTTTTATATAAATGAGAAAATGTTTGAATCATTTAAAATATAATTATATTGGGAAATATCTTATGAATATAGTAACTTTTAAATGAAAATAAAATTGAAGGATACCAAATGAATTTTTTATAATATAATATATTTATACTAATTTATTATTATAATTCATCTGTGCTAGTATAGACACCAAAAATACATGTTGTGGATATGGTATAGTCTTAATGAAAAGAAACTGAGATGAGGAATCCCTTGCCTTATATGCCAACATTCCACATACATTATTTAACTCATATATAATAAACAAATATTTATTATACAATTTCATAGGACCTTTTCATCATTATTTTTTAACACATATCTCTTTAAAATATTTTAATAAAATGTATTATATAGTTACTAAATTGACTAAGATCAAGTCATATGTTTCGAGGGTCATTGGTTCATAATCCCCAAAACAAATTTGGTATATTGAAATTGGTAAAAGGGGTAATTTTAACATATTATCTTGGATATTAAAAAATTTATATTTATCATGAGTATAAATTATGTATAATTTTACAACCATCCATTAATAGTTAAAATGTAAAATGAGTCACATCACTTTGTGAATGTGACATTCCACATGTACACACAAGAGACATTATCATTTTTTTAAAAGGTGTAAGGTTAAGAAAGTAAGAAATATATCATATTTCAAAAAAATAATTATTTCATGAATATAATATATATTTATTAAAATACATTATAACAACCATCAATGTTAGGTGGTGATGAAAATTTAACCACATCTCTTCGTGGAGGAGGTAGTCCATATGTACACATGTGTGTTGTTTTCATTTCTCATAAGATGGAAAAAGAGATGAAAAAGGGTTGCAACATAATCCTAATCATATTTCAGTGTACTTAATATAATAATTTTATAATTTCTTCATGGTTATATAATATTTTACATATGTGTAATAACAAATAAATATGAAAACACTCAGTTTAGAGTTGTACATTTTCTTTGGAAACCCTCCTTTGTATTACACATTAAGCCTCCTTAGATTGACCATTAAAATAATAAAACTTATAGGAAAAATGGATTGATGTCGGGGAGAGATTAATGAAAGTATTGACTAATAGAGTTTTAAAAAAAATTCAGTAAGAGAGGTTATGAGTTCTATTTTTTAAGTGTCGAATTTACACACATGGAATTATATAAAATATTTAAGTATAATATATATCATAATCATGTAATCTGGAACCTAAAGGGTATAATCTAATTTTTAATGGAATTATAATGTTGAAATAATTAAATCTAATAAAATTTAGACATGTTTAAGGTATATTTAAATAATTATATTTTTGTTTAGGCCCTTCATTCTCCATTTTAAACATTTACCATGTTAGCTCTTTTTCAACATTTATGGGTCAAAAATTTACATATAAGGTCTGAAGTGGCTCATAAATGGTGCATTTATGATTTTTTTACCATTTACCATCCCAATAGTCATATTTGAATTATTATTTTTTAAATCATATAAAATATAATTTATCATAAAATATCATTATAGACATTTTTCACGCTATTCATTTAATTTCACTTCAAAGTCATAAACATAATAAATGGATTAGAATATAAAAACATTTAACATAATTTATTCATTATAATTAATTATTAATTTTTTTTAATACCATAATTATTCCAAAAAATATTAGGTTTCTTATTTTTAAAATTATTTATAATTATTTGTCTACCACTTTCAAAAACATTGCACTGACATTGCGTAATCGTTCAAGATAATTATATCATAACATGAAATTAAAAATAAATTAATATCATAAAATTAATTTACTTATGTTCAATATATCATTTCATATTCATTCATAACATCTTTCTATCCATATTAAAATTTATATAATAAATTAAAATAAAGAGTAATTTTGTGTTTATCCTTTCCATAAAATAATATAAATTTTTAAATCAATGGAAAATATAAATAATTGAAATATTATTATATATAAGATTTTTTTGAATAAAACTCATCGAATAAGATAAATAAAAGTGATATATACATTTTAAATTCCCACCACATGGTTTGGACTCTATTTTTTCTATTTCACCATTACTGTGGTGTAAAATATTTACAATAGTTACTTTTTATAATGATAAAAAATATAAGAGATATATTTAACAAACATGATCCTCCATATTCCATATAGAGAATCCATTTATCTAGATTAAAATTTTACAATGGGAAAAAATTAATTTTAATATATGTGTAGAAAACTCAACGGAATATAGTTTTTAAAAAATTACATTATAATGTATAAAAATGAACTTACACTAAAATAAAATATAAATTATATTCCAATGAATTTTCTTAGATGGTTTTAAATCATGTGGATATTATTATAAATTAAAATAAATCCAAATTATAATGATACTTTAAAAGTACATGATTTATAAAAATTTTGGTTCTATTAAAATTATGATTTTTAGCTATTCCTTCAAAAATCAATCCTTTCCTAAAAATATAAAAAATAAATGAAATTAATATTATAACATGATGATTTCAAAAATTATATAAAATTTTTACAAAAAATTCTTATAAATGGAATAGATTAATTATAATATCTGCACCCAAAATGTAAAGACCCAAACCATAGTAGCCCAGAGTTAGTGTTTACATTGTTAAATTGGCATGAGATAAAAGGTATTACATCTTGAACTGCAGAATATTTTAGAAGTGATAGAAAACTAGATGCATACTTCATTGTAAAATTATAATTAAAAACATAAAATAAAACATATAATTATCTCTTAGAACACCATAACTCTATTTATTATATTCATACATATAAATCATAGTACACTTCCTAGAATCCTAGAGTACAGAATAATTAAAAAGGTGTGAGCTCTAATGCTCATTAAGGTTTTTTTTGCAGAAAAATATATCATGAATAAATTATAAATAATCAACATTATAAGATAAATATAAAATATATATGACATTCAACCATTTACTTGATCATAATATGTACAGAATAAATTAATATAATATAATTTCTTATAAATAATCACAATGACATGAAACCTAACCAAGTATAATATATCTCATTAAAAAAATGTAACATTAACAAATAATATCATAATGAGGTAATTCAAAATGGCATATATCATAATCATACATTCAAGGAAACATGCCAATACATCTTACAAAAAATTCTATGTCATTGACTATAAAAGCTATTTTGTCTCATGTGACCTACCTATGCATCAAGTGGATATAACTAGCCCATATGTTCACTTAATATGTCCAATAAATTCTCCATATTAAAGTGGAAACACATAATCACCATAAAAGTTCATATTAATGTGGATGATGGTAAAAAAATAGTACACACCCTGTCAGAATAATGATATATAATGAAAAGAAATAATAAAAATGATATCATTACAACATCTTCCCAATTATTAAATAATAAAATAATTTTTTTTATCATTGGTGAATGTAAATACCATAAAAAATCCTATTCAAACATTCTTAAGAAAAATAGCCTTTTCAATTTGGAAATAAATATAAAAAATAAAATTATTTTAGAATATTAAGAAAAAAAATTATTCAAAAATGCCTTTGTGAACATGCAGAATAAACTTCAATGACAAGAGGAGTCATGAATGAATGTAACTATGTACATGTTATATAAGTAAGAAAAAAAGTTTCTCAAATTTATAAAAAGTTAAAATGAACATCATTTAAAAATTGACAAGAATATTACAATTAAATATTTTTTAAAAAAATAAAACATTGGTATAAATTTATTAAAAAAATCCTTCAGATAATGTTAAATTATTTTTGAATACATTTTTTAATACATGGGTATGGATGAGAAATAATTTTTTCTGAAAAGATAATTAATGTTCGCTATTCTTAATTACTTTTTCTAATAATTTTATTATTAGAGAGAAAAATTATATAAAAACATGTATTATATATACATAACTAGAAGAAAAGAAAATTCAAAAGTTTTGTGAAATATATATCACAATATTTCATCACAAAAAACATTATAACGAAGAATCTATATAAACAATTAGATCATAGAATAAATGTTTACCACATTGAGAACTTCTAAATAAAATCCCCATAACATTAAATTAAACATTAAATATCAGGAATGAATATATTTTCTTGATATTAAATATTATGGTGGAAGTATATACACCAAAAAATATATATATGTGGTGAATATGGTACATGTCTCATAAAAGTTAAATGAGATGACAAATCCTTACCATAGGTTTGAATTCATTCATAAAATTATATACCTCATATACAATAAATATTGATTTATTATACATAAATAAAAACACCATGATCATATATTTAATACTATGAATGATTTAATTTGTCCTTTGTGCCCAATTTATTAACATTTCTTTATAAAAACACTTTTTCAGGTAATAAATGCTTCATTTTTCTAGTATGTTTTGGTTTGTTTGTTTCAGTTAGTGTACTTTTATCATGGTTATATCATATCCATATCTATAAACATGATTATAATATCCTATATAATAATTATTTAATTATTTATACCAGTATATAAAATATAGAGATTGTAAAATAATTTATACACTTCATTGAGACGGTAGGTCGTACGTATCCATGAATGCTATTACAATTTTTCCAATAGATGGAACCTAAATATGTATATGGTGATTGGGATTCCCAAAAAAATTATTATATCAAATATAACATTTACATTCATTAAATATATCCTTATTATGAGCAATGTGAAAATAAAATGAAAATCATTTCACTCAGCTTTGGGGAGGTGGTTGTCCACACGTACAAAAGATTGAGGTTATTAAACTCTAACCGATTAGAATGTAATAAGGTATATATGATATTATTGTTAAAAAATTATATAAATTTCATTAATATCACATATATATTTTAAATCCACCATTATACTTAATCGTGATAGGTGGGGATGGAAAATATTTAATAGTGTTTGAATAAGAATTAAAATTAAAAATCATGGTTAGGAACTTCAATTATTCTTCAGGAAACCATTTCCATTTAATAATAAATGCCATCCATGATAATATTTCTGATCAAACCAAGGCTCCTAGTAATAGGGAGGTATTTTTGATATAGATTTTGGAATGTATATATACACATGGAATTTTTGAAAAGAAAAAGTGATACACATGTTTTCACATTCCAAACGAATCTAATATGGATCAATATAAATATTAGGATGATTTTTGTTAGAAAAATTTCCATAAAATAGAAATTGGATAATTTTATATGTTATTTAAGCCCTTCATGTTTTAGTTTAACACTTTTTAAACACATTTTAACTGTAAAAATAGTAATTGTTAATGATTATTTTTAGAATTAATAATGACCAAAAATTAAGTTGAAATTAAAAAAATATATAAAATATACTAATTAAAAATATATAATCCATGTTTCTTATTACGTGGGAAAATTTTATTTAAAATGACACGAATAGAGATGACAAAAAATTGGTTGTCATAGGGAAAATTCTCATAAGTATAAAAAGTTTCAACATCAAAAATAAAAATGAATATGTTCTCAATAACATAAATTTTGTTGGATAAAATATAATTACAATAAAATTACTATTAAATATATTTTAAATCAAAGTATACCTTTTAGAATAATTAAATTAAAATACAATTTTCTATAAAAAACAATTTTTTTCCTTATTATTTGAAAAATTAATCATTTTTGAAAATTATCAAAAAAAATATAAGATAATTACAACCCATTGATTATAATACTTAATTTAATTTTTTTTATTTGTGAAAATTAATTTTAAAGCATGTTCCAAAAATGAGACGAAACAAAATTTTCAAAAAATAATGTTTTTTAATATTTAGTTTTCATTAAAAATATTATTATTTTACTTCTAATCATTATAAAACGGTTTATTTTTTTATACATGTAAAAATCATATAATTTTACTAATTTATTTTTTCTTAATTCATACCAGCCAAATTAAATTCTAGTATAGTAATAATATTTTAATATTATATCATGGTTTTTTTAAACACTGTGTTTCCTTTAATAGAATCTATTGAAAACATAAATTTTTTTAAAAGAAGAACAGACTTAAAATTTATTTGGAGACACATTATATAAACTTAAAAAAATTTCACCATTTAAATTATATTTTGGACATTATAGGTCTAAACTCTTTTAAAACCCTAGGAAAAAAATTTATCAAAACATCCTCTTAAAAAATTAAAACGAAAAGACATAGAAATTATGAAATACAACATAACTATGTTTCTATGTTGGTGAAAATTTGGGGTAATTGAAATTTTAGACATTTAATAAAAACATTACTAATATGTAGAGTGATAGATAACATTTATCATGAGAAATTTATTGAACATGATAATGTTACTACAAATAACCCATAAATCTATAATGGTTTAAAAGAATATAGATTCATCAGATACTAAGGTAACATGATAAAAAAAATTCAAGATAATTTTCCTATTTTTGGGATAATTTTACTATCATTATAGATAAAAATAAAAAACATACTTATAATTTTAGAATTTTCTTATTATTTTGTAAATTTATACTTTATTTCTTACTATATGAAATGAATATCCCAGATTAATTTTTTATTAGTGAATCATTTAAATTAATTTTCAATATATCATAAGATCAATAAAAGAGTAACATTTCTTTCCATAGTTCTCTAAATATTTTCCCAAACCAATATTTTTTTCATGAGTTATCCGGTACTGACCCAAACATTACATACATATGGATTACATTTTCTTTTAATAAATATGGAAGAAACTTTATAAATAAACGCCAACAGATCGTATTAGATTATTATCTTTGGAAACTCATAACACATTCTTTTAGCTTGATGAAAGATATTCTACATCTCCTATAAATATCTTCCCAATTAGTTTTCATATCTCAAACCATTATTTATATCCTAGGGAAGAAACATGAAAACGGGTGAGCTCAAATGCTTTGTAAGGGTAAATATAGAGAACAAAAAACAAACAATAAACATAGTAATAAAAAAAATGTGAACATTAAGTTTAAATATCAAATTCATGAGTCGTTTAATAATTCTTGGAAGTTCATAAGACATAAATCATAATGGAATCATGAACCATGAAAAAAAAATCATTGACATAAAACATGTAATTGTGGAAAATAATGAAGCATATAATATTATTTCTTTAGTATCCAAGGCATTGTGGCCCAGATCATCATAGTGAACAATTTCAACTTCTGAACCAAGTTTGCCTGTTTATCTACCCATGTATTACTTAACCATATTTACATTTCATTCCAAACATATATAATTGAATCATATTTACATGTCATTATAGTCTTGTTTATATCATGATATATAAATATTTACATAATTAATCTATTTGAGATATAGTTCCCACCAATCTCATAATGAAATCATTCATACATGTGCCCCAAAATCCGAAATCATTCATCATAGTATAACCTAATAAATAAAATGGCTATCTTAAAAATCAGTCCATCATAATATAATACATATAATATATCATCCCAAAATTAGCATAATAAAATAATATAAATAATAGGGATAGAAAAAAACCCTACTTATAGATAATCATCTTAGATGAAATATAATTTTGAAAAAACACTTGAACATAATTCTTGATAAAATATTTTTAATTATCAATGACTTATTTTCACAAAATGTGATAAAATTTTAAAAGAAAATAAATTTTTTAAAATAAACATGAAATATTTTAGACGAAGCTTCATGGAAATATAACATCATGAAACTATAAAAATCTATTCATGTCATATAACATAATAAAATATTACCTAATATTTTTTTTCAGAAAAGATAAAAAGTACCTCGTATAGTAAACAAAAGAAATAATACTTCCATATAATGTATTAAGAGTAATAAATGGGTAAATATGAATTTAAACATACATAGAATAATATTAAACATTAATGAAATTTTTTAGAAAATATTGGCATGGATAATAAACATATCCCTAGTAAATACATAGGTATAAACAATCTCAGAGAAAAATGATATTGCAAAATTATCTATTACCTTACGTCTGATTTCTTCTATATGTGTATGAAAATCTGGTATAGTGGGTTTAATAGTATTATTACCTTGTAAAATAACTATATTAAAATATATAATATCATATATTATTCACTTATGACTTTATACAACCCATTTATTTATCAATTCCTTGTTAAAAAAACATTTTGGGTATTAATATTTTTATTTATCATAAGTGTTTTAAATTGTAACTCTTTATATTTTTACTTATATCCTTAATTACTTATATATAGAATGTAAAACATGATTTTTATATCATAAATATTCATCATTGAAATATATATAATGGGTAGGTAAATAAAATGGAATACATCATTCATGGAGACAGTAGGCCGCACTTACGCATTAACACTGTTTCCATTTAATTTGTTGAATTGAAAGAAAGAAAGAAAAGAAAATATAAATATCTATATATATATATTCAGTAGAATTATTTGTTCATATATTTCATTTCTTATTTTATATAATTAGTATTCATTCTTTAATGGTTAACATTGAAAATGAATAATATCACGTCGTAGAGAAGGAAAGTCGTACGTACGTACGAGGGATGATATAATTCATTTAATGGATAAATGGTACGGAATTTGATAGTATATTAATTTTAAAGAATAATAATGTTATATTAATTATTTACATCTATTATACCTATCATTATATCCATCCACATTATGTATTGTTGAATAACATATTACACCACGGTGTGGAGACAGTAAGATGTACGCATGCACACATGGTGAAATTGTTATTCATAGGATGGATAAAAGATTGTATAAGGTTTTCCCATAACTATAGTAACATCATAGATGTTTTAAGATAATGTATTTATTAAATTATTCTGAAAATAACATACGAAGAGGATGCAGAAGAAGAAATTAATTTTGAGAGTGGTGATAAAATATTTACCTATTTTTTGAGTATCTACTTTTGATTTGCACTAAAGGTCTCCCTAATATGGATTCTATCCAAATGTAAGGATTATAAGAGGAAAGATGGGATTATCATAAGACTATTAGATATTGATTTTTTTTGGACTCATCATGTATAAGTCAAGTTATAATGGTCAAAAATCATTTACATTTTGTAAAGTCGGTTAGTCTGGTTTCATCTATCTTGAATCATGTGTACAAATGATAAGTTTCTCTATGCCCTAAATAATTATTGTACACTATTTTGTTTATAATGAAATTATCTTTTTAATTATTATTTTTAATTCATTCATTGAAAATAAATGTTTACATCTATGAATAGAGATTTGAAAATGTCTAAGAAACCATGAGTCTACCACTGGTTGTGTTTTTCTGTCAAGGGATCTAGACACGTTAACCATCCAGACACTATGACCATCTAGGAATTGTAACCATATAGACACCATAAATATCTAGACACGATGACTATCCAAAAACCGAGGCCATCAAGACATAATAACCATCCAGACATTGTGACCATTCAGACACTGTCGCCATCCAGACAACGTGACCATCCAGACATTGTGACCATCTAGACACCGTTACTATCCAAAAACCGTGACTAGAAACCATGATCCTTACACCACATCTTTTCTAATAGTTCCTGATATCTATAAAACTATACCATCATAGTTGTCTCACCACTCAAAGACAAAGATGGAGACCTTTTTTCAACGAGACACCATTTCATGGAGATACAATTTACAGAAAGAATGTGACACTGTTCCTTAATATGTTTTGTTTTTTTTTTCAATTTAATTTTATAACAGTAATATTGGAATCTTTTCAATGCACCAGCATAATTAATGTTTTGTTGTACAAATGTTACCTGAAATTATTATGTATGAGGTGCAGAATAGATGCATCATGTCGGCTCTAACAGATGCATTCCAGGAATAAAAAGAACAATGTGTCCTGAAGAACGATTGTGTGATCGTGTTGAATGTAGTGAAAACAGTGTAATAGAATAACAAGTTTATGTGCAATAACAAAGAAGCATGAGATTGAATGAAACCCTACACTACTAAGGAACACAAGAAGCATAATCAAATCTTATAGTCGAGATCATTTCCGCATTATCAATTCCACAAAGAACACAAGACTGATCGAGATGACTTACGATAATTTTTTTTTTCCGTGGGATGACTCAATTTATGCATCTACTTATTCCCAAAAGTCAAAAACTACATAGAATAACATATAAATAACTTCAAACCTTATCTAATAATCCATATTCGGTTGTGTATTATTTTTATCTTTTGAGCTGTGTGTGTGTCTGTATTAAACATTTACTATCTCTTGCATCAAACATGAGGATACAAGATACCATTCCTCTTACATCTTGTTTCTATTGTGTATTCCCAAACATAAGTGTGGAAGGGTTCCATGTGTGGCCTATTAGTTCATACCCATGAAGAACTGTTTAAGATATCACGAGACCTTCAATGTCTTGTGTACTGTTTATAACCCCGATCCAGGGTGTGGATCAAGATTAATTATATAAACTTCTTGGTGTAAGGTGATCATCAAGTGGAGTGGATTATGTATCAACTTGAGACTGAACCACTTGGTTTATATCTGCTGTGATGTTTACTTTAGTTTTCTCTAATTTATTGTTTAATTAATAAATAATAAAATTTAATTTGATTGTTAATCTTGGAAATATGCTATTATTGTTTTTTCAAAATTAAAATATCTTCTAATGTAATATTGAGAATTGATGTTAAAATTACAAAGAATTAATAAATCTTCTAAGAAGTTATTTAAGCAGTCAGACATGCATAACCATGTACCCCTGATTAAGTGGGTTGTATTTAAATTTATAGGGGAACCTTTTTAAAAATAATTTTGTAACAGAAATTTTGAATACATACACAATTCACTCACCCCCCTCTTTAGTACACTACTCCGACCAACATTTGGTATCAGAGGGTGTTTAGTAAAACTCTATTTTGACACTATTCAACATTTATTGTAGTTTTACTATAAATATCTATAAATTTCTATAAAATCATAAATTTTAACTCTTTTAAAGTATTTCTGTATTATGTTTAATGGATTGGAAGGTGGAGCAAAAAACTGACCACCATTCTTTAATGGAAACATTTAATCTCAATGGAAGTTAAAATGAAAATGCATTTAAAAAGTATGAGCTTTGAAATATGGTCTTCAATTATAGATGAATATAATATTCCTACTTCTGATAGAATCACATGGGATAAATCTACCAAAACTACCTATAATAACAATTTTAAAGCTATGAATGATTTATACTGATCTTTAAGAGAATAGTAATATAATAGAATCTCTGAATGTAAAACTGCCCACGAAATTTGGGATACCTTATCTGCTTCAAATGAAGGATCTTATAGTGGGAATGAAATGAGACTTAATACTTAAACTATTAAATATGATATATTTAAAATTAAACCTGATGATTCTATTTCTAACATGTATCTCAGGTTCAATGAAATTTTCAACACAATGATTTATCTTGGAAGCGAAGTCACTTCCAAAGAATCGATCAAGAGGATTATCAGATGTCTACATGACAGATGGAGAGAAACATATGTCTCTATTAGAGATTCATGAGACATCAACAAGAAAAATATAATAGAACTCAATGGAAAACATTTTTAGTATTAAGAGGAGGTGAATATCAATAAGGAAGAAGAGGATGAACCCAAAAAAAATCTGTTGTGTTCAAGACCACCACCTCTATACACAAAGAGAAAGGGAAATTGGAAGTTTAGGTAGAATTTTCCAATAGTTAACAATAATCACCTGACAATGATGAGGAGATTGCTGAATTATCATGAATGTTTAAGTGATTTTTAAATCAGAAAAAATTCATAATACCTAACTTCAAAGGAATATATGATTGAAAAAGAAAGTTGGAATAAATATTGGAAAAGAAGTGACAAGTATGATGAGATTGTCTACTATGAATGTATGAGAAATGGAGTTCTGTTTGTAGGTTTTTGGTGGGGTTGGGCTTCTGTTTTGGGGATGATTCGGCTGATTTCGTTTCGCCGTTGAAGCTACTGTGGAGGCAGGGATGTTTTCATGTTTTTCGTTTTATTTCATTATTCTGTGTGTTTTTTTGTTTTATCACGAATGTTCTGCGATTGATTCGGTTGTGCGAGATGGGGGTGAAGGTTTTAGGCTTTTCTCTGTTATCATGGTGATTCGGGTGTTGAGGTTGGTGATCTGGTGTCGGATGGTGTCTCCGATGGTGAGTTCTTTGACAGCGGCGAAGCTCGCCAGTGAAGACGATGACCGCGGCTGGTGCAGACGTAGATGGTCGCTGGTAAAGTTGACGGCGGTCTGTTCGGCAAGCCCTGCCAGCGACATGATGGGTGGCATGGCTCGAGGCGTCTGAGTAGCGACTGGCGCGTGATGATGGTTCGCAGATCGAGGTGGGACACGTGGCTCATGTCTCGAGGCGTCTGCGTGTGATGTCTCTTGTGTTGTTTGAATTTTGTATTTGATTCTGAGGAACCTCCATGTGAGGTTCCCGGTTTTTCCTCAAACCGGGTTAGGGTACCGGATCCCTCTAATCGGCTTATGAAAATGAAAAAAAAAGAGATTTGCAGTAAGAGAAATGGACATATCAATGCTAAATGTCCCAATATCATGTAAAAAAAGAAATATTATGACATAGATAGAAAGCATAAAAATGAAATGAATGCAACATGGAGTGATAATGAGGACAGTTCTGGTGACTCTGAATATTCACATGATGAACAGAAAAACAAATCCAATATGTGTATTATGAAAAACACATCTATGTTAACAATGCAATCTCATTTAATTTTTTATTATTATTCTGGAGATGAGAGTGACACTGAAAATAGGTCTAATGATTAAATGTTTGATTATTGTAATATGATTGAAAATACATGAAATGAACTTGAATATAAGTACTGGTCTTTAAATAAGTAGAATTCTATCACCTCAACTGCTAAAACTGAACTCACTATAGAAAGAGGGAAAAAATGATCAATTACTCAAAGAGAATAATTAACTAAAACTATCTTATGAGAAATTGAAAATTGATATTGAAAGGATTACTAATGATAAAGATACCATGGTATATGTTCTAGGTAAACAGATTTCTCTTATATATAGTACTGGCACTAGCTATCAACCTGGTAAATGAAATTTTGGATGAAATAATTTTTTTTTCTAAATATATGAAATACATCTTTACTCCTAGTTCTGGATTACATTCATCTAGTCAAATTTGTGATACACTCTTTACTAATTCATGCTTTTATGGTCCAAATAGAGTTTATTTTTTAAATACATTACATAATGATTATAGGAAACCTATGAGTCATATATGGGTTCTTAAGGCACTAGTCAGTAATATTACTGGACCCAAACAAGTATGGGTACAATAATATATTTTTATTTGACTACTTTCTAAGAATGTTTCTTAATGAATTATTGTAGTATCATACAGTACATGGATTGTGGGTGTTTGAGACACATGATAGGAGGCTATTCATGCTTCATGAACATAATAAAAATTGATTGAGTACATGTCACCTTTGATGAAAATTCCATATTAAATATTATTGGCCTTGGCTAAATTGGTAACTCTAACTCAGTTTTGATTTCTAAATTACATTCTATTGATAGATTAAAATATAATTTTCTTAGTATTTTACAAATTATGTGATGATGGATTTCATGTCAAATATTAAAATGATTCCTGTAATGTTTTTAACTCTAAAAATGAATTAATATTTTCTAAATTATGAAATTAAAATGTATATTCTATTAACATACACTCTTTATCTTCTCAAAATGATTCATGTTTAAGTGTATTTCACATGGTGTCTTGGATTTGTCATAGGAGACTAAACACTGTTACAGTCACTCCCTTAGGAAGATAACTAGAGAAATCATAGTCAAAGACCTACCCAAACATGAGTTTTCAAATGATAAAGTTTTTACTCCTTTTCAGAAATGAATGCAGCAAATAATTTCCTTCAAACCAAAGGAAAAAGTGTCCACTTTTCAACCTCTTGAAATGGTTCAGAATTTTTTTTGGACCAACTATATTTTGTAGTTTAAATGGGAAGAACTATGTTTATGTTCTTGTAGATGAATTTTTTAGATATACATGGACTTTTATTTCCCTCGTAAATGTGAAGCATTCTATCATTTTACCAAATATTCCAAAACTGTATAAAATCTTAGTGGAAATAAAATTAAGTCCTTAATAAGTGATCATGGATGTGAGTTTGAAAATCAAGAGTTTGACTCCTTATTCACCCAAAATGGCTATAGAAAACCATTATATTCCCCTAGAACACCTCAATATAAGGGATTTGTAGAAAGAATAAATAGAACACTATAAGAGATTTCTAGAATAATGCTTAGTGAATATTACATACCTATTTACTTTTAGGAAGATGTTGTAAATACAACATGCTACGTAATAAATAGAGTATTGATTTGAACTATCATTAAGAGAACTCTATATGATTTGGGGAATAATAGAAAACCCAAAGTTAGCTACTTCAAAGTATTTGGTTGCAAGGTTTATATCCTTAAGACTAAGGAAAATCTAGAACATTTTTCATCCAAGAGTGATGAATGAATCTTCGTAGGATATTCAAATTCTTTTAAAACCTATAGAGTGTTTAAAAAAAATAACTAAATGTGTAGAAGAATATGTCCATGTCAAATTTGATGAAACAAATACACATGATCCTAAGACTACTCTAGAGAACCTAGAAGATGATGTATCAAATTTAGACATTAATTCAATATCCCCTAACCAGCTTGTAAAGGATTCTATGAAAACATCTAGTTCTGTAAATTCATTAGATTATGGTCACATTCAACTAGATATTATTGAGGATCCTGAAATCACCCGTCCTTCTTTTTCTATAGATGTTAGAAATCCTTAGAACAATCCTAATATGTTGTTGTAGGATACATAGACAAGGGAACTCAAACTATTGATTCTCTTAGAAATTTGGCTGAACATCAATTAGTTTTGTCACAAATTGATCCAAAAAACATTAATGATTATATAAATGATGAATTTTAGGTGATTTCTATGAAAGAAGAACATAATCAGTTTGAAAGGAACACAGTTGGGAAAGTTGTTGATAGACCCCAAGACACCTCCACTATAGGTTCTAAATGGGTGTTTAGAAGAAAGGTTCATGAATCTAGTAATATGGTTATAAACAAGGTTAGATTAGTATAACAAGGATATAGTCAATAAAAAGGATTTGACTATGAAGAGACCTTTTCACCTGTAGCTAGACATGAAGCCATTAGAATTCTACTTGCTTATACAGCACATATGAATTTCAAACTATATCAAATCGATTTCAAAAGTGCATTTCTAAATGGGTATAAAGCTGAGGATGTCTTTTTTGAGCAACCGCCCAGGATTTATAAACCCTCATTTTCCAAACCATATTTAAAAATTATCAAAATCTTTATACAATTTAAAACATGCTCTAAGAGATTGGTATGATTAATTAAGTACTTTTATTATTATGAATGTTTTAACAAAAGGAATACCTGATTCTACAATTATTATAAAACGAATTTTCAATGATATTTTAGTAGTTCAAATCTATGTAGATGAAATTATATTTGGATCATAAAAAAATTCATTATATTTTTAATTTTCTAAAATGTTTCCAATGAAATTGGAAATGAGTTTAATTGGTGAACTCAAATTCTTTCGTTGATATTAAATATGTTAAAATAATGATATTATTTTTTTAAATCAAAGAAAATATACTGGAGATATTCTAAAACGTTTTAGACTGGATATCACGAATTGTATTGAGCACCAATGAGTAATAATTGTAATATGGATCTTGATAAAGATGAAAAATTTGTTGATCAAACCATTTAAAGATGAATGATTGAAATCATACTATATATAGCTGCTAGAAGAACTGAAATTTTGTTTAGTGTGTGTATGTGTGCTTGGTTTCATGAAATTCCTAAGAAATCTCATTTAAATGTTGTTCAGTGAATTTTCAAATACCTCAAACATACACCCAATCTAGGACTGTTCTATCCCAGAGATTGATCATTTGAATTAGTGAGTTATTTTAATGTTGACATCAGTGGTTGTAAGTTAGATAGAAAAAATCACTTCTGGAAAATGCTACTTTTTATGCTAGTCACTAGTATCATGGTGTAGTAAGAAACAAAAAAATGATAAATTATCTAATGTAGAAGCTGATTACATAGCTACTGGTAGATGTTATGAAAAAAATTTGTTGATGAAACAAACATTACTAGATTAAGGATATCAATTCAAGATTGTACCTATAAATTGTGATAATACAAGTGCTTATAACATCTCAAAAAATCGAGTTTCACACTCTAGGTCCAAACATATTGATGTAAGACATCACTTTTTGAGATATCATTATCATAATGGTGACATCACATTGGAATTCATTAGAACCGAATATCATCATGCTGATATATTCACTAAGAAACTGAATTCTGAAAGATTATATTACATCATACATGAATTGTGAATAATAGTAATTAATTAGTATGTATTCTATTTAATATATTACGATTTCACAAGTCATTGTCCTAAGATTACTGTTTAAATCGAGTAGTTCTATAGTTTTAATGTATTAAGAGTTATTGTTACCTATTTGTGGTCTCATATTTACTATTTATCAGTTACTATCTGGCACTTACTGTCTCAAACAATATGGTCGCAATGTTTAGAAATCAAACTAATATGGTCTCACTGTGAATGCTTGTTATGGTCTCCCTGTGAAGGCTCGATTACAAACTCACCATGAAAGAAAATTAAGGTCTTACTATAAAGATTATTTATTCTTTTATTTATACATTATAACACATATCACGGTAAATTATTGTTTTATCCATTTCACATTCCCACTATTTTTTTCCCACGACGCTTGTTATCCCTAAATAATAAATAAATGAAGTTTCACTCGATCATTACTCAAGATATCTTCTATTAAACCATATCTCACCTTTCAACCATTCTCTCTGTCAAACCTTTGTTGAATTCTCATTATGAAACACCATTTTTCATCAATGCTGGGGAAGTGTAGTTCAAGGAAGATGTTGAAAATCTTGTTGAAGTTAGCACCCATAGGCCCTCCGAATCCAAATCTAGTGAATATAACAGTGGTCCCCGAAAAGGAGATATTCCCTATGTGGATTCAATCAAGTAATTCCTTGTTGTTGAATATGATAAAAGATCAAAGCTATGTATATTTGTTTAGAAAATAGGATATTTTTATTTATACAAGGCTAGTTTCCCTGTTTTACCAGTATGTTCATTTCTCTTTTGATTCAGAATAGGGTTATATTGTTCGAAGTTGGATCAATGGTTAAATGTGTACCTTTTCTTCAATGTTATGGGTTTCATGCATTAGGATACATCTTGAGGGTATTTATGAGGACTATGAGAGTGTCCCTCCACCTCCGAGTGAGTTCTTTATTTTGGAAGAATCTTTTAGAAGTTTAACTGGTAATTAAACCAAGAAGAGTTCCATAGTTGTTGAGCTAGATTTTGAATCTAGACTCTTTTTTATGTTTATTCAAAATTTTATTATCCCCAAAAGGATATTTTTCTATATTCAAGTATCCTGATTTATTTTTGATACATCTCTTGAAAAATGGATATAATACCAACCTATGAAAGTATGTTATACACCATATGAGTGAGTTAATAAAAACATCCCCTAAGTCAACCTCCCTATTTTATTCCAGGCTTATATCATCTATACTTCATGAAAAATTACTGGTTAGACCAGATGAAGAAGTCATAAAGGATTATGAGTTTTGTATTTTGAATATTACAGTATAGGGAATGAAAATAAATTGGAATCGATGGAGGAAATCATGGGTGGAAGATGATGACAGTGTTTGTGAAATGTTTAATCCGGCATAACACCCTTCAAGTACTAAGGATATTTCTGATCCTGGTTTCGATCTAGATGATCATGTTGAATATTTTGACAAGGTAGAAGAGGATGATTTTGTTGTACCTCTAAGAGAAATTTTACCAGTTGAGGAAGATAAAGAATCTTCTCCTCAAGTCTTATTTGAAAAGGAAGTTCTTATTACTGAGAAAAGTAGTTGATATAGAAGAAAAAAAATTCATAAGAAAAATATGTTTCTATGGTAAGTTGAAATAATGTTGTAAAAGATCATATAGAATATGATCTTCTTATTTTGTAAGAAGATGACTTTGTGGAACACCTAGTTGATCATGCTATTCCTAAAGCTATTCCTTCGACTAAAGAGGGAAGGGAGAAAGCCTTCTAGTTGGATAGAATGTAAATGGCTAAGGGAATTAGGGATGAATTCATGGTAATATATCAAGGATATAAATTTATACACCATGAGAATGATGCATCTATTAATGGGGAGTTGGACAAAAATCTAGAATCTATGGAATTCCCTAATATGATTGATCCATGATCAGTGGATTCATGGTTTAAATTCCAAGTTATTTTGTTGTGACTCATTTCCAAGAAGTCTCAGTTAGAGGAATTGATCTGATTACTATGTTTCATTTGAAACTGGCATCTTCACCAGAAGCAATCTCTACAACAGAACCTAAGCCTATCTCATCTTCTATTCTCGAACCCTCATAAAAATTTCCAAACATGGTGAATTAGGATGATCTAATAGCATTTGGAGCTACCCTATTGGCTGGTGTCGAGAAACACATGAATACTCAACTGGATCCTCTAAGAAATCTGAGTGAAAGATATGCTTCACTATTGTTGGAAAACATTATATTTCATATTAAACCCATGATTCTTCATGAGATTCAAGATTCTTGATTTGAGAACAAACTACTCAGAGATGATGTAAAAATCCTAAGAGATATGGTTGAAGAAATTCATAGAGTGGTAACCTCAAGACAAAAACATGATTCTTATACTATTGAGGATATTGTCTGTTAGACCCCACCGGAAGTAGTCTCACTGATTCAACCTCATCTATATTCTTTAGCTAAATAGGTAGCAGAAAGAAACAAGAAGATTGTTCAAGAGACGAGTGAGCATGTTACTGGTCTTAAAATGGTAACTAGTGAGTATAAAGGATGTCTCCAGAAAGTTATAAATAAACTCAAATCACTTACCTCAGATGTCATTTCCTCTATTACTTATAGACAATCATTTCAACCTTCTTTAGACAATGATCAACTTTGAATAGATGTCAAAAAGAACTTCAATCTGTTCTTAGTGTCATTGATAAGGAATCTATGTCAGAAGTTATCAAGAATAGTGACATAGTTATTTATTTGGAGATAATTCATTCCATAATTGACATTGATGCTCAACAGGAAATTTCTAAAAAGGTGTACTACTACTTCAATCATATCATCACTAAAAATGACATAAAAACCCACTTCAAGTACCTTGTATAGAATATGAGGATCACTCATGTAACTAAATCTTTCAAAACTCAAGTTCAAAAGCTCATGGATTTCACTCCTTTGCTGAATATGTTTATGGAGAAAAAGGATGACCATGAGAAAGATATGTAGTATGGTGGTGAGATCATTTATAATTTCATAAAACTATAAAGGGATTATCTTCATATTCAGAGTACTTTATTATCGCTGCTATAGTTGCACCCCTGAGATCTGATATTCCAAACTTCTCATCATCTACCCTAGCCTCCACATATATATTTTTTTCTCTGGTTCTGAGTCAGATCAGGAATATTATCCAAGATCAAAAGTTGCCTTAGATATCTACTTCGCCTACCTTAGCCCCTTCTATTTTTGAAGGACTGTCTTTATAGTCTATGTCCTTTGGTTCACTCCCTTTTCCACTTCTACCTCTACTCCTATTGCTTCTTCATTTGATGATGCTACCAAGGGAAAAGAGAAGACAAGCCAGTTCTAAAGAATAGTGATTTCTATAATTTGAGGGCGATGTTTTATGTGGTCTTCTTCATTACATATTGTAATATCACTTTTTATCCATCTAATACATTGTTCACTTTAATTGTCTACTTCTTATTTACTCTTTTAGAAAATCCCAAAAGGGGGAGAAATGTGTATTTTATATCCACTAAATTCATATTATGGAAGATGAAAATTACCTATGAATATATATCTTACTGACATGATTTTTGATCATCAAAAAAGTGGAAATTGTGGGACTCATCATATATTAATCATGTTTTAATGATCACAAATCATATACACTCTATAATGATTATTAATCTTGTTTCATCTATCATTAATCATGTGAACTTATGATTAGTTTCTATATGACTTAAATAATTATTGTAAACTATTTTTTTCTAATAAAATTCTTTTATAAATGATTATGTTTAATAATTTATATGCATATAACTATTTAAGTATGTGTACATAGATTTTAATAAGTCTAAGAAACTGTGAATCTACCACCGGTTGTGTTTTTTTTGGAAAAGGATTCAAACACAGTAACCATCCAGACACAATGACCATGTAGACACTATAACCATCCATACACTATAAAAATCGAGACATTGTGACCATCGAGACACTGTAACCATCCAGATATCGCGACCATCCAGACACCCTGACAATCCAAACATTGTAACCATCCATACACTACCACCATCCAGACACTGTGACCATCCAGACATCGTGACCATCCAGAAATCATCACTAAACACTGTGATCCTAACACCGCATCCAGTATACTGGTTCCTAATCACTATACAACAATGTTATCATAGTTGTCTCACTTCTCAAAGACAAAGAAGGATACTCCATTTCATGGAGACACTATTTCATTGAGAAACTTCTTACAGAAGGACTGTTAATCCATTTCATAAACTATATTTTTATTTTTCAATTTAATTCCTAATGGTCATATTTGATGATTTTATATGAACTAACATAATTAATTTTTCATTGTAGACATGTTACCTAATAGTACGAGGTACGAAGTGAAGAATACATGCATCATGTTTTATCCAACACTAGAATTCTATGAATAAAAATAAAAACATTTCCAGAAGAAAGATATTGTAATCATGGTGACTCTAGCGACAACTTTGTAATAGAAAAACATGTGTACACCTGATAATGAAGAAGTGTGGTCTTTCTTTTAACTTGAAACTTCTGAGGAACACACAAAGCATACTCGAATCGTAGTGTCGGGAACATTTCTTCCCAATCAACTCCACAAAGAACACGAGACAGATCAATCTGACATAAAATACTTTATTTTCCACAAGAGGACTCAATTTCAACATATGATTCATCCAAGAAGTCCAAATCTGCATAGACTAACACTCAGAGAACTTGTTATATTATCTCACCATATCTTATCTTTTGGGTGTTATTTTTACCTTTAGAGATGTGTGTGAGTCCGTATTAAACACACCATGTCTCTTGTATCACACTGAAGTATAGAAGATATCCTTTATCTTACATCTTGTTAGACTTGTGTATTACCCTAGATAAGTGTGGAAGAGGTCCTTATGTGACTTGTTAGTTCAATCCCACGATGAAATATGGAAGGGTTTTCAAGACCTCGACAATCTTGTTTTCTGTTGTTAACCTCGATCCTAGGTGAGGATCAAGTTTATTGATATAAACTTCTTTATAGAAGGTGATCACCAAGAGGAGTGGATTATTTCTTAGATTGAGACTAAAACACTTGTTTTATATTCACTGGGATGTTTACTTTTGTTTTCTCTATTTTACTATTTAATTCATAAATCACAGAGTTTACCTTGATAGTTAATCTTAGAAAGAAAATATAATTTTTCTCCCTTATTAGAATAGCCTCAAAATTAATTTTAATAACTGATATTAAAATTTCTATTAATTAACTAATCTTCTATAAAGATATTTAAATAGTCAAACATTCATAAAAGTATAAACATTATTAACTGGGTTGTATTTAAAATTATTGGGGAAACTTTTTTAATAATACTTTTGTAATAGAAATTTTGAATAGATACTCAAATCAACCAACCTCTTGAGTTATCTACATTGACAAAAAAATTCTTAAATAAAAGGATTTGTAAGTGTGAGACAAAGACAATAAGAAGTTCTCTTTTATAAAAGAGGTGAGGGTGACATAAAAAAATTCTTAAAATATTAATTTATTATAAATTATATTTTTATTAAAAATGATCAATAAAATCATTTAATTTGATTATATGATTATTTTGGTTCAAATAACTATAATAAAATAATTTTTTGACATGTTTTGATTATTTTTTATCCTTATCTTTTCGGTTTAACCCTTATTTTACCATTTTTAATCTTATAGTGGTATCAGGTAATTCACACATTATGGGTTAATGTAATTACCATATCATGTCAAATGACTCAAAAAATTCCATTTATGATATATCTGAAATTATCTTAAGCATTTTGAAGAATCCTATATTTTTTATGAATTTAATATCATTTAATAATCTTCATTATACTTTATGTTACGAATTATATAAATTTTGGTCACTATTTATACTCACTTTTATTTAAAAATCATAACAAATTGAGTCCTTCAAAAAAAATTCAATCTATCCTAACATTTCATATTAACATAGAAATTTTTTGTATAAAATAAATTATGTCAAATAATATATATTTTAATCTTTATAAATTAATTTATTTTAATCCTTAATTAATGAACCAATCACTTCATCATCACTCTGACATAATTAAATTTATTTTTTTAAAATCTAAAAATTATAAATAAAATAACATGAGGTATGCAATTTTTTTATCTTTCTAATTACTATTTATTGTCAAAGTGAAAACTTATATTAATTAATATATTATTTTATTTAATAATACGATATTTGTTTATGTTATTCTTCTCTTTATTTTAAATTACTTATTATAACATGTCATTATCACTCTTAAGTTGATCTATAGTGTCCTAAAATCGAAACAAGAATGCATATGGATGGAATTATTTAATCTAATGGGATTAAGACGCTTTTTATGTTAGTTTTGTATTAATATAATATTATTTGTTACCTTTATTTACTAGATTTACCCTTTAACAACAGTAAATATAACTATTTACTAAAGTTGTTATTCATAATGTCAAAAAAGGGTACCTATTTAAATAATTTGGGTCTTCTGAAAAAAATGATGGAATCCATTTTTCTAAATTCAAAACATTGAATTAACCTAAATTATTTACAAATTAATTCATATTGTCAAAATCACATAGGTGGTTTTTATGAAGTAAAATCTATCAAAATATTGGAATGTGTTTATATCAAATTTAAAAGATAAATTAATTCCGATGTACCAAATATTATTAAATAATAAAATAAAAATCTATTTATACTTTAAATCAAATTAAAAATATATTCTAACTGTATAAATAAATTAGACAAACTGGATTTTTTGAATTAAAATGCAGTATTTTTCAGTATTCATTAAAATATGAATATTGTCAGAAAAAAGGCCAAAAATTAAACCAATGAAAATTTTGATGTTTCAATTCAAAATAATATGTTTATTTTTCCAAATAAAATATAAAACGTTGATAAAATCATTATTTAAAATGGGTGTTACATCAAAAGACAGAAAAACTACAATTTTTGTTTAAAAATACTTCTTTTATCCGAAAAATTTATTCTATTCTTAAATAATGCTAAATAAGATATATAAGATGAATGATAATGTTATATAAAATTAAAAATTTGTCTCATACTATTCATAACTCCTAGTTTAAATCCTATTAAATAATAATATTTTAATAATATATCATTGTTCAGTGAAACTCAGTAATGTATACAATACATGATATAGAGGAAAGTCTCTCTTACATGTAACAGAAGTCAACAATATTGTTTTGTATAATGTAAGATAATAGGACGTGGACTATATCACATTATAATATTAGGGGAGCATACATCAAAATACATAAAATAAATTAAAAATAAAATATCTTATTAAATCATGAGGTGTTACTTTATACCCCATTATAATGAATTTTCCCCTCTAAATTCATTGTGGATATAAAAGGTTTAAAAATTTAAAGTTTCATTCAATGAAAATCACTTCGTAAAAAGGAATACTAAAATATCATTTCCAAAAAGGAAAGTTAAAAACATAATGGTTACCGAAAGTAAATCATCACTGGGTTTCCATATCAGAGAACATAGTTTGGATGTGAACAAATGGATATAGAATATAACTCAAACCATCATGTTCTGATGGATAGTGAGAGAGAACAAAGTTAGATAAAGTTAACCACAAAGAATCAATAAATCTATGATGATTTAATATTCCTTCGGATTAATCGGATAAGGAAGTACTAAGATAACATTTTTGGTTTTGAATATCCATTTCCAAAATTTAATGATTTTATCATAAGAATAAATACATACATGATTTTGGTACGATATCACCATTGTTTGTTCCTTGAAAAATTTCCACTTCGTCTATTATTTAATGAAATGAAGTTGAATTTTTCATTCTTGATGTTTTAAGAGACCATGCAATAGAATGATAGGTCATTTTATTTTTCACAACAAAAAAGATTAGCATATATAGTCAAATATTCATTAGTCCCCTGATAGTGAGAAAATAAATTAATCTAACACACATCAAAAGGAAAATAACATATAATATCCATAAAGGTATAATATTAAAATCCTTCAAAAAACTAAAAATATTAAACTTTATATATAGGTAAACTTAATCGGCATGCCGTTTATCTTCCATATCACATAAGGTAGTTCTTTGGTGTCACATAGTGAAAATGTGAATGCCTAAATCAGGTATTCTCTTAAAACACATTAAAAACATAAATTACCATAGTACCATAGTGAAAAAAATTCATTTAGTAAAAAATAACCCTTTCCCCACATTGAAAATACCAAAAATTCTATACAATAAAACCATGATATAACTTTTTCTTTATTTCTGTCATGAGGTCATTAATACCATCAAACATATCATTATCCCCCTATCCCTTCATTATGAACATATCATGTGCTTTCTATAAATATTTCATTCATTTTTCATTGTGATTGATACCATATAATTATGGAAAACAACAATGGATCAATACATATATTTTCCAATATTAGATAGTAATATAAAATAGATTCTACCACACTATTTTGGAATCCCAATAAATAAAAACATAATCATTCTACAAATTCGTTGGCAATCTCAATATCATTAATAGTTATAGCTGGTGATTTTCCTTATTATCTGGCATTAATGGGCTTTTGGAATTGATAATCATCCATAACCCTTGGATTAGTGCATTGGTTAGCAAAATTCCTTATTTACTTGTACTTGTAACCCTGATTTATAGGAATTTTACTCTTTGAAGGATTCTTTTTATTCCCATTATATCAATAGTAAAACACTGGAAGGCCTTATTTCCCTTACGTAATACATTTATTAGTCCCATTAAGACAATTTAATGTATATTCCCTTCCACACTTTTGGCATAAATAATATCTAATATTATTTTCTCCGTAATTTTTTATAGTTCTATTTGAATTCTATAATTCACTTCATGTCATAACCTGGATATAGATGAGAAACTACAATATCCATTTATATAAGAAGAATAGTTGGAAGGTATCTAATTAAAAATAAGTTATTGAACTCTTCCAAATCCATATAGACAATTTAATCTCATTTCCATGTAATCTTGTTAAAGTTACACCATAGATTCATTTTACCTTCCAATAAAAAACTACCATACATAACCATTTCACATTCTAAAAAATCAAGAATAAAAAATATATTTTCAATGGTACGAATCCATTATTATACAACTAGTAGAATGTTCATGCCACTAAAATAATGTATATGTAACCTTATGAATTATTCAAGAGAACCTTGTTGCCACCTTTGGTAATTTTGGAGCCTAGAAGGCTTTTTTGTCCTAGAAAAAAGATTCTGTATTTGAGATCTCATAAAATTTGGATATTCCGGTGGAAAATAATTTCATATTCCATCATATCCACCATTAAAGTGGTTGTTTTGGGTTTCATCCATTTTCTAAAACCTAAAATGAATAGAATGAGAGGTAAATATCAAACTAAGAAAACAACATAATAAAGGGGGAGTACCTTAACTATCTATCATATTAGTTTTAATAATTTTTATTCATGATTGTTATCATAATTATAGAACAATAATCTATTGTTCTACTCCCTGTTAGGTACATACCTATACATACCTCAGAACTATTTATAGGGATCTCACTAATGTTTTCGCATCCTAGTTTTCATTGGTTAACTAAACAATCACTCAGAAACCAACAATGGTGAACCAAGATTGATGTATATAGAAATTACATATCTTTTTTGGAATACATAATATATTATACAAGTATACTCTGGAAGATGATATTAGTTTAGTGTCTTTAGAATACTACAACACAATCTTGTATCTTGAAGAATGATCTTCAACATCTCCCATAAAAATCATCCCAATTTTTTTCCTCCCTAAAAAAATTATTTATATCCTAGGAATAAGAAAACATGAAATTGGGTGTGGTCCAATTATCAGTAAATGTAAAAATATATGACATAAATCAAAACATAAAAATTATAATTAAAAAACATGAACATTATTTTTAAATACCAAAATATTGAGTCATGAAATAAGTCATGGATGTTTGTATGGAATAAATCATAATAAAATCATTAATAATTATAAAATAACACTGAAATAAAGAATGGAATTATCAAAAACCAATAAGAACATAATAAGATTTCCATAGTAGAAAATAACTTTCTTCCAACATGATCTTAATGGAAAAATTCCATTACTAAACTGGGATTACTTGCCATTCCTGTCGTGTATTATTGACCCAAATTTACATCTCGTTCCATCCCTATATTACTGAACAATATTTACATGTCATTCCATCATGTATATCTCATTATATATAAATCGTTACAAAATTAATTGGAGGGAGATATAGTTCTCACCCATATCATAAAAAAATCATTCTTATATGTCCCATGAAAACACACATCATTCAACATATCATAAACCAACCAAAAATGGGTATCTTAAACATAAATACATCATAACATGATCCATATAAACTATCATCCCATCATTAAAATAAAAAATATCATAATAATAATGGGTATATACACATAACCATATTTAATGAGAATTATCTAAGATGGAATAGAATTCTGATTAAAAAGTGAACTTAATTCTTGAGAAAACTATCCTTCTTCTTCAAAAACAAGTTCTCTTTTCAAAATGCCACAAAATTTTTAATGAAATAAATTTGGTTGAAAATAAACTGAAATAATAGTGAGTAATCATCATGGAAATAATGTGTCATGAATCCATTAAAGTCCATTTATTCCATACAAGTTAAATAAACATTATCCTCATACTTATTTCATGATATCCTAAAGTACCTCGTATGGTAAACAAAAATATATTCCTTCAAACCATGTAATAAAAGTCATAAATTGTGAAAAATGACTTCAAAAAACAGAGAATAATATTGAAAATTTTGGGAAAGCATTTTTTTGAAAATATGGATATGGATTATATATATCCCGAGTAAATACTTATATATACACAATCTGAGATGAAAATGAGATTACGAAATTATCAGTTACATTAGATGAGATTTCTTCTATATGAGTCTAAAAATCTTATATAATGGGTTTAAACATATTAATAACTTTTAATAGAATAATAATAATATCTAGGATGTCATATATGATTCACTTATGGCTTTATATTACCTGTTTATTTATCAATTCCATGTTAAATCTACTTTTTTTGGTAATAATTGTTTTATTTATCATATGTGTTTTGAATATCTATTCATGATATTATTAATAAGATCATTATTTGAAATCATCTAGAATCTAAAACATGATTTATATATATTTAATATTATGTATATAAATATATATATTAGATAGATAAATGAAATGGAATATAGCATTTATAGAGACTCTAGGCCATACGTAGGAATGAACATTGTTTCCATTTCCTTGTTTAATTGAATGGAATCAAATAAATGATATATATATACATAAATCCAGTAGAATTATTATTTATAATATTTAATTCTTATTTATTTTATATACTTTATAATCATTCTTGATTGGTCAATGTGGGGAATGAATCTCATCGCCTCTTAGAGATGGTAAGTTGTTTGTACGCACGAGAGACAATATCATTTACTTAGTGGTTAAATGGTATGAAATTGGATGGTATATTAATTATAAAGAATAACTATCATGTTCTATTAATTATTTAATTACAATATACTCATAATTATACCAATCTAAATTATGTATTATTGAATAAAAAATTACACCATGATGTGGAGACGGTAAGCCGCACGCACACATAGTGATATTGCTATTCATATGATAGATAAAAGGAGATAGAATATTATCCCATAACAGTAATAACACCTCGGAATGTATAATACAATAGATTTATTTCATTTTATTATTACTAGATCATAAAAAGAGTAAGTAGAAGAAGAAAATAATTTTGAAAGTGGTGATAAAACAATTACCTCTTTTTGAGTGTCTACTTTTGATTTGCACTAAAGGTCTCTCAATGATGGATTTCAACCCAAAAAATGCTTCTAGAAAAAATGTAGTTATTCTATGAAGAGTATTGGATAGATTTTTGGAAAACTAAAAGGTTTTGGAAGTGTGAGATAAAGAGAAGAAGAAGTTCCCTTTTATAAAATATGTGAGGTGCACTTTAGGAAACTCTTTAAAAATTAATTTATTACAAATTATATTTAAATTAAAAATCTTCCAAAACTCATTTAATTATTATAAAAGATGATTTTGGTTTGAATAAACTTCATATAATAAATTTTAGAAACGTTTTTATTATTTTTGTATCCTTCTCTTATTTGTTTACCACTTATTTAACCCTTTATAATATTATAATTATATAATGTTACTTAAACATTGTGGGTTAATGTAATTACCATATCATATCAAAAAACCCAAAATAATGTTATTTTTGACATATTTGTACTTATCATAATTATTTGGCCAAATATTATATTCTTAGAGAATTTAATATTATTTAATAAACGTCATTTTATTTTATGTAATGAATTAGGCCATTGTTGGTAACTTTTAGTACTTGACTTTTTCACAAATTAATAACTACCATATTCCTTCAAAATAACATTTTATCTATACAAACATGTCATTAACCAATAAAATTCATGTATAACATAAAATATGAAAAATATTGTATAATATAATTTTTATAATATCATTTATTTGAATCCTTTGTTGATTAATCAATCACTAAAACATCATTATGTTATAATTAAATTTATTTGGTTAATGTCAAAAAATTATAAATAAAATATAATGATGTAAGAAATATTATTATCTTTATAATGACTATTTATAGTTCATAAAATTTATTATATAACCCCATAAAAAATTAATTTTTTAATAAGATACATGTTTTTTAATTTTTCTCTTTACATTAAATTACTTATTATAAAATGACATTATAACTCCCATATGGATCAATGGGGTCCTAAAAATGTCCCAAGGATTCCCAGTATCAGATATATGTCATAAAATAGGATTATGACCTGTGTTATTTTAGATTTATATTATTATAATATTATTTTCTCCTTTATTTACCTGATTTACCCTTTGGCCATGGTAAATACAAATAATTATGAAAGTTACTATTCTTCATATACTAAAATAAAATGTACCTATTAAAAAAATTCGAACTTATGATTCATAATATGTAATCCATTTTTTTAAATTCAAAACACAAAATTTAAATAAATAAATTTAAAATCAATTCATGTTGTCAAAACCAGAATGTGGGTTTTTAAGTTGTTAATGTTATTAAATGACTGACACGTGTTTATATCAAATATAATTATGAAATTACTTTCGATAACCAAAATTGGATTAAATTATAATAATCTAATCTAATTAAACAATAAAACAAATTATAAAGAAAATATATCTATATAAATAAACCAGAAGAAATGGTTTTTTTGAATTAAAATGTAGTATTTTTTACTGTTCATTAAAAATTAATTTTATCATAAAAACACCAAAAATTATACCAAATTATAATTTTATGTCCTATTTAAAAATTAATTTTTTTTTCAAATATAATATATATAATTATTATCAAATAGATTTAAAATGTGTGTACCATCAAAAGGAGGAAAAACAACATCTTTTTATAAAATCCTTCAATTTTCTGAAAAATTTAATTTGTTATTTTATTATGTTCTACAAAATACATAAGATGAATGTCAATGTTATATAAAAATCAAAAAAATTAAGCTATTAAAAATGTCTACTTTATATCCCATTAAATAATATTATTTTAATAACATATCATAGTTTAGTGACACTCTGTATTATGTATAATGCAAGCTATTGAGGACGGTCACTCTAGCATGTAATGCAATGCATGAATAGTGTGGCATATACTTCAAAATATTATGGTATTTAATATAGTGTAAGCTAGTATTGGTGTTGTAATCAAAAGAAGACATAAATAAAATTAAAAATAATCTATCTCATAAAATATCTGGGTGTTACATATCCAATATAATACATTAATATCTAAACATCAATGGTAACACTCAATGTTAAACTTAATACATTCTATAAGTACATATGAATTAATTTTTTAAGTAAATTTTTTTTATAACTACCGGACCCATAGGATAGTGTTTGGTACAACAACATTGTAAACCTTTTTTTTTGGGTGTATGCCTTATGATCTTGCTGGATGTGACAAATTTTCACCCTATAGGATGGTTCTCATTTTTCTAAAACCATGTTAATATAATTAATATAACATTCCCAAAAAATGATGAATATACCTCAAAATAACATGGGTCTAAAAATAAACATTATACCACAATGGATTTCTACATGACTTTTTCTTTTAATATTAAATCAAATAATCGTAATTTTCTATCATTACTTTAACATAAATTATCATATTTACAATAAAGGTTATCAATAACATTAATATTATGTCCACAAAATGTAATGGAATTATTGCTCAAATAAATTTTTTACTAAAACCTACACTAAACCAGTGGGTAATTTATTATTAATAATTTCTCCCAATATAAAATTTATCTTCATAAACACCCATCACATAAAACCTCAAAAGGGATGTTTAATACATTGAAAATAGGATCATACATAAACTCATAAATCGAAGATGATATTCATAAATCTTACATTAAATATGCATGAAAGAATATACAAGTCACTAATTAATAAAATCCTTATATGTTCCAAAACACCTTTGGTAAAACATTGTTTTACAACATAATTCTTAAATCTAATCACACAAGCACTTTAATTATCTACTTTAGTAGTATTAATACAATAATATTGGACTTGATCCCTTATCTTATTTTTAGGTATATTGCCTTGATCATTGAAAAATTTATTTTCTCAGACCTCCATGTACTTATAGTTAAAACTGTAAACAATATAGGTTTTTAATTACCATTTAATTTACTCACATAATGGCTTTTCTTTTCACACTTGAAGAAAACATACATTACTTTTAATAAAGTTCTAGGGTGTTTTCAATAGTTATTAATGTTGGAAAATCTTTCATTCCCTTATCCCTTTTTCACTTCCTTACACATATTCCATATATTCCCTTCGATGACATAATACATAGAATATTATTTTTTTTATCTTGATAGAACATGATACTATATCATCATATGATGGTAATGATTGTGAGACTAGTTCCCTCTAAATGACATTATTAAACTGTCTTATCCTGGGATTTTAAAATGAGAAAATCGTATTAAATAGAATGTCTGACACGTAACCCAAAGAATATAATAGAATATATTAACCTGAGAATTTATGATATATTTAATTTTATATTAACTCAATATCTTCCATATCTTGGAGAGCATGCAACAATATGTTTGAATGAATCTCAATACTATATTAAAATATTATTATTCAATAATTACCATTAAATAATAGTTGTTAAATTAGAAGGTATAAATAGTAATAAATAAATTATTAATTTTTTTTGGTTATTTGAATTATAAAATAAATAAATTGGACATCTACTGAATAGAGATAATATTCTATCTATTTGAAAGAAAAAAGTAATTTTTTTGAAAAACTATTATTTTCTATAAGGCAGATTAACCGAGAATTCACACAAAATTGAAAAAATATTTTTAACACTTAAAAAAAAATATTTGATAAGAATAAGTTAATTTCGTTAATTATTTTACAAAAAATATCTTACAGTATATTTTATATTTTTCGGGAAAGTATCATTTCACATGAAATATGAAAAATATAGAATTTTAATTGAAAAATTCATTTTCATTTAAAATATTTTTAAACATAAATTATATTTAAATTTTTTTTAAAGTAAAATTATTTCAGTGATATATCTATTCATATATTTTAGGTCATTTTTGTCATTTTTATATTATATTTTGAAATAAAATGTTTGTAAACTTTTGAACACATTCTTGTTAAAAACCCTCTTTGTCATCGTGTCTAAAGGATTAATATTATATTAAAAATTTCCAATTTCGTGAATATTATTTAGAAACCTAGATTAAATATTTAGAATAATATTAATTAATATTATCTAAAATTTTTACCAATTTTTTTCCATAATGGTTAGTATTAAATGTTAATATTATTTAACTGAGTTAAGGTAAAAATTGATTTACTAAGGGTTAAACAAGAACAATATGGATTAAAATTACCTACAGCATGTATAAATTATATTTTTAGGAAACATATAGTTCATATAATGTTTTAGGATCTGTAATACTCTATTTTGGGCCCTTTTTCCATGTAAAAAGTGTGGGTACATGTTTTCATTCCGAAAATTACAATTGTGCCACTCGCATCAATTAAAAAAGGCCACCCCCACTTATCTCTATTTCACACCATAAACCAATTTGGTTTAGAAAATAAATGAAGAATAACATTTGAAATTCATTCCTCTAAACCTAAGAGACTTTGATTTATTATTAATTCAAACTATGTAGGCTTTGTTACTAACATAATGAGAATAGCTTAAGAAGAGGCAATGTTCTTCAATGTGCATTTTCATTTCATTTTATTCTCTACGTCCATCAATACTTTTTAATACATAATGATATAATAATGTCATTAGATTAAATTTAATGATATTTTTTAGGGTATGGTAATGTCCTATATTCATCCTAGTTTCATCAATTAGTTTATGAAATCATCATTTCTTTGTACGGCAGACCACCGCCTTGTGAAACTATATAATTAATATTTTCAATTACCACATATCATAGTTGGGTGTGATAATGGATATAATGTATATATATGAAATATATATCATAATTATATCTATTTATTAATTATATTTTTTATATATATTTTTTTACTATCCATTCATTTTGAGATACAATAGCTTTGCTCATGAGTACGGAGGACTACCACCTCATGAAGGGGTCGGATTCATCTTTCACTAATACTTTAAATGGAAGCAGTTTAAGATAATTTTTATTAATTTAAGTTCTATGAATTAAATAATTGTGATATTAATGAAATATATGTAATTATTATAATGTAATAAATCAATATTTTAAAACGTCACTCACTAAAAATGATAACATTATTTTTTTAACATTGGAACCAAAACCTTTACGAAGTGATGTTACTATCTTTTCATCACCACACCTCATATATGATATATATGACAATATTTAAAGAAATAATATGGAATTTATGATATTATTATAAATTCTAAACAATAAAATATATCTTAAATCCTTTCCATAATGATCATTGAAAAGGTTAACAATACTCATACGTACATACGACCTACCATCTCCATGGTTGTCATATAGTTCATTTTTCATAAATAGATATTATGGTGGGTTTTAAAAGTATAATTAATACATAAATATTATAAGTTTTCTCTTTTATAATATTATTGATATGTTTAAATAGTGATCCCTTGGTTGATATTCAACCTACCAAATTAATTTTTGACATATAACCCAAGTATCGTTGAAAGATATGACGTAACATTAATTTATTAAGTAATCATATATAACATTTTAATTAGTGAAAAAGGAATAATAAAATTGAAATAATTTCTTAAAAAAGTAAATAATTTAAATAATATTATTTTTTATGAATATAATGAACACATGTTATGATTCAAAAATAATGTAATGGTTTACCATCTCACATTTACATCTATGAGATTTAGGCCATATTCGCCAATTATTTATTTTGTGTGGTGTATATAATGAATTTTTTGAATTTTATATTCTGAATTAATTTATATTCTTGGATTTTAACATTTCATTTAATGTTATTTATTGCAAGGTCTTGTGACAGAAAAAATTCCAAAAATGGTAAAGGTGTATTTTACAATATCATCATTATTCGGCATTGTTTTTAAGCCTCCCGTGGAGGAATTATATTATATTTCTATCATAAAATCATTATATATTCATAAACTTTTGTTATTTATTAACGTTTTCATGTTCTAATCTAATTTCTAACTCATTTTTACATAAAGTAATTATGTAAATATTATTTAATAAAATATGACTTTATTTGTCACTATAGTCGGAAATACTTTTTCATAAAAACCAATTTTCTAAATATGTTTTCAAAAATGATTTCATCATCTTAAAAATGATTTATAAAATCAATTCTTACCCATATTTACTTTTTAAAAAATATTTTTAATGTTATCTTTACGTTGTCTTCAAAATAACACACATTTGGATTTTACTGAAAATGTGGAGATAATATTTTTTTTAAAAGTATGACATGAACAAAATTTTCCACAATCATAACCAATAAAATTGTTAAATTTTATTTATAGTTTTTTCAAAGGATATTTTATATGAAATGTTATTTACAATTATTTTTTGAGCTATTAGTTTTGAAAAAAAAATCAAATTCAAAAGGTCATTTTCCACAAAACAATTTTATGTAACTTTTTATGAATTTTTTAATCATCAACAAAATCAAAACATTATTGAACATTTGATCCACTGGGGATATTTTTTATTGATATCACCCATATTATTTCTTTTTATGGTTTGTTGTTAGTTAGACAAACGATGTAAAATTTTATTACCATTCACTATATTACATTGGATGGTTTATGATTATGTTTATTGAATCGAAAATGTATTAATTTTTAATATAATAGTTTTTAATATGAATATATGTGTTGATTTAATTTCACCCATTTCATATAAGGAATTAATTTTAATTTTAAGCGATGGGTGGGGCTTTTTATAGCCCCATGATGCATTGGAAGGTCTAATGAGACAAACTATATTAGGTTTTGGTTGAGGCCTTACCCATTTATGTATATGACTTGGCACACGGCCTAGATAGTATTAAAATTCTTAGAATATATCTTAAAAATATTAGATATCTTATCAAAAACCATCAGTAGTTTTTTCTCGATGTAAAAAACAATGCAATCCATCATTATAACCTCATTTATTAATATTACATGTGATTATTTTATTAGTTATAATATACATGGTTATGTTTCACGCTTATGTGAATATTTATATTGAATTATTTGATCATTATTTATTTATTCTATATTAATATCATCTTTTTTAATAAATAGAATGCGATTCAATTATTTACCATTTTTTATTATATCTTATTTATTCACATATTCCACTATACACTTATCTATACTTAGCATCTAATGTCACCTAGTTGTTATGTTTTATATCACCCAATATATGGGGAAGTATTTTTTGATTTATATGAAAAGATACAGTAAAGGGAATAATGTGATTCAAAAAAGAAAATTTTGTGTATTTTATGTTTTAAATATAATATAAATTTCAATTATATATCTATTTTACAAATAATAACAAACTATTTGATTCATGGGGATGTAATTCCTTCTATCTTGATCTAATGTAAAAATGTTCCAATCGAATCTAGGTTTCTAGGTTCAGGTAACCATAGTTGGTATTAGTGGAAGGATTTTAGAAACACTAGGAATTGGATATAAGAAAACATATATTATAGAATATAAAACTATAATAATATATGAAGATAATTATCAAATTACATCCTAATGTTTTGATAAGGAAGATATTGTGTAGTCTATCTTAGTATTAGATCTCCATTGGCATACAATAAATGTAAACTGTTCTCGAGTAGAGATACCTAGCAGTAATAACTCCGAAAATGGCATATTGTTCTTGATTCAATCATCACCTAGTATAAAAAAGTGTTGTACTACACACATAGTTTGAAAATCCTGGAGGAAATGTTAATCATAATTCAAATTTTCATTACAAACCATTATTAAGGATTTGAAAATAATGATATCTCCAATGAAACCATGTTTCTTAATATGATATTATCTATATATAATGTTTTCAATTTATATAAATTATTTTACTATTTTTTGGATTATACATTCTGTTTTATAATGATATGATCTAATATAATGTGTTTCATCATTTAGAGATGATGTCTAGTGGAATTAATGAGTACCAGAACAATCTACATAGTCCATAGAGTAATAATGATAACTTATTTGATGTAAATAATCTGATTATTTCAAGGGAACTAGTCTCTAAAAAATTCCCATTATCTGGGGGAATATTATTATGTGCTAAAAAGATAGAGATCGAATTATATAAGTATTATGTCTTTTAAGGGATTTAAGATATATAGAGTTTGGAATAGAAAGAAATGTATAAAGCGAATATGGGGAAAATAATTTCCCTACAAGTGATAATTTTGGAATGAATCCTCGTAATACTTACAAAAAGTTAATGAGAGTTTGTTACAAATTTTTAGGGAAAGGCCACCATGATCATAATTTCACATGAAATAAAATATTATCCAAATTCAAATTCTTTAAACGTATAAAGATGGGGCACTTCAAAAATTAATTCCTAAAGTGTCTAAGGATATTCCTCAAATGTGGTTACTTTATAATGGTTTAGAATATGATATTATGTCATAAAAATTAGAAAAATTAATCTATATCTATTTAGATTCATGAAATATATCATTTATGTATTTAATCAATGATATATGGGTTATAATAATTATTAAATATATAAGGATTATACTAAAATATTATTTCATTAAGTATTTGAAAGTTTATATTGAATGATACAACTGACAAAGAAAAATGATTCATTAGAAAGCTTAGCTCATAAAAACACATTATTTAGGGAAAGACAACCCTTAATATGTACTTGTTGTGAAGAAAATTAAATTAGGATAAAGAAAGTTTTGCTATTGGTAAATTAAATAAGATAATAATAAATACCTTGGAAAGGATTAATGATTTATTGAAAAAGTAGTTAATGAAATCATAAATGGAGTTTATAATATTTTTGGAATTATGAAATACACCAAATAATCAGTTTTTTATTTATGGCCCATAGAAGAAAGGATGTTTTAATAATGTTTTATTGTAATTACCATGTTTTAAGAGAATACATGATGAATGTATCCATATGTTTGGTATATGACAATTTAAAAATACTTAATGTTGTTTGGGGGATTAATAATACATTCATTTTTTCAATATAGTAATCATATTTTAAATGTTTTAGAACTTATTCTATTAGAAGGGTAATTATTTTAACCATATAGGAAATGATTTGAGTTCTAATTTGGTTGATATTTTAGATATTAATATATTACTTCACCATAGTAATATATATTCATATTAAAAAAACACACATAATAATTTTATTATAATTATAACTAATGATAGGAAGTATAACTTATTATTCTATTATAGGTCATTGAATGTATTGAGATTGAATTTTTGTTCTTTAGGTAGAAAAAATTTCATTTTGGATATTCAATTTTTTTAGTATGTTATGTATTGAATATTGATTGAATCAAAACCAAAGGATAAAATTTTGATTATTAAATTGATTCATAACAATTTAGTACATTTACTTACATTCTTATATAGTAAAATAATTCACCAACACTAGGGGAGGGTGTTTAATTTTGTTATCCTATTAAATTAATTTCTTAAGAATAAAATATTCTATTAAGTTATCACATATTTACGGTTTTTTTGGTTATTAAAATTCCTTGGATCACCCACTATATTATGATAAATGATCTCCATTACTCTATATTAAACCTCTGGTGCAGTAATCTCATCCATGTCCTTATCATTACTTTTCATCAAATTTATCCAACATAGAAACTTATTTATAATCTATTCCATGTGACCCTAGAAAAAAACTTTTAATCATATAAAGATGATTTTTTATTAACACTTCTCATGACTTGGTATTTCGAGAATTCCAACATTACATGAAAAACCCATGATTATTAATATCAATATAAAATATCAAGGACACAATTTATTTAAGGGGGCTACAATGTAACACCCAAATATTTTAAAATATGAACTTCATATTTGATATTATTAATTTAATGAAACACCATGTGTATAAGGGATTATATTCTCCAAATACTTTACAATATATTTATTTTTAATTAGAATCATTCTTTTTTATAGCTTTCAATTCACCCAACACCACGATTTATCAAAACATGATACTCTATTAAAATAATTTTTATTTAAACATTACCACTACAACCTATGACATTAAATTGGAGGGTATAAATATTATTAAAAATTATGAATTTTTTTTGTTTAAAAAAGTATTATATAAATAAAATTGATATCTTATTGAATCCAGATAAGATTAGAAGAATTAGAAATAAAAATAAATGTTGTCTGAAAAATTGGATTGCTCTAAAAGGCATTTTTTGTGGTACTTTTCATGCATAATTTATAATTTAATTTTCCCAATAATAGAAAGTATATTTTATAAAATTAACTAATTTTTCTAAATTATAGTATAAATATTATATTAGGGTGAATATTTTATATTTTCCAGAAATATTATATTTTTGATGAATAGTGAAAATACTAAATTTAAATTGAAAATTTCATTTTTGTTTATATTATTTATAAAGATAAATTATATTTTAAATTTTTTTATAGTAACCTTATTTTATATAAATTTATTTTTATACTATTTAGGACATTTTAATCATTTTTATAAAAAAAATTCATATAAAAACCATGTGAATGTTTGATTATTTTCTATTTAAATCAAATATTTTCCATCACCTATGAATGATTAATATTAAATTGAAATTTTATAATTATATTAATAAAATATTTATAAAATTTATTCCATATTTTTAATAAAAATTAATTTATATTATCTAATATTTAAAAAATATCTTTTTTTAGAAATTAACAGTATAAATAGTAAGCATTGTTAACAATGGTTAAGGTATAAATAGACTTATCTCGGGTTAAACTAAAATTATAATAGTTAAAATAACAAAAAACATTTATAAAATATATTTTATGGAAATATATAAATCATATAATGTCTACAACCCTATAAAAATATATTTTTTAACCTTATTTTAATTTGAAAAACGTGGGTACATCTTTTCTTTTCCAAAAATTACAACTTTGCCACTCATGTCACTTATAAAAGTTCATCCAATCTCTAATATTATTCACACATTGAATAATATTTGGTTCATCCAATACCTACCAAAATAAAACATAAAATTCCTTAATCCCTTCCTATAAGATTTATTTTTTGGAAATCCATCATAGGAGAGCTTTAAATCATACCTAAAGTGGTCACCAGATTAAGAGGTAACATTCTTCAATTAATGTTTTTATTTTATTTCATCATCGACCTCCATAAATTATTATTAAAACATGATTATATTATAAACTCAGTGTAATATATAAACTGTGATATTTTTATATTATGGTAATTACCTACAACCATCCATGCCTCCATGAATCGGATTACAATATCATCATTCGTTTGTAAAATGGACTTCTCCCTCACAAACTAATGTTAATCATTTTTTCCATTGCCACCTATCACAGTTTGATATAATGATATATATAAAGTATATATAGTATATTTATTACAATTATATACCTATGGAGTCATTATATAATATATAAATTTTTACATTCTATTTTGTATGGGTTATGATAATGTTACTCGTGTGTATGATGGGATGCCTCCCCATGAAGAGATATGATCCGTCTTCCACTAACTCTTTACGTAGAAGGTCAAAAAGACAAAGTTAATGATTATATGTAAAAAAATGAAATTATTATGATATTATTGTAATATTATAGGTTAATAAAACTTAATATATCATTTTATTTTCCAAATTTTTAGTCACGAAAAGATAATAATATCATTCAGGAATATGTGGCCTAGCCCTTCACAAAGCATTGTGACTCTCTTATCATCACCACACCACATGAATGCTATATATATGTATATTTTAAAAAATAATATGATATTTATGATATTATTATAACTATTTAAGGATAAAATATTACAAATATACTCTACATAATAATCATGGAAAAATTGAAATGTAACTCATGTGTATGTATAACCTACCATTTCTATTATTGAAACAATATTCATTTCTCATAACCATATTTCATGATAAGTTTTAAAATAATAATTTATTTGTAAATATGATAATTATTTCATGATAATTATTTTAAATATTTTTAAATGATGTAATTTTTAACAATAGTCAACCATCCAATAGAATTTTGAATCATAACCCAAATATCAGCAAAACATCTAATGTAAACTTAAATGATATTATAATCATATAAAACATCGAAATAATTATAATAAAAAGAATAATAAAATTTTAAAATGTTATTGTGAATTTAAAAAATAAAACTAAGTCTATTATTCTGAAATATGAAGAACAAAATTGGAGAGCCTTACTCAATGTAAGGGCTTCTTATCTCACTTTTACTTCGATCAGAAATAGACCATATTCAGAAATTATTTATTTTTTATGGTGAATACAGAACACTTTTTAATGTTAAATAATTAATTCATCTATCTTTATAGTATTTAATGATTAATCTATCTTTATTTGTATTTGGGGGATTATGATAAAAAAATTTCTAAAATTGTAAGTCTTTAACAATTTTATCATTATTCGGGATTTTATTTAATAAGTATCCATTTTTGGAATTATTTGATACTTATATATCAAAATCAATCTATTTTAATATCCACTTCCAAATCTCGATATTTCTTATGTAAAATAACTATTTTTCCTCTCATTGGTACTTAAAATGTTTAAGAAAACATTTTTATGAAAAACCCACTTTATATTTTTATTTGAATAGGTATCCTTTATCATCAAAACCAATGTTTTCTATAAATATTTAAACATTTAAAAATTATTTATTAAATACATTTTTACAAATTATAAATTTTGAAAAAATGTTTCTAAAGTAATATTAATTCCATTTTTTAATAGAATTCCTTTTATAAATTTATTAAAAATGCAAAAGGAATATTTGTTTTACTGTGTACTATATGAATGGAATTTTCAACCTTCATGACCAATAAATATTTTAATTCTTATTTTAAAATATATTAAATAATAATTAAAAATTAAAGGGTTCTTGAAATATTTTTTGAAATCTTAATTTTAAAGGTAATTTCAACGTGGATAGGTTATTTTCGGTAAAAATGTTTATAAGGATCATTATATAGTGTTTCTACTAATTAATGACATCAACACTTTATTGAACCTATAATACACAGATGATCTATTGTAATGATTTCATCTTTGTTTATTATTTGGATAATTTTTTACTATTTTAACTGAGGATGTACAATTCTATCACTATTCACCATATTAATCTAGCTGGTTTACTATTATTTTAGTTGTTTAGGTAATGTATCAACATTTCATATTCTAGATTGTCAGCATGATTGTTTATGCTAATTTTGTCTCATATGATTCATATGTGGAATACATTATACTATTTATATGATTGGTGGGGCTGCATATTTATTCTCAAGGAATTGGTAGGTCTCATGATAAATAGATTGGGATTTTCCCACGACCTATCCAATTTATATAAATGTCTTAGAATAAAGCCTCAACAATATTAGATTTCTTAGAAAAATGACTCGATGGTGTTATATATCTTGGAAATAGTCCTAGATGGTATGTTTTATATGTCCACCATTTTGAATTCCATCCTTCTGAATTCAGTTATTGATATTTCTTGTGATTATTGGATTATTTTGAATATCAATGGTTATGTTTCATTATTATTTGAATACATATTTGATATTATTTTATCAATATTTATTTTATCCATATTATTCTCAAGTAATTGATTATATGGAATGTTTTTCAGTTATTTATCTTATCATATTAAATATTTATTAATTATTAATAACATATACTGTATGCATATTCTTACAATGATTTCGAGATCACCCATTTCTTAGGTTATATATTACATAGGATATGAGGAAGTGTTTTGTAATTTAAATGCAGGGATACACTATATGGAATAATAAAATTATAAATGAAAATTCTTTTTATGTTTTATGTTTTAAATTTAATATTATTTTAATGTATTTTTCTTGTTCTCCAATTCTATTAAACTATTTTGTTCTTTAGGATGTGATTATATGCATTTTATGCCAATGGAACAAATTAGAAAGAAGCTCTGGACTAATGGGGTTGGGTTTATACAATATGTCCATGGATTAAATTGTCAGTCATTCTCTTTAAATTATGTATGGAGTCCAAAACATGGCATCATAACCATGTGATGTTGAATTTATAATTAGAAATATTCATATCTTTATTTTGTCTTAGACATAGGAATTTACTCTCCATGTCCACTGATTTCATATAATGAATTGTCTCGCCATCACTAAAGATATGATAAACATGCAAGAAAACATTCTCTCATTTATTAGTTCTGAGTGAAATAAATATCTTCTATATAGGTCTATCCATTTCCAAGATAAAAATGGATTTGTATACCTATTTAATGATCGGATTTCCAAATTCATGATGTTGTCTAACATTGTTAAACTTCATGGTGGATCAGAAAGATTATCCATATGGTAAGGGCTATTACTCATAATCCAAGTTAGTTTCCCCAATATGGTTATAAATTTATCATCTTCAGCTCTAGCTCTATCTCCAGCTTCATTATCTCACCCAGGAGGGAAATACCTATATGTGTTATTCTAATTGATACAGTTTTAATTCCATTCTCTAGGAATCATTTCTAAATAATAAAATACACTTCATTAGATCATAATATTATGTATCATAATATATAATCACAAAAATAACGAAAAACCTAATATAAATTGAAAAAATTATGTATAGTTAATATACTAATCATAGACATGGTTTCATTGGGAAATATTACAAATCATTTATAATAGATTATAATAATAAAGTGAATTAACCCAATAATATGACTTGGGAGTGTTAAACTTGGTGTGCAGTAAGGTTTGTTGTCATGCAACCATTGATGATCAAGTTGACACATAATATGACTATTTTTTAGTAATTTCCTCAAGGCACTGTGATTACTAATCAATACAGACATGTTGTTTCCAGAAAAAGATGTGTTTATAGAAAATCCATATAACCTATTACTTACCAAACCATTAGGATATTATATTATACTTACAATTATTCTCAAAGTCAAACATAGGGTTGTTTTCTTAAATATATGTCTTCCAAAACCTATTTCCCAAGGATTCTACTAAACATTATCTAATACCAACTAGAAATTCCATAACCCATGAGTCTAGAGTTAGTGGTTACTTTTTTATTGGTATGATTTACAAGGGATTTTATTCTTAAGAATCAAATTGTTTGGAATTATTGGAAAACATGAAATATATTTTATTCTCAAAATGAAATTAATAACATAAAATAAGAAATTGAATTTTATTTTTGAACACTATAATTAACTTTATAATATTCCCACATTGAAATCATAAAACACTTCCTTCTATCATACATAATGGAATAATATGAAATGGGTGACCTCTAATGCTCAATAAGGGAGTGCATTAAATTGTATCAATCCTGAATAAATATGTAAAAATCCATATGGTATGTTAAATAACTGAAATTCATATCATTCATTGAATAACACAATTATAATTTGTAATGAATGATTTATTACCAAACAATTCCATATAATAAACCACATTAGTGCTAGATCTTACCATGGATATTATAACTAATCAAATATCACATAGAACATCAATAACTACTCTCATAATTAGTGATTTTATAATGATGGATATTGTAACCATCTCATTATAGTCTCATGATAAGATATAATATATAAATTGGTAGGGCCTCGACCAAAAACCTAATCCAGATTATCTCATGAATCCTACCAATGAATCGAGGAGCTATAACAGTCCCCTTCCAAAAATTTCTATGTCTAATAAAGTCCTTACATGAAAGGGGTGAAATATAATCAATATAAACATTCATATTGAAATCCTATAATATTAAATATTGATACATCCTCAAATCTTTAAACATAATAATTAACCTTTTAGCCTAATATGGAGAATAGAAAAAAAAATACATCCATTATAAAACTGATCCTAAAAATCAAGAGAAATAATAATGATGTTATCATTAAAAGATATTAAAAATGTGGCACAAGTGAAATAATGTTTGTTGGTGTAGATGAATTGAAATAACATAAAAATTTTATTAGAAACATTCTTGAGGAAAATATCCTTTACATTTTGAAAATCATTTTTTCAAAATATACAATTTTAAGAAAAAATATTATTTAAAAACTTCTTATAAACATATATATTAATCTTCAATGTAATGAGTGTTCATGGTGTCAGGTAATTCCATACATGTCGTATGAGTAATTGAATCATTCATTTGAAAATGATGGAAAAAATTTAAATGTTTTTAGATTATTAAATGACAAGAATATTATTTTAAATGTTTTTTTATGATTTCAAAAATGGATAAAATGTACTTTAATAAATGAAATTTAAATGAATTTTTTTAAAAAAATATTTAGTTCAAAATTATATGGAATAATTATTAAAGGGGCTGATATGGCTAGTAAATTTTGGACAACTGATGACATAGATATCTTAAGGTTCCAAAAAGGGAATATTTCCTCTTATTGTAAGATATGGATCAATAATTAGGACATGAAAATATAATTCTCAAATAATAGATTAAGTATCATAATATCCAGATCAAATTTATGTTTATTGATGTTAATAAATAAAAAAAATAACTAGAGGTTTAATGAAGTGTTTGTAGATTTCATGGAAACTAATGATAATCAGATAGTGGAATAAAAATTTATATATTCAAATGTTTAAAAACTATTATATGATATAAAAGGAAGGAATTTAAACTCCAAATAGGTTCTGAGTTGTAAAAATAACAAATAAGGGATTAATACTCATCTAGAAAAAATAAATAATGGTATATAAAGGATACCATAACAAACTTCATGCCATAATGGCACTATTTCTTATAAGAAAAAGAAGTTGAAGAAAAAAATTAATATAAAATAAAAACACAGTCATTACATAAAAGGTGATAGGTATAATGGGGAGACTATGAATAAATACATTGATGATCAACTAAAGAATATAATAAAAAATATCCAACAACTACTTCAAGAATTAATCTTAGTTAAGAAGTACATTATGAAATGAAATGCCAAATGTATACATAAACTTATTAATTCTTTTTAATTTTTATTTGATTATACTTTGGTAGGTGTTAGTGAGTTGAAGGGAAAATATTCCTTATCATAATACAATAATGAGAATATATTCATGTTAAAAATATATTATTCCATGAAAAAATATGGTATTTCCAATTATGGGATATATTCAAGGAAGGAATAGAAGAGAGCCTGGATGATTCCCAATAAAATAGAAAATAGTAAGGTGTTATAAATAGATTTAAAAAAATTCATAAAATAGTTAATTGAAACCATATGTAGTTCAATAAACGTTGTTGAAACATGTGATACTTTTGGGGGATATATTAGGAAAACTATTAATATATTTCATAATCCCTATAGTACGTTAATTTTTTTTAAATATAGTGGAATTTTTTAAATAATCCATAAAAAAATGTAAGAAATGTATAGAAATTACGTAAAAATTTATTTTCAAACTTACTATACCTCATGTATAAATATTATAAATTTTTTATTATGAAATAAATAATATAGTTTTAAATTAGTTGGAGACAGCACTATTCTATTAGGAAAATTATTTTTCAAGATTTTTATAGAAGATCTCTATACATAAATTGATATGAATAGGAGTTTCAAATCAATAACATAATAAAAAATTTCTTACAAGGACATGAATGAAGATTTGGATGTGGGAATGGAGTTCACATGGTAATAAAATTGAAAAGTATCATGTGAAATAATTTTTCCTTAGTGAGGTATGTGCAAGAAAATTCAAAAAAATACTACTGGAGTAGATTTAGTCCAAAAAAATGTTTTAGAGAATAGAAATTTAACCTATAATGGAGAAGTAAATCATTGTTGGTAAATTTAACCAAGGGTATATATGTTGTGATTTTTGATTTAATGAAGAAAAAAACACAAAGAAGTGGAGAATGGATTTCATCACATAAAATATTATTGATATCTAAAAATAGACTCCAAAATTAATAAAAAAAAGAAAATAGTGGCCCATGGTTTGTCCTCATAGTCCCCAACTTAAATAATATGTATTATACTCCTCCCCCAATATTCTGTAAATGTTTATAACTGTTTGAAGAGGTGCAGGAAATAATAGGAGATACAATCCATCTGATAATTGTGTTGAAATGGAACCTGAGTATGAGTTTAGAGAATAATTTATTTGATTTAGTTATGCATTCATCCAAAGGTGTTTGAATTATTTCTGTTCATAAAGGTTATCACTGCTGATGGTGTTTATGTGGTAAATTTCCTCAATAAAAACTATATATAAAAGATCCTAAATGAAGAAAGAAAATATACAAAATCCTACTTAAACAATAATTTGTTCTCTTAGAATTTTAAATAATTTTAAATTGGTTTTGGAATATATTTTAAGTGATATCAGGACAAGAAGATAGTGAATTCACATAACTAAGAAGATTAATAAAATGAAATGTGAAATATGTAAGATAGAAACACATCATGTCTATTCATTAACATTTTAAAACAATTGGTACTCCTAGTTATTTTTTGGACTCAAAATTATTATTTTAAATGGTTGTTATTCACAACATGTTTTATCACTAATTTTATATACTTTTGTTTGGTTCAATACCTAATGACATAGGGGGATATATATAAAAACATTCAAATACTGTTAAGACATATTATAAATGATGAATCTAATCCAAAACTACAGATCATGTGTCCTGACTAATTTGGTATTATCAAATGCAATCAAATAATTATTTATATTTATGTCTCTTTCAACATGTGACTTCTTCATTATCTACTAAAAACTTGTGTGAAAATTTTATGGGATGGAAATTTGTATTTTTTTAAAAAAATTATAAATTTCAAATTAATTATGGTTTTGTAATTATTTCTATTTGTGACATGAGTTACTTTGTTGATTTTTACTTTGCCTATTGTATCCCACACTAATCATAGGCTTAATAGGCTTAGAGGATATATTGAAAACTAAAATTATATGTGGTAAATTCACTCATTGGATATCATTGAGTTAATATAGATTTCATATAGTTCATCTTATTGGATCATTATAATATTTTATACAGTAACTATAAAATTTTATATGTGGTATCACTAATTCATTATATACAATTGTTATCAAGAAATCATCTCTAAGTGAAGGAATTATGTTGATTTCACAAAGGAGTTGTACAAAAAAATTTCCATTATATTAAAGGGGATAAATCCCATGAGGAAAACATTATATTTTCTCAATGGGAGAGAGAATTTGCATCACTTATATATGGGATGAAAAAAGAGGAAGTGTGAACCCAGAGTGAGTTAGAATTTTTTCTAGGATACTCACACATTTAGGGGGATAAAATATGATAATGAAGTCCATCTGTTGGATTTAATTTCAAAATATAGAGGAAGAAGAGTTTATATAGTCAAATAAATAAAAAAGCGGGGAATGTTTGAATACTATGAATTTTTGTTTCATTTATATAAAATATATGTTGTTATAATGACCTGACCGTAATCAATAAATAATCTTGAGATTTATTCAAGTATTTACATTAAACTATATTTTGAATCTTATAAAGTATATATTTTTTGATAATTAGGAAATATTTCTTAATTAACATTGCACATTTATACAATGTGGATACCACTCAAATAGTATCGTTTTATTCAAAAATATAAATCTTTTAGAATGAAAATTGTTTTCTTTTCATAAGAAGTCTTGAAAATTTCACCCAGGATCTCATCGTTATCTCAATTATCCCTTAAATCATCTATTTTTAATAAACATGGGTTGAGAACTAAATATTAGTAAATTATATAAGAGGAAAGAAAACCATTAGTTAATGAAAAACATTACAACCCATGGAAAACACTATTCATGAAAATTAACCTTTTAGAAAAAAACAATTAATATTTCTTTAAAAATCATATATTTTTCCGTTTGAAAATAAATTATTACAAAATATACTCACCGGTAATCCTAGAAAATTCATATATATACCTAGTGAAACCATCAGATAGAAAACATAAAGAATCATCATGTATATTAATAACAAAACAACATACTTCTAATAAAATTCTCTAGATAATATATTCATTAACTAATATATTATAGTGTTATTTAGATTCAACCATCATTAAATATATAACTAGCTCAACTGGTGCTATCTGGGAACACCTAACATTTATATTGTTCACGAACTATTGCATGAATAAAAAATTTCAAAAATTATTTCGAAAACATGAACTTGGAACAAAAATAGTTTGATGAAAAACCATAGAAGATGATTTTTTTCAGATAAAATCCCATTCTTTCTTAGAAGTCTCTTGAAATATTAAAACAAAAATATAATTTAATTAAATACTAAATATAATTATAATTTTTAAATTATTGATATATAATGTAAAATAGGTTTTATATTCACCATATAAGATAATAATGGTGCATAACATGAAGAATTTCCTCAATAAATCAAAATTGAGATGAAATAAATTACATTTAGTCTCATTAATCACATAATTCCTTTTATTTACTAAATTATAATCTTAATATAATAATTTAATTTCATTAGAATAATTTTATGTTTAATATTCATTTTATATCACTAAATAGTATTTTATAACTGTTAAATAATTATTAATTCCATATGGGTTGTTTTGATGATATTCAGTATATGAGTCCAAAATGAATTTAGTATGATTTAAGTAGACAAAGTGTTTTTTATTACATAGTATCAAAAATATTATTAATTAAATTATTATCATTTTTATACATAAATTTTAATTTTAAATATAATCATTATGTATGATAATGAAAATTGATCAACGTTACAATCTTGGAGACAGTAAGTTGTTCTTACATATGAGTAACGTTTCAATTTTTCATAGATAATTCTAGAGAAAACATTATTATTATATTATATTGATCAAATGATGATAATATCATTACAATAATATTAAACATTTTACTATACGTATATATATCACCCACGTACTGTGGTGAAGAAAAATGAATTACATCGCATCGCGGATGTAATAGTTCCAACGTACATAGGAACGACATTATCATTTATTTGTTAATAGAGTGGTATGATAATATATGATATACTATTATTCAATAATGATATATATATAATGAATATAATATATATAAATTAATTCAATCTTTATAACCGATCTTCATAGACGGTAAAGGAAAATTAATTACATCGGCTAATGAGGTGGTAGTCATTCATACACATGAAAAGATAATTCATTTTCCATTTGATGAAATTGGAGATTAATTTATGTGATGATATATACATAATAACATATCAGTATTTTAATATAGTATAGTTATTATTTCATCATTATTTTATACAATTTTAAGCAAGTGGAAGAATAAATAAAACAAAAATTCGTAATTAAAAACAATGACTCTTCCTCAGACCTCCTCTTTTACGTAACACCAAAAGACCACTAATGGTGGTTTTATTCCTCAAATTATTGATCTATGATGTGGGTACATATTTTAGAAAGTTATTTGGGAATTTATGGGAACAAAAATTGTTTTCTATGTGTTTTAAAATGATAATAATTACTTCCTTTTTATATGATAGGGGAGGATAAATCTTAGAATTATTCAAAATATTAAGTTAATATAAATTTATTTTAAATTATATTTTTTAAAATAGTTTCTTAATTATAATATAGTATGACTATGGGTTGATATAAATTCATCCAATAAAAATTATATATGATTTTATTAGTTTCAAATCCTTATCTATTTATTTTAACCCTTATTTAACCTCTTTTATTTTTTCCATGGTATCATGTAATCTACACTTTCAGGGTTGAAATAATTACAAATTAAAATCAAAATTATAAATAAACGAGTCATATATTACATTTTAATACTTAAAATAATAAATTTTCCCGAATTTATAATTTTTTAAATATTATATCATTCAATAAAACATTATTTATTTTGAAAAAATCAATTGTGTCAATTTCGACACGGTTCATTACAGGACTTTTTAAAAATATCATTAAAACCAGATAAATTAGAAAAAAAAGCTTATAAAACATCTAGAAAATGTCAAATTTATATAATTTTTTTTATGATATTAATCCTTTCAAATTTTATTTATTTTGTAATTTTTTATGTTATTTATTTCATATTTTATTTAACTAAACAACTACTACATCGTTATTAATAAATTATTTAATTAAATTATCTATTTCATATAAAATATAAATAATATATCCTAAATAATATATACATTTTATATTTAAATATATCATTTATATTATAACATATACCCTATATAAACCCATATGAAAAATGATTCACTTGTTTAAAGAAAAGTGTGACAAAATTAAATTTTCTTATAATATAATATTATAATGGTCATACTCTCATACATGTAGATTTAGAAGACTAAAATTTAATTAAAAGGTATATTTTGGTTGAAAGAAATCATCAAATTACCTTTTTCCATGTTTTAATCTTATAATATTATTTTTTTTTCATTTATTTACCTAATTTACCCAAAATAACTTTAATATAAATCTTAATAAAATTACTATTTTTGTTGTCCAAAAATAAAAGGTACACATTTAATAAATTTGTAACTTATGAATCCAAATATATAATCCATTATTTTAATTAAAAAACACATTTTTTGAAATTAATTAAAAATTAATCCTGTTGACTGAACGAGTAAACATGTTTTTAAAATAAAAACATTAAAATGTTCAAAATGTTTTGTATATCCAATTTTATTGTTAATTGAAAAAAATGAAAAAAATTAAAATAATTTATAAAATTTTTTCTAAATATAATTTAAAAAAATTAAAATATTATTTATAAATATAAATTACTTCGAAGAAATATTTTTTTTCAATTAAAATTGCAACATTTTTCACTATTCATCAAAATATGAAGATTATGAGAAAATGAAACAAATTCAACCAACGTAAATTTGTATATTCCAATTCCAAATAGTAATTTTACATTTTAAAATATAATTTATAACGGTGAAAAAAACAAGATATAAAACAAGTGCACCATCAAATTGTGGTAAAAATGCGTCTTTGACAAATGCATTTTTATACATAAAAATAGAATTATTCTTATATTATTACTATAAAACTAATTAATGAATGTTAACAAAATTTATAAAATAGTGTATTATTTTTATTTAATTATCTGGTTTGATACATTATTCTCCTTTTTGTAATGTGTATCTTCAAAATTTTATTTACTAATTAAATAAGTGGTGATATTTTTCCCTCATATTATTTTCAGATACCCATGTTGTCTTATAAACCATATAGCTTTTTTCATAAAACTTTCTCTTGATGAATCACTTTATTTTTAAACACTTTATCTCTATGTTCAAGAACCTTAATAGTTTATTCCTCAAAATATACAATCTATTCCATCTAAAATACATTAGAGCTCAAAACAGGGGATAAATTAGGAAAATATTTTTATATCATTGAAACATGAAATACTTTTTGTACCTAAGATAAAATCATAGATAAGGCCACATAGTAGGAAACTGGTCCAATTTATTCTAGGAATTAATAGGGTATAATAAACTACCAAGTAATCTTCCCCTTCTTATCAAAACACATCACACTTTTCAATAGAGAAAATTTGAGAAATACAAGATTACTTCCCTCAAGAGAAATATCATTCCACTATTTCTCAATTTTACTTTTCTGCCTTCTATGTACTTTTACCAAGTTTCACTGAATCAAATAAACTTTATATTTTATTTCCATTAAAAAATATAGTCCCAAAAACATAATTTCTCAAAAATCATCCAAAATATATAGTGTCTAGCACCACTTCCAATATATTTTTTTGAATGATGCCATCTGTATACTAGAATAATAAAAATTTATTATCAGAAATCACATGTAAAGAAATATATATATCCAAAATTCTCTGGTAATCTATTGAACATGAACATAGAATATTTTCCATATTCAAAATTTTTTTATTTATCAATAAAAATTAGAATGAAAGGATGTGCTAAGAATAAATTCAGTTTCCATTGACATATGAAGGACTTTCTAGAAGTTATAAGTGAACAATGTATGTTGATCAAATACAATGGAAAGAGTAACTCTATGTAACTAGAAAATCGTTTTTGGATATGACTGATAATGTTAATATGGATATAGGGTTTATCAATTTAGAAAAAAAATTCATATTTATTCAGTCGATCAATAATAACTCAAATCACATTGTTATCTCATTATTTCTTTGGTAATACCACTATGACATCCATGGAAATGTTTTCTAATTTCCACTTTGGAACTTTAAATTAATTAATCACCCCCTTTTGTAATTTTTATTCTACTTTAACTTTAGTTAAAGTCAAACATTTCAGGGTAATTTATATAATATCTCTTTTCATTCAATCCAACCAGTAATACTCCTAAAGGTATTTTTACAATGATGTTATTTTATAGTGAACTAAAAATGGAGAACTATCACATAAAAACTCATTCTTATATTGTGAATCAAAATTCATGCATAATATCTTCTCAAATCTTAAAACAAAATCATTATCAATGATACTTTCAAGAAACATATCCTTTTTAACGACATTAACTATTTTATGCAACTCATGGTCTTCATTTTACAACTCCTTAATTATATATAAAATAGATAATTACAACGATACCTAAAAATTTAAGAGTAATTTTATTAAAAAATATATTCCATTCCAAAATTAATCTAATCATTATCCATATATCCATGTTCTAAACATAACATGGTTAATGTATCATTACCTTTTTTATTCAAATCATTAGCCTCCTTTTTTCTTTTCCAGGATAGTAATTAATCGTGAAATCATAATACAAGGTTAGATACATCCATATGTTTTGTCTTATATACAATTCAATCTGAGTAAATATATACTTCAATATTTTTAGATTAGAATATATTTTGAATTTTACTCCATAAAAATTATTCCCCCAAATTTTTAATGAAATAAATATCTAATTCCAAATAACTTTTAGGGTAATTAACACATGATATTTCAACTGATGTAAAGCATAATTAATTACACGATCATTCTGTTTTTTGAAATAATTATATCCTTTTAACAAATAATAACATTATATGATAAAAATTAGATTTCTGGAATACTGGGCCGTAACTAGCTAATTATCCAATTTTTTTTTTAATTCATAAAAACAATCCTCATATTCATTTGTTCAGATAAACATAACTCCTTTTTGAGTGAACATAGTATGTGGGCTGGATAACCATGAAATAATTTCATCAAATAAATATTTATATCTTGTTAAACTAATAAAATGATGAATATCAGTTATAATAGTGATTCAAGTCCATTTATCAACATATTTCACTTTATAAAAATCAATGGTTATGAAATATTTAGAAACAATATGACCCTGGAATGAAATTTGTTGCAAAAAACAAATTTAGACATGCTAAACATTATAAACAATTTTTTTTAAATTATCTCCTACCAAAAAAATATGATATATCTTTCATGTTCCTCTTGGAAATTATAATATTAAAAAATATCATCAATAAACAAAACCAAAATTTCATCCAAGAACACATGAAATATTCAATTCATATAATACATAAATATAACTGGCATATTAATTAATCATCAAGGAATATCTATAAATTCATTATTCCCATATCTAGTCTAAAATGTAGTCTATGAGTTGTTGTATTCTCTTACATTAAATATATGAAACCCTAACCTTAGGTAAACCATTGAAAAATATTGTTCCCCATGGAGTAGATTAAAAAATAATTAATATGAGGAAAATGATACTTTTTCTTAAGAATGATGTTATTGAATACTATATAATCAATATAATATCCCATTGAACCATATTTCTTTTTAACAAACAAGACATGATCACCCTATAGTGAAGTTATAGGTCATATGAAACCTTTATCTAATAATTCCTATAATTTCTTTTTCAACATTAAATGTTCCACATTAGCCATTAGATAAAGAGGTTTTGAAATTATCCTTGCATTAGAAACTAGGAAAACAATAAATTCAACCTCTCAATTTGGAATAACACCTAAAAATTCATCCAGAAAAACATCCTTATATTTATTTACTACTTAGACGTTAGTAATTTGAGTACTCTCATTATTTTCAATAACATGATCATGGTAACATTGATTTTTATGTTTGATCACTTTCTTGGATTCTTGGTAATATTTCAAATGTTTGAAATCATTGAACACAAATTTCTTAGCATTGAAATATATTTTAGGATGATAAAATAAAATCCAATCTATTCCAATAATTATATCATTCACTACCTGGTCATGTTCAACATGATTTTTATGAATGACCATCCCACTGATAATAATATGATGAATCCTATAAATCTTGTTGTATTTAATTAATACACCAAATGTTTTTAAAAAAATATCTAAATTAATTTAATTAGGATATACTGCAATTTAAATGAAAATTAATCATTAATGAAAGAATGGAAAATTTTATAGTCCAAGAGGGTATTGGCATATTTCAAATACACAAGTAAAATACATTTCACAGATGCCTATTTTGGGCCAACATCAATTGTTGTAGTATAAAATGGCCATTCTACACATTCTTGTTTTTTATTCTTGAAGATGTATGCCATGTAAAACTATATTTTGAATGTTATTAGAATAATGAACCAACTCAGTATAACTAAAACATCCCACCATTGGATTGATATCAATTAATCAATCTTAGGGTTCCTCAGGATTCTTTTCCTAACATTCATGATCTATGTGGCCAAAATTTTCACATCAGCAACACTTCCATATACTCCTAAAATTCCCTATGGTTATTTTTACCCTACATACATCAAGATTATATTGTCAACTTATTATGCCCATATTTAGTTTTTGTGTGTTTTCAAATTGCCTTCCATCATGACCACTTCTCACTTTCATCATTACAAGGCACATTGGAGTCAGAAAACTCAGTCAAAACATTTTCAACACCATGAAAATATTTATCATTTATTTTAAATTATCACATGGATTATTCTCTACATATTCCTTGTATAAATCCTAAGTCAAACATATTAGTTTTTCTATTATATTCCCAAGTAATATCTAGCACATACCTCATCATTATTTTAATGTTTTCTTCATATGCAGCTATAGAATATTCCTCTTATTTCATCAATTCCATAAAATGTTTTCCATTTTTTTTAAAAAACATTAGGGATATATTTCTCAAGGAAAATATCCTTGCATTATTACCATTCCATGAAATAAATATCATATTTTTCACTTTTATTCTTAGCTAAATACCACCATCAATCTACTTCACCATAAAATTTTCAAAGAGAAAGGTTTTCCCTTTGATGTTCTGAATATCTAATGAAATCTAATATATTTTCCAGATAATTGATCCAAAATTTAGTTACCACCATGTTAGATGATACACTAAAAATTAGGATATTTTTTCTCTTCAAATTCTCTAAAAAATACATGTTCATTCATGATAGAAAGGGTTCCTCCAAAACATGGATACCACCACCATTTATCAAAAGTTTCAATTGATCCATCACTGAAAAAAGTATTTTATTTCGATTAAAACCATATAAAGCTATTAATTTGTAGGGATATCTACCAATTAATTCATTCCCATTGCAATTTATCTATGTTCTATGTATAAATATATTCTGAAAAGACATAGTTTAGACAATGCTAAAAATAAATCCACAAATGACACAACATTTTAAATTTTCCATAAGGTAAATTTTTTTATAGGGAAATTATTAATACTACGCAAACCTATTATCTTATCTTAAGAGACCTGTTGATACCAAATATTTGGAAAAACCAATTATTATTACATAATATTGAGTTTTATTTAAGAATTTTACTTCTCTCATATCGATTATCCTTTCAGGCTTAGTGGTTTGGAGGATTAGGAAGTAGTTCATAAATAACATCCAAAATTTATATAAAAATGATAATAATAAATCCGTATCTATTTCGATGAAAATAAAATATTCTTAGAAAACAAATGGATTCTTTTTAGGATCATACATAAAAACATTCTCCTTGATCTCATATTTTTCTATATTTTTCTTGAAGTCCTCTATTTTTTTAAAACACGGGATGACAAAATAATCTTATTAAGGGATATAAGAGGAAAGGAAACTGTTATATTTTTAAAAACATGAAAACCCATAGAAAAAACCTCCCTTGAAAACATAACATTTTACCCATAAATGTAATTAACATTCCTTTAAAAAGATCATTTACTTTACCTTTTGAAAATAAATAATTCACACATAAACTTATTAGAATGAATGGAGAATTTATATAGATACCTTTGAGAAAAAATAAATAGATCCCTTATAGAACCCTTATATATTTGAATAACCAAATGGATGATTTATTATATAATACTCTAGATAATAAAATCATTACCTTATGAATTAGAGTGTTATCTTTGAGAACTCGTCATTTAAGCTGTAACGGGATCTCCCAGTTCTATTTGGGAACCCCAATCATTTAAAATGTTCAATAACCAAATCAAAAATATTAAATATCAAATAAATTTTTGAAATCATGTAAATGTAAGAAAATACGGTTGATGGAAAACCATAAAAGAGGATTTTAACAAAGAAAATCCATCGGTCACTTAACAATGTATGAAATAATAAAACCAATAATTGAATTAAATTAAATAGTAAATATAATTATAATAGTTATACTATTAATATATAATGTAAAATATGATGTATATACACTTTATAATAGAATAAAGGTGCATAACATCTTGAATTTCATCAATGAATGGAAATTGAGACGAAATCCCTTACCCGGAGTATGATTCGTCACGTATGTCATTTAATTAACTTAATAAAAAAAATTTATTAATAATTTAATTGATTTTGAAAAAAATTACATTATTATTACTGTCATATTAGTTATTACTATGTGATATCAATTAATTAATTTTTTAGTTTATGTTTTATGTTTCTACAATATTTGGTACATGATTCCAAAAAGAATTTGGTATGATGTCTATAGTAAATATTTCCATTAGTCCATAATCAACACAATAATATTCATGAAATTATTACCATTTTTCTATATTAATTATAAATTTAAATCAAATCATTATGTATGGTTATGAAAATTAACCAATGTTATAATCACGGAGACGGTAGGTCATACATACTCATGAGTATTCATTCCATTTTTTAGTGACCATTTTTTCAGAGAAGGTTGGTATTATTTAATATTTACATAATGAAAATAATATAATTAAAATTATTTTAAACATTTAATGATACTTATTTATATATATCATCAATGTTATATGGTGATGAAAAATGAATCACAACTCTTCATAGAGATGGTAGTTCACACGTGTGAACAAATTACATTATCATTTATTATGTTCATGGAATGGTAAAAACCTAAATGATATATTAATATTTAATAATGACCAAAATGTCATTATTATCACATATAAATATTAATTGCTTCATTTTAACCAATATTTATAGTTTTTATGGAAAACAGATTATATTTGTTCATGAGGTGGTAGTATGTAATACACACGAACAAATAATTCATTTACTATTGGATGAAATTGGTGACGCATTTAAAAGATCATATTCGCATAAAAACATTTATGTATATTTAGGATACTATAGTTTTTTCATAAGGATTTATGAATTTTGGATGGATGTGTAAGAAGAAAAATACTGAAATTCTTAATTAAAAATGACTCTCATTCCTCAGACCTCCTCTTTTTCATACCACCTTATGACCAATAATGGTAGTTTTTTTCCTATAATAAGAGATATATGATGTGTGTATGGATTACTAGAAGGTATTTGGGAACATATTTTCCGAACTAAATAAGTTTTTATGTGTATTGTATTTAAGAAGATTGGGTTCCCATTTAATAGAGTGGGGAAGGGTACTCGTGGATGTCTAAAAAATATTAAATTAATATAAATTAATTTTATATTTCAAAAAGTGACATATTTTTAATATAATATTATATTTGATATAAATACATTCCTAAAATTAAAATTATACATGTTTAAAATATTTTTTAATCTTTATCGTTTTTATCCCTTATTTTACCTCTTTGACTATTATTAAGATATTATTTAGTTTGCAATTTGAGGGTCAATATAATTAATATCAAAGACAAATAACCAATAAAGTTGTAATTGATGAAATGTTATTAATTATCATAATATTATTTATAAAATGGATATTTGTGGATATTTTATATCATTTAATAAAACATTATTTATTTTAAAATATCAGTAATGTTAATTCTCACACTATCTGGTACATGAATTTTAAAAGAAATATCATTAAAACTAAAAAAATACAAACCAAAGATTAATAAACATCAATAACAAGTCAATGTAATCAAAAGAAATTATTTTATAATATTATTAATACCAAAATATTTTTATTTTAGTATTTTTATTATTATTTATTTGATTCTTCTTTTAATTAAACAATTACTAAATCATTACTAGAGAAGCCATAATATAATTATTTCATCATAAAAATATCGAAATAAATTCTAATAATAAATATTAAAATATTAAATTTACAAATAATATTCAATGTTGAATAGGTATCATGTATAACCCCTTATTAAAAATATTTTACATGTTAAAAACAAAATTGTGACAAAAATTACTTTTATTTGAATATAATATTATAAATTTCATAATATAATAAATGTGGATTAGAAATGTTATAATTTCAGACACGGATAATTTTTGTCTAAACAAACGCATACAATAAAATTTGGAAAAGTTTTATTATAAGTATATAATACTATAATATTATTTTTTTCTTGTATTACACGATTTACCTTTAACTGTGGCAATAAAAATATTTCTAATGTTACTATTAATATTATCCTAAATTAAAAAGGATATATTTATTAATTTCAAAACATATGATTCCAAATATGGAATAAATTTTTCATAATAAAAAAAATAAATTTTATAAAGGAATTAAAAATTAATCATGTTGGTGGAACATGAAAATGGCGGTTTAAAGTAATAATGTTCAAAGGTTCACAATGTTATTTATATCGAATTATAATGTAAAATAAATTCAAATGGAATAAATTGTATAAAATCATAAAATATTGATCTAAATATAATTTAATCCCTATTAAAAATATAATTTAACATTGTAAATTATTTTGATGAAAAATCATTTTTCAATTAAAAATGAAATATTTTCTCACCATTATTCAAAACACGAAACATATCAAAAAAATTCCAAACGTCATCCAAAGTAAATTTTGATATTACTATTATAATGAACAATTTAATTTTTATCATTGATAATTTATCAATGTGACAAAGCTATATTAAAAACAAGTGCTCCATTGAAAGCTGAAAAACAGCTTTTTAGATAAATATATATTTTTAAGTGTAAAACAATATTTATTCTTACATTATTCCAATAAAATATTTTGGATGGATGTCAAAATTATTTTCTTAAAAGGGTTTATGATTTTTATATCATATCTTGGGTTTTTACAGTAGTATATGGTTCATGTTTATTTTTTAAAATACTTTTTTAAGGTATCCAAAGCTGTGTGATTTGGGAACGTATGATTAAAACTCAATTTACGATATAAAATTGTATGACCACTAGATAGCCACTCTTCTTGATCAGTATTCACCTTATGGAAGGAATTATTTATATGGGGATTAGGGTTTTTTTAAATTTGATATAAATGCCCCATTTTCAGCTACGATAAAGGGAATGGGTGTTAGGAGATGTTGGCCCAATAGAATTGAGCATGTAATATAGTTTGGGGATGTTATAATATTTTGAAACAATATCATATAACTAGAGTATATTCCATGGTAGTTCATTGATATAAATTCCCATAAGATGGTTCCCAAGGATACACTATAAAGAATAATTCTTGTGGATATATTGATGTTGGTTACATTGCAATGATAGAAAAATAAAAGAAGTCATCTTAATGTGGAACTAAAAATATATAAGTAATGTCTAGGTATAAAAAATGTTTATATACCATAAAACATGAGGTTGTATCATAAGTTTCTTCATGTAAGGGTAACACCTACTACCTATGGTATTGATTAAAATGTTGCGACGTAGTTTTATTTACATAACAGAATCACATTGTGTTGGTAATGGTAAAATCACAAGTCAACACAAGCACAAAATTAGAGAAATAATCATATTATAATGTAACAATGAATATAATATAATTGCATGTTTTATAAAAGAAATCCTTTAATTTCACATCCTATGTAATGTTCATCTAGTCACTTTTATAGATTTAAAAGAGAACACCGATTCATAGAAGTTGGATCGACACAGAAAGGATCATCACATCAGGGTTCTTTTAATGAACATAATGGTTTGTTTAAAGAATTAAGTGACTACACCATAAAATTTGGAGCCACACCATAGAATAGATTTCATCAAGGTAACTCAAACATTCAATAAAGTTAACAAAGGATACTATGAAGCCTTATCAAGGTTCATGTGAAGCAATAAAAAATCACCCTGACTTAGTGTTTACTATGGTGGAAGTTTAAATAATTAAGTCTCGAGGGTTCTAACTACCGGGACAATGATTTATGGCCTAGTAATATTGACAGAAAGAAGTCCCCACCATAGATTCTCATTTCTATTTTGTGTAGGTGAATATTTTAGCATTAATGTATTGATATTTCAATGCATATATATGATTATGTTATAGATAGAAGGTATATGTAAAAGTTATTCTAGTGATTGAGTTTGTAATTATGTGATCGTGGGTGTGTTATTGATAATGTAAAATGGGTGGTAATTGTGGATGTTATTAATTGGATGCTATCCTATAATGTAATATGTCCACAATACAATATTTTATTAAGGTAAATTTCAAAAATATATTAGAAAATGTCAGTCCATGGTGAAGGTATGAAGGGGATGACTACACTGTAGAGGTAAAGATCATTCCCTAGACAAATATTTTTCATATTGATTTATATTTGATCAAAGGGAGTTATTTATTTAGTATTTTATGACTTAATGAATTTTTAATTCCACTATATAGACAGGAAAAATGTATGGGAAACCTGGTGAAATCCAAAGAAGAAATAAATAAGGAGGATTAACCAACACAATTTTATTTAAAGATACTAATTTATAAAATTTCATATATTAATTCTAGAAAAGATATCTAAACATAATCAACTTTTTGATATCATGTGTTTTCAGAGAGTAATAGAAATTTAAGATGCATATAAAATAATGATAAGATTATTAATGCTTCAAAGTAATTAAATATACATACAAATAAGAATAATTTTCTATAAGTAAATTAGTTCACAAAATTCATTGTGAATTACTATCCAAGGATATCAACACCAAATATATATAGAATAATTGGATGTAAGTGTTTTTTATCATGATATACCAACATGTCCTTAAATTGTGGTAGATATACAGGCCTATAATTGGGTTATCTTCCTAGAGTAGTGTGTGAAGGATAATAAGTGTAGGGATATTTGTGATAGGAATCAAATTATCCCCAAACTATATTTTAATAAATTGTAATCTTTTATTGATGTAGTGAAATTTACCATTTTCAATCATATACTCCCTGGATTAGCATATAGAATCGAACCATGTAAAACTTCTTATGTCTATATATATGATTTTTATATTCCTATAAGACAAAAGGTTGACTATTCGACTTCAAATAATATCTATTAATATTTTTTGAAGTGGAAAGGTAATCACATCCAAAAATTAAAAGGATAAAAGAGGTTAACATTATGTTAAGAGGTCATATTTATTAGGTCAATGAATAAAAAAGGGATATTTTCTTAAATAGGAAATTATCTCCAAAACCGAAATCACCCTGATTAGGGAATCTACCACTTAAGTCCCTATAAGGAAACTACAACCAATTTGAATTTCATTTAATTATGAGCCACGGTTCACATAAAAATCCTAAAAGAGTCTATGAAATGCACATAACATTAAGACATATTTCCAGACTGTCTATCATCCTCAAAATAATGTGTATTAAATAATGAATATTAAAAATTTAATAGACAAGATATGTTCAAACTCTATTTACTTTAAATTCATGTTGTACTAGTATCAACTTATTATAGTTTTTTTATATAATAATAGCTTCCATTAAATAATTAAAATGGAATGTTATTAAGAATTACATAAGAATAGGATTCATAATCAAACATTTTAGACTAAAGTTGGATAAATGATGATAATTCGACTAGAACTCAGTGTGGAGAAAATAAATATTGATAATTATGTTTAATATTATATTGAAAAATCAAACATACATAAAAGCTATAGAGATAATCAGATAAAATAATTAATGTTTGATGTTGTGGATTATGTTTTCTTAAATTTATCTCATTGGAAGGGAGTTATAAGGTTTCATGAAAATGGAATCTAAGTACTAGGTATATCAAATTTAAAATTAATTAGAGTTTCATATTACTATTTTGTAACATGAACTAGTTTTGATAAAGTGAGAGATTTATTCTATATATAATTGATGAATAAGTATATGAGATACGTGAAAAATATAGTAACCACTCAGGAAATATAGTAGAACCAAATTAATATTGTTATAAAGAGTCTATTTAAATTTATCTTATAAAACAATACATGTATAACTCTAAAAAATGTATAAAATTTATAAATTGTGGAATTTTAATGTGACAAAATGAAATTAAAATTATAATTTACTATGTCAAAATTACCTCAAGGATATTTTTTCCCTATTTTTATAAAATGGATGATTTTTAGTTGAATAACTAAAATACAATTTTAAAATTACATTTATATAATGACATCATGATGAAATATAAATGAAATAAAAAATAATTAAATATTTTTTTGACTAAAAATTAATATAATGAAAAAAATAATGCATTTAAAAATATTTTTATTTAATTGATAAAAATATTCTTGATTTTTTTGAACAGAAGTGATATGTTATTCAAATAGAAAATATTTTATTTTTCAATATTGGCATTTAATTGAGTATTTTAAATGTTCTATTTTTTCATTATCTAAATTTCAAATTACCCTCATTGGTTTAATAATAAATCAATAAATTTAATAGGAATCAATATGATACAATATTTTTATGTAAAACTCTTTTTATTCATAAAAATCATTTTTCCATGAACTGTTTCACTATGTTATGTATGGTTTTGTTAAAAAAATATAAAATTAGTAATTAAATTCAATTAAAATATTTTAAATTTTATAAATATCATAATAAAATTTATTAATGATGTCAATTTTATTTTTTGTGTATAAAAATGAGTAACCATGTTAGTGTTTTTTCATCACAGAAATTTTTTGAAAGATTATTGATGCATTAAAGTAAACAATAAGGCGTAAAATATTAAAAAAAACTTCTTATAAATTGATTGATTGAATGGATTCATTACCATAATTACCCTATAATTGAATTTTTTATAACTTGGGGGAACTTCCTTTCAAAAATGGCATTTAATTATGTCAATGTTATATGTATTTACAAAAGTGCCACACAAATAAGTTTTAAAATGATCCCTTCACCACCAAACATATAGAAACAATTTGATAACTTTATATCAACCATTACATATAAAATACCATGAAAAAATATAATTTTAATGTCTTATAGGTTTTTTGGTCCTCAAAATTGCAATCTAATAATGCATAAGGACTGATCTGAAGTGGGTTATCCAAGTAAGAGGTAATTGTTATAACCATGAACATTTGAGTTTATTTATTCTTTAAAATCCTCCTAATATATTATAATCATCCTGAAAAAATGACATTATTATCATTATTGTAGTGAAATTATATTATATTAATATAATAACCATAATCTACCTCCTTTTCATCTCACAGAGAAATTAAATTATTGCTCATGTTACTTATAGACTACCACAACCATCAATGAAATATTTCTTTTTTTCAACACCACCTTAAATTTTTGTTGGAAAAAATGAAATTATTTTTTGAATACTAGTAATTTAATTTAATCATAATAAATTTAATATAATTTATAATTCTAAAATGTTAATATATGTATCTATAATGGTTATTAAAATCAATTCATTTTTAGAAATCAAAATATTAAAAAATAATGATTGATTAGTATTTTATTCAAACGATCAACATATTTTAAATGAAATAACTCTGAGAAATGATAACAATATTAAAAATAATATAACACTTCATTAAAATTACTCATAAGATAAAAATGATAAAAACTGTGAAAGTATCACAACCACTTAGTTGAAAATAAGCGGTGAAAAAAGAATGATTGAAACAAAAATATTACATTTAATAATGATTTTTTAATAAATTGATAATTTGAAAATATAATTAGATGTTATATAGTATTATAAATATAAAAATTATTCTAATATTTTTATAATCAGTCTAAATTTATAATATAAGAGTTTATAGGATGTTTAACCAAGCATAATTCTATAGTAAGAGTTTATTTTTCAATCTAATTTTTTATCAAGATTATTTATGTTTCAACATATAATAAGGGTATTATATTCACATTCTCTTCTAAAACCAATATATATTATTCAAATATTATTACTTATATGGGTATCATGTATTATTTTTCTTTTTCATCAATTTATTACCCAAATTAATCCAAATAATGTATATAAGAAAAGATGAACTTATTAAAATTAAATGGTATACAATCCTTCCTTTTAATATTCATACTCTTATTTTGTTTCAATTTTTTATATAAATAAATTGTTTATTATGTTTGTGTTTATTTAACATTTACTTTTCATTATTATATTTTTTAAAAATAATGTTATCCATACAAGACATTTTTTAATTTCTTTATAAATGTGAGAAAATAATATATAAATATATATAATATTTTTTACATGAACCAAGTTTCCCACCATCATAACCATTCATAAATATTTATATTACATTAAATTTTATAATGGTTTTATAATTTATTTTTTATTCTCATTATTTTTTGAATTTTTTGTTTCTATACTTTTAGAAAAATATGTTATTCTTAATTGTTTTGAAAAGTTATTTCACTTCAATTTTATATATTTCTCTTATCTTCTTTTTACGACTATGTTGAAATGATTTAAGAAAGATCATTTCCATGATTTAATTCCGTTTTCCTCTATAATTCCAAAAATGTAATTATTTTAATAAAAAACATCATTTTTGATTAAATTATTGTATCCTCTTCTCCATTTCTAATTTAGCATTTATATCTTATTTTGTAAAAAAGTTTTATTCTCAGTTCATTCACTTCTCTAATGTTATGATCTATATCACTCTCTATATTTCTATAGATTTAATTTTTATACTTCTTATATATATATTATCTTTTACCATGGAGATACTTAATATCATTTGAATATTATTTGAAAATATACCCTTTTTTATATATGTTGTTTGTTGAAGGAAACATATTATGAATATTATTCAATTAACCAGGGGAATGTTAACATTCTATACACATGATTTAATAAAGTTATTTATAAATTACTAATTCATATTGACTATGCATTGTATATTTCATTCAATATATGAAGAATGCATTGAATATGTTTAGTAACGACTGGGGCCAAAAAATATATATCCTCCTGCTGCATTTGTTTTTTCTCATGTGACAATATATATGGAATGAATTAAATATTATTTTTGTATTTGGTTTTTGACATTCCATTTACTGGAAAAGTCTAGGTTGAGGCCACAATGGTATGATTATGAAGGCCAACATTAGGAATTCCATCATTAAGAAATCAAATTTTTTCATGTGATCACTACACTATTATTATCCTTAGATATATTTCAGGAATATTTTATTATTTATATGTAACATATCCAATCTTCAATACTATTTATCACTAATTTAGTTATGATATATTCTTTTGTACACAACATCATTCTAGATATCTGAGACTAACCATTATTTGTTTATTTAAACAGCATACCATGAATGTATATTTAAATTATTTTAATGAGGAATAATAATTTTACCATAATTTTTATAATCTATGTTTTAATTATCCAATAAAATAGGGAAATCATTTATGAATTTAGTATTATAAAACTACTAAATACTTCAATATTTTATAATGTGGTATCTTATATCATTTACAAATGTAATATTGAAAACAATGACTCTCAGTTACATTAGTTGGGTTTGTTAAAATAGGAAAGAGTCCTTCTTTTCATGTCTCAACTACAAGTGGAAATAGTATAAAAATCCATGTTTTAAAACTACCAAATCCAACAACCTATCATATTCACTCTCAAACTATAGTTTGTGACTTGTTTCGTTATGGAAGACAACTTAGTTGAGGGAGTATAAACCCCTATATGTAGTAAGTGAAGGACTCACATTTTTTCAGTGCTACATAGTACCTACCATATTATAACATAGAGGAATCATACTCTTAATATATGAGAAAATAAAAACATTAAATATTAATATAATATATGTTAACCTTGTCCTGTAATAACAATTTTCCAGGGGAGTACTAACCCCAAGTATGTTTTTATCACAAAACTCAATCCCAATCACAATATTTTCATTACTAAATTTTTATACATTATATCTAACCTCACAAACTACCCCATATGTTTCAACGAATCACCCAATCATGACTTATGAAAAAAATAATAATAATAAAATACTTATTTTTATTAATCATACAACCATTGAAATGGTTCCCAAAAAATATAGTGAAGGAGTAAATGATATATATAATGTCCTTCAGGCATGATAGGAGGTGGGATTAAACCTTATAAAAACATATGGTCTTGAAACATGATGAAATTCCCCTTTATAGGGAGTGGATGGGTGGATCTCAACCTAGAAATATAATACACCATATGGGATTTAGGTATTTCATGCCTAGGAAAATTCTAGGTTGATCTTAGTCCATCCATACCTGTCAGGTAGAGGGTGGGATGATGTGTGGTTATGTGGGAGAAATTGGTTGAGGTTGGGGGGCTATGTTTCCACCCATTTTTTTCATTGGTTTTCTGTTTTCTGCATAGACATTTAATTCCGTACTAATAATCTGTAGAACAGATAACCTAATATTATTGCAATTTTGTTCTTCCGTTGGTATTTTACAACTCATTATTTCTATCGGTATCATTCCCCTCCTCATTCCAAGACACCTCATCATGATCATCCATGCAATCCAGCTCCACAAATTCTAATCTATTCCTAATAACATCAGAAAATATTGGTTTCTTTACCACTAATCAAGGTCCAGTGCTTCATTCACCTACTCACAATCAGACATCAATGTTTTTTTCTATCTCCAGCAAAAACCAGGGTCATTGACCACTTTGGTACCACATTTAAAAAATAATAATGGAATTGGGGAAATTGAAATTACATTCCATTTAATGAAATATTCATAAAGAACACCCAAATTTCTCAAAATGGGTTCAATGATAGAATTATGACATGAAATATATTTTACATGTAATAAAACTACAAATAATGAGCTTTTTCTCATTAGAGTTCTACCGAAGATTCAATCTACCACTACCACCATGGATTTTTTGTTGTCATCGTCAAAGATAATTATTTTCCACTTCATTACCTTCATAATACCCCTACTATTATGGAATCATAGTTTCTAATACTTTCATTGGGTGAAATAGATTATTAAATAATACATACCTACATTTTACTACAATTAATTAAAAAAATTTACTATTGCGGAGATTTAAAATGGATTGTGGGTGGGGTAATTTACTTTTAAAAAATGTAATAAATTAAAATGGTAAATCCATAATAAATTTATTTAGAAAACATGATGTGATTAAATATATAAAATTTATTAAGTGATAATTGATAAATATTATATGTATTATGTAGTTAATATAAATGTACATTATATGTAAAAATAACTTTATAAAATTTATAAATTTTTGAATATAAATATTAAATTATGTAACAATATTAATTAAATGAAATATTGGGAAAAATTTGACAATGATTTTAGAAATAGAACAAGAGATTAAGCAATGTCTCAACCCCACAATTAAATAAATATATATATATATATCATATAAGGGACCATCAATTGATTTTAAAAAAAACCCCAAAACTAAATTTCCATGGATTTAATAGAGACCTAAAAACAGAAAATTCAATGTTTTTAATATAGACTCTTGATCTAATCATTCCTTGGTTTTAATAGAGACCCAAGGACTAAAAATTCCATGGATTTAATGAAGACCCATAAAGTAAAAAATACCTAGTTTTAATGGAAACCCATAATCTAATGATAAAATAAGGGTTGATAAATTATATATATTATTGATGAAAATAAATTATATATTTGGCCTCAACTCTCTCATTAAGGATGGGAAAAAATAGAGAGAGAGAGATAGAGTCAGGGTGAGAGCATTAGTGATTTTGAAATGAATTTTAGATCTTTGAGAGGAGGGATTAAGAACATAATATATTTAGTTTATTGATACTAGTGGAGAGTTGCTTAAAATGATTGGTAACTGTTATATATGAAGATTAAGTCCTACCATTCCCAATATTTATAGCCTTCTAGGATGCCGAGGAGGTCCTAGGTCGATCCAAGACTTTAAGAGCTGAGAGGGATTATTTATGACTACTATAAATATATCCTGAAATATTCAAGTATAACACCATTGGTTACCTAATATACTACCTTGGGTAGCTTGTGGCCCTACTAGAGGATGGTAATTACTGTTTTCTCCCACCGAATGGCCTCTGGGTCTTTTGACATACTGATATATTTTCTCATGTCACTGACTTGTAGGTGGAATTACAATCACTTGACAATGGAACGGTACTAGCTATTTATGTCTTCCTAATACACAATACATAAATAAGTGAATCATTCAATTAAATACCATTCCTTCTAAATATCTACCAGCCAATATACAAGTCTTTTACATTTCATTTAATATGTCATATATATCTACAATATTTTCATTAATTTCATTATTTTAATTTCCCAAGATCCTTATATTCCATCATTTGTTTAATTAAAAAAATTAAATTTTTATTTTTTACATAACTGAGATCTAATTTATAAAAAAAATAGGTTAAAAAAATTGTTGACTTTGATCATTAGAACACCACGAGGGAGAGGTACAACACGAAAAATAGAGGTCAATACTAGAAACCACCGAAGAAAAATTAAATTATATCATTCATTGGAATAAATGACCTATCTAGAATCAGTGGTTATCTCTAATTTCTTATATAATTATTAATTTTAAGGAAAAGCTTAATTTTGGTGAAAACGTGTATGCTAGATGAAATTATTTTTTTATACTAAATATTTTATTGGGGCCCCACCATGCAGAAAATTCACCATCAAATCCCTATTTTATCAAAATTATAAATTTAAATAATATAAAATCAAAAAACTAAAGGATATAGTTTCCACATCACCATCTATGCTCTTGGAGTAATATTTTTTATGTAATAAATATTAAGAATTCCATAAAACTCATAATTATTGAAAATTCTCTAAAATGTATCCTGAGTGTAACTACTATATACTATGATCAATGGAAACATTAGAAAATATTTCATTGGTAACATGATTGGATAAATATAATATTTTAAACATACAGGGTTGGTGAGACATTGAATCTAAAAATTAATCTATGACGCATGTAGGAGTAACACTGGTCTTTATATCCTCCCAAACATAAAACATTTTCTCCCTTGAAAACCAAAAAAATAGAGGAACTAAAGAAGAATGGTCGCAAAACATCGACATTATAAAAACCATTCATAACATGAAATTCATTCATCATCATTGTTATAATTTCATTGTGAATTAAATACATCCCGTACCAATAAGGGAACATCATCTTTCTTCATAGAAGATATCAACTCCATATCATCTCAAAGAAAGAATAAATTGGGAACAAACATTCACTCAAGGAGATTATTTCCCAAAATCTACTACTAAAAAACAACCCCATATAATGGTATTCCAATAAAATGTGTAGAAAAAAATACATTAGCCACTGAATTCATACTTGAAATGGTTTGTTTCAATTATTACCTCTAGTGGGAGCACCTCACCTCCCAAATTTAATGTGCATTCAAGATAGTGGTTCCATGATGATAGCCCATCCATGTTTTACTCCAAAACTATGTCTCATAGAGGGATTCTCTACAAAAAACACATGATTAATAAGGTATCATACTCCTTTTGTCCTATATTTATTCCTCAATCATCTCCTACTAACATAGAATATACACCATTGTCAGAAACACAAGACATATATGTATCATATAATTTCATTCCAAATCTCAAACATCTAAGGGAACCCTCAATCGATATACCTGTCTATAATAATCCTCCAACTATTGTAAATTATAGTGTAGTTGTGTTTTAATCCCTCCTTTATAAAAGATATCTATGAGATCATTAATAAAAACACTAACCCTTCAGACTTCCCAAAGTCACACCACTGACTATTGTGTATTCTAACCATCAAAATCGGAGGTAGATGATCTTAAACATTTAGATGAACCAATTCTGTAATCCCCATCCCCTATGATAACATCTCCCAAGGAGAAAAAATATCACAAACACATAATAAAATATCTTTATTGACAATATAAAAAGGGATTCCTGCAATGAGTACACCCATAATGGTCCACAAGACTCACCAAATCTTGGGTCATGATCCACTGGGACAGTCTTCACCCCATATTTTCATTTTGATCATATTAATGAACACTAATAGATGATCCCCATCTTCTTAGGAAATTCTAAAAGATTCTACATATCCAAAGGAAAAAATTTAGTTTTAACTCATGAGAATGTTTTATCATGAAGGACGATAATGTTGATATCACCACTATTGAAATTTCATTCATAAGGGAAGATTGTGATGTTATAACCATTGACTTATGGTGACATTTTCCTCCCTCTCCATTCCAAAATCACTAATATGATATTAGTTTCTCACCATTATCCTCCATCACCTGGATGCATAGTCTAATACTATAAGTGTTAACTACAATTCTACTATTGTTCCTCTAAGGTTGGATAAATGTTCATGGTTTTAAATTTATAATGTTAAAATTCTTATCAAATAATTCAAATCACAATCTATAATAGGTCACTTCACAACTAAAACTATATTGCTAAAACTAGATCGATGAACCAAAGATATATCAAGCTCAACATTGAACCCACACAAGGAACGGATTTGAACTATTCTTCTTAAATTCCCCATGGGATTTCATCATCCCACTCATAAATATATTAAATACTTCACCTGAATAAATGTCTATGAATATTTCAATTCTCCATTGATGATTAATATTGGTTTATCCTTTAGAATAATTCACGTATTTTTTCACATTCATAGGATGTGATTTCTAACTCCTTAATATAGTGCATGATTCCTTTCTTACCATCAGATGGGTAGTAGACTACAACTACTTGAGGGTGGGTTCACTCTTTACACCCATGTGAATACCACAAACTACCAAAGGAGGACAATAACTCACTTTCACACCTTAACATCCTCTCACAGTACCTCCACTAGTTCCTAATAATATATAATGAGATAGGTAAAAATATATCACATTTATACCATGAAAGATTTATAAAAAATAATTATTCCCATCCAAGGGTATCATCAATGTACTAAAAGATGTGAGTGAAAGACAATCCCATTTTGTATAAACTATCCGGTTGAGAAAGGCCAACAATAGGGGTCCCTTTAAAATTTATAACTTTAAAACATATAATGATGGAAGAATTGGTCAGTCATGTGACATCCAGTATGAGGGTTCATGAGGAAAGAACAATAATCATACTCCAAAATTCACCTACTGATGCCTAAAAATGACCATCAATTTCATTAATATTCGTGTAGATCTGACTGTTTGCCCTCTATACCTTCTATATTTGGTGAAAGAAAGTGTTTTATAGGGTTCATGAATAATAATCCAGCATTGAATTATCTCACAGTAAATTCGTTTCCCTTAAACTAATTATCATTACATAAAATGAGGAAATAATGAGGAAATAATTATGTCAACATTCTCTCCCACATAGAGGTCCATCGACTGAACCACTCTAGTTTTAATCGTGAAAACATCATCGTGATGGAAAATCTAATGATAATATATCTAATAGTCATCAATATTTCAATTCTCACTCAGGTGGTGGGGTGCTCAATAATAGATAGAGATTCATAGAAACCCAACTGGAGATCATTACCACTTCCACATAACGGCTCCATCAAAACTGGTGAGATAAAAAAATTCCACCATAAAACATAGTCTATAGAATACATCATGAGGTTTGTGTTCCTCAATAAATACTCAAAAATGTCATTTCATGTAGAAATGGGTTTAACATCCTCAGATAGGACTCCATGATGAATTAGATATCTAAATATAACCATAGTATATAATATTTATGAGTTTGAGAAAAACATCATTCAATAATGGCCCCATGTTTTGTATAGGAATATCAATATTAGAATTGAAATATAGTTAGTAAAATATCAATCCAGTAGGAAACACTTTTATTAGAATCTATCCAATACTCGACCATGAAAGGAGCATACCCATCTATGAAACCTATGATGTCATTATCATCATAACACACATAATATACCCATCCCTAAGGTTATATCAATCAAATCAATGGTTTATTGTATTTTATATTGACGAAAATATTTAAAATTTGAATCTGGTCATGGGGTGTGTACATCACTCAACAAAGTCATAGAAAAATTCTCATAAACCCTTTGGAATTATAAGGGAGAACACAATACTCATTAAATAATAAACATCACATGAGGGAGAAAACAAAATCAATAGTATAACACATACTATGAGAAAAAATATATAAGTGGGAGTGAATCAAACATTGTAGATAAAATTATTACTCCCTGAGAATCATATAACAATAATATAATATACTAGGGAATCAAAAAAGGTGGGAATCATACACAATATACAAGGATGAAAATACATAATCCCCTATTGAATTAATAAATATACGGTGTTACCAAGAAGTATATAGAATATTTGGATGATATAACATAAAAAGGACATGAAAGATCATAATTGATTGATATATGATGTATGTATTAGCATGCCTCTACTCCACAACTGATTCCTAAATACATTGGGTTGATAAGTATGTTTTTCATATCATGGTTAATGGATACATTCTCCACTACACCTTCACTAGGTTCCATAGCTAAAAGATAAACTAGATCATACACATCATCACTTCATTAAAATCTCACCCATCCATTCATATTCTAAATCTAATGTTTATCCCTAAAACAAACCCACTTAGAAACATCTTTGTCATGATCTATCCCACCATGGACCTACCTTAGTTAGAAGTAATCCAAGGGTACCACCCCAATCCTACCTCAAATAAGAATGAGTATGTGGACCTTAACTGAGTAGACACAACAAAAAATATTTGAGGCCTTAGCCTATATTGACCTAAAATTTAAATATATCATCAATGAAAAATACAACCAAAAATATATATGAACACTAAAAGACACATGACACATGTAATATGAAACCATTAACATCCACACAGAGAACAAATATATATTCCGTAATGAAAATTATAATAATACATATGTCCAGAAAAATAAAATAAATACTATTATAAGAAATTGAGATAAATAGGTTCTTACAAACATCCATATGAAAACAATAATGTTGTTCACTACTATCACCTTATGGTATAACTAAGCTACACCAAAAAACGCCACCAATTCTATAGCTTGGTGTTAGATCCAAAAAATCAATTACATATAGTTTTTTATGAATTCCATACCATTCATATGTTCTATCTGCATGGTATCATCACCAGTAGACCAATGTATTGTTCATGGAGTAGTATAAACATACTCATTCGGAATACCTAAAACCAAAATGTAATACCAAATAATGTTTTTATCTTTATACCCCTGGTATGTGATGGTTAATAGAAAGATGATAAAAAAGGATACAAATAAAATCCAAATTTTGAAGTATCAGATAAGAAGAGAAGTAATAGTCATCCATTCTCCAAACCATGAAGGCTCATACATAATTAGAATCTACTTATTCTTGAAGATTAAAAGATCTATCACCATCTAAATTTGGTATAAAGATGAATGTTTAATCTCAGTGGAATCCCATGAGTGCATAAAGAATAAAAAATATTGAATTTATTGTTATGATAAGACATTAATCTATAATTCCATAATAACTCAATGATGGGAACCCACTCCTCATCTATGCAGATAAATAAACTGAGAGATTAGAACACCTTATTATTCACAATCACTAATATAATTCCACAATTCTATAAATCCTTTGAGTAACCACAACATGAAGAACAATAAATTACAATCAAGTGAATATCAAAACCTACCACTATAAAAATGATGGTAATCTTTTTTATAGATAATATAAATGCATGAGAGAGTCCCACTTTTCCCAAACCAACTATAATATAAAACAACATAAAAATCAAAATTCCTAAACATTAAAAATCCAAAAATCCCAATATAAATTTTACAAAACTATAGTGGAGTAACTTAACACCAATAGAAGAAACCTAAGTTAAGGGTGAATCTACTCTATCAATAGAGGACCCAAATTTTTTTAGCACACATCTTAGTATTGGGAGTACCAAACCCTATTTGCAAGGTGTGGTGGGACATACACCTCATTTTTAAAAAGGGAGTATCGGTCCCACATTGATCTGGAAGACCCATGACCATAATATGTGGGGTAGTTCTAAACCCCCTAATGAATATAATATATGGAACCCATTACCTATAAAAACATAACCCAGGGGAGTACCAACCTTAAGAACACTGTTATCATCATGCATGAACCCAATCACTAACTATATACAGTCGAATATTTAAATTACCTATCTCAAAAAAAGACATAGATAAAAAAATATACCATGATATTATGATATGTGTTCAAAAAATAGTTAATATATGTTATTTATTTTTCTGATTCAGACACTCAATTTATTAATTCGGTTAAACACCCCATGAAATAGCCACCTGGCCCTGTGGAATGTTGAGAGGGGGGAGGCATTCCTAGTTTGGGAATGTGGTGTCCATGTGCAACATGTTTCTGAAAAAAAATTCTTTAATTTTTTGGTTCATGTGTGACATAGTTGGGCTCCCTATTATTCCTAATGCATGATGGGCCTCACGCTCTTGGGATTGTGTTCACCTAGTTTCACATAAGGATATACCACATAGCATGACCCATGAGAGAGACTGGCCTAATAAATCATTTTATTCTATGTCAAGGGTGAAACATCTTCTGATCCCGTTGGATTAAATTTTTTGGAGGAGGCCCTACAATTTCGTTACCTTCTATCGTCATTAGAGTAAATGTCTGACTTCCACCTTAAGAACCCACCACCAACATCATGGAAGACACCTTGCTACTTTCATCACTGGTTGACTTAGGTGGTAGCCCCCTCTCCATAATTTATAGGATCACACCCCATCCCTATTCCATTAAACCACACAATGATCATAAATAAAATTCTCCACGATTGATGGTGCATCAGTCAAATTTTTCAATAGTTTATTCTATTATCATCGATCCTCAGGGTCTCTAACCTCATCAGTCTCACACATGAAAAAGAAGAATGTGAATTAAAAATTGATAATATGATTTATTATATCTATTTTTTCGTCAATAACACACGAATATCTCATGAATGAGGCCCAATGCAATTAATATAGTATAAAATACATATAACATGGATTAAAATTAAAAATAATGATCCTTACCACAATGGCATAGTACCGACACAAAAATAAATCATTACCTGCATTGCTGGATCATTTTCATCATCAAAGGAATTGATCTTCCTCACTATCCCACCTCAAATATCCCCCTCTGATTCATGAATTATTCCAAAAAACAATGAATTTTGAAAATGATGTGATTAAATACACCATATCTAGGTTTTTTGATGTTTTATTAAGAAACTAAACAACTTGGATCAGTTCCATAAACCACTATAGAAAACTAAAACTATATAGATCCTATGGTAAAAAAACCATTCAAAAGTTAGCAGTGGTATCATATTTTCCAAATAAGGCTTGGTTTTGATGGAAAATCCTAATTCCAATTGAATAATGTCTGTTGGTTAAAAATAATATTTTCCTTCCCATAATATTATCATCAAGGCCATGTTTTACCCATAATTTCAAACCATATCAACATTTCATCCAAAATATAATCTGAAAATATTTTAATGTATAGACACTAAAAATCTAGTTTACCTCTTCACTATTCGATCTCAAATATTTATATTTATTTAAGAAATAAATATTAAAAACCCATAAAACTCAATATGTTTGAAAATTCATCAAAAATCATCCTAGAGGAAACCAAAACCACCTGAATTCTATGAAACCATCCATTTTTTTCATAGATGTATACTAGAATAAATTTAATGCTTTTCCACTAGGGAGTTTCCAACGATTTGAAAATAAAAATTGTTATATGTCCCTTTTTGGATATACATAGGTTACTAAATATTTTAAAAAATATGAAATTATTGAGTGACCTACCGCAATTGTATTATTATCTAAAATTTCGAATCCTCCCGTTATGATTTATCTATATTATATAATTCATTCACCTCCATCATTGATCTAACATGAATCACAACTTTCATAATATTTAAAGAGAGAAATGAGGGAATATGGAAGAAATTATCATGGTAGATAAAATAGATTAAAAATGTTAGTCATTCATTTCTCCTATAAAGAAATGTTGTCATTATACATGATACATTCCACCATTGACATCCTCATTTAATCTCCCATTAATTAACTAACTATACCACGAGTCATGATATAGTATTAGTAAAAAAAATATATCTTTCTTCTTCAATTAAAATTATATTTCATCATCACTATAAAAATTGAAATAAATTTTATTTATTAAAATCGAATGTAAATTGAACATATTTAATAAATAATTAAATAAATTAATTTTCTCATGTATTGATTTATACAAAAAATATCCATCCACTGTATAAAATTTAAAAACTATATCCTAATGGTAAAAATAATGTATTTAATCCAATTATGTGGTCAAAATTTCTTATGGAGAGAATTAAAATTATGAATATACCCTTTATAGTGAAAGAGACTAAAATTTTCTTAAAAATTTCACAGAATCCAAAATATAAATTTTTTAGTTCTCTATATTATACATCTCATTAAAAAATTACTTTTTTTAAAATTCATAATCATTGATTAAAAATGGGGGAAAATTTCATAGTCATTCTCATTATTCAACCAAAATAATAAAAACTATAGTATACATTATATAATTGATAATAAATTAAAATAATCATGGGTATATCACATAAATATGTGATTTCCATTAACATGTTTTTTCTTGAAATCCACTATGTTTCCATTGATATGTTAATAATGGAATAACTATTCCATATAAAAATTTGAATCTCTGAATTAAACTTTTCATTGAATATTGCATAAAATTCATTTTATCCTTAGTATACATGTTACTCAAATCAATCACATTTGCAGAATCATGATAATATATCCAATGTTAAGACATATTGAGCACATAATAAATTATCTCTTACCATGTAGGTGATTCCAACCAATAATATATCTATCATGTTCTCTAGAACACTTCATAAACATATAAAAATACAAGAGGGACATAGATTTTCTTACCTAATATTCCCATACCATACTAAAGAGAAACATGGATGAAAACATGATTCCCAACTAAAAATCTCCAATAGTATCATTATATAATTAAAATAATAAATATTGTTTCTCTAATAAGCCCCAAAATAATACCAGATAACATTCACATGATCAATCATATCCAATAAAATATCTAATAAAACTATAATTATTTTATTATCCTTAAACAAACATAGTGTAATGAAATGTCACAACCCGACCCTACCCAGGCTCGAGACGCAACTACCCCAAGCCCGCCTCCATAGGCCAAGGGCTGGCGGCCAGCGCCGAAGGCACAATAACTCAAGGAGGCCTTTGCCTAAGTACCTATACACACACACATGAAACACACTCAATGAAAAAGTGCAGAGTAAAATAAAATACAAGTAAATAAAAGGGAAACTATTATAAATAAACCACAATGTGCATCGACCTCTAAAAGGTACAAAGTACATGTTGAAGCTAAACTAAAAAGGAAAGGGAAAAACATGCGCGGAACCAAAACGTGCCACAACCCGGCAACAGGTAAAACAAAAGAAACAGTGGGAAGGGTTCCCCACCTGGAACCCGACTGCGACCACTGCACACGGTCCAAGCTCCCAAACCCCTATGATCTACTGAAGTCATGACCAACCTCTCTGTCGTCAGTAGGGGCACACCATGTGCGGGCAAAGCCCAAGCAGGGGTGAGTATTAAAATACTCAGTAGGATACCCGGAAGGCTCGAGGGAGAAACAAAGGAGGTACCAAAGGGTGAGCAGTAGAGAAAATAGGAAAAGTAAAGGAGTACAATAGAGAGTGCAGTAAAGAGTAACAATAGAGAGTCCAGCTCAACCCAACAAGAGATAGGAGGTAGACTCGTCCAGACACAAGGAGCTAGAAACAGGGAGAAGATGAACTCCTCGTTCAGTCTTCGCTACCTATAGCAGGAGAGTAGACTCATCCCACCACGAGAACCTAGAAAAGAAAAGCACATGGCATACCCCGCGCATCTTCGCCTCACCTGGAAGGAGAGTAACCAAACCCAAGATGTGGGTACCAGAACAAGGTATATACATATTCATATGCTCACTAAGAAGCCCGAAGAAGGTCTTAAGGGGATCTCCATCCCATAGCCTAGCCCAAGAATGTGAGTCGCCAACAGTCCCAGAAATAAACACCATCGAAGCCCAGCATCCCGCACATCTGCCTTGAACTGCATGTCAAAGGGCTCAAATCACCGCACCTCGACACTATCCGCTTTAGGAGGCACTGACTCGCCTGCATGGTTTTAGGGTGCGTCTCAAGGACGTGTCTCGGTGGGGAAAAGTTCCGCTCGTACTTGAGAGTTCCACGTTAAGTCAAACCACACCTCGTCACTACCCCGCAGTCGAGTGGTCTCCTCAAACTCAAGGTCGTTCCATCACCGAACCGTACAACCAAGGGTCCCGCTCCGGTGATCACGGAGGAAAGCCTCAGACTAGCCTAGTAGAACGGTCTGAGTCTGGAATATCAAAGACTATCCCACTACCCAGCACTGCTGGAGGGCATTTAATAATATGATATCGGGTGACCCACTACCCAGCACTGCTGAAGGGTAAACCCTAATAAGATATCGCGTGACCCACTGCCCAGACCTACCGGAGGGTAAACTCTAATACATCATCAGGTGACCCACTGCCTAGCCCCGCTGGAGGGTAGACCTGGAATTAGCCGACGGGTGACCCACTGCCCAGCCCTGCTGGAGGGTAATCCTGGAACAAGTCGACAGGCGACCCACTGCCCAGCACTGCTGGAGGGTACAACTGAATCAAGATGACGAGCGTCCCACTTCCCGGTCTCTACAGGAGGGTAGACCCTCAAGAGTCTTCGGGTGACCCACTTCCTCATCTCTGATTGAGGGTAAACCCTCCAGAGTCATTGTGTGACCCACTTCCTAGTCTCTGGTAGAGGGTAAACCCTGAGAAGTCAATGAGAAACCCACTGCCTAGCCCTACTGGAGGGTAAAACCAAAGAATTCGATGAGTAACCCACTACCCATCCCCACTGGAGGGTAAACACAGAACTTCTATGGAAATCTATATTGGATGGTGCAACACTGGCCAACCGAACATGGAGTGGGTATCGCGCAACCACCCGACTCCGGAACAAACCAGGGGAAACCACTCAACCCTGCTGATCTAAACCATTGAGCATAGATCCTAGGGATAAACTCAAACTCGATGGTCAATAATCAAGAATAGAGGGACTCTCTACGTCAGGAGAGGTCAAAAGTACAAAAAGCAGAACATGGAACGCACATGGTTCCAACACGACGTGTGGCCCCAAGTCAACCCCAAACAAGCGCAGAAACGTTCTCAGGTACCAACATCCACTTGTACCGCCCATCGTTCCCATATACTCCCAGAGTATACCATGTTCCAGCCCAAAGGCTATCGTGCACATGACACCCAATGTCAATGGGAAGGCGTAACGTAACAACTCCAACCTACCTCCTCAACGGCTGAGGCATAGTAAACCACATCTCTTTAAAACTAGCCTCAATCTCCCAGGAGTGCACGCGATCACACGCCAAAGGTCTGCTACAAACACTGTAGAAGAACTGCCACTAGGGAACCTTTCATATTTCCACATTTAATAAGATCATGTATGAGGATCTTCTCACCTGAACAGATTACACCATTGTAATCCTCATGAAAAAACACGGGAGATATACTTATTACTTTCCTCAAACGGATATCCGACGAAAGGGTCGCCAACACCGGCTTACGCTCGAACGGTGTCCCCAGATCCTAAGCCTTGGCCTCAAAAACAGTCGGGCGCATCACACCATTGCGATCCCCTCGAGAAAACACATCAAAAGCACTACTCACATGAGTGCAACAAATATCCAAAGAAAAAGGTGCATTCCGACGCACCGCACACGAGCAGTGCTTCATGGGACCTGAAACCCGGTCCCAAAACACAACAAATAGATCACACTATTGCGATCCCCTCAAAAAAGTACACAATTTTTGCTAACCACTCGTCTGAATCGGACACCTAGTGAAGGAGTTGGAATTCACCATCAAATCCCAAAACGACCCAGGTGGGCCCTTCACGTCCATGCATAATTAAAGCGGGCGGATTGCGCCATTATAATGTCCTCAGAAAAAACACCCAGAATTGACTACTCACACACCCCAAACAGACGTCCGGTGAGAATGGTCCCAAACACTACTCGTCGTTCGAAGGACCGGACGTGGGGCCCATGCCTCAACTCTAGTATCAATGCCTGAAACATCCATGGAAACCTCTGTCTTGGTGCCAGTGTCGCAACGCCACTGACAGTGTGCAAAACGGACTCAGGACGTGTCTGCGCCGCCCAAAACAAGAATTCCCGGGAAGCCCGCTAAGCGGAATTACACAGGTTTCATGCCCCCGAACCCCTCATATCGGAAGTTAAAAATCCCAGAACCACCTCAAAAGGTCCGACCTTGTGTCAGGTACACGCCGCCGTAGACAGCGTGCAAAACGGATTCCCATAGAAAAAGTTACGGGTGTCCAAAGGTCTAAGGGGAATTACCCATGCGCCAGACCGGCCCCGTCTGGCCGGTCCGCCCCGCTCGGGCCGGCCCGTACCGGCCGGTCCGCTGTGCCACAACCCGACAACTGGTCTCAGCCCGGCTGAACCCCCGGGCCGCCGCCCTGCATCCCACTGCCTCCCGTGAGGCCCCCCTCACTCGCGTGTCGCGCGAGCGCCTCCTCCACCGATCGGCCGACACGGCCCGTCTTTTTTCCATGCAGAGACCTGCGTCACGCAAGTCTCGATCTCCCCGCGGGGTCGCGCTTCTACGAACCCGGATGCCCCCCCTCCACCAGCGCCCTTGGCCGGCACCTTCTGTCGGTGAGCCCAATCTTCGCCACCTGCCTGAAGAACCTAGACCGCCGCCGGGATGCCGCGACGCAGCTGCGCCCAGCCGAGCCGCCACGCCACCTGGGAAGCCGCCGCCACCACCGCCGCCATCCCAGACCTCCGGAATCCGCCGCCACCATCCCAGACCGCCAGAATCCGCCGCCGCCGTCCCAGACCGCCGGAAAAACCAGGGAATTGGTCGGGACGTCCCGGGGCTGTCCCGGACACCCCGGGACTCGGATTTTCGATCCGAGAAGTGCATTGGGAAGCTTAGACCACGCGATATGCGATTTTGGGCTTTTTTCAATGATCAAGGAAGAAATTGACTGGGGAAATTGGGCTCAAATTATGCGGGAAGTAAAACACGAAACAAAACCTCCTACCTCACTGGGCTTCGCCTGGTGCTTCGCGTCGATCCGCCGGCATGACCTCACCTCACCGAAGATGCCTCACCAGAACGGCCTCACCAGAGTAGGAGGAGAGGGTAAGCTTGTGGGGAGAAGGAGAAGAATAAGTGGGGAGGGGATGCGTTTAAGTAAAAAATACTTAAACGCCCGCCCGATAGCCCCGAACCCGAAATTTCGGCGGGGTTGGGATTATGGCTCCCCTAGGATAAAAACCACACTCCGAGCACAACAGAGGTCTCAGAATTTTAATCTGAGGCTCCATCCAAAAGTTGCAACAATCGCACCTGAGGCCGCCAAATTACGAAAACACCCCTGGGGCCATTTTTCACAAACGCCTCGCGCCCGTGAATCGTACACCCCTCCAAGGGTAAACGAAACGCTCCGAACTCAACGGTTCCCTCAGTTTACCAATCCGAGCCACCGTTTAATAGATACTATCATTTCAACATTAAACGAACAAATTAATTAATTTAATTATCCATTTAACGTTCTGATAGCAGGCGATGGGTCCAAACGTCATGTGCCGATAAGTTTTATGTCGTTCCTAGGGTAAACACCTCATTTCGGACCCATCCGTAAACTCAAATATTTGATTTGACTCACCGTTTAGGTGTTATCGCATTTATTTGGTGTTTCCAGTGTGAATGCACAGAAAATTAAATTCTGACCACTCTAGGGCTCGGAATCACAAGCCGCCGGAAGACGCTGCTCTGGAATATCATCAAGAATATTCCAATGTCTTTCAAAGAAAAATCCAGGATCACACAAAATACATGGTCACTCATACAAATCATGATAAACATTCATAAAAATGAGTGAATTGTTTCTATTTTTATAATTTAAATCCACATATGGTAAATGATAAACCCAAAATCTTCAAAAATATAATATCAATACCCCAAAATATTATTTAATTTATGAATCATACTCTTAGTTTAACCATCATTTTGTGAATGAAATATTGTATTATTGCATAAATGAGTATAAAAATAATTTTATAATCCTTTCCACATCTATTATTTAATCTTAGAATATTGATTAGATACTATCATTCTTTGAAATCAAAGAATCATCAATGCCTATATCATATAAATTTTCACTAAACTTTTTACTAATATATATTCTTCAATTGATAATAATTGAATATAACTCATCAATTAATAAATGTTATCAATAAAATTATTAATTATTTTAATAGAAAGTGAAAAATATATAAATTAATCTAGGGAAACTTCCACCCAAATCTATTTGGTAAAATTCTAAAAACGAAATAGTTTAGTTAAAACATGATAATTATATTTTACACACAAACCCAAAAAAACATTTGATTACAAGTATAACAATATACTTCATCATTCTATTCCTCTATAAAATATTTAAATGAAAATACTTATTTTATTCACTCATATGTTTCAATAGAGATAAAAAAATAAAATCATAGAAAACCGTATCTAATATACTTTGAGGATTAGAAAACTTACCATTAAATAACAATTGATAATCCGAATCTATAATCCATCAATCAAGAGAAATACTATTTATAATTAGATCTCTCCCACCACTACTTTAGGATCTATTAAATGATAACCATACACCATCCAAACATGAAAAGATTTCATAATGTTTTAAAATATACAAGTCATTTCACCAAAAATCCTAAAAAAGATGTAAATATTCTAAAATCCCCATAAAATTCTATTACATGATCGGTTTTTAAGAAACATCACCATACAACATATAAATTAAATAATCAACTTCTAAATTAACATTTAAAATATAATAGTATATTTCAAATATATACTAATAAATAAATTCAACCTATATTGTCTTCTAAAAATTGAAATTATTTTGGGAAATGATACATATTAAACTCTAATATCCCAATTAAACAAAAAATAAATATAATATGAAAATAATTACTCCATTAATTATGAAAAAACACCACCCATAAAAGATCTACATCATGATTAATAATATTAAATTTATGGAGGTGTAATGTTTTAATCCCATAAACAATGTCACTTATATCCTACGTAAATAAAAATATAATCTTTTTATGAGATTCATCAAAATATACATTATAAGGAATACATTATTCATCAAATTCATAAAATAGAGAATATGATAACTTCTCATTCATTTCATAAAAATTATAAGGTCACTTGTTGGTCGAAAAAAAATAATTGATATTCTTTTGGAAACATGGTAATGGATTAATAGTCTAAAAAACCTAGGTAAAATCCACATATAATAAATGACTATGACTATGAAATTTCTCACTTAAAATAAATTCATTGGTGGATACGAAGGCATAACTACATCAATATTTTCTCATTGCACTAAAATAATATAATAAAAAATAAAATAATCTAAATAATTCATTCCACATTCATAGAAAATAATCATAGGAATATTACCTTGAAACTATGTTTCTTGAGAAACTCCATCCCCATTGTCAGATTCTCTCATAACCCTTCGTCATATTCATGTAAACTAGAATATTATAACTCAATAAAAAAATAAAATCATATAAAAACCATTAATATAACCTATTAATAGTTCTTAAAAATATAATCAGTTCAGTAAAATCTCTAAAAAATATTAGCAAAACTCATAATTCCACTAACAACCCCAAGAGATTTCAAAATAATGCCTTCATCTCTAAATCAAATGTTAGGATATTTTTATTATAAATTAATATTAAAAAAGCTTCTCATTCCTTTAAAATGGAAAAAAAATCTATTCAAGGAATAATCAAAAAATTATTCACCCCCATTTTATTCAGTCATCAGCATTATTTACAAAACCTCATGCTTCCATCTTCTTCTATTGAGATTAACACATGTGTTTCCCATGATGATAAAAATTACAAAATAAAACATTATTTCATCAATTCATCTATTTTAATCCAAATATTATAAATATTTGTAATTTTTATATGATAAAATTACAAAAATATAGTTAAATTAATTTTAATGAGCTTCATCCCAAACACTATCTCATATCTCTATGGTAAATTCAAAAATTATGAGAAGAAAACATCCTCATGATTTTTCAAAACTCAAGTGAACTACATTATATTCACCTTAAAGTCATAAAGAATAAATATTTTTACTAATTGTGAATGTATTTGAGGATTATTACTCCTCTTCCCCGAGAAGAAATCGATTTCTCTTTAAAACAATGAATAATGATTGTGTGCGTCATAGATAATAATTTTTTATCAAATATAAATAAAAAAGAATAAAATATATCATATTCAGGCGGATTTTTTTCTAACATAGTTACATATATAATATAAGTATACATCCTAAAAACTAACTGTGTCCCATAACAAGATAAAAAACTGCACACAATACACAGCATCATTCAGCCTCATATTATAGAAATCCATTCTACTGGCCTCTAAATCTTCATTAATATAACATAAAATGGGTATGTGGTGATAAATGAATGTGATGTACTATTATAAATAATAATAGAATCTAGATTTGAGTTAATGGAAATGGTACTTGAACAACCTTTGTATCCTCTACCCATTGAACTTTATAGCTCAAAACTATCCACTATAAACACAATCACTTTTTAAAATCTGCTACCCTACTAAAACTCCTCTCTAGTATGCTCTATAAACCTAAAAAGGATAGTATCATATATGAGGTTATCACCCAAAACTACCATGTAATGGTGGATGAAATGATCATATATCCAATTATAATTATAAAAAAACCCTATCAATGTTGAAAATGAAACTAATGGGGTGTTTACTCAATATTGTCACATTATTTACTCCTCCTTTGGAAACTCATAAAATAAGAGAACAATGACTAGTAATAGACCATACAAGAAAAATAAAAAACATAAAATTCATTGGTTCTCAGAAAATATATGTGTATAATAAACTCTAGATAAATTAGATCATGTTGTAATATGACTCTCTAGAATTCATTTAAACATTGATTTATTTAAAAACTAATAATTTATGACTTTAAATCCTACCTAATAAATTATTTATTGGAATATATTTAAAATTATAAAAAAATCTATGATATTGTGTTGGATCATAGAATGTTCAAATATATTAATAAAAAACCTATAGAAAATATTTATAAGAGACCTTTTATAATGGGAATTAGAGACCTCTGAAAATTATGATCTCTCAACTCATTAGTAATGTAATTAAGAAAATATCAAAGAATTTCCATAAACATCATACTAATTTCTTGAATATATAACCCCTATTGAATTACTAGTATGTACAACATTAAATCTATTATAATAGTCTTAAATAAGAAATATTTGATGAAAATTTCTTGAAATTTTTTCCATTTGTCAAGTAACACATCATAATCATAAAAGCATAACATTCATCATTGATGTACCAAACCTCGCAACAAACTCATCACTAAAGTAATATGATCAATATATATATTTTATGTTAACTATAAATAAAACTAAAACTATTAAAACAAACTATCTTTCTTTTTCCTAATGATAAACCATTCTTATTTTGGTAAATTCTTCTTATGGAATTCTCCAATGGTTATTTTCATGTATTCTCAAACCCATGGTTCGATCCTTTGATGCATATCCTCAATTTCTTTTTAAGCCTCCACATGATGAACCTTGTGACATTTTATAAAAAAGTATAGATTAAACTAGACAAATAAACCTCTTTCCAACAATATAAATATATAAATATATATACCCAAAAGTCAGATCCAAGCACGCTTGGACCGCAAATTTATTAATAAAAAGAAAAGTGCAGGAAAAAACAAGGAAAAGAGGAAGAGGTTACATGTCAGAATAGTCATAAGCATCACATTCATACCTGGTCATATCATCTGCATTGGCTGACTCTCATTCTGATTGGGGCTCATATTGTTTGAGAAACTTGATATACTTCTTCCTTCTCTGCAATTTATCCATAGATAGATTCTCCTTAGCCTTCATGGAGGATGACATGGTGGTCACCGTCCTCGGAACTGTAGAGTAATCCTTCCTTGGTTTCCTTTTAACTGTGGTAGGCAATACAGCCTCACCACTAGTCAGCCTTTCCTTACCACTCACGACCGCATCCTTGAAAGATGCACACGCACCACTGCACAAAGCCTGAGTAGGGGTACGCTCCCCTTCAACTTTAGATTCACTCCCCCATTTCATAGACAATTCAGAAGAATGAAAGAGCTTCTGAATTTCTTGATGATAGTTAACACCTTAGTGTGCATCAGCCTGGTCAGAGACATTACCCTACAAATAGTCATGGACTACAACCGGAGGGACATAGGGGCCTCTTTTCTCCGGAGATACATCCACCAACGGACCTTTGCCTTTCATATCAGGCACATGAGAATCAGGTTTCCTAGAAGTCATCACATCTGCAACAGAGGAAGCTGGAACCTTGATTGCATCACCAACAGGATTTGATTTCCTACTGCAAAGATTTGCTGGATGACCCTTCATTCCACACTCCTCACATGAGACATGCTTCTGACATGTCTCCATAGAGTGTCCAACATCCATACATTCATTGCATAAGAGAGGTTTCTTCTCAAATTCAACATCAATTTGAATTTTATGAGATGGAGTAGAAAGAGTCACCTTATAAAATAATGTGGAGCTGAGGTCAACCTCTACCAACATCCTGGAAAAATGACCAAACCGGACATCTTCAGTCTCTTTGTCGAGATGAATCGGAGTCCCAATTGCTATGGAATTGTCATGCAAAATCTTTAGATGCCAAAGGACCCAATTTAGCCCATGTAAGCGAACCCAAACCTAAGAAAAGGCATTTCTTGCACGTGAAACATTAAAATCCAAGGACCATTCATGTAAGTAAAGTCAACCAGGTTTTAAAAGTAGGGTTCCAATACTCCAAGCATGAAGTTTCAAATAATCCGAAGGAAACATGCAATGGAAAAAACCCCGACCAAGAGAAACACATTTCCAATTGGAGATACCCCATAAAATTGTAATTCGGTTACTCAAATCCTGAAGCCTCCAAGGTTTTTGACCTTTAGGTAGAGCAATGCATGCAATCAAAGAGTGTTTTTCAATTTCCATCCACTCAGAAAGCGCTACGGGGTCAGCTTCAACATGAGCAGAGGCACACTTACGGAGGATCCTACAATGACATGATTCTTTAAACATACCCAGGGAATTAAAACCATCCAACCGCAGACTTGAAGCTAAATTCCTTAAAACATCAGCATAAGAATGAGGGGAATTACCACCCGGAAGAGAAGCCAGCCTATCCGGCTTCCCCTTCACATCAGGCGCCATCCGCGCCTCACCACGGCTTACCTTCACTCCATCTGCCGGCTGGTGAAAATTTTCAGATCTAGCAAATTGATCTGTATTTGACTGAGGGCAGATGTGATGCACATCATTAGGTCGGGAAGGGATTTCTGTCGCCGACCGCATGCGGGAGTCAGCAGCGAACCGCGATTCAGGCGCCACATCCGTAGATCTACGGAAGTCTGAGGCAAGCCGAGATGAATCCAAACCGCGGGTCACCAGCACATCCGTCGAGTTGCAAGAACCAGCGGGATTCCAAGGATCACGAGCAGGTGAAGACACTGACGCAGACCCGCCGGGGAGGAGAAGCTTGAAGATGAAGAAGTGCGGAAGAGCCATGACGAAACCCTAAATGCCATAATTATCATTCTATTCCATATGAATTGATTTTTAGGTTACATAAATAATATGTTGATCATAATATCTCTTCTTTTTTAATATGGTTACTCTTATATAAATCATATTTTATGTTCCTATAATACTACTGCTATACCACCCATGAAATCCTTTATTAGTCATATCCCAATCAACATTTAAAAAAAACTATTTTATACCATTTCTCGTGAACTAAACATACCAGTATTCTATATGAGCTTGCAATGAGTACAAATTATGACCTTTGAATCCCTTATTCCTTAGGGCATGGGTTTAAACAATCACCCTAGGATTATCATCAAATATATATTGAAAGAATAACCAATTTTAAATTGAACTCCACATCACTATTAATAATATAAATTCATCTTCTAACCAAAATATAATAAAAAAATAATATTATATGGTTATGTCAAAAAAAATGGGAGAATGTGTAAAAGTGAATGTAATACTAAATAATACCTTAGTAACTCTAGAAATGTATATTATGACATGCTACCACAAACATATTTCTTACATATAATGAAATAGTTTCAGGAAACATTAACTAAAATATTCATATCATATGTTAAGAATTATATATAAATAAGCGTTGAATATATAAATATACATAGTAGATTCCTCAATGTAATTATTATATTATAACCCTGACTTGGATAATCGAACAATATCTGAGATAGACCATCACTGGCCCTGTTAGAGTTCTGTAATCACTAAGGGGTAGAGGCTAGTGAGATGAGTTTCAGTTTATCATCAGGGTAAAATTCAGCCAGATTAAATAAATGAATAATTTTTTATAATATTTTTCAAAAATAACATGTATGACTCATCTCTATATAAAACAATCCCAAAAATAGTAAACAAATTATAATCACCATACGATGTGACCTATAAATATTGAAACACTATATAACAAAATTAAAAATTAAAATTTATAGGAATCCATCCTTATCTTGATGTATTAAAATAATATAAAATAATAAAGAAATTTATAACTGTACAAAATAGAGAAAATTAGAAGGCTAGGAACTCGAGAACAATAAACTAAATAAATTATTTTTTGTTCTAAGAAAACTCCTTCCAACCATGACCTCCCATTATCCATGACTATAGTGGAATCCCAACATACTCTTATGTCATCAATGTCTAAAAAAAATTATAATATAATATCTATCATTATACCCATTAATTCCTAAAATATAATATGTAAAACTACATGTCCGCCAGAGTTCATATACAGGGTATTAGAATAATTAATTTTCATTCCTCTGATAACAGTCTCAAAAATCACCTAGTAAATAATGTCGTCTATAATTGAATATTTATACACAATAACAAACAGAGAATCACAAATTGATATATGTACTTATAAATATAAATTTATAAAATATCATTACTATACAATCATCAAAGAATGGATGAAATGATTAAATACCAACAAAAAGATCAAAAATAGTAATAACACTTATTCCATATAACATATAGGATCCATACCTATAAATATATACTCTAAGAAAATCATGGAATCCATTTGGTTACTCTATTCTTGGAACCATGTTCCTATATTATTCAAGGATTTAGAGAAATATATTTATGTTATAATACATAACCCATGGGAATGGTGATTCTGTAGGGTAATCATGGGTAATAATATATGATATCCCTTTGAAAAAGGGGATCATGTAAAATAGGATAGGCCATTGTGATCTCATCCAATTTCACTAACATTTCAACTAATGTGTGGATTATTTATCGATACATAATATAATAAATTTATATAAGCTTTTAACATGAAAAATATATCATATCAATATCCATTATCAAGTACTTATCACTCATTATAAAAACAACACACTCAACTTTGTTAAATAATAGACATGTTAAAATATTCTAATTTTTCGATATTTTATTATGTTATATATAACTTATACATATATATATAAATGAGTCATAATTAGAAATCTATTCCAAGGATAGAATACAATAAAATAAATTACTAGGAAAATTATTATCTATATAAATATGGATGAAATAGTGGAATGATAATAACATTATTATATAATAATGATAAAACTATTCATGGATAATGATTGACATAAATAACATCCAAATTATAATTAATTCCAATATAATAAAATAGAAGAAAAACTATATATAAAAAAGAGTTTACACACTATCGGTAATCCAAGTACAGTTTTGATTTTCACATTGATCAAAACCAACTACAACTATTAACAATAAAATTTATGTAAAATAAATATTATAAAAACCATTAATGACTTGTTATTATTATATTACAATTTTATCATATTACAATATTTTCTAAATCTTTATTTTTTTTAAAAAATTTACCAAAGAAATGTTTCCATTTTATGTTATTGTTTATTCATGTTTCCCATATTTAAAGACAAGGAATATTTACACATTAAATTATTAAATTATATATTAATTATATTTATCTTGTACTTCAATAAGTGTTTTAAAAATTATTATTAATTAATGAAATTAATCAAGGTGATGGATTCCCTATGAAGAGTAATAAATTTTGTGAAATTGTTAAAAAATAATTCAAAATTCAATTATTTATGAAAATAATCATAATTTTTATTTCTAATGTTTTATGAATATTTATAGAAAAAATATATTTAATGAAACCAAAATACATTGATAACAAAACCCCTTCATTATAGGTGTTCAAATCAAACTATTCCTTAATCAATGATGAATTTCATAATCAAGGATAAATTTTTTTTTATTGATTTATAGTTATTTATATATTTTTTTGATGTTAATTTCCAACATTTTAGTTCATGGTAAATTATAAAAATGTAATAAATAACTAATGTATAATATTACCATTAAAAACCTACATTTATATACTAAATATATAAATAGTTAAATGAATAAATATATCCCAACATAAATATGAATCAAATATGAATTACCTTTTTAATCCAATGCCAAATACATGAGAGACATTTTTTTACATAATAAAAATAATGTTATGTAAAATAACTAGAACATGTGACATAAACATTCCATTATGGATCCTTAAACCATTTATAGAATTATAAAATATCTATGTATGAAATTATATAAATAAAAGAATATATATTATTATATATAATAAGATCACACTTTATGCTCATGGAATAATGATTTCTAAAACAAGAAAACATTCTTACTAGTCTTTAAACATGAAATAATGAATAAACACATAATATGAACAAGTTATTCATTGGAAACAAATATTTTACCACATTATAAAATCCATCTTATAATATGAAAAGATAAAATAAAAATTCTATACAAAAAATGTAAAAGAACTTGATGTAATTAACTAATTTAAATTAACCATTAACACAAATTATAATAACTTAAACAAATAATTTAAAATGGTGAAAAACCAAGGTTTTAAATAAATCAAGTATGAATCAACAATATTTCATAGGTTTATGCGAAATTAAATTTTAAAATTTAACTTTAACTATCAAGAAATTGTTGAAAACCAACCATTCATAAATCTAAATATAATGTTTTATATTCACTGTTAATTTATAAAAATAGTAGCAGTGATATAGTATGAATAACCAATAAAATATAACGAGTGTTGAGACCACCATAAATTACCATATGTATGTTTCAACAATTCTACAAATAAACAAAAAATCAATTAAAATCATCAAATCAAATTTTTATAACCATATAATTCCTAATATGACAACAATTATACAATAGAAACAATATTCAATAAATACCATTGGAATACATTTTAAAAATAAAAATGATATAAAAATAACGAAAAAAATTAATTTTCCAAATACATAACCTCAATAATTTTTTAATAATATCATGAAATTCATATAATAATGTATTATTTAGTCACCTACCCTAAAACTGTAATAAATGAAATGATTATTATCAACATCAACTTCATCTTTCTAAGACCTGATAAGACCCCTTTCTTTCAATCTAATTTCTCTATATCATTGATAAATTCAAGATTTATATGTATCATATGATATGTAAAATTATAAATAATCGTAAATGATAAATAAAATAACAGGTAATGACATATTTCATTTTAATTATCATAGTACACTCTAATGGATCATCCATTAACCAATTGTTAAGAGAAAGACATAAGGAAATAAAAGAGGATATATACATGGGTGTCTTAGTTCATCCAAAGTATAATAGACTAATCGAAACCCCTAAAAGTACCATCAAATATTTTAGAGCGTATTACAATAGTTTAACATTTTTTAATAAAAATTTCATCCAAGATTACATACATTTCTATATAGAACATTCAACTACCCTATGGAACTACATGTTCATTCTCTTTTGCACCAGGTAACTAATTATATTTATAGTTTTAAATTATTCATAAATATTCTTCTCCACCTAATCTAAACTCCATCAAAATCAAAAAAATCAATCGTATGTAAAAACATAAAAATTTCAACAACAAACACACAAATTCACAACCAAATCTCAATAATAAAAAAACACCTTACTCTAAATCCAAAATTCAAATAATAACATTTTTATGTTTTAAAATTTAATATTTATATAATTTTTTATACCTTAACCAATATATTTTGGAAATTGGTCAATAAAAACTACCAAATATATAAATTCGTATTCCATAAAAACTAAACTAGCATAAAGTAAAGACCCCTTATGTCTCTAAAACACTAATTTTCTATAAATTCACAAAAAATATAATTTAATGGATATCAATACACCTCTATGATGTAACTCCATAACAAATTGTAACCATTAATTTTCCACTAAATTATATCACTAATAAGAATTTTTTTTACTTCTAAGGATCATAAAATATTACTAATCACACTAAATATGATTATAGGTTTACACCACAATATAATTTACATAAGGTCTACCTCATATTCTCTAAAACATCATTTCTTGTTTGTAGAAAATATTTCATTTATTTAAATATTTTACAAAAAGTTTTGTTTCTCTTCAAAATCCTAGAATGCCTTTATTATTAACACCAGGTATTTCCTCAAACCTAAAAATAAAAAAATATTTTTAAAAACATAAATTTCAAAAAAACATTCAAAAGATGTTTCAACTTTGAATTGATAAGTATGAAAAATAAAGGGGAAACATAATTTTTAATCTTTTATTAGAAAAATGGAATCACGAATAATAATATCCCTCACAAGTTTAGTTAAGTGGAACCCAGATGATGTACCCCCTCACTCTCCCTGGGAATAGGCTCAAGAATCATCATTTCATAGATCAACTTCTATAAATTTTAATAGAAGGATTCTAATACTTTTTCATTTTTGTAGATCTTGTATATTCCCTAGGTGTATGTCCCAAGAGTGGTATCGATGTGGGATTAGTTAACAAACATTTTTTATAGTAGGTGCTTTACCTGAGTTGTAATGTTATTATGTGATCCTATATGATACTATGGTTCAAAATGTGTGTGATAAAATTTCTATAGTTATTTTAACATTACTGTAATAGGTATTATATAGGGGTACAATATTGTTAATATTATTCCTCTCGAATGGTCTTTCATTCCATAAAAAAACCCTTTAGGTTGTAGGGTCTTTGAACCATCACATGCCTTTGGGTTACAGGGCCTTTGGTACCTAGAGAATATCAAGTCTGACTATACTGAAGCACCGTTATGATGATGGATCAAAGAAGTATTTGTCACTAGAATGTGTTAACTAGAAACATTATTATAGGGATATAGTATACATGACATCAACACTTGTTTCTCTGTACATGGAAATATATGTTGGTAGAAAGACTATGTGGTGAGATATATAAAGGCTTTAAGAATTTTTTGGGGTTGGGTTTTCATAATTGTATGATTAGACAAAATTATAAGGTATTTTTTCATATAATCTTATAAACCGTTTATTTCTGAGGAATTTGTTCGTCTTCACTTCCATGCTTTGTAATGGTTCCCTCTCATCCTAGTTTAAAAGAGGGATTATAAAAAAAATACAAACATCGAATTAACCACCAATATGAACATTAATATATAAATAATATATGTATTTGGAAACATTTATAATGTATTACTAAGAAATTTAGGATTTATAATTATAAACATAATTTATTTTTTAATGAACATAATTAATTATACATACACTAATTTGGTGTTCATGAATGCATGAGTTACTTTATTAAATAATTTTTATTAATTAACATTATTCATGTAAATTTCCACAAATATAATGATAAGGTATCATAAAATAATATCATATAGTGTAATGAACTATACATATTAAAAAATTATGAATAAACATTATAATTAAATTAAATGAGATTTGTTGCACAAAATACCATTAAATTAATCAAAAAATAAAAAAAAAGATTTAATATTCCATATAATAATCTCATCCTTCTTAATAACAAATTTTACAACATTATTTATATTAGTAACCTTTAAATTATTAAATTATAATCATACATTTTCTTTTCAATGTTTATTTTTTTCACAATATAGTTGTCTATGTTTGCCGATTATTCCACATTACATTATGGTGATAATTAATTTTTGTTTCATCCATTTAGAACCATATTATTGAGAGAAATTACGCATTAAATTAATATATATTCCTAAAATATATTTTTACCCCCATCCATTTATGTTTGAGATGTAAAATGAAATACATTATTCATTTAAGAGGTGGTCCTCAAGTAACACGAGTGACATTCAAATTTTATAATGAATACTAATATTAATATAATACTAAATTTATATTTAAACTCCTTTAATTATGTTGTAAATATCTTATTTATTTTTTTAATTCATTCTCAAAATCATTTATATAAGGTGGTGAGTAAAAACAAAACTTGTCATCAAAGGAGGTGGTAGTTTGTACATATGTAAGGAACATTTATATTTTTTAATGAATGTGAAGGTGTTTGAATATGTTTATTGAATCAACATAATAAAATTTTAGATTAATAATTATACTAATTAAATTATTTTAGATTGGGTTGGATATAATTTAAGGATGTATAATAATAATGAAATTGATAAAAGTAAAAAAGGAATTATAATAAGTTTTTACATTACTATTTTGGAAAACTACTTGACCCTTTATAGAATTGAAATTTGGTGAGACAAAAACCACTAAAACAAGAGATTTAATGTTATAGAGATAATTAGGTAGAATTTGAAGATGTTAAAATTACGTTTCTATGAGTATAAGTGGTCTCTTGTTGATCTAAATTTATATGTGATATGGTTAAAACCATCATAAATACTCATAACATGATAACAAGGTATGCCACTTTCAAAAGAAAGTGGATCCAAAAGAGAATAATAATATATAAGTTATGAGTCTCGATTGAGACAACTCTAATAAATGAGAATTATGGATATTATTGGAGATATTTTAGGTCTATTCCCCTTAATTTTACTTTTTACAATAATTTACTTTTACTATGATAACCCATTTTTTAACCTCAGAAAGTTATTTTTTTCACAAAATAAAATTACCATTATTAGATTTTATTGATATTATAAGTAAAATATGAAAATAATATTATAAAATTAAAATTTTAAAATTGATAAAAATTAATCCTATAATAATAAATTTATAATGACTAAAAACATATTTTGAAACAAAATACATAACATAGGCTCAAAAAATGCTAGACATTGGTTCCTAAAATAAGTATAATATTTTAAAATATATTAATTTACATAATATATATATATATATATATATATAATTTTTATATATTATTTAAGTAAAAAGTTTTCATAAATTTTAATTTCATCATTATATCCCAATGATTCCATAAAAGGCACGACATTTATGAAAAATAATTTATATTATCAACCGAAACATTTCCTTTTTTAAAACAATTATCAAATATATCCTAAGATAATTTTGATAGGTTGAATGTAACAATTATTTTCATTATTTAAAATTGAAATTATACAATTTATAAATTTAATATTTATTAGAAATCCTAAAATATAGTGAAAATATTAATTTTATAGAATATTAATTTTTTTAATAACAACTATTATTGTTAATTTTATATTAATTACAGATTAAAATATTATTAATTTAGAAAATATATATTATATAATTATTTTTTATAATATATTTATTTTTCTTAAAATTAAAATGTATATCAAAAGAAATGATTTTTTTCAAATTGATTTTCAAGAATAATATGTTTTTACAAGTTATTTATATTCAAAAATTGAATTTTATCAATGATATTGTGTTAAAATGAACAGAATATTTATTTATACGTTGATTTCATAATACGGTTACATATATTTACACTCATCCATTCAAGGAATAAATTATAATATTAATATTTATTACTTATACTTTTATATTTATAAAATATTCAATGATTTATTTTGGTTTGGTGTTGTAAGTGATAAAATTTATTCAATGGACAATCTAAATGGAAAATACAATGTAAAATTATCTGATGTTCCATTCTACCCCTTAAAAAGAATTTCATGCTTAATATTTTATTACTCTGATAGAAACAAGTGATGGTACTTTCTCTTATCACACCTTTAGGATCCTGAATTTCTCTTAAAAATTAGTATTTATCCAGATAACATTAAACACATGAGTGGTATTGTTATATAAAAAATTATCACTTTGAACTAATATCTAAACAAATTGTACCTTATAATCATGGTTATAACCTATATGTATTACTTATAAGTTCATTTCATGTGATGTATCATTTATATACTTCTTAAATGATAATACATGGAACAATTCATGTTCTTGGGTGAGATTTTAAAGATGTATAAGTGATAAGATAAAACTCCAACAAGATAAGAGATTTCAGAATGATCAATTGGTTTTGAACCAACTCTGTATTCCCATTACAGCCATGAAATATTTAAGGGGATTTCCTTATCATATAATGAAAATGATAAGAGTCATTAGAATCAAATAAAATCATTGGGGATGATTTAAACTAATAAATAAGAATCAAATTTGTATTATCTTTTTCCTAAAATTCCAGCATAACTAATATATATATTGGACTTCCATTCCAAAATTAAATAAAAAATTCAAATAAAATAAAAAAATAGAATAAGAATATAGGAGATGTAACACAAAATAAATTTCCTTAGATCGCCTCTAACACATTTTCACAAGGGATTTGTCATCATCAAAAACCAAAACACCACATATACAATGAATCTCCAAATAAGGAATTAAAAAGATTTGGAATTCGAAATTTGGTTTATAATAATAAGGCACTAAAAAATAAATAATTAAATACATGGATTTGAAACACATCTGACCATAGGCCATTCCCTATCTAATGATAAGCTTATTTACTTAGAAAACCAAAATTGAATCTGAAACTGAAAAAGACACATCATCTATATACAATAAAGGGTGTGGGTAGGTTGTAAATATCAATATCTCAATAGGTAAGCACCATAGAGTCCATGAAATTTATTTTCTCAAAAATAAAATTAAACACATTATTTTAAAATACAATACAAAAATAGGTATTCACTCATGAGTTTAAAAATATCTGTAGCATGTTCAACTCATTTCATAGAATCTCAATAATTTTATGTAAATGAATACAATCACATAAAATAATTTTCTTTGCCTCAACATCATTTTACGAAAAATAAAATATTTTAATCCACATTTAAGATCCTCTTTATAAATAGAAAAATTTTAGAACTCTAAGAATATTTTAAATTAAACAGGCTATATAGATGAACGATTATCCAAGAGATTAGTAATTAACACAACAAAAATAAGTATTAAATTATTGATGTATACATAATAATGATAAATATATAATAAAAAAGTAAATGGGACAAAAACATACCATAAATAATTTAATATAGGATTCAATTGGAGAAATGCCATAAGTTCACTATGGCCATTAGTACTAAAAAATTAATTCATTAATTAGAGTCATTCCTAATTTATTTTAATGTGTATCATACCACTAGATATTGGGGGAACCATTTTTACATCATAGAAAGTTTATGGTAAAATAATCATGCCCCATCTATGTTCATCAACACAAATACTTGAGATTCCCTTGAGATTTCAAAACTTAAAAATGTGTTAAAAATTGTTTTTGATTGTCCTAAAAATAAAAAATCTCATTTATAGAAACTCACTCCAATATATTTGTACCGTTAATATCAAACCGATGCATCAATAACATCATTCCTTTAAATATGTCCACATAAAACATGAATTCATCTTTAAAAATTTATTTTTCAGGTTCCAAGAAGGAAAATAGTTTCAAAAGTAATAAACAATGAAAAATAAATACACCCAAATAATATTTAATGAAATAATGTGTTTATATATTGAGATTTTATGATGTATACTTTAGTTGAATAAGTTTGTTGACCAAAATGAGTGGTTGTGAAAGATATTCTCTTTCTTATAGCGGTGAATATGACAGTATTTTACCTCATTGATCTAAAAGAAGGATTTAAGAAGGAGGTGGTTCCAAATGGAGGTTCTAATAATGAGTTTAGGGTAATTTTATTTTCTTAAAAAAATCTCTATGGATTTTTGAAATTGGGGCATTATAATTTTTCATATGTCTTAGGTTTTGATTTACTCGAAGGGGAACTCTTACTGAAGATAATTATTAGAGATTGGTAGTAGGAATTGTTGAATAGATGGACTCCCTCACTTTATAGAGGTTGGGTAAATGACATAAATATATTTAAATATCATTATATAGTGGTCGTAATACTATTGATTTAAGTTATTTGAATTCATTTTAGATTACATAAATAATAATAATAACTTATGTTTAGTCAAAAAAAATTCAAAAAATTGTCTCAAGAATTTATATAGTAAAATGTTTCTCTCATTGATGTAAAAATTTTAGACTAAACCATGTAAAAAACGGTTATTTTCTTACATAAATTCCATCATTATTTTCTAAATACTTTTTTGAGTTAATTGGGATAGAGTATTTTTGTGTTAGTGTATAAATATTTAGATCACATTTTATACCAGGTTCTAAAATATATTTCTTAGAGAGGTCCATCCAAAATCTAATTCTATCATATCTGTAACAACCCGAGATTTTATAAGATACATTCTTTTTAATTTCATTCATATCTTCTATTGTACGAAACACCAGGATTATCTTGCGCTATACGCAACACTGTATTAGCTTGCAGTATACGCAACACTTTTCTTGGATCTTGTTACACACAATTTCAAGTTCGATAGAATTTATTCTACGCTAAATTGAGTGTATATATATATATATATTCAATGTATAAATAAAATATGGCTGGATTCTATTATATGCAACAATAGAGGAGTTGTGCATGACACGCAACCCTGACTTGGCTTGCATTACACGCAATCACGACCTTCCTCGATAGCGTGTGTTGTACGCAATACCGGGTTTTACTAAACAACGATATATTATTATAATATTGTTATGAAATATCCATTATGAATAGTTTTAACTAAATTTTGAATTTTATAACATTACTATTCATCTTACACATTTCTAAAACATGTTATAAGAACAAAATAAAATTTTCGGGTAAAATAAGTATTTTTCAAAAAATGCAGTTTTGCCGCCTATTGATGGTGCACCAACATTAAATCTAGTTTTTGACATGTTTATAAGTTCAATTTGACAAGAAAAATTCATTTTTTGAATCAGGATATAAAAATTTACATTAGATAAGGTTTTGATATTTTTCCGATAACTTTCATATTTTAATGAATAGTAAAAACACGGTATATTTTAATTAAAAACAACTTTTTTCATCGTAATATCTTATGTGGTTAAATTATAATATTGAATGGTTTTAATGTATAAATAGAATATATTTTTACCATTTAATATAATTTATGTCATTAGCATTGATTTTACATTGAATTCGTAGGTTAAATCAATTCAATCTTTTGCAATGTTTTAAAAAAAACTCGTTTTCTTTCGACAACGGGATTAATTTTAATTTCAATTCAGCATATTTTGTGTATTGAATTTGTAAAAATGGATTCCATATTTTGAATCAGTTGGTCCAAATTATGTTAATAAGCTACTTTTTATTTTTGGGCATTGTGAATAGTAACTACGGTAAATTTTATTTACTATAGTTAAAGGTAAATCGGGTAATTAAGGATAAATATAAGATTATAAAATTACCCTAACACTTGGAAATATCCTATTGGATGGCTAAAAGTAATACTATATAACCTAAGGGTCGGATTAGATTCATTTTATGGACTTTTGTCCATGAAAATAATTTAATTATTATTAAAACCAATGAATGTGACAACAAGTCACTTTCTTAAATTTTATAAGTATAATAATTTTAATTTAGTGATAAACCTCATGAAACATTGAACATGAAAAGTCTCCAGAAATCTAATACAATTATCTACATCATAGGAATTTATTTATAATTTTTAGGGATTAAATAATTATCATTTATTATGACACAAAGATGATGCAGTAATTGTCTTATTAATGAAATGTTGACATAATTGATGTTATAAATGCCAAAATAAATGTAATTTGATACTTTTTATGACTTAAATTAATTTTATAGGTTACTATGACATGTTATTGTTGATATAAGTAACGTGGTTCTGACTTATCATTCTATTATGAATTTCAAAAAAAATCATGTACCAAATAGTGTCCAAATTGACATAAATTAGTTTTTAAAACAAATATTATATTATTAATTATTATTTAATTCCTAAAAATCTAAGGTTCGGCAGAATGACTTAGATAAGGATAGATATATTAATAATAAACAAATTGGGGTTCGTTTGGCTTGTTATGGTAATTTTATTAACCATATAGTGTAAGAAAACAAAGACACGACAATGGTTAAATTATTTAACATAGATTTAAATCTAATTGATAAGGTAAAAATAATAACCTAAACTTGTATATATCCTATGGTATGGGAGGATTTTGACCCATCCCCACTTTAACTTCGAAATAAGACCCTTTGGAACCATTATAAATCGAATTTGACCTTAATATAAAATAATATTTTGAGATTTTCCTAAGGTGCCTCTCTCCTCCCTTATAAAAGCGCACCTCCTCCCTCTCCTCCTCACACCAATTTCATCATTCAATCACGGCCAAACCCTGAAAAAATCTCTTTTCAACTTCCCTAGTATCATCCTAGAGGTCCTGGTCTTCTTCAAAATCCATCCTTAGTTCCTTAAGTGGAGGTTAAGTGAAGGCGCGTCAAAAAGAGGTAATATCCATTACCGATCTTTTTCAATTTCTTTCTTCTTCAACTTCTTCTTCTTTAGTTTTTTCATGATAAAGTTACAACATCAGTATTTTATATATACTTATATGTTATTATAAATAGGAGACAACCCTAATTAACCATCTATCCATCCTACGGAAAAAGGAAATCACCGAGCGTGCGTACGTACGAAATACTATCTCCACGCCGTGGTGTAATCTATTTTCCACCACCACCTTACTTGGATGGGTATAATGGTGTAAATAATGACTATATATAACTATTATAAAGTGATATTTATTCTGAAATATTATACATACACTCCAATACAATTCCACGATCATAGGAATGATATCATCACTCGTGCGTACGTACGGAATACCATCTCCACGATGTGATGTGACTCGTTCTACATGATCTTCATTTCATAATGATTATATAAATGACTTGAATGAATTAATATGATATATGTTACACTAATACCATTCTGTAAATGAGGTATCTATAACCTAAAGATAATAATACGAATTTATTCGACAAACACGCATAAGAACAAAAAGTAATAAACACCCAAATAACAAGTAGTAATGAAATATTACTAATAAGAAGCTAAGAATATGACCATATATGATATCATAACAATAACTTTGATTCTGTAATAAGTCAATAACATTATTTAAATCATTATACAAGAGGTTCGGACACTTACGAAGCATATCTGACCTAAGGTAAGGGAAATATCACAATCTCATTTTTTATCTGAGATTGCTTATATGTTGGTATTTACTGGGGTGTATTTTATCATCCACATCCATGTTACCTCAATATGTAATATTATTTCCACCCACCAACAATTTCATCAAACCTATTTTACCATTCGGTGAGTTTTTAGTAATATATATGAAATGAATCTTTTGTCGTTTTTCGTACGAGGTACTTTTTGACTTTTCCGACAAAAGTACGAGAAGAATGTTTTTTTAAACTTATACGCATGAATGGATTTTTAATAAATTATTTCCAAGAATCTTCTTTTAAAGGTTTTGAAGTTTACTTTTAATCAACTTTTTTTAGTTTACAATTGTATGTCATGTTAAGAAAGGAAAATGTTTTTGGAGTAGAAATGATATTTTCCTCAAGAATGGAGTTCAAGTATTTTATCAAAATTATTTTCCATCTAAGATAATATATGGATCTGTTTCTATCCCTATTATTACATTGATATTATTATTTTGTGATGGAATTATTTTTTTGATTTCCTTTATCTTATATGAATTGTTTTATGATGTCATGTTGTTTAAGAATCCCATTTTTATTACATGGGTTATATAATGATGTATGATTTATGATTTTGTGGAACACATAAGAATGGTATCATTATGAGATTAGTGGGACCTATATCTCCCCCCCAATGCATTGGGTAAAGATTTTATATCTCATGAGATAGACATGGCTGGAACGGTAGGCTATACCGGTTCAGTGAAACAGGACTGAAACGAGGTGTGAACTCGGTTCAGAAATGGACTTTGTCCACTAAGATAGTCTTGGCCATGAGTCTTGACTAATAAGAAATGATTCTCTATGATTATTTGTGTATGCCACAAAGTTTCATGTTTTATGTTATGATTATTGGGATTACATTTCACTACTATGATTTATCCCATGTTATGAAATTATGATCTATTTTGTAGGTTAAGATTTCCAAAAGATATGTTCTTATGAATATGATGTGATTGATATTTCTTTTGTTTACCCTTACTGAGCATTTGAGCTCACCCTTTTATGTTTTCTTTTACCCAGGATATAAAGAAAGGATTTAGGTTTTAAAAAAAAAGAAGATCGTTATGGAAGATGTTGAATATCATTCACCACGATTAGAAGATTATATTCCGAGTTTCCAAAGACACTAAACTATTATGGTCCATGTGTGAGTGTTTTTGGTATGTATTAAGTATTAAAAAAAAGTAATGTAATGTTCATGTACGTTAAGCTTGTGGTCTCTACAGTTGGTATCAGAGGAATGTTTTAGTCAACCTTTGGAAACTAGGATGTGAAAAAGTTAGTGAGATCCCTAGAGATATTTCTAAGGTATGTCTAGGGATGTCCCTAAGGATAAGTATACATATAGGATATAGTCCTAGAACTACGGTAACAATCTTAGAATTTAACCTAAGATGTTAGATATTAAGGGTACTTCCCCTTTACTTTGTTGTTTTCCCTAGCATTATTTTTGCCTCTCACACTATTCTTTTTGGGTTTTAGACGATGGTTGGAACCCGAAGGAACCGTGTTGATCACTGTAATTGACAATGTAATGATTGTCCTCCTGAACCAACAAGCGTTATGGGAGATGGAGTGAAAATTTTTATTGCTATACTTACACAAGCTATGAATCATTCTGGACTTCCAAATGAGCAGATAAGGGAACAATATTCTATTGAGTCCTTCATGAGGCAACGTCCACCTTCTTTCAGTGGGTCTTCCGATCCACTTGTTGTTGAACAATGGATCAGTACCACTGAAAAGATATTTTCAGTTCTTCAATGTTCTGAACATGATAATGTAATCTTAGCAGTATATTGTTTGGAAGGTGAAGCTGATCAATGGTGGAATATTATCAAGAATACGCGGCCAAGAGATGAAATTGAGTCCATGGAATGGGACGACTTCAAGAACATGTTTTTTAGAAAGTACTACCCTCGTATTCTTCGAACAAAGATGGAAAAGGAGTTTCTTGAGCTGAAGCAGAAGGATGATGAATCTGTTGGTATATACGAAGCAAATTTTACAAGACATGCAAGGTATGCATATGTCATTATCATCCAACCTGAAAGTAAAGTTGATCGATTTTTAGTGGCTTAAAACAATGTCTTCGAAGGGCATTGGCTATAAGAGACTTCAGTAGCTATGAAGAAATTGTGCGTTGTGCTATCAAGGTAGAAATGGAAGTTGGTGTTACATATCCATCTCATGGTTTTGACAAGAAACAAAAGATGGAGTTCAAGGAGAAATCTCAGAATAATGGTGAAAAGAAGATGAATGTTTCCTTATTCAAAAAGTGTGGAAAGAAGCATGGTGGAGATTGTCTTAAAGGGACAAGTAAATGTTTCAAATGTGGAAAGGAAGGTCATCAGGCATTTGAATGCCGCAATGATGGGAAGAAGATGTCTAATGATGCAAACAAAGGAAGGGATACAAAGAGTGAACCTACTACACATCAAGGTTTCATGTTCAAGGAGATGGGACATTATGCCAATAAATGCCCTAATCCAAGGGTTAGTGATGATCGACATGAGCAACCGCTTTAGGAAAAGGACAAAGGGAAGTCACATGCGATCACTATTGGCGATGTTGAATATGACAATTATGTGTTGGAATTAATAAGTGTTTATGTAATGGGATTCCAAAATAATGTTGTATCATAGAATATTGGAATATTTATGTATTGGTCTAATGTGGTATTCAATGTGATTGAAATATTTTTGGAAATAAGAAGATATGCGCATAATGAAGGGAAAACGAGAAAATGAAATGTTTAACAGTATTCATGAGCTCATGACTGATATAAGGACTAAGTGATATCATGGTTTGAGTATATAGAATTTTGAGGATTTTGGTATGTAGAAAGTGTTAACTTTTAACTGCATTCATGTTTTCACAATGGTTCAATGGGTATTCATTTTTTCAAGAGAATACATGATTAAGGTATTCACATGATTGGAATGTGACCAATAATATATATATATGGGGGATAAATGATGGTATTCACATGCGTGGTTGATGACATTTCAGGTAATCATTTTCTTTATACTATGAGCTTGGACCGAAGTATTTTATATAAGACTAAATATTGGAATGGATTATGTTGGAAATATGCTAAGTATTGTTTAAGGATAGAACTTTTTTAGATATTACTGATGGTATTTTATAGTAATGTAGTTTTAGAAAAAGGACAACCTACAGGACGGGCGACAGCCCATCGCATTGGACAAGGCTGTGGGAATCAAACCCACAACTGAAGTGCGACTCGCCTTTATCGCCTACCACTGGCCTACAAGAATTCCCCGTTTAGTAGAAACTAGTTTTATTTTATTAAGTGGTATGATATATGAAGTATAAGTTCATTTTTGGAACCATATACGATTAATCTAACCATAAGATGTACTTATAACTTTTGCTAACATTTTGTTTGAATGAGATGGAATGACCCATCATTCTATCACATGATCTTCTAACACACCACGAATAACAAATTCAACTTCATTTCATTAAGGGATGAAGTGGAAATTGATCAATTCACGAACAACAGTAGGATTTTACCAAAATCATGCAAGTATTTCTTTTAATTCATCAACTATAGGGAAATGATCTTGAAAACCAAAAATTTTGTCCTAGTTCCCTTATATCCGATGAATCAGATGGTACCTTAGATCACCACAAATCAATAGCTTTGTGATTGTTGGCTTTTTCATAGCCATGTTCTCTACCACTCTCCATCAGAACATGACGGTTAGATTTCTCTTCCATGTCCATATTTTCTCCTATATGGAAACCTAGTGATGAGTTCATTTGCGTAACTATTATATTTCATACTTTAGTTTTTAAAGATCAGTTTTGGTATTTCTTTTTACGATGTGGGTTTTTATGAATAGTAAACGATTTATAACCCCGACGAATTTCGAGGGCGAAATTCATTTTAAGGGGGGTAGAATGTAGCATCCCGAGATTTTATAAGATATATTCTTTTTAATTTCATTCATATCTTATATTGTATGACACAATAAGATTATCTTGCGCTATACGCAGCACTGTATTAGCTTGCAGTATACGCAACACTTTTCTTGGCTCTTGTTACACACAATTTCAAGTTCGATAGAAGTTATTCTACGCAAAATTGAGTATATATATATATATATTCAATGTATAAATAAAATATGGTTGGATTATGTTATACGAAACAATATAGGAGTTGTGAACTACACACAACCCTGACTTGGCTTGCATTACACCCAATCACGACATTCCTCGATAGCGTGTGTTGTACGCAATACCGGGTTTTACTAAACAATGATATATTATTATAATATTGTTATGAACTAGCCGTTATGAAATGTGTTAACTAAATTTTGAATTTTATAACATTATTATTCATCTTACACATTTCTAGAACATGGTATAAAAACAAAATAATTTTTTCGGGTAAAATAAGTATTTTTCAAAAAATGCAGTTTTTCCGCCTTTTGATGGAGCACCAACATTAAATCTAGTTTTTCACATGTTTATAAGTTCAATTTGAAAAAATAAAATTCTTCTTTTGAATCAAGATATAAAAATTTACATTAGATAAAGTTTTGATATTTTTTCCGATAACTTTCATATTTTAATGAATAGTAAAAACACGCTATATTTTAATTAAAAACATTTTTTTCATCGTAATATATTATGTGGTTAAATTATAATATTGAATGGTTTTAAAGTATAAATAGAATATATTTTTACCATTTAATATAATGTTTGTCATTAGCATTGATTTTACCTTGAATTCGTAGGTCAAATCAATTCAATCTTTTGCAATGTTTTAAAGAAAAACCCGTTTTCTTTCGACAACGGGATTAATTTTAATTTAATTTCTGCATCTTTTGTGTATTGAATTTGGAAAAATGGATTCCATATTTGGAATAAGTGGGTCCAAATTATTTTAATAAGCTACTTTTTATTTTTGGGCATTGTGAATAGTAATTACGGTAAATTTTATTTACTATATTTAAAGGAAAATCAGGTAATTAAGGGTAAATATAAGATTATAAAGTTGACATAACGCTTGGAAAAATCATATTTTATGGATAAATGTAGACCCATATAACCTAAGGGTCAGATTAGATTCATTTTATGGACTTTTTCCATGAAAATAATTTAATTATTATTAAAACCAAAGAATGTGACAACATGTCACTTTCTTAAATCTTATAAGTATAATAATTTTAATTTAGTGATACACTTCATGAAAGTTCAAACACAAATTGTCTCAAAAAATCTAATACAATTATCTACGTCATAGGAATTTATTTAGAATTTTTAGGGATTAAATAATTATCATTTATTATGACACAATGATGATGCATTAATTGTCTTATTAATGAAATATTGACATAATTGATGTTATAAATGCCCAAATAAATGTAATTTGGGACTTTTTATGACTTACATTAATTTTATAGGTTCATACGACATGTTATTGTTGATATAAGTAACCTGGTTCGAACTTATCATTCTGTTATAAATTTCAGAAAAATCATGTACCAAATAGTGTCAAAATTGACATAAATTAGGTTTTAAAAAAAATATTATATTATTAATTGTTATTTAATTACTAAAAATATAAGGTTCGGCCAAATGACTTAGATAAGGATAGATATATTAATAATAAACAACTTGGGGTTCTTTTGGCATGTTATGGTACGTTTATTAACCATATAGTGTAAGAAAACAAAAATACACTATAAAGGTTAAATTATTTAACTTAGAGTTAAATCTAATTGATACGGTTAATATAATAACCTAAACTTGTCTAAATACTATTTTATGAGATTATTTAGACCCATACCAACTTTATATTCAAAATAAGACCCTTTGTAACCATTATAAACCGAATTTGACCTTAATATAAAATAATATTTTGAGATTTTCCTAAGGTACCCCTCTCCTCCCTTATAAAAGGGAACCACCTCCCTCTCCTCCTCACACCAATTTGAGCATTCAAGCTCGGCCAAACCCTGCTGAAATCTCTTCTCCACTTCCCTAGTATCATCCTAGAGGTCCTGGTCTTCTTCAAAGACCATCCTTAGTACATTAAGTGGAGGTTAAGTGAAGGCACGTCAAAAAGAGGTAATATCCATTACCGATCTTTTTCAATTTCTTTCTTCTTAAACTTCTTCTTCTTTAGTCGTTTCATGATAAAGTAATAACATAAGTATTTATTATATACTGCTATGTTATTATAAATAGGAAACAACTCTATTTAACCTTCTATCCATTCTACGGAAAAAAGAAATCACCGCGCGTGCGTACGTACAGAATATCGTCTCTACGCCGTGGTGTAATCTATTTTCCACCACCACCTTACTTGGATGGGTATAATGGTGTAAATAATGACTATATATAAGTATTATAATGTGATATTTATTCTCAAATATTATACATACACTCCAATAGAATTCAATGATCATAGGAACGATATCATCACTCGTGTGTACATACGGAATACCGTCTCCACGATTTGATGCGACTCGTTCTACATGATCTTCATTTCATAATGATTATATAAATGAATTTAATGAATTAATATGATATATGTTACATTAATACCATTCTGTTAATGAGGTATCTATAACCTAAAGATAAGAATAAGAATTTATTCGACAAACACGCATAAGAACAAAAAGTAATAAACACTCGAATAACCAGAAGTAATGAAATATTACTAATAAGAATGTAATAATATGACAATATATGAAATCATAACAATGCGTATGATTCTGGAATAAGTCAATAACATTATTTAAATCATTATACAGGAGATTCAGACACTTACGAAGCATATCGGACCTATGGTAAGGGAAATATCACAATCTCATTTTTATCCGAGATTGCTTATACGTTGGTATTTATTGGGGTGTATTTTATCATCCACATCCATGTTCCCTCAATATGTAATATTACTTCCATCCACCTACAATTTTTTAAAACCTATTTTACCCTTCGGTGAGTTTTTAGTAAAAGATATGAAATGAATCTTTTGTTGTTTTTCGTACGAGGTACTTTTTGAATTTTTCCGACAAATGTACGAGAAGAATGTTTTTTTAACTTATACGGCATGAATGGATTTTTAAAACATTATTTCCAAGAATCTTCTTTTAAAAGTTTTCAAGTTTATTTTTAATCAAGTTCTTTTCGTTTAAAATTGTATGACATGTTAAGAAAGGAAAATGTTTTTGGAGTAGAAAGGATATTTTCCTCAAGAATGGAGTTCAAGTGTTTTATCAAAATTATTTTCCATCTAAGATAATATAAGGTTCTATTTCTATACCTATTATTTCATTGATTTTATTATTTTGTGATGGAATTATTTTTATGAATTCCTTTATCTTATATGAATTGTTTTATGATGTCATGTTGTTTATGAAACCCATTTTTATTACATGGGTTATGCAATGATGTATGATTTATGATTTTTTGGAACACATAAGAATTGTATAATTATGAGATGGGTGGGACCTATATCTCCCTCCAATGCATTGGGTAAAGATTTTATATCTCATGAGATAGACATGGCTGGAACGATAGGCTATACCGGTTCAGTGAAACATGGCTGAAACGAGGTGTGAACTCGGTTCAAAAATGGACTTTTTCCACTAAGATAGTCTTGGACATGAGTCTTGACTAATAAAAAATGATTCTCTATGATTATGTGTATATGCCAAAAAGTTTCATGTTTTATGTTATGATTATTGGGATTACATTTCACTACTATGATTTATCCCATGTTCTGAAATTATGATCTCTTTTGCAGGTTAAGATTTCCAAAAGATATGTTCTTATGAATATGATGTGATTGATATTTCTTTTGTTTACCCTTGATGAGCATTTGAGCTCACCCTTTTATGTTTTCTTCTCCCCATGATATAAAGAAAGGATTTAGGTTTTAATAAAAGATGATCTTTATGGGAGATGTTGAAGATCTTTTACCATGATTAGAAGATTATATTCTGAGTTTCCAAAGACACTAAACTATTATGGTACTTGTGTGTGTGTTTTTGTTATGTATTAAGTATTTCGAAAAAGTAATGTAAAGTTCATGTACGTTAAGCTTAGGGTCTATAAAATATCCTTCTAGAATAACTACTTATAAGTAAGTATGATAAAATGAAAGTGGGTTATAATTATCAGTAAGTGGTATTATAGGTATTAATTCTATATATAATAAAAAGTTCACCTTTATATTTGAGTAAATTTCATTTTACTAAATAATGTATTGGATTTTTGGGTGATTCATTTATTTTCAGACGGATGGAATCAGGAAAATGAATGGTTTGGATTGATTAATTCAATTGAACACAATTCTGTTTCTTGATAATGTTTTTAAATGGATTCAAACTATAATTAATGAAAATTGGTGATTTAGAAAAGGTTTGTCACAATGCACTTGGTTTGATACAAATGAATTTAGTTTGGAATGTGTCTTATAACATAAAAGTGAATAAAACTATAGTGTGGCTGATAAAAACCTTTCAGACAGGTATAAGAAACCAAAAATATTGAAGAAAGTTAACCAGATGGAAATAATATTCATTATGAGGTTATATGAGTGTATTCATGCATTTAGTTTTTGGAATTATTTCAACTTTTTCTAGATCCACCTTGTGATTTTAAAGGATAAAATGAATAATAATTTTTGGGAAATTTTTTTATCATCCATTCTAGAGTCTTGTAAATCCATGGTAATAAATATTATTAGTTTGAGTTGAAAAAATGAATTAGCATTCATTAAAGTTAGGAAAATTATTTTCAATGAGGGGATGTAAAGAAATGAGTTTGAAACATATTGCATTGATATATTGAATTCCAAATGAAGGGTTTGATCTGCTAATCAGAAGAATCGTATATTGTCAGAGAGGAAACCATAAGAGAAGAGTAGAACAAGGATTTCCATAAGTAGTCATGTTTGTTAAAATTTTAGGAAGAGTGTTTTCATAGAGAAATACTGTTGTGATAAGAATTAAAAATCTTGAAGGTATTATTATGGAGAGCCATGTGACGAAGAAGAGACTAGTTTGATTACACTTCCAATTGACTGTACAAAAATATAATTTTGGATCATAGACTCCATTGCTTCTTTATATTCCATAAGATAAATGTATAAATATCACATTATAATTTTTAAATTTTATTATAGTGTAGCCTTCTGATGATGAAGCACATAGCATTGGGGGGAAATTTAGAAGTAAAAGTATAGTTGAATAATAGTAGTTTTCTCTTATTGGGAGAAATGTGTCTAGTTCTAAGTCTCTAGAAGAACATAATTTCAGTGGGTTTTTTTGGCTGAATTAGGTTTTAGAATAAGATTTATAGAAGTAGTATATAATATTACTTAGGATATTATGGTTATATCTAGGGGTAGATGATTTGGGTCATTGAATCTTACTGGAAGGGTAGTGGGAGTTACACTTTCGATAAAAAATATATTTCATGTTGGACCCTTTGTGAGATAGATGTTTTAATAAAAAAACTCATGCTATTTTACAAATCATAATAATACATATATTATATTTTAACAACTACTAATCATTTTAATGATTATTTATATATGAATAAATTATGTCACATAGTGTAATAAATTTCAATAAGTTAATAAATAATAGATATTTATGTTTTAGAAAACATACATGTATATATTGACATTTCATTATTAATTTCACTTAATCTAGAACTCTTTTATATAAGACAGACACATTAAAATATTTTTAGAGTCCCTGAAACAAATTGTTTTAAGGAGTCACTGATTGCTGACTCACCGATGAAGAAGTCACCAATCAGAGGAGTCATCGATCATAGAAGAAATTGATGAGGACTCACGGATAGAAAAAATGATATATATTTGGAAAATTCACTGATGATCGACCACACCAATAGTTTAACTGACCCACTGATGGACGACTCACTGATGGGCGATGCACCAATAGTTCAGATGACTTACCAATAAATTATTCAATGATGGAAGAAACACTGATTGTTCTAAATGAGTCACCAATGATGAATCACTAATTACCAGATATACCGATATCAAAAATGACTCACTGATACCTAGAGTCGCTAATACATATAGAAAGTATCCATAGATGCTCAAAGACCGATGCTGACAGATCGATGCAATCGACTCACCGATACTTGTGACTAACTGATAGTCATCGAAACTATTTTTATTTAATTAATTGAAATTTATAAATAATGTTAGTATTTAGAAAATTTAATGTATCTAACATTATATAATGTTGTTTGTGGGATATTCAGGAGATTGTACAAGTTACATTTATGTGGGGAGATCATTGTATATTTCAGACCACTAATTATAAAACAATTTATGATGAATCATTAGGGGGGGGGGTGCTGAAAAGTAGAAAGAAAAGAAAAAACAACTAACTCCATCAACTCGCAAGTGTACTATCAAAATCCTAAGAAATCAAAGGAAGAACATATGGGGAAATAAATAAGCCAAACAAAACATTCTAAGCTGACCTAAAAATCTTTCCAACAAAGAAGGTGAATATCTCATATGCATAGAATCTAGAACATAGAGGCTTTGACAAACTATTTTTTATTAAACCTCTAGAATAGGAATCACTCTACATTTCCTCAACATAAAATGAGTCCATATCGTCACCACATAACACACAATGACACCAAAACCTTTATTTAAATATTTATCTCTATTGTGTAAATTCTTTTAAATTTCTGAGTAGTGGGTGTATTTATTTGTTACACTCACACAATGTCATGTACGTAACTAGATGATTCCTGATATCCTTAAATGCAAACTATATTTACCCCTTTTTTATCCCATATAGAACTATGGAAGAGGTTTTGTGTGACCTATTTGTGATTTCCCACCAAGAACTGTGGTAGAGGACTAGTGTGTCCATAACAGCCATGTGTGTTGTTGTGAACCTCGATCTAGGGTGTGGATCAAAAAAGTTTATGAATTTAAACTTCATGGTAGAAGTTGATCACTAATTAGAGATGAATAAGTCTTAACTTGAGTCTCAGCCTATTTTTTTTATCAACTGTATTGTTACCTTTTATTTTTTACTTTGTCTTTCTCACATATATTATAAAACTAAATTGAACATTGATAGTTTTTTTACCAAGTTCTTATAACTATTCTGAACATGTAGTTTTGTTTCAAAAGTTGAATTAATCTTTATATTATTATAAGAACTAAACAATCTTTTTATATATTAATTGAACATTAAAGACACTTATAAATTAACTAAAAACTAACATTGATTATATTTTTAATTGGGGGAAATTTTCAAGTAACCATTTTTAACAGAAATTTTTATTGATACTCAATTAACCCCCCATATTCTGTAATCTACTCCGAAAAACATTCCAGATGGTTAAAAATTTGGAATAACACTTTCCAGAACATCATCTAGAAGTGTTTGATGATTATTATAGATATTGTTATACTAAAAAAGAATCAATCAAGTTTGATATGTGTGAGAGTTGTGTATTCATTATGAAACATAAAGATCCATTCAATTTTTCTAAATGAACACCTATATTCTAAAAATATATATATAGTTCATAAATATTTAATGGGACTTTATACAACTCATTCTTATGAAAAATATGGGTAATTTTTTACCTTTAATATTCTTTCCACGACACTTTATGTTAATACTTTCTAAAAAATTAAGGATAAGTGTATAGAATATTTTTCCAATGGAATTATATAGTGTAAAGTGAAACCAAAAGAAATTTGAATTTTCAATGGTTAGAAAGTGGTATTATGTTTACTAAAAAAATTTTCTATAATTACTATAATAAAATAAAAAATTGGCATGAGTAAACTATTCATGGAAAACTGAATATAATGTTGTATCTAAAAGTATAAATTAAATGATTATGGATTGTAAAAGTAATATCATAATATATTCCTGAATTCCCAAGGTGTTTTGGTTGAAGTACGTGTAATAACAATATAATTAATCAATAAAAGTGGTTCTACACCAATTTGTCATTTATTATTAGAAGAAACATGGAATGTAAATTCTCGAATAGTTTCTCTCCTCATTGTTATCATATGATTAACATATATGTATGTGGATGAAAAAAACCAAAATAATCTTGATTAAATATAATAGGCATGTTTCATTACAATTTATGGAGAGGAATATTATTGTTTTTGTCTTTGTAATGATGAGAGAAAGAGTGTTATAAAGATATATATTGTTGTCCTCAATGATAAGATCTTTTGGAAATGTCAGAACTCAAAGGACATGAAACTTAAAGATAAATGATTTAATTAAATTCATGTCAACCTAAATCGTAGTTTTTGAGGATTTCAGGTTTCGGAATGTTCAGATGTCATTGAATCTATTGAAATGATCCATAATTTAGAAAAAAAGTTAATAGGGCAGTGTGCAATATTTAGATGTTCAAAAAATTGATGATATATTTGAATGATCTTGATTTAGGTAATATCATTCAAGTGTTCTGGATGGAAAATTTCATGAATCTATAATTCCTGAAGAAGATGAAATGAATGTTAATTTATAGATATCATTAAGTATTATATGAAAAATGTAGAGGTATATAGATGATATAATTTTTTGTAATTTCAATATATGCAAAATGACTAGAGTTTCAGAAAAATGAGGATACTCTAGGTGATTCTAAAATGTAGATGATAGTAATCTTTGAACTGATGGATTCACTATGAGTGAATAACACCAATGAGCTAATGATATTACCCCTATGAAATAAATAACATGAGATGAAGTTGGTATTCTAGTTTAAGGAAGAGGGTGATAGAAGGAAAAGATATAAATAAATTTTGGTCGGGGAAGGGTTTTAATAGAATTATGGTATTTACTTCTCTAAGATATATTATTTGGTAGAAAAACACATTACCGTAAAAACTATTTCATGTTTTGTTTCTTCTTGAAATTTATACCTTGAAAAAAATGGATATGAAGATATATTTTATTCATGATTATTTAAAGGAAGAAATCATTATAACGAAACTTGTTGGTTTTAGGGGAAATTAGAATTAGGACATGGTGTAAAAACTAAAAATAACTCTTTAAGGATTAAAATAGGAAAATAGTTGTTAGAACTAGATGTTGTTTCCAAAATGAAAGATAATGGTATAAAAGGAAGATATTATTATTTCCATTATTACCATCATGATTTTAATATAAATGAATTTATTCTCGTAATTTTATACTAAGATGATATGATGTTGGTAGGTTATATGTTTATATTAATTCCAAATTTGATGGAGGGTCTGTTATAAAATTTTGATATAAAACTCTCCTAATGAAGATAAAATAATCATGGGCATTACGAATAAATATGGTTGGAAAATAATAGTTTTGATTTTATAATAGGTGGATTGTATCTAAAATATCATTGAGAGATTCAGAATAAGTTGAAGTAATATAATTTTGACATATCTCATTAGTTATTTTAAACATTCAAATTATTAGGTGCCATAAATAGATGATGAAAATTAGTAAATGGATATTTTTTATTATTCTTCAGTAGTTGGTAGTATCATATATGATATTGTATGTACATGTTTAGATATATTTCATACAGTGGAAATAGACCTCATATTTATTGATAATCCGAGGAAAATTCATTACGAATATATTAAGTTCATTATTTTATACCTCAATAAAACCAATGAAAAAATTATTTTTTTACTGATAATGATCCATTACAATGGTTTGTTTATTTAGAGATTGGGGTTGATTTAGATTCCCATAACAAAATATCATAATTTGTTTAAACATTCAATGAAACCACGTTCAGATTGATTTCTAGATTATAACAGGTTATTTCAATTTAAACAATAGCCGTTGGGTATATGGGTATTATAAAAGCAGGAAATGATATGGTGTGGTTGAGGAATTTTTTTTGGAGAACGTGGATAAAACTATATGATGGTTTTTTCTATTTTCTGAGATTTGTAGTTTAATTAATTTAGCTATGAATCCGACATTTAATTCAATAACTAAACACATTCATTTGAAGTACCATTACATCTAAAATATTCCAGAAGATGGTGAGTTGGTGTTGTAAAACGTAGGTAGGAAATTAAATTAGGCGGATATGTTTACTAAAAATATTGGGTCTAGAAATAATGAGGTAACATAATACTATATTTTTGATTGGGTGAATTGAAGGAGTTAGAGAAAAATTATAGAGAAGAAAATAATAATGATTTTTTTTAAAAGGTTGTAGGTGGTGTCGAGGTGTTTCATCTATTGGAGTCTTCAAGTGGGAAATTTTTGGGATTTTATGAAACCTTCTTAGGTTGAATGAATTGTTTTAAATTAATAGAGTGATTTTAAAATACCATCCATTTTTTACATTGTGTTAGTAGATGTGTTTCTTTTTATTTTTATAGATGATAATTTCCAGAAGGATGTAGTTTTTGATGAAGGATATTCTGATTAGTTCATTACAAGGGGATCTTGTTTCAAATGTTTGGATGGTATTTCTTGAAGATAAAATGTGTTCAATTTTTTGTTTTGTTTCCTCCAGATTATTATTACGGTTATCCTAAATGAATATTATTAAGGGTGATCAAAAATTATAAATGTTTAAATTATATACTCTAGCACTTCTCAAATATCAGTTTTACCATATGATAAGATGTAACTATTTTTTATCGGAGGTGAAAAGATTTTTTTAGGTGATGTGAATGTAATTATGTTTTATTTACTATTAATTCTATGTGTTTTTTTCCAAAAGGTTATAATTTTTTTATATTAATAAACCGATGCAATGTTTCTCGCATGGATGTAGAACTTTCATTCAAAACCATGAAAATAAAAAATTTACATTTCTTTCAAATATATTTTCATTTATGGTATGAATTTTTGTTACGTTAAATTTTTTTTATTTTATATCAGATAAGTGGTATTTTTTTAATTTATTTCTTCTATGTTTGGTAACATTATGTTTGGACAGTTCTATTCAGAATTTATATCCTCCAGGTGATTCCATAATGAATACTACTTATTTATTATCAGAATAATATCAGGAAGTATAATTATCAAAACAAACACACACGCCCAAATATATACAAAATTATATAATAAATTTCTTGTATATATATATAAAAACAAAAATACATTTAAAGATATTTTTCTACCAAAAACCACTTATAACCCCTGATAAATCTACATGGAAATGATTAATCTCCATATTAATTTTAAAATATCATTATAAAGACCTTTGAATTTATATATAAATAAAACACATATAATTTATAAGGAAAATATTCATCATTTTATAAAGAATAAATCTTTTATTAAGAAAATTTAAAATCCACTATAACCAGTAAATCAACATGTACAGATGAAGTGAAACCTCCGAGGATTGTAAGTGCAAGTCCATGAGGGATGATGCAACACCATGGGAACAAAATACACATAAAGTAAAAACTATAACCCACCTAGTGTGTAGAATAGGACACAATGTAGCAAGGGGAGGGGGAAATAAGAATAAAGGAGAGGAAGAATGAGGGAATGAACTCTTAACATGTAAATATGATGTAAGAAATCAGAGGGAATAACTATTGTAATTAGAGGGAAGACGAAATGAGAGGTGCACATGGGATGGAGCTTACTAATGATGTTAACTGAGAGAGGTGGGAGTATGGGAGGCACATCATTAAGGGGAATTTGGGGAGTAGTGTATGGATTTTACCTTATTTAAATACTAGGAACATTTCATGGTGGGTGAACTCTTATCCAAATAATGTGTTAACTGTGAACCCTTCCTAGAGTACACCCATATAGTTTTACAAGTTGGTTCCACAGTTTGGGAAACCATGTGAAAACCACAAAAAACACCACTATCACAATATTAGGCATACATTTACAATGTGGTTTCTGATAATTGTGCATAACCCATGGGCCTATAATTAAAACTTAAAATACAGATAAATGTTGAACATTTTATACTATAAACCCATTGAAAATATAATATCCCAATAAAAACTAATAAATGGAATTTGGTGCGGTGTTTGAAAATTATCCTTAGAATCATACTCTTTCCCATTATAATGTCCCCAAATAAAAAACTAAACCACATAATATGGACTTCCAATCGAAGAAGAAAAAAACCAATAAATAAAAAAACTCAATACTAATTCAAATCAATTCAAAACTGATACACATGAAATGAATTATAGCTTTATAATTTGAACTTCATAGACTAGTAATGGAATTAGAAAAATGAGTCTTGAAATGGGTATCCCCGTTATTTAAGGATTCTACAAAAATATTGTTAAACAAGAGATGATGTTCAAGGATTCCACCACCAAATATAAAAAGATCTATCGACTAGAGGTCATCGATTGATCACCCCATTTGGTTGTGAACATTAATTCCCTAAAATTTCCAACTATCCAAACCTACAAGCATCTATATTCCCCAAATCATAGACACAAACCCGGCCATCTGAAATGAAAATGAAGAAAAGCAATACCCAATATGGTTCTTCCCATTATTTTTGAACTGAAAATTGTACATCAAAAAAGAAATGGAACTGAAAATGTTCAAAATTTAGAAACTCAAACCTTCAACTGAAGTGAGTCATTAAAACTACCAATCATTAGTAAAGCATAAATCCCATAGAATAATAACATATTAATCAAATGAACACAAGGCACTAATAAATTCAAATGACAAAAAGTCCATAAAAATAAAATATTTTCAATATATGAACTATCAAAGAACTCACTTAAACCCTCTAACAAAATAATTATAACGTAAGGGGGAAGAAAAAAAGACTTTTACCCACCAAAAAAACATGGAATTTGACCTTGGATCAATGAATAAGTGAACCCATACCCAGAAAACCATTAATAGTGATCCTAATAAATTAAAACCAATACAATTGACTATGTAAACATGATGGTTTAATATATTCAATAGATAACCAAGAAAAACACTCATGGTGTTCCCCATGATCAAATGGAATGGAACAAACCTATCTATATACAAAGACCTGTAAGAATCAAAGAATATCAATCCACACTAATAGGGAATAATTAATCCTTAAATCATTATAATTGACAATAGATGGACTCACTAACTTGATTGTGACCAAGACCATTCATAGGGAAAATACTCTCAATGAAAGAGAAAAGGCATTAACCAATCAAACAAATTTGAATAAAAACACACATTTATCCAATATCACATCCCATTGTACAGTAGAAATTCAAAGGAGTGAATCAAAATTAGAATCCAAATAATCAAAGGATTAAAAAATCAAACCCCCTTTTGAAATCACTCCAAAATCAGCAACCTAAATGTTTAAATCCTTACGATCCCACATGAAAACCATTTTAAAATTCCAAGTACCTATTTAGTAAAAATTAGCACCTGCTCTTATCAGTCAAACCTATTTTAAATTGTATATTTTAAATTTCAAAACTCAAACCCATTTTGGAAAATGATTACAATGATTATTCTCCCCAAAAAACCATATATAAATTGTAATACCCTCAAATGATATTGGGTAAATGAATAAATTATATGAGTCATGTCAACAAGGTGCACCTTCCTTTTTGGGAGCCTGTCTGATTAGAACTCCACCGTAAATCGTGCTTGGCCTGGAGTAGTGATCATGAAGGGTGACCTTCGGGGATGGTTTCCATTGTGTGTGTGAGTGAGGACAAAGCACACTAGAAAGGAAATTTGTTGGCCTATGGGGACAGTCATTAGTCAGATGATGCGTTCGGGCACGTGGGTGGACCCTGGGGTGGGCTTCACATGTTTGTGGGGCCACTGGTGGTACCTCATAGGCCAGGACCCGATTACCATGTTAAAGTGGGGTGTCTGTGCGGTCACTGGGACTCGGTTGTTGCATTGGGTATTAGAGGGAGGTTCCCAGCCTTAAGTGTGGTGCACTACCTGGGTTGAGATATAGGGCCTACAATGAGGACATTGAGCTCTAAGGGGGGGGGGGGAGTGATTGTAACACCCCCAAATGATAAAGGGTTAAATGAATAAATGATATGACTCATGTCAACAAGTTTCACCTTCCTTTTCGGGCGCTTGTCTAATTAGAACTCCACACTAAAGAGTGCTTGGCCTAGAGTTGTGATCAGGATGGGTGGCCTTCTGGGAAGTTTCCCAGGGTGTCTGTCAGTGAGGAGAAAGAACACTGTAAAGGACATGTGTTGGCCTGTGGGGATATTCATTAGTCAGATGACACATTCGGGTACGTGGGTGGACCCTGGGGTGGGCCCCACGTGTTTGTAGGGTAACTGGTTGTACCTCGTAGGCCAATACCCGGTGACCATGTTAAGGTGGGGTGTCTATGTTGTCACTAGGACCCGGTTGTTACATTAATTATTAAAATCCATTTAAAAATTCAATAAGATCTCTAAAAAACCATTCACCGAATTTTTAATATCTAAAACAGTTTAATCCATCATAAAAGGCCACTTTTAATATATCAAAATACAAATTAGAAACCATTTTATCATCCCAAAATCTTCTTTCCCATATTCAATACCAAAATTATTTTTAATTTTTTAAACAATCCCTTGTAACCATAAAAAAGTTTATATGTCTAATTCAATTAAATAATAAGACACTGAATTTTTTTAGGTTTGACTGGTTTTTCTGTATGTCTTGGCCACATGGTTTAGATTACTAGGTACCTATCATTCAACCAGTAATGGAGGTCATATAAAAACATTTATTTAGGCTTCATATTGTCTTCTAAGCCATGATAGGTCACCTGGTGATTCCACTTAAACTCTCATTATCATCATTCAAAATACATTAACCCATTAAAAATTCAAAAACAATAAAAATCAGAACTCAATACCCAAAAAATCACATCCCATGGTATCACTAGGTTTTGTATGATATATAGTTTATTATAATCGTCCCATTACTCCTACTCGTGTCCTTAATAATCCTACTCCAATCTACAAAAAAACCACAAATCAAGAAGGTTTCTTCAGAACCGATAATCTATTAGAAACCAATGATATACACTATTTTTTTTAGAACCAACTATGACCACCCATCAATTGGGAACCTGACACATCATAACCGAGGGATTTACTCAATCCCTTGGGTTTGACAATACGCATTATTTACATCCAATATAATATCTGGTGAATATTTTACCCAATAAAACATATTTAAAATGAAAATAATTATATAGAAATTTTAGCATAACCCATCCATGCATTGGATGACCATGCCAAACTTAAATAAGAAAATTTATATAAATCAGAAAGTACAAATGTATATTAATATATATATATATTGAAGAAAAAATTACAATTTCAATCTTCTATCTCCCTAACTCAAGATAATCCATATCTTTTATAGTGATCCATTCTGTTTATACATAGATATTGTATCTAAATGGATAAATATTGATTATATAACATGGAAATCCATGCCATAATATTTTGTTTCTCATATCATTGGGTATTTGGAAACATAAAAATGAATTTCATAATATATATATATCATATCCCACTTATTTAATCATAAAATTCACCCTTCATAGACATATCATACTTAATACATTTCTTTATAACCTTGGGAAAGGAAACATAAGAAATGGGTGATCTCAGATTCTCATTAAGGATAAAATAGAGATATCCATTAACACATAAAAATGAAATATGAATAAGGGTATATGAAATTGATCATAACATCTTACCATGCCTATAAATTATCTTAATCTTATGTTATTCCATACATCATTATGGTTCATTAGACACATATCATACAAAGAATCCTGGATAATGAACATTGAAAGCATAATGTTTGCATAAGAAAGTGATTTTTTACAGTCCCATATGCATATAAAATCATTTTATTTGTATTAAAGTATAATTTATAAAGCCATCATTGTGGATTTAGTTCAATCCATAAATTATCATAATAGTCATGGTTCAGTCCCAGTAGTATTATTGTGGGCGTAGTCCCTTACTGAAATGGGTTTTCTCCCCATTCAAGTCATATTTATCTCATTCAAATTAAATGTTTACCTAATTTATTGTAGTTTTATATATTTACCACCATTAACATAATGAAAATAATACATATGTGTAAGAAAATATCAGATAATATTCTTCATGTCATAAACCATGAAAATAAATAATTTTCGGTAAGATTTTGGCATAGCATAACCCATGGAAATGAAATGGGTTCCAAAACCATTTAAACATTTCATAATAAAGAAAATCAACATAGATAACGAATAAATATGGGATACATAGATAATACCCATATTAAATCATAATTAGCATCAAATTATTTAATCATAGATTAAAAATGATTTTGAAATTTCACAGGGAAAATTTTCCAAGGAAATTAACCATTTTATTTGAAAATCAATATCATTCTAAAGTGATTCACAATTATAAAGTAATTTTTTTAAAAAATTATTTTAGATCATGTAAAGGATTATTAAAAGAAAAAATTACTCTTCAGGATTTGAAAATCTATTCATTTTATATAAATTAAATAAATATTCTTTATAGATTTTTGACAGAAAATACACAATGTACCTTCTTCAGAAAATGAAAATAATTTTCCTTTAAAACCATTTTATAAAATGTAAAACATGGGTAAAAATGACTTTAAAAATCACAGGGGAATTTTAAATACATTGTATAATTTTTCAAAAAAAATAAATACCTAATAAAATATTTCCTCAGTGAGAACATAAATATAAACAGTATTGAATATTAAAGAGATAGTGATATAAAATCCATTATCTAATGTTTTTTTATTCGAAATCCCTATAACCTCCTGTAAAATAAATTAAAACTAATTATACTTCCATAAAAGTGTCTTTTTAATAATCACTATATTATATATGACTCACTTATAACATTTTAAATGATCATTTTGTCATTAATTCCTTAATGAAATTTTTATTTTTTGATGTTAAGTGTTTCATTTATAGTGAGTATATCAATTCATTACATTCGGTCCTTGTATATTAATTTTGGTTAAATAATATAGAGAATATTTATAATAATTTTATTAACTTTATAATAATTATAAAATTATTTAAATTAATCCATTAAATTTAGATATATAAAAATAAATTACACCATTCCTAGAGATGGTATGTCGTACTTATGCATGAACACAATTGTCATTTATTGGAAAATGAAAGGAAAAAAGGTTAAATATTTAATCAAAATGAATGTATAATTATTATATTATATAAATGTTATATATTAATAAAATTATATTTCATTTCCATTCATTTAAAAAATAAATCAAAAATGATATCATATCACTTTTTGGATATAGAAGTTCACACATACACATGAAAGGAATTATTGTCTATCTATGGATTGGATGGTATGTAGGTAGATATGACAATATAATTCTTGTAATATTACTATATCATAAATATAATATATAAAAATAATCACATTACAGTGCCCATCTATAATATATGGTGATGAAAAATGAATTTTTTCACTGCGTAAAAATGGTAACTCAAACGTATAGACGAGCGATACTTTCACTTATATTTTGATGGAAAATAGGGTGTATAATAGTATTTTTTTAGAAAATAATAACATTTAAGAATATTTATGATAATTAAGATATTATTGTTTATAAATACTATATATTTATAGGGTATAATGTGGAGTATAAAATAATGTGATCTATTAAGCTGATCATGACTTCTTTGATTTCAATCTTTATATGTCCTCTAAAGGGCTCTCAGGTAGGTATTTTGAGAATAAAAAAATATCTAGGATTTGTATAGGGACGTTAATATGGGAAATCATCATAGTTTGGTTTCCATTTAATTCTCATTTCAATGTAAAGATGAGTGAGGGGAGGTCCCCTTTTCTAATTGACGTGAGGGTCAGTTTTGGAATTTCTTAAAAGATTTAATTATAATAAATTTATTCTGCATAAAAATACCCCAATATTGAAATTTATTCTACTATAAGGTATAATATGCTTTTAATATCATAAATAAATAGAATTTATATTGTTTTTAGTGTCATTGTAAAACTTATCATTTTGATTTACCCATAGTGACTATTTTTTATTTTAACTACAATAACTAGTTTTTTGTTTTTAAGGGATTAAATTATTACTTATAAATAAAAAATTAGACCATAAATGGCAAGTTAATGATATTTCAGACCATATAATATCCATATTATCTTATTTAAATATTTTTATTCTTTATAAATAATTTAATAAAATATTAATTTCATAAAAAATCATTATTGTAAATTTTTAAACTATTTATTTAATTTGGTATTAAATACATAAACGAAAAGTTGAAATTCTAATATATTATTTTAAAACAACATTAATGTGTAATATATAAATATTGAGTTTGTTTTGAACAATTAATTACTCAGATTATATCACTTTTAATAGTTTAAAATCATTTATTTTATTTTACAATTAATAGAATAAATATTTCTTTTTGTGTTGTATATGCATTTAGGGTATCTATATAACACCTAAAAAATTAAAAACAAATTTACAATATTAATATAATTAAATTATGTAATCAACTGATATTAATATTATTTTAGTACTAATTTTTTCCCCATGCGAACACATAATGAACATTAGAAACAAAGAGAGTGACATTTTGTAACTTTCATGGATTTTAATAATATATAACCCATATTTATGGAAAATATTCCATTAAAAATCCAATTTCAAGACAATGATATCTTGGTTTGAATTAGATTCATTCAATTATAATCGGGATGAATAATTCAGGCTTTATTATTTGTTTTTAATCCTGACTAAATAGATTCACCCTTTACCAACACTATAAATCATACCACGATTACTATTCATATTAACTGAAAATAAAAAAAAGGACTATTTACAAAATTTTGACCTCTTGATTATGAATATTTAAATAATTTTATCTAATTAAAAATAAAAAACTTCATAGAATTATTTTTAATGTATGTTTTAAAAATGAAATAAATACTTTTTTCCAAATGAATTCATTTTTAAGCATAAAACTGGATTTTTTCTTCTCTGATTACTAGATAATTATTTTCTAGATGTTTATATAAATTAATAAATTTAATAATATATAAATTTAATTTATATAATTCCATAATAATGAATAAAATTTATTATTATATAAATCATTCTATCAAAAAGGCAACTGTTTATTATAAAATCACTTATTATTATTATTATCCTTTAATAAATATTGAATTAAAATTATAAATATGCAGACATAGTATTTTTATAATTTACTTATTACTATTCATATCCTCAAATCCAACATGATGAAGAAATCAGACACATAATATTTATATAGTGTTGTATAGTTTGTTTACACATATTGTTGTGTGAAACATTAGATATAAATGAAATTATAATATTTAATGAGTATTATTTCATAAAAATATTATAGAGTTTCATTAAAACCATCCATAAAAAATTTTTAATTGTGATATTCATCACACAAATATAAATATATGAGGATTCCTTTTCCTTATTACGTACATAGGTTCCCATTAGCTTCCCCAAATTGGTTGTTTCGCCATAGAAGTTTGACCAGGTGAGTAGACATGTTTTATATAAATATATATGATCTAGAATCTCAACTAGATGTTCTTAATAATAAATATCTTTCTATAGTGATACAACCATCTATATTATGTACAATGGAAAAAATAGTTATATATTTCTTTAAGAGAGATGCACTGAATAAATCATTAAATTGTGAGAGATTAGGTGGAAGTTCCCAACAGTAAGATATCAACTTTGATATGATAAATAATTCATAAAGGGATAATATACCTAAGGGTTAAATTTTCATTATTTACAAATATATTCACCACTATCAAGGGAGATATTAATATGATTAACTTTTTGCCATCTTCAAACACTACATCATTATGATGATTGTTATCACAACTATTTTTTATAATCTGAGATGATATTAGGTGACATTGAATGGATATAACCATATATATCACTTCCTTATCTAGATAAATAACCAATACATTTCATCCCCCTTAATTAATTATAGCATCCTGGAGTTTTGATCTTCTAACTATATTGGGGATCATAAAGAGTTATATGAATGCTAGAGTAAAAACAATTATTGCATTATCATTCTACCAAATGAAGGTGTTAATCCGAAAAACATTTAAATTCCATATATTAATCTCACATAATGTCTTCTAGAGTATTAATAGTCTTCTCAAACTGACCATTATTGGAGGATGGAAATCACTATTGAAACATAACTCTATATCTAGTGTTTATTGTGGACTTCTACAAAATGTTGATGTTTACCATAGATACCAATTAGATAAAGTTGATAGTTCTACACCATTAAATATTCCACATCCTTGATTTATAATTAATTATGTTGATTAAAAAGAATATTTTATATGATAATGATGATGTGTTATGGCTTTGTAAGATGATCGACTAAAAACCAAATAACATTATTCCATTAATATCTTTTGGGGAGTTTGAAGAAAAAAACCAAGGTAATGTTTCCCATTTCCATTCTGGTATCAGTAACAGTTGTTATATAACCTTATATATATGCATCTCAACCTAATCATGATGACATACAAAACTTTTTAAAATATACAGTTTAATATCATTCTTCGTTCCATCTCACTCAATATACCCTTTTAAAACATTATACATTGTCGTGCTTCTAAGATAGAAAGAGAATTATGACTTGTCAGCTTGATCCATCAGTTCCTTATTCAAATTTATCATCTATGGGACAGCTAAAGGGTTCCCCAATATTATAATTTCATCAAAATCAAGGTTTTATTCAAGAAAATGTTTCCCCTTTTTTGTACTTCTACATCTTCCTTATGTGCATCTTTAATATTTAGAATGATAAATGGGTGAATACAAATTTGTGAATTATAATATTTCTCCTCATATGTTATGATCTAATGATACTTCCTTTGAAATCCTATAAATATATAATATTTTGTGATCCTAAACATAGTCAATATAGAATGATCATTTCAACTCAGGCAATCTCTTAGTTATTTCAAATTCCAAGAGTTGTACAGTATTGAGTAGTCAAAGTCTTTAATCAGCTACAACCATATTTTTGGTGTATGTTTAGATCTATATGAATGAAAAAATACATTATTATTTTCTGATATGTATATTTTTCACTCTTTTCACAAAATAAAATTCCTCTATACATTTAAGGTGAAAGATTCCATAGCTAACTCCAAATCTGAGTTGTGTAATATTTCTCTTAGACCATTGATTTATATATGGCATAAGATATAACCATATCATTCCAAATGATGATGAATCCAAATTACTTATTTGATGTGTCACTATAAAATACATACCCTTATCCACTATAGGGTAGTGAAATAATAGGTTTGTTAACTAGCATTTTCTTTTATTCCTTATAAAATTCAATACATTTATCTATTCAAATGTACTTGGATCCCATCTAATTTAACATTGTCAGTGGATTAGATATTTGTAAAAATTGCTTATAAAGAACCAATAATATCAATAAAAACCATGAAAAATATAGATCTCAATCCCAAGGGTTCTCCTTGGATATTTTTGTATAACTTCGGAATTTTAACAGCGTACTGATATACACTAACTTGTGATTATATGACCCAAGAATGAAATATTTTGAATAAAAAATGTGCAGTAGGTAAATTTTTCATTAATATGTTCCTTCCTTCAGGACTAATTCACAATAATAAAATGATCTTCATGCTATTCCTTTATATTTTAATATATAGGATTATTGTATATAAATACTACTATAAATGGATCATGATAACCTCTAAATACTATATTATCTAAATCCATGAAAATTGAGGAACGAATTAGTAAGACCAAATTGCATTACTATAAATTCATCATGTCCATACATGGTATTGAATGTTATATTTTTATTATCTTCCTTCTTAACCACTAATTTATGACATCTCAAGAGAAGATTATTTTTTATAATTATTGAATTTTCTGTATTTGATGAAAGAAGTCATCAATACCGGATTGGGGATACTTTTTCTCAATAATGATATTGTTATGTTTTTTTTTTGAAATAATTTAGAGTCTCATTGATCCATATTTCACCTTCACGGAAAGAAGACATTAACATCAATGGGATTAACATGGCTGAATGAATACCTTTTCATAGACTCTCCTAGACATTATTCTTCAATTCCAAGAACACAATCAGGGCCATTTAATATAGTGTTTTGAAAAAAAAGTTTTTCACAACGTATGAGTTATATTAAAATATAAACTTTTCAATTTAGTGGAAAACTAGAAAAATAATATTGAAAGTCTTCAGTAAACTCTTACACAATTGGAATATCATCATTTTTAACTTTCTCTCAAACAATATTAGAAAAATTCCCATTTTGAATTGAAATAATGATCCATAAAATGGATGTAAACTGATAGTAAGTTCATTTATGTTATAAATCCAATAGAAAATCATATTTTAGTTCATAATATCAAACATAAATACCCTTCCTTATAAATTGATATTTTATTTATTTAATGAAATCTAATCCATTCCCAAAAACGAAGTCCTATTTAACAAGGAGAAAATTGGCCAGATTTTCTGGAAACAAATTCCCCAAATTTCAACTGGAGAAAATATATAGAATTTGGATTTGTTCCTTATACCATTAGGACTTTTTTACATATAACTCAACATCTAATTTTTGAGTTAGTAATTTTATACCCACGGAAATGTCTTAAGATATAAATTTATGGTATATACAAAATGAAATAATAAAATAATAGTTCTATAGTGGAAAGAATGTATACTTTTTAACATAGTTGATATCTTACCCCTCATCAGAAATAATGATCACATGAGATTTTCCATTGCCTCTTGGATTAAGAGGTTATTGACATTAATTATCATCCACCTCTATATTTGATAATGAGTTTTCATAATTATGATACGTAATGAATGTAAATCAATAGGGTGTGGGCAGTGCATCCTATGAATATTTCTCTCTATTTTTATCATTATTCAACTTATTAACATCACTTTAGAATTATATTATTACTTTCCATTATTTATACACCTAAAACATTTACTGGTTCCATTAGGACAATTTTTCCCTTATTTACTTCAACATTTTTAACCAAAATGTAATCTCATATTCTTCTCTCTATGGTTTTTATATATTTATTGATTACATTTTTAATTTATAATTAAAACCATAATATTTATGGGTAACTCGATTCTATATATCCCCATTCAGATCACATCAATTTTTCTTTGAATGCTACTAAATTCTGTTATGGATAATTCCCACTAGTGGCTTCTTTTAATCCATTAAATAATCATTCCAAACTTACTTTTTCAAGGGAAGATAAAATTGATGCATACCATGCATATATTGAAAGATTTATATCATTGGTTCTTACATATTTATCATCTGTTTTATTTAACCCCATGAATTATTTCTCCATTTTTATAATAAGAATAAGAGTAATGTACTTATTAAAAAAATAATATTTTAAATTCATCATACTCTATCGAGTAAATTTTATCATATTCCCTTTTTTATTGATAAGAGATTACCATTTATCTTATTATCCATCTAAATGATAAATAACCAAAATAAAAGTTTCAATTTCCTAAAAATCCACTATAGAAAATATCTTCTTAGTTACACTAATCCATTTATCAGCAACTATTGGATCAAAAGACCCACTAAAAGCTATAGTTTCCTAATTAATGACTCAATAGAAAGTTTTTCCCACATTTTCTCATTTATAAGATCAACATTTTTCATATGTTGATAAATTTTTTTAATTATAATAGTTAAATTTTTTATTCCATCTTACATAAAATTCAATTTTTTAGGAGTGAAATCATTGTATTTTCCATTACATATACCTTTAACATAATAATTTCTGGTTCCATCCACAGAATAAAAAACATCATAGTGTGACCAACAATAATCATGGTTGGAAACCATGTAATCAAGAAAAATAATTTATTATATTATCTAAATCATGATAACTTCTTATATAACTCATTAGGATTAACAAAGATCATTCCTGAACATTAATAAAAAATTAGTATTTTATTATTTACTCCAATGTATCCCTGTGGATAATACTAAAGATTTACCATCTTAGCTTTAAAATGATGACTAAAACATTATATAATAACAAATATAATAGACCAAAAATTTCATACATATATATTACATATAAATAGATGAATATTAAATAAATAACATGATGATCCATGGAAGATTCATTTATGAAAATTATCATTAGAATCATGGAAGTATAAAAAAATGGTTAGTTAAATATCTAAATCTTCCCCAACCTATTACTTTATAACTAGAACCCTAATTAAAAATATAATACTTAATATGTTTCTTCATTAAATTGGGAACATTAACATAATAAAAGGATGAGTGGAGAAGACCAGTAAGGATAAACAAGGGATATATCAATGACCAATTAATAATAACATGAGCATAAGTGTACAATAACAAGATCATAACATTTTCAAACCATACCCGAAATATAAAATATAATTATATTATGTCATGGAACAAATAATTATAGTATATAAAACTTGAATATTAAGATAATCATAGAACATAACCCATAAATGCATAACATAGGCATAAAAAATTATTTGTTTCCTGAAAATAACAATATAAAATTATTTATTTAGTAATCAAGTATAATTTCCAAGGCTATCATAGTGGAATGGTTTCACTCCCCAAACCATTGTAGATGTCAAAGTTCACTTTCAAGACTATTATAGTAGAAAAAGTCCCTTACTGAGTTAGGTTTACTCAACCTTCCTTTCTAGTTTACCAGATGAGATAATAATCATCACCCAATTAATTAGAGGAAGATATTGGAACCAAAAATAACATATTGAAATTAATAATTTTTTCATCCCAAGGATCATTAAAAATTATTAAAATTATAACCATCAAAATATATAGGCTTTATAAATATTTCATCATAGCATAACCCATAGAAAATAAATGGGTTTCCTAAAATTTTTATGTTTTCATCATAATCCTAAACTATCCATAAAATGAATATAGAAATTATCCTTGGATCATGTCCCCAATAAATAATATGTAACATAAAAGTATTTCATCTATGATGGAAATTCTTCTAGAATATTGGTAATAATAGTTCCCGAGGAAAATTACCATTATATTTCGAAATCATATTCTTTTAAAATATATGATAAATTATAAATGAAAAAAAATCATTGAAAATATCCATTGGAAATTATATATGAAAATAAAAATAAAAATTTATTCATGATTTTGGGAAAACCCATTAATGTATGATATGTTTAAAAACCTTCTTTATTTATTTTTTCTAGAAATTATCAGTGTAAATAATTTTATTATTGGAAAATATATTCATTTAAAAAATTATAATAAAAATAAAACCATGGGTAAAAAATAAATATAGAAAAACAAATAAAAATGGTGAAAATTTAATTTTTTTTGAAAACATGGATAATAAAGAAATATTCTCCCAGGGGAATCTTAAACATAAACAATCCAAAATATTTAAGACATTGTGAAATTCAATCCCTTAACTTGAGTTCTGCTTTCAAAAAATCAATCAAAACTCTTTAATTATATATATATATATATATATATATTATATATACCTGATTAATTAGAATAATTATAATGTCATGTATGATCCCTTTTTAACATTTTGGCAACCTATTTTTATTATAATTCATTATTAAAATGTTTATTTTTAGGTGTAAATTTTTTTGTTTATCATGATTATATCAATTAAATAATATTGCTCCTTATACATTTATATTGGTTACATTTTCTCCATAATATTTGTAATGTAATGAAGATTGTATATAATCATTATATACATATTAATAATCAACCATTAAATTTATAGGTAAAAAATGATTTGAATAGTTCATGGAGATGATAGGTTATCTGTACCCATGGCTGTTATATTAAATTTCTTATTGATGGAATAGAATAAGGATATATATTAATTCACCTATATAAAATCATTATATATCATATATATTCATAAAATTCTTCATCATTATCATCCAAAAAATATAAATGAGAAACAAATCACATCGCTTTGTGGAGGTGGTAGTCCACACATATGAATGAATGACATTATGGTTTTCCAAATGATTGTATGGTAAGTAGGTAGATATCAAAATGTAATTACAGAACTATAATTATATCATAAATATCAAACATAAACATTAAACCCATCATAACACCCATCAATAATATGTGGTCCTAAAAAATGTACAATATCCTAATGTGGAGACATTAAGTTGAAAGTACACACGAGCGATGATTTCATTTAGAATTTCATATGGAATATGGTGTATAATAGTTTTTTAATAATCATAATATTTCATAACATTGAGGTTACTAAATTTCTTTATGCTAAATACCATAGATATATAAGGTTAAATAAGTGTTGAACTGATTGTAATTAGTTACAGTTATTACCAAATATATAAAATGAATCCATTTTATTTCCTAAAAAGGGCTCTAGGGATGGTATTTTGGGAATAAAAAAATCTCATTGATGAGGATATGGGTTTTTTAAGGGATATTTTATAGATATTTTCAATCTACATTACTCAATGTGTTGTAAAGAATTGAGTGTGGATGTTCCCCTTTAAAATTGAGGAGAGGTACATTATGGGAATTTATTAAAGGATTAAATAATAATAAATTCATTCTCAAGTTAAAATACCTCCAAGTGGAAATTTATTATAAGATATGGTATTATATTGTTGTAATACAATAAACCAATATGATTTATACATGTCTTGGTTACATTTTAAAATGTATAATTTTACGTAACCCTTATTTAAACCATTTTAATTTTAACATCAATAACAACTTTCTAAGTATTAGAGAATTGAAATTTTTTAATTCAAAAATTTAAACTGGATAATAAATTTTATATTTATAAAATTTAAGACCATATCATCACTACAATATATTATCCAAATATTTTTGTGATTTTAAATTAAATTATTAAAATATCATTTTTATAAAATATAATTGTTGTCAATTTTGACACAATTCATTTAATTTGACATAATGGATATAAATAAAATTATAAAAAATGAATATAATATTCTAATACTATAATAATATGAAATATTAATATATAAAATACAATTAACACTATAAATTTTCCAAATAATATTACTTTTGATATTTTATATTATTTATTTTATTTTTCCATTAATTACATAAATAATATTTAAGTGTTGTGTTAGAATTTAAGGCAATTACATAATACCTAAAAAATAAATACATCTACATCATTAATATAATTTTATTATTCAAAAAATTCCAATTAATATTCAATCATTATTGTATTTCTTCTCAATGTTAACACATAAAGGATATTAAAAATAAAAAGAGTGACAAACTGTAAATTTATTTGATTTAAATAATATATATGTAATTTTGTTGTCAAATTTTTATTTTAAATACTAAATTACAAACATATGGTTTTAGTGGAAAACTTGCATTCATATAATGATAATTGGGATGAATAATTAGGACCTCATCACTTATTTTAGTCTATATTATCCAAATTTACCCTTAACCAATGTGATATATTTTGTTACAGATACCAATCATATTGATTAAAAATAAAGAGGTCTTATATATTATATTTTATCATAAATATTTTATTATTTTTATCTTATTCAATGCTTATATTTGATAGAAATTAATTATAAAATATGTACATAAGATTTGAAAAAAACTTCCTTTTAGAAAAAAATCATTTTTAAAAATAAAACATTATTTTTTATCCAATCGAAATAAAAATATTTTTTAATGTTTAAAACATTTTATATAGTAAATAATATATAAACTTCATTGAAATACCTGACCAATTATTATCTTTATGTATTAATAAAAAAAGAATTTCTTGTATAATTATTTTTTTTAAACATTATATATATTTTTCAATATTATTTGTTTTTAATTATATAAATTTAATGGTTAATGAATTCATTTTCTAAATGTGTAGAATTTATATTATCATAATTGAAAAATTACTATTCATATCCACTAATCCAATTGTTATTTCATAATGACCACATAATATTTTAATAGTATTACGTAATTCATTTCAACGCGGTTTTGTGTGTAACCCTAGCTACCAATTAAATTAAATTATTTAAAGAAAAGTATTTCGTAAAAATATGAAGGTGTTACATCTTCAACAAATAAAATTCAACATTTCATATTTATCTCAAATTATGGAAGTAAACAAAACAATAAATACAATATTTTCATGATACTAGTATGGCACTCAAAATAAATTCTAAATTATTTGGATAAGTTGTCCTAGGTGACCTGAGGTCACTCTCCAACTAATGATCAACTCACTACCCAACAACCAAGAAATAAATATAATCATGAAAATGAAACGTGTTATACCAAAAATGAGTGATTATTGTAGACTTTTAGAATTAAATAATCAGTATAATAACACCACAAAGTCTATGCATTTTAATTGTTAAAAATTGATCATAAACAATTATATTAATATAAAATAGAAATATAGATTCGTAATAATTAGTTAAAAACCGACACCACATTTGAATCACTTTAAAAATCTCATTTATTTATATTAAATGTAAAAAAATCATAAAGCTAAATTTTCATGCATTGGCCCATTTTAATAAAAATACTAAATTATATTCCACTTTTAAAAGCCTCTTTATAAATATACCCTTTTTAAAATTCATATATAAATTCATATAAAAAATCTAAATTCAGGATAAATAATCCTATAAATTAGAAAATTAGTAAAATTTTGTAATAATGAAAAATTATCTATATAAAACCATGGGAAAATAGAACAAAAATGGTAATGAAATGGTCTAGAAAATCCTTCATTTAATATTTTCATCATTACATAAACACCTCAAAGTCACTCAATATAGGGGAAATTATATATTCTTTTACCAAGTAGTGTTATTCCATCAATTAGTGAAAATTGTATCACATCAATGGATCATGGATTTTTCACATTTACTATACCATCATAATTAGTTTCAAGGTATCTCATCCCATCAATGGTTACCATCCCATGTAACTTGTGTTCCCATATGGTTTTAATATATCAAAATAACCCTTTTATGTGGTTTCTCATTATGTAACTAATAAATTATTATTAATTTTTTAAAAATACACTTCATTCCAATTACACCATTGCACTTAAAAGGATTCCTCAACAAATGTTTTCCTTTTAATCAGTCCATTTTCACATCCTCAAAATTTTATTTTTCAAGGGCCATATAGGCCTTCAGTTTCAAAAAAAAAATAATTAAAATATAGATATATGTACCATTATATAATATTAGGTGAAAACTTGTTTGAATATATATTTAATTACGAAAACACTGGTACATGTATATATATATACCTACATAAATATGTATATAAAAACATGATTTTATAAGGATTTATATACACAAACACAATCTTATAATGTATTAGAAGCTTAATTGAAAACATGTGACCTTTATAATTTAATTTTAAATCAGACAAAATGCTTTTACTAAAGCCAAAAGGGCTAAAATAATCACACAAACAAAGTGAGAACTCTTAAAAACACTATAAAATAAATGAAACAATGAATAATAAATAACCAATATATAAATATTTCCAGAGACACATCATGATATATTTAATGTTTTTTTTCAACCAAAAACCTCTTAATACCCATTTTAAATCTATCTATAATTGATGAAACCTCAATTTAATTATATAATTTATTTTGAAGAACGCCCCAATAATTTAATTAAATATAAAACATACATAATTTATATAGAAAATAATTTTATGAAGCTCATGAATAAATATTTTCTTAATAATAATAAAAATGCATGTAAACTCCTTCATGGTTCATTTTTAAATGAAGTGAATCCTCCAATAATAGAGAGTGGAAGACCTTGAGGGAATATCTCAAACTATAAGATCCAAATCCACATGAATTAAAACCAAAAAATCACATAGGATTATACCTATTACATAGCAATGGGAGGGGATGGAGAAAAACATGATGAAAAGGGAGGAAGAATGAGGAGGAAGGAAGGAAACACTAAATAGAAGATATCATGAATTAAATTAGATGAATAATATATATAATAAAATGGTATATGGGATGATAGGTTCATAAGGGTTCTGTCTTCTGATATGTCAAGTGAGAGGGGAGGTAGGAGTGGAGGTACATGATTTAGAAGAAAATAAAAGAAGGATTGATTTTAAAAAATGAATTTTTTAAAATTTTGTCGAACACTTCATGGTAGCCATAGGGTTTAAAAACCATCTAAGTACATTGATCCATTCATTAGGAACACCAAATATTTCACATGGTTTGATAAAAAAATTGACAGTGAAAAACATCATTATCATGGCACAGACATTGATGTATTGTTTTTCCATGGTTACTAACAACCATGAATAACCCATGAGTTTATCATAAAAACATAAATAAATAAAAAAATTATAATTGGATTGACATGAATACCAAATAAAATATTATTATCCAACAAATAAACAGAATACTAAATGAAATTAGTGTTGGTGTGTGACACAATTATCTTGTTCTGAACTTCCCCTAACTTTAAAATTTCAGGGGTTTTTTCACAGTTATATTCATAGAAATAATTTTTCTTTAACTAAAATATCCAATTTCCATTTATAGTTATTATGATATATATTATAGTTAATTTTAAAAGATTAAATGTGACATTAAATAGTTTGTATATTCTCAATCATCACTTGAGCACTACCTAGTCATGTCAATATTGGCTCCCCCACATATTCATAACTTGTTAGAGTTCTTTACCTTTTCCATGTAGAACCTCATACAGTTCTATTTTAATTATAGAATGGGTGTTTTTTATAAATAATATACTTGACAAATGTATTGATCCAAACCCCCTTTTAATTTTTTTGAATAATAACACCACATATCCTTTATAGTTTTAATGGTGCATTTAGATTCACAATTAATATGAGGAAAATAATTATTATTAAATTATAACTCTATATCTGAATAAAATTGATTATTTTTTAAAAACATCCGGGTGATCCTCAAATCTCAATATGATATAATATAAAATGATACACCATATGTCATTAGCACTAACCTTATGTATATTTTGTAATGTCAACTATGGGATAAATCTACTTTTATAGAAATAAAATGATCTGAATTCATATAGTGATAGAATGAAAAACAAATACCATTATAGGCATTATATTTTTCGGGGGATTCATAAGAAAAAATTATTAGTGATATTATAATTTTTATTTATTCTTATAGTGTAACACCCCAGGTAAATAAAGAATATGAAATTTTCATATTTATCCATATTTGTGAATAAAGTATTAATATGACTTTAAAGGGGACTCTATGCTCGATGGCGTACCCAACACGCAACAACGAGTTTCTTGGGAATCTTACGTTGCACTCTAATAATAAAATAATATTATTTTTAAATGGTAGTTAACATGTAGCTGTTGTATTGGCGGGAATGGATATAAATAACTAAAATATGATTATATATGTTTTTAAATGTTTTTAAATTTATCCAATAAAAGATAAAGGCTTAAAATACGGAAAGAATTCAATTTTAGGCGTATATGCCCTAGTTTTCACTAAAGGTTCACTTATCACCTTTTGATGTTGAACCATCATTAAATATAGTTTTGTTCACTCTTAAACATTTCTTTGGACCAAATAAAACTCTTATTAAGAATCGGGACATCAAAATTTACTTTGTGTAAATGTTTTGTATCTTTCCGATAAAGTTCATTTTTTTAATGAATAGTGTAAAATGTTGTATTTTAATTCAAAACCTATTTTTAATCTAATTTATTTATATGATTAGATTATCTTTTGAATTGGTTTTAATGTGAAATTAGAATATATTTTTACCATTAAATCCAATAGTGGTCGTTGGAATTAATTTCACTTTGAAAACAGACTTAAACCAGTGTCAATCTTTTGATACTTATTGTTTCATAAAAACACGCTATTTGCTCTGACAGTGGGAATTAACTATTAAATTAATTAATGTGACTTATATTATTTGAATTTTGTAAAATAGACTTCATTTTTGAATTCTGATTTCAAATATAGCTTAGGGTGAATTTTTGGGATTTTTCTCAAAAACATCAATTTTTTATGAATAGTGACACCACTAAGTGGTACTTATAAAAACTGATTTTTCCGTTTAAATGAAATTTTTCCATCTTTGTGTTTTTAATTTCAGAAATCAAACATACATGGTTTTCATTAAGAAGTAAAATATGGTTCAATGATATTATAATAATTTTTTGGTGAATAGTAACTTATTAAGTTCTTAATCGCGATTAGTGATAATTAGTGTAGTTTAAGGTAAAAATAATGCTTTAATAATATGATATGAGCTTGACACATGTCATACCCTCATTGGTTGTTTCATGGCCGACCAAGACAAGCCATGGGTCAACTTGGGGACCCCATGGAGCCACTTTGTTTAGGAAATGACATAAATAACTTTTTATTTAATGTAAAAGTAAAAATGACACAAACATAAAATGTTTTACGAAGAAAAATTTTACATGGGGTTATAAAGTTCATATTTTTGATTATAAATAGTCATTGGAATGATAAAACGATTTCCTAAATCATAGTATTTTTTTATAATTTTTAGACTTTAAATAAATTAAATTATTTATGACATCATGATGATGCAGCAATGACCACATTATTTAACGATTTAAATAAAATGGAAAGATAATGAAAAATATAAAACCTACACATGGAAAAAACCAATTGGATGAGTGGATTTCAAACCCTTATCACCTTATCCGCGAATTATATCAATGTGGGACCTTTTAAAACCGAAACACATTTTCAAATAAAGTAATATTTCTTACATTCCAAAAGTGCCTCTTCTCTCCTCTTATAAAAGGCCCCCACCTCTACTTCATTTCACACACTCCTAAAGCCATTGGCTCGGCCAACCCCTGCCCATTTACTCTCTTCACATATCTATCCTCATCTTAGAGGATTACCTTTGGGAAGAATCCTTTCAAAGGAAGCTTTTAGGCTCAAATCAACAAGAGTTACACTTTTAAAGGTAATTCGTTCTCTCATGTTCATTTGTTTTATTTTTCTTCTCCAACCACCTAAACTCTTTTTATTTACTTCTTTTGTAACAACACCATTATCTTCAATATAATAGGATTTTGTTATAAGATTTATTCGAGCTACACTCTCACACAACTACATCAAATGGTTAATGAACATACGGTTTCCGTGGATGGCGAAATTCTGCCTCCCGAAACGATGATTGTTCAATACTCATTTAACACCTTCAAAGGTGGCCATTATGAATTCACTATTTTAATATATGATATATAATTTGTTTATGTTTTCCTTAAGCTTCTGTGTTTATCATTTTTGTCATACCTTTATGGTTTCCATTATGGGTAAACGCGATATCTTCATTTAAGGAAGTGCGGACAACCGCCCCCTCAAAGTGATTGATTCGTTAATGCCATACATGGGACGTATAAAGGATGGATTTAATGTTATTATATATGATGTTATACTGGAATTATAATATACCTCTATATCATTATTATTTATTTCCATTAAATTATGAGATAGAAATGAAAGTAGCGTTCATGCGTACGTACGGCTTACCGTCTCCATGAACGGTGCATTTCATTTCTTATCCCCAAATGTAATGTACTATTAAAAGTACATGTATATAATGGATATATATAATTAATGTTACATATAAATGGTTAATATAATTCTGGAATTAAAATATACATACCTCTCATATAGTTTTAATTCCATTAATACGACATAGAAATGAAAGTAGCGTTCATGCGTACGTACGGCTTACCGTCTCCATGAACGGTGCATTTCATTTCTTTCCTCTAAATGATTATGTGATATTATAAATACATGTGTATGCAGGATATATATGATATATATGATATCCAAATCAGTAATGTCATTTTGGATATAAAGAAACTTTGACCTCATGAACAGCATGTAATTGTAAGAAGTCCACTTTCGACTTAAGAACCAAATATCGACAAAACAATCATTATTAAATTAATGATTACATAATGATTATAACATGGAAATAAGTGATATAAAAGGAATAATAAGATTTATAAAGGTTATTAATCAAGTAGAAATTAACTCATGTTTATTATTCAGGAGATTAAAGAACGATCGAGTCAAGTCGGACCCGAGGTAAGGGATCCTACTCCTCTCTCTCTTTTTAAGTACACACTTTTATGTCATTCCTTTTAAAGCACATATTTCTTGTTATTAGGATGATATTTTATATTATACTTACTGTAATTTTTATCTTCATGTGATGAGAGACCCTATTCTCTCTCATAAATCCATTTTGGAAGTTTTGAGTGGCACCGTTAGGCTGCCGAACTTTCGTAAGAGATCTAACCTCTCTCTTTCTTTTTAAGTAGTCTCCTTTATGTCACTTCTTTTAAGATCCTCTTTTTAATGTTGGTGGATGCTCTTTTAACTTCATCTTGATTTACATTTTATTTTAATGTGATGAGATACCCTATTTGATCTCATCAATCCATATTCGGATGTTTTATGTGGCGCTGTTAGGCTGCCGAGTTTTCGTAAGGGATTTTTCATCTCACTTTAATTCCCATGATATTTATGCTACATATTCCACAAATTACATTGAGTGGTGTATGTACTGCCCATTATTCTACTCTTTGTGTAATATACTTTCGTTTATGAGTATTTACATCAATGATCTATTGTCCTTATTTCATGGGGTGTATGTTTTGAAAGATACCCAAGTCGGTAAGGGAACCTTTCACCCTCCTCTTTTTTAAAAGACTTATTTTGTTGGGTCTTTTAATTTACATATTTTTATGTTGGGATATGTTCTAATATATCCTTATTGATGTAAATTTTATGTCCAAGTGATGAGATACACTTTTTATCTCTCATCAACTCATTTTGATGTGATGTCGTTAGGCTGTCAAGGGAACTTTTTAACCCAATTTTGATTTCTTTGGGTTCAACATGTAGTCATTGAATATGTAATCCATTGAATATGTGTGAATGACCTTTTATTGTTTTACACTTAATATCCACTTATATTGGGTGTATTTATATTTGTCACACATATTTTTGAGATTGTTTTTTCCTTAATTTTAGGATACCTTCTCTATAAGGGATTTCATCACATTTGACATTTCTATTGAGGGTTCATTGTTGTTATCCACCAATTCACTCTTATATGGTGTATATACTGTCCTTTGGAGTATTATATCATGAATAAATTTATTCTCATGATATTATAAAGTTCTGACTAAATGTTATTCCTCAATTATTGTATTCAAGTGTCTCTAATTTTGTTAAAAACCCCTTTAACCAAAATATCGTTTTAAATGTTTAAATTATTTGTTCTTATTAATATCCATGTTTTCAAAATGGTTTTAAGGATTTATTTATATGGATATTAATGGTTTAAAATTTTAAGCTTCAAGGTGGTATGGGACACTTTGATTCAAAAATCTCTTTATTAAATGTTTTAAATGGTTTTGGAAATGGTTTCTTTTTGAATGGATTCATTATTTCAATATACTAAAATGTTATATTGTGATTGAAATGTGGAAATGTTATGTTTCCTTTATCCATGTTTTATGTGATACATTTATGTTATGGTTCTTGAGCATTGTTATGAAAACGGGTGGTTCCGTGATAAACTAAGGGCGGGTGAGCCCTATATAGCTCTCCAATGCATTGGGTAACGCGAAGGAGTGAAACGTTAGGGTTTCTCCGAAGAGATTTAGGGAATATACTGTGATGGGTATTCCAAACATAACCAAGAGGGTTACTCCCTACGTAAGATAGTTATGAATGCCTCAAGTTACCTTTTATGTCTTATGATTTCTATGATTTATTCATGGTTTGATGAGGAATGTTAAAGTGCCTTTGTTTTATGGGTAATGTATGATTTCATTCTTATGTATATATGAACTCGTGTTTCCTTTACATATTTTTATAACCCTTACTGAGATTTTTATGCTCATCCCAAGTTTTTGAAATGTTTTTCACAGGTCAAGGGAAAGGTACATGATGTGATGATAGTGTCAAGGATGTGTCAAGAAAGAATCCATGTTTTATTTTAAATATGTTTCCGTTGATGGGAAGAATGAATACTGTATTTTATGTAACCACTTTGTTTTAAATGTGGAATGTAATAAAAGTTTCATGATCTAATTCTCTAAAACTCTAAACCTGAAAAGATCCTCAATGTGAAATCTTGTAATAACTCAAGATTATGTAAGGTTTAAGGCTGGGTCCTTATAGTTGGTATCAAAGGTCGGTTTAGATAACTTTAGAGGTTAGTGTATTCTTTAAGTATAAGTGACATTACCATAATGGTTAGGATTTCAGAAGGAGTCCTAGTTTTAGATAAAGTGAATGAGTAAGAATAACTTAGTGTTTATCTTCCTCATTAGTACATGATGGTTATGTTGATATACTCACACTGACCTTTTTGGTTTTAGTAAATGGCTGGATCTAGTAGGCACCAAAGTGACAACGTGTTTGAAGGAAACTCATGGTTCATCTAAACCAACTATCAAGGAGTCATGATCAACCACTTCAACCTTGTTGAGTTCTCTAATGCATCATGTATGATATGGCCAACTCGATGTGGAAATTCAGGTAATAATAATTAAGGTAACCATTAGAGTTTATATGATCCTTACTCTTGAGGTAATTATGGGTTACTATATGTTATGATGGAAATGAAAGGCATGAGATAAAATTGAGGTTAAATTATGTTATGGTTATTTTTGATGGTTTTATCTCATTTTGGGGAATGTTTTAAGAATTATATAGTTTTGGAAAAAGGACAATACGCAGACCGTGTGACAAACCGTCGTGTCGGACAAAGTTGTGGGAATCGAACCCACAACCAAAGTGAGACTGGTATTTATCACCTACCACTGGACTACGTGAAGTCCCTGGTTAGTTTGACCGATTATTTTTAGTTAGATGATTTTATGAATTATGAGTATGTTTATTTTGGGTTATTTATGAAAATGATTAACATATCATGGAGGATATGTGATTAGGTTAATTACTTTTCAATACGAGACTTTAGGAGCAACTGATATTGTTTGGAGACAAATGTTATGATTTAACATGGTAGACTATGTGACTAAATCCTTTAAATATTTTGGTTTCAATCTTAGTTTGGTTTAATTTGAAGAATTGTATGGACAAATGGTCCTCGTTGAACTTTGGGTTTTGTTGGACAAATTTTGGAGATTAAGAATAGATTTTCTTTTTATAAAGGGTTATCCTTTTCTGGATTATCTGACCTTGTACTAACATTTCTGGTTTTGGTTTTGGTTAATGCCTAATGACATGGGATGTATATAGTTCTCTTTGGTGAATTAGGTGATTCTCTAGAAGTTGATTATAGTACTCTTAATGTGAACAAGTCTTCCTAAATACTTGTCTTTTGGAGAAAATATGAGTTTGTGTAAAAGTTGAAAGTCAACCTGATAAGTGATTATGTTTCCCTATGAATAAATTACTCAATAAAAAGTAACTTAAAACAAAAATGTTGTCTATTAACTTTTCTTACTAGGGAATCGAATACCGTTTAACCCATCACAAGTTTGTGATTTTCTTGTGGTTAACTTTCTCCTAAACATGTTTTCTATCACTCTCCATCAGAAAATGACCCTTTGTTTTTTCCTCCATGTCCATATTTTCATACTTGGAATCCTAGTATGGCTTAACTCGGGTGACCTTTGTACTTATCCTTCTTTATTTTAAAGTGATTGTTTTACCGACTCTTGTTCCGATGTGTGACTTTCAAGGATGTTTCCAAGCGCAATTTTAAAATTGCGAGGACGCAATTCCCAAAAGGGGGGAAGGATGTAACACCCCAGGTAAATAAAGAATATGAAACTTTCATATTTATCCATATTTGTGAATAAAGTATTAATATGACTTTAATGGGGACGCTATGCTCGATGGCGTACCCAACACGCAACAACGAGTTTCATGGAAATCTTACGTTGCACTCTAATAATAAAATAATATTAGTTTTAAATGGTAGTTAACATGTATCTGTTGTATTGGCGGGAATGGATAGAAATAACTAAAATATGATTATATATGTTTTTAAATGTTTTTACATTTATCCAATAAAAGATAAAGGCTTAAAATACGAAAAGAATTCAATTTTAAGCGTATATGCCCTAGTTTTCACTAAAGGTTCACTTATCACCTTTTGATGTTGAACCATAATTAAATATAGTTTTGTTCACTCTTTAACATTCTTTTGGACCAAATAAAACTCTTATTAAGAATTGGGACATCAAAATTTACTTTGTGAAAAATTTTGGTACTTTCCGATAAAGTTCATTTTTTAATGAATAGTGTAAAATGTTGTATTTTAATTCAAAACCTCTTTTTAATCTAATTTATTTATATGATTAGATTATCTTTTGAATTTGTTTTAAAGTGAAATTAGAATATATTTTTACCATTAAATCCAATATTGTTCGTTGGAATTAATTTCACGTTGAAAACAGACTTAAACCAGTGTCAATCTTTTGAAACTTATTGTTTCATAAAAACACGCTATTTGCTCTGACAGCGGGAATTAATCATTAAATTAATTAATGTGACTTATATGTTTTGAATTTTGTAAAATAGACTTCATTTTTGAATTCAGAATATCAAATATAGGTTAGGGTGAATTTTTGGGATTTTTCTGAAAAACATCAATTTTTGATTAATAGTGACACCACTAAGTGGTACTTATAAAAACTGGTTTTTCCGTTTAAATGAAATTTTTCCATCTTTGTGTTTTGAATTTCAAAAATATGACATACATGGTTGTCATTTAGAAGTAAAATGTGGTTCAATGAGTTATAATAATAATTTTTTGGTGACTAGTAACTTATTATGTTCTTAATCACGATTAGTGGTAATTAGTGTAGTTTAAGGTAAAAATAATGCTTTAATAATATGAGATGAGCTTGACACATGTACTAACCTCATTGGTTGTGTCATGGACGACCAAGAAAAGCCATGGGTCAACTTGGGGACCCCATGGAGCCACTTTGGTTAGGAAATGACATAAATAACTTTTTATTTAATGTAAAAGTAAAAATGACACAAACATAATATGTTTTACGAAAACAATTTTTACATGGGGTTATAAAGTTCAGATTTTTTATTATAAATATTAATCGGAAATATAAAATGATTTCATAATCATAGTATTTTTTTTAATTTTTAGACTTAAAATAAATTAAATTATTTATGACATCAAGATGATGCAGTGATGACCTCGTTATTTAACGATTCAAATAAAATTGTAAGATAATGAAAAATATAAAACCTAAACACAGCCAAAACCAATTGGATGAGTGGATTTCAAACTTTTATCACCTTATACGTGAATTATATCAATGTGGGTCCTTTTAAAACCGAAACAAATTTTCATATAAAGTAATATTTCTTACTTTCCAAAAGTGCCCCTCCTCTCCTCTTATAAAAGGCCCCCACCTCTACCTCATTTCACACACTCCTCAAGACTTTGGCTCGGCCAACCCCTGCCCATTTACTCTCTCCACATCCCTCTCCTCATCCCAGAGGATTACCTTTGGGAAGAATCCTTTCAAAGGAAGCCTTTAGGCTCAAATCAAAAGGAGTTACACTTTTAAAGGTAATTCATTCTCTCATGTTCATTTGTTTTATTTTGCTTCTCCAACCACCTAAACTCTTTTTATTTACTTCTTTTGTAACAACAACAGTATCTTAAGTATACTAGTATGTTTTTATAAGATTTATTCGAGCTACACTCTCACACAACTACATCAAATTGTTAAAGAACATACGATTTCCGTGGATGGGGAAATTCTGCCTCCCCAAACGATGATTGTTCAATACTCATTTAACACCTTCAAAGGTGGACATTATGATTTCACTATTTTTATATATGATATATAATATGTTTATGTTTTCCTTAAGCATCTGTGTTTTTCATTTTTGGCATACCTTTATGGTTTCCATTATGGGTAAATGCGATATCTTCATTTAAGGAAGTGTGGACTACCGCCCCCTCAAAGTGATTGATTCGTTAATGTCATATGTGGGACGTATAAAGGATGGATTTAATGTTATTATATGTGATGTTATACTGGAATTATAATATACCTCTATATCATTATTATTTATTTCCATTAAAGTATGAGATAGAAATGAAAGTAGCGTTCATGCGTACGTACGGCTTACCGTCTCCATAAACGGTGCATTTCATTTCTTATCCCCAAATGTAATGTACTATTAAAAGTACATGTATATAATGGATATATATAATGAATGATACATATAAATTATTAATATAATTCTGGAATTAAAATATACATACCTCTTAAAAACACGCTATTTGTTTTGACAATGACAATTAATTATAAAATTAATTAATGCAACTTATATGTTTGTAATTTATTAAAATATACATCATTTTTTAATTCGGAATATCAATTATATCTTAGGGTGAATTTTTTTTCATTGTTCTGAAAAACTTCAATTTTTAATGAATAGTGAAACCACTAAGTGGTAATTAAAAACTGATTTTTCGTTTAAATGAAACATTACCACTTCTGTTACTTTATTTTCAAAAATATTACATACATGGTTGTAATTAGGAAGTAAAATTTGGTTCAATGGGATTAAAATAATTTTTTTGGTGAATACTATCTTTTCAGTTTAATTAATTTTGATTAAAGGTAATTACTGAAATTTAAGGTAAAAATGATATTATAAAAATATTAAAATACCTTTAAACTTGTCCTACCATTATTAGATGAGTCATGGAAGACCACGAAAATCCATGGGTCAACTTGGGGACCCCATGGAGCCACTTGGGTAAGAAAATGACATTAATTACTTTTTATTTAAAGTAAAAAAAAAGTGTCACAAACGTGTGTTGTTTTACTAAAACAATTATTATATGGGGATATATAAGTTATATTTTTGAATATAAATATTTATTGGAAATATAATAATATTTCCTACATCATGGTAATTTTTTATAATTTTTAGACATTAGATAAATTAAATTATTTATGACACAATTATGATGTAGCAATTACCTCATTAATTAACGATTTAAAAAAATTTAAAAGATAATGTCAAATCTAAGACATAAACTAGTCAAAAAACTATTGTATGAGTATATTTCGATCCCTTATTGCCTTATCCTCAAAATATATAATTTTGGGAACTTTGAAATCCGAAAAGTAATTCATACTAAAGTAACATTTCATTACTTTCGATGAGTGCCCCTCCTCTCCTCTTATAAATTTCCCCCACATCTACCACCTTATTCAAACCATCAAGCCATTTTCCTCGGCCAAACTCTACCCAAATACTCTATCAACTTTACTCCCTTACTCCTATAAGTCTCACTTTGGTCAGACATCTTCCAATGGAAGCCTTTGGATCAAATCAAAAAGAGTTACCCGATTTTAAGGTAATGTCTTCTCTTATGTTATTTTGTTTTATTTTGCTTCTCCAACCCCTAAAACTCTTTTTATTCCATTATTTTGAAAAAAAACCAGTATCATCAATATACTGGGATTTTTTATGAGAAGGATTATATTCACACTTACACACACATTCATCTCATGGTTATAGAACATACTGTTTCTGTGGGTGCCGAATTACTGCCTCACGAAACGATGATTGTTCAATCTTCTTTTAACACCTCTCATGGTGGCCGTTATGATGACACTATTTTTATATATGATATATATTATTTTTTTGTTTTCCTTACGATTCTGTATTTTTCATTTATGGCATACCTTTATGATTTCCATTATGGGTAAAACGCGATAATTTCATTTAAGGAAGTGCGGACTACCGCCCCCTCAAAGTGATTTGAATCATTAATGCCATATGCGGGATGTACAAAGGATGGAGTAAATGGTATTATACATTATATTATACTATAATTATAGTATACCTTTACATAATTATTATTTCATTCCATTAAATATGAAATAGAATTGAAATTAGCGTTCATGCGTACGTATGACTTACCGTCTCCATGATGGTGCATTTCATTTCTTACCTCTAAATGTTGTATAATATTATAAATGCATGTATCTACTGGATATATATGATATATATGATATATACATCATGAATATAATATTGAACATAATGGATATTCTTCCACATAAATAAATTTTAATTATAAGAAGTTTATTTTTGACTCAAGTACCAAATATCGACAAAATGACCGTTATTAACATAAATAATTACATAATGTTCATAACATGGTAATAAGTGATATAAAAGGAATAATGAACTTTAAAAGGTTCTTAAGAAATTATAAATTAACTCTAGTTTATTATTCAGGAGATTAAAGAACGGTCGAGTCAAGTCGGTCACGAGGTAAGGGAACTTCTTAACCCAATTTCGGTTCTTTGGGTTAATCTCTTACTTTCAAATTATGCGATGATATTATTATGTACTATCTCGTATTTTTGATTTCTTTATGAGTAATTATAGTGAATAAAAATAATATATCTATTTTATTTTTAAAAATGATCTTTTTAAGGACTTCATCTCAATCTCCTTTCATTGAGGCATATTTTATTTTATACATAACTTTCATTTATACGGTATATAAACCCCTCTAACTTTTACATTTATTCAAAATGAATCTTTTTTATATGAAGTGTTTTACTAAATGACAAAAGGGAATGTTTTTTGTCATACATGGGCTGAGAAAATGACTTCTCCGCCGCCGGGACCATTATTTGAGTTTCGGCTTCCTCTACAAGCCATAAATTGTTTTTAATGAAAAATAAATATCATGTTTTAAATTTCTTTTATTTTGGTATTGAAAATGAATTTGATAATGTTTTTATTATATCAATGTGTTTTATTGATATCTTGTGATTGAAATGTAGAAATGTTATGTTTCATTTATGCATGTTTTATGTGATACGATTATGATATGGTTTATGATATGTTTAAATATTTTCATATGAGGAATGCATTGGACTTAATAAGTGACGTGTGGAGCCCGCTATAGCTCCTCAATGCATCGGCAGGTCTCGTGAGACAAACTAGTGTCTTGTCACAAGGCCTTGACAAAATATGATTTTTAGTCTTTCCACAAGGCCTTGGCTACATTGTTATGATTGTCTGGCATTATGCATTCCATAATTATGAAAGTGGTTATTAATATGACATGTAATTATTCGACCAATAGAATTTCCATGTGAATAAGTAAATGGAATTTTCTCATTTTACTTTTTCCATATTATGATGAAGTTCAAGTTTAAAAGGGTTTTGTTTTAGTTATACATTGCCTTAAATGTTTATGTTTATTTATGAAAGCATCCACTATATTGTTATCCTTACTGAGCATCTAAGATCACCCCTTTCAATGTTTTAATTTTTCCTGGATGTAAAAAGTATTTTATGAATGACCTGCATGGATAGTTGGAAGGGGATATGAGTGTGGACTATGGAGACCATGTTATTGTATTTTTTCACTTTATGATATAATGTAACGTTTATGATTGTATCTAGTGTTTCCAAGGCTACTAATCTAATCGGTCATTCGAGGCTTGATCTTTGTGATCATTCCAATGTTACACAACAATGCACCGACTCTGGGTAACTGGGGTCGGGGCGTTACAGTTGGAATCAGAGGTAGTTTAGTACAAACCTTGGAAGCTATATTTAGAAAACCAATAATTAGAGCACATATCCAGAAGATAGACTTTGAGGATTATTATATAATAACTTCCTAGAATTTTGTTGTTGTAGAGATTTTGTGAGTTTTCCGAGAAATACATCCCTGTCTAGATACGAGCAGGTAGAGGAAGCTCGGGCACAGATGTACCTAGGGGTAAAACCTGAAAACACTACTTTGAGCTAGACTCGAATGGGAACTGGTGCCTAACAATGGGCCTTACTGCACTCTTGGTTACGACACTCCCGAGGGATATGCTTAGGGTAATTCTCATTTTCTTTACAAACCATTATGAAGGGTTTATGAGTATATACTTCCTCAAAGAAAAAATTTTTAGGATAATAGTTCAATTTTTGTTACGTGTTTTACATGTATCGAATTATGTATTTTGATTGATAAACTTATCTACTTTATGCCATTGTTTAGAAATGGCACCTAGTGGGAGGAATGGAAACCGTATCAATGCACACACTCCAGGTAGGGATTGTCCTCCTGCTCAAGATTATTATAATGGAGGTGGAGATACAACTGGTGCTGATCAACTTATCACCATACTGGGAAAACTCACTCAGGTTATGAATAATAACCTTACTCGTATAGAGCACCCTAATCCGCAACATGGAGGATCAATGTTAGACCGCTTTATGAGGGAACAACCGCCAACATTTAATGGGGTAACAATCCATTAGTAGCTGAGAAATGGATAAAATCCTTAGGGAAAAAATATTCCACGCCTTGGGGAGTAGCGAAAGGGAGAAGGTCATCATGGCAGTTTACTGCCTCACTATAAATGTTGATCAATGGTGGTTGCTGATTCCAAACAAAAAGGAAGATGAAGATGTATCAAGTATGTAATGGAGGGAGTTCAAAGTGGTTTTCTTAGAAAAATATTTTCCTCGTGACCATCGAGCAGATATGGAAAGGCAATTTCTAAGTCTGAGGCAGAAGGAGGATGAGAATGTCATAAAGTATGAGTCTAACTTTACACGGTTAGCGTGGCATGCTGTAGATTATATGCGTAATCCATGAAGTAAGATCAATCATTTCTTTGATGGGATAAAACCGTTTCTCCGTCAAGCATTAGTCTCACAAACCTTCTCGTCATACGAAGATATAGTCTCGTGTGCTATCAAGACAGAAAAGGAATTCTCTAAATCTGATGAAAACAATGTAAGGTAAGAGAAGAAGAGAACGGTGGAACAAGAGACAGATAAAGGGAAAAAGGGAAATAAGGATTTTCTATTATGTGATAATTGTGGGAAGAATCACCCTGGTACTTGCCTAAAAGGAATGGGAGTTTGTTATAAATGTGGGGAAAAAGGTCAGCATGCTCATGAATGTAATAGAAAGAAAGAGGCAATCATTGTTGAATGCTACAATTGTAGAAAAATGGGGCATTATGGAAATGAATGTCCTAATCACCAAGGAAACATACCTCAAAAAAGGCCAAGGGATCAAGGCAATGCTTATGTTGTTTCTACAGATTAAGTTGAATAATTAATATATTTGTGTTTTTGGAATCAAGGATTATATTCTGGTTATAAGAATAATGTGATATATAAGGATTTTACTAGAGTAGTTGTTGTTTTCATTAAGGTTTTAATATGATTAAGGTAATGATATTATTAGTATTTGACAATAAGAGAAACTTTACTTTGTTTGGGGAATCTGATGTTACAATTGATTTTTTAATTTGGAGACCTTTTAGAGAAAGTCTGGAAAGAGGTATTTTGGATAACTAAAAAGGTTGGAATGAAAAAAGTTGAACTTTGGATAGTATTTTTTAAGGTTAAAACATTTATGAAGATTATTTTTTGGAATATTATTAGGAAAAGGAAAACCTGTAGGTCGGGGGATAACATGTCGCGTCAGACAAAGCTGAAGGAATCGAACCCACAACCATAGTGTGACATGACTTTGTTACATACCACTAGCCTACAGGAAGTCCCAGGTTATTAAAAAATAGTTTTCCTAATCTAAATGGTATGTGTTAATATTTGGATCCTTGTACGATTAGGATAAATATAATATTTTTGAGTTCTATTATCTTTTTGAGTGAAAGATGGGTTTGTGGTAAAAATTTATTAAATAATGAAAGTCTACATGAAAAGTATGATTATTTCCTTACATTCTTAGTAAATCTCCTAAATAAATTACTCATCTTTATGAAAGGTAACTTAAGACAAAAACATTATTGGCTAAGTTTTTATTCTGGGGAATCAATGATCGTTTAACCAATCACAAGTTTGTGATTTTCTTGTAGTTAAAATTTCTCCTAATCCCGTTTTCTACAACTCTCCATCAGAGCTTGATGGTTTGTTTCTCCTCCATATCCATATTTTCATAGATTCCGAGTATGGGTTATCTCAGGTGACCTTTGTACTTCTCTTTCTTTCTTTTAATGTTATATTTTTATGAACCCAATTTCCGATGTGGGTATTCCACAAAGGTATTTTCTATTTTCAAACTTTTACTTTCGAAGAACATTTTAAAATTTCGAGGACGCAATTTATTGAAGGAGGGGAGAATGTAGCACCCCAATCGTTCATCATACGCTTCTCTTTCAATAATGCAATAGCTTGCATTGTATGCAAGTTTGAGATTCTTACACACCACGACGAATCAAAGTAGCCGTTATGAATAGTTATACCCACCTTTTGAAATTAAATAAATTTTATATATCAAAATGGACTTAATTTTTGTATTCTGATTATTAGAATTATCCTAAGTTGAATTTTTTGTAATTTTTTGAGAACTTCCATTTTTTATGAATAGTGAAAAATACTTAAAAACAACTTTTTTTAATAAAAATAATTTATAGTGATAAATTATACTATTGAGTGGTTTTAAAGTATAATTAGATTATATTTCTACCATTTTATCCAATGGTGGTCATTATAATTAATTTCACTTTGAAATTGGACGTAAATAATTGTCAATCTTTTGATTGACATTCTTTCATAAAAACACACTATTTGTTTTGACAATGGGAATTAATTATAAAATTAATTAAAGAAACTTATATGTTTGGAATTTTTTAAAATAGACATCATTTTTGAATTCGGAATATCTATTATATCTTAGGGTGAATTTTTGGCATTGTTCTGAAAAACATCAATTTTTGATGAATAGTGAAACCACTAAGTGGTAGTTAAAAACTGATTTTTTGTTTAAATGAAACACTACCACTTCTGTGACTTTATTTTCAAAAATCTGACATACATGGTTGTCATTATGAAGTAAAATGTGGTTCAATGGGATTAAAATAATTTTTTGGTGAATAGTAACTTTTACGTTTAATTAATCACGATTAAAGGTAATTAGTGAAATTTAAGGTAAAAATGATATTATTAAAATATTAAAATACCTCTACACTTATCCTACCCTTATTGGATGAGTCATGGCCGACCAAGACAATCCAGGGGTCAACTTGGGGACCCTATGGAGCCACTTGGGTAAGAAAATGACATTAATAACTTTGTATTTAAAGTAAAAATAAAATTGTCACAAACATGTGTAGTTTTACTAAAACAATTATTACATGGGGTTATATAAGATAAAAATTCAAATATAAATATTCATTGACAATATAAAAATATTTTCTACATCATGATAATTTTTATATAATTTTTAGAAATTAAATAAATTAAATTATTTATGACACAATGATGATTCAACGATTACCTCATTAATTAATGATTTAAATAAAATGAAAAGATATTATAAAATCTAAGAATTACACGTTTGAAAAACATATTTTATGAGTATATTTAGATCCCTTATCACCTTATCCTATAAATATATAATTGTGGGACCTTCGAAATCCGAAAATTACTTCATAATAAGGTATCATTTCATTACTTTCCAAGAGTGCCCCTCCTCTCCTGTTATAAAAGGCCCCCACCTCTACCACCTTATTCACACCTTTAATCCATTTGGATCGGACAACCTATACCCAAATACTCAATAAAATTTCCTCTCTTACTCCTAGAATCGTCACTTTAGGAAGAAGTCTTCCTAATGAAGCCTTTGGCTCAGATCAAAATGAGTTACCCGATTTTAAGGTAATGTCTTCTCTTATGTTATTTTGTTTTATTTTGCTTCTCCAGCCCCTTAAACTCATTTTATTACTTTATTTTGTAACAAAACCAATTTCATCAATATACTAGGTTTTTTTTATGAGAATTATTTTATTTAAAATTACACACACCATCTTTTAATGGTTAATGAACATACTGTTTCTGTGGGTGGCGAATTACTGCCTCACGAAACGATGATTGTTCAATCTTCTTTTAACACCTCTCATGGTGGCCATTATGATGACACTACTTTTATCTATTATATATAATTTGGTTTTTTCCTTATTATTCTGTATTTTTCATTTATGGAATACCTTTATGATTTCCATTATGGGTAAAACACGGTAATTTCATTTTAGGAAGTGAGGACTACCGCCCCCTCAATATGATTCGAATCGTTGATTCCATATGTGGGATGTATATATGATGGAGTAAATGGTATTATACATTATATTATACTGGAATTATAATATAATTTTATATAATTATAATTTCATTCCATTAAATATGAAATAGAAATGAAAGTAGTGTTCATACGTATGTACGACTTACCGTCTCCATGAACAGTGCATTTCATTTCTTACCTCTAAATGTTATATAATATTATAAATGCATGTATCTACTGGATATATATGATATATATGATATCTACATCATGAATATAATATTGAGGATAATCGATATTCTACCACATAAATAACTTGTAATTATAAGAAGTTTATTTTTGACTCAAGTACCAAAGATCGATAAAATGACCGTTATTAACATAAATAATTACATAATGTTCATAACATGGTAATAAGTGATATAAAAGGAATAACATACTTGAAAAAGGTTCTTAAGAAAGTAGAAATTAACTCTAGTTTATTATTCAAGAGATTAAATAACGGTTGAGTTAAGTCAGACACAAGGTAAGGGAACTTCTTAACCCAATTTCTGTTCTTTGGGTTAATCTCCTACATTCAAATTATGCCATGATATTATTATGTCCTATCTTGTATTTTTACTTTCTCTATGAGTACTTATAGTGAATAAACATAATAGATCTATTTTATTTTAAAAAATTATCTTTGTAAGGACTTCGTCTCAATCTCCTTTCATTGAGGCATATTTTATTTTATACACAACTTTCTTTTATATGGTCTATAAACCCCTTTGACTTTTATGTTTATTAAAAAGGAATATGTTTTATACGAAGAGTTTTACTGAATGAAAAAATGGAATGATTTTTTTGTCGTATGTATGCGGCGAAAATGGCTTCTCCGCCGCCACGACCATTATTTGAGTTTCGGCTTCCTCTACTAGCGATAAATTTTTTTAAAGAAAAATAAATACCATGTTTTAATTTTATTTTATTTTGGTATTCAAAAATGGTTTTGATAATGTTTTTATTATATCAATGTGTTGTATTGATATCTTTTGGTTGAAATGTGGAAATTTTATGTTTCCTTTATGCATGTTTTATGTGATACGATTATGTTATAGTTTATGATATGTTTAAACATGTTCATATGAGGAATGCATTGGACTTAATAAGTGACGGGTGGAGCCCACTATAGCTCCTTGATGCATCGGAAGGTCTCATGAGACAAACTAGTGTCTTCGCATGAGTCCTTGAAAAAATATTATTTGTAGTCTTGGCACGAGGCCTTGGCTACGTGGTTATGATAGTCTGACATTATGCATTCCATCATTATGAAAGTGGTTATTGATATTGCATGTGATTATTCGACCAGTAGAATATCCATGTGAATAAGTAAATTGCATTATCTCATTTTTCAGTTTTCTATATTATATTGATGTTCAAGTTTAAAAGCATTTTGTTTTAGTTATACATTGCCTTGAATTTTTATGTTTATTTATGAAAGCATCCTCTATATTGTTATCCTTACTGAGCATCTGAGCTCACCCCTTTCAATGTTTTAATTTTTCCAAGATGTGAAGAATTATTTTATGAATGTCCTATAGGGATAGTTGTAAGGGGATATGAGTGTGGACTATGGAGACCATGTTATTATAGTTTTTCACTTTATGATATACTGTAATGTTTATGAATGTATCTAGTGTCTCCAAGGCTACTAAACTAATCGATCATTCGAGACTTGATCTTGGTGATCATGCCAATGTTACGCAATAATGCACTGACTCTGGGTAACTGGGGTTAGGGAGTTACACTTTTGGTGGATACCATCTAGTATCCATGAGTGATTCAGACGCCCTGGAGTGATAAGGGTTTTTAAGATGCATGGTAAAAGTTTATATATGTATGGAAGCCTACCTAAAATCATTAGTTATGGGTTGGGACTATGTTATGTAGTCACAAAACCTTATATATTTGTTTTGAAAAAGTATTTTCATGTTCCATGGTGTTCTAGTTGACGCATGATGACCTGATGTGATTTTTATGTGTGTATTGTGTTTTATATTTTATAGTGGGTGTGTTTTATAGAGATTAATGTAACTTATTATATATATATTTCATACCCATACACTTAATTATAATAAAACTATTTATATTTAAGAATTAGATATTCTTACACAGTCATTGGAATTACATTATTCGCACAATCCAGACATGTTTTTTGATGTACATTGGTATACCATTATGTTTTCTCTAAACATATAGGTAATTCATAGAGCTGGATAGGTGAAATAGGCCAATTAGAATAAAGAAGTTGTGGATGAAAAGGGATTATTATGTGATTTGGTCCATAGGATGTGTAAATAATTGCAGGTTTTTTCATCATATGTACCATCTAGTGTTCCATTTGTTTATATAACACTTTGGTTATTTCAAAATTCTCTATTTAATTTGATGAATCATATAGATTAATTTAATAATTTTTTTCAGACTATGTATGCATTGTTTTTAACCCTATTTTATATCTAATAGTATTTGGGAAGTCTGTTATATGGAGGGGTTGCAATTTTTTTATTAGATTCTAGTTTGAAAATATTTATTTTGTTTTTGGTTCATAGTCTCTCCACATCTAAATTTATCCTTCACCGCTAGATGGTATCCTCTATAATAGTGGAGGAATGTCTGAGTTCATGTCGTCTCCTCCACTCAGGTGCCTATGGGTGGTGTTATTTTTTATATTACCTCAGTGGAATCAATTATCAATTGAACAAAGGGTAATCTAACAAATTTTATCAATATTATATGTTTTTTATGAAATTGAAATTCAAATTTTTTTGGGATATTGTGTTTTATTTTAAAAAATTAGGTTGTCTAGGATACTAATATTAAATATTTATTTCATAGTAGAACTTTTCTTATGATAAGTGGTGTTCTAAAAACATGGGCTAGTACCTAGATTGTTTAAGTGATTTTAATGGGTTTTTAAGTAAACGAATGATCCCGATGAAATTATATTTGAATGAAATTTTCTGTTGTGATGGGGAGACCTAATTAATAGTTTTCTGTGCTTGGAATAAGGGTTAGGTATGGTTTGGGTCTTCCAAATGAGTTTCTTGGGAGTCATCAAGTTGGTTTGATTTTGGATAAAACTACTTCTGTAAATATTTACTAGGTTAATTTGTTTTCAAATGATGGAAAGTTGTGACTTGAGGGTTATTTTGTATTTGGATGGTGTTCGAGGGATGTTGTTTGGGAGATATATGTAATGGGATCATGAAGGGTGTGTCTATTATTGAGTCAAATATCCATGTTTTATTTTTTATAAGATCAATTATTGGACCCAATATTTTCTTTTTAATAATTTTACGGGTTGGATTGATTAATGTAGGATTTTTATGATTTCCCACTTTGGACAACTTTGTATGAATTTATAATCAGAAATTCCTATGGGGTTGAGTACCATTATCCATAATTATCCATTGGTATTGGAGTTCTATATTGGGAATCACTATACATTTTTTCTCAAATGAATTATTGAAATTTCATTTCTCAAGATTAGTTGATGAGGTGGGTCAACATATTGGCTCTTAGTGACTGCTGATTCATGATTTCCACTTGACTATGACCAGATTGATCATGTTCATTCATTTGAAATGATAATGGATGAGACATGGTGGTATAAATTGGGTATTTAATTTATTATGGTGATGATAATAATACATCTATATTAAAGATTATTAAATTAGTCATAGGAATATATCCCTCATGTTTTAAGGGTTGTGGGGGCAGTGGAACCAATATGTGAATGGTTAGGATGAAAATATGATGTTTGAGCATAGGCAGACCTAATTTCAAAATTTAGATGTTATATTACTTATATTCAATTTTTTGGAAACTGAATCAACATAAAGGTTTCATAATCAAAGAGTTAGACAGATAGATGATGCGTCAATGCTCCTAAGTAGAGAATGGTGATTGAATGGTTTATTTGAGGCTTAAACCATGTAATCCCACTAAGAGTTGGTTTTGGGACTTATTATTGGGTTTTTAGTGTTTTGAAGATTCCATTAGTTTTTAAGACACCATGATCTGGTGGTGTAGTTATGTGGTGACGTCTCAGTACGTCACAATCTGCATCTTTAGTGGATGTTGGTTGGTGGTGGTCTAACTTGGGTTATTGCATGGTGGTAAAAAAGTTGAAATCAAAACCATATTAGGTGAATCATTAATGTATGGGTATGATGTATTGAGGATTGATAAATTATTTTTTGGAGGAAATATGTTGTTACCCAGATTGGTTTTTGTAGTTTCATAAGGGAATTAAATTTTGAAATTTTTGGTGAAATACAAAGAATTATCGATGATTTAAAAATATAGGAAGGTCATAGTATATGATGTTGGACTAATATATTCTTCATAATTATGAGAAACAATTTTATGGGGTGTTATTAATGGCTCACATCATTACACATTTTGAGATTATGGGGAAATTTGTTTTTGGTTTTGGGGAGTGCTTTATTTTGTGAACGGAGACTCGGATTTTGGATTTTATTGTTTCTAAGTCACTAAAAGATGTTTGTGTCTATGATTTGAGGATTTTTCAATTGCATGAAAGTTTAGACCGATGTAAAAGTAGTACCAATGTGGTCGGGATGCCAAATTGTTTATCAACATGCCATTCACTATGTGACTGGTGATGGCCATTCCATAAATGACATTAACAATAACCTTCTCCAATGTGGATGAGTGATTTAAGCCATGAATCAGGTTATATAATGGAACAATTTCATTCTAGGATCATTTATTATTATTCTATAGATTCACATCTTGAATTTTTTTGGCCAGAGGGACGTTCCTCTGGCTAGAGGAGGATTTAAGGAGTGAACTCCCAGTTCACGATGTGAAGCGGTGTTAGAAGCCCCATTTTTACTGGATTTTTTTATCTTATTAAGGCCCTTTTTAGGAACCCTTAAGGGTACTCATAGTTTATGTTGATATAATTTATGGGAGATACAGCTTTGGATCTTCACCTCTCTCTCTTAAAATAAAATTATTGATTTTTCATGTCGATGCATGGTAATGTATACTCTCTACATCTACTTGTTTTTTCTCAATCATTACTCTAAAATATTGTTAATGCAGCAAGGTATTTGGGAGGAATGTATCACTATAATTTGGAATAATAATCATGATAGAATAGTATTTTTTACCTTGTATAGAATTCAATTAAGATGAAAAATATTAGTCTCCTTATAGTATGATTCATGGTGAGTTTTTATTGGATTTTGGAAATTTGAAGTGAAATTTTCCATTGAATTAGTGATCTAATTTTGTGACTTTTTTTGGGTCTAGTTGTGTTTCATGAGATTACAACACTGCATTTCTCATGGTCATAGTATCATGAAGTCATCCATTGAGTATGTATTTGATTATGTCAAATTTTGCTTTCAATTTTATATGTTTAGTTTATTATTATAATTTAAATGTTTTTATTGATGAGATTGGTGCTCATTGAATTTGAGGATATTGTTAAAATATTGATATAATTATTGGACCATAAATTTTGTTGGTTTCCTTTAAAAATTTTATTCATCTAGATATTGTATTTTTATATTCTTTTATGATAATTATATTGTCTTCTTGAATGGATTCATTAATTATTTGTGCTTTGAATTATAAATTGTGATGGGATCACATTGGATGAGTAGTCAAGATGGACCATATAGATTGTTAGGTGACTCAATGGTGGATCTTGAAAAAACAAGGACAAAAAACCCACATTATGGATTTCATGTATGTATACGTTGGATATTCAATGTAATAAATGAGTTCCCTTTAATAAATGTCACATTAAAAAGGGTTTTGTTTAAGAAGTTCAATTTGAAATAAAAAATAGTGATTTAGAGATGGGATCTAAAATGAATATTAGGATTATTTGAGAAGAGCACAAAATGGATTGATTTTGGTAATGTATTAGTCTATTTTACATAATTTTTTACAATCCCTATTTTTCAAAATATTATTTTCCAGGTCTATTCTCATGATTGTGATTTACTTGTATGATTTTCATTTAATTTTATTTATTTTTTATGAGGTGTATATTAATCAAATTAAAATGATTTTTTTCATGATATATGAATCATTTTCAGGTTATTGGTAAGCCTGGAGTAAGATGATGGATTTAGCCGATTGGATCTTTCATTGATAAGGTGTAGGAAACATGAATGGGGTTAATGTGGAAACCATGATGGGTTTATTATTGATAATACACTATATCTAGGTTTTTTCCTTGATATATTTAATTGTACTAGTGTTATTGGTGCCATGTATTTGGTTTTTTTGGTCTATTTATTCTCAAATAATGTTGCAATTGGTATACTATTCTTGAGTGAGAATGAAGTATGTCAAAATGATAAGTCATGTGTGGGAGATAATTTGGGAAAAATGGGTAATATGGTTTAAAATTTGGTGTCCATGAGTTGTATGGTTTTCTATAATGTAACACAAACATACACGAGTGTTATGGTTTGACCTTTAACTTCAATGAATGATATGGATAATACAAAAATTATGTAGGAAAAGATATGTGATATTGTTTGGACATGGGATCCTATAATGGATATGTTTGGCTTTGACTTTGATTATAGGGTCAACCATGAGTGATATGACTTAGTGGGATGATGTAGATGTTGGGTAAATATGAGTGAAATGGATGAGACCTCAGAAGGTGATGTGTACTTTATTGAGTGAGAAGGGATGGTCATATTCCCTTATATGTGATCTGATGAAGATATAAACATGTATATAGTCACTGATTTTGGATTAGAATTATGGATCAAGGTGAAACATCCTTCCAATATGGGACAATCATGTATGGTCAGGTGTTGTGGTGGCCTGGACAACACACGATGATCTAACATGTTTACTTGTGTGTGCATTGTGTGTTATATTTCTAGGTGAGTGTTTAAAAAAATTGTACCCTATTATATGTATTTAACTCACTTCTACTTGATAACAACATCAATCATTTTTTCAATTCGTTAGATATTCCAATTGGGTAATTAGATTCAACCCCTACCTAAGTATAAGACATGGCTCTCAATGTATATCTGAATACATTTTTTTCATTTATGACACATGATCTACTTGTAGATGGGCATATGGTATAGGTATATTTTTTTCAGAGGCCATAGATACCTCATAATGAGTGTGTGAGTTAGGACGAAGATCATTTGTTTCCTTTTAGTTAATGTTCAATATGTTTATTGGCCAATGTGACATTAATTAATATAATGAAATTTTCATCTATTGCTTCTCTATTTTTTTGATGTATCAGGTAAATAAATTAATTTTTTTCATTTATATATTGTTTGACCTCTCTTTGGATTCCAATTATATGTCTATAAATTTTTTGGATGCCTATTAATTTGATTGGTCATAAAATTTTTTTAGTAGATTCAACTATGATTCGTGGGATTTTGATTAGATGGAATAATATCCCCACAGTTATATCAAGCCCTCCCAACATGTTGGTAGCCTCTAAAATGTTGTGAGGAGGGCCTGAGGTTAGGTAGTGACCCCATCTCAGGCATCATTTTGAATATTCGAGCCAGGGCATCATAATTTCTACCCAATCTATAGAGGGTTAAAGTTAAATCATGATAAAATATACTCATATATTCAAAATAACAAATTAACTATAATATTACTCATATAAATTGAATGAATGATTATATAATCACTTTTTCTATGTTATAGAGTAACTGGTTGATATTTAACATATCAATGTAGTGGTGTACATCACATACATTCATTATTCAATGAAATAGACTGAATAGTTTGAATAAATATATTGCATTAAATTCATTAAAGTAGTTGATGACATTATATGTCACTCAACTAATAATGTCCTTGAATGTAAAAAATTTAATTAAATCATGGTCCCAAATATATTTTCTTATTATACAATTTGGTAAATCTCTTTATTGATGACATGATCAATAATATACCCAACCTCGGATTATCTTATCCTAAATGATGATGTATGAAATGGTATCAAATTATTATGGTCCACATGCTAAGTGTCTTTCAAAAATCAAGTAATGGTAATTAATATTAAGCATACAATACTATGTATGTCAATGAAAGATTGAAATTACAATTGATATACTTGAAAAAGTCAGTATAAATAATTTTTCTATACTCATTATATCATATTAAAATATTTTAAGCATACAGAAGGTTTAACTCAAATTAATATTAACATATCATCATGGAAAATAATAATCCCTGATGACCAGTGATTGGATAAAATATAAGGTTCTACTTTCAGTGTATGTTATAATTTTATTATTAAAATAATATATATAGAGCACATGAATGAATGATAAATATAGATTTCTTTTATTATAACGGGATGATACATTTTACAGTCATTAAATCCAATCATTCATGTAGATAATACCAAGAGATATGACATGAACCATTTGATTTTTATGTGTTATTTGGGTTTTCAAATAATATGCATCATTTTCATATATATCAACCAAAGAGATATTTTCATCACACATTTCAATAAGATCTCAAATGAGAGGGTATTTTTAAAGGATTTTTTTATTTGGTGAGACTTGGGTTCCATTCCATGAAACATATCTCCATTATTATCATAATAAGTATAATTTCTCCTTAAATTATAGGAACCAATCCAATTTAAGTGGTGGAACTGTTGATCGAAACTAACTAATTTATAAAATATAATGAAATTTTTTACAAAAACTATATTTTCAATATATATAGAGTATATTATATGTATCTCTTCCAGACTATAGGTACACCATTTATGGAAAAAATAAATTCATGATATTATTTTATTATTTTATTATTGGACGACAGGAATAGTTAACCACTTAAAATATGATCTTATGATCCTCTAGATACCATAAATATATCCTTCCTTATTTTTATGTACTTAAAGATATTCTTAATAGTAATTTTTTTACATTTAAAGGGATTTTATTGATGTACAATTTTTATAGTCAAATTATAAAGGATGTTATATTGGGTAATTAACATGGAATATATTATAGATGCTATGGTGAGGATATAAAGAATCAAATACACCCATTCATCAATTCATAAGGATATATAAATATTCTATGATTCATTCTAGGAAAAACTAGTACAAAATACATTCTTATAGTTCTCAATGATAAATCGCATCACCACATTACCCATATGTGTGTTTTGAATTAATCTATGTAACATATTAAATCTATCTCTATAGATATTCATACTCATTGTTTTGGATGCTTCAACAATGTCTTTTATTTAGAATAATTTTCCCAACAACATTTTTAATTAATTTAATGATGAGATACAATTTTTAATAAGAATTGTGTCCTCCATATTAAATATTTAATATAGAACAACACTCACACTAGCCCATTTGTAGAAATAATAATAATGCATGTTCTTAGTGAAACCAGTCCATTTTATTACATCATCAAACTAGATATTCCATTTTAGATATCTTATATCAATTCATAATTTGATTATTGCAACTTCTAAACTATAACATTATCATTTGGGGATTCAAAATACTCATCTTTTTTAATATATATTTCCTTAACTAAATTTCTATTAAGGAATGTGGTTTTGAATTCCATTTTATATATCTAATAATTATAATAATAATATTTTTTAGAAAGAAATATATAAATGGACCTTTCATTGAATATTCTTAAAATGATTCTTTATATTCGATATAATGAATTTATATAACCTTTTTCTACTAGAAGATGTTTATAGTTAGTCATTCAAATATATATACCAATATTATTAGGGAAACCCCAATTGAACACTATTCATATCACCCCTTCTATTGAATGCACCTAGTTTGAACATTTTTTACACACATAGAGTCCATTTTCTATTTTATGGAATATATTCATTTCTCAAAAAAAGAACCATCAATAGCCTCATAAAATGTAGTATTTTTATCATTTATGAATATTTATTCACTAAATGTTTCTCTAATAAATCCAAACCTATTGGTCTCTTAATGAATACTACAAAAACTTAATGGTTTTTGTGTTACCTTATTTAGTTTTTCCACAAATCATTGTATAAACAAGTGAAATTTCTTATTAGTAACACTTCATATATATTAGTCTTAAACTTCCTTAAGTTAAAATATTCTCCCATTAAATCCCTGATTATTATATTTATTCACAAGGAATAACCCTCTTTGAGCATCATCTAAATTGTGTGTTGTAAGTCTAAATAATTATAATCCATTATTTTTTATAGGATAACCAATAAGGAATAATTTTGTAAACATAGGGTAAAATTAATCAGATATCAAAAACCCTACATATTCTTTACGACCCTAAGTCATAATAAAAATCATATTATAAAAATTCATAGTCCATATATCTTTTTATGACTTTTTACCTTTGTCATATGGAACACAGTTATGTAGGGTTTTTTTAATTTCTAATGTATACCTCCAAAAGTATATAGGAAAATCACATTGACTCATCATCGATCAAACTATTTCTAAGAGGGTATGATTCCTCCTTTGAGACACACCATTAAGCTATGGTAATCCAAGCAGAGTGATTTGATAAATAATAATGTAATCTATTAGATGATAATTCAATTTATGGATAATGTATTCACTAACCTGATAATATTAAAAAAAATTGATACTTTTTCCCACCTGATAATATAATTTATTTTGAAAAACATTAAACATTGAAAACTTTTAAATTTTTTGTCCCATAAATAATATATATCCATACCAACTAAAACCATCAATAAAGGTTACAAATCAGATATACCAACCACATTCAAGGGTACTTATTAAAATGCGTACATCAATATATATATATGATTCAATAACCCCGTAGTCCTCTCAACATTTCCATTAAATGTTAATTTAGTTATTTTTTAAATATACAAGATTTATATGTGATAAAAAATTCGTAATGGAATTATTCCAACATTTTATCTATATAGATTACATAGACATGTTTTGCAATTATATGACTAAGGTGACAATTCCAAAGGTATGTGGTATGCGAATCAACCATTAACTTATTATTTTGAATGTTATAGATCATATTATCCATGCATAGAATGTATAAACAATTCAAGATATTTCCAATTGAAAAAAATATATTCATTTATATATAAAAACAATTTATATTTTTAATTAATAAAAATATTATCTTATCTTAATAAGAAAGAGAAATCAAATTTTTATTTGTGGTAGGAACATAATAACATTATTCCAATTCTATAATAAATTCACATGGTAGAATTATATCATATTTTCTATCCTCAAAACACTCTTTCCCTATTTTAAAAAATAATAACATCTTAAACATTCGTAAAATTATTTCATATTTCAATGTTTGTGTTTATCAATATGTATTTGTGATTCACAACATGTATAAACTTTTCTAGAGTTAAAATTATAGAAATTTATTTCTCTCATATTCTTATCAAAATGCTCAATACATTTCTCTTTGAGAAAACATTTCCACCATATATACAAATATAACATTTATTTATACATTATAAAAATCGTAGATATTAATATGATAATCATACTGAATTCTAAAATTTATAACTAAAACATATCACTAGTTAAGTATAAGATTTTACAACATTTAATCAAGAAATTTTAATGAAATCACCCTTACTAAAATGATGACCCCATATTATATTACCTTTAGTGGAAAAAGATCCTTATTTTACAAAGCAATGATAATGTCACGACCCGCCTTCAACAAAAGGAGGGAAAGGTCAGTAGATTGTCAGGCCCTTCCTTCTTTAAGTTGATGGAGAGATAATGACCCCTCAGACCCGCCTTTAATAGGTCTCCTAGTGGCGACCAGCACCAAGGGTATAGAATCACACCCTAAATGGAAGGCATTACCCTTTTTATTTTAATAGGATCAGGAGTTAAGATAGTAAATCCCACAACACCAAACTGAAAGAAAATGTAAATCCAAGAACCATTCCCAATGAAAGTTACAAAGTAAAAATCCACAATGTATAAGGAGACTATAAGGCGAAAATACCAAAAGGAATAACAACAATAACTATGATGATCCGTCACAAGGTCCGAGCTAGTACATTCCAACATGATCCCCGAAGTTCTCCTGGAAACCTGAATGCAGTTTTATATATGTAGAGTGAGCATACAAGTACTCTCAGTAGAGAAACCCAAAGACTCTCGTGCACAAGTTGGGAGGCATGCTAATGCCCAATTGAAAAAGAGAAAACCAAGATCCTAGCAACGAAACTAACCACCCAAGCCCCAAAAAAGAACACTCCCCAAATAACGCATGTCAAGTAATGTATAGTAATAGCACATCGACGTTTGGGTACCCCGAACCACTTTCCCACTGGTTATTGAAGACATCTTATGCATCGAACCAATCCCGAAATTCTCGCCACAGTTGCACTCCCATACCCCGCCCGCACATACCTGGGCCTCAGCCACAAATCCCGCCTGCAAACACCTGGGCCACAACCAATAACCCGCCCACAGACACCTAGGTTACAACTGTCACATGAAACCATGCCTACAAACACATAATCCAAAACAACCACTTCCATGCCCGAAGACACCTGGGCCTCATCCTAAAGATACATGGGAAATAACCTTCCCGCACACACCTGTGCCAACCACCACACTACCCTGCCCAAAGATTCTTGGTCTAATAATGGACTTCCTTCCATCACAGTGTGCCCAAAGATACTTGGCCTATCCGGGAAAGGGAGACAAAAGGAACCAATAACCGGCCACTAATAGAAGTGTTGGGAAAAACACCCTCCCCCATGAAATGGGGGTGTTCGGCACTAAGTGATCAACTTGGGTGGGGCGCGAATATGAAACACAAAAACTACATGTACATGTATAGGTAACAAGATCTCACCCAAATTTATGTTTTTCTTCAAACATCCTAAAGAACACAATCAGCACCCATGACCAAGTCACAACTCACACCAAACCAAATCCCATTTGTCCCATACTTGTTTCATGTTCCTTTATAATGTTTAAATAAGTTTCTACACCTATATAGGCAACTAGAAAGCATAAGAACAAGCCATGGAAATAGTACATTCAAACATCAACTTAACCATTCACACCCGGTTCTCTTGTAAGGTCACAACAACAAAGGGATAAGTGAGATCCCTCGAAGTACTGAAACCAAAGAAAACCCCAAGACACAGACCCATGTCCCCAAGATCTAGGAGCCAGCGGTTTCTCAAGAATAGAGGATCCCACCCCAATTCATGATATAAGCAAGGTAACCACGCGACCTCAACTTCACAACCAGAGAAACCATAACAATAGGGGATCCCATACCCACCCACATCACTCAGCAATCGTCCTGTGCATAAAAACAACCAAACCACTTCCACTAACACAAACCAGGCCAATGGCATTATTTTCAGATTTGAAAGATTTAACACACTCCATGATTCCAATTCCACTGTAATTTAACTGGGGTTATCACAGAAAAGGATTGATCATGGAGCATTCAATTTATTTAGCCGATTATACATAATTAACAAATTTCATTTACAAATAAAAATTCTACAACAAAAATACAATCCATTTGAACATCACAGGGGGTAAGGTTTTATTAGTGCACAGAGAAAGACCACCAAGGACCCTGATTTTCAGTGGGCATAAGATGGCACAATATAGAAATCATAAATCATGGATAAAAACAGAGCATCATCATCGATCACACCCCTCCCCATCATTTAGGGTTTGTTTATTATCTTTATTAAAGTTTGGTTCATCCAATTCAACGGATGAATTAGCGTACCCACCCCGCAAGATACACAGAAAGGAGAGATGAAGCTGAATCCCCTACTTGATTGATCAACGATTGATGCTTCTCTTTACACGCGAGTAAATTGTAGGGGTGTGACCTCTAGAACTCAAGGAAGAGAAGATGAATCGATCGAAGGGTGGCCAAGAAAAAGAAACCTAGGGAGAACCCTTTGGTTATAAGGGCCGATGACGGTTGAGATACAGAGATAAGGACGTGAAACCACGTAAGGAGTGGGGTTTGTGGGTAGACCACGCGGCCCCACATGTCATTAAAGGGTCCCTACTTTAGGGGTGGTTTAAACAGATGCACACTAGGGAACCTCACTTAATGAAACATCATTAATTAGCGTTAATGGGCTTTTAAAATAGGCATAAATGGGTCAAAATAGTGTTTAAAACTCAATTTTCTCAAAAAGGAGGCGATACTAACCCTAGGTCCAGCAGTAAGCCGAGCTACCGGTAGGCTGACACTACCGGTAGACTGATCTACCGGTAGGCTGATCTACCAGTAGGTTCTGGATAACGGTAGGCTGAGCTACTAGTAGGCCGAGCTACCGGTAGGCCGAGCTACCTATAGGCCGAGCTACCGGTAGGCTACCGCTATTAGTAGGCTAAGCTACCAGTAGGCCGAGCTACTGGTAGGCTGAGACTACCAGTAGACCGAGCTACCAGTAGGCCTTCTAAAGTTAGGATAAGGCTACCGGTAGGCCTATCGTGGGTCAAACATCACCGAGAAGTTGGGATAGCCTCCCATGCCGCCCAGAACACCACAAAAATCACATTTTTACTAAGTAACGGAACTCCAACAACCCGTGACACTACATCAGATACCTCTCAAACTATTCTCTCCCCCGAAAATCAAAACAACCCCTAAGGAAAGATAGGGTCCGAACAACCACCTCGAATGATACCTCTCAAGAGTGAACCTCATTGTTAACTAAAAACACCTTCCTATAAAGAACCAATCAATGTACCACGTCAAACTGCCCAGTCATGTGGGTTGGGGAGTCTCATACCCCATGTCAAGATAATATCCAAATTGGGCGGCACTAACTCGCCCACACTGGTTTAATCACATCCACCTTAATGCGTCTTGATTAGGGGTCAGGTCCTCCTCTCCCCGTAGCCAGGACTTTTCACACTCAGAGGAAAGAAAAACCACATATTTCATAGCTAACAAGGTAAAATGCTCCACCAAAACAAGTATAAATAGAACATTACAAAACTCAAAACAACTCAGGGTACTAGGAACGCATTTGTACATCCCTCTCCCATGTACTCTCCTCAAGCATACCATATCTCCATAACACACGAACCAAGGGAACAGTTCTCCCACGAAGCACCGTCGCCTAACGATCCTCGATTATCACTGGTCTTTCCACAAATTCATGTCGTCGTCGATGTCTATATCACCCCAGTTGAGGACGTTTGAATCGTCGTGCAGATACCGACGGAGCTGGGACACATGGAAGATGTCATGTATCCTCAGTTGCGGCGGTGGTAACGCTAGATGATAAGCCACTTCGCCGACCCGCTGCAACACTTCGAAGGGTCTGATGAACCTGGGAGAAATCTTACTCTCCTTGCTAAACCTCCGTTTTCCACACCGAGGGGAGACCTTCAAGAACATGTGGTCTCCATCCTCAAACTCCAAGGGCCTTCTACTGGTATCCGCATATGACTTATGTCGGTCCTGGGCCACCTTCATCCATTCCCGTATAAGCTGAACCTTCTCTGTCGTGCTCTGCACCACCTCTGGGCCATGGATGCCCACCTCTTTGACATCGGTCCAACACACAGGTGAGTGGTATGGCCTCTCATACAAGGATTCAAATGGGGACATACCAATGGTGGAGTGGTAACTATTATTTTTGGTGAACTCTATCAAAGGTAACTACCGCACCCACGATCCTCCTGAGTCCAGAACACATGCCCACAGCATATCCTCCAAGGTCTGGATAGTGTGCTCTGTCTGTCCCTGTGTCTGGGGATGGAAAACAATGCTAAATGTAGCTGGGTGCCAAAATCATGCTGCAATCCTCCCCAGACTCATGAGGTAAACTATGAATCCCAATTCGATACTATGGACCTCAAAACTCCATGAAACCGCACCACCTCATCCAGGTACCTTCGAACCAAAGCATCCACTGCACTCGACTCCTTAATCACCAGAAAGTGAGCTGATTTTGTCAACCAGTCCACAACTACCGATATGGCAACGTACCCCCTTGATCCTTGGGTATTCCCGTGACAAATTCAATCAAGATGTCCTCTCACTTCCACTCAGGGACATCTAGAGGCTACAGTAGGCCGTCTGGAACTCGGTGTTCAGCCTTCACCTGTTGACATACTAGGCACTTGGCCAGAAACTCTGCCACTGCTCGCTTTAGTCCGCGCCACCAGAACTGTCTCATCAGACCCTGGTACATCTTGGAAACTCCTTGGTATACCGCTAGGGGTGGGTTTTGGAACTCACTAAGAACCATGCCTCGCATCGCCTCTGGAACAAACAGCTTTCCCCGAAAAAGCATCTGGTTCTTACCATCCTCTGCCCATCCTCCTGGATCATTTCTCTGGTCAACTTGGTCACACATCACTTCGCACTATGGGTCCCCCCACTGAGACTCCTCCACTTGCTGAGACAGAGAAGATTGAACTATCATCTGATACAAGCGACCTCTACCGAAATCCATCCTCGCATCCAGGTGCATGGAAGCCAACTCCTCCATTACCTTCTAGGCGTCTACCGACTCTCAGACCGCATCCTTCTGTGATCTCCTACTCAAGGAATCCGCCACTACATTCCCTTTCCCTAAAGTGTAGGAAATCTTGAAGTCGTAATCCTAGAGGAAATCCATCAACCTTCATGGTCGCAAGTTCAGGTCCTGCTGGGAGAAGATATACCTCAAACTTTTTTGATCTGTGAAGACCAAAAAGCGTTCTCTGATGAGGTAATGCCGGCATAAATTTAGCGAAAAAACAATCGCTGCAAGCTCCAGGTCGTGGGTGGCATAATTACGCTCATGAGGGCATAACTTCCTAGACCCAGAAGAGATCACCCCATGTCGTTGTATCAACGCACATCTGAGGCCTTTCCATGAAGCATCACAAATCACCTCATATGATGCCCCTTATTCTTGTAGTCTCAGCACTGGGGCACTTACCAACTTCACCTTCAGATAGCTGAAGGCTATCTCACACTGCTCACACAACATGAAAACCTGGTCCTTCTTGGTCAAGGCTATCAAAGTGGCTGCAACTCAGGAGATGTTGGGTATGAACCTTCGATAGTAACCCTCCATCCTGAGGAAACTATGAACCTCTACCACATTTTTGGGTGCTGCCCAAGAAACAACTACCTCATCCTTTGATGGGTCCACCGCTACCCCCTTCTCTGAAACTACGTGCCCAAGGAAGTGCACTTCTCATGTCCATAAAATTCATTTCGACAACTTTTCGTAGATCTGGCCCTGTCGGAGGAACTTCAAAACCATCCTTAGGTGCTCCGCGTGGTCCTCCTCTAACATTAAATAGACCAGGATGTCGTCGATAGACACGTCTATGAACCGATCCAGGTACTCCCAGAAGACGGTGTTCATAAGCCCCATGAACACAGCCATGGCATTTGTAACACCGAAAAGAATGGCTACAAACTCGAAGTGTCTATATCTTCACCTGAAGCCTGACTTTAGGATCTCTCCCTCTTTCACCCACAAATGGTGATACCTAGACCGCAGGTTTATCTTCGAGAACCATCCTGCCCCTTTCAGCTGATCGAAAAGATCATCTATCCTCGAAATAGGGCATCGATTCTTGATCGTCACTAGATTCAGCCTCCTTTTGTCTATACACAACCTGAGAACACCATCTGCCTTCATTGCGAAAAATACTGGAGCACACCACGGTGACGCACTTGGTCGAACATAACCCCTCTTCATCATATCGTCAATCTGAATCAGCAATTCATGTAGCACCGAAGGTGCCATTCGGTAAGGAGCCATAGAAATCGGTTGAGTGAAAGGATTCAAATCTATCTCAAAATCGATATCACGTCAAGGGGGTAGAGTTTTTACATCCTTAGTAAAGACGACCACAAACTCACTGAAGATCCCTGGTACTCCAACCATAACAGCATCTACTGACTCTACTAACTGCTCATCTATCAAGGAGAGGAGGGGTTCCTCTTTCCTACTGCCCTTCTGACCATTACGCTCGCCGGAGAAAGTAACACGTCGGCCACCCAAGTCTGAGACCACAACCCTTCCTCGGAAGCAGTCGATGATGGCACACACAGAGAACAGTCACTCGATGCCTAGGATGACATCATATGGCTGTATCTGTAGCAGTAGTAGATCCCTGACCGAATGGTGTGACCCTATCATTAGTGTTCATCCTCTACAAACATATAACAAGTAGGTCAGACCTCCGACTACTGTGCTCAACACCAGGGGCATAGGAAGTCTCTTGGCATCTAGACCCAGAGCAGGGGCCAGATCGGGTGCAATAATGGAGTGCGAAGCTCCAGTATCGAACAAGGCATAAGGAAGGGTACTGAACAAACTGATCGTACATCGAACAACCTCTAGTCCGGCTGGAACTGCTTTCTCTAGGGCGTAAAAATTTCCATGACCAGCTCCTCTTCCCCTCGGTTGTCAGCCACATTCATCTTAGAAGAGAGGAATTCTACCCGGAACTCCCTCTCTAAATCAGCCCATGCCACCTCAGCCTCTCTCCTCTCCCCCAGGTAGAGCGTCCACAACTGATGTGCTGCTCCCCGCATCTGGCTGACGTCCAGAGGAACCCTGTACTCGTTCGGAGCCCGAATCAGGCTGAAAGCTATCACCATATCTTCAAGCCGTCTCTTCGTCTTCATGTCGGAGGTGATTCCCTCATACTTCTCGAGGGTCTGTTGCTGGAAGGCTCGAAGAGTCTTCTACCACTGTCCATCCTCCTCCTCTCGATCAGTCCTCTCCCGATTGGCCAAGTCAACCTCCTGGGCCTCGATTGCCCGTACAACTCGTGGTCGTCTTCCGGGTGCCACAACTGCAAGGTAAACAAAGAATGCCTAAGCCCATGTAGTGCATATCATTGTTCATAAAACTTCTTAAACTTATTATTTATTTCAAATTCCCAAAACACCCCAGAAACACAAGAACACAAGTCATTATGATCCATGTACCTTCCCTAGGGTCTCTACCCAGTGATCAGCGTGGCCTCACTCGGTTGTTCGGTAGGTCCAGAGTCCTTGCATCGGATCACAGGGGGGGATAAAATTTCATGTCCTGGGAGGTCTTAACTAGCCTAATTCACACACCAAGCTCACCCAACACTATTTCCCTACAATCCCATGCAATCTTAACTATTCCTAACTCCAGACTCCATCCTATATCTAAACCACCTCTGATACCATTCTGTCATGACCCACCTTCAGCTAAAGGAGGGAAAGGTCAGCAGATTTCCAGTCCCTACCTTCTTTATGTTGAAGGAGAGATAATGACCCCTGATACCCACCTTCAATAGGTCCCGGAGTGGCGACCATCACCAAGGGTATAGAATCACACCCTAAATGGAAGGCATTACCCTTTTTATTTTAATAGGATTGAGAGATAAGATAGAAAATCCCACAACACCAAACTGAAAGAAAATGTAAAGCCAAGAACCATTCCCAATGCATGTTACAATGTAAAAAACCACAATGTAAAAGGAGGCTACAAGGAAAAAATACCAAAAGAATGAACAACAACTAATATGATAATCCATCATAAGGTCTGAGCTAGTACGGTCCAGCATGATCCCAGATGTCCTCCAGGAAACCAGAAAGCAGTTATATATACATAAGGTGATCATACAAGTATAATCAGTTGGGAAATCCAAAGACTCTCATGCACAAGTGGGGAGGCATGCTAATTCCCCGTGGAAAAAGAGAAAACCAAGCACCTAGCAAGGAAACTAACCACCCAAGCCTCACCAATGCGCACTGCCCAAATAATGTAAGTCATGTAACGTATAGTGGTAGCACATTCATGTTTGGGTACCCTGCGCCACTTTCCCACTAGTTATTGAAGACATCCTACGCATCAAACTAATCTCTCTATTCTCACCGCAGTCCCACTATCATACCCCACCCGCACACACCTGGGCCTCAACCACACATCCCGCCTGCAAACACATGGGCCACAACCATTAACCCGCACGCAGAAACCTGGGCCACAACTTTAAAACTTAACCATGCATGTAAACACCTAGGCAAGAACAACCAATACCACACTCGAAGACATTTGGGCCTCATCCCAAAGATACATGGGAATGCACCTTCCCACACACACCTGGGCCAACCACCACACTACCCTGCCGGATAATTCTGGGGCTAATAATGGACTTCATGCCATCACAGCCTGCTCGAAGATACGTGGTCTATCCTAGAAAGGTAGAAGAAATGAGCTAATAACCATCCACTAATAAAAGTTTCGGAAAAAAAACGCTCCCCCATGAAATGGGGGTGTTCGTCACTATGTGATCAACTTGTGTGGGGCGTGAATAAGAAACACAAAAAACTACAAGTATATGTATAGGTAACAAGCACTCACCCAAATCTAGGTTTTTCTTCATCCAGCCTAATGAACACAATCGGCACCCCTGACCAAGTCACATCTCAAACCAAACCAAAACCCATTTTTCCCATCCTTGTTTCATGTTCAGTTATAATGATTAAATAAGTTTATACACCTACTTAGGCATCTATCAGGTATAATCACAATCCAAGGAAAGATTACAGTCAAACATCAAATTAACTATTCACACCCGGTTCTTCTGTAAGGTCACAACAACAAAGGGATAAGTGAGATCCCTCGAAGTACTAGAACCAAAGTAAACCCCAAGACACAGCCCCATGTCCCCCGGATCTAGGAGACAAAGGTTTCTCATCAATAGAGGATCCCACACCAATTCGTGATATAAGAAAGGTAACCACGCAGCCACAACTTCCCAATGAGGGAAACCATAACAACAGGGGATCCCATGTCCACCCACATCACTCAGCAATCAGCCCGTGGATAAAAACAACCAAACCACTACCATCTAAACAAAGTAGGACCATGCCGGTATTTTCAGATTTAAAATATTTAACACACTCCATGATTCCAATTCTATTGTACTTTAATCAGTGTTATCACAGAAAAGGATTGATCCAGGTGCTTTCAATTTATTTTTCCGAATCTATGTAATTAACCAATTACCTTTACACATCAAATGTGCACAACCAAAATAAAATCCATTTGAACATCACAAGGGTTAAGGGTTTATTAGTCCACAGATAAACACCGCCAACATCAATGATTTTTAGTGGGTGTATGCCGGCACAATTTAGAAATCATCAATCATGGATAAAAACATATCAGAATCATCGATCACACCCCTCCCCTTTTTTTAGGGTCAGTTTATTATCTTTATTAATGTTTGTTTCATCCCATTCAATGGAAATAGAAGTGTACCCACCCCAGCAAGATACAAAGAAATGTGAGACGTAGGTGAAACCCCTACTTGATTAATCAACGATCAAAGATTCTCCTTACATGCAAGTAAATTGTAGGGGTGTGACCTCTGGAACTCAAGGACGAGTAGACAAATCGATTATAGGCTGGCCAAGAAAAAGAAACCCAGGGAGAACCCTTTGTCTAGAAGGGTCGGGGACGGTTGAGATACGGAGATAAGGACGTGAAAGCGCGTAAGGAGAGTGGGTTGTGGGTTGACCACGCGGCCCCAAACAACATTAATGGGTCCTCGCATTTAGGGTCGGTTTAAACCAATTCCCACCATGGTACATCACTTATTCAAACGCCATTAATTGGTGTTAATGGGATTTAAAATAGGCGTAATGGGGTCAAAATAGGGTTTAAAACTAAATTTTCTCAAAAAGGAGGCGATACTAACCCTTGGTCCACCGGTTAGTTGAGCTACGGGTAGGCTGCAGCTACAAGTAGACTGAGCTACCAGGAGGTCGAGCTACCGGTAGGCTGCTGCTAACGGTAGGTCGAGCTACTGCTAGGAGAGCTACCGGTAGGCCGCAACTACCGGTAGGATGAGCTACCGTTAGGCCGAGCTACCGGTCAGCTGAGCTACCGATAGGCCGAGCTACCTTTAGGCTGAGCTACCAGTAGGCTGATCTACTGGTAGGCCGAGCTACCGGTAGGCTACGGCTACCTGTAAACTGATCTACTGGTAGGCCGAGCTACCAGTAGGTCGAGCTATAAGTACATTGCGGCTAACGGTAGGCCGAGCTACTGGTAGGCCGAGATACCGGTAGGCCATGGCCACCGGTAGGCCAAGCTACCTGTAGACCTGGTACCAGTAGGTTAAGGCTACCGGTAGGCCTACCGTGGTTCAAACTTCACTGAGAAGTTGGGATGGCCCCCCAGGCCACCAAGAACACCTCAAACATCATATTTTTACTAAGTAATGGACCTTGAACAACCCGGGACATTACATGAAATACCTCTCAAACTATTCTCACCCCCAAGAATAAAAACAACCCAAAAGGAAAGAGAGGGTCCGAACAACCACCTTAAAAGATACCTCTCAAGAGTGATCGTCATTGTTAACTAAAAACACATTCCTCTAAAGAACCAAGCTACATACCACGTCAAACTGCCTAGTCATGTGGGTTGGGGAGTCTCATACCCCATATCAAGATATTATCCGCTTTGGGTGGCACTGACTCACCCGCACGGGTTTAATCACATCCGCCTTAATGCATCTTGATTAGGGGGTCTATTACTCCTCTCCCCAGAGCTAGGAATTTTCACAATAAGAGGAAAGAAAAACCACATATTTTATAGACAAAAAGGTAAAATGCTCCACCACAAAAAGTATAAATAGAACAGTACAAGACTGAAAAAAACTCTGGGTACTGGGCACGCATCTGTGCATCCCTCTCCCATGTACTCTCCTCAAGCCCACCATGTCGCCATAACACATGAACCAAGGGAATGGTTCACCCACGAAGCACCTTCTCCTCACTATCATTGATCATCACTGTTCTTTCTACAAAGTTCACATTGTCCTCGATGTCTAGATCTCCCTAGTCGAGGATGTATGAATCGTTGTGCAGATACCGATGGAGCTGAGACACATGGAAGACATCATGTATCCTCAGTAGTGGTGGTGGTAATGCTAGCTGATAAGCCACTTCTCCAACCCACTGTAACACCTCGAAGTGTCCCATGAACCTAGGAGAAAGATTACTCCCCTTTTCGAACCTCTATTGTCCACACCGATGGGAGACCTTCAAGAACATGTGGTCTCCATCCTCAAAATCCAAGGGCCTTCTCCTGGTATCAGCATACGACTTATGTTGGTCCTGGGCTGCCTTCATCCTTTCCTGTATAAGTTGAACCTTCGCTGTCGTGCTCTGCACCACCTCTGGGCCAAGGAAACACGCCTCTCCGACTTCGGTATAACACACATGTGAGCGGCATGACCTCTCATAAAAGGATTCAAATGGGGCCATACCAATGGTGGATATATAGATATTATTGTAGGCGAACTCTCTTAAAGGTAAGTCTCGCACACACGATCCTCCTGAGTCCATAACTCATGCCTGCAACATATCCTCCATGGTATGGATGGTGTGCTTGGTCTATCCTTATGTCTGGGGTTGGAAAGTAGTTCTAAGATGTATCTGGGTGCCAAAAGCATGATGCAATCCTCTCAAGACTCATCAGGTAAACTGTGCATCCCTATCAGATACTATTGACCTCAGAACACCAAGAAACCGCACCACCTCATCCACGTACCATCGTGCCAAAGCATCCACTGCACTCGACTCCTTAATCTCCAAAAAGTGAGCCGATTTAATTAACCGGTCCACAAATTCCCAGATGGAATCCTACCCCCCTTGATCCTTGGGTTGTCCCGTGACGAAATCCATCGAGATATCCTTCCACATTTACTGGGGGACATCTAGAGACTGCAGTAGGCTGCCCTGAACTCGGTGTTCAGCCTTCACCTGCTGACATACTAGGAACTTGGCTAGAAACTCTGCCACTGCTTGCTTTACTCCGGGCCACCAGAACTGTCTCTTCAGACCCTGGTACATCTTGGAAACTTCTGGGTGTACCACTAGGGGTGAGTTGTGGAAGTCACTAAGAACCTTGCCGCACATCGCCTCTAAAACAAACAGATTTCCCTAGAAAAGCATCTTGTTTTGACCATCCTCCGCCCATCCTTCTGGAGCATTACTCTGGTCAACTCGGTCACGCTTCACATCGCACTTTGTGTCCCCCAAATGAGACTCCTCTACATTCTGAAATAGAGAAGTCTGCACTTTCCTCTAATACATGCATCCTCTACCGCCATCCATCCTAGCTTCCATATGCATGGAAGCCAACTCCTCCTTTTCCTTCCAAGCGTATACCGACTCTCTGACCACATCCTTCTGCGATCACCTACTCAAGGAATCGGCCACTACATTCCCTTTCCCTTAAGTGTATGAAATCTTGAAGTCATAATCCTAGAGGAACTCCATCAACCTTCACTGTCGGAAGTTCAGGTCCCACTGGGAGAAGATATACCTCAAATTTTTGTGATCTGTGAAGACCAAAAAGAGTTCTCCGATGAGGTAATGTTGCCATAACTTTAGCGCAAAAACAATCACTCCATGATCCAGGTCGTGGGTGGCATAATTACGCTCATGAGGGCATAGCTACCTAGAGCCATTAGAGATCACACATTTGTCGCTGCGTCAACACACATCTGAGGCCTTGCCCTGAAGAATCACAGAACACCTCATAAGTTGCCCATTCTTCTGGTAGTCTCAGCATAGGGGCACTAACCAACTTCTCCTTTAGATAGCTGAAGGCTGTCTCGCACTGCTCACTCCACACGAAAACCTAGTCTTTCTTGGTCAATGATGTCAAAGGGCTGCAACTCAGGAGATGTTGGGTATGAACTTTCAATAGTAACCCTCCTGCCCGAGGAAACTGCAATCCTCTGCCACATTCTTGGGTGCTGCCCAAGATACAACTGCCTCAACCATTGATGGGTCCACTGCTACCCCATGCTCTGACACTACATGCACAAGGAAGTGCACTTCTTAGGACCATAACTTGAATTTCGACAACTTCTTGTAGAGCTAGTGTTGTCGGAGGACCTCCAAAACCGTCCTCGGGTGCTCCACATGGTCCTCCTCTGACCATGAATATATCAGGATGTCGTCGATGAACACGACTACGAACCGATCCCGGTACTCCCGGAAGACGGTCTTCATAAGCCCCATGAACACAGTCGGGGTGTTCGTAACACCGAAAGGCATGACTAAAAACATGAAGTGTCCATATCTACACATGAAGGCTGCCTTCGGGAAGTCAACCTCTTTCACCTGCAACTGGTGATACCCAAACCGCAGGTCAATCATCGAGAACCATCCTGCCCCTTTTAGCTGGTGAAAATATTTTCTATCCTCGGAAGAGGGTGGTGATTCTTGATCGTCACCTGATTCAGCCACCTGTAGTCTATGAACAACCTGAGACCACCATCTACCTTCATTGCGAACAAGACTGGAGCACCCCACAGTGACAGACTAGGTCAAACATAGCCCCTCTTCATGAGATCATCAATCTGAATCCACAATTCCCATAGCTCCAAAGGTTCCATCCGGTATGGAGCCATCGAAATCAAATGAGTTCCAGGTTGAAAATCTATCCCAAACTCGATATCAAGTCGAGGGGGTAGAGTTGTTACATCCTCAGCAAAGACATCCATAAACACACTGATGATCCCTTGTACTCCCACCATCTCATCATCTACTGACTCTACTGACAGCTCGGCTAACAAGGAGAGGAGGGTTTCCGCTTTCCTACTGCCCTTCTAACCATTCCGCTCACCAGCGAATGTAACGCATCAGCCACCCATGTCTGAGAACGCAACCCTTCCTCAAAAGCAGTCGATGATTGCACACACAGAGAACATCTAGTCAATGCCTAGGATGACATCGTATGGCTGTATCTGTAGCAGTAGTAGATCCCTGACCGACTGGTGTGGCCCTATCGTCAATGTGCATCCTCTACAAACATATAACAAGTTAGTATGACCTCTGACTAGTGTGCTCAGCACCAGGGGCACTGGAAGTCTCTAGGAATCTAGACCCATAGCACGAGACAGACTGGGTGCAACAAAGAAGTGCGAAGCTCCGGTATCGAACAAGGTGTAAACAAGGGTACTGAAAAAACTGATCATACCTGGAAAAACCTCTTGTCCTTCTCGAACTTCAGCCTCCGTGGCGTGCAACTATCCATGCCCACCTCCTCTGCCACTCCTCTATCGACCACCTTCATCGTAGAAGAGAGGAATTCTACCCGGAACTCCCTCTCAAAATCAGCGCATGCCACCTCAGCCTCTCTCCTCTCCCCCCAGTAGAGTGTCCACCACTGACGCGCTACTCCCCGCATCTAGCTGACGGCAAAAAGAACCCAGTACTCGGTCGGAGCCTGAATCAGGCCGAAATCTATCACCAGCTCTTCTAGCCAGCTCTCCATGTTCATGTCAGAGGTGCTTCTCTCATACTTCTTGAGGTTCTGCCGTTGGAAGACTCAAAGCGTCTTCTTCCACTAGTCGTCATCCTCCTCTCGATCAGTCCTCTGCCGATTGGCGAAGTCAACCTCCTGGGCCTCGATCGCCCGTACAACTCGTGGTCATCTCCAGAGTGCCATAGCTGCAAGGTAAGAAACGAATGCGTAAGCCCAAGTAGTGCAGATCGTTGTTCATAAAAATTCTTAAACTTGTTATTTATTTCTAATTCCCAAAACACCCGAGAAACACGATAACAAAAGTCATTATGATGCATTCACCTTCCCTAAGGTCTCTACCCTATGATCATTGTGGTCTCACTCAGACGTTCGTTAGGTCCAGAGTCCTTGAATCTGATCACGGGGGGCCCTAAAATCCGGTGTCCTAGCCGGACTTCCCTGACCTAATTCATGCACCAAGGTCACCCAACACCGTTGCCCTACAATCACATGCAATACTCAGTATGCCTAACTCCATACTCCACCCAATCTCTAAACCACCTATGATACCATTCTGTCACGACCCACCTTCACCAAAAACAGGTAAATGTCAGCATATTCCCAGTCCCTTCTTTCTTTAAGTTGAAGGAGAGATAATGACCCCTGAGACCTGCCTTAATAGGACTCGGAGTGGCGACCATCACAAAGGGTATATAATCACACCCTAAATGGATGGAATTACCCTTTTTATTTTAATTGGATCGGGAGATAAGATAGTAAATCCCAAATCATCAAACTGAAAGAAAAATTAAAGCCATGAACCATTCCCAATGTGTGTTACAAAGTACAAAAAACAATGTATAAGGAGACTACAAGGTGAAAATACCAAACGAAATAACAACAGCAACTGCGATGATCCGTCACAAGGTATGAGCTAGTATGGTCCAGCACGATCCCCGAAGTCCTCCTGGAAACCTGAAAGAAGATTTATATACGTAGTGTGATCATACAAGTATACTCAGTTGGGAAAACCAAATACTCTCATGCACAAGTGGGGAGGAATGATAATGTTCCGTGGAAAAAGATAAAACCAAGCACATAGCAAGGAAACTAACCCCCCAAGCCTCACCAATCCACAATCCCCATATAACGCAAGTCAAGTAATGTATAGTAATAGCACATTCATGTTTGGGTACCCCACGCCACTTTCCCACTGGTTAATGAAGACATCATACGCATCAAACCAATCCCGCCATTCTCACCGCAGTCCCACTGCCATACCCCGCCCGCACACACCTGGGCCTCAACCACACACCCCGCCCGCAAACACCTAGGCCAGAACCACTAACCCGCCCATAGACACCTAGTCCACAACGGTCACACGTAACCATGCCTGCAAACACCTGGGCCAGAACAACCACTGCCAAGCCCGAAGACACCTGGGCCTCATCCCGAAGATACTCGGGTAACCACATCCCCGCAAACACCTGGGCAAACCAACACACTTCCCTGCCCGAAGATTCTTGGGATAATAATGGACTTCAGGCCATCAGAGCCTGCCCGAAGATTTTGGGCTATCTGGGAATGGGATCAGAAAGGATCTAATAACGAGGCACTAATAGAAGTGTTGGAAAAAACACCCGCCCCCATGAAATGGGGTTGTTCAGGATTAAGTGCTCAACTTGGGTGGGGCGTGAATATGAAACACAAATACTACAAGTATATGTACAGGTAACAAGAACTCACCCAAATCTAGGTTTTTCTTCAGCCAGCCTAAAGAACACAATCAATACCCATGACCAAGTCACAACTCAAACAAAACCAAAAACCCATTTTTCCCATTCTTATTTCATGTTCAGTTATAATGTTTAAATAAGTTTCTGCACATACATAGAAAACTAGCAAGTATAAGCACAAGCCAAGGAATGAGTACAGTCAAACATCAACTTAACCATTCACGCCTGGTTCTCTTGTAAGGTCACAACAACAAAAGGATAAGTGAGATCCCTCAAAGTACTAGAACCAAAGAAAAGCCCAAGACACAGCCCCATGTCCTTATGATCTAGGAGCCAACAGTTTCTCAACAACAAAGGATCCCACCCCAATTCATGATATAAGCAAGGTAACCATGAGGCCTCAACTTCACAACCAGTAAAACCATACCAACAGTGGATCCCATCCCAACCCACATCACTCTGAAATTGGCATGTTCATTAATACAACCAAACCACTGCCACCAACACAAAGCAGGCCCACGCCGGTATTTTCAGATTTAAATTATTTAACACACTCCCTGATTCCAATAACGGTGTACTTTAACCGGGGTTATCACAGAAAAGGATTAATCCTCGAGCTTTAAATTTATTTAGTGGAATATACATAGTTTACCAATTTCCTTTACACATCAACAGTCCACATCAAAAATACAATCCATTTGAACATCACAAGGGGTAACGGTTTATTAGTGCACAGAGAAAGGCCACCAACAGCCATGATTTTCAGTGGGCATAAGTCGGAAGAATTTAGAAATCATCAATCATGGATAAAAACAGAGAAGCATCATCGATCACACCCCTCCCTTTCGTTTAGGATCCATTTATTATCTTTATTAAAGTTTGGTTCATCCAATTAAACTGAAATAGTAGAGTACCCACCCCGCAAGATACACAGAAAAGAGAGGCGAAGGTGAAACCCCTACTTGATTGATCAACGATCGAAGATTCTCTTCACGCGCTAGTAAATTGTAGGGGTGTGACCTCTGGAAATCAATGACGAGCAGACAAATCGATCACAGGGTGGCCGAGAAAAATAAACCTAGGGAGAACCCTTTGGTTATATGAGCCGGGGATGGTTGAGATATAGAGATGAGGATAAAACACCGACTAAGGATTACGGGTTGTGGGTTGACCACACAGCCCCACATGTCATTAAAGGGTCCCCCGCCATTAGGGGTGGTTTAAACCGACACACACCAGGGTACCTCACTTAATAAAATGCCATTAATTGGCATTAATGGGTTTTAAAACAGGTGTAAAGGGGTCAAAATAGAGTTTAAAACTCAATTTGCGCAAAAAGGAGGCGATACTAACCCTAAGTCCACCGGTTAGCCGAGATATCGGTAGGATGCGGCTACCGGTTGACCGAGATACCGATAGGCCGAGCTACTGGTAGGCTGTGGTTATCGGTAGGCCGAGCTACCAGAAGGTCTAGCTAATGGTAGGCTGCAGCTACCAATAAACCGAGCTACCGGTATGCCAAGCTACAGGAAGGCCGAGCTTCTCGTAGGCCGAGCTACCGGTAGGCCAAGCTACCAGTAGACCGAGCTACCTGTAGGCTGAGCTACCTATAGGCGGAAGCTATCGGTAGGCCGTGCTACCAGTATGCAGCAGCTACCGATAAACCGAACTATCAGTAGGCATGCTACCGGTAGGCTAAGGCTACCGGTAGGCCTACCGTGGGTCAAACCTCACCAAGAAGTTGGGATGGCCTCCAAAGCCACCCATAACATCTCAAGCATCATATTTTTACTATGTAATGGACCTCCAACAACCCAGGCCATTACAAATAATAATTTTTTATTCCTCTCACAACATAGATATTTATGGTTTCCATCTTTCCAATCATATCACAAACATATCTTAAATATTTTAGTGAAAACTCTTTACCTAGATTCATCATAAGTATAAAATCAACTATATTACCTTAGTATCCTAGTAATATTAATATTTCCAATCCATGTTTATCAAAAATTTCATAGTAGAATATTATAACATAATCATTTTATGGTTACCTATAATCATATTTCCTTATATGAGAAAACCCATGGGATCCCAAATTTTTCAATACATACTTGGATATATGATCAATCACTTAACATGATTTTTATTTGGAAGAAGTTTCACATTTAGTATATAAGGGGTCTTCATAGTCTCACCATTTTAATATAAAAAATATTCATATTAAATATATTAATTTTTCATCATATGAAATTTTTATTACCATATATTTATTTCTGATATGTATGGTTGATTATATCAGGTTAGTTTTAAAATCACTATAAAATATACAAAACTAACATGTTTAAATCATATTAATATGTAACTCTTTACAACACTCATAATTTGACTCATTAATTCAAAAAAATTAAAAAAAAATCATTTTTAGACATATCCAAACACATCCCATACATGAGTTACATCGACCCCCTTTATAAAAGAATTAATATTATATACAATAAATAACCCCTAATGAATAAGAATGGATTAAAATCTCTCAAAAAATTAAATTTTTTATATAGTGTACAATCCTCTACATTTATGAGTAGCCTAACCCAATGTCCCTCTACCTACAGATCATATACTCAAGAGAGATGTTAAATAAATTATAACTCTAACACCTAATGTGTAATAACAATATTATACATGTAAATTTAAACTATTACTTTCATAAAAAATGAACATCAATGAAGATAAAAAAATTATTATGTTTCTATATATAGAACGTAATTCATGGAATCAAAATATTATAAGTAGATACTTACCACATAATTTTAAGTATAAATAATATTCACATCATATTAAAATTTTATATATAAGATAATTTCAATGGAAGAATTAAATATATAAATATTTAACTTATTTTCAAATCATGTAATATTAATATAAATATTTCATATTTTTTTATGGGTAAAAATAATCCATTTATAGGGCCTAATAATTTACATTCCCCAAACATTAATTAAATAAATTTTTTTGTTCATATAATTAAAATTTTCATTTTAGCCCATATCACATTTATGAAAGATAACACCATTATTTTTCATAATTTGTGATTCAATATTAGTATACAGATAGTGTTAATACCAAGGGACAACTATAAAATAAATTTAAATCAAGGATATCACCTATATCACTATTTTTATTCAATACTCTCTTTTAAACCTATAATTTTAATCATACCCTATAAAAACCCTTATCATTATATATGGCACAGTTTAAACTTTTGGATTTTAAGGAATCATATATTTTCATTCATCTAGTCATACCATATGACTTAGAGGTACCTTGAATTAAAAATTATAATACCCAATATCACTAACAAAGGTAGATTACTGCAATGACTAACATTTATCAATCTCATATCCTACCTTATGATAACACCGTAGAACCCTTATGAAAAATGGGTTCTTTATAAAATAATTGTGAAAACATGTTAAATCAATTATGAATATTGGTATGATTCTATTGTTGTGTTTTATAGGAAATCTCATTCCCAAAATAAGGAAAAAATATGTTAAATAGTCAGATATATCACCATCTAAACAATATAGAAACAAAGAACTGAAAATATAAAAATATCAATTACAACTGGAATGGTCTGTTTTGATGGTTTTTTGTTAACATATATCTCCTAGTGATAGCTAAAATACACTCACCTTCACAAGTAAGAAATAGTCCACTAGAATATTTTTGATCAATAAGAGGAACCTTAAAACTCTAATGGTGTGATAATACATTTTTTTTAAATGAAATTGGAGAAGAATAATGAAGTTGTAATTATTATTTGACATGAATTAATCTCCAAAATACCCAATAAGAGGATCCAATCCTTATATAATATATCATAACATAAATAAAGGAGTCCAGTGTTGGCTACTAATTCTTATTAGTAGACATGAATTATGATAGATTATACACTTTGGAGTCTAGTGATTGTTATTTGTTTTAAAATCATAATATCTTATTCATTCTATATGTAAAACATCCCAATGATTCTTAACTAAAGAACCCCTATTTCAAGACATAGAAGTATCAAATTCCCCTAATATTACAAAAGATAGGGTATTCAATATGAAATAATATATGATTGAGGAATCATTATTTATTCTATATTAAAGAAAATCATAGCCTATTATACGAATAGCATTTATATTCAAGCATATGAAAATGATGAATTGTATAATGTGATTCATTATGTTTAGATAAAATCATCAATAGCAATTTGAGGTTCCATCAAGGTAAAATAAAATCTCTCATTTACACATTTTATTATTTTTATTTCAAAAAAAACATAAAGGATATAAATTAAAAAAAATACTTTTCATATACAAATAAATAAATACTATATAAGAAAAATCAAATCACAAAAGTCACCATACCCCTAAACTAGACATAAAAACCCCTATGAATTAGTTCATCACTATAGATATCCATTTAACAGAGGTTATGATATTTTTTATTGACTTTTAAATTAGTTGGAAACTTATCTAATTTTACAGGGTCCTATTGTTAATCATTGGTAAGAAATATTAATAATCAAGACATTATAATGTGAAAAATAATCCATAAAAATATGAAATAACAAACATTGATTTCTATAAAATAATATCCTTTTATTCCAACATGGTTTATGTAATTCCAAAATAAAAATATTTTCAAGATAAGACAAAGAAAATGGGGATAAGATGTAAAATAATTATAATTTATCTTTCATAGTTCATAAAAAATACTATTAATAAAAATCAATGAAGAAGGCCTTGATTTTTTGTTTTTAATATTTTTGTGGGGTTTCTATTTGAGGGTGACCTAGATAATGAGATTCCATTTCATTCATGAAACTTTGAACAATGAAAGTTATTGGTGATGGGTTAACATATTTCATGTAGTGTTTTAACATTGGATATCATATTTTAGAACCTTTATTGGTTATACTGGATCAACTATTGGTAGTAATAAAATGTGGTTAGTTTCATGTGTAAATTTTAGGATGATTTGTTGATTTTGGTCTTGATATAAAAATATGAACTTAGGAGATCATTATGGAATAACTTCACTATCTTCTAGTTTTTAACTCTCTATATAAAAATATATGAATATTTGAAGTATAAGTTTCATTATAGGAATTTATAGGTATAATTTTTTTGATGGTCTATTTCACTAGAGGATGGGGTAATCCTTTATCTTATATATTCTAGTGTAATGTAAGAGGTTTCATGGATCATGGTAATGATGAAAGTATGAGTTTTATAGGGATTTATATTATTTTATGTTTGGTTATCTATTTTTGTTATTTAGGGATTTCTGACTTACTACTTCATTTCTTACATTGTGAGTATAAACCTGAATCTATGTCCTATTATAAAAAATTGAATTAGATGATCCAAATGAAATTATTTTATTGGTATTCGTTCAAATTATTTTTATGTTTTGTGGTTGTGTTTGAAATGGTCAAAAAATCTATATTAGATCTCCATCATTAATTGGATCTATATCTTACCAAAACATCATGGTTAATTATTTATTTTTAATTTTTGAATAATGATGAGTTACCAAAATAATAATTATTCATAACTAAATTTCTTGATTGTTTCAGGAAGTCTATTAAGGTTGAGAGGATAGTATCCTTTTTAATTTATAGATCACCCAAAAAAATTATGTATTCATTTATATTATAGCAGAATTATATTGTGTTCATGAGGTCCATATAGGGTTTCTAGAAGGTATTACGATCAGTTTTATGGATCAGTTTATCCTTAAGAATAATTTTTTTGGGTGTTTGGATTGGCCGAGAATAGAGGGTTGACATTCGATGGGAAATAAGGTAAAATTATCATTTAGGTTCCTTTATCATTATTAATTAAAAAAGGGTGGTAGTGTATGATTCATAATATACTATTTTATAAGATTGGATGAATATTTTATTGACCTGTTATATAGTTCTATAATGTAGAATACAATATATGTTTTTGAGAGTGTATTCCTTTATCTTCCAATAACCTTTTTTGAATGATGGTGTTCTATGACTCAGAAACCTATTCAGAAGGAAAATGTTGGTGACCCAAATATTGGTTCTAGTTGGAGTAAGATTGAAATTCTGATTAATAGTTCTGGATAATTTTCTTATTAAATATGCTTGTAGTTTTTTTTGATATAGTAATTCTTTTGGTTGAATAATTTTTCATTGTGACAGTAGTAGAAATTTAGGTTGTAGCCATAGGGATATAGAAACAATCAACCATGAATTTGACAACATTTTCCCATTATAAATGATCTTATCTAACTGTTGATATAGGCTATCCCAAAATTAATTATTTCATGGGAATATCATGGTGTGGTTTTGAGAGTGGATCATATCTATCGTTAGGATGAAACGCTTATTATAAATAATGCATCAATTTTTTATTTCTATGGAATTTATTCCAACCATGGTGATATACCCCTATATCCATGGAACAATATAATCATGTATATGTGGTATAATTCCATACTATTTAGTTTCAGTTCTCCAGGACTATGTCTACAAGTCACAAATTCCATGTAATTATTATTCAAATGTGAATCATAGTATAATTATTAAACAATATAGATATGATCTATTCTCTATTTGGATAGAGAAATGATGCATGGTGTTTATATATACATATATTAGAGTGATGATATTATTATTATCCCATCTCCTCTCAGGTAAATTCATGACGTGTGTCATTGGGATTCACCTATGTTGGGGATATATTGTTATATTATCCATTATAGGTTCATGAATGACATGAGGTATTTAGATACCTATATTCAATAGATCTAGTGAGATATGTTTCCTAGTTTTTAATGATGGTGGATAACGGTTTAAAATATTTTTTTTATTGTTCCCTGTGAATTTTATTGTATTTTAGTGATTATATAGAGTGATTCACTATATAAATAAACACCCAAGTGTGGGCAGGAAGAGTGTATACTAGTATCCTAAAAGAAACCAGGTTTTTAGGACATCTAATTTGATATATCCTAACTCCCCTGCCCCTAATAGAAATTTATGGTTTAATACATGAAAATTAATATAATAGAGTCAGTAGTATATTTGGAGGCATGGTGTGTGATTTTTGGTTACATCTACTAGTGTGGGGGTGTTATTTTATAGGTACCATATTTTGATGGATTTCTAAGTGTGAGCTATTATACAAGTACTACCTTTTGGTTTTCTTTAGTGTTCTTGTGGTGATTTATGGGGTATTTCTATTGGAAATTTTACGTATATCTTATAGTTTTCTAGTTTATCATTTACACTAATAAGTAAACTATTATGTTTTTGGATTATTAGGTTAATTGTAAAAATCTTTGATACATTGAGAGAGAGGGTGAATCATGGTTTGAACCAATTAAAATATTATCTCTATAAATCTCAAACATCATCAGAACATGTTCCAGTGTTTGTAGAATCAACATTTTAGTCTATAAAACACATAAAGTATCTATATTTAATATAAAATTAACAAATATAATAAATCATAAAAGAAAAAATTATTGAATATCTTTAGATACAATTGGAAACATACAATTAGAATACACAAAATGGTGTGATTATTTACAAACAACTCAATAATATTTTACTAAAATTGCTAATAAAATGATTAGGCATGAGAATTTGATAACAAGGGTCACTCCTTTTAAGGTGATTTAATTATAACAATAACCTACCCAGGGTTACTCCTATTATTTTTCTCCATACTCACTAATTTATAGAAGAAAAAACACATTATATGGGAACATTGTCCCAAAGAAAAATCATAAAAAAATGATATATATTTCATTTAAAATCCATATTCTATGTTATGTTGTATTTTATTCATTTCCACTTTTTAAAAAAAATTATAGATATAATAAACTGCATGATATTAGATGTGTTTCTGTTTTATCCACACATTCCTAAGAAAAAAACATCTATCTCCATTAAGGTTTTTGATTAGATCATTTACTTTTTATTGAAATTTTTTATTCTAAAATGATTATTATTTTCCATTTTTAACATCAATATATATGTTAATGATCTTCCATAGATGAGCCACTTTTAGCAATTTAAAAACTCTAATATTTTTTAGTTCACTTAGTTCAAATATTTAATGTATGTATCAATAGTTATATATTTTCTCTTTCTAAATCATCCAAATAGATACTGTATCATCAACATTAATACCTTACACAAATGCATATGTGTTTTACTAGTCGTTATACTAAATGTAATCACTATAATAATATATGGATTTTATTAATCAATTAACTTTTAATGACCAACCATATTGTTTTCTAATATTTATATTTCATCTAATGAATGTTTATTTAAAATATCTAAAAATATCTAGTCAAATATTCCATCATTACTAGATAAAAAATATTCCATGTCCATCATAATAATGAAAAAGCATCTCTTACTTGAAATATATCGTTTCCAAATATAGATCAATAAAATTGGAATATATATCTTATCCACCGCTTTCACCAACTCAAATTAGACCTTGATCCACAAATATAAAATATTCTCCAAAAACTCTTCCTTGATTTTCTCTATAAAATTACCTTGGATCCCCAAAAAATAACTTCTTTATTTTCATTAAGTTAAATTTACATGTATCATCTATTAAAAGGTATTTTTATTTATTCAAACAGTTTTAGCTAAATCTTCTATCAATATCTACCAAATTTCCAACATTTGTAAATGTAATCAACTCTATAAATCTAATAAACCAAGGAAAAACTTTTAATGGACATGTAATCCATGAAATGGTTTTATGGATGGTTTCCCCATAAAAACAATGATATTTATAACCATATCCTTATAAAAATCTATATATTTACTTATTTAATTATTTATTTTCTACATATAACACAACTTGTATTTTATTATATTATGTTGTAGTTTTTTACTTCTCGATTATAGTGGATTCCAAAAAACCCTCTTGAAATATTTTAGGATCTATCATTATTACATTTTCAATTATACGAGTTTATTATGTAATCTTGAAAAAAATTGATCCAATCTATGGATTACATAGTTCTTAAAATATTAAATAAATAACTGCAAAAATATGTCTAACCACATAACAATAAATACGTCATGTTGTTTTCATATCATCCCTATTTTCTAATAAGGTGCATGAAATCTGATAACCACCCCTTGGAACTAGGATCACTCTCCATTTAATTATAATCCATGATTCCCACTAAAACATTATTTGATCATCCAATTGTGTCTATGTATTTGGAAAATATTCTCTATAAAAATTATGTCCACCATTATGGTGGTTTCCAAACTATAATGTGGTTTGATGAACCAAAATGTGTCTTCTAATATCATCATTCATTAGTTCCAACTTTTATTTTATCCATATTATTTTAAAATCATCCTCTATTATATTTACTATGACCATGATAGAATTTTTTTTACATTCAAAATTCAATATTTTATTCTTATCTAATATTTTTCATCACTTCACAAATATCACATAATACCCAAATAAGATATAATAAAATCATCTACCATTTATATCTACCATAAAATATTTATTTAAAATATTTATTCTTAATAATATATTACAATTCTATATCCTTACTTATCTTTTATATGATGTTTCATCAATGGGCCTTATCCTTTCCTTGAACATAGGCTCTATTATCACAATGGAGAGTCAAATCTTGGTTCTCTTAAATCTCTATGTATCAATCTGCATATTTTTTGATGTATCCACTTTTTCACAACATTCCTAATGTCCTAGAATATTCTCATCACTTAATGATATGTTCAATGATATAAAAATTATCTATTAATCTTCCCATTATAGATTATAAATGCATAAATTTTAGTTGATGATAAATAGAACATGAACTAAACATTTAGTTATATCATTATCCCATTTTTATTTTTATCAATACTAATAAATAAATATTATATAATACAAAATCTTGAATTATTCCTTGAATCCAATTATTTTTAAAACTTCCATCTTATATAGATTATGTATATTTACAAATATCCCCATTTTAAATATAATATAAATGATTTTTTCTTTTGATTTTGATCAATTTTAGCATCTATAGATGAAGGAATTAATCTCCAACTATGATATATAATTTAAAGGATCTCTTTTAAAATAATTTGCAATACCATTAGATGTGTTTAAAAATCCCATTTTGGAATTTAAAAGTTTATTTTTTTCAAGTAACTCAACTTAATAAACTAGATTAAATTATTAACGGTCTCAATTAGAGAACATACCACTTTTCAATAATAATAAAAAAAATTCATCTAAAAAACATAAATAAATTATTTATATAAGGAATAATAGAATAGATCAATAATATCATTACATTCCATTTCAATAATTTACTTTTATAGAGACAACATGATACTTTTTTTCTTTTATTTATCCCCTTATGATCTCAATAAGACTTTTATTAAATGGTCTAATAAATAAAGTGTGTGTTTCATATAACTTATTATATTAGTTTAAATATTTTTTAGTGTATCTCCTTCAAAAAATTAGTGTTTTGACCTTTAAATCCTAATATTAAACTCCCAAATAGTTATTTTATCACTATCATAATATTCAAAATAAGAATCATTATGAAAAATATCTTTCCCAAGAAAGTTTATGTATCCTGAAAAATAATCAAATGATAAAAATTATAAGTTTATGTTCAACTAATTTAAGAGTTAAATTTAGAATATTGTTGTGTCTTTATTATATTTGAGTAATTATATTCCATTTAAAAGTTATAATATCACTTGATAAGTGTATTTTATTAATACAATCAATATTAAATATCAGTAAAATTTTTGGAAAATGATCACCTTTCCAAAGGATCACCTTCTTTCTTTATTTCTTAGATATGGCCTTGATTCCAACTTAATATTTAATATTTATCTATTCCATACATCTTCTTTTTATTAATTTTTTCAGATTTATAATTCATTACAATGAAATCACCCACAATTATTCTCCCCCTTAAATATACACCACATTTACAAAAACTATGGTAATATATTGGGAAATGGTTATATTCATATCATCATAATGATGTGGTATATAGTTGTTCTTGATGAATCAGCCATTTTCTTCTAACGTATTTACATTGTTTATCCATGGTTGTCCTTTAGGTGATACCACTTGTAAAATATACATCATGGATTTTTTATTTTCATCACCCATATTCTTTTAATTGATATCCAAATCCCATATGGTATTGATTCTACTGAAATTAATTCTCATATATGAAGATTCATTAATGAATCCTTCTTAATAATTCATTATTTAAGTGAGAGAAAATCCTATCATTTTGCTCACCCTTTAATAGTATCTATTAATCTTCATAGGCATGCTTCAGGCTTATCCTATTTTAAATTTGTTTAATCTAATATATATTCTGTATAACTAATAAGTCACTATTTAAGTGTTTATCTTTTTTTTATAAAAATAATGATATTTTTATTCTACAATATAGTTCTTTTCATGTACATACCCTTTTTTAGAATCCATATCCTCTACACTAAAATGTTGTCTTTAATTAATTTTATTCTCACTTTTATCTAGACTTTTAGATATATCATGTTTGATTTGAAATGGTTATTTTTTAATTTATATTTTCTACTCATGAGATTTTTATTAAAGTAAATTATTTTTCCCTTTAATATTTTTTATTATTCATATAATGAATTTATTCAAGGAAAAATAATTTTAATCTATGTTTTTTTCTCAAAAAATAATTTAACTATCAAAGGAAAATATATACCTTGATTAAGTTCCATATATTAAACATTTTTTTCTTAATTATTTAAAATGTTTTGGATTAATATAAGTGAATTCCCCATATTTTATAAATCAAATATCCACGTATCCCATTTTAAAATTATCATAAATTTATTTATCCTAAATGTTATATTGATTGTTTATATTATTTAAAAAACAATATTTAAGAAAAAAAATATTATTATACATTTATTACCATAGTAGGAGAGTTATCATTCACATTGATTTTCTTTTTATTTTCCTTATTCTTATTGATGAATTTATGAATAGGAAAATCCTCTCAAATTTTATCCATATGTATTTTAGCATCAATATATATTAAACCACCACCTACAGATAGAGTAACAACACCATAAAATTTCACAAGTTTTCGTTTAAATATCCATTACGATTTCTATTTTTTTAAATTCAGTATTATAATGACGAGTTTTATTGAGATCATTGATTTTCAAAAATAAGTTCATGATTTTTGCGTTTCTATATTATAAAACATTTTCATATGGTTTTAGAAATGATAACAATTATTATTAGACTAACTAACATTATTTGTATAGTTATTTATATAACAAAAAATAACCTTATTTTACATTTAAAATATTGATCCACAACACAGTAACTTTAATTCTAAATCCAAAATTGAAATAATTTTTTAAAATAGATTAAAAGGAATAAAATCCATGTTATTCTCTTTAGAAACTTATTCCAATTTATTGGTCGCACAAGTTAGGTAGTGAGACCCACGTTACCATAAATATGGGGGAGATTTAGGTTGCTAAAAAATAATTTTTCCCTCTATAATTAAATAGAATTATTGGGTATTTTTATCTTTTTTTTAGAAAAAAAATAAATCCTTAAAATTTAAAATACATATACATTTAATATAATGTGAGCAAAGTATGTTATTAACAAAATGACAAAATTATTTACTTTATTAAACCAAAAATGGATACATTAAAGGATCATATGCATAACTAAATTTCAATGTACATATAATACACAAAAAAATTTATGTATTTGTTGATAAATGATTTATACATGAACACTCCTCACCGAATTTAACACCCATTAAGAAATTTATACTGAAGGATCATCACCTTACAATTTATACTCTATTTACTTCTCTATCCACTCACTAGTTAAAATAAATAAATTTATTTGGGAACATAGAAATATAAAGAAATTAGTATAATAAATGAGACATAAATATCACCGTATGTGTGGATTTAGTTCTCTGGTGTCAGCCACTGACCATATCCATCATTTAAAAGAATTATTTGATAAATGGAATCATATTAGACTACACAATACTCATAGAAATTTTATCCACCTCTATTAAGGATTTATATTAAACCAATTCCTTGTTAGGGGAATTATTAGTGTTAGGATTTGGTTTTGTCTCTCTTTTTTACTTCACCGGATTTGTCAATGATCTCTCATGGATGAGCCACACATAATAAACCCTTTCTACAAATATTTTTTTGTTTTATCACCTTAATTATTTTAATAAGGTATTAGGATATATTTATTTATTTCATTTTTAAAGTACTTATATAAATATATTCCATTAAATATTATGACCACGAATGGGATATGTTTTTTACAATTCATCATGCCATGTGTCAACAACATAAATATATTGAAATGTCATTATTAAAGTATACATTAATTATAAACCATTTCTTGGTCAAATATTTAAATTATAACAAATATAACCCATAATTGTATCTATATAAATACCTACTAAAATTTCATATGATGAAAATATCTCAATGATTTTATATCAATCATAAAATTGAAAATATTATTTCTTGTATTAGTTAAACATCAATATCAAGTTAGTTAGAATTTATAGATTTTCATTTTTGATATAAAAAAATTTACACAAATAAATATTAATAAAAGAAATATCTAATTTTTCTATTTCCTTTTTTACCATTAAAAACTTCTTCACTGGTCAATAACCAAATATTATTATCATAAAATTTCACTTTGTTTTTTCCTATGAAATCTCCTGGAATTTCATCATTATAAGTTCTTATATTTATTGAAGTCAAATCATCATGTGTTATTAATTAATGGGGGTTATAATACATTCATATTAGTTAAGTCAAACCTCCTATAAAAAATACATATCTTTCTATCATTGAAAATATAATCAATTCTATAAATGCTGTAAATATGTTAATAAAATGATATGAACAAGTAAACCAAAATATGGATTATTGTTCCATTTTTTAATAGAAAAAATCATATGTAGTAAAATATATATATTTATAAAAATCATGCGTTTTCATTATTTGAATATTAATATGTCAACCACCATTCAATGAGGTAGTGTTTGAACCATTAAATGTATTTTACCTTTTAAATTCAAATAAATTTTAGAAAAAATTTCAAGTAACATTACTATATAAAAGATCCCTTAAAGAACCAATATAATAATTTAAAACAATTTTAAAAAAACACAAACCATAATATGTCGTGGGGAATTTATAAAAATCTTAATGAAAAAATCAACGAGGCTGAACTAAAAACAATAGAATCATTCTGAAGATGTGTCTACCTTTGTTCTCCATAATCAACTCAATTATATGAACTATAATGAAGACACATAAAAATATGATATTTATTTATTTTATCCTAAACCACAATTACCAATATGAAATTTTTTTATCTGACTATTGAGTCTATGGATTTATCAAAAAATTATCTCTAAAAACCTATACCATAACAAAGTTTTTTTCAAAACTACAACATTGTATAAATAACCTTGGAATGGTTAATCACTATGGTATGATTTACATCTATTTTTTAATGCCAATTTTTTAAACCCATGGACTATAAAAATAATATGATAATGGTTTGTTTTTATTATCTTCATGGGATCATCATAAATCATTTTTAGGTCTCTCTAAATAATTAGAAACTTCATATACTCCCCATGTAGATCAAAACAAAAAAATTCAACCATTTGAATCAGACATGTATGAATAATTTGTAATCATTGTTATCCAATAAATATTTATGATATATTTTCTTAATTATCTATTCTATGATAGATTTTCAATGTGCATTCACCATTCCTTTTCCATTGAATCCATAGACATTGTGGTGACTTCAATATAGTTCATCATAAATATACATGTGTTAAATATTATATTTTCCATGAATTAGCATTACCATAAATTTTCTAATGTCATTTTAGATGTAATGACATCAACATATATGCTTTGATTTATACCTCAAACATTTTTATTCTCATTAAAAAGAAATGAACAAATAATATTTTGGTGAAACCAAATCCAACATGAACTAAACCTTTATTTGTGATAGTGATCCTTGATAACATCAATATAGTTGGAGGAAAGTGGTTGAATCTACATGGTATTTTTATACTCATACCTAATTTAATATTTATTTATAGATATTCAGTAATGTTTTTTTATTTCAGGTGATGATAACATGGATAATGATTTTTTGTAAAATTAAGAGTAATTATATATTATTATGTAGGTTGATTAGGGATGTTGTGTATACATGATAGATATTTTTAGATGTATTTTCCCATTATAATGTTTGAATATATTTTTTATAGTATGAAATTATATATCAGGATTATATACTTCTGATTTACATTATATATTTGATTAATCAAATAATTTACCTAACTTAATCCTTGTTTTCAATCCTTCTTCATGATTTGGGGGGGGGTAAAATATCGCATATGTGCTTTTTATAAACTCATATTATAATTCCAACCCCTGATCTATTAGAGATAGACACGGGGTGTCACACTAGATCTTGTTGTCTATACATGTAAATGTTCCAACTGGAATAATGGGATGAACAATACCGTAGATTCTCTATGATCATTTCTAAATATATTTCTAGGATAGGTATAATAAAATTACACTGAAGTTATAACACTCTCACCTCCTATATTTTGTGAATAAACTATCCTAAACCACAATCCAAAATTATTTTCAATTAAACAAAAAAATAAATATAAATTTTAACTGAACATCCACTTAACTTAAGAACATCTCCCCAATTCTTAAAGTGATGATGAAAAGTGAAAATCACAAATAATAAACAATATGGGAATTATTTTACTCAAATAATCAATAATATATAAGTTGAATTTAATGTATATATAAGAATAAATGAAATTTAAAAATATATAAATTCAAATAACATATCTAAAAATTTGAAAAAAAATGTTTTTATAATTCACTACATCAAATATATAAATAAATATGATATACTTAATAAAATCACATATAATATAGTAATAAAATAAAGATTAACCAGGACAAAGAAGATAACATTATCTTCATGCTGTAAGTGTGAATTCCACCAATAATAGACACCATAAACTAATATAAAACTTAAAATAAAATATTATACCTAAAAATGCACAAAATTTTACATGGAGTGGTGAAATTATAAATATAGAATGTATGAAATATAACAAGGTGTTTTATAAAAATTCCACAAAAATAATAAACCAATCATACAAGTTTGAAAATAATAAATTTTTAATGTATTTTTTTAATCAAACACTTCATACATAATATAAATAATTTTTTTTGTTCCTTTCTAAAATTTTACATTTATTCAGTTGAAAATAAAATATTTATAAATGACTGCACAAACTATTTTTAAAAATAACCCAAGTAATCAACATCATCAAAATGGGATAGTCCAACTAGGATATAAAGGGAATAACCAAAAGTTTTTAGCTGACTAGAACCAATTTACTTGTAGAAATGAAATCCTACATACTCACTATTGTTTCAATATATAGGAATAGTTTGATGAACAATAAATTCTTTCTAGGACTAACAAATCAAACAAATAAATAATTCCCAAAAAGAAACTAATATGTTCCAATGAATTTTTATTAGTTAAAAACACCAACATTTCACAACCCGAACATCCTTTATAGAAAAAAAATCTATATAAAAATAATCATTGAATTTATATATAAAAATATATTAGATTTATCAGAAAAATAAAGGGTGATTTATTGAATAATTATATAAAACTAATCATATTTTTAAAAACAAAACATATTTTTATTTAATAAAAATGTATTTTAAAATTCATTCTTTTTTTTAAAATCAATATAAAAACATCCAAACATTTTTCATATAAAAAATGGATTTACTTTAACTAAATGTACGTTGTCCCACATTTTATAAATATTAAAGTAATCCACACATGGACTTATTTATAAAAATAAATTTATATCACATTAACAAAGCATTTAATAATTATGAAAAAACACTTATATTCATAAATTATACAAACAAGTTATAATCCATGTAATTACCTGGCCCAGTGGTGCTCGACCAGCAACTACCCCAAGCCCACCTCTAATACAATAAGGGATGTGGACCAGAACTGAGTAGTTGTATCATTCACATGGAAGGAATTATTGTAATGTACCTAAATGAATTTATGAATCTCTAATAACATGCAATGATAAAACATAAAACAACTAATAACCATGCACTAATACATCTTGAATCCCAACATCAGAGTACAAAAACAATTACCTGAATAAAAAGAGGGCCAAATATATTCCCACTAAAAATAAAATGAAAAAAAATTCAACCTATTAAGTGAGAGGGAATTACTTTCACTAAAACCAATGGATCACACCACTATCATTTTGGATAACTAATCTCTATCTGGTCCATGTCCCTCATGTACTTTGTAAAAATTTAATCAATCTACACAAGACATGTCCAGTGTAGGAAAATCCCATATGGGGGTGAGTATAACAATACTCTGTAGGAAATTGAATCAATAATAATTGTTATCACATCAATGTTATACGTCAATTACATATATAATAGGTAAATCCAGATATAGTCATAAGGGACACAAAATCTCAAGTATGATCAAAGCTATACTACCGACTTGGGATTCTTCCACGAATGTTCTATATAACAATCGTATAAGAGAATAAAGTCCAAGGGTAAAATAGAACTAATAGAATATATAAGATTTCATTCTCATCATGTCACTCCATAATAAGTATACATTAGAAGCATGATGACAATGATACACATTTGAGGATCATATGAAATTTCATGGGGTATACCAAAAACCAAACCTACATTAACCTGCTATACAGGGGATCAAAAACTATGTAGTGTTGGTCACAAAGATAGAACTATCCCCACCAAGGGAAATGATAATGATATATGACTCACTTAGGACTTTAAAACGGGATTCCAAAACTCTATCCAAACCGAGTGTTCTTTATATGGGATTACCATCCTATTCATAAAATGTGATTATATAATAAACCCTCAAGGAAAGGGTCAATAGAACATAACCTAAAGAAATTTATCCAATATTATTAGATGAAGGTATTTAATCCTTCCCTGATGAAGTGTATGACATGTAATTAAAGTATACAATGTGTCTCCCTCACACTGGGCTAGTCTATGCTCATGTATTTTGTCTGTGTCTTGGTCTAAGTACATAGAATGCCTAAGCATCTCTTCCATGGGCTTCAATACACATTTCCAAGTGTGCATGTGTGTGTGTGTGTGTACATGGAATTTATGATCCCATGTACTCTTGGTTGTTTAAGTGTACTCTCTCAAGTACACACTGATCCACCAAGTAAGGGTCACATGCCTTGTGATATTTTTCACACATCATGTGATATTATTATTCACAATTAAACCCTGTCACCATAAAGGGCACCATACATGGCATGTGTTCTTCCATTGAACATCGTATAGTTTTAAATATCACAAACCCCACATGAATTCATATCAATTCCATCTCAACTGAGGCATCACTATATTATTCCATGATTATTTCAACAAATCATGGATCTAAGTTAACTAACATCGATCATCACCAATGTTTTAATTTTTGGCCATCCCAATTACATGGGAATTGCCTTGTAGTCATTTTATTTTCATATGCTCCAAAACCAACATGAACGCATTATGATCCTATCCTAATCCATTTTCACCGTCATTATAGCATGATCCTAATATTGATATTAACCTAGATAGGTGATGTCAATCCGTTGTGCCATGAATCATGTGTGAAATGATTGATTTATTGGGTATCCATAGAATCACTATACAAACATAACACTATTAATGAATACATAATGAATAGTGTGAGAAAAAAAAGAATGATATAATCGGAAATAACTTTAGGAAGGTTCAGGTTCCCTTTGCTCCATTGTCATTAGAAAGAAGAATGAGGATATTAAATAAATAAAAAATTTCTCCAAAAAATAATTTTAAAATAACCCTACACCCATTTAATGATAGAACCAAGAATAAATTTTTTAGTTGAATGATTTTAATCTGTCATATGAAAAATAAACTAGGGATAAATACAAATAAAATAGCATCAAACCTTGATATGGATCTATCACTAATGAAGAATTAATCTATATCATTTTTATTAGAGAAATCCTCAAATTTCATTGGTGTAAATGATCCTTTATCAATCATCTTTATATTACAAGAAATTATACAACACTAAAAAAATTCTTAAGGTAATGAATTCAACTGTAAGAAATTGACATAATGATGGGTAAATATAAAAAATAATTAGGTCAAATTTAGTCAATAAAATAAATAAATTAAAAAATTTATCTTATTATTTATGATCTTGAGGAATTTTGACCAAACGCATGGACTTAAAATTTGTATTTCATTACATGGTCAGATGGAATTCTCTAAGATCAATAGTGGAATCTGATTTCTGATAGGAGCCTCTATATAGGTGTTATTCCACTTTATTTGGAAATATATTAATGCATGATAATTAACATATTTAATATATTAAAAAAACTAATTTTGGGAATAATAAGAATTTGAATATCATGATAAATATGTGCCATGATCAGAAAATAATATATATAATATTATAAGGTGATAAATGTAAAAATCATTGTTGTTACATTCGCCCAAGCTTGTGGATTTATGTCCAAAAAGATAAAACAAAGGAATACATGATGAGATGTGGGCAATGAAAATGCATATGGATCTCCCACTCCTAGTTACTATTCTAAAAATCCACATGAAACCACAAGATGCACACTAAAGGAATCCCCACCCATAGAGGATCATCTCCCACCGATCATCAATCTACATCAGGAAATCAGTGAAGGTAGCCACATTCTCCATTTCCATCTCACCCAAGTCAATATAATATAATGGTTCATGCTTGTACCTCCCCAGTCACGACACATGGAAGACATTGCATACCTGATATAACTATGTTGGTTGATCTAAGTGGTAGAAAACCTATCCCATTATACATAGTATCTAGAATGGGTCAATGAATCTCAAAGATAGCTTGTCAGCTTGACCAAATATATGGAACCCTGTTTGAGGTGAGACCCTTTGGAACACAAGGTACCCCTTTTCAAATTAATAAATCCTCTATAATAGGTATAAAAATAACTTATGATATCTCTCTATAGTCATCATATTCTCTTGGATGATCTTCACCTCCTCTACCGTGGCTTGCACCAACTATGGGCACATCAATTCTAACTTTCTTGGGTGTGTACAGAATTGTGGGGACCTGCAAGGTTACACGTATGAGGCCTCCAATGGTGACATGATGATGGGATAATGGTAGATATTATTGTTCAAAAAATCCACCAATAATAGGTGATCCTCCAAACTTTGTCAAAAATCCAAAATAAATTCTTGCAACATATCCACAAAGACTTGAATGGTCCGCTCAATCTTGCCATAAGTAATAAGTTAAAAGTCATGGTAAAATGAAATTAATTCCAAAAGGCCTCCTTCAATCACATCCATAATAATGATATGAATCATGAATCATGGTCATTAATGATCATCAAGGTAACTCCATGGAGTCTGACTATCACTTACATGTAACGACGTCCAATGTTCTCTACATTTCTCACCTCTTAAATTTATACAATATTGGACAACTTGAGGAGTTGTTCTATGATCACCCAATTGGAATCTTATCACATATATGTATGTGGTAACCCCTAGAGTAAGACCATGGATATAACATCACACTACCGCTTAGTTACATCAAGGGGTTGAGCTAAACCTACTCAAACATTATACTCATCCTTATCTTACAGACAAGTAAGGTATTGATTGAAACATTCTACCACACAAGTGTACATTATTACCACTAATTCTACTTCCATCGTTCTTTGTATAACTTCACCACAAATTTATGTAACTATATGGGTGAAGTATGAATCTCCTTTTAAATTTCCTCTCTAGAAAAAACTAGCACCATTATCCATCCATTATAAAGAACATCAAGCTCTCCAACTTTAGAAAACTCATCAATAGCCTATGTATTGGATATCAATGTGTGTATGGTATTGTAGTCAGTATCTCAAAATTGTACCTGCCGAAAATGATATAAAATAAAAAGGGTAAAAACCATCTATTAGAGGTAAAATTCCATATCTTAATCCACAATGGTTAATTGTAATGAGGAAAACTACTCTGATAACCTGCATAGTAAATATAAATATGATATCTTAATGAGAGAATCTTCTACCATGTTTCTATTCCAAGAAGTATACACAAACGATAAGTTATATTCTTTGAGTAACTGAAGCCATAAACTCTATCTCATGTTATGATCCTTATGAGATTAAATATACTTGAGACTCTTGTTGTCAAAATAGATGACAAATGACTCACCCATATGCTAGTGTCCCTAGATGTTTAGTGTGAATATTAATAGTTCTTTCTCAAGATCATGTGTCACTTATTTCATCTCATGTAGTTTCAACTAACATGGAACATTGAAAATCACTTCATACCTCTACATCATAACACATCCTAGACAATTCATTGATGCATTGTAGAACAATACATACTCAACACCCTCCTATGGAAATATCATGATGTGTGCACTCTTTAATCTCTACCTAAAATATTGAAAACACTAAAGGAACGTCTATGTCCCCATGAAAGGATTCCCCTTTAAGGGAAAATATTTTTATGGAGATATTATCTTATATGAATTATGTATGAATTTGTAATAGTACTCTAAAAACACTAGAAATCTTCATACCTCTATCACACATTTGGTTTTCTACAATGCTAACAATTTCATTACCTTTGCAGGTTTAACATCTCCACTGTCTTCATAGATAACATGTCCCTGGATGTATACCTATGGAATCCAGAACTAGAACATGGAGTGTATACAATAATGATAGTTTTCTTAGATTATGTCGAGGACCGTCCTCAATTTTATCGGGTGCTATTTCTCAAACACCAAGTACACCATGATAACTTTAATGTAGTATACCATAAATTTTTTTAATAAAAGACAAATGATCTAGTTCATGAGTCCTGTGACCATTTTTTTACAATATTCATGCCAAAAGGAATGGCAATTTACTCATAGTGACTTTAATGACATTGGGATGATGTCCTCAGTATATATGTGTCTCGTACTCACAGTTTGGGATAACCTAATATGATGTCAATATTTGAGAATCATCATGCCCCTATCATAAATCAATGAGTTCATCAATCCTCAAGAGTGGATAAAAGTTCTTTATAGTCACCTGGTTTAAAAAATGATAACACGCACACATGATTTTGTTATCATCTTCTTCAATGGAGAACCATGTTGTGGCTACCCAGGGTGATACCCTGGACCTTAAAAAACACTTCGTCTACAATTCCTCCAACTACACCCTTAGCTCATTATGCTCTATAGGAGACATATAATATAACAGTTTAGATATAGTGTTCATCTTGGGTTTTATGTTAATGAATAAATCTAACTCTTGGTGAGGTGATAAACACAGAACATTCTCATGAAGAAATTTCTCATACTCCACCGCCACTACAGGAAACTAAAAACTCATAACATCCACTTACCCAAGGGTCATGATACCCAAATAGTTTTAATTAGTTTCACTATTATATGCATGAGTCCATCATACTCTTATTATGACTCTTTTTCACTCAAAAAGTAAAACCTTATCCCATCAAAGCAGACACACCTCAGCCTCCACGTAAAAAAATCAATCTATTCATGAATTGTAGATAAACTATCCGTACCTAATATGGCATAATAAAGCCTCATTTTTCATAAAAATTGAACCCAAAAGAAAATATTTCCTCCAGGTGTCAGTTCATATCATCTGAAGATGTTTGTGTTCACTGAGACACCTCTAGTAGAAGTATCCATTCGCAATGGTCAAGCTAATGGAAGAACCAAAATCTCAATATCCCAAAATAGATCAATGTAAATAATTTAATTAAAGATATATATATATGTCTTTATGTGCTGTAGATAAAGTATAAAATACACATTTAGTACATTGTATCATCCCTAGAGCCTCTAGTTCATAAGACATGACAGCTCATACCTACCCACATCTTTAACCTCTAGCTCCCTTAACCTGGTGGGAATCACCTATGAGTGGTGGTGGTATCAAATGAAAGCTTCTTCCATATCCATCTTCTCCAATATCCTCTACCGTATCCACCACCTGGTAGAACTACCTTCTCCTACCAATTCCATTCCCTTTTCATCCCATCTAATATATATCTATCATATTTATATAGAGTTAGACCAACCTATGTGAGATTTCCCTAGTCATCACAACAGTTTCACTGCCTCTCACTTGGATAAACATATCCATCATGTGGGACCGGATCCATAGACCCACTATCCTAGGGAATCCTCCAGAATCATCTCACACATATTGGTACATTTATTTGTAACTATATTCTATATACCAAATTATATTCCACTAGGTTTTCACTATTAAAATCGGATTTCTTTGATCTCTCATCCATGAAACGTGAAATCACTAAAGCATTATCGAAAACCACAATAGAATTAGGAATGAAGAGTGGTATCATAATAGCTGAGATGTCTCATTATATTCCTTGATTGATTTCATGATCCCAAAATAACTTTTCACACAATATATCTATAATTTATTGAGAGATGTTGGTGAACCTTGATGAATAATCATCCATATTCATTCTACCCTGATGAAGATATAGAATATCTAGGATATGAATAACCTTCATTATAGTAAGAGAAGACACCTCTCTAAAATGAAACATGAATTATTACCAAGATAGAGTTTCCTTATCATATGACTGGGTTATTAATACCCCACCATTATCCTATAGAACCATTGAGTATGATCTCCTCCAGGAGAATCATCTTGTATGCTAGTGTTCAGACAAGATGAAAACTCAACTAACCGCCTAAAGAAATAACATATTATCATAGGGGTTAGGTTCACCATGGAACCTGGGGGATTATTGTTTCTAAAACTAATAAAGCACACTCAGAATATGCACCTCATCTACTGGTAAATTAGGTAGAATCTAATAGTCAAAAGGTGGTATTAAAACTACTGCACCACCTAATGGTAATAGCTCTTGAACATATCCTTACAACTGGTTTGTTCAAGTATCGGTTCTACAAGCAGGTTATTAGAGTCATGATCAATTGATACATCATTCCTCACCAACACCAAAGTCATTGTACTAATAATTAAACTAAAAACACATAAACTTTTTTCCCCAATAAAATATAACATACTCTGATCCTAAAGTGGAACCTTTAATTTGATACCTCTTTATAAGAACCCAACCCAAAAGGGTCTAAGTCACCACTACCTCAAGCCTAACTGTAATTGGATTTTGTTTGGAAATCAGTGCCGAGTTGGAATATCACTCACATCAGAGGAATTATCCTAATTACATGTACACATGAACACATCACCAAGACCATATAATGAACAAAAGGTCAAACTACCAGTAACCATGCACACATACATGTATAATCCCACCATCAGAGTATGAAAATAAGTTCTAGGATGAAATGGGTCCAAATATAATCCTAATAAAATTATATTGAGAACTATTTTATCCTTATAATAATGTCTGAATGGATGTTAATAAAACCACTAAAACATACCTTGGTATGTCTGGATCACTAAGTCCCACCTGGTCCTGGTCCCTTTGGAACTCCATAAAATGGTGGTTCATCTACATAATACATGACACGTGCGGTTAAATCCAATACAAGTTTGAGTATAACAACACCTAGTTGGACACCCCAAAGTCACTAAGCATATCACATAAATGATAATAATAATATCATCATGTGTATATTTAAATAAAATATATAATATGATTATATAGATATAATCATAATAGACACACATTCTCTTGTAAGATCAGAATTATACTTCCAAAATAGGATTCCTGATCGAAGGCTCTATATAACACTTTTCTAAGAGGACTCGCTCCACAGGTCATATAACACTGATTGTGTCCATTCAATATTTATTTCTGAATAGGTATCACCCTAAGATTTATACACTTGATGTTTAAAATTAATGATGTATACAGGGGGATCTCACCTAAGGCCATGGGTTATATCTTCATCCCATCCCAGATTAAAATTCTATGATGGGGTCCAATTCCTACTCAGTATTGGTCATTGTAATACCAATAACCTGACATAGGGGAACGATGATGATAGAGGATCTCACTACAAGAATCACGAATGGATTCCAACAACACAATACAAACACGACATTCCATAGAGGGGATCACCCTGATATTCATAAGACATAATTCCAAAATAAACACTTGAGGAATGGATGATGAGAATGAACCACAAGGAAATAGATCATTTCTAAAGATATAAATGGCTTCAAGACTTCTCTAGAGTAGTATAAGGTTTGTATAAAAATTACATGGAATATCTCCATAAAATTTGGTCATACAATGAATGTGTCTACCTGTTTGTGTTCATTAATAATTATAGGGAATGGATGAGCCTATGTTCTCCATAATATTCCTAAATTCTCAAGTCTACATCTAAGTATACGGTGTGTTTGAGACTATGTACTCTTGGATGTGTTTTTGTACTTTCTAAGTTAAAAAATATCCACTAGGTATGGGTCACACGCAATGTGATAACTACCACATTCCTTATCATGTTTTTATTTACACAGAAACAAAATCACCACATAGGGCCCCAAACATGGCATGTGGTATTTCATTACATGAAATGTAGTAAGAAATTTCATAGAACCCATGGGTCTTCATGCATACTCCTCATCTACCCATACTACATCATTTTCTAAAATGATTATTTCCACAAATCAAGGATCTAAGTCAAATGATCGTGACAATCACTAGAGATCTGATTTTTCGGCTATCACTCTTACTTAAGAATCTACACATAACCTTACCATTATATCACACTCAAACCCCACATATTAACATCTAGATATTGTCGTTTTCTATCATCGCCATCATCATAACATTATATCTTCATTGATCAAAACCCAAATATAAGATATTAGTATATTATTCCTAAAAATTGATGAAAATGATTTATTTATTAGGTATGCATCAAACCATTGGTCAACAATAACACAAGTGATGAACAGATGATGAATGATGGGATAAAATCATAAATTGAAAAAGTGGAATGACCATCACCTATGTTCATGTTAGACTCAATCCAATTTTGTTAGAATGAAAAATGAAGATCCAAAATAAATAAAAAATTTCCCACAAAAAACCAAGTGAAATAACCCACACCCTCAATAAATCCAAATCATAAATAAATTCAATAGTTAATTGACTAATGATCATCATAGGAATAATAAAATGAGGACATATCAAAATTTCACAATTTCTTAAATAAAGATTTATAGATTTATGATAAAGATAGAATATGCATCATCGTCATAGGTGAGATCCTATATTTTCATTGGGATAAATGAGTCTTGATCTGTCATCATCATTTGATAATTATTTCTCTAATAATAAATCTGTCACATAAAAGACATATTTTAACGTTATTTTTCATTTGATTTACATCCTTGATTTGTTTTGGGGTTTTCCCTAGGTTTTAGGGAGGAATAGATGAGTATTTATGAATTGGGCCAAACCGTGAGCCCAATTCCAGATTAACAAATAAATTTTGTATCTTTTATAACTTTTTCATTTTTCAAAATTTTTCATCCATTAAAATTCATAACGACCTAACCTAACCTATTAACACCAAAAATATAATTTGGATCTTTTAGAAATCCATAACTAGGGTTTAGTTGGGTTTTTATCTAAGGGGTTGGGCCTGCCCGAAAGCCCAATTCCTGTTTTAAAAATAAAATTTTATTTTGTTATATATTATTAAATATTAGGGATTTTTCTGTGATTCCAAGTCTCACCCAAGACCAGTTAACCCATCCCCTCTTAGGAACTCTCTCCCCCCTCTTTGGAGCTCTTCTTAATCACGATTTGGTTCCGAAACATCAGAGGGTTCCTCAAATCGCCCAGATTTGAAGATGTAATGTATTTATTTTATAACTCTCTCAATTATCAATATTTTTCCTCCATTACAATTCCTAAATGACCTAATACTTCTTTTTCAAATGAAACCTAAATTTTGGCTCTTTTAAATTTCATCTACTGGTGTTTTGGAGTGATTACGTCAAGATACTTCAAGTAAATGAGCCCTTTTCATTCCCCTTTCAAATTACTTTGGGATTAACTCATTGTTATTAGGGTTTCTTCGGTTATAATTGAGTTTAATAATGTCCAGAAACTAGGTTTTCGAACCTTGGTTTTATCTTTGGGGTTTCTTGGCCAATTTATGTGGTTTTAGGTTTGATCTAGTTCTCTCTTGGTGCGGCGGCGGTGCGATTTGATTTTCGCATGAAGATTCAAGGGTTTTTGTTACATTGGTAGGTGATTGCATTGTGTGTGTAATAATAGTGAATTAGATTTATTTTTAATGGTACCTTATTGTTTATTTCACTTGAATGTTTCTGTAAAAATTGGTTTTAGTTGCATTTATAATGCCAATGAATTTTAAGTTCCAATTTTTTGTGAAATTGGGGTTTTTTCATTCAAATCGTTTATTGGTTCATTTTGAGCTACCAAATAACTGATTTATTGGTTTCATTAAAGGGTATTGAACTGAAATTTTGTTTTAATGACTTACAAGTGTTAACATAGTGTGCAAAGTGGATATCTTAAAGATCTTTGGGTGTAAAAAAATGTGATGTTTTTAAAGGTTGTTTTATTGAAAATAAAATTATTTTATTTTGTGTTTTAAATGGTATAAAATGTGTGTAGCTACTTTAAAAAATTTTTGTGACCAGTAGTGATATTTTATATGAAAAATTATGTGTGTTGTTTTATGAAATTGTTTGATCACAAAAAGGGGACGCCCGGGTACCTAGGTGGGGCGGATTTGTACTAGTACAACTAGTGGATCAGATGGGTTTTGTCCATGCTCTACTTAGCATATGGATAACGACAACTCTAAATAAACTATTTTTCTGATGATTGGGGACCAATAGGTATTGGGTATGTTCCCTACTAGTGGCTCGTGCACGAGAATGGACTTTTCTATTGTTACTCTACACCGAGGTACGAGGTACATAGGGCCCGATACGACCTAGTGCTTAGGGGTGTTCCTGATTTTGATTATCATTGGATTTTTGGTATTTACACTTGTTGTGGGGTGTTTTTGGAAGTACTTTAAAGTATACCACATGTCTATTTAATGTGCTAACATTATGAAATTCTTGGATTGAAAACAGTTTTCATTTGAAAGTTGCATTTCTTTGAATTTTAACACTATTTCACCTTGTGTATTAAAATTGCTAGTTTTGTTCACATTGTATTGCATGCTCTTTGGAATAATCTTGTGGAATACTATTGGTATTAGGATAACACCCTACATACACCCCTTGGGGGTATGTAGATCTGCTTATGCTTGACTCAGGTAAAGGGAAGGCTAAGGGTGATGGCGGTTCGGGATGTTAGTCCCCATCATTGGGGCGGAGTTGCGGAGACGGCTTGCAGGTGATGATCCCCTTGTCGTGTGGAGTCCATGGGGATGTATTTATGTTGTCATAATTTTTTTAGACCACTTGTAGTGTCTTTAAACATTTTTATTCAGATATGGTTTTGTTAAGAATAGTTTAGCATGAAAATTTCAGATTCTAATAATTGATTGGTTTTGTTTATGATTTATGCTTTCATACTCGGGTAAATCGTTCCCATACCAGATTTGTTTGATACCCAAGCACTTGTGCCAGCCCGTGGGGATAGGGAACGCCCATCGGGCCTTGCCACGTGCCGGGTGTGGTGTCGTTCATGGTGGCAACAGATCTGGTTCGTGACAAAATGTTATCAGAGGATATTAATGTTTTTGGGTTATATTGCTATTTTGGGATGAGTCGGGATAGAAAGGAGCTAGGACTATCGGGGCTCAAGGTTTTGGTTGTGAGTAGGGTGTCTGGCCCTCACCTCTCATGGCAGACCACGAGTCACTAGGGGATGTTGGAATTCACAGATTGACTTCACTTTCAGGTGAGACGTGTGGGCTACAGACCACATGTGGACATCAGGTGGTTGTGGAGTATTTGTTTCTATTATTACTGAAATGTGTTTAGTTTATTTATATTTTATGTATTTGATTAAAATTTTCAGAATTGTGGTATTGACTATTTTTTTTATGACTGTTTCATTTTGTAGCAACATGCCTCCCCGGAAAGCTCCCACGCACCCATAGGAGGAAGCTAGAGAGAGTTCTCCCACACCGATTGATCAGAGGCTCGTGGAGGCTGTGGTTCGGGATATAGAAGCCTTGGGACAGGGACCAGCTCCTGCTCTTATTCCTGTTAGGGAAGAAGAGACAGGTCCTAGAAATGATAAAGCACAAGAGTTTCTGAAAAACAAGACTCCTACCATCAGAGGCAGCTCATAACCCCAGGAAGCAGAAGAATGGCTCGAGAAGATCGAGTGTATGTTTGACGTCCTAGAATAACCCGAGTAGCTCAGGGTGGAGTGTGCCTCCTTTTAGTTGGAGGGTCCCAGCCGTAAATGGTGGGAGTCAGTGCTTCAGGCTGGGAAGAATGAGCAGTTGCACTGAGGAGACTTCAAGGCTGTCTTCAATGAACAATACTTCCCTGAGGTGTTGCCTTATGCCGGATCTAGAGAGTTCATGGAACCTGTTCAGGGGAATCTATCTATTATGGAGTATGCCAACTATTTCACTAAGTTGGTTCGGTATGCTCCAGAAATTATCTCTAATGAGGAAGCGAAGGCCCAGAGGTTTGAGTAAGGCTTGCGACCAGAGATATACTCCCAGGTGTTCTTGTCTAAGGTGAGGACCTATGCTGAGGTTGTTGATCGTGCGTGCATGGTGGAGATTGATAGGAAATGCAGGGCTCGTTTCTATTGTTTAGTATCAGTAGAGGGCAGTGAAAGCTCCTCATAGATGAAAAGGTAGCGGGAGGATCATGTGAAGAAATGAGGGGGCAGTTTAGGCCACTCTTACAGGAAGTTTTCTTCTGTGGCTTCTGATGCGAGATCAGTCATGTGCCACCAATGTGGGAGGCCTGGTCATATCCGACCAACATGTCCACTTCTTCCAAAGCCTTGTTACCGGTGTGGAGGTATAGGGCATTTACATCACTTTTGGGGTGTGGCATGTCCACTCCCAAGTGGGGCAGGGTCAGTGGCTTCAAGAGGAGTGCCAGCACAGTCTGAGCCGTCAAGGACTAGGGGATCTTGATTTAGTGGTCGTGGTGGTAGGGCTGGATCATATTCTGGGTAGATCCAATTCAGGGCATAGCCACATACTAGCAGTCTTCCTCAGGTAGATACTGGACATCTCCATGCAGTGGATCAGTCACCAGTATGATCAGAGGCGGGACTGTTGACAGTTTGAGGTACCGTTCTGATCGTATCTTCTATAGCTACTTCTCTTTTTGATATTGGTGCCTCTGTTTCATTCATTACGGGACATTTGGTGGAAATTCTTAATTTTCCAACTGAGTTGATGTCTTTTGTGATGGATATGGTTACACCTTTGGGAAAGATGAAAGAGCAGGGCCTCAGGTGCCCCTCGTGTGCACTTTCTGTGTTAGGGGTCGAGATGGAGTGTGACCTATTTGTCTTAGAGATGGACCTTTTTGATGTCATACTCGGGATGGATTGTCTATTACACTTCCAGGCACACATCGATTACTACATACGGCGTCTGAGTTTCACGACACCTGAAGGGAGTCATCAGGTTTTTCAGGGAGAATGGGATCCACGATCAGGTCGTGCAGGACCTCCACTCCAAGAGTTGGGATGTGTTATCTTCCAGTTATCATCTCTTGTGCTAGAGTATGGTATTTCCCCTGAAGGTGCACTACCTCAGGTAGTGAATGAGTTTCCCAAGGTATTCCCAGATGATTTTTTAGGTTTGCCCCCGGAGCGGGATGTGGAGTTTTTTATTGATCTGGCACCGGGAACACAACCGATATCTCTTCCCTCTTATTTCATAGCCCCCACCGAGTTGAGGGAATTAAAGATACAGCTAGACGACTTAGAATCCAAAGGATTCATTCGCCCGAGCATCTCTCCTTAGGCCGCTCCTATGTTTCTTGCAAAAAAGGATTATGGATCCCTCCGATTGTGCATTGACTATCGGAAGCTGAATAAGGTAACAATTAAAAACAAATACCCTTTTCCCAGAATAGATGATCTGTTTGATTAGTTGAATGGGGTAAAGTGGTTCTCAAATATAGACTTGCGTTCAAGGTATCATCATCTCAAGGTGAAGGAGTCAGATATCCCTAAGACAGCCTTCCGAAGCAGGTACGACCACTTTGAGTATTTGGTCATGCCCTTAGGATTGACCAAGGATCTAGTGGTATTTATGGCACTTATGAATAGGGTGTTCCATCAGTATCTTGATTCCTTTGTTGTGGTGTTAGTGGATGAAATTATGGTATACTATTGCTCTGAGCAGGAACACAAACATCACTTGAGGATCGTTTTGGGTACATTACGAGATCACCTTCTCTATGCAAAGCTATCAAAGTGAACTTTTTGGATCAGATAGGTGAGATTTCTGGGGTATGTGATCTCAAAGCATGGAGTTTCAGTGGACCCTGAGAAAATTAGTGTAGTCATGTCATGGGAGAAACCGAAGAATGTGTTCGAGATCCGGATTTTTCTTGGCTTGGCTGGTTATTACAGGTGATTCGTTTGGTATTTATCTCGGCTTGCTTCACCGATGACTTCCCTCACCCGGAAAGGGGTGAAGTTTTTATGGGGTCCAGAATGTCAGGCGTCGTTTGAGGAGCTGAGGAGGCGGATGACTATCGCCCCCATGTGAATTTTTCCAGAGGCTGGAAAGGGATATGTGGTCTATTGTGATGCTTCAGGTATGGGTCTTGGGTGCGTGCTTATTCAGGATGATCATGTGGTCGCGTATGGCTCTCGCAAACTTTGACCACATGAAAAGAACTACCAGACCCATGACTTGGAGTTGGCAGCGGTGATGCATGCTTTGAGGACTTGGTGTCACTACCTATTTGGGGAGAAGTTTGTGGTATACTCTGATCACAAAAGCTTAGCTTATAACATCATTCAGAAGGACCTCAACTTGAGGCAACGTCACTAGATCGAGTACTTACAGGGGTTTGAATTTGACATTGTCTATACCCCAGGAAAGGGTAATGCAGTGGCCGACGCTTTGAGTAGAAGAGTTCCAGTGCAGGCTTTGAGAATGTCTAGTGATGAGTGGACATTGATGGGTATCTTTTCTCAGATGCATGTGGAGACCAGGGAACATAGTGGAGGGGAATTCTTGGAAAGCATCCAAATGACTCCTTCTCTATTGGAGTAGATTCAGAAGGAACATCCCAGTGATGATCTTTGTCAGTGGTCGAAGCAGTTCATTCGTGGTGGGGAGACATCCTCTGATTGGTCGTCGTCTCCCGAGGGCATCTTGTGCTTCAAGGGTAGTTCCGTAGTTCCATTATCTCTGCGGAAGGTGGTGATGAAATATTTCCACCAGTCTTACTGGGTTGTCCATCCGGGTGCCACTAAGATGTATTATGATGTTCTTCGGTAGTTTTGGTGGCCTGGTATGAGACGGGACATAGCAGACATTGTTTCTAGATGCTACACATGTCAGCAGGTGAAAGACGAGCACCAAAGGCCTTCTGGTTTGCTCCAACCACTACCTATTCCTACTTGGAAGTGGGAATAGGTCGCCATGGACTTCATTTTTGGATTACCTCGTACACCTCGGGGTAAGAATTCTATTTGGGTGGTGATTTATCATATGACCAAATCAGCCAACTTAATTCTGATAAAAGATTCAACTAAAGTAGATGAGTTCGGCCATTTGTATCTTCAGGAAGTGGTGAGACTCCATGGTGTACCATTAGCTTTTTTCTCAGATAAAGACCCCTGCTTCACTTCTCGATTTTGGGAAGGCCTTCAGAAAGCCTTGGGGTCTCAGATTAAGATGATCACGACATACCACCCTCAGACGGATGGTCTGACAGAGCGGGCTAATCAGATTTTGGAGGACATGTTTCATGCATGTGTCCTAGACTTTGGTGGTTCATGGGATTGAAATTTGGGATTGGTTGAGTTTTCTTATAATAATAGTTACCAATCCACGATTCGAATGGCCCCTTTTGAGGTGCTCTATGGTCGGCCTTGTCGGCCCCCCCTATGTTGGGCTGAGGTAGGAGATACTTCACTGTTGGGGCCGAGCCTTGTGCAGGAGACTTCTGAGAAGGTAAAGTTGATCAGGCAGTGCTTATTGACAGCTCATAGTCTTCATAAATTTTATGATGACCGAAGGCGTCGATACCTAGAGTTTTCTATGGGTGATAGGGTATTCTTAAAAGTGGCCCCTCGTTTGGGCCATCGTCGACTGGGGAAGCAAGGTAAGCTGATGCAATGACATATCGGGCCCTTTGAGATCACCGATCATAGTGGAAAGGTGGAATACAGGTTGGCCTTACCATCTCAGTTGACGTCTATCCATGATGTCTTCCACATCTCTCAGTTGAAGAAATACAATCCGGATCCATCCCATGTGTTGAGTTGGGAATAACTGGGGATAGAGCCTGACTTGTCTATTGTTGAGAGGCCATTGAAAATAGTGGACTCCCAAGAGAAGATACTTGTAGGGAAGCCTATTTCATTAGTCTGGGTTTTATGTCAGTAGGGGAATGATACACATGAGACATGGGAGCGAAAGTCATGGGTCGAGGAATACTACCCATTCTTGTTTCCCAACCAAGATTCATGTTGACTTTCCGAGGCATAAATTCCCTCATGGTGGGGAGAATTTCCACATAAAAGAAATATTTTAAAGGTATTTTTTATTTTATTTACATCCTTTTTTTGTTTTGGGAGTTTCCCTAGGTTTTAGGGGGGAATGGATGAGTATTCATGAATTGGGCCAAACCGTTAGCCCAATTCCAGATTAAAAAATAAATTTTGTATCTTTTATACATTTTTCATTTGTCAACATTTTTCATCAATTCAAATTCCTAGAAGACCTCCCCTAACCTATTTGCAACACAGAGGTAATTTGGATCTTTTAGAAATCCATAAACAGGGTTCAGTTGGGTTTTTATCTAAGGGGTTGGGCCTGCCCGAAAGCCCAATTCATGTTTTAAAAATAAAATTTGATTTTGTTATATCATATTCAATATTTGGGATTTTTCGATGATTCCAAGTCCCACTCAAGCCCAATTAACCCAGCCGTGCGTATGAACTCTCTTCCCCCTCTTTGGAGCTCTTGTTAATCGCGATTTGGTGCCTAACTTCAGAGGGTTCCTCAAATCGACCAGATTTGAAGAGGTAAAGTCATTCTTCCATAACTCTCTCAATTCTCAATATTTTTCCTCCATTCCAGTTCCTAAATGACTTGATACATCTTGTTCGAACGAAACCTAAATTCTGGCTCTTTAAAATTTCATCTACTGGCCTTTTGGAGTGATTACTTCAAGATACTTCAAGTAATGAGCCCTTTTCTTTCCTCTTTCAAATTACATTGGGATTAACTCATTGTTATTAGGGTTTCTTCGGTTATAATTGAGTTTACTAATGTCTGGAAACTAGGTTTTCAAACCTAGGCTTTAAATTTGGGCTTTCTTGGACAATTTATGAGGTTTTAGGTTCGATCTAGTTCTCTCATGGTGCGGCGGGGGTGAGAATTGATTTTCGCACGGAGATTCAAGGGTTTTTGTTACATTGGTAGGTGATTCCATTTTGTGTGAAATTTTTGTGAATTAGTTTTCTGTTTTCATGGTACCTTAATTTTATTTCACTTGATTTTTTTGGTAAAAATTGGATTTAGTTTCATTTATAATGGAAATGAATTTTATGTTTCAATTTTTGGTGAAATTGGGGGTTTTTCATTCAAATATTTTATTGGTTCATTTTGGGCTGCCCCATAACTGAATTATTGGTTTAATTAAGGGGAATTGAACTGAAATTTTGTTTTAATGACTTACAAGTGTTAACATAGTGTGTAAAGTGGATATTTTAAAGAGATTTGTGTGCAAAATAATGTCATGTTTGAGAGATTGTTTTATTGAAAATAAAATTATTTTATTGTGTGTTTTAAATGGTTTAAATGTGTGTAGCTACTGTACAATTTTTTTTTGTCACCAGTAGAGATATTTTATATGAAAAATGATGTGTTTTGTTTTCTGAAATTGTTTGAGCACAAAAAGGGGAAGTCGGGTACCTAGGTCGGGCGGATTTGTACCAGTACAGCTAGTGGATCAGATGGGTTTTGTCAATGTTCCACTTAGCATCTGGATAACGACAACTCTAACTAAAATATTTGGATGATGATTGGAGACCACTAGGTAATGGTTACGTTCTCTACTAGTGGCTCGTGTACGAGAATAGATTTTTCTATGGTTACTCTACACCGAGGTACGAGGACATAGGGCCCGAGACAACATAGTGCTTAGGGTGTTCCCGATTTTGATGCTCATTGGATTTGTGGTATTTACCCTTGTTGTGGGATGTTTTTGGAAGTACATTAAAGAATCTCACATGTCTATTTAAGGTTCTAACATTCTGAAATTCTTGGATTGAAAACTATTTTCATTTGACAGTTGCATTTCTTTGAATTTTAACACCGTTTCACCTTGTGTATTAAAATTGCTTGTTTTGTTCACATTGTATTGCATGCTGTTTGGAATCATCTGGTGGTATCCTACTTGGCTTTGTCTCACACCCTAATTACACCCCTTAGGTGTAAGTAGATCTGCTTATGCTTGACTCAGGTAAAGGGAAGGCTAAGGGTGATGGTGGTTCGGGATGTTAGTCCCCATCATTGGGGCGGAGTTGCAGAGACTGCTTGCGGGTGATGATCCCCTTGTCGTGTTGAGTCCATGGGGATGTCTTTATGTTTTCATTATTTTTTATTAGACCACTTTTAGTGTCTTTAAACATATGTATTCAGATCTGGTTTTGTTAAGAATTGTTTAACATGAAAATTTCAGATTCTAATAATTGATTGTTTTTTTATGATTTATGCTTTCATACTCGGGTAAATCATTCCCAAACCAGATTTGTTTGATACCCGGGCACTTGTGCCAGCCCGTGGGGATAGGGAACGCCCTTCGGGCCTTGCCACAGGCCGGGTTTGGTGTCGTTAATGGTGGAGACCAGATCCGGTTCGTGACACTATCAAAATTTATAGGGTTATTCAGCCAACCCTAAGAATAGTTCATATGAATTTTTAAAAAGGGAAAATAATTAAATCAATGTGTTACCAAATAAAATAAATAAATAAACAAATTTTATTATTTAGGAAAATGAAGGCTTTTAAACAAATAGATAACATCAAAAAAGTGTTTTTAATTCCTTGGGTAAATCTTATTATCATAGCTTAATAGAAGCCTCACATTTAAAATATAAGCCTTTTAGTATTTATTCAACTTTTTCATGTAAAATGTATATGTATGATAATTAATATATTCCAAAAATTAACATCAGGAATATAGGTCCTAAGAATCTGATGCTATATCAGCATAAAGCATTGGAAATAATTCATTTAATATTCTCAGGTAATAAAAGGAAAAACAAGATTGGATGAAATCCATTTGAAACTATAAGTACATTTATCATTATTGGAATAAACATAAATTCATTAATAATTATAAATATGAATTTTTAATCATATGATGTTATATTAGATAATGAATGAGGTATGAAACTAAATACCTCAAAACACCAAAATATAAAAATAAAAACCAAGTATTAAAAACTTAAAATCAATTATTTTCACCTTATAAACCATAAAAAATAATTACTATAATTTATTTGAATAATTATATTTATTTTTTCAAGATCTAGTTAAAAAATACACAATTATAATCAAAATATAAATTCCACTACCTCAACCGAGGTGTATAGGGAAAACCCTATTATCATTTATTTGTAATAACCCAATATATATTTCCCAAATATGGACAAAGTGGGTGATGTTACATGAGTTTAGTAATGCTTACCCAAAAATCATGGGATGCTGAGTAGAAGTAGGTTTTTACAAATGCAATGAGAATAATATACCTTCTATCAGATATCTATAAGTAAAAACTAAAAGAATATCAATTAATCTTCCATAAAACATACTATATTAAAATAAATTGAACCACTATCCTTCCATGAACAAAACATATTACATTATCCACTAGGAGATAATATCACAATAATTTAATACTTAGAATATAATTATAAACAATATTTCATAATAGAGAAATCATATATAATACTATAAAAAATAATAATATAAGGGAGACTTAAAACAAAATATGGTTTACATATCTACCGTATAACATCTCCTAAATATGAATGATGTGTCATCTAACTCAACATTTTATCCATCCAAAGAATATTATCAAAGAGATGAATGAGATTTAATTATATTTATCATGAAATGAAAAATATTGTTGATATGAAATCATATTTTTCATTATTAAGTCTCGTTATAAGAACATTCCATGGGGGTGTAATGTTTTAGAAAATTTGGATGTGTTAAATCATTTAGATAAGTCTGTTTTCCCAAATGAATATAATTTTTAATCATTAAAATTTTATTTTAAGGCAGAAAGAAAATGTTGAAATAAAATTTTTAATTAGTTGAAAAAATAGAAGGAGACATAAAATTTCCTGACAACTAAACTAAATATGCTAAGAATTAATCTGTTTATATTTATTAATCTATTAAAAACCATTCATTTTGTGTTTCCTAATAGTCAAATTCCTATTTTCTATTGAATAGTTTTTCATAGTCTCAATTTCATAAAATTCTAGATATAAATAAATATAATTTTTTTCTTAAAGAACAATTTTCAAAGATGAAAGTAGGGAATAGAAAAATTAAATTTCATGAAGAAGTGTATTTATGTAGGAAAAATGAAGTTCAAATGATTCTTTTTTTTTTGAAAAGATGGCTTTGATGTTGTAATAATTATAATTATAGTAAGATTATAATCAATATGATTATAGAAGGATTAAAGATATTTAATGAAATTAACGATAAGGATTGATTTTATCTTTGAACTTTTAAATTTACAAAATTAAAATTTTTGACTGAATATTTTGTTGATGTAATCATTATCATAATATATTATGTTTGATTATTTTCACAAAAATAATTTCTTTAATGTTTTGTCCATTTTCATGGAAGAAATTTTATTCTAACAAATTTTTTTCTTATTTAGTTATTATAACGTTTTATATACACTTTCTACCCCCTTATTGTTTCTGAAAATCACAATGGGATATAAATAATGTGAATAGAATTTAATATAGAAAATATTTAAGAATTTATTATCTTAATAATGTTTTAAAAAATTTGGATAATGCTAGTTGACAGAGAAGTAAGTTAAAAAAGATAGGTCGTAATAGAATGTAATGAGGAGGAGTCTTTTTAAGAAGATGAAAAGCATGATGTTCTTAAACATATAATGGAATTATAATTTTTTTAAAGTTATTAGTATTTATTATTAAGTGTATTGTTTTATTATTTTAAAAGGGGTTGGTATTTTTCAGTTCAAAGTTATAAATTTTACAATTTATATCCAAATTTTTTAAATCTCAAAACACATTTTTAAAAACTATTTTTTACTAAATTTAAATTTCCGAAGTCATTTATACTATTTTTAGAATAGTTTTTTTCCTACAAAAAAAATTACTCTAAAATGAAAACTATAAAATTTTACAATACTTCTGCTCCATAAAAATGATTATGTCTGGTCTATTAGAATGAGAATGTATGGTATGGCTTTCTAAGATTGTCTGGTCCATCAGACTCGATGAGTTTCATCTATCACACAAACAAAGTATAGTCTATCTAATTGACTAATTCTAGTACATCATATTAACTGATTATAGTCCTTTTGAATTATGGAGTATAGTACATCACTCAAAATGAGCTTATTCTCTATAATTATTAAATCTAGTCCATCAAAATAACGTAGTTTCTGATTAATTCTTCTGAAAAAAATTATTCAATTAGAATAATGAAGTTTATAAATAGATGATTGTTACTATTTTTACTAAACAGAATACTATTAAATAATTTTAAAGATGTTATCAAAATGAAATTAGGTAAATACTTATATAACCTATTGATATTTTAAATTTGATTTCATTTGATTTCATTTATACCAACATTATGAATCACATAATATGACAATTTGAGCAATTCTGGTAAAAAGAGATACATTCCAGGAGCTGGGAGATGATTATTTTGTCACACAACCCATATAAATATTGAACATTCATAACATATCATTACTTACCTTTTATAAATCCTCATATAAATTTTTTTTCTATAGAATCCATGTTTAGATTTTAAATTATTTATAACCTTTCACATTTATATTTTTTATTTCCAATATAGGTTTAGATCGAGGAATTCTAGGAATAAGAATACTACCAATTTCATTCTAGCATGTCAAGAGTTTCTTGGTCTAAGATATAGATATAATTCTAATCATTATGGTCATGGTATATAATTTAAAAATATATATAGACCTCATGGGTTTATTAAAAAAATAGGGATACCTAATATCTAGGTTTCTAACATTCATAACTCTTAAGGTTAATGAGTGGAAATATTATGTATTTATTTTTCTAAGTCATTCGTAATTTTTTTATGTTTTTTTAATTTTTTATTCATTTTTATTATTTTTAATATCCATTTTTATATTATTTTTATTTTACTAAACATTAATAATATCTGATATTTAATATGAACTGTGTGTCTGATAAGTAAAATTTAAATATCAGATGATATATGTGTCTGATAAATCATAACTAAGGATTTTTTATTTTAAGATACTTTATGTTTTTAAACTACAATTCAATCCCTTATTATATATTGGGATATACTCATTCATCAAATAAAAAACACAATATTAACAATAAATACCCATTGTGTCCTTGGATGTCAAATGTGATACTCGTTGAGTTACTATACGAACATCTACCAATGATATTGTCTATCTAAAAATATCACCTATAATAAAGAGGGTTTATATATTATCCAAAATTATTTCCACAATCATGTAAAATAAATATTAAATTTTGCATAACCGTTAACCATTAAAAATCCATATATTTTAAATCTTTAATTGGATTTGTTTTGGAAATCACATAGCTATAGGATTCAAATACTAGGTTTGTATAGATTTTAAAAAAATTTAAAAATGTAGTAGAAAGAAATATAATCTCTTTCAACTTCATTGTAAATGTGGATTGGTATAACATCCAATACAATTTTATTTATAATAAAGGGTTTGAAATAACATCTCCATTCACTTAAAAGACTATTGTAGATAGGTATAGTTTCAAAATCTATTTGAAAAATCCATGTCTAGAATTTTGATAGCATCGATGTCAATGTATAAACATGTTATAATCAGTTGGTTATGGTTAATACATAGTGGGGGTGAGGGGGAATCAATGCTGGTAACTTGTTGAAAAACTAAAACATTTCCTTTAATTAACATATTAACTTATTCAGCTAATGGACCTTATTCTATATTATCCCACATAGTTTTTATGTATGTATGTAGATAGAGAATTACAACTACAAGAACACTATGATTTATGTATATGATTTTACGATAATTTGGATGACTATATCCGCATTTTGAAATTCTTGTTATCTAAATCACATATAGTTCCCCCTTTATTACCATGATGAAACTCGAGAAAGTGTATAACCTGGGACCCAAAAAAATCATGAACGAAACTATAATTATATACCTTAACCCATTTGTTGTACATCAGGCTCTCGAACCAAATATGACTTTCATTACATTTACCAAATTTAGATGGAACTTGTATAATGTAAGAATAATAGGGAGTCTCAGGTACCTCTTGTACTCTATATTATTTATGTTCTTCCTCAAAATATTTCAATTAAATGTGATTATACTAACAAAATAATCTTCTTGATTATCTCAATACTTAGGATATATATAAATAATAAGTTTAAATCCAAAAAATTTAAAAATAACAATAGCTAATAATCTCATATAATCTTCTATATATAATTAGATATTAGAAAAAATACATAGTTGGTTTCTCCATTTCTATCCCTTATGTTTTTCTTCTTGTTTAATAATATAAGATCAACTTTTCTTAAAGACATTATTTCAATTTATGATCTTTGACATAAATTATATTCCAATGGATAAATGTCTTCTGTCTCTTTATTCGATAATTAGATAATCCATAACAATTTTGTATCTAGTTCTAAATATTCTTATAATAATTCCTATAAGAATATATATTCACAAACCATTTAGTATTATTTACTTATTAATTATTCTTAAATATCATTCTTTTAACTTCCAAATTGTTCATCCATTAATTTTATTTAAATAACATACATTTAATATTATTTTAAATCCCATGAAGGCCCAACTTTTAATTCCCCATGATAATAACAATTATCTTGGATTTTCTAATATTATATATAGATCCAAAAATTTTATATTCATTTAATCTTTATTAAATTCATGAAAACATGTAGAAAAACAATCGTGGTCATAGATCCTACTTTAATAGAAGAATTATTTTCTGTGACAATATTCTCATCTTGGAATGCACCATGGAAAAATATTTATGGAAGTTTTTCTATCATAATTATAAAAAAATAAATGTATATAAATTATCCTTATATATATTTATGTTATGGTACGTAATCCCATTGAATGAAACTCTATATATATCTTATTAATCTCCAATAATCATCACTACTGTGTTATTTTTATGCAATCACTTTTAATTAGGACATTTAATCTCTATTGATCAATATAACAATAGGTTTATGAAATCTATAAATGTTCTCAAACAATAATAACTATTTATTTTTATATGAGATGTATAAATTATTATGTAATATAGTGTGAGATCTTTCCTATTCAACAATTCTCAAATTGGAGACCAATACATTATATGTTGTTCTTATTGAGTATTACTTATGATTTTAGACTGACTAATTTTATAGATATAAATAAATAAATAATAATGTTTTCTCAAGAAATCAACAATATACCTCAAATACCTCTTATGTATGTATTAATTTTCCATTTTTCTATTGTAAAATGAAATTTCAAAATCCATTGTGACCCATACAATATAAAAATGAATAATGAAAAAAAAAATATTATCCAACTTCAGTTTCTTCATGTTTCTTATGTGGATTTTCAATTTCCTAATTTCATTATCTAAAGAATCATAGAAAATAAACAAAAGTATTATTAAATTTTGGTTTGATAATTTTCAATTTTAATGATACTTAAAATGAATAAAATGAAACTTATTGTTTTTTCAAATGAAATTTTCTCTTATAATAATATTTCATAAGAGTAAAGGAATATTATGAAATTGTATATAAATCATAAAAAACTTTCTAAATGAATCTTATATAATTACAAATGTCTTTTATAAACTAGAAAAATGAATCTTATGGAATTTATGATGACTCTTTAGAATAATACTAATGAATATTACAAGTGAACCAAATAATTTACTAATATTCATAGTTTGGAAAATTCCAAAAAATCTTTAAACAATTATCAAATTTATTTGGAGTCTCTTCAAAAATAACATCAACAAACAAAAGATTAATTCTAAAATGTATTGAATTAAATAAATATTCATTTTAAAATTTAAATTAATCATTCAGTTCCTCAAAATTAGTTTTATTTCAATCATAATTCAACTATATTTCTTTAATATTGATAAACACAATAATGTAATATCAAAATATAAAAACCTATTTATCATATTCTTTACTATCTTTTTCTTATAGTTCAAATATCCATCACTAAGTGTCTTCAAAATACTTCTCAAATAAAAATTATCCATCAAATATAAGTTTTGGAAGTAACTAAAACACTACTTAGACCTCTATATATGAGAATGGATCAAAAATCATATCAAATAAAATAATCACACATTTTTCTTCATATGATTAATTATAAAATAATATTCCCAAAAAATATTTACATCATATTTTGGAAACTATTTTATATTAAAAATAAATAAAACAGAAATACAAGGTCGGTTCAACAATCACCCAATTTTTATTGGTTTTAAAACCCAATTTGAAAATATCATGTCAATATGTTTTTCTATTTAATTTTATACATATTCGTCATTTTCTTATTTAATTTTTTTCCTACCCACTTATTGACCATAAATAAAATTATATTAAGTTATTATTACCAATTCACTATGGGTTTTTTCCATCATGTTTTTTTCTCTTAGTAATTGTAATCTATACTCAATGTTGAAAACATGATGGTATAATTTTGACATCCTATATGTCAATAAAAAAATTCATCAAACATGATATATCCTTTAATATAGGATGTTTATGAGTTTTTATAATTCCAAATAATACTTATTGGTGAAAATTTTCGTGTGATAATTACAAACTGAAATCCTTCACTCTACTTAAAAAATAGGTTAAAACATTAAAAAACATTAATTTTTTTCCTTCATAAATAATAAATCTAACTTCTAAAAAAATTATTATTTTCCTGTTATTAATTAATTAATTATATCCTATTAACACATTACATTATTCATTCAAAATAAAGATTATAGAATATGTATACATACATCAATAATGGAATTTTATAAGAAAATACACGAAATTACAGTTTCACAGTACATATAACTATATCATCTTCATATATTTCTTTATTTATCTACCTATAAAGAAGACACTCTTGTATTATTTTATAGAGGTACACCAAATAAATAATATTTAATAAAATAAATAATAAATCATAAAAATATACTTAATTCATCAGTCTACTATCAATGTTTCAAACTTCAACCATACTTTCTTAGTTATAACCCTTGAACATATGCCCCACCCTCATTTTCACGAAAATAAATTACCAATAAAACACAATTTTTAGGGGAATAATATAAACATGTTTGATTCTTATTAATAGAAAAACATTTGGGAGTTTCTTCCTAATCGTGATATCCATTTCTTTTGAGCTCTATAAATGGGATAACCTTTCATACATTCTTATATAATTTTATTGGAAGTGATCCATTGGGATAGAATATAATTAATTCTATTCATGGGAACATATTTATATGAAATATTGTTATCCTCCTTAATGATCAATTCGTATGAGTATTTTGGTTCTATATCCATCTTCTTTAGTATTTCTTCTTGAGTTGGTAATATTATTAGGCAGTAATTTGAATCATGTGAATCCAACTAGATCCTTACACATAAACCCTCATGAGATATTGGGTCATCTATTATATAGTGACCCACAAATTACATGAATAAATATTACATTAATTCCATGGTCAAATTATAATATATCATAATTGTATTCACAAATCGAGGATTTAAAGGTTTAGTTTATTCTATAATAGAAAAATAAATGACTTATTATAAAACACATGTTGAAATTTATCCATATTTGAGACATATAAAATCCACTCCTAGGTTATAATTAAATTTATAACATTTTGAAAGAAAACACATGAAATTAGTGATATTAGATTCTTAGTAAGGGTATAAAAAAGAGATTATAATTAGATATAATAATTGTATATGATATAAAAACTATAGTTATAATCATGATAAATGAGAAACCAATACCCAATAAATCATACATCATAAAACATGGAAGAAGTCTTGGAATAAACTAAGACATGAAGTATTTAATAAACATGATCCATGATAGAATAACATAATAATGAGATTATGTATAAAACTATTGAATCATTAATATATTGTATTAATATTAATATAAAGAAATAATAATATTGAGAAAAAATATTCATACGTCATTGTAGTGAATAGAAAAAATTTCTTTTTTCATGTTGTGAATAATAAGAAATCACACTGATTTTGTTTTGAAAGAAACAAATGCCAATGCTTCATGTTGTGAATAAAAAAATTACGCAATTAATTTTTTGAGTAAACAAACCATTAATGCCTCATTTCATGAAAAAAAAATCACATGCTTCATGTTATGAACAACCAAAATTTTTGAACTTAACATCCTTTTTTATGATAAATAAACACCTAACCAATGCATTGAAGGGTGATATAGGACCCCACCATTCAACATCCATACATATTATTATCATTAAACATCAATACTTCAATTTATAATGAAAACCCATGGAAAAGAAAATTGATTTCATTCCCCGCCCCAAAAATAACCCATGTAAATGAAAAAAAATTGTTTAAAAACACTTAAAGATGGTATCACAAAACATAAACTCATCCATTTAGATAGTTTATTCCCAAAATTCAATCACAACAATACATTTTTTCATTATTTCATTTGGAAGGATATTTTTCAAAAATAATTTCAAAACAAATAGATCCTTCAGATTTTAATATGACAATAGTACAGAAATCATAAATGATATTTTATAAAATTATTTTCTATATTTATTAAATTAATAAATTGTGTAAATTCGGAATATCATTTTTTTAGGTGATGTGAATAAGTATTGAAAGTTTTTGTATGAAAAAATATATTCAATAATATAAAATTGAAAAGACAAAATAGATATAAAAAATAATTTATAGTGGAATCTGAATCCTTTTATTATCAAAGGATGGAATACCACTTAGATAATTTTGAAATAACCTTTAAAACCTATATTTAAAAGGACAAAAAACATAATTTTTTAAATTTGAAAATGGAAATATAATATTCACATGATAAAACACATATTTTTATTTACATGTATAAAGGAGAACATTTGTGGGTAAGAAAAATATGGATAATGAAGGGAAACCATCCTTTAGGAGGGTTTGATTTATTATTAACAATGTATCGTATTTGAGAAGTAGGATTACACATCTATAAGGTTTATTTTAAAGAAATTATTTAAAATATTGAAATAGGTTATACCATAATAAATTAATGTTATGTATCAAAGAACAACATTATTACTCAAGAGGTAGATCTAGATAAGATAAATTGTTTCCTTTTATAGAAGATACCAATCATATCCTAGAGTAAAGAACAAAATTAAGGAATTTTAATATTTCATGATCAATAATTATTTATGATATTATGATTAAAGGTTATTATTAAAACTATAAAAATGAATATTTTTGGATAATATCAATTTATTAATTAATGATTGGGGATTGGCACAAAAACCCTTAACATGTTTCCTATCATAGTCAATTTCACCCTATAATCCATAAATATATTAATAATATATTTCAAAACCTTCTTTATAACCATAAATATTTTTAAAAATTAATTTATATATATACTCTTAAATTTTATTAGAGGTAGTGATTAGTAAAATGATGAAAGTAAATAATGTTATGATTAGAACAATATGTTGCGTATTCAAAAGGATTATGGAGTGTGTTTTATATGTGAAAAATATATTATACCATTAATATTAAATCAATTAGATATTAAAGTATTTATTTTAAAATATTTCAAGAATAATTACATGGAAATAAAAATGCATAAAACAAATGAAGTGATTGAGTTTGAAATGAGGAGGGAGAAGAGTGGCTTTAGAAGCATGGAAACTATACAAATGGGAATTTGATATAAGACCAATGTTAGATAATTTAATTATATAATAAATAGATAATATTGTGGATAGAAAACGACTAATTATGGACCCATAGAATAATAATATCTAATAATTCGAAAAAATATATATTAAGGAAGAGCTTGAACATAAAAGAGCCAAGAGATAATTACATAGCGATTTTTTCCTCAAGACGAATATATAGAAGGGATGATGAAATGAGATAAATTTGAAATAATTAAATAATATAACAAATTGTGCATCATTTATAAATTAAATTATTTATTTTGAACAAAATTTATAATAATTACATGGAATTAAAATTTTATTATAATAAAATAAAAAAATGAATCAGAAGGAGGAGGCAGAGAACACTTAACATACGACGTATCTTATTAATGATTGGTAGGACTGATTAAAACTATGGAAAATTATTTATAAGGCCTCGGCATTAAACCTTACTTAATATTGAATTAATTGAATAATTCACATTGAGGATCTTTTCAGGTTTAGAGGTTTAGAGAATTAGATCATAAAACTTTCACTACATTACACATTTAATCAAAGTGGTTACATAAAGATAGTATTCATTCTTCCCATCAACAGAAACATATTTAAAATAACACATGGATTCATTCTTGACACTTACTTGATACTATCATCATATCATGTACCTTTTCCTTGACCTATGAAAAACATTTCAAAAAAACATGGGATGGGCATAAAAATCTCAGTAAGGGATACACAAAGAATGAAAACTGCTAGTTTTTCAAACATCAAGTAAACCATGTATACTTTATCAAAGTAAAACCTTCACCATCATGAAGTAGTAAAAACTATTCACTGAATAAAATATCATTACTTACCCTTTTGTAACCAAAGGATTACAATAAAACCTATATAAAGAACAAATAACATATAAAGGTAACTTGGTACATAAACATACTTAAGTGGAATAACCATACGGTCGACTTCCACATATATCACTTAATGGAATAGCCATACGTCCAACTTCCATACATACTTAATGGAATATCCATACGGCCGACTTCCATACCCAATGCATTGGAGGTTATAATGTAACCACCCATCCTGGTATTCACAGTACCACCCGTCATATGGTTTATCACGTAACCACCCATCAAATGTCCAAGTACCATTATAAAATCATAAGACATAAAACAGATATAATGGAAAGAAAACATTTCCACACATAGATCACAATATATCACTCAAAGATATTGACATAACAAATCCATTATAAAAAAAATTTTCAATACCAAAATACATAAACGAGTATATGGTATTATATTCATTTTAAAAACATCACGGCTTGTTGAGGAATCCAAAGACCAAATAATACTCACGGCGGCGGAAAAGGTCGTTGTCACTGCGTACGTTAAAAGAAACATTCCTTTTTTTAGTTTAGTAAAACGCTTCGTAGAAAAAGATTCCATTTGTATAAAAGTAAAATTCAAAGGGGTTTATACACCGTATAAAAGATAGTTGTGTATAAAACAAAATATGCCTCAATGAAAGGAGACTGAGACGAAGTCCCTTACCTCGGGTCCGACTTGACTCGATCATTCTTTAACGTCCTGAATAATAAACTTGAGTTAATTTATACTTTATTAAGAACCTTTTTCAAGATTATTATTCATTTAATATCACTTATTTACATTTTATAAACATTATTTAATCATTATGTTAATAATGTATGGTTTGTCGATATTTGGTTCTTATGTCGAAAGTGGACTTCTTACAATTACGTGTTGATCATGTGGTCAAAGGTTCTTTATATCCAGAATTACATTCCTGATTTGTATATCATATATATCATATATATCTAAAATATAAATATATTTATAATATCACATAATCATTTAGAGGTGAGAAATGAAATGCACCGTTCATGGAGACGGTAAGTCGTACGTACGCATGAACGCTACTTTCATATCTATGTCATATTAATGGAATTAAAACTAAATAAGATGTTTTTATATTTTAATTACATAATTATATTAATCATTTAGATGTAACATACATCATATATATCAATTATATATATGTACCTATAATGTTACATTACATTTGGGGATAAGAAAGGAAATGCACCGTTCATGGAGACGGTAAGCTGTACGTACGCATGAACGCTACTTTAATTTCTATCTCATACGTTAATGGAAAGAAATAATAATGATATTGAGGTATATTATAATTCCATTATAAAATCATATATAATAACTTTAAATCCATCCACTATATGTCCCACATATGGCATTAACGAATCAAATCACTTTGAGCGGGCGAAAGTCCGTACTTCCTAAAATGAAATTATCGTGTTTACCCACAATGGAAACCATAAAGGTATACCACAAATGAAAAATAAATAAGAATAAGAAAAACATAAACATAATATATATCATATATAAATAGATTGAAATCCTAATGGCCACCATTAAAGGTGTTTAAAAGAAGATTGAACAATCATCGTTTCGTGAGGCAGAAATTTTCCAACCACGGAAACAGTATGTTCTTTAACCATTAGATGTGGATGTGTGTAAGTGTAGCTCGAATGCTTCTTATAAAAACATCCTAGTATATTTAAGATATTTTAGTTGTTAAAAATGAAATGAATAAAAAGCGTTTAGGGGGTTGGAGAAGCAAAATAAAACAAAAGAACACAAGTGAAGACATTACCTTAAAATCGGGTAACTCTCTTAGATTTTAGCACAAAGGCTTCCTTAGAGAGACTTCTTCCCGAAGTGAGGCCTCAAGGAGTAAGATAGGGATGTGAAGAGACAAAATGGGCAGGTGTTGGCCGAGAAAAAGGCTTTGAAAGTGTTTTTAAGGTGGTAGATGTGGGGGGATTTTATAAGAGGAGAGGAGGGGCACTCTTGGAAAGTAAGGAAATGTTACTTTATTATAGAATGGGTTTCGGATTTTAATGGTCCCACATTGATGTGTTTTGAGGATAAGGTGATAATGTTTCTAAATCCACCCATCCAATAGGTTTTGGACATGTTTAGGTCTTAGATTTTACATTATCTTTCCATTTTATTTAAATCGTTAAATAATGAGGTAATCACTGCATCATCATGGTGTCATAAATAATTTAATTTATTTAATATCTAAAAATTATAAAAAAAATATCATGATGTAGGAAATCGTTTTATCATTCCAATTAATATTTATAGTCAAAAATATGACTTGTATAACCCCATGTAAAAATTATTTTAGTAAAACAACTCATGTTTGTGACATTTTTATTTTAACATTAAATAAAAAGATATTAATGTCATTTTCCAACTAAAGTGGATACATGGGGTCCCCATGTTGACCCATGGATTGTATTGGCCGGCCATGACACATCCAATAAGGGTAGGACATGTGTCATGTTCATTTCAATTTATTAAAACATTATTTTTACCTTAAACTACACTAATTATCTCTAATCACGATTAAAAACTTAACAAGTTACTATTAACCAAAAAAATATTTTAATCCCTATGAACCACATTTTAATTTGTAATGACAACCATGTATGTCGGATTTTTGAAATTCAAAACACATAGGTGGTAAATTTTCATTTAAACGAAAAATCAATTTTTTAAGTGCCACTTAGTGGTTTCACTATTCATCAAAAATTGATGTTTTTCAGAAAAATATCAAAAATTCACCCTAATCTATATTTGATATTCCAAATTCAAAAATGATGTCTATTTTAAAAAATTCAAAACATATAAAATGAATTAATTATTTTAATAATTAATTCCCGCTGTCAAAACAAATAGCGTGTTTTTATGAAACAAAAAGTATCAAAAGATTGACACTAGTTTAAGTCTGATTTCAAAGTGAAATTAATTCCAACGACCACTATTGGATTTAATGGTAGAAATATATTCTAATTTTACTTTATAACCAATTAAAATTATAATCTAATCATATAAATAAATTAGAATAAAAAGAGGTTTTGATTTAAAATACAACATTTTTCACTTTTCATTAAAAAATGAACTTTATCGGAAAAATACCAAAAATTTACACAAAGTAAATTTTGATGTCCCGATTCTAAAAAAGATTTTTATTTGGTCCAATAGAATTTATAAAAGTGAACAAAACTATATTTAATGACGGTTCTCCATCAAAAGGCGATAAGTGAACCTTTAGTGAAAATTAGTGTATAAAAGACTAAAACTGAATTCTTTTGGTATTTTAAGCCTTTTTTCTTTTATTGGATAAATTTAAAAACATTTAAAAACATATATAATCATATTTTAGTTATTTCTATCCATTCCCGCCAATACAATGACTATGTGTTAACTACCATTTAAAATAATATTATTTTATTACTAGTGTGCAACGTAAGATTTCAATGAAACTCTTTGTTGCGTATCGGGTACGCTATCGAACATAGCAACCCCTTTAAAGTGAAATTAATATTTAATTAGTAAATATTAATAAATATGAAAATTCTTTATTCTTTATTTACCTGGGATGTTACATCCTTCCCCCCTTTTGGTAATTGCGTCCTCGCTATTTTATTCACTTTTCAAAATAAGTGGGGGTATTTATCCCTCATTGCATTTTCAGATTCCCACGATGCCTCTTCAACCATATGGTTTTTCCACAAAACCTTTACCTGGTAGATTACCTTATTTCGCAACACCTGCTCTTTTCGGTCAAGAATATGGACTGGTTGTTCTTTATAAGAGAGATTCTTTTCCAACTGAACTACCTCTAAGCTCAAAACATGAGATGGATCTGGAATATACTTTCTCAACATCGAAACATGAAAAACATTGTGTACCTGAGATAAACTCGGAGGTAAAGCCACTCGGTAAGCAACTGATCTATCTTTCACCAGAATTTCTTATGGTCTAATGAACCTTGGACTCATCTTTCCTTTCTTACCAAATTGCATCACACTTTTCCATGGAGAAACCTTGAGAAAAACATGATCACCTACCTCGAAAGATAGATCTTTCCTACGGTTATCCGCATAACACTTCTGCCTGCTCTGAGCTGTTTTAATGTGTTTCTGAATCAACTGAACTTTTTCTGCCAACTCTTCTATCAATTCTAGTCCCATCAACTTCCTTTCACCAACTTCATCCCAAAAAGATGGAGTTCGACACCGCTTCCCATATAATGCCTCAAATGGTGCCATCTGTATACTAGAATGAAAACTGTTATTATATGAAAAAACAACCAAAGAAAGATGTTGGTCCCAACATCCCTGATAATCCATCGAAAAAGCACGTAACATATCCTCCAAGGTCTGAATTGTTCGTTCTAATTGCCCATCGGATTGCGAATGAAATGCTGTAATAAAATTTAATTCAGTACCCAACGACTTTTGAAGGCCTTTCCAAAAGTTAAAAGTAAAACTGGGATCACGATCAGATACAATGGATAGAGGAACTCCATGAAACCCTACTATCTCTTTAAGGTACAATCGAGAATGTTGTTCTAGAGAGAAACTATCTCGAATAGGAAGGAAATGAGCAGATTTAGTCAAGCGATCAACAATAACCCAGATTGCATTATTACCTTGAGATGTCTTCGGTAATCCTACAAAAAAGTCCATGGATATATTCTCCCATTTCCACTATGGCGCTGGTAAAAGATGAAGCATCCCTTTCAGTAACTGCCGCTATGCTTTAACCTGTTGACAATTCAAACACTACACAGTAAAATCAGCAATATCTCTTTTCATTCCATCTCACCAGTAATACTCCCGCAGATCTTTGTACATCTTAGTACTGCCAGGATAAACTAAAAACGGAGAACTATGAGCTTCACATAACAAATATCTCCTCAACTATGAATGACAAGTCACACACAATCTCTTCCCAAAAATCAAAACACATTCACTATCAATGTTGAATTCAGGCAACTTACCCTTCTGAACCAGCTCTACCTTTTTCTGCAACTCACTGTCTTGCTTCTGTGCTTGCTTAATTCTATCTGATAGAGAAGATTTCACTGATACCTGAAACAAAACAGAATAAAATCCTACAAAAACAACTTCTATGCCAAAGTTCATCAAATCCATAACCAAAGGATCACGTTCCAAACTCAACATTATTAATGAAGCATTACTTTTTCGACTCAAAGCATCAACCACTTTATTTGATTTTCCCAGATGGTAATGAATTGTACAATCATAATCCTTGATTAATTCTAGCCATCTCCTCTGTCTCATGTTCAATTCTTTCTGAGTGAATATATAGTTTAAACTTTTGTGATTGGTATATATTTCAAACTTTACTCCATAAAAATGATGCCTCCAAATTTTTAATGAAAAAACAACAGCAGCTAATTCCAAATCATGTGTAGGGTAATTTATCTCATGATTTTTCAATTGTCGTGAAGCATAAGCAATTACCTGATGATTCTACATTTGGACACAACCATATCCTTTCAATGAAGCATCACTGTATATAACAAACTCACCATTCCTGGAAGGAAGTACCAAAACTGGAGCATTCACCAATCTTCTTTTCAACTCCTGAAAACAATCATCATATTATTTTTTCCAGATAAACTTAACACCCTTCCGAGATAGTTTAGTCATTGTAATAGATAACTGTGAAAAAGTTTCAACAAACCTTCGGTAGTAACCTTCCAAACCAAGAAAACTACGGATCTCGGTTACATTTGTGGTTCTTGGCCATTCTTCAAAAACTTTTGTTTTAGCAGGATCAATAGTTATGCCATCATTCGAAACAATGTGACCCAGGAAATAAATTTTTTGTAACCAAAACTCACACTTGCTGAATTTTCCATATAGTTTCTTTTATTTTAAGGTTTGCAGGATAACCCTTAAATGACTTTCATGCTCCTATTTACTTTTAGAAAACCCCAAAATATCATCAATGAAAACAATGACAATCTTATCCATGAACTCATGGAAATTTCTATTCATAAGGTCCATGAATAAAACAGGTGCATTGGTTAACCCAAAAGGCATAACTAAAAATTCATAATGGCCATATCTAGTACAAAATGAAGTCTTCAGAACGTCTTCTTCTTTTACATTCAACTGATGGTACCCCGACTTGAAGTCAATCTTCGAAAAATACTGAGCTCCCTGGAGCTGATCAAAAAAATCATCGATATAAGGCAAAGGATACTTGGTCTTAACAGTTATATTATTCAAGGCTCTATAATCAATGAAAAGTCTAATTGATCCATATTTCTTTCTAACAAACAAGACAGGAGAACCCCATGGTGATGTGCTAGGTCGAATGAAACCTTTATCTAATAACTCCAGCTATTGCTTCTTTAACTCTAAAAGTTCAACTTGATCCATTCGATAAGGGGGTTTTGAAATTGGCTTAGAGTCAGGAACTAAGTCAACAGTAAATTCAACTTCCCGATCACGAATAATACCAGACAACTCATCAGGAAAATCATCAAGATACTCATTTACCACTGGCACATCATTAATTTGAACAGTTCCTTTATTTTCAACAATATGTGCAAGGTAACATTCATTTCCAGCTTTTACTAGTTTCTCAACTTCCTGATATGGTATCAAAATCAAGGGTTCATTCTTGTACACAAACTGAAAATCGTTCTGAAAAGAAACCATTCTAGCTATGCAGTCAATCTTAGCATGATAAACAGAAATCCATCAATGCCCAAAATAACATCAAACCCTGCTAGAGGGAAAACAATAAGGTTTGCTGGTAGATTCTTTCTACACAGATGGATAGGAAGGTTCTTATAATTCCTTTTTGTCTCAACGTTCCCTCAGGGTGTTTTTACCATAAGTTCAGGATTCATATCTTGAGATGGAATTTTCAATTTACTAGGAAACATCTCAGAAATGATAGAGTGTGTAGACCCTGAATCAAACAACACATTGGCATAATTTGAACAAACAAACAGTGTACCTGATACCACTTCATTCGATGGCCCAACATCTGCTGAGGTTGTTGCAAAGGATTTCACCACCCATTTATGCTTGTAGTTTGGATTCTTTCCCCCAGTTGAGTTATTCGTTAGACACTCATTTGCATAATGACCCATTTCATTACACTTAAAACATCTTACCGCTGAGTTTTCATTTCCTGCTTGATCATCCTCCTTACAGTTACGAGCAATATGACCAGACATACCACACTGAAAGCACTTACCAAACTTGGATAAACATTCTCCCGGATGCATGTTACCACACTTCTCACAGGATGGATATTTTGTTTTCTTACCTCCTTGCATCGTTGATGAATTCTTCCCCTTTGCCTACCAACTGGACCTCTTATTCTGTTGTTTGTCATAGAACACCTGATCATCGGCAAACTCCATCTCCACCTTCTCCACACATGGAACAAGTTTTTCATAACTTTTGAACTCACGAGAAGCTAAATCCCTTCGATACGTTGGGTTTAACCCTGAGTAAAAACATTTTATTTTAATATCAAGATCTCGTATGAAGTTTGGAGCATACCTTTCCAATCGAGTGAACTTTGCTTGATAAGCAGCCAGTGAGTCATCCTCTTACCTCAATTCTAGAAACAGTTTTTCCATGATAAGACGAACCACCTTAGGAAAATATTTCTCAAGAAACATACCATTGATTTTTTCCCAGTTAATATCCTCAATCTCATCACTATCCCTAATATTTTTCACCATCGACCACCACTGATCATCTTCACCTTCAAAACGGTAAACAGCAAGACTAACCTTTTGATGTTCTGAACACCCCATGACATTAAAAATCTTCTCCAGTGCTTTAATCTACCATTCATCTTGCACGGGGTCAGATGATCCTCTAAATGATGGGGGATGTTGCCTCATGAAATGTTCCACCACTGACATGTTCCTCTGCGGTTGATCTGGCTGATCTCGTGCATGAATACCACCACCATTTATAACCTGAGTAAACTGTGCCATCACTGCAACAAACTTTTCAGTTCTGATTCCGACCATCTCAGGTTTCTGATTTGGTAGGTTGTCTTCCTCATGACGTCATCCCAACATAGCTACTTTGTTTCCTCTGCGGAAAATCATTCTGAACACATAAATATCTTAGGCGAAACAACATGGAAAACTTTAAATGCTATATCATTTCAATCATACCAAAAATTAACTTATAATTTAACACTTTTTCTAACTCCTAAATTTTTCTAAACTGACCTCTGATACCAAGTATAACAGATTAAACATCCCATCGAAAGGATCAAAAACCTATTCCAAGTTTTTGATGTCGCCCAGACCATCACTGGAACAAACCAGGGGAGTACACTCAACAACTACTGGTCCAAACTTTGCTAACCCGAGTAAACCTTGAAAATTCCACACCACACACCTTCAAGGCTGGTACTGAGGCCACCATCATGTCCCAGGCGAGAAAACACGCAGGATAGGCTGTTTACTCACCCGAAACGGGAAACTGGTGAAAAAGGCATTATTCACCACATCTAGCCCATGTGGGGCCCACACAATGATCCCGAAACTCATCAATAGGATCATACCAATTTGATTACCTTGGAAAAACATGTATAATTGACTAATCAATCATCCCAAATAGACACCTAGTGAAAAAGGAACTATTTACTGAATCCAGCACAGGTGGGGCCCATGCCTTGATCCCGAAACACGTCGAATGGATCACACCATTGTGATCCTCTGAGAAAAAAACATAGGATCAACTATTCATCCTCCAAAATCAAACTCCTGTTGAGAAAGATGCATTTCTCCACAAACACCAAAACTCGGCCTCTTGGGGCATGCACCCCAAACCCAGCCACAACACTTGAAAACCAACAAGAAACGTATGTCGTACTATCAGGGCCTCAATGCCACTAACGATATAAATGTTATATTACATAGATAATTTTATATTATATTAATGATATAACCTATATCCATCTCAATATTCATTCAAATGGTAAAAGAAATTGTCATTTGTAGGTATGGCAGACTACCTCCCCACGTACCAATGTAATTAAATTTCCACAACCACCTATCATGGATGATTATAATGATTAATGTAATGTGTTTATATATATATTGTAATCATAAGAATATTAAAATTATATAAATATAGGATACCATCTATTTTCTTACATTTTTTTCCTTTTAAAATAATAATTTCATTCATGAGTATATGTGGACTACCACCTCCAAGAAATAATGAATTTTTTTTCAAAATGACATCACACAAATGATATAGATATGTTAATTATAAAATTAATATTATATTTATGATATAATAATTCAATAATGATAAAATAATAGTAAAATTCTTTCCGTAATGATCGCTGGAAAATGGAAACGGTGAAAATGCGTACTTACGACCTATTGTCTCCATGATTCTAACATAGTTCAATTTTACGAATCATGTATAATAATTTTTTTAAGGTATAATGTATATATAAAAATTAAAATTATTTACATATTAATTTTTATAGTATATAATAATGATCATGTTGACCATTTTAATCCTTCTAATGTCATTTTTCACATATGATTTTAATATCCTCAAAACATATAACATGAACTAAATTGATTATGTAGCTGAATATAACATGGAAATAAATAAAATAAAAAGAATAATAAACTTCTAAAAGGTTCTTAATAAAGTAAATAATAATCACAATATTATTATTTACTAATGGAAATAATGAACGTGACAAGTTATACTCAAGGTAATAGATATTCTACTTTAAAACCCACTAGTTAAATGTCTTAAAGATTTATTTTCTAAGACATTATACTCCATATCCATAATATTAAAATTATTTTATAGACATATATACCTGGAAATAAATGAATTATTAAAGAAATTAATGTCTCTTTTTTACTTTTTTTAAAGTTTTTCAACATGGATATTTTTATTTATTTTTTACGTAACATTTTTATTTTCTTTAAAATAGAAATAAAAAGAATAATCCATTTAAAGCTATATGATGTCAACAATTTTTCCTAATACCATAACTATTATTTGATGTTTGTATTGTTTTATTTTCATATATTATTTATTCAAATAATAACTGGCCAATCATTTTTTTTGGTATTTAAAAAAATGTATTAAATAGAAAGGATATTTTAATTTTTTAAAATGTTTTCATATAGTTGAAAAGAATATTTTTATGAGTATGAATATGGAAATGCAATTTTTTATGTATTATTATTATTTTTTAGTACCTAGAAATATTTATGATGTAATGTGGTTCTCTTATAATGAATGGATGGGTTGTTCCATTATAAATCAAGGCCAGTGGTTATATTATAAAACATGTATGGGTGGTTATGTTATAATTCATGGATGGGTATGACCATTATAGTTCTAAAAAGTATTGGGTAATTATCATGATATAAGTTGATATTGTAGGTTATTAAATTTGTAGGATTTATACAAAAATGGTTCCCCATTTAACCAATATGATTTATTTATTCATTATATGATTTTAATTGATGCCTTGTGATTTTACAAGGTAAACTAATATTCTTATGTTTAGTGGTATGTATTTGTTTCTTCTTAAGGGAGAAAAGTATAAAATTTTGAAATTTTTTCATGAGATTATAATATTTTCAATGAAATCATTATATTTTTTTATCTTCATTTCATTATGAAATAAAATTTAATTTATCATGAAAATTTCATTGAATAGAAGATGATTTATTATGTAAGAAAATGATTATAATTAGAAAATATATATTTTTAAATTGAAAACTTTTTATAAGTCTTCTTGGACTAACTAGTTTATTTCCTTATTTTTAGGTCCCTTACTAAACTTTTAGACCTCATATCCCATTTAGAAAAAATTCATGTCTTTTTAAATATGTGTAGGGATATGTATATGGTCAAGATAAAAATTTTGAAGGTGTGTCCTAAAAATAAGACTTTTATATATTAAACATTTTCTTGTGGGAAAAAAGGATTCTATGTGGAACTTTATACTTTTTGATGTCGTATTTATCTATGTAAGAAATGTGGAATAATTCTCTAAGGGACTATCAAATTATGATTATCAAATATAATATAATTAATTCATGACTTAAAACATAATATTAAATAATGTTTAAGGGAATGCCCTTATATTTAGTATAAAATAAAAGGTTTTGATAGCTCTAAATATTAGGTTGTTTTCATGAGAGGTTAACTTAAGAGTTATGGATACCGTAATGGGTTTATAAGATTATGTCAGATTGTATGCACAAAGGATTAGACACCCTTTTATGTTTTAAGTGATGAGACTTTAAGGTGAATAGTGATATTGTTGGGAGAAATTTTATTAGGATAAGAAATATATAACCCTCCTGGTTCACATGAAGCATTATTTTAGAATAATGCTATTACATTTTTGAAGTTGTAAGATTTAGTAAATAATATAACCATTGAAGTAAAATAATTATTTTTTATTTATGTAATTATGTTTGTTTTTTGGGATGTTCTTCAGATTTTTTGGAATGTTTCAGGAATTGTATTAATATAGTTTTAGTAAATGGATAACCCTTAGGTGAAGCAAAAAATTTTCACATAATAAAAGGTATGAAGTTTCTACCTTCAACCAAATGGTGATAGGGGTCACTACCTACCATTTTCCAACAAGATGTCTTGTTTAGTATGACATATTTTTACTTAAATAGTTAGACTGATAAAGATTAATATGATTTTGGGAACATATGTTTTCTCTTAATGGTAATAATTGTATTGAAATGTGATTTGGTATTTATGTAATTATCTTTATTTCAGAATAGGATCATGATAATTTTTAAGAACATTATATGATATTGGTAAATAGAATATTATGGGATTTTATTTATGGAATAAAGGTTAAATTAAGATTAAAATAATATTATATTTTATTGTGGTTTTTTGGTAATTTATGTTTTTTATGGAAACGATTAACATATCATGGAGATTATATGATTATGAAATATATATTTTTGGTTTTTACATTAAGAGTGATTACAAAAATTTGATTGAAAATGTTAGATTTATCTTGGATGAATATGAGAATGAATCATTCTAATCATTGGGTTTTAATATTAGCAAGAAATAACTTTTTTTCAAATATATATATCAATATTTAAAGAATATTTAGTTTGACGTTTTTGTATTATAAATGAATTTTAGAGATTAATGTATTATTTGTTCGTATAAAGGTTTATTAATTTTATGAATTATCCTACATTGTGATAAGTATTTTGTTTCTGGTTAATGTTTATAGACATGAATAATATATTTTAATCAATATATATAGTGATATGTTATATTAGACATTGATATTAGTGCTTTTTTCATAAAAAAATTATCTAGAATAATAAAAATCTGAAATAAAATATGAGTTTGTTATGGAAATTTATTAAATTATGAAATTATAATTTTCATGAATGTATGTTTCCTTGATTTTAATAGCCTATTTGGTAACATAATTTCTCAACTAGAATAAAATTATCTTAAAATAATAATGTAATCATATTACCTTTATATCTAATGAATCTATGTACTCTTTAACTACATGGTCTCAAACATCTCATATATAGATATTGTGTCTAAATATATGAATATTAATTTCATTTTACATAAACAAACATTATGACAATAAAATTTTAGTGAATTTGGAAACAATAATACATAAAAAATTATTATAAGTGAACTAAATTATATTATACAACGTTCTTCGTAAGGGAATCCCTTATAAGAAATATAATTCATAAAACAATTCATTATGGGAAATAAAACATAGGAATTGGTGAGATTAGATACCAATTAAGTGTAAAAATTGTATTTATCAATTTTTATATAATCATAACATTAGAATATATGTTTGATAAATGATCATATCATTTGAAACTCAAACCCTAGATATCAAAGATCAAAACCATGACTCAATGTATAAATCTATGTAATTCATAAGACATGAGTCATAAATGTATCAGAAATCATGAGCCATGATATCATAATACAGAAATAAGACAATGTTTTTTGACATAAACATAAGCATATAAAATCATTTCCTTAGTATAAAAGACTCATTAGTGAGGCTATCATAGAAGAATGGGTTCATTCTACAAACTATAATAGTATTCATGTTTGAATCCAAAGATAATATTAGCTGAAAAATTATCTTACTGAATTGAGTTCACTGCCCATTCTACTCTTGTTTATCTCATGATATATATATATTTACCCAATGCATTAGAGATAGATATGGGTCCTAATTGTAACATAATAAAATTCTTATAGATTTGTTCCATAATATCATAAAACATTCATCATATCATTACCCATATATTTTATTAGGTTTTCATAAACATTTAATCATAACATAACTTGTGAAATAGAAATGTGTTTCATAAACATTTCATCATTTCATTATAGCATGATCTGTGGAAAATGAATGGGTTTCATAAACATATTATATTTAAATAAATAAAAACCCATAGAAATAATAAGGAATGTAGAATTGAATCATATCCTTATAAAATATTAAGTGACATCACAGGATGTTATCTTATATGGAAATTATTTTGGAAGATTCCTTGGAATATTTCTATTGGGAAAAATATTATCCACTTTTAAAACACATACATAATGAGTATTTTAGCAGAAATAATAAAATATTTATTTTAAAAAAATATAGAAATTATAATGTAATCTTTAAATCATTGAGTGGTCATGATGGTGGAAAATATTTTTCTTCCTATATGAATTAATATAACAATTCCTTTGACATTTTCATTAAAAATTACAAAGTTTCTTGATAGATAAAATATATGAGGATTGATTTTAAAAAAGAATAAAAATCAAAAAAATTGGGAAAAATTCCCATAAATCATCATTTTATTATATTAAAAAAATTATTTAAGATGTATTTTGAAAACATGGATATGGAAGAAAATGTATTTTCAATCGAAGAGGGTAATAAATAAGTTTTTTCTTTTAATCATTATTTTGGTCTCTTTAATCTTTTAAGAAAGTAAAATTATAAGAAAAATGTATTTTGATATAAATAAATATAGTATAATAAAATTTATTATTTTTTGATATATATTTCATAATATTTCATCATCAAAAACTTAATCATAAACAACATTGATAAATAATTAGATTATTACTTAAAACGCTTACAATATTGGTATATATTCAATTGTAATCCTAATGAAGGAAATAATATTATAGGAATATCAATATTCTATTATTTTCGGGATAATAATCCTAAATTACATTCATGGTTATTATATATACTATAGAAAATCATTGGTGAATATTGAATGTGTCCGACTTAAATAAATGTAAGACGAAAATCCATAACCAAATTTGAAACTTTTGAATCATAATCCTAATTAATGAATAATATCTAGTGAAATATTATATATAATTTAAATAATTATATTAATTTAATAAAATGTAAAATGGGTAGTACACCACATACAATATATTAGTGGTTAATATGGGATATATTCCATTGAAATAAAAAAGATAATTGAAAACCCCTTACCAGAAGTCAATAATTTATTTTTAAACTTTACCAAATACTATATTTTTAATATAGGTATTTTTTTCAATATACTGAAGTAACACACTCATTTATATATTTCAATATATTATTTATATTGGAACATTTATTACCTGTTCATTAATTATTCCTTATTAAAGTCATGCTTTAGGTAATAACTGCTATATATTTTCATGTATGTTTTGGTTTGGTATATTAAAACCATTTATATTGATCATTGTTCTTTAATATCCATATTTTTAACCATGATATAAATATAATTTATATTCATTATATATTTATTTATATTAATCAATAAAATTTAGAGATTGAAATTGAATTACACTATTCACAAAGTGGATAGGTTTTGTAAACATTTGAATGATGTTTCCATTTTCTCTATAGATGGAATTAATGAAATGAAGATAATGTATCCCCTTTTAAAATTATTTTTTATTTATTATATATAATATATATTAATGAAAAATAACCTTATTACCCTCCAAGTCAAATTAAATTGAAAAAATGTATCATAACACTTCATAGAGGCAATAATCCACATGTATAGACGAGTGATGTTGTCATTTTCCAAAATATTTTAAGGTAAGAATTTATATATGATATAATATTTCATATAATTATAATTATATAATAAATATCATATATATATATATATGTGTGTTAGATACATCATTATGTCTATCCTTGCGAGGCGGTGATGGAAAACAAATTAAATTGGTTCGTGAGGTGGTAGTCCTCCATACACACGATCGTCCTTTTCATTTCTATTTTTGATGGAATAGTAGATGGATATAAGTTAGTAAATTACCATAAAACATATAAATATATGGTATATACTGATTTTATTATATCATTATATTTTAATAATATTTTAATGATTTGGAATAATAAATAAAACAAAAAATGATCAGTTAAGAACAATACCTCTTCTTCGGACTACATACTTCGGTTAGGACAAATATATTTCATAAGCTTGTTTCTTAACAAAAATAAGGCATATATAAAATTAAAAGATTGTTAAGGAATATATATTTCTATTTATTGAATGAAAACAGGTTTTTTATTTGTGAATATGAGTGGATAGTGGGTTCCCTTTTATTAGTGTAGGAGTTGACAAACATTGAATATAGGGAAAAAAAGTTATTCCCATGTTTTAAAAAATGAAACAAGGCTAAAAGATTACTCATTTTATATACATAAATGATATAAGGTCTAAATATATAAATAAAATTTCATTTGGATAATTTTTGAGGTCCCACTATCCTTTATCTATTTAATTTGTTCCCATTAAACTGTTTTAAATTTAACTAATGTAAGTAAGTTTTTCTGTTTTTATTAATCATTATGGAAACAAATTATGATGAAATTTTTATATAATATTATTTATTCTTATTCAAAAAAATAGATTCCATTTTTCCAAATTCAATTCACCAAATATCTAGAATTTCTTTTAATATCAATTTCATAGATGTGATGAAAAAGATGTTTTCTAAATATAAATTTTTCATATGTATAAAAAATTTTAATATAAAAATTCAATATTAAATATAATATAATTACCTAAATATAATGAATTATAATAAAATTGAACTAATATTACTTTTAAACGATTTAGTAAATAAATTTGAAATTTAAAATTGTTTTAAATTAAAGGCCATTTTTCTTTAAAAATTTGAATTTTAACTATTCGTTCAAATTTTAATCTTTCAAGAAAATTCTCATAAATTCACTCAAAGGAAATTATGACATGTTGATTCCAAAAATAAATATTATTTTTTAAAAATTATTTTTCTTAAATTGGATTAAATAAATTTTATTATGTTTTACACAAATAAATCAAAATAATTTCATTATAAAGAAATGTAATTTTGATGTATATAAAGACAATATAAAAATTAAATACTTATTTACAAAAATATTTTCTTTATCAAAAGAAATTGTATAAATTTTTTAAAAATAAAATTGTTTTTATTCATTCTTATAAGTTTAACAAATGGATTATAATGGAAATTTTTAAATAATAATATTAATAGTATATCATAGTTAGTTAAAACTCTATGTTGAGTGTAGTGAAATCTATCAAATAAATTAATTTTTTGTAAAATTATATTTCATAAAATACGAAGTTGTTACATTATAACCCCATTAAATTGAATTTTTACCTCAAAATCACATCACATTGATAAAAAAAGGGTTACTTCTACTTCATAATATCCTCAGGTTCATGTGTATCATCCTTATACTGGTGGGTTCTCCATAGAACTTAAAAAGTAGAGTTGTGTTGTTTCATATCAACTTCTCTAGAAGATCCCAAATATCCATAGTTTTTTCTAAATGGAAAATATTATAATCTAGTTGTATAACCATTATGTTTACTACATTTGAATGGTGAGTTATATAATTCTCCAAGGGAAATACATAGAATGCATCAGGGACTTATGAGAGGTTTGGTGGAAGTGTCAAGCAATAATCAAATATCCCAAATCAATCAAGAATCTATAAATGGATAATATAACTAGGGCTCAATGTTCCATTCATTTGGAATCACAAGACCTTTTTCCATAGTGAAATTAATAGAATGACCTTCTCAGTAAAATCAAATTCAAAATCATGTTGACAATTATCATCATAAATTTTCTATCAACTCTGATTTGTCATGTTGTGTTATTGAATACATCTAACATTCACTACCATTAACATAGATATATAAATTACCAATATCTTTCATTAACCAATATCATTCAAACATATGGGATGTATACACTTATTTCCATAAAAAGAATTATAAGGATCAATCTGAATTCATGAGTAAGTAATATTGTTTATAGAAAACTCAACTAGAGAAAGGATTTGATCTTGAACCCCTTTTAATTACAATTAAAAATATATTATTATATCCTCCATGGTTTTAATTGTTTTCTCATAATGAACATATTTATAAGGATAATTCTTCATAGTGAAACAAAACATTGTATCATGATCTTACTAAATAATTAGAACATAGAGGAGAACATCATATCCAGATCAGATGCAATGGAATGTGGAATTCCAATCAGCCATAACATTTCTTTAATTTATACCCATGAAATATGATCTAGAGATAAATATTTTATAATAATGATAAAATATTCTGACTTAATAAGGTGATTAACTATAACCCATTATTATTATTCCATTTAAATGTTTTAGGGAACCTTTATAGAAATCCATTTTTAGGTTTTCCCATTTCCATTCTAGTATGTGTAATGGTTGTTTCATCCCCATAGACTTCTTTCTCTCAGTCATAACGTTCTAACATAAAAAAAGCTAAGATAATAACACTGCAATATAAATCTTTATTCCATCCCATATGTAATACACAGTCATATCTCTATACATATTTATATATCTAAGATATATATCAAACTATGAACTATGAGTGTCATATAAAAAATATTCATTTAAATTATTTATGAATGGAACACATACATGGTTCCTTACCATTATAATTACATCATAATCAATGTTAAACATGGGAACATTTATCACCTTCTTCTATAGCTCTACATCTTTCTTCTACACCTCTATCATATTCACAACGATTGATTGTTCAACACTTAATTGACTGAGATAATGTTTTATCCCTCCCATCATGATTTCCATATCAATCATTTTAAAAAAATAACATGGGATATTTTTTGGTCCTCATCACAGATAAGCTAACATGAACCTTTTGACTTAAATCATCATCCACCTTTTTCACTTTCTTATAGTGGTAATGTATTTTGTAGTCATAATAATTAATCAACTCTAACCATCTTCTCTAGATCATTGTAAACTATTTCTATGTGAATATATACAGTAAACTATATTTATAAATATATATATTACACCTTTCACCATATATATAATTTAATCATATTTTTAATGAAAAAATAATTTTAGCTAACTCCAAATATTATGTTGGGTATATTTTCTCATGAAACATAAATCATCATGATGAATAATTTATCACCATATAATTATTCATGAGGATGCATTCCAACACCTTCTTTATTGAATTATTATATATTACAAACCCTTATTCAATATATGTAAATTTAATCAAATGTGTAATAATTGTCCTTGTCATTAGTTCCTAAAAATGTTTTCCACATTCATCAGTCAAAAGGAACTTGACATCATTCCAAGATAAATTAGTTAGTATATTGGATTTCCATGGGAAATGTTCCAAAAATAGTTTAATAATATCCTTCCAATCCTAGAATATTTCGAATCTCATTCATAGTGGTTGGTCTTGTCAAATGTTCAAAAACTTTAGTATTTTTTGGATCCAAATATATACCCCCTCTTATAATTATTTGACTCAAAAATGAAACCATTTTTTGCAATAATAATAGTTTGTAAATTTTGATAACATTTTCTACTTTCTTGTGATCTTTAGCTTAATACTAAAGTGATCCTCATGTTCTTCCATGAACATTGAAAATATTATAATATAATATATAAAGACTACTAAAGACTGATTGAGGAAACATATGAAGACTATTTTCATAAAATATCTTAATATATATCGATTATTAGTAATATTAAATATAATCAATATATATTTATGAGGTTCATACATTATACTTAATGTCATTTTGGGTATATTCTTCTTTTTAACACTAAATTGATGATATATTTAATGAAGGTCATTATTAGAAAATTATTCAAATCCCTAAAATTCATTAAATATGTATTAAATATGGGATAGAGCATATTGGTTATTGATTTTTATTTTTTAAATCTCTCAATAATCAACTCAAAATTACATTAATACATCTTTCTTCTTAAATAATTAACTAGTTCACACCAACATGAAACAGATTTACAAATTAATCCATTATCAATATTATCCTAGTGTTTCATCATAAATTTTTCTAAAATTAATATAGACCATTCAGTATGGAGTATTTGAAATTGGATTAGCATGGTGTATGATTTTTATTAAGAATTCAACTCCATGATTTGGTGGAATACTATGAAACTCTTCTGGAAAGACATCAACAAACTACCTTATAGTAGGTGTATCATCAATGTTGAGTTTTTACTATACCATATAAGATAAAAACCCTTCATAATAGGAATAAAGAACCATAAAATACATGTTATCTCCATTGGATTATCACATTAATCATTTCATTAATAGACTATCATTGGTTGGTTGGGAATATCAAATGTGACTTCACATCCTCTTCAACTGATTAGTGCTTTTTGTATAGAAATCCAATCTATCTATAAGATTAATGAAATTCATCTAGAAATATAATATCAATATTTAAATTAATAAAATTCCCAATAACTTCTACTTTTGAATAATCATAGACTTGACAAGTGATAATTGTTCCATTATGGGGTTTCCACTGGTAATTCAACTTCTAATCCTCACGAATATGAATTAAAATTCCTTAAGAATTCACAAGGTATAAAGAAATTAATATAATTAATTTATAATATGATACTTGAATATTTTTTTACACCTATTACCACCTCAACTTTATCATTCTATCTCTTATCATACACTAAACCAAAATGGATTGTGTGACCAAAAAACATCCTTATTTAGAGTGATAAATCCTATAATCATGAAAAATTATTTATTAGATGTCTATATCATGAAAACAGTTAAATCTATGACCCCTTAGGTTTATCCTAGGTTATTAATAATCATCACATAATTTGTTTTTGAATTTTCTAAGCATATCCTTTGAGTGTGTCATGCGATATTTATAGAAAGTCCCATTTCTTTCACCAGGTGATGATAGAGATAAAACTAAATTCTCCCTTTTTAGTGTAATTAACCCAAGGTAAAAATAATCTATAACCACGTCAAATTTTAGTAGCTATACAAGGATTTAATTTTTAGAACCCACTCACTCTATCATTAACCAACATTACAAGATATTTTCCACTACTAAATCTTATCTTTATAATTCAAACAAAGGTTCTCAATAAATTATTCTCATTCTATGTTCCAAAGTTTAACAAATACAATCCTCTATCACCAAATGTATATAACTAAACTTATCATAAATAGATATTATATCTTAATAGGGGAATATTTATTTCATTTTATATAAAAATGACTGAGGACCATAAAGGTTTTGTGTATTTGGAAACATGGACCCAAAAACCAATACATCATAAGTGAACTACATCATCTCTCTTCATGTTCTTAATAATTAGAAACCTTATTATAAATAGTATACATAAAAAATTTATTCATTACTTTGGGAAGGAATCATAAGAAAGGGTGAGCTATGATTCTATGTATTGGTAAATATGGGAGATATAAATTACCAAATAATCATAACATTAGAATAAGTATATAAGAATGTGAGAATAATATTTGAAAAAATTAAATGCATATAAAATATCAAAAAATTGCATTCTGGCATAAATCTTGGATTTTCATAAGACATGAATCATAAATTAATCTAATAAGAAAATCTATTAAAGTATAACACTGGTATAATACATGGATTTTTTGCATACATGTACACATAGAAAATAAATTTCATAAAAGTCAAGGATAGTTTCCAATGATATCATAGTGGAATGGGTTTCATCCCCATACTATTATAGTAGTCATGTTTAACTCCCAAAACAATCATAGTTGACAATTTTCCTTACTAAATTGGGTTCACTACCCATTTTAGTTCTATTTATCTTATGAGATTTCAATATTTAGTCAATATATTTTATGTAGATATAGGACCCATCAATAATATAATGAATGTCATACAGATTTTTTACAAAAAATAATTAAACATTCATCATATTATAAGACATAGAATGTAAATGGGTTTCATAAACATTGACACCTTTCATAACTCACGTAAAGTAAATAGTTTTACTTAACATTTAATCATATCATAACCAGTAGAAAATGAATGAGTTTTACAAAAATATTTTCTTCCTAAACATAAACCATCCAAAGGAAAAATAAGGGTGGTATGATTTGAAAATATCCTTAGTAAATATTATGTAACATCACTGGATGCAATTATTTATGAAAGTGTTTTTGAATGATCACATAAAATATTTACTGAATAAAATAAACTTTCTTCTTTGAAAAAAAAATACATAAATTATAAAAATTAAATAAATAATAACGAAAAAATATTATTTTAAAATAATCATATAAACATCTAAAAGAATATATAAATAATTGAGTGGTCATGATAGTGTAAAATACCATTCAATCCATATGTGTTAAAATAGATATTCCTTTAACATTTGTGATTAGTGTCCAAAAGTACAATATTCAAAAAATGTCAAAAATATTCCTTATAAACCATTTTTGAAAACATAAAATAATGGTTAAAATTTTATTTAAAAAATAATTACATATTATTAAAAAAATATAATACATTGTTTTTACAACATGGACATGTAAGAAAATGTATTCTAAAGAAAAGAGATAATTCAATTCAATTTTTTGTAAAAAAACATTTGTTCTCTTTAATCCATGATGAGTGGAAAATAAAATTGAAACATGTTTTTTTTAGAAATAAAAAAAAATATTTGGATTTTCATGAGAGTTGTATCATACAATTTCATCATTGGAAACATAATCATAAACAATCCTTCTATATAATGATATTGTATCATAAAACACCTACCAATTTTGTATCTTTTGAATTGTATGCCCAATGAATTAATTAAAATTATAAGGATATTTATATCTTATAATTTTCATGATAATAATCCTAAGATACGTTCATAGGTAGAACATACCACAAACAAAATAAAAATGTGGTGAATATGGCATGTATCCCATAGAAATATAAGTGAGGTTAAAATACCTTACCTCTAAAGAAACATTTGAATTATAAACCCCATTAATGGATAACAGAAAATAAATCACTATATATCATTAAAATAAGTATATTAATGATATAAAATTACAAAGGTTTTGTATATACACCACATAAAATAAATGAGTGGGGAATATAGAAAACGTCTTCAAAAAATAAAATGGGGACTATAAATTTGTTACAAAAGTTCTTGAAATTATTAATACACCATAAAAAAGGTAATATTCAGTCAGTCATGTAAAAACCCCATCATTACAAGAAATTAACCTATATGCGGTGGTTTTTTTATATAACAGCAGTTTAAACCGCCGTTATATGCTTTGGCTGTATTTTTAGGAAATTGCTGCTAAATTTTTCTTTGGGAAACTATTAGTGGTGGTTATATCTATTTCACAACGGTTTAAATGAATCTTATTAGTTGCCTCATTTCACGGTTGTTATGGTTTTTTAATAGCAGTTTTACAGCTAGTGGATCTCTTTTATTTGCGGTGTTTATAACCACCGTGAATAAAAAACACCCCCTCACCAGAAAATTGCCTCTAATATAATCAAAACTGCTTTGAAATACATGCGTATGGTGGGACACAGTAGAGGAGGTTTTAACTACATATACGAGAAAAATATCTATATTTATCGGCAGTTAAAACCACAGCTAAAATTTTACCAGTTTTATTTAGAGGATATTTTAACCACCTCTAAAATCTGATTGGGGGAAAGAAATAGCAGCTCTACATCCCCTGAACAAGGGCCCTAAAAAACAAAACATTCAAGGAATACTTATAGATTAATTGAATACATACTAGTTAATATGAAAAGAGATGCTTAACGAAGCACAATCAAATGCATCTTTCAGTAATGGAATGCAGATAAACATATCACATGACCATTAGACCATTAAACAAAATTAAAAACAATCATGTCTGTAATATTTCATGAAAACAATGGCAAGCACATGGTTAACCTATTCCATCCATACCAGTTCCAACCCTGACATAACAATATATATCAACAGACATACCACTTTTAATATGTAATGAATTGTGCATGATATTCATAATTTATGGTCTTTCTCTCATATAATTATTCTTATCCTATGCTTTCATTTTATTATCAATTGATATCTCTTGCATTTACCATTACTGAACATCCGATTTGACACATTCTCTTATTTCCCTACCGACTAGGATATAGAGAACTACTACTCAACCTATGGATTAGCATGACACAATCAATAAATTAATCATTCACATAAAAACAATATTTATTTTTTCTAAAATAAATTCTTTGAAAATAAGTACATACAATAAACAGACTTATGTTCTATAAAAGTGAGTACTATTAATGCATAGCGGAAAACAGTGCATACAGAAGTCATGTCACAATTAATTTCAATTTAAGTGAAAACTAGTAATGTATACTAGACAATAAGCTCATATATGAAAATGTATACTGGAAAAAATAAATTTATTAATATATATAGAAAATAAAAAGACATTCCATGTTTAAGAAGAAAGCACATCCTTTAGTAATATAAATCAGAAATTCACAATGAGAAACTACAAACATAAACTCAAGTATACACTTATGTTACGAAGTTAATTTTGTGTGATTGTATCATCATTAATTATTCCACATCATCTTACCTCTACCTCTATTATGATAACATAGGAAATGAATAGTTTGGTAACTCTACAATAGGGATTCCCATGAACGAGTTTAGATTCTTTGAGCCTTGGTGTCATGTACATTTTTCCAATTCCTTCATTATGATCCAAATATAATCAAGTAATTTAGTCTATAATCACACCCAACCCATGATGTCCGAGTCCATATCATCTTTACGGTACATCCTATTCACCCTTGGGAATAAAAAACCCACCCTATGGTGATGTGAATGACACCCTTTGGTGATAACAATCAATGAACGAATAGTAGGGGAACAACCATTCCATCCCAGGAATGATGTCAAAACCATCATCTTGAGGAAAACGAGGTCCCATACGTGGTGACACCCACATATATCATGGTCTACTCCATACACTAACATAAACTCTCTAATAAAATCCCCAACAATGTTTTGTGTTTCATCAAATCATAGGAAACCTGAATGTCGAGCCCAAGGATCTCCAAGACATCCACAAATATGATGGAATGAGAAGCACCTATATCAACAAAATTAGATACTAAAGTGGATTCCTCAAACAAATTACATCTCACAATAGATGATCCAACACTGTATTCCCTACATATCGGTCACACTATTTACAACTATAATGATATATGGCCCTAATATTTAGCCTAGATACCTTGACCTTGTCCTCTATGCTAGTGATGTAGGTCTTGTGTCTTGATGCTTTGACCATGACCACTGCGTCAAACTGATCGATAGGAAAAAATATATCTTCCTTCCAAACATGAAGCTGATTTCCCCACTCCTAAATGTGGAATTATTGCAGACACTCATATACTCTATACTATAGTAAAATATCTACAAAAATCATGTAGATGGCTCATCCTACTCCAATCTCGACACTCAACATGATTAATATCACACAGTCAACCCATGTATCCCTGCCTCCCACACCAATGATAGAAAATATAATTACTAACACCGATAATCTAGAAATTATTCCCTTAATATCGGTCCCAAACTGTCACTTCTATCCACCAAAAACTTTTCCATTGGGTTAAAAAACTGAACTACCCTGCTTTGTGCCCAAACCTTATCTTCAGTTATGTTATGTAATAAGAATCTGATTTATTTTTGATATGGTGGACAACAAAAATACATTCACCTAGGATTAATCAACATGAATGTTCTCAATGAAGAATCATATCACCCTAGATGAATCATCCATAAGACCAATATGCATAAAACCGAAAAGCTCGTAAAGTGAGTCAAACAGTACTTAAAAAATATAGAACCATACTCTAAATGCATAAAATATTTGGCCCTTTCAGTCTTAAAATTCTATGGAATATATACTCAAAAAAATGAATCATAAAAAAAAGATTCATCGTAATAAAGAATCGACATATATGGTGCATACCACACTCTAGAAATCAAGACATAAAAGGAAACATTATAAATCAATAAAATTCAAAAAAGGTTACATGAGAAATCAAGAAAATTAAGGTCATGAAAATGATTGGTGGCAAATATTTCCACACATGATACATATACAAACCAAATGTTCCCATATTATTCCAACACGTCAACAATACAACTACTCATGGTCTGATGATGGACATGAATCGTCGCCCTCCCCACCTCCATCTCAAATTCCTGTTGTCACCTGTAAGAACATTATATTCAAAATTAAATACTGCTGCATATTTATATTTAATCATAAAACCAAAAAAAGTTTGAAAACTAAATTATTTTGATTTTTTGTGATTTACCTTCCTACCGCCAGTCGATGAACTACCACTGGGGGAATATCTGTTCATCTGCTGATATATATCAGTCATCGCTTTCTGCCAAGAGCATATCTGAGCCCCCTGGTAATGAACTGTTGTTCATAGAGAAGAAAACTCTCTATGATCATCTTCATGTATAGACTGACTATATTAAGAAGTAGATGAAGCTAGAATCCCAGGTGGTCTGTCAAAGACCTCAGATGGTATGGGGCCGAAATCCATCCCGTGCACTCTACTAGGATGCTCCATCCCATGGACTTTAGCAATCAGGTGATCCTGGGAGACTGAGTAGGACTACCCAGGATTGGCATCCATAGTTCGTTAATTTTTATATATAAATCAAAAATTTATATTTATTAACACAGTAAAAACTAAAAACAAGTTATTATAATAAAAAATTGACTTCATAACCCAACTTCTTTTGTAGTCTCATTAACAAAACTTCCATCTTATGTTTTGTGAAAATCCGACCACACTTTAGTTCCGGATGCTTTATTCCCGAATATTTGTGATTTCATTAAGCAATGATAAATAATCAATTTATTATATTAGACAGATAATATTGCATTATAAATATTTAAACTAATGAAATGAATTCCAGAGTCATTCGGCGTCTAAAAACGTTTTTTGACCCCACAGTGTGAGGGATGACTTGCTTATCCTGGTTTGATGCATTCTGTCTTGAGAGACCCTAAAATAAATTAAATATAATTTAACAGTAATGTATTCAATGTCATATCAACTTCATATACATGTATAATTGTGAAATGAGGATAATATAATAATATATATTTCAATACCATCCGCATCTCATCACGATGTCTATCTACAAAAACATTCCACTGTTCTTTTAGTACCCCACTGGGTACCTTCTCATACATTTTTCACACGGTCAATTAAGTATCATTGACATAACCCAAAAATCTCCATTTCATATCTTTCCATTACCTTTATTTGGGAATAAAAAACATTATTTTCCCCTCTTGGTGGAATATGTCTCCAATCATCACATGAAATAGGTAAGGAAATGTGCTATGCTTCCCGTTAGCCTAGAATCTAGCCATGTAACACCGGAGAGGCATCTGTAGGGACCTTAAATGAATTAAATGACACCACTGTATTCTCTCCATTCATATTCCAAACATCTAATCTTTTTATGTTTTTCTCCACAGTTGCATTTTTTTCATCTGCAATGAGAACACAAATACTATAACCAAAATTCAATAAATTTATTTGTATTAATATTTTTACCAATGATAGTGACCCTCCAATATGCCCGTGATTAATTGGAAGGGGCGTGCTGCCGCCCCACTACTGAGGATCTTGAATGGAGGTTCAACAACTAATCCTCTAATGGGACACCCACAGAGGGAGTGAGAGATGGTGAAGGGGTGTAGGAATCTTGTGGCTAAGATGTCATGGGGAGAGAGACAGATGGGTCATCATCTATCGTAGTAGTAGATAAAATAGTGTACCACTTCCTCCTTGCCATTCCTATCATATAATCAAATAAAATTAAGTTAAGAATACATATTTTGAAAAAAAAATTGCAGAAAAAAAATTACAAATGATAATAGATACCCAGTACTAACGGACAAAATATTTAATGAATGACTACACACATGAAATAAGTGGTTTCTGAATGAATAAATAATTGTACATACAATCATTTTCAACTTCAATTAGGTCGGTTTACTGCTCCATTACTTCATCCACTTCATTTATCCATGCTATAATAATATTTTAAATATCATGATGGACAAATTATTTTTCTTCTTGTTGTTGATGAGATTCAATTTCAGAGGTCAAATCTCCACTTTATCACCCATATCATACAAATCTATTTGAATTACATGAGCAACTACACTCCAACATTAATCCACAACATCATTCACATAATATACAATTTTTACTTGTGCTGATAACATATATGGATCATGTAGTTCATGATCACCAACATCGATCATGTGAGAGAAGTTCACAGAAGTAAATTGCAAAGAATATCTTTTAACACCTCTGATAATATCGACAAACTTGAATTTGAATAAAAAAACAGAAAAATGCATGTGCTAGTTTAATTCAATAATATCAAGTAGCTTTCCATAGTATCCCACTTTAGCAAATGTAAATATACCACTATTTTGGGTTTTCAACGACACTTCTAGATTGACTGTACGAAGTCTAAATCCATTCACATTATAAGCGTCGAACATTCTAAAATTTTTTATAGGACCTCTAGCAAGAAACAACAAATCATCTGACAACTCTGCTTGAGTATCAGTATTCATGATCTAAAAAAAGAAATTAAATTTATGTATGTGTGAAACTAATATTCATATTTATTGCAAATTTTATGAACTTACGCTTCGTGCAAACCATCATACAAGATCTTTATTCATAGATTTCATGATATCATTCTCATTTGGTGATTGGCTGATCATTCATCTCTTTTCTTGTATCCTCAACTCTTAAATAAATTGATCTGAAATTTCACTATTAAGAAGCACATATCTATGTGCCTGTAATGATTCCAGTTCTGTTAGTGTCACATTTGAGATCCTCCTAACTGATCGGCCAATAGAAGGAAATATTTATGATTTTTGATGTATTTGAGATTTATTTGATGTGTCTTCAACATGTCCAACTCTATTAAAACATTTCTTAATATCATCAAAGTATCTGGAAGAAAAGGTAAGACACTCCTCAGCCAAATATCATTTAGTAATAGAGCCTTCTGGTTGAGCTTTATTTCTCATGTATGCTTTAAAATGCCCAAAATATCTGTGCAATAAAATAATAATTATTTTTCATTTATTTAAATGCCAAAAGTTGTTTACATAAATAGAAAAATATAAATAGAATACCTGTCAATTGGATACATCCATCGATAATGAACGGTGGCTCATAATTCAGCATCCTCAACCAAATTCACAGTTAAATGCATCACGACAGTAAAAAACTAAGGAGGAATGATCATCTCCATTGCACATAGGGTCAATACAATCCTCTCCTAGAGGTTGTCAAGAAGAAAAGGCTTTAGAGCTTTCTCACATAATTTCCTGAAAAATGTGCAAAATTGGATTATAAAAGCAGTAACGTTTTCAGGTAATAATGTACACAATTCCAATTGTAGTAACTGTTGTGACAAAATATGTGAATCATGAATTATCAATCCATGTAACATACGATTATTGAAGTCAACACACCTTGAGACTTTACTAAAATACCCATCAGATACCTTCTCATTCATTAAAATTCGACGAAATGTATCTTTATCCCTATTTTTCATTGAAAAAATTATCAGATCATTCTTTTCATTTTCATCTGGTCAGAGATCACGTTTTATGTTCATTACTTGTAAGTCGTTTCGAGCATTGAGATGATCCTCTGACATTCAATGATCATTATGTAAATTGAAAATCTAATTTTCATAGACATTACTCTCAATATTCATCACATCCTAATTATGCTTCATCAAATTATATTCCCAATACGAATGTATGATGAATATACTTTTTTTCTTCCATTGTTGCATTCTGATTTCACTTGACGATGCACATGGGACCCATTTTCCACTATCATTATAATGATGAACCTTCAAAAATTCTATTTCAACATTTTCAAGTTGTGTCAATATTTTACGATCCAGTTAACAACACTGTAGGTGGTCTACGATCAATGAAACCATTAAATATTGATCTGTTCAGACGAAATCTATGAGATGAATCAAGAAATCTTTGATGGCATAAAAAGAACCATTTTCTAATATGAGGTAGCCATTTGGGATCAAAATCAAAGTTACAAATAGGACATGCCAAACCCATGTAAGTGTTCCAACGAGATAAATTCCCAATCCCAGGGAAGTCACTAATGGTCCACATTAAAACAGCATGCATTTTGAGCATTGTTTTAGAAGAAGAATCAAATGTCTCCACATTGTTGCTCCATAAAATATTCCAATTTTTCAATCAAAATCTGCAAGTATACATCAATTTCATTTCTAGGAATTTTTGTCCAGGAATAATCATCGAAATGATAGAATATGTTTGTTGCATACACATCCATGGAGGCATATTTTAATGGATAAAAACAACTGGCCAAATGCTATAACAGGTACTCAAAGTACCAAATGGGTTTAATCCATTAGCAGCAAATCCCAATCGAACATTCCTAGGATCAGCTGAGAAATCTAGATGTAATGCATCAAATTTCTTCCAAGATTTTCAATCTCATGGATGCCTCATTAACCCATCATTTTTATTATCTACATAATGACTCTTCATGTGTTCGATGGTCTTCGATGACATGAATAATCTTTGCAATCGAGGACTCAAAGTAAAGTTACAAAAAACCTTTTCAGGTGTGTTCCTTTTCTTCTACTCCTTGAAATTATGTTGATTTAGACTTCCTACATCACCCTTTGACTACCATCGAGAAGAAGTGCATTTTTATCAATTCTTTCTACTTGAATCTTCTCCCCAATAAAGCTTAGAATCAATGGGACATGCATGTATTTCTGTATAATTTAGACCAATCCTGTTAAAGACATTTTTCATATCATAAAAAGTCTCATGGATTTTTTTTTCAGGAAATTAATCACAAATAAATTCCAATATCATGGACATTGCCTTATTTTTAATTCCACATAGACATTTGATATGGTAAAACTTCAGTAGAGAATAAAGCTTTGAATATTTCAAACACCCAATATACAACCCTTGATTTCTATAATCAACTAAATCATGAAACACATTTTCCTCAGTGAAGTTCTCTCTTAAATTCTGCTCCACAGAATCAATATGAGCATCTAATGATATGTTAAAATCTTGATCTAGTTGTGTTATAGTCTCAAAAACATCACATGTCACGTTGCAATTTATAGCACCCTCATATAGTTGTTCTATTATGTTTGATGTTGATAGTGGTTTCTTGTAGTGCCGAATGCCTAATTTATGAGGTTTTTCATTTCATTTTCCATTGTTGACGAAGTTGGGACCTCATTCTATGGATTAACATCAGTGTTAAATCTATCTGTAACGTTAGTTTCTCCCATCCAAATCAAACACAAATATTGATCCGGGAATTTCTTCAGTATTACATGTTCATAAACCTCATCTCTCATCAACCATCTTCTAAATTTACATTTAGGAAATGGAAATTTTATTCTCCCATAAACGGATCAATTATAAATTGAAAAATCTAAAAACAACTTCAAACCCTTAACACACTAAGGTTCATTTCTAGGTAATGTGATCCAGCTTTTATCCATGTATATCACAATGTGCCTACACAATATTAAAAAAAAATTAAAACACATAGTTACTTCTAAATTTAGAAAGAGATTCATATATACGATAGTGTAATATTACAGAAACATAATATAATAATGATAATCCATTGATCATAAGTAGGCATGATATAATTGTACTTATTTGAGGAGAATATTCTCAAGTTTATGTGTTATGGTGTAGTGAAATACATACTATTTTTGATGTTCTCACAAGACGAACTGCACATGTTGGAGCTATATTAGATCTCATATTCTTGGGTTTTAGTATAGTAATGCAGTTCCTATAATGTTTGACATGTGCTTCCAAACTAGGTATGGTGTGTATTTTGTTCCAGTGGACTAGGCCTGGCATGATCTCGGGATTGCGTGGATGCACTTTTGTGTTGCCTATACACTTTTGATTGAGGTTTCTTGGTATCCATTTAATTTTTTACTACACCGGTAGAGACTAGATTCAATGCATGAACATAAATATCATGATTCATCACTATTAAACATTTTGACATAGTAAAGAGATATTACTATCCACTCATTTGTTAAATTAAATAAAAATTCTTATTTAATCAATTTAGTTCATTAGATCCAACTGGATTTATTATTTTCCATTACAATTCATATATTTCAATCAAATTCTCCTCTGATCATTAATCTAATCATCCAATGGTTTCCCTTATCCTATAAACCAACATCAACATACATCCCATGATTTCAATTTCAATTACATTATCAATCTCATAATCATGGTATTCAATGATCAATCATAATCTACAACAATGTTATACACTCAATAGGTCATATAGAAACTACAACAAGTATTTGGAAACCAAAACAATCATCCATTCGATAACAAAAAATGGAATAATTCGACAATGAATAAGAAAGATGGGAATACCCATATCTAAATTGAAACATAAACAACCCATCAAAAAATCTTCACACAATATCCCAAAAAACATGATAACACAACTCTCATACTCGGGAATCTATTCCTATTAACCATATGAAAATAAATGGAAAAAAAGATCCCCTCTCTTAAAAAAACTGTCCTCTAATTTTTTCCATCAAAACCCCAGACATCAATCATAAAATGCCTCTACCACACTAGAGAATAGATATACTGAATAAAAAGTAAATTTATCATCGGAAACACAAGGGGAAACTACGTACATAAAAAATTGATAAAATAATTTAGAAGCCAATAATAGATTCACATTGCCCCAAATAATTATTTCCATAACCAACCTGATCATTACCAACATGAATTAATAGATTCATTATTCATAGGTTTCATATTACTTGTTTTAACATGTTTTATATTCTTATGTAAAATATATATTAGAAAGTTTATGTTTCTAAATTTTTAATATTTTTTTGATCATATTTTTTGTAACTATGTTTTGTAACTCTGATTTATTGGATGACTTATACGTCTGATAGCTATACTGTAATCATTAGAAAAAATCTGAGTCGGATTACATTAACAAATGTGGTTTGGTTTTTTTGTTAGTTTTGTTTTTTAAATATAAATTTACCCCCACACTCTCGTTTCTATCATATACTCTAACTGTATATTATTTTCTACATCGATTAGATTTAAAAATATTGATAATTAATTTAATTAAACCATATTGAAAGGAACTAAATCTAAATGAAAAAAATAATATAGAACATAAAAATGTAAGACTCATTGAATATATCTAAATAATATAAGACTGGATAAAAATAGATGCAAAACAAATGACTCGAACCATATTTAACATTCCATATCCAACATAATAAGAATTGATAAAAAAACCAATAAAATTTAGTTTCATTAATGGAAGTGAACACAATTGACCCACACAAAACTAAACCTAAAATAACAAAATCAAAATTAATATAGTCAAAATGAAACACAAAAACCATGAATGACATGTATTGATCCAAAATAATAGATCTAAATATCTGAATTCAAAATTTGGAGTCCCATCAGACCTATTTTACCAAACTATAATACAATGAATTGTCCAAAATTCGGAAATATATATGAAATATTTGTAATAAATTGAACAAAAAAATATTAAAACCAACCATCCCTAACCTCTACACAATTTCTAAAAAAAACTATTTATAACATGTTCAAATTTATTTCGAACCATTTGAAATTAAAAATTTAGAAACCCATTACATTGAAGATCATTTTAGGGTCTAATCAATCAAATATAAGGTTATTTACTAAAACTCTTATTTTTAAGACCATTAATTCTACACTCATATACACTGATTGCATAAATTTATTCCAATGAGTTAAAATTTCATAAACCATGTTATATTAAAAACTATTTCATTAGACGAGTTTAACCTAAATCATTACAATTGATTCATTCAATTTTAAAAAATAAACCCTCATATGAAATTAACAAATACATTATAAAATATTTAAATTGTCTAAATTTATATCTTACAAATATTCATATTGACAATAACTACCTAAAAATGTATCACAATTTTTTAAATTAAAGATAAAGTGACCAAATAAACCATAAAAATTATGACCCAACCTATCGAGAGTAAAACTAAATTGAATCAAACTGAATACAATCAAACCATTTATGACTTAAAGTGTAACAATAGTTATGAAAATAATATAAATCTTATTTTATTTTATTTAACTACACCAAATTGAACAGAAAAAAATTGTAGAAAATGTAAAAAATCGAATTAAAATGAACCAAATAATATATATTCAATATTTTCATACACTACATTAACAAAATAATACTAAATAACTATAAATTGAAAATAAAAACAAAATATACCAATCTAAATGTATGTGAACAAAACAAGATCTAACTTAAATAAGCTATATTTTCCCAAGATAAATTGAACTGATATGTTTTTTTCATAAATAAAACAAAAAATATGAATTCAATGTAAACATGAAAAATTATCCTAAAAATTACATGCTCATAGTAAACTCACCCGGATAAGGGGGATCATGTGGTCATCGGGATAAGTGGGGTCGTGGGATCGCATTGCCACGTGGTTTTAGGTGGTCACGGGGGAGAAGAGGTTTTCTGGGAGAATGGGGGTCGCTGGGAGAAGGGGGTCACGGGGGTCGCCGGGAGATGGGGGGTCACCGGGGGGCTGGGGGTTGTGGGGGGTCGCCGGGGGGTCATCGGGAGAAGGGTGGTCACTAGGTTGTGGGGGGAGGGGCGAGGGGAGAATTAGGGTTGAGGCTGAGGGGAAAGGTCGAGAGTGTAAAAAAAGAGATGATTTCGCAACGGTTTATTATAAACCACCGCAGAAACATTTCACAAAAAACGTTTAGTGGTTGTTTTGTGCACCACAACTAAAGTCAATTTATGTTATAGTGAATTTTGGGTAATAACTACTTTTCTTTACATATATGCCTTGGCTTGGTTTTTTCAGTAGCGTTAATTTAATCATGGTTTATATATAGAATATTAACCATGATGAAAATTTCATATATATTAATTCAATATTTTTTTATATTAGTCCATTAAATTTTGAGAATGAAAATAAATTATACCATTCATGGAAATGGTAGGTCATATGTATGAATGAACGATGTTTCCATTGGGTGAAAAAAATAAGTGTAAATAATATATCACCTTTATAGAATAATTTTCATGTCATATATAACATTTATATTAATTAAATCTATCCTTATTATCATCCATGTCAAACTAAAATGAAAAACATATCATGTAACATTGTGGTTGAGGTAGTCCACACGTATTCACGAGTGGCATTATCATTTTCAAATTAATTTGAATGTAAGAAGGTCTATGTGATATTATGAATCCATAAGAATAATTACATTATAAATATAAAATATATAATTTAAATAAATTTTTATATCTACTAATCATTGGTAGTGATGGAAAAATAGTTACATTGGTTTTTGAGGTGGTAGTTCCCCATACACACGATCAAGGGTTTTGTTTCCCACTTCACTAAAGATGATATGGATATAGGGTATTCCATTATCATAAAAACATATAATTATATGGATGTAATTAATTTATTATATTATCCTGGTGGAATAATTTTTTATGGAGGTGTAAGAAGAAATAGAAAAAAAATTACACAGTTAAGAATGATAACTCATCTTCGGACAACCTCCTTAGGGTTGAACCAAAACCATTTATAGGAAAATTTAATAATAAAAATATATCTTATAAGAAATTGGGATGGAAGTAAGGAATATTTTTATTTAGGTATTAAAGAAATAGTATTCTGAATTATGGAGAGTAGAGGATATGGGGTTCCCTTTTATATGTGGGTGAGAGGACACACTTGGACATTTTGAAAAGAAAAAGTTACCCCCGTGTTTTATACATGAAAAAAGGTCAAAAAATGGATCATTATAGAACCTTATATTAGTTAAGGTTAACAAATTTCCTTAAATTATGAATTTGAAAAATCTGTAGGTCATATTAACCCTTATCTTTTTAATTTATCCCTCGATAAACCCATTCTACCCTTAATTATGGTAATTAATTATGAAATTATTGACATATAATTATGAATAAAAATTATGTTCATATTATTATATAATAATATTTATGATGATTAAAATTATGGAATATATTTTTCTAAAATCAATTCACAATTTTATTTTAATTAATTTTAAAATTAAGCACCCTAAACATATGAAAATCAGAATTCTAAACAGAATATTTTCATAAGTATAATATTTTTTAAAATAAAAATAAAATAAAAAATTTATTCTAATGACCTAAAATAGATTAATTATATCATAATTGTACAAATTTAACATTTAACCATTTTCTAAATAAATTTAAATTTATATATACTTTAAAATAAATTGTAGTTTTCAATAAAAAACAATTTTTTACTATTTGTTGAAAAATTAATCGTTCCAGCACATTATAAAAAATTAATGATACGATTATTTTTATAGGTTGATTCCAAAAATTATGTTCATTTTTAATTTCATTTTATAAAAGGGCCGAAACATCATTTCTATTATTTTTCCATAAGAAGCAACCAAAACCATTTTTTGAGAACATATTTATTTTCTAAATATATAAATATTTTACTATAATTATGTACTTATTTTTCAATATCTTATTTTATAAAAAACCATTATACAAAATTTTAAAAATTTGGTTGTTCTTATTCCTTCAACCAATTTTAAAATAAAATTTCTAATAGTCATGGTTAATTAATAATATTAATAGTATATCACGGTTTTTTAATCCTCTAGGTGGAATTAAGCACATGCTATAAAAGAAATTTAATTTATTTGAAAAAATATATCATAAAATCATAGGGTATTACATTCAAACCTCCTTGGTTTATAGTTTTTTGGGAATTGAATTTTTCATGGACATTCACATTCCAGTGATAACTGTTCTCTATCACTATCCATTGTTTTATTGAAATTTATTTTTCCTCCATGTCTATATTTTCAATCCAAACTAATGTTTCAATATTTTTAATTCTAGTATGTGTTATTCTAAATAAACATCTTATTTTATTTTCAATCCCCTAAAGTCAAGTTTTTATTATCCCATTTTATAATTTGATATTTCAACTAAATTATTTTCATATGTAAAGCCTTTGATTACCCATTAGGAGTTCTAATTTTGAGGGATAAATTAATTATATCATGGAGAATTTAATTCCCATAGATTTTAGAAAGAGATAATTATATTTGTTAGTATAGACGACACGCAACATCGAGATTAAATGATCTACAAAATATTAATAGTTAAATATGAGAAATATAAACTTGACATTTAATTAAAGGGTATTTATAAAAATAACCACATAATCAAATATATATAAATACATTACTCAATAAAAAGTTTTTGACTAAGTCATAGGTACTAATAAATCAATTTTTAGTAAAGTCATTTTTTACAAAAATATGGTTTATATTTATTTTTTGATAGAATAATATAAATAAATTCTTAAAAAGTAATTTATTTTTTAATTCATCTTTCTAAAATTGTATTAGATATATTTTTTAGGGATTTTTCTAAAAAGATTGTTTTTTCGGTGAATAGTGGACAATTCTAATTTTTATTAAAATCAATATTTTGGATTAAATAATTCAAAGTTTTTTATTTTTTAAATTCATAAAATGTAAGAAATATTTGTCTTATAATATAAATAATACATTTATGTTGATTGGAATAAATTTTATGGCTGATTTCATATAAAAACATTTATATACATAATTTGTCTAAACAATTATTTTTTGTTACACTTTTTGTTTTAATCATAAATTTATTTATAATACTTTTAGAAATTGAAAATTGAAAATCAAATTTCATATTATTAATTATAATATAAAAAATATTAAATTTTCCCCTTTAATTTATTGTAATTATAAATAGTTACCTTAGTAAATGTCTGTCACCTCACTAAGGGAAAATCTGGTAATTAATGATAAAAATTAATTGTTATGGGAATAAAATGAAACTAAAATATTATTTTATCAAAGTTTATTAGTTTTTATTTGGACATGAACATACTAGAATAAGAAAAATGAAAATTTGGTTTCATATCATATTAATTTTAACCTTTTTAAAATTTAAATGAATGATAAGGTAAAAAATGTCACTTCTTTACTATTAATATTTATAATATTTTATTATAATGTTCAAAACAACAAATTTTTAGTTATAAATTCCTATTGGAAATATATATTATAATTTTTATATTTTTAGTTGTGAAATAATTTATTTAAATTGTTATAGAATGTCGTCATAATTTGTAATCATTTAATAGAAAAATGAAATAAATGATATCAAAAATTTTAAAAGTAGTAAAATTTGATATATTAATAGTTCCCCATGATTTATTCAGATAATAACAACATATTTTTAATTTTATTTAAATAAATATATTTTAATTCCTCTTTTTTATATTTTAAAAGTCAAACTAAATGAACTGTGTCAAAAACTGACATTAATGAGATTTTATGTAAAATAATATTTTTTAAAATGATTCAAAATTATTCAAATTCAAATATTCATCAAAGTGAATTTTATATGTTTTAAAATACCAACCATATAATATTTTAGATTCAATGTTTATTTTATAATAACTTTAATGACATATAAAGTGTAAATAAATAGTATCGTCATAATTGTAAAAAGGGTTTACATGATGTTAAAACAAACCTATAAGGGTAAAAACATGTTATAAACCTGTAAAAATTTTATTGTATGGGGTTATTTATACCCAAACCCATAACATTTGTTAAATATATTATTATGAACCAATTATATTATGAAAATCAATTTTTATTAATTTAATATTCTATGTAATTCGAAGAGTTCCCCTCCATTTACTTATAAAAGGGTACATCACATCCTCTATTTTACTCACATTAAAAACGTGTTGGTACACAAAATAATGACTCTATCATCACACATCCCACAGCGCCCGGGCCTTTACTTCCCCAAGCCCGCATTCCATAGGCTAGGGGTTGGCGATAACACCGAAAAGGCATATCCCTAAAAGGGAAGGCATTTCCTAAAAACCTGTACCCACATAGACAAGGTACATTGCAGCCATGTATAACGCAACAAAAGAAGAAAGGTAAAACCACAACTAAAAACCTCAACCGAGTGTAAAATTATGTACTAAAAGTAAAAGGGGCTATAATATAATCCCATATGAAATTGAAGTATAGATAAAAGATAAAAACTGCTCCAGAGGTCACCCACTAAGAATCCTACCTGAAAGGGTAGGTGCAACTTATCATTGTGGCTCTTCAGGTCAACCGGTCACCTCCTTACATTATCAAGTCTTGGCTATCCAAGTCTTAGTCAAAGCTTATCGTCATATGCACAAGTCACAACAGGTTACCGGCGAAGCCCGTGCATGGGGTGAGTATAACAATACTCAGTAGGTCCCTCGATACCCCATAAGGTCTCTCATAATTCCACAAAGGAATAAACTTAAAGCATGATCTCAATCACAAAGCACAAAGAAAAAGACAAGTCATACTTGGTGTGTTCAAGCGTAGTAATAGTAGAATCATCCATCACATAAATGAACACCTCTACTACTGGAGAACTCCTCCTCTATTGAGTACAATGGGCCTGCCAAGTCACATAGAGGAGCTTCCCACTAACTTGAACTACTTAGATACTGTTTCTTATCGCGTACTGTGGGTATGTCGGGTCACACCGATCCTCTCACCACCATGGCCTACTGAGGTATTAATTCTATCAAGTACCATGGGTCAGTGGGGTCACACAGAGACGCTCCCCACTGTGGGCATGCAATGTCAGAGAGAAGTACTTTTCACTGAGCTGTCAAGTCACACAGAGTCGGAAGTCAATAATCTTCATGTCTCATCCAGTCATAGGGTTCTCCACGTAGTGAGCTTGAGAGAACCTCTCCAAAAGCCTTTGGTAATATTTCAACAAGCATGGAGTTACTCTATTATGTATCCTGGTAATCTTCCATGTCATAAGAGTTTCATCGCAATAGATAGTGCAACAATATGATTCCTGGTTTGTATGTTATAGGAGTTTTAGAGCTGAGGCCCCGGTTAGATTCGGGTTTGATCCAAAACAAATGCACTCTATTTTTTATCCAATACTCAATTCATGAATCTCAAAAGGACGGCCTTTTCATAATGTTTCTGAGGCCATAGACGGTTCTTCAAACAAACGTCTGGTTTAGGAGATATCCTCATTTAATTGTAACTGGGATGAAAGTGGTCATGGTTCGGTCCAACCTGGTCGGTGGTAAAAACATTATGTATATAAGGTGCTCCTAGAATCTAATGTTTGCCCAATTTTGTTTTCTAATATTTAGATTATGGTGAAAGGTTTTTTTAGAAAAGGTTGTTGTACACAATATTGATGATGGTTTAGAATGTATTTCAAAAGATTGATTTTCTATCACCACATAAAAATATGGCAATGGGAAGAACCATGTAAAATATTTTTATACATGAAAGATAGGTTACACACATTTGTGAGATTGAGATGAAGTGAAATGTTCAAAAGGGGATTATGTGTGCAATACAACATCAAATATCTTTTTCCACACTAGAGGGAAATATTGTGTAGAAGTCAGTCATTGGGAGATAAAAATGTGTGTAGAGTTTTCAATGCCTATAAATAATAGGCTACCCCCTCATTCTTTTAGTTTTTCAACCCTTAGAAAATTCTAATGATATGAATAGTGTAACTGTTACACCCAAAGGGAGTTTGGAATAATGAGAGTTGTGGACCCTATATAAAATTTTCCTACAAGATTTTTCTCCCTTATATTAGAGTGTAATTTGGGATTTCATCACCTAAACTATAATGTTGCACATAAGGTGTTAAGGTTGTGTGCAAGGCATCCAAAAATTTCAAAAAAGATAATATTTTACTAGTAAATATATGGTAAAGTGGTATTGATCAATTGGATAAAATTTTAAATTAAACATATTTTCTATCTACAATTTTTAATTCCTTCATTTTGGAAAATTAATGCAAGTACATGTTTATAATCTATGGATAAATTCCATCCATGAGTAGTAAGAAAAGGAAGAGGAATAAGGTGATCCTTTTCATCGGTAGTGATCTATAGAAAGAGATAGGTGAGTATCCCTTGGGAATGTAGTGAGATCAAAAGAAAAATAATTTAAGGCAGTGACCTGGGAATATAAGTGATCTACTTGGAACATTGTAATTTAGAAATGGGACATAGTGGGTTTGGTAGATCAGCACATAATAATTGTATGCTCCTTCGACATAGCCTAGTGAGGGTGAACCAAGTAAAACTTTTGTGTCTCATAAATGATTTAATTTCCAATAATTAATTTCTATGAAAAAGGGAGAGATAAGGGTTTTGTTTCTAAATGAAGCAATATCTAAAGGGGAAGTTGTTTTAATATGTCATACACTGATTCATCCCCCACCCTCAGTGTATTTTACCTTGGTGGGATAAAAAATGGAAAATACATTTTTAAGAAAAACATGCATTAAAATCAAAATGAAAAGCACAAACCACAATGATCCTAGACGTAGGAATATCATCACTTGATCGATATGGGAAATCCCTAAGAAAGGGTGTTACTAGGACCCTAGGTACTTCTATCCTTGGTGAAACAGGACTCAGATACGATAACTCACAACATCCTCATGGACCAGCAACTATGTAGGGGACAGTCCAATGTTCTAGTGGTCTCTAATCATCATAAAATGTTTTGTTAGTGTTGAAGTTCTAATCCTTCTAGATGGAACCAGGATTTGGCCCCACCAATATGACTATTATACTATTCTTATACTACCAAACTAAATAACTATTAATCCCTTTGTGCTCAAATTATATTTCCATATCATGTAAACCACAAATTTGACCTACACGGACACCCAGCCATGGAAACCCATTGTTTTCATACACATTAAATCATAAATCAAACCACAGAATTTAAAAAATCAATTTTTTCATAGGAACACCCAATTTTTAAACCCACCATACACCCACAAATTTCCTACATTATATATCTAAATAAAAACCATCCAATTGTTATGTATAAAATCATATTCTAGTCTATTCCCACACCAAAATTTTTTGGAAACATAAATCACAACACCCAAAAAAGTTATAGAACACATTTTGATAACAAATTCAGCATATTAGAGTAATCCAATAATTCTAATTCATGGAATCACATTCCTCATGCTAAAAAACATTTACGATTTAGTGGAAAACCACAAAAACACCACAAGAGGATCCTAAAAATAAAATATCATACTATTAAAATCAATATTAAACTTGAAGATCATTTATTGAACCCTTAAGAGCTTAACTAACCTAATAGAGAAAGAAAACAAAAAATAATGAGAATGAAGGAACCAAAAAGCGGGGAGAAGGAAGATAATATGTGAAAAATAAGATGATTCTTGGAGATTCCACAAAAAAATACACCAATAAAATGGATTTAAAATGGTAAAAATATGATATAGGATTATAATAGGGAATTAAATCTTTAGTGAGGCAGAAAGTGGTGGATTTGGGTTAAAATCGGTGAAGGGAAAATGGAATGTTTTTTATTTTTTATGACCTAGATTGGCCATATAGGTAGGTCGCATGGTCTTCCAAACAATGTGGAAACCATGTGGTAGCAATTACCTTAACAAAAAGAGGCCACATTGTTTTTTTTGGGAAGTTCACACGCATGTTCTACCAACTGTGGGCCCTAGATACTCCCACTATCCATGTTGAATACTCTCTTCGGGCTTCCTCATGGTTTCAAATAACTGTGCGCTAACCGTGCACCACCTATTTTTTTTGTAAAAAACTCCATTTTTATTAAAAATATCAAGAAAATAAGAATAATTATTATTATACCAGAAAATATCTAAAATATCACAAAAAAATCAAGGATGTGACAATAATATCGACCATAAAAAACCTCCATAAAAAATTCAAATTAAGGTCTGATCAGTGAACAAATTAAGGGTAATGCTCTTCAACCAATGATATCAGATCCAATGTCTCATGATAACCATTATGGTGCTACTAAATCACTGAAACCAGTGGTATGGAATTCCCATGAAGAATCTTCCCTTGAGAATGCATAATCTATTCTGGTAACTCAAACACATAATGATCAGGTTCCAACTCTAACTCTTCCCAATTAAAAGCATGACATGGGTTCAAACTATACTTTATCAACTAAGATACATGGAACATTTCATGAATTTATGTCAACAAATATGTTATATATAACTAGTATTATACCATTCCAAATCCCTTCATAATCTCAAAAAATTAGACATGCCTTGATGTTAGCATTCCATGATTGACAATATGATAATGATCCATGTGAGGGGACACTTCAAAAAACACTCGATCACTAAGAGATAATTCCATAGTCTAGAACTTATGGTTAGAAGAATACTTTTTTATACTCTATTTTATAAAAAAATATTCTTGTTCAACCTACCTTATCAGATGTTTCTAACGTAAGGCTCATCCCCAATAATAAGGTATTTCCCACTTATACCTAGTATAAAGGAAGCCGACACATATGACCAAAAATCCCCTCAATGGAAGCCATTTTTTATTATAATTATCTATTTTTATATTAAACCCCAATAAACCCAAAATGGTTATCCCACAAGCCTCTGAAATCAAACAGACATGCCCAGACCATGTTTTCAAAGAATTGATTATCTCGTTCCATAAGACCATCTGTTTGATGCTGGTTTTCCATAATCATCTCCACCTGGGTTCCCATATCCTTTTGATGGCCTACGCACATCCCTGAGGTATAATGGGGTCCCTAATTGAAATTACTATCAACAACGCATAAATAATCCTTATTATTTCCAATAAATACAACCAACTCACTTCTTACACATTGGATGAGTCATCAATCAGAATGGAATGGGTTAATTTGGATAGATATTCAATCACTACCAATACAAAAATCCTTCCTCATAGTGTATGTATAATGAAAATAATGAAATCCATGGTGACCTCGTCCCACTTTTAACTATGAATAGAAAATGGATAATGAAAACGGAAGGGATTTTGGTTATCTTCATTGACCTACTAATAAGTATACCACTAAGATACACTGTTAACGATTTCTTGCCTCAATCTCAGAAACCAAAATTAGTGACCCGCATTATAAAATATCTTGGTGGTACAAGGATGAATAAAACAATAATAATGGAGGTTATATGGAATCACCACCTTCCGTATTTATGAATGCTCCATGAAGAGATATTTTATGAATATAAATCCCATTAGAGACAATAATCAATTGCATGGAATATAACGACAATTTTCGAACATAATAGACATTTCTCATGTCTCATCATCATGTTTCTCCAACCGAATCAACTTCATGAAAAAGGGTTCCAACTGAGAACAAACCATTAAATTACCTCCACTGTGCACCATGGTCTCTAAATTCATCATGATAAAAAGACCCTTCGATCACCACTCATCACTAAACTCCATCAAATAATGTATTAACACATTCTTTATCAAGTCATCAATGAGAATATAACCATTTACTATAGTCAATATGATATAAAGATCAAACTCATGAAGGTACTCATACCAACATCAATATCTCAATTTTAAATCATTCTAGAAGAAAATGTAAGCTATGATATTATGAACTAAATTTACTAAATAATTATACCTGAAGTAGTAATGACACCATGAAACCACTGTAGAATTCATCAATCTAAATGCATGACCAAATACGCAAAATGGACATAAATTCTTCATAATGTTATCTTAATAACATCAACCTCTCTCACTCTGACATGGTGATACGTGGATCAAAAATTGATCATGGGGAACCACAATGCCCTCTTAAGCTAATAAAAATGTTCATAGATGTATGGAAAGGGGAATTCATTTTCATCGTCCCCTTATTCAGCATCCTTTAATCAATGGAAAACCAGAGGGATCCATCGACATTATTTTCAAACAATACATGGTAATCCCATGTTGGGACACATGGTAAAATGAATCCTTTTGATTATAAACAATAAAGTTGTATCTATAATTCTATCGACTCGATGAGGTCCATGAAATATTTGTTAAGATATTTAGTTTGTGTCCCCAATGACAAATCGATGGTAAACTCTACATCCTGCTCTGGAGGAAACCCTAGAAATTAAGTTAGTGATACATTTGGGAACTAGTTCACTGTAGGAGGTAATCCCCCATTGATTCTACGACCATTTTCCAACAACATGAGTGATGAGATATGAAAAAAAATATTTCCCAATTATAGAAGTGGAGGTCCAACACATCCTGAATGAGGATCATATTCACCTTCAAAACCCTACGAGCTTCCATTAGATGTGACAGAACTCACCCAACATTGATAACGATCAATTTTTTCCTAGAAATGAACCATCCAGCCCATACCAAGGATTACATCGAAGAGGTCCATTTTCAAAACCTAGAAATCCCACTCTAACTCGACCTTTAATAGATTGAGAGAACATGTTGGACATCTGATACCTTACACAAACTTCATCAAAAATAGTTTCACCAACTCCATAACATACAAAATGATTTCTTTTCGAAATTTCAACAAATAAACAACGTGTGTTGAGATAAAATAATTAGAATCACCGGTATGAAACAGAATAGAAGATATTAATGATTCAATAAGAATTGTACATCAAACCATCCTAAGTCCCACATATTATTCTAATGGATATTAATCCATAACATGAATATTCTTCAAATATACATATTCTTGACAGTGACTTATGTCATATGGATCCATAATAAATTGGAAATTCCCAATATAAGTTCCATAACAATATACACAAGCACCAAACTGATTTCCCATTATTCAGGATAGTTCTAATGGACATTTAACTCCCCTAAAGATAGTTGATCTCTATCCACCCTAATTTGGATGTGTATCTCTTCAAAACCATTTCATATGTCCTATATGTCCACACTAAAGGAAAGGTCTAGGAGGGGATAACATGCCTGCCACACATTCCCCAACCATCAACATTGATGGTACATAACTAATCTGACATCATAATTGAAAAATAATGGAGGTCGAGAAGGTGGAACTGAGCTACCACCTCTCCTCTTTTCCAACTATTATTGCTTCATCTTATTCCTAGATGAACTACCACTATTGTAGCAACCTGACCCCAGATAGCTCGGAGAAGGTGTTTGCTAATAATAAAAATGGCATGATTATATGAAATCAAGCATTAAAAGACAAATACATTTAGTAGGATTTCTAAACTAGATAAATAAATGAGTCTTGCAAAACAAAATATTACACTAATGAGAATATAATTTCTTTTTTCATCTTTATAAATAAATTTCTTTTAAGATAAATCTAATCCATTGTGTATATACTTTTATATATCTCATATTATGATTATTGAATTCTTGGGGAAATAAACATAATAAGGGTGAGCTCAAATTCTATGTATAGGAAAATATAACGAGAGAAATAATGAATCAATGAGAAGAATAATTATGACATGGTAAATAATTGAACTCACATTCCATATAATCAAAAAATAGATAAGTAAGTGTATAAAAAATTCAAGGAAATAAATAAAAATACATGCCAATCAAATAAATAGATAAGGAAAAATAAATATAGAAAAGTAAGAAACTGAAACACATTCCATATAATCAATGAACTGAAAATTTAATGTATAAATAGATATGTCAATGCGAAATCTTATGGATGAATAATAATTAAAATATATATGGAGGGAATGCTTAATTATTGTATTTCATGTCCTAGTAACATGAGAACTAATAATATCAAGATCCATCCACCCAAGAGTCTAGAACTATGGATTCAAACCTGTTTGATTTTTCAACTTGTTTGTCTCATGTGAACATATTGATTCATCAAGGAGATATATAATTTATGGGATCCACCAATCATTTCATGTCTAATTAATTATTCATATTGAGAAATCAATTTAATTAATAAACAATATTCTTTTTCTATTATCAGTATTGAATAAAAATTACATAATTATCAATATTACCCCAAATAATCAAATATTGTCCAAGTAAAAAAACAAATGTAAAATATTATATAGGTTAGGAAATATTAATATCCATAAAAAAATAAATGTATAATCATGGGAAATTCAATATTCAATGATCATAAGAGACTAAATATTTTAGGCACTCAAACGAGTGAATTATAGAAGTAAATGCGAATGTTATCCCTGGACAAATTATTAATAAACAGTCTTATGGAATAATAATGATGGTATCAATACAACATATCCCAACTATAGTAAAATAATATTTTTTTTCCGTTGATGAATGTGACATATAATAAAAACATAATTTAAAAACAATCATGAGGAAAATATGCTTTTTATGAAAATATTTTGAAAAAATATTTCATTAAAAATAACATTGGAAATAATTTTCTATAAAAATAAACCTTCTAAACATAAAAATTATGTTTCTAATAAATGTTGTTAGGTTAATAAGTATATTTCATAAGAGGTAAAAGAAACAATCATTTTTTATAGTAAAAAGGATAGAAAAATTCCATGTTCGGGAAGAGTCAAGAATAATCATTTAAAAAATTGTAAAATAACAAGGGTAAAAATTCTATTAAAAAATCATTTTAAAATCATTTTTGGATAAATTTTAATAAAACATTGGTTATAGAAAAAAATAGGTTCACGGACTAATGAGAGAATGAGGTGAGGTTTTCAGTAAAATATTTTAAGTAAAAACTAGTGAAAAATTTCTACTAATACTTTAAAACCGTCATAGATAACCATATGATAAAAAATTTATTGTTTTTATTGAATATGATCATATATTTTCCTCCAGTTTGAATCCCATTTAAAAATAATTAAATTTATTATTGAGGAAAATAATCTGTAAAAATTATAATGTTTCTCATAAAACGTTTAAACATTTTAAATCATAAACCACATGAAAGAATAATATTAAATGAAGTCCATAAATATCAAAATCAAACAATCACCTACATCACCCTTGGAAACTTCTAGAATCTAGTGGAAAACCATAGCCAGACCACAAGGGGGTATATAAAAGATTTATCATATATAAATATCAATATTAGATCCAAAAAGGTATTATTATACAGTTAATAGGTTAACCAACCCACTGGAAAATGAAAACACCAATAAGAAAGAAGAATTAACCAAGAAGAGGGAAGAAACAATAGAAAGATTGGATTAATAGACAATTTATTGAGATTGTACACCAAATACACCAAGAAAATGGAGATCCAAGGGATCTAATAGAATAGTGATAAAAAGAAAATGAAATAAATACAAAGTGAGGGAACAAAAAGGTGGATTTGTGTTTAAATTGGGGAAGGTATATGCGAAATTTCACAAATTTAATGACCAAGACAGATGACACTGTTATGATGCACAGTCCTACAAAATCATCTGGGAACAATGAGTTACCTCTATCATTAACTAAGTGAGGTTGCCCGATTAGTTTTAAAAGGTTTCACACCCATGAATTCGACCATTATCCCTAGACAAACCCATGTATTGGGATTATGGGTAGTAGTATGCCTATGTGGTAAGCCATGTGGCCTGGAAAATCCCATGAACAATATCTTCTAGGCTGGTTCACCTCTTATATTAACCGTTTGCAACATATTCTTAGATAATAAACTATCTTTATTTCTCAAAAACTATAATTAAAATCTTCTCAATAATTACAGGTTCAAATAAAGATGTAATCACAAAAAATGAGATTGTGGATGTGGCATATTAGTATTGGTTAAGACTAAGGTGGTGCACAATGGTTATTCAAGGTAACTAAATTTTTTGGATCGATGAACAATGTGGATTGATATGAGGAAAAATTGGCATGATGTAATTTTTATGGATTATTTTCTGGACAGTTTTGACAAGATTTTATAATATCCCTCTATATTGAGAGATGACATCAGAGATGGATTAGAGTTCCATAATATAGTCTATGTGAGGATGTTCATTGATAAAAATTACCAGAAAAACATTTATATAGAACCAATTTATGTGGTTTTTGAGGTGTATTATAAGGAAATTAATATTTTTTGAAATGAAACATTAACCATTAGAGGTTCTGACTCTTGGTTTCGGTAGAATTTTTTTTGTCGATGGGAATAACATTCTTATTGATAAGATAATAGTTAGTTATCATTTCTTTGTGGGTGGGTGGGTAATATCGTAATGTATATATCAACATATTATGTTTGGTAATAGATATATCATGTGTTGTAATGGTATGACCATGTTGTGGTAGGGTAATGGGATTGATGATACACATCATTTGATGGATGATATGGAATCTAGATTCAAAAGTGTATGTACATATTATTTTATCTAGTTCCCTAAAAAATAAAATATTTGTGTTTTATATATGTGATTAGATATATTTCATGAATAATAATCATGCTTATAATAGTTTTCGATGTGATCTAAGGGCGGTTCACATTATCTATGAATCAGTTATATGTGTAAAAGATAGTTTAGTTTGAAGAGAATCTAAATATGGATTTACATCAAGAGTCAAGTTTAGAATTTAGTTTTTATGTTAATCTAGGAATGCATTTTAGGATTAACGCATTAATATTGGGTGATGGTACATCCCATTGATGGGTGTGGCCAAACATTTTCAAGAATGTTTGGATAAAGGATGGAGAAATATTGTTTTCCTGTTTAATTGGGAGTGGTTAAATTAAAACCACATTAATCATGTCGTTAGGCCACTAAAAAAATACTTTATACTTTGAGATTTTGATGGAGGGGAGAACCATGGATAATAATAAACCCTTTTGAGATAATAATTATGGTGGGTACCACCTTTAACAATGATAATTAATTTCAAGATAACATTATGGTGCTCCATGATAAGTGTGTATTGTTGAGTGTAAACTTAGTTGTAGAATTATAAGACAGATTCACTCAGGTTTTGATAAATAGTCTACCTTTTTTAGAGTTTCACAAGACAATATTAATTTTTATTATATAGATGAATATGATGAGTTAGTTTGGAATTTATGAATAATATAGGATAAATTTTTGGGTTAGGTGCTAATAAGGATTCTTTGATATGACATGTGTTATGGTGGATTACCGGTAAAACCCTAAGACATTCCATGTAATGGATTTCAACCTATGTCTCAAATTCTAGGACTCAATGTTCATATAACAGTTAACATTGTAATTTTACATGGTAAATAATTTTTAAAATATTTTCTAAAAAATCTATTGATCTGAGAATGGGGTGCTTACTATATCTTTTGAATTTGGTGAGATTCCATGATGGTCAATTTTTTTGAATATATAAATAATTATTTGGTAAATATTAATTATTATATTCATATAAATTATGATGTATTATATTAAGAACCTCATATTAAAATTTAATTATTTTCTGGACTTCATAATGGTGGATTTCTCTAAGGTGAGCTAAAATATTTGTTCAGATTCAAAGACTGGGTCAAGACATTTAACTGGTATTAAATTTTAATTTTGTTTTTATTTTATTTATAACCTCCATGTATTCTTTCCATTTTTTCCTTGAAATGGATGGACTTCCAATATAATCTACGACTAATCTAGAAGTGGACTGAGAGAGAGAAGAGGGTTTCATGTCCGGATTTTTATGATCAGAATGGGATCGAGGTGCAACGGGTGTAGGGCACAGATTCAAGATCAATGCAATGAAATTTCCCCATAAGGTATTAATTAAATTTATTTTCACCAATTAAGTCATTTTTATTTTTAGTTTTTCGTTTTTATAGTGTTATATGGATTGGTGTAATTTTAAATCCTTTTTTGGTTTGATCTAGGGAGAATCTAGGGGTTTGGGTGATTTATTATGTTTTCTATTTGAGAATCCTTAATCACAAGGGGATATTTTCAAGAACACATGTTGTGTATTCAGATTTTTGAAAATTTTATAACATGATGACTACATGTTATGAAGTCTTTCTAGACATGCCTTATAGGGTGACACATGGTGTTGTTGAATACTCGACCAGAATACTCAGGTGAGGGAACATGTCATGAAGAGTAGATAACTAAACCCCATATAAGGTACACAATGATATTTCATGTGCATTATTTGGCCAGATTCCATGTGAGGTACATTTCTAGGTACCTAGTGTAATTGTCATTCCATTTAGGTTCGATACACACCATTTATTTGGGAAGTAAACATGTGGTTTGGACAAAATTATACACATGAAAGAGTGATTTGGGAGTATATGATTTGTACATGGAGGCACATGCCATTTACTATCCCATTAGAAATATTTTTCTTTTTTCATGGTCTATAATTATAATTATACTATTGGGGCCACTTTGTGTATGAAGATTTTATTTGTTATAAACAATTTTCAATACTCGTCAAAAGGAAGAAGGAGATGAAGAAGGACTAAAAAGATAGTGGAGATTGGCTGAAGTGAGGTTCCCTTGAGAATTGTTATGGAATCATATCAATGGATTTCATACTTGAGGAATTCTCTATGAAGATTAATTCTGACGTTTGTTGAACTAATCCTATGTCCAACGAACATGCGTCAAAGGTGACACATTCTATACAAAAATGAAGAATAGAAAATTATCATCCATTTGAGGATGATTGGAGGAGAAGGGTTAAGTATTATCTCTCTAAGGATGGTTGTAGAAGAATGAGGATTTGATGAAGAAAATTGAATGCTTCATGATATCATGAGAACCATGCAAGAGATTACATGAAGAAAATAATCATAAGATTTGAATGAAGTAGAGAATGATGGATGAAGATAAAGAGAGAGTGTAGAAGGACATGGAATTCTATGAAGGTCATGAATTACACAATGCCTTGAAATCAGATGATTGTTGAACTATTCATTAAAGTTCCATATACATGTATCAAAGGTGATACATTATCTTCAAAATTGAAGTTTCTTGAAGAAGCTTCAAGCCTCCACTTTTGGATGAAGTGAGATGATTGGAGTTCTTTGAAACCAGATGATGCTTTGCTGATTTGTATTTCATAAATATCATAAGTTTGGAGAACATGTGATGCAACCCTTATGAAGGATATGGAGAGTAAAGAGGAGATTTTTTGAAAGGAAAGAAAGTGGCACACAAGTCAAGAGTGGTGCACAAGTCATGAATTGTGCGCAAGTATTGGTGCACAAGCCTTATTTCAAGATTATACCATAAAAATATGAAAAAAATAATAAAATTGTGTGAAATTTTAAGACTAGGGTGCAAGTCAAAAAATGGCACACAAGTATAAGAGGCACGCAATTATGGTGCACAAGTATAAGTGGCGCGCAAGAGTGTCACGCAAGTATAAACGGCGTGTAAGTGTATGTTGTGCGAAAGTCATATTCTAACATCATCATATCAAAATTTGATAAAGGAACGAAATAGTCGTCCTAGTGATGAATCGGTGCGCAAATGATGTAGCAGCGCGCAAGTATTGGCATGCACGTGTATGTGGCTCGCATGTCATAAAAATGCCTATAAATTGATGACTTGTCTCCGCATTTTTTAAGGCTCAACACTTAAGAGAAAATTTGAACTCATAATGCGCAAGTAGTGAAAGTGGCACCCAAGATGAAGTTGCATGCAAGCCGAGGGTTATTTATAATGCACGCATGTTGGGTGCCGCACAAGTGGTGTCATGCATGATTTTTCGTGCAAGTTTTACAGTGTATGTTTTTCTGCAAACTATTTGACATGCATGTTTTTCCGCGCATGTTTTGTCACGCGAGCAGCCATAGGTGCACAAGAAGGAAGTGTGTATAAGGCAAATGTGTCACACAAGTTGTGAGATGAGAACAATAGTGGCGCGGAAGTAGTGAGTGGTGCACATGAAGGTGGCGTGCAAGCTGGGTGGCGCGCAAGAAGGGAGGCGCGCAAGCAGGTGGCACACAAGTAAGGATTGGCATGGAAGTTGTGATTTTTTCTAGAAGTTATTACCAGATTCTGTTAAACTATGATTATGCTAATTTGATCTAGAATTTATTGTTTTTACAATCCCAAAGAGAACATGTGATTCTAGCAAGAAGAAGAAGAAGAAGAGATAGGTGCAGATGGATTTTCACTGAGAGAAAATGTGTAAATAATAGTAGGTATCAATGAAGTTGGTTTTGGATTTATGAAGTAGAAGAAGAAGATGAGTTTGCAACATACATGTTTTCTGCATAAAGAGAAGAGAAGAACTAAATTAAATCCAAAAATTTTTTACGGAAATTTAATTCAGATGATGCTTTGTGAGCTGATTCTCAGTTTCTGAATAATCAAATTGGTATATATGATTCATGCTAAGAAAGAAGAAGATGTGTTATTGCATTATATTATAACACTAAATAAAAATAAGAAGTCCTAGTGCAGCTGGTTTTGCACTAGTGAAGAAGAAAAGAAGAAGACAAGGAGAATTGCTTTCCTACTGCTTTGCAAGTAATCAAGTGAAGAGAACTGAAATATATCAAGAGGAGAACCTACGTTTTGATGAAGGAAAAAGACTGTCTCCATAGTCAGTATAAAGAACCAGCTAGATGCTATAATTTGGGCTAGGTCATCACCAGCCCAAGGAAAGAGATTGTTTCCCACACTCTCTAAAGTGTAGGGACTCACATTGGCTGGAGAATTGTTTTCTTAGAAACTCCATTGTAACAACATATCACATTATATTGGAGAATCCATTCACTGGTCATCCTTATGCATGGAAAGGATGTATCTACTCTTATTTATTGGTGAACCTTTTAAAAATATCGTGTGCATATTTTTTTCTGCTTTCTATTATTGCATGCGACTGGGAAAATAGAGTAAGAGAATCAGATCCTAACAGGTCAAGAGGTACAGTGATAAAAGTTGAAATTGGTTTCAAAGGACCCCAACACTGATTCAACCACCCCCCACAGTGTTAGGTATATCCCAAACTGGTCCTCTCAATTTGTATCAGAGGGACTGGTTCAGCTTTGTTGGATTCTCTATAGTGAATTTATTTTCTTTTGAAATCTTCATCTAATTTTCAAATTCAACCATAAAGAGAAGTGTTTGTAAATATCCTTCTATTTCTGAGAAGAAATAAATATCTACCAAGACCATTATGAACATAAAAAATAATGAGAAGAGAAAATTGAAGAAGAATTTCCTCTTATATAATGAAGAAGAAGCATCTAGTTCTCCATATTCAGCTGATGTTGAAGACACACCAAACATGGAAAGTAATGATAAGGTGGCTCAAGTCCCCATAATGAAGATGAACATCTTTCCTACCTCAGCTGATCAAGAGGTATGTGTTGTTACATTTAGAAATTATCCTCATGATGAAAATTCCATCATAAGTGGTGATGTTTAATCTACAACATCCCAAGAAATATAAGTTGATTGATTAAGAATGATTCTGCATGGTATTCCTAAATAAAGTGCATTCTTGGTTTGTGGAGTATTTCAATATATGCAGGAAAATATCACTCACCTGGAAGAAGAAACTGATGTGTTGTATAAAAGCTTACAAGAAAAAAAAATTATTGTTTAAATCTCTCTAGATAGGTTGGATCCTTTGAAGCAACCAATAGGGGATTTGAAGTCAGCTCTTCAAAGTGGCTAAAATATGTTTAATAAAAAGAGGGAGTAAATAAGACTCTAGAATAGAAGATCCATGCACATGAATATGAGCTTAAAAAGGAAATGATGTCAAGGAGTTGTATTTGGAAAAAGATTCCAATAAGATCAAAGAACTTGACTTTTTGTTACAAAACAAAGTGAAGATGCATGAAGCTGAAGATGAAAGATTAAAGAAGGCTTGTGAAGATAAGATGACTATGATTGAAGACCAGGAAGTCATCCTCAATATGAGATGTCTATAATTGGAAGCCGAGTTTACCAATCTTGAGAAGACACATATTGAGTCTCCACAAAAGAATGAAATAGTTGCTTTTAATATTCAATGCTCAATGGAGGATTATCCTATAAAAATCCCTCTAACATGTGATAATAAGATCATGGATTTACTCATTGATCTATCACAAGTAGATGAGAATGTAAAGGTACCATCCATACCAACTTTTACTCATGGTTCTAAAATTGTTTCTACAAAAAGTGCAGTTTGGAAGAAAAATTATAAACAAGCACACATAAGGAAAAGTGAGGAGATACCTATCACCATGGATATGGTGAATAAGAAGAAGAGTATGGAAGATATCTCAATATAGAAAGAACAACATATCATGAAGAAGATTTAGAAACCTTATAAAGAAGATGTCAGGAAGTCAAGGTTTGTTGGTCAATGCTGGTGCTGTAATAGATTTGGGAATTGTGCACTTGATTGTTGGTACAATCTCTTAAATGTAAAAGCATAGAGAAAGACCATCTCAAGGGGGAGAAATCCATAGAAGAGTATGCAACATCCACAGATCCAAAAACATTTATTCAATGTAAATAGATTTTGGAATGTTAGATAACATCTGTGATGTTTGCAATAGGAGTGATCATATGAATGGTGCTTGTTCGTATAAGAAAACAAGACCATTGAAGCTGGTCAAGAATGAAGAGGCATCCTTTGGAAGAAATCAGATGAAGAATGTTAAAACAAATTCTCCTAAGAAGATTTCAGGAAGGAAATAGGATAAGTCGTTGGATTTTAAATCCAAAAAGGTGAAGGTTGGTGCATCAAAAAGAACTACTAAGAAAGAAGCCACTCTGAAGAATCCATGTAGAAGATCCTATCATAATTCCTCAATACCTAATGATATATTAGTGGATTGGCCATAAGATTTGGACAGAATGTGAAAAATGGCAGATGCACAAGCTAAGTCTTGTGCTAAATACAATATGAAGATTCTACATGATGACAATGAAGTTCTTTGTGTGAGGTGGAACAAGGCTGGTTATACTGCGAGAAAGTGCTTTGAATTTATTCCAACACAACAAGAATTACTAAAAAAGATGAAAGATACACCAGGAGATTCTAGTTCTTTGAAATCCCATGAAGAAAGAATATTCACACACAAAGCGATGGAAGAAATAGTGAGGTCCACAAAATCACAGTCACCATTGAAGATAAGGTATGAAAGTGTGAAGAGTGGAGAATCTGGGTTGAGATGATCATCTCAAACTTGATGTTCACATTGATTGAGAAAAGAGGATCCACCTTATTCCATTAAATATTTGTGCATTGTATTTTTTATAATCATACATTGAATTGAATGTGATGTAAGATATCAAGATAAAATCCTGGGATTGAGAGAGGAGAAGTGTTCCCTTGAGGGGTAGACACATGATGAAGCTGCCAGAGTCATTATCTCAATCAGTATCAATATCAATTGGTATAAAATTCAATTACTCTTAAGTTTGTATGAAGACCATGTCCTTGGAAAAGGTATGTCATTTCTTAATCACTCATCCTTGGTTAATCAAAATAAATATATTTTTACAAATGGGGAGTAACTCTGTTAATCAGTGACATAAGAAGAATGAATGTCACCCAAGGCCACTTATCCTGCTAATTGCACCTGATTTTTTTTTATCCTTTAATTGAAGTGAGTGCAGGAATTTTAGGATTGATTATTTCGTATCACATTCAATTTCATTATCCTATAATTAATGTGGAAAACCCTTGAAGACAATTGTAGTAGATCTCATCTCATGAGGTATCACAGTCAGTGGATAATGGACAAATTTGTTTTCTTAATCAAATTCCCTAGTTTTCTTCATCGAGATTTTCTCAAGTACACATAGAGTGAAATGATTGATGGAACACTGCTTAAGTAAGGAATGATACCCTCTCAACCATGAACTTTGTATTTCATGTCAATAAGGGGGAGATAAAGTGGAATGAATGTTTGAAATGTAAGGGGAAGAGAAACATGTAATAGGGAGATACACAATTCTAATTTTGAAATTGACTCATTTATTTGAGGAGACTTTGTGGTATTGAAAACAAAATACAATGGGGGAGATTGTTGGGACCACTTTGTGTATGAAGATTATATTTTTGTCAACAGTTGTCAATACTCGTCAAAATGAAGAAGGAGATGAAGAAGGACTAAAATGTTAGTGCATATTGGCTGAGGTGTGGTTGTTTGGAGAATTGTTATGGAATAATAGCATTGGATTTCATACTTGACAAATTCTCTAAGAAGATTAATTCATAAATTTGTTGAACTGATCCTAATTTCAAAGAACGTGTGTGAAAGGTGACACATTGTTTACAACAATGAAGAATGGAGAAGTATCATCCATTTGAGGATGATTGGAGTAGAATGGTGAATTATTATATATGTAGGTATGGTTATGAAGAATGAGGATTTGATGAAGATAATGGAATGTTTCATGATTGCATGAGAACCATGCAAGAGCTTACTTGAAGAAAATAATCGTATGATTTTAATGAAGTATAGAATGATGGCTGAAGATGAAAATAGATTGTGGAAGAACATAGCATTCTAAGATGGTCATGAATTACACATTGCCTTGAAATCAGATGATTTTTGCGCTGTCCTTTAATGTTCAAAATACATGTATCAAAGGAGATACATTGTCTACAAAACTGAAGGTGTTAGAAGAATATTCAAGCCTCTACTTTTGGATGAAGATAAATGATTGGGGTTCTTTGAAACCAGACGATGATTTGCTGATTTGTGTTTCACAAATATCATAAGTTTGGAGAACTAATGATGCAAGCCTTATTAAGGATATGCTGAGTAAAGAGTGGATTTTGGAAAAGGAATGAAAGTGGCGCGCCAGTCAAGAATGGTGTGCATGTATTGGCACGCAGGTCATATTTCAAGATTATCCCATCAAAATATGACAAAGTAAATAAAATGGCATGCATGTTAAATATTGACGTTATTGTAAAAAAGTGGCGCACAAGTATAAGTGGCGCGCAAGTTCATCGCGCAAGTATAAGCGGCGCACAAGTGTATGTTGTGCGCAAGTCATATTATAGCATCATCATATCAAAATTTTACAAAGGAAATAATGAGTCGTGCTAGTGATGGAAGAGATCCAACTTATGAAGTGGCGTAAAATTGATGTAGCAGTGAACAAGTATTGTTGTGCAAGTGTATGTGGTGCGCATGTCACCAAAATGCCTATAAATAGATGACATGACTCCTCATTTATTAAGGATCAACACTTAAGATAAAATTTGATCTCTGATCAGTCAAGTAGTGGACGTCTTGCGTAAGACGATGTGGCGCACAAGATGAGGGTTATTTATAAGGCGCCCAAGCTGGGTGTCGTGCAAGTTTTTCCGCCCATGATTTCCCGCACAAGTTTTTCTGTGCATGTTGTTTCGTGTAAGATGCCAGAGGTGCACAAGAAGGAAGTGTGTATAAGCCAAAGGTGGCACGAAAGTTGTGAGTTGTGCACAATAGTGGTGCACAAGTAGTGAGTGGTATAGAAGCTGGTGGCATGCAAGCTGGGTGGCTCACAAGTAGGGAGGCGCGTAGGCAGGGTGGCACGCAAGTAAGGATTTGCGCGCAAGTAGTGAGTTGTTCTAGAAGTTATTACCATCTTTGGTTAAACTATGATTATGCTATGTTTATCTATACAACATTGTTTTTACCATAAAAAATAGAACATGTGATTCTAGCAAGAAGAAGAAGAATAAGAGCTCGGTGCGGATGATTTTTCACTGAGAGAGAACATGTGAATAAGAGGAGGTTTCAGTGAAGTTGGTTTTGCATGAACGAAGAAGAAGATGAACAGTGTGCAGCTTACAGGTTTGCTGCATAAGGGAAGAGAAGAAGAATAATATTAAGAATAGATTATTCCCAGTTAAAGCCTACAAATATTTAGGGAGATTTAATTCAGATGATGATTTGTGAGCTGATCCTCAGTTTTTGAATTATCACATTGGTATATGTTATTCATGCTATGAAAGAAGATGAAGTGTTCCTGAATTCTGTTATTTCACTAATGAAAAATATGAAGTCCTAGTGCAGCTGATTTTTCACTAGTGAAGAAGAAAAGAAGAAGGCAATAATAATTTCTTCCCTAATGCTTTGTAAGTAATCAATTGAATAGAACTGAAATTGTTCAAGAGCAGAACAACCTTTTGAAGAAGGAAAAAGACTGTCTTTATAGGAATTATAAAGAACCAGCTAGACGTTGTAAGTTAGGCTAGGTCATCCCAGGTACAAGGAAGGGGATTGTTTCCCACCCCCTCTAAAGTGTAGGGAATAACACTAGCAAGAAGATTGTTTTCCTAGCCACTCCATTATAACAGCATATCACATTATAGTGGATAATCCATGCAGTAGTCATCCCCATGCATGGGAAGAATGTAGCTACTCTTATTGAGAGGTGAACCTTATAAAAATATAATGTGCATATTTTTATTGCTTTCTATTATTGCATGTGATAGGGAAAAGAGAATTAGAGAATCTATATCATAACAGGTCAAGAGGAATAGGGATAAAAGTTGAAATTGGGTTTAAAAGACCCCAACACTGATCCCCCCTCTTAGTGTTAGGTGTATCCCAAACTAGTCCTCTCAGTTGGTATCATAGGGACAATTTCAACCTTGTTGGATTCTCTACAGTGAAGTTATTTTCTTTTAAAAACTAGAGCTGCTTTCCAGAGTCAACAATGAAGATCAGTGTTTGTAAAAATCCATCTATCTTTGAGCAGAATGAAATATCTACCAAGACTATTGTGAACAGGAAAAAGTAATAGAAGAAAATATTGAAGAAGAATTCCCTCTTATCTAATGATGTGGAAGTATCTGGTTTTCCAAATTTGTCTGACGTTGAAGACACACCAGTCTTGGAAAGTAATGAGAAGGAGGCTCAAGTACCCACCAAGAAGATGGACAACCTTCCTACCTCAACTGATCAAGAGGTATGTGTTTGTACATATGGAAATTATCCTCATGATGAAAATACTAACACAAGAGGTGATGTTCAATCTAAAACATCTCAATAAATATTAGTTGATAGATTTAGAATGATTATGCATGGTATTCATAAATAAATTGCATCCTTGGTTTGTGGAGTACTACAATGTATGCTGGAAAATATCACTCTTCTGGAAGATGAAACTAATGTGTTGGAGAAAGTCTTACAAGAAAAAATAATAGAATGTTTAAATCTCTCCAGATAGGTTGAAGACTTTGAAGCAACCAAGAGGGGATTTGAAGTAATCTCTTAAAAGTGGCTAAAAGATGGTGAAGAAAAAGTCGGAGTAAGTATGACTCTATAAGAGAATATCCATGTAATTGAAGATGATCATAAAAAAGTACATTATGTCAAGGAGTTATATTTGGAAAAATATTCCAAGAATATCAATAAATATGACTCTTTGTAACAAAATAAAGTAAAGATGCATGGAGATAATGTTGAAAGATTAAATAAGGCTTGTGAAGAGAAGATACCTATGATTGAATACCAGGAAGTCATTATCAATATGAGATGTCTATAATTGGAAGTTGAGTTTACCAATCTTGAGAAAAAACATATTGAATCTCCACAAAAGAAGGAAACAGTTGTTGTCAGTATTCAATTCTCATTGGAGGATTCTACTATCAAAATACCCCCAACATGTCATAAGCTGATCATGGCTTCCATCATTGATCTATCACAAGTAGCTGAGAAAGTAAAGGTACCATCCATAAGAACATGTACTCATGGTTTTAAAATTGTTTCTACACAAAGTTTAGGTTGGAAGAAACATTCTAAACAAGCATGGACAAAGATAAGTGAGGAGATAATTATCACCATGGCTATGGTGAATAAGAAAGAAGAGTATAAAAGTTATCTCCCTACAGAAAGCACAACATATCACGAAGAAGCTTCAGAAACCTTATAAAGAAGATGTCAGGAATTCAAGGTTTGTTGGTCAATGGTGGTGTTGTAATAGATTTGGGCATTGTGCATTGGATTATTGGTACAATCACTTAAATTTAAAAGCACAGAGAAAGCCCATCTCAAGGGGGAGAAGTCCAGAGAAGAATAAACAACATACAAATTTACAGAAACATATGTATACTGCAAAAATATTTGTAATAATAGATAACATCTGTGATGTATGCAATAGGAGTGATCATATGAATGGTTCATATTCATATAAGAAAAGAAGACCACAGAATCTAGGAAAGAATGAAGAAGCATCCTTGGGAAGAAATCTGGTGAAGAATGTGAAAAAAAATCTCCCATGAAGATTTCAGGAAAGAAATATGGGAAGTGTTTAGATTAAAATTCCAAAAATGAGAAGGTTGGTGCATCCAAAAGAACTACTAATAAATAATCCACTCAGAATAATCCATGTAGAAGATCCTATCATAATGCCTCAATCCCTAATGATATATTGGGGGTTTGGCCAGAATATTTGGAGATAATGAGGAAAATGGAAGATGCACAACCTAAGTCTAGTGCTAAATACATAAAAATTATGTGAAGACAATGATGTTCTATGTGTGAGGTGAAATAAGGCTGGTCATACTGTGAGAAAGTGCTTAGAATTTATTCAATCAAAACAAGAATTACTCAAAAATATGAAAGTAGCACTAGGAGATTCTAGTGCTTCGAAATCCCTTGAAGAAAGAATATTCACACCCAATGAGATGGGAGAAATAGTTAGGTCCACACAATCACAGTCAGCATTGATGATCAGTTGTGAAAGTGTGAAGAATGGAGCATCTATGTTGATAAGATCCCCCCAACCTTATTCTTCACATTTAATGAGAAAATAGAATCCACCTTATACGATGAAATCGTTGTGTACTGTATTTTTTATTATCATACAAGGAATTGAATTTGAAGTGAGATCTCAAGTGGAAAACCTGGGATTCAGTGAGGAGAAGTGTTCCCTTGAGGGGAAGACAAATGAAGAATCTCTTAGAGTCATTATCTCAATTAGTATCAACATTAGTTGGTATAAAATTCATTTAATTTGAAGATTTTATGAAGACCATGTAGTTGGAAAATCTATGTCGTTTCTTAACCTCTAATCATTGGTTACTCAAAATAAATATATTTTTACAGATGGGGAGTAACTAGGTTAATTAGTGACATAAGAAGAATGAATGTTCCCCAAGGCCACTTATCCTACTAATTACACCTAAATTTTTTTGATCCTTTTGTTAAAGTTAGTGAAGGAATTTAAGGATTGATTATTTCTTATCACATTCAATTTCTTTATCCGGGATTGAAATTGGAAAACCCATAAAGACAAGTGTAGGAGATCTCATCTCATGAGGTATCATGATCAGTGTATAATAGACAACTTTGTTTTTTGAATCAAATTCTCTTGATTTCTCCATCGAGCTTTTCTCAAGTAGGCTTAGAGTGAAATGATTGATGGAACACTTTTTAAGTAAGGATTGATACCCTCTCAACGATTAACTTTTTATTTCTTGTCAATAAGGGGGATAAAAAGTGAAATGATAGTTTAAAATGAAAGGGGAAGATAAACAAGAAAAGGGGAAATAGAAGATTATTATTTTGAAATTGACTCATTCATTTCAAGAGACATTGTGGTATTGACAACAAAATACAATGTGGGAGATTGTTGGGACCACTTTGTGTATGACGATATTATTTTTTGTCAACAGTTGTCAATACTCATCAAAATGATGAAGGATATGAAGAAGGACTAAAAAGTTAGTGGACATTGGCTGATGTGAGGTTGACTGGATAATTATTATGGAGTAATAGCATTGGATTTCATACTTGAGCAATTCTCCCAGAAGATTAATTCAGATGTTTGTTGAACTGATCCTATGTTCAAATGACTTGTTTCAACGGTGACACATTGTTTAAAACAATGAAAAATGGAGAAGTATCATCCTTTTGAGGATGATGGAGTAGAATGGTGAAGTATCATCTATATAAGGATGGTTGATGAATAATGAGGATTTGAAGAAGACAATTCAATGCTTCATGATTGCATGAGAACCATGAAAAAGTTTACTTGAAGAAAAGAATCATACAATTTGAATGAAGTAGATAATGATGGATGAATATGAAGAGAGAGTGTGGAAGGACTTGGAATTCTAATAAGGTCATGAATTACACATTGCCTTGAAATCTGATGATTTTTGCACTGTTCTTTAAAGTTCCAAATACATGTATCAAAGGTGATACATTGTCTACAACATTGAAGGTGTTTGAAGAAGCTTTATGCCTCCACTTTTGGATAAATAATGATGATTGGAGTTCTATCAAACCAGACGATGCTTTTATGATTTGTATTTTACAAATATCATAATTTTCGAGAACTTGTGATGAAATGTTTATGATGGATAGGGAGAGTAAAGAGGAGATTTTGGGAATGGAAAGAAAGTGGCGCACAAGTCAGGAGTGGTGCGCAAGTCAATAATGGCATGAAAGTATTGGCGCGCAAGTCATATTTCAATATTATCCCATCAAAATACGACAAAGGAAATAAAATGGCGTGCATATTAAAGATTTTTGTGCAAGTCAAAAAGTGGCGCGCAAGTACAAGAGGTGTGCAAGTGTGGAGTGCAAGTATAAGCGGTGTGCATGTGTGTCACGCATGTATAAGCACCACGCTAGTGTATTTTTCACGCAAGTCATTTTACAACATCATCATATCAAAATTTGACAAAGGAAATAATGAGTTGCGCTAGTAATGTAAGGGCGCGAAAGTGATGAAGCGGCAGAAAAGTGATGCAGCGACACACAAGTATTGGCGCTCTAGATTATGTGGCGTGCAAGTCAACAAAATGCCTATAAATAGAAGACTTTCCTCATAATTTTTTAAGGCTCGAAACTTTATAGTAAAATTGATCTTTGATCGCACAAGAAGTGGAAGTGGTGCGCAAGCTGAAGTGGCGCGCATGCTGAGGGTTATTTATATGGTGCGCAAGCTGGGTGGCACGCAAGTGGTGCTGCACAAGTTTTGCTGCACATGTTTTTCAGCGCAAGTTTTACTATGCAAGTTGCTAGAGGTGCATAAGATAAATGTGTGTATAAGCCAATGGTAGTGTGCAAGTTGTGATCTTTGTACAAAATTGGCACGCATGTTATGAGTGGTGCGCAAGCAGGTGGCCCGCAAGCTGGGTGGCATGCTAGTAGGTAGGCACGCAAGCAGGGAGGCGCGCAAGTAAGGATAGGCGCGCAAGCTGTGAGTTTATCTATAAGTTCTTAACAGCTTCTCTTAAAATGTGATGATGCTATGTTGATATACACATAATTAATTTTACAATAACAAAGAGAACTTCTGATACTAGAATGAAGAAGATGAAGAAGATCTCGGTGTAGATGGTTTTTCACTGAGAGAGAATGTGTGATGAAGAGTAGGTTTCAGTGCAATTGGTTTTACATTGGAGAAGTAGAAGAAGAAGAAGAAGAGTGTGTAGCTTACAGGTTTTCTACCTAAAGAGAAGAGAAGAAGAATATGAATAAGAACAGAATATTCCCAATTAAAACCTACAAATAATTAGGGAAATTTAATTCATATGATGCTTTGTGAGACGATCGTTAGTTTCTAAATAATAACATTTGTATATGTGATTCATGCTAAGAAAGAAGAAGAAGTGTAGGTGCATTCTATTATTGCACTAACAAAAAAGAAGAAGTCCTAGTGCAGCTGGTTTTGAACTAGTGATGAAGAAAAGAAGAAGACAAGAATAATTGCTTGCCTACTGCTTTGCAAGTAATCTACTGTAGAGCACTGAAAAAGATCAAGACTAGAACCTTCCTTTTGAAGAAGGAAGAAGACTATATCCATAGGCAGTATAAAGAACAAGCTAGATGATAAATGTTGGGCTAAGTCATCACCATTACAGGGAAGGAGATTGTTTCCCACCCCTATAAAGTTTAGGGACTCACACTAGCTAGAGGATTGTTTTCCTATCCACTCCACTGTAACATCATATCAAATTATAGTGTATAATCCATGCACTGGTCATCCCCATTCATGGGAATGATGTGGCTACTCTTATTGAGTGGTGAACATTGTAAAAATATTATGTGCATATTTTTTCTACTTTCTATTATTTCATGCGGCAGGGAAAAGAGAATAAGAGAATCAAGAACCTAACAAGTCTAGGGGTAGAGGGATAAAATTTGAAATTGGTTTTAAAAGTCCCTAACACTGATTCACCCCCCTCTTACTGTTAGGTATATCCCAAACTGGTCCTCTCATATACTACTAAGGATCACACTATGAGTGTTTTTATACATATAATGTGATTATAAATAGATTACTTTGAGTAGGGTTCATTATGATATTCTATAGGGTTCGATATATTAGGATGTTAGGTTAGATATTAAGATGAACCATTACAATTTTATCTTATGGGAGAGAAGATATAAGATCCATGTTAGGGAAATACGAATGAACTAATGATTTAAAATGATGTTTCCATGGTTTTTAATAGGAAATATTTCGATATAGTTCCCAGTTAGAAGAACATTGTGGTGATGTCGAATGCTAATACTGATATAGACCCACCTCAGGAGGGATGGTTCAAATAGAGCACACAGGCTTAGTAAACATCACATATTGTGAAAATAACCATGTTCAATTGGGAATATACTTGGATGTCACCAGAGGGACACTGGTAGGTTCCGATGTGATATACTGACCCCAAGGATGGTGTGTGTAGTGATGGATATTGATGATTGTGGGTGTGATCTTTAAACCTGAATCGATGATGGGAGACTATTATTACTATAATGATGAGGTCAGGGCATTCAATTTAGTGGCTTTCTTTTATTATCTGGGATGTGTATGAGTATATGGCCAACCCACATCTTGATTTTAAGAGATTTTTCTAGGAGGGGGACTCAACCCATCAACATATAAATTGTATATGGAATGTATGGGTAGTTACTCATGGTTCAATTTCTATTTCTACGTCTAATTCCTATGTGGATACCAAGGGTTCATACTTCAGGTCTATATGAATTTCTTTGGTGGTTACCTAGGTATTTAATTATGTTTTTTACTATTGGGATTCATTAAATTACCTCATAATAATCAATTACATGCATACTGATAAGGGATGAACTGATTATGATGCCTAGAATTTGGGGTTTTTCTCTACAGAAATCCTGGGAGGAATCATAGAATACTGACGATGTGCATATTACTATGAATACCCAAGATATGTCATAGTATTCACTATATTCAAGAAAATAATTCCTATGTTGTTACATATGATTCATCCACTGATTATAAATGAATTTATTTGGACATTAACAATGGAGTTGCATATTTATATGAGATTATTAGTTTCATTTGACTTTATCCTTTGATCTAAATTTATTCTTATGGTCATGGGATTCCTTAGAATTTTCCTTTAGATCTATATTTATACCTATTATGTTATAATACATCCAAAATTATCCAATGTAGGTTTGGTCCATCCTGGTAGGCATGTTAGAACCCAAAGATTGGAAATGTTTAATTAATTATTTTGATTCTAGTCATTATGATGCTAATTTGGGAATATCACATGTGCATATACATGTTTATGATAATATAAGATAGTTAAACCATTCTTGGTATCCAACTAAAACATTATTTATAAACCCCTTCTTGGTGTTCTCATATAGACCTTATTCCTACTTCTTGTATTGAGCATGAGATAATTAGTTGAAAGGGGAAAATTATAGTGTTTCGTGATTAGGATGGGAAAACTCGATAAGGATTTTGAGGACTGAATATAGGATAGAATTATGGATTTATATAGAGTCTAACATTTATTTATTTATTTTTATTTTTATATGTGATAGTCTATGTGGGTGATAATTTTCTCTATATTAGAATGAATGTGAGTCTATGTGACCATTTGTTTTTACATCTCCCATTTGATATATCAAGTTATGATTATATGTTACTATATACTCTAGTTTTTTGTTATGTATGAAGCACTGTTATTTTTTGTTGTTTTTATAATGATCTAATGGTATAATATTCTCTTGGTAACATCATATAACCTCACTACTAGTTAGAAACATCTAGAATATGGGGAGGTTCACCTGAGGTCAAGAGGTGATTGTCAGTCTAGGCACTAGTCGAGTGGTCAGGGTTGATGCGACATTACAGAACATGTCAAAGTAACCAAGAATAGGTTCAATACCCAAAAGATCATCAAGAAGATTCCAATGTAAGTTATCCTGATATCATCTTTGAAATAGGTTCTATGGTAACTCTATTTGAGTATTAAAGAAAGAGAGGAATTTTGAATTCAATTGAATACCCTTACCTTGAATTTATTTTTCCAGGGGAAGAGAAAGGTGAAACATGTTCCACACTAGGATATTGTAATGGAAGTTTATAAATAAACACCATCATGAATTAACCCATTTTTTATTATCTTTCTAGGTGTGTTATTTTTTTTAGAATTCATTCTTGTTAAAATGATAGAGAAATCTGTGGTGAAGATGAAATGTCACTGTTATTCCTCTAGTTAATTGTTATTGAAAATCATATTCCAATCATTATTGAGTTTCGAATTAGTTACATTGGTATATTCCTTTGACTATTAAAAACAGAGGTCTAGGGTTGGGATATTGGGTAAACATAATGGACTACCTAACCAATAATCATTATAAATATAGACCTCACCACTTATAATGATTGATTATTAATTTCCAAAAGATAGAAAAGAAATATTTGAATGCTTGATCATAATATTTATTTAATTAAGGAAATATAGAGAAGGCAATAAAAATATTTCACATCCTTATTCGTATTATACATTTCATATAATTAATCTCTGATAATATCACACCAATGTATCTTCATATAGAAATATTTAGTGGATTCATCCGTGTTCTTTAATCTGATTCATCATTTCTTAAATTGTCTTTTAAAAATTGATAATCTTACCCAATTTTATTTTCCATTGTAAAGTGATTACAAAAAAAAATTATTATGATATCTATGCTTTTATTAACACCTTTGGGACTCTAATATTTGATAGTACATTTAGAAGATTCGAGGAGAGAAAAAATAATAAGGATCAACCAAACTCTAAATGAGAGAATATGTATTTTTCAAGTAAGTGATGTACCCAATCATCCTTTTAGTCATTATATATAAATAATGATTTTTAATCCTCCCTAAGAAAATTTTTTTGAGGTATTTCATAGGTTAATATTCTTATAGTGAACCAATCCACTCCTCTATCTAATGGAACCTTCTACCCGAGTAATTACATGAGATATAAACACTACATTTTTTATAGATCATCAATCACCCACCTTATTTTAGATAAATATTGATAATTTTTTTATTCCTTGGATCAATTCTCATATTCCATTTAAAATAATATCATTTCAACTGGAAAAAAATAAGAATTAAATACATCGAGTACCACACATGACTTTGATGGGGATAACTAGACCATAAGACATATCTTTGTGGAAGTTCTTCATAAACATGTATTTAGTGAGTAAAAATAAAAAAAATATTAAAACAAAAATTAAATCAATAAAATTCAACATCTCAACCTTGGTTCCACTTAAACAATTCCCTACATTGGTTGTTCACATAGCCTTAAGCACTTCTCCTTATAAGAAAGAGGTTACTGACTAGCCGCAAGGGTCTAAAGGTGGTATAATGGGGAGACTATAACCAATGGATCAATGAAAAATAAAGTACAATAAAGAATTAATAAAGGTAGGATAATATAATAGTAACTAAAAATAAATATAAATAGATAATAATGACAATGAAAAATAACTAACCATGCATAATCATACTATGTCATAAATATAGGAATACAAATATACAAGAAGTGACCGAAAACCATATACGGGGATGGATGAAAAAAATAAATAAATAGATAAAGTACTCAAAAACTACATCTAATAGAATCTGCATAACTACATCAGTCCTCTTCTCCCATATTCCATCCTAGACGAGAAGGATATAATATTTTCTGGAAAATCCGTGATCCCAAACCAATAAAGATGAGGTCTCTTTGGGTACCAAAAAGAAGCCTAGATAGGGTCTACTAAATACTCAGAAAGCCTCCCTAAATGGTTCTTAATTAATATCTAGTCGACGAATACTCATTATAGTATTGTGTAGGTATATCAATTGTATAGTAAATAGCTAAAAGATATCAACTCGAACTCAGGTTCCCAAAGGACACCCAACATACAATAAATGTTTCCACCTGTGCTGAAATATCTTTAATTATGTGTCACAATATATATATATATGTATGTATATAAATATGTATTTATATATATTAACTATATATGTATAAACATGTATAGCCAAATATATATACACATAATGTTATTCAGGACCCGATGCATCAGATAAGGTTCCTTGCATAGTAACAACAGTTTCTAGGAATAATATTAAGGGACTCCATGCTTAAGTATCACAAAAAGGTACATCATTACTGGGTATTAAAAAACGGTATTCCATTCTTGAGAATCAAAATATGGGATTACATGCCTGAATTCCACAATATGGGATGTCATGACTGAGTATCACAATAAGGGCATCAATGCTTGGGTATCACATTATGGAATGTCATGCCGAAGTTACACAATAAAGGATTCCATACCTAAGTATAAAATTTATGAATGGACTCCATGATTCTAAATAATAAAGGAATACATTACCATTTATAGTTCAAACAAGTACTTTTTTCATTTTGTTCATAGAATTAAATGATGGAAAAGTGAGATAGTCTTACCATTCAAATTTTATGTAGTCCAATTTACACAATTCAATTGATTCATTAATAACAAACAGGGTCATGAACATGAAAATTCCATATCATTAATTATGTAAAACTAATGGATTAGGAAATATCACAATTTAATAATCTCAAATCTATCACCCCTTCCTCATTAGGTAGAACATTATATATAAAATGTGGTTTTTTTGTAATATAGAAACAAGGGATATAATGAATATCATTATCTCTTAATTTTGAAATTATACATTACATATAAAAATTACCCAATGTCCATGAGAAATACCCTTTAAATAATATAATTCAACATGAAAAATTACATTATACCGATTCCAATTCAATTTAGTTTTGATGGTTGGTCAATTAATAATATCAAGCCTAGTTCAGTCTATCAAAGATAAATTGGATTACATAAACCATTTAATTTGTTAAGGCATATAAATTGTAAAATTTAATTTTATATAATTTACCCAAGTGGAGGTTTTATTTTTGTTTATTAACCTCTAACCATGTAAATTGTGTCTAAGGTCATACATTTCGTGCCTTAAGTATTTAATTTGAGGTATTTAAAATTTAAGGGAAATACATGGTATATATGGAATGTGAAACTATGAAAATATTTATAATCAATGATACATTATGAGTAAATTATTTAGAAAACCTAAATTATAAAAAGGAATCCTCACTCATCCAAAACTGGTCCTTGATTTAAGATAGAATGAGATGAAATGGATGAATTTTCAAATTCCCAAAAAGTGTGATTTATCTCGCATGAAGATAGAACTATAGGTGGTGAGATAAAAAAAATAGAGGAATCATGAGTCTTAGAATTACTGTTAGACTTCCAATTCACCTTGAAATGTTCAATTCAGAGCATAGATGGGGGAGATTGACCCAGGATAGCGGAGGAGGAAGGGGTATGGGGGGATCATGAGAGAATGTGGGGGAGATCAGGAAAATTTATTTATGGATAGAGGGGGAAGAATCCATTTTCTGCCTTTAAATAAAAGTAATGGTTTTTTAACCTTGCACCAATCATGTGGTTCTACTATTCAATGTGTAAACAACATCACACGACTAGCACATGGTTAGAAAAATAATGCACAACCCATGTTTCCACCTCTACAATTTTCTATAGTCCCCTCAAATGACCATGTAGACCTACATTTATTGTTTAAAAAACCATGTTAAACCCTAAAATACTTTAAACAAGGCCACATGGTTTCCCTTAGAGGGAAACACTGTTTTAGAAACTAGACCCCCTATAGAAAATAGACTGCACCATTTTAGTTAAAGAGTTTTCCCAAACTGTGCATAAACTCTACGCCTCTATCTATTTCTCCCAAAATTGAGTTTCTAGTGCCCAAGGCCACTAAATCTCATATGAACTACTAAGACGCCTACTTGTCCTTAAAATATCATAAGAAACAATACTTTATGTATCCTAATTCTTGGGATTACATCAAAATTCCTGGTTAATGATTTAGACCATCCACTAAATCAAAAGATGCAAATTCTTCTATAAATTCCAATACAATCCAAATTGGGTTATCTTATAATTTGTGAACCATAAAACATCCCATCTATTATAAGACTTGGGAATAAATGAATCAAATCACAATATACATGGTTTACGATTTTTATTTTAAAATTGTCATGTTTCATTTTCAAACATCCAACACACCTCTATGATTTATTTATTTCTAATAGAGTTTAAACAACACAAAACATACCCACACTCATAAAAAAATAATATTAAAAATGTCGCATACATGATACCATCTACCCAAATACATGATCATGATATTATCAATTTAATCATTATTATTATGGTTCTCCCCCTCATATTTTTTATTTTTCTTAGGGAAAATTATGATTCATTGTGATACCACCCTTGAAGTTTCCAATTTATGCATGGAAATAGCATGCCTAGTTTTATTCCTCTACAACCACATCCCACCACCAAAGAGAAACTCATGTTAAACTACTTTTGGTCAAAAAATATCTGAAAATGATCAACTCTTATGGCTGACGCGTCATTAAGAATGGTTTTGAGGCTTTTATCCCAAGGTGTTCCATGATTATTCTAAGCAAACTCACCAAAGCCTAAATCATATTTACAATCATATATTCTCATTCAATAATATCCCAAATAATAATTGTTGTTTTATAGAACCATTCATGGAATTATCCTAATCAAAATCCATGGATCAACCTAAACTACATTGGGATTAACACCCATCTCTAGATTTAAAAAAAAATCCATTATTATAAAATTATTAGAATTTACCAAGTATATTAAACAAACATTGTTTCATATGTTAAATGACATAGGATTTCAAAAATGACCATCACATAACTGGTATCAATGTTCCATAACCCTACTAACATGAGGGTCTATCATTAGAAATAAACATATCAATCCCAGCCTTAGGTGTATCCTTGTCATCACACACGTGAATCAAAAACCAATTTACTACTACCCATGCCCATATATAATATCTTTCATGGATAATATATTAAAATCAATAATCTAGATCACTACCATAAACATCACCCACTACTTGTTCCTACATCCTGAGAATAGTTCTCTTAGATAACGGTGATTGAAACCTATAACAAGTGTCACACCCCTTAAATGTATAGTGGCATATAAAAAATAGAAGGGTTTTATTTTAAACCACCCTTTAAATTCATTCCACAATAGTTCTTATTCCAACAATAAAATATATTTGGATATATAGCTCAATGTATAGCTGACTCTCTCTCAACATACTCTATGAAATGTGAAGGTATTGGGTATGTTCATGTCTAATACAATATTAGGCTAAGATATTATCAATATGCATGTATTTATACCATTTATCCATACTCACATCAACTAGGTCACACCTAACTTTTTCGTTGTCTGAAACCATGCCTCCCAACCATGAGTGTCCAAATCTCTTCATGGGTCAATCATTTCAGGTCAACTGGACTATTTTAAAATTAACACATCTCACATGGTACTATATTTAGTTTATCCCAAAACACTGATCGACTATGCATGAAATCTTTCTATTGAAACTAATGATCCTAAATAATTACTTGGTTTATCGTCAAAATTAATTTCTAAAAGTTACCATGCACAATTGGTGTGGGAAAAAATTTCAATTTTAAGTGGGTGTACAACCCGTACCACCCAGTATAAGACCGGACTCATAATCGCTAATTTTTTCTATAAATAACCAAAATATACAATGCTACAAGGAACATTAGTTCATAACATTCCAAGTTATTTCTTATTAATCCTCCCTAAAATTAGGTACCTACTTGTGTGGTTATTTATCAAATGAATACCCACCATAAGAAATTTTGTTAAAAACAAAAATATGTGTGATGTAAACACTGGTCATCTGGGCCATGTACTAGAATAGTATTTCCTATAAATTTATTTTTGATAAACAAGCACTTAGGGTTGTTTTAAAAAATATAAGAATCAATTATCCCATATGGAAAAACTCTAGTACCTTCCATGAAATAGTATTTAAAGGATAATAAAACTAAGATCATTGCCTATAAGGATAACATAAAATGTCATCTAACCTCTCATTCATGTTTACCAAAAATAAACCAATTGATTTCCTACTCTGGTATGACTCAAAATGATGAAATTTAGGACTATCCCCATGGCCCTTAGGCCTCTGGAATAATATTTGAAACCCACTCATGGGAATCTTCTACATAAGTTCAATCACACCTAAATATTATCTTTAAAAGAACTAAAAATAAAGTATGAAGAAGGTTGTAAACCTAAAAGGGTAAAATTTCATTGTTGGAGGATTAAAATAGATGATAATCACTGTTTATCCATGAATGGTAATACAACATTGATGTTTTACTCACCATATAACTAATTGTCTTCTTGGTGTTATTGTTTTTTTTTGTCTGGAGTCCTACTCATGACAACCATACCAATATGGATCCTCACATGTGAACATCCTCATAACATTTAGAAATTCTTTTATTTCTAATAGAACTACCTACACAAGGATAACCCTTCTTTTAACATAGGTTGTCAACTTTTAAACTAGAGTCGCACATAATAAGTCAAAAGCATTTACCACCTAATACTTAAGTTAAAAGTACCGATGTGTAAAAATCCAAGGGATTACTCTGGGAAATTCTCACATTCCATCTCAAGAATATATGAAGGTATAATAAATATAACCCTTACATGATGATTCATACTATAAAATTTATTAAAATTATTAGTTTTATTTTATTTAACTGAACCTATTTTTTTAAACCATTTTATGATGATCATGTATAATTAATTTCACGAACCATTTTTAGTGGAAACTCTACTAAACTATATATTTTGTTAATTCCATGCATTATAATAAGAAAATTATGTCATAATTGCCATTTAAAAATGTAATCCAAATTCATTTAACCAAAAAATTAACAAAATAGTATTGGTTAAAAATATTTAATTCGGATCTATAAAGGAAAATACTCATTAGGATGTAATTTCATTTTATTTAATAGAAGACTCATATAAATAGATCCCAATAATAGATAAAATTAAATTTTCAATTAAAGGGGACATGTCAAGTATGATTCTAGAAAATATATATATGAAACCCTATATAAGCAGTTACAGAAACTTTATTTGACCATCCACATAGAATAATCACACCACTATAGGGTTAAGTACAAAGGCATTCAAAAATTAAAGGTGACCTATGAGGGTCCTATTAATCCATTTTGTTTCAGATTTATGTGTATCCATACCAAATTTATGGATTCAACCCTCAATAAATTAAAATCTGAATCTCATTTAAATGTAAAAAATTTATTATTTCATTTAAGATTAAACATATCCAAAATTGTTTTATTTTATAAGATTTGTTTTTCAAATGACCTATATAGATACATTTATTCAGTTGGGTATTTATGCATGTGGTTCAATATTACCATGTTAATAATGTACTATAATTTATTTAAGAAACCATTTTCTATAATAATTTTTATCTAATATAAATTTATAACAATTAAGATTTATTTATATGAATAACCATTCCCATGTTTTGAAGGCACTTTCTCTTATAAGTTACAATTGGAATTCAGGTAACTAATACCAGTCCTTTAACTATGATTTTTCAATATAACAAGTTGATACATTCTGGTTCATTTATATTGGCCATCATTCTCTAATTTCTAAATGACAATTATTTTTATAAATTGATTAATTTTACCTCATTTAATTGAAAATATAAATGATTAATCCTATGAAACCAAATATCCATGGACCAAACATGTCATGAATTGTTATTTAAGGTTACACCATTGAGATATTCTGGAAAAAAAAAACTTAAGTTGACATAAAAACTTTAAAAAAAATTATACGTAATATAATAAGTAATTATATTGAAACAATAATACATAAATGAATGATTAAAATCAATGAATCACATTATAAAGGTAAGAATTTTATACAAATTATAATGAATCTTGAAATTTATAATTCAATAAAAATGGAATGGAATAAAAATTCCATGTAAATCTATTTGTGCCTAAAATGTTGCAGGTTATTATACGTTCTTATCATAGTGGTCGAAGGGTAAAAAATAATAAATCAACATGTCAATACCCACTAATGTACAATAGTCAATCAAGGACAAATCATAATCAAATATAATAATAGTAGCATGAACAACAGCCCCATACCAAGAAACTTGATCTTTCCCTCATGTGTGGGTTAGCTGTACCCGGTCATAAGATATTTACCAAGTGCTAAAAAATTCCAGGACTCCATTCAACCATCCCAAACAAGTAATAAAAAGAATTAAATAAATATCATATACCACCTGTTACTTCTAGAACTAGGAACCATTAAAATGTTAACTAGATTTGGTTTGTCACATGTCCTCAAATGCACCTCCATGTATGCCAGAGGCTACTCACAAGTAATGAGGGTATAAAGGTAGTGAACTAGGGTGACTATACCCTCTATATTAGTGAAAATATAGAAAATTAAATTAACAATAAATGTTGTATAATATAATAATAACTGAAAATCTATATTAAATAATGAAAAAGATAAATCCAAATAATTATGCATGGATGAAAATACTATGTCATAAATATCGGTAGTCAGACATAAAATCGGTGATACAATACCATACACAGGTCATAAATTAACATAGAAATAAATAAAAAAGGATCATTTTCTATCTCAAATAACATCATGATAACTAGATTTTCCCTCTTCCCTTATAATGAATCATACGCTGAATGGATAACATCAACTAAGAACAACCCATGGTCCTTGACCTACAACCATGAGGTCTGTTCGGGTAACAAATGGAAGACCAAAAATGGTGTCAGATATGCTTTGTTGGCCTCACCCAATTATTTTTAATGCATTTCTAGTTTTTTAATATAATAAACAGTGTTGTTTAGGTTTATGAATAAGAATGTAAATAAAAAATAACAATTCAAACTTGGGTTCCTAAGGGACACTTGACTATCAATACCTCCTTCAGCCTGTGATGGAATATCTATGATGATGTGACACTATATATATATATATATTTAAGTTTCAATAATTATATAAATATGTATTTATATATGTTCACTACATACACAGTAACACATATTTCCATATATATATAAATACATACTATTATCCAGGAACTGAGGCGTAACTCAAGCATCTAGGCATAGTCACAAGAGTCTCATGGAATAATAATTAGTGATGTTGTTATAGAGTATCACAACAAGGGACTCCATTTCCGAGTAACGAAATAATGGATTGAATACCTAAGTATCACAATAAGGGAAGTGATGTCTGAGTATCATAATAATTGATTCCTCGCCCAAGTATCACAATAAGAGATTCCAAGATCGAGTATCATAGTAAGGGGTGGCATTCCCATGTGTCACATTTAATAAGGAATTTCATTTTCATGAATAATACGAGATCCCATTCCCATTAAAAGCTAAAATAAATACATTATATCATTTCATCCATAAGTTCCAAGGAGGGGAAATGGAGATGGTCTTACCATTCACATTACATTTAATCCAATTTTCACAATTCATTTCATTCATTTATAATGGTGAATTCTATTCAAATGAGTATAGAATATCTCTACATAATTAAAATATAACAGAGAAGGCCATGTCATAATTAAATTATCAGTAATTAATAACCACTTTCTCATTTCGTAAAATAGAGCACCTAAAAGGTGGTTTTATAAGAAAATATATACAAGGTTTGCTTCCCATATCATTATTAATTAACTATCAAATTATGAATTCTATATGTGAATGGAATTAAGGCCATGAGAAACACCCATTACATATTATAATTCATCAAGAATCATTCCAATAAATATATTCAAATCAATTTAATTAATAATATTAACCGATTCAGAATGTCAATATGAAAGTAGGCTAACAAGAATAAATATAATTACCTAAACCATTCTATTCATATAGTCATTTAAATTATACTATGGATATTTAAATAATAAACTTAATGGGAGGTTACCTTTGAGGTTAACAACCATAAACCATGTAAAGGGATTATAAGGGCATCATGTTCATGATATAAGAATTTAATTTAAGTTATTTTACAATTTGAGGGTAACATGCAAGAAGTATAGTGAAAAGTACATTATAAAGAATATTTTAATGAATAAAATTCAAGGAAAAAACAAACATGATGTCCTATATTATATTGACGAAACTTTACATGTCCCACATTCGGCTTTGATTTGAGTTTTAATGATTTGAAAAAGAAGAATCACCAAATTCTACAAAATATAATGAATTAGTTTGCATGATGGCATAACCTATGGTAGAAATATAAATAAAGGAAGAATGAGTCATAGACTTACCACTATGTTTCAGAAACACCCTATAGTGTTTTATTTGGATCTCAAACAGTGGATAAACCACAAAGGGAGAGGTGCAATAAGGTATGTGCACGCGGGATGCCACCAAGGTGATTAATGAAGAAAAATAGTGAAATTCCCATTTAAGGATAGAAAAAATGGTTCTTTTTAGCATTTAAATGTGAATCATCATTTTGAAACATAGTTTGGAAAACAATAAACCAATGGTTTAGTGAAGCTATCCAATGTGGTACCCACATAGAATTCATAGAACGTAGCCATGAAAACTATGCATAGCCTATGCATCCACCTCTAAAATTTTCTTATCCACCTCTAAAATTTCCTATAGACACATCACACGGGTCTGTAACCTTGGGATCATAGTTTGAAAAATCATGTAACAGAATACTAGCACATAAAATAGCCCACAAAGTTTCTTCTATAATTCCACACTACTTTATCACCTCGTTCCCCTATAGAAAATATTCTATATAGTTTGGGTTGAATAGGTAACACTAGAAATGCGCTCAACAAGTTCCTCTATATGTTTCTCTAGAAATAGGGTTTTTAATAACATATATCCCTAATAAATAATATAAAATCATGATACACCTATCATTCCATAGATCTCACCTAGAACAAAACTTTTAAGTATCTAAACACTTAATTTTACTACCTAGGACATGATTAATGATTAAACCCATCCACCAAATTAAAAGGTTCAAATTCCATTGTAAATTCCAACTAAGTATATTACATGGTAGATTATATAAAAAATTTATTAAAATTTATTGAATAATTTATGTATTATTTGAAACTAAAAATGAAAGAAATTTTATATCCTTAGTTTCATGTATATATGTTAGTTATAATTAGATTCAACTCCTACAATCCTACATCAATAATAAATAATATATAGAGGTTAAAGAATAATAACTTCCCCTTTGAAACAGTCTCTCCCATTGGGAAAACTCTCCCCTTAAATTGAATGAGTTTTTTTAAAAACACTCACCATTTTATGTGTATTGTGAAGATATTAAATGAAATTACAATAAATGAATACAAACCCCTCACTATGAAAAATAGTGGGTTCATTTTTAAATGGTAGGAGATAAAATAAGACTTTTTAAAATAATTTTAACTATATAGGGTAAAAAAAGTTATTCCGAAAACAATGGATAGACTACTTCTAACAAAAAATCAAAACAAAAAATTTAATAAAATAGATTCACATAACTTGAATGAAAAATAACTAGTAATTTTATGCAAGATGGTTTAATGAAATCAAAACATAAATAACCTTCCATGTTATACAATTTTTTAATTTTTTTTAAAAATATTTCAAACAAATAAAAAAATATTAAGAAAAATTAAATTTTGATAGAGTTTATAATCTAAGTATGTGTTGCAACGTAATAATATCAATGAAATATGGGATCATAATATTTTTTTTCTGAAATTAACTATTTTTTATCTACTAAATACTGAAATATGATAAATAAGAATTTTAAGTTTCACTATATCATTCATTTGATTTGTTTTGATATAATAATGAAACTCCATAATGGTTATAATATTTTAAAATTTATAGAAAAATATTTAATTCATTTATATACTAATAATTTATTCCTATAAGTTGAAATTCATTTGAAAAAATATCTTTTATTAACTTTTACTAGTGTATGATATAAATATGGATAAAACATCACATATTATTATGAGTAAAAGTATTTTTTTTAATTAAATAAATTTAAGAACTATAAACTATATGAATAATATTTTAGTATTAAAAAACATGAAAATTATAAATCTAAAAATAATAATCTACCAATTTTCTTGTTATACACCTTATATAATTATCTCTCATTTTTCTCAATCATCATTTCCTTATAGCATCTCAATATCCACAGTAATTTATTTATGGAATGAGTTGGAAATATATGTAACCAATAAGGAAGTGGATTTCCATACTATACTATAACAAATAAAATATCTACGAGAAAAATGCGTGGTAAATCCTTTTCTAAAATTTTATCATGATAATACAATGGGTAAAAAAATGATGTAAAATAATAATATCACCTATTCTTTCTATATTCTACAAAAAAAATTGTGAAAACATTTTATTAGATAAGAAATGGGAAGAGAAAATGAAAAAGAATAAATATCATTTTTCAATTGAATTAAATGGATTCAAGGTATTTCAAAAAATTACCAAAATAAATGGGAAATAAAGGGATCTTAGGTTTTTATTTTTAATAATGGATGGGATACTAAATTTATATTATTATAATAAAACATAGTAAATGAAATGGAATAAGAAAATGAGTAATATAATTGAATACCGTACAATATCCGACAATTGAATTTACAATTTTAGATATAATGATGAAAAAGAGTAAAAACATTGAGATGTGATTTTTGAACATCTAAATCAACTCTCTCAGGGAAAAATATATTCTATATGGAAAACGTATTAGGACCCCAGAAATGTTAGTTTTATTAAAATTAAATAAAAATAACTTTATTGGCGTTGATTTATAACTGTTTATTTTCATTGTCTAATGATTATTTTGGTAAGATATTTTTCTTCTATCCTTTGATGGATTATATATTATAGTGTATAGATCTTTCAAAATCATAATTTTCACCGATTATTTATATTTGAAACAACTCTCTTCTTTCATTATATACTTGTAATTGATTTCTCCAGTTTTATTGAAACATTTAATTTTTTATCAACCCATTTAAAGTAGGATGTTTATGTGTGTGTTAATATCCAGACACCATTATTTACAATAAATTGGTCACAATAGAAATTTTATCTATCTACTATTGAATAAAAAACTTCTTATATGAATATTTGTAGATTTTGGAATGAAATGTTATTTTTTATATTCTCTATCTCATTTATTAATTTGGTCATATTCTTCATCAAAATTTCCATCAAATACTTTAAATTAGATAATTCAGTTTATTCTATATCAATTGGTTTCTAGAGGAGAACATAGTTTAATTGATTTTAACAAGCCATTATATTTCACAACATTACAGTATATTTTTTTATACTGGTTATAATTTAGTTGTTAGTAACATTATTTTATCATATAATGATTCTAATTCCTTTAGAATATTGAGATATCTCCCCTTTAATTTCTATATCTTTTCCTCCATGTCATGAGTATATGAAATCAGTTTTATGATATTGATGTGTAAACCTTTATAACCCTTTTATAGATAAATCTAGTATCCCACTTTCTTCTTATGTGTTTGAATATATAGAAATAAAATTTTATATAGTGATTTAATTTTACATTTCTTAATATAATATTTACGTTAAACAATTTTCATGGTGTTGTTATTGTTTATTATTTAGATTTCTATATGATGACCTTTCTACAATACACAGTGATTTTACCAATAGATCATCTATATCACCACTATTCTTGTAGGTGTCTATAAAGGTATTTGTTCGAGAAAATGTTAATGTAAAAACTTGGAATTTATATTTTCCTCTAATTTAGGTACTATGATGATATTATTTAGTGAGATATTAATGTTTTCATCCTATTTATTTATTTAAAATATTATAATTTTATCAAATTGAGTGTAAGCATCGATTATTTTTTTGGAATACTTCATAAAATATTTATTATAAGCTTTTTTTTACTCTATAATAGATTCTTATAAATGGTTAGCTTATAAAAATTCAATATGTCATCATATTTTTAAATTGAAAAAAATAAGTTTTTACACCTTTCTACTACACCTAGATATTATAATTGTACATATAGAAATATATAAATTAAAAAATATAATTTCCTCAGATGTAAAGGATTTTGAATACTTTTTAGGAATGTAATAATAATTTATATAGATAATACAATATAATATTTATAGATATAGGAATGGGATTAAATAATATTTCAGTGCTAAAAAATTATTTTCATCACAAATCAATATAAAAATGAAATGATAATAAATAGAAAAATATATTTTGATAATGTTTCTCTGATAAAAATTACTTGATATCAATATAGAAATAAAACTTTCTGATCATATATTTTCCATCTATCTTATTAGAGATAAAATGATACAATCCTTTTAGATTCTTACCTATTACCAAGTTTTTTCCAATTTATACAACTTCAATAGGGGTGAAATAAAAAAACACATGTGAAATCCCATTCGAATAAATATCATGTTTAAATCAATAAATTAGAGTAATGAAAACAAGAAAAAAAAATGAGAAAAGGTAACTCATAAAGGCTTAATTATTATATTAAAAAATAATATTATAGTTAAATATAAAAATGTTTTGTTGTAAAAGATATAATACGTATGTAAATTATTTATTCCAATCCTATAATTACCATTGAAATCAAATATCTAGAATAAAATAAATAATAATGAATATATATATTTGAAAACATTAAAGAGGATTATGGGTGAATATTTTATGTTGACACATTATACATGATCATTCTCTTTAAAAAATATATTAATTGTAACACCTCATTCTTCCATGGTACACATCTCTTTTAATAATACAATAGTGTGTGTAATTTGCAACTTCGAGTTCTAACACACCTATACCAACGAAACTAGCCGTTTGGAATAGCAGTACCCACTTTTTGAAATTTTATAAATTTTATCTTTCAAAATGGACTTCATTTTTTTATTTGAAAAATCAAAATTATCTTAGGGTGAATTTTAGTAATTTTTTTGAAAACATCCAATTTGTAATGAATAGTTAAAATTACTAAATTCAAATTAAAAAAAAATTAATTGAAATAATTAATATTAATAAATTAATATTTTGAGTGGTTTTAAAGTATAATTAAATTATATTTTTACCATTTAATACAATTTTTTTCATTGGACATAATTTCACATTTAAAATGCACATAATCAAGTCTCAATCTTTCGATAGTTTTTATTTCATAAAAACACGCTTTTTGTTTTGACAATGTGAATTAATTTTAAATTAATTTCTACCAATTCTGTGTTTTGAATTTAGAAAAATTGATTCCAGATTTAGAATCAGGATCTCCACATTGTGTAAATTAATATCATTTATTTTTACACATTTTATATAATAACTTTGGAAAATATTTTATTTACCATGGTTAAATGGTAAATATGGTAAATTAAGGTAAATATAATATTATAATAATATTAAATTACCCTAACATGTGTCTTAATATCATAGGATGATATGTGTCCGACAATGGTAATATTTTGGTCAATTTTGGGACCCCATGAAGCCACTTGTAAGTGATAATGTCACTTTATATTAATTAACTTAAAGTAAATACAATAATGACATAAGAATATATATTTTAGTAAAACTATTTTTACATGGTGTTATACATGTTATCTCTTCAAAAATAAAAGTTTATTAGACAAATAAAACTATTTCCTACATAATGGTATTTTATTTTAAAATTTTATACTTTTAATAATTAAATTTATTTATGGCACAATGATGATGTGGTTTTTTCTTTATTAAAGAGATAATCAAATAAATGGTATTATAAATGTTAAAATAAATATAATTTGAATATTTTTATGACATCCAAAAAATTTCAAGGTTACTGTGGAATTTTAGGATTGATTTTATAAATTTATTTTGAATTTATAAAGTTTTCATGACTATAACCAGAATCAATTATTAAATAGTGTCTAAATTGACATAAAAGAGTTTTTAAAAAAATATTATATTATTAATTGATATGATATTAATGTAAAATCTATTGTTTATCCAAAAGACATATATGATGATAGGTATGTCCTTAATTAACCACTTGGAGTTCGCTTCGTAGTTTATAGTATGTTTATTTACCAAATAATATAAAAATACAAGGAGACATGGTAAATGTCAAACTAATTTACTAAGAGTTAAATTTAAAAGATAAGGTTAATATAGTGACCCAAACCTATCTAAAATATATTGGTTGTGAGGATTTCGACCCATAAACACCTTATCTTCGAAATAGATCATTTTTGAGCCATTATAATATGAATATAAATTTATTATAAAATAATATTTTATGTTTTTCCTAAGGTGCCCCTCACCCCTCTTATAAAAGGGCACTCCCCCTTCTCTCAAATTCATACCTTCTAAGACTTTTTCTGTGGCCAAATCATACACAAATATCCTCTTAACTTCCCTAAATTTATCCTAGAGGCCTTCCTTTAGTCATAAAACCTACCTATTGATCCCTTTTTATCAAATCAAAAAGAAGAACCCAAAGAAAAGATAAATATTTCATCACCTCTTTCAAGTTCCTTTCATCTTTCACTTCCTCTCTCTTTTTTATTTCCATTCTAAAATAATAAATCCACTATATTAGATATAATTTGATGTTAATATAATACTATACAACTATTTTCATTATTCTATCCATTCTTTGAATGACATGTCACCATACGTGCGTACGTACGACTTACCGTCTTCACATCGTGGTGTAATTGTTATTCCATACATTATTATTTGGATGGGTATAATAATGATGTGAAGTTCATGTAAATAATAAATATAACATGATAATGATTCTGTATATATTATATACCACTCAATTATATTTTTTTTAATATCAAAATAATGATATTGTCGCTCGTGCGTATGTACGGATTACCGTCCCCAGGAACACGAAGAGATTCATTCCACATCATATCCATTTAAGAATATTTTTTATTTGATGATTAAAAATAATGTTTAAAGACTTAATATCATTCTGGATATGAATAATATACATCCCATCCATAACAAATATGACACACAATACAATGAATATTAAGGAAAACGAATCTGTTAACAACTAAAATGTCGATAATACAAAGATATTATTAAAAAATCAATATTAAAAGATCATATATGATATCATATTAATCTATATGATTATTGTATAATTTAATAAAATTTATTTCACCATTTAAATGAGGTTGACCTACCCTTGACCAAGGAAAAGTACATGGTAATGGTTAATTTCACAATCTCATTATTGTCCAAGGATGTTTTTACGTAACTATCTACTGGGACATATTTATTATCCATGTCCATGTTTCCTGAAATAGTTTTCAAAGGGATTATTTTAAAGGACTTTTTAACTAAAACATCATTTTAAATGTTATAAATATTTATTCCTCTAAATCATTCGCATTAATGTCTATGTTTTCAAAATGGTTTTTAAGGATTTATCTATATGGACATGAATGTCTTTAAAATGTTAATTCATATAAAAAGTTTAAAAGTGGTGTGGGTAATATTCATTCAAAAATGATTTAAAATGTCATCCTTTCTAAATTGGGTGACTTTTAAATGTTTTCATAAAAAAATTGATATTTCTCTCAAAGAGTATTACAAATCATTTTCATCTATATCATCATCCATAGATAGATTTTAAACTTAATTTAATTTTATTTGTTATGATAAAAATCATTCATATAGTATTGATGGTTTTGTGATATGTTTGACTGTGGATGTGTTATTTTTATACAATAAGGGGTTTATGGTTAAAGTATTGACATTTAGTATGCTAGTTTTAAAACTAATTTTTATGTTATATTTCAACCTTTTCATATGAGGAATGTATTTGACTTAGTAAGTGATGGGTGGAGCCCGATATAGCTCCTAAATTCATGGGTACGTATTATGAGACATCTAGACATGGAATTGGATGAGGCCCTTTCCCAATTTGATATATGATTTTGGACGAGGCCTTAATCATTTTTAGATGTCTTGGCTGATGCCTTGAAAAAATGTTTCAGAATGTCCGGCATTATACATTCCCTCATTATGAAAATAATATTTATGGTTCATGTGGTCATTTGACTAGTAGAATATCCATCATTATGTTTTATTATGGCATTATTTACTCAGCTCATATTCCTTCCATAAAAGTATTCATGTGTATTATTGGTAAAGGCATGTGGTTTTGATTATTCACCATTCTTAATATTTACGTTATCTTTCACTTAATTGCATACCATTACTGAGCATTTGATCTTACCCCTTTCTATGTTTAATTTTTCCAAGGATCCATGATGTATATTATAATTGTTACACAGGGTTAAGCTAATGGAAACAAAGGCGTTCTCAAAGAATTATTTATTTTGTGTTGTATGTCAGAAAGTGAAATGTAATGTTCATGTATGTAATCTATTTTCCAAGATTTCAAAACTATTCGGTCCTTCGAGACATGATTCCTTGAGATAATGCCAATGTATTAAAATAATTTTCCGACTATGGGTAACTGGGTCCGGGGTGTTATAGTTGGTATCATAGGAATTTTAGTAAAAACCTTGGAAACTAGATTTAGATAAACTCTAATTAGAGCACATATCCCAATGGTAGAATTTGAGGATTAGTGTATAAGAACATCCTAGAATATGGGTATTTGTTGAGATTTTGTGTGTTTTCCAAGAAATAAATCCATGTCTGTAAATGAGTAGGTATAGGTGGCACTGGAACTGATTTACTTAGGGGTAAAACATGAAAACCCCACTTCAAGCTAGACTTTAATGAGAACTGGTCAAAGACAACCGAACTTGTTGTACTCTTGGTTATGACACTCCCATGGGATATGCTTCGGATAATTCTCATTTTCTATATATACTATTATGAAGGGTTTATGAGTATATACTTTCTCAATTAAAACATTTTTATGACTATGGATTATATCCATGAATTGTTCAATTTACGTTAGGTATTTTACAAGTTTGGAATTATGTATTTTGAATATTAAATTAATCTACTTTATTCCATTATTAAAAAAAAGAACCCAGTGGAAGGAATGGAAATAGTATCAAAACACATACTTCATTTAGGGATTTCCCTCCTACTCAATATAATTATAGTGGAGCTGATGATACAACTGGTGGTGATTAGCATATCACCATAATAGGACAACCCGCTCAGGTTATGAATAATAACCTTCCCCATATGGAGCAGCCTGATACACAATGCGGAGGATCAATGTTCGATTGATTCATGAGGCAAAAACCACCAACATTCATTGGGAATACAAATCCATTGGTAGATGAGGAAGGGAAAATTCCCTAGAAAAAATATTTCAGGATTTGGGGAGTAGTGAAATGGAAAAAGTCTTCCTGACAATTTATCACCTCACGGGAGATGTTGATCAATGGTGGTCATTGATTCAAAACCCAAAGGATGATGAAGAAGTAATAAGTATGTAATGGAGGGAGTTTAAAGAGATTTTCATAAAAAAATACTTTCCTCATGACCATCGATTGGATATGGAAAGACAACTTCTCAGTCTGAGGCAAAAGTAGGGTGATAATGTTGTAAAGTATGAGGCTAACTTTACAAGGTTAGCAAGGCATGCTGCAGATTATATATGTAACCCAAGAAGTAAGATTGATCGTTTCATTGATGGGTTATATCCATTTCTTTTTAATGCTTTAGTATCACAATCCTTCTCGTCATACGAAGATATTGTCTCATGTGTTATCAAGAAAGAAAAAGAATTCTTAAAATCTTATGACAATAAAGTAAAGAAAGAGATAATGATAACGGTGAAGCAAGAGACTGGTAATGGGGAAAAGGGAAAGAATGATTTTCCATTATGTGATAATTTTGGGAAGAAACACCCTGGTACTTGCCTAAAAGGAATGCGAGACTGTTACATGTTTGGTGAAAAAGGCCACCAATATCATGATTGCAAGGGAAAGAAAGATACTGTCAATGTTGAATGCTATAATTGTAGAGAAATGGGGAATTATGCAAATAAATATCTTCAGAACCAAGGACACATACCTCAGAAAAGGCTAAGGGAGTAATGCCAAGCTTATGTTGTTACTACATTTGAAGTTGAATAATTATTGTATTTGTGTTTTTGGATTCAAGAACTATATTCTGGTTATAAAAATAAGGTGATATATATAAAGATTGTACTGAAATACTTGTTGTTTTCATTAAGGTTTTAATATGAAAAAGGTAATCATATTTTCAGTGTGTGACAATAAGAGTATGTTTACTTTGTTTGGGGAATCTGATGTTACAATTGATTTTGAAATTTAGATACCTTTTTTCGAGAGTCTAGAAAGAGGAATTTTGGATAAATATAATGTTTTTAATGGATTAATTTGAACTTTGAAAAGTATTTTTTACGGATAAAACAGTTCCTTTGATTATTTTTGGAATATTATAATACTATAGTCTTGGTAAAAGAATAACCTGTAGGTTGGGAGATAACTCATCATCTCAAACACAGCTGTAGGAATAGAACCGATAATCATATTGTGATAGGCCTTTCTTACCTACCATTAGCCTACAAGAAGTCCCTAGTTGTAACAAAATAATTTTCATCTTTTAAATAGTATATATTTATATTTGGAACCCTATACTATTAGGATAAATCATTAAATTTAAAAATAAATTTGAAAAAATAGTGGAAAACTTATATCTTTATTTTATTATAAATAAATTGAGAAGATGTATAGAACTCAAAGGAATAAATATTATCAGCATTCATTGTCATAATAATTCAATGATTTTTAATAATATTTTAATTATGAGAAATCTTCCAATTAAAAATTTCATAGGTCATATAAAATATTAATTTTATCCCAATGAATAATATTTTATTTGAAATATATAATAATTATATTATTAACTTTAATTAAATATACCTGGAAAATTAATTTCAAAGCCCATTTAGTACTCTTATATTCTTAAAGATAAAAATTATTTAAAATAAAAATTACCATTGACACTAGACCAAGTCATCCTCTTCCTGACCATTAACTATTTTTTCTAATTCATTTTTTATTTTTCTATTAACAAATTAGTACAATAAATATTTTGTAATCCTTTATATGATTTTACTACTTATCAATAGTATTTTATATTTTATACATCCTTTATAGAATATAAATTAGTGGATATATCACTTAGAGGATTATAATGAATTGTGGACGAAGGTTTCTTCCCTAATGATTAAATAAAATCTTTCTCTTCATTTTTACGTGGATTAACAACTACATAAAAATATGTTTAGAACTATTTACTATAGACTAATTTTTTCCCTATTTAAAAGATTTCTATATTTACATTTTACAACATAATTTTTGTAGGAACCCTTAAATCCTCTGCAATGTTACCAAAATTACATTAGTTATATTTCTTATTAATAGGGACCAAAGCATATGTCTAATCGTTAACATTAAAATCACACTTGGATAGGGAGGGTACAAAACATTTAAAATTAAATCAATTACTAGGTTCTAATTCAAAGAAACATATATAAACAAAACTAATCAATATAAAACATTAATATATTTTTTAGGTATGGCCACTCTTAGATGACCCACATATAATAAAAATAAATTATACATAATTTTATAAAAATAAATATTATTACTCATAAATAAAACACAATCCTAGAACACAATGTTTTACTATATTGGGAAATTATAAATGATTATATATTATATCCTAATATAATATATGTTTCATCTTTAATAAACATAATAATTCACTAATTAATAGACACATCATATAAATTATTCTTCTTTATTACCCACAAAAAGGAAATCATAAAAAAAGAATGGATATGGAAAAAAATTAAATGATTAATTGAATATTATTTTGGAATGATAATAAGTGATTATTATGTATGATTACATAATCATAGATCATCAGATAGGAATATTAAACCATAAAAGGTTAACTGTGAAAATATATAATATACCATATCATATTGATGTGAAACCAATTATCATGTATTTTTATGTTTTCAAAATAAAGAGAGAAACATGAATAAGAATATAAATGAATAAAATATATCAAATATATATTTAAATATAATAAATTTAAAGTAAAAAATAAAATTGTATCATGCCTATGCATAACATAGGAAACAAATATTTCTATATCATGTCTACACATAACATAAATATATTAGGTGAAATTAAATTTAACAAATGAAATAAAGGTATATAGAATTATTGGCCCACATATCACATAATGATATTACCATATATTTATATATGTATTCCATGTAAAATAAATAAAACATAAATTTTAAAATTATATCTCTATTATCCTAGAAAAATAAAATGGATCACATAATATTTTTTGAGTTGTCCGAAAATATGCAATCAGAAATTGGATAAGATGGTTACTAAAAATTTAATCTCCCAAAAAAAATTCATAATATAATTTATAGGGAGATATAAGAAATATAAATTTTATTTGTCATAAATCATCCAGTTAAATATAAGAAAATAGTAGAGAAACAACGAAAATTGATTTCTGTACATTCTGATAAATGTTTCACAAAAACAAAGATAAAATTCATATTCAGAATCATTTTTAAAAGGTAAGACAATGAATTTTAAATATTTATTTTGTTAATAATACATCCCAATAATGTTTATTTGAAAATAAATAATGTAAATGTATTTTAAACATCCATATAATGATTGTAATTGGTTTGAAAAAAAATACATGTACTTTATAGAGTTTTAACATTTGGAAGTAATTGACATTAAAAATTTGATAAAAAATAATCCTTGAAATAGGATTATATAAAAATGTCATTATAAATAAGGAAACTAAATATTTATCATTAAATGATAACAATTTTTTTATTAATATATAATAATGACATTGAAGAGAAATCCTAAAAATAGTGAGTATACATTACCCTTTACAAAAAAAATTAAGAGAAAAGAATCAACTCAGAATGATTTTTTATTATTTAAATGAAATAATACTTGAAAAAGAGGAAATAATATTTTATACAATCATTTGGTTGAATAAAACTAACATATAAGAACATATTTATATAGGAAATAGAATTAATAAATGGATGAATATTTATTTAATAAATCACTTTCTGTAGATTTCCCTCCTACTCGAGTGAAATATTAATACACGTATAATCAACTAAGATTTTTTATTTACCTATATAAGAACCATATATATTTATTTTAAATGATGTTATTTTTTATATATTTTTTAACCATTTATCAACCATCCATATGAAATATTAATCATCAGGTGTTTATTAAACCATTTTTTAAATCATTACTATGATATAACAACTTTGGACATTTCTCAATGATCATGTGTTCATTACCTCAATAAAGGTAGTTTATAGTGAATATATATTTTATATGATGTTCTATAGTCCCACTTGTTTTCATGTATTTCACAATAATGTTTTTTAAAGATTGTTTAGATACTTTTCTATTTTTTAGTTTATAAATCAATCAAAAGAAATCATTTTATCAACAAATATAAATATATATTTTTTCTTCAAAAAAATATAAAATGAAATTAATTTTTCATTAATAATATATATTATAATAGTTAATGTTTTTATAATAATTTATAGTTAAAATATTATACCATCATTAATGTAAGTGGTAAAACCATCTAAAAAACATAATATAATATAATTGGTGTGTATAAGCATATATTATTGCAATATAATTATAATATATTTATAACAATATTATTTAAATTATATAATTTGGTAAATAATATTCAATAATGGTAAGGGAGAGGAAATAAAAGGAGAATAAATAAACATTGTTGTTACTTACTAAATATAAACTTGACCTCGTTTGGAATCCTTTTTTGGTATCAAAGCATTTGGGGTTACTTATTAAGACTAGGGGATTCTAAATTTGATATATGCTTGATATAGATGTAAATAAGGTAGATATTAGATTAAAAAAGTATTTAAAGGTTTTTTATTGTATTAATTAAAGAGGGGACCTTTTATATTGAGTTAGATTGGTATTTATGATAATACATATTCCTTAATGTATAAGAAATAAACTTTTACAAGGTAAGTGTTAAAAATGGAAAATGGGGGTTTATTTGTCAAGAATTACCCCATTAAAACATTCAATATATAATATTGAATTATATTTTTTAACTTTACTAATCATTTTATCTATTTACCACATATTACCATTTATCTTCAAAAAACTTGTTTCATATCATAAAATGTATTTCCAAAAAAAATAATTGAATCTCTTACATAATTTTTACATGTTTATGTACAATTTAAAAATAATTTTATTAAATTCAATTTATTAATATGATAGAACTTCAGTTTAAAACAAAAAACATTAATGTATAAAAACCATTTTTAAGGAAAACATCTTTTTAACATTAAGTGGTTTTATTCTTATTTGTCCCTATTTAATAAGTATTATACAATTTATAATTTAATATATATATATATATTAAATTTTATTAAAATAATAAATTAAATGTATAAAATATATATATAGTATTTGAAATACATAATAATTATATTACTTTTTTTAAATATCATTTAAAACTGTAATATGGTTTAGAGTATGAAACATGATTTTAAATTTACCAAAAATATCCAACTGAATGGAGTAAACCTAATGCATGATTGACCACATGTTTAGTACAATAAAAAATCACTTTCATGGATCGTAGGAAGGTCATATGATTATACCGTCCAATAAGTGTGTGCACTTGTGGTGTTTTAGTCAATTTGAATGGTATTTAAAAAAATCATAACATAGACTATTCAGTAGGACACAAAATCAGATTTATATTTCTATTATAGATTAGAAGTATCCATTCTAAAATTTGAAAAATATTATTAGAGAATTATAGAGTAGTTAATATCTATTATTATTACATAATCACTATTTTTCAACTAAAGTATAATTATAATAACTTTTAATTTCAATGAGAAATATAATAGTGATTCAACCATGATTTTAGGATACATTTTTCAAATCACATTACTTACTATTTATCTTCCTTTATCATATTTCTCTTGAATGTTTTGGAGGTGTTAGTTATCTTGAGTGCGTGTGAGGTTTGACATGGTGTAGTGAGTAGTGTGTGTTGATTCCTATCTTCTAATCCACTAAGATTGAGTGAGACCTTCATAATAACCTAGTTTATTAATGAATTCCATATTTTAATGGTTTGTGTTCAATTTTCAGACAACATGGTGGATTATTAATAAATGGGATTAGGGCTTGTGGTTTAATGATCACTCCAAAACATACTATAAGGTAACTGAGGAAACTCTCACTCTTATATTCACACAATTTATATTTTAATGGGAATTTACAATCATTGGAAGGTATATGATCAAAAAAATGAGAGTTCAAATTTAGTAAGTTTCATAAAATAGAGTTTGGGTTCTGGAGAATGTTGATGGAGATTTATATTATTCTAAAGGATATAGTAAATTAATCTGTTGGACTCAAACCAGAGAATATGGAATAAGAATAATGGGAATGAATAGACATGAAGGTCCTTGGGTTAGGCATGATTGTCCTATAATGGGGCAATAACATTATCATATCAGAGGTAAATACCACATTAGAGTTGATTAATTCATATACATACATATATTGGAATCCAATGAGAGTTAATAATGTGTTCATGATGCGGAGGTTATATACCATGAAATTATTAGAAGGTAGACCCTCGTAAAATAATTTGAATGAATTCAACATGATTTGAACGAATCTTGGATAATTGAATATTAAATTAAATGGTAATGTATGAGATTCACTTCAACTATCATCGTTAATTGACTAATGGGATGTGAATATAACAATAGTAGAAAATTCCTCCTTTAATACCAATTTGATGCCTGAGGATGATCCCGAATAAACAAATCTGAGGAAGGAATGTCATTACAATTTATAGTAGTGAAAAAAATTCATAATGACAAATATGGTAACCTCTATAGATAAGTCTTAAGAACAAATTAGATGATATGACATTATATAGAGTCTAAGAAAATGGGTTTTTTATTTTTTTGAAGACATAAAACATCAATGAGAATTTCTAAAATCATAAGGATAAATTTAGAAGTTCAACATCCCAAAAATCAAATAATATAATTACAAATTTGGGAGGAAATAAAATTTCTCTTTTCTTCCAATATTCTTGATTGAGTAATGGGTGATTGAATTGGGAGAATCATTTCACTCAACAAAAGATTAACTATTCAAATTAAATTATTTGTCTTGAATGTTCATAAATGTATATTGGGATGATTCTGAAACATTATAAATATTTAGGAAAGGATATGTAAATATTTGGATGACTAATTGTTTCATTATAAAACTATAATAAGTAAAATACATCAAAGGGCTATAGAATATAGTACTTTATATAAGAAATTTACTTAAGAAAGACTATGATACTAACTTCAATAATGGAAATTTTAAGATCACTCTAAGATCCATGGTTTACATGAGAATTAATGTATGGGATTATATATCTTACAAAATGGTTATATAGAGTGGAAGTTGATATTTTTTCAATGTATGAAAATCCATAGTTGGGGATCTTCTTTTTCAGAAACCATAGTGAGATAAACATGAGAGTTTTAATAGTAAAGGTCTTATTGAAGCTTTTTCACACAAGGTTTGGAAGTTATAAAAATTTTTCTCCTAGTAAATAGAAGAGCTTATCCTTTAACATTAATGTATAGAATCATAAAGCTCAGAGTTAGAATTGGTTCAGTCTATCATTTGGGGAACCTACCTTATTAAATCTCATTGTGGGTCACATTACATTGTGACGTTCATTTATTATGAGTCTAAGAAGGTATGGGTTTACTTGATGAGAATATGTAACACCCAAAACCGTCACTATTACATCTGGTGCTCCTAAACACATAATTTACCTACATTATTTGATAATATTTATAAAATAAAAAATATAACCATCCATAATTAGAAATTCAAAATTATTATTTCATCCCATACATCTAAAAATAGTTTTCATGGTTAGAGCTTTAGAGTATCATGAAACAATTTAAACTAATAAATCCCAATTATTTACCAATTAATGGATAATTTTTCAACTTTATAAAACAGTCTACTTAATTCATGATGAGTTTACAACATCTCCCATAAGTTATTCCACACATTATATTCTTCTAAACATTTCTTTTGTACAAGTTTTAATATTTAGCATAGTTAATGGAAACATAAGAAATGGGTGACCTCAGACACCTAGTAAAAGAAACATATAACTAAATTAATCATAAAATTATAATAGAATAAATACAATTGGATGAATACATAAAAAATGAATCTATAGTAAATATGAAACTAACTGAATTATATATCAATAATAATAAATGAAAAGTTTGATATGAATTATAATGATACCATATAGATGGAATGTATAATTTCATACATCTAAAACCTAATGTCAAAGACTATATCTAAGAAACATAACTTTTCATTGAGACTATAGTCAAGAAATATTTCTTAATTGGGTAGGTATACACCAATTATCCAAATAATTTTTTATGTCATTAGACACGTCGGTGCATAGAGGGGATATTAAATCTTAGACCCCACACATCACATGATTAACTCCAATTCATTCACCATAAGTGTAAACAAGACCTTTCATATTACTCCCTAATAAACCTTTGGATGAATAAAAAATCCATATAATGAAGTATAAAAAATATAAATAAATGATTAACCTACATTAGTATCCATTGATTATAAAAAATGTCAATACATTTCACCATTTCCATAAAGGGACAAAATTATCATAACTCATCCTATGAAAGAAGGTAGTTGGCTGATAATACATAATCAATATTCAAATAATCCATCATATTAGAATAAAAATATATGTCATGAAAATAAATTTCAGGATTTCAATGAAATGGGTAACATGATCTTATCCCATTTATGGAAAGAAGGTTGATTTTCAAACAACATATAGTCAAATTTCCAATATTCATATATATTGGAATTACAATATGCAGAGCACTAATACTTTTCATCGTGTCAAAAGAATAACATAATTTCTAGGTGAAAGTCATCCACTATAAAATATCTAAAATATGATGTTCACAATATATATAGTTAATTGAGTATACATATATATCAAAACATAAATAACATGATCATAAAACATCCAAAGAGGGAAGTTGAATGGTCGAAAAAGAACATAAACTATGATGTGAGAAATATTATTCAATGGGATTTAGTGATAGGAATGTATATTCCTAGAATAAAATTTCATAAAACATCATAATATAATCAAAGAGAATAATTTAACTAATATATATATCAATAAGTTCATGGAAATGATCATAACAAAATTAACAAAATTTTAGTTACTAAAAACTCGAACTATAAGGGAAAAATCTAAATCAACAGACAATTGAATAAGGGAACATTTTTTTGATAGTAAAATCCATGAAATACAAGGATTATAATAAAAAAATATCCTTGGGAAGTGAATTGGAAGATTCATCTTATTTCATTTTGGAGCTGCCTCACCCTTTCCAAATGTTCCATTTCAACAATACCAATGCATGGTTTCTCTTTCCATAGTCTATCCAAAATAATGTTAATGGGAATTGTGAAAATCAAGGTTCAGTTCATCTACCATGTGTTGGATGAAGGATATTTTTATAAGTCAACGTGGTATAGGTTGGGGAAGGAGCTAGAGTTGGGGGGAATCAATCTTAAGATCATGGAGGGAAGGATACACATTATGTTGGAAGCATTGTAATGGGGGGATTGTGAAGGAAGAACCTTATGGGATAGTATATTTATGTTTAAATATGGGATTAATTTGAATGCAATGAGTGGTCAGTCCTCGAGGATATTGACAAAAATTCATGGTCACGTTGGGAGGATTCCCTAGTATTCGTGATGGATCATAGGCTACAGTCACATTAACATATAGAATCAAATTATACAATGATCTTGACAAGATTCTTAATGGTACCTAAATCTAAAAATTACCAAATCTCATGAAATCATATACCCACACATTATCTAGTATATTCATATCCTAGAACAGCTAGAACCATTGTGGTATATCATGAAATGTAATAATTTGGACATATTTGTGTTTATGGAATTGCCATTTGGAATGTTCTAATCCAAATAATATCATTCCTTGAGGTTTGAACACTCTATGTGGGAAGAGTTTGGTGATGTCCTTTGGTGTAGGGAGATCCTTGCTAAATCCTATTTTTTGGTATGGTATATCACGACTCATTCTGTCTCTATGGATAAATAGTTCATTAATAAAGGGATTTATCATTCTTCACAAGTTTCTATTTTGTAGGTATCCCAAGAAATATGTTACCATACATTTATTCTTCCAAGGTTAGTGGTCGGTCATTTTGTGGAAAAAGAATGGGGAGTTCATCATCTTAAACCCTCAGAGTATCACAATTAATGAGTTTCTTTATTTGGGGTTCCTTGAAGATGGGGATAATAAGTATGAATATAAATACTAGGATATCTTCTAGAATTGGTATCTTGGACCATTTTAAGTACTAGGAATAAATATATTGATGAGGGAATACTTAGATTAGAAATGGCCTTGGTCACACGATCATTGAGTGTGGTAGTGTATCTTGGGGTCCTACTGAAGTACTGGGATAAGACTAACTCCGTGGGATTTCTTCTAATTGGTAGACCTTATCCTCAATCCATTATGTGTACATATTTGAATAAAGTACAAGATAAATGTATTCCTATAATAATGGATCGAAAAACTAACCCTGATGGATCTTGTATGAATGGGGTCATGAACGGAGGTGGTGTGGTAGGAGAGAAAAGGGGGACTATTACTACAAATTTAACTACTGACTATGTTCAGGGAAACTTAATATAGGTGTAGGTTAGTGTCATGATAATTGGTATTAATATCTATATAAATGGGGATATATAGTTGGATTTGGTGGATATAGAATCCTTGATCATTCATAACTCACCTCACAATCTCATCTCTATTCTATAGATCATCCACTACTACATATGGTGAGTTCATCATATTTTGAATAAATGGGTGGAGGAATTCCACTATTGGTTCAGAGGTAATATGGTTTTAGACTTTCTTGCTTCTTGGATTCCTCATGATGATATATTCATTTACATTTCTAGCTTGGGATCTATTCCATCAGAATATGTGGTCATGGTTAGGGTTGATGCTCATGGATTATATTATTTTCACCCTCCATGACTCCACTTAGGTTTTTTTCTTCTGTTTCTATACCATTAATAAAATATTACTTTTTTAATATGATGATTGAATGATATTTAAAATATGGATTATATAAACCACATATATTAAATTACATGTATAATAAAACACATATCCCAAAGAGAGGAATTTGAGATAAAAACAATTACCATTTTCTTGAGTCATTATATAGTTACAATAAATGTCCTAAATAATTAAATTATGTTCATTAAATACATAACTAACAACCTTATTCATGAATATAACCATTTAGGCTAATCATTTATATTCATTCTATACATACATATTTATATTAGTTGGTTTTTAAATATTTTCAACACCGAGTGTAAGTAATCGATATTGTATTCAACTAGTTTCATAATGGAGGTATTTGTATCTAATTTTTATTCAAATTCCATCACTAATATATCATAAAGGTAAAAAAAATTATTTTTTATTATATTTTATAAATCAATAATTCAGTTCTATGGTATTTTTCCTTAATATTGAAGATGATGAATTTGGTGGTTATCATGTTTTAGTGTTTCTTAACAAATGTAGGAGGATTTATTAATTAATAAGTCAAATATTCAAGTAATATTATGATAAGAAAACATAATATATATATATATATATTCATATAATATCATACCAATAAATATTTTTTAATATTTATCTGGGATATTTATTCATATTATTATTCAGGTATGTGGTTTAACTAACCCAAACACGAACTTACCAATATTAATGGATACGTGAAAGATTATTTGGTTATAATATTATTATTCATGTATAATAATGAATTATTTAGTGTTAATTAGTATTATATATCATAATTTTTGGAATATATAATATGAATTAATGGATATGAAAATCCTTCAGGAATTGAAAAAAAATATTATCTATTTACCCATCTTATTTAAAATGATTAATCTAATGATGATTTTGTATTGGTTATTTCATTAATAGGTTATATAATTCATCATAACAAAAACTTAATGAAATTATATAGTCATAATATTCTTTTTATCCCATCTACAGATCCATATTTTTATGTTATTGAAGGAAAATGAAATACATTATGTCATGGAGGCGGTAGTATGCACAACACGCAAACACACATTTTTTCTCAATGGAAAGGGTATGTGAACAAAAAAAGATAATTACATTATGATAGTAATATTTATGTATATAAATGAAACTAATATAATTATACTTGTGTGTATAGAGTAAATTTAAAATAATAATAATAATAAGGAAATCTAGTTAGTTGATAATACTCATCTCGATGACTTAGAATTTCCTTTGAGGTTTCTAAGAAGATGAATTCATTATTCTGACTACTTGAGACTAAAACAATTAGAATATGGTACGGGGTTATAAGATGATAAAACTGGGATATATCCAAGGATAAATTATATGTAATGGAGTTTCCTTGAAGTAGTGTATATGTTACCCTTTAATAAGTGAATTGGAGGATAATTTTCGGAAAAACCATTACATTTTCATTAATATAATGTTACAATTCAAGACATAATGGAAAAAATGAAAAAATTATAGATAAAATTATTATTGTTATAAAATCAAAAAAAATACTCTTTTTAACAATACATTGATTATTTTATGTCATTTTTTAATCATTTTTTCTTTTTCCCAAATTTACTTTTTACTTATTATTTATTTTCTAACCTTAGTAAATAATTTTAATAAAAAGTATTATGATTAATTTTTTTTCCAAATCTGTTACTTATAATTTTAAATTGTAACATAATTTTATTGAATAAAATTTCTAAAAGAATAAAAATTAAATTTTAATTTAAGTACACTTAATTGAATAAAACCACTTTTTAGAGAAATTACATTTTTAAGATTTCAAATTTATATATAAGATACAATTCTATTGTATAATGATTTTAATGAACTAAATAAAATTAATATCAATAAAATAAAGTACATGAGTCATCCATGTAAATCCAAAACCTAATCACCCCTATAAAATACTCTATTCAATGAAAAGACTAAAAATGATTTCTATAGTAAAGTATCATTTTAATTAAATTTAAAAATGTTTTCAATAAGTTTTATACATTAAAAGGATATTTTAAAAAGAAAAAAGATATTAATAAAATAGATATTTTATTAAATAATATTTATTTTTATTTTTAGTTCCTTCTTAAGTGATGAAAAAGTCATAAAAATTATATGTTTTGTGAAAAACATTATTTTTGACTAAAAACACACTTTTCAAAAAAAAGATAAATATTTCATTCCAATTCAATTTTGATATGAGTAATTAAAAAATTAAGATCATTTATAATAAATTTTGAATCTCAGTATATATATATTCCACTATTGAATAAAATCAAAATATATAATCAGAAATATGTTTTAATTGGAAAATAACATTTTCAAATATGAACTCTTATTATTCTTATTTCAAATAATTTTCCTACGAAATCAGCATTAACCAATTATTAAAATCAACCCAAATTTATCATTAATTATATTTTTCTATTAATTAACATGAAAATCCCATAAAATGATATTATTTTAGAAAAATACTTTTATAAATAATATAAAATAATTAAATTTAATACATTTACAAAGTAGAATTTATTTTCTCTATACGTAAATTTAATATGGTGTTTGTTCTTATTCGTTCATAATAAATAAATGATAAAGATTTAATGGGAATAAACATATATTTATATTTTAAATAAATTTATTTAGGTTTTATTTATGTTTGGTGTTTCTTATAGAGCAAGAAATCAAACACATTTAATTATCTAAAGGTAATTATATATTAAAATATTAGGGTGTTACATTCGCTACATTATAAATATATATATTACTCACAATTTTACTAATAAGATATTAGTAATTTCTATTGAAAATTTAATATTAACCATAAAATGATAGAGGATTATGTTTTTATTTCAAATGTGGAATGGGATTTATATATATGAAAAATTATTATATATTTGTTATAAAGAGAGGTAAAACATTCCTAATATCACATAGAATTATAATAATGTATTTAGATATAAATAATAACGGACTAACATCCCAAAAACCATAAAAAAAATATTTATTTGACAGTCATACCACTAGGGAGTATCATTTATAACTAAATATGCCTTGGTTGGTGAAAAATAACATGACATAGTACACAAGAAAATTTAGGGTAAAAACACACCAACTGATGTTTTAATAGTAGTGGCATCAAATTTTTCTTTTAAAATGTTGTTGGTGAGTAACTTCTATATTGGACCATGGATTGGGACATTGAGTCACGTAATTTATAACTCTCTTACAATTTATGCAATGAAGTTTTAATGATTCTATATTTTTTCTCATACTTGTGAGTCTGATAACCTTTATCTCCTCACTTATAGAATTTACCTATCCATATGATGTAATTTAACCAAGGCTTGTTCAATAATTTTTTATATATAGGAAATTAAATTATACTTCATTTATAATCTCCGTCACTTTATTGTTTATAAGACTCCATATTTCTATTACTTTGTGTGTGTTTTGACTTCAACTATGTTCACATTGTTAATCAAATTTCATTATAGCTATATTAGAATAGTCATAATGTTTCAAACTCCAACTCTCATATATATGGTGTTTTCATTGAGGTAATCTCTACATTGTCCCTCACACCCATGTTTCCTTCCTAGTCCAACCATTACTATAAACAGAAAGTGATAACACAAGTGATGATCATTATAAGTACACTATCTTAAATAACCAAAGGAAAGTATAACCACTCAATGTCTCACTTAAAAACACTACCATGTTATCTTATAGTTTGTCTAGGTCAACTTTTATTATACTCATTTTGATCTATATCACACTTAGTTTATAATATATCATTCTGGGTTCACCCTAAGTTACATTGATTCGAGTTCTCTTATATTTATTAACTAAATACATGAAATTGAGATCTAAGATTAGAATGAACATTCTTAGAATTTTATAAATCCAAAATAAAGTAAATATATTCTCTAAAATCCAATTTATCCTTACTCAAAAAATATTGTTAATTGCATTCTATATATACCCAAGAATGTACATAACTTAATTGTATACTCTCAATAACATTACTTTTTAAAAAACATATTTGAATCTCTATGTAAATAAACGGCAGTGATGATATATATTCCACCAAGAAATTAATTATATCAATAACCCTAAAATGGTATTAAATACAAATTTATAAACTAGTAAATATATATCAAAATCTAAAAATTGAAATAAAAATCATTGAAAATTTCTTGAATAAATTATAAATCCCAAGGTTTCTAATACTATCTATGTCACGACCCCCTCCCACCAAAGATTCCCCTCTTGAGCTGGAAATGGAGAAAGGGAGATAATGACCCCCCGAGTCCCGCCTCCAGTAGGCCCCGGGGTGGCGACTAGCACCAAGGGTATGAGTTTTTCACAAATATGGGAGGCATTTCCATTTTTATTTTTAATGATCGGGAAATATGACAAGTCAACCATAAAAAAGGGAAAGATCAAGTGTATAGAAATAAACCCAAACCAATCCCACATGTTCATTATTGCATTTGGTTAACCGGGGTGATCACACAAGGGTTCCAGATTTTAAACAGCCAACTTTACGTGATTAACCAATTTCCATATTCCACAAGGTTTCCACCCATAATAAAATCGATAAGGAGAGGGAAACATTTAATTGCGTATGCAAAGTCCCCCATCTACCATGATTTTCAGTAGGTAGAAGCTCATTCAATTCACAACATAATATCACAGAATATAAAGTAACAACAATCACAACTTCACATCCCCGTTATATAAGCCAGTTATTATCTTTATTAAACCGGTTCAAATGTGTTTCACATAAACAATAGAACACTCACCCCTCATGATGCACAAATTAGAGAGATGAATGTAAGATCCCTATCTCAACAGGTTCCTGATCGCAACGCTCCCCCGGATCAACCATAGAAGACGTCTGTCGGCGTCCGTCACTTCTGTCGGGTCCCGGAAAAACCACCTCGGGTGGAAGTCGGAAAGTAAAGGTCAAAGGAAAGACAACGGATCCAAGCTCGGAAGTTCTGTCTCGTCGTTACAATCCCGTAGCCACAGACGGATTGTAAATCGGAGCTCGGACGAAGAAGTTATTGAAGGAAGAGCCTTCGAGTCTCTTGAGAGAGCTCTGCTCAGAGGAGAGGTGAGAAGAGGGGTGAGTTGAAAGGATGAGGGGACCCCTCCTTTTATAAGAGAGAAAAGGAAAAGTACATGACGTGTACTTATGGTACATGGGGTGTACTCGGTTATTTCACACAGTCTCCACGCGGCTTCCAACACGGCTCTGCGGCCGTTGACTGGTCAACACACGGTTTGAGGGTAACGCATACGCAGGGAGGGACTACATGACATGTAGTTTAGACACACGGAGTGTACTCATTTATTTCATGCGGCAAGGACACGACCTCAACACGGAACACTGTCGTTGACTGGGAACACGTACGCAGGGAAGGACTACACGACGTGTACACTGGTCACACGGCGTGCACCCATTTATTGCACACGACAAGGATACGGCTCCAACACGGGGTATACCCGAAAAGGGGGTACACGACGTGTACTCAAACTACATGGCGTGTAGTTTCAAAATTATGTAAAGTGTGGGAAAAGTCAATTTTACCCTCCAGAACACTTCTTGACCTTCTTTTTGACAAAGGAATGGGTCGGAGGGGTCCGGGCCATTACATGAGATACCTCATAAAACATTCTTATCCCCGAGAATTCAAAAACCAACCCAGAGGAACCCAACAAGATACCTCTTAGGGTTCTCGTTATAACAGGAACCCAACCAACAATCGTAATCATATGTGTTAGGAATTCCTTCTCCTATTTCGAGATATTATCCTCTTTAGGCGGCGCTAACTCTCCTACACGGGTTTAATCGCATCCTCATTAATGCGTCTCGATTAAGAATTGGGTCTTCCCACTTTCATATATTAGGATTTATCAACTCGAACTACCCCCAACACCACACAACCAACACTCTGCCCGAACACGTGGTTTTGGGAAAATCCCTTCTCCTATGTCAAGATATTATCCGCTTTAGGCGGCACTGAATCACCCGCACGGGTTCAATCGCATCCGCATTAATGCGTCTCAATTAAGGGTTATGTTTTCCCCTTTTCCACACATCCGTACATGTTACACATTACTAGGGAACAAGGGAACAAATGGTCTCACAACTGACAAGCCAAGCATTCCAAATAACAAGGGTACAGAGTACAACATCAACACAAATCTCAAATGAAAACACAAGTCAAAACAACTCCAGGTACTGAGCATGCATCTGGGTTTCCCGCTCCCAAGTTCTCTCCTCAAGGACACCATGCCTCCACAACACAATAACCAAGGGAATGGTTCATCCACGGAGCACCTTCTCTTTATGATCCTTGATTCTGACTGGTCGTTCCTCGAAGTTCGTGTCGTCTCCCATATCTAACTCTCCCCAGTCTATAACATGAGAGTCTTCGTGTAAGTACCGACGAAGCTAGGAGATGTGGAAGACGGCATGACCATTCTCTAAATGAGGTGGCAGGGCTGGCCGATATGCCACTTCGCCGACTCACCTCAGCACCTTAAAAGACTCGATGAACCTAGGTGACAGCTCGCTCCCTTTCCCAAACATATGCTTCCCCCGTCGAGGGGAAACCTTCAAGAACACATGATCTCCCACCTCAAACTCCAAGGGCCTTCTCTGACGATCAGCATAAGACTTATTTCAGTCCTGAGCCGCTTTTATCCTCTCACGCACAAGCTGGACTTTCTCTGTGGTGCCCTGCACTACCTCTGGCCCAAGAGCACCTGTCTCACCAACCTCTGTCCAGCAAATGGGTGAACGACATGGCCTTCCATACGATGCCTAAAATGGTGCCATGCCAATAGTAGAGTGGAAGCTATTGTTATAGGAAAAATCTACTAAAGGCAAGTGTCATACCCATGATCCTCCGAAATCCAGAATGCATGCTCGCAGCATGTCCTCCAATGTCTGGATAGTCTGCTCTGTCTGCCCATCGGTCTGGGGGTGGATGGTAGTGCTAAGGCATAGATGGGTGCCAAAAGCATGTTGTAACCGCCTCCAGAATCGTGAGGTAAACCGAGTGTCCTGATCTGAGACGATAGTCTTCAGGACCCCATGCAAACTCACGACCTCATCTACATACCTCTGTGCTGAGGTACTCACCGGGCCCGACTCCTTGATGGCTAGGAAGTGAGCTGATTTCGTCAGACGATCCACCACTACCATGATAGCATCATAAACACCCTGAGTTCTGGGAAGTTCTATGATGAAGTCCATTGAGATTTCATCCCACTTCCACTCGGGGACATCTAAAGGATCTAACAAACCACCGGGAACATGGTGTTCATCCTTCACTTGTTGACACACTATGCATTTAGCCACAAACTCTGCCACTGCCCGTTTCACCCTGGGCCACCAAAACTGTTCCCTCAGGCCTCGGTACATTTTCAAAACTCCTGGATGTACTGCAATGGCTGAGCTATGGAACTCACAGAGAACTTCCTCACGCATCGCCTCCGGAACAAACAACCTTCCATGGAAAAGTATCTGATGTCGGCTGTCCTCTGACCATCCTTCTGGAGCGTTCCCCTGATCGACACGATCCCACATCACTTCCGCCTCGGAGTTCTCCCACTGAGACTCTTCCACCTGCTGCAACAAGGAGGACTACACCGTCATCTGACACAAACAGCCTCTAACACCTTCTTCCCTTACATCCAAGTGCATAGAATCCAATTTTCCCATCGCTTTCCAAGAATCAGCGGATTCCCAAACTACTTCCTGATGCGACTTCCTTCTCAGGGCATCAGCCACAACGTTTGCCTTACCTTTAGTGTAAGATATCTCAAAGTCATACTCTTGGAGAAACTCGACAAATATTCGCTGCCGTAAGTTCAGGTCACGCTGGGAGAAGATATAACGCCGGCTCTTGTGATCTGAGAAGACCATAAAGCGCTCCCCAAAGAGGTAATGTCGCCACAACATCAATGCGAACACTACTACTGCAAGCTCTAGGTCATGGGTGGCATAGTTACGCTCGTGAGGGCACAACTGCCTAAACCCATAATAGATCACACCCTTCTTCTGCATCATTACGCACCCCAGACCAAGGCCATAAGCATCACAAAACACCACATACAACAACCCTCCCTATGGAAACCTGAGTACAGGAGCCCTGACCAACATCTCCTTCAGGTATTCAAAAGCATTCCGGCACTGCTCGCTCAATAGGAAGACTTGGTTCTTCCTCGTCAAAGCTGTCAATGGAGAAGCAACTCGAGAGAAGTCTAAAACGAACCTCCTATAGTAACCTGCTAACCCCAGGAAACTATGAACTTCTTCAATGCACTTGGGTGCTGCCCAAGAAACAACTGCCTCCACCTTTGATGAATCCACTGATACTCCATGATGAGACACCACATGCCCAAGGAAGTGTACTTCTTGCATCAAGAACTTTCACATCGACAATTTCCCGTAAAGCTGGTGGTGTCGAAGGACTTCCAAGATAGCCCTGAGATTCTCAATGTGCTCCTCCTCTGATCTTGAGTAGATCAGGATGTAATCGATAAACACAATGAAGAACCGGTCCAGAAACTCTCGATAGACATAGTTCATAATCCCCATGAACACAGCTGGTGCATTCGTAACTCCAAACGACATCACTACAAACTCAAAGTTCCCATACCTGCACCTGAAATCCATCTTCGGGATGTCACTGTCCTTTACCCTCAGCTGATGATATCCATATCATAGATCAATCTTGGAAAACCAACTTGCTCCCCTCAGTTGGTCGAAGAGATCATCTATACTTGGACAGGGGTAGCGGTTCTTGACCATTACCTGCTTCAACCTTCGGTAGTCTATGCATAGCCTGAGACCACCAACTGCCTTCTTCACGAACAAAACTGGAGCACCCCATGGTGACCCACTGGGTCGAACAAAACCTTTTTCCATTAGATCATCAATCTGAATCTGCAACTCCCGCAACTCCAAAGGTGCCATCCGATAAGGGGCCATCGAAATCGGATGGGCACCAGGCTGTATGTCTATCCCGAACTCAAAGTCACTTTGAGGGGGTAGAGTCACAAACACCTCAGGAAAAACATCGAGGAACTCCCCAACAACCTCTGGGACATCCATCATCTCTTTATCAGTTGGAACCACTGATAATTCGCCCAACAAGGAAAGGAGAGGCTCTACACGCCGGCTTCCCGCCTGATAGCTCGTCTCACCAACAAAAGCTACGCGCTGTCCATCCACGTCGGAGAACACGAATCTTCTCCAGAAGCAGTTGATAATGGCACTTACAGAAAACAACCAGTCGATGCCTAGGATGACATCGTATGGCTGCACCTGTAACAGAAGAAGGTCCCCACTAGATCGATGTGGTCCTAACATCAGCCCACATCCCTGACAAATAGAAGATACGCTGGGTTGGCCTCCAACTGGTGTACTCAGTACCAGTGGTATGGAATGTCTCTCTAAATATAGTCCCAAAGCATGGGCTAGACTAGGTGCAACAAAGGAGTGTGAAGCTCCTAAATCAAAAAAAGCTGAAACAAGAGTGCTGAACAAACAAATCGTACCTCGCAACACCTCTGGTCCTGCTGGAGCTATCAACTCTGCTGCGTGCAACTGTCCACTCCCAGCCCCTCTACCTCTCTGATGTTGTCCACCTCCCCAACCACGCCCTCGTTGAGTTCCCTGAGGAGAACCCTGAGGTCGGCCTCCTCCTGCAAAGTCTGCCCTCGGAGGAGCATGGTCCTACTGCTGCTAGAAAGAACAGAGATTCTTCTGCCACTGGCTATCTTCCTCGTCTCGGTCAATCCTCAGTTGATCGACCGCCTAAATCTACTGGGCCTCAACCGTCTGAGCCACCCGGGGACGACGTCCAGGTGCCATAGTTGTACAGTAATCAAGGATCTCCTAAGCCCAAGTATTAAGGAATAACTCAAGGTTTCATTTTATCATTTTTTTCAATTTCCTTCCCAGAACACCCAAATCTAGTAAAAAACAACCATGATGATGCATGTACCTTCCCTAGGGTATCTAACCTACAATCAATATAGTCTCACTTGGTCATTCGGTAGGTTCAGAGTCCTTGCATCAGATCACGGGGGGCCCTAAAATCACGTGTCCTAGCCAGCCTTCCCTGGCCTATGTCATGCACCAAGATTAACTAACATTGTTGCCCTACCATCCCATGCAATCCTAATTGTGCCTAACTCCATACTCCATCCTATCTCTCAACCATCACCTCTAATACCATTCTGTCATGACCCCCTCCCACCAAGGATGCCCCTCTTGAGCTGGAAATGACGGAAGGGAGATAATGACCCCCGAGTCCCGCCTCTAGTAGGCCCCGGGGTGGCGACTAGCACCAAGGGTATGATATTTTCACAAATATGGGAGGCATTACCCTTTTCATTTTTAATGATCGAAAAATATGACAAGTCAACCACCAAAAAGGGAATGATAAAGTGTATAGAAATAAACCCAAACCAATCCCACATGTTCATTATTCCATTTTGCTTAACCGGGGTGATCACACAGGGGTTCCAGATTTTAAATTGCCAACTTTACGTGATTAACCAATTTCCACATTCCACAAGGTTTCCACCCATAAGAAAATTCGGAAGGAGATGGTAACATTTAATTGCGTAAGCAAAGGCCCCCAACTACAGTGATTTTCAGTAGGTAAAAGCTCATTTAATTCACAACATAATATCACAGGATATAAAGTAACATAAATCACAACTTCCTATCCCCGTTATATAAGCCAGTTATTATCTTTATTATACCGGTTCAAAAGTGTTTCACGTAAACAATAGAACACACACCCCACATGATGCACAAATTAGAGAGACGAAGGTAAGATCCCTACCTCAACAGGTTCCTGATTGCAACGCTCCCCCAGATCAACCTTAGAAGACGTCCGTCGGCGTCCGTCACTTTTTTCAGGTCCCGAAAAAACCTCCTCCGGTTGAAGTCGGAAAGGAATGGCTGAAGGAAAGACAACAGATCCAAGCTCGGATGTTCTTCCTCGTCGTTACTATCCCGTAGCCACTGACAGATCGTAAATCAGAGCTCGGACGAAGAAGTTATGGAAGGAAGAGACTTCGAGTCTCTTGAGAGACCTCTGCTCAGAGGATAGGTGAGGATAGGGGTGAGTTGAAAGTAGGAGGGGACCCCTCCTTTTATAGCCAAGAAAAGTAAAATTACACGGCGTGTACTTATGGTACATGGAGCGTACTCGGTTATTTCACACGGTCTCCACACGGCTTCCAACACGGCTCAGCGGTCGTTGACTGGTCAACACACGGTTTGAGGGTAACACAGATGCGGGGAGGGACTACACAGCGTGTAGTTTAGAAACATGGAATGTACTCATTTATTTCACGCGGCAAGGACATGGCCTCAACATGGAACATAGTCATTGACTGGGAATGCATACGCGAGGAAGGACTACATGGCGTGTAGAACTGGTCACACAGCGTGCACCCATTTATTGCACACGGCAAGGATACGGCTCCAACACGGGGTATACCCGGAAAGGGGGTACACAGCGTGTACTCAAACTACACGGCGAGTAGTTTCAAAATTATGGAATGTGAAGAAAAAGTCCATTTTACCCTCCAGAACTCTTCTTGACCTTCTTTTTGACAAAGTAATGGGTTGGAGGGGTCCGGGCCATTACAATCTAACGTACTTCCTACAAATCAAACAACCCTTTTTTATCCCATTATCATGTTTATTTTAAACTTATGAGTTATCCATATCTCAATAATGTGTTCTCCAATAATTATCCCACAAATATAAATTTCGCATAAAATTACTTTTAAAGGATACTAATACCATTTAGTATATTTCACCATACCTTTAATATAAAACTACTACAGAATAGTCCATATCTGTTTCGAATACTCCATATAAATTTTATAATATAGCATAATATTATTGATAAATATAACCTAATAATAAAAATAGATAAGTGTTTCAAGAATATATCAGTCTCATTTAATTAGGTAGTAATAGTAGACTCACCCTTTCCATCATTAGAGGAATATAATAATATTCTCAACCATTGAATTATGAACCCATATTTGGTTATAAACACAGTGGTTTCTAGGTATATACCTTTCTTAAATTTATTTTTTTGATCCTATTTCAACTATTTTCTAAAATAAAAATTGTTATTTTAATATCAAAAATATGTGTTTGATAAAATCTATCTCAATAGTTCTTCCCTTATGAAAGCTATTTTTAACAGTTGATACTTTCATTTCAACTTATGATTCTATTTATTTAATCATTGGTTATCGATTTTCATTATTATATTCATTCTACTAACAAAATTACTTAACATAATTATTAAATCATTCCTTATAGTTCATAATGATAATGTTATTAACCCATGAATAACCCTAGTAGCGTCTCTACAGGGTTTCACTATTAGTACCACTCATCATGAATTGACGTGATGACATATTCACTACTCGACCACCCCTTACTAGGGTGATTAACCATAGATGAATCCTTTTCACAGACACATCCACTTTCAAGTATCTAAAACATAGTTAAATTTATAAGAAAAACATTATAATATCTATTTTACAAAAACATCAGGATTTTATCTAATATTTGGACTTATTCATATGGTTATCATGGAATTTTTCATAACTTAGCATAAAAATAAAATGTGCATCATTTCTATTACATTAAATAATATAACTATCTTAAAGGGTTATCTATTATAAACGGTATTAAATTATCAACTAATAAAATATACTCAATAAAAATTAAAATCTCCAAATTTATCTAAATCATTCCTTTCATACCTATTCTATTTCTAATGGACCCATACTACTAGATAGATTTATCATAAACACACACATTATATAACAAACCTGGTCTTTATTACACATTTAAACATGCTTCATTACATAAGCTTGCACTTAATAAAACTGAAAAAAGATTGATTAGTCTAGTGCCTTTGGGTATTGGGAACATTACATGAAAATTTACGACATAAAATACAATATCTTAATTGGAAACTTCATTTACATGACCATAACATTCCTTCATACATAGAATTGCATGGGATAATATGAGGACATACATAAGAAAAGGGTCAGCTATAATGCCTAGTAAGGGAGTAAATAAGGAATTACATGAATAATACAATAAATTTTAGGAAAAATTCATATACATGGATAATAAGAGAAACATGAATGTAATGGCATGACATTACATGATTATCGTAACATGAAAATTTGGAAACAAATTAAAACACTAAATCGTTGATATTAGGAAATCAGGTAAAACCATGTCCCAACATGATGGAAATAATTCCTATAATTGAATTATGTAAACCACTATCCTAACATGATATATCAAGATACTAGAAATTATCTAATGCATTGGAGCGATAGTAGTGTGCTCCCTTCATAATCATTTCAAGCTAATAATTAAGTGTTCCACATAGATCATATAAAATGGATTCATTCAAAATCATAATTTATTCTATGATAAAGTAATGTAGAATAAATAAAGTAATATATATAATATATATGAATATTTTCATAAAGGTGAATACCATTGATAGTGAAATGGTCATGGTATTCACTACACGACGATATTGGAATGGAAAATCATGGTGCAATTTTGGCAACATAACAATGTGACATAAAAATTAAAAAAATAGTCTATCAAGGATAAATGGGTATACTATAATATATACATGAAATATTTATTAAGGGGGTCATATAAATATATTTCAAAACACAATTAATTTAGAAATATATGTCATAACTGTAAAATCACAAGTATGTAATGAATAATAAGAAATTATTATCTATGCCTATTTAGGAATTAGATAGTGTTTTAGAGGCTTAAAATGAGAATAAATCTAATCTTAAGCATGGAATACACTAATATTTTTAAAAGATTGTTTTACCACCTTTTGATGGCGAACCATTTTTAAATATATATTTTGAAAATTTTATAAGCTCTATTTGTCAAAATAAAGGTATTATTTATGATTGGGACATTGGAATTTACCTTGGGTAAATTTTTGATATTTTTCTGACCATGTTCATTTTTTAATGAATAGTGAAAAATACTGCATTTTAAATCAAACCTGCTTTTTATATAATTTAATTATATGGTTAGATTAGATTTTTAATTTGTCTTAAAGTATAATTAGAATATATTTTTACCATATAATCCAATGTTGGTCATTATAATTAATTTCACTTTGGAATTGGGAATAAAAAAGTGACAAACTCTTCATAGATATTGTTTAAAAAAAAGCTATTTGTTTTGACAACGGGAATTATATTAAAATTAATTATTGTGATTTATGTGTTTGAAATATGGTAAATTTGATTACATATTATGAATCATAAGGTCCAAATTATGTAATCAAGACTCTTTTGTTTTTGGACATTATGAATAGTAGCGACGGTAATTATCATTAATTATCTTGATTAATTAGTAATCGGGTAGTTAAGGATAATAAAATAATATCATAATAATAAAAAAATACCCCATCATGTGTCATAATGCTACTGGTTGTGTCATGGCCGACCATGGGATGCCTTGTGCCAAACTTGGGGACCGCATGGAATCACTTTTGTGTGATAATGACTTTTTATCGTTTTATTTTTTAAAAAAGTTAAATATAACAAAGAATTTATCACCTGAGTAAAACATTTTAAGTTTTGTCTAAATAAATTATCTATTGGACTATAAATATTAATTGTAAAGCTAAAAGTATTTCCTACATCATAGTATTTTTTCATAATTTTGATACATTAAATAAATAATATTATTTATGACATCATGATGATGCAGCGATTACCTCATTAGTGAAATATTTTACTAAAATGAAAAGATAATGTTAAATCTAAGACCTAGACTTGTAAAATAACTATTGGATGAGTATATTTCGAACCCTTTTCACCTTATACTAGAAATATATCAATGTGGGGCCTTTTAAATCAAAAAATCTTTTTAAAATAATGTAACATTTCTTAACATTCCAAGAGTGCCCCTCCTCTCCTCTTATAAAAGGCCCCCGCCTCTACCTTCTTACCCACACTTCTCAAGCCATTGCCTCGGCCAATATCTGCTCATTTTTTCTCTCCAAATCCCTATCTTTATACTATAAGCCTTACCTTAGGCATAATGATCTTCAAGAAACCATTTTGGTTCAAATCAAGAAGAGTAACCCGATTTAAAGGTAATGTCTTCTCTAATGTTTTTTTCTTTTATTTTGCTTCTATAACCCCCTAAACTCTTTTTATTCATTACATTTGTAACAACACAAGTATGTTAAATATACTAGGATGTTTTTATAAGAATTATTATAGATACAATTACACACACCTACGTCTAATGGCTAAAGAACATATTGTTTCCGTGGATGGAAAATTCCTGCCTCACGAAATGATGATTGTTCAATATTCTTATAACACCTTCAAAGGTGGCCATTAAGATGTCACTATATTTATATATGTTATATAAAATTTGTATTTTTTCCTTAATCTTCTGTATTTTTCATTTATTGAATAACTTTATGGCTTCCATTATGGGTATACACGATATCTTCATTTTAGGAATTACGGACTACCACCCCCTCAAAGTGATTTGATTCGTTAATTCCATATTTGGGAAGTATAAAGGATGTAGTTAATTATATTATATATGACATTATATTGGAATTATAATATACCTTTATGTCATTATAATTCCATTCCATAAAATATGAAATACAAATGAAAGTAGCATTCATGTGTATGTATGGCTTACCGTCTCCATGAACAGTGCATTTCATTTCTTACGTCTAAACGTTATGTAATATTATAAATGAATGTATATACTGGATATATATGATATATATTATATCTACATCATGAATATAACTCTAGATATAATGGATACTTGAACAACTTGTAATTATAAAGAGTTTATTTTTGACTAAAGTACCAGTGATCGTTAAAACGACCATTATTAACTTAAATAATTACATAGTGTTCATGACATGGTAATAAGTGATATAAAAGGAATAATGAACTTGCGAAAGGTTCTTATGGAATTAGAGATTAACTCATGTTTATTATTCAGGAGATTAAATAATGATCGAGTCAAGATGGACCCGAGGTAAGGGACTTCGTCTCAATCTCCTTTCATTGACGCATATTTTGTTTTATACAGAACTTTATTTTATACGGTGTATAAACCTCTTTGACATTTATGTTTATTCAAAAGGAATATTTTTAAATGAAGTGTTTACTAAATGACAAAAGGGAATATTTTTTTTGTCGTACGTATGTGGCGATAACAACTTCTCTACCGCCGTGACCATTATTTGAGTTTCAACTTCCTCTACAAGCCATAACCTTTTTTTAAATGAAAAATAAACACCATGTATTACTTTTCTTTTATTTTGGTATTGAAAATGGTTTTCATAATGTTTTTATTATATCAATGTTTTGTATTGATATCTTGTGATTGAAATGGTGAAATGTTATGTTTCCTTTATGCATGTTTTAGGTGATACGACTATGTTATGGTTCTTGGGAATTGTTATGAATATGGGTGGTTCCGTGATAAAATAAGGGCAGGTGAGCCCGATATATCTCTACAATGCATTGGGTAACACGAAGGGTTTAAATGTTAAGGTTTCTCCGAATAGATTTAGGGAATATACTGTGATGGGTATTCCAAACGTAACCATGAGGGTTATTCCATACGTAAGAATGTTATAAATGCCTCAAATTACCTTTATATCTTATGATTTCTATGATTTATTCATGATTTGATGAGGTATGCTAAATTCATATGTTTTATGAGTAAAGTAAGATTTCATACATGGACTAATGTTGTCATTTCTTACTTTTATATCCCTTGCTGAGCTTTTTATGATCATCCCATGTTTTTGAAATGTTTTTCACAGGTCAAGGGAAATGTACATGATGTGATGATAGTGTCAAGGAAGTGTCAAGAAAAAATCTATGTTTTATTTTAAATATGATTCCAATAATCAGAAAAATGAGTACTATCTTTTATTTAACCACTTTGTTTAAATGTGGAGTGTAATGCTTGGTTTATGATCTAATTCTATACAATTATAAACCTGAAAAGATCCTCAACGTGTATTCTTTAAATTACTCAAGATTAAGTAATGTTTAAGGCTGGGGCCTTATAGTTGGTATCATAGGTCAGTTTAGATAACTTAAGAGTTAGAATTCTATTAAATAAATATCCAAAAATATTTCTTTTATGGTCAAATTGAAATGATATATCATTTGAAGATTACCATGTTGCTTCATCTAAGACATGTTTGTTCAGAATGGTTTTCCGCAGAGGAAACAGTGAAGCAGGGCTAGGAAGGCATAAAGAAGGAAATGACCTTCCGAATCCACATCCTGTGATGGTCAGAATTGGAACTAAACAGTTTTTTGCAATGATGGACAGTTGACTCAAGCGATAAATGGTGGTTGTATCCATGCACGAGATAAGCCAAATAAATCGCAGAGGAACATGTTACTGGTGGGACATTTCATGAGTCAACATCCATCATCATTCAGAGGATAATCTGACCCTGTGCTAGCTGAAGGTTGGATTAAATCACTGGAAAAGATTTTCGATGTCATGGGGTGTTCAGACAATCAAAAGGTTAGTCTTTCTATTTACCGTTTGGACGGTGAAGAAGATCAGTGGTGGTCGATGGTTAAAAATAACAGGGATGCTGATGAGATTGATGCTCTCGACTTGGATGAATTCAAAGGAATGATTCCAGAGAAGTACTTTCCTAAGGATGTTTGAATTAGGATGGAAAAACAATTCTTGGAATTGAGGCAAGAGGACGACTTAGGGGCTGCTTATGAATAGAGGTTCACTCGATTGGCAAGGTATGCTCCAAATTTTATCTGAGACCTTGATAGTAAAATCAATCATTTTTACTCAGGATTAAAGCCAAAATATCGAAGGTAATTTCCTTCTCGTGAGTTCAAGAGTTATGAAAATCTTGTTCGAAGTGCTGAGAAGGTGGAAATAGAGTTTTTCGATGATCAAGTGTTCTATAACGACGAGCAGAAGAAGAGACCGAGGTGGTAGGAGAAAGGGAAGAATTTTTCAAAAAGTTCTGATGATAAGAAAACTAAGTTTCCCGTTTGTGATAAATGTGGTAAAAGGCATGCTGGGGAAGGTCTTTTGAATTCAGGAAAGTGCTACTAATGTGGTAATATTGGACATAAGGCTTGTGATTGCACTAAAAAAGATCGGGGTGATGGTAAGACCAAATTTGATTTACAGTTAGTGAAATGTTTCAAGTGCAATGAGATGGCTCACTATGAAAACGAGTGTCCGAAAAAGCGCTCGATTAATGGGAAGCAGTTATACTACAAGCAGAAAGGGGTGGTCAAATCCTTTGCAACTACTTCAGTAGATGTTGGGCCATCAAATTAAGTGGTATTAGGTACTTTGTTTATTTTTTTTCATATTATTCCAGTGTGTTGTTTGATTTGGGGTCTACAAATTCTTTCATCTCTGAAAACTTCTATAGTAAAATGAGAATACCATCTCAAGAAAATGACTCCTGAACTTGTGGTAAAAACAGCTGGGTGAAATGTTGAGGTAAACAGAATTTATAAGAATCTTCCTATCCTTATCCATGGAAATATCCTACTTGAAAACCATATTGTTTTACCTATAGTAGAGTTTGATGTTATCCTGGGTATGGATTGGCTCTCTATTTACCATTCTAAGATTGACTGTAGAGCTAAAGAAGTTTCTTTTCAGAAAGACTTTCAGTTTGTGTACAAGAATGAACCCTAAATGTTGATAACATATCAAGAGGCCGAGAACCTTGTAAAAGATGGTAATTAATGTTACCTTGCACATATCGTTGAAAAGAATGGAACTATTCAGATCAATGATGTACCCGTGGTAAATGAGTATCCTTATGTTTTTTCCTAATGAGTTTCCTGGAATAATACCCGATCAGGAATTTGAATTTACTGTTGACATAGTTCCTGATGCTAATACAATTTCAAAACCCCCTTATCAGAAGGCTCAAATTGACCTTTTAGAGTTGAAGGAGAAATTTCAAGATTTATTAGAGAAAGGTTTCATTAGACCTAGCACATCACCATGGGGTGCTCCTGTTTTATCTGTTAAAAATAAAGATGGTTCAATGAGAATTATAATTGATTATAGAGCCTTGAATAACATCACTATTAAGAACAAATATCCTTTGACTCATATCAATGATTTGTTTGATCAGCTCCAGGGAGCTAAGGTTTTTTCAATGATTGACCTGAGATCGGCGTACCATCAGTTGAAGGTAAAGGAAGATGATATTCCGAAGACCGCGTTCTGTATAGGATATGGCCATTATGAATTTTTAATTATGCCTTTTGGGATAACCAATGAACCTGCTATATTCATGGACCTTATAAATATAATTTTCCATGAGTTCTTGGATAAGTTTGTGTTTGTTTTCATTGATGATATTTTGGTGTTTTCTAAAGGTAAATAGGAGCATGAAAGACATTTAAGGGTTATTTTTCAAACCTTAAAAGAAATTAAATTGTATGGGAAATTCAGAAAGTGTGAGTTTTTTTTGCAAAAAAATTCTTTCCTTGGTCACATTGTTTTTAAAGATGGGATAACTATTGATCCGGCAAAAACAAAGGTTGTTGAAGAATGGCCAAGACCCACAAATGTAACTGAGATTCGTAGCATCCTTGGTTTGGCAGGATATTACTGACGGTTTGCTAGAAATTTTTCATGGTTATCAAGTCCAATGACCAAGCAATCTTGGAAGGGTGTTAAGTTTATCTGGACAAAAGAATTTGATGATTGTTTTCACGAATTGATAAGAAGATTGGTGAATGCTCTAGTTTTGGCATTACCTTCCAGAAATGGTGAGTTTGTTATCTACAGTGATGCTTCAATGAAAGGACTTGGTTGAATCCTAATGCAGAATGATCAGGTAATTTATTATGCTTTACGAAAGTTGAAAACCCATGAGGTAAATTACCCTACACATGATTTGGAATTAGCTGATGTTGTTTTAGCTTTAAAAATTTTGAGGCATCATTTGTATGGAGTAATTTGTGTAATATACACCGATCAAAAAAGTTTAAATTATATATTCACTCAGAATGAATTGAACATGATACAGAGGAGATTGCTGGAATTAATCAAGGATTATGATTGTACAATTCATTACCATCTGGGAAAAGAAAATAAAGTGTCTAATGCTTGAGTTGAAAAAAGTAATGCTTCATTAACAATGTTGTGTTTGGAACGTGATCCTTTGGTTAAAGATTTGATGAACTTTGTCATAGAAGTTATTATTGTAGGATGTTGTTCTATTTTGTTTCAAGTATCAGAGAAATCTTCTCTATTAGACAGAATTAATCAAGCATAGAAGCAAGACAATGAGTTGCAGAAAAAGGTAGAGCTGGTTAAGAAGGGTAAGTTTCGTGAATTCAACATTGATAATGATTGTGTTTTGAGATTTGGGAAGAGATTGTATGTGTCATTTGTATAAGTCCCTGACCTTAAACCATACTTAATCTTGAGTTATTACAAGATTACACATTGAGGAACTTTTCAGGTTTAGAGATTTAGAGAATTAGATCATGAAACATGCATTACATTCCACATTTAAACAATGTGTTTACATAAAAGACAGTATTCATTCTTCCCATCAACGGAAACATATTTAAAATAAAACATGGATTCTTGCTTGACACATCTTTGATACTATCATCACATCATGTACCTTTTCCTTGACATGTGAATAAAATTTCAAAAAAACATGGGATGAGCATAAAAAGCTCAGCAAGGGTTATAAAAAATATGGAAAGGAAACATGAGTTCATATATATATAAGAATGAAATCATACTTTACCCATAAAACATAGGCACTTTAACATACATCATCAAACCATGAATAAATCATAGAAATCATAATACATAAAGGTAACATGAGGCATTCATAACATCCTTACGTAGGGAGTAACCCTCTTGGTTACGTTTGGAATACCCATCACAGTATATTCCCTAAATCTCTTCGGAGAAACCTTAACGTTTCACTCCTTCGTGTTACCCAATGCATTGGAGAGCTATATCGGGCTCACCCGCCCTTAGTTTATCACGGAACCACCCGTTTTCATAACAATGCCCAAGAACCATAACATAAATTTATCACATAAAACATGAATAAATGAAATATAACATTTCCACATTTCAATCACAATAAAACATTTTAGGATATTGAAATAATGAATCCATTAAAAAAACATTTTGAAAACCATTTGAAACATTTAATAAAGAGATTTTTGAATCAAAGTGTCCCATAACACCTTGAAGCTTTTAACATTTTAAACCATTAATATCCATATAAATAAATCCTTAAAACCATTTTTAAAACATGGATATTAATAAGAACAAATCATTAAAACATTTAAAGCGATATTTTGGTTAAAGGGTTTTTACCAATATTAGAGACACTTGAATACAATAATTGAGGAATAACATTTAATCAAAACTTTATAATATCATGATAATAAATGGATTCATGATATAATATTCCAAAGGACAGTATATACACCATATAAGAGTGAATTGGTGCATAACAACAATGATGTCTCAATAGATATGTAAAATGTGATGAAATCCCTTATAAAGAAGGTATCCTTAAATTAAGGATAAACCAATCTCAAAATTATGTGTGAAAAATATAAATACACCCAATATAATTGGATATTAAGTGTAAAACAATAAAATGTCTTTCACACATATTCAATGGATTACATATTCAATAACTACATGTTGAACCCAAAGAAATCGAAATTGGGTTAAAAAGTTCCCTTGGTAAAATTCGACAGCCTAACGGCGTCACTTCAAAAATTCAGAAAATAAGTTGATGAGAGATAAAAAGGGAATATCATCACTTGGACATAAAATTTACATCAATCAGTATATAGAAGAACATATCCCAACATAATAGTATATGAATTAAAAGACCCAACAAAAGAAGTCTTTTAAAAAGAGGAGGGTGAAAGGTTCCCTTACCGACTTGGGTAACTTTCGAAAAGTACACCCCATTGAAGAAGTGTCATACAATGAATATGTAAATACCCATAAATGGAATTATATTAAAAAAGGAGTGTAATAATGGGAAGTGCATAAACCACTCAATGGAAATTGTGGCAAATGTAGCATAAAACTCACGGGAATAAAAGTGAGATGAAAAATCCCTTACGAAAACTCGGCAGCTTAACGGCGCGACATAAAACTTACAAAAATGGATTGATGAGATAAAATAGGGTATCTCATCATATTAACTTAAAGTTTATAGAAATAGGAATATAAAATAACATCCCTCAACATAACAAAGAGGATCTTAAAAGAAGTGACATAAAGGAGAGTACTTAAAAAGAATGAGAGAGGTTAGATCTCTTACGAAAATTCGGCAGCCTAACGGCGCCACTCAAAACTTCAAGAATGGATTGATAAGAGGAAATAGGGTCTCTCATCATATGAACATAATAATTACATTAGTAGTAATATAAAATAACACCCCAATCATAATAAATATGATCTTAAAAGGAATGACATAAAAGAGTGTACTTAAAAAGAAAGAGTGGAGTAGGATCCCTTACCTCGGGTCCGAGTTGACTCGATCGTTCTTTAACGTCCTGAATAATAAACTTGAGTTAATTTAAACTTTATTAGGAACCTTTTATCTAGTTCATTATTCCTTTTATATCACTTATTTCAATGTTATAAACATTATTTAATCATTTATGTTTTTTAATGTTTGTTTTGTCGATATTTGGTTCTTAAGTCGAAAGTGGACTTCTTACAATTACATGTTGTTTGTGTGGTCAAATGTTCATTATATACAGAACTATATTCATGATTTGGATATCATATATATTATATATATCCAGAATATACATGTATTTATAATATTACATAATCATTTAGAGGTAAGAAATGAAATGCACCGTTTATGGAGACGGTAAGTCGTACGTATGCATGAACGCTACTTTCATTTCTATCTCATACTTTAATGGAAGTAACTAATAATGATATAGAGGTATATAATAATTCCAGTATAACATCATATATAATAACATTAAATCCATTCTTTATACGTCCCACGTATGGCATTAACGAATCACATCACTTTGAGGGGGCGGTAGTCCGCACTCCCTAAAATGAAGATATCACGTATACCCATAATGGGAGCCATAAAGGTAAGACACAAATGAAAAATCCAGAAGCTTAATTAAAACATAAACATATTATATATCATATATAAATATAGTTTCATCTTAATGGTCACCTTTGAAGGAGTTAGAATAATGTTGAACAATCATCGTTTTGGGAGGCAGAAATTCACCATCCACAGAAACAGTATGTTCTTTAACCATTAGATGTAGGTGTGTGAAAGTGTAGCTCGAATCCATCTTATAAAAAAATCGTAGTATATTGATTATACTGTATTTGTTAAAAAATAAATGAATAAATAGAGTTTAGGGGGTTGGAGAAGCAAAATAAAACAAAATGACTCAAGTGAAGACATTACCTTAAAATCGGGTAACTCCCTTTGGTTTGAGATCAAAGGCTTCCTTGGGAAGACTTCTGCCCAAAGTGAGGCTTAAAGGAGTAAGAGAGGGAAGTGGAGAGACAAAATGGGCAGGGGTTGGCCGAGCCAAAGGATTTTGGAGTGTGGGTACGGAGGTAGAGGTGGGGGCCTTTTATAAGAGGAGAGGAGGGGCACTCTTGGAAAGTAAAGATAAGTTACTTTATTTTAAAATGAGTTTCGGATGAAAAAGGTCCCACATTGATATAATTCTAGGATAAAGGGATATGGGTTCGAAATCCACTCATCCAATTGGTTTTGGCCATGTGTAGGTCTTAGATTTTACATTATCTTTCCATTTTATTTAAATCCTTTATTAATGAGGTAATCGCTGCATCATCATGATGTCATAAATAATTTAATTTATTTAAAGTATAAAAATTTTAAAACAAATAATATGATGTAGGAAAACTTTTTTATCTTTCCAATGACTATTTATAATAAAAAATATTACTTGTATAACCCCATGTAAAAATTGTTTTAATAAAACATCTCATGTGTGTGTCATTTTTACTTTAACATTAAATAAAAAGTTATTTATGTCATTTCCCAACCAAAGTGGCTCCACGGGGTCCCCAAGTTGACCCATGGCTTGTCTTGGTCGGAAATGACACATCCAATGAGGTTAGGACATGTGTCAAGTTCATTTCATATTATTAAAACATTATGTTTACCTTAAACTACACTAATTACCTCTAATCGCGATTAAAAACTTAATAAGTTACTATTCACCAAAAAATTATTTTTATTCCATTGAACCAAATTTTACTTCTTAATGACAACCATGTATGTCGGATTTTTTAAATTCAAAACACAAAGATGACAAAATTTCATTTAAACGGAAAATCAGTTTTTATAAGTACCACTTAGTGGTTTCACTATTCATCAAAAATTGAAGTTTTTCAGAAAAATCCCAAAAATTCACCCTAAGATATATTTGATATTCCGAATTAAAAAATGAAGTCTATTTTAAAAAATTCAAAACATATAAGTCACATTAATTAATTTAATAATTAATTCCCGCTGTCAGAGCAAATAGCGTGTTTTTATGAAACAATATGTATTAAAATATTGACACTAGTTTAAGTCTGATTTCAAAATGAAATTAATTCCAAAGACCACTATTGGATTTAATGGTAAAAATATATTCTAATTTCACTTTAAAACAAAATTCAAAAGATAATCTAATCATATAAATAAATTTGATTAAAAATAGGTTTTGAATTAAAATACAACATTTTACACTATTCATTAAAAAAACGAACTTTATCGGAAAGATACCAAAAATTTACACACAGTAAATTTTGATATCCCAATTCTTAAGAAGAGTTTTATTTTGGTCCAATAGAATGTATAAGAGTGAACAAAACTATATTTAATGACGGTTCGCCATCAAAAGGCGATAAGTGAACCTTTAGTGAAAACTAGGGCATATATGCCTAAAATTTAATTCTTTCTGTATTTTAAGCCTTTATATTTTTTTGGATAATTGTAAAAACATTTAAAAACATATATAATAATATTTTAGTTATTTCTATCCATTCCTGCCAATACGACGGCTACATGTTAACTACCATTTAAAATAATATTATTTTATTATTAGAGTGCAACGTAAGATTACCAAGAAACTCGTTGTTGCGTGTTGGGTACGCCATCGAGCATAGCGTCCCCTTTAAAGTCATATTAATATTTTATTCACTAATATGGATAAATAAGATAATTTCATATTCTTTATTTACCTGGGGTGTTACATCCTTCCCCCCTTTTTGGAATTGTGTCCTCTCAATTTTTAAAATTGAGCTTGGAAACATCCTTGAAAGTCCCACATCGGAACAAGAGTGGGTAAAACAATCACTTTAAAATAAAGAAAGATAAGTACAAAGGTCACCCTAGTTAACCCATAATAGGATTCCAAGTATGAAAATATGGACATGGAGGAAAAAACAAAGGGTCATGTTCTGATAGAGAGTGATAGAAAACATGTTTAGGAGAAAGCTAACCACGAGAAAATCACAAACTTGTAATGGATTAAACGGTATTTGATTCCCCAGTAGGAAAAGTTAATAGACAACATTTTTGTTTTAAGTTACCTTCTATTGAGGAATTTATTCATAAGGAAACATAATCACTTATCATGTTAACTTTCAACTTTTATTAGATTCCTTACACAAACTCATATTTTCTCCAAAAGACGAGTATTTAGGATGACTTCTTCACATTAAGAGTACTATAATCAACTTCTAGAGAATCACCTAATCCACAAAAGAGAACTATATAATTCCCATGTGTTTAGACTTTAACCAAAACCAAAACCAAAAAGCCTAGTACAAGGTCAGATAATCCAGAAAAGGATAACCCATTAAAAAGAAAATCTATGCTTAATCTCCAAAATTTGTCCAACAAAACCCAAAGTTCAATGAGGACCATCCGATAAACAATTTGTCCATACAATTCTTCATAGTAAACCAATATAAGATTGAAACCCAAATATTTTAAGGATTTAGTCACATAGTCTTCCAAGTTAAATCGTAACATTTATCTCCAAACAACATCAGTTGCTCCTAAAGTCTCGTATTGAAAAGTAATTAACCTAATCACATATCCTCCATGACAGGTTAATCATTTTCATAAATAACCCAAAATCAACTTACTATTATTTCATAAAATCATATAAATAAAAAGAATCCGTCAAACTAACCGGGGACTTCACGTAGTCCAGTGGTAGGCGATAAATACCAGTTACACTTTGGTTGTGGGTTCGATTCCCAAAGCTTTGTCCGACGCGATGGGTTGTCACACGGTCTGCGTGTTTTCCTTTTTCCAAAACTATATAATTATCAATCATTCCCCAAAAAGGGATAAAATCAACAAAAATAACCATAACATAATTTAACATCAATTTTATCTCATGCCTTTCACTTCCATCATAACATATAGTAACCCATAATTACCTCAAAAGTAAGGATCATATAAACTCTAATGGTTACCTTTATAATTATTACCGGAACTACCACATCGATTTTTCATCTTGTACATGATTCATTAAAGATCATACCAAGGTTCAAGTGGTTGATCATGACTCCTTGATAGTTGGTTTAGAACAACCATGAGTTTCCTCATTGAATCCCCCATTTTATCTAGTATCTTAATCATAGAACCACCACAGTTTCCTTCAAACCTGTTGTCTCTTTGGTGCCTTCTAGATCTATCCATTCACTAAAAACAGAAATGTCATTGTGAGTATATCAACAAAACCATCATGTACTAATGAGGAAGGTAAACACTAAGATATACTTACTCATTCACTTTATTTAAAACTAGGAATCTTTCTGAAATCCTAACCATTATGGTAATGTCACTTATGCTTAAAGAATATCATAACTTCTAAAGTTATCTAAACGGACCTATGATACCAACTATATGGCCCCAGCCTTAAACCTTACTTAATCTTGAGTTATTACAATATTACACATTGAGGATCTTTTCAGGATTAGAGTTTTAGAGAATTAGATCATGAAACTTGCATTATATTCCAAATTTAAACAAAGTGGTTACATAAAATACAGTATTCATTCTTCCCATCAACGAAAACATATTTAAAATAAAACGTGGATTCTTTCTTGACACATCCTTGACATAATCATCACATCATGTACCTTTCCCTTGACCTGTGAAAAAAATTTCAAAAAAACTTGGGATGAGCATAAAAAGCACAGTAAGGGTTATAAAAAAATATGGAAAGGAAACATGAGTTCATATATACATAAGAATGAAATCATACATTACCCATAAAACATAGGCACTTTAACATACCTCATCAATCCATGAATAAATCATTGAAATCATAAGACATAAAGGTAACTTGAGGCATTCATAACATCCTTACGTAGGGAGTAACCCTCTTGGTTACGTTTGGAATACCCATCACAGTATATTCCCTAAATCTCTTCAGAGAAACCTTAACGTTTCACTCCGTCGCGTTACCCAATGCATTGGAAAGCTATATCGGGCTCACCCGCCCTTAGTTTATCACGGAACCACCCGTTTTCATAACAATGCCCAAGAACCATAACATAAATGTATCACATAAAAAATTAATAAATGAAATATAATATTTCCACATTTCAATCACAATATAACATTTTAGGATATTGAAATAATGAATCCATTAAAAAACATTTTGAAAACCATTTGAAACATTTAATAAAGAGATTGTTGAATCAAAGTGTCCCATACCACCTTGAAGATTTTACCATTTTAAACCATTAATATCCATAAAAATAAATCCTTAAGACGATTTTGAAAACATGGATATTAATAATAAAAAATCATTAAAACATTTAAAGAGATATTTTGGTTAAAGGGTTTTTACCAAAAATTAGAGACACTTGAATACAATAATTGAGGAATAACATTTAATCAGAACATTATAATATCATGAGAATAAATGGATTCATGATATAATATTCCAAAGGACAGTATATACACCATATAAGAGTGAATTGGTGCATAACAACAATGAAGTCTTAATAGAGATGTAAGATGTGATGAAATCCCTTATAAAAAGGTACCCTTAAATTAAGGATAAATCAATCTCAAAATTATGTGTGACATAAATAAATACCCCCAATATAATTGGATATTAAGTGTAAAAAAATAAAAGTTCATTCACACATATTCAAAGGATGACATATTCAATAACTACATGTTGAACCCAAAGAAATTGAAATTGGGTTAAAAAGTTCCCTTGGTAAAATTCGACATCCTAACGGAGTCACTTCAAAAATTAAGAAAATGAGTTAATGAGAGATAAAAATGGAATCTCATCAATTGGACATAAAATTTAAATCAATCAGGATATATAAGAACATATCCCAACATAATAGTATATGAATTAAAAGACCCAACAAAAGAAGTCTTTTAAAAAGAGGAGGGTGAAAGGTTCCCTTACCGACTTGGTTAACTTTCGAAAAGTACACCCCATTGAAGAAGTGTCATAAAATGAATACGTAAATACCAATAAATGGAATTATATTAAGAGAGGAGTGTAATAATTGGAAGTTAATAAACCAATCAAAGGAAATTGTGGCAAATTTAGCATAAATCTCACGGGAATAAAAGTGAGATGAAAAATCCCTTACGAAAACTCAGCAGCCTAACGGTGCCACATAAAACATACAAAAATGGATTGATGAGATCAGATAGGGTATCTAATAATATTAACTTAAAGTTTATAGAAATAGTAATATAAAAGAACATCCCCCAACATAACAAAGAGGATATTAAAAGAAGTGACATAAAGGAGAGTACTTAAAAAAAAGAGAGAGGTTATATCTATTACGAAAATTCGGCAGCCTAACGGCGCCACTCAAAACTTCCAGAATGGATTGATGAGAGGAAATAGGGTCTCTCATCATATGAAAATAATAAGTACAGTAGGAGTAATATAAAATAACATCCCAATAATAATAAATTTGAGCTTAAAAGGAATGACATAAAAGAGTGTACTTAAAAAGAAAGAGTGGAGTAGGATCCCTTACCTCGGGTCCGACTTGACTCGATCGTTTTTTAACGTCCTGAATAATAAACTTGAGTTAATTTAGACTTTATTAAGAACCTTTTTTCTAGTTAATTATTCCTTTTAGATCACTTATTTCAATGTTATAAACATTATTTAATCATTTATGTTAATAATGTTTGTTTTGTCGATATTTGGTTCTTAAGTCGAAAGTGGACTTCTTACAATTACATGTTGTTCGTGTGGTCAAATGTTCATTATATCCAGAATTATATTCATGATTTGGATATCATATATATCATATATATCCAGAATATACATTTATTTATAATATTACATAATCATTTAGAGGTAAGAAATGAAATGCACCGTTCATGGAGACGGTAAGCCGTACGTACGCATGAACGCTACTTTCATTTCTATCTCATACATTAATGGAAAGAAATAATAATTATATAGAGGTATATAATAATTCCAGTATATCATCATATATAATAACATTAAATCCATCCTTTATACATCCCATGTATGGCATTAACGAATCACATCACTTTGAGGGGGCGGTAGTCCGCACTTCCTAAAATGAAGATATCGCATATACCCATAATGGAAGCCATAAAGGTAATCCACAAATTAAAAATACAGAATCTTAAGTAAAACATAAAAATATTATATATCATATATAAATATATTGTCATCTTAATGGCCACCTTTTATGGTGTTAGAATAATGTTCAACAATCATCGTTTCGGGAGGCAGAAATTCGCCATCCACAGAAACAGTATGTTCTTTAACCATTAGATGTAGGTGTGTGAAAGTGTAGCTCTAATACTTCTTATAAAAACAACCTAGTATATTGATGATACTGGATTTGTTACAAAATAAATTAATAAAAAGAGTTTAGGGGGTTGGAGAAGCAAAATAAAACAAAAGGACTCAAGTGAAGACATTACCTTAAAATCGTGTAACTCCCTTTGGTTTGAGCTCAATGGCTTCCTTGGGAAGACTTCTGCCCAACGTTAGGCTTCAAGGAGTAAGATAGGGAAGTGGAGAGACAAAATGGGCCGGGTATGGCCGAGCCAAAGGCTTTGGGAGTGTGGGTAAGGAGGTAGAGGTGGGGGCCTTTTATAAGAGGAGAGGAGGGGCACTCTTGGAAAGTAAAGATAAGTTACTTTATTTTAAAATGAGTTTCGGATTCAAAAGGTCCCAAATTGATATAATTCAAGGATAAGGTGATAAGGGTTCTAAATCCACTCATCCAATTGGTTTTGGCCATTTTTAGGTCTTATATTTTACATTATCTTTCCATTTTATTTAAATCCTTTATTAATGAGGTAATTGCTGCATCATCATGATGTCATAAATAATTTAATTTATTTAAAGTCTAAAAATTATAAGAAAAATACTATGATATAGGAAAACATTTTATATTTCCAATGACTATTTATAATAAAAAATCTGACTTGTATAACCCCATGTAAAAATTGTTTTAGTAAAACATCTCATGTGTGTGTCATTTTTACTTTAACATTAAATAAAAAGTTATTTATGTCATTTCCCAACCGAAGTGGCTCCATGAGGTCCCCAAGTTGACCCATGGCTTGTCTTTGTCGGCAATGACACATCCAATGAGGTTAGGACATGTGTCAAGTTCATTTTATATTATTAAAACATTATTTTTACCTTAAACTACACTAATTACCTCTAATCGCGATTAAAAACTTAATAAGTTACTATTCACCAAAAAATTATTTTTATCCCATTGAACCACATTTTACTTATTAATGACAACCATGTATGTCGGATTTTTGAAATTCAAAACACAAAGATGAAAAAATTTCATTTAAACGGAAAAACCAGTTTTTATAAGTACCACTTAGTGGTTTCACTATTCATCAAAAATTGATGTTTTTCAGAAAAAATCCCAAAAATTCACCCTAAGCTATATTTGATATTCTGAATTAAAAAATGAAGTCTATTTTACATAATTCAAAACATATAAGTCACATTAATTAATTTAATAATTAATTCCTGCTGTCAGAGTAAATAACGTGTTTTTATGAAACAATAAGTATCAAAAGATTGACACTAGTTTAAGTCTGATTTCAAAGTGAAATTAATTCCAAAGACCACTATTGGATTTAATGGTAAAAATATATTCGAATTTCTCTTTAAAAAAAATTCAAAAGATAATATAATCATATATATAAATTAGATTAAAAAGTGGTTTTGAATTAAAATACAACATTTTACACTATTCATTAAAAAAATGAACATTATCAGAAAGATACCAAAAATTTACACAAAGTAAATTTTGATGTCCCAATTCTTAAGAAGAGTTTTATTTTGGTCCAATAGAATGTATAAGTGTGAACAAAACTATATTTAATGACGGTTCACCATCAAAAGGTGATAAGTGAACCTTTAGTGAAAAATAGGGCATATATGTCTAAAATTGAATTCTTTCCGTATTTTAAGCCTTTATCTTTTATTGGATAAATGTAAAAACATTTAAAAACATATATAATCATATTTTAGTTATTTCTATCCATTCCCACCAATACAACGGCTACATGTTAACTACCATTTAAAATAATATTATTTTATTATTAGAGTGCAACGTAAGATTCCCAAGAAACTCGTTGTTGCGTGTTGGGTACGCCATCGAGCATAGCGTCCCATTTAAAGTCATATTAATATTTTATTCAAAAATATGGATAAATAAGAAAATTTCATATTCTTTATTTACCTGGGGTGTTACAGTTTGATTCACAGTTCAAGAGAGAGTTGTTATGTGAAACTCATAGTTCTACATTTTCAGTTCATCCAGGAAGTACTAAGATGTATAGAGATCATCGGGAGTACTACTGGTGGGATGTAATGAAAAGAGATATTTCTGATTTTACTATGAAGTGTTTGACTTGTCAACAGGTTAAAGAAGAGTGGTAGTTACCAAAAGAGATGCTTCATCCTTTACTAGTACCAGAGTGGAAATGGGAGAATATATCCATGGACTTCATTGTGGGATTGCCGAAGACACCTTGAGGTAATAATGCAATCTGATTTATTGTTGATCTCTTGACTAAATCTTCTCATTTTCTTTCTATACGAGATACATTTTCCCTAGATCAAATTTCCCGTTTGTATCATAAAGAGATAGTCAGGTTACATGGAGTTCCTCTCTCCATTGTATCTGACCATGATCCCAGGTTCACTTTTTACTTTTGGAAAGGCCTTCAAAAGTCTTTGGGTACTGATTTAAATTTTAGAACAACTTTTCATCCTCAATAAGATTAGCAGTCATAAAGAACGATTCTGAATTTGGAGGATATGCTACGTGCTTGTTTGATGGATTATCAGGGAAGTTGGGACCAACATCTTTCTTTGGTTGATTTTTCTTATAATAACAGTTTTCATTCCAGTATAAAGATGGGATTATTTGAGGCATTATATGGGAAGCGGTGTCAAAATCCAGATTTCTGGGATGATGTGGGTGAAAGAAAGTAGATGGGACCAGAATTGGTAGAAGAGTTGGTAGAAAAATTTCAGCTGATACAGAGACACATGAGAACATCTCATAGCAGGCAGAAGAGTTATGCAGACAACAGGAGGAAGGATCTCTCTTTTGAGGTAGGTGGTCATGTCTTCCACAATGTTTTACCATGGAAAAGTGTGATGCGATTTGGTAAGAAAGGAAAGCTGAGTCCAAATTTCATTGGACCATATGAAATTCTGGAGAGAGTTGGATCAGTTGCATACCGAGTGGCTTTATCTCCGAGTTTATCTCAGGTACACAATGTTTTTCATATTTCAATGTTAAGGAAGTACATTCCAGATCCATCTCATGTTTTGTGTCCAGAGGTATTTCAGTTGGAAGAGAACCTATCTTATGAGGAACAACCTATCCAGATTCTTGACCATAGGGAGCAGGTGTTACTGAATAAGGTGATTCATCAAGTAAAGGGTTTTTGGAAAAACCACATGATTGAAGAGGCAACATGGGAATCTGAAAAGGCAATGAGGGATAAATACCCCAACTTATTCAAAAAGTAAATAAATTGCGGGGATGAAATTTTCTAAAGGGGTGAAGGATGTAACATCCCAAGTATGTAATGAATAATAATAAATTATTATCTATGTCTATTTATGAATTAGATAGTGTTTTAGAGGCTTAAAATGAGAATAAATCCAATCTTAGGAATGGAATACACTAATATTTTTAAAAGATTATTTTACCTCCTTTTGATAGAGAACCATTTTTAAATATATCTTTTGACAATTTAATAAGTTCTATTTTTCAAAATAAACTTATTTTTTATGATTGCGACTTTGGAATTTACCTTGGGTACATTTTTGGTATTTTTCTGACCATGTTCATTTTTAATGAATAGTAAAAAATACTGCATTTTACATCAATTTTTTTTTTCATCAAATTTAATTATATGGATAGATTATATTTTTAGTTTGAATTAATGTTTAATTATAATATATGTTTACCATCTAATCCAATGGTTGTAATTATAATTAATTTCACTTTGGAATTGGGCATAAACAAGTGCCAAACATTTCATAGATATTGTTTCAAAAAAACCTGCAATTTGTTTTGACAACGGGAATTATATTTAAATTAATTATTGTAATTTCTGTGTTTTTAATTTGGTAAAATTTATTTCATATTTTGAATCAGAAGGTCCAAATTATGTAATCAATACTCTTTTGTTTTTTAACATTAGGAATAGTAATGACGGTAATTATCTTTAATTATCTTGATTAATTAGTAGTCAGGTTGTTATGGATAATAAAATAATATCATAATAAAATAAAATGACCCCTAAATGTGTCCTAATGCTACTGGTTGTGTCATGGGAGAAAATGGTATGCCTTGTTCCAAACTTGGGGACACCATGGAATCACTTTTGTGTGATATTGACTTTTTATCTTTTTATTTTTAATGAAAATTAAATATAACAAAGAATGTATCACCTGAGTAAAAAAATTAATTTTGTCTATATAAATGATCTATGGGACTATAAATAGTCATTGTAAAGAAAAAAATATATCCTATATCATAGTAGTTTTTTTATAATTTTTAAACATTAAATAAATTAAATTATTTATGACATCATGATGATGTAGTGATTACCTCATTAATGAACGATTTAAATAAAACTAAAAGATAATGTAAAATATAAAACATAAACATTTAAAAGACCTATTGGATGAGTATATTTTGAAACCTTATCACCATAAACTATAAATATTTCAATATGGGACCTTTTAAATCCGAAACGCTTTTTAAAATAAGGTAACGTTTCTTAACTTTCCAAGAGTGCCCCTCCTCTCCTCTTATAAACGGCCCCAACCTCTACCTCCTTACCCACACTTCTCAAGCCATTGTCTCGGCCAATATCTTCTCATTTTATCTCTACACATCCCTCTATTCATCCTATAATCCTTACCTTAGGCATAAAGCTCTTCAAAAAACCATTTTGGTCCAAACCAAGAAGAGTTATCTGATTTAAAGGTAAAGTCTTCTCTAATGTTCTTTTCTTTTATTTTTCTTCTCTAACCACCTAAACTCTTTTTATTCATTTATTTTGTAACAAAACCAGTATTTTTAATATACTAGGATTTTTTTATAATAATTATTCGATCTATACATACACACACCTACATCTAATGGTTAAAGAACATACTGTTTCCATGGATGGCGAATTTCTGCCTCACGAAATGATGATTGTTCAATATTCTTATAACACCTTCAAAGGTGGCCATTAAGATGTCACTATATTTATATATGATATATAATATGTTTATGTTTTCCTTAATCTTCTTTATTTTTCATTTATGGCATATCTTTATGGCTTCCATTATGGGTATATGTGATATCTTCATTTTAGGCAGTGCGGACTACCGCCCCTTCAAAGTGATATGATTCGTTAATGCCATATGTGGGACATATAAAGGATGGAGTTAATGATATTATATATGATATATTGGAATTATAATATAAGATTATTTCAGTATGATTTCATTACATAAAATATGAAATAGAAATGAAAGTAGTGTTCATGCGTACGTACGACTTACCATCTCCATGAACGGTGCATTTCATTTCCTACCTCTAAACGTTATGTAATATTACAAATGCATGTATATACTGAATATATATGATATATATGATATCTATATCATTAATATAACTTTTTATATAATGGATACATGAACAAATTGTAATTATAAAGAGTTTATTTTTTACTCACGTACCAATGATCGTTAAAACGATCGTTATTAACTTAAATAATTACATAATGTTCATGACATGGTAATAAGTGATATAAAAGGAATAATTAACATGAAAAAGGTTCTTAATCAAGTATAAATTAACTAAAGTTTGTTATTTAGGGGATTAAAGAACGATCGAGTCAAGTTGGACCTGTGGTAAGGGACTTCGTCTTAGTCTCCTTTCATTGAGGCATATTTTGTTTTAAACACAACTTTCTTTTATACGGTGTATAAAAAACTTTGACTTTTATGTTTAGTCAAAATGAATCTTTTTATACGAAGAAATTACTAAACGAAAAAAGGGAATATATTTTTTGTCGTACGTATGCGGCGACAATGACTTCTCTGCCACCGTGAGCATTATTTGAGTTTCTGCTTCCTCTACAAGCCATAAACTTTATTTAAAAATGAAAAATAAATACCATGTATTACTTTTATTTTATTTTGGTATTGAAAATGGTTTTCATAATGTTTTTATTATATCAATGTGTTATATTGATATCCTGTGATTGAAATGTGGAAATGTTAATTTTCCTTTATGCATGTTTTATGTGATACGATTATGTTATGGTTCTTCGGAATTGTTATGAAGATGAGTGGTCCCATGATAAACTAAGGGAGGGTGAGCCCGACATAGCTCTCCAATGCATTGGGTAACACGAAGGGGTTAAACGTTAAGGTTTCTCCGAAGAGATTTAGGGAATATACTGCGATGGGTATTCCAAACGTAACCATGAGGGTTACTCCCTACGTAAGAATGTTATGAATGCCTCAAGTTACCTTTATGTCTTATGATTTCTATGATTTATTCATGATTTGATGAGGTATGTTAAAATTCTTATGTTTTACGAGTAAAGTATTATTTCATACATGGACTAATGTTTTCTTTTCATACTTTTATTTCCCTTGATGAGATTTTTATGATAATCCCATGTTTTTGAAATGTTTTTCACAGGTCAAGGGAAAGGTACATGATGTGATGATAGTGTCAAGGAAGTGTCAAGAAAGAATCTATGTTTTATTTTAAATATGTTTCTGATGACGGGAAAAATGATTACTATCTTTTATGTAACCACATAATGTAAATGTGGAATGTAATTCATGATTTATGATCTAATTCTCTAAAACTCTAAACCTGAAAAGATCCTCAACATGCATTCTTGAAATAACTCAAGATTAAGTAATGTTTAAGGCCGATCCCTTATAATAACATTATAATGAAACTTGTAGAAAGAGGAGATAATAAATACCTCTTATGAAATTCCGGCATGGTAACAGGTGTACGTGGGAGGGATTAATGAGAGAGAAAGAGATATCACATCATAAAAAAATAATAAGTGATTTTTTTAGTATGTGTTAATGTTTACTCCATCATTTTTAATTGATAATAAAAGGGTTTACCAATATAGGGAATCATGTTTAAAAATGAGAAAGGAAGGAAACCCTTACATGGATGTGTGATCCCAAAGGCTTAAGAGAGGTTTCATGGGAGTTTGGAGGCACATTTGGAGGACCATAAAGAGTAAAGATAAGATTTAGTGAAATATTTATTTATTTTTAGTTATGAGTAATGAGTTATTGGGTGGGATTATATAGGAAATGAGAGGGGAACTCTTTAATATTTCAGAAGCATACGTTTTGGAATCTATATAATTAAATATTCAAAACCACAGAACATCAATTGTTTTTTACCATGGTTCATGAAAATAGGAGTATAAAAGATTATTTTCTAAGTCCAATGGTAGAAAATATTAAAATAATATCCTTTCTTATGTGGAGGTGAGTTACATTATTATAGAAATGAATTCAAAATCATAAAATATATCATACATTTTGTAGGATTCACTTATACTTTATAAAATAAGTAAAAATATAATAAATCAAATTATGTTAATGTTAAAACATATATGGGGTCTATAATACCAATTATAGTATTTATTACATCATTTTTGGCATCATTATTAAGTAATAAATAAAATATTTAGTTTATACGATTTTTAAAGGTTTCCCAAAAATTCGACTATCTTAGAAAATTATGAAAAACTCACAATTGGATAATTTTGGCATCATGATTCCAAAAATAATATTCATTTTATCAAAATAATTTTATAAATATGTGAATTTTAAATTTTAATATGAAAATTGTGATTTATTGGAAATTCACGAGTTTTGACAAAAAAATGATTCCAATCCTTAATAAAAATTACATTTGAGTTCTTAAAAATTATATAATAAATTTTTATTAATAAATTTAATACGATAATATTATTTTATTAAAATACCAATTATTTACAAAAATTCATTAATTCCTTAAATAAAATAATAAAAAATCCACGTTTTGTTTTATCATATAAAAATATAACTCTTATCAAGCCTACTACATAATCATTTACAGATAAAGATCTGATATAATAGTCATCTATGAAAAATTTTTTAAACTTTTTTTTAATAAAAAGATTAGTTTAATATTATAATTTATATATTTTTTTAAAGTACCATATTTAATCAATGAACAAATTAATCAGATTTATCATTTTATTAGGAAAGACTATTATTATAAATAAATTGATGGAATACAATTTTTTTGTAAAAATGGATTACATAATTGGTAACTGATAACTTGTAACAAACCCCCTTAAAAACCTATATAAGAATTAAGGGTAAGGGGTTCGATGGTGATAGACTCTTAGGGTGATTCAGACAACATCGACTAGGTGTTAGTCTCTATTAACATGAACTTCTCCCATAATAGATTCCATTGAATCTTAACATGTTGAATCTAGGATTGTGATTTTCCAATGGGGAATCCTAGTGATAGTACCTCCATTCTAGGTATTGAAAACTGATCTTTGTACTACCCGAGTGTACTGGATGGGGCCATCCCCTCCTTGGCCTCTATCAAAAGATTTTAAAACCTTACATTTATATCAGTTTTGTGATCATTGTTCAATAGCTATATTATCAACTATGATGATACGTAACTGTCATTTGAACCCAATAATAATAATAAAAGTGCATGTGTTTTCTATATCCATAAGATATTAAAATAAAGGGAATTTTATTCATAAAATTTTTAGGTCATTACAACCTTCCACCCATTTAATAAATTTAACCCTCATAGTTTCATTTTCACCAACTAAAATAGATGAGGTTAACTCTACCACATCACTTCCTCTGGTTCCCATGAGGGGTATTTTCTTAATTCAAATAACTTTTTCTCTACAATATAAAATCTCCACTGTCATATCTTCATAGTAGATGTCATTCTATAATGGTACCACCTCTAGATTGAGAACATGTGATGGGGCAGTTATGTACTTCCTCCAGAGTGACACCTGTGATACGTCATGTACTTGAGACAGTTTCCGTGGGAGGGCTAGTTGATACGTCTCTACTTTGATTCAATCAAGGATGTCAAAAGGGATAATGTACCTTATAATAAGATATCCATTCTTAAATAATCTTATTTCCCTCTTTAATAGATATATGTGGAGGAAAACCATGTATCTGACACCAAAATATAGGCATCGTTGATGATTTTTAGCATAGCTCTTTTGTCGACTCTAATTAGCTTTGATATGATGTTGGATGGTATTAACCTTGTCCTCCATTTGTTCAACCATTTCAAGAATAGGTGTTTTCACTCCCAATATTCATCACAACGTGTGGGTGTTCTACACCTATTCCCATAAAAGGATTCATTAGGATCTATTTGGATTATTGAGAGGAAACTATTGTTGTATGATAACTCAGCTAGAGGAAAATGTTGATCTCATCCTCAATTTAATTCCATTGATCATGCTATCAGCATTTCCTGAAGTGTTTGGATTGTTTTCAATGATTGGGCATCAGTTTGAAGATGATAATCCATAGTGATGTTCAGCTCAACAATTAGGGCCCATTGGAGACTCTTCTAGAACATAGAGGTGAATCTTGGATCTCAATTGGATATAATCGGTAGTTGTACACCATGAATCCTTACCACTTATTTGAAGTAAATCTATGAAAGTTGATCCAACGAGGAATATTCTCAAATTGCAATGACGTGTGAAACATTAGTAATATGATCTACAATAACCCAGATAGCATTATTTCCTTAGGATGTCTTTGGATGTCTAATGAAAAAGTCCATGGTTGTGTTTTCCCATTTCCATATTGGTATGGGTAATGGTTGCGTCATCCCATTAAACTTATGCCTCTTAGCCTTCACATGGTGACATATCAGGAAATTTGATGAATACTTGGTGATCTCCTTGTTTAATTTTTCCCACGTACAATGTTCTTAGATATCTCGATACATATTTCTGTTTCCTAGGTGAATGGAGAAATTTTAACTATGTATATCATCTAAATGATATTTCAATAACTCTAGATTTGGAGGAACACAAAGTCCTGACCGAAATCTCACAATTTTTTCTTCATTAACAATGAACTCTTAGGATTTCCCTTTTCTAGTATATTCCTCTTTCTTATGAATTCCTACATTATCATTTTCAGAATACTTTATCCTTTCTATTAGAGAAGGTTGAGAAATCATTTGTGAAAGGATTGATGAAGTTCCCTTCATTTTAATTCCCATGCCCATATTCCTCAAATATAACAAGGTTAGATCCTTCTCAATTGTCATCAATGATATAATCATTGAGTCCATTCTACTTAGAATCAGCCATCATGTTTTGTTTCGTATGATTGTAATGGATTGAGTATTCTTAATCCTTGACGAGATCCATCCATATTTATTGGAGTATGTTCAAATCTTTTTGTGTGAATACATTTTTGAGACTTTTGTGATCCGTATGTATTTCACACTTATCCCAAAAGAGATAATTCGACCATATTTTCAACACAAAGATCATATCTACCAACTATATATCATTTTTGGTGTAGTTGTTGTCATGAATTTTCAATTTCCATACGGAAAAATCATTGAATTTTTCATTCTTCATCAACACATAGCCCATTCCCTTCATCGAAGCATCATTGAGGATAATAAAATGCTCCGAAATTGTTGTTAGTGTTAGAAAAGAGGTTGTTATAGGCCTCTACTTCAACTCCATGAATATTTTTTCACATTCATCATTCTATGAAAACATGACTCCATTTTGAGTTATCTTGGTAAGAGGGTTTTATAATAATGTTAAATTTCTTAGTAATCAGCAATAATATCTAGCTAATCCCAAGAACCTATGGATATATGTCATAGATATCGGCATATACCATCCCCAAATTGATTATGTTTTGGAAGGATCCACAGATATCTCATTTCTTGTGATGATATTACCCAATAATGAGATATCCTTTAACCAGAAGTCACACATACTATACATTACATATAGCCTCTCCTTTCACAAGGTATCTAGTATAGTGATTAGATTCTTCTCATGCTCCTCCTTTGTTTTAGATTATATTAGAATGTTCTATATAAACACTACCAAAATATTGTTGAGGTAATCTCAAAAGACTCTATTAATCAAATCCATAAATATTTCTAGAGAATTTGTGAGTCCAAAATGCATTACTATGAATTCATAGGGCATGTACCTTGTAAAAAAAGCAGTGTTAGGAATATCGTCATTCTTCACCACTACTTGGTAATATCATGACCATATATCCACCTTGAAGAAGTATTACACTCCATGTTTCTGATCAAAAAAGTCCGCAATCCGTGGAAAATGATACTTGTTCTTTATCTTGATTTTGTTATGGTCATGGAAATCAATGAAAATGAGCATTAACACATCCTTCTTCTTGATGAGGAGGATAGGTTCACCCCAAGGTGAAGCACATGGGTTTATATACCCTTTATTCAGATTATCCTGTCATTGTTTATTTAGCTCCTCAAGCACTACAACAAACATTCTATATAGAGTCTTGGCTATTGGAAATTCCCCATGTATAAGACCAATCTGTAATTGAACATCTCTTCTAGGAGGAAGACCAGTCAATTCCTTTGGAAACACATCAACGAATTTTCTCTCAATAGTCATGTATTGGGGGATGGTTCCTTCCCAATACACAATAATATATGAATGATACATGTGCTCATAGGGAATTAATACCCATGCCTAAGATGATGGATATAAAGAAGATTCATCCTACTCTTTAGACTTGTATTGAATCAGGGGCCAATTCACCATATGGAGAGTGATTTCTCTTTCATGACCATTTATATGGGATATATATTGGGAAAACTATTCAATACCCAGAATTGAATCAAATTCCACCAGAGAGTGTATGAAAAAGTTTTCTGGGATGTTCTATCCACAAATTGAGATATGGGAGGAGTTATATTCATGGAATGTAATAAGTGCCTCATTTATTGTTTTCACCGACATATTTACTTCAATTAATTTTGGTGATGTTTGGATTGTTTTACTAAAATTTCGACAAATAAAAGAATTAATATATCCAGAATCAAAATGTTTATTTATATTATTGAATGAAAAATAGTGTTATTTCCCCAGCATTATTTTCTATATTCACTTCAGTAGTAGCGATGGAAAAATCTCACCCTTTCTACCTTGGAGGTTGTTCGTTTCCTCCAATTTCTCTACTCATAGGTCATTGATTCAAAAATTTCCTAGGTTTCATGCAGTTTTAGAAATGAAGAACACATTAAGGGTTGACAAGATCATTCATTTCCTCGGTCAAAAGGGAAGATTTCTCATATCGACAATCATTGGGTAGGTTCCCTTCTCTTCGACACAAAAATCATTTCCTCATCCCCTTCAGACAATTTATGAGGTGATTCTTTCCAATCCATTAAAAATATGGGTGATATAATTTCATAGAACCAAAGGATTTATCAATGAAAATACCAAAATTAAAGTCCACTATTCACTTGTTATCCCCATGAAACCATTGAGATTATCTGATCTCCATTTTAACTTTCATGGAACATCAGGAAATTTCTTCATAGCTATCAAATTCACTGATCATTTCGACTTTACATAGGATAGGTTTTATCCCACCGATGAATGTGTAAACATTGCATTGAGAGGGTAACAATAAATCTGAAGGCATTTCATGCCAGATTTTTAATGTTTTCCTCATACTAACCAATATATTCATCATCTTTTTTCATGAGTGCAATAAAATCTTTTTCTTTCTTAAGATGGAGCATACAAGGAAAATATTTATCAGAAAAGATTTCCTTGAGATCCTACCATCCCATTTACATGATATAATTATCAAGCTTCATATTTTTGATGAATTTCTATCATTTATCAGCTTCACCCTTCATAAGATAAGCAACCAGAATAACCATATATTATTCATAACATTGAAAGATCGAGAAGTTCTTCTCTATGGAGTTAATCAATTGTATGATGATTGATGTATGAGATGACCAATTGAATATAGGAGGACTTTTTCTCATAAATTTATTGATTAAGACTTTTTCTTTATTAGGGGGTGGGTGGACATGTCTATTGACCCATTTTTTAGTCATAACACGAGTTAACTGAGTGAGTATCATGAAATCGTTTTTTATTACCACTCCCATCAGATTGGACAACTCATTAGAACATTCATCACATTGATCTTTGCATCGTTTGTAAGCTCGAGTAATCCTATTACTGGCCATTGCCTTGAATAAAATGAAAATTATGGCTATTTATTTTAAGTTATTGTGTACATAAAGGGGAATCCAATGTAAAATGGGATAGCTTATAAATTAGATTTATTTCCATAACATATGATTTTCTAGGCATCAATCTAAGGGTCAATGATCTATTTTTGTATGTATATTCTTGTGAGATGTTTTGTTCCCTTAATAAAGTTTCATACTATCCTTATGAATTAATGGGGGATTATTTCCTAAGAGTGTTCTTCCTAGAGTGCAGTAAGTCCTTTTTTATGCACTAGTTCCTGTTCTAGTCTAGCACAAAATAGTGTTTTCAGGTGTTACTCCTAGACACATATGTGCTAGAGCCACCTCTACTTGTTCATATCAAGTCATGGATGTATTTTCTTGATAAACCATTTACACTATACTCAACAAAATTTAGGGATTTTTTTCTTATACATAGTCCTAACCCTAATGCACTCACTAGGTTTTTCTAATCCTAATCCCAAAAATAACTAAACCTACCCTCAGATACTAACTATAACTACCCTGGTCATTATTAAATATTTAAACATGATTTATTACAATAAAATTCACTTAATACAACCCATATGACTGAGATTACTAGTGTATTTGTGTATTAGGAACATTACATGACAAATTAAGACATAAAATACAATATAATTATTGAAATATTCTTTTACATGACCTCAAAATTCATTCATACTTAGCTTTTCTTGAGATAACCTGAGGACATACATAAAAAAGGGTGACATACAAAGCACATTAAGTGAGTAAAAAAGTTATAACATGAATAATACAATAAATTTTTGGCAATATATATATATATCAATGGAGAATAAGAGAAACATGAACATAAAGGCATTATATATCATGATCATCATAACAAAGAAAATGTGGAAATAACTTAAAACATTGCATCATTAACATAAAGGAATCCGGTAAACCACTATCCCAACATGATGGAAAAAATATCTACAAAGGGGTTAGGCAATCCTATATCCCAACATGATGTATCATGATACTAAAAATTTTCCAATGCATTGGAGCACTATCAAGTCACACCCTTCATAATCATTTCAATGTCATGCTTAAGTGTGACACGTAGATCATATAAAATGGATTCATTCAATATTATCATTTATTAAAAGATAATGGAGTGTGGAATGAATAAATAAATGTCTATAATAAATAATTATATGTTGATAATTGTTAAAAAAAACATTATAGAGAAATGGGCATGGTATTCACTACATGGTATTTTTGGCACGATAAATAACGGTGCAATTTTGGTAGCATAACGACGTGACATAAAAATTCAAAATAATGTTTATTAGAGAGAAATGGGTATCTCATAATATATACATGAAATTAAATTTCAGGGGGTCATAAGAATATATTTCCTAACATAATGAATTTTTAAATAGAAGGTACATCATTATAAAAAGACATGAAGAAAGAGGAGATATTGAATAACTCTTAAGAAATTTTGGCATTATAGCAGGTGTACATGAAAGGGATTGATGAGGGAGATAGAGGTATATGATAATAAAAAAATAATAAGAGATGTATGGTGGATGTTTCAATACATATCCCATCATTTTTAATTCAAAATTAAAGGGTGTAACAATATAGTGAAACTTCGATAAAAATTAGAAATAAAGGAAACCCTTACATTGATGTGTGATTGAAAAGTCTTGGAAGAGGATTATGGGGAGCTTGGAAGAACCTTGGGATGACTGTAGGGAGTGGAGAAAAGTTTGAGGATGAGATTCAAAGAGTTTTAGTGAATATAAATGGGTTCTCCCACGGTTTTATATAGGTAGTGAGTGGGAAATTATTTAATATTTCACAAATTTAGGTTATAGAATCTATATAATTAAATGTTCAATATGACAAAAATTTCCATAGTTTTTGCCAATTGTTTTTTCCAAAGAAGTTTAACAATCTTATTTTATATGTCTAGTGGAAATGAATATTAAAATATTATCCTTTCTTTTGTAGAGGTGAATCACATTATGAAAGAAATGATTTTAATGTCATAAAATATAGTATACATGTTGAAAGATTCACTATGAATTCATAAAATATGTAAAACAAATATGAAATCACAATATTATAATTTTAAAACATATATTATTCAAAATAATACCCACTATTGTATTTATTGCATCCTTTTGGGGTCATTATGATGTCATAAAACAAATTTTTTATTTATACGATATTTAATTTTTACCCAAAAATTTGACCATCACAGATAATTATGAAACATTCACTGTTGGATAATTTCATCATCCCAATTCCAAAAATAATTTTAATTTTATCTAAATATTTTTTCAAAAATGTGAATTTTCACATTGAAACTGAAAATCGACATTTATTGAAAATTCACAGGTTTTAACAAAAACAGTTTTCAATCCTTAATAAAAATTACATTTAACTTTATAAAAAGTATACAATAATTTATTATTAAAAAATATAATTTTATATTAATATATTATTTAAAAATTTGTTATTTCAAAATTTGATTATTTCCTTAAGATACTTTTTTAAATACTCTTTTTGTTTTATTAAAGGAAAATATAACTCTTAGCAAACTGATTACCTAATCATTTACAAATAATGAACTGATATAATCAGTATTCATAAGAATTGTTTTTGTAAAATTATTAATAAAAACCATTGTTTGATATAATAATGTATATATTTCTCAAAAGTACCATTTTTACTTGACGAATCAATTTCTCAAATTCATCAATTTTTATGAAGAAATATTCTCATAAAGGAATTGATGGAGTAATAAATATATCTTGAAAAATTATTACACAATAAGTAACTAATAAATTATTACACAACCCATTATTACACCCGAATAAGACCTAAGATTATGCTCTATAATGGTGACAGACTCATGGGTAATCTCGAATAACATCGCTTGGGTGGTAGTATTTATGAATGTGCACTTCTCCCATAAGAGATTCAATTCAAACATAATGTGTTGAAGCTCAGCTTGAGCTTGGTCAAGAGAGAAGAGCAGTGACACTACCACCATTCTGAGCTCTGAAAAATGTTCTTTTTATATCCTGAGTTTACTGGATGAGGCCATCCTATCATTTTTTTGTGTTGAATGGATTTAAAACATTATATTTATATCATTTTTGTGATCACTGTTCAACAACTATATTATCAATGGCGATGATCCTTTATGTTCATTTAAACCCCATAATAATAATAAAAAGTTCTTGCGCTTTTATATCTATAATACATTAAATGAATGGGTATTTTATTCATAAATGATCGGGTCGTTACACATTACATAATTTTTTTTTGAAAATTGAAATAAAATACTGAATATAACATTCAATTATTAAAAAATAAAAATAAACATTGAATCTCTTACATCCAAATTATCATTTCATGTTTAGATATTTAGTGAATCAAGGCACAATATAAACTAATAAATACAATAACTTTCTCAACTAATGGTTACTTGTTTCCATTATATATAAGAAAATAATTAATTTATGATTAGTCATCAACATATCTACAAAATTGTTCCATGAATACTATCATTATTAACATTTCATATGTACTACTTTTCATCATAACCTGGGGAGTAAAAAAATAAGAAATGGGTGAGATCAAGGGCCCAGTAATTGAAACATATTATAAATAAAATAATGGAAGAAATATTACGGAAAGAATATTTACAAGACATTAATCTATAATCAAATTGATAATGATATCATAATATATCCATTAAAATTAATGATAACTTAGATATCAATAACAGTGAAGTCATTCTAATTTAATCAATAATTTTTTACTTCAAAAAAATTTATTCAATTCCTTATTTACATAGCATATAGTTTATAGTCAAGACATATTTCTTAACTGGTAATTTATACACCGAATAACAAAAAATATTTTTTATCATGGGGAATATTAATTCATTCAGGGGATATATTACTTTAGTCCCCACCCTTCACATAATTACATCCAATGAATACACTATAAGAGCCGAGAAGACCTTTTAGACAATTATATCATGAAAAATGTTTTGAAAAAAAAATCCCTGTAATGAAGGATATATAATATCAATACATGATAAACCTATTTATCTTCCAACAATTATAACTAATTTCATCACATTTTCCAATATCAATAAATGGATACCCTGATAATTGCCCCACCTGACAAGGAATGTGGAAAACAAATAATACATAGTCAACTTGCCAACAATCTTATGTATTGGAATAATAATATATGGTATTCAAATTATTTATCACATGTCAATAAAAGGAGTAAAATGATCATAACCTATATGGAGAATCAAGTTGGATGGTCAGACACTGAATAATTAATAGGCTAATAATCATCTATATCATAATAGAAGTATATAGAACACCAATAATTTTCCAATGTCAATAAAGGAAATTTTCTTAGCTTTACATAAACCAATATGAAATATTTAAAATTTGATGTTCATATCATATAGGTAAATACATATATAGCTTTGATAATATTGTGAAAACAATATCACAATTCTTTGAGAAAAATAAGGTTGTTGGTTGAAAAAGACCATAACACAAGAAGTAAGAAATATATGTCAAGAAGTTATGTGGTAGGAATTTATAACCCCAAAAAATGAGAAAATACCACAAAACACAAAACAATGGAAGAATATAATCAACAGATATGAACATGTTCAATTAAATTTTCATCATTCAATGATCAAATATCGTGTTACCAAAAAATATTACCACTGGGGAAACAACTAAGTAAATAGTCAATTGAATAAAGGAATATGATATTACTAGTAAATTCTATGAAATATAAAGAGTATGATAAAAAATATTCTTGTTTAGTGAATACACCTTTAAAACACAACATGTTTTTTAAAATTTATTATTCCTCTATGAATCGGATTTGAGACCAACAAAACCAATACGGATTTAGAAACATTTGAATTAAATCCCCATGAGAGATAGGTACTGAAATTGATCTAAATAATTTAAAATTAAAATATAATTCATGGTATTAAATTTCAAATAGCTAGTATAGACACCACCAAAATTAAAATAGGTACATAATAACAAACATGCCTTAAATAGTGGAATTTCTTATAAATACCCTTACCTTGGTCCTGATTCATTTTGAACATGAAAAAAATGTCATGAAATATTAAATTAATTTAGTTTGATATATATAAAAGAAATATATTCATAACTATAACCATTTATAATCATCATTTATAATCATTCTACACAAACACTTTTATTAGTTTTTTTTACTTATTTTTAAAGATTAGGTGTAAGTGATCTTTATCACATTGAACTATTTTTGTTAAATAGGTTTTGGTATATATTATTTTTTTCAATTTTAAACACTATCAGATAATATATGATACATTATTATATGTTTTAATATAGTTTATAATGATATAATTTTATTCCATGGTAGTTTTGGTAATGATTTATGTGGTTGAAATCGACGAGGTTCATGTTTTGTTGTTTCTTAATGAACAAATGATGATTTCTTAGACACTGAGTTAAATATTCATATAACCTTATAAAAACATATTATAAATGTTTATATAATATTATACCAATAAAAAATTTATAATAGTCATACATGATATAATTTTTCATCTTTGTTCGACAAGGTGGGTAAACCATTCCAATTAGGAGCCGACCATGATTAATGGAAGATTATGAGACAATTTAGTTGTACTATCATGAAATAAAAATATAAATTATATAAAATAGTGTTTCATAGTTTGATATATAATTATTTTAAGGAATATTAATATGAATAAATGGATATGAAAATCCTACATGATTTGAATAAAAAAATATCCTACTTGCACACTTATTTTAGACGATTAAACTAATGCAGATTGTTTAATGATCTTATCATTAAAAGGTTCTTCAAAGTTTTGAAAAATAATATTAATGATATCATAAAATATTATTTATCAAATAATACCATCTATATATCCCCCCTTCCATGGAGGTGAAGGAAAAAAACATGTAGCATCGTGGAGGCGGTAGTTCACATAACACACGAACGACCGTTTTGTTTTTCTTAATGGATGGGTTATATGAATAAAAATGATAAGAAATGTAATATAATATAATTAATGTATGTAAGTGATCATAATATAATTATTTAAATATGGAAATAAAAATTTAAAAGGAATAAAAGAAATAACAAAAGATATGTTGTTCAAAATACTCACATCGGGGATTCGAATTACCCCACGATGTATCCCTAGAAATGATGTCCTTGTGAAAATTAATTGAAAAAAATATGATTTTTAACATGGGAAAGGTTTATAAAAGTATATAAATTTCATAATATCAAGGATATGTTTTATATATAGGTGTGTCTTGAAGTGGTGAATATGTGACCTTTTATAAGTGAAGGGATATATAGTTTTTGGAGTAAATTTTTTATTTTAAAAAATATAATGAAACTGTTCATGTTTCAAAGGAATAAAAATGCATACAACAATAGAGTAAAATTATTTTGGGATGAAAATAATTTCAACCACTACATTATGAGAAAACATTAAGTGTTTTAAATCTTTTTTGTCAATCTTTTTTATTTTTTACACAAATTTACATTTACCCTATTTATTACATTATATCCTTACTAATTAATTCTAATAGAGAATTTTTTTATTGATTTATTTTTCTAATTTTTCTTTTTTAAAAGAAAAATTTTAAAATTATTTTAACTGAAAAATATACTGGTTTGAAAATGTAATTCAAAAATAAAGAGACATAAATTTTTAAAAATATTTTTTAATAACATTTTTAAACAATATATTTATATATAAAATTAAATAATCATGGATATTGATTTAAATGAAATAAATTGAATAATGAAAAAACTAATATGAGGATTACAAGGGAATCAAAAATCAAATCTTATGTTAAAATACTCAATTCAATGAATATAATAAAGATGTTTTTATATTAATGTAATAATTCAGTTAGTTAAAAATATATATATATATATATAGGTTTTGCATGTTAAAAAAAATACACTAGAGTGAAAATTTTAATTCCTATCATTTTTATTTGATTAATTTAAATATTTATAAAATATAAATGTCAGACTTTTATATCGGTGGAGACATACAAATTACATGTAATGTGAAAACAATATTTTTCATCTGAAAATTGACCTTTTTGAAATATATATATATATATATAAGTCAATTTTGATATTAGGAACTGAGAAATAATGTTTAATTTTATTAATTTAAAATTATAGAAATTATATATTCATTTTTTAATAAAATGATAAAGATTAAGTGAAACCCGTTTTAATTGGAAGATGATGGTTTCCAATACTAACTATTATTATTATTATTTCATATCATTTAACAACTAAATTGTTGTTAACTAATAATTAATATCAAAAATAATATATCATTAAAATTGTGTTTTTGTAAATATAAATTCATATCACATAGAATGGTTTTTTAGGAAAATTAGTTTCTGAAAAATAATAGATCTTATGATACAATTTAGGTAATCTTATTAAATTTCATTCGTACTAAATGTATCCTTTATTTTTGTTATACATATTTTTCATAAATTGGTTATTATGATTCATTATCACTAATTCAATGTCTAGGTTTTAACAACCATGTTTAAATATTTATATTTTATCTAAATATAATGGGGCATCATTTATGTTTGGAGGTTTGTGTAGAGTATGTTATTGAACACATTGAATTATTTAAAGGCAATAATATATTATAATAATAGTTTTCTATTTCATAATCCCAATGTATTTATGTCATTAATCTATTGTATGGCCAAGATAGAGATAAAAAATGTTGAAGTTAAAATTCCTATGACCTAACAATGGTGGTTAGAAAAACCTATAAAAAATTTGGAACTTTTAACAGAAGAAGAAGATAAGTTTGGAGATAAATAGGCCTAGTACACCACAACAGAATGGTGTGGTAGAGTTCATGAACTAGAAACTAACTCTGAAGAAATTTTTTATGAGAGTCCACTGAAGAATTGCGAAGTAATATGGGGCTGAGTTAGTTAATATCAAAATAGATACCATTTAAAAATGCATTTCTTCTCTTATGGAATAGTACATTGTGGAATTTATCTGGAAATGTAATTAATCTGAACATAGAAACATAAAATTTTGGCTGAATCAGTTAATATATCCATAGATTAATGACCTAAATGGTTAGGCTATAGAAGTTAGAGCACTGTAATTTGTAGTACCCAAAATTTATGAGATCTAAAATTAATATAAAGAGATATTTAGAAGTCAAAAAACCAATTCAAAGGTTTAAAGAGAAGAATAAATTCTTACTTCTAATGAACATTAGAGAAGATGACATCCCAGATGAGGAAATCCATCTCAATAACACTATAAAAATGGAGATAACAAAAACTGAAGAAATATAGCCATTTTACACAAATAGAACAATGGAGCCAACTAAGTTTCTATAAGGGAAAAGAGAATAAGAGAATAAGATGGTTTTCTATTTAAAGGAGGAAGTAAATTGTAATAAAATATAAAAGGTACATCAAGGGGTGAATGGTATTTAAAATAATGAATGTATTGACTACCCATATATTTTACCGTTGGTAGTTAAGCTTTGTATTATCCAGATTGTTCTATGTATGTTTCATCTAAAAAATATAGATGTAAAGATGAACTTACATCATGGAAATTTGGAGGAATAATTTTTAAATAAGTCCTAGATATTTTTTATGTATAATTAAAATGATAATTTTTTTTGTATAAGATAAAGAAAATTCTCTATGGATTAATGAAGGTTCCAAGCCAGTGAAATCATGAATACATTTATTTTATTAAAGAATGATTCACTCAGCGCAACAAAATAAATTAATGCAAGGCAAAGGTGTGATAATTGGATTTTTTTTATATACATCTATTATATACATCCAAAATTATATTTATATTTCATGTAATGAGTTACAAAGAAACAAAGTGACCAAGAAACAAAGGCCACTGGAGTTTAGGGATGCCAAATGTAGTGAATTCCAAGGGCTTCCCCTCAAAATAATTAAACTCCTACGACTTTAAGAAGGTGATATTACATAGAAGTTTGATGCTTGAGCGGTTATATACCAAGGATGCAAGGTTTTATCCAACCTATTTATACTCCCTCCAAGTATGGGTCACATCGATATTGTTATTGAGAAGGGATCTGCATCTCCTGACCATATATGAAATCGACCAAGGGATTGGGCCTTGACAAGGCGTGATCACAAAGTCAATCTCAACATGAGTGATATCCATATTTTCATGGTTAAACAAAATTTACCCATAGATAATGGCTTGGGTCTCAACCTGTAGTGAGGTTCCATTACCATATAACGTAGTTAAGGAAAAAACAACACACCCCTAGGTTTCCTAAACATGTCCCCCACCTCACTTGTCACCTGATATGCAGGACCCATTCATCTTGATCCTTAAACCTATATTGGGAGGGCACCCACAAACTCATTGTTCCAATGGACTCGTGTGGTAGAGATGGACTAGAGAGATGCTAACCTACATCAATCACAACGAAGGAGATTACCACCAGTTATCAATCAATGTGACCAAGTGCACCAAGAGGTTCCATATTCTAAAAATGATATACGTCACTATGTGTAGCGATCCATTGTATCTAGACTAGATTCTAGCATGCCACAGATAACAACATCCCCAACTAAGCACAATGGACCTCGTCCTACTTTCCAGACCTGAATTGTTCATCCTGTGGAACCACCTATCCACGAACAATGAATTATCATGTTTATGGGATGATAGAGTAGTAAGGTCCCTAAAGAAAGTCCAGGCATGACAACCCATTATCCTTTACAGAAGAGGTGATCTATGCATTCCTCTTGATGTATTCTACAACAATGTAATTTGGATGAAAAATTGATACCCACCATCTTGATGTTAACATCCATAGGATGTGCATGATTTATTGTCCTTCAGGTAAGAAATTTATACATTGAACATATTCTGTTGCACCATACCATGACATTCCAACTGTCAAGTTTATCCTCAAGGGATGAAAATCTACGAATGTCCTGGGTCATAAAGATCCCGGATGTAGAAGGAGTGAACAAAAACTTATCTAGTTACAAAATGATGAAAATAAAATTGAATATTGAATGATTTTCCTCTTCCAAGACATTCTTTATAAATATAGGAAATGGATTTCTATCTTGAAAGTGATCGTTGGAGTACCGAATACAGAGAAATAAATAATAGACCTTCCAAGTTAAGATACTAGAAGAGAATATCCCCTTTTCCACCTATACAATGAGAATTCTGTTAGAGGGAAAGGATAAGTGGGTAAATAATGAATGAAAAAGGAAATCCATGGTCTCTACTAGATTCTTTACCCACCCAGTTGTGGGACACTATCCAACCCCGTAGTGTTCATTATTCGATTATTTCCCATTTGAACTCTTCATGCATGTAGTGAGTCATGTTGTTAAGACTCCAAATGTTGATACCTCAATCAAGAATTGTCCTTTCCATCCAATCCCATGAGACTCAATTCTTATTTCCTTCTGAGAGAGCGTCCCAAATTAATCTTGGTATGATCATGTCAATAGAGTTGATGAACCCTTTTGGAACATTGAGGGAAGCCTGCGCATGGATGGGAATAGCCGACAGGACAATGTTGTCCAATGAAATCTAGCACTAGGATGATATGTAATGGTTCATCTAGATTAGAACGGGGCCCATAATTTTTATAGAAATATCATCAATGTTATAGAAGTAATGTCATCATGAGGATATTTTTGAAAAGAGGTACTCCCCTAGGAAAGGATCCTCAATAAATTTTTAGAATGATTCATAGAGAAGTGGTCGGACATGAAGAACACTTGTTGGGGATATAAAGGTTTATTTGGGGCTTATTTATCACCTCCCCAATTTAGTAACAACACTTCCCAAGGATCCTATTGAAATAAATAACTGAGAACCTTCCACCATCAATTAGCATAATGGGGTGGTCCGCATTCATAAGATGGGAGATAGGATGGAAATTCATTTTCCTATGATAATGTAACATTTCTCCATTGGACATGCCTATATTTATGAGTCAACTGACATTGTCTTGTGAAAGGATGGAGATACATGGAGAGATTGGGTCCCCCTACTGAATCCCATGTGTAGCATTAAAGAAACCATGAGTCCCCCATGAATGAAACTGTCTACCATGAGGAATTGAACCACATTAACATGAGGTCTATAGCTAGAGGAGAGAACCCCATAGCTTTCAACACTCTATTGATAAATCCCCATTCAACCCAATAGTAAGCCTTGTTTATATTCAATTTATTTTTCATGTTAAAACCATGAAACATAATGTTGGTGTCCCGTAATATTTCATGTGGTAGGGTTATAACACCATGAATATAGAGACCTTTTATAATGACATGATGTCCAATGGATGCCCACCAGGGGATATGTGAGGACAACCTGGAATGAATGATGCTCACCAGGATCTAATAGGTAATGTTTAATATTGTCAATGGATGGTAATTCGTGATGTAGGAGGGGTCCTTGATCTTAGGGATGAGCACTAATGTCATAGCACCAGCCATATGTGTAATGCTACCTCGCTGAAAGGAGTCTTGGATACCTGAATTGATATCTCCTTTGATCATGTCTCAAACACCCCTATAAAATGAGCCTGGGAAACTATATAGGCAAGGTGAACTCTTGGGGTTGAGTACTATATAAGTCATATGTATTTATTTCTAATTCAGGATCACCTCAAAATAGTCACCATAAAAAAATATTAAGAGAGATAAAATAATATAGGGTGTCAGTTCTATCTCATAGATACTACATTTGAAAGTATATTAATCAGTTTGAAATGGCTCGATATAATATAGTCTCAACCTCTCTTGATTGACACCTAGAATTATCCTTGATTTATATGATAAAAATAGAATATGTGGTCCGACATATGGAATTTTTTCCATTTCCATCATCCATTATTAGTTTAATATATTCATTGGTGATTACTCAATGATTATAACTTTTATAGTGGGATTTATGATCCGATATAATCAAATCCAAGAATATAACATTAGGAGGATGTAAAATGAATCATTTGATACTTGAAGTTAAATAAAGATAAAAATTGTGATTTTAGGAAGATGGATCATTTTAAGATTATATTGATTCTTTAATAGTTGAGGATTCTAGCACCTAGATTAAAATAACTGGGTTTTTGGTCACCTTTGGAGTAATTATAATTAGTTGGATTTCATGGATTCAATTAGTGGTTACTTTTCCTACAACAACATTTAATTTTAAATATCTACAAAAATAGTGAAAGAGATTATATGTTTTAATCATTTATTAGAGCATAAAATATTAATCTTGTGGGTTGAGTTTCTTTACTATGATTTTTAGATTGAAATTGATTTAGCTCAAAAATAGTTATTCCATTCATGAATAAGGCATGTTGACATGAAAAATCACTACCATAAAAACATGATAAAGGAAAAATAGATATATTTAAATATGGTATCTAGATTAAGATTTCTTGTGCACATGATCATTAATGTGTTAGTCCAATAATGCCAATAGAAACCCTATTCCTATATGGGACATGGGTGGACGTAAGGATAAATGAACACAAATTTCAACATAAGGAAGATTGTGAATGTTTTTCCAAAGTATTAGAGAGTTTTACAAAGGTTCCCTATATAAGTTTTTAAATGATATAATGTAGTGAATTAGAAGTCTATTTTTGAATTCCCAAGATATAGGTAACCAGATGGATTGAACAAGACCATGGTTCAACCTGACTTTTAGTGAAAAGGTTGTAAAATCCCTCCAATGGATGGTATGGATATTAGATAGTTATATCATTCAATGATTGTATTAACTATATGGGGTCCAAATATTTTGAATTAGTGTTACTAAAATTGTGTTATGGGGTTTTTTATCATGTTATGTTGTCTTGGTTACATTTTTATTATAGATCTCCAATAAAAATTTTAAATTGAGGGACCTCTACAAATATAAACTATCAATGAAACTAAAATTTCTAGTTATATTCTTCATTAATAGTAATTTAATTTCCTCATCCAATTTTATTTTCATATTTGGAAAAAAATCCTAGAATCACATAAGTGTTAATTGATGGGATCTTTCATTAACAATTATTTTATTATTTGAAGTTTAATTATTTTAACATTTGATATTAATGAGAATTATATCAGTGTTTTTTCCAACGATATCAGATATATTATACATACAATATAGTTTCTTGCCTCCTTTACTTAATCATTATAACTTGAATATTTTTCAGATTTGTGTTCACTTGAGTTAGAGTGAGGTTTGACTTGGTGTAGTGGTTAAGTTGTGTAGCTTCCAATTTTATTGGGTACACAAATATTGGTGGAGTACTTTCTAATGACATAGTTTTTTACTACATGGAATCATCTGAAGGAATGTTTCTAGAGATAATATTATGTGGAGTATTCTCAATAAAAATTACATGTTGATAATTTTATTACTTCTACCAATAAAAATTTCAATACCTCTACATATTCACAATGGGTGAGGTAATAAATAGTGGAAGTCATGGGTAGTGGTTCAACTTATATGGATCTCATTGTGATATCCTGAAATTTGAACATCTCTCCTAAAATATTTATTAAAACATATACTTATTGAAGTTTAACTTGGGTTTGGATAAGGGAAAGCAGTAGTGATGCTACCTAAATTGAAATAACAAAACAATGAGCCTCATATAAAATAATTCTAATTCTTAATTCCATATCTTCTCCCTTTAGATAAAAATTTATCAAGGTTTAATTCAATTTATACTCACTATATAAAATACTATTTAAGTATAGTCCCATCACATGATTACAGTATTTTATTATACCAAACTCATTTAACAAACCTTATAATTAAATAATTTATCCTAATTAAAAATTTTACACAACAGATTAATATACACTAAATGATTGAATATGCACAATAACAATATCTATCAAATGTATATATATTTCTAACAACCATATGAAAGTCACAATACCATTTCTAATTCCAATACATAACCATATCTAATTTATTAAAATTTATTAGTATTATTCGTTACTTTCCTTCTCAATATTTCCATTGTATTTCTATTATTTTTATTATTTCTGTAATTATCCTTGGAGTTATGATATTAATTGAAGAACATAAGGATGCATTATTCATGGTTTTAATGATTTTAATATACTTGTGGTAATATACCTATTAGTTTTTTCTAATTAATTCCATATAATTTTAGTTTAATAAAAAATTTCAATTAATATTATTTTATTTTATTATATTTTATGAAATATAATTTTTGTCAAGGTATCATGATATTCCATGTAAGACAAGTTATATAACAAATATGAATTATTAAAATGAATACCAAAGAAAAAAATATGATGTGTTACAATCTCCAACATTAAAACCATCACATCAAAATTTTATTTCATGGATGAAAATAAATGAGGGTTTGTTTTTCTTATTACTTTTTCGGGTTCCTATATGATATCCCAATAAATATAATTTTACCATAGTGTTTTGACATGGTGAGTATTGTCATTTCACAATACGTTAACAATATGATACAATATCTCTTTTAGTTTTACATCATAATATATATCATAATTTTGTATTATAACCATTAATATTAGTAAATTAGATGGATCTAGTAAATACATCCTCAAGAGGGATATATAGAACACATTGCGAACTTGTGAGGGATAGGATGGAAGTTATTGTTGATATCCTAAATTCCCCTAGATATCTAAAATCCTGAAATGGTCAATATATATTAGTTTTAATATGATATTCTTCAAAAAATATAACAATCCACTTCCTTGGTGATATTTAAAGGAATAATTTATCTCAAACATTAAAATGAAGATCATAATTGTAATTATCAATATATCTATTTTCTCTATTTTATGTTTATTTAATATATCATAAAATATTTTAATTCTACTCTTCATTAGTTAAGAAATATTTTTTTACCAAAATATTCCACTCTCTATCTTCATTAGAAAACATTACTGTTATGTATCTATTCCTATACAAAGCCTTTTATGGGGTTCTTCAAATAGATGAGTGAAAATTCTTATTGCATGAGAAGAAAACCAATGGAATATGATGATCCTATCATACATTAAAATAAATAAATCAATATCTCAAAAAATATTCCAAATTATAAATGGTCCTTTTATAATGACCATAATATTTTACGATGATAAACTATAATAATGTTTTTAGTTTTATGCAATGCTTATTGAAAAATTATCTAAAACATTGAAACAAACATTATTTATCATCCAATATAATTTAATGTGGTTATTCATATACCCTTAATAAAATTTTATATATATCCTGGAAAGTTGATAATTTGAGAAATCATATCTAATAGAAATGAACCAATTTGAATCTATAAGATAATATATTAAAACCCATATAGAAGTGTTGTATTTAGAGTTATCAAGAAAACTGTTGATGAAATTAATAGTGACTTTATAAAAATTATAAATTTTTATGAAAATTAGTTTCATCAACCAAAATGGGTTTTTACATTCCTCCTTATGTTTCTAGCAGACTAAGGATCATTATGTATACTTTGTATTCTCTATCATAATGTTTCCCCACCATAAGTTCTCCTTGAGATATATATACATCTTTTTTCATCATTAGTTAATAGAGAATAAATGGATATGTTCATCATAACAATATTATTATTTAGTCCATAAAGGTATGTGACACATATTCCTCTTCCAAATAATACAAACCCATTTTTTCAGGGTTCAAATCTGTAATATATCTTACAATTTTTATATCTCTTTATCAGCCTTCTATGCCTCCTTGACCTTCACTTCGATAGATGGTATATTTTTTTAATAAAGGAATGAATGAATCCTTTATTTTATGATTTATATCACCCTAATTTGTATATATATGAACATTGGGTCTCATTTAGTACTTATCATGGATAAGGTAGAGAAATAGTATTTTTATAGAGCAACAAGGACCTTGTTTTCCTTCCTAGGATGGTAATGTATAGAGAAAAAATAATCCTTTCTCAACTCTAGCCCTATCCTTTATCATATGTTCAAGTAATTATGAGTAAATATATACTTCAATTACCAATGATAACAATATATTTTATATAATAATAATAATATAAAATTATAAAAATAATTATAAAAAAATTACCACTGCTGACTCCAAATCATATATCGTGAAATATTTAGCATGGGACAGTAATTTATATGAGGCATAAGCTATAATGTTTTATGTATTCATAAGAATATAATCCAAGACCTTGATTGAAGCACCACTATGTATCAAATCCCTTCACCATAATAGAGTAATTATGGAATAGTTTGAGTGACCAACCTATTTTTATGAACATAGAAATTGTATTCACACTCGTTAGTTTGGAGAATTTTTATTCCCTTCCAAGAAACATTATTTAATGTATTTTATATTTATTATTAATTTATCAAAAATAATTAATTATATCATGATAATATAAGATAAATGTGGATATATATTATAGTTTTATTCTAGACCATTATCAAAACACCTATATCTTGGAATTAACAACAAATAAAACATAGATTCTGATCAGCTAACCCAAGAAAGGTGATTTTTCATATGAAAAAATAAAAAATTAATAAATTTGGATAAAAATTTCTGAGTTGAGAATGTCCAAAGACAATCCTAAATTTATCTTTAAGTTCTTATTTATTATTGGAATATATGAATTATCATCAATATTTACTTCTCTAATCTTTTTTAGATAATGTAAAAATATTTAGTTTCTTAGTTCCATAATGATATCTTTGGTATTTTTAAGTAAAAAAGAATGAGTATGAATTAATAATTATATATATTATTTGAATGGATATATTTGGTATATCCACAAATATAATACTTAAGTTATGATATATGTATTGAAGATCCACCCTCGAGAATTATTGATCACAATGATGAGGTTCAAATAAATCATTATTATGCAGAAAATAATAGGTTTTCTTGTTTTTGAACATTCTAAGATTCTAATACTAAATTTGGAGAAACATTTACCCATCACAATTATAAAAAAATAGGATTGTTTCAGCCCTTTATGAAGAATATTGTGTGTATAAAAATCATAAAAAACTCTCCTGAGGATTCTTTTTTAGTTTTTTCAATCAAATAGGTACAATTCTAAAAGAAATATTTAATATATATATTACACTCAGTCTGAGTTAATTTGAAAATTCAAGATATCTATTAGGGTAATTAACATTGAACACATTAGAAAATATATCAATATATTACTCCATAATTGGAATATATTCTATGTTGAATTTCTCCATCAGGGATTGTGTTAAATATTCCACATTGTTACATATATAGACCCACATTAATGAATTTGTTTCCATTGAGGGTTCATAGTCATCGTTAAATTTATATTTTGTCATTGGATTATTTTATATATGATACAATATTTCCTTATCTTTGGAAGATATATGTTTACTAAATAGAGCAATATAATCTATGCATGGTATCTTATCAAATTTTATGTAGGGAAGAATAACTATATTTTCATGTTGAACCTTCTGATAAACCCCAATCATTGAATATTTATATACATGAAAATTAATCTTTGTTGCACTAATTTTTTTATTGATAACTCAATATCTAGTCTTTTTGGGGGTGTTTTAATAATCTTAGTGTACTTACTACAAATGGACTAATGAATTGAGCCATCATCATGTATGGAATTTAGAGTTCCTAATTAGATAATAATTTTAATTTTCAGAAATTACTTTTTATAATATATATCTAGGGTACAAATTATACAATGTTATCTTAGTTACATTAGTTTTGTAGGTTTTTTTATTAATACTCCTCTTTATGCACTCAATTGGTTTATTTTCCTATAAAATTCCGAAATTTTTTACATTTAAAACATTGAATTTTTAGAGGTTCATTTTTAGGAAAATTATTCCCCTATTTTTTGTTAATCTCTCTCATTATATCTATTTTAAAATAATATTTTTATTCAATATTTTTCTATAATAAAAAATTTTAATTTTTCCATCATAAAAAATTTACCTGTGGTTCGTTCCATACTTTTTCCACGCAGTTGTTTAATTTTCATTATTTATTGAATGTAATCGTTCATTCTTCATGGAATCGCCATTTTCTTTTTGTTATCCAAAAATATAAAAATATATTAATAATATCTAATATCGATTTCCTCCTTAATTAATCATCAAAAATTTCTTAAAATCTATCAAAGTCTCTAATAACTATTGATTTTCAAAAACATGGATTTATGATTCTAAACAATCTATTGGTTTAATTTTATGTGGAATTGTGGAATCATATTAATACCATGTAGTTCCCAATAAGTTATATTAGTATAAATCAATACATTGATCCAAATTTCTTGGATAAAAAAGAATTAATTAACTATTTTTTTGGGAAGAGTATAAGGAAAATATTTATTACTATTTTTTAAAACCCCACCTTATTTATAGATTATAATTATTCTCTTTTCCCTTATATTCTAGAATAATGACTAAAATTTATCAAATTTACCTTCATGTTGATAAGTTAATATAAGAACATTTTTATTATCTAAATATTTTATAAAGGAAAATATGTTTTTCTATCATGTTTATCCAGTTATCAGTTATTGATAGAATGTATTAAGACTTGAAATAATATATTAATAATATTTTTAAATAATATAAATATAATAATACAGTTAGTAATATACCACATGTTTCTAATGTGGTTGAATGAATCCTTGGGGAAAGAAAGATATAATTGGAGAAATCATATTAATGTTTTAATGTATCATGATCCAAAGTGAAGAAGATAAAATATGTTCTGAAATAAAATATTAAATAGATATTCACTTATATTTAGAAAAATTTGTTATATTCTAATGATCTATTGAATAATATCTTTCTCAATTTAAATACTTTCATGCCTGTTTTTTGTGATAGTTTTAATATAACTGTGATGAGTAGTGAAAAAACTATGAATATAGAAAATTAATCTAATAAAAATAATATTAGTTCTATAAATATAAATAATAAATAAATTAAGTCTAAAAATGTAATATATAATGTTAAGTGACATAATAAGTATAAAACTTCATCACAGAAAGAAATTAAAAAATTAAAATATCATGGAGATAATTATTTGAAGATTAAATTTTATGAAAATTATAATTATGAAAAGAAATAAGAATGTATTCGATAATGGAGAATATTTAAATAAAACAAAGTAATTCATGTTTTAAAAATGAGATGAGATTAGTTGAGAGAAAGGTAATGGAATACATGTATCACCATTTGGGAATTAAGCTGGTCTTTCTTGAATATTTTCTATTTTTAGCTACTATATGTGATGTGGCGTGTAGGGAATTCTAAAAAATGAATTTTTAGTTATATTTAATAAATTTAAAAAATCTTATATGTGTTGGAATGTAATGTTTTAAGGGGATAAAACCCAGTCAAAGAAGATAGTTCATAAAGAGATAGAAAATTTAATACATTTAATGAAAAAGAAACTCTAAATGATGTTAATATAATATCTAACTCTCTATGTCACTTAGATAATTAATTAATAAGCATTTTAATGAATAATTTATTGTGAATAACGATAATATTTTTTAAAAGTAGAATGAAAGAGAATTTGAGAAAAATGTAATCGATAAAGTGTCTTTGAAATTGAGTTTAATAACACATGACTAGTGATATAAGGTTTCACGATGGATTGGGGAATTTTAGAGATGTTTCACTTTAATTTGTTAATAGAAGATCCGCAAAATTAATGGAATCAACTAAATTGAAATTGGAGATTAAATTTTTATGTAAATGATTACTCTTTATTGATGGAACAAAACATAACCTTCTCACTATTTTTCAATAATATAAAAAATGAAATGGCATTATGCTTTAGAAAGATGAGGGTTTGGATAAAATAATAAATTTTATATAAGATTTATATCATTAAATACATAGACATATTTATCAAATGATAATGATAGTGTTAACTCAATGGGTAAATATTCATTGTATATTATTTCTAAATTGAAAAATGAAATGTAAATTATTTTTATTAAAAAATTGCAATATTATAATGTATTTACATAAAAGATAAATTAAACCCTTGAACATTTTACATTCAAATATTTGTAAATTTAAGAAAAATAAATCCACTAATAGTGATAAATACTAGATCACATTCCTTGATGAATTTACATAGATCACATGTATCATGTTCAAGATAAAAAAATTAAAGGATTGAAGTGTTTTAGAAGATTAAAAATAATTATACAAATGGAATGATGTTATTACATAATAGGTTCCACTAAGATAATTTATTTATGTATTGATGTGTAAAATAAGAAAAAAGTAAGATAAGTATAGAATTCATTTTGAGTGTTATGTATTATATACCTTACAAAAACAGTTTCACCATGTAGAAGAATCAATGTGGAATTGATTTTCTTAATCCATGATATTGGAACACGAAACTCTTAATTTATTGTAGAGTCATTTGAGTATGTATCCACATGAGATATATGAAAGTAATCCCCCAATAATGTGGTACATAAAGCTGGTTAGTTTCTCTTTCATCATCAATGTAAAGGGGTTAAAAATGAGAATTTTTAATAGAGTAGGTGTTGATACAATATTCCTTAGATATCCTTGTAACATAGATATATATCACTTCATCAATAAATAACTCAAAAATATTTTTTATTATGATTATGTGAAGGTTATAGATACTTAATTAATTGGATTAATCAAATCATATCTAATTGGATAATTTGAAAATGTGATCAAAAATAGGGGTCAATCTATATAGATACCTATTCATTTAAAATAATAATCACTCTCTTCATTATAGAACATAGCCCTGTTATACTCACCATAGTGAAAAAATTTAATAAGGAACAAAAAATATTTATATGTGATGCTCACCTGAAAATAGATGACAATATCCTAGGTGTATAGTAGTTGTTATCCCCACATAAAATATATCCATTTATATCAAGATTAATCTATAAGAGAGTTAATTTCCTAGAAATTTTTACAATTTCTTCCACTAATATGTTTGAAGCAAGAACCAACGTGTAATACAATAACATAAACTAGTCTTCCAAAATAAAAATCACTTTGAAGGCTTGAGCCACATAAGGAAAAAAAGATGTGATGTTCTCCATTTTTTACTTCAACCTATATCTTGTCGATTATCTAATAAAAATATTTTTTCCTTCATAATAGTTACAACATTATCTCTAACCTCATATTTTATTTGAAAACTCAATTTCAATTTCACCTAGACACTAAAAAAATCAGAGATATTTTCCTCCATTTCTTATTGCACTATAGATTAATCAGTATTATCACATGATTTTATTCTTGATAATAGATCTATTTAAAATAAAAAAATACATATATTACATGTTTTATTAATTATGTTTTATTATTTTTCCATATTCAAATATCAAGCATTTATTCACATAATTATCATCTTCTTTATTTTCATTGAATTTACAAAAGATTCAAATGTTCATTAAATTTCTGAGTTCTTTTTCATTCATTTATTTGTCTAAATTTTTGTAGGTATATGATAATAAAAGATAAATATTTTTAATTTAGTGTTATTGTTTTGAAATTTAAAATAATTTGAGATAATGTTTTTTAATTAATCAATTTTGATAGAATATTGATATTTTGATCATGAATTTTTATAATCTATTACAATTTTTTTTATATAAATTTATGAAATGTTTTTTATATATATCATGTAATATGATATGGATCTAGATTTCTAATTGGAGGTTTTATTTTAATCATATGAGAATACCCAAAAAATTTAGAATACATCCTCAATGAGAATTGTGGTTTTTACTAGTGAAAAAAATTAGAATCACTAATCCCTTGATTCTCCGCATATGAAATGAAAAAATTAAACTGAATTGTTTATATTAAAATAATGCCTCAATTTCTACATTAATTTTCATAACTGAAGCACTAATTTATGGCCCATAGGTCTTTCTGTATTTTTGAACACTCTTAATCGTCGAACTATATCTCCAAAACCATAATTCTAAATGAGTCAAATTTTTTTGTAAATATAAAGAATATGATGAGAAATAAGTTCATTAGTTTTCAGATGATGACGTTACTTTGTTTTGTAGGCTATAAATTATTTCGATTATAGATCATTATAATGTGAAGTGTCTGATAGGATATAAAATTAGAGTTTTATATTTAGACCACAATATAGGATAATGTTTTCTAATATAGTTGAGATTACACTGGTGTTTAAATAATTAGTATATGAATAAATTTTTTTTTGAAAATTTACAATATTATTTTGCATGAAGGGTTAAAAATTCTTCAACATTTGACGGTGGAATTTGGAGGGTAACTAACAATACCACTTAGTTATAAATAGGTGACTCTACTTATATATTTGGTTTTGAATATTTAGAGTTAATGAAGGATCTATAGCATTTGAATATAATTATTGAAGTATTATAGGATCTTACACACTATATTTAAAAATATATATACCTCTTATCCTCTCTTATTTCTTTATTTTTTTATTTTTTTTATTTATTTTTTTTGTTTCAATCTTGTAAATACATTTTTTAATTTGAATTTCAATGTCAATGAAAGTTATATTATTTTTTATAAACTCTAACTACATTCTATTGATCTGTTTTTTATGTTCCACAATTATTTCAAATACTTTTTTTAATCTCGTTTCCTTATCAACTTTAAAATGTATCTCAAGTGTGATTCATTCAAATTTTGTTTATGTGAATGAGTAAGTTTAATTTCAATATGTTATTATATGATTATATTATTTTATTTTATTCCCTATCATACACATACCTATCCATAATTCTCTTAAATTTTATGGATGATTAAACATCCATTTGGGGTGAGTCATTGGCTTGGGATATTTGACTATTTGAGAGAAAACATCATTTATTTTTTTGGAAATTTTGGGTAGAAGCCTATTTTTATTATAAAATTTAGAGACCAAATTTAATGTGGGTAGAGGGAGACCCAATACTTGTCCCTTATTCCTAAAGGCCTCGTAAATCATCATTCATGCATCATCATGCCTGTGTCACCATGTGTTGTCTTTTATGTATCATTTTGTGAATGTTGATTTGGAATGATATTCTATAATGATAAATTAATTTCATATATTCACCAACTATTATTTAATCTCACCCAACATCATGATAAATATATTATTTCACTTTAATAAATTTTTGGAACTATTTTTTCACTCTAAATATTATTTGATCTCACCTAATTCATGCTTTACATATTCATTTCATTCAACTATAAATTTATATAAAAATCATTTTGATCTATCCTTATATAAAATAAAAACCCATAAAAAGATTCCAAAAAATATTGATTCTATTATTCCATGCATGCATTATATCCTGTAAATAACTTTTTCAAGGCGAATCATGTCATCATGGGGAAAACAAGTTTACTATTTTTTAAAATCCTAATAACTTAAATTATAATTAAAATGATTATTATGTTGTTTTTTTATTAAGGTACATAAAATCAAAACTTTTCTTAAAAATAACTTTTTACATGGAAGAACGATTTGAAAAGTTGACTTCTATTACAAATAAATTATAGTTTTAACTAAATTTTATCCAAATTTAGAGAAAATATTACATGTTCATGATATCATCTATGTATACCATGTAAACTAAAATTTAATCATCCATGTGTTATGGATGATTTTACACAGCCATAGAAAAGTATTATGTATTCATTTAAGAATTATAATGAATCTTATATATGAATGTTTATATCTTTTATACCTTATTATAATATCCCTTATATGGTATTATATATATTTATGATCACTTTTAAAATCTCATATATAATAAAATAAATATTTAATGTCACTATAATATTTCAAATAATTTTCATATTCGGTATACGGGATATTATCCATATTCCATATTAATTTTTTTGGTTCCAATAAAATATTTTATAGAAACACTATCTAACATTGATTATAACAAAAATTCATCAAACAAATTTCGGACTACATGAATCACTTCCAAATATCATTTCCCCTATATATAATTCATAGTAGAAATTGATTTCATCATCTTGTATTTGAAAAAATAAACATTATTCTTAAAGGGTTCAATAATATTTCAATTTTTTTTAATCAAAACCATTAATTTAAAATTTATTATACTTTAATGAATATTTTTAAACCATAAATATTGACACTTTAGTTCAGAAAATATAACCAGAATTTGGAACCTCTTTACTCCACCTTTCTAATTGTAATGAAAATGGTAGTTTGAAGATGATTGATATTATCATATTTCAGGAAACTGGGTCATTATTTATTCATCTCAATGTTAACATGATCTATTACTGTATAGAAACAAAATAATTATTGATTCAGTCATAAATTATTTCCATATGTTGTTCATTAAGATATACCTTCTTAGAGTATTCTAATAGGAATTCATATATAGATTTAAAACTATTCTAGTGATCTCATTTGAAAAATAGATTTAAAATATTCAATAATAAGTAGTTTTCTCTGGTTACATGGTTTAAATTTTCATATCTAAATAAAAATGCATAAATATTGGGAAAAAATATGAAAACATAACTCAATTTTTTAGTTTTGTGCCTGCACTCTTATTTGAATTATAATATTCCCAAGATACTCAACTGTAAGTTATTTTGAAGGAATATCAACAATAATCTCCTTGTATGGAAAAAAATTTAAATTTAAATATACCACCAACCATATTCCCCTTCATGAAATGATATGAGATATCGATTTTATATGATTTTGAATAGTGAACACGATTATTTAATATTTTTATATCACTCTAGTTATCATAACTAATTAACAGTTGATACATAACAATAACATGCATATCCTCAAGATGATACTTTATCAAAATAATTTATATAGATCCATGTCATGTAGAAACATACTTATCTTTAGTGGAATTGAAAGTAGATAATTAAATCTTCATATAATTCTATGACACACATCTACAAATAATTAAGAATCCTTTATATTATTTGGATTCTCTATAATCAAAATAACTTTCCCAATCATCATATGTGATTAATTTATTTTCATTTTAACCTTTCTTTTCATACGAAAGGAAACAATATGATGTTTTTTACATATGTTACTGTTATATTAGATATAACAAGATGGGATTCCTTTATAATGTATTAAGACCTATAAAAAGAGTCTGAATAGTAATAATTCAAAGCCATGGGGGTGCCAAATACAGAATACCAGCAACAAAATTATTGATTATTTTTCATTATAAACCATGAAATCATCAACATTATGAATATTTACACCAACATGAATTGATTGTTCCATTCCAAAAATTTCAATAACTCATTGTAATAGTTTTCATAATAAATGAATATGTGACTTGTATTTTGGGTAATATTGAAACCCAAAATAATTTTATCTAACTATGTAAGTACATCTCAAATTTCCTATTAATATTTTTTAATATTTTTCACATAATTTCTCCACATTAATATGAGTAAAAATATCATTAATATTCATAATAAAAATTATTTATATGATGTTAATCTTATTTAAATATGTTTACGCACACAAATCATTTTCTAATTCAATAATTATTAATTACACATCATCTATGAAATACAAATATTGAGTGATTGATTATACCCATGAGGATACTTATATAATTTTCAAATATTATACATCATTATCATGAACAAGACTCCCTCGTTTATCCATATTAACATATCCATTTATCACTCCCTTCAGAAATAAATAATTCACATCCATTTAAAAATATTAATGTTTGTTTGAGATATAATTTAAAGATAAATTCTTATCTTCCAATTCATAGAAACATGTACTAATGTTTCATCAAAATCAATATTTCCAAATTGTGAGTACACATTGTACACAATTCTATCTTTTTTTCTTGAATCATCACAATTATCATTATTCTTTTTCTTAAAAACCTAGTTGTACTATTGGTGTTATTATCCTTGGGACTAGGAACATGTTCATCGTTTTTATTATTTTAAATTTTATTAATATTTTCATTCATGTATATAATCTATTCCTTGTGATCACAAGCCATAAAAAAGAGTTTCTGGCTCAACTTTTGATAATATACTAGTGCGACTTGTTGTTAGAAACTATGATCTTGAATTCACCACGATATTTTGGTTTTTATGGATATTTTTAGCATTAATATGTTTTACCAACATTTACATTGTTCTTATAGTCCTTAAATACACAAATTATATCCTAAAGTGGGATGAATCTACATCATTATTAGTATTTTTTTATCTTTATGTCTTGTAGAAGGTTTAAAAGTGAAAATATTATCCTCATCCTCATGTATGACTAGTTTTTAGTTATTATTTTTCCAAAATTGTCACATACTCACACTAAATTATCGTTTTATAATTGTTTTTGTAGAATATATATGGTCATCAATTTGGTGTATAATATGGAGACACTACAACTTTATACTTATTATTAATCATTTGACTTCATTTAACATGTTAATAATTTATAATACACTCTAAAATACCCTAAATTGTTTTAAATTTTTCTTCTTCTTTATCCACATTTCATAAGGGGTCATATCTAAAATTTTCCTCAATAATATCCATGTTTGAATAAATCTAGTTGTAGTGATAGATTTTAACTATAAATTTATTAAATTGTCTTCCGAAGTTATCATGGTTATAACTATATTAATAAAAATGATATTTTCTAATTTAAACTATTATATTTTTATGTATATTTCATGGAGTAGTAAACTCATGCATGATTCTATATTTTTTATGATATATTGTAAAATTATTTTTTAGGTATATCATTTACATTATCTCATCTCAGCCTCTTCAAAAAGCCAATATTTCATTTCATCTAGTGTATCCATACTCATAAATATTTATTTATTTATATTTTGAGACATAAATATAACTAAAATCATTCTTGTAAATGATTCATTGGATGTGATTAAATATATATCCCCATCTATTGAATTATTTAAAATTGTTGAACAAACATTAAAGTGAACCAACTCCATTTGTGTTTGAGTGTGGATCCCAAATCCCATGTGAATTTTTTTATCATCATACATTTATGATACACATTAAATTTACTAATAATTTACAATAAAAAATTATAATTTTTCTTATTGAATATTATCTGTTTTATTTCTCTACGATATTTTAGAAAGGAAAACAAAATATTTTATTCCACAAAATGATAATGTAATTTGTACACATGGGAAAAACTATTTTAGATCCTAAAACACAGGAAAAAGTTAAATTTGGTTCTCAAACATATTGTTATCATAAACCCATATTTTAGTACACTCTATAAAAAATATATTTTTTAAAAAATAAACTCATTTTTAAAATCAAAAAGCTGTGATAAAATTTCTATATTATTCTTCAACCCTTCTATAATACAAAATTATTTGGAATTATGTAATTATTCATAATTTTATCCACCCTCAGAACTTATTTTTTCAATGATATATTATTTCTAGAGGAAAAAACATCCAAATTTATAAGTATCAAAATTATTTGGTATATTGAAATAACTTCTCATGTGAAAAGTGAAACATCTTTCCTTAATCCATGAAATCTCTTATTTTCATGAAATGATTGAATATTCAACTACATTTTCTTATTATATTAGTCAATTTATTTTTAAAAATTCATATATATTTGATATATACTTAAATAATATGGTATAATTGTTTGAAATTTATTTTAGGTGTGTTATTTCATGATGAAAAAATCCATAAACATCTTGGAGACATTTGATATTTTTTTCACTTCAATATTCTTGTCAAAATGTTTTAACTGATGATTTGATTTAAATTGTTTTTGTTTTTCCCCTTGATCAATTATCCTTAATTTTTATATGAAGAGACATATTTTACCAAAGACCATAATGATTGTGAGAAAACATAAAAAATCCAAAAATTACCCAAAAATAATTTTCTATGAGAAAACATTTGTTATTTCATGACAGGACCTTAAAATATAAATTCGAACCTATAATGAGTGGATTTTATCAATACCTTTTTAGGATATACTATTTGGATAGTTGGTTTTGTTAAGAATAATTTTATAGTATTTTATCCTTATAGATATGATTATATGATTCCTTTAATTATGAAATACAATCTAATCTATACTGATGTGTTGCACTTGATTCTCTCTAAAAATGATTTTATTTTATGGAATGGTAACTATATATATTCCGTATTCATGTCCAAAATTTTATACACCAAGAGTAATTAATGTCTTTATTTAAATACACATCAATTTTTTTAGTATTTTTGATGTACTTATCAAACATCTGGATGTTTTTATTTGTATCAATGAATGGATTATTATGACTGTGTTTGAGATCATTTCTTTCCTTCTTGAAATAAAAAATTCCCATCATTATGCTATGAATATATTCATCCATAATAATTATGGTAGAGGTCTATTATATTATAAATTATGAATTATTTTTTATGGTAATACGTGGTAGTTTTTTTGATACCTCAAGTACATGGAAGAAATACGGACTTATCAGTAGATTTTTTGATGAATAGTGTTTATATATATTAATGAGAAAATCTATATGTCCTGGAATTATTGATTCATACATATTATTTTTTAGTTTCAGGTAGAAATGGTTATGTCCTCGAGTATCGTATTCACATATGTTTTTTGTATACATAGGAGTTGGAAATATAAAAAAGGAAAATCCCATATAAGAGATTTTAAAGCATTAATAAAATATTTTATGCACTTAGAATATATTTTATGATAAGTAATACATTTATTTACTGATAATAGAAAAAAAAATTATCATAAAAAATAGAAGAAAAATATTTTAGTGATGTGGAATACAATCCTCATAGGTTTATATTGAAACAAAAAAAGATAATTACACATATAAATATATAAATTTTTTAAAAATTTATTTTCCCAAATTACAAAATTTTGGAAAGGGACAAAATTATTGTATGATACATAAAATTTTGTATATTTGTTCTTTTTATAATTATTATATTTTATATGTTTTTAATATATTTAGTGACACATATTTTGTTTTTTGATAACACACATGAATTGACAATGTCAAAAACCTTATGTATAGGATGGATAAATATTTTTCATATGAAACATTCTAGAAACATACAAAAGTGATAGATAAGAAAATATATATATTATATATGATCCCAAAATAAATAAAATCTGAGAGTATCAGGGGAGTTTTAGCATAAGGTTTTAAAGGTATTTCATTAATTAAAATGGATTTAAATATTAATTATTAATCCTAATGTATACTTGATAATCCATTCAATCATAATATAAAAATGAAATATATTTTCGGCTAAAATTAAAATAAAAATATATTGTGGAATTCACAGAGATTATAAAAAATTAGAAAATTATTTATTTTGGTAGTTATAAACTCAAAGAGTTCCAATTTAGAAAATATATAAATATCTAAGGGTTATTAGTAAATGGGAGAGAAGTGCTGACATAGTAATAGTGATTATCAATAAAAGAGTAGAGGAATTGAAATGATTTTATAATGAATGTTATTTTTTAATATCTGAAATTAATTAAGGAGATAATGAAAAATGAAGAAACCCTTGATCATTAGTTTTTTTCATTATGATACATATTTTTTTAAAACTAGTATATTTTATTTACTGTTTAATCCCTTTTCATAAAGTAGCTTTTGATAGGTCAATAAGAGGTTGTTCTCCATAGAACATCAATATTTTCTTTCCAAATTCTCACAATTTCCTTATTTTTTAGTGCTACCTCTGATTACATCGAAACACTATTTGTGTATGTTTGATGGATTTTCCCTTAATGGTGAACTACGAAACAATTATTACTTCACATTTATTTTTCTACATTAAAATATTGTGTACGTATTAGTGATGGATAGTTTGTTCATCCTACTCTTTTTAACCCATGAGCATGATCCTAGAAGTGAATAAAAAGAACACACCCAAATATAAACCCCCTTATTTGGGTGTGTTTGGTTTACATTCCAAAATGTGACAACAATTTAAATGATAAAAATAATATAATATTTCATAATTCATTTGATGAAATGAAGATGACTATAGATTGAAGTGATGTTGAATTTTTTAATAAAAACACTACAGTCTACAGAGCCATTCGATGCCTAAGTGAATAAATAAAGGATGTTGTTGTTGTGGAGAATATATTAAAGATAATTCAACCAAACTATAACCTAAAATATATTCACTTGATGAAAGAAACATGTATGAGTTATCATTAGATGACATAAATAGTAAGGGATTCACCTTTTTATAATCATAATGTGATCTACGCATGACCAAATTTCTAAACTGCATTGGTAATTGGGCCTCTAACTTCTGTATTCCCCTTTATAAAGGTCACAACATTGGTAGATCTAGATTATCTCACACATCCACAAGATAGATCATTGAATGGTATCTTGCCTTTAAAGATCCTTCGTGGTTCTGCCCAACTTTGTCCAATCCCATTAAACTATGCGTCTATTAGAGATTCCCTTCAAAACCCCTCCAAGAGTTCTCAGATATTCGTTCTAGATCGTTCCGAGAGGGTCTCAACTATGGTATAACCAGATCCTTCTCTATTTTAAGATGTTCCAATCTCAAATTATGAATAATCATAATTTCAGGTCAAATGGATCTTATAGGAAATATTATGTGTGGTCAAGCCTATGCTTTATATTTTTTTGAATTTTGTGGGATCTTGGAGTCTGTAACTTCTAGAGTGGGATTCCTCTCATAACATAATATCATTTTGCATCATATTGCCTTTAATAGAGGATATGGTTTAGTAATGAAACCCTACTATTGGATTCATCGATCGATGGAATTTTACCCTTTACTGGTGGTTGATGGAGACTCATTTTTTAATGTAATACCATAATGTGTTGGTCAACCTCCCCGATCATCCTTTACATTTTAAACAAATATCCATCATTAAAGACAATGAAGATTCCTTGGAGGTGTTTTTTGGTGGAGTAGAGAGATCTCTCCAACCTGAAGAGGGATCTGTATTAACTATATCTATTGAAATGGATGTTTCTCTGGTTCATCTGTACAATATTGATCCGTGTGTATAAGATTCGCTTGATTGGATAGAAATTCTTGTTTATCCCACTCATCCAAATTTGGGATCGTTATATCTTATGTAAGGGAACTCTTTACGCATTTTCAAGATTTTTCAATCAACTAGGATAGATGCAGGACAATAGTTTGTTTCAACCGTGAGTTCAATGGTTGGTGCTTCAAGCCAGTGCATTCTAGTTATTTTGGAGGAGACCCAAGATAATGCGATGTTTTCCCTTACTGATGTTATGCCCTTAGATAGTGGAGGTTCTCAGGGTTAATCATCACAGCACCCATTAAATGTCATTGATTCACACTATCTGGCATTGGTTCATACTCTGGAAGGTGGGGGCCTTTGGGTGAATCCATTCAACAACCTTTAGAGGGAAATACATTACACTATCTAGAAATGGTTCCTTATAAGTCTAAGGTCATACAGACCTTGTTAGATGGCCCCCTCCCAGGGCATATATGTATTGTAAATTATTTTTATCGAGGAAGGCAATTTTCATGTATCTCATCCCTCTTCACAATCATTTTCCACATGACATCAGGCCCTCACAATAGGATCTTTCCCCTAAATCTCCCCATTAAAATGCTATGTCGGATGATCAATTGGGGTAGCTTTACTTAACTAAGCCTTATATGATAAACATTATTGAGGCCTTCACTCAGTTGATGGACACCCTGGAAGGAGGCACATGGGCTTGAGCCTACTTTCTCTTTTTTAATATACCACTTTACCTTTTCCCCTAATTTCTCATTCTAATATGCTGATGATGGGGTTAGGATTAGTATAGGATTAACCATATCCAATGTTACTATTTCATTCATCTCGATCAAATTTAATGTGCATGCAATCATAATCAAGATAATCTTCAACATATTCTTCTTCTCTGTTTAAAGGCATCAAATTGCCTGAGACTAATACTAGGAATGATCTGTTTCTATGATATCTACTTTATTGAGGAATGCCTAAGGCCTGGGTGCTTAGTTCAATACCGAATTCATTGGTAATGAAGTCAAAATTAAGATGTTCTCCCATGTTTTAGTCCTTGAAACCATGAAAGGATCCTCCAAAATAGCTAAATTTGGACGTAGAGTCATGTTGTGCCATAAACTACATTTATATCCCCAAAACAAGTACATATTAATCTTCTTGAATACCAACTTATTAGTGTAAATCATTGGTTCTTATGACCTATATGAACAAAAAAATAATCTTTGCTACAAAATTCATTTTCTTCCCTTTTATATATTGATTTTATGATTCCCATATCTGTGAATTTTAAAGGAAGGACCAAGTGTCCTTCAATCTGGCCGATTCTCTAGGGTATCTGGGAGGAGATTTCAATATTATGGTAGATACAAATGAGAAGAAAGAAAGGTAGAAATTTTTTAGGAATACTAGTGACGAGTTCATCACCTTTTTGGATAAATGTGGTTTGCTTATAATGGGATATATAAGCTAAAATTTACATTGTGAAACATCTAGAAATGGGATCTTTGATCTTAGTGCTGCTTAGATCAAATTTGTGGAAATTGTTATGCCATCTCATATTTCTTGAAAGATTAAGTAACACACCTTATGAAGAGGATTTTTGAATAGTATCTGATTTTGGTTGTTTTTTCTCCCATGATTGATCAAGGGGGATGTTTATCTTTCTGTCTTATGTGGTTTTTAATTCATTGGTTTCTTGAAATGGTTTTAGATTCATATAAAATCATGTCAAAGGATCTACGTTGTTCGATATTGAAAATAAGTCTCACAAGTTCAAAGCTGGTCTTTAGTCTTAGATATCAACCACCCCGCTATTAAAAAATATAGGAGGCTAAAGAGGGTGTTGAAAAAAAGGAAATTAGTCTACTATGAAATAGGAATGAGACAATGATCCACAAACTCCTTAAAAATAACGAATCACTAGTATACCTGCTTATGAGGAAGTATCATGTGGATAATTAACAATCTAGATTTAAATGGCTCTGGTAGGGTGATCAGAGTATGGATTTTTTTCATGCATGAATAAAAGAAAATAGGTAAGTCGTTAGCCCTAATATCAAGCTATAGTATTGATCCTATACCGATGATAGATATGTGGGTGGAGGTATGGATGAATCAAACTTCTAACCAATTCTGGTAAGGCCTAACCCACACATGTTTGGTGGGTACCAAAGTGGTTACAAGGATCTTTTTTGAATAGTTCCTAATGTGGTTTCATCATCTGATAAAGTCTTATTTGGAACCATACATGAATAGAAGGTGATTTATGAAGAAATTAAAGGTCTTAACATGGAGAGAGTACTGGGGAAAGATGAAATCCCAAGAGACTTCTACAGGGCCTCTAGGGATCTTATTAGTGGGGATATGGTTAATGTATTTCAAGAGTTATTTATGGGAAGAAATATTCCTCGAGTGGGTTTTGAAACCACGTTAGTGATTCTCTCCAAGATCAAAGATCCTTCATCTCATAATCTTTATCATCTGGTAAGCACGTGTAATTTTCCACATAACGTTCCCACAAGTGTTATAAATATAAGAGTGTACACTCATCTACCTTGTTGGATATATGATGAACATCATGGGATTGTGAAAGGATGGTCCATACAAGGGGAGATAGCTTTGGCTCAATAATTGATTTGTGACATCAACCAAAAATTAATTTGCTACAACATGGAAATCAAACTTGATATGGGAAAAGATAATGGTCATCTATAGTGTAACATCATTACCAAAGGGTTAGACAGAATAGGATTCTCTCCACAGATCATAGATATTATGTCCAAGTGATTTAGCATATCTTGAATTTCAATCTCTTTTTTTTAAAATAATACCAGTTTTTTTAAAACCATTTATGGATTGAGATAGTGGGGCCCTTATTCCTCAACCATCATTATCATCATCATGATTTCCTCACCTATCACATCATCAGATGTATCCTGTGGGGAAAAGTCCTTCACTACCAATGTAGGTAGATATCTTGTATCATTTCTCACAATATGTTCTTTGATGATAATATTATTTTTTTCAATGAAAGAGAGAGACCAATATGAGGGTATTAAAAAAGTCCCAAAAGATTATTAAAAATGGAGGGTTAGATTTTCAAACAAAAAAAAAGTTGCTTTTATATATCTATCAAGTTTATGAAAACAAGGATTCTCTATGAACCCATGACATAGACATTCATAGAAGATAATTCCCTATGGATTACTTGGGTGCATCAATTTGATAACGCATGCCTCTCATATAACATTTTGATAAAATTATTGGTATGAACATAGGAAGAATCCTAAATTTGAAAAATCACTTCATCTCATTTTGCAGCTAAATAACTTTTGTGAATAGAGACCTTTAATTTACACTTATTCATGAACTCCCTACTAATAATTTTCCTATGGAATTCATTGAAAACATTGATAAAATCCTTGAATCATTCAAATGGTATTCTTATTCTAAGGGAAAATACCACTGGGACTCCTAGGGAAGAATCTATAAAACCATTATAGTTGGAGGCATAATTGTGAAAAATCATGTAGATCTGCTCCAATGCAAGCATAATAAGTTCACATGGGAGGTTGTTATGGATAGTTCACATGGGAGTTCTTCAGATAAAATAAGTATAACAAAAACATGTATGTAATGGGAGGTGGATAAGATTATCTATGGTCTATCTCTCATCCTCGTATCTTGAATCTATATGATCATATGTAGTGGATTTTGTGAAGGGGTAAATTTCATTTGGATACCATACATAGAAATATTTATACATGGTTTTCCTGGCTGCCTGGATCCGGATATAAAAATCAGGAGTGCATCCATGCATAAACAATTCATCAACATTATTATGGATAGTAAATAGTGGATATTCATTGATATTATTGAGTTGAATAATGAGACAATCAATTATAATATTATAGTATTCCGATTAGGAGCATCCTCAGTGATGGATACAAGAGGGTGATGATGGTATCTAACTATGTAGATAATTGGGTCAAGACATTGTGGTGTAAGGAGATCATTGTGAAGTATACTTTTATCATATAAGGAATTAAGAACTAGTCCCTTCTAAATGATAATAATGTTAATCAAGCTGGTATTAATATTATGTCTAGGTGTCTATGCTGTAGTGATCAAATGGAGGAGATATAACATCACATGTTTTTGAAAGGTGTATGGGATCACACGGTGTGGAACATTATTGGGGATTTCATGGGAATCTTATCTCTTAGAGTACATGGATCTACAATCTTGTGTTTTTAGTTCCAAAGAATAAAAATAGAGGGGTCAGAATGGAGGGTGAGAAATTTTTTCCTATTTGCAGGCTAATGGAATATATGGAAAGCTAGAAATGATACCTGGGTCAACTGAATATTCTGATAACGGCATACCAATGATATAAAAACTAATAATTTATTAGTTTATTTGTATTGGCTCTTCAAAAACTAGGAAGTGGTTTCAACTCTGAGACTAATTTTTTTATATTAGAACATCTGTGAATTTATTTAGGATCATTCAAGGGAATTGGTTTCACTAGAATCCCACTTCTCTAGTACAATTCTCAAAACTGATTTCCCATTCAGCAAAATTATAATGAAGGGAAGAGGTTTAGAATGGTGCTAGTGGGGTTCTATCATCCTAGAATTCATTATGTATTTGGGAAATAGGTACTCCCTAAAATTTTATGTAATGGAGATGATCACATGGTTACTTTTATGAAGACAAATGAATATTAGTTTCAAGATGATTGGAACAGACTGCATAATGCTATACAACTCCATGCAAGGTACATGTACTATAACATGGTCGTTTCATACATTATTAGAAGGTGTAGGGGTATTATTAGTAATAAGATGGATATTATTCACACCTAAAGAAATTGTAACAACGTTTTAGAATTATTAGCTTCAAAGGTGGGTCAAGGTTCTAGGATCCAATGCTTCCCAATCGTGAATTATTTAACGACTGAGGCAGTTAACCAAGGGGTTGCAGATTCACTTGGTCTATAATATTTTTGGCCTCCCTATATCTTTTTGTAACTATTTCCTTTCTTGTATTCTTTCTTTCTTTCATAACAAATTTTATTTGATTATAAAAATTTGATGATGATAAAATAAATAATAATTTTTTATCCTATATAATGTGATTCGATATAGAAGGAACATAAAACAGTAAATAAATGTTTATTTCATTCGAATTCCTAAAGAATGTTTACATTACTACATAATAATATGAAGTGTAGGATATAGATGATGTGTTTGTATTTGTAATTTACTGAAAATTTCATAAGGGAAAGTGTAGATTTGATGGAAAGATACCAATGGCTTGTTATTGATGTGGCGGGGTTGGAAACATCACAACATAGAATCTATGTATATTTGATAGTGATAAAGATGAGGTAGAAAATATAAAAATCTACAAAGTGTGTTTCTCAAAAAATGATCTTTAGAACAATTAAATCTATATTGTAATTGTTTCCTGGGAAATATCATAGTGAGAAATGATGAGTTTGATAATTAAGAATTAATAATGAAATAAGAACACAAATTTAAATATGATATAAAATATTCTATGATTGGGAATGTTGAAAAATAAAACATCAAAGAGAAATGATTGTCAAACGAAAAGTGTTTTAAATCTCAAGGTGGAACTTGAGGGAGATCTTTAATGGAATAATATTAAAAGAAATAAAAATTAAAATATTATAAAATTGTTAAAATAACTATTAGAATATGTGTAACAAACCGAGGTTGTGATAGATCAACTACAGATGTATCTATAATATTCTACAACTACTATTGAATTATTTAAAATATGTATTGAGGTTAAACTGATCATTTAAGAAAAAGATAATATGATTGATGACGTTGATGACTATTTAGAGTAAAGGTAAAAGAGGGTTAAATATATTGAAGAATAAGTTGTTACATTTAAAATTAATCCTTAATAAAAAAATAATGTAATCCAAAGAAGAATAAACAGTTAAAAAAAATTTAGATATAGAATTATTTTGAAATAACCAGATGAGTCATGAAAGGTGTTGATGAAATTCTAGATAAAAAAATATCTATTTGTTTGGGAATAGTTTTAGTTGGCCACATCAGTATGACACAAAAACAGGATTAGTGGTAGTCCAGAATAATGTGAAATTGGTTGTTGTAGAAAAACCCTATACACTTGAGGATTAATAATAAACAAGGAGCTACTCAAAATCTAGAGGAATGTGGTGGATTAAAAGTGAAAATATATTTCTTAAAATGTAGTTCCATTAGTGTATATATCTTAACTACCCCATTCTATATTGTGGAGAGATAAATAATTACTTGCAGGGGAGTCACCCAGAAGCTAAAAAAGAAAAATAATTTTATATCCTTCAAAGAAGAAAGATATTCATTTTTTGGATAATATGATCAATGTTATAAAGTCATGTATGAATAAGGTGACTATAGGAAAATGAGAAATATAAATTATTGTTGTTCATTGATAATCTTGTAATGAGTCTGATTTTTATTGGTTAGTCCTTGGAATATTTATTTCTACATCTCTAGTTTTTTAGTCAGAGTTGGTGTTGTGTATTTGGTATTTGAAAAACCTAAAGTAATTATATTAAAAATATTTATATATACTAAATCACTTTTTTTATTTTTAAAATAAATTATTTTCCCATTAATTGGGTGCTCCAAAGAGAAATTTGAGACCTTGTTTGTTTATATAGTATGTGTCTTACCGTAGGTGTGATATAAAGTTGCTTATCATTGTTTGTTCGTTTAAAAGCAGATGTTGGCTGTTAAATTAAATAAATTAAATAATTAAATTTTTTTAATGAAAAAAATCATAATCTACATATATAAATAAAAAAATTTGATTAATATATATGGTTATCCACATAACCCTAGGAGATTAGAGCGGGGGGAGGGAGAGCTATGATGGAATCAATGGACACTGAAATATTGACCGACAAAAAAATCTAGAGGGATTCACAAGATAAAATATGAGAAAAAAATATAATCATATTAATAACTAGTGAATTTGTTCATCCACAACTATTGATCCGTTATTTAGTTAAGGATCATTATTTTGTGGATTTACACCCTTTTATTTAATTGTCTATCATGAATTGCATAATTTCTTTACCATATGAGATTATCATTCATCAGATGATCCGTAATTATGATTAGCAATCCGGAGATTATTTATTTAGATTCATTAATACTACATATACACTTCACCCCTTAGTTTCCATGATTTATGATTCTTGGTCTAGAGGGCATCAACCATTGCTAATTTTTCATCATTTTGGGTCCTTTTCCCCACCATCATTAATATCATTGTTCATTATTGGTCCATAAGGTCACAATTCAACGTTTTTGGGATGTATTTTACCATTATCTTACCCAATATTCATGAAATATATCTGATTTACATAGGGATTAATGTTTTTTAGATAGATAAAAATGGATCTATGGGATGTGGGTGATGGATTTTTGGATTATGACCACATATGGTGATATGAGGTTTGATAGGTTCCACTTATGAGATTCGAGGTCAAATTTCATGAAACCACTGGTTGATAATCAACCCTTAGAGAAAACTTACTTCATATTAGGATTATTTGGGAGGGTCAGAGGTTTTGAAGGGTGATGGTCCTAGAATCTATATAATGACCATATCAACAGTCTATGAAAATCATGAGTACATGCTATGTACCTCAGTGGAAGACATGAATTATTCCCTATAATCACACAATAACTAGGTGTTGACATGCATTAATTATCCCACAACATTTTTATTTTTCCACATGCCATGTAACCCTTCTCAGTCATCCAATATATTTGTGGAGGGAACATTCCCATTACCCCACATAAATAAAAAAATTATGTCCCCGTATGGGAATTCCATGTGGAACTACATGGATGGATGATCCGTGTGATGAGGGATCACTTCAAGTACAGTAGGAAAACATGCAGGCCATGTTCCCATAAGAAAAAACTCATTTTGAGAGGCATGAATACCCATGATGTTTCTAGGGAAGGACAAACTCGGTCCTACAACTGTTGTGACATATTGTGTGACCATATGAGCACATTATGTAATCCCAAGAAACTATACATTGAACAAATCATATTTCGAGACATTGATATGGTCCATCAAGTATTTTATCCTGACTATTTTTCCACATAAGATATAATGGTATCATTGTTTATGGCATCAAATATCTGAAGTGATTTGTTACAAGAGAGAAAATTCTTCTATTGATTCTTGGATGCTAGTAGTAGTAATATTTGATCGTTTGAGACATATTGGTTTTAATATTCTAATATTTCATCCATACATGAGCCCCAAAATTTTTATAAAGGTAGAGTTGGTACTCACCCACACTATCGAGGGTGCATATACTCTATTTATGGAGTGGTACTCCCCCATTCTCAAGAACATAAGGGGATACAATACCCTGTTAGAATTATATCTTCATTATATATGAATCATAATATCTAGGAGATGTCAATTTAATCGAATTGTTATGAGGTTTTAATGTTGTTTTATAACATATTTGTGAACTCCGAGCTATATGAAGATTCATCATCATATTTAGAAGGAAATAGATATTGAATCTTCTCTCCTACTTTACTGGGGTTTCATTATAAGTATATATATTTTTTGGTTTTCTTTTACCTCATAACATATGGATTGAGCATCATGTTTTTATTCTATTTAACCCATATTTGTATTTCAGGTTTCATAATGGGTATTTAAATAGTTAACCCTATATGGGCTATACCTGCTTGCATCATGTCTTATGTGGGTGATATATTTATTAGAGTGACTTTAGTGGAACTAGTTTCGATGGACAACAATATTACTTATTGGTGTTTTCCGTATTCAGTGGTTATCCATAGAGATTGTTAGTCGAGATTTATTTGTATTTATTTTTCTATATTTTTTCTATTCAAGAAATCATTTCTATATTGGTGTGTATATATCCTATTATATGACTTTCATTTTTTTCACATTGATGAATTTTCCTCGAGGTGGTTCCATGAATGGATCAATCACTAGTTTTTGTTTGATTCTTATATACCTGCACTATTTCATATAGTAGGTTATGTGTGTTTGTATAGGTAAGTTTAGATAAGGCTTCCCATTTTAGTGATATACATACTCAATATTTGTCTCAAAACCTTGACCTTTTAGAGATAGGACTGGGGTTCTACTCTTGATTTACTATAGGCTATGGTAGTGTTCCGGTAGGTCCAGTCATGATACAGTGGTATCGAAAGATGTTTGTCCTTGGGTCAGAATTTTTATTTAGAAAAGATGGGAGGATTCATTTTAGAACTTAGGGATATGATGTCAGAGTGACTTCAGTGGGGCTCTCAGTCTAGGGAACCTAGTGATGGTGCAATAAATCATACATGTATACACTAGGAAACGGAATACCTATTTATCAGATTGATATTACATTAAATTGGCTATATAGATCCCAATTTTATATGAATCATATAAGATTTTGTCTTTTAAATTTCATGTGCTTCTTGATTCGGCTTCCCACATATGACAATCTAATCATGGAATATCACGTTAACTTTTAGGATACCTCTAAAATGAGAAATATCATTGATCATAATATTGGTTCATGGACATGATTATTTGATTGATGATTCCTTAGTCTGGGGGAAAATACACCACGTGTTTCTTATATGAGAGAATATATTAGTGAACCCACCCAATGGGAAGTGTGTGGATCCACCTCAGGTGGTCCAAGACGAAGATGCACTACACGTTGAGTAGATGATATCTCTAGAGAACCAAGATGATGGTGCATATTGTAAAATCATGTTACACATGTTTATGATAGATATACCTATTAGTTTTCATTTTGATCTATACCATTAGGTAGTGGATGATTATATTGAGGAGTGATTTGAGTTTTTCAGCTAGTTCAACACCCAACAAATCAAATGGATTCACATTCAACCAATTTTCATCATGGTGTAATAAGGTACTGGTGGGGTCTGATCATTTAGACCCATAATGTGATGATAAAATAATGATCATACATTGAACAGTTTAATTTTGATGATTAATACCCCTCATTACTGTGCTCTACTCATATTCAGGAACATCATGAGCACCAATATGGTGATATGTTAGTTTCTGAGTACACCTCATGGATTACTAACCTCACATAGTACTCTCCAATAAATAAAATGGGATGGGTAATTTTAGGAATACATGTTTGAGTATGTTCTTATGAGATACATATGTTCTATCAGGGAATCCTTATTCCTTACCACTTACTCTAGACTTCTTTAATGATATTTGGTTAAAGATAACTTTCAAACCGAGGGAGCTCGAGAAGCTATAGCTAGCAATTAACATAGGGGGAAAGACTCTCTATTAATGGATAACAAGAATTTGTTGTCAGGGTCTCAACATAAGAGGGACACACAATCTTAGACATCAAAAAATGGATATGTTGTGCATGGTTCACATAGATGGTCTAGTAAGCATGAAGATGGGATATTCATTCCTGGCGCCGGGCGATCTCACATGACCCATTACTACCTGACTCGACAAAGTGAAGATAGTGGGAAAGTATTGGATAGTATATCACGATATAGGTGGATTAATGATCTAGGATCACCTAGATGTGGTAAGGGTGTCCCCAGGGAGGTATTGCAGATAGAGGGACAGGTGGATCCCTTGATGAAAGAGATAGAGGTGTACAATGCTATAACCTACTCCCACCACCACCTCTATCAAGTAGCTAATTCCATGATTAGAGGGCTTCTGGTTAAGGGAATAACCAATTTCAGGCTATTGAGGGATATTAATAGGACACTCATGAGGTGATTTGAATTGTAATATATGACTTATCAAATTTATCTCAAATAATTGAAGATATTGGAGTGAGACATTCTTGCATCTCCTTATCCCTCAATGGGGATAAAAAGATTCAAATTGATTTTCATTCCCATTTGAAGTGTATACAGGTTCCTATAAGTATTGATTATTCTATATCTAATATAATCCAGTAGTGGAAATTAGAACTCAGTGGAGAGAGTTTTTCATTAAAAAACATAGTCGTTATAATAAAACCTTATAATGTCATCTTCAGTATGTACTTCTTGTCTGAAGTATACTTCTAGATAGATTATAATCAATAAAGAGTTAGATGAATATATTTAAATGGGATTAGATTCAACTTTTTAGGTGAGTATGATATTATGGATGAGCATGTGGAGCTCACAAGAAGGAATCTGAAACCCATCACCTAATAATTGGTGAGTTGATCCCTCATTGTTTTAGGATATAAAAGAATACAACTTCTAGTGGTATGTGATAATTTTATAGATGAAATTCAAAATGTATTTTTCATAAAACCACCAATATGGTAAATTTACATTAATATTGACTTAAACCCTAGGAAACAACTGATATCTTATGCGATGTATCAGATTAACCCATCATGCATTATGAGCTTCTGATATAGTTGAAATACCATTGATAGAAATTTTTTATCATCCCTAGTCTGTCCTCATGGGAAACTCAAGTGTTTTATAGAAATTGGGGATAATATATTTATAATTCTCATTGATTATCACTGACTGAACTAGGTAAATATCAAGAAAATGAACCCAGTTCCAAGAATTTATTACCTATGTGGATAAATAAAAGGTGCATGTTTATTTCCAATGATTGATCTCTGGTCTAGTTATCATCATTTCAGGGTTTTTTAAGATGATATTCCAAATATTAAATTTCAATTTCACTACATGCATTATGATTTATTTGGAGTTCATTTTGGGGTGACTAATTCCCATATTGTGTTCATGTCACTTATGAACTGAATCTTTCAAAAAAACTTTGACCAATTCATAGTTATCTATATTGATGATATTATCTTATAATTTTCATTAGATCATGATCATGCATAATATTTTAGAATGGTCCTAAAATTACTCAGGCAACACAAGTTATATGGTATGATTTTAAAGTTTTTATTTATTGTCAAAGAGGATACCTTTATGGGGTCCTTCATCTATAAGTATAATGTTTCTTAGGATATGGTAAAAATTGATACAATGATTTCTTGGGAACCTGCTAATAGTTTTTGGAAGACATATAATTTATTCAACATGACAAGGTATCATAAAATGTTCACAGAATAATTATCCATAATTTTATCCCCTTTGATTACCTTGTTGCGGAAAGGGTATCCTTATTCCTTGATTGACAAGTATCATAGTGAATTTAAGGAACTTAGGTATATGTTAACAATTGATATTGTTTTGAGACTAATGGAAGATAGATCCAAGTTCATGGTGTTTTTCAATGTCACCTGAGGTATTCTTGGGAGTTTTTTCATGAAGAGGTAGGAATGGTAACTTATGGAAAAATTCAGTTGATCCCCCATGAATATAACTCCACAACCCATGCCATGGAGTTCACAATGATAGTAATCTTCTTGAAGATGTAGAGATGTTATATTATAGGAGGGTATTTTATTGTTTACTCAAACCACCATGGTCATAGGTACATCTTCACCCAGAGAGGTCACAACCTTTGATAGAGGCATTGATTGTATTTCCTATAGAAATACTAATTTGAGGTAGTTTACACTCTAGGGAAGAGAAATATAGAAATAAATTCTTTTAGTAGGAAATATTGATCTCATTTTATGGATTAGGAGTTAGAGTAGTTTCCCTCGTTACATCTATCCCTTGTAGAGGAGAGGTTTAAATCATACCTTTAGTAAATTGTGGCGACCCGACCACTTCATCATCATGTGAGAGGTGATTAGTTTAGATATACCACATATCATGTTATACAAGACCATATATCCATAGGATATTAACCATATAGTTTTTATATATGATGTTAGAACCTCAAACTTTTTAGGGACATAAGATAGTTACAATCACATTAAATGTGGTGGTTTTGATAGATTTTCATACCACTATTTTTTTGTTCATCTAGGTGTGGAAAATATGATTACTACATTTAGAGGAAGTTTTTAATGGATGACATGATTTAAGGGATTTCCTTGTCTGTTTCTTGATGCCTCCCATGTTAGAAAGGAAAGGATGGAAAATATTTTCTAGCTGGGATAAATCAACCCACAATATTATAGAGGTGGAGTGAGATGGAATATATATAGATTATATGATTTTTATTCCATGAGAATAAGGTGACCATGATGCTATTGGGTTTTTTATCATCAACATTACCATTCTTATACAATTTAAAACCATCAAATTGTATATTTTGGTTGAGAGTTTGGGGTAGTTGTACATGTATGAGATCATCAAGGTTCATGGGGGTACTGAAGATTGTTATCTCTTAATGTGATTCTTAGTTCACAAAATGGTTATAGAAAGGATTACATGAGACTTTTGGGACATTGTTATGAATGAGAATAATGTTTCAACCCTATAAGGACTATAAGATCGAGTGAACCAAACAATTTATAGAGGATATAATATGATCATGCATGTTGGACTTTGAAAAGAGTTCTGAGGAACATTTAAAATTACAATAGATTAGTTATAATAATAGGTATCACTCCACTATCGACAAGAAATCTTTTGAGTTTCATCATGGGAGACATTTTTGTAATGGATCATGGTTGGAGAGACATCTCTGGTTAGACCAAAATAGTGTCGGAAATGATGGAGAATTTTTAGGTGTTTTGTGGTCATATGATTATAGTCTACAGTTGACATAATTCTCACATGGACTAACCCCATTTAATTTTTATTTTGACAAGTGATACCATGTTTTCATGAGAGTCTCCCTATGATGAGTATTGTAATGATTTGGGAAGGGAAACATTCCACCCTTGATGTTAATCATGATTTTCTTAATCTTATTATATTTAGTGGGGTTTCATTACACTTGACCTTACCCTATCACATGGATGGATTTCATGAATTCATCCACGTGTTATAGTTTAGGAGTTACGAGAATGCCCCAACGAAAATTATTAATTAGGGTGACCTGGATAACAAGGTGGCATCCTCTTTCTCAGAGTAGCCATTGGTGATCAAGGATATGTTAGAGAATATCTTTACCTGATGGACCATTCATCTGGTCTGAGTTCATTGGTAGCATGCACGCATGTAGGAGAAATCCATGAAGTATGGGAGCCATATGCGGGCTCAATAACACAACCTTTTGGTTTAGATTTTGATTTTTCAAGAAAAAATCCTTGAATTATGGAGAATTTAATTAATACCACTTCCTTAGTTTGATCATTTGAATATTTTTCAATATATCTCTTGATTTTTCCTCAGAGATGGTGTTATGTTTTGGGTATCACATGACCAAATAATTAATATATTAAAAAAATTAATATGTATTTATGAAAACATGCAAATATTTTAAAAATAAATGATATTCCCACTGATCATGACCATAGATGATAAATCCGACATTGTGTTTGTTACTAGAGAATGGGGTATACCTGAGGTGTGTTATAAATATTGGCAGTGTCGGTGTTCATTTGAAGGACACCATTGGTGGGTTCATTAGATAAATTAAATATTTAATTTGTTTAATGAAAATCCCCATTATCTCGCTATATAAATACTTCTTTATGATGAATATATAGGGTTATCCGTATAACCCTCAAACATATGAGAGGAGGATGTGAGAGCATCATTTTCATTGATAGACATGGGAACATGGATATAAAAAATGATCTAGGGGAATCATGAGAAGAATTATTAATATAATAAATAATCATCTTTATCTCTAGTGAATGTGTTCATCTCCAAAGATCAATTCTTTTAATTGTAAGGAATCATTATTTTCTGGTATTTCCACACATTTTCATTATTATCAATCATTAATTGTGTATCATCTTTACATTCTATGATTATCATTCTTCACATTTGAAAAGGTTTTGATTAGTGTTATTGCACTTAATTATTTATATTAAATGAAATTTTATATATATTTCAAACCATATTTTCCATGTTTTATGATCATTGTATAGGATCACATCATTCTATGATGATCTGACATCGTTCTTATGCCTTCTTCCCACCACCATTCTTTAGTGTTATCCCATGTGGATGAGATTCAAAATAGTTACGACATATTCAAGTGAAATAGAACCCTATAATTCATGATATATGCATGAGTTAAATAAATAATGGTTCTTCATGGATGGATCAAGATGAATGTTTGAGATATGTGTCATGGATTCCTAGATCGAGAACCTGAATAGAAATGGAAGGCATGATTTCTACCACCTAGGATATTGGAATTAAATTTTCTCAAAATAGTATTTTGGAATAAAATATTGGATATAACATCCTTAATATTTAGTGGATTCGAGCATGTAAAATTGTATTATGGTTATTAATAATTTCATATCTACTTTCTATGTAAATACCATAATTAAATTTTGTAAAAAACATGATTATACACTGTGTGGTATTGCGGAAGACATAAAATTTTCTTCAAAATATCATATAGTCTAGGGTTCCACTCATATTAAGTATTACACACTAATTGTCTAGGTATACACATCGTGTTACCCTACCCCAGAAAGTGATCTGTGTGATGAGGGCACACACCCAAGACCTATGGTATGTTGACACATAATGTCTTCATAGGGACATGCTATGTGGAACTACAGGGATAACTGAGCCATGTGATGTGGGAAAATTCGTAGGAACCTGGGAGAAATTACATGCCATGTTACAATAGAAATATTCCACATTGAGATACATTACTACCTAATACATGAACATGGATAGAAATTAATGGGATTAAAAGCTATGTCAGTTTAAAAGTGAACCTATGTGCATGTCATGTATTCCGAGGAGCCACTACCTTGAGTATATAGTCTTTCAAGGCTCACATCTGGGCCCATGAGTAGAATATTGTATGTTTTTTTCTAAATAATATGTAATTTTAACCTTCATTTTCGAATTATAGACATGAAATGATTTGTAATTCGAGATTATTTTTTCAAGAAAACATGGTTATTAGAAGTGGTTGGGTATGATCATCATAGAGAGGATGGGGTTGGTAATCCAATGTATCTTAAGAGAACATGTCCCCATAATTAATATACAAGTAGAGTCATTAATCCCCCAAAATATACATAGTGCATTTCCTGTATATATATAATGTTACTTCCCCATCATTGATCGTTGGTATGGGGAGAGAAATTTACTAGAGCTAGTTCTCCCTCAGATGTGAACTATAAAAGTTAAGAGTGGGACCTCCACTATGATTATTTTTAGGATACAAAAGGTGCTTAACATCAATGTTGGGAACTTGGAGACATAGAGGGGATCATCAGCATCCTTATCTGGTTGTGGAGATTGAGGCATCTATATATTTTCAATGGGTGTTTCAATATCATTATATTTATAAAGTTGGGTTTTTTTTCTATATTTACCTATGGGATAAGATAACTATTTTTATTATTTTCCTCCCATATTAGTTTTTGGGAAATCCAAATTGGTATATATATACTGACCGCTATATTGACTTTTCATATATGTGTCATCATTTATAAAAAGGACAAGAAGATCATTAGTGACTTTGCTGGACTTGGTATCAGTAGACCATTACAGTACATGGTGGTACAGGCAGTGTTTGGTGGTCGGCCTCAGAGATTGTGATCCAAGAACAATTCATTTTTCATTTTTCTAGTTGTTGTCATGTTTGGGAAACAATCTTGATCGTGTGTGTGTTTTTATATTTATATATTTTAAGATTCAACACTTTTATGTTTTTTCATAGTGATTATTTTATGGAAGGATTAACCTTTATATATTTCTGTTTTATTCTTACGTCCCTAAACAATTTCATAAAGTCAGTTGTGTGCATGTATACATTAAAATTAGGCCACTTCCTCTCATAATGGTTACATTTTTTATTGATACTTGTAATTATCCCCAACCTATTGAAGGTAGGATTGTGGGGTCACTCTCAACATACTACTAGCCCTCGAAGGTCTCGTATCGTTTGGGTTTTGAAACATTTAAGGAATTCTATAGGAAGGGTTGGATAATCAAATGTAAAATCTACCATGTTGATAGAATGTAGAAAACATACATTTTTAAAGTGGTAGAGTAAAATAACATCTAAGATTAGAGGATAGGATGTGTTCATTAATATAGGATTGAAAAATAATGAAATCTATGTGTTATAGTAGATATCCTAAATTTGTATCAGGGTTGAGAAATAAAGTGAGATATAGACATGCATGGTATGATGGAACATACACATTATGTGCTAAAGAATAAGAGTGTATCCAACATACGTGATCTAGTCCATAATAATAGATTTTTCCTTATAAATCAACCTTTAACTCAAAGGGAAATGAATTTCAATATCATTTTTCTGGATTATAGTAGAATGTATTTTATACTTTTAATGTAGATTAAGAATACGTTTATGGGTTGCATGATAAGGAACTAGAAGAGACTGAAAGACGAAACATTCCATACCAAAAAATATTTGTGACTTGATATTGGAATGTAGTACACACCCATTGAAGTAAGTAATTATCTCAATATTATTTTATCAAAAAAGTGGTTTCCTCATTTCTGAAACCATAATAAAATAAAGTCACCATTTAGTAAAACCAAAATGTCAATAATATAGATAAAACCATAATTATGGAAAGTGTTTTTTACACTGTTATTGGATAGAGAAATCACATGTCATTGTTTAAAATAATAAAGCATTGGTGAGCCATAAAGAGGAAGTAACCCCCTTATGTGATGTGGCATGAATGAAATCTATTACAGAAGCACTTATATATTTTTGTAATCAGACGATACCTAAAAAAGGAAGAAAATGAAGGGAACATTAGTGATTCCATAAATATGGGAATATTTTGCAGCTACCCAATGAAGAGTAAAGCCATGATATGATACAATAAACATCAATGAAATCATTTTAAAAAATGGTAATAATGTTGTTATGATGAATTATAGAAGTTATAGTGTATCAATTTTTTTACTAAACACATCTGATTATAAAATCATTGAAAATTCAATATCATTACAAAGTCCCTCAAATGAAGAAATATAAACATATGAATCAAAGTAAGGAAAAAAATATTAGGATATGTAGACTACATCTCAGAGAAGAACCTGATGGATGGAATTTGATCCATCCAATATACTTGGAGATAGAGCTGTACAAATGTATAATCAAAGAATGATGTTATTATAATTAGACTGAATACCAAAAAATCTGGATCCAATGACTTTCTTTGAAGAAAGAGAAAATACATCATGGGTTATATACATGAATTAAGAGATATATCATGTTGAAAAGAATCAGATGAGGTTTATTCTGGAGAAACATGAATGTAACAATATGATTAGAAAAATATTGGTCATTATAATTAAATTCAATGAACATGGTAATTTGGTATTAAATAATGTTCTAATGGTCTGTAATGATTATAATAAATATAATATGTGGATTTTAAAAAAATATTTTCACCAATATCATGACTTAATTCAATCAGTCTCTTGCTTGGAGATTCAATACAAATACTATTTAAATTTTTTCAAATGGACTTGAAAATAAAATTCATGAATAGTATACTAAATTATGTTGTCTGAATTTTGAATCTAATGGAATTAGTTATTTTCAATGATGAAAAAAATTTGTGTAGATTGAAGAATGAATTATATGATAAAAATTTGTCAATGTCTGAATGGTATGATCAACATGAATCATATAGGAGTAAAATACATTTCCAAACTAAGGGTGTTGATTTCAAACATTATTTAATGACACCCATGGATTAAAAATTTATATTTTTAATTTATATGAAATATATAATATTTAGTTGAATAAAGAAGAATTATATAATGTATTTTTATAATATAATGAGAACAATATTTGATATAATAATGATTTAGGATCTCACTTATTTTATTGGGGATATAAGTGAACCAAAATGAAAATAATACTTTTATCTAGGAGATTAAGTTGTAAATTAATGACTGAATAAATCAAATATTTATGACTCAAGACCCATGTGATCCCAAATTGTAATTGGAACCAAACATTGGACGAATGTGGATGGAAAGTTAGTTGATTATACCTAATATTAGGGCATCATATGTTTATTTTCTTCCTATAAAAAACGCAACTATACATAGGTTATGAAACATCCATGGTGGATTTTTTTAAATAAATCTTAAGGAGAAGTATCTGATAGAAGCGAAGAGATTGATGAGGTAAATATATGGTACCCTAACTCATGGTTTTCCCTTTAATGTAGAGATTCAAAATTAATTATCTACCTTTATAAATAGTAATTGATACTATGGACCAATAATGCACAGTTAATGAACTTTTTATATAAATTATTACACCTTTATATTTCATGTTATATTTATCTTCAAATAAATTTAATTTCTTCAATAGATTTTCACACACACATACATGAGTATAAATGAACCACAATATAGAATAACATTATAAATTTTCTTTTAAATTTGATAACAAAATATTAATAAATATATTTTTTAAATTATGTATATCTTTTCTTAATGAATAAAATAAATTTATAAATATGAAATCAATTTTAAGTAATATCTTTATATGCACTAAAAGTAAATTTCTCTAAAAAATGTTTTTATTGAATTTGATGGAAAACTAATATAATTAATATTTGAAATTTTTAGAAAAACATGTTTATTTTTTTAATTCAGGAAATCATCATTTAAAAATTATCTTTTATTGAATTTTGTGTGATTTTAAAACAATTTCTGATTTTTTATGAGTATTGAATATAATTATTTTAATTGAAAACTACCTTTACATTTAAATAGTTTTTAAATTTATTATTTTAATATAGTTTTAATATGAAAATTAGTTCATTAATATTATGGAAAATCAAATTATGTTCATTAGAATTAATTTTAACTGTGATGTTGGTATTTTTTTGTACTTATGTGAACAATTGTTTCTGAAAAACTGATTTTCATCGTGTTTTGCAAGATTAATTTAAAATTAAATTCCACCACTTCTATGAATTGAATTTAATATAATGTATTTAATATTTTTAATCATAATAATAATTAATTTGATATAAGTTCAAATAAATTTTTATTCATAATAAATAGTAAAAAAGTAATATTTGGTTACCATGGTTAATATGAAAAAAGTTAATTAGGGTGGGGGTTAATATGACAACCATACTCTTTATTATACAGCTAAACAAGATTTATTACATAAAATTGAACATAAGACAATCTTGAGGATTGATAGGTAAAGTTTCTTGGGAATTTAGGGACATTACATGAAAACTTATGACATAAAAATACAACATCATTATTGAAAACATCGCTTACATGACCATACCATTCCCTCATACATAGCATTACAGGGGATAATCTGAGGACATACATGTTAAAAGGGTGTGATATAAATCAAAGTAATAGAGTAAACAAGGCATAATATAAATAATATAGTACATGCTTGGAATTAGGTATATCAATGTAGAATAAGAGAAACATGAACATAGGGGCTTGATAAATTATGATTATCATAATATGGAGACATGGAAACAAAATTTAACAAGATATTTGCATGAGCCAAGGCTCATTTCACATGAAGCATGATTAAATCCACATTTAACATTAATTAGAATGACTAAAACCTCATTTCACATGACGTATCATGATACTAGTCTTTGCCCAATGCATTGGAGCGCTATCAGGGCACACCCTTCTTAATCATTTCATTTCATGCGTTTGTGTTCCACATGGATTGTATAAAATAGATTCATTAGACTAGGTAACACGTGTATATGAGAGGAAACAGACGACGTGACATAAGATTTTATAAAAATGGTTGATGAGAGATAAAGGGGTTTCACATCATATTTGAATGAAATAGACAGTATGGAATCATATAGATACATTTTCCAACATATCTAATTGAATTTAGATTCATAATACAAAACAATTTCTTGAATGTAAATGAGGAGAGAGAAATCGCTTACAGAATTTTGGCATGGTAACGTTTGTATATGAGAGGAATTAATGATATAGAAAGGGGTATCTAATCATTCAAACATATGGAGGGATGTACGGGGGAGGTGATAAATAATACCCCCACATTTGAATTTGAAAATAAAAGGCTATAACAACATAAATAAATTTGGGAAAAAATGAGAAAGGAAGAAATTCGTTACTTGGAAGTGTGATCCAAAAGGCATGGGAGAGGATTCCTGGTTGATTTGGGAGCCTTGGGATATTACTATAGAGAAGAGGGAATAGTTTTGTCATGCTCCAAATGTTTTGAGTGAATAGGAATGATATATTGAGTGGTTTTGTAAAGGATATGAGAGGTAATTAATTATTATTTTAGATTTGGACAAAACACATTTAACTAATCCAAAAAAATTCAAACAATGGATTTTTTCCATTTCGTTGCCAAAGGGGAGAGGAAAATATTAATTAATAATGAAAATGGATGATCATATTATAAATATTAGGCTTGCATATGTGGTGGTGAGTCACACTCTGAAAGAAATCATTTTAAAATGTTAAAATATTTTATATGCCTTGTAGGGTCCACTAAGGCTTTTCTAGATAAAACCAAAAAACCTAAAATCAAAATATTTTAAAGTTAAAACATATGTCAGAAAAACAATTCAATTATATTGTTTTATAACATCACTATTGGGTCATTATGAAGTCATAAAACACAATATATATTTAAGGGTATTAAATTTTTACCCAAAAATTTGGTTGTCTTAGAGAGTTGTGAAAAATTAACCGTTAAATAATTTTGATGTCCTAAATCAAAAAATAATAATCATTTTATTTGAATAATAATCTAAATATGTGAATTTTTACTTTTAAAATAAAAACTAGCATGTATCGAAAATTTATGGGTTTTGACTAAAACGGTTTTCAAACCATAATAAAAATTACAATTGTATGCATAAAAACTATACGATCATTTATATATAGTAAAAAGTAATTTGGTAATATTATTTTATAAAAATATTATTTTATTATAAAATCTATTAATTAATCAAAATATATATTTTAATTGAATATTAACTGAATATATTATTTTTTCTGTAAAACCCGCTTACAAAATAAATGTATATTATTTATTAAAAAATAATTCACATAATCATGGTGCTAGATTCTTGTTACATATCCCATCATTACTCTTGCATAAGTCCTAAGGGTAAGTTATGGGGTGGCGACCGACTATTGGGGTGGCTCAAATATCATTGCTCATTTGGTAATCTCTATTATCATCCACTTCTCTTGTAGGGAGTTTTTTCAAGCTTAACATGTTCAAGATCATCTTGGGATTGGTCAAGAGTGAATCTGAGTGATGACACATACTTTTTGATCTCCGAAAAATGGGCTTCGTATGGAGAAATTCTACTTGATGTGGCCATCACTTCTTTTGTCTGAGTAAATTATATATTTTAAAGCCATATATTTATACAAATCATGTGATCACTATTTGATGGATATATTAGAAATGATATTAATTATTAATGCTATTTATAAATCCAAAAACAAGAAACCAAGGAAGTACATATTTTATATAACCATTTTACATAATAAAACATTTAATTAGATTAGGAAGATATTTGATTAATGAATGTTTGGTTCCTTAAAAACTTCCCCCCTTAAGAAACTTCTCCCATGAAATTTTCTTTTCCCACAATAAAATAGATGTGTGTAACTCAACCTCATGACATCCTCCGGTTCACATGTTTCTTCTTCAAACTTGTGGTTTTATTCACAACACTTTTATAAGGGGAATTATGTTATTTCGTACAACTTTTTCCCTATTATCAAAGACTTGTACCGGATTATCTTCATAGATGAGGTCATTCTCCAAAGGTACCACCTCTATATTGAGTAAGTGAGATGCGTGAGGCATGTACTTCTTCAATAGTGATACATGTAATACATCATGTACTTGAGATAGGTTGGATGAGAGTTCTAGTCGATTGGCCATTGCTCCAATGCGATCAAGGATCTCAAAAGGGACAATGTACCTTGGACTAAAATTTCCCAACTTTACAAATCTCTTAACTCTCTTCCAAAGATATATAAAGAGGAATACCACATATCTAACATCAAACTCTAGTTCACGTCGATGATTTTCAGCATAACAATTTTGTCGACTCTGAGAAGCTTTAATTTGTTGCTAGATGTTCTTAACCTTCTCCACCATTTCATTGACCATTTATCGACCGAAGAGTTTCTGCTCCCAAACAACATTCCATCATTCCAATTCTCTACGCCTCTTCCCATAAATGGATTTATAAGGATCCATTTGGATAATTGAGTGGAAACTATTATTGTAAGAGAACTCAACCAGAGGAATATGTTAATCCCATCATCCTTTGATGTTAATTGAGAATCCTCTCAACATGTCCTCAAGTGATTGGATAGTCCTCTTAGATTGACCATTAGTTTAAGGATGATAAGACATACTGATTTTTATCTCAGTATTCATTACAGGTTGAAGACTCGTCTAGAAAATAGTGGTGAATCATAGATCTTGATTAGATATAATAGATAATGGTACTCTATACCACCTTAAAATTCACTGATATATATCCATGCTAGTTGATCCAACGAGAAGTCCTCTCAAATTTTATTGAACATTGTATTCTTTGAAAGATGATCCACAAAAACCCATATTGAATTGTTTCCTTTTTTTGTCTCCAGAATTCTAGTGACAAAGTCTATGGTGATTTTATCCCATTTTCTTATTGGTATGGGTAATGGTTGCATCATCCTATTAGAATTATGCTTCTCACCATTAACTTACTAACATTCAAGGCACATTATTGTATACTCAGTGATCTCTTTCTTCATGATATCTCACCAATAATGCCCTCAAAGATCTTGATACATCATTGTGTTTCCTGGGTGAATAGAGAAATTGTAACTATGTGCATCATCCAAAAGATCTTTTTTTAATTCTAGATTTGATGTACCATAGAGTCTTGACCCAAATCTCACAATTATTTCTTCATTCACATTGACCTATGAGGATTTACCTATTCAAATAGTTTCCAATTTCTTCCAAACTCCCACATCATCCTTTTGAGCATCTCTTAACCATTAAAAAGAGATATTTGTGAAATCATTTGTGAAAGGATTGTTGATGTTCCATTATTTATGATTCGCATGTATATCTTCATCAAATATAAGAAAATTGGATCCTTTTCAATTATAATCAATGATAGAATCACTAGGTCCTTTCTACTTAGAGCATCAGGCACATTGTTCTCTTTCCCATGGTGGTAATGGATTGATTCGTCCTAGTCATTGATCAGCTCTAACCATATTCGTTTGCACATATTAACCACTTTCTGTGTGAATATATTCTTGAGGCGTTTTGGAACCGTATATATTTCACTCTTCTCCCCAAAGTGGTAATTCTGCCAAATTTTCAATGGAAAGATTACTACAAATAACTAAAGATCATGTGTTGGATAGTTTTTATCCATAACATTCAATTTATTTGAAGCATAGGCAATGAATGTTTCATTTTTCATCTAGACATTCCCTGGGATCTTCTTCAACGAATAACTAAATACCACAAAAAATTTATACACATGTGGGTAGTGTTAGCACATGCACAAGGATAAGCCTTATTTTCAACTCCTTGAAGTTATCTTCACATTCATCACTCAAACAAAACTTGACTCCCTTCCTAGATAGCTTGGTAATTGGGTTTGGTAATCAAGAAAAATTTCTCACAAATTGCTGCTAATATTCAGACAAGCCCAAGAAGCTATGGATATCTACCACTGATGCTGGCCTCATCCATCCTCAATTGTAGCTATCTAGGGGGGGTCTATATATATCCCATTGCTTGTGATGATATGACCCCATAATGAGACCTCCATCAACCAAAACTCACATTTTTTGTACTTTTCATAGAGCTTCTCCATTCACAATGTCTCTCGTATAGTGTTTAGATTCTACTCATACTCCTTCCTGGTTTTGGACTATATTATAATATCATTTATAAGGACTACCACAAATTTGTCGAGATAATCACTAAATATTCTATTCATCATGTCCATGATGATTTTTGGAGAATTATTGAGTTCGAAAGGCATTGATATAAATTGATAGTGTTTGTACCTTGTACAAAAACAAGTCTTCGGGATATCCTTCTTCTTCACCCATACTTGATAATATCCCAAATATAAATCCATCGTAGATAAGTATTGTTCTCTACATAGCTAATCGAATAGGTCATTAATTCAGTTAAGTGGATACTTTTTCTTCAATGTGATTTTGTTCAGCTCATGATAATAAATACAATGGATCATTAACCCATCCTTATTTTTGAAAAAGATGAATGGTTAACTCTATGGTGAAGCACTTGGGAATATAAAACCTTATTTATATTCTCATGTAGTTGTTTCCTCAGCTCCTCAAGATAAAAAAAACATTTTGTATGGAGTCTTGGATATTAGTATCACCCCACGTATAAGACCAATTGAAAAATCAACATTTCTTCTAAGAGTAAGACCATTAAATTCCTTGGGAAACATTACAGTGAATTTCCTTCACAATAGGCATCAATTCAAGGATGGTTTCTTCCATAGACTTAATCATCTAACCAAGATACAGATGCTCATATGGTAGTAATATCCATTCTTGATTTTAGTTTGCTAAATAAGTTTCATACTCCTCCTTACACTTATATATAATTTGGCATCAATTCTCCATATAGAGAGTGATTTCCCTCTCATGGAAATATATGTTGGCAATATATAGGGAAAGATAATCCACGCCAAAAATTGCATCAAATTCTACCAAAGGGATAATGAAGTGGTTCTTTGGGAAGTTAAAACCCCAAATTGTGATAGGGGAGGAGTTTTATTCATTGGTTTCAATGATTACACCATTTGATAATCTCACCGAAATCTCTAATTCCATAATTTGTGGTGATATTGGGATTGTTATACTAAAATAGTAGGATATAAAAGAATGCATAGGACTAGAATAAAAAAGTGTATTCACTATTATAGAATGAATAACTAGAGTACTTTTCACCACTTCTATGTCATGGTTTTCTTTAGAATTAGTGATGGAATAATCTCTCCATTGTTGCCTTGGAGATTGTTGGTGGCCTTAAAAAAACCCTTGTCTTACGACACATGTCTGAAAAATTCCATGGTTCTTTCAAACTGAAACAATAAACTATGTCCTGAGGGTTGAATGGAGTGTTCCTCTCAACTATAGCAGAAGTTGGTTTTTATTTCTGACATTTAAAAACCAGGTTCCCTTCTCTTCCACACCCTAATAATTTCCTCATCCACATCAAGAAATTTATGGGGTTCTTATTTCTTCACTTTTGGAATGTGGTGTATTGTAATTTATTAACATTGTTTTATTTATCCATCAGACCACCAGAATTAAAGTCCACCTTACACTTCTTGTCCCCATCACACCTATGAGATTCTCCAATCTCCATTCCAGATTTGAAGAGACATCTTACAATTTCCTCATAGGTCTATATGTCATGAATCACTAGGGCATTTCGTAGGCTTGGTTTTATCCCACTGAAGAAGTTGTCAACCATGTACTCGGGGGTAACAACAAAGTCGAAGGCATATCATGCAATACTTGTAAATTTTTACTCGTAAACTCCAATGGATTCATCATCTTTTTCCATGAGGGAACGGAAGTCACTTTCCTTATTAAGATTGAGGTTACGATGAAAATATTTGATGAAAATCATTTTCAAGAAATCGTTCAATTCTAAAACCTCCATATCTTCCTCAGGCATTTTATTTTTGATCAATGTACACAATTGATCTGGTTCACCCTCTATATGAAAATAACGTAGAAGAAATTTCTCGTGTTCCGAACATTGAAGGATTGACAATATTATTTTTATGGATTTTATCCATTGTTCGTCGATTGAGTGATAAGATGATTCATTGAAAGTATGAGGCATGTGTCTCATGAAGCACCCAATAGTGGATTTCACTTTCTAGGTGGGGGGGGGGGGGGTTGAACGTTCATCTTGACCCATGTTTCTATTAAATACTTTAGTTAACTACGAGAGTATCATTATAAAGATTTTTATTCCCACTCCAATCAGATTGGGATCTTATTAGAGTAGTCATCACATTGATCTTCACATCAGTTGTTAGCTCGATTCCTCCGAGTGGCTTCCATTGTCTGGAATAAAAGGAATGTTATGGGTAACACATAAATGGGGAATCCACTTTAAAAAAAGGTATTACCTATTAATTACTATTATTTTATAAACTTATGAATTTATAGGCTTCAGTCTATGTCATATATGTTCTCCTTCCCAACATACATTCTTAGGGGAATTTTTTATTCCATTAACAATGGTTTATACTATGATTATGAATTTTCCAAAGCATATCCCCAAAGAGTTTCATAACCAAGAATGCAGAAAGGCCTATTGTTTGGCACTAGTTCCCGTTTGAGTCTAGATCAAAGAGTAGTTTTCAGGTTTTACCCCTAGATACATATGTGCCAAAGCCACCTCTACCAGATTGTATCTAGATAGGGATATATTTTCTTAATAAACCACTTCCTCAATACTCTCCAAAATTTAGGGATTTTTTTATTATACCAAGTCTTATCATTAAGGATTTCACTGGGTTTTTTTATCATAATCCCAAAAATAACTAAACCTATCCTCTGATAAAATTTATAACCACAACGCTCTTTATTCCACAAGTAAACATGATTTTTTAGATAAAATTTCACTTAAGAAAACTCTGAGGATTGATAGTTCTAGTGTCTTGAGAAATTATAGAGATTGCATGATAAACGAAGACATGAAAATACAACATCATTATTGAAAACTACCTTTTAATGACCACAACATTCCCTAAAACTTTGCATTGCATAGGATATCCTGAGGATGTATATTTGAAAAGGGTGATCTATAAAGCCCAGAAAGGGAGTAAAAAAGGCATAACACGAATAATATAGTACATTAAAGGAAATATGTATGTCAATGGAGCATAATAGAAGCATGAACATAAAGGCATTATATAGCATGATTATCAAAACATGGAAATGTGGAAACCACATTTACATGATATTAGCATGATACAAATATCATTAAACCTGGAGAATGAGAAAACCCTCATTTCACTAGAATTATCATGAGTAAACCCTCATTTCACATGACTTGTAATGATACTAGTTTTTACCCAATTCATTGGAGTTCTATCAGGGCGCACCATTCTTAATCATTTTATTTCATATATAAGGTTGCCACATGGATCATATAATATAGATTTATTAAAAATCCAATTTTATTTGAAAATAAAGGAATTCTGAATTCACACATGAATCTATATAATCATTATGTAAATTTATATAAAGAGGAATACCCTTGATAGAGAAATGGTCATGGAATACACTACTCAATGACTTTGGATTGGAAAATTACTGTGTAATTTCAGCAACATAATGACAATACATAAGATTTCATAAAAAATGTTAATGAGAGATAAATAGTTGTATCATCATATGTACATGAAATGGAAAGTATGGGGGTCATATAAATATATGTCCCAATAAAGTTATTGGAATTTAGAATCATAATAAGAAATAATTTCATGAATGTAAATGAGGAGAGAGAAATTCCATATGGAATTTCGGCACGGTCACATGTTTACATGGGAGGAATTAATGAGGGTGAAAGGGGTAACTAATTATTAAAAAATAAATAGGGTAGTATTGGGTATGTGAGAAATCATACCCCAACATTTTTAATTTAAAATAAAAGGGTATAACAATATAATGAAATTTGGATAAAAATAAGAACGGAAGAAATCCCTTACATGGAAGTGTGATCCCAAAGGATTGGAAGAGACTTGAGAGAGGCTTATTGGAAACATGGAGCACCTATGGAGGATTATATAGATAGTAGTGCAGAAGTTTGTAGAGATATTTTTTTTGAGTGAAGTGGAATGGTATATTGAGTGGGTTTATACAGGGAAGAAGAGGGAATTTTGTATTATTTAGGTTTTGGACACCACAAATTAAGGAAATCAAAACCCCAAACAAACCGATTGGTTTTGCCCATGGTTTTTGACAAGGGGTGTTGGAAACATTATTTAATAATTACAATGGCCTATATTCTTTAAATATTAGGCATTCTTAAGGGGAGGTTAGTCACACTCTCCAGGGAATCATATTAAAATGTAACAACTTTTATATGTCTTGGATGGTCCACTAAGGCTTTGTAAAATATAATAAAAAAACCTAAAATCAATTTATTTTAATGTTTTAACATATATTGGCCGAAACCCATTTATAGAGTTTTATTACATCAATATTATGTCAATATGATGTCATAAAAAACATTATATAATTAATAGTATTTAATTTTTACCCAAAAATTCGAGTGACTCAAAAAATTATGAAAATTTAATGATTAGATAATTTTACTTCCTGAATCCAAAAATAATGTTAATTCTATATAAATATTTTTGAATGTATGTGAATTTTTACTTTTAAAATATAAAGTGGCATTTATAAAAAACTCATGGGCTTCGATAAAAACAGATTTCAAACCTTAATAAATATTACAATTTATTCTTTTAAATTCTACCATAATTTATATTTATTAGATAGAAATTTAGTAAAAATATTCAATTAAAATATTTTATAATTCAAAAATATATTAATTCATCAATATGTGTTTCATAATTGAATATTAACTAAAAATACTATTTGATCTTAAAAACCCATATTCAAAATAAATGTATACTATTTATACAAAAAATAAAGTAAAAAATAATGGTGATAGGGTCATGTTACATATCCCTTTATAACTCTAGCATAAGACTTAAGGGTAATCAGTGTAATGGTGACTGAATCTTGGGGTGGCTTGGATAACATCGCTCGGGTGGGAATCTCTATTAACTTCCACTTCTTCTCTAGGTAGTTTTGATCAAGCGTAACATGTTGATTCTCAGCTTGGGCTTGGTCAAGAGAGAAGCTTGGTGATGCCACCTCATTCATAAGCTCTAAAAAATGGGCTATGTATGGAGAAATTGTATTGGATGAGGCTATCACTTCTTTTTTTTGAGTAAATTGTATTTGATAAAGCCTTATATTTATATTAATCATGTGATCACTATTCAACAACTATATTAGCAAAGATAAATATTTTTAATGGTATTTTGAAATCAAAAAACATAAACCAAGAAATTAAATATTATTTATAACCATGATACATAATAAGACATCTAATTAGATCCAAAGGAATTTTCATTAATAAAATTTTGGTTCGTTAGAGTTAAACCATGGGATAAGGGTATTTTTACAAATTAGATTATTATAAATCATATTGCATGAAAATATTTAACATTATCTTATCCCAAAATCTATTATCTATTCGTTAGGAAGTATTTTTATTATGTATGAAATTGTTATATATTAATATTTTAAGAAATTTTATGTGTCTCATATCCCCTACTTAGAAATGGACACCCCTCATTTCTCATCTTCACACCACTATAAGCCACATATCATGAGAAAAAACTAACATATTATTTTCTAAGATTCCTTATACATGACGCAGTATTTATGTTCTTCTTAAAAGTCCATTGCAAGGATTATTAATAATGGAACCAAAGTAGGAATATTGAAGAATTGGTAATCATCTTACCAAACCTATTTCAATTTATTTATTCATCTAACTCATCTAAATTTATGATATTTATCATAAAATAATAAACTTATTATCCAAAATATACAAAAAATTTATTATTATTATCTAGAAACAATTATTCATCATATTTTATATCTAATGGGAATTGACAGTATAGCTCAAACGTACGTGGGGACTACTACCTCTACATAGCGGTACAATTAATTTTACATAACAATCAATAATGTATGGGTATAATTATTATTTATATGTTTATAAATTAAATTTATGAATTAATTATGTTTTTGTATTTATAATTTCATATCTACCTTCATACCTTCCACTCCATTGGAAAATGATAACATCACTCATGTGTACGTGTTGACTACCACCTCCACGAAGTGTTATGATTCATTTAGAATTACAGTTTAAAATGATGGTAACCATGATTTATTCAGTATGTATATATGTAATAATAATGATTCTATAAAGGTTAATTTTTATTTATTTTTATTTCATTATATACATCAAAAAGTGTAAACAAAATTCATTCATCAGTGTGGATTACTGTCTCTATGACCGGTGTAATTCATTTTCATATCTCTTACATTAATGGATGATTCAAAATTTTAATATAGTTTATATGTAGTATTTTTATATCATGACTAAATTTATGTATATTATGGAACCACAATAAATATATAATAAATATAAATACCAAACCAATATTCTCATGAAAAATGAAATTGTTAACACCTGAAAAGAAATATATTAATATGGAATTATTAACAAATGGGAGTTGAAATTTTATTAGTGGATCATATATTATATTATTATTATGTAAATTATTATAGTATAGAATTATAATATATTTATATTTATTATTGATTTGGTTAGATTCATTTTGAAACAAGTCTAGCTTGAGGTAATATAATTTCATCTGAGTTATATTTAGGTGAGACATATTCCATATTCCCCACTTGGTTCAATTATGTGGTGTATAAAATCCTAAAGTTTATTTAATATCATTCTAATAAAAATTTTCAGGATTTACATATACATATAATATTCTGTCTTTCATGAGTTTTTTATTTGAATTTTACCAAATTGGTATGGGATTTATATTTCAATCTAAGTATTTATCTGGATTTGTGCTGATTTTATTTTTTATAACATTGTCTTATGGCCTATCTCTCAGTAATTACAAAATTTCTATTCTTCCATTATTATTTTAGAATATTATTGTTATTCCATTTATTTTATACTCATTTCGAACTCGATTGTATGAAATATTTCTTTCTGGTTGACTGACTTTATTTCTCTCTTTAGTCGAAATCGGTTTACATTCGTATCCATGTTTTCAAAAAACATTTTATTGAATACATTTGTTTTGTAATTATATTATTATCCCAAATAATTACTAACTATGATTTAAATTCTAAAAAAATGGTATTAATGGAATATTTTTTTCTTTTTTAAAATGTGGTATTGTTGAATTTTTATATAAAATGTGAAGGAGTTATTTGTTTTTACACACATAGAAAAAAAATAAGTTCCAACTGTCATGAACATTAAATGTTTTGAAAATAACTTTTCAAGATTTAAATACTATTTTCAAAGAAATGTTTTTTATTATTCAGCTGTTTTTTTATTTTAAATATTTTATTTTAATGTGAAAATTGTATTTTCTTCAATAAATTCTCTAGTAATATTTTAATGGAATATTTTATCTATGATAGAATCCTTTATTGTTACTACTTTTTACTAGGGATATGGTCCAATGATACAATACAATTTATTTTTTTAGGTGAATTTTCATGATTATGATTTATATATGATTATGTGAAACCCATTTCATAACCATGATATAATTATGTTTTGATGAGACCTTTATTAAACCTATTTCATTTTCTTAAGCTATACTATGATGAAATAGTTATGAAACCCATATTATTTTCCATAGATTATGCTTTGATGAATATTTTATGATATTTTGGAACACATGTGTTTTTATTTCAGTATGTGATGGGTGGTATTGTAATTATATATCCCTTTAATGAATTGGGTCAGCATGGATATTTATTTAGGTAATAAGGTCTGAAATAGAGAGTGAACCCAATTTATTAAAGGAACATATCCACAATGATAGTCTTGGGAGTGGACCTTGACTAAGGGTGTTATAGAATAGGGTATGAAACCAATACACTAAGAAAATATTGGTTGTTATACTTGAATAGGGAAATAATATTCAATTTTTAATTGTATTCCATAAACTTATGACTTATGATAATGTTATTATATCATGGTTCATGAGTTTTGACTCCATTATGATTGATTTTTTACGAACTCCTAGATATTTCCCAGGAATCAATATTATGAACTATGGTATATTTTTCATGGTTTTCCAATTCTATGCTCATGTTCTCACACCGTTATCATCATGATATGTTTATGTGATCATTGATATCTCCCTTATATACCCTTACTAAAAATCTGAGCTCACCCATTCTTTTGTTTCATTTACCTAAGTTGTAATGAATGGTTTTTAGTATGATCTATTCAAGAGGGACTCTAGTTATGAATAACTCTGTGGGATATTATGTAGATATATTATCAACGATTTTTTATGTATCTGTTTTTATAGAGACACTATACCTATATAAAAATGATGTGGATCATTATATAATGTATTCAATATTCATCTAATACGAAGTAATATTTATGTATGAAATATAAAAGTCACAATTTTTGGTACCAGAGTAAGGATTAGTTACATTGAAAAACTAGAATTTGAGATCTTTAGTGATAACTGTTAGGATTAAAATATGAATAAAGAATATTTAAATGTTTTGGTAAATAAATAAGTGTGATTTTCTTAAAAAAACAACCTTTTCTAGATACTGCAAGTTGGAGTGTTTTCAGAATATATTCATCAAGGGGTAATAACCCCAAAATAGATTGTCCAGTGAATCTGGACTACCATTATGGTGAATAGTGCATGGGCACTCATTACACACTTTTTTTTTAAAACTGTTGGGGGATGTTATCAAGTTAACTAACATTATATTTATCAACCATTATTATGGAATCCATTAGATGATTATCATGTATAACCTTGTGTAAAACTAAGGTGTCATATATTGAAGAGAATATGTCTCTATTTATACAAAATTTAAATTTCATTCATGATAATATGGATTCCAACTTGGATTGTTGTTTCTAATTCTATGAATTCTAGTTTTAGTAAATTTCTAGAACCTAATAAAACCATAATATATTGAATGATATAGACAATGCAATGATTTTCCTCATGAGAAACCAAATATTATTGGGTATAGCTTATAAAATCTAATATTTATGCCTATAAAACATTATAAATCCATGAATCATTCTGATTGTTGAAATGAGAAAAGGAAGGAATGATAATTTTTTTATTCCATTATGAGGAAACATCCACCATTTTTATGGGTTTTCTGCCCCACTAGTAGTTGAGTAATGGATCAATGATAGTGAAATGATAACATTCATTATGTATTGTTCAAAACTAGAAAATTTTGTTTTATCTCTGTATAATTTGGAATGTGTAACATATCTGTGGTGGACCCTTCTCATGAATATAAGGAATCATGAAGAAATTTAATCAATAAAATTGGATGAATTTATGAGATAAATTTTTAATAAGTATATTTATCATTTTATTTATATGAAAATAGATAGTGGATTTATTGTGGAAAAAAGGATGATGAATCCAGTAGTACCTATTACAACAAGTTTACGTGACTTGCGAGGAATGATTCTAGTATTATCATCCAAAATTAAAGTATGATTGATTGATTATTTAGTGTCTTAAACCCATGTCTCTTATGGATGTTATGTATAAGATAAATCATTAGTAATGAATAAATCGTTCAATGTGATATCAAGGTGGAAATAAAGATTCGTGTTTCCCATCAATCACATAGTTTTGATTAGAAAATAAATACTGAGTTTAAGGGAAATAATAATAATAAAAACCATAGATAGAATAAGTTGATCATTCCATAAGGGTACCTGTAATTGTTTTAATTGTTGAAAGGAATTTCATCAGGAAATAGAAATCCAATGAAATTGAATGTTGAAATTATCTAACGATGGATAAAAACAAATACAACATCCACCACCCACATTTAATTGTTTAAAATACAAGGAGTATTAGAATTATGATAACCAGTGATAAAAAATAGAGGCTAATGATGATTGATGATTTCATAAACCTATTATGGCCATTGGAAATGGTAAATATCATTGTTTCACAATTGCTTATGCATGTTACAATAACAACATGGTGAAAGGTACACCTATCATCCACTCTTAAACTACTAATGTCTAATTTCATTTTGGATCTACCCACTATTTTATATCTAAATATTTTGATAAGGGAATCACAATACCACCATGAAAATTAGATATCTAATTATATTTGAGGAACCATAATGGTAGAATATTCACATTTCATGTATATGATTCATTAGCTATATAATCATCTAGGAATGTGTTTCCTTAAAAAATCATTACTCTCCCTCTAGTTGAATTTGACGTTATCTTAGGCGTATATTAGATTTTTCTAGATAAATCTTACATATTTTTCTCTGGATGTGAAGTAACTTTTGATATTCTGAACCTACCAATGATCATCAATTGATGTAATTATAAATATCAACATGGAATGGAAATTACATCCATTATATGAGTCCGGATTCATTTTAGAAAAGGGTGTTTGTATTATATGGTTGGCAGTAAACTCAACATCGAAAAAATGACATTTATGTGAGAGTTTGTTGACATCTTCCTAGAAGAATTAATACGTCATCCACTGAATATTGACGATTTTTTTTGAATAGAACTCATAAAAAATGTAATAATTATTTTAAATAATCTATATATAATGAAACATATTGAGTTTTAGGAATTTAAGAATGTAATATGGGACTATATTGATAAGGGTTTCATTCAGACATCTAAATCAAAATGGGATTCACTTGTTATTTTTTAAGATGAAATATAGATCATTGTGAATCATCATCAATTATCTACAATATGACAAGATCATAATAAAGAATAAGTACCATCACCAATGTAATAATAATATGTTAAATAAATTATTAGGATCACACACTTTTTACAAGATTGATCCTCAATGAAAATATTATCAATTGATGCTCACTAGTGACACAATTCTCAATAAAACCATTCATATTATATATAGAAAATTTGAATTTTTACTGATTCCATTAGGTCTTACTAATTTCCCCACTATCATTATATATTTAATCAATATAGTTTTCAGATTTAACAATAATTAATTTATGGGAGTCTTTATAGAATATATTATTTTATATTAATATTGTGTGGATGAGTATGAAGAAAAATTGAGGATTTTACTAATGAACCTAAAAAAGGGGAAGCTATATGAAACATTTTTCATGTGTCAATTTTGTAATAAAAAATATTTATATTTTGGTCATATAATCTAAAGAGAGGGTATATGGGAGGATCCATTAATGATAAAATATATTGAATGTTATCCCAAAAAAAAATTATGTCTGAGATAAAAAAAATTGTTAGTTTAGCAAGATATTATTGATGCATTGTTGAAAATGTGTCATGACTGACTAATATAATCATAATGTTAACACGAAAGGGATCCAAGTTCCTTTTAATGATGGTTATAAAAAATTAAAGGGAATAAAGAGATGGTTAGTCAGTACGCATGTGATTACACAAACCATCAATGGAAAAGGGATTGTGATTTAGAATGATACATCAATATAGGTACAAGGACTACCCCTTATTAAGAACTATATGGTTATTGATTATTCCACATGACAATAGATGTTTCATGTTTAAAACTACCGTACTCATGATTTTGAGTTATCTTTGGTGATTTTATAATTCATTATTAATAAGAATTGCCTTTATGGGGAATATTGCTTCATATATATTGATCCAAAAATTTCAAACTATATATCCAATTTTAAAGAGTTGTATATGAATAAGCGAATATTGTTGGAGTAGACTAAATATTATGATAGCTCAACTCATTAGCACCCTAGTTATGGGAACCATGTGTTTGATGGTCTACGTCAAAAGGATCATGGAAAATTAACTATAATGAGGATCACAAATTATCCATTATTTATGGATTTTAAAAAGATGGACCTTGAAATCATGAGGGAAGGGGAGAGATATAATATTTCAAAAGTGGTTTTTCAACCATATATCCATGGGAATATTAAAAGATCCTAGAATGATGATGCATTTCTACAGAAAATCTGGTAAATTTTCCCAAGTGTAAAATTGATTGTGATAGAATTATTATATTTAAGAACTTTTTATGAAACCTATACATACCAAACTTGAAGGAGATGCAAGTTAAATATTATAGTTAATCTCTATCTATTCGGCCTGGATGTATGATGGTGTATAAAGATTTGATATAGTGTTTATGATGGGATAACATTAAGTGCTATATTTCAGTGTATATATCTCAATTTGTGGTATGAAATTAATTTTTTGATTAGAAAAAAATGACTAAGGGGATGTTATAACCATTACCCTAATCATAATTGAAATGGGAAATTAACACATAGTATTTTTTCATCAAACTTCCGAAAATGAATAAAATCCATAATACTATTTGGGTTTTATTCAATCACATTTGAAATTTAGAATAATTCATTTCTATTAGATAATATTTTTATCTTGATCGTATTTCTATAATATATATTAAATAATTTGTACGGTTTCATAGAGTATTACATTCTATTGTACCTAATCGAGATCTGAGGTTTACCTCGATGTTCTGGAGATGGCAGTAGTATGTTCTAGATTTACTATTTTGTTTTAGTACTCCTTATCATTATTGGACTTGTATCTTGTCTGAGAAAAATATTCATACCATATAGGTTAGGTTGAGGTCATGTTTGAGGGATTTTAAAGGTGGTTTTAAACAACACCTTCCTTTAGTATTGTTTTCTTACAAAAATAGCTATCACTCAACAATTCTAATGGCTCTTTATGAAGCACTTTATGAAAAAAAGTATAACACTACAATGTTCTATGTTGAAGTTGGAGAGAGTAATATATTGGTATATATGATAGTTGATGAAGTGATAGAGAAATTCTGAGATATTCAACATTAAATCATGGTATTTTATAGTTGATAGAGAAATTAAAAGGATGATCTATCATTGAAATATGGAAATCAGATTTTATGAGAAGGTATTTTTATAATTTTATCCAAAAAATAGTGCTCCCTAAAGGAAAAAAGAAAAATATATGAAGCTAAATGGGACCTACATATGGGATGAGAAAGATATATCTACATTTTTTGTATTAGAGTGGTCGAATTTAAAAGGTAAAAATCATTTTAAGGGACTCCAAATTTAACCCCCAATAATTTTATGATGTTTTTCTATTCAAATTAATTTAATTTCAATAAATGCACATGATACATGAAAAACTAAATTTAAATGATCTATAATATAGTACACTATTACAACCTATCCTTTATATTGGTAAAGTGAATATAAATAACCACATTTAAAAAAATATGTATAAATATTTTAGATAAATAAAATATATGGAGAAATATGTTTTTAGTTTTTAGTAATGTGTCTATAATCTTAATAAATATATTTTTCCTAAAAAATATGTTAAATTTATTTTTTTGTGAAAGTAATATAATTAATTTATAATAATTTTAAAAAATTAATTTGAAAAAATTAACTTAATTTCTGAACACATCAACTAAAAATTAGCATATAGTTAATTTTATAGGATTTTATAAAATGAATGATTTTTTGATAAATAGTGGAATTTTTTATTGAATAAAAAATAATTTTTTAATCAAATAAAGTGGTAAACCATTGAAATCATCGAGATAAAAATTGTACAGACTATTGCAGTTTCCGCTTGTAATGAGACCATAATAAGTCAATAAGAATCTAGTACAAACATATAAAATAATACTCTCATCAGGATCCCCTTTTCTCTGAAAATACTTTCCAATATAAATTTCGTCTCTCCATGTGTGACCAACCTCAAACATTTTTCCAATAATTGTCCTATATTTCTTGATGAAGTAAGATAGTTACCAAGGTGGTTTTGAATTTCCATGATGAATATCAGAAATCAATTTGGAATATGATTTAACCTCATAGGTGTTAATTTTTTTAATGTTTTTCCAATGTGAATCCACTAACCATATCTCCCTTTAATTCTCCAATGTAGTTTCATGGACCATAAAATGTGTTGAATAAAAAAGTTAATGATCCTGTTGTTTCTCATATAAGACCACCCCTCTCATTTCCCCATCCAAAAAAGAAATATTCATTTATCATTAGCCTTTTGGATGGGGTTTCCAGCTAAACCACCTACCTAGTTTGGTCCATTATCTTCCTTATATATTAAAGACCACCCTTGTTATAATTTTTCATAGAGAATTCAAGGACCCTCCATCATAAATAAGTCCTCCTAGTTCCAGTAAGAATGATTTCACTCAGATCTAGATAAAAAGGTGTGATTAGATTCTACATTATATTACCAAGTTTCTAGACTCCAAAATAACCCAACACACTATCATAAAACCATGCCACTGTAGGAACATCAACACCATTCAGAATAGACACATGAAATTTACAAAAAAGAATTAAAAAATTTCTTTTCATTTAAGCAATTTAATATTTTATATTTCTTTTAAAACAATTTTAAATTTAATCCTTGTATATTGAAAATTTTTATTATGAAATTAATTTTATTAAAATTAATTTGATATTGGGTGTTGGTATAAAATTAATTGATATATAAGAAATATTTTTTTCTAGATAGTTGTATTTCATCACATTTTGTGAGATTAAATAGAAATTAATTAACTATGATTATTTGAATTGAATTTGATAAAAATTATTCCATATTTGAAATAATAATAATAAATATTTGTTAATTAGATGAACATAATTAATTATCATAAAAATATTAAAAATGGTAAAAATATGCTATCACAGTTGAGGGGAAAATATGTTTATCAGGGGTAATCCAAGAGAAAATGGAATGTTTAAAAATGAAACATGTGTAAATTCTTTAGTATGTATGTATTTCATCTTCATCTAACCCCGCCTTAAAATGACTACCCTTTATGAATCTTTTTTCTGAATTATGAAATTATTGTATTTTGACCTTATAAATTATTCCGTGTGTGTCCTCTCCCACATTTATAATAGGTCACCCCTCCTTTATCTTTTTCACTCCACTGTAATATATCTATATTGAAATAACCATAAAAATTATATTATAAACATTAAAATACCATAAATTTATGATTTTTTCTTCCTAAATTTCAATTCCAAGGATCTATAAGAAGAGATCTAAAGTAGGCTTATAGTAGAAGAGGTAACCATCATACCCAACCACTTTCTGTATATTTCTTCTTTTACATCCCCTAAATTAGATTTATTCATCATAAAATAATATCCTAAGTATAAAAAATATACTAAAATATTATTAGGATAATTTAACCGCAATATTTCACCCTCTTTTCTATCAAATGGGAAGTGGAAGTATCACACATGAGTACCTATGGACTACCACCTCCATGTAGAGAAAATATTAATTTCCTATCAGCGTATTTCATGGATAGTTTTAATGATGCGTTTAATATTTATACATGATATTTATAAAAATAATTATTCTTCTATAATTATAATATCATATCCACCTTCTTACCTTCCAATTAAATGGAAAATGATAATGTCTCTCGTGCATATATGTGGACTACCATCTCTACATAAGGATATGATATGTTATTCATTTCTACATTTAATTTATGGTAATAAGTATATATTTAATTAATATATATATGATAATATTTTATAATAATGATTCATTATCATTGAATTTTTATTTAAATTTCTTTCATTTAATCTATTAAAAGTTAAAACAGTGTTCATGCATACGTATGTACAACCATCTCTATGCATGATGAAATTGATTTTTCTATATATATATTTTGTGGATGACTCCAAATATATAAATATAATGAATATATATTATATTCAAATCATTATTAAGAATATGTATATAGAGGAACATTTATTTAACTATAAGTACATGAATTATCATACTGAAATTCTCATAAAAAAAAGAGTCAACACCCAACATCTATGATTTTAATAATGAGTTATTATTAAATAGAGGTTGAAATTTTATTAGTAGAAAATACTTTTAGGAAAATAAAAAATCTATCACCCTTAGAAATAATACATTTTATAACTTCGTAACCATACAAAATGATATTACATATAAGATTATTCATGGAAAAGTAGTGTAAGTAATAATAAATATGTATTATATTGGGATAGATAAAATATTAGTAGATATCATTAAAAATCCCCTAGATATGACATTATATTAGTGACACTAGTAGAACCTTGGTGTTTAATCATATTCTTAAATATAAAGTGGTTTAAAAAAAATTCCCTCTACCCACTATAAATAAAACATTATTTTTATTTTGAATGTTTTTATTTTGGGTTCTACATTCAGTTTTTCTATAGAGAATGTATGATTTACTATCCTTATGGGATACCATAGGATGAGATAATTTTTTAGGTAAATTTAATGGGAATGACTTTTGTTATTATGTTTTTTTCTATTTAATACAGTTATTAATTAATCTCATATATTTAGAAACTTATTTAATGTCCCCTTTAGATGTTTTTTATATGATAGAATTTTTCTGATGCATGGTTGTGAATATGTGTAGAAATGAATGTAGGCCTCCTTTGAATTTTATTTTTAATGATTTTGAAATAATCATAGAGAGAGTATAAATGTAGGTTTAGTTGGAGCCTGAATTTCCCAGATCAGTGTGAATCAATGAGAGGGGGAGGGGGTGAATCAGTGATCCCTTAAAACTTTTTACTAATTGATTCTTTATCAATTAAACCTCTATGGCTGGTTAATGCCTCGATCCACTCTTCTTGTATCTCTCACCTTTCCACGAATGATGCAGTAAATGTTAAGGCACTGGACACAAGGATTTACAAGGTTCGGCACCAAAGGCCTATGTCCTTGCCATGTTGGTTATAGCACGACGCTTGTATGGCTCTCCCACAACCCCGTTTTTACGGTTTAGGCTGCTCCCATTTCGCTTGCCGCTACTAGGGGAATCGATTTTGCTTTCTTTTCCTCTGGGTAATAAGATGTTTCAGTTCGCCAGGTTGTCTCTTTCCTGCCCATGGATTCAGCAGTTCGAAAGGTTGACCTATTCGGGAATCTCCAGATCTATGCTTCTTTTCAACTCCCCGAAGCATTTCGTCGCTTACTACGCCCTTCCTCGTCATAGTTTCTCCCATTATAATCTGTTAGTATTACAATGGTCGATACATAGTCCCACTGTATCTCTCCTGAGTCCCATAGGAGGGTCATTATAATGCGTCCCATAGTTTTACCAGAGTCCCACTTGCCTGCTCCAGAATCCCACTGAAGACTTCTTCCACCCTGAGTCTCACAGGGGGCTTCTCCTGGCTCCTCGAGTCACACGAGTAGCTCTTCTTCACTTTAAGCTTATCAAGTATCTTCAGCAGCCTGGGATAAAGACTGCTGGCCTTGCTCTGTACTTCTGATCACTTGAGTTGATCAGGTCTTCTCGTCTTGCTCAGGATTTATCTCCTTCTTCTCAGGATGACCTGGCTTCTCTCTCCAACTACTGAATACTCAGACAACTGATATATTTAACTTCAGTCTGGTCCAGTCTCACTTCACATCAACTTCATGCACTGAATGCATGGCATCAAAATATCTTCATGATCTCCTGTTCTTGGACTCCTCAAATGCACACAACCAGATTTGGCTTTGTTCACGTGTGCATGTGCATGCATGCATGCATGCACTCCCCTTCTTCTTATCTTGGTTCAATAGACCCACAAAGGGTGTATTATCTTTAATCACACACCTTCTCAATTCTTCACACACTTTATTATTTTTGTTTACACACTTTAAAGTGTGTTCTACTTTAGTGTGGGACTTCCTCTTCTTCTAAGTGTTTACACTTTTAGTGCACACAATAGGTTCATCCTTTACTTGTTTTGCACAGACAATTTGTTCTTCGTTTTGAACACACTTAAACATGGCCTTTCACTTCTTCTTGCACACAAACAAACTGTTCTTTTCTCTTCAAAGTGTGCACCCACAAGGACTGAGCCTCGGCCTCTTCTTGTTCCTTTTCTTTTTGCACACACACAATGTGTAGGGCCTTCACATTGCACACACACAAGGATTGTGTGGGATATTCTTCACCATTGCACACACACTGCCCTAGTGTGTATACTCCACTTAAACTTCAACACAAAGAAGGGGCGTGCAAGGGGTCACGACCTCTCTTTACTTTGATCGCTCAAGTCCACTTGGTGTAAGAGGGTCGCGCAAGGTGTCTTGTTGCAAGCAGCAGTCGTGCAAAGACTTGGATAGCCTCTGCCGCACAGGGCCTACTCTTGTTCTTCAACGTGCAAGGAACAAGCCGCAAGGGCCGTGCAAGGTGCAAGTGAACCGCGGGCACGTAAGGGTGCAAGCGGCCACGGGTCTTCCTGTCGCACAAGTGAGGCGCGCAGGGTCTTCTCCTCTTCTCTTCTTTCGTGCAAGGAGTGCACAAAAGTGTCTCTCATGAAGCCAAGAGAGGCTTCGGACTGCTTCTCCGTGCAAGGGGCGCGCGGGGATACTTCATGTAGCACATGGAGCTCCACGGGACTTCTCAAATTTTCAGCAAGTGACTCTGAGTTCTCGGGCTCTCTTTTTATAGGCGAGGAGAGCCTCGGTTCATCCATGGAGATAAAACTTGAACTGCCGAAAGTTTTGGGATTTCAAGATTTCCTTCAAATCTTGTTTTCAATTCTCTGTTCAACGCGGGGATTCATTATAGCGCCCAGTTTTCACGTGCATGCATTTTTGAACGCATGCATGGCTTCTGTTTAGGCCCATTCATGCAAAGCACGAATCTGTGTGGCCTCGGCAGCTTTGTTTGCCTCGGCCTCGACCGAATTCATCATCTCATTGCATGCATGCATATTTTAATGCATGAATATGTTCGTTATGGCTAGACGATCACCTTTGACACTTTACTTTCAACAATGGTGGCTGGGAACTCGAAATCCAGTGCTCGGAGGCGTCACTGGTTCAGCGGGGACGTCGCGGGTGCCTCGGGTTATGCGGGAATGTGCGGGGAGCTTCGGCTGAGCTCAAGGAAGGAGAAAAGCTTGCAAGACGTCGGATCGGGAGTTTAATGAACTTCGACGGCCGAGATTAGATCGCGGCACCGCGGATGCGATCAGCGATCGAGATCATATGCGCGATTGCTCGGACGGCCAGGATTAGATCCTGACCGAATTTTTTGATCCCACATCGAATCGGCGGCCGGTTTCCACGCGGTTTATCAAACATGTGCTCCCCGCCTCTCCTCAATTGTATCTTCTCCCTCCACGGTGCTGCCCCGCACCATGTTCTCTGCGGACGCACTCTTGCGCCCACCCCTGCCACTCGGGCGCGCCACTGGCGCCCACTATGCACACACGGGCGCGATATGCGCCCACCATGCACTCCTCCCGGAGTGCCCCTGGCGCCTACGCTGCGTCCGGCGGGTGCGCCCCTGCCTCAGGGCTGCTGCCTTGGCCTTGAGGGTTCCCCATGGGCGTGGTGACCTTGAGTCCCACAAGAGCCTTGGGTGTTAACCCTCGGCTGGCCTCCTTGGTGGCCCATATTTTTGCTAAGGGGAAATCTCAGGACTTTGTATAAAACAAAGTAACCAAGTTTCCAAGGCCAAATGCCACTTCAACCTCTAAGCCATTTCTTCTTCTATATTTCTTGTCTTCTTCTTCATTAGAATTCATCATTCTTTTTCAACATATAAGAATGGAATTCCCGAAGGTTCTTCATCTTCAACCGAGCTCCTTAATCACATAATTTCTTCCATGTGCTTTGTTGATCTAATAAGAGATAAAATTGGTGCTTATTCTAATTTACATGCACTAAGTGATAGTGCATGGACTTCTTTAGCTCAATTCATCCACTTAGAAGTTGTGGATGGCTCTCTTCATCTCCTCATGCATTATCAGTACAATGCATGGTCTTCAAACAATGTTGTGACATTGTATCTACTTGATACAAGTTCTTGGAACTCAAAGAGCAGCTCAACAATAGTCTGATGTAATGATGATGCTCCATCATCATCCATTATTCAAGTGGTGTAACATAGTATCATCTTGATGCAAGTATTGAAACATTAAGATCCGTTCTACAATCGTCTGATATACATAGAGAATGTTTCAACCACAACATCCTATGTCACATAGTGAATCTCCTAAGTGACATGAATCATAGTACCATGGCCATTCTCCTTTCCTCACAAACACCATCACATCCTTTGTCATTCACATCTTTACATTCCTTGACATCTATTCATCTTATTACAACATCATGCCTCATTGACAACAAATGCAACACAGTGCACTTCAATCTCCCACTTTGTATTTTTTGTCAATACACTATTCCTACACATCTGAATGTGTCAATATGTGTGCTAATATTTTCTCCCCCTTATTGGAAATCAAATGCAAAGGTGTGGTGTGGTTCTCTTCAAAATATTTCTTCCTCCCTTTGAATAGCATCTTCTTGAAAAACACTAAGAGAGGGATGATGTCACATGTACACTTTAGCAAAGAACCTTTAGTAAATCATCTCTAAGTCTACTTTGGCTAACCCGGTGTAGAAAACAAAAGTGATGTAACCAAGGTTTTTCAATGATGTCCACATTTTACTTTACATGTGAGATCATGCTTCCGGGGGTTTTGAAAATTTTCAGATATATCAATGAATTGCTAAATTCTGCACATACTACACAAAACTCATTAGAAAGTTCAGTGCAAAGTTAAAGCTCCCCCTTTCAACCATTTGTCTTCAATCAATACTCCCCATTAATTGTCATGATGAGTACAACTAAGAAACAGGGGATGAAATTATGATTGGAATACCTTCAATTTTCTCAAGATGGTATTAAATCTCAGAATCCCTTCTTCTACAGATTGGCTCCCCCTCAAGGGATGCACTCCATTCTTTCCAAACCATCCTCCAGCTGAGAATGATCATCATCTTCAATTCCCTGCAATGTCAGCACATGTAAATACAAGTGATTAGGGAATAAGATGGAACCTCCTTGGTTCATCAATGTGAACAACAAGGTTGAGAAGATTCTCTCAACCGAGATGTCCCATTTTCACCATTCTTCAAACTTTCGTATTTGATCTTCAATGATGTTTGTGCTGGTGTGGATTTCAACACCTCTTTAACTTCTTTGTGTGTGACTCCTCTATTTCTAGGTGCCTTCTGAGCACTAGAGTCTCCTAGTTCAATATTCATTCTTTTGAAGAATCCCTTCTAATCTGGAATGAATATCATGCATTTATCACTAGTATGTCCAGCTTGATTGCACCTCACACACAGAACTTGATCTTCATGTGAAATCTTCTTCTTCCCTTTTTCCTTAGAAATTTCCAGAACTTTATCTTCAGCTATTTGTAGTTCTCTGGCAAGTTGCAACTGATTTGGCCATATCACTAGTAAGTCACTTGGAAGTGTGGCCTCAGTTCTGGAAATTCCACATGGTTCCTTTGATGATTTCAAGCTACCTTTCATAGGCAACTTGTTTTCAACCAATCCCTTCTACTTCATCTGGATTGATTGTCTGTTTGAGTCCAGTCTGCTTCTATTCAGTTCCATGGCTTGTTCACAAAGATCCATGGTGTGTCCTTTCTTTCCACAGTAGAAACATGTTTTCTTGGTGGTCCTTCTGGATGCATCACCCTTCTTGGATTTAGACTCCAAGGACTTATTTTCCTTTTTGAAAACCTTCTTTGGAGCATCTTCAACTTTCTTCTTTCTTCCCAAGGATTCCATTTTATCCAGGTTCAGTGATCTTCTCTTCTTTTTAGCTCTAGATACAGTTGGAGATTGACATGTATCTTTTTGACCACTTTTTTAATCATCCCAGATGTTGTCAAGTAATCCAAATCTATTCGTAGTAAACAGATGTCTCTGGACCTGTGGATGTTGCTTCTTTCCTTGTGGCTTGCTCCCCCTTGGCATGGGCTTCCTTTGTGCTTTGACATTCAGTGGATTGTACCAACAATCCTTTTCACAGTGCCCATACTTATTACAACACCAACATTGACCCACAAATCTTGACCTCTTCAGTCCTTCTGATTGTTGGGTACGTTTCTTGACTTGCTGTGTTGTTTCAGGTGAGCATTCTTTCTTCATTGTCTTCATCCATACTTGTTTGGATTCATTCTTCCATCCTGCACTTTTAGTAGAAACACTTTTAGAAGCATGAGTACAAGATGGTATGGATGGTACCTTATTTTTAGAAGATGTTGCCTTTTCATTAGAGGATGTCTTTCTTTTAGAATCATCCTTCTCAATGCATACTTGAGTAGCTACATTTCTCCTTTCAGCTGACTGGGAGGCTTTGGCTTTGGGTGATTGCTGATTTTTCAATATCACCTCCACTTCTAAGCATTTCATATTGAGGGAGTTCTTCTCATCCTCAATAGTTCTTAGCCTTCCTTCCCAATTTTCTTTCAGCTGTTCTAACTGGTATTCATGCACCTTCGTCAATTCTAGCAATGAATTGTCATGCTCCTTCACCATTTTGACTTTGTCTTCGAGTTGAGCATCTCTGACATTCATTGACACTCTGTGCAATTTTTCCAGTGCATGGAAAACTTCTTTGACCAATATCATAATGAATTCTTTCACAGAAAGGCTTCTTTGCAATTCTTCAGCAGTGTCTTCATATCTTTCATTGCAAAGGTAAACCGTTTCATCCTTGGCATTCACCAGCTGTCTGAGAGTGTTAGTTATGCCAACCCTTTTTGCCAATTGGACTTCCAGAGAATTGGCTTCATCTTCGAGTTGTAATTTTTCTTATTGAAGATCAAGGATTCTTGTAGCTATTCACATTGCCACATCCTTGGGGACTATATTTTGAGGATATTTAATTTCATTTAGAAGATCATTGTTTCTTCCATCTTCATCACAGCTAGAGCAGGCTTCATCAGAAGAATGATAAAAGGAAGTGTCATCTGATGTGACTTTTACATTTCATTCCATAGAAGGAGTTTCTCTGATTGCAAAAACCTTTTTCCTCATCTTCTTTGCCTGTTTCATCATTCTATTTTTCAGAGTCTTGGCAGATATCTCCATTTGAGGTTGTTCTTTCATTTCCTCAAATCTGCACTCCATATAGACTCTCTTGGATCTTTTAGAGGGAACCTCGCTCTGATACCAATTGAAGTGCCCAGATCAGTGTGAAACACTGAGAGGGGGAGGGGGTGAATCAGTGATCCCTTAAAACTTTTTACTAATTGATTCTTTATCAATTAAACCTCTATGGCTGGTTAAAGCCTCGATCCAATCTTCTTGTATCTCTCACCTTTCCACGAATGATGCAGTAAATGTAAAGGCACTAGACACAAGGATTTACAAGGTTCGGCACCAAAGGCCTACGTCCTTGCCATGTTGGTTATACTCCCCAACATGGTTTCTCCCATTATAATCTGTTAGTATTACAATGGTTGAAACAGAGTCCCACTGTATCTCTCCTGAGTCCCACAGGAGGGTCTTTATACTGCGTCCCACAGTGTTACCAGAGTCTCACTGGCCTACTCCAGAATCCCACTGAAGACTTCTTCCGCCCTGAGTCTCACAGGGGGCTTCTCCTGGCTCCTCGAGTCACACGAGTAGCTCTTCTTCACTTTAAGCTTCTAAAGTATCTTTAGCAGCCTGGGATAAAGACTACTAGCCTTGCTCTGTACTTCTGATCACTTGAGTTGATCAGGTCTTCTCGTCTTGCTCAGGATTTATCTCCTTCTTCTCAGGATGACCTGGCTTCTCTCTCCAACTACTGAATACTCAGACAACTGATATCTTTAACTTCAGTCTGGTCCAGTCTCACTTCACATCAACTTCATTCACTGAATTCATGGCATCACAATATCTTCAAGATCTCTTGGTCTTGGACTCCTCAAATGCACACAACCAAATTTGGCTTTGTTCACGTGTGCATGTGCATGCATGCATGCATGCACTCCCCTTCTTCTTCTCTTGGTGCAATAAACCCACAAAGGGTGTATTATCTTTAATCACACACCTTCTCAATTCTTCACACACTTTATTCTTTTTGTTTACAGACTTTAAAGTGTGTTCTACTTTAGTGTGGGACTTCCTCTTCTTCTAAGTGTTTACACTTTTAGTGCACACAATAGGTTCAGCCTTTACTTGTTTTGCACACACAATTTGTTCTTCGTTTTGCACACACTTAAACTTGGCCTTTCACTTCTTCTTGCACACAAACAAAATGTTCTTTTCTCTTCAATGTGTTCACCCACAAGGACTAAGCCTCGGCCTCTTCTTGTTCCTTTTCTTTTTGCACACACACAATGTGTAGGGCCTTCACATTGCACACACACAAGGATTGTGTGGGATATTCTTCACCTTTTCACACACACTACCCTAGTGTGTATACTCCACTTAAACTTCAACACAAAGATGGGGCGCGCAAGGGGTCACGACCTCTCTTTACTTTGATCGTGCAAGTCCACTTGGTGTAAGAGGGTCGCGCAAGGTGTCTTGTTGCAAGCAGCAGCCGTGCAAATCCTTGGATAGCCACTGCCGCACAGGGCCTTCTCCTGTTCTTCACTGTGCAAGGCACAAGCCGCAAGGGCCGTGCAAGGTGCAAGAGCACCGTGGGCGCGTAAGGGTGCAAGCGGCACGGGTCTTCCTGTCGCACAAGTGAGGCGCGCAGGGTCTTCTCCTCTTCTCTTCTTTCGCGCAAGGAGTGCGCAAAAGTGTCTCTCACAAAGCCAAGAGAGGCTTTGGACTGCTTCTCCGCGCAAGGGGTGCACGGGGATACTTCGTGTAGCATAGGGAGCTCCGCGGGACTTCTCAAATTTTCAGCCAGTGACTCTGAGTGCTCGGGCTCTCTTTTTATAGGCGAGGAGAGACTCGGTTCATCCACGGAGATAAAACTTGAACTCCCGAAAGTTTCGGGAATTCAAGATTTCCTTAAAATCTTGTTTTCAATTCTCTGTTCAACGCGGGGATTCATTATAGCACATATTCTTCACGTGCATGCATTTTTGAACGCATGCATGCCTTCTGTTTAGGCCCATTCATGCAAAGCACGAATCTGCGTGGCCTCGGCAGCTTCGTTTGCCTCGGCCTCGACCGAATTCATCATCTCATTGCATGCATGCATATTTTAATGCATGAATATGTTCTTTATGGATAGACGATCACCTTTGACACTTTACTTTCAGAAATGGTGGCCGGGAACTCGAAATCCAGTGCTCGGAGGCGTCACTAGTTCAACGGGGACGTCGCGGGTGCCTCGGGTTATGCGGGAATGCACGGGGAGCTTCAGCTGAGCTCAAGGAAGGAGACAAGCTTGCAAGCCGTCGGATCGGGAGTTTAATGAACTTCGACGGCCGAGATTAGATCACGGCGCCACAGATGCGATCAGCGGTCGAGATCATATGCGCGATGGCTCGGACGGCCAGGATTAGATCCTGACCGAATTTTTTGATCCCACATCGAATCGGCGGCGGGTTTCCACGCGGTTTATCAAACTTGCGCTACCCGCCTCTCCTCAATTGTATCTTCTCCCTCCACAGTGCCTCCCCGCACCGTGTTCTCTGCGGGCGCACTCTTGCGCCCACCCCTGCCACTCGGGCGTGCCATTGGCGCCCACTATGCACACACAGGCACGATATGCGCCCACCATGCGCTCCTCCGGGAGTGCCCCTGGTGCCAACGCTTCGTCCTGCGGGTGCGCCCCTGCCTCAGGGCTGCTTCCTTGGCCTTGAGGTTTCCCCACGGGCGTGGTGACCTTGAGTCCCACAAGAGCCTTGGGTGTTAACCCTCGGTTGGCCTCCTTGGTGGCCCATATTTTTACTAAGGGGAAATCTCAATACTTTGTATAAAACAAAGTAACCAAGTTTCGAATGCCAAATGCCACTTCAAACTCTAAGCCATTTCTTCTTCTATATTTCTTGTCTTCTTCTTCATTAGAATTCATCATTCTTCTTCAACATATAAGAATGGAATTCTCGAAGGTTCTTCATCTTCAACCGAGCTCCTTAATCACATAATTTCTTCCATGTGCTTTGTTGATCTAATTAGAGATCAAATTGGTGCATCTTCTAATTCACATGCACTAAGTGATAGTGCATGGACTTCTTTAGCTCACTTCATCCACTTAGAAGTTATGGATGGCTCTCTTCATCTCCTCATGCATTGTCAGTACAATGCATGGTCTTCAAACAATGTTGTGACATTGTATCTACTTGATACAAGTTCTTGGAACTCAAAGAGCAGCTCAACAATCGTCTGATGTAATGATGATGCTCCATCATCATCCATTATTCAAGTGGTGTAACTTAGTATCATCTTGATACAAGTATTGAAACATTAAGATCAGTTCTACAATCGTCTGATATACATAGAGAATGTTTCAACCACAACATCCTATGTCACTTAGTGAATCTCCTAAGTGACATGCATCTTAGTACCATGGCAATTCTCCGTTCCTCACCAACACCATCACATCCTTTGTCATTCACATCTTGACATTCCTTGACATCTATTCATCTTATGACAATATCATTCCTCATTGACAACAAATGCAACACAGTGCACTTCAGAGCTTACAAGGTGTATTTTGGGAAAATATTTGGGTAGAATTGAAAATAGTGGATTGATAATAAAAAAATGGGAGGGAATGATTAAACCAAATAATATGACCCTATATTTAATATTAATGGAATTGTAAGGTTATTTTTTGTGTAATTTTGTTAATTCGGGGAGTAATGGACATATGATGAATAATTTAATATGATTTTATTCTATTCATATTTTTGAGAAATTTAATAATACTTAAATGCATTAATGTGTTCATAAGGTTTTTCATTTTGTGGGATAAAAGGTTACATCTCAGAGTATAATATAAATATTTTTTTTATATACAGAGATGTTTGAAATATGGTAAAGAAATATCCCACCTAAGGAATTTAAATTATTCATAATATATTTAAAGCACAAAAATATATTTAATCATAATTAATTTATGTCTCTTGAGTTAGTAGAAAAAAATTAACAGATCTTATACAACAAGTGAAAAATTTTATTAATGTATAATATATTTTTCTAAGGTGTAAGCTTGTATTTGGGAAAAAAATATAATAATTGATATTTTATAAAATGCATAATATATTTTATAGAAAAGTGAAGTTGTGTTAAAGGACCACAATAATTGGTGTTATATTAAATCTTTTTAGTTGTAATGTTTTTCAGTTTATTTAAAAAATATTTTATATGTTTTGTAAGATATTTTATGATACATAAGTTTTTGTTGGAGCTCAGACATGAAAAAAAAGTATAGAAGCTTACATATGCGATTTATAAGTTTTTTCTATGAAAAAAATAATATTCTTTAATCCCATGAAATTGTTACCTAAAAATAAGTTTCATATGTATTGTCCAATATTTTGAAAAATATGAATGTCTGGAGAGAGTTTTTAAAGGACCTTCAAGATCAGTGAGAATTCATTGAGAGGTTGGGGTGGTGGTGAATCAATGAAATCAATTATTTTTTTTAAACAACATTCATCACAATTCTAGGGAATAAATTAATATTTTTACAAACACTAATAACTTGAACAAATATTAACATCAAATTGATTGTGGAAATCTGTACTGAAATAGAGACACTAGAATGATCTGAACTCTCTTAAGATCATACATTCCACTAGTTTCACCATGTGGAGTACAAAAGGGTATTTTTTATCTATTTTTAATGATTCAAAAATATAACTAAAAATCATATTTAGTTCTCCTATAAGATTGAAAATATTTTTTTTGTAATAAAAAAGAGTGTCTACTTGAAAATCAGAGGTTCATATTCCTTTGATACTTACACATCAACTAATTTCCTCATATCATCATTCTTCTATCTACTAAATAATCTCTATGATTATTACCTATTATATTCTATTCTTGAAATGTATTATATATTTTTTTAAATCACTCATACATTGTGAATTTATGGTTTTTGTTTAACTTATCTCACATATAGTAAAATATCCAAATTCAAACATGAATTTATATTCAAATAAAATAAACGACATTATTCTTCTCCTCTAACTTAATTTAACAACTTCTATCATTTATTATTCTATTTCATTTATATGATATTTCTAGTTGAACATTTATATAAAATTTTGTGTAATTTTATATAATATGGTGTTTAATAGTAATTATCCTTAATATGAAAATTCATTAATGGAATAATACATTTCTTTATATACAAAAACATTTATACATTTGAATAACCCAAAATTTAATTTTCATCAGTATGAATCATGATATAAGGATATTATTTAATTATATCAAATTTAATTGATGTATTATAGAAAAATCTCACCAATGTGATCCATATTAATCCATATTTCATTATAAAATTAATTCATGATATTTAAACTATAAAATAAAATCCTCATGATCATCTAATTTAAAAAATAAAACATATAACTTCATTATCTAATTCTTATAGAATCCTTCATTTGAAATTACTTTGTGATTTCCAAAGTCTCTGTTAAACATCATGATATCGCAGATTTGTTTATACGAAGAATCATACATACTTGGGAAAAATCCTTACGTAACAATTATAATAATAATATATTTAAAAATTTATTAAATATGAAAATAGAGTTATGATACATCTTTAAACATATCTATTTTTAAGAAATAATAAATCACACATATCACTGGGTGGAACATTCCATATCCCCAATTCCATCAACCCTCAAAAAAATATTTTATAAATGATGGTAAAAAATATTACATTTCAAATAAATATATTACATACAATTAAATATCTATAATTTCCTTCATATCATTATGTTCTGAGGAATTTTTCAAAATTCTAATAACAGACAACTTTGATACAAACATATTAAATTTTGAGTAATGTTTTTTAGGCTTCAATTCATAGGATATCATATGTTTCATACTGTATTTCATGAATTATTTCTACATTAATATAGAAAAGATATCATACTTATTGATGGAATATTTTATATATTAGATACATATATTCTATATTCAAAAAACCTCTATATTTTATCCAATAAACCAAAAAAATGTTGATAAAATAAACATTATAATTAAAAACCATTACATAACATAATAAACATTATATTATTTTAATTTTATTTTATTTTTATATTAAATAAATATCATCATAATAAAAATGTAAAATTATTCTTTTTCTTTAATTTCACATACTCTTCAGCTTATCATCACAAAAAACTATGGTACCCCTAGTTCTGATGGACTTTATATCTCAGAAACATCTCCAACCATGGTCTAAAAAAATCTATCCATTTGTATTTTTACAACCATTGAAAAATTATCACTATCAAACTCAAAATTTATTTCAATGAGTCATAATTTAATTATTCTAATCCTACATGAGAAAATAAGGTGTAGAAAACATGAATATTGGAAAATAATTTCATGTTGACTACAAAAAATGACTTTTATTATTTTCTTTTTAAACCATAAAGACACCTGACACAAAATGATAATCCAATCCAACATTTCTTCCACTTATTAAAAAAATTAATATAAATCAATGGAATTTTAATGAATATTTAAATCATTCATTCTCCACAATATTGTTAATATAGTTCCAAAAATAAAAAAACTAACACAAACCTATAACAAATTCCCAACATAAACCCCTTAAAAATAATCTATAAATACAAGATCAACCTAAATAAGATATTTCCCCCCATTAAGATAAAAAATATTGTTAGATTATCTGTAAAATATCTTACCCGTCATTTGAAAATACATTAAATAAATAAATTAATTAATTAACCTAAATATATTTATATTTTATTTTTTCACTTTCAACCCAACTAATATTCATATAACAAGTTATATAGGGGTTAATTCATAATACCGTAGAAAATAATTTAATGAGGTTTAACTCCAATAATTAAAATATATATTTAAAATGTATACCCTAGCAGTGTATTTGCAGAAAAAAGCCTCTATTTTCTCTATTATGGAACAAATTAAATCTTCAAAACACTTTTCAATATATGATATTCAATGTAGTTATATTTTATTTCAATGTGTTGTGACAAAGATTGCAGAACTGAATTTCTTGATAGATTTATAACACTCTAATTATATAGGTATTGGTTACTTTAATTCCACCACGATATCTTCCAATTTAGTCCTTATCCACATCAATTAAGTTATAGCATCAGTTATAGTGACATATTATTGTTAATTAGTATTCATGTTTACCATGATTCTTTTTCTTTCTATTAAAAAATGAACACCATTCACCATAAATAAAAACACTATATGATATTTATCATTCATTATCAGCATTTTTACCCCCTTTTGAATTTTTATAATGAATCAGATATAGTTTTCTATTATTTTCATACTACAATAAGTAGTCTAGATTGCCTCTATTATACATAATAAATATCTTTGAATAAATTAAATGTGACCTATTTTTGGTACATTGATATATAGAATATAATGTCATAACATATAAATATCTGGTCTAGAAGCTATTATGTATACAAATTTTTAATTATATTACATCATATTTTTGGAGTTATCTTCATTTCGATTTTCATCCTTAAATGGTTTTGTTACCCGAAAAATTGTGGTTGAAATATACATTTAATCTTCCATACTATTAATTTTTAGATGTTATGAGGAAACAAATTATTGAGAAAGAATGACATGAACTTCCTATAAAGAAATTTCTAGTCCCCAAAATTATATCCACTATCCAACCATTGATATTTATAAAAAATTAATCATTTTTTAAAAATATACTCACATAACACATAATAATTTCTAAAAAAAATATCGTCTATATAGATAATAAATATTATTTGTACTACATTTTCATCTTTATTGTAGTGGTTTTTATCAACTCTTATTTTCATAAGTATTTAATATTTCAAGGACGCATTTAAATTTTAGTACCATGATCATGGGACTGTGTTACCCCATATAAGGAATTCTTTAACTAGAAATCGTAACATTCACAGTCACTGTGCAAGAATCCACTATGTTTTTGAATATATACATCCTCTTGCAATTCTCTATCAAGGAATGTAGAATTTATTACCATTTAGAAAATATTTTATTTCATTTGTAATGTAATAAAAATAATTAATCAAATATTATAAAGTATAGAAATATGTGTGAAGGTCTCATAAAAATTTATTCCATCAATCAAAGAATACCTCTTCACAAAAATTTTGACATCAATATTATAACTCTTACTCAATTATATAGTTTGTTTCAAAACACCTTCTTTGTTAAGATAAAAAAATTATATTCCATACCCAACCAAATATTAATTTTTTTCTATATGATCTATTTCATTTTTAATATAATTAATCCACTCTTTCTTCTATAAATCATCACTCATACATTTGGGTACTATATTATAAAACATCAAGGTACGTGTTATTATCCAAAAAGTAATTTCAGTATAAACTTACTATATGTGTTTCTAAATGATATTTTGGACCACCAATAGATTTATCAACCTTGGATGAGATAATAAATGTTTATGTTCATCATTATAATTTTATGAATCATCGTCTTTATCCTGAAATTCTTATGAATTTGTGTTATTTTTAGAAACTTTAACGTAATCCTCAATAAAATTAAATTACACATTACATATAAAACATGCTTCTAAATGTGTTCTTTCATTGAATAAGTGTAGTAACACCTTGACACTATTAGTTTAAAATTTTATATTTCTATATTTATTGTAACAATCGTATTTTATTCTCTTCAAATCCTATCTATTGAAAGATTGCTAGATTATTAACTTTAAATTTGACTACACAAGGGATTCCAAAAACACTTAAATATATTAAAATCAAGGAATTAATATAATAAATATCATATATAAAAATATCTAAATTTTTTAGCTGCAAATAATGATTTTTAATTTGAATCACTGAACAAATTTATTTTCTCCAGAAAACTAGGTAGTATCATGATTGATGAACATGGTACAAGCAATCTTAACTGAACATCTATTCTACTATTCATAAACATGATTTTTTAGATTTTTTATGGAGAATTATGTTCATGTCTAATACCATTCTTGTCAACATATGCTTCAAATATTACAATAGTATATTCTTTACTCGTATTTGTTCAGATAATTTAAAATCAGAAACCACACTCCTTTTCAGCATCCTTATAGAATTTTTGATATTTTTAATGCCACTTGTTTTTTCTTTATAACCATAACATTAAGAATATAAGAAAATTTAAATATAAAAGAATAAAATACTTTTCAAAACATTTTTTAATTCTCTATTGGACCACAAATTTCATATCAAATTCTCTCAAAAGGATGAGATGTTTGAATCTAAAATTTCCTATATTGGAAATTAACAATATTAACATTTTGATATGTAAAAAACATACAAAATATCTCTATATACAAATATTTATTAATCATATTAACTTCATGAACATTATCTCATTATTTAATCATTCTCATTTTCATTTGGATTAGAGGAACAAAACTTCTTTTATAAAATTGAATTTCATTTTTCAATTTAAGTATCATGAATTCTCCCCATCACCAAGAAAAAATAAGTCCCCATTATTTTATATCCTATTTTTAATACATATATATATATATATATTTATATTAAACTATTATATAAGAACCCATTTTTCGTAAAAATCACACCATTCCCTTCATCACTTATCTATCATAACATTAAAATTTTTTTTTTAATCCTTCAATATATAGAGTGCTCGTAGCATTCAAAAAATCATTTCCTATCAGTTGGTATACAAATAAATTTATTTTAAATATTCATTAATTTTAAAAAGATACTAATACATACTCTATTTTTTGGTCAACCTTTAGTGTCATTAAAATTCCTTTTATGTATGGAAAAATAAATATTTTATAATCCATGGAAATTCACTTTTAGATACATTAAGTGAAATTTCAACAATAGAATACTTTCCATTACAGTTTTTCCATCATGTTATTTTTTTGTGTTAGATATTTGTACTCAATTCGGATGGTAGGACGGTGTGAAAATATTTAGAAATCTAACCTAATAGATCACATAATTTGCAATATTTTACTATTTGTATAAATTTACTCTTACCCTCCAGTCAAGAATTTTTAGTTCTTTTGTGTACATTTCTCCGTTAAGTCAGTTTCCTCCACCTCAAACTATTCATAATCAACATTATTATCTCTTAAAAATATTTTTCATTAAATGAAATGTTTATTTTACTATTCCTAACACCTCCAAAGTTCTAATAATAACAATAAAATATGAATTTACTTCTAAAAAAATTTTGTCCAAATGTTCACGCATTCTTTTATTCTATACTTTGGGGAAAAAATTGGATTTTTTTGAACAATTTTTTTTATAGATTCTATGTAATTTATAAATATATATTGGAAATTCTCATTCTTTTTTGAATCAGTATTTATAGAAGTTTTTATCTTCAAATATGTGTTCTTCTAATTTCTATATTTTTTAGATTCATTGTTTTCTATAAAAATTTTCATAATTACCAAAAAATCATTGACAAATTATTTATCCATATTCTTTGATAATTATCCAAATTTTTTAATAGGATATTGAAATTTGGATTTATAGTTGATACATTTATTTTCAACATTGATCAAACTCAATTAAACTATCTTAATCACATTTTCAATTATTTTATATTTTCTTTCGTTACCATTATTACTATATTTTCTTCAAAACAATAACATCATCATGCCTTAAATATTCATTATTATCCTTAAAACCTTTTCAACATATGAAAATAGTTTTTTCCTGAATATTGATTATATTACAATTTATTTTTGATCTCTTTATTTAAATTTTATATCATTGAATAGAATTCATTGAGTTATTCATTCGACATAAAATCCAAATATTTTGCTTACTCACTCTTAATATATCTAATTTCATCACATATAAATTCATTCTCATTCACCTTACCAATAATAATTCTTTCATCAACATAATTAGATATCTCAAAATCCTCTTCTAACATACTACTTTCTTGATCATAAAACATTGATATGAAATATCTATTTGTGTAAGTTGAAAAATTACTACCATTCCATTTTGATGATAAATCAATTTTTTATATTTTACATAATTTTTTTGAAGATATCCTTGAACTCTCTTCCACATGTTCATTTTCTTTTTATAATTTAGAATTCAGATTATTTTCTATATAGATCCACATATAAAACTTTTCGATTGTATCTTTCCCAACAAATTTCCATATCCATTTCTATAACTTCGAAAGATGATCGAAATTTGTTTTAAAAAAATACATTTGATATCTTATTACTCTTCATAATCATTTTCTTCCACAACATCTTCTTTCTTATACTTATGACTTCCAAAGAAAAGTACCTTTTTATATTTCTATTCTTTTTTAAGAGACATGCCTTCCCTATCTCATAAGTAAAAATAATGATAAATAAATCATCTAAAGTATGTTTACTAAAATAATAATATTTAAATTTAATAAACAAAACTTTTATAAATAAAATTAATTTTTTTATTGAGTAAATTTCTTATAGTCATATAATTCACATGCACAACATTGGTTATTTTACTCCAATTAGAAAATATATCCTATCAAATTTAAAATACATTTAAGCATATTAAACATTGTTAATATAACCACTATATAGTGATCAATAATACTAGTAAATATTAAGGATATTGATAATGTCAAATTTTCATAGACAAAAGGAGAAAAGCCAAAGATCAGTAGGATCATTCCCTATAAAGACCATTTATCAAATATTAAAATGTATATGTAATCACTAAAAATTTACCTAGAAAATTGAAATTTAATGTTTATTAAATAAATCATGAACAAACCTATTTATAGGATTAGTTTAATGATATCAATATCAAAATGTAAACCACGTTCATTGAAACACCACAATAAACTACCACCATCACACATCTTACCTTATGGGTGTACACATGAATAATATATGTTTATGTACCTAGACCCTAATACAATAAAAATTTATGATTTATTTTAATCTAATTTTGAGTTTATTTATTCCTTATTAGTATTAATCTATCAATTATTATGTAATGTGTTAAAAAATGATATGTTGACACGAATAAATCAAAATATAATTTTTGGGAAATTTATAGTTTCAATTTAAAAAAAACATTGATAAATTTAAACTTATTTGAAATAAATAATAATTTAATAGAATATTATTAATTGATAACAATTATTTAAATATAAGTAATGATATAATTTAATGATTTCTAATGTAATATTCATAAGTTTCATAAAGTGGTTAATATACTAAAATCTAGTATTTTAGACTAAAAAGGGTTTTTTATTTAAAAATATAAAGTATCATATTTATAAAATGATTTTTCTAATATAAATATTATTTTTGAAATCAATACATTAAAATTATATATTGATGAATTTTTCACAATTTTCTAAGATATTAAATTTTGATTAAGTTATAATTAATTATTTTATAAGCATGTAGTCAATATTATGACATCATAACAACCCAAAAGTGATGTAAAAAATTCCATAAATGTTATAAATGAAAAAATGAAACTTAATACTTTTTAAAATATATATTTTATAGTTATTTAATCAAATTTATAGACCCATAATGAATCCTCCAAAATTTATTTTATACGTTGAAGGTTATAAAATAAATTCTATATGAACATGACACACTTCCACATCACCAAGATTATGAATTTAATATTCTTGGTCCATAGACTAATAAATTATTGAATACTACTCCAAATTGGTTCAAACCATTGCAGAACCCATGTTAATGTTTTTTATTTCTGATTATTTTATCATATAGTGTCCAAAACCTATGTTTAAAAATTAATAATGAATTACCCTCTCTTTAGAAATAAATACGCAACCATACTGATATGAATCATCCCTCAAATCACATTGATAGTTAATTTAATCTCCATATACTACTATTTATCACTCACTATTTGTGTCCAATCTCTAAGAATGCTCTTCCAAGTCTTTTATATTCCCCATCTCAAGGGAAGGGACTCTCTAATAATAATTTTAATTTAAGTAATCTTTATAATACATGCTATTATTTTAAAATTTTCAAGTTGTAATTTGTTTATAAAAATCCATTTACTACCTTTATGATACCCATGTACCTATTTTACATCTTTTACTCTCAATTAACACTTTAATAAGTGTTATATAAACCCATTATCTGTTGAAATTATCATGTGACGTTCAATGCTGAATTTTTTTGTTGTGAAAACCAATCCCCATTTACACTCAAGGGTATTCAACTAGTTGAAAATATAACCCCTTTATTATGTAATTGAATGTATATAAGAATAATTCTACAATCAAGGGGTAAATAGTGTTGAAAGGCACTCTTATATTTTCTAATCAACATGGAACAAAAAAATTTGTACATTATATGAAAGTGATGGGTGGTCCCTAAAAATATATAGCCTTATAATGAATTTGTTAATATTTTAATAATGTGAGTTAACATTATTGGTGATGAGGAGGTTATCATAAGAGCACTATGATATGATTTCGTGGGGGTTATCCTTGACTTATTCCTACGATGTCATGTTTTATGTTGCATTAATATTACTTTTTTTATTTAATGTTCTCATATTATATCATGATTCAATGATCATGTATTTTATTCCCATCATTTTTCTGTATCCTTGTTATACCTCTTGAGTGACATTTTTTTCTTTTTTCATGTTCTGCTTTCATCATTCAGTTACAGATTCTTTTAGTATACCCCTTACTTATGTACATCCCAATATTATTCTCCCCAATTTTAGAAGATCAAAGAAATTTAAGGGAATATTATGGTATTTTTAAATAATATTATTATATCTATATTTATCTTTATATAGGTATATACATATCATCCCATCCACACTAGGCCTTCTGATTTATTTGGGATTGTATTATATATGAATTTCTGTAATAAATCCTGAATTATCCTGTATTAAATATATGGCATTTCAATGACGGAATTTAATTAAGGTGTAATTAATTTTGTGGATTATTAGTATATGAATTTATTGATACTGTTAGGTATAATATTAAACAATGGAAATTGTACCAAAATTTTGGATGTACGATGTATTCGGTATATAGTATACAAGAAAATAAATCCATTTTGGGATATTATAAGTTGATGTGGATCTAGATATGTTGTACATAGGTGTAGTAATCCAAAAAATGGACAATTGGGATTCAAATCAATTGTTACTAAGTGTAGGATATGGAGTTATTAATAAAGACTATGTTTTGACACTCCCATAGGGGTATTATTGGGACAATTCAAAATATATGTACAAAATATTATGAATGGGAAAAAAATTACCATAATATATAATGATAATAATTTGATCATGTATAACATAGAATGAAATATATAAATTCATAGGTTCAGAAACGAATTTAATTTAGAAGTTATCCATATAATGTCAATAGTTTAACTTTTTTATGTTTAAAAGTTTCATAATTCTCATCCCACTTTTCCCATTATTTTATTCAATCACTAGGAATAAGAGGATAATAGTCAACAACTAATGATAAAAGAAATTTAATGGAAATATATAGAAGATTCACATCCCATTGGGAGCAAGAGTTAATAAATTCATGAGGAAGATTCCTATATTAACTCATGTTTAGAATATAAACATGATTCATAGAAAAAACTATATCCACCAAAGAAAGGGAATGCATTAATTTATATGAATATGTGACAAAGGCATTTGAAATTTAGTCATTTATTTGATCCATTAATCCTTTAAAAATTGATCAACTCCATTGAAAATATTTTCCCCATCCTTAAATTCTTTGAGATATAGAAGGTCAAGCTAGTGGGTTACTACATGGTGGTATAATATGTTCAATGATGAATATTTATAAAATATAAGAAGCCTGAGGAAGATATTAAAGAAATTGAGTGGAAATAAGTCTGTAAAAAGTTTTTTGATAAATATTTTCCTTAAAATATCTGACTAAAATTGATCGGGGTTTCCCTTATCCTGAAAAATATGGATGAAAAATCCATTAGAGCATAGAAGTAGTACTTGAAAATACTTGAACTATGTTCCTTCAGCTGTTTCATTTCTACATAATGTAATTTTGATAATTTCTTTGGTCGGAAAAATATGATTCTATAAAAATAATTATATATTTGATACTTTTAAAGCACTAAGGAAATTCTATGATGTTATATCAATGTTAAAATGGGTTTCATAAAATATCAAGGGTCTCATAGGTCTAGAGATTGGAACAGGATAATAAACTATAATTCTATTAGAATAATAGAGAACTCCCATGGGGAATGGATGTATAATACCCCACATATGAAATGTATGGGAAGAAGATTCCTAAAAATTTCATGAAGGGCATATGGAAATGATTTTGTTGAAGGAAAGAAGGGAACTATTGTTGTGAATGCTGGTGGGAGAAACCCCCTTATGTGATTGAAGAAAGAAATTCTCTAGTAAACCCTCATCCTATTATCCAATGTTTCGACAATATAGTAGTGGAAAACTATGAAAATAAATTCACTAAGATAATGATTATTAATTATAACTCAATCAAACTACCTCCAAGTCGTAGAGAGAAAATAAGAGTTTATGCCATCACAAATACTAAGGTGGATCCCAGAATGTTTTTGTTGAGTGGAATTACAGTTACTCATTCATGAATAGTGAATATAATATTTTACTCTAGTTCTAAATTTTTTTTTCTTATCACACATGTTTAGAAGAAATATTCAATCACCAGCACAAATTCTAGAATGTTATATATATTTGAAAACATAAAATTTAGTAGTTCTGTCAGCCCAATTATATAACTTCTCCCTTATCCATATTAGTGGGATGAAATTCTTATTGAATATTTTTATACTCTTTTTAGTGAAATTTTATTTAATTCTAGGTGTGTATTATCTTTCCATATATAGGTCGAATATAACGTTTTTGTAGAATAAAATCTACCTTGAAACTAAAAATCAATATGCTAATCAATATATGTGCATGTTAGAGGATGAATGTATTTTAGTGTCATCATTATAATAATCATTATAATTCCCTTATGATAAATAATTTTTAGATTAGATGATTTTGACTACGTAAAAAGATAATCTATGATGACATTCTCATAGTAAGAAAATATACTGATGTGTTTCCTTATAAATTGACTGGTCTTCCTCAATGTGATGTGGTTGATTTCTCAATAGATCTTATACCAAGAGGTTTTACAATATCCAAATATCCATATAGAATATATACTATTGAACATGATGAGATAAAAGGAAAACTGCATGAGAATCTAGAATAAGGGTTTATAAACTGAAGTGTGTCACAATTGGGTTCACTTTTTAGCTTCATCAAGAAGAATAATGAGTAAATGTGTCTCTTCATTTATTACCAAGAGGTAAAAAATATAACAATAATGAGAAAGTATCCTATAACATGTATTCATTAATTATTCAATCAGCTACATGGACACCATAACTTCTCTAAAATAGATCTTTGGTTCCTTTATTATCATGTAATGTTGAAGAAGGATAATATACACAAGAATTTTTTTCATACATGATACCAACACTATGAGTTCACGGTGATTCCATTTGGACTTATTAAAGTTAAAATTTTAATCGGGACAAAATTAACAACATCTTAAGAGATTACATCAACTCATTTATGGTAGTGTTATGGATGATATTTTTCTCAGCACTGTAATCAAGGAGGAGCATGAGGATAATTTTAATGATGTACTAAAGACATCACAAAATGAATGGTTGTATGAGAATTATAGTAAATGTGAGTTTTTGATGGGGAAAGTGTCATTCTAAGAGGATATGTTTACTTGCCGATTAATATCTATGGATCCTTAAAAAACAAAATCAAATAAAGAATAACCCAGAAAAACATATTTGATGGAGATGTATCATTTCCTTTTATTATCTGGGTACAATCATCAATTTCTAAAAAACCTCTCAGGATTTTCAATATTATAGAGAAAAATAAATTTGGACAGAGTTGTGTTTTTATATACTAATTAATTATATGATTGATTTTTTAGAGTAAAATAAGAGGCAACTCATTACACAAGTTCTCAGATTACTCACCAATGGGGAATGATTTTTAATCTACAACGAGGAGTCCAAAAAGTACTTGAGTAGTTTAATAATGCATGAAAAAAATTGATAACCTATTCCTTCAATCAACTAAATAGACATCATTAGAATTACCCCAAACATGATCTACAATTGTTTGTATTGATATTCATATAAAATTATTTGTTAAATTATCTATTTCAGGAGAATTGTGACATATATACAGATCACAAAAAACTAATTTATATTTTCGAAAATAAATTATCAATCGGTGAAAATGAATTTTGTTAGATATGATCAGGGATAACGATTTTTTTATTCCATTGACATCTTGGTAAGGTGATAAATGTTCTAGATTATCTGAGTAGAAAGGATCAAACTACCCTATACCTGATAATTATTTATAGGGATCCTATCTTATTAGACATATAAAGAATCAAAATCGTAATCATAAAAGGAACTATTTCTACCTTGCTTAAATAACCATTCAATCATTAATTCTTATGATTATTAAAGAGTCCCATAAAGATTATGTAAAGATATATAAAATGTAGTGAATATTCCAAATATAACTTTTCTACTGGAGAAGTTATTAGGATGGGAAATCCAAAATGTGTATTATTAAATACATAAATGACGAGGGAAAATATTGATAATACACATTTCTAATCCTTCTCTACTCATCCACGAAGCACTAAAATGTATTGAAATTTAATGAAAAACATATGTGGGTATTACTTGATGTAATATATTATAGATTTTTTATCATGATTCATGGTATGCCAACAAGTCAAGTATGAACCAAAAAAGTCTTAGGGTATGATGGATCTATTTTCCATACCAGCATGGAAATGGGAAAACATAGCCATGGATTTCATAATTGTACTCTCTATGATAGTTAATTTAAATAACATAATCGAGGTGGTAGTTGATAAGTAGATAGGGTAAGCACAATTTTCCTATGAAAGAACATTTTCTCTTGAAGAGCTCACTAAATATTAATAAAGTATGTGGTTAGAAGACATGGATTGAAACTCTCTATTGTATTTAATTGATATATGATGTTTTCATTGAGGTTGTAGAGAATCCGTCAAATATAATTGGATATATATATGAGTTTCAATAAAACAGATCATCCTCATAAGTATGGCCAATCTAAGTGAACCATTGAAACTCATGAATATATTGTGTTGCCTTGTTCAATGGACTTAGAAGGATATTGGGATCAAAATTTTCCCCTTGTGTAGTTATAATATAAAAATAGTTTCCATTTTTAGTATTAAAATGTGACCTTATGAAGAATTGTGTGGTAAGAGGTGTCTTCACTATCATTATTGGATGAATTATAAATGTGACAGATGACAGAACCTGATTTTATCCATGAAATTATATTAAAGGTTCAAACCATTCAACATCATCTCAAATTACTGAAAAGTTGACATAAAAACATTTTAGACATGTTTTTCTTGTAAAATTAGATTGAGGTGGAAGATAAGGCCTTCTATAATATAACACTATGGAATAAATTCTTGTGGTTTGGGATGATGGGAAGTATTAGTCCAATATACAACATCCCCTTTTATATCATTGATCTAATCTGAGTTTTTTACTATAAAATAGCACTCTAAGATAACCTATCTCAATTATGTGATGTTTTCTTTTTATCCCTTTTGAGGAAGTGAATACCAGACCCCACACATGTATGGAATCAAGATTTTATACCCTTAGACAATGATATTTAAAATGGGGATTTGTCCGTGAAGATATTAGATCATAGAGACAATGTTTTATGAAATAAGAAATCTCACCTATTCAATGTGTTTTGGATGTCCAAAAAGATTGATAAGTTACTTGAGAACAAGAAGTGGAGATTAAATAAAATTACACTAATATATTTTCTTGTATAAAATCAAATTTCAATGTTCAAATTTTTGAATGGGAAGAATTTAACAAATAAAATTTTATAAATAATTCTTCCTTTTTGGTTGAGTAAATGGCATATAATTATATAAAAAATTACAACATTTTTTATTTTTGATTAATTTTATAATGCATCCTATCAGATTTTAAAATCCATTATGAATCTAAACGATTGATAATATAACTCTTGTATAGTGACAGATATGATTGGTATATATTTATTATAAGACAAAGTCTACATTTTAAAGAAGTAAGGAGTGATATATTCAACTAGTATGATTGTACCATATGAATAAAATTCTTTCGATATTTTATGGGAAATGGAATCACTATGATTTTACCATTACTAGACCCATGTTGAAATTTAATAATTGAAGCATTAATGAAACTTCATATGGGATAGGATTGAGTTTGTCAAGATTAGGACCCAAACCAAGTTCATTGAACCAACCCAAGAATGTGCCACCATCACACACATAACTTTAGGTCATATACTGAAATAATAAGGAGATATGTATCTAGAACCAAATATAATTAATTTTTATATTTTATTTTAATGATATAATTGTCAAATTTATCTATTTTTATTATTACTTTACCATTAATTATATAATTTGTTTGATAAAACTTTTATTTCAACATGAAGATATCATACTTGTATTTTTAAGAAATACATAGTTTTAATTAAAAACAAATTTTGTTAATTTCAAGAAAATTTAATATAATTTTTTTAATAAAATATTATTATTAAATAATACTTATATAAAAAATATTATATAATTTTCTGAAGTTCAATTTTTTATAAGGGCTGGAACATGTTTAATATAATAAGTAGTAATTTCCAATAAATAGATAATTTTTTAAAATATAAATATAAAATATTTGGAAATTTTTTGATGAAATAAATATTTTAAATTAAATTATAAAATAAAAATTAAGAAATAAATAATTTTCCATTATTTTTTGAGATAATAAAATTCTTGAAAAAAAAATATGTACAACTATGTGTTTTGTATCAAGACACTATAATGACCTAAAATCGATGTAATAAATGTAAAAAAATGAATTAATTAAAAAGAATATATTTATATATTAAAATAATGTTGTTTGATGTTATTTGATAAATTTTATAAACCCTTAATGAATCCTTCTTAACTTTTATTATCTTTTATGGTTTTAAAAGGCATTACATAGGAATACAACTGATATACAACCCATCATGGGTATTATTTTAAAAATCTTAGTTTTGGACACTATAAAATATTAAAAATACCTTTTATTTTGTAGAAAATATGGGAAAAATCATTGGTGAGGTTTTTTGTTTTGATTATTTTATCATATAGAGTCAAAACCCTATGTTTAGAAATTAATAAATCATTTCCCTCTCTTTTACATTATATACCCACCCATCCACCCACTGCTATTCACTCAAAAATTATTGATTTGAATGTTAATCACCCTATACCTCCTTTAATCCCTTCTTATGGTATTCTAGTATTCCTAAGAACCTCCTCCCAAGAATTTGGAAGTTCCCTCTCAAAGATAGGGAATCCCTATTTTTTTATTTCAATACATTATTTTCACTACACCCTTCAACTTCTTATTTTCCTTTTTGTATTATGTTATTAAAAATACATTTACTGTAATCATAATTACCATGGAATGAAGAACCACCATTCACTATCATTCTCCCTCTCATAATTATTTAACTAAACACATTATTCTGTAAAAATTATTCTACAGTTATCGATGTCAAACATTTGGGTAGAGGATACATTTCCCCATTTCCACTCTGGAGTATTCAATTAGTATGTCATATCCTTCATTAATTGGGGAATTCTATGTATGTAAACAATATTTAATAATTTGTGGTTAAAATTGATGATAGTTTTTTCTTATTTTATATGATCTATGACGTGCGTGAATGCATGTAAATGATTTGACTTTGATCAATGGGTCAAAAATTTCATAGCCCTCCAATGCATTGGGTAATATTTTTATCTCATGATATACCATGTATGGTGTATGGGTGGTTTTCATAATCATATTATCTTATGATTTCATGGTAGATAGACCTAGATTATGATTATGATTTCAATTTTTATATTATTTTGACATTCATCTTTTTCAATGTTATTATTATCTTATACCATGTTTCAATGATCATGTTTTTGATTATCACTTCTTTTTTTCACATTGATATAGATGTTGACTAACATGAACTATTTCCCTTATTTTATTCTTTGATTATAAACATACTGATATTTATATCTCAACCCTTTCTTATTATGTATACATGTTATCCCATTCTATTTTAGAAGATCAAATGAATCTAAGGTATTGTTAAGGGATTTTTAAATAATGTTTTTGTGTCCCTATTTTAGGTTACACTTTTATTTTTACAATTTCCCAATGAAAATAGTAATTTCATTCGTTTGGTAATTTATTATGTGTGTCATTTTGTAATAAATAATGAATTATAGGGTAATAATGAAATGGGTTTTCATAATAATATTCAATACTTTTAGAAAAAATATGTATTTTAGAATTCATAAAATCCTCTAAACAATCATTATATCCATCATATTTTCAAAAAAAACCACTAACATAGATAAATATTTAATTTTATTGAGTAAGTAATTAATCTACAAGTTCATATTCTGTATTTTATAGGTATTCAGACTTTAACTTCCAAACATATCATTCAATATGCTTCACCATTAAATATTCTTTATAGTTATTTTTTAAATTATCCAACATGAATTGAAAATTATTTATCCCATTTAACACCATAAAAACATCACAAACTAATATGATTGTGTGACATTTGTTTATGGCTATAATTCTAAATGTTTATTTTTTAAACTCTTTACATAACAATACCATTAGCGTGGGGTATCATTCCCTTAGTTACAGCTATCAAAATATCCAATCCAATATGGTATTAGTAGGTTTAAATATGATCTTTCCAAATATAGTATATTTTCCCATAAAAAAGTTGGTATCCAATTATTGGTAAATAAATTGTTCCTTCATATATTTATAATATAAATTCAATGAATAAATTTCTAAACACATGGGAACTCTTTTCCTTCAATCATCAAAGAGGCGACAACTTGAATACTCTGATTCCACATGAAATGTATCATCAAGATTAGTATGAATTCATTGATAGGGTTACTTAAATATTAATGTCAATTATTTTTATATTTCTTTTGAAAAAATATTCATAACCTATTAATGTGAGTAACATTACAATTATTACATATAAAAAATCCACAATCCAAGGAAAAAAAGTTTTTTTACAAGGTTTACTATATGAGTATCTAGCCCCTGATATTGTATAGATTTGCCTAAGATACATTCTGCTAGTTTACTCATGGGGACTAAAAAACCGTGTTTATCTTTTACTCATATCAGAAAAAATGGCTTCCAAATGTGTAAAATAACACCAATAAATAAAAAATATCTAATATATTTAGTAAAAAAGACATGTGCCAATATCGGAATTAGATTCCCATAAATTTTCATTTATTATTCTTCTCATTCATAGTTCTATTCAAATTAAACATTCATTGTAACATATTTTCTCTTAATATATTTATTATATCTAATGAAAAATCATGGTGATTTTCTCTCATGTATGTTATACATTAAATATGTTATTTTTTTATTCACATAACATATATATCAAAAATTCAACATTCATGTTAAATTGGTCTTGAAAAAAGCATTATATTCACTTTTGATTTTGATGGTCAATTTAAAAATAAAAAAATAACATTCTTTATCCACTTTTACATATTCTATCAACTTATCATTTTTCTTCTTATTATATTTCAGAAATTGTATGTGTCCTTTTGGAATTAATAATAAAACACAACTTTATTGTATACAATGTGCCATGTATGATCTGCTATCCTTAATGTGAAACACTATTTACACATTAAATCATACAGAAAAAAATATTATTCTAATATAATATCCTAGACATTAATTCTCATGGTTTATCATCACAATGTTCGTTTCGTCATAAATTCTCCATGAATTCCTGGTTGTGGTGAAACAAAATCTCCATGTGATAAACCATATTCCTTCTATTACCATCATGATCTTCAAGAATGATATTTTAAAAATAAAATAATATCTTCATCATCATTTAAATTTAAAAAGTTAAATCTTGAAATATCATTTCTATTATATAAGTAATTATTTTTGAATACATTTATAATTTCAGAACTCATTGTTAATATTTTTGAAAAATTAATTTTTTTTCTACGTCTAAAATCATATATATTATAAAAAAGTCATTATTTACTATATATAAATATTTAACGTATGAACATTTATTATATATGAAAATAGAGATCTTACACATTATCATATTGATATATGTAGAAGAAAGAAAAAATTTAATATATCACAAGGTGGATCATTCCTTTGATACAATTCCCATGAGCCTTAGAAAAGATCGTACACATTTTGAGAAAAAAATATTATATATACAAAAAATATATTTTTTTCATTTAATATCTATAATATCATATGTATAACACTTTGATGAGGAATTATCTAAAATTATTATCATGGACTTCTCAGATATAAAAATATTTCATATAGAGTGTGTTTTTTGACATTCTTGGTATCAAGCTTCAACTCAGAGTATATCATATGCATCATCTTGTATTTGAGGTTTTTTCCATTTTTCACTTATTAAGAATATATTACATATTGATTTTTTTTCATATTTCAAATTCAAATCATCTATAATTCAATAACCAACTTAATGATTGAAATAAAATCTAATCTTATTCAAAATAATAATAATTTTTATAACCACCACCACTTAAATAAATAAATATTATTTTATGTGATTTTGAATATGATTTTTGTACATATAAAAAAATCCAACAAAATAAAAATGTCTTATTCCTCTTACTTAACTTCGCCTTTTCATTATCTTTTCGTAAAAAACTCTACATTGGTCCTGATAATCTCCCCCAATGTTACAATTACATTATATATTAGAAAATTCTTCAATCATTGTCTCAAAAATATCCAATAAGTGGTTTAGAAAATAATTTTGGAACACATCTGTAATAAAAAATTTATTATTTATCATAAAAGAAAATTAATAATGCAATAAAATGTGAATTTAGGAAACTATTGCTTTTGTTGGAAAATTAAAATCACAATAAAGGGAGGAATTCTTGAATCATTTAAAATATGGTGATTTATCAGTGCAAAACTCATGGAGTTCCCATTTCCAAAATATTAGAAATATATTGGGCTTATTAAAATGGTATGAGAGAAGTACTGACTATATAGCAGTGGTTATGAAAGAAAAAGAAGACAAACTAAAGTATCATGGTATTGTTGAACATTTTTTAAGATCTTGAATCAAATAAGCATATGATTAAAAGTATGTGAAACTTTTAAATTTCAGTGTTCTTAATAAACTTATGGAAAAATAATTTCAACAATATGTGTGTTTCATTCACCTTACAATTTTATGGCACAAAGTAGTACATGAGAAGTAAATAATGTGAAGATATCATTGAATCAAAATTGTATACTTACCAAACTATTAAAATACCTATATTGGAAAGTGTTACATATTTCTATGTTAGCATAGTATCCTTGCATATTTATTGTATTATCCCATAGTGATAAACCATGTAAAACACAATGTCCTCACATTTATTTATCTCTATTTGGATAGTGCATGAATATATAATGGATAACTTGTTCATCCATTTGTTTCTGACCTGAGAGAATGATCCCAAAAGGGAATAAAAATTATAAACCCCAATTCATACCCTTTTGGGTTCATTGGGGTTTTGAAACAACATTATATCACTAACGACAATCACTTTCTTTGAATTCTACAATTTCAAATTGTAAATTTTATATGACCATACATTATAATTCATTATTGATTTAATCACTCATATTATAATTCCATTTGAGATATTAATTTGTAAACTTAACCTTCCAATGTCCCTTATACATGTATAAATAGAAATTATTATGGTGTGATCCTTGGATAATTCTCCATTTTTAGTAGCCATATGACTATTTTATTAGAAGTAATGCTTTTATTATTGAATCTCTTATTGTTCTTGATCAATAATGATATTTTGTGAATCCTATTCAATATATTCATCATCATCACAACTCTCTTCATTATTGGAAAATCCTTCATCAATAATTCGAATATCCCATTTAATGAAATTAAACAACTTATTTTATTACCTTTTATCCTATATTTATTTCACTTGAATGAATAAAAATTTATGGGGGATTTAATAGTTGATTGATCAACTTCATTTTCATTTCTAATTTTAAAAGGAAAACATAGTTAGAATGAAATGATATTTCAATATCTAAAAAATTGAATCTTGTGTTTATCTTGATACTATGTTTACCATTTCTGATGCTTCATGACATCAAGGAAATGATTTTATAAAAACCATACATATTTTCATCCTCATTTTAGATAATATTCTCATTTTTAATATATAAATTATCAATGTTTTTATAATAAATTTCATTTTCTTTCCTGACAATGATTTTTCAAGTAACTCCTCCTCGTGATTTCATAATTAATTATTGTGTTGTGTAATTGATCAATTTTAAAGCCACCAACATTTCATAATTCAATAGATAATATTTTTATATCACATTTACCTAGAATAATTATAATGAGTTTTTATCCACCATGGAATATTTAAGGTTTTCTTCATAATAGTTTATAGTACTGACAGACATATTAACCCAGTTAAGGAAATCATCAATAAATTTATCCTCTTGTATATATACATCTTCAAACTCACTTATATTGTTATTAGTATGTTTTCTTCACTATATAGTAAACTTTATAAATTATATAATTTTTTATATATCTATTTATATGGTTTAAAACCCTTCAAATTTTTTAGATCCTCTTCAAATAATGGGGAAAATAATGCATCCTTTGACATTTTATCACCCTAAAAATGTTTCTTACGAATCGGAGACAAATTTGTAGTTGCCTTTGGAGCTGTGAAACCTTTATGTAAAAAATATTGAACATCAATACCAAATGTTATTTGATAAGGATAAATTATATCATTCTAAATTTTAAATCCTTTTTTATAGACTATAGAAATTTCTTTTTTATTTACTCGGATATAATTATCTATGAAAATTTTAAGAGAGATCATTCAATGAAAACTAGAATCTCATACAAATTGTTAGGATAAAATAATAATGTGATCAAAATTAATAGGATTTGAATTAGTGTTCAATCTTTTTAATTTAAAATTAATGGATTTAATGATTATTTATTATAAACCTCTTTTACTCACCACAACACATAATTTTCAACAATTAACATTAATGATTTATTTCTGAGGTTTTCCTCAAAACATGGTGATTAAATCATTAGTGTTTGGAATCCATTATATCTTATAAAAACAACCTCATAGTAATTATAAATATAAATCTAAGGTAATGTTCTTGACATTGAACCGTATACCTAGTCTAGAACCAACCTTTTTGAAATAATCACTAGACTATAATTTTATAACAAAAAATTGTATCCATGAAAAATAATCATTGATAAGGATCTATTCAATGATAGACAGGTAATAAGTGATATTATTCATTTTCATGTCTATAAAAATCTAATAGGTTGTTCACTTCACATGGGTTTTCATTCCGATTTTTTTTTCTAGTATCTCTTTTAATCTGCTGCCTCAGCTCATATTGTGTACCAAATAATCTATATATCATTCATCATACATATAAAACTATCACATAGATGATATATCTAATTTTTATTGTATTATAGGATGATTTATATTGACCAATTATTTATTTTTCCATTATCTAATTGTTTTCAAATAATCTAATAAATTTTTTAATATTTAACCAATCAATATTACTGATTTTTTAAATTTAAAATATGCAACATTGATTCCTATAAATATTTTCCTCTTTATTTATATTGAATTTACAAATATGTCAGATTCATAAGCACTTAAACATTTAATTTGTCATAAAATATACCAAATGTTAAGTACAAATACCCTTCTCATTAAAAAAACACATGCATATTCCAAAAAAACGTGAATTGTTTGTTCAATGTCTATATACTCCAATTCATAGATCTATTGTGTTTTTAGAAATCATATCTTAGTGGTAAAAACTTCTATTTATATAGAAATTATCTCAAATTTAATCCCAATTAATTTGAATTATTTTAATATCTATTTATTTCTGAACAACAAATAATCTTCTGACTTAAAATTCACTATTTATATGGGATAATTCATGGGAATATAGATGAATTTTAGATATACTTTATAATTATATTCTAAAACTAATGTAGATTTTGTGTAAATATTACCCAATACTGAAACAATATTATATATACTCTAGAAACTTATGAATATTCTTATTTATGTTTTAAAATATCTTATACATAATTTGAAAAATATTATCTATCCTTTAGTGACTTAGAGTATAATTTATGTATGAATAGTTATATAATACATACATCAAATTTATCCTTCTATTTTCATATATTATATATTTTATATCTTATGGAAATAAATACCTATCATAAAAAATATCACATATCATAGTTATATTTCATGTACTTTTCCAATTCAATATTGGTGAAATCAAAATATTCCTTAGAAAAAAAAATCATTTTCTACAATATGACATGTTAATTCCATCAACTCATATTTTTGTATATCTCCTCAAAATATAATTAAAAAATTCATGTTTCATTTCCAAACATCCATATCCATCACATTATTAAACATAGAATAATTGGACTTTATCTTCATGTGTTGAAAATATATACAAGATCATCATCAATGGGTTCAATAAGATCACCTGTTTATATTGATTAATGTGCATAAAAATTTCTTACAAAACAAGGACGAACTTAACTAAATTTATAAGATTGGAGTGATGGTCATTCTTATTCATTAATGAAGAAAAACAAAATAATGTAATTTTAAGGTTTAGGAAGCAATTAAGTGTTTAAAATATCATTGATAACCATAGAAAATTAATTCAAGGAAGAATATTTTTGATAAAAAATCAAAAACATAATTGATTTTTAATTTTATACCATAGTGTGAATAACTAATTAAAACATCGTGAGTGGATTCATACAACAATTTATGAAAGGTAATTGATTGGAAAGAAAAGAATATTGTATTTGGTACATAATCTAAAAAATAAGTATGTTATTGTTATAAATTAAGATTTTCATGATAAGTTAATTGAAAGGAGTGATGTGATAATGGAAATGGAAATTCCTTCTTACAAAATAGATTCTATTTTTATGTAATTTATATAAATTGATACACCCTAAGAGTTTGGAATATATTTTTCTCTAAATTAGTAATATGTTCAATGGAATGTCTCATATGAAACACCCAACTAAAATAAGTTTCAAAATATTTGATAAACATTATTAAAAAATTATAATAATAATTAAACAACTTAAAAACAAAAATATATGAACAAATAAAAATTTATTACATTTAGATGATGTAAATTTAATGTGATTTGATATTTGAACAGATTGTTTGTTCTCAATTATCTATTTAATGTATTAATAAAATAAATTGACCAATTTTAATTTATGATAATGATAATATATAATATTTAAATATATTAACTAAAATATTAACATTTTTTAAATAAGAAATTAATATGAAATAATATTTATATCATATAATGTTTAAAAATATGTTTATTGAATAAAATTATTGTTTCATTGTATTTTGAAATTTCATTAAAAATATATATTTATAAATTTCATTATATTAATTTAATATAATGTGGTTTATTTTTTAATACAAGAAATAAAAATTATCTAAGGGAAAATCATTATGTTTTTTTAGAAATGATTCCATTTTTATTGTATTTTGAAAGAATATAGGCTTTACTAAAACTATACTGTTTTTTATTTTGTCAATAAGTAAGTATAACTTAGAAACATATATTACAATTTTCATGATTGTAAATATATTTATGGATTGAAATTATCCATTTAAATATACCATGATTAATTTAGAAAACTCTTTTCTATCATTTTGAAAAATAAGAAATATTTTTACTAATAAAAACTATTTTTCATCTCCCTCTTTTAAAAAAAATCACTAGGAGAAATCTAGTTTTTTGAATTACATTAACGTCACATAAATATAAATTAGTTAAAAAAATAGATTTTACATGTTACATGTAGTAATGTAATAACTAATTTTCAAAACTTAGATTAATTTTATTTAATAAAATGGATTTAAAAGATTTCATCTTAATTTATAAATTTTGTAATAATGACCATTATATTTTTAGGCATTGAAATTAAATTTTGTAGTTAAAAATTAATTACCTCGGAAAAAATGGTATAATTTAAATATATAAGAGAAAAAGAATAAAAAATGATTAAAAATGTTCAATATTAATATTTTCGTGATAACAAGACTTGCCACATCCTCGAATCAATTATTTCCAGATTTTTCTCGACATTTCATGTGAAATATATTCTATCTTTATATTAAGAATTAATATTTACAAAAAATCCATTCTAGTTAATTATCAAAGGATATAACCTCCACCCTATTTCACCGACCATTCTAAATAATTATTTCCTTAAAACAACAATATTTTCTCCTCTAATATCTCACCACATCAGAAATCCTTGTTCTTTACTGTAGACCAATCTATGGAGACTTAAGTTGATACTCAAGTAATATCATTTAAAGGGATATGTAATGTTCTCAAGGAGGCAGTATTAAATATCTCTTTCTTAAACCCCTAATACCTATTATACCCATGAATGTATGAAAAATTTATTTTTAAAATTTTAATGAGATATTATTATACTAATATAAATTTCATTTTATACCTTCCTCAAAAACCATATGAAAAATGAAGACATCGTCATGCATGCATGCCGAATACCTTCTCTATGGATGATGTGGTTGATTTTCCATCACCGCCTTACACAGATGATTATAAAAAATTTATTAAAAAACTAATGTGATATTTATAAAATTATTAATATTATAAAATTATAAACCCTTCTGTATCATCCTTTCTATCTATGGAAAATGAACACATCGCCCGTGTGTATGTGCAGACTACCAACTCCATAGAAGTGACATATTTTGTTTTTCAATCTAGTATTTTCTTATGTACCAACTCTATTAAAATATAAATAAACAAATCATTGAAATATTATTAAAAAAACTGAAATTATATAATATTTATATTTGTATAAAGTGATCACTTTTATTATTATACCCATATGTTGATTATAGATTATTCTTGTTTGGGTTTGATTAACCACTTTCATGGATGTTGATATAAATTTATATCAGGGGTGACTGAGGAAACCTAATTACTAGGGATATTGGAAAATTAAAAGTAAATAATGTTTTTGCGCACTATAAGGGTAATGGTAATGTCCAACTAATTATTAATATACCACCCTTAATTTATGAATATTACATGAATTAGATCGTTATTGACTTCTTTATCGTAGATTATAATTAAAATTGGTGGAACATGAGAGGAAACCGACTTACTTGAGATATCATGAGTGAAACTCCTCAAATACACCAGTACCAGAATTTCCAAACAGCCAAAAATTATTGTGAGGATTTAATAAGGATGAGGAGGTCATGTAGTGGCTGTAATGAAAGAAATAGAGTGAAAAATGTAGGAGTTATGAAAGAAACAAATTACCACTTCAAATTTTGATGATTTGAGAAATCATGATAAGTTCATCCCTAATCCACGATGAAAATTATCTCCAAACAAATAGGCACAAAGATGGGGGCTCTCCCATGTCTATTGGCTTCGAGTGGGTGGTGGAATTACAGAAAATGTGTAAAAATGAATAATATACCAAATAAACATTTAAAAAAATAGAAATGGGATTATAGGCTACCCCAATTACCTAAATAGAAACCCAAATCCACCATGATTATGGATTCATAAAGGGTAAAAATTGATATGGTTATGTTATTATGTTTGGGGAGGCCATGTTATAAGTTGAATGGGTGAAAATGTTGAAAAGGTAAAGAGTTATAAAAAAAATCTATTTTCAAAACATGAAATGTGCTCAAGGTTTGTCCCAAATCATGAAGACTCACCATGTCCTCTAAAAAGTATGGGAAACCACCCACAATAATAAAATAATGGAAATTAAATGAAAAATAAATTTAATATAAGTCATGGATGTGACATTATATTCACATCATTTGATGACCTTAGGGATTGACCTGTGATTTCTTGGTCATTATGTGGTTTGTGTGACCTTTATATGGTCAAAAAATATCATGTTTTGTATCATACCATGTGATTGCGAAATGTTATATGGTTCACATGCCTCATGATAGATGTTGATGATTATAAAATAAAAACCCTTATATGGATCAGGAGAGTCGCGAGAGGCTACAAGAGATATGTACTTGTTTTAATTCTTTTGATTATGTTTCTCTCTCATCTTACATATGCTTATTATTCTATATAGTGGAATTCTATTTTTAATAAGCATTTATGAAAATTTCCTTTAATATATGAGACTCATTAGAATTCCATTTTCACAAGTGTTGATGTCATCAATCATTCAATCATCGAGTGATCACTAAAAAACCTTATAGGGACAATTCTATTGGATTATACTCTATAAGAATCCCTACATCTTTACGGGTTTGGTTTTACAAATGATGAGACTATCCTTCCACTATAGTCATCGATCAAGCCTATTATTTGGATCATGAGGATCCACAATACCATAAGATAATATATCTCGCATATGGTCCACTTCGTCATCGAGGGAAATTTCTTAGATGAGTACATGAAGAAGTTATATAAAAAACAATTTGTAGGTAATTGTCTTAAATCTAATTTGGATATCCATATATACTGATCAATAATGTAAAAATATTCCATGATCTAATGGAATGGATGGATTTCTAGCTAAAAAAATGGATAAAGAGGGATATTTGTGATGGATTGGGGATGGCCTTTATGGGTGTATAATTCCACTTTCTAATATTCCATGAATATGAAAAACATTGGGATTTATGGATCCATATGGATCCGTCAAACCATTTCATACTGTAATAAGGGACTGATGGAATACATAACCATCCAATGTATAAAAGATACAAATAATTTTATCTGACAAATGGAGAGGTGGGATCATTCTTTATGTTGTCAAGAATGTTTTTACTGCACTAAATTTAGCAGATACATGTGATGAGTTTATATCTCAGTCACTTTTGTGGGATGTTGTCGAGGGGACCCCACCCAATTATATATAATTGAGTAATATAGCTAATAAGGACATTAGTAAGGCCACACATCCTTTAGAAGACGTCCCATTTTAACACTTTGAGAGATATTTTATCAATAATGTCTATTATAAACCCAGATACTAGAGTCCAAAGGCTTGTCCAACAAAACGTTCTTAGAGTAATGATGGTGTTTATGGGTCCATGTTTTTTTAGGGATGATTTAACAAATGAGGGTTAAAGGTTATTACCAGCATTGACAAATCCATTCATTTGGCCGGTTTCATTTCTATGTACCTTTGCTGGTACATGCTCCCAAAAAAAAGAGAAGTGTGGAGTTAGAGTTTCCATAATTAAAATGGTGACATCTATTGTAGGCAAGAGGCTCATTGGGTTTGATATTATTATGTGGAAAAACTATACCTACTCCTTTTCCATATTTATATAGAAATATCTCCCACACAAAACATATGTTCCCTTTCTGGTGTTATAGGGTTGGATGGGGGATATCCTAGGAATCTATTAATTCATGAGCATTTTATAATTAAATTAAATTTGTTTACAACTATTTTTATAATACCATTTGCAAAGTGAGGCCCATCGTATTAAAGGATTGGGAGATTAGGGCCTGTTTGAGCCATCAAAAACACTTGTATTTCAAACCCTACAGGATTCCCACTACTATATTAACTGAAAATGGCGGGGGATGTTCTCGGGCATAGAACTATATGTTTTCAATCTATGAGGGAATCATTTCTACCCAAATTTATTGAATAATTATCTATGACTGTAACATGACTTGTCGGTTTGGTCATTGGTTTTGGGTAACTCTATCCAAATTTCCTTCCACACTTCACATTCAATATGAAAATATTTTAATGCTGGCTCACCAGTTCTTTTTTTTACTGCGACAGAGACTCAATGTAAGTATTAATTTCCTCCAAATGATTTTTAAAGTAGTTTGTCCCAACATTTTACCAAGATTTGGTTTTGGTCATATATGAGTGGGAAATTATCCACATCAGCACCAAAGGCTCTAAAGATTCCATTAACCATTGAATCCAACCTAATGTCTATAATGTAGCATGATTTTATTATACAGAAAACGATGGAGATTACATGAATGTAGGTGAGACATTAATCATCATTTTCATCACCAGGTGAAGTTTAAACTAGTGTGTCTTCAATGAGAGAGAACCCTATGAAAGAATCCATGTCTGCACTATTATTTCCCACTATATTTCACCAATATATGATCTAGATGGAAGTTGACATTTATGGTTATCTCTAGAGATACAAAGCTTGGATGAGAAATGATTATAAATTTTTTCATGTATTACTACTCCCATATCTTTCTCTATCAAAAACTATCTCACTAAGGTAACAATTTTCCCTTCATACATTCATGAGATGATCAAAATCATTAATATTCATATCTAATACATACCACTAGAGTAGTGAAGAGTGTTTCCAAGAATGATAGAAGAATATGTAGATGAAAAGGATCATAGAATAATTAATTTAGAGTTACTATTAGTTTACCATATTCAATTATCTATAGTCATTTTTTTACTGTAAAGATGTATTTTTAATTTCGATTAGTATGGCTAGATGTTGAAAGTGACCAGTAACTCTCTCCATCCCTTGTATATTCTTCTATGGGTTTTTCTAATGGAGTTGACTTGGATGGTGATAAGGGGACCAAAAACAAGGGCTTATGGGGTAAACAATCTCTAATGAGGGTGGCTACCACCATCCCTAAGGTAACATAGTCTACACATCCATTAGTTCCATCCTTGAAACATCATATGTTGGTCCATTTTAGGGCATTTTCCTTGGAGAGGAATGAAAAAATAATTTGATTAGTACTACCTGATTCGTCTCACTTGAAACACTCAAGTAATAATTAAATATCACTTCTTTACAGGTTCAAAACAATTTTAGTAGACCATCCAATTTTTCAATAATTGTTTATGTCCCCACTAAGGCCACCCGGATGAACATACACACGTTACCAAGGATATGGGTGGGAATTATGTTGCTCCAATATAACCTTCACTACTATTTCTAAAATTCCAAAAAAGTGGATACATATATAGTGCTTACACTATTAGGCCTAGAGCCTACTACTAACATTCAAGTGATTGTGCATTTGAAATGTCTTGCATAATTTCACTTCTATAGGTTGAAGAGGCTACTAGTTTTTATACTTATGATATATCCTTGGTGGAGGTGTCTCTTTAATAATTGATGATTTTATTATTGTAATACAAATATTTCCCACATTGTATTATGTATTCTACCATTTATTATTATCTTATAACCGTAAACGGTGATGAGAAATTTCTAACTATGGATAAAACATATGTGGTTCCATCAGGGCACTAATTGCACAAGGAAACTTCCTCTTTGCCAAATGACGAGTTTTGGGTGATAGAAATCACCAGTAATGCAGCAGAGAGATGAATACTTCCAAACATGATTACCTCAATGTACTATCTGAAATGTCATGTTATTTACCTACCAATTGATAATTCTTTGTGACTCTTATTTCAGTATCTTCACCATAGAGTATGGAAATTCGTGTCCCTCATTATTTAAGATTTTCCTAGAATGAATTGAGAAATATAAAGGCTATCTATATATTTTCCACATTTTAGGATGTGAGTAAGAGTCTGCTGCATAGGGAAATAGTCTCAAAATATATTCTGGTTCCATAATTGTTCATGATTCAGTGCTCAAATTCAAAGAAACTCTATCAATTTTTATTGTGGAAAATAATCTCAGGGTACCTTAAGAAGATATGAAAGATCAATTTTGTCATATTAGGTATATTTTTACAACCATTAGATATAGGTAATCTGAAAATATATTTGTTCATGGCATGGTGAAGGAATTGATTTCTCAAAGAGAGCATAGGAGGAGGCTTGAATTGAGGTTATTAGAAAAATTAATTTCATCTTTTTTAAATTATGAGAAGAAAAGGTCATAGTTGAGGCTTTCCAATGTGAGGTGGATGAAATAAATTAATGAATCATAATCAAAATAGAAAAGGAATAATTTATCTGACGGTTGTACGTAATCAGTTATCTATAAGAAGAGATGTCTCAGTTGTAGTGTTCACTAAAAAACATAGAGAATCCCATATTAGTAAAATAGAGGTTATTTGATATGGAATATAAATCCACACATGAATATGTTTCTAGGGAGGAAGCATTACAATAGATTGAAGAGGTGGATACCAAATCCCTTGATAAATTGTACTAATTCATTGACTCTAAAGAGAAGAGGTCCACAATGATCAACAAATCCATTAATAAAATTTTGTAATGAGCCTATAGTTCCAAAACACCACTTATATGTTGTTTCATAGGAGATACTATAGGTTCTAGAGGTTCATCCCTCATGTGTTCATTATCAATGAATAAAATATTTTCAAAATTTATATATCAATTTTAGTATTATTTAAATTCATGTTGTGTGTAACATTTCATTAAATTTATATCATCTGGATCATAAATGACACCCATCTGATATGTAATATCTTGTCAACCCATGCTCTATGGTCCAAATTCATGATTCATAATTGATTAATTTTGATAATTGTTAGGAATTACTATTGAAATTGTATTCCTCGTTGATTTATCTACTCTAGTTGTTCTGATATCACCTATTTGAAAATTTTTATTTCGGTCAATATATCACGGGGGAAAGGTGCTCTAATTTTTTTCCTAATAAATTGACTTAGGGAGTATTGCTTTATTTTTTATAGGGAAATATAATAATTCCTACATAATTTTTATAGTTTTTTATATTTCCCTATCATTTTCCTATTATTCGTATGGGGAAATATTATTTGGTGCATAGTTGAAATTTTCGTTGAATGACACCTTATTGTTTATTAGCTGGACAAGGTTTATTTCTTTTCAAATTTATATGTTCTATGTATTTCATGAATAAAAAAATATCATATTCAGTGAGATGAGGATCAACATTTTTTTATGGTCCCATTTTAGGTTTTCAAACTTTTGAGAACTATGTATATTTTGATTATCTATTTGAAAATATTTTTAACAAGAGTTTTTTCGTAGTTTATTGTCTTTTAGATTAGAACATATGTTATTGTTGTCTTTAGTATTCTATCTCAGACTCTCAAATGATATTTTTTAGTGTCATCTTTTTTGGACCCTCTATTTATATATTTTTTGGTCTCTAATATTGGAACTTATGTTCCTATAGTTTAGGGTCTTTTATATAATACCTTATATTGTTGTATTTTACTATCTTTTATCTCATACCAATGGTTGTTGTTAGTTAAGGATGTGTACTAATGAAGGGTTTGAGAAACCTGCATCCTAAAGAATCTGTGTACACAGAGGGTTATGAAACCCCACATTCTTAAATGATATTATAAAAAATGAATGTTAATGAAGGGTTTTGGAATATTTCATTCTTATAGAAAACATTTAGAATGAATGCCCATGCACTAGTGTAGAAAATGTTTTTTATAACGGTTATATTTATTTTTTAAACCGTATTTTGGTGAACGTTATTATAGGAGTCATTATAAATATTTTTTTATGGAGGTTTTTTTATGGATTTTATTTTATAACTGATGTATAAAACAATATTACGAATCATTTTTCACATCGGTTCATAAAAAAACCCACACCGAAAACACTTCACAATCATGTTTTTTACAGAAGTTTTGAAATAACTGATGTGGTATTTTCTTTTTCACATATGTTATAGAATAACTTACATAATAAGATGCACCTCTGAAGAGTTTGACATGTCTCTTTTGTTTATAACTGACGTCATAAACTTTTTTTCGAAGCGTTTTAATGTCCGTAAAATAATAACCTACGTAAAAACATATACACTACATCGGTTATTAAATAACTCTTGCAAAAACCTATTTCATTATATTTAGTACATCAGTTTTCAAATAACCAATGTAACAACCTTTTTTCATTCAATTTACTACGTCTGTTATGATATAACTGATGTAAAAACCCATTCCCATGCATTTGATACATCATTTTTCAAATAACTGATGTTAAAACCCACAAACATGCATTTTGTACATCGGATATAAAATAAATAACGTAAAAATAAGTATTTTTTAATAAAACCATTCAACCACAACTATTCCCTGCAAAAGAAAACCTGAAACTGACCAAAAACAAAACAAAACATGACCAAATCAAGCCCACCCCACTGGACAGCCCCCCCACAACCCTCGGACCCCCCCCATTGAACACCCCCAAACACCCCTGAACAGCCCCCCCCCCCCCCCAAACACACACACCAAGGATATCCCTCCACCATTCTGGACAGTCCCCACCCTCCGGGACAGCACCCAACCTCTTGGATACCCTCCCACCCCCATGGACACACTAGAAACCCACCCCCCCTACTCCCCTGGATATCCCTCACCCTTTTGGACACCCTCCCACCCCCATGGACACCCTGGACCCCCCCGCCCAAATGCACATCCCTTCCACACCCCTAAAACCCCCACCCCAATGGACACACCCCCCCCCCCCCCCCACACCCATGTACAGCCCCTCCCACCCATTTGGACACCCTCCCACCCCATGGACACTCTAGAAACCCCCAACCCACTAGAAAACCCTCCCACAACCCTGAACCCCCCCCCCCCCATCCCCACTGGACAACCCCCAAACCCCTGGATACCCCCTGGGAAACCCCCCCCCCCCCAGACAGCCCCCCACTCCTCTAGACATCTCTCCCACCCTCATGGACATCCCTCACATCTCCATGGTTACCCTTGACACCCACCAGCCCACTAGAAATCCCACCTACACCCCTAAAACCCCCACCCCCACCCCCACCCCCACTGGACACCCCCACCCCTGGACAGCTCCCCCATGCTTCTACAAAACCCCCACCCCCTAGACAACCCTACCACCCTCCTAGACAACCCCCACCCCCACCCCCCTCGACAGCCCTCCCACTCTCCTAGATACCCTCCCACCAATATGGACACCCTCCACACCCCCCCCCCTCCCAACACAACCCTGGATGGCCCCCACACCCTCCTAGACATCCCCCACCCCACCGGACACCCCCCGCACCCCTGGATACCACCCAGACACCCCACCCCTCATGGACCACCCCCACTCCCCTAGACATCCCTCCCACCCTCTTAGACTTCCTCCCACAACTATGGACACCCTGAAAACCCCCACCCCACTACAAAACCCTCCCACACCCCTGAAAACCCCCCACCCCACATGACACACCCCCTCCCCTAGACACCCTCCCGAAGAGACACCCCCACACTTCTAGATAGCCCCCACCCCATAGAAAAACCCTCCCCCACCCCTAAATACCCCCACCACACTAGACACCTCCACACCCCTAAATACCCCATGGACAACCACCGCCAAAAACATCTGGACAGCCCCCTACCCCTAGACATCCCTCTTACCCTCTTGGACACCCTATAACCCCCATGGACACCCTTGACAGCCCACCCCACTAGACAACCCTCCCACACCCCTAGAACTCCCCCAGCCCCCACCCACCCCTGGACACCCCCCACCCACACCCTTAGACACCCCCAAAATCCTGGACAGCCCCCCACCCCCTGAACAACCTACCTACCCTCTTGGACACCCCGACCCCCATGGAAACCGTGGACACACCCACCCCATTGGAAATTCCTCCCACACCCTTGTGAACCCCCCCCCCCCCACCCCCACAGGACACCCCCACACCCTTAGACACACCCTGGACACCCCCCCCCCACCCTCCTGGACAGCCCCCACCCATTGAAGATCCCTCCCACCCTCCTGGACACCCTCCAACCCCCATCGACACCCCGTACACCCCCACCCTACTAGACAACCCTCTCACACCTCTGGAAACCCCCCACCCCCACCCCACTAGACACGCCCACACCCTGGATACCCCCTGGACATCCCCCACCCTTCCTGAACAGCCCCCACTCCCCTAGATAGCCCCCCACCCCCCATCCTTCTAGACACCCTCCCACCCACATTGACACCCTACCACTACCATGGACACCCTGGACACCCCCAACCCACTAGAAATCCATCCCACACCCCTAGAAAACCCCCACCTCGCTAGACCCCCACCCCCATCCACCCCTAGATACACCCTGGATGCCCCCCACCCCTCCTGGATAGCCCCCCACTCCTTTGGACAGCCCTCCCACCCTCTTGGAAACCCTCCCACGCCGATGGACACCCTGGACACCCCCCAACCCACTGGATAGCCCTCCCACACCCCTGGAAACCCACCCACCACACTGGACACCCCCCCCCCCCCACAACCCTGGACACCCCCTAGACAGCCCCCGCTTCTCTAGACAGTCCTCCCACCCTCCCGGACACCCTCCCACCCCCATGGACACCCTGGACACCCCCAACCCACTGGAAAACCCTCCCACACCCCTAGAAACCCGCCCACTCCACTGGACACCCCCACACCCCTGGACACCCCCTAGACACCCCCACCACCTTGGACAACCCTCCCACCCTCCCACTCCCATGGACACACTGGACACCCCCACCCCACTGGACAACCCTCCCACACCACTAGAAAGCCCCCACCCCCCCCCCCCACTCCCTTGGACACCCTCCCAAGACCAAAATCTATACCACAAAAACCATCAGAACAAGACAAAATCATGAAGTAGACTAAAAATAAACATTCACCTATATAACATTGAAAACATACAATGTAAACTAAAAAATTAAATCCTTCCTAAACAGATATGAAAAACACAATTTTATTGACAATATTCAAAATTACATTTTACACTATAGAAAAACTAAAATCCAATCAAAGAAGTAAAATAATTGAACAATTCCACTTGTAAGTGTTTTAAATCATTATCACTATAAGATTTAGGGTCATCCAATATCAACAGTGTTAAATTATAGTAGTTTACATGTATATTGTTTAAATCATATGAAATATTATGTCAATGATAAAAAATAAATATTACTATGTCAAAGTACAAAAGTGTTCCACTTGAAATTATTTCATACATAAATATTAACAAATAATATCTGAATTCGATGACGCCTTGTTGTTCTTGATAATTATGTTTAAATGAGTCTAAATTCAAAATATTATTTTTATGAAAAACATCAAAATGAAAATTGTAAATGGATATTAACCTTTACTTTTACATATTTGATCTTGGAACTTCTTTTATTTTTGGTTTTTCGAAATTAGACCCATCCCCTATTAGAAAATAATATGAATGGGATAAATTTAATATCCATTATAATATATATAACTATAATGAAATTGAATCATTATTTTCAAACATATATATAAAACATTCCCACACATCTCCATAGACAGAGTATATCCATTAAATTATTTTATCCTTTGGGAAAAAAACACCTAACATCCAATGATCCCTGATAAAAGAAAATTTATGGTTATTGGTTTTTTATGAAAAAAGATAATGAACTCTTTGCTAGATATATTTTTTATACCTCTCATAAAAAAGAATCATCCAACTCTGTGTGATTATATTCTTTTAAAATCTTCTAGAAATATAAATCATTCATTGTTCCTCATGCAACTCATGTTCTTAAGGGTAAATCAAATGTGGTTCCATGAATCCATATATATTTGTCCACTCATTATTAGCACACATGTTTTAATTATACCTAATTAAAAAAATACATATATATACATTTTTAATAAATATAACATAGGGAAAAGTTGTATGACTTACTTGGAAAAAAATTTCCCCACATTGAGGCACAACTTATCTCTAGTAACAAGATCCATGATATAATTTTTCAGAATCCACAAATTTATTGCACATCAAAAAACATGAGAATCCATTTGGAAACTCATAATGATTGGCCAAAAACTTTTAATATCATGAAAATCTATCAACACTACTAGAATCTCTATCTAAGGTCATAGCCATTTTTCTTTGTCCTTTTGTATAAAATATTTCATTACCTTCAAAGTATTTATATTAAGATAAAGAGAGAAATAAATTTCATTTAAAATGTTAAAACAATTTTATTAGAAAATAAAATAGAAGATATAACATACATACCTCTATGGTAATGAATCACAAAAGTTAGGATAACCAAATTTAAATGTCCAACTCTCGCCACATCATCTGTAGGTAACGGTACTCGAGGTGATCCATCTATAATATCTTTTAATATGACCCTATTATGATCTACCACTAAGTGTTGATGATGAAGTGTATCTCATATACAATATACCATCCCATATAAAACTATATGATTTTGAAGAGCATCAACATATAACTCTAAATAAGTATGATGCTAAGGTGGAGGAGTAGGATAAAAAAGGGGGTCTGCAGGCATAGATGGGGTTGTAGGATCTACTGGAAGAGGTGGAGGATAAATAATGGGGTTTGTATGGGGTGGAGGAGTGGGATTTGCAGTCTAGAATTATGTTCGTATGTCTGAAAACATAGAATGTACTGATGATCTAATATTTTCCTCAATTGTCGCATTAATATTGTGAACTACAACCTCTAGGGATTCTATTAATAATAAACAAGATCATTGGAAGAAATTGAAGTATTTGGCAAAACTTTTATTACCGATATTCTCGTTTGATATACTAGTACACGACCAGGATATTCGGTCATTCCCAATGCCATAGATAATATATCTTGCCTCCCAGTATCTATACATGCCCCTGTTAGCTCTGCTCCCCAAGAGAATCCTGTATTAATTAATTGAACATTTCTGTAATGATTGAAATTATATATAGAATATAGTTAACTTAAATAAATAAAATAAATATCTTAAAATCCTCTCAACAACGATTCTCGAATCTTTTTAATGATATAGCCCATTTTTTCCCATCCAAGATCTCTTCCGTTTTTCATGTTTAGATGGAGGGATGGAGAGGGATCCTCTCTAGAGCTTGAAGACTCAGCTCTCAGTTTTTGTAATTTTTCCACCATCGTTTTTTATTCCAATAATGTATACCCTCCCCAAGATAAACTATGAGTGTTTACATTTTTGTATTGTATCATTTGATGAGATGTTATTTTTTTCTGTAATTTAAGAATAATAAATCATTAACAAAAAATTTATAAGATCATTTATATAATAAAACTTATAAAAGTTTAAATTTCCCTTACAAAAAATGAATCTTTTATTCTACTTTAAACAAATTGTTTCCATGTCTCTTGATCTATGAAAGGATATATATGACATGGATTTCCATTAATCCTATGTACAAAATTGAAATTAGATGTGATAGTTGATTTGGAATCCCCCCATCTCCTAGAAGACATCGATAAGAATTTGTTCCTCACTCCTCCAATGTCAGGAATATCAAATGTCATCTAATAAAGATGAGGTAAAACATATTATAGAAGAAACATTTAAAGAATAGAAAAAAATAGAAAAAGATCATACCAAATTCATCTCACACAAATGTGATTTTATCGCTTTTTCCAAACTTCTCCAATCATCATAAAAAATGATTACATTTATCTTTCCCTAAGTTGATACAAGACTCTTAAATATTTTTCATTTGGACCTCTAGAAATATCATTATCATTAAACACAATGAGTATCCTTCGGTCCTACGTATGGGAAAGTTATAATTTTGGTATATGTGTTCACCCACATTTACAAACTATTGAACTCTTATTTTTCATTATGGGAGAACATGAAAATGAGTGGGGAACATCAAGAGGAGAATGTGAATGTTTTTTTCTAGAGGTATGATCATTATGATCATCTCTAGAATCATGTGGTTGATCAACTGATTGATCTGTCATTATCTTTCAAATCAAAAAAATCATACATTAGTTCACAAATATTCAAATTCAAAAACAATAATACAAATGTAAAAAGAAAATGGAAAATTAAACTATTTTACATAGTAGTATACATGGTTAATATGGTAAGCATGTTAAACAATGGTAAACATGACAAACATGGTAGTGTAATTTTCATTCAATAGAATCAATAAATATATAAGTAACGTATAAGTAAACAATGGAAAACTATGGTAAACATGGAAAAAATGGTATACATGGTATACATGGTAAACATGGTAGACAGGGTAAAAATGGTAAACATGGAAAACATGGTAAACCTAGAAAACATGGTAAACATTTTACTCATTGTAAATTAATTTTCATTCATCAAAAATAATAGATATATAATTTACATAATGCTAAACTGGATAAACTAAACTAAAGAAAATTGAAATAAACAGAAAATTCTAATTATTTGTTTTAAAAAACGTTTTAATAATTAAAAAAATTAAAATATATAATTTTTTTTGAAAATAATAAATGTAAACAAGAAATAATCATTTGTTACCTATAATATTAAAAATTGACAGATGGATTGTTTTCTTAAATTCATTTTTCATGATTATTCCTTACAGCACAAACCATGTCTTCAACATGATCATCATTATGTTCTGCTAGTCTTTCCATGGATGTTGGGATCTCACATAAATCAATATTGTTATCAAGTTAATCCTCACCAACATATTGTTTTTTCTCTTGTAAAACAATATACCAATGCATACTTGATTGATCAACTACATAGATAATTTTTTTTGAATGTGTATCCATTATAAAAGAATCTACTATTTCATCGAATCTATTTAGATTAACGAATTTCATTAAAAATTCATCATGTATGAAATTTTTGTTACTGATAATCTATTTGTAGTTAAAAACATGAACATTAATTTTAAATTAATCAACTTCCCATATTTTTTCCCTTTCTCCATAATATGCAGTTGACGCAGAAATTTGGTTTTTGTGTTTAGAACTCGAAAAATGCATTGCTTCTATAAACACCAATGCATCACTATTCTGAACTCAAATTCTGTTGTCCCTACCTTTTGTATAAAATGTATAGAAATTAATGTTATAACTAGACCTTGTAATCACATTTAAACATGGACCACTGAATGACCATCTTAATGTCTCGGATACATCTGATCTACCAAGCAAGGTCTTTATAAACCCTGACCAAAAATGTTTTATTTTGCTCATTCAAAATCCCCATATCTTTCAACATTGGATGACTTTTTTTCAACTCATTAATATGAAATGTGGTATATGGTTGAGCATCATATATGTTTTTCAAGATGTATAATTCAAAATTCATCATCTATTCAGCTAAAAATGATTTTACATTCAAGACACAAATCTCATATCCCACATTACTAACTCATTAATGGTAATATGGAGGAAAACATATGTGCGTTGGAATAGCCATGTATCTCGTACAAAACTCTGCAACCTCCTCAAAAATATAATTTTCAATAATGGAGGCTTCATTTCAATAATGATTCTTAACATACCTCTTAAATATTTTTATATACCTTTCAAAAGGATACATAAAATGAAGATATAAAGGTCCACAGAGCTTTATTTCTCGAACCAGATGAATCATTAAATGCCCCATTATATCATAAAAAGATGGATGAAAATATGTTTACAATTGAAAATGTATAGAAATTACATTCTTTCCCAAAATGTTCCAAGAATTCAGATCAATCACCATATTACATGTTGAATTCAAAAAATAATACAACATCATTATATTTTTTTGACATGAATGGGAAATATTCCACACAAAGAAACCAGTATATGTTATTGAATAATGACTTAGAATCATGTGATTTCATACCTATCAAAATCAAATCCTTAAAAGGGACAAATTTTTTTTATATTTTATGAATAACCATGAGGCACATTGATTTCAATAATAAACTAACAAAAGATAATTTTATCCCTCTTGGATAATGTATGACCATCCAAGTGAAGAAATGTTCGTCTTCCACTAAGAGTGGGAGCTAACTCCAGAAATATTCCAATTGATAGTAAGTCTAATCTTGCATTCAGTCCATCTTTTTTTATTCCTTTAAAATAAATAAATGTTCCAAAAAAATGTTGTAGATATTCTTCTCCATGTTCATGAAATCATTATTATGTTTCACTTCATGATATCTCCAATATGGTAGATTAAAAAATATTGACCTTTTCTTCCAACTATGTCTATCATTACCCGATTTATCTGTCTTTACCAATGTCACATCAAGGTTTTCCACCCTCTCAAATAATCATCAGGGGTTAATGGATTTGGAGAAATATAAAATTCTTGGGAGCCATTTAATGCCTTTTTTAGTCTTCTATAAGAGTGATCCAAATGCAAAAACATTCGATAACCCATGTACATTGTTTTCCTCCCATGATGCAATTGACAATATGAAGTCTGTTATTCACAAATTGGACATGCTTTATGCCCCTCAACATTGTATCCAGAAAAATCTCCATATGCTAGGAAGTCAGTTATAATGAATATAAGAACTACATGTAGTTGAAGATATTCCATTTTAGAAGAATCATACAACCTAATACCTTCCTCCAAAAAAAGGTTCAAATCATCGATTAATGGTGACAAGAAAACATCAAAATCATTTTCAGGTTGCTTCGGACCAAAGATCATTATACTCAACATGACATATTTGGGCTTCATACAAACTTCATGTGAGAGATTGTATGTTACCAATAAAAGAGGCCATGAACTATGTGTGGTACTAAGGGTTCATTATGGATTCATTCCATCTGTGCACAACCCTAGAATGAGATGTCTAATTTCATTTCCATATGTTCGATTCTGGTCATCAATTTTCTCCCTTGGTGGATTATCAGCTGGATTAAGTATTATTCCAACACATATCTGCTCATCAGCATGCCATCATAACCTTTTGGAATCATGTGAATTTCCAAATATATGTTTCAAATGACGAAATATTGGAAGACACCAAAACACCTTTTAAGGGATCCTTATAATCTCTACATCAGCCTGTGATTTTTCTTTCAACGTATACAATGATGTCTCATATTTAGGACACTCAGAAAAAAAATTTATATTCCTTCCTTTATATCATTCAGTCATTCAGACAAGCATGTATTTTCTTATATCCTAATCCCATTGGCTATAATAATTTCTTGGACTTATAATGTGAATCTGGAAGATCAGTGTCTTTTAGAAGAATTTATTTAAACAATTGTAGTAGCTCTATAGAACTTCTGTCACTCCATCCATGTTTCTCCTTTAGGTTAATTTATCTTAACATCTCCAAAAAATCATAAAATCTATATAACCAAGATACAATAGTTTTTTAGCATCACCATATAGATGTGAAATTTTTAGTTCTATCTCAATTTTTTCTATAGCATTATCAAGGATCATTTTTTCAATTAAATCAGAGTTACCATCTTCAAAATCATCGTAATCAGTAAATCTGGCATTCTGTCTTGTTTGACCATGTAAAGACCCGTAAATTTCAAGGAATTTTTTTTTTAATTTTCTTTGGAATTTTAAAAGAACACAGCTTCTGACAGCACCTGATTCTGAGGCCCGGTGTGCCCGGAATCATTTTCCGAAGTTTGGCTCGGGTACGTTCAGTGAACGAACGAGCGAGTTTTTCTAACTTTTGAACTGGTGCCGGGAATCGAATTCTTAGGGCACCGATGGAATCGCAGTGCCGGTATTTTCTTAGAAACGTCACTTCCGGAGTTGCGTTTTCTCGGTTGTGGTTTTTAATTTTTGGGTTTTAAGTTATAAAATAAAGTTTTGCGACAATTTTATTTTTATTTCACTTAAAACTGCTTAAAACACACTTTAAGCTGTTTAAGCTTAGTTGAAACGGATAGGGTGCAATCCAAAATATCCTACCCATTTGGTAAGATATTTGTGGGGTGGGGCCCGCATGAGCCCCACCATTTCTTCCGCTAAGTAACGCACCCGTGAAAACCTGTCAATATGAAAGTCAACTAACGCTTTTTCTTAATTTCATAACACACTAATTAATTGGGCGGTTTTATTCGTTGAATTAATTGGGCGGTTTTATTCGTTCAATTAATTGTATGAATTCATTTAATCGTTTCTTAATCTGTTTTCAATCCGTTGGCGTAATAATAAAATAAGACCAACGTACGACATCTGGAAAAATGCTCGTTGAGAGGTTTTGTCAAGTTTTGTGCCTTCACCCTCCTTCGCGAAGAACGCGAAAAACGCGAAGAACACGAAGAATGCGAAGAACATCGTCAACCTTGGAGATTGGTGACGCTTCATCCGAGACGTTCTTCCCCGCCCGATCTCCGATCACCTACTGCTGGAGGTTAGAGATTTCGGGTTTCTTTTAAAACTCCTTTGTCGTTTATAAGAAAACACGGATTTAATTATTTGTAATGAAATATGTTGTTTCTTTGTCCTCGGAGTTCGTCGTCGCAACGCCGGACACCGCGACGATGCGACGGTCCCCTCCTTCTGCGACGATCAAATATGCGAAGAACGCGCGTGCGACGACTTGACGAGGTAGGGGTTTGAATCTTTTTATGTTGGTGATTCTTTACTTCATATATGAAAGAAAAATCTGACGGCCATGTTCCAATTTTTATTTAAATTAAAAATTGTGATGGTTAAACGTTTTACGTTTCGGCCAACTGCTATCGATTTAACGGGAGGGGATCGGTCCGCACAAACACAGCTGATACCCCTCCCCCCTTGGCTATTATTCATTTGATTAGTGAAGACAGTAATGCATCGTTGCACCACGCTTGAGCGGAAGGAGACGTGAACGATGCGGGCCACGACGAAGAAATGCGACGCCATCGCGCCGCGCCGAGGATTGAGAACAAGGCCGTGGTCGGAGTCGGGTCCTGGCGAAGGGGCGCGGCGCCATCGGGTCACACTGGAAAACCAAAAAGACGACGCTATTCGTTTTGACGTGCGGATTGACAGGGGATGACGAAGCAGGCCGTTATGGCGTTTGAATCCCTTCGTAGTGAATGTGGGGTCCTGGGGGACCATAGGCGAAGACGACAGGAGAAACGGACCACCGGAGCGCGTCCGGTGGTCCGCGGAAGGAGGCGGCGGCTCGCTACGCTGGCACGGCGGTGCCAGCGACCGGCGGCAGTGGCGCGCCGCCGGAGGGTTGGTGGCCGGCAGATCCGCCGCCAGCCTCAATTAGCAGCGGGCGGGGGAGTCGCGCACCCCGCTCCGCGTTTCGGCTCGGCCATACTGGCTGAGCCGCGACCAGCCGGTCTGGTCGACCTGAGCCGGGTCCGACCCGGACCGAGCCAGACCGAGCCGGGCCGGGCCCAACTGGGTCGGACCCGGGTCGGGTCGACCCGGTTCGGGCTGACCCAGGGGGGTCGGGCCGGGTCGCCCCAGGCCCAGACCCCCTGTTTTCGGACTAAGTTGGTTCTAATGCCCATATCATGGGCTACGGACCTCCGATTGACGCGTCGTAAGCAGAAACGCGATCCTTGGATCGAGACGGTCGTTTCAGTATATCGCACTCATGGTTTTGGAGTACTTTGAGTTCGTCCGGGTTGGTTCGTACACGAAACCAACCGGGCTCTCGGAGCGGAAACCCTCATATCTTGAGCTCCGGACGTCTGATTGACGTGCCGTCGACTTGGTTGAGTTCCTCATAGTGAGACGGATCTTTTGGCATACTCCGCCCGAGGTTTGGACGCAGGTGGAATACGGTCGGGTTGGTTTTGCTTTAAAAACCAACCGGGCCCCTGGAACGAAAAAGCCAATAACTTTCAGACCGAGCGTCCGATTGATGCGCCGTCTGTTGCGTTGAGTTCCTGTTGACGATACAGTACATTTGGATACATCAACTTCTAACTTTGTGATAGTTGATGTATCAGCCTCTTGGCTCGTGGAGCGGACCCTCCCGAATGAGTTTGTTGTGTGCGGAAACCCTAGTGCTGGCTGCGACTGTGTCTTCGAGGACGACGACTGTGCGTAGATCCTCTGTGGACTGCGACGATGAAGTCGTGCTGGTCTTGTATCCTATGTGGGTCCCAGCATAGATGACTCAGTGCTGGTCTTGAATCCTATGTGGGTCCTAGCATAGATGAATCAATGAAGAGTGCTGGTCTTGTATCCTATGTGGGTCCCAGCCATGCTGGTCTTGTATCCTTTGTGGGTCCCAGCTTAGATGATTCAGTGCTGGTCTTGAATCCTATGTGGGTCCCAGCATAGATGAATCAATGAAGAGTGCTGGTCTTGTATCCTATGTGGGTCCCAGCATAGATGAATCAATGAAGACAGTTGGTCTTGTATCCTCAGTGGGTCCCAGCATAGATGATTTAGTATCTATATATGATCATCCCGTTCACATTTTGACGAAGTATACCTGTGTGAGATGAATCCTGTTTACTCTCCTTTGTGGATTGTGTTGAACTATCCTGTGTGGATTTACTGTTTACTCTCCTTTGTGTATTGTGTTGAACTATCCTATGTGGATTTACTGTTTACTCTGATTTGTGGATTGTGTTGAACTATCCTGTGTGGATTTATTGTTTACTCTCCTTTGTAGATTGTGTTGAGCTATCCTATGTGGATTACATTTTCTCTACTTCGTGGATTGTGTTGTGCTACTCTGTGTGAGTATAGGTTTTTCTTTCCTGTGTGGACTGGGTTGTGCTTGGGCTCGGATGTTGGAGCCGAACCGAATTGATGACTTAGGTATATGTATGGGCATATACCTAAGCAGTGTCGTTTGTTACTTCGTGATTGTATCTTTCCTTTTTGGTTTATCCTTTGTGGATTTCGGGAGACCTTTGGGGGTCTTGGGGTGCCTACTGAGTAGCTTATACTCACCCCTGCACGGGATATGACCGCACTTTGTTGTGTTGGTTGCAGAGGACAGACAGCGCTGATCGTGGTGGAGGCTTGCGCAGCAGGACTGTACCTGGAGGTGGACCACTGGGCGGGACGTACTCGGAGCGGACGGCTGGACCGAGGAGCTGTGGAGGCTATCTGTGCTCGCCCTTCAGGTGGGACTTCCAGAGGATGGATCGACGCTGCGGCTTTTCTTTTCAGTTGTTTTTTTCCCCTTTCAGTTGTACTTTACAGTTGGGCTTGTATTTCCGGCCCCTTTTACTTTCAGCACAGCTTGTTACAGTTTTTACTTAGTGTTTACTCTTTCCGCTTGCTTACTCTGTGATGGTTGTTTACTTTACAAGGGAAATTCCTTCCCTGTTTATCAGGATTTACTCCTTGGTACTAGTCTCCAGCCCCTGGCCTATGGAAGGCGTGCTTGGGGTAGTCACGACACGGGCCCCGAGGACGGGTCGTGACAAATTGGTTTCAGAGGAGTTCGGTTCTACCGCAGACTCTGATCTTTCTTCTGTGTGGAGCAATAGTGTTCAGTGTATTGGGTGTGGTTATCTGTCCAGGGAGTCCATTGTTGAGGCGGCCGACGTATCCATACACCAGGACCCTGACTTCAGATTTCTGACTTAATGCATGAAAACATTGATTGCATGTGTGTTCAAGTTTTCTTTGTGATTACTTGTGTCAGCTCACAAGGTATACAGTTATGACCGTGGCGCACCTGTTTCTTTTCAGGATGTCCGCACGACGGCAGTCAGCTAGGGTTTCGAGAGTGGAGCGTGATGACAGCCCACCGAGCGACGAGGCCTCTGTGCAGGGCTCCTTGTCAACAGAGGCATCGGCGGTACCTTTACTCGCCGAGCCACCGATGCTACCAGCCCCAGCCGCTGATGATTCACGTCGCCTTAGCGCACTGCACGAGTTTCAGCATCAGTGACCGCCTAGGTTCTGTGGGGAGACGAACCCCCAGGCAGTGGAGGACTGGCTGGAGGCAGTTGTACGGGTTTTCAGATTAGTGAGGACACCAGCAGACCTCATGGTGGTCCTCGCAGCGAGCCTCCTGCACGCGGTAGCAGGCAGATGGTGGAGCTTTATGCTCCACGTGAACGACGAGACATCTCTCCTCTGGACAGACTTTGAGAGAATCTTTCTCTCCGAATTTGTCCCAGCCACCCTCCGTGCGGTGTGCATCCAAGAGCTGCTACAGCTACGGCAGGGCATCATGACGGTTGCCCAGTACTCGGCGAGATTTACTGATCTCTCGCACTACTCCACCGATATGGTACAGGATCCGTTCTTCCGGGGCTGGACCTTCGAGCAGGGACTGAGGCACGAGATCAGGGCTTCGATGATCTCCCTCAACATTCCGACACAGGCAGAGGTGTTAGAGAGAGCCCTTCTAGTGGAGAGTTTTCTCGTCGAACAGGCTTCAGGGACATGACCCTCCGCAGGACGGCCAGTAGCAGGGTCTTCTGCAGCTGGCAGTTGACAGTTGATGCAGAGGTCCAAACGGGCTAGACCATTACATGGGCAGTCTCAGGATGAAGATTCGGTTGTGCGGGGACACGAAGGAGAGCCAGCTACACGAGGGGAAAGCATTGCTACGCATGCAGCAGGAGAGGTCACATGGCTCGAGACTGCCCGACTCGTCTTATAGATGAGCAGCAGGTGGTAGAGGGACCTCCCAGACAGAGGTTCGGCCACGGTGGTCCGCAGGGTGCAGGCGGACGAGGCAGAGGAGCTAGCCGAGTAGCCGATGGTGGGAGACACTTCGAGGTGTTGCCACCACCACCACCACCAGGAGGTCCACCCCAACCACAGGGAGTTGGTGGACATGCGAGAGCAAAGCTTTAGGCAGCTGAGGCCTTCGATAATGGAGCTTTGGGAGCAGATGGATAGGAGTGGAACTAGTGGATACATCCTTTGTACTTCTAGTTCCTTGTAGTTGTTGTGTAGTGTCTTTTTATTATGAGCTGCAATAGTAAAAGACTCTTACCTTTGTGATGTTTTCATTCATGTCCTCTTTTGTGTTGTTGCTAAGAGGTTCCAGTTTAGACTTTTGACTTGACCCTCACTTGTGAGACATCTAATGGAGGAGACCCAGTTACCACACACTGATGCCGACAGTGTGACTCAACCCTTGGAGGTGATAGTAACGGTTGGACCTGTTGGTAGTGGCGTCGAGGCCTTACGACGTCATATTTGGTATGGATTAGTAACATCCATGTCTGGATTGACTGTATTAGGAAAAGGAAGTGGTTCATCCAGGGGATGAGACCAGATTTCTCTTATCGGCGAAGAAGAAATCTTAGCAGCACTTGTGGGGCCGGAGATAGTCCACGCCATGACAGAGATGGTCCGGGACATCCAGGAGCGGATGAGTATAGCTCAGAGCCGACATAAGTCCTATGCTGACAGGAGGTGGAGGCCACTTGAGTTCGAGGATAGCGACCACGTCTTCATGCGGGTCTCACCTCGACGTGGATTACGGAGGTTTGGCCAAGGTGGAAAGTTGTCTCCATACTTCATCGGACCCTTCCAGGTCCTCAGCAGGATTGGAAAGATGTCTTATCGCCTGGCTCTACCACCACAGTTGCGCCGGGTGCATGACGTCTTCCACATATCTCAGCAGAGGAGATACGTGCACGACTCGACATAAATCATTGACCATGGAGAGCTAGCCTTTGATGATGGGGCAACTTTTTTCGGAGGTCCCAGTGGAGATCGACGATTGACAGGATCAGGTCCTACGTGGACGATCGATTCCTCTAGTTCGCTTCAGATGGAAGCTCGGGAACCTCCAAGAGAGCACTTGGGATCGGGAGGCTCAGATGCATGCTCAGTACCGCCTTTGTATCCCTAAGTTTGTGGTGAAGCTTTACAGGGACATAAAGCCCTATGGTGGGAGTAATGTAAAGACCCGTAAATTTCAAGGAAATTTTTTTCTTAATTTTCTTTGGAATTTTACATGAACTCAGCTTCTGACGGCACCTGATTCTGAGGCCCGGTGTGCCCAGAATCATTTTCCAATGTTTGTCTCGGGTACATTCAGTGAACGGATGAGCGGGTTTTTCTAACTTTTGAACCGGTGCCCGGAATCGAATTCTGAGGGCACCGATGGAACCGCAGCGCCGGTATTTGCTTAGAAACACCTCTTCCGGAGTTGCGTTTGCTCGGTTGTGGTTTTTAATTTTTGGGTTTTAAGTTATGAAATAAAATAAAGTGGTGCGACAATTTTATTTTTATTTCACTTAAATCTGCTTAAAGACCACTTTAAGCTATTTATGCTCAGTTGAAACGGATAGGGTGCAATCCAAAATATCCTACCCATTTGGTAGGATATTTGTGGGGTGGGTCCCGCCCGATCCCCACCGTTTCTTTCCGCTATGTAACGCACCCGCGAAAACCCGTCATTATGAAAGTCAACTGACGCATTTTCTTAATTTCTTAATGCACCAATTAATTGGGCGGTTTTATTTGTTGAATTAATTGGGCGGTTTTATTCGTTGAATTAATTATATGAACTAAATTTAATCGTTTCTTAACCTTTTTTCAATCCGTTGGCGTAATAATAAAATAAGACCAACGCACGACATCTGGAAAAATTCTCGTTGAGAGATTTTGTCAAGTTTTGTGCCTTCACCCTCCTTCGTGAAGAACGCGAAGAACGTGAAAAATGCGAAGAATGCGAAGAACGTCTTCACCCTCGGAGATTGACGACGCTTCATCTGAGACGTTCTTCCCCGCCCGATCTCCGATCACCTACTGCTGGAGGTTAGAGATTTCGGGTTTCTTTTAAAACTCCTTTGTGGTTTATAACAAAACACAGATTTAAATATTCATAATTAAATATGTTGTTTCTTGGTCCTCGGTGTTCGTCGACGCAATGCCGGACACCGCGACGACGCGACGGTCCCCTCCTTCCGCGATGATCAAATCCGAGAAGAACGCGAGTGAGACGACTTGACGAGGTAGGGGTTTGAATCTTTTTATGTTGGTGATTCTTTCCTTCATATATGAAAGATAAATCTGACGGTCATGTTCCAATTTTTCTTTAAATAAAAAATTGTGAAGGTTAAACGTTTTACGTTTCGGCCAACTGCTATTGATATAACGGGAGGGGATCGGTCCACACAAACACGGTCGATACCCCTCCCCCCTTTACTATTCTTCGTTTGATTAGCGAAGACAGTAATGCATCATTGCACCACGCTTGAGTGGAAGGAGACATGAACGATGCGGCCCACGACGAAGAAACGCGACGTCGTCGCGCGGCGCCGAGGATTGCAAACAAGGCCGTGGTCGGAGTCGGGCCGCGGCGAAGGGGCATGGTGCCATCAGGTCGCGCTGTAAAACCACAAAGACGACGCTATTCGTTTTGACATGCGGATTGACGGGTGATGACGAAGCACGCCGTTATGGCGTTTGAATCCCTTCGCAGTGAAGGTGGGGTCCCGGGGGACCATAGGCGAAGACAGCAGGAGAAACGGACCACCGGATTGCGTCCGGTGGTCCGCAGAAGGAGGCGGCGGCGCGCCGCCAGAGGGTTGGTGGCCGGCGGATCTGCCGCCGGCCTCAATTAGCAGTGGGCGGGGGAGTCGCGCACCCCGCTCCGCGTTTCGGCTCGGCCATGCCGGCCGAGCCGCGACTGGCCGGTCGGGCCAGACCGAGCCGGACCGAGCCGGGCCGGGCCGGTCAGGCCGGACCGAGCCGGACCAAGCCGGGCGGGGCCGGGCCGGGCCCAATCGGGTCAGACCCAGGTCGGGTAGCCCCGGTTCGGGCCGACCCAGGGGGGTCGGGCCGGGTCGCCCCGGGCCCAGACCCCCTGTTTTCAAACTAAGTTGGTTCAAACGCCCATATCTTGGGCTACGAACCTCCGATTGATGCGCCATAAGTGGTAACATGATCCTTGGATCGAGACGGTCGTTTCGGTATATCGCACTAAATGTTTCGGAATACTTTGAGTTCGGCTGGGTTGGTTCGTACACGAAGCCAACCGGGACATCGGAGCGGAAACGCTCATATCTTGAGCTCCGGGCGTCCGATTGACGTTCTGTCGACTTGGTTAAGTTCCTCTTAGTGAGACGGGTCTTTTGGCATACTCTGCCCAAGGTTTGGACGCAGGTGGAATATGGTCGGGTTGGTTTTGCTTTAAAAACCAACCGGGCCCCTGAAACGAAAAAGCCAATAACTCTCAGACCGGGCGTCCGATTGACGCACCGTCTGTTACGTTGAGTTCCTATTGATGATACGGAACTTTGGATACATCAACTTCGGACTTTTGTGACAGTTGATGTATCAGCCTCTCGGCTAGTGGAGCGGACCCTCCCGAATGAGTTTGTTGTGTGCGGAAACCCTAGTGATGGTTGCGACTGTGTCTTCGATGATGACGACTATGCAGAGATCCTTAGTGGATTGCGACGATAAAGTCGTGCTGGTCTTGTATCCTATGTGGGTCCCATCCATGCTGGTCTTGTATCCTTTGTGGGTCCCAGCTTAGATGATTCAGTGCTGGTCTTGGATCCTATGTGGGTCCCAGTAAAGATGAATCAATGAAGAGTGCTAGTCTTGTATCCTATGTGGGTCCCAGCCATGCTGGTCTTGTATCCTTTGTGGGTCTCAGCTTAGATGATTCAGTGCTGGTCTTGTATCCTATGTGGGTCCCAGCATAGATGAATCAATGAAGACAGCTGGTCTTGTATCATCAGTGGGTCCTAGCTTAGATGATTCAGTATCTATATCTGATCATCCCTTTCACCTTTTGACGAAGTATACCTGTGTGAGCTGAATCCTGTTTACTCTCCTTTGTGGATTGTGTTGAACTCTCCTGTGTGGATTTACTGTTTACTCTCCTTTGTGGTTTGTATTGAACTATCCTGTGTGGATTTAATGTTTACTCTCCTTTGTGGATTGTGTTGAACTATCATGTGTGGATTTATTGTTTACTCTCCTTTGTGGATTGTGTTGAGCTATCCAATGTGGATTACTTTTTCTCTCCTTAGTGGATTGTGTTGTGCTACTCTGTGTGAGTATACGTTTTTCTTTCATGTGTGGACTGGGTTGTGCTTGGGCTCGGATGTTGGAGCCGAACGGAATTGATGACTTAGGTATATGTATGGGCATATACCTAAGTAGTGTCGGTTGTTACTTCATGATTGTTTCTTTCCTTTGTGGTTTATCCTTTCTGGATTTCGGGAGACCTTCGGGGGTCTCGGGGTCCCTAATGGGTAGCTTATACTCACCCCTTCACGGGCTATGCCTGCACTTCGTTGTGTTGGTTGCAGACAACGGACAACGCTGATCGTGGTGGAGGCTTGCGGAGCAGGACGGTACCTGGAGGTGGACCACTAGGCGGGACGTACTCGGAGTGGACGGCTGGACCGAGGAGCTGTGGAGGCTATCTGTGCTCTCCCTTCAGGTGGGACTTCCAGAGGATGGCTCGACGCTGCGGCTTTTCTTTCAGTTGTTGTTTTTTCCCTTTTAGTTGTACTTTACAGTTGGGCTTGTATTTCTGGCCCCTTTTACTTTCAGCACAGATTGTTAAAGTTTTTACATAGTGTTTACTCTTTCTGCTTGCTTACTCTGTGATGGTTGTTTACTTTACAAGGGAAATGCCTTCCCTGTTTATCGGGATTTACGCCTTGGTGCTAGTCACCAGCCCCTGGCCTATGGAAGGCGGGCATGAGGAAGCCACGACACGGGCCCTGAGGACGGGTCGTGACACACCATTCTAAATCCAAGGGTTGTAACTTAGATTAAGACCATTAAAAATCAGATTATCTTTGTCCTCTCTTCTTTTCAACTTCTTCACATTCAAACATTTCAGGAATGGATTGAAAAAAAGTTCACTACTTGGAGCATTTCATTTAGAAAACTCCAAAACGGCATCAACACCTTCCTCATTTCCATTAATCATTTTATGTGTTGTAATCCAACTTTAACTCATTCTTACGAAAAAAAATATCAAAATTATACATCTTTTTAAAATAAGTAAAATATATATTTATTAAAAAAATATCGAAATATAAATGTAAAATAATTTTGATATACAAAACTAATCATTGAATTTTTGAATAAAAATATGCATGAATATGATTTAAAAAATAAAAAATAGTTAGATATAACAGTTTTAAATTCATCTTGGATCCTTTCTTCTTAAGGTAAACAAATAATTCATCCTGATGAATCTAGATACCAAATTTACCATTCTGTAAAAAAGAAATATGAGGTGTAAATATTAAAATATGTATACATTCACTACAGAAAATTACACATAGCCAAATGATTTTAAACAACAGGTATAGCCCCTAAACCCATTGGGAAAGAATACCCCAATGGTGTCACACACCTTTGGCATGATGGTCTTTACAATATCCCCATTCCAATGATTATACAAGAACTATTGGTATTGACTACCTGATGTTAAAATATTCCAACGGTTTCAATGAAACCCTTGGGATATTTATATACCAAGGGGGTGTCCAAGGGGGTAGGGGATATCCAAGGGGTGTGGTGGGGTCTATCCAAGAGGGTAAGAACTATCCACGGGGGTAGGGGTTGTCCAGGGTGTCTAAGGGGGTAGGGGTGTCCAGGGGCGCATGGGTTGTCCCTATGCTTTTCATTTAAATAAAAGATTCATTTGCTGCTAGTTTGATATACATGAAAATAATCATATTTTTTCAAAAAATAATCTTCATGAAAACATTTAAAAACAAGCATTCAATTTTACCAAAGAGACACACCACAATTCTAGAGCATAATTAATGTTGACATAATGAGGGCAATGGGTAAGAAGTATTCAAGTAACCATACATGATGAGGCACCTAGATTATCCTACACGAATAAACAAGTTTTGGATAACATGGTAATTCATAGAAGCTTAGGAGAAAATCTAGAACATATTGTAAACTAATACATCCTATTGGCGTGCCCAATGCAATCAAATAGAAATAATGCACGAGGGGAACCACTCCCAAAGTAGAGTGTGTTAATAATAAGGGTCAACTAGTTAGAGCATATTCTTAAAATAGTGTAGCAAGCATTCTGAAATAATCCACTAACAATTCTAGGATACCATGTTATGTATAAAATGGGTGTGATCTTAGGAGTATCAAACAGTTAACCATATATAAATAATAAGCACAAGGCACACATAAGTGACACACCCACAAGAATCACCCAAGAACACCACTCCAATGATGTCCCCTTACCATAGGTCCATCAACATATAATGGATGTATGATACCAAGGCTATTCCCATTCCTTCAAATAATGATAAGGAAAGAGACACATTCAAAATATAGTTTTCCAAAGAAAACCCACTTTCTAAATGTGTCATCTAGGCCACATACATCCTTTTAAAAGAAAAACATTTTAAAAATTATCCAAACACACCATTTAGAAATCCCTGAACTATTTGAAACACATTTTAAAAGGCACAACATTATTTAGAAATAATAAACCACTTATAATGGCTAACAAGGCTTTTAATCAAACACTTGGTGTGGAGGGTTGTGTAAAATAATTGCACAAAATTTAATTCAATGAAAATGCAACTTGATTTAATTCATGTAATATTTTAAAAAATTATATATTTTTAACAAGAATCAAATTAATATATAAACATCAAGAAATCCATGATTCTTGAAATTAAAGGCCAATACATAGGGAATCCTACCTCAATCCAAGACGCCCTCTAATGATGACCACTCAAAATGGCTTCAAGAAGGTCAAAATGAGCAAGGAATACCAAGAATAACTGTAACAATAAAATCCTATAATTTTAGAAATAATGAAACAGGAACCCTAGACCAATGGAAACAATAACTAAGAACAACTAAGAAGAAAATGGATGAAGGAAGAGGAGGTAGAATGAAGATATTATAAAGAAAAATCACCCCCAAACTTGAAGAAACCACTTGGAATCACCATTAGAAGGAGGTGAGAAGCACGCAGAAGAGGATGATGATAATCCTAGGGTTTCATGTTCCAAATATGGGAGAAAGAGGTGTTTTGGAGTTTAAATTCTATAAGGGATATGTTCAAAAATACATTTTTAAAGAACTCAGGCATTGCACAAGGTTAGGATACACCCCCTGGACACCCCACACCCTAAAAAAGCACCCCCGCCCCTTCTAGACACCCCAGCCGCTGGAAACCCCCCCCCCCCCCCTCCCCTAGATACCCCTACCCCCCTTGGACAACCCACTCACCCCCCTGGACAGCACCCCCACCCCCAACTCCATGGACACCACCCCCACCGCCTCCCCACTTGGACACCTCTACCCCGTTGGAAATCCCCCTCACCCCCTGGACACCACCCCTACCCCTACCCCATTGGACACCACCCGGGACACTCCCACACCCCCTAGACACTCCCACCCCCTTGACAGCCCAACACCCCCTAGACACCAAACCCACCCCCGGACACCATGCCCCCTTGGAAAGCACCCCCACCCCCAGGACACCACCCCACCCCCTTGGAAACCCCCTAGACACCACCACCCACTTGGACAACCCCCACCCCCCTAGACAACCCCCACCTGCAAACACCCACACCCCTGGGACACCCATACCCACATGGACATCCCACTCACACCCTGACACCCCCCCCCCCCCGCCCCACCCACATGCACACCCCCACCCCTAGACATCCCCTACCCCCTCAACACCATCCCCCACCCATTGTACACCCTTTCCCCATTGGAAATCCCCCTCAACCCCTAGACACCACCCCACCACCTTGGACACCCGTTGGACCCCACCAACCCCTCGGACAGCCCACCACCCCTCTTGATGCCCCCCCATGGACACCCCCATCCCTAGAAGCCCCTTCCCAATTGGAAAGATCAGTCACCTTCCTAGACACCACCCTCACAACCTAGACACCCAACCCCTTGGAGATCCCCTCACCTGCCTGGATACCACCCACCACCCCCTTGGACAACCCAACCCCTTGGGCAGCACTCGTACCCCCTGGACACCATCCCCCACCACCTTTCACACCCCCTAGACACCCCCATCCCCCAGGACAGTCCCCACCCCCACCCCCAGGACACCCCCACCCCCAGGACACCCCACCCACACGAACAGCCCCCACCCCCATAGAAACCCCCTATATGAACGCGCACACATGATAGAACACACAAAAATCGTATACTTGCATGATATCACTTCCATAAGTTTATTATCCAAGAAAATAATTTATCATGGTATAAATGAACACTATGAATCTTACCATGATAGCAAGAAAAAAGAAAAATAACATCTCAAAAAATAATTTTAGGGCACCGTGAAAAATAAAAACTAAAACCGAGCCATGTGAGGCTTACTTGAGTATATCCAGTTGATCTAATAGATCTAATGATAATAAATATGATTAATAATGTTGAAAAAACAAGGCTGGAGGGAATGACTTCGAAGAATGCTTTCTAGGTTTTCTATGTGAGAGAGATGAGTCGCATGTCGCCCGATCGAAAAAAACAGAATGACTGAATACAGGGTGCGATAAATCATTTAAAAGCTTTATCACATTGGTTACTTAGTAATCATCATGGTAAACTATTTTTTTATGTTTATAATATCAGTTATTTAAAAACTAATGTGGAAAATAGTTTATCATGATATTTATTTTATAACTGACATTAAAAATGGTGCTTTATCATGTCAGTTCGTTTGATAACCGACATGATAATGTGATGAGATTCGATATATCACATTGGTTATAAAATTATTGTCATGGTAAAGCTAATCTCATTTTTTATGACATCGTTTATAAAATAAATGACATGATAAATCGATTTTTAGATCATCGCAAGTCATTTATATAAAACCGACGTGAAATATACCGACATGTTAAATGTTTTTTCCACTAGTGATGATGGGTTACAGCACCCAACATCCTTACCTTCAAGGTTATTGTTGGATGGTAAAATGTTAGAGAAGATAAGATTAACAACACAATATTTTATTAATGAAAATATCTTTTGATCTAATAAAATTTCCTATTATTTAAAATGGTTATATATAATATTCACTTCATTGGTTTTATGTTTTTGCATTTGGAAAATCATTAAGAATTGTTACCATTACAAATATAGTTGTTGAATAGTGATAACATGATTGGTATTAATATAGACCTTTAACATATCCAATTTACTCAGACAAAGGGATTGATGGCCTCATCCAGTGGAATTGATCCATACGAAGCCCATTTTTCAAAGCTTAGAAAGGGGGTGGCGTCCCTAGGCTTCGCCCTTGACCAAGCCCAAGCTGAGCATCAACATGTTAAAATTGAACGGAACCGCCTACAGGAGAATTGGATGTTAATAGAGATAACCACTTGAGCGATGATATCCGAGCCACCCCATGTGTTTTTCACCATCACACACCATACGCATAAGTCTTATGCGGGTGTTATAAAGGGATATGTATCAACCCCCTACCACCATGATTGTGTGAATTATTTTTTGTATAAAAAATATACATTTATATTGTAAATGGTTTTTAAAGCATAAAAAATATTTTTTGTTAATTTTGAATCTATGAATTAATAGAATTTTTGAATAAAATAGTATTTTTAATAAAAAAAATGATACTAAATAAATATTTATTTAATATAAATGACAATATAATTTTTATGAATACAATTGTAATTTTTATTCTGTTTGAAAGCTATTTTTGTCAAAACCTATGAATTTTCGATAAATGTAAGTTTTTATTTTAAAAGTAAAAATTCAAAAATTTATAAAATTATTTAGATAAAATGAATATTATTTTTGGATTCTAGATGTTGAAGTTATCTAATAGTGAATCTTTAATAATTTTCATAGAGAGTGAATTTCTGGGTAAAAATTAAATACCTTTAAATATATAATGTGTTTTATAACATCATAATGACCAATAGTAATGTAATAAAATACTATAAATTGGATTTTCAAAAACAATATTTTTTACCATTAATATAATGTGATTATAGTTTTTTTAAATTATTTTACAAAGCCTTAGTGGACCCTCTAAGACATATATATCATTTTAACATTTTGAAATGATTTCCATGAAAGTGTGACTCACCTACATAGAAGAAAGACTCTTATTTTAAGAAGTACTGCCACTGGACATATAAAATAATTTATTCCACTCCCCTTAGGAAAAAACCATGGGCAAAAAATGTGGTCTGGTTTGTGGTTTTTATTAGTTAAATGTGTGGTGTCCAAAAGATTAACAATAAATAATTCTCTCTTATTTCTTATATAAACCCACTAAATATCCCATTACACTTCACTAAAACCTTTTTTTGACCAACCAACATCTTCCCTCTTCTCTCTATAATCCTCACAAGGCACCTAAATCTCAATATAATCCTCTCCCAAGCCTTTGGGTCACACTTCAATATAACTGATTTCATCATTTCTCATTTTTGTTCAAATTTATTTTTGTTGTTATACAATTATATTTTCAATTAAAAATGTAGGGGTAAGAGTTAACATCTACCCATACTTCTCTCCATATGTTTTAATGATGATAGAAACCATTCTCTCTCATTAATGCTCCCATTTACACTCGTTACCATGTCGAAATTTTGTAATGAATTTCTCTCTCTCCATTTTCATTCAATTTTTTTTTCTATTATGAATCTAAATTCCATAACCAATGTTTTCATATATATCTATAATAATAATCTTACATTGCATTTAATTTTCATATTATGAGACACCCCTTTATCTCTCATCAACTATTTTTATGAATTCTTATGTCACACTATTATTCTACTGAAATTGCTCTGCGATTTTTCAATCCAAAGTCATTGTGTAGTGAATACTATGTCCATTTCTCTATCAAAGGTATTAAACATTATGGACATTTTCATATTAATTATAGAGTTTCATTTATTAATTACGCATTCATTTATCATGGAATAAATGAGGATGTTTAATTAATCAATGTTATTTGATCCTTGTGGCACACTTATGAATGAAATGAAATGATTAAGAATGGTGCACCTTCATTGTACTCCAATGCATTAGGTAATGATTAGTATCAAGATACGTCAAGTGAAATGAGAGTTTACTAATGGTAATTTATGTTAAATGAGGTTTTACTCATTCTCTATGTGAAATGAGCTTTGGATCATGCTAATATCAGGTTAAATATTGTTTCTACATTTCCATGTTATGATAACCATGCTATAACATGACTTTATGTTCATGTTTCTCTTGTGCTCCATTGATATTCATGTTTCATAGAATTTAATATATTCTTCATGTTCTTCCTTGTTTACACCCACAATTGGATTTATAGCTCACCCTTTTTTATGCATGTACACATGTTATACCTTTAAAATATAAGTAAGAAGGAATGTTGTGGTCATGTAAAATAAGTTTTCAATAATGGTGTTGAATTTTATGTTCTTAGTTATTATGTAATGTTCCTAATCCCCATGTAAAATATACCTCTCTATCTTGTATATTGTATTAATGGAACCTTTTATGTAATAATTCATGATTATGTGTAAAATAAATAGAAGTGATGTTTCAGTTGGTATCATAGGATAAGTTTCATTATATTTGGGATTAGGATTTGAAAACCCTCATGAAATACATTGGGATAATACTAAGTATAATATAAACATCCCTAAATTTTGGTGAGTATTGATTAATACGTTTATCATGAAAATACACCCATTTCTGGATACGTGTAGGTAGAGCTGACTCAGGAATAGATGTATCTAGAGGTTATACCCAAAAATACCACTTTCAGATAGACTCGAATGGGAACTGGTTCATGAAAATGGGCCTTACTACACTATCGGTTGTGAAACTCCTAGGGGGTATGCTTTGGAAAATTCATAAGCTTGGTATAAACCATTTTTAGGAGAATAAAAAAATTCCCCAAAGAATATATGTTGGGATGTAGATCATGGATAACATAGATTGAGCCTATAAAATTCAAATGTTTCAGAAAAAAAGTAATTTAGAAGTTATCCCTTTTTTATTCGGATCCCCCTTTTATTTGTTAACCCTAACTTTACTTCTATTCTATCCAATGGATGGAAAAATAAAGATTTGGGCTAACAACTGATATGAAAATCAATTTGATGACTTCTCTAATGAGATTACCAATCTGATATGAGCGAGAATCGCAAACTTTGTCATGATACTCACAATTTTAACTCAAGATTTGAATAAAAACAAGGGTTAAGAATATTTTTCAACACCCCTAATAAATAATAAGTCAAAATATAGAGCCTCAAGAGCCAAAGGTCTCTTACTTTTAATGGATCATAGGATCCCTCAATTTCCGAACAATGGATCATCTCCATTTAAAATAACTTCTCCATATTCAATGTTCCAAACAAGAGAAGGTTCATTTGGATACTAATATTATGGAGGGTAAATCTGATCAATGATGGACATTGATCAAAAATTCAAATCCTAAGGATGAGATCGAGGCATTGGAATGGAAGGATTTCTGGAAAATACTTTTTGATTAATATTTTCCTCTCACCCTTCGCATTAAGATATAATGGATCTTCCTGGTCCTTAAGAAAAATGACTGTGAATCCATTGGAGAATACAAGTAAAACATCACAAGGATTACACGATATTCCTTCTTCTTGGTTGTTTCCCCCAAATGCAAGGTTGATCGCTTATTTGTTGGGCTAAAACCTAGCCTATAAAAATACCTCGAAATCCATGACTTAGAGAGATATGAGGAATTTGTTGGAAGTTCCCTCAAAGTCGAAATATAGATCAAAGAATATCTTGGGTATCATGGGGATAAAAAGTGTAAGGTGGAAATTAATTTTTGCAGTTCGATAGATTAATAAATTACTGATAAGAAATTATAGCACCCCACCTTCCAAAGGTGAGGAAAGAAGAACCCCAAAAATTTAATGATGGAGATGAGGAAATGATTTAGTTATGGAGTAGAAGGGAACTTGGATATTAACTATTTGTATGAAAAACATGCTACTTTGACAGAGGATAAGAAGGCTCTATTCGACACTCAAAACACTATTCATTGCTTCAAATGAAATTAACTAGTGTACCAATCAAACCAGTTCTCTAATCCAAGAGTTTTTTGAGGCAACCCACAACCACCAATGCAGCAAGGGAATTCTTCTTCCATCACTAACACCAAAGATAACCCTAATAATGAAGTTGTAATAGGTATGATATTAATTCATTAAAGAATAACAAACATACATTTTGATTCTTGTTCGATGAATTATTTTATAACCTGAATGTTTAGTGGAAAAATCCCAACATCACCACAAATAATGGAATTAGAGATGTCGGTGAGAATGGAAAATGGGCCAATCATTTCAAAACATGAATATAACTCCTCCCCTGTCACAATTTTTTTATTCAACTTCCCATTGAACCTTTTCATACTCCCTCTTGTGTAATTTTGTGCATTTCTTGTCATGTATTTTCATTACCTATATAGATCCAACATATAATGACGTGAGAGGGAAATCACTCTCCATATGGTGATTCAACCCCAGATTTTGTACAAGTTCAATGAAAATAATGAATCTTTTTTTACACCATCATCTCAAGCCTATATATTACTACCCTATGAGCACTTATATCTTCCATAGATGATTTAGTCTGTGTAAGAAACCACCATTTAAAACATTCTTATTGTGAGGGAATTCACTGAAGTGTTCCCTGGGGAATTTTACAGTCTTCCTCTTAGAATAGATGTTGAATTATCAATTGATCATATACTCTAGGTGTTTGCAATATCCAAGAATCTGTATAGAATGGATATTGTGGATCTTGAGAATCTGAAGTAACAACTATATGGGAATCATGATAAAGGGTTTTTATGCCCATGATCATCACTATAGGGTGCACCAGTCCTCTTCATCATGATGAAATATGGGTGAATTCTCCTTTTCATTGATTATCATGAGTTCAACAAAATTTTGATAAATAATAAGTATCATCTACCCCTAATTGATGACTTGTTCAATTAGCTACATGGAGCACAATACTTATCCATGGAGGATATATGGTTGGGATATTACCATGTATGGGTGAAGAAAGTTGATATCCCGAAGACAAATTTTCATACAAGGTATGGGCACTATGAGATCATAATAATGGCTTTTAGACTCAATAATTCCCTATCAATATTTATGGACAAGATGAATAGTGTATTTATAGATTACGTTGACAAAGTTCATGTAGTATTTATAGAAGATATTATAATAAACTCCAAACCCAAGGAGGAGTATGAGGAGCATCTATGCACTATACTAGAGACCTCACAAAAGTATATTCTATATAAAAATTACATCCTGTGTGAGTTCTGTTTAAAGGAAGTCACATTCGTGGGTCATATCATCGCAATAAATGAGATATTTATGCATCCATCTAAGAATTCTTCTATTAAGGGATGGATCAGTCCAACTTTGGTGATTGATATCCATAGCTTCATGTGGTTAGCTGGATATTATTTCTAATTTGTGATAAATTTCTCATGATTATCAAACCCAATTACCAAGATAATTCATAAGGGAGTAATTTTTTCATAGCGTGGTGAATGTGAAGACAACTTCAAGGAGTTGAAAAGGAGTTTTATTATTGCATCTGTTCTCACACTACCAACAAGTGGAGAACATTTTTTTGTATTTAGTGATGATTTGACGAAGGGTATGGGTTGTTTGTTGATGCAAAATGAAAAATTCCTTGCCAATGCATCACAGAAATTGATGAGAAGAAATATGAAACACTTGATACGGAGTTGGTTACAGTAATCATTACCATAAAAATTTGGTGACATTTTATATTTGGGGAGAAGTCTGAAATATATACAAAAAAATTCTCAATTTTGTATTCACACAGAATGAGCTGAATAATAGCTAACAAAGATGTTAAAACGAATAAAATACTAAAATATCTCAATCCGTTACCACCCTGGGAAAGAGAAAAAGGTGTCTTATTCTCTAATCATAATGGTCCTAGTGATTCTATCATTGATGAGAATTGAAAAGGATCCAATCGTATTAGATTTAAGGATGATGGAAATGGGAATCAAAAAAATGGGGGCATCATAAATCCTTTCACAAATGATTTCTCAACCGTCTCTTTTTGGAAAGGATAAAGGATTCAAAAAAGGATGATGTGGGAATTTATAATAAATTGGAAACTATCAGAAAATGTAAATCCTCAAATTTCAAAGTTAATGAATAAGGAATTGTGAGATTTCAGACAAGACTGTGAGTTCATAAAATCTAGAGTTAATGAATTAAATTTTGGATCATGCACATAGTTTGAATTTATACATTCACCCAGGAAACCAAATGATGTTTTGAGACATCCAAGAACATTATTTTTTGGATAACATGAAAAATGAGATTGTTGAGTATTCATAAAACTTCCTGGTATGTCAACAAGTGAAGGCTGAGAGGTAAAATTCTAAGCAGATGATGCAATCATTACCCATACGAGCATGGAAATGGGAGAACATCACCATGGATGTTGTGACCAGAAATCCAAAGACATCTAAAGGAAAAAAAATCTATCTTAGTTTTTGTGGATTTTCTTACAAATACTGGGCACTTCATTTCAATTCGAGATAATTTCTCATTGGATCAGTTGGACCATATATATATCAAAGAAGTGGTAGGGCTGCATCGAGTACACCTTTCAATTATATCTGATAGAGATACAAGACTCACCTCTATGTTTTGGGAGAGTCTTCATCATTCTCTGAATATTGAGTTAAACATTATTATGGATTATCATCCTCAAAATTATTACCAATCTTAGTGAACTATCCAAACACTTGAAGACATGTTTATATCATTCTCAATGGACTTCAAAGGAGGACGAGATACGAATTTTCCACTTGTTGAGTTCTCTTAAAATAACAGTTTCCACTTAAGCATCCAAATGGATCCTTATAAAGCCCTTTCTGAAAATATTTCCAGAACATCATCATCTTGGGATGATTTTGGGGAGAGAAAACTCTTAGGTCCTCAAATGGTCGAAGAAATGATGGAGAAGGATGACACAATTCAACAGCACATTAAATGTGTTCAAAGTCGACAGAAGAGCAATGATGATAATCATCAACGAGACCTAGATTTTGAGGTTGGAGACATGGTATTCTTTTAAATATCGTCATGGAAGAGTGTTATGAAACTTGGGAAGAAGGGAAATAATAGTCTTAGGTACATTGTACCTTTTGATATCCTTGATCACGTTGGAGCATTGACCAACCTAATATCACTCCCACAAAACCTATCTCATGTACGTGAGGTAATCCATGTATCACTCTTGAGGAAGTACATACTTGACCCATCCCATGTACTCAATATAGAGGTGGTAACATTGGATGATTTCCTCTCCTGTGAATTGACTCCAATTAAGATCATAGATTGTAGTGAAAAAGTTCAACGAAATATGACAATGCACCTCATTAAGGTTTTGTGGAAAAACCAAAAGTTTAAAGAAGAAACATGGGAATCATAAAAAGTAATGAGGTAGAGTTACCATCATCGATTTTAGTATGGGAAAAGGAAATTTTGAGGGTGAAATTTTCTAAGGGGGTAGATTGTAACGACCCAAAAATTTATTAATGAAAATTCATCTTGATCTAATTAAATTTATTATTATGTAAAATGTTTATATAAAATATGAAATTCCTTGGTTTTATGTTTTTGGATTTCAAAATATTGTTATCAATTGTTACCATTGCTAATATTTCCTTTGAACAGTGATCACATGATTAGTATAAATATACGGCTTTAAAAAATCCAATGTAATCAGAGAAAGGAAGATATGGCCTCATTTAGTAGAATTTCTCCATACGAAGCCCATTTGTCAAAGATTAGATAAGAGGTGGCATCACAGGGCTTCGCTCTTGATGAATCCCATGCCAAACTTCAACATGTTAAGCTAGAATGGAACTACGTACAAGGTATGTGGAAGTTAATAGAGATTACCACCCAAGAAATGTTATCTTATCCACCCCAAGAGTCTATCAACATCGCACTCCTTATCTATAGGTCTTATGAGGGTGTTATAAGGTGATATGCAACAAGACCCTAACACCATTATTATGGGATTTAGTTTTTGTATAAATAATATACATTAATTTTATAAATGGTTTTTAAATGACATATAATATTTTTAATTAATTTTCAATCATTGAATTAATAGATTTTTGAATTAAATAATATTGTAATAAAATATTGATACTAAATCATTGTTTTTATATATAAATGACCATATAATTTTTATGAATACAATTGAAATTTTAATTACGGTTTGAATGGTATTTTTGTTAACAGTCATGAATTTTTGTTAAAGGTCATTTTTATTTTAAAAGTAAAAATTCACACATTTATAATAATATTTAGATAAAATGAATATTATTTTTGGATTCAAGATGTTAAAATTATATAATGGTGATTTTTTCATAATTTTCATAGGTAGTCTAATTTTTGAGTAAAAATAAAATACCATTAAATATATAATCTATTTTATGACATCATAATTACCCAAGAGTGATGTAATAAAATACTATAAATGGGTTTTTAGGAAAATATATTTTTTACCTTCTAAATAATGTGATTTTAGGTTTGATTTATTTATTTTAGAAATCCATAGTGGACCATCAAAGATATATAATACATTTTAATATTTTAAAATGATTTCCTTGAGAGTGACTCACCACCACACACGCCAGCCTAATATTTTAAGATGTTCTTACACTAGACTTTTAAAATAACATTTTCTAATCCCAATTGGAATAAATAATGGGCCAAAACCATTGGATGGTTTGTGGTTTTGATTAGTTTAATGTGTGGTGTCCAAAATCTAAATAATATAAAATTCCCTCCCCTTTCCTATGTAAACCCACTCAATCTCCCTTTCCTACTCACTAAAATTATTTGGACCTAGATGAACATCTACCCTCCTCACTATATAAATCAACCAAGGCTCCACATGCTCTCAATAATCCTCTCTCAAGACTTTCCCAAGACAATGTACCACACTTCCAAATAAGGGATTTCGTCCTTTCTCATTTTTTGTCCAATTTTATTTAGGTTGTATACCATTTTATTTTCATTTAAAAATTTTGGGGTCTGATTTTGAAACCTCCCCCATACGTCCCTCATTATGTTTGAATGATTATATAACCCTTTATCTTTTATTAATGCATCCAATGTACACCCATTACCATGCCAAAATTTCATAAGGGATTTATCTGTCCTCATTTACATTCAAAAGTTATTTTGTATTGTGAATTTAAATTCCATTACATATGATGGGACAAGTATCTATATGAATTAAAATAAATTTAATGTAAATATTATGAGACAACCATTTCTCTCTCATAAACCATTTTAATGAATTCATATGTTATGTCGTTATGCTACTGAAATTGCAACACGATTTTCCAAGAAAAAGTCATTGTGTAGTGAACACCATTCCCATTTCTCTATCAAGATTATTATCCATTATAAACATTTACTTATTGATTAAATAGTTTCATGTATGAATTTTAATTTCTTTTTTCATGGAATAAATGATTAATTTTAATTAATACAAGTTATATGATTCATGTGGCACACTTATGCATGAAACGAAGGGTGCGTATAGATAGCACTCCAATGCATTGGGTAATGATTAGAATTGTGATATATAATGTGAAATTAGGGTTTAATCTAGATAATTCAATTTTAATGAGTGTTTACTCATGTTCCATGTTCAATGATCATTGTCTCATGATAATTTCATATTAAATGTTGTTGCCGCATTTCCATGATATGATAATAATGCTATATCATGCCTTTATGTTGATGTTTCTCTTGGTCTACATTTATATGCCTATTTCCTAGAATGTTCTATATTCTTCATGTTATGCCTTGTTTAAAACATTACTGGTATTTATATCTCAACCATTTCTTATGCTTGTCCTCCGGTTATTTGGTGCAATGCTATGTACGACAGAATGTTGTTGTCATGTAAAAGAAGTTTTCAATAAATATGTTGGGTTTGATGTTATAACTTGTTATATAATGTTTCTATGACCTAAATAAATTATAACTATTTCCATATATGTTGTATCTAGCAAACAAGTTATATAATAAATCATGTTTATGTTTGAAATAAAGATCAAGGTTGTTATAATGATTCCACCTGGGTTGTTGTAATATGGGTTTATAAATGAAGACCCACAAGTTGGAACCAATGATTTTTGAATAGAAAATACAAGTTTGGGGTTATTGAAAAACACACTATGGTGTTGAGTATTGGAATAATGTTTCTGTGGATCATGAGGTTTGGAAGTCCTTTACTGCAATGAGTAGACATCTCTTATATGTGGTTTATAGGCAGTTATGAATGATCCCATAGTAAATACGTGTATGGTCACGAAAAGGGGTCTGATCTATTCTCTTGGATCCTTAATAGGTATTTAATGTTTCGTAAGTTAATATGATAATGTTATAAGTAGGATTAATTCTATCCAAGAAGGGTTATGGAACACTCAGGTAGATTAGTTTTTGGTTGGAGTCTTGGGACCTACACTATGTGATTTTGAGTCTCATGGTATTGGTCATGAAAAGGATTGGAAATCGAATATAAAATTCTTAATTTGAAAAGGAATACAATACTTAGTGATGTAATTTTAAGGAGTTTGAGTATTATATATTGGATTTTCATTGGGGTGGGAAATAACGATCATGGAATAAATGAGTCAACTAGATCTCGAATCTGGTGGGTTTAGGCCAACCATTGGTAATGACAGAATCCCATACATGCTATGGTCAGGGACATTGATTTTATATTTAAGGAGGGCCTCTCTTCTTAGTCTAAGAATCCTCTAGGAAAATGCTCTTCGGTAGGGTGTCAATTATCAAGTAAATCCCATTGGGGTCCTTTTGGATTTATAGTTTATATTAATAGTTTGTTGTATAGATAGACCAGGTGAATGAGAGGTTAAGGTCTATTGAGTTTTAATATAAGGATATGAACTCAAGGAATTGGTTATTTCACCTTAGAATTCATAAAAAGAGATATTTTTTGTGTTAAATGTAATATTCAAGAAGGGTTAGAGAACCCTTAAAGTTTTTTCACCACTAAGTGTACACATTATCCTTGATATGATAAAAAAATAATTACTCTTAATCACTGATATATCAGGGGGTCTAGGGAGCATGGATAATCATTGACTATGGACAAAAAGTGAGACCTTTGAGCTTGATTATTTTTTATTTACACTCAATCTTTTTCCAAAACTCAATAGATGAAGAGTTTAGTGAGAGAAATAACAACATTTTTTCAGGTCTCTTATTCACAAATTTTAGGGTTACAAGTTTTAATTTTCCTTAACTAAATGTATATTGTATTTCAAATTAGACTATAAAAGGATAATGTTCAAGGTTACACAACATTTATTAATGTACATGAAGATTGATGTCAGGATGTAGATGGATATGGTATAAGGGTAATGTAACATAATAATAAAATTATGATAACCCGGATCAAGAGTACAGAAATAAAAATTTGAGAGAGAGATGAAATTTGTTTACATCATGGATTGCGTTTATCAAATCATGAATAATGTTACGGAAAAATCAAGCTGAGAATGACCCGGAATCACTCTAATTTGATGATCTCAACCCTAATGATGTTAGGGTTCACATGGATTAGAATATTAATTTCAAGGTATGTAAATATTTGGTTGATAATCATGAGCTCATATGAAGGAATAAGAGATATGCACATATTTTCAAACAATGGGTCCCCTGAAGCTGGGTTTCCTTTTACAAGGTACATGGAAGGATCAAAAAAATTCATGACACTCAAGACATGATGTGTAGTTTATGGATTGAGTAGATTAAAAATATAATGTATTTATCCCAAACATTGGTTGACCAGTGATAGTATTTTTAGTATAATGATACGGTATATGAATGGGCGATGGTATGCACATTTTATCTTTATGTAGTGGTAATGTATTTTTAATACAGTTTGACATCATGTGAAAAGGATTCTTTCCGTGAAGTTTAATGTGATGAGATATGGACATATGAAATGATTTGAAATTATGTAATATATCCTTGGGGACACATTCACTAGTCAGGGAATGATAGATGTATGAAAAACATTTTATCCATGAGTAGTCTTATTAATATGTATCCATATGCTATATACCATCTTGCATAGATTTATCTCATGAAACAAATCCTTATGTATATTTGAATATTACATAGGAAAAGCAATGATATATTTCTTGGACCTCCATAATAATTGGTATATGAAATTTTAATGGATGTGATTTCCTATGTTTTCCCATGCCTATTATAAGGGAATGAATCATAACATCATAAAAGCATTTAAGTAGATATATCTGTTTAGATCTCAGTCATATGTAGGGGAGAGAAGAACATTATTTTCTTTTCATAGCGAGTCTTAACATCAAGGTAGGCTAAGGGGTCCTCTACAAAGATCTTCCTCATATATAGGGATAGGTAATTTCTATATTTTATTCTATTGCGAAGGTGAAAAATATATTCAAGGAAAACATTTGTGGATAGCATGGCCTGGTCTGAAAATTTTTTGTTTTTTAGGATGGACTGCATGAAAAACCATTTATGTTCATAAAATTAGTAATTTTTATTATATTTTAACTTTATGAGACTATAAAATATCATAGATAAGAATGAATAACTTAGGGAAATTTGGTCTTCACATAATATGGATACATGAAGTGGTAGTGTACAATAATGCAGTTTCATAATCATTCTTTGTAATTGGGTACAATGTGTAGATGCGTAACATCAAGAGTATCTGAATCCACTTAAATTTTTGGGATAATAATGATGTAAATCATAACCAATGAATAAATGAGTTAATAATATTTGGAATCTTGTGGGTACATGTCACCAAATGGTAAGGGAGGAAGCTAATATACCATGTGAGAAGGACAATAACTCCTATATATAAGGGGGAACCTCTCTTGTAGGGGTTAAAATACTCTAGAAAAAATAAATTTGGTAGGATTTAAATATTCCATGAATATTATCAGGTTCCGTCTGGATTATCTAATCCCTTATAACATTTTACTATAGGGAAGTACTGGGAGCGGGGGATCCCAAGTTCCATAGTGTTCCAAGGGAATGATAACAACTCAAGGAATTAGTTGTCTAACTAAGGTATTAAAATATATGATGTTGATAAAAAGATAATATAGGATTAAATAAGGGTTCTTAAACCCTAAATACCTCACCAATGTGTATTAAACACATCTTAAGTGAAAGGGATAAACCTGTGATTCTAGAGGGGATATTCCATACAACTGACTCCCCCTCCCTACTCTTTATTAATATTGAATAATGGGGGATTGTTTTGGTGGATTTTTGAGCTGATTATAGGTATGATATTTTGTTCCTTTCTTGTTTTAGTATCCCATTTTCTAGTTTTTAAATTTTGTTATAAATTTGGATGGGGATTAAGTTCCACTTCTATATGAGCATTGTGGAAATAGGTAAGGATAATGAATATTTTCTAGGATTTTGTAGGGGATATCCTAGAAGGTTGATAAAAAGATGTTTTGTGTTGTTGTGATGTGAAATAGGTTCATTGTGAGTCCTTATGTAAGTACTACAATTTAAATTATATATAATAAATAATTATAAATGTTTATAAATATTTATTTATGATTTTTTTGTGAGATAGGAGCTCGGGTGGTAGTAAAAGCTTATAAAATTCATAAAATCGTGATTGAGGTATTGTGGGGCATGTGTTGAGTGTTAAAATCGTGATAGAGGTAGGTGGTTCAATTAATAAAAATCCATATTCGGTTTTATTAATGAGTATTCTTGTCTTCACCCATTTAATGGGATTGAGAAGATAGATAGGTCTCATGGTAACCTTTCGTAGAAGAGATAGGGTGGTGTTAGACCTCTAATGGTCAAGATAAGTGGACATTGGCACTCAGTATCTGTTAAGAGTACATATTTACTATTTCATGAAATAGGGAGGGTGTTATTTGAGTAGACATTTTCCCTTTGGTCGGTTTAGAGGTATGGGTTGAGATGTATAATATCGTAGGAGAGTGACTATGAATAATAGGAATTAAAGGGATACATGAGGAAATTTGTTGATGGGTATGAAAACAATGTGTCATGTCATTTATGAGGAACTCCCTATTGATGCTGGAGGTGAGTTGTGATGTGTACATAGATCAGTAGCTTCCCTTTAGGTATTGGAATATTTTGATAGATAGGGTTTTCTTTCTAGTGTCCAGCTGAGAGATCCCTATTAAAAAATGATATGAGACCATTCTATGGGATAATGGATTAAATTAAAGTATTGAAATTGGGATTCCAATGGGATTTGGGACAGAAATTGTACCCATAATGATGTTCCAATGGTTAGGATGAGCCTACAGGGTATGGGGTCACCGAGTGGTTATCGATGTGAGTTGGTATCAAAGAGTGTAGATTTAACAAGTCTTGGGGACCCTGTAGTTTCCATGAAGGGAGAGAAAAGATGTGTTTAGGATGAGGGGCTAGGTCCTCAGTAGATTGTCCCCCTATTAATGAGATGGTGATCCGTGTGATAGGTTGTGGGCCATGTATACTATGAATGCATGTGCTTGTTCTTAGGATAAGTGAGATACTATGTTGGGAAGATGATCCTGAGGCCTTACCCCAATATGGGTGAGATTTCCAAAGTTGGACAACCATAGTGAGGCAGATTCCTCATTCCATACATGTTTTCATTGATAACCATGAGTGAGATTGTGTGTATTGGGGCTTGTCTGGGCCTATCTATGAGAGCGTAAAAAATTTTGGACTACCATAACATTTATGGAGTCCCTGTCCTATAAATGATAGATTAAGATAAGATAAAGGGACTTCCATGAGTGAGATAGAGTCAGAGACGAGATGAAAAATGATATTCAAAGATGGGACCACCAATTGATGGATTTGGTCTAGGAAGTAATGTGATATCAAATATGGATGAATCCTAAAATTAGTGATAATATATATATATTTAATTGGTCTTGAGGGCTTCTTAGTGAAAGTTGTTGGTCAGGACATATGGAATGGGACAATAAATTGAGAAACTAGGGGTTTAGTCTTAGATGAAGCCTACCTCGAGTATTTAGTTTTGAAAAGGGTACTAGGTCTAATGGCACTATAAAATTGGTTATTACTAAAATGAAACCAATGTAGGTATGGTTAGGTACCTTGGTAGCTTGGTTACCACATTGTGAATCGATGTTAAAGGAGGCATGGTGGCTTTTTTAGGACACAAATTCCAACACATAGGAATGTAATTTTCATTTCTCCAATTTATAAACTCACATATTATGGAATATACTAGGAGAAATTATATAGAAATTATTGATATTTATTTCCCTCAATCAGTATGGAAACATTGTTTCATGAGATAACCTTATATAAGCATTCAAGTTTAGCATAAAACATGCATTTGATCTGATGATAGTATCATGAGGGTATTTGGAGATAGAGTTGAGTAAAGGATCATGGATTGATATAGTTCAAGCAGGTATATTTTTTTATGTGGTATCGTACTAGTGGTTTATCGGTTCATACCATTTATGATTGTATGTATATATGAAAAAAATTCCATTTCAATATATCAATTTTTTTTATCTTTTATGTCTTCTTTAATTATGTTATGTGGTCATTTTTTTATTTTCTATAATCATGTGACAATAATTTGTAGGGAATAATCTACCTAGTATACATATCAAGAACTCTCATTAATTTAGTGTCCTCAAAGACAAATGGATGATATTATAACACCAGATAGCACACTGGGCCAAGGAACAACCAAGTGACCAGTAGACCAAGTTGTTATAAAATAATATAATAGCTTTTGTTTTTTCCTTACTAATTGGGGACATTATTGATATTTGGTTTTAAAATGTGTTGAATCTTTTGATATACCTCATAATGGTGTGTCTTGAACACTGTTTTATTGGGAATTCATGGTTACCAATTTGATGGGTTTACTGTTATTGTTTTTCATTATTATGATTGATATGTTTGGTTAATATTATGTGTTCAACAAAAATTTTTGAATATAGTTTTGGATATTTTCATATTATAAATAATTCCATGTTCATGAATCATATTTTTTCATTAGTACTCATATAAAGTGAACATGCTTTTGTGTGATTTCATTTTAAGGATAAGATCAACTTTTTAAAGTGTCAAGAACAACATATATGAAGTTCTTCCAAAGAAATTGTTTGCAAAATTCTACTTAGTTTAACCAAAATACTTTCTTTGATGGAAGGTCATGTGCATCCAATATAAGGACATTATAATGATGGAAGCTATAAATTCTTTTACTAAATGGATGTATAGGAACATTAGTGGGTTGGTCTAGGAATTGATGTCCTCGGTGATGGAATCATGATGTGTTAGATTTAAGAATTGAATTCCCAAGTATTAATCTGAGGATGGGCATGGGTTTATGTGAGGATGTTTGTCAAATATGGATTCTAAGGCAATTAATGTGAAAAACATAGGATTTTTTATTGTGAATCACTTATCGAATTTATGGAATGGTGGATAGTTATGGGAACCTATTAGTTCCATATTAAATTTCACACGGAGCTATGGGAGTGTGGGTAAAAGTTCATGGTTTTGTAATGACACCTATGTGATGGATGATTATATGATTAATCATTTCATTGGTGAGATGCCTCCATATATTGGGTGAGATTATATGATGTGGAGAATGGAAGGTCGGTTACTCAAGTGAGCCTAGGATTGATGTGATTTTACTCATGGGAGTGTGTGTCAAGTGTGGAACTCGTTGTATGAGAAAATGAAACCATTGGGATTAGATGATATCAAGGTAGAAAGTATGTCAGAACCTATATGATGGATTTTGGTGGGTTTATCCTCCTTTTTTGTAGTAGAGTGATCATTAACCTGAATATTCAATGAAATTTCTAAGCACGTGAGTAAAGATGTGCATTGTGTATACATGAAGAGAATTTGAGTTATGGGTTTCTAGAATGGGTAGATTGTGGGATAGTTAGAAATTACTAAATGTTATTATATTCATAATCAGTTTTTAGTAGTATATAATTTGTCATATGATCATGGAAATTGAAGCATTAGGTTCAGTATGTTGGGAGATTTTCTATATTAGTCATGGTGGAATTATAAATGTATCAGGAACAGTGGTTAGGTTGATCCATGTGTGTTCCCTCATATGAATTATCATAAAGACATGCAGATTGGATATATTTTGGTTAGAAATATAGGGGAAGTGTATGGTAATCCATATGTTAGGAATAATATAATTGGATATTGATGGTTGGAATGGATAATTATTGGGCGAGCCTATAAGAGGTTGCATTTGATATTCATGTCGGTAATCAGTTATGAGAAGGTCAAACATGTCTAATAATTACATAATTTAATGGATGGAGTGCAATATATTGATTAAATTTGTTTGGATTTTTTAGGTATTTATATCAATACTCATATAGTGGGGAGCATTTTTTTTATTGGTGAATGACCCACATTCCAAAAAGGCCATAGTGTGGGTGAGAGAAGTCACTCGACGGGGGGGGGGGGGTAATGTAACATCCCAGATCTGGGTACCACTCAATGGGTTACCCAACCCAGTTGGTCACATAACCTCTAGCACATTTCCCCAAATGACAGAGGCTACTGAATAGTAGTGAGGGCCTAGGTTTGAATGTGGGGAAACTATTCCCACATTTTTCAATGTGAAGTGTAGCGGAGAGAATATAAACATGCTGAAAGCAGAAGCAGTATGCATTATCAAAGCCAAAAGGACAATGGTACTGAGGGAAAAGATATCCAACAGTCTTATACATATGATGATGCAATTTTCCCTATTATAAGAAAGCATTCAAAATAGGATACACCACAATTAAACACAATACAGTACAAGGTAAAGGTACACCAAAGAAAAAAAAATAGTAAAGCAGGATCCCAGTAGCATCGCAAGCCTGATATTTGGCCCAATCCCTCTTACTCCTCTGCAACATTCAAGTACCTGTATGGGGACTTTTTCCCATATCCACACCTAGAGCCATATATTCTATTTTTCCCCAAGACATGACCCAAACATGGTGTGATAAATATAACCCAGTAGGAAGCCACCAAAGGCCCATGCCCAACTATTAGTGAAAATGTGCTACAGTAGTGTGTAATAATAAAATGAAAAAAACTAGGCCGTACTCAAAAGTAATTATCACTACCTGTTTCATTTCCATTTTAATATTCATTTAACAATTCAAAGCCTGTGATTTAGCTTGGATGGTATAATCAAATAAAATCACCACAGTGAATAGATAGAGTAAACGTTGTCTGAAAACATGAAAATCCCTACCCTCAGGTAATCAGAATTAAAACCCATAGGCAACTTCCGACATGTATAACGAATATTGCCCGCAGGTGTACGAGGTGTCTCCCACAGGCACAGAAGCTATTACCCATAGGCATGAAAAAATTTGCCCACATGCTAAACGAAACACTTCCCTCATGATAAGAACGTAACCGGGATGACCCCAACATATTAATCAAGAAATATATATACAATTCCTCTGAAGAAAATTTAATTAATGCTAAATTCACAGCATACCCTCGGGTAACCTGGATAAACAGCTAAATAGGGGAACGCACCCACGGGGTGGCCCTGGATCCAAGAAATGATCCCAAAAAACAGTTGTATATATTCATTAAATTAACTATACAATTCTAGGTATTTAATTAATCAAGGCCTCACCCATACAACACCCTAATCATGGGCACGTAGCACAATGGTACAAAAAACAAAATGACAGTTGGAATTAACATCAGACCACCTACCTCAATCTCCAGTGATCGATAATAAAAACGACACCTCTCGAAACGTCCGATATTGATGTAGATCTGGGATAAAAGTTCACCCATTCAACTTCTAACAAGATCCCCTTGGGAAAAAATTGGAAGGAAACACACAAGAAGAGTGAGGAACTCACCTGTATAGTTCAATCGAGACCGTCAGCGAAGGAAACTGAGTTCCAGTTGACGATTGAGAGATCCTTTAATCTCCATCCATCTCCTTTCGAGCTCCAAACGCATCCAATGACTCTTCTACTGAATGAGGAGGATAATTCCCATTTTAAGAGAAAAAAAACTACACAGCGTGTAATTTTCATTTTTTAAATGTTCCTCTAGAGCTACTTTTCACCGTCGAACTCTTCATCACTTTAAATGAGTACACGACGTGTATTCCTGAATACACGGCGGGTATTGTCTCTCCACTGGAAGGTACTATCACCGCCTTAATATTCACATTCCCACTGAATAAATGGCGTGTAAATACATTATACAGGGGGTGTACTCAGTTTTTACACCCTTCATCTCTGACAGGCCTTTACGCCCTGTGTACTCAACCCACACGGCCAAAGTACACGGCGTGTGGAAAATTACATGTCATGTACCCACAAAATTTTGGATTTTCCCCAAATTTCCTTATTTTCTCAAAAACACTTTAGGGAAGGGGAAAAGAATAAACTCATACCTCAAGAAAAATAATTTTGTTCTTAAAAACTCCCCCTATTAAACTAATTTTTCTCTGAATTTCCCTTCCAAGGGTGGTGATGATAAGCTCAAAAAAACTCTTTCCACTGAGCACGTATGTCAGTATCCCGCTCCCAGGTTTTGTCTTGCACTCGGTCATACTGCCATAAAACTCGTAAGAGAGGAACTGCCCAACCTCATAGAACCTTTGTGCTCCTATAAACTATACGAATCAGATGATCCTCAAAGGACGCATCGACCTGAAGCTCAACCTCGTCGGGATGAAAGACGTGAGATGGGTCTGAGTGAAAACAGTGCAGCTAAGATACATGGAATACTTTGTGCAAGACCCGGTACCTCTGCGGTAACTAAAATCGATAGTCAACCGGCCCGACTCTCTCCAGAATCTTAAACGGCCCCACATTCCACAGTAAAAGTTTACCCCGTCTCTTGATCCTCCTGTGTCCCAACCTCGGTGAAACACATAAGAAAACCATATCCCTGACCATGAACTCCACATGTCATCTACAATGACCAACATAAGATTTCTGACAGGACTGTGCCGTAGCCATCCTCTTCTGAATCAACTGGTCTTGCACTAATGTCTCCTACATGAGATGTGGTCCCAGTAAATCAACCTCACCTATCTCCAACCAGCACAAAGGTGACCTGTATGGCCTACAATATATAGTTTCATAAGGTTTCAACTCAGTAGTTTCCTAAAAACAATTATTGTAGGAAAACTAGACCAGGGGTATGTGCTTCTCCCATGAGGCCCCAAAGTCCAGGACGCATGCGCGCATCATGTCCTCAAGAACATATATCATATACTCAGAATGGCCATTGGTATGAGGGTGGTAAGTTGTGCTCAGAATCACCACTTTACCTATTTCCCTCTTAAATATCTTCCAGAAACAAGACATAAAATGGGTGTCCCTATCTAAAATGATAGAACGAGGGACCCTAGGAAGGCGTACTACCTCTCGGATATACAACTTTCTGAGCTCTTCAACACTGGAGGACTCCTTCAATAGAAAAAAGTGAGCTACCTTCGTATGTATTTCCACAAAAACCCATATATAATAATTTCCTCGAGGTTACCTCAACAATATGGTCATGAACTCCATCGCTACATCATCCCATTTCCACTCCAGATTGGGTAACTGTTGTAACTGTCCAGCTAGCCTATCACTACTACAAAAATAGGCAATATGAGCACTAAAATCGGGCTTTAACAGAGCTATAAAAGCGTTTTAAAGCTCAGCACTGATAGGGGGGCCTTTAACAGCCCTAAAAAAGAGCTGTTAAATGCAACCTTTAACAGCGCTTTTTTAGCGCTATTGAAGGTGTCGTTTAACAGCGCCTTTTTAATGCTGTTAAATCCCTTCCTGCCACAAATAAAAAATCTGCATCAGTACAGCCAGCCGAACAGACCTGCAGAAAAACTAGTATATCAACAACAAACATGTCATCAACCGATCACAACCCAAACATTAAATACTTACATTGCCCCAAACAACCATAACACAACCCAACCACAACCTTCATCTCAATGTACTCAACCAATCTAAACACTTAAGATGGATTTTACCCAAGACTATCTAATTCAAAACGCCGATCATGTCATCAACCGACCACTCAATTTCTATGGTGCTCCCCACTATATGATTTAGCTCACAAACACCACCATATGATGTTTAACACCTCCATCATCAGGAAAGATCCACTAGAACCCCACATGATATAAGGCTATTGCATGATGTTCAAACACAATGAGAGGAGAATAGAAGGTGAAAGTCCCATAGACGAAAAACATCAACAATGAACATCCACCACCCATTAACTATATACATCAAAATCATATCTTTAAGAATGTCCATATGAATCTCTATCTTACTTCCATCGAGGATGATGCATGTTGGTCAACTTGTTTTTTAAATTGTTTATCTTCTTCTGTGCCTTGTACTTGCACCCATGAATTTGAAGCTGAGTATGCGTACATGATATTTGAGGTGGGGATGACTCATACACGTCACATATCACCCATGAATCATTGTACTAAAGTGTCAACACAATTCGAAGGCATTTGGTCGGTTTCCCGTATGTCAGTTGTTGATTTCACTTAAAAATAAGTCCATTTTGATCAAAACAGAGGCACTTTGAGTGGTGTCGGCCACACCGGGCCATGGATTGAATTGTGGTTGACTCGTACACATCAAATTTGACCCATGGATCATTTTCCTTAAGTTTCAATAGAATATGAATGCATTTGGTCAGTTTCCCGTATGTCAGTTGTTGATTTCTCACGTAAAAATAAGTCCATTTTGAACAAAATAGAGGCACTTTGAGTGGTTTCGGCCACACCGGCCTCAGATTGAGGCGAGGTTGACTTGTACACGTCAAATTTGACTCATGGATTGTTGTCCTTATGTTTCAACAGAAACTGAATGTGTTTGGTCGGTTTGGCGTATGTATGTAAAGTATTGTCCATTTTAAACAAAATACATACACTTGGAGTGATATCGGCCACACCGCGCCTCGGATTGAGGTAGGGTTGACTCTTACATGTCAAATATGACCCATGTATCATTGTACTAAAGTTTCAACACAATCCAAAGGTGTTTGGTTAGTTTCCCGTATGTCAGTTGTTGATTTGTCACTTAAAAATAAATCCATTTTGAACAAAAGAGAGGCACTTGGAGTGGTGTCAGCCACACCAGGCCTCGGATTGAGGTGGGGTTGACTCATACACATCACATTTGACTAATGGATTGTTGTCCTTATGTTTCAACAGAATCCAAATGCGTTTAGTCGGTTTCCGATATGTCAGTTGTTGATTTCACTTAAAAATAAGTCTGTTTTGAACAAAATAGAGGAACTTTGAGTGGTTTCGGCCACACCAGGCCTCTGATTGATGTGGGTTTTACTAGTACACATCACATTTGACCCATGGATTGTTTTTCTAATGTTTCAATAGAATCCGAATGCATTTGGTCAGTTTTCTGTATGTCAGTTGTTGATTTCACTTAAAATTAAGTCCGTTTTTATCAAAAATAGAGGCTCTTTGAGTGGTGTCGGCCACACTGGGCCTCGGATTGAGGAGGGGTTGACTCGTGCACATCATATTTGACTCATGGATCATTTTCCTTAGCTTTCAATAGAAAACGAATGTGTTTGGTCGGTTTGGCATATGTATGTAAAATATTGTCCATTTTAAACAAAATACATACACTTGGAGTGATACCGGCCACACCGCACCTCGGATTGAGGCCATGTTGACTCGTACACATCACATATGACCCATGAATCGTTTTCCTAAAGTGTCAACACAATCAGAAGGCATTTGGCGGGTTTACCGTATGTCAGTTTTTGATTTCACTTAAAAATAAATCCATTTTGAACAAAATAGAGGCACTTGGAGTGATGTCGGCCACACCGGGACTCGTATTGAGTCGGAGTTGACTCTTACACGTCATATTTGACCCATGGATTAAGATTCAACAGAATCCGAATGCGTTTGGTTGGTTTTCCGTATGTCATTGGTTGATTTCACATAAAATGAAGTCCATTTTTAACAAAATAGAGACACTATGAGTGGTGATGGCCACACCGGGTCTCGGATTGATGCGGGGTTGACTCGTACACGTCACACATGAGTCATGGATCATTTTGAAAAAGTATCAACACAATCAGAAGCCGTTAGATCAGTTTGGCATATGTATGCAAAATATTGTCCATTTTGAACAAAATACATACACTTGGAGGGATACCGGTCACACCGCACCTTGGATTGAGGCGGAGTTGACTCGTACACATCACATTTTCCCCATGGATTGTTGTCCTTATGTTTTAACAGAATCCAAATACGTTTGGTCGGTTTGTCGTATGTCAGTTGTTTATTTCACTTAAAATTAAGTCCATGTTTAAGAAAACAGAGACACTTTGAGTGGTGTTGGCCACATCGGGCCTCAGATTGATGCGGGGTTGACCCATACTCGTCACACATGAGTCATGGACCGTTGTTCAAAAGTATCAACACAATCAGAATCCATTAGATTGGTTTGGTGTATGTACGTAAAATATTGTCCATTTTAAACAAAATACATACACTTGGAGTGATACTGGTCACACCGCGCCTCAGATTGAGGCGGGGTTAACTCGTACATGTCACATATGACCCATGGATCGTTTTCCTAAAGTTTCAACACAATCTGATGGCATTTGGTCAGTTTCCCATATGTCATTTATTGATTTATCACTTAAAAATAAGTCCGTTTTGAACAAAACAGAGGCACTTGGAGTGGTGTCAGCCACACCAGGCCTCAGATTGAGGCGGGGTTGACTCATACACGTCACATTTGAAGGTGAGTATGTATACACGATATTTTACCATCTTAGAGAAGAGTTTCTGGAAGAGTATAAGATACATGAAGCAATGAAGATCTTTAGAGTGTTGGAGAAAATGTGGTTGCTACAAACAATGTGTCAATAGGTTTGTGCAAGGCGGCCTAAGTTACAACTTGTAGGTATTTTACTTTATTTTTTTCTGGTGGGTTTCAGTTTAAATGCATTTTGGAATGATCATTGCTAGCCATTGTCTTTTAAGTTTTTTTGACAGATGAGGGGAAAGGGTGGGGTCTGTAGATATTGGAGGATATGTCGAAGGGTGATTTTGTGTGTGAATATGTTGGAGAAATGTTAACTCACGCAGTTCTGAAAAGAGTCACTATTTAAAAGAATGTTCCAAGTTTAGATACATCTCAATATGGTCAGTTTAAATACATTTTGAGGGACACTACTAAATACATGCTGAAATATAGACACATCCCCCACTTTTAGATTGTTTTATACTACAATGATCTTCCAACCAAGATATGCATTAGAACGCTCTTCATACATAGAGAAATTCATTGGCCACCTTCTTGAATGATCTCAAGCCCAAACAATGACAACATTATGTTTTTCCTTGAAAATTCTCTTGGCGAACTGGAATGGAAACTCACTCTTGTGATTTTGGGTCTCTACTTGTCTCTTCTTGTGTGCAGCTATTGTCATTCCAGTTCTCCAAATGAATTTTCCAGAAAAAACATAATTCTGTCATGGTTTGGGCTTCAAATCATTCTCTAAGGTGGGCAGTGAATTTCCCTATGTATCATGAGTGTTCCAATGCATATCTTGGTTGGAAGATCATTTTAGTAGACAATGATCTAAAAGTGGGGGATGTGTGCATATTTGAGCATGTCTTTATTAGTGTCCCTCAAAATGTCTTTAAACTGACCATCTTGAGATGTATCTAAACTTGCGACTTTCTTTTAAATAGTGAATCTTTTCAGAACTGCGTGAGTTAACATTTCTCCAACATATTCACACACAAAATCACCCTTCGACATATCCTCCAATGTCTGCAGACCCCACCCATTCCCCTCAGCTGTCAAAAAAACCTAAAAGACAATGGCTAGCAATGATCATTCCAAAATGCAATTAAACTGAAACCCTCCAGAAAAAAATAAAGTACAATACCTGCAAGTTGTAACTTAGGCTGCCTTGCACAAGCCGATTTCCACATTGTTTCAAGAAACCAAATTTGCTCCAATACTCTAATGATCTTCATTGATTCATGACTCTTATACTCTTCCAGAAACTCTTCTCTAAGAAGGTCAACTATCGTGTATGCATACTCACCTTTAAATGTGACGTGTATGAGTCAACCCCGCCTCAATCTGGGGCCTGGTGTGGCTGACACCACTCCAAGTGCCTCTGTTTTGTTCAAAATGGACTTATTTTTAAGTGAGAAATCAACAACTGACATACGAGAAACTGCTCAAATGCCTTTGGATTGTGTTGAAAATTTAGGGCAATGATCCATGGGTCATATGTGACGTGTACGAGTCAACCCCACCTCAATCTGAGGAGCGGTGTGACCGGTATCACTCCAAGTGTATGTATTTTGTTTAAAATGGATAATATTTTACGTACATACGCCAAACCAATCTAACAACTTCTGATTGTGTTGATACTTTTTCAAAATGATCCATGACTCATGTGTGACGTGTACGAGTCAACCCCGTATCAATCCGAGGCCCAGTGTGGCCGACATCACTCACAGTGTCTCTATTTTGTTAAAAATGGACTTAATTTTAAGTGAAATCAACAACTGACATACGGAAAACTGACTAAATGCATTCGGATTATGTTGAAGCATAAGGAAAACCAAGATATAAATTAGAACACTCATGATACATAGAGCAATTCACTGCCCACCTTCGAGAATTATATGAAGCCCAAACCATGACATCATTATGTTTTTCCTTGAAAATTCTCTTGGCGAACTGGAATGGAAATAGCTGCACACATGAAGAGACAAGTAGAGACGCAAAATCACAAGAGTGAGTTGCCATTCTTATTCGCCAAGAGAATTTTCACTCACTTGATGAAATAGAGGAAAGATCTTTAAATGTAGTGTCAATTGCCAAATCATTGGAATAATTTCCTGCATTGGATGTTCTAAATGCCAAATTTAACATCCCATCTTGTTCATCAAATGGATTGGTGAACTTCCAATCTATCATGGAAGTTTCCGCATACATGCAACTAATGATTGGAGATTTTACTGGTTCATGCATGATATGAAGGTATTTTGGAGATTTTACTGGTTTTTTTGTCCAAAGTCCAAAGAAATGTGGTTCATCATTCTTGCATGTTGCTGGTGCATTTCATCTGTTAAAATGGAAAAATGAAGCATTGGAGAAAGAATGTTTTATTTACTAATAATTACAATTTTTCTACGAACATTTACATACAAGAATGTTTCATCTTTTTATCCCCATGAACCCCTCTCAAAATTTTCCACCAATTATTCGTGTCTGCAACTCTTACAATAAATGTCAGATCATCATGCTATTTCTGGACAATCTTGCATCAGGTATGCAGCCCACTCATTTCTGAACATATGTACATCGTCTTGTGAATATGACACTTTTAGACATTCATAATAGTACTAAAAAATATATAAATAAATAATTAATAAATAAATTAAATGAAATAGTACTTCTTTTCGAAAATACGTCTTTAGGGATGCAAGTTTGTCCTTTGGCAACGATCTCTCTCATGAATATACAAACATAATAACTGCAATCTTTGTTGTTTTTTTGTTTTGGACACTGCAGCAACATTGATCATGAGGTGAGTAAGTAACTTGTTTGGATATATGTTTGGATAGTGAAATTTTATTATATATACCCTGATATTTTTCTAGACGTAGTACTTTCTAAACTATTTATGCTTAGCCCCTATCCTCATACCATGATTTAGAGGATATTGGTATACCGCCCTATCATAAAAAAATGCTCAGTAAAAGATAATATATATCATATAACATGATTTTTAGACCTAAAATGTAGGATGTAGTGTCTTACAGATTGAAAAACTGCATCACATGCGGTCGGTTTGTTTGATATCCGTGCTTTAAATCCAGAAAATAAATCTTGGGAGTATCCAAATTCACCGTAGTTAGCAGCCAGTGTTTCCTAAATAAAAAAAAGTAACAAGTAATGAATGAAATGAAAATATAATTGTTATTATTTAATCGTAGAGTTTTACCCCTACATGGTTGGTTTGAGGAAGAGTCTGTCATCCGTTATCTTTCTGTCAAATGCTTTCAGCAAAGAAGTCTCTCTTTCCTTAATTTTTTATTCTGATAATTGTATTTCTTGTGTTGATGTGATATGAGGACTGACGAGTTTGAATTCTGGCTCATGAAGAAAACCCTTTAACTGATTTTCATATATACGTCTTCCAAAAATATTAAATGTATTTAATCATAATTATCATAATATATCAGCATTTGGAAAAGCGACGGGGTCGAAAACATACCTCATTTACACATTTACACTTGTGACTCCGAGCCAACCATACTCAAGGATCTCATTAATATTCTCAGCAGCAAAAAAATCTTGTATTTATTCTCCATACATATTCTCTTCAAAAACAACTACATGGCGACTACCATTTCTCAACTTTGTCTCCACATGAGTCTTCAATGCAATTAAATGTGGATAGAGAATAGGTGGTGTAATTCCGCTTTCAGTAGATCTTTTGGATCGGCTGGTCGATCCTTTTGATGCTCCCATGTTTCCTTTCACCTCATCCCCTTTCTTCATCTACAATAAAATTCATTGGTTCAGACCTTTTTTTTGTTAAAGGTTTGGATTAAAAAACATTAAATAAATACCTCTTTTTCGGCATGTAGTCTCACAAGTTGTGATGGCCATGCAATGAATGTCCCAATAGCCTGTTCGACTGTACAAATATCATCATCATCAAGTGGAACAAGTAGATGTTCTGTTGGCTCATGAGCTACCATAATCGTCATTTTCAGATGATATTTTGGAAGGGGTCTATTGTGCAGCGTGTCTTCTGAGATGTTGAATACTGTATCCCTCGCTAAAAGGTGATAGGTGGGTGTTGAAAGATATAAATCACAATCATTATCACCCTACAGAGGATTAGTATAGGAAGAAATCAGGGTTTGCCTGATTCACATTTCATCAGAATAATTAATAGAATATTTATTACCATGGCTAAGACAGCTCTTTGAGGGGAATGACTCACCTAAAATCTAGTGGGGTGTGGGGTAGGATCTTCATGCGCTGGTTGTTCTTGAGTTGTCTATTGTCTTGGATTCTCACCCATTAAAGTTTCTAGCAACTCTCCCTTCCATTGAAACCATTCATCAAGAGTTTCTAGTCTATTTTTCAATGCTGTCATTTCTTCATTTTTTTTCATCCTCTTGTTTTTTTCACATAATATACTCGGGGTGTCACCCCAAACCCCCCAGCTCTGACGCGACTGTATTGTTCTGGTCGCTTCAATGTTGTCGCTAATATGTCTGCACCAGCTGCAGGAGTACCTGACTCCTGTGACTGTCAGATATAAGAAAATACGTAAATAATATTATGTAATATCAATTTAAAACAAAACATTTTATCATGTAATACTTACACATATTTCCCACACTTTTTGTGTGTTTTCATCAACTAGATTCCTTTCCTTATCCACACGTGCCTCCTTCTATAGCACATGACGAGGGATGGATGTGTGTTTGGTTTCAGAGGCATCAATCTACATAAAAATAGAAAAATATTCTTATAAAGTTGTTTCTTGACACATAATTATATCACTGTAAATTTAAAATATGCACCTTTTTCTTTTCTAGTGAGGAGTACCCCATCCTTGCTTTACGATTGGGTTACGTCAGTTTTGATGCACATTCCTTGTATTCAGTACTTAGTTGCTGTTTAATAAATGAAATATTCACAATCAAAGTGATGAATACATGTATATCCTCAAACAACATATTATTAGTCACAATGTACCTGAAACTTTTGATCCCCACGATGACCAAAAAATGAATCCCATGATTCTTGGGATATCAAGTGAGTGTAGACAATGGGTGGGTGTGGGTTTATTTTACCCTTGGAATCTTTCAGATGATATTTTGTAAGAAGAGTGCGAAAACCTCGATGACACCTTCCAGCAAGCCTTAGTACAAAAGTCTTGTGTGAATCATCTACTATAAATGCACTATGCAATGGATTGTGAAGTGTAAGTCACTGTTTCATTTTTTTCATTTGCTAGTAAGTTAAAGAAATGAAACCAAAATGTTTCCATAATTTCTTCCCACATCACAGCCTTCAGGCCGGACGCAACATGGTGCCATGAAGCTATGTCAATCGGCACGCATTGCTGAGTGACAATTCCAATGTAACTGCTAAACATTACCTTGTTGGGGTTAACGTGTTGGCCCCATGAATTCTACCCAACATCAAATTAGATTCCTTTGCTCTTTGCCTTCATAACGTTAGCCAACACTGTTAAACTACGACGCACTTGTTTTTCTATGATGTCACTACTTTATCCCCGACCATTTCATCTATATCAGCATCATCAATGTTTTTATCTAAAATGCTAGCATCAGCATGTTCATATGGTTGTTGGACCTCAACAAGAGGAGCACCAATAGTAGCAGCAGCAGTACCAACAACAATAGATTGAGGTTGAGAGGCCTGAGAGGATTGAGAGGCTTGTTCAGAAGCAACAGCAGCAGAAGCAGCAGTAGCAGAAGCAGCAGCTGCTGATTGAGAGGCTTGTTCAGCCTCGAGGTTAGGAGCACCAGAACGTGCAAAATTCATTATCTGCAAAAAAGGATTAACACTTAAGTTGGATTACATAAATGTAATAATTATATGATAATAACATGAGACAACATGATCTATATTACAAAGAAAATATAAACTATTTATTGAACTCTCTTTTTTCTTTCAAAGGATGAAGGGATTTGTCACCTCTATCGATAATCCAAATCCCTTCATTGTGTTCTCCTCTAACATACAAAACGTCATCCTCATTGGGACCGCTGTGAAATGATTGCGGCGTCCCACTGAGAGGATCATCCTCAATTAAATTTTCATCGGACCCTTCAGTAGTTTTGGACGATAACAAAACAATCGACCACTTTCGGTTTGCGGGGTCTGGTACATAAAATACTTGTACTGCTTGTGATGCCATTATAAATTGTTCGTCTTTGTACCCTTATTTACTGAAATCAACTTTCACAAATCCCAATTCATCTATTTTAACACCACTGTTGTTATCAACCCAGTTGCATTGAAAAATCAGCAATTGGAATGTCGTATAATCCAACACCCATATTCTTTTGATAATTCCAAAGTATGACATATTTTCATAAATTGGATTTCTATCCTTACTACCAGAAACATGCGTCGCTTTAGCCACAAGTGTTACTCCACTATTTTGCATGGTACTATCCTCATCATTTTTATCTGTATAGAATGTATAACCATTAATTACATAACCATTGTAAGATAATACATACATACTTAGTCCGATAGCTAGTCACCAAAGTCGTTCTGAAATTGAATTTGTATTTTCATCTAACTCCTTAAAAATATGGTCTCGAAACCATCCTATAAACTAGTGATTATGTGTATTTGATAGCCCTTTTTCAGCCCTTGATGGATTCAACTATCTCAAAATTTCATTGTGGGTTTCAATATATAGAGAAACCTCCAAACTGTTATGAAAAACATAAAGTTGGGCCTGCTCCCGATCTGTAATATTGATTGTAAAAACATCTCTTCCAGAAATCCCCTCACCCTCAATGCATCCAGTGTGACAAGATTTCGGCAGACCAATGCTTTCCACATCAGATAGGTATTCGGTTTAGAATTCAATGGCTTCCTCAACAATATATCGCTCCACAATACAACCCTCTGGACGACTTCTATTTTTGACATACCCTTCCAAAATCTTCATATATCGTTCAACGGGGTACACCCATCTATAGTGCACATGACCACAAATTCGAACCACTCTCACCAAATGAACCATCAAATGAACCATCATATCAAAGAATGTAGGCGGGAAGAACATTTCTAATTCACATAATATGATGACAATTTCTCTTTCCATAGCTGGAAATTTCTCCGGGTCTAAAACTTTGTTGCATATATCTTTGAAGAAGAAACAATGATTGGTTAATGTATAACGAACATTCTTGGTCAAAATGCAACGTAAAGCTATAAGAATTAAATCTTGCATCAAAACATGGTAGTCATGTGATTTCAAACCTTTTAACTTCAAATTATTTATTGACACAATGTTTTTGATATTTGATGAATACCCCATTGGAACCTTTACATCATTGAAGAAGTTTCAAAACTGATATCTCTCATCCCTGGAAAGAGTGTACTTAGCTGGAGGAAGAAACGTTCAATTATCACCCTTCACAGGAGACAAATCTTCTCTTATTCCAATGTAAACCATGTCCAACGTTACCTTAATTCCATCCTTTGTTTTTCTAGGCACATTTAGAAACATTACGATAACACTGTCACATACATTTTTTTTCTGAATGCATCACATCAAGAAAATGTCTAACGTACAGACATTTCCATTATGGTAATTCAAAAAAATTGATCTCTTTTTTCAACCGATTTTCGTAAGGTTTTTCGAAAATGGTTTACCAAAAACAGCGTTCACGTCTCTTAATTTCTCAAATAGCTGATCACCTGTTAGTGGAGACGGTGTTTTGCCTTATTCTGAACATCCATTGAATGGTGTCGTCCAAGATCGGTACTTATGTCGACGGGGTAGAAATCTACAATGTCTTAGAAACACAGATTTCGATGAATATTTCAACCTAATTTATTCTGTATCTTCTTCGCACACAGGACACCCTTGAGTTCTCTAATGCTATAGCCTAACAAATTTCCATAAGCAGGGAAATCATTTATCTTCCCATACAACATCGCTCTCAACATGAAGTATTCTTTTTCATAAGAATCATACAACATAACACCTGAATCCCACAGTAACTTCAAATCCTCGATCAAGGGATCCAAATATACATCAATATCGTTACCTGGTTGTTTTGGTCCTGATATAAGCAAAGATAACTTAATGAATTTCTGTTTCATGCATAACCAGGGTGGCAAGTTATAATTTACCAACATAACAGGCTAGTACTGTAAGTCCTGGTTTGAAAACCCAAAGGATTCACTCTATTGGTAGATAACGCAAGACGCAGGTTTCTCGACTCATTTCCAAATTCAAGATACTCATGATCAATTCTCTTCCATTGAGGAGAGTCGGCCAGGTGATGTAATTTTCCATATTTTTTTCTTTTATCTGCATGCCACGACAATTGTCATGCAGTTTCTTCACTTCCATATAAACACCTAAACCTTGGAATGATTGGTAAATACCATACAACTTTCGTAGGACTGCGTTCATCTTTCTTTTATCGAGAAGCACCACACTTTGGGCATTCTTTAAGTGACTTGTTCTCCTTGCAAAACAATATACAGTCTTTTGGGTAGGCATGTATTATTTCAGAAATCATACCCATCGAGCGTAGAATTTGTCTAGCTTCATATGTCCGGCTTGGGAGCTCATTATCTTCTAGAAGCATGTCATTCAAAAGAGCAAGTAGTTCCGTGAAACTGAAATCACTACATCTATTGCCTTATTTCAATTTATACAACTTTAGTACAGCGGAAAATGCAGTATATTTAGTGCAACCAGCATACAATGGCATCTTTGCACTACTCTTTAACTTCTCAAACAATTTTGGGAAATCACGGAGTTCATGGTCAACTGTCATTGTCATTTCCTCAATACGATCATCATCATCATTGACATCTGTAATCACATCATCTATACGATCTTCTTCGTTATCCATATTTGTAATCATATCTGATGATCCATAAAATACAGTTTTATTCCAGCCAGTAGCTACATTTTCTTTTTCCCTGTGTTTATTCCAACATTTATAACTCCGATCTATTCCGTGACATATCAAATGCTCTTCTAACTCCTCTAGAGTAATTAGTCTAGAATAACAACAATGTAAACATGGAAAAGGATTTGAGAAGGATCCTTTGCATGATACTTTGCAAACTTGATGAACTCTTTCACACCGTTCTCATACTCTATTGTCAAACAATTAGTATTCATCCAATCATTATTCATCTCCATCCTATTTGAATCATTAATATTATTATTTATGATTCAAATACACAAAAGAAGACTTCCAAATACAAAGTATTAGAGAACCACTTCCTTATAAAAATAGATACTAATATAGCCTAACCATTTTCAATAATGTTTTGGAAATCAACAGAACTAGGATAAAAACCCATCAAAATGAACACACTTTCCAGCCCCCTTACCAATAGTTCTAGCACCCACCACCCTGCAACAAAACATTAAACATCCTTTTAACCACTCCTACTAGTCACCTCATTCATAATAAACATTAAGCATCTTGGATGAGTCTTGGTGGATCTCGGAAAGGGGTTAAATCCATGTTTAAGATATATGTTCCCTATAATATAAAGTCATATTCTTGATTATGGATGAGTCTTGGTTGATCTTGGAAAGGGGTTAAATCCACAAGACACATTTATAATTTCCAACCAATCCTATTATCCAAACCAAAATCCAACCATTTCTATAATTATTAAATAATTATTACTTCACTACATAGGATTCTAGAACAAATAAACCATACATAAAACGTAGCTCATCATTCCCCTCGAATCATCGCCTCACCGCCCCAAAAGAATGAGAGAAAAAAACATTACCTCACCACCCCAAAAGCATGGCCAAACAATCCATCACCTTGGCACCCAAAAAGAAAAACCAAATGAATCATCCCCTCACTACCCAAAAATCATGGAAAAACAAACCATCACCTCTCCAAAACAAAAGCATGGAAAAACAAATCATAAATCATCCCACACCACATCAAAACCAATTATCGTGACCCCCACTAGCATGAACACACATCACAACACATCAAAGACCATTTTATAGATTTAAAAAAGGGACTTGAAGCACATTTCACTTTTCTTTAAGAGTGTTATCACACATTCCATAAATCCAGGGGAAAGCATTTCATTAGCAAAATATAAGTGGTTATCCAATTTCCATTTTGGGGTGATATCACAACAACATAAAAAAAGGCTTCCATATGACAACAAATACAGTAAAAGAAAGGGCGCCTAATATCCATGATTTTTAGCGGGCTATTCAGTCCGTACAAACACAACATCACAATAATATCAAAGCTGTAAAAGTAAAAGAATCATTAACCCTTCCACTAGAATTTAAATTACATTATTAATTTATCTTAATTAGGATAGTGGAATCCATCCCCAGTGATAGACAAGAGTAAACCCCTCCTGCATGAAACAAAAAAGTGAGAAATGAAGGAATTCCAAACCTCAAAGAAGGTTTTCCAACTCACTGTGAACAAGAAATTCCAATAAATGAAAACCGCATGAAAAACCTAAAGATCAACCTACACTGAAAAACAATATTTAGGGCATCCACTGACCTTGGGTGAAGAAATCAGAAGTCCATGGAGAACTCAAGGTGAGGGAGCCTTCTGCGCTGCTTGGAAGACGTGACCGCTGGAGTGGGGGTGTACGGGAGGAGCCGCCAACCGTTGAAGAGGAGGAGTAGGGTTCGGAAGGGAGGAAGATCCATAGAAGAGGGTCGAGGATAAGGAGAAAGAGTACGGCAGAGGTCCGGCAAAGGGATGATCGGGAGAGGGAAGAAATCGCAAGGGTACAGTACCGCGAGAGCTTAGGGCCCGATAAAAAGGAGGAGACTGTCTTCCTCCTTTTATAAAAATTGGAGACAGGTTTTAACATCGCTAGAAAAGCGTGGATAAAGCCACCCTTTATCAGCGCTAAAATTTTAGCACTGATAAAGGGAGGCTTTATCCGTGATTTTCTAGCACTTTTAAAGGACACCATTATCAGCGCTAGAAAAGCTCTGTTAAAAACTATCATGTATCAACGCTAGAAAAGCGCTGATAAATCTGCACTTTATCAGTGCTTTTAAATAGCACAGATAAGGATTATCCTTTATCAACACTTTTTGATTAGTGCTGATAAAGGTGGCGCTTTTCTTGCCCGTTTTTGTAGTAGTTTATGATGATCCTCTTTTACCTGATGACAGGTGGATTGTCTCGCAACAAAAATAGATACTTCTCATTTCATACCAGACCACCAACACTACCGTCTCATGTCACGGTACATTTTGGTAACTCCGGGATGCACTGCCCAACTTAAAGCATGAAACTCATGCATCAGCTCCTCGCATATATCCCCTAGAATGCCCACCAATCTATAGACATGTAGTACCTCATCATCACCTATCATCCAACTAGTAGGAGGGACCTCACTTTCCACCGAATCCCATAGAACAAAGCCTTCAGAATCCGATAGTTGTCTCTTCCTCACTCTATACAAGTGGGTAGAAGTCATGGATAAGGAAGAATGATAGGTTCGCCCCTGACTATCGTGCACCTCCAAATGCATCTTAGAGAACAAAGCCATATTTTTCCACTCACCATTGGCCTCCTGCACTACCTATATCTTATTCCTTCTATTCAGTGCGTTAGCTACTGCATTACCCTTAAAAGGTGTATAGGAAAACTCGATGTCAAAGGACTGTAGGTATTCAACCAACCTTCGTTGTCTCATGTTCGAGTCACGGTGGGTAAAGATGTACTTCACACTTATGTGGTCCATAAACACCAAAAAATGCTCTCCGAAGAGATAATGTCTCCAACTTCATAACACATGAATGATTGCAGCCAACTCAACATCATGTGTTAGGTAATTCTTCTCATGTGGCCTCAACTGCCGAGACCCATACACAACTACTCGATAGCCTTGCATCAACACTAATCTGAGCCCAATACCCGATGAAACACAGTAAACTGTATATCTCTTCCCTTGCTCGGGAAGTTTCAAGATTGGTGCTGATGTCAACATTCCCTTTATCTCCAGAAAGGCTATCCCGCAAGCTTCTCACCAAATGAACCGCATAGCCTTATTATTCAAACCCATCAACATCACTTCTATGTGGGAGAAGTACTGTATAAAACCCATGTAGTAACCAGCCATCCCTATGAAACTCTGTATCTCTAACACGTTCTTTGGCTTCTCCCAAGAAACTACTGCTCTTACTTTCTCTAGGTCTACTGCAACTCCTGCCTCAATGATAATATGACCCAGGATGTGTATATGGTCTATCCAAAAGTTTCACTGTGATATCTTAGCATATATATGATGCTCTCTTCGTGTAATCAATACAATCTCAAGATGTGTGGAATGGTCATGTCGAGTGTGAGAGTACACCAAGATATTTTCCTTGAAGACTACCTCAAAAGAATCTAGATAAGGGTGGAAGACTCAATTCATCAGAGCCATGAAAACTGTTGGGGCATTCGTGAGTCCAAATGGCATGATCAAGTACTTGTATAGACCATATCTGCTCCGAAAAGCTATAAGTCGTATATCCGATGGTCTAATGTGTAACTGATGATATCTGGATATCATGTTAATCTTCGAGAACACTTGTGCTCCTCGAAGTTGATCAAAAAGTTTCATCAATACATGGAAAGTGATATCGATTCTTGACTATCAACTGATTTAGCTTATAATAATCCACACAGAGTCTGAGGGTACCATCCGCCTTCTTAGAAAACAGAACAGTCGAAACCCTAAGAGATGTATTGGGTCGGATGAAACCCATTTCTCATAACTCCTCCATCTTCCTCTTGAACTCCTATGATTCTGGTGTAGCCATCTCATAAGAAGGAATGGACACTGGTGGTGCTCCTAGAACTAGATTAATAGAGAAATCCACCTCCTGCTTTTGAGGTAGACTTTAGAAGTCGTCTGGGAAGAAATCCTAGAAACGATCAACCACTGGAGGGAAATCCATCTAAAAACGTTTCCTGGTCATCTAGATATAAACTCGAAATCAGGACTGTCACTCCACCATTCCAACGATGCTCGGGTCCATCTCGGCTCCCCTAGACATCACATTTTCCCATGTATAGAAAATCTTTTCCCTTTGATGACAAGAAACTCACCCTGTGACAATAGAAATTTTCAAATGCTCGAAAGCGTACCAACCAGTCCATCCCGAGAATGACTTCATAGCTCTTCGTCTCTAAGACATTGTGGTACCAAAGTAAGTGACACTCACCAGTATCTAGGGGCACTCCTTGAAATAAAGCACACCTACCATTATAATCCCCAATGGAGTGTCCAGTTCCATAATATCATAATAAAAAAGAAACACGGAGCCCCACGCTATCCACAACGGGAACAAATATAAATCTACGTGTAGCACCCATAATGAAAAGTACTTAAGATATAACCAAAGAAACTAGAATAGTACCTCTGATAGTTGAAGGTCCATGATCCTACTCTTGTTGGGTATGTTGCAGTACATAGACCTTCCCAGTGCCGCGGCCCATGGACACAACCTAACTACATTGAGCTGACATATCGTGATGTCTCTGAGATCCTGATGTGTGGCTAACATGGCCACGACCACCACCTCTACATGAAAGTATCGACGTATTCCAATTCCTGACTTGTAAGAAGCTGCTAGCCCTTCTCCCACATGCAGAGTTTTCACAAAACACATCTCACTTGTCACTAGTGGAAACGCCCTGAAAAAACTCTAAAGATTGCACAAACTGCCACAATCTCGGCACTCCACTGGGTCATGTGGACACTAAGATATCTAGTGCCACTCTCTACCACACTGGTAGCACATTACCTGGCCACCTGAAGAAATCATCTTTCCAGTACTACCACCGTGGGAGAAATCCATCTATCTCTTCCTCTTGCTGGTAGAAATAGTACCAGAAATCGATATTGAACTGCCCTATTTCGCACCACTAACCTCCCGTAGGTTCCGCTCAGTAATCAGTTCCTGGTTCAAATAGCATGCACTATAGGTATCCTGAAAACATTCACCAGTGCTCAGATATCATTTTGAAAGACCATCCTCAAAGCGACTATCCCTCAGCGTCTCATCACCCAACAGAATAGGTGCCAAATGATGTAGCTCGGTGAAGCAGGAATAATAGTCAATCACCGACATGGCACCCTACTGCAGATTCAGGATGTTTCGAGCTCGATCATACCTCAGCATCTTCGTGAAGAAATAGTCATAGAAGGCTTCTTGAAAATCATCCCAAGCCATTTCTCTATGATGCTTAGTCTTAGTGGTGACATCCCACCAGCTCTTGACGGAATCAAGCATCATTTATGTAGCGAGCTTGACCCTCCGCCCTGGAGGCATCTCCAGGTGCTCGAAGATAGTCTACAAAGAACCTATCCAAGACTTTGTAGCATGTGGTCTGTCATCTTCTAAAAACATAGGCGGATGCTGCTGCTAAAATATATAAGCCATCTCATCCATATATGTGACAACCGGCGGTGCTCACTGGAAGGTCTGCATAAACCGCATGAAGCCTTCACGGAACTGCACATCAGTTCATGTTCCCAGTATAATGGTGGGTGCCACATCTAGATCTGCTGGAGGATCTACTTGTAGCCCATGGACTACCATCTCTATAGAATAATTGTTGCTGCTCTCCTGGTGAACAACTCGTGGTCATCTCGGCAGCATGAATCTATAATGTCAACACATTCCTTAGATTAAAACGATCAAGGAACAAGAAATAGAAATATAAGAAGGGAACATGAGAAAGAAAACATTAAATTTTTACAAAACAGGACTACACGACATTTATAATAACTACACGGCGTGTTCCTGTAATCCTTTCACATGGGCGTGTACCTCTACCAAAACTAGTCATGTAACACCCCAAACATGGTGTGTTGTCCATACACACGACTTGTACATGAATATTCTTCCCCTTCCCTTGTCCATCTACCCGGTTTTAGCCACAAGGCTCTATTTTGAAAAAGACTACACTGTGTGTATAAGATCTACACGGCCTGTACTGGACGAGCTTTACCAACCCGTGTTGTCTATTACATGGTCAGGAACACAACTCAGACTACATTGTGAGATCCAAATAGACAAGGCATGTACTTCTTAATTCCAACTGCCCATTTTGTTAGTGACATAGCCAGCTACTCGGCTAACACTACACATCATGTTACACCCGCAGAAGGAGTGTACCCCACCCCATTTCCCCAGCCACACGGCCTAGTCTACATGGTCTCTCACTGGTCAATACTACATGGTGTGTCCCAAAGGTACACGGCATGTCCAAGAAGAGGTAACACCGACCCTTGTTTGATAGTTACATGGCCGAATTCCCAGGTTAAGCTACACAGCGTCTACATTATTGACAGGGCGTGTACAAGCTCAGATTTCTCCGCTCGTGTTGTTAGTCACAAATCAGAAACAAGGTTAACACAACACTGCGTGTATAATTTCTATACGTTGTGTGCCCTCAAAGTATCACTATCACATGTTTTTGCCTACACGGCCAAGGAAATGGGTAGAAACTACACAACTTGTACATACGGTACATGGCGTGAACATATATTTTCAATTTCTTCCCGAACAGAAGAGTACATGGCATGTATTCAAAATGATACGGCATGTATTATGGGTTTTTCCAGACAACAAGCCTCAGAAACTACTCTGGAGCCCAGAAAAACACTGAACAAACATAAAAGTGCTATATTCTGATCTGTGAGGGCCCATACTCTCCACTAATCAAAACTTGAAATCTTATACATGGTATAACAATGTAAACAGGTCAATGATCCACCAAATTCTGGTCAATGATGGCCCATACTCCTCAAGAACCAACATTTGGCGTTCATTCTACAATACCTCACATAACAATACCCTATCAAATAATAGGTATTTTATCAAGTCATCTATCATAACATCATGTTTTCTTTCTCTAGCATGACATCTATAACAACACATGCAATTTCTAATGCACCTACAGGGCATGAAAACTATGCATGCATGTGATTATAAGATGTGAATAAATGATGCATGTGATGGAGTACCCTCATCTCATCATGATGAAAAAAAATAGAATCCATGTATAAAAAAAAACATCACACCATAGGTGTGTCACCAAAATGTGAAGATAAAATCAACCATAAAATTGTAAAATCAAAAAAATTGCAACACGAGGTTAATTAACTTTTCCTTGTACACGGGTTAGATACTCCTGGGAAGAGTGTATTACCATGTACCTATTCCTTCCTATCCCCTGGCTATAGGCTCCAAATAGTATGTCAAGAGAAATGAAACCCTCTGATACCACTTTGTAACTTCCCGGATCTGGGTGCCACTCAACGGGTGCCCCGAACCCAGTTGGTCACATGACCTTAGGCGCATTTCTCAAAATGCCAGAGGTTGTGGAATAGTATCGAGGGCCTAGGTCTGATAGTGGGGAAATAATGCCCTCATTTTTCATTGTGTACTGTAGTGGAAAAATATGAACATACTAAAAGTGGAAGCAGTATACAATACCAAATCCAAAAGGACAACGATACTGAAGAAAAAGATAACCAACAGTCGTATACATAGGACGATGCAATATGGAATATTCAAAGAATGCATTCATACCAGGATACACTGCAATCAAATACAATATAGTAGAAGGTACAAGTATAGGAATGAAAAAATAAACAGTGCAGCAGGAACCCAGTAACATCACAAGACTAAGCTTGGTCTCATGCACTCCTACTCCTCTACAACTATCTAGTATATGTATAGGGACTCTTTCCCTTATCCAGACCTGCAACAGTATAATCTGTTTGGGCCCATGAAATGACCCATACAGGGTTTGAAAAATAAATAGCAGTAGGAAACCACCAAAGGCTCGTGCCCAGTTGTCAGTGAAAATGTGCTACAGCAGTGTGCAGTAACAAAATGCAATAAACTAGGCAGTACTCAAAAGTAACTATCACTACCAGTTTCATTTCCACTTTAATATTAATTTATCAATTCCAAGCCTGTGCTTTAGCTTGGCAGGAATAATCAAAGAAAATCACCACAGTGAATACCCAGAGTAAACACTGTCCGCAGACATGAAAATCTTTACACTCAGGTAATCAGAATCGAATCCTGTAGGTGACTGCCCACAAGTATAATGAATATTGGCCGCAGGCGTACGAGGTGTCTCCCATAGGCATAAAAGCCACTTCCCACATAAATGAGAAAAGATTCCCGTATGATAAACAAAACGCTTCCCCCAAGCTAAGAAATTAACCTAGCCAAGCCCAACATATAAGAGATCAATTTATATACAATTCAACTCAAGGAAATTTAATTCTTTCTAAAATCACATTATACCATTAGGTAACCAGGCCAAATAGCTAATTAATGAAATGAACCCACGGGGTGGCCCTGGATCCAAGAAATGATCCCAAAAAGTAGTTTTACATATTCATTAATTTACCTATTCAATTCTAGGTATTTAATTAATCAAGTACTCATCCATACAACATCCTAATTATGGGAGCGTAGCAATATTGTACACCAAAACAACATGATAGTTGGAATTATCATCAAACCATCTACCGCGATCTCCATTGATCAATATATGTGAACGATGCCTCATGAAATGTCCAAGATCAATGTAGATCTGGGATAAATTTTCACTCATTCAACCGCAAATAACATCCCTAGGGAATGAATTGGAAGGAAACACACAAGAATAGTGATTAAGTATCCCGCACGGTTCAATTTAGACCGTCATCGAAGGAAACCGAGTTTTGGTCATTGATTCGAAGGTCCTCTAAGGTCCAGTTGTCTCCTCCCGAGCTCCAAACGCATTCAATGCCTCCTATGTCGACTGAGGTGGCCAATTACCATTTTAATCAATAAAAAAACTACACTACATTTACTCTAAAGTACACGATGTGCACTTTTAATTTTTTTAATTGTTCCTCTAGAAACTACTTTTCACCACCGAACTGTTCATCTATCGACATGAGTATACGTCATGTATTATTGAATACATGGAATGTATTTTCACTCCACTGGCAGCTACTCTCACCACCTTAATGTTCACCTACAGACTAATTACATGGTATTTAAATACTAAGTACATGGTGTGTCATCAGTTTATACACACTTCATCACTGACAGGACTACACGCCCTTTATACTCATCCCACATGGACAAAGTACACGTCATGTGGAAAATTACATGGTGTGTACCCAGAAAATTTGAGATTTTTCCCCATTTTCCTTATTTTCTCTAAAAAACATAAGGATAGAGGAAAAGTAGACTCTTGTACCTCAAAAACAAGAACCAGGTTCTTACATGTAACACTAAGAATCTAATGTGGGGTAAGATCAAATAAAATTTAGTTCCATTGGTAATTACATATTTTATATCCCGAAGAGGTGTTGGGAGGATTTGGTGTGTTGGAATGAGGCTTGGGGTGGAGTTTGTGAGATCTGAGAGTGTGTCAGATTGGTGGTGTGACAATGTTTAGGATGAGAGAAATATTTTCAATGAAAGTGGTTTGTGATCATAATATGGAATTAAAATAAGAGTTTTTTTCCGACATTTTTTTGTGTTTGGAAGATTCTTTGATGCCTTTGGGTGTTGAGTCATTGTGATCAGCTATTTTTAGGATGCATTATAAAGTTAAACTATTTTTTTGTTTATATATATCTATGTGAAAATTTTATGGAATTTTTTTATGAATATTCATGTGGTGGGGTGGAAGCTGCATGAGGAACGTTGTTTGAAATTCTACTAGAGGATCAATGGAATATATAAAGCGTGTCTTCAGTGGGCCATTCCTATTATGGGGAAAACCATGTCTTGTAATGTGAAATTGTGATTGGATCCTTCTTGTAGGGAGTTCCATAATCCTCGATATGAATAATTTAATGATATCATTGTTTTGGGACACATGGGTACAATGATAATTATCTCGATGATATAATGGATGTGAAATGAGTGGAATGCATTCTGGTTTGTTGTTTGCAATTTTTTTGTTGTGAACTGAAGTGTGTTTGGAATTGAAAGGTTTATCATAGTGGGTTGATGGTGAATTTGTAACCCAGGAAGGTTTAGGTTGTGTTTAGAGGACTATCGAATTATTTTGGAGGGTGAGTAGCACTATGGTGGGGAGTTTATAATGACATATTTTTTGAGTCCTTATTATGATAAAAAAATTATATTTTTGACATGGAGAGGATTTTTATTATTGAATTGGTATTCATAATGGTAATATTAGTGTCACAAAATATGAATTGTAATTTTTTTGGATGATAAATGTGTCCCGTTAGATGGTATGGCTGCTCAAGAAGCAATAGTGAAGGGAAATGGTGGAAGACGTCTGAATTTCAATATAATTTAGTAGCTCACACCGTGACCGTGGTAGTTAGTATAGTGGAGGTGGCTAGATAGGCTTGGGTTATCCTCTATATAGGTGTTCGTTATGTTTTAAATTGAATTAGAAATCACGATTCATGACTATATATTGAGATCCATGGCCTCCTCATTTATAGAGGATAGTTCACATTATGACCACTATTCATGCATTGAATAGGTTGAGAATAGGTTAATGTTAGAGTTAAATCTATCATCACAGAAGGTATATGTTGAGAAATTATTCCTTGTGTGCAATGGCCATCCTTTTTCATGTCTCAAATAAGGCATGGGACTATTTTTATTTGTGAGAAAAAAATTCATATTTTCTTGACCAACCAACTGGGTTTTTTGGGATCAATGGACATTAGAGATAGTCCATCCCTATATCTCCCCCAACCTTATCATCATTCATTAAAATATTATAGGGGATGAATTTTTGTGGTAGCTATGATGAATCTGGGTAATATCATGCATTCCACTAATCATTATTATTTTAATTTATTAACCCTTTAATTGTGACATGATTTTCTATAGTGCTTTTCTGTCTATTTTAAAAGAGAATTGAAAAATTAGGGAATGATGTAGGTCATTTTATAAGAATTCATACAGAATTTTTTTAGATAGCTGATCACAAGTCATTGATTTTGGATTTATTGTGGTCAAGGTGAGTTATGATATTTTTAGTGAATATAATTATATAAATTTAATTTAATATGCTATTATAAATATTTATAATTATTGTTATTGTGTTTGGTGTGATATAAGACTTTTTGTGGAGGCATATAATTAGAAGGGGAAAAGAAAATCTTGATTGAGGTTGTACAGAGAATGGAATGGGTGTTAATTCCTTGAATTAGGTTGGCGGTACCTTTAATATAAAGTCGCATGATAGTTTATGTAGGGGTGTTATTTCCAAAAATAATTTATTCAGACTTGGTAGATGTATAATGGATGATAGTGCCTTGGGTTGATGATATAGGTTGTATTTGGTAATCCTACGCTTTGTAATAGTTTTCTTTAGAAATTTTGACGTGATGGAAATTCATGGTGACTGTCTAGAATGGGTCTGGGTGTTTCTCAAGTTGACAACTGAAACGACCCAGATATGTAAAGAATATTTTTTTTTGGATTTCTAATAATACTAATGAATATGATATTAATTTTTTAATAAAGATACACTTTTATTAACACATACTAGACAGGAAACAACAGGCTTCTTTGAAAACATACATTGCACCCAACATTGAGTTATACAAGAAAATAATATAATAATATTATTATTCTAAATGGTAGTTAACACCTAGACATTTGAATAGTGGGAATGAATAGTATCAACTGAATTTTGAAACATGATTTAGACAAGTTAAATTATGATTCATTGATTACATAATTTGTTATAAATGGAAATAAAAAGCAATTAAATATAATGGATGTGTTTTATGGAAGCCTATTTAAAAGAGAATAATTGTGTTCTCATATAACATTTTATGGATTTTTATTTAATGAATAATATATGGTATATATTCAATGCAATTTTTTAAATTCATAATATATTATTTCTAGATATGATATATGAATAAATTCATTTTTATCAGAAAAAAGAAGATTTTTTTAGAAAATACAGTTTTACCGCCTTTTGATGAAGAACCCTTTTTAAATCAAATTTTGACACCGTTAAAATTTTTATTTGACAGAATAATCTTATTATTTATAATTGTGATATAAAAATTTACTTCGGATGAAATTTTGGTATTTTTCTGCAAATGTTCATTTTTTAACGAATAATGAAAAATACCGCATTTTAATTCAAAACATCCTTTTAATATAATTTATTTATATAGTTATATTGTACTTTTAATTTGTTTTGATGTGTAATTTGATTATATTTTTAAAATTTAATCAATTATTATTCATTGAAAATAATTTTACTTTGAAATTGGCTATAAATGAATGTCAATATTTTGGTCGTTTTTACTTCTTAAAAACACTTTTTTTGGTTTTAGGAATGGGTTTTAATTTTAAATTAATTTCTGAAACATCTGTGTTTTGAATTTTTAAAATTGATTCCATATTTTAAAAATGAGGTTCAAATTGTGTAAATAGGTATTTTTTATTTTTAGATATTATTAATAGTAACATCACTAAATATTTTATTTACCTTGGTTAAAAGAAAAATCCGGTAAATAAGGGTAAAAAATATTATAGTAATGCCAAATTATCCTAACACAAGTCCTAAACCTATGGGATGAAATATTTCTCACCATGGGCATCCATGGGTCGATATTTTTACCCCATGGATCCATTTCTTCATGAAAATGACATTAAATTACAATTAATTTAAAGTTAATGAAAATATAACATAAACATGTATTTATTGGTAAAACAATTTTTATATGTTGTAATATATTTTTTCCTTTAGACTATAAAAAAAATTAGAAATATAAAATATTTCCTACATCTCAGTATTTTATCTATAATGTTTGATATCATGTAAATAAATTTATTAATTACACAATGGGGATGTAGTGATTACCTTGTTAATATAATATTTAAATAAATGAGATTATAAATATTAAAATAAATTTATTTTAAACTTTTTATTCAACTAACGAATTTTATTATTCAGTGTGAATTGTTATATTTTAATTAATGAATTCTTTTAGAATGAATGAAGTTGTAATGGATTTTTAAAAATTCATGATATGATTAGTATAAAAATTCAAATAAATGAGTTTTTAAATCAATTAATATTTTATTAAATGATATAATAGACTTAAAAATCTATGATTCATAAACCTGATACATATTATGTAACCAATTTCTTTAATTATCTATTTTTTGGTTTCTTGGAATTTTATAGTATCTATTGTAATCATATATTATTAATATACAAGGAGACATGTTAAAAGTTAAATAAGTTTACTAAGTCGAAAATCTAAAAGATAAGGTCTATTTTGTGACCAAAACTAGTATAAAACTGATTGGACGAGGGTATATAGACCCATCCTCATATGATATTGTAAATATATCACTTTTTTGTTATTATAATTTATAAATAAATTATTAATAAAATAATACTTTCATACTTTAATAAAGTGCCCCTCTTCCCTCTTATAAAAGGAAACCACCTCTAACCCTTACTAAAACCACTGTGGCCCCCATGGATCGTCCAAAATCTAACCAAATAATCTTCCAAAATATATATCTTCCTCATATAATACTTACATTTGGAAGAATACAATTACATAATCCCTTTTAGCTTATACAAAATGGAGTTTCCCGATTTGAGGTAATGTCTTCTCTCAAGATTCTTTCTTTTATTTTCCTTCTCCATCCCCCAAAAACATGTTTATCTAATTACTATTTAAAAACACAATTTTAATCAATATACTAGGTTTTTCTTATGATATTTATTCTAACTAAACTTACACACACCTCTGTCTAAAGTGTATATAACATACTATTTCTGTGGACGGTGAACTACTACCTCACGAAATGATTATTTTTTAATCTTATCCTACCACCTCTTATGGTGTCCATTATTATGGAACTATAATTATAAATTATATATATGATATTTAATTTATCTCTATGATTGTGTAATTTTCATTTATAACATAAATTTATTGTTTTCATGTTTTATAATTATGATCATTTCATTTAAGGAAGCGCGGAGTACCGCCCACTCAAAATGATATGACTCACTCATTATATACATGGAATTTATAAATGATGTAAGTATTGAACATGTGTAACATTTATAACATAGATATTATTTTTTGATTATATTATACATATTTATCATATAGTTTTCTTTTCTTTAAATATGAAAACTAAATTAATGTAGCGTTCTTGAGTACGTACGGCTTATCGTCTCCATGAACGGTGTGTTTTATTTAATATATACAAATTCTATGGACTATTATAAATAAATATATTTTGGATATATATTATATATATGTTATCTAAATCATTAATACAATTCTGCAGATAATGCAATTTTTACCAGAAGGACAATTTATAATTATAGCATGTTAATTTTAAACTCAAGTTTCGAACATCGTCAAAATTTCCGATATGAATTAAAATAATTTACTAATTTTTATAGAAAGATACTAAGTGATATAAAAATAATAATAAAAATGAAAATTATTTGAATCAAGAATAAATTAACATATGTTTATACTTCAAGAAATTAAATAACGAACAAGTTTAGTCAGACAAGAGGTAAGGGACATCGTCTCAATCGCTTTTTGTAGAGGCATATCTTGAGGATATTCACCACTGTTATCCTAAATGGTGTATATAACTTTATTTTGAAATATTATATCATGAATTAGTATATTATCATTATATTTAATGTTTTATTTAATTTTATTCATTAATTGTTTTTATTTAAGTGGTTCTCAAGTTTTAAGAGACTTTTTAACTAAAACATCGTTTTAAATGTTTTTAATATTTATTATTCTAAAACCATTTATTTCATGTGCAGGTGTTGAACATGGGTTATAAGGATTTTTTATTTGGAAATGATTGTTTTAAAGTGTAAATTCCTTCTAAAATCTTCAAGGTTTTATGGGACACTTTAATTCAAATCTATTCTTTTTAAATTTATTAAATGAATTGATTATATAAATTTATTGATATGATATCTTATTATTTCCATGTTTAAATGTTATTTTTACTCTATTATTGTTTTATGTGTTATGATTTTGTTATCGTACTTGGAAATTTGAAGGGTGGTTGCGTGATAGACAAAATGGAGGGAGGTTCCATAATAAACCAGGGATGGGTGGTTTCATTATAACCTCCAATGCATTGGGTATTGAAGTCAACCATATGGTTATTCCATTTACTGATATATATTGAAGTTGACTGTATATTTATTCCATTTAATAATGTTTATGTCTCTAGTTACCTTTATATGTTATACTTCGTTTTCTATTGGCCTTTATGGTAGACTTTTGGTTATAAAATGGGTAAGCAATGAACTTTTATTCAGTGAAGTGTATTTGTGACATCTTTAAGGTGAAAAGTATTAATTTATGAAAATGTATTCATTGTTTACATGTTGTTTTAAATAAATAACATTTTTCTATATTTATATATCCATTAATGAGATTTTTATGACCATCCGATGTTTTAAAAAAATTCTTAGGACATAACGTGAAATAGGGTAAAGGATGGGATCAATGAAATGTCATGCTGTTTGAAACGTGGAACTAATCCAATTTCTCTTTTTTAAGAGTTTTTATTTTATGAAAAAAATGTATACTGAGTAGAAGTGTCTATATATAATATTTTAGTTGTTTTTTATATGTTTTGACATTATTTTTTAAAGCTCTTAATATGAAAATAACCTCAATAATAATTATTAACTTAATTCAATCTTGTGTAATTTTTAAGGCTATGGAATTGAAGTTGCTATCAGAGGTTTGTTTAGATACCTTTAGAGGTTAAGGTGTTATTTAAGCATAAGTGACATAACCTTAATGTTAGAATATTAGAAATATTCATAGTTATTATAGATAAATCAATTTTTTTTTAATAAAACATGAATAAGTATATCATGGGATTTACCCGCTTCAAAAGATATTATATGATGATTTTATTGATATAATCACAATAACCTTTTAGGATTTAGTAAATTGATGGATCTATCAGGTATCAAAGTAACAATGGATATGATGGAAACTACGGTGGTTTCTGAATGAGAAACCAAATTAAATGGGAGATGTAATGAGAAATTCTGTGGATATACTCAACCAAATTTTTTGGTGTCATGAATGACCACCTGAACCTTGGTGATTTTATAAGGAATCGTATATGCGAGAAAAAAATGCCAACGGATGTTCAGGTAATAATCATACAGAAAAGTATTTTCAAAAAACTTTGTGTCAAGGATGTGGAAAGAAACACCTAGGAAAATTCTTCAAATGGATGGGAAGAGGCTATAGATGCGGTAATGAAGGTCATAAAGCAACAACCTGCCATGGAAAAAGGAATCATCTAGTTGAATCTAGGAAAGGGAAAGAAGTTCTACATAAGGGATAAATTGATTTTTTTTAAATGTAGTGTGCATGGTCAGAATACAAAAATATGTCATATAAAGAATTTTTGGGAATCAGATAAGCATAATAATACAAAAATATGTTTACCAATACCTAATGTCATTCCAATTGAGGATGAAGAAACTAGAAATTACCAAGGAGAGGTTTGGATTATTTCATAGATAATGATTTGACATTACTGAATCTTATGATATAATTTATGATATTGTTTGTAGGAAATATGTATTGAATAATAAGTTGAAAAAAATGGCTAATTTATCATGAATAATGTATAATGAGTAAGATGTCTACATACAAGGGATCCAAGAGTTATGGTATATTTTAGGATGATGAAATGCCTAAAAGTATTAAGGCTCTTTTGATGATGGAATTACTCTAAAAGAAATTTTCTAGTATGTATAACCATGAAGATTGATATGTGAAAATTTTATTCAAGAATGAATTATATTTTATTTTTTGGACATTATGGATAACCTTAGGGTATCATACGATCTTTTTCTTTTGGGGAAATAAATGGTTATTACAATTTGGGATACAAAATGAATGGTATAATGTAACCTTTGAGGATAAAATAGGTTATTCTTATTTTTTGAGGAAATTATCTTATTTTTTAAAATGTTATAATAAAGATATGGTTTTAGAAAAGGGAAAACCCATAGGATGGGTGACAACTCGTCGCGTCCAGTAAGGCCATGGAAATCAAACCCACAACCGATGGTCAACAAGGGCACATCGAATAGCACTATCCTACTTGATGTCCTTGGTTAATATTGCATATTATTTTGAGTTAAATGATTTTATATATCAAGAATAAAATTATATGTGATCATATGTTTTATAAAAAGGATATGCTTAATATAGGAAAATGATTTGGTGGTCATGTAATAAAGATTATTTTGGAAGAAGATTGTTCTTTTTGGAACACTATAGGCCTAAGGAATATAAATACTTTGGGAATTCAATTGAGGTGTAATTTTTGAATTTTATTTTTGGAGAATCTATGTTTCTAAGGTGAAAATATAGAGACTAGAGTTATTTATGACAATTATTAACCTCTTATAGAGAATATTTTATTAGGTTAATTACATTTCGTTATGATACCTAAGGAGTAGTTGAGGTTATTTAGTGAAAAATGTTATGATTTTTTGGAAGACTGTGTGATAAAATCCTATGGAATTTTGTGTTTAAAAAAATGTTGGATTATTTTGAATATTTTAATAGACAATTGTGTATTGAATGGTCTTTTACGAGCTTTGGGTATTGTTTGATCATTTTTCAATATTAAGAACAGTATTTCTTTTTGTAATGGATTATCCTTTTCAGGATTATCTAATCTTGTAAAAACCATTTTAGTTTTGGTTAATGTTTAAAGACTCGGGAAATATGTGGTTCAACTTTTTGGGATCATTTTATTCTCTAAATGTTTATTCTATCACATCAGGTGTGACCAAGTCATTTTGAATACTCATCATTGGTGGAAAAGATGAGTTTTTGGTAGAAACATATTAAAGGATAAAACACTACTTGAAAAGTAAGTATATTTCCATATTATCATAGTCAATATCATAAATAAATTATCAAAAATTATAAATGATAAATTAAAAAAAATGGTCTGTTTTATTTTCCTTTTAGGGAATCAAATGTCGTTAACCTATCACAAGATTTTGGTTTTTTGTTGGTAAACATTTTCTTTATCATGTTTTCTATCACTCTCAATGATAACTTGATGGTTTTTTTTCTCTACCATATCCACGTTTTTGTGGAATCCTAGTATTTTTTATCTCATATGACATTTATATTTCTCTTTATTTCTTTTAATGTTATATTTTTATTTAATCTTTTTCCAATGTTGGACTTTTAATGATGTTTTAAGCCCATTTATAAAATTACGATGAAGTAATTTACAAAAGGGGGAAGCATGTACTGAACAAGGTATTTAGAGAATAATAATTTTTTATTTTTATTAATTATTATTAATAAGATATAAATTTTATGTCAAATGGGATAATTTTTTTTATAGAATACTCAACAAACAACAACAGGCTTCTCCGAAATATTACATTGCCCGCAACATTGAGTTATACTGAAAAACAATACTGTAATATTAAAATTATTTTAAATGCAACATAACACATAAAAATTTGATTATAGGGAATTAATAATATCAACATAATTTTTAAAAATGGTTTACACTTGTTTAAAAGATAATTACTTTATTACCAAATTTGTTAAAAATGGAAATAAAATCCAATTGAATATAATGGATGCATTTTTATGAAAACCTATTTAAAAGAGAATAATTGTGTTTTCAAATCACTATTTAGGGATTTTTATTTAATTGAAAATAAATTATATATATTAAAATTAATGTTCTAAATTCATATTATATGTTTTCTAGATATTGTATAAGAATAAATTCATTATTTTCAGATAAATGAAGAGTTTTTCTAAAAATGTAATTTTACCAACTTTTGATGGAGAACCCTTTTTAAAAAAAGTTTTTCACACATTTATATGTTTTATTTTAAAAAATAAAATTCTTTTTTATAATCATGTTATAAAAATTTACTTTGGATAAAATTGTGGTATTTTTCAGCTGAAGTTCTTTTTTTTTGAATAGTGAAAAATACAACATTTTAATTCAAAACTACATTTTAATATAATTTATTTATATATTTATATTTTAAATATAATTGGTATTTAATTATAATTATATTATATTTTTTCAGTTATTCAAATTTTGGTCATTGGATGTAATTTCGGTTTAAAATTTGACTTAAACGCTTGTCACTCTTTTGGTAGTTTTTATTTCTTAAAAACAGGCATTCTGTTTTGGCAATAGGAATTAATTTTAAAATAATTTCTGAAACTTCTATGTTTTGAATTTGGAAAAATTACTTCCATATTTAGATATATTTGGTACAAATTGTCTAAATAGTTAAATTTTTTTAGACATTATTAATAGTCAATTCAGTAAATATTTTATTTACCATGGTTAAAGGGTAAATTCAGTAAATAAGAGTAAAAAAAATACTATAATGATAATAAATTATCCTAACCCATGTACGAACCCTATTGGATGAAATATGTTCGACTATGGTCATCCTTATGTCTATCTAATGAATCCATGAAGCCACTTTTTTGTGAAAATGACATTTAATTACTTCTAATTTAATGTTTAGGAATATATAACCTAAACATGAAGTTTTTAGTAAAACAATTTTTATACAAGGTTATATAAGTTATATTTTCTACTAAAAATAATAATTTTAAATATAAATATATTTACTACATCATTGTATTTTATTTATAATGTTTTTACATCAACTAAATTTATTTATTTATAACACAATGGTGATGTAGTGATTAACTTATTAATGAAAGATTCAAAAAAAATAGATTATAAATATTAAAATAAATTTATTTTGAAACATTTCATCACATACATGTATTTCAGGGATGCATATTACTTATTGTATTCAAATTAATTATGTTTTCTCTAATGAATCTAGTTGTTGTAGATTTTTAAAAGGTCATCATATGTATAGTATAAAAATTTACACAAATGAGTTTTCAAATCAATTAATATTTTATTAAATGATATAATAGTCCTAAAAAATATGATTCAGCCAACTGAAATATATGATGTTAAATTTTTATTTAATGATACATTTTTGGGTTTATTTAAATTTTATAGTATCAATGGTATCCATATATTTTGAATATACAATAAGACATGGTTATACTTAAATAAGATTACTAAGGGTTAATGCTAAAAGATCAGGCTAATTTTATGACCTAAAATTTTCTAAAACCCATTGGATGATATTATTTCATCCATAATCTGATGATATTATAAATATATCACTTTGGTGTTAATATAATTTGAAAATCAATTACTAATAAAATAATATATTAAAATTGTCCTAATGTACCCCTCTTCCCTCTTATAAAAGGACACCACATCTAACCCTTACTCACTCCTCTCAATCCTTCATGTGTTGTCACAAAATTTCCCATATAAGATCCCAAAATTCATTTCTTCATACTATAATCCTTAAATTTAGATAAAGGAATTTAATTAAGATCTTTGAGCTTAAATCAAAAGGAGTTACCCGATTTTAGGTAATGTCTTCTCTCAAGATTCTTTCTTATCTTTTCCTTATCGCACATCCTAAAATATATTTATTCAATTCCTATATAAAAAATTGTAATTAGTTATAATTGTTTGTTATTATGAGAAATATTCAAACTACACTTACCCACACCTCTGTCTAATGGGTATTGAACATACTGTTTCTGTGGATGACAAACTACCACCTCACGAAACGATGATCTTCGAATCATCTCTTACCACCTAGTATGGTAACCATTATGATGGAAATTTAATTATATATGATATATAAAATATTTATTTTATATATTTGAATATATAATTCACATTTATAACATAAATTTTTGCTTTTCATGTTTAATAAATATGATAATTTCATTTGAGGAAGCACAGACTACCACCCCTCAAAGTGATTTGACTCATTTATGCTATACATGGAACATATAAAGGAAGGAATTAATAAAATTATGTAACATATATAACATAAATAATATAATTTAATTATAATATACCTATTTATCATTTATTTTTAATTACATTAAATATGAAAATGAAATGAAAGTAGCTTCCATGCATATGTACGACATGTCGTCTCCATGAACAGTGCATTTACATTCTTATATAAAAATGCTATGGAATATCCTAAATACCTATATAATGGATATATATGATAGATATGATATCTAAAAATATTAATATAATTCTGTATATAATGGAATTTTGACCACATGGTCAATTTATAATTATAAAAAGGTCATTTTTAACCAAGTTCCGAACATCGACAAAATGAACGACATGGACTACAACAATTAACAAATTGTTATATCAAGTTAATAAGTGATATAAAATGAATAATATAACTGAAAAAGTTTCTTAATCATGTATAAATTAACTTATGTTTATTATTCAGGAAATTAAATAATGAATGTGTCATGTCGGACAAGAGGTAAGGGAGTTCCTCTCAATCTCCATTCGTTGAGGCATATCTTGGTATTATTCACCTTTATTATCCTATATGGTGTATATAAATCTATTTTTTAACGTTATATCCTGAATTATTATATTCTTTTTATATTTAATGGTTTGATTAATGTTATTCCAAAATGATATTTATTCAAGTGTTTCTCAAGTGGTAAGAGACACTTTAACTAAAACATCATTTTAAATGTTTTAAAGATTTTTTCTTCTAAAACCTTCTATTTCATTTCCATGTCTTAAAAATTATTTTCATTTAATTATTTATATGTACATGAGTGTTTTAAAGTGAAAATTCCTTTCAAATGTTTCATAGTGGTATGGGACACATTGATTCAAAACTCTTCTTTTTGAATGTTTTATATGAATTGATTATATGAATTTGTTGAAATGATATCTTGTGATTTCAATGTGTAAATGTTATTTTTTACTTTATTTTTGTTTTATGTGTTATTATTATGATATGTTACTTCTAAATTTGTTGGGTTTTTATGTGATAAACCAAAGGACAGGTGGTTCTATGATAAACCAATGACATGTGGTTACGTTATAACCCCCGTTGCAATGGGTATTGAAGTCGGCTGTATAACTATTCCATTTTTTTATATGTCTTTAAGTAGACCCTATGGTTATTACATTTATGTAAATTTATGTCCCATGTTACATTATATCATACATGTAGTTTTATTTTAGGCTTTATTATAATCAGTTGGATACAAAAAGGGTATGATATGAGTTAATATTCAGTGATGTGTTTTTGATACTTTTGTAATGTAAAAGGTCTTACTTTATGATAAAGTATTCATGTTTTAAATGTTGTTTTGAACAACTAACAGTTTTCCTTCATTATGTATCCCTTAATAATAATTTTACACTTATCCAATGATTTTGAAAATTTTTCCACAGGACAAAAATTGGAATAGGGTTAAGGATGGGATTAAGGAAATGTCATGCTATTTAAAACACGAAACTAAACATGTTTTATTTTTTAGAAGATTTTATTTTATGAAAAAATTGATACTATTTAAAAGTTTCTACATTTAATATTCATGTAGTTATGTATAGGTTATGAACTAATTATCTAAAAATATAATCCTAAAACGATTTTCAATGTAAATTTTTTATTTAATTCAATATTATGTAATGCATAAGTCTAGAGCCCTAGAAAAAGTGCCCTTGGGTTAGTCTCAAGGTATGGGTTCTGAAGTGGGATAACCTAAGTGAGTTTCTAGAGTTATTGGATGGGAATGAGTTTCTTGGAGTATTTTTTTGATAGGTGAGGTATTTTCATATCGTGGTACAGAAATTGAACTACTTTTTAGGGTTGAAGGCGAGTCTTGATGTGTGTGTAGAGAAAGAGAGTCCATTAAGACAAAAAATAAGACAAAATTGAGGTATTTCTTCTAGGATGTAGGTGGATCGGTCCCCCGTAAGATATGGGAAGGCCATGAGATGTGGTAAAGGGGTTCAACGTTGAAATCCAATTCGGGTTTGTGCATATGTTTTAGTCTACAACCGTATAATTTGGGGTTGGAATGAAAGTATGAGTCATGGTATACTCAATGTGACATATGTGACAATGTATTGAATAGAAAAGACTGTGATGGATTTGGGGGACCCAACTTATTATCTGAAATGTAAGATGATAAATACTAAAGAGATGGGGATAGGTCTCATGTTTTCAGAACCCTGGTGAGAAGCTACTGAGATTTGTGACATGCTCTATATGGAAAAGATTATGCATGTGATAGGTTATTGACAAGGTAGGGAGAGGATACTAAGGCCTTGACCCACTATGAGTGAGATAGAATAAGTGATACTATCATACCGAGCCTGATTCCATGATACATATGTGATGTATGAGTCAATAATGAGTTAAAATGTTTATAATGGGACCAGTTTGTGCCTCTATATGAGTTATATAGATTTAGCGAGACTACACCGAGTGAGATCTAGTTCGTGGTATATGATTGATGACATGAAATAATATGAGGCGACTCTTATGAGTGATATAGTGTTAATGATTTGATGATATATGATATTTTATGGTGGGACCACTATAGGTTAGATGTTGTTAATGATTTATGTGATCTAGGATATGGATTGAAATTACTGTTAGTTTGATGCTAGTGGTTCGGAATTTCATGTGCCCACTTCCTAAAGAACATGTATTGTAATTATTCTGGGTACATATCACTTCTATCAGGTATTACTAGTCTTGTTTTAAATAAATCTTACCCCTTGTTTTTAGTTGAGACATTGATATTATGTCTAAGGTCATGCATTGATGATTAAATATCAGAATGAACCCAAATAAGGTATAGTCAGGTGATCAGGAGTCTTGGTTACCATGTGAAATGATGTGAAGGGAGATATAGAGGCCTAGTTAGTTCATGATGTCCAACATAGTTGAGTGAATAGTTTATTTCTCTCATTCATAAATTCATATGATGAAATTATTTGGGGTCTCTTGGTGATACCCTATTATGATATATTTTTCATACCCTACACATTCACTCAGGTTCACATGTAGACCATTTATGTTAATTTAGGTTTAACAGATGACATATAACATATTAGACTAGAGAAGAATGAGGGTTCATAGAGTCTTGGGTGAGTAGAGTTTCAAGGATGGGAATAGATCCAAAATAAATTTTTATTTTATTTTTTATAAATGGGAGTTGTTAATGGGAGATTCAGGTATTTATTGTATAACCATATGTTAGTATAACACCATATAATTTTGATTTGAGATGTTTTTTTTTTAATTATTCATACTCTGATCCTATACTATGGTGGAATTATAATTCTGTATATTTTTATAAATCTAATGTGAGGGTATAGTCTCTTCATTATATAGATTAGTACTTGACAGCTAGTTAATAGCTTTTATTACATGGGGAGGTGTTCTTGATGTCAGTTGTCACAATAAGACAAAATATTTCCTAGTGGACATTGAAATAGGTTGTTATAATGCTTTTCCAAAGTACCATAATTAGGGAAAATTATTCTCTCTATAATCACTAAGGTGATCACATATTGTTAGTTTCACCAGGGTGAACTACTTGAACTATACCACGGAATTCGGAGGTTACATTTTATTCTAACCCCTCACTAAGGAGAAGTGATTACTAGGTATTCCACTTGGTAAAATTACATTCATAGACATCGACACTAGGGTACTATGAACAACCCACTTTCAAAGGAAGAGAATCCATTTTCCTATGGCTATTACTAGGTAATCCAATTATCAATTCCTTTATATAAAACATTGGATTATCATGACTATGACATAATGAAAAGTGTTCAATACATCAATCATGAAATCCCTAGATAAGAGGACGCTAAAAATTATCATCATAGCTATTTAAAACCCTCAGGAAGATCAAAATAATGTATTCAACTGATAATGTGGACCCTAATCATTAGGATACTAGATTGGTCACTTGTATATCAACGTGCTTATACCGACTCCTAGTTACAATCAATGATCATTGTGAATTTGGTCTCTAACACTTGGTCTCATCCCCATACATTATAACATTGATGATTTCTATAACACCCTAAGTTTTTAGGAAATTTTATAATAACATAAAATTATTTTGTGGATTCATGGAGGGATACCCTGTGTTAATCATTCATTATAAACAACACCATGTAAAACTTACACTATACGCAACACTGATATATCTTGTATTACACGTGACAAAAAGTTTTAAAAAAATAATATTTTATTGTTAATATTTTTCTATAATGATACCATAATAAAAATATGTGAAATATAATGGTTTCATATAATGAAAAAATTATTATAATAAATTAAATAATTTGAGGTATTGTTTTTATCTATTTTGAAAATAATAATTTCTTAAAAGAACCTATTTTAAAAATTTATTAGAAAAAAAAACTAATATTTGAAACATTTAGTAATTTTATTTTATAAAATAATATAAATATTTTAATTCATAGTGTAAAAATTATCTTAGGGTCAATTTTTGGGATTTTTCAGAAATGTTTCATATTTGCATGAATAGTTAAAAATACTGCATTTTAATAGAAAATACCTCTTAATTTAATAATATAATATATTTAGTTATATTTTAATTTTTTTTAATGTATATTTATTTCAATTATAATTCTATTAATCCAAATTATTTCATTTTAATCAAATACCTTTTGAAATTGAATATAAAAACTATATAAACTTTTGATCTTTTTTTACTTTAAAAATTCGCTTTTTGTGTTCATCTGTGGGATTATTTTTAAATTAATATATGCCCATAATGTGAATTCAATTTTGAATGATGGATTAAATATTTTTAATTGCAATAAATTATAAATTATAATAAGTGCAAATTATTTTTAGACAATAATTATTAGTGAAAACACTTAAAACTAATCATGATGATGAAGAGAAAAATGTGTATACTAAGGGACCAAATATTTATCATATGGGAAAAGTGACCAATAAAATTTCCCAAAAGACATTATTTGGAAATATTTAAACATTATTTATTATATTATTTATAATGGGATATTATTGGAGAGATGTTATTGTTTAAAAATTTTGGTGAAATTCTCTCTTTCATAAATTGACAACTTTCCCACATACATCCCTTAAAAAAAGACACCTCATCTTCCCTTACATTCATACTCTCAAAACCAATTGGTTTAGAAAATACCTGAAACAATAAAATCTAAAATGAATTTTTATAAACCTATAATAATTATTTTTCATGAATAAACAAACAAAAGATTACTTTTTTGCAAACCAATAGGTTATAACTGAAGAATAGGTAATGTTCATTAAATTTTTTTAGTATATTACTTCCTAAAAAACATCTAATTATTTTTATATTAATATTATATAATAAAATTAGTATATTGGAAATAATAATATGTTTTTATGTTAGGTTTATGGCCAAAAACCACACACACTTCCGTCAAAAGGGTTACAAAATCATTGTTTGTGAGTACGATAGACTTCCACTACACGAACCGACATCGTTTGTTTTTCCGTTACAACATTAAAATGTACGGAATAATGATGGGATTTACATATATATATATATATTATTTTTATTTTAATGATTTTATTAGTCATTTGGAAGTAATATATCTTACATGCTTTCATGCTTTCTATTTTTGGGAATAAAATAACGTCGTCTGTGTGTTCAACAAACTATTGCCTCTCAAAGAGATGTGATTCATAAAAAATTACATGGAATGTATTAAGGATGGTTCAATTAAAAATATTATATATATATATATATGACATAAAAATTATTTCGTAATGATAATATATCACATACTATTATTTCATTCAATATGATAAAAAATAGAAGCAACATTCATGCATATGCATGATCTATCAACACTATGAACAGTGTATTTCACATCCTATTTCTATGTTTTATAGATTATTATATATACATATATACTGAATATATATTATCTTTTCTATCATGGAAACAATTATTTATATGATTAAATTATTATTAATATAACATAACCAAAATTAAAATGAAACAAAACATATATAAAATCAAAGTGTTTTTTCCAAAAAATGTAACTATAACATGGAACTGTTAATAAATGAGTAATAAAAGGTCACATGAAAATAATATATTGTATGATAAAAAAGTATATGTTTCTTTAATATATATATATAAAAGACATAAATTTTTTATAAATGTGTTTTTAATTAGTAAAAAAGATTTCAAGAGTTAATGTGTGAGAATTCCATCTCACTTTTTACCTTTGTTAGACACCTGATATATTTATAAACTCTTTCTCCTATTTAGTGTATACACCTCAAATGAATTTATTTATGATTATTATAATTTATTTTATTGATATTTACATATCCATTTTATGGTCGCTCTTATATGGGGTTTATGGTTTTGAAGTTACCCAATCATTAAGGTAATTTTCTCTCAAATTTCCTTTGGTGAGAAAAATGTTTTGTTATGCACCAATATATGTTTACAAGGTGGATACACTATACATTTGACATATTACATAATATACTATATTACTTTCATGATATGTTAATATTCATTTAATTTTATTCTTTCATGGGGATTATGATTAATGTTACTAAAGTTATAAGTGTTTATTGACACTATCTCATCGTTTTAAAGATTGTTTATCAATATGGTTCCATTGATAAAATATTATGATGCATATATCAATAATTGTTATAAATGTTAATTTATCATGTTATTCATGATATATTTAGGTACTTTTATCATTTTACAACTCATTTATACTTAATATAATTAAGAAAAAACGTAAGAAAATTTTACTTTATTTTTCACTTCGGTCAGAAAGCTGTTTTCATTCAAAACCATGTTTTCTAAATATATTATCAGTAGTGTTTTATAAACATTTATAAATGATTGGTAAAAAAATTAAATCCATTTCATCTTTTAATTTTTTTCAATGTAATCTTCTTTTAATATTCTGATCAATGTACTTTTCTAAAAAATTTATAGTAGAAAATAATTGTTTGTTTAATATGCACACCACAATCGTATTTATCTACCCACATAAACATGATCTATTTAAGGATTATATTAAATATTTACAAGGTTTTTTTTAAAAAAAATAGTTTTTTAAAATATATATATATTCATTTTTTTTAATGTTACATTCAAATAAAAAGTGTTTCAAAAGATTTAATTTTTCAAAAATTGTTTTTCAAAGAAGAAAAGTTATTTTCCTCATTAAATGACTTAAATGAAAATTTAAAAATTATTTATCATCTATGATGAAATATACATGTGTTACTAATTACTTACTTGGGATATTATCCAATTGTTCCAATAATATTATTTCTCTAAATTGATGATGGTTTGATGGAATGATGTTTATGAAACCAATTTCTCTTCCAAGGGTTTCATGCTCTTGGAAGTCACCTCATTTCACAGGCTATGATATGATGAAATGATTATTAATGTTGTATATTTTCTAGAGGTTGTGATATGATGATTTGATTGTGATGCTCATTTCATTTCTCGGGTTACAATGTGATTATTGTTTTTTGATATTGTGGGTGATATAAATATAGTTTTTATTATTAAATGAGTGGGAACTATATATCCATCCAATTCATTGGGTAAAAATTTATATATCTCATTGGATATACATGGATGGAATAGGAAGTGTAGACAATATACAAATACAATTATATTATAAGGAGTGTACTCGATATAGAAATACTGGTCTACAACAAGGAGTGAAATCAATACAGTAATTGACATTGTCCGCTATGATGCCCTTGGAAGTGATCCTTGACCACTATAGAAATTATTACCTACACTTATGTGTATGAAATAAAATCATGTCTTATTCCAATGTTATGATCTCAAGGTTCATGTTCTTTGATTCCCTTATAATTCACATATTATGGACTACCAATATTTATTCCATTACTAATGAGTATTGTATTGATATAAATTTTATGGTTTTAAAATGTCTTGATCATGTTATCATACTGTTATATTCATGTTATTCATACTTATCACCCTTATTTACGCATAATAAACATTTTATCTGACAATTATTATCATTACTTTTACTAGGATATGAAGATTTGTATTATGTATGATATTTCTAAAAATGGCTAGTTTTGGTGAACATAGTGGGGGATGATGTAGCTCACATATGGATAAGTGTTTATGTTTCAATTTTTTTAAATGGAAAAAAACTTATACAATTTTTGGGAATTTTTCTTTGAAATTTAATAAATATTCCACAAAAAATGTAATTTATATGTATGTTAAGAACATGTCCCCATAATTGGTATAAAAACATAGGTTTATTTAACCATTGGAAACTATGATTAGATAAACAAAGGAAGATTACTAACCACTTTTATTATGATAAGTGTATGCATAAGTATTAATGTATAAGAAAATATCCTAAAATTTTGGTAATGTCTATAGTTAGTGGATTCAAAGATATTATATCCATGTCTAGACAATACATATTGATGTGTCTCTAATACATATATACATAGGTGTAATGAGCCTGTAAACACCATATTGAGCTAGAATCAATTGGTAACTACTACAAAAAAATAGGCCTTACTACACACGTGGTTTGACACTCCCATATGATATGAATAAGAAATTACCAAAAATTTTTGGAACCATTATAATGGATTTAAATAAATTATGACTATGAATGAACCTGGATATAGCTAAGTTGTTATAGGTTAAAAAATAAGGTGTCATGATTTAGATGTAAAAAATGTTGTTTTTTGTGATTATGGGGTTCTATAAATTGATTATTGTTTTTTACATGATTATTTTTGGTTTTAGAAGACGTCTTGGTACTAAAGGAACCGAGATAATGATGAGTACAATAGAAAATTTATGTTTTCCGACCAAATAATATTAATTTTTTGGGATCTTGAATAAAAAATATCATTTCTATGATCATAATTTTTTTTTCGAGAAATGAATAGTGAGTGATTTTCAAATGAATAAAAGAGAAACCACCATTATTTTGTTTCCTTCATGAGTCAACATCTAATTTTATTCAGAGGGTCCTTAGATCAAATACATTCTAAATAATGTATTTGTACCACTAAAAATATATTTTATGTTCTCTTGTGTTCAGAACATGGAACATCAATTTTAGTTTCTACTATTTGGTTGTGGAATCAGATTAATGGTGAAATCTTACCACAAATATGAGGCAATAGTCTGAAATTGACTACATGGATTTGGTTGGGTTGAAGAACATATTTTTCAATAGAAACATTCCATGTGTTATTAATATGAATATATAGGAGTCAAATTATATTAAATAAAAAGAATAATGAATTAGTCGGTGCTTATATATCTAATTTTACAAGACTTCTGAAGTACAATTCTGGTATTATCATCCAACAAGAATTTAATGTTGATCAATTCGTTAGTAGATTAAAACAATGTCTCTAAATATAATTATCCATGAGATACTTCGATATCTATGATGTTATTGTTTTCTGATCTATCATGGTTGAAATGGAGGTCAGAGATACATATCAATCTAATTGTTTTTACTAGTAATGTGAGATTGAAATCAAGGAAAATCAATGAACCATGGAGAAAAGAAGATGAGATTTTCTTTATGCTCTATGTGTGGGAAGAATCTTGGTGGAAATTGTATTAAGGGTGCAATTAAATGATAGATGTGTGGAATGGAAGGACATTGATAAATAGATTGTTAATGTGATAAAAAAAGTTATCTAAACATATAAAATAGAGAGAATTCTACATAGAATGAACCTCCCCCACTTCAGTTCTTCAAGTGTATAAAATAATGGCCATTATATTAAACAATGTCTGAATCTGATGGTTAATGATGATGATTGATATCATAAATATCTTAAGACATGGTAAATGGGGAAATCTCATAAAATCAATGTTTCTATTGAGTGTTTCGATAATATAATGGTGATGGGTACACTTACTATCCATTTTATAACAATTAATATCTTACATGACATGAGATTCATCCATTCCATAAAATATAAAAAAATTTAAGGGGATCAATATTCCATGAAATGATTAGATATATAATTACAAGTGAAACCCCCTAATGGTATGATGATCAAATATAAAATCTATGATTTATCCTTGATTGACATTGGTGGGAATGTACTTAATGCAATTCTTACCATTTATCTTCTGGTTGAATTTGATGACATCCTACGTATTTATTTTATTACTCTACATAAATATGAAAATAATTTTCAAGAAATGGATGTCATTTTTTATATTATAAACCAACCTATTTTAGTATATCAATTTGAAAATAAGTACGAACAGTCAGTGGAGATCACATACAATTTATAGGTATTAATTCCAGTTTAGTAGGGGCATTTATCTCATATGGTTAGGGGCAAACTTGAAATCAATGATATTTGAATTATTCGTGAAGTTTTTGATGAATTTTCATATTAGTTTCCTAGTATTCTCCAAAAAAATAAATTTGAGTTCTCAATAGAACCCATACATGGTTCCATACCAAATTCCTAGAATCCCTATTGTATGAATCCAATTGAGATGTATGAATTGAAAAAATACTCCTGGAAAATATTGACAAGGGATTCATTGGGATTAGTACCTGCCCACAAAGTGTACTAGTTCTTTTTTTCAAAAATAAACATTGATTTATGATACTCTTTATTGGTTATCGGGAGTTCAACAAGATCACGATATATAACAAGTATCTTCTCCCACATATTGAGGAATTATTTTATCAACTATATGGAGATCAATACATTTCAAAGACTGAACCTAGATTTGGATATCATAAATTGTTTGTTAAGATGGAGGGGATACCCAAGAAAACATTTCATTCAAGTGATGGAAATTATGAATATATATCGATTCCTTTCAGTCTAAATAATCACCCTATTGACTTCTGGGATTAAAAAAATATAGTGTATAGATATTACCTTGATCATTTTTTGGATGTTTTTATTGATGATATTATTATTGGTTCAATGTTATATGATGATCATGATGATCACTTGATAATTTTACTAAATAATACATGGAAGGATAAATAAAATGAAAGTTATACAAAGTGTTCATTTTGGATGTAAAAACATTCATTTTTTGCATTATATAATATCAGGAGAGGGTATATGAGTTAATCTATAAAAATGTAGGCTACTGAATGTTGTTTAATACCAATCTTGGTGACTAATATCCGATGTTTTAATTATTTATCTAGATATTATTGACATTTTATGGAGAATTTTTCACAACTATCTAATCCCCTGACCATGTTAAGTCATAAGGGGAAAATTTTCACAGGACTAATGAATATGAGGTAATTTTCAAGGAACTCAAGGGAATATTAGTCATTGCACCAATGCTTACATTACCCTATAGTGGAAAGGGGTTTGTAATATATAGTTATGAATCTGTGATGGGATTAGTATGTTTTCTTATATATAATGACATGGTTATTCCTATGTGTCAATACAATTGAAGATTCTGGAGCAACATTACCCAACTCATGATTTTTAGTTATTTGTAGTATTTTTCCATTATAGATATGGATTCATTATATTTATAGTGAAATGTGTGACATATATACCAATGATAATGTTTAAAGTATATATTTACATATAAGTAGTTGGACATGCACAAAATAATATGGTTGGATATGTTTAAAGATTATGTCTACTAAATACAATACCACCCAGGGAAAGTGAACAAGTTGGCCAAGGCTTTGAGTTTAATGGATCCTGGTATCCTACCCATGATAAGGATTAAAAAAGATCCAATATTTTTGTATTTTGAATAGATGGATTTGAAAATCCTAAAGGAAGGAGAAAAATATAATCTTTCACAATTTAATGTGGAACCATCTATCCATGTAACGATTAAAGAGGTGAAAAAGAATGATGTGGACCTAAAAAAGAAGGTTCACAATGTTCCTATATTTAACATTGATAATAAAAGAATGATAAGGTTTAGAAACTATGTTTTTGTTCCATATAAAGAATATTTTATAATGGATATGTTAGAGGATTCTCAATGTTATTTGTTCTTTACTCATATAGAATGTACAATGATGTATAAATATTGGAAGGAATACATCTGGTGGGATTGAATAAAGAGTGATATTGAAAATTTTGTATCCCGTTGATAAGTATGTCAAAAAGATAAGGCTAAAAGGAAAAATTCTAAGGGGATGTTGCATCCATTACCCATACCAAAATGGAAATGAGAGAACACGCACATTAATTTTGTCACTTAACTATGAAAAATTATTAAAGGGAATAATTCTATATGGATTTTCGTCGATTTCCTTACTATGTCAGCACACTTCAGCACTATCAATGTTGAATTATCTTTGGATCAACATTCTATTATATACCTTATGTAATTGGTAAGTTATAATGGAGTTCCACAATCTATTGTATCTGATCTGGATATGAGGTTTACCTCAATGTTTTGCGAGAGTCTCTAGTAATATTTTGATATGATGGTGAGTTTAATCACTGGATTTCATCATAAAAATGATGGTTAGTATGAAAGAAAATTTCAAACTATATAGAATATGATGAGATCTTATTATTGTTATTTCAATGGCAGTTGATATCAACAAAATCCTCAAGTTGAGTTTCATAAAACAATATCATTAACTCAAGAATTCAAATGGATCATTATGTGTCCTTATATGGAAATAAATGTACATTTGTAACATGCCGAAATAATATTGGAGATAAAATGATATTGATACCTAAGATAGATAATGAAATAACTGATAATGTTACCTCCATTCAGTAGTATATTAATGAATCTCAGAGCCAATATAAATTTATTTCTAATAACCCTTAGCCAGATCTAGAAGTTGACATTGTTTACAAGGATTTTATGATAATGTCTCCATGGAATACTAGTAATGAGATTTGTGAATAAAAGGAAACTAATACCTATTTATATCATACCCTTGGAAATTATTGTTTTTATGTAGATTGTATCCAATCACATGGAACATCCATAATACTTATCTCAGGTCCAGGATGTGCTACATATCTCTCTTGAGAGAGTACAAACCTGACCCTTCATATGTACTAAACTCAAAGTTCATACCACTAGAGCGTTATATTTCATACACGGAACAACTATTGGAGATTATAAACCCATATAGAGAAAGTTATACAAAACAAAACCACTCAAATAGTCAATGTTTAGGGGTGAAACCACCAGTTTGAAGAATATTTATGGGAACATGAGGATATAATTAGGAATAAGAATCCTCGTTATTTTTTTTATCAAAGAGATTAATTTCATGTGAAAATTGATTTTAAAGTGGGTAGAATGTAACACACATTTTTTTACATTTTTTTAAATAAATCAAATACCTTTGTTGGATTTCATATCACTCTACACAATTTTAGTCTTAAATTATAGGCAACACCTTGTTATTTATGAGCTTCACACAATAGTCCCTTATTGTGCATTACACGCGACACTGAGTATTAACCAAACAATGTTATATTATGAATAAAGTTATTTAATGAAAATTTTATAACCACGATGTAAAAATTATTAATTTAAATTGTAACTAAATTTTATAAATATTATGTTTTTATATAAATTAAACATATTGATAATGAATTACCAATTTTTAGTAAAGTCTTTGTTTGTTTTGGAAAAAAATATTTTCACAAAATAATTCATTTCCATGATTTTATTTGAATAATAATTAAATAAAATTCATAAAATAAAATTTGTTTTTGAATCCATAATGTGAAAATTATAATGGGGTGAAATTTTGGATTATTATTTTTGAAATGTTTCATATTTTAATGAATAGAGAAAATACTAAATATTAATTAATTCAACCTTTAATTTAATTTAAATATATAGTTAAATTATATTTTAATTTGGTTTTAATGTATATTTAGTTCAATTATATGTTTATTATTTCAATTTGTGTCATTGGAATCAATTCCATATTTACATTGAGTCTAATAACCTTTAAAAACTATGATATTTTTCCCTTTAAAACCCCACGTTCTCGACACGTTTGTGGGATTAATTTGAAATAAATTTATTCAAATTTTGGGAATTTAATTTGGAATAATTTATTCCTTATTTTGAATTAGAATAATTTATAATGTATAATATGTCTATAATAATTTTTCATCATATTTATTTGAGCTAATAGTATAAATTAGTATTAAATATTAGGAGGAAAACAAGTTTTCTAAGTGATTAAACATTTATTTTAAAGGAAAAATTACATTTATATTTTCCCCACACCCATTGGATTTCAACATATCAAATTTTTATATTATAGAATTTTTATTGGTCCTTATTTATGTTAATGGGAATGGAAAAATATTTTTGTAATTCTCTCCTTAAACAATTTCAATGTTTTCCACTCAAGTCTAATAAAAGGCCACCCCCAATTCTCTTCTCTTTAAATAATAAAAACAAATTTCTTAGGCCAATAAATAACCAAATAAGTTATCCAATTCAATACTTTAACCCTTTACGACTTAATTTCATAATTAATACATCCATGGAAGTCCTTTGGGGCGAACCAATAGGAGATACCCGATGAAGATGTAACATTCATCAATAATTTTTTTCTCAAACCAAATCCATTGTTTTTGTATATTTTTTATTTAATAACATAAGTATCCCCAATATATTAATATTTTTTATGTTATGGGTATGAACTAAAACCAAACATAGTTCCATTAAATGGGTTAGGAAGTTATTGTTCATGTGTATGACAGACTACAGCCTCACGACACCATGTCATTCATTTTTCCATTACAACCTATACAGGTTGGGAAGAACAATTGGAATAATTTATATATGTAATATTTATTATTTTTATGAATTCATTATTAATATTTAATATTTATATGATAATAACATGCATAAAATTTCTTAGGAATACGACAGTGTCTTTCGTGTGTGCGATGTACTACCGCCTCACGAAGTGTCGCGGTTCATTCATGACATAAAAGGAATGTATTAATACTGGGTATAATAAAAATATTAAATATATATGAAATGAAAATTACTTTTTAATGATAATATATCATATAATATTCTTTTATTCAATCTTAATATAAAATAGAAACAATTTTAATGCTTACATACAACCTACCATCTCCATTATTGATGTATCTCATTTCCAATTATTATCTTTTTTAGATTATTATAAATACATATATTATGAGAATTTAAGATATTTATATCACTATTATCATTATAAATATTTTTAAATGAATATTAAAGTAATATGAAAAAATATAGCAAATATAAGCATATATTAAAAACAATGCGGTTATTATATAAAATATTAATTTAACATGGACTTCATAATAGATAAGTAAAAAATATTTTAAGAAAATAATAAATGGTCTGATATAAATGTAAATTAATATGTTATATATTTATAATAGTATTATATTCATTATATTAGAAGGATGTAGGAGTACAATATTAGTTAACACTTGTGGTAAGAGATATATGTCACACTTTTTACTTTTGTAAGACATGTGCTATAATCAATACCTCTTTATCATATGTGGTATAAATACTACAAATGAATTTATTTTATTATTATTATACTAAAATTTATTTTCATTTTCATATCCATTTTAGTATGTCTAGTTCATAGGGTTTATGGTTCAAAAGATACCAAATTAGTAAGGGAATGTAGTTTCAATTTTACTTCATTGAGACACATGTTATGTTATGGACGTATATTCTTTCAAAAGGTGTATATACTTATCTATTGAAATGTTATATCATGAGTATTCATTATTTAATTATATTATAAAGTTCATATAAATTTATTATTTAATGGGTCTTCTAATACAAACAGACCAATTTTGTAAGAATTTATTTCAATAATGTCATCATTCATCGGGATTGCTTATGATTATGCTTCAAATGATGAAATATTTGTATCAATATCTCATTAATTATGATGAAATTTATTATCATCTAGTTATTCATGATATCTACAATCAATGGAACCATTTTCATACTATTTCTTAATTATGATAGTTAAGAAAACATTTTTAAGAAAATATGACATTATTTATCGCATTGGTTAGAAATATGTGTTTGTAAAAAACCATGTCTTTTAAAAATATTTACATAGTTGTTTTTTTATCCTTTTAGAAATATTTTTTTACATAAATATTCACCCATTACATCTTTAAATAAAATTTTTCCAGATTAAGGTTCTTGTCATTTTCTGATCGTGGATCCTTTCTAAACATTTCAAAGTGAAATGTTATTGTTCATTTGACATGTGCAACAAGTATATATTTAACCTCCCCCATGATAATTATTTAATTTATTATTCCATTTAATTTTTACTGTTATATTTTGGATAATTTTTTCCCTATTATTTTATAAATTCAATATTTTCAAATTCATTTTAAAATAAAAATATGATAAAAATGATTTATGTTTATAAATAAAATCAAAGTGGAAAAGATATTATCCTCAAGAATAATATTAGAGAATCCTTTAAAAACTATTTTCCATGTAATATGACATTAGTTGGTGTTAATAGTTCCTTTCTAGGGATTTTATTTAAGGGTACTATTAATATTCATTCTCTAAATAATTTAACTTTTAATGGCATGATGTTTATGAAACATGTTTCTCATCCATGGGATAGAAGCTTATTGAACCCACCTCTTTTGACATGTTATTGTATGATGAAGTGACTATGAAACATTTCACTTTTCCATAGGTTATAATATAATGAAATTTTTATTATACCCATTTCATTTCATGGGTAATGATATGATAAAATTTTATGATCTTATGGAACACATAATTATGGATTAAATTATTAGATGGTTGAGACCTGTATCTTCCACCAATGTATTGGGTAAATATGTATATATCCCATTAGATAGTCATGCATAGAACAGGAAGTGAAAGAACAACATTAATATATCATTTGAAAGAGGAGTGAAGATGGTATAGTAATACATGCTTTGAATGAAGTGTGACCTCAATATAGTATTGGGATTTTTCTATTATGAGGGACTTAGTGATGAGCCTTGACAAATATATAAATATTTTTCTATTCTTATGTGTATACAACAAATTCATATCTTATACTAATTTTATGCTCTCAAGGATCGTGTTCAATGATTCAATTTTGATTCATGTCAAATGAAATAATACAATTCCATTACTTATGATTATGATCTTCGATATAGAGGGTATGTTATTCATGTTTTATACTCATGTTTTCATACCCGTACTTTTATGTTATAATTAATATATATCCCTTTTTTACCCGTAATGATCACATGAGATCACCACTTCTTATGTTTTATATCCATTAGTTATTAATATAATCATTTTTTAAGATGTGTCTAATATTGGTTGTTATTATGAATAATGTAGTGTGAGATGATGTACCTCACTTATGGATCAGTGTTTTTGTATCCATATTTCAAAAAGCACTAAAATAATATAGTCTTTGGGTCTGTGTGTGTAATTTAATAAATTTTACTCATGAATGGTTTTATTGTTATGTATGTAAGTCCTAGTTATTATATATTAATCACCTCAAAAAATCAATAATAGATGGATACTGATATTTGTTAAGAAAATATTCATTTGCATGCAACACTAATGCTCTTCCTCTTCTCAAGAACCATTCCACTCATCCACCTAAGTGTAAGACACAATCATACACTCATTGAGGGAAACCACCAATTCACCCTCGTGATCTTTTCCCCCATATTATATCCCCATTAATATGTCTCACAAACATATTAGAGCTTCTCCTACTCAAGAGGCAGATCTTATCCTTAGTTTTAAGTCCTAGTCAATCATTCCCTCATTAATCATATCATACAATTAATTAATTAGTGAGTAGTTTCTAGGAAGCTTGTATGTAATCCCAAACTAATCATAATGGATCCCTATATTGCATTTTATAATTTTCAAATGGATATATTCCCTATGTTCTATATACTTTCAAAGGTGTAAATTCTATGAGAAACACATATTAGGGTTGCCCATGCATAAGCCCCATCAAATCCATTTTTCTCTCTCTTTCATGACATGAATTTACTTGTAATATTAGTTATAATAAAATATCAATATAATAATCACATGAAATTAAACTACACGTTAATATCTTAGTTAAATTATGTCAATTTACACAACAATATCCTAGTACCATGTTGTGAAACTGCATGACAACATCAAAGTAAAATGACATAAAACTACATAAAAACATTGTAGTTACAAAACATAAAACTACCTAATAATATATATTCTTACGATGAGAAATTTCATGAAAATGTTCAATATATATCTTATTCAACTGCACAATATGGTCCTATCACACTACCTTAAACAATATAACTCAAAATAAGTGGGTTGTGATTCTTGTTGACTAGGACACACCATGATTTTATTTTTGGTTCAAGCCTATAGTCTATTCATCATTGGGGATCCATATTCCTCATGTAATCAGTTATGTCCTTTCTCATCAGTCTAAATTCCATGTGACTAGATGCACCTATTCATTCAACCACTTTCTCAATGAGACACCCTATATTATCACATAAGACATTTTACCTATAATCCACAAATCGTTTCCTATACCACAATCCAATTGATCATATCTACACGGGGAAATATTACTCATGAAATAACATATGTACTTAGTCACTAGGACATGTTCCCCAAGAGTTTAGATATCCTTTCAATACAAATATCATCCCCAGTAACACTCCTCATGAGGTTATATTAGTCATGAGACTATATATTATTTAGTGGTTCGTATACATGCTATCCAAACCAACTTAATACCTCATGGGGCCATATTAAATACTATAAAAGCCGGTTCTCATTGAAATATGTTCTCTTTGAGGTCAAATAAAGTGGAATTCTAATCTGTACTTCCCACACCAACCAATTTTAGGCCTCTTTCTTCTATTATAATTTTCGTATTATATGTATAAATATAAAAGTAAGATCACATAGAACAGATTTGGGGAGGATTTTTTAATATATTTTAGATCAGTAGGAGTGACATGGTGTAGGAAATAACAACCTCATAAAAGGAATGGATGAGAAAGAACTCCCATCATATATTGAAACATGAATTCCAATAAATCATTAGTATATTCTAGTGATTTACTATATTTGGAAATATTACATGTGATATACTCAAATAATCCATTGTAGAAATGAATTGGGGTTTCTATTAGAAGTAATTGTTGAATCTGATATGAATACTTTGGCAATGAATGTGATCCATATAAAATTTTCCAATGTCTGATATTACACTATCAAGTTTCTTTTTTTATTCACACCAGGACCCCAAAATGCTTTCTAAAACTCCCATCAATCTAAAAAAATGTAATCCATGAATCATCATACAGATGATATGATATCTTCAAATTTTATGGTTATAATAGTTAAAAGGATCATGTGGCCAAATATGTTCTATCAATATTTATTGATAAACATTGTGGTCAAAGAATATTATTTTAATAGTTCTATACAAACATCAGAGGCAATTAATAATAGTCTATAAGAAATGATTTTTCATCGAACTTCCATTCAATGTTGAACTATAGATATGTAGATGGAACTATTACCCACCTCAAAGAACTTTAGTAGAATCTTCATGAAGTGTAGTGACATGCATCACCCTTATCCTATAGAGATAGATCAAGAGACCAACTAGAAACTCTCTATTGAATAATCTTTTACAAGGAGGGATCTTTTCACTAGATCTTACTATCATCAATTCGATGAAACACTAGTCCCTCTAAATTATTCTTAAGAGGTTTCCCTGGAGGCTCTAGTCCCTAACAGTCAGGCTAGGGAACCTAGGATGAAATCTCTACTAGGATAAAAAAATACCCTCTATAAAGAACATTATTATATCCCCATTAACTATGAGGTACAACATCAACACATCATAAAGTAAAATCAAAAGTAATCTCATATGCCACCTCATAATGTGTTTTCCTGCCAACATAATATGGGGATATAATAGGAACCATGTTGAAATATCCTAGTAACTACAAGGGTGAAATATCATATATTTTCACCCACTAGTAATGATTTTCATCATATTGTAACTAAAAATGGTGGAATATAGGAGGTTCATATCTTTAATAACAATAATATATGGATTATATTCCTATTCTGATGGGAAAAAATATTTCCAACATATTATAGGGGTTATTTAAGGGAACAATTATATCCCTACGTTCATCCTATAGTTTATTCATCAGATCTTGAGAGAAGTATCTAAGGAATCATTGTTTCAAATTCCAATAGAGAACATGAGGTATGTCTATATTTCTACTCCCACCACTTGAAATTATATCCAACATACTCTGTAGACTAATTAGAATGGGGCTTAAATTCCTAATCTAATTATATAGGTTGTTTGGTTTATTCTGTTGAGGTACAAATAATAGGACCAAGCACAATTCCCCTATCCAACTATAAATTTATAGAATGATCTAACAGTAACATCATGGGACAATCATATACCTTCAAATATTATAGGGAATTGTTGAAATAATTCATTATCTACTCTATAGAGGGATTATATCTAATACCCTAATTGAGGAATTAAATGACAAAGACATTATACTTAGAACATATTCCTTCTTGAGTGCATGAATATCACAATAATATTTTGGAAGAAGTTATCTGGGAATGGACTTATATTCCTGTCCACAGCTAGATGGAGAAAAAGTATATTTTCTAGTAGTTGAAAATGAACAACAATGATATATTCATATTCCTTACCATTCATACAATTAGTGAAATAATATTACAAAAAGCACACAATAAATTCATCATCATATTGTAATTACTGGTGGGCTATCATCTTTAGGGATCCCTATGAAATAAGGTTTTCACCAAGATCATGTTACTTCAATGACCAATTTTGCAACCCTGACCACCAATGCATAATAATATAGAAGGAATCATTTATGGAATCACCCATGTCAGAAACATGCTCAAATCACAACCCAAGTCAATGCTATAATCGTTTGGGACCTAAAATTACTGTCTCTATAAACACAATATTCATTTAAATCCTCGTAAAAATGTAAAGTATTTCTGATCATGGAGGTCCTGCCTAATGTACATACATAAAAATATTTTGATATCCTTCTGAGATTATCAAACACAAAATCCCTCTAAAATGGAAGATAATCCTCTACCATGAACGATCTTCTGATGTCATGTATGATAGAGGTCCTCCCTCTGTGTGGGAATAATGTTATTATGATGGTAAACCCCATAAAGGTTGTTATAACTTTGTCCATGGAAATCAACCCAATGGAATTTTCTATGAATTTACTCCCCAACATAAAATATAATATCAATAATAAGGTCTTTTAATTATTGAAGTCACTCTATGAGTTCACTTATATAGAGAAGTAGTTAGATGTTAATTCCGAACTACACAATGTTCCTCATCACTTAAACTGATACTTAAATTCATTCAAGGGACAATATAACAAAATAAACAAAATATATACCACCATTAGACCACTATTCCTTTGAAACAATTGTAGAAATATAAAATGAAATGTCTTTCTTTAATAAGGAGGTAGAAAAAAGGCCCTTATTGTTGGTACATGTCCTATAATCTCTCTCAAAGTATAATGATAATATCATTGTTAGATAGATGTAGCATGATGATAGTAATATAAAAATCATGTTCATACACACATAATTTCTCAAAATGATGTAATAAAAGAATTTAGAGATGAGTCGACACGTTATTTATGATAAATCTTTTGAGAAAGTCTACTCATTATAAATAATAACTAATGGAGTTATATGGAATATAAAATAAAAACCAAGTAAATAGATGTATTTTTTCACAAAAAAACACCACTTATCCACCCTCTCCAGAACCCAGAAACCAAAGCCATGGTGGTGATGCAAAGACCTCAAATAACCTTATCTCAGTGGCATGAAGACGGTTTCCATATATGTATGGATTCTCCATATGATTCCCATATTAATGTGTTGGGATAATATTTATCCTCAAAGTATTCATACATTTCTGGATATCCTAGTTCATATGGGATAACAATATATATCTTTATAACCAATGGCCAAGAATTAAATTTGGGATTTTGTTCTTCCCGATTGGTTAGTCCAATGGAATTCTATTACTCCCAAGGAATGAAGAGAGCATAGATGGTAAGAGCGGTCCACTGATATGATCTTACTAGATATATGAATGAATGTTGAGAGGGTTTCCCATATCTAGAAGGAAAATCCCTCACAAATTTGAATGACCATCAATGGAAGATGACTGAGATCTAGAAAAGCAACTACACCTAGATTATCCTCTATTAAAGGATCTAAAATTAAAAAAATACTACAATATATACTAAATTAACATAATTTTGGTAGTTTTCTTTTCCCACAAGGAAAACGGTTTTTACAACCATGAAACCTCATGAAATTAAATCCACACTACATTAAAGACATCAGGTTGGAGGAATAAGATAAACCCTAGCCTATTGAATTGTAAGAATTTATATTAAATCATCCTTATCATAGAATAAGATCCATATTCTCTATTTAGTGAGAAGCTATGTATGGAGAAACGGTCGCGTAGTTCATTCCCCTATGTGACTGGTCTCCTCTATTAGTGGAATTGTTGGAGAATGTAATGAAAGACACTATTAAGGTTATCATCCATTAAGGATTGAATCATATTATTTATAAGAACCATAATTAGAAAGGTTATAATGGGAAAGAAAATTCTACGAGAGATTATAACCCACCCTATGAAATATTCTCTAGTAGTGCAGAATCCACTTACTATCGTAAAAAGGATGTTAAAATGATTTGATCCACATTTTATGATTCAACTAATTTAATCAGAATTAACCTCAATAATTATTCCAAGAAATAAAATATAGAGTATGATCGTGATGAATAAAAATCCACCCAAGACACAGTTCATATTGAATAAGAAGCTGGTTAGGCCTAAAATTATAAACATTCTTAATACATCAAATCTCTTCCAAATACCAAGTTACTAGCCATTGTTTACGCCTTAGAAAAAGATAAATGGAATATTTTTTCTACATATAACTACATCCCATTACCCATGGAAGATAAATATCTTTATATTATGGAAATATTCACCTCATTTGAGTCTGATATATATTATTTTAATTGAATCAATGTCGAACCGCACATGAGAAATATTACTACTGAGTATAATTATTTTGTAAGAACCAATGTCTCCCCTCAAGTATAAATCCAAATAGAAGGAAATAATAAAATAATAATTGATGAATATAACCTCCCAGTTGGGTCTTGATTCAAAAACATTATTTATCTAAACTGGGTGGTAGAAAAATACCATGGATTTTCTCTACAAGGATAGTAAACACCACTATACTCGGTTGGCTTCCCCAGGCCAACCCTGACTACAAATCCACTATTTTCTTGGGTAATCCAACATTACCAAGTTATTCATATTGATAACACCATAGAATCATATTATGTTATATTTAAATCAAAAATACTATAAAAAATTATGTTTATAACCACATAGATAGAGGATATGGAGAGATAACCCATGTTGGTACATTTGTGGATAAAGTCATTAATAAGTTTGGTTGAAACCACACCTATTCGATATTTTTAAACCCCACATTCTCATTCGTCAATTTAAAGGGTGACCAAGAGAAACATATAAGACATTTTTTTTCTATATGTTGCCCCATGATAGGAATTATAGAGTAAAAATAGGTAGATAAATTAATCATCTTAATTCAGAAACTAGAAGGAATCACATTTTTTTGATATAAAACATTTAATGAAAGGTTCTATACATGCTAGGAGGATCTTAAATAAAAATTCATTTAATAGTTCAACTCAATTCTATTAAATAAACGAATAAATGAATAGTCAAATTGAAAACAACATGAAAATGTGATGGTGACAAACATCAATTCTAGGTGTAAAGGGTAACTTATTACCATTATTTAAAACCCCATAAGGGAAAACTATTAGACATATTCATTGAAAATATCTATGATAATCTATAAAAATTATTGGATTATATAAAATACCACATTTTATTTTTAGATTTTTCATATTTGAAACTAGGAATAGATTATTCCATCCAATATAATTAGAATAAGTCTCAACTAACAACATTGGACAATGGAATGTTGGTCGAGAAATTAGAAAAGTTACTATTATTATTTACCCAATACAAATATTGGACCCAGTATCCAAACATCAGAGTAACACTTGGATCCTCCCATGAAATTAAAACATTGAGAACAACCACTCAATTATTGGTGTAATGAGCATAGACACTCACCATTTTTTGATTAGAAGAATTTTTTTTATTACAAAATAACGAGTCTTGTAGTACTTCATCATAGAAATTTAAAATAATATAATCTTGTTCATGGATCCCTTAAAAACTGATGATGCATGTGTGTGTGGATACCTTGATTACTATCCCTTTTACTAGAAGATGAGGGAAAATAACCAATAGTGTTTCATCTCCACTTATATACTCCAGAAGAATTCTTATTCCCGAAAGAAAAAATAAAGAAATCCTATGACATAAGTGACTCACATTTCTATTGTCCTATCAAAAATACAAGGATAATTGTCGCAAGTCCTATAAAATCTATTCAAAAACAAAATGACTAGATTTATAGGAAATCATTTTGTTTAGGATGAACCATAATCAGGGAAGAACAAAATTGTCTATTTTAGACCCCACCATCCCATGTTATACCAGAGGATAAAATTTTATTCTATCATCCATCCAAGTGCCGAAATTATCAAAAAATATGAAAAAATATCACCAGAGTCTATACTTTTTCTCAATCCTATTAATAAATTGGTATACTTATTACATCCATCATTGGGATGATTGGAACCATCCCACTAAACAAGTAAACAAAAACTACCCACCAAATGGTACCATTATAGGATCAAGAATCTCTACATACTTCTTTGAATTCTATACACTTGAAAGATCCCTTTTCCGATGAAGAGGATATGCATGAACTTGAGATCCCTAACCATATTTAGAGAAGGGGGTAATAAAGGATGAAAAGGTTTGGTAGGAAGTGGACTTATAAGGCAATGAAATTCAGGAAAGGTTCATGCCTATGAAATATATGATTAATAAACCCATATATAGGTTCTTCAATGAGATTAGAAGGAGTACAAAATTTACCCTGAGTCATCGCATGTCCATTCAAATTTGATTATTTATTAGGAACAACTAAATAACATGAAATTGTGAGACTATTATCGGATCATATGGTAAAAATATTATCCTAACCTTCTTGATATGAAAATTTTGTCTAATGTTGGATTGGAAATGGAAACCTCATCACATGAAACCTTAACCACAAAACCTCAAGCTATAGAAAAACCATATAGTGAAAAAGTTTCCCTCTAGAATTAAAGTATGAATAAATGAAGTATATTTCCATTTTATAGATAATAATACATTTCATATGTGTTTCATCTCTCAACAGAACTTTGAGAAGCACTTATTAATTCCATCTTAAGACCTCATGAGTTTTAGAATAAAGTCACCATGGATGAATTATATAATGTAGAGATTAGTTCTACTGATGGCTATACTACAATATCATTTTTAAGAAAACGTTCTAGAGATGATAATATGATAGAATATGAGTCCATTTTATATATCTAGATTTTTTTATGATATGTAAATCCATAAATCCACCATTTATAATGGGTTCAGAATCATCCTCATCCCATTATAAACCCTCCTTTCCCTAGGATATATTTAGGATAATTTATCTACCTCGTGAAAAAAGATTCAAGGATATAATAAATTTGAGTATAATAAACATGAGAGGATTATTCTTATATCCTAGCATGGTGAGCTCATATACATCATTTAATTGTTGGTAGTTTTCTTGAACATGACCTTAAATGTCTTTTGGGGATGGTTGTACCTCTATCAATATGCAATAGAGCCCTTATAATACCCCTAGTTCCTTAAATACTCTATCAATGGAATATTTATAGTGTTTCATGGTGAATTGTTACCCATTTAATCATGTGGTTAAAAATATATAGTAACCTAGATCTATAAAAGGGAGAATAAAAATTTTATGATATATAATTCCCTCTAATTAATCACTGCCAATAGTTTGGAACTAGATCCTGTCAACTCGTTCTATAAACAGGGAAATGACTGTGTAGTAACTATTAATAAGATATATATAATAACTATATATTTAGACAATTGCAAGATAATATAGGTCCTGATTAATGGTATGAATATCTAATCACAATCCTATCATATGCTGCCCATGAAAGAACCTTCTTAGAGTATATTCAACAGATGACATATAAGGTAACCATTCTATATATGTGAATCAGAAGTTCTCCTCATAGACTTTTTGTGAGGATTGACCTGAACAATATTCTTACTTTAGATCCAAGTATAATCAATCAAATTATCTTTAATCCTCTTATAAGTAGAAGGTCACATGTCATTGGTAGTGTTTCTACATTTCTCATGATATCAGAATAATACATATATCCTAACTATGATGAGGAGGAATATGATTGTTTTAAAAATAATAATTCAAATAATAAAAAAATCCCTTATTATCTTTAAGACCAAATATGATCCCAAAATCATCTTTAGATCAAAAGATAACTCCACATCACCCACATATTCTGATAATTCAATCATAACACGTCCAAAATTCCTGGAGTTTTTCTCCTATTTTCCCATAAGATTACAGTGGAGAGGCTGAAGAACATATCCAATATTTCATTTGAAATGATTCCCCAAAATTAACACTATTTGGGTCTAGAAATTCATTCTCTTCATTCACGAAAGATAATAATGTTCCATTACATTTAATATATCCATCAATACCCATTCATCCCATACATTTAATGATATTAAGATGGATGAGGAGGACGAGGAGGATATTTGTTTTTCCCAATAATTATTTAAGGAAGAAATATCTACTACTTTTAATAATCACTAATAAGTGAATCTAGGGATAAATGATGATCCATGGCCCACATTAAATAATGTTTCAATGACTCATGAGGAGCAAGAGATGTACATGTTAATCTTGAATTATTGTTGGGAAGAATTTTCCTAAAAATACATAGTGATTATATGACATTATCCCAAAATAGAAACTCATAATTTAATTATTCCAATGGATAACAATGGCTTTAAATAAGTTGATAGTAGGATGCATACTACACATACTTCTAAGGTAGAAAGAGAAGATGACCGGATTATTAAATAAAAAATCATTCATGAAGTTCAATACCTAAAATGTATTACCTATATAATCCCCTTCTAAAATAACAATAGTAAAATAATAGATTTCATAGACTTTTGGGACCTCAACAGACATTTTTCAGTAGATGATATCTGAATCTTGATTATAGAGATTATGATCAATGAGATAATGTAATTCCATTTTATTTAATTCATGTAATTTTAATTGGGATATAATCAAATCTTGATAACCCATGATGAAGATGAGGCCATTAATTTCTAGGTACCCTAAGGGGAATATTGTTATCATGTGATTCATGTTGTCTAGAAAAATGATGGCACTCCCATGAAATACCACATGCACAATAACCTCAATCAATTCCCATGTAAAATGGAAAAAACTATGATGATGACCTCATGGTTAAGTCTCAATAGTGGTTTGATCACATTTCTGACCATTAGATAGTGTTTAAGGGGCTATGATAACAAAATATGAAAAAAAATCCCATGAAATGTTATTTTTGGGTAGATTCAAAAATGTTTATCATCTTTATGAAATGTCATCATGTTATAAAAGTTGATTTTGATAGAAAAACACCATTACTCAAAACTCCACAACCTCTAAATATTAAATGGTCGAGGGAATTTCAATGGAAAATTTATTATATGAGGTTCTTCAATCTCAATATTACCAGTAGATTATTATCCAACATGAGGTTAATAAATAAATAGGTTACCTACCAGGGGGATGATAGTTTCTAGGAATCCTTCAATTATCTCAAGAAGTACCTCATACACATAAAATTGTTGATTCCACCGATGGAAGTGGACCCCCTCTCCATTTTTCAAAACAATAGAGAGATCACATAGTTATATTCTCAGATTGAAGAGTGAAACAAGGATAGAAAATTAGTATCTACTATAATAGTATGAAAATGTTGGATACTGAGACTCAACAATAAGATATCTGGAAGAGTTTACATGCCTTAAACTAGGTATTTTAGAAGATATGGATTTAATTGCAACACCATGAGGTCCGCCTAATGTCATTCATAAAACCACACAAATATATTATTGGCCACCAACTGTGAATATGATAACTAGAATGATGGGTGGTCATTCTATAAAATTTTATATCCATTTTGTGTCAAATAATTTGGAATAAATGGTAGGAATTAGAATATTTCAGTGTAGTAAACACTATCTACGACAAGTCATAATAGAATATTGAACATTCCGGTGATGTGGTTTTCTCAATCCGAGACACCCCTCAAATATGGGAGATGTATTTAGATATAGCCTACGTAAATCTAAAGTAAATTTGAATGGAGAAATCAAAGCTCTAGAATGTTCTTTTGAAGTTTTTATCATCTCTATTATAAATAATATTATATAAAAATTTTGGTTTTTAGAAGACCACACAAATAAATACTTAGAGTTGCAAGCTATTATTGCAAGCTTAGATCTACAGACATAGACCCCAATGTCCAGGTAGAACATCAAGGGTAATTTAGAGTTGGTGTTTAAATAAATATTTGTTTAATAATATATCATAATGGATGAGTCTTTTCATCTTCATGAATAGGTATGGAGGATTATAAAATACCCATCAAATAAGTTAATATTGTCTCTAATAACAAGTTTCTACAATTCATAAGTTAATGAATTGTATAATCTAGTTATAACTGTTATAGAACTAAACAAGGTTGAGACAATGAATAGCATCACACATCACATGGTGGTTTCCCCTTTATGAGACAAAGAAATGGAATAATGAAATAAAATAATAACCACTCCTAATATGGGTGAGATTAAACCCTTTCCAATGGAAACTACAAATTGAAGGAAGTATCCTATAATGGGATGGCTTCATAGTGGACTCCTCCCATTATATTTGGATAATAAAAAAAATATGAAGATGTGAAATATATTTTTTCTATTAAGGTAGCTTGGATTATTATAAAATTATTGAAAAATGAGGATTTTATCAAGTCCTCCTTAATTTCATTTAATTACTAGAATCTGTCGTTATTATGTATGATTATTATGTATAGACTGAAGGAACTCATCATTCTATGGAGAGAAACTCCCATAAAATCCAAACACTTGGTAATTTTTTAAAACCAATACATAATATTTTATATAATTCACTAGGAAATACCATCTTTTCTAAATACATTGAAATTTAATCAATAAAGTCATGGAGATACTATATACTATCAAATATTTTTTTCATTTATAATAGACTGTATTTATTCTAGTAGTATATATCCCCAAGGTATATAAAAGAAATTTATGTATATCCTTATTTCTAATAACTCTTACCTTAGTTAGTTTGATCCTGTATCACTGAAGGAATTCAACATGAAATTTTTCATTAGCTTAATGAAGGTAACAATCATTACTTAATTTGATGTATATCATACAACATTGATGGACAATGAAACTAATTTATAATATTTTGAGTTGAAAATTATGTATCAACATTATAATATTTAGTCCAATCAGCCATCCTACTCTCATGCAGGAGAGGGTGTATAGATTTAGGATTTGAATAAGATGTTCCCTAATATTCTTCATGAAATAATGGAAATGGTAAAAAATTATTATCCTGAAAATAATGAAAATTCATTGTGGGATAATCTCATGAATCTCGATAACTGTACAAAAGTGACCACTCATTAAATTATAAACAAGACACAGGTAGTCCTTGCTATTAATGTCCAGCATCCATCACTCTATGTTTCTATCTTCAAAAGGATCTGTGGATATGAATATTCTCCAAAAATATTGGATTATTTTCAATTTCTTAATTGGAAAAGGATTTATGGAATTCACAACCTATAAGTACATTAAATGGAGTTGAGTGAGTACTATGTCTAAAAATTTTCCTCTACTATTTTTTTATGGTGAACCGGTTATCATTATTAGAACACAAATGATGCCATATAAGAAGCCTCTACTTTTTTGACAAAAATTATGTGGGACATACATCATACATAAGGTATACTATAATGGTGGTTATTATATGATCAAAATGGATGGATAATACTTCACACCTCGAACCAATACAATGTTCCTCAAAAAGTAATTCACATAACATTGTTGTGGATTTATAATATTATGAACTGTAATTATTGAAACTGCATAATTGAGGTCCATTCTACATGAATTTAATCTTCTTAAAAATATTTCCTCAATGTACGATGTTTAAATTCATGGTCCTAGTCCTAGTTTCAAAACATAAAACTGAAAAACCCTTCATCAAAGTTCTATGATGTTATACTACATTATCTAAACATCAAGGTCACATACTGTTATATTTTATGTTTTTTGTACTTATTACATAATAAAAAATTACATATTATATCTTTGTCATCAAATTGTATCTTAAAATATCAATAGATATTAATTAGTCTTCTGACTGGAACTTATTTCTCACACAGAGCTTGACCCATGTGACCCTAGAGGCTCTTGATGATTACTCTATTTTACACGGTCGATATGAATCATGTTAAAAGGTATGGAACATAGTCCTTGTCACATGAAACAAAAATTCCCGAAAAAGGTCACTATGTATATCCTATTATACTATAGTAAAGGGATTTTTGGAGTTTTTCTCTTTATATGAGAGCCAACTATGTGGTGTGTATTTCATTCATTTAATCGTTGGATAGTAGTGATATAATGTGCCCCAATGTTATGAAAAAGGAGTGGTTTTATTCATATTCCAGAGTATATTTTATCATTACTATATCTAATATCCTAGGAATTCCCAAAACATCCTAGCAACATGATTACACATCCCAGTGTATGGTTTCATAATTCACATCGAGCCTTCTTACATCATATTCTACACTAAGATGGAGCATCACATATAATTAAAAAAATATATGGATTAATTCACATTACATCAGGATATATATTGATGTATATATCTCTTATATTAGTCCTAAAATATATTACAAACATAGGGATTTTTTTTGTATTAAGACCCTTTCTAAAAAATATTGGTTTTTCTCATTCCTTCTCTCACCAAGGCACACATTTCTATTCTATTCCATTGTAAATGTGTGAGATTCATACCAAGGGATTAATCATTATAAAAAATATATGTGGATTCACTCCTAATATTATGGTATATATAGTGAATCACAAATCTTTTCTCTCAGATGCATTCTGAAATTACAACCAAAACCACCCATATTGTCTCTGCATTTGGATCACTTTTGTGACTACTATATCATTCAAGATGTTAAATATCTTGGATAGGACCATTTATTGAATCATATATGCATTAGGTATGATTTTAATTTATTAAATAGGCCCCACTAAACATAGAGATCTCTATCCATGAACCCATGGTGAGGTAAAATGTCTTATATTTCTTCCCTGGTGTTTGGGTCTCCTAATATGCATAAAATTTGTCATTGGTCCTATATCTAGATGGAACAATATAGATGTCTGAGTAGTAAGAAAATAAATAATCCAATGCCTTCATAATTGTCGCGTGTTGTTAAATGGAACGACATATGGTCCATCGTATAAGAACATAAAATTACTAAGTGTATCCTACTCAGGAAGGATTGATATCTCTATATAAGTTCTAGATCTCTATAAGAATTTTGGATGCATAACCTTTCTAAGATTTAGAATAAATATTTAACCTCATGTGTAAGATATTGATCCATATAATATACTTTTTTATAAATATTTTCATCATTAAACAAATTCTATGTGATTATTTTCGTCCATAAAAGTACTCTGTCATAAAGATACTATGTATATAAGATTATATATATATAATTAGATTTTTTTCATTATGTGTTATGTTTTATCTATGTTACAACATAACTAAATGTCGTAAATAATGTTTCTCTCAACTGATGTGGTATTTACATTTTTTCTTGATGGCTTTTATTAAACCTCCATTTATAGGTTCCCATAATTTAACCATAAATAAAAGAACACCTTCATCCTTTTCTTATTACCATTAAATGCACAATTCATGTTTGATATGACATACCCTTAAACATCATTGAGTAGTCAATTATATATAACTTGATCATCCCATATGGGAGACAGATTCATATAATGGTCCATGACATACCTGACCCCACACTATGTTAAAATTCCACTCTATCCAAAAAATATGTAGTGCCCCCCCCAAATTCGTATGGGTTATGAATTAGTTTTTTTACTTGGGAAAACTAATTGGGTTCATTATATTATAAAATCCAAGTCAATATAATAGAATTTCCATCCATTACATTTGATATATATCATGGCACCAATGGTTATCATATAAGAATAACATGCGGTTCGATTCAATTTATATCAATATACACTATAACATATAAACTAAATATTTTAAACTCATCCATTATTAATAATTTATGTGCTTTAATTCATCATCCCTAGAGAACTTAATCTTATCCAGTTTAGGATTGGGACATTCTGAACCACACTATAATAATTTCATAAATTTATTCTATAAGTATTCGAGTTTCCATAAAACATTAACATATATCAGTAATGAGTGTATCTGTAACCATGGGAAACCTCTAATTAGTAATGATAGAAATTTTTTGAAATATTTATTCATAATAACATGAAAAACATGAATTCTATAGGTAAATTCCACTAAATTAATACACCACCTACAAAACCATAGTGTAAACTATCATTCAAATATTATTCACCATCATTCCATAGTATACAATTCCAATATTAAATCTCCTTTCAAATATATTAGGTCAGGGATCATAACATTCTCACATCACAATCAATGGTTTCTATGTTCTATTTCTCTTTGTTCCCTATCTTGGTTAATATATTATATCCCCATTCAAAATTTTCAATGAATTTTTACTTCAAATCTCATATGATCTATTTAAGACATTTCATTATTGTAGGTGGAACATCAATTCACATTGGAAATTACTTTTACCTTTATATGATAATAATTTCACTCTTTTTATCAGTCCAATAAGTTTTTCTATAAATTACATAAACCTCCCTCGAGGTTATCTACATTCATCGGTAGGGTTTTCATTCACATTAGGTCAAACTGTTTTCCATCATCAGGTAGACTACCACATTTTTTGTATCAGGTTAAAGATAAGTAGCAATAAATTTTAACCACTGGTTTTCCAGGTACTTTGACTAAAAAATAGTACACTCACCAGAGGTATCCTACACTAGTGGGGGGATTTTATTTACATCAAAATTATCATTCTATTATAACACAAACGATGTCACCCATTTGGCCTAAAATGTTCCTCTTTAACATTAGACCATTCTTTTCTCTAATAACTGTAAATATTAAAATATGTGAACTCCTCCATGATTTTTAATAATAATATCTAGAATTTTGTGCAATTTATATATTAACATTCCCTTATTTCATAGACTGACACACTTTTGGTTGATGCTATTTGAACATAATCTTTAGAAACATGTGGTCCATGAACCATGTCAACAAAATATGCACACCCCTTTCTAATGTAGTTCATATAATCCTTGGGGTTTTCCACTAATAAAAGATTTTTCAATGTTCTAGATATAAAATATCTATAATTTTCACATAAATATGAGGAAAATTACATTAAACATTGTTCATCTCCATTCAAAATTGATTGTACTTGCATTGGGAATCTAGTTTATATATGGTTTTACTAAACCCTCATTAATATGGAAATCCTTAACTCTTTATATATGTTTTATGGACTTAATAAAAAGAAAAAATTTGTATATTTCTATGTGATAGTAAATTATATCCCTTAATGCTCTAAATTTATGACCCAAAAATTAAAATTACAAATAAAAATGAAATAGATTCAGTCTTGATCGAACAAAAAACGTATAAAGGGAATTGTAAGAAAACATCAAGTCATCACCCAATATAATATCCCATTTATAAAATATAAAAATATTTATTGTGAATAGAATAATCCATAGACAATATAGGGCCTAATGTATAGCTCTATAAATATATATTCTATGTTCATTAGACTAACTAGTCCAATAAAAAGATAAGGAAATTCATTATCATAACCCTTTAAAACTTGTCATGACCCGTCCTCGGTGCCCGTGCCGTGACTACCCCAAGCCCACCTTCCAAAGGCCAGGGGCTGGCGACTGGCACCAAGGAGTAAATCCCAACAAAAGGGAAGGCATTGCCGTTGAAAAGTAAATAAGCACCACAGAGTAAGAAAGCAGAAAAGTAAACACTAAGTACAAACTGTAACAAGCTGTGCTGAAAGTAAAAGGGGCCGGAAATACAAGCCCAACTGTAAAGTACAACTGAAAGAGAAAAAACAGCAACTGAAAAGAAAAGCCGCAGCGTCAAGCCATCCTCTGGATGTCCCACTTGAAGGGTGGGTATAGATAGCCTCCACAGCTCCTCGGTCCAGCCGTCCGCTCCGAGTGCGTCCCGCCCAGTGGTCCACCTCCAGGTACCGTCCTGCTCCACACGCCTCCACCACGATCAGCGCTGTCCGTTTTCTGCAACCAACACAATGAAGTGCTGGCATAGCCCGTCCAGGGGTGAGTATAAGCTACTCAGTAGGGACCCCTAGACCCCCGAAGGACTCCCGAAATCCACAAAGGATAATCCAAAAAGGAAAGATACAATCACGAAATAACATCTGACACGGCTTAGGTATATGCCCATACATATACCAAGATCATCAATTCCTGATTAGCTCCAATGTCTGAGCCCAAGCACAACCCAGTCCACATAGGAAAGCAAACGTATACCCACACAGGATAGCTCAACACAATCCACAAGGGAGAGTAAACAAAAAATCCACATAGGAAAGCTCAACACAATCCACAAAGGAGAGTAAACATTAAATCCACACATGATAGCTCAACAAAATCCACAAATGAGAGTAACAAAAGATTCAGCTCACACAGGTATACTTCTTCAGATGACGATAAATATGATCACTGATCCATCTAAGTCGTCAGAACCACGAAGGATCAATAGGTATCTAACCCCCGCAATGACCCACACAGGATCGGGCCGACACAGGACCTGTAGTCGCTGGCTCACACAGAACCAATGAGCGCTGACCCACATAGGATCGGACCCACATAGGATCGGGCCCACACAGGACCTGTAGCACTGATGCACGTAGGATCGCTGAGTGATGTAGTCGTCGTAGTCCACTGAGGATCTCTGCACAGTCGTCGTCGCAGTCCACTGAAGATCTCTGCACGGTCGTCGTCGTCGAAGTAGCAGTCGCAGCCAGCTCTAGGGTTCCCGCACACAGCAAGCTCGTTCGGGAGGGTCCGCTCCACGAGCCGAGAGGCTGATACATCAACTGTCACAAAGTCTGAAGTTGATGTATCCAAAAGTTCCATATCATCAACAGGAACTCAACGTCGCAGACGGCGCGTCAATCGGACGCCTGGTCTGAGAGTTATTGGCTTTTTCGTCCCAGGGGCCCGGTTGGGTTTTAAGGAAAAACCAACCCGAACATACTCCACCTGCATCCAAACCTCGGGTGGAGTGAGCCAAAATATCTGTCTCACTTAGAGGAATTCAACAAACCTGATGGCACATCAATCGGACGTCCGTAGCTCAAGATATGAGCGTTTCTGCTCCGAGGACCCAGTTGGTTTCGTGTATGAACCAACACGGATGAACCCAAAGTATTCCAAAACCTTGAGTGTGATATACCGAAATGACCGTCTCGATCCAAGGATCGCGTTTCCGCTTACGGCGCGTCGTTCGGAGGCTCTTAGAACAAGTTACGGGAATTTGACCGAAAATGGTCCAAAGACGGGGGTTCCGGGCCCGGGCCGACCCGGTCAGACCCGGTCTGGCCCGGGAAGCCCGGCCCGGCATGGCCGGGCGACGCGGGGGGGAGTCGCCGCCCCCGCGTGACACCCCCGCGGCACCTGCATGGTGTTTCCCTAGACGACCCCAGCGACGCGGGGGGGGGGGAGCCGCCGCCCCCGCGTGACAACCCCGCGGCACCCGCGGGGTGTCGCCCTAGACAGCCGAACCCGCGCTGCCACGGGTCCGTTGGCCGCCGCCGCCATGGCGACCTCGTCCGGCGGTGCGCCGGGGCGCCACCGCTCCCGGCTGACGGCGCCGCCGGCGTGTTCCGCGGGCCACCGGAATCACTCCGGTGCTCCGATTCTGTTCCCGTCTACGCCACTGCTCCTCCTGGGACTCGTTCTTCACTGCGGAATCATCGATCTTCCGTTGCGGTACGTTCCGTCATCGCCCATCAAATCTGCCCAACAATGAAGAACAAAGGAAGGTTTTCGGGCCGTGTTCGTTTGGCCCGCACCCTCCACGTCAGAGATAAACAACGGGAGAAATATATTCCACACATGAATCAACAATTTTAATGGATTAAAATTGTACTTATTGTCTGGTTCTTCACTTTTAAAAGAAACGATCACGGGAAAAAGGAATTATTCACAACAACCCCTACCTCGTAGCCATCGTCGCACACACATTCTTTGCGGATTTGTTCGTCGCGGAAGGAGGGGATCTTCGCGTCGTCGCGGAAGGGCGTCGCGTCGTCGCAGAATCCGGCGTTGAGTCGGCGAACTCAACGGACCAAGAAAAAACAGATTTAATTTAATTATATAAATTAAATCTGTGTTTGGTTAAAAAAACACAAGGGATATTTAAGTGAATTCTGAAGTCTCTTACCTCAAATAGCTGATCGAAGATTCATTGCGGAGGAAGAGACGTCGCGGAAGAACATTGCAGGAAGGGAACGTCGGCGTCGCGGAACACGGCGTCGCGTCGTCGACTTCCACGGGTTCGGCGTTCTTCGTCGGAGGCCGGTGTTCTTCGTGTTCTTCGCATTCTTCGCGTTCTTTACATTCTTCGCGAAGGAGGATGAAGGCTCAAGAACTCTGACAAAACCTCTCAACGAGTAATCCTCCAAAAAGACTTGTTGGTCTTATTTTATTATTACGCCAACAAACGAAAAAGGTAAGTAACGACCCATCAATTCGTTGAATTAATTCAACGAAAGAAACCGCCCATTTAATTCAACAAATAAACCGCCCAATTAAATGGTGCGTTAAGGATTTAAGAAAACGTGTCAGTTGACTTTCATAATGACGGGTTTTCGCGGGTGCGTTACTTAGCGGAAAGAAACGGCGAGGCTCGTGTGGGCCCCACCTCAAAAAAATCATACCAAGGGGGTAGGATATTTCTGGATAGCACCCTATCCATTTTAACTCAGTTTAAGTGGCTTTCAAGTGGATTAAGTGAAATAATATAAAGTTGTCGTAAAATTATTTTATTTCTTAACTTTAAGCCCGAAAAATTAAAAACCACACCCGAGAAAATGAAACTCTGGAAGAGGCGTTTCTAAGCGAATACCGGTGCTGCGATTTAATCGGTGCCCTCAGAATTCGATTCCGGGCACCGGTTGAAAAGTTAGAAAAACCCACTCGTCCGTTCACTGAACGTACCCAAGCCAAATTTTGGAAAATGATTCTGGGCACACCGGGCCTCGGAATCAGGTGCCGTCAGAAACTGCACTCTTGTAAAATTCCAAAGAAAATTAAGAAAAAAATTTCCTTGAAATTTACGGGTATTTACATTACTCCCACCTCAGGGATTTACGTCCCCATAAAGATACATCATAAACTAGGGAAACAAATGTGGGTACTGAGCATGAATCTGAGCCTGCCGCTCCCATGTGCTCTCCTGGAGGTTCCTGTGTTGACATCTGATGCGCACAAGAGGAATCGATCGCCCACGTAGGACCCGCTCTTGTCGATCCTCTATCTCCACCAGGACCTCCTCAAAAGTCGCCCCATCATCCACGTCTATCTCCCCATGGTCAATGATGTGCAACGGGTCGATCACGTATCTCCTCAGCTGAGATACGTGGAAGAGGTCGTGCACCCGGTGCAACTGAGGTGGTAGAGCCAGGCGATAAGCCACCACGCCAATCCTGCTGAGGACTTGGAAAGGCCCGATGAAGCGTGGAGACAACTTGCCGCCTCGACCAAATCTCTGCAAACCACGTCGAGGTGAGACACACAATAAGACGTGTTCGCCATCCTCGAACTCTAGTGGCCTCCGCCTCCTGTCAGCATATGACTTCTGTCGGCTATGAGCTATCCTCATCCACTCCTGGATGACCTGGACCTTCTCTGTCGTGGCCCGAACCATCTCTGGTCCCACAAGTGTTGACTCCCCAGGGTCTGTCCAGCACAAAGGAGATCTACAAGGCCTGCCATACAACGCCTCATATGGTGTCACCCGATGGTGGAGTGGTAGCTTTTGTTGTACGCGAACTCCACCAAGGGTAGGTGGTCCTCCCAGCTGTGACCAAAGTCGAGGACACATGCGCGGAGCATGTCCTCGAGAGTCTGAATGGTCCTCTCCATCTGACCATCCTTCTAAGGGTGAAAGGCGGTGCTTAGATGTAGCTGCGTCCCGAACGCCTCCTGCAACCCCTTCAAAAGCTGGGAAGTAAAGCGAGCGTCCCGATCGGAGACGATAGTCGATGGCACACCGTGAAGCCATACAATCTCTTGAATGTAGAGACGCCCCAAGCTCTCCACTGAGCCCTGCTCTCGGATGGGTAAGAAGTGTTCCGACTTGGTGAGTCGGTCAACAATCACCCAAATGGAGCCGTGACCTCTGGAAGTGCATGGGAGTCCAGTCACGAAGTCCATAGATATCTCGTCCCACTTCCACTCCGGGACCTCCAAGGGCTGTACCAAGCCTACTAGTACCTGATGCTCCGCCTTCACCTGCTGGCAGGTGAGGCACCGCGAAATGAACTCTGCCACATCCTTCTTCATGCCCGGCCACCAGTGTTGTCGCCTGAGATCCTTGTACATCTTCTCCACTCCAGGAAGTACCGCCAAAGGAGAAGTATGAAACTCTCTCAGCACCTCCTCTCGTAAAGCGATTGGTACCAGGGTATGTCCTCTGAAAAGGACTTCGTGATCTCCTCCAAGGGAGAAACCATCAGGTGCATGTCCCGAGGATATCTGTGCACGCCGTGTCTCACAGTCAGTGTCCCCACACTGAGCCTCTATGACCCGCTGTAGAAGTGGAGGAGAGACGGTGAGAGATTGAAGGAAGGCTGCTCCTTCTCTATCCACAAAGGATATTTGCAAAGCGGCTAGCTGCTCTGTCGCCTCCTCAAGTAGTTGGATGCCCGTCCTCCTACTGAGGGCATCGGCTACTATGTTCCCCTTCCCAGGTGTATAGTCTATCTCAAAGTCATAGTCCTGGAGGAACTCAAGCCATCGCCACTGTCTCAGGTTCAGGTCCTTTTGAGAGAAGATGTACCTGAGACTCTGGTGGTTAGAAAAGAATGTAAAGCGCTCGCCCATCAGATAGTGCCGCCATGTCTTCAGAGCAAAGACCACTGCTTCTAACTCCAGGTCATGGGTAGCGTAGTTCTGCTCATGCGGCCTCAACTAATGTGATCCATAGGAAATCACGACCCTCTCCTGCATCAGGACACACCCGAGTCCGGTCCCTGATGCATCGCAGTAGACTACGTATCCAACTCCCTCCTCAGGCAACCTCAAGATAGGTGCGCTGGTCAATCTATGCCTCAGCTCCTGAAAGCTCTGCTGACATCTGTCTGACCACACAAAGGGTTTCCCCTTCTTCTTCCAAGATGAGAGTGGCGCCGCAACTCTAGAGAAGTCCAGCACAAATCTCTGATAGTATCCGGCTAGGCCCAAGAAACTCTGCACCTTTGTCATGCTCCTGGGTGGCTCCCAAGCTAGAACTGCCTCGATCTTCACGGGGTCCACTGCAACTCCCACCTCATAAATGACATTCCCCAAGAAGTGGACCTCACGTAACCAGAACTGGAACTTCGAGAGCTTTCCATAAATTTGGTGCTCTCGGAGTGTGTCTAGTACAACCCGCAAGTGGTAGGCGTGCTCCTCCTCCGTGGTCGAGTAAACCAAAATGTCGTCGATGAAGACCACGACAAATCGATCAATGTATGGATGGAAGATTCTGTTCATGAGGCTCATTAACACTGCTGGAGCGTTGGTTATGCCGAAAGGCATAACCAAGAACTCATAGTGGCCATAACGACACCTGAAGGCCGTCTTCTGCACATCCTCGTCTCGAACTCTGAGCTGATGATAGTCTGACCTGAGGTCTATCTTAGAGAACCACCATGCTCCCTTGACCTGATCAAAGAGGTCATCAATCCTCGGTAGCTGATACTTGTTCCTCACTATCACCAGGTTCAGGCGACGATAATCAACACACAGTCGCAAGCTCTCGTCTGCCTTCTTGGCGAATAATATCGGCGAAGCCCAGGGTGAAACACTAGGTCGGATGAACCCCTTGCCCTGCAAGTCCTCCAACTGTACCCGTAGCTCTAGAAGCTCAGCGGGGGCCATCCGATATGCTGGAGTGGATATCGAGGCTGTCTCGGGGTACATATCAATGTAAAATTATACCTCTCTGCGAGGAGGTAGCCCTGGAACGTCATCGGGAAAGACGTCTGCATACTGATCCACCACTGCAGGAAAAATAGGACTCTGCACGTCAACTTCTCCAAGGATGAGGCTAGCCAACTGATGAGTGATGGGCTTCCCTCTCCTATGTGTGAGTCCATCCTGTGTTGCGAAGGCTCCCTTCTCGTCGGTGAAGGTGAACCTGCTCCCATCGGTGCGCACACATCGCACCTTGCGCCTAATGCAGTCAATATGTGCATGGACCGTAGATACCCAATCCATGCCCAAGATGACATCGTAAGGCCTCGACGCCGCTACAAGAAGATCCCAGCCGATGCTCTCGCCTCCTAGAGTAAGCTCACACATCCGACACCAGTGCGTAATCGTCGAGTCTGCTCCCGTAAGAGTCTCTAGCCGTATGGATCGAGCCAACGGCTCTGTCGGAATCTCCGAGCTCTGAACAAGGGCAGCGGCTATGAAAGAGTGACTCGCTCCTGTGTCTATAAGAACTACAACAAGGGTGGAATAGACATAGATCGTACCTCGAATCATCTCTAGCGTGTCGTGGTCATAGGCCTCTGCTGCCTGGAGCTGTGGCTGTCTCTGCCTGCCAGCTCCCTGTGGTCGGGGCGGACCTCTTGGTGGTGGTGGTGGTGGCAGAGCCTCAAAGCGTTGCCCACCACCTGCTGCTCGGCCAGCTCCTCTGCCTCATCTGCCTCCTCCCTGCGGACTGCCACGGTTGACCCTCTGCCTCTGCCTGGGTGGCCCCTCCACCGTCTGCTGCTCCTCGGTACAGCGGGTTGGGCAGTCACGAGCCATGTGGCCCTGCCCGCCGCACGCGTAGCACTTCCTGCCTCTCGGAAGACTGGCCCCACGCTGTGTGCCCCGCACTGCTGAGGCAGCGTCCTGAGGTCATCTGCTGGAAGGTCTGGTCTTCCTGGAACTCTGAGTCATCCGTCGGCTACCAGCTGCCGAAGAATCTGCTACCTACCGCCCTGCGGTAGGTCTCGCTGTGGACTCATCCAGAAAGCTCTCGATCAGAAGGGCTCGCTCTAGCACTCCTGCCTGGGTCGGGATGCCGAGGGAGATCAGCGATGCCCTGATCTCGTGTCTCAAACCCTGCTCGAAATTCTGGGCCCGGAAGAAGGGGTCCCGTACCATGTCTGTCGAGTAGCAAGAAAGGTCGGTGAACCTCGCCGCGTACTGGGCGACCGTCAAGCTGCCCTGCCGCAGCTGAAGAAGCTCTTGGATGTGCACCGCACGGAGGGTGGCCGGGACGAAATCTGAGCGGAAGAGGCTCTCGATGTCCATTCAGATGATAGATGCCTCATCGTGTACCTGGAGCATCATGCTTCACCATCGTCCTGCTGCTGCATGCAGTAGGCTCACCGCGAGGATCACCATGAGGTCTGCTGGTGTCCTCACTAGCCTGAAAACTCGGACGACCGCCTCCAGCCAGTCCTCGGCTGCCTGGGGGTCCGTCTCCACATGGAACCTGGGTGGTCACTGGCTCTGGAACTCGTGCAGAGCTCCGAGGTGTCGTGCATCGTCAGCGGTCGGTGCTGGAAGCATCGGTGGCTCGGCGGGTAAAGGCACCGCCGGTGCCTCTGCTGTCAACGAGCCATGTACCGAGGCCTCGTCGCTCGGCGGGCTTTCGTCGCGAACTACTCTCAGAACCCTAGCTGGCTGCCATCGTGAGGCCATCCTGAAAAGGAAACAAGTGTGCCACGGTCAGAACAATATACCTGGTGAGTTGACACAAGTAATCACAAGGAAAACTTGAAACACACATGCAATCAATGTTTTCTTGCATTAAGTCGGAAATCAGAAGTCAGGGTCCTGGTGTACGAATACGTCGGCCGCCGCACCAACACTGGACTCCCTAGACTGATAACCACACCCAATATGATAAACAATATTGCTTCGCATAGAAGAAAGATCAGAGTCTGCGGTAGAACCGACCACCTCTGATACCAATTTGTCACGACCCGTCCTCGGGGCCCGTGCCGTGACTACCCCAAGCCCGCCTTCCAAAGGCCAGGGGCTGGCGACTAGCACCAAGGCATAAATCCCAACAAAAGGGAAGGCATTTCCTTTGAAAAGTAAACAAGCACCACAGAGTAAGAAAGCGGAAAATTAAACACTAAGTAAAAACTGTTACAAGCTGTGCTGAAAGTAAAAGGGGCCGGAAATACAAGCCCAACTGTAAAGTACAACTGAAAGGGAAAAACAGCAACTGAAAAGAAAAGCCGCAGCATCGAGTCGTCCTCTGGAAGTCCCACCTGAAGGGTGGGTACAGATAGCCTCCACAGCACCTCGGTCCAGCCGTCCGCTCTGAGTGCACCCCACCCAGTGGTCCACCTCCAGGTACTGTCCTGCTCCACACGCCTCCACCACGATCAGCGTTGTCCGTCGTCTGCAACCAACACAACGAAGTGCGGGCATATCCCATGCAGGGGTGAGTATAAGCTACTCAGTAGGAACCCCAAGACCCCCGATGGTCTCCCTAAATCCACAAAATATAATACAGAAAGGAAAGATACAATCACGAAGTAACATCTGACACAGCTTAGGTATATGCCCATACATATACCTAAGTCATCAATTCCCGATTGGCTCCAATGTCCAAGCCCAAGCACAACCCAGTCCACACAGGAAAGCAAACGTATACCCACACTGGATAGCTCAACACAATCCACAAGGGAGAGTAAATAGTAAATCCACACAGGATATCTCAACACAATCCACAAAGGGGAGTAAACAGTAAATCCGCACAGGATAGCTCAACACAATCCACAAAGGACAGTAACACAAGATTTAGCTCACACAGGTATACTTCTTCGAATGACGATAAAGATGATCACTGATCCATCTAAGTCTTCGGACCCACGAAGGATCGATAGGTAACTAACCCCCGCAATGACCCACACAGGATCGAGCCCACACAGGACCTGTAGGCGCTGGCTCACACAGAACCGCTGAGCGCTGACCCACACAGGATCGGACCCACACAGGATCGGGCCCACACAGGACCTGTAGCACTGATCCACGTAGGATCGCTGAGTGCTGTAGTCATCGCAGTCCACTGAGGATTTCTGCACAGTCGTCGTCGCAGTCCACTGAGGATCTCTGCACGGTCGTCGTCGTCGAAGTAGCAGTCGCAGCCAGCTCTAGGGTTCCCGCACACAGCAAGCTCGTTCGGGAGGGTCCGCTCTACGAGCCGAGAGGCTGATACATCAACTGTCACAAAGTCCGAAGTTGATGTATCCAAAACTTCCATATCGTCAACAGGAACTCAACGTCACAGACGGTGAGTCAATCGGACGCCCGGTCTGAGAGTTATTGGCTTTTTGTCCCAGGGGCCCGGTTGGTTTTTAAGGAAAAACCAACCCAACCGTACTCCACCTGCGTCCAAACCTCGGGCGGAGTGAGCCAAAAGATCCATCTCACTTAGATAAATTCAACAAAGCTGACGGCACATCAATCGGACGTCCGTAGATCAAGATATTAGTGTATCCGCTCCGAGGGCCCGGTTGGTTTCGTGTACGAACCAACCCGGCCGAACCCAAAGTATTCTGAAACCTTCAGTGCGATATACCGAAACGACCGTCTCGATCCAAGGATCTCGTTGCTGCTGACGGCGCGTCGTTCGGAGGACCATAGCTCAAGTTACAGGAATTTGACCGAAAATGGTCCGAAGACGGGGGGTCCGGGCCCGGGCCGACCCGGTCCGGCCCAGCCAGGGTGCGGCCCGGCCGGTCGGACCGGCCTGGCTCGTCTAGCCCGGCCCGGCTCGGCCGAGCGGCCGAGCGACGCGGGGGGGAGCCGCCGCCCCCGCGTGACACACCCGAGGCACCTGCGGGGTGTCGCCCTGGAAGACCCGAGCGACGCGGGGGGGAGCCGCCGCCCCCGCGTGACAACCCCGTGGCACCCGCGGGGTGTGGCCCTGGACAGCCGGACCCGCGCGTCCGCGGGTCCGTTGGCCGCCGCCGTCGCGACTTTAGCCGCCGCGCCGGCGACCTGCGCCGCCGGCGTGTTCCGCGGGACACCAGAATCGCTCTGGTGGTCCGATTCTGTTCCCGTATGCGCCGATGCTCCTCCCGGGACTCGTTCTTCACTGCGGAATCATCGAACTTCCGTTGCGGCACGTTCCGTCATCGCCCGTCAAATCCGCCCAACAAAGAAAAATGACTGAAGGTTGTCGGGCCATGTTCGTTTGGCCCACACCCTCCGCGTTAGAGATAAACAACGGGACAAATATATTCAACACATGAATCAAAAATTTTAATGGATTAAAATTGTTCTTATTGTCCGGTTCTTCACTTTTAAAAGAAACGATCATGGGAAAAAGTAATTATTCACAACAACCCCTACCTCGTAGTCGTCGTCGTACGCACGTTCTTCGCGGATTTGTTCGTCGCGGAAGGCGGGGATCATCGCGTCGTCGCGGAAGGGTGTCGCGTCGTCGCGGAATCCGGCGTTGAGTCGGTGAACTCAACGGACCAAGAAACAACAGATTTAATTTAATTATATAAAATTAAATCCGTGTTTTGTTAAAAAAACACAAGGAAGATTTAAGAGAATTCCGAAGTCTCTTACCTCAAACAGCTGATCGAAGATTCGTTGCGGAGGAAGAGACGTCGTAGAAGAATGTTGCAGGAAGGGAACGTCGGCGTCGCAGAACACGGCGTCGCGTCGTCGACTTCCACGGGTTCGGCGTTCTTCGTCGGAGGCCGGCATTCTTCTTGTTCTTCGTGTTCTTCGCGTTCTTCGCGTTCTTCGCGTTCTTCGCGTTCTTCGCGTTCTTCGCGAAGGAGGATGAAGGCTCAAGAACTCTGACAAAACCTCTCAACGCGTAATCTTCCAAAAAGACTTGTTGGTCTTATTTTTTTATTACGCCAAAAAACGAAAAAGGTAAGTAATGACCCATCAATTCGTTGAATTAATTCAATGAAAGAAACTGCCCATTTAATTCACGAAATAAACCGCCCAATTAAATGGAGCGTTAAGGATTTAAGAAAATGTGTCAGTTGACTTTCATAATGACGGGTTTTCGCGGGTGCGTTACTTAGCGGAAAGAAAAAGCGGGGCTCATGCGGGCCCCACCTCACAAATATCCTACCAAGGGGGTAGGATATTTCTGGATAGCACCCTATCCGTTTTAACTATGTTTATGTGGCTTTCAAGTGGCTTAAGTGAAATAAAATAAAGTTGTCGTAAAATTATTTTATTTCTTAACATTAAGCCCGAAAAATTAAAAACCACACCCGAGAAAACGCAACTCCGGAAGAGGCATTTCTAAGAGAATATCAGCGCTGCGATTTCATCGGTGCCCTCAGAATTCAATTTCGGGCACCGGTTCAAAAGTTAGAAAAACCCACTCGTCCGTTCACTGAACGTACCCGAGCCAAACTTCGGAAAATGATTCCGGGCACACCGGGCCTCGGAATCAGGTGCCTTCAGAAACTGCGCTCTTGTAAAATTCCAAATAAAATTAAGAAAAAAATTTCCTTGAAATTTAAGGGTCTTTACAAAACTAATATGTGTTCACTAAAGGGGTGTGTAACATTAAGTGTTCTGAAACCCATCATGAGTTCCCTTTTATCCATAAACATAGTCTATTAAACGAATAATTGAATCATTGAAAATCTATAATGGATATCAGAAATGAGTGTATCCAAATCTAAGGGACAACTCATCTTAGTAAATTTCATTGATGCCTCCATATGTTTTATCGCATAAAACTAGAGAAATTTTTATTATAAGGTAATGTTCATAAAATCTATTTATTCCCTTGAAACAGTAAAAAACCAATCATTTGAATTTGTTCAGTGATCATCTGTTGTATACATATACAATTATATCATACTCGTATTTAGATGTTTTGAGATGTGATTAAAAAATTCAACAGTATCAAACCACTCAAGTAGATTTTGTTACCCTCTTTATTATTCATCCTTGAATTGAAATAATGTTTAATGTATGATATTAAATTAAATTATTTAACTATTACTGGTCCTTAATTCATGATAATAATCCACATTACATCGTGGTCCATGCATCATAAACATAAAACTTCTTTTTCTTATCCATGGGTTGATTTACATTACTCTAAAAGGGCTCTCCATTCACATATTTCGTTTACTTATCCTAATTATATATATCATATCACTTATTGGTAAAAAATTAAATAATATAAACTATATAAAACATTATTATGAGCACTATATCCTCAAATAATTTGTATCATTCTCTGGGTTAGTCTTAATTCATGACGTCAGATCCTCTATTCAAATACTTTTTATTCCACCCAAGTTTCAATATAGATGTAACACCCCAAGCTTCTACGGTACGCTTCTCTTTGAATAATGTGATAGCGTGTGTTGTACGCAACACCGAATTCTAACACACCATAACTAATCAAACTAGCCGTTATGAATAGTAACACCTACTTTTTGAAATTATATATTTTTTATATTTGAAAATGGACTTCATTTTTGGATTCGGAATATCGAATTTAGCCTAAGGTGAAATTTTGGTACATTTCGGATAACTTTCATATTTTGATGAATAGTGAAAATTACTAAATTTTAATTAAAAACAACTTTTTTAATCAAAATAATTAATAGTGATAAATTATGAATTTGAGTGGTTTTAAAGTATATTTAGAATATATTTTTACCATTTAATATAATGATGGTCATTGGACATAATTTTACAATTAAACCGAACATAAACAAGTGTCAATCTTTTGATAGTTATTATCTCTTAAAAACACGCTTTTTGTTTTGACAGTGGGAATTAATTTTAAATTAATTTCTGCCAATTCTGTGTTTTGAATATAGGAAAATGGATTCCATATTTGGAATCAGGATTTTCAAATTGTGTAAATAGGTAACTTTTATTTTTAGACATTTTGAATAATTACTGCGGTAAATATTTTATTTACCATGGTTAAGGGTAAATCCGGTAAATAAGGGTTAAACAAAATAATATTATAATAATACTAAATTACCCTAAAAAGTGTCTTAACCCTATTGGTTGATACATGGTCGACCATGGGAATCTTTGGGTCTATTTTGGGACCCCATGGATCCACTTGTAAGTGATAATGACACTTTATTTTAATTTAGTTAAAATGAATACAAAAATGACACAAGCATATATCTTTTAGAACGACAATTGTTACATAGGGTTATATATGTTGGATTATAGATTATAAATATTCATTAGAAAGCTAAAAAGATTTCCTACATAATGATATTTTATTTATAATTTTTAGACGTTAAATAATTTATTTTATATATGACACAATGATGATGCAGTAATTGCTATAATAGTGAAAAATTAAAATAATTGATATTATAAATACCCAAATAAATATAATATGAAACTTTTAATGAATTAAACTAATTTTCTAGGATAATATGATATATTAGGATTGATTTAATTGACTTTTTTCGAAGTAATCAATCTATTATGAGTTTCACAAAAATCAACTATTGAATAGTGTCAAAATTGACATAAAAGAGTTCTTAAACAAATATTATATTATTAATTGATATTAAATTCCTAAAAATCTATGGTTCGGCCAATAGACTTATATCATGATAGGTTCATCATTAATGTACCACTTGGGGGTCACTTGGATGTATATAGTAAGTTTATTAACCATATTATATAAAAATACAAAGAGACATTGTAAAAGTGAAACTAATTAACTTAGAGTTAATACTTAAAGATAAGGTTAATATAAGTACCCAAACCTGTCAAAATTCTATTGGATGAGTGGTTTTCTACCTATCCCCACCTTAACCTTTGAATAATCAACTTTGGAGCCATTAGAAACCGAATATGAATTTATTATAAATTAATATTTCTAGCTTTTCCAAAGGTGCCCCTCACCCCTCTTATAAAAGGGCACTCCTCCTTCTCATTTCTTCACACCTTCAAAGCCTTTTGGTTCGGCAAAACTCTGCCCAAATACTCTCCCAACATCCCTCACTACAACCTAGAGGCCTTAGTTTGATCAGAAAGCCAACCTAAGGAGCCCTTTTGATCAAATCAAAAGGAATAACCCGAAGAAGAGGTAATGATTTCACCACCCTTCTCCAAGTTCATTTCTTCTTCCACTTCTTCTTCCTTTGTTCTTACCATTCTAAAATAATAACTCCAGTATCTCACATATACTGTGATGTTATTATAAATATGGTACAATCATATTCAGTATTCTATCCACCCTTTGAATAACATGTCACCATACGTGCGTACGTACGGCTTACCGTCTCCACGTCGTGGTGTAATTGTTATTCAATATAATATTATTTGGATGGGTATAATAATGATGTGTAACTCATGTAAATAATAAATATAACATGTTAATGATTCTGTATATATGATATACCATCCATTTATATATTATTTTAATATCAAAATAATGATATTGTCAATCGTGCGTACGTACGGACTACTGTCTCCACGAACGCGATGAGATTCATTCTCCATCGTATCCATTCAAGTATAATTATCATTTGATGATTTAAAAATGATGTTTAAGGACTGGATATCATTCTGGATATGAATAAGATACAACAACCATGGCTTATATAACAAAACATATAAAAGAAAATGAGTAAGTTAACTCCCGAAACGACGATAATTCTAAGATATTATTAACAAATCAATGTTAAAAGATCATATATGATATCATATTAATATATATGATTCTTGTATAATTTAATAACAACTATTTCACCATTATACAGGAGGTTAACCTACCCCAACCAAGGAAAAGTACAAGGTAAGGGTTATTTCACAATCTCTTCATTATCCGAGGTTGTTTATACGTAATAATCTACTGGGATCTCTTTATCATCCACATCCATGTTTCTTAAAAATATATTTCAAAACATTTTTACTATTTACTAAAATATTAGTTAAAGTCATTTATACCCTTTTTGACTTTTATAAGTGGTTTATAAAGGAATCTTTCCGTCATTTTCAAAACAAGGTCCTTTTTAACCTTTTCGACAGAATTGAGGTAAGAATGTTTTTTTAACTTATACGGCGGGTGCGGTTATTTTACGCCGTTATAAAATCATCAAAGCTTTCCTTACAAGCTTATAAGAATATTTTCAAAGAAAATGTTTTATTTTATATGGATCTTAAATGATTTCAAAATAAAAGGATATATTTCTTTAAAAAGAATTTTGATTTCATCTATGTCAACATCCTTTGATGGATTTTAAGATTATTTGAAGTTGATTTATTATGATACAAAACTTCTATATTGTATTGAAGGTTTTGTGATATGTTTGACTATGGATGTGCTATTTTTATACCATTCATAGTTTATGGTGAAATTATTGACATTTCGTATGCTAGTTTTAATACGAATGTTTATGTTATGTTTAAACCTTTTCATATGGGAATGCATTGGACTTAATAAGTGACGAGTGGAGCCCGCTATAGCTCCTCGATGCATCGGTAGGTCTCATGAGACAAACTAGTGTCTTGGAACAAGGCCTTGAAAAAATCTTATTTGTAGTCTTGGCACGAGGCCTTGACTATGTGGTTATGATATTCTGGCATTATGCATTCCAACATTATGAAAGTGGTTATTGATTTTTGCATGTGATTATTCGATTAGTAGAATATCCATGTGAATAAGTAAATGGAATTATTTCATTTTTACTTTTTCCATACTATGTTGAAGTTCAAGTTTAAAAGGCTTTTGTTTTAGTAATGCATTGCCTTAAATGTTTATTCTTATTTATGAAAGTTTCCGCCATATTGTTATCCTTACTGGGCATTTGAGCTCACCCCTTTTCTATGTTTTATTTTTCCCAGGATGTGAAGAAGTAAGATATGAATGACCTGCAGGGATTTTATGAGGGGTTAATAGTGTGGATTGTGGAAACATTATGTTGTTGTATTAGTTTTTCATTTTATGACGTAATGTAAAACTTATGTATATATCTAGTGTTTCCAAGGCTACTAAACCAATCGGTCTTTTGAGTTTTGATCTTTCTTGTGATCATGCCAATGTTATGTAATAATGCACCGACTCTGGGTAACTAGGGTCGGGGCGTTACAGTTGGTATCATAGGAAGTTTAGTACAAACCTTGGAAGCTAGATTTAGATAAACTCTAATTAGATCATGTAGACCTAAGATGAACTTTGAGGATTAGTATAGAAGAACTTCCTAGAATTTTGGTATTGTAGAGATTTTGTGAGTTTTCTGAGCAATACATCCCTGTCTGGATACGAGTAGGTAGAGGCGGCTCTGGCACAGATGTACCTAGGGGTAAAACCCGAAAACACCGCTTTGAGCTAGACTCGAACGGGAACTGGTGCACGACAACGGGCCTTGCTGCACTCTTGGTTACGACACTCCCAGGGGATATGCTTAGGATAACTCTCTTTTTCTTTACAAATCATTATGAAGGGTTTATGAGTATATACTTCCTCAAAGAAAACATTTTTATGATTATGGATTATATCCATAAATAGTTCAATTTATGTTAAGTGTTTTATAAGTATGGGATTATGTATTTTGATTCATAAACTGATCTAGTTTATGCCATTATTTAGAAATGGCGCCTAGTGGAAGAAATGGAAACCGTATCAATGCACGCACTCCATGTAGGGATTGTCCTCCTGCTCAAGATAATTATAGTGGGGCTGGTGATGCAACTGGTGCCGATCAGCTAATCACCATACTGGGACAACTTACTCAGGTTATGAATAATAACCTTACCCGTATGGAGCACCCTGATCCGCAGCGTGGAGGATCAATGTTAGATCGATTCATGAGGCAACAACCACCAACGTTCAATGGGAGTACAAATCCCTTAGTAGCTGAGCAATGGATAAATTCCCTAGAGAAAATATTTCAGGCTTTGGGGAGCTGTGAAAGGGAAAAAGTTATCATGGCAGTTTACCGCCTCACTGGAGATGCTGATCAATGGTGTTTATTGATTCAAAACATGAAGGAAGATGATGAAGTATCAAATATGGAATGGAGGGAATTCAAAGATCTGTTTTTAGAAAAATACTTCCCTCACGACCATTGAGCGGATATGGAAAGGCAATTTCTGAGTCTGAGACAAAAGGAGGATGAGAATGTCACAATGTATGAGGCTAACTTTACAAGGTTAGCGAGGTATGCTGGAGATTATATTCGCAACCCAAGAAGTAAGATTGATCGTTTCTTTGATGGGTTAAAACCATTTCTCCGTCGAGCATTAGTCTCACAATCCTTTTCATCGTACGAAGACATTGTCTCATGTGCTATCAAGACCGAAAAAGAATTCTCTATGTCTTATGAATTTAAAGCAAAGCAAGAGAAGAAGAGACCTGCTGATCAATCTGGGAATGGAAATAAGGGGAAGAAGGGAAAGGTTGAATATCCATCTTTTGGTAAATGCGGGAAGAAACATCCTGGTACTTGCTTGAAGGGAATGGGAGTCTGTTACAAGTGTGGTGAAAAAGGCCACCAAGCTCATGATTGCATGGGGAAGAAGGAAGCTACCAACGTTCAGTGCTATAATTGCAGGGAGATGGGGCATTATGCAAATTCATGTCCTAAGCGTCAGGAGAACTTACCTCAGAAAAGGCCAAGGGATCAAGGCCAGGCTTATGCTATCACTACTGCTGAGGTAGAAGCTCCGAAAGACGTGGTGGCAGGTAATTTAATGGTTTCCTCAAGTTTAGCAAATGCATTATTTGATTCTGGATCATCGCATTGTTTCATATCTTCCCATTTTGCTAAGAAAATTAGATATTTCCAATTTGATTTAATAAGGGAGTTGTCAGTTAAAACTCCTAAGGGAAGTATCTTTGCAACAAAGTTTTGTGAATCAGTACCCATTAGAGCACATAAATTTTCTTTATCTGCTGATCTCATCGTCATACCTATGATTGAGTTTGATATAATCCTCGGTATGGACTGGCTTTCGGACTATGATGCAAAGATTTATTGTAAGAAGAAATAGGTTACGATTCTTGATGATAATGATAAGGAACACCTTATTTTTAAAGCAGAATCGTCACCACCTAATTCTTATTTAGATCCACCCCTAGTAGCTCAACTTAATTCAATTATTGGGGAGGAAGAGAATGAAATAACTGTCGGTGAGGAAAGGAATGTTCAAATAGAGTATGTACCTGTTGTGAAAGAATTTGTAGATGTATTTCCGGAAGATTTACCTGGACATCCTCCAGAACGAGAAGTTGAGTTTTCCATTGATTTGATTCCTGGATCAAGGCCTATATCGAAGACCCCTTATAGAATGGCCACTGTAGAGTTAGTCGAACTAAAGAAACAACTAGAGGAATTGAGTAATAAGGGATTTATTCGCACTAGTGTTTCTCCATGGGGATCCCCTGTTCTTTTTGTTAAAAAGAAAGATGGATATATGAGTTTATGTATCGACTACAGGGAGATCAATGCTATAACGATAAAGAACAAGTATCCCCTACCTCGTATTGATGATTTATTTGACCAACTGCATGGAGCTCAATACTTTTCAAAGATTGACCTTCGATCTGGATACCATCAGTTGTGTGTGAAGAAGGAAGACATTTCGAAAACAGCATTTCGAACCAGGTACGGGCATTACGAGTTTACTGTAATGCCGTTTGGATTGACTAATGCACCCTCTGTATTCATGGATCTGATGAATAGAGTTTTCAAGGAGTATCTCGATTAATTTGTGGTTGTATTTATTGATGATATCTTGGTATACTCCAAAACCTACGAAGATCATGAAAATCACTTGCGCATTATCTTGAAGACTCTGAGGAGGCATGAATTATATGGGAAGTTTAGCAAGTGTGAATTCTGGCTTCAGGAGATTTCTTTTCTTGGCCATATTGTCTCTAAAGATGGAATCTCTGTTGATCCTTCTAAGGCCAAGGCAATCCAAGAATGGCCAGCACCAACGAGTATAACTGAGGTACGTAGTTTTATTGGTTTGGTAGGTTATTATCGACGTTTCGTCCAGAATTTTGCCCGATTGGCTAACCCATTAACGAAGCTCACACGTAAAGGGGTTAAATTTGTTTGGACAAAAGAGTGTGAAGATTGTTTCGAAGAACTGAAGAGAAGATTAGTCAATGCTCTTATATTGACTCTACCATCGGGGAATGATGGGTTCGTTATTTATAGTGATGCATCGAAGAAAGGACTTGGCTGTGTCCTTATGCAGAATGATAGAGTTATTGCCTATGCATCACGACAGTTGAAAATTCATGAACAAAACTATCCTACTCTTGATCTTGAGTTAGCAGCTGTGATCTTTGCTTTGAAGATATAGAGGCACTACCTCTATGGTGAAAAATGTGAGATTTATACTGATCACAAGAGTTTGAAGTATATTTTCTCACAAAAAGAACTCAACATGAGGCAAAGGAGATGGCTTGAATTACTCAAGGATTATGATTGTACGATACACTACCACCCGGGGAAGGAAAACAAGGTGGCAGATGCTTTGAGTAGAAAAGATCATGGAGTTTTGAACAATATGAGAATTGAAAGGGATCCAATTTTCATGGATCTAGTGAAGATGGACATGGGAATAACCAGGGAAGGTGAAACATCAATGCTTTTTCAAATGGTTTCCAAACCATCTTTACTAGAAAGGATTAAGAGTTCTCAGACCGATGATGAAGAATTTCAGATGAAGATTAAAGCTGTGAATGATGGGAGATTGAGAGACTTTGTGTATGAAGATGGAATTTTGAAATTCGGGAAGAGACTTTGTGTTCCCGATTTACCTGATCGAAAAAGGGAATTGCTGGATGATGCTCATAGTTCCAATTTCTCTATACACCCTGGGAGCACAAAAATGTATAGAGATTTGAAGGAACATTTTTTGTGGGACAACATGAAGAGGGAGATTGCTGATTTTGTGTCAAGATGTACGGTTTGTCAACAAGTGAAAGCTGGAAGGCAACAGCCTGGAGGAGTCATGCAACCTCTTCCCATACCGGAGTGGAAATGGGACAATATTACGATGGACTTTGTCATGGGGCTACCAAAGACTCCTAGAAGGAATGATGCAATATGGGTTATTGTTGATCGTCTTACCAAGTCAGCACATTTTCTTGCTATAAGAGAAGATCTACCCCTGGAACGTCTAGCAAGACTATATATTAATGAAGTTGTGAGACTTCATGGAGTACCCTTATCAATTGTTTCTGATCGTGATCCCCGTTTTACTTCAAGATTCTGGAAAAGTCTTCAGAAATCCCTGGATACTGAACTTCATTTGAGCACTGCTTACCACCCTCAGACAGATGGACAATCAGAACGGACTATTCAAACCTTAGAAGACATGTTTAGATCTTGCTCACTTGACTTTCAGGGTATGTGGGATCAATATTTACCTCTGGTAGAATTTTCCTATAACAATAGCTTCCATTCGAGTATTCAGATGGCACCATATGAAGCGTTATATGGAAAGAGATGTCGTACACCAATCTGTTGGGATGACATCGGTGAAAGAAAACTTGTAGGTCCAGAACTGGTGGAGGAAACGATGGAAAAGGTGAAGGTAATCCAAAATCACATCAGAGCAGCTCAAAATAGGCAGAAGAGCTATACCGATAATCGAAGGAAGGATTTGGAATTTCAAGTCGGTGATCATGTTTTCCTGAAGGTATCTCCGTGGAAGGGAGTCATACGTTTTGGTAAGAAAGTTAAATTGAGTCCCAGGTACAGCGGACCTTTCGAAATTCTAGAACGAATTGGGGTTGTAGCTTACCGATTGGCAATGCCGCCAAGTCTCTCCAAAGTTCACGATGTGTTCCACGTATCTCTGTTGAGGAAATACATGTCTGACCCAACTCATGTACTCACCTATGAGGAATTAGAACTGGAACCCGATCTGTCTTATTGTGAAGAGCCCGTCAAGATTCTTGATACAAGAGAACAAGTACTGAGAAACCGGACGACGCGTCTGGTAAAAGTTTTGTGGAGAAATCATAAGATGGAAGAGCCAACATGGGAACCCGAGGAACTTATGATGAAGAACCACCCGAGTCTTTTTATGCAGTAATAACCTAGAAATTGCGAGGACGCAATTATTTTAAGGAGGGGAGAATGTAACACCCCAAGCTTCTACGGTACGCTTCTCTTTGAATAATGTGATAGCATGTGTTGTACGCAACACCGAGTTCTAACACACCATAACTAATCAAACTAGCCGTTATGAATAGTAACACCTACTTTTTGAAATTATATATATTTTATATTTGAAAATGGACTTAATTTTTGGATTCAGAATATCGAATTTAGCCTAAGGTGAAATTTTGGTACATTTCAGATAACTTTCATATTTTGATGAATAGTGAAAATTACTAAATTTTAATTAAAAACAACTTTTTTAATCAAAATAATTAATAGTGATAAATTATGAATTTGAGTGGTTTTAAAGTATATTTAGAATATATTTTTACCATTTAATATAATGTTTGTAATTGGACATAATTTTACAATTAAACCGAACATAAACAAGTGTCAATCTTTTGATAGTTATTATCTCTTAAAAACACGCTTTTTGTTTTGACAGCGGGAATTAATTTTAAATTAATTTCTGCCACTTCTGTGTTTTGAATTTAGGAAAATGGATTCCATATTTGGAATCAGGATTTTCAAATTGTGTAAATAGGTAACTTTTATTTTTAGACATTTTGAATAATTACTGCGGTAAATATTTTATTTACCATGGTTAAGGGTAAATCCGGTAAATAAGGGTTAAAAAAATAATATTATAATAATACAAAATTACCCTAAAACGTGTCTTAACCATATTGGTTTATACATGGTCGACCATGGGAATCTTTGGGTCTATTTTGGGACCCCATGGATCCACTTGTAATTGATAATGACACTTTATTTTAATTTAGTTAAAATGAATACAAAAATGACACAAGCATATATCTTTAAAACAACAATTGTTACATAGGGTTATATATGTTGGATTTTAGATTATAAATATTCATTAGAAAGATAAAAAGATTTCCTACATAATGATATTTTATTTATAATTTTTAGACATTAAATAATTTATTTTATATATGACACAATGATGATGCAGGAATTACTATAATAGTGAAAAATTAAACTAATTGATATTATAAATACCCAAATAAATATAATATGAAACTTTTAATGAATTAAACTAATTTTCTAGGATAATATGATATATTATGATTGATTTAATTGACGTTTTTAGAAGTAATCAATCTGTTATGAGTTTCACAAAAATCAACTATTGAATAGTGTCAAAATTGACATAAAAGAGTTCTTAAACAAATATTATATTATTAATTGATATTAAATTCCTAAAAATCTACGGTTCGGCCAAGAGACTTATATCATGATAGTTTCATCATTAATGTACCACTTGGGGGTCACTTGGATGTATATAGTAAGTTTATTAACCATATTATATAAAAATACAAAGAGACATTGTAAAAGTGAAACTAATTAACTTAGAGTTAATACTTAAAGATAAGGTTAATATAAGTACCCAAACCTGTCTAAATTCTATTGGTTGAGTGTTTTTAGACCTATCCCCACCTTATCCTTTGAATAATCAACTTTGGAGCCATTAGAAACCGAATATGAATTTATTATAAATTAATATTTCTAGCTTTTCCAAAGGTGCCCCTCACCCCTCTTATAAAAGGGCACTCCTCCTTCTCATTTCTTCACACCTTCAAAGCCTTTTGGTACGGCCAAACTCTTTCCAAATACTCTCCAAACATCCCTCAATACAACCTAGAGGCCTTAGTTTGATCATAAATCCAACCTAAGGAGCCCTTTTGATCAAATCAAAAGGAAGAACCCGAAGAATAGGTAATGATTTCACCACCCTTCTCCAAGTTCATTTCTTCTTCCACTTCTTCTTCCTTTGTTCTTACCATTCTAAAATAATAACTCCATTTTATCACATATACTGTGATGTTATTATAAATATGGTACAATCTTATTCAGTATTCTATCCACCCTTTGAATAACATGTCACCATACGTGCGTACGTACGGCTTACCGTCTCCACGTCGTGGTGTAATTGTTATTCAATATAATATTATTTGAATGGGTATAATAATGATGTGTAACTCATGTAAATAATAAATATAACATGTTAATGATTCTTTATATATGATATACCATCCATTTATATATTATTTTAATATCAAAAGAATGATATTGTCGCTCGTGCGTACGTACGGACTACCGTCTCCACGAACGCGATGAGATTCATTCTCCATCGTATCCATTCAAGTATAATTATCATTTGATGATTTAAAAATGATGTTTAAGGACTGGATATCGTTCTGGATATGAATAAGATACAACAACCATGGCTTATGTAACAAAACATATAAAAGAAAATGAGTAAGTTAACTCCCGAAACGACGATAATTCTAAGATATTATTAACAAATCAATGTTAAAAGATCATATATGATATCATATTAATATATATGATTCTTGTATAATTTAATAACAACTATTTCACCATTATACAGGAGGTTAACCTACCCCAACCAAGGAAAAGTACAAGGTAAGGGTTATTTCACAATCTCTTCATTATCCGAGGTTGTTTATACGTAATAATCTACTGGGATCTCTTTATCATCCACATCCATGTTTCTTAAAAATGTATTTCAAAAAAATTTTACTATTTACTAAAATATGAGTTAAAGTCATTTATACCCTTTTTGACTTTTATAAGTGGTTTATAAAGTAATCTTTCTGTCATTTTCAAAACAAGGTCCTTTTTAACCTTTTCGACAGAATTGAGGTAAGAATGTTTTTTTTAACTTATACGGCGGGTGCGGTTATTTTACGCTGTTATAAAATCTTCAAAGCTTTCCTTACAAGCTTATAAGAATATTTTCAAAGAAAATGTTTTATTTTATATGGATCTTAAATGATTTCAAAATAAAAGGAGATATTTCTTTAAAAAGAATTTTGATTTCATCTATGTCAACATCCTTTGATGGATTTTAAGATTATTTGAAGTTGATTTATTATGATACAAAACTTCTATATTGTATTGAAGGTTTTGTGATATGTTTGACTATGGGTGTGCTATTTTTATACCATTCATAGTTTATGGTGAAATTATTGACATTTCGTATGCTAGTTTTAATACGAATGTTTATGTTATGTTTAAACCTTTTCATATGGGAATGCATTGGACTTAATAAGTGACGGGTGGAGCCCGCTATAGCTCCTCGATGCATCGGTAGGTCTCATGAGACAAACTAGTGTCTTGGAACAAGGCCTTGACAAAATCTTATTTGTAGTCTTGGCACGAGGCCTTGACTATGTGGTTATGATAGTCTGGCATTATGCATTCCAACATTATGAAAGTGGTTATTGATTTTTTCATGTGATTATTCGATTAGTAGAATATCCATGTGAATAAGTGAATGGCATTATTTCATTTTTACTTTTGCCATACTATGTTGAAGTTCAAGTTTAAAAGGCTTTTGTTTTAGTAATGCATTGCCTTAAATGTTTATTCTTATTTATGAAAGTTTCCACCATATTGTTATCCTTACTGGGCATTTGAGCTCACCCCTTTTCTATGTTTTATTTTTCCCAGGATGTGAAGAAGTAAGTTATGAATGACCTGCAGGGATTTTATGAGGGGTTAATAGTGTGGATTGTGGAAACATTATGTTGTTGTATTAGTTTTTCATTTTATGACGTAATGTAAAACTTATGAATATATCTAGTGTTTCCAAGGCTACTAAACCAATCGGTCTTTCGAGTTTTGATCTTTCTTGTGATCATGCCAATGTTATGTAATAATGCACCGACTCTGGGTAACTAGGGTCGGGGCGTTACAATAGATAACCTCAATTTTGTTTAAAAATGTCAAACCATAAAACACCATATATCATGGTCTATATTCTAGGACATAATTCATCAGAAGGAAAATATGTATAAGTCAGTATATTGAAATCAATTTAAGGGGAATATTGTAAAATTTAGAGTCTTCCCTCACACGGAAATTATATCGCATGACTTGGGCGTAATTGAGCATATGAAAAATAAAGTGGAATAAATATTGTCATGTTGAAACCCTATAAAGATAAGAATAAGAAAAATCAATGTTATTGACTCCTATGATTCTCCCATATGAGGATAAAGGAAAAGTTAATGATATTAATGAAAAACACATAAAGCTAGTGGGGTACACTATATTATCCTAGGATAAGTAAATATGTTCTCATTGGGACCCTTGGCTTAGGAAATATTTAGTATATCCATCCATCCCCTCTCATATGTCATTCAAGAAGATTAATCCAATTTGAATGAAAATGAAACATCATGGTGGTTAATCCCTCTTAATTATTAGAATCTACATATCAAGAATCCCCCTTCATGGTCCTCATCACATTGAGTCATATCTCTCTAAAATATAAATATACCAAATCTGGTGTTTCAGTGATGGTTTATGTGCTTATACCCATCTATTATCCACACCTAGGAGGGAATAATTACACATTCAAATGGAATAACTCTAGGGTTATAATGATGGAATTTATGCATATTCCAATCTATGATTTAAGTGTATGTGGAAAACATTAAGCATTCAAATGGACCAAAAAATGTGTTATGTTGATTGTATCTTTGTTTAAACCTATCCACAAGCCATACACTAGAGTAATCCATTGTATGCCTATATTAAACATATCTGGTGAAACAATGATGATATTTTTGACTCTACCCATCTATTGTCCATGTCAAGCTGGAATCCTAAAATTCTCAAGTGTTTGGGAACCATAATTGATTGAATCCATTCTAATAAAATGATTAAGTGAATTTGAGTTATATTTATTTTTTCCACAAAGGATTCAAAGGATATTATATATTTAAATTTAGATATGAGATAGAGGTCAAAATATTGATAGTTATAGGGAATTTTTTTTGTTTTCATTCATTTTCAAAAAGAGGAAGAAGAGTATCCATATGTTTGAGCCCGTATTTATGAAATTGATATGTTAAAAAATTCCATTCATAGTTACCTAATAATTTAAAATCGTGGTATCTCACTATCATCATACATAGTGAGAGATGAATTAATATATCTAACACATCATATATTCAACATGGATCAATAACATAGTCCAATCATTTTAAAATTTATTAATTGATTATAGAAGATATGTATGCTTGGTAGTCTCAGCATTAGTAAGAGTATTGGGTTCCTATATCTATTATGAAAACTCATGATTCATCCAATATGTTCCCTCAATGCTAATATAAACATCTCATATTATTGACCTCACCATGAGATTGTAATCTTCATAATCCCTTAGCTCTTTGGTCATGTTACATACCGTATGTCGCAGTTCTGATTCCTCTTTACTGTTCCTGGAAAACTCATAAGTAACATTCCCCAAAAGTTCAATCGATTTGTTTACAATGAAAATGTTGTGAATATTTTAATCCCAAATTCTGAATTTCTATTGGTTAGATATTATTATTTAGTTAATGATTCCAATTCTAATACTAATAAACAAATGATTGAGGAGGTCAGTGTTTCTTCATATCTCGACAATAAGGTCTTAGTGACCAAATAATATGTGTTATGTCATGTTTATTCACATTTATGTAAATTAATAATGGAGTCCTATAATTTAGATAATTATTAATCATTAGTAACAGGAATGTAATTTGGGATGTATAAACTCATTTAGGAAGTCCCCAACACTGTTGAGGATGTAATAAGAATTAGATTTATGGTTTATTGATAATGAGAATCATTCCTTACGGAACATTTTCAAATAGATGTTCTATAAATTTCAGATGTCGTGGGAAACTATGATAAAATAACTTATATATCTATTTAATGGTACTCATGGATCATGAAACTACCCATATAATCATGGGCCATTCCCATGTCTATTTAGGTGTCTATCATAATAATGTCACCATCCTAATATACATTCCCTAGGGCCTCCAACTTTTGTTGATGTAGTGGTTAATGGATTAATAGTGTTACCATCAAGGAAATTTCATAAACATGATTGACCCAAGCATGGGAAAACTCTATTTACATGATGGATATATTCTTGACATTTAAAAAACTAATTGGGGTTAAATTGTTAGTTTGAGTCAGGGTTAAGTAGAACATGGATCGAAAAGTTTTCTATTTATCACTTAATTATTCATGGAAAGAATAAATTTTCACATCCTAAATGAAGAAAATTAGTTTCTAAACTCGGATAGAATATATGCTTCACAAATTTGGATCCCATTGACTCTTTCTATGAGATAACTATCATGAATCATAATCTAATAATAATGGGTGATGGATGAATAATTTATGTCATCCACCCACATGTTGAAGGTGGATTCATAGGGAGTGAATGTAACCTAATAGTGATACACTAAATGGATATCCTGATCTCAAAAATATTTTCATATGGTATGCATAACTATGATATTTTTCAGTGTGGTAATATAAGAAAAAAGATGATCCAAGATTGTTTTCCATAAGTCACAACCACCATGGTGTGTCACTGTATAGTCATGTACGAGTTGGATTAGACTTGAAGTGATGTGAGGAGACCAAACCTATCAAACATTATCTATTAATTGTTAATGTATCTCAAAGGAAATCATGATATTATTCACTTATATTCTTGAATTTATTTTAGAAAACGTTAAAATATAGGTTTCCCTTGCACATGTACATGTTTTCTAGGTAGGATACAACCAGTTGATTTGGAACATGGAAACAAATACCACCTTTTGAATATTAGAGTACTGGTCCAACCTAAATCAGTAACCTGATGTCAGTTACTATCCACCATAAAGTATTAACCAATATATATTTGTAGACACATGAACATATTAAGTAGAGAAGGCCTTGGACTCTTTAATGAATGTCTTAATCTAGGGGGAGTGAATAAAATATTGATCCATGTGTTTAAGAGAATGTTGAGGAATGGATTTAATTCATTACTCACATATCCCTATAGCATTACTAGAAAATACCATTCTAGATTAATGTTTTTAAGGAATTCAACCCATAAAATATGAGGTTGGAAATAATGAACATATATGTCCTTAATCATAGGTACTCTATAGATAATTTGGATATTCAAGAGGTTCAAACTGTACTTCCAATGAAAAATAAGAAAAGTGAATGTGTCTAAACTATATCAATTGATATAATTAGGGATGATATCTAAATGGTTTTAAACATGAAACTAAAAATATAGAATTTTCTTTTTAGAGTCTGATATCCTAATGGTTGTAAACTTGTTTGATATAAAATAGTTTTTCCATTAGGAATAAAAGAATCCCTTAATGAAGAACCAATTATTATGAAGGTTTTTATAAATGATTAATTCTCATAATTTACTCCATATAGGGGACTACTTTCTAGTTTAACTGGACTTTATCTCATCACTCATTAATGATTGATCATGTGATTGGTAGTATGACACATCATAGATAGATTCCTATTTGATCTTATCATTAGTATAATCATTTTCACAAACAATATACTATGTCAGAACAAATATAAATGGCATAGGGGTTTGTGTTCGGTAGTTGAGTGTGAAAAAAAGAATGATACATACTTATGAAAATTTCTTTGTAAAAATGGGTAGTTGACTAATGCATGTTCATGGATTTTTCTCAGAACTGATGTTGTAGAGTAACTATGTTCCATAATCTCAACTTAACATATGCATGCATTTACTCAATCTAAGTGGTTGCCTCAAAAAATGAAACCATAAGATTAACATGATCTACCCTTTTTTCTAAAATAGTAATTACTGATTTATCAGTTAGATTAATCATAATGTTAAAGAAAACCCTTTGTTAATGATAGGTGATGCCTAGGGCCACTGGATGAAAATTTGGAGACAAAAAAATATGTTCACCCAAGCCCTTAAAGAGTGTTAACCACCCAAACTCATCACTTTGTTTAATAAATATGAAAAATAACATAGGAAATTATCCCATGAATTTTACCCAATTATAAGGGATTCGAAACACATAAATGTTAAGAAAAATCACACTCATGTTATGGAGAAGTTGAATAGAATTTATGAACACTACTAAAATTTTCCAATTCAACATGAGTACTAGATTTACTCTTTTTAAATCCATAGTTTTTTCAGTGTCACCATGACCTATGCATCCAACCTACCTTATTTCAATCAAATACAATCCCTTGGGAGACATTTATTGGTTCTAGATATCACAATGTAATAAAAAATCTGAAATATTTAAGTAAATATATTGGAACAACACCATAACTGTTCCCATGTTCAACCTGTGTGCTCAAGCATTGTCCAAAAAATGTCAATCCACTCCTCACTAGACTAAATACAAGCTAAAAATGCACACACAATTTTTAAATCCATATTTTATTCACTAGTCTACATTAGTCATCCACTTTTAACCATATACCATCTTAACCTAGGTCCCTATATAATTCTAAAAACAGGGTCTTTGGACACATCATTTATAACATTTTGTAAGTTGATGAAAAATCATTGGGCTCTCTATGACCTAGTCTAAAAAACTGGCTTTTGACTCCCTTCATATATCTATAAGGCTTAAAAATTAAGTACATTACCAAAATAGATATTAATTTTATTAATGAATGTTTTGATACATTAAATTTTTTTCGGGGAGACCAATTCTTCCATGCTTTATGGAAGTTAGGGAGATGAATCTATATGTGGGGACACACTAGATCGTAATCCACTTGTAAGATTAAGTGGAATCCCCTAACCACTAGGTTGAAGATATTCCCACAATCCATCAGTATGGAAACAACTTATACCTAGTATTACTAGGGAGAAAACATATCCGTAGTACCACTTGAGAAACCCATTTACACTGGAATTATTAGGTTGACAAATGTTACCTAATATCACTAGGAAAATAAATTGGATTTAGTATCACTAGAGGTAACCAACTTATACCATCCATCAATTGGTCCAAATCTTCTTTAACATATCTCACAATATTCCAAAACCATTCAATGTACCTCAACTTTGGTGAATTCCATTCCTCATTTCCCACACAAGGGTAACCTGAACACCCAAATATTAGTGGTAGTGAATCCCATTTTCTTATGGATTATAATTGGTTATTGAAATTTCAAATCCTCCAAAAAAACAACCAGATCGATGTTAACTTGGTTTGTAAACTATTTTTCACATATTTAACAATGTATTTCCTTATTAAAATTATGAAAGATAATTTTCATTAAATATAGTTAAAACCATATAGGTGTTTATAATAATGTATTCTCTTGATAAAAAGTGTCTCTATCATGAGGAAACTGGGGAAATATCCCTTGGGACTGGATTCCCACATTGGATCACATTACATACATGTTTTTATTTTTGAGGTATTATTATGTTTAATATTTATCCTATGTTTATCCTTGACATTTTTGGAGATTTTTGGTGGAAAATGGGATTTTTTGGGCAATCAACAGGTGGCACACAGTTTGGAAAACCATTTTCCCATTCCTAGTTAACCTTGCAGCTAGGTGACATTATTGGATAGTGGAAAACGAAACTGTTAATGCATGGTTTGTAAAATATTCTTGCTAACCATGAAGAATGATTCTCTTAGATAGTAAGGGGTTTGTGGTTGCAGGAAAATTTGGTAAACCATTTTGGAAAACTGTGCGACTAGTCCATGTCTTTAAAAATTATATATTTATCCTTATCCTTGCCCCAATTTTTAAAACTAAACCCCTATATTCATCCCTACTCCAAATTAGATTTACTAGGGGCCTCACTTTAATACTTTGGTACTATTGGACATCAATTTTTGTGGTGGATTTGGGGTGGTTTCACCTCAATTGATCAAGTATGTCCCTCATTACCTATATTCTTACTCTTTTCTTGGGTTTCTCTACCTCTTTCTTTGGGTGTAAAATTTCAAGCAGATGGTATGAAAAATTTAGGGTGTAATATTGTTTATTAGGGTTCAATATTGATGAATGTTGTTCAATAATTCCTTTATAAGGTCCCATGGTGGTGTAGTAGTGTATTATCACTGATTTTCAAAAGTTTCTACACATATGTTAGGTTGTTCCATGGTTAAACCATATTTGGTGATTTTGATATACTTTTTGCTTATATTTTTATACTTTAAATTATATGTGAGGTGTTAAATGAATTTCTGATAGGTTTTAATGTGCCTTTGGTTTGAAAGTGGTTTTTCTAAATAAAATTTGTTTTTTTAATCGTGCTCCTTACTGTTACTTTGGAAGGTGTTTCAAAAATGGTGTGATACTTTAATAAATTGTATTGGTATCATAAACCATCTTTTGGAAGTGTTTTGGTGACAATTTTTATTTGGAAGCTATTCAAGTGGTGTGAATGGTTACTTATGATGTTTGTTTATATTGATTGGCATGTGTTCAATAGATTGTATTGATCTATATGACTTTTGAAATGAAAATTGAACATGAATGGAAGCCTGAGAATATAGGTTGGAGAACTAGGAGTAGTTTTCTAGTTTAATTAGAATAGTTGTGTCCAATATTCATCTATTAGAAAATAAAATTAAAATAGTAACTAAATCATGATGTTGACGGGATACCACTAGGCCCTTGGGATGTTCTCTCTTAGGGGATCGTGCATTGGAAATCTATTAGTTGTTGATAATATACCACATTTCAATAAGATATTCGGTTCATACTATCCCATTTTAGCTAGTTACTATGGGGTTTTACCATGATTTAGTTCACTCTTGATATATCCTACTTACTGTTAGCATACAATGATCTATGTTGGTAATTTACAAATTAATGCATGTGTTCCCTTAAAATGGTATCTATTAAAATTTTACAAGATTTTCCATTATAAAACATGAATGTAAATTTTTAATAATATGTTTTTTCATGGATTACCTTTTATTTGGTAGAATCCTAATAGGATTTGTATCACACCCTATATAAACCTTTGGGTTTATATAGACTTGGTTATATTTGACTCAGCCAATGGAATGATCTATCGTGATAGTGGTTTAGGTTGATAGAGGATTGCCCCATGTAGTTGTTGGTCATGGTGGCTTAAGGATGATGTTTCTATTATTGCATAGAGGATTTTTTAAAAGTTTCATAGTAATCCTTTTCTTGTTTCCCATTATATCTTTTGGTTTATGTTGTAAACTAGAACCTCAAAATTGTTATGCCTTGTTTTCTTATGATTATTCAGCCCAGTGGTGTTTATTATTGCTGGTTTTGATGATTATAAAAATAGGTGAAATAATTTACATGATGTATAGTTGATACCCAGACACTAGTTTCCTTCCCATAGGGATCAAAAAATCCCATTTGTCCATGGAAATAACTGGGTGAGGTGTTAGGTCGGAGGGAACTCTATATTGGTTTAAGAAAAATGGTGTTAGAGAAGGTTTCTCTATTTTAGGTCAGGTTATATAGGATGTGTTTGGATAGAATATTGCTAGGATTTTCGGGGATGAGCTTCTGATTGAGAGTAGTGTGCCTTTCTAGCAACCCTTATGATGGATCTTAAGAATCCATGGGATGTTGGTATTTTGTTTGACATCTCTTACAGGTGAGACGTATAGGTTACAGACTGTATATGGAAACTAAGTGGGGGTGGATTATTTTTTTTTGTTTGACATGTTATTTAAATGAGGTTGGTTATGTTTTTTTATCCATGTGTTTGAGATTTTTTGTTCTTGATATTTTTTTGAATGGGAGTATTGATAGTTTTTCTTATGGTTATTTCTTATTTTAGTAAAATGAAACCCTAGAGAATTCCTCTGAAACAATGGGAAGAGGCCAGAGAGAGATCTCTCTCACCAGTTGATCAGATAGTAGTGGATGTTTTAGTCCGAGATGTCCATGATTTGGGATTGAGAGGGGGTTCGAGTCCTATTCTGGTTAGAGAAGATGAACCATGTCCTGTAAAGAAAAAGTCTTAAGAGTTTATCAAGAACAAGCCTCCTTATTTCTAAGGCATCACTGAACTTCATGAAGTAGAGGATTGACATGAATATAATGAGATGATGTTAGAGTTCTTTGACACTCCTAATTAATTAACAGTTAAATGTTCTTAAATCATTCTAGAAGGTCCCATTTAGAAGTAGTGGTACTCGATGGTTTCAAATGGGAAGAACAAGAAGTTGATTCGTAATGATTTCAGGGCTATTTCAATGAAAATTAATTTCATGAGGTTTTCGCCTCTTCTAGGTCACAACAATTCATGGATCATACCCAGGGGAGATAAGATAGTGATGGATTTTGCCAATAGCATTGTGGAGATGGTACGTTACAAACCCAAAATCGTTCCCAATGAATAGATGATGGGCCAGAGGTTAGAACGGGGGTTTCAGCTATAGATTTGTTATGACACACTGAGATTTTATGGGATAGATTTTTTTTTATATTATTTGACTTCTATTGTTGCATTATACACCAATATTAGATTATACTATATGAAACACTTTACTATCTTGCAGTATATGCATCAGTTTTCTTGGATTGTGTTACACACAAGAGCGGCCTTTGTTGATAGCCTGTGTTGTACGCCATATTGAGTTTCTCTAAAAAAAGATATATTGTAAAAATATTATTATAGGATATAAAATATAAATTTTTAATATTATTATCCAAAATTTTAATTTTACTTTTACATTTAAGACATTATATTAGAACATGATAATATTTTTCGGATAAAAGAGGTATTTTTAAAAAATGCAGTTTTGCCGCCTTTTGATGGCGCACACATTTTGAATCTATTTTTTAACACTTTATATATTATATTTCACAAAATAAACTTCTTCCCTAGAATTAGGACATAAAAAATTATTTATATTAAATTTTGTGCATTTTTCTGTTAAAATTCATATTTTAATGAATAGTGAAAAAATACTGCATTTTAATTCAAAACTCATTTTTCATATAATTTATTTATATAGTTAGATTTTATTTTTAATTGGTTTTAACGTTTAATTGGAATATGTTTTTATCAGTTTACCCTATTTTTTCATCAGAAGTAATTTCACTTTTAAATTGGACATAAACACATGTTAATATTTTAATAGTTATTAGTTCTAAGAACCTCATTTTTTGGTTTTGACAATGGGAATTAATTTTAAACTAATTACTAAATATTATGTGTTTTGAATTTAAGAAAAATGTATTCCATATTTGGAATCAGATGTTTCAAATTTTTTAAATAGGAACCTTTCATATTTGGGCATTATGAATAATAACTTCAGTAAATATTTAATTTTCCAAGATTAAATGGTATATTTGGTAAATAAGGGTAAAACAATAATATTATAATAATATAAAACTACCATAACATGTGTCCTAATCCTATTGGATGAGATATTTCCGACCATGGGAATTATTACATCAATTTTTGGACCCCATGCAACCACTTGGAATTGAAAATGACATTTTATTGTAATTAATTTAAAGTTTAGGGAAATATGACATAAACTAGTATCTTCTTAATAATTTTTTTAATAAGGTGTTATTAATAAGATAAATTATACTATAAATATGAATGAAATGATAAAAATATTTGCATCATCATGGTATATTACTTTTCATTTTTAGACGTCAAATAAATAAATTTATTTATGACACAACGATGATATAATGATTACCTTATTAATGAATGATTTAAATAAATGAAATTATAAATATTAAACTACATTTTTTTGAAACTTTTTATGACATCCACGAATTTTATGGATGATTATAACTTGTTATCTTTGAATTAGAGAGTTTTTATTGAAATAATCAAGTTGTTATAGAATTTTAAAAAGTCATCATATTAATAGAATAAAAATCGACATAAATGAGTTTTAAAAACAAACACTATTTTATCGAATGATATAATAGCCCTGAAAAATATATGGTTCATCAAAATGACAAATAAATTTTTTAAAATTTAATTAAATAATTACTTGAGGTTCTATTGGTATTTTATAGTAACTATATTAACCATAGAGTATGAATATACAAGAAGACATGATAAGAGTTAAATTAGTTAACTAAGGGTTAGAGTTTAAAGATGAGGTTAAATTTTGAAAATAATATATTTAAGACCTATTGGTTGAGAGTATTTCAAAAAAATCATCATCTTATATTATAATTAAATTAGTTGTGGACCTTTTGAAACTGGAAATCATTTTATTATAATATAATATTTCAACACTTTCCTGAAGTTTCCCTCCTCCTCTTGTGTAAAAAAGGCATCTCCTCCCACATTTCCTAACGCCACCATTATCCTTATAGCTCGACAAAACCCTACAAAATTATTCAATAAACATTTCTAGTTAACGTTTGGATGTCCTAGGTTTCCAAAAATTCCATCCCTAGTGTCCCTACAAAGAGATCCAAAGGAAGTCCAACGAAGAATATGTTATTGCTTTACCAATACAATTCATTTTATTTTCTTCATAATCATCCTCTTTCTATGTTGATTCCATAAAAAAGTAATAACTCTAGTATATTATACATGTTGATATTTTATTATAATCTAGGGACTACCTTGTACCACTTTTTATCCATCCTACGAAAAACAATATCACAGTGCTTGCATACGTGTGTCTTATGGGTACACGTCGTGGTGTAATTTTTTATTCAAAAATAAATTATTAACATGGGTATAATGATGAATATAATTGATTTTGATAATGAATATAACTTTCCAGTAATTATTTATAATTAATATAGCATCCAATTACATACCATTTAACCATCAAGAGAAAGATATTGTCGCTCGTGAGTATGTACGTCCTACCATCTCCACATGGCAGTGATATTCATTATCCATGTTAACAATTCAATAATGACAATAAAATATAAATGATTAATAAAAATAATAATTATTAACTAAGTTTCATTAATAAAATATATCCTATTAATAATGAAAATGACTTATATGGAAAACTAGAATGGGAGAACGGTGCATTTTACACCCAAAATAAGGGTAATATTAAAATACAGTTAATAAAATGATATAATAGGATTATATATGATATCATCAATATGTATATGGTCATGGTAAAATTTATTCACATTACATAAACATTAATCAAGAGTTGACCACACCCTCGACAAACTATATGTATTTGTTAATTGATTATTTTGTCTCACTTTTATTTCTCTGGGACATATGCCATATACACCATCTAATTATTTTGTGTGATACTTATGTAACCCATAAATGTTTTTATAATTATTATTATTATGAAGGTTATTATATTTACATATGAACATATGTTTCTTTATTTTTAGAGGTATATGATTGTACTGGTTAGAAATTGGTAAGGGATAATTTTCCAATCATATTTTTATCCGAGATTTTTTATAGGTAAGTATGTACTGGGAATATATTTATCCTACTTGTCAAAGTTTTCTAATAATGTTATTATAAAATGTTTATTATTATTATATTTATGTTTATATTCATTTTAATCATTATGTCTTTTAGCATATGGTTTTTAAGGAGTATTTCTATTTTTTACCAGACAAGGTACTTTAAGACTTTTCTGGAAAAATTACGAGAAGAATGTTTTTTAACATATACGGCATGAATGCGTTTTTATGGATTCATGATGCCTTATATCCATGAAGACAACTTTAAACTATTTCATGTTTATTTTCAACAAAATTATTTTCATTTAATATTTAATTGAAATTTGAATAAATAAATAATTTTTGAAGAAGAAATGAAATTTTCCTCAAGAACTATGTTCAAGTGTCTTATCAAAATTATTTTCCATCAATGATGACACTATTAAATAAGGTTATGTTTATATCTCTATTATTAATATGATTTCATTGTGTTAATGGTTTAATGTTCTTTTATCTATATTATGTTATTATTTAATGATATTTAAGAAATCCATTTTATTTCTTGGGTTATACTATGATGAATTATTTTTGTAATGTGTCCCATGTTAGAAAGATTTCATTATGAGATGGGTGGGACCTATATCTCACTCCAATTAATTGGGTAAATATTAATATCTCATGAAATAAGAATATCTAGAATGGGATGTAAATCTGGTTCATTAATACATGTTATGAATGGAAATTTAACTCGGTTCAGTATTGGAGTTTTACCACTATGATGGTCTTGGAAGCAATGTCTTGGTTACTATGGAAATAATATTATATTTTCATTAGTTACCCATAATTACATGTTTTATTCCAATGTTATTTTATCATGGTTAATGTTACTTAATGATCTATTCATTACATACTACATGATTTATTTCATGAATAAATATTTTTATATTTAAACATTATTTTCATGTTTTTTAATTCAAATTTTTATGGTTTGTTTCATGTTATCATTGTTTACCTTTATTGAGTAGTTGTTCTCACCATTTTTATTTTTTCATTACTCCAAGATATAACGAAAGGTTTTAGGCAGGAAAACAAATGTGAAACTATTTGTGGTAGACATTGAAGTCATTTAACTAAGATAGATGAATATGTTTTGAGTTTACAAAGAAACTAATATAATAGGTTCTTTGGTATTATATTTGTGTAAGGTATTCTGTATTCCTGAAAAGAAATGTATTTTCTACATACATCAAGCGTGTGTTATTAGCATTGGTATCAGTTTGATGGTTTAGTCAAATTTGGAATCTATGACACAAAAACATTAGTGTGATCCTTAGAGTTATTTATAAGGTATGTTTAGGGATGTATTTAAGGTTATGTTTAGATATTGTTTACAGAACTATAATTAGGATAAAAATAATTAATAACCAAGGATTAAACCTAAGATGTAAGATATTGAATGTAAATCCTCGTGATTATGTTATTTTCCTAGTATGATTTTTTCTTTCACACTATTATTTTTGGATTTTAGATGATGGTTGGCACCGGAAGGAACCGTGTAAATGATCAATGAACTAGGAAATACAATAATTTTCCTCCTAAACAACCAAATATTTTGGGAAATGAAATTAAAAATATACATTCAATACTTACACAAGATATGAATCATTATAGATTACAAAATTAGTAGATAATAGAACAATATTCTATTGAGTCCCTCATGAGGTAGCGTACACCTTCTATTAATGTGTCTTCTGATCCACTTATTACTGGACAAAGGATATGTACCATTGAAAAGATATTTTCCATCCATCATTGTTCAGAACATGGAAAATTAGTTTTTGTTTTCTATCAGATATAAGGTGAAGAAGACTAGTGGTGAAATCTATCTTAGAATACATGGCAGAAAGATAAAAATGAATCCATGGAATGGGATGAGTTCAAGAACATATTTTCTAATAAGTATGTCACTCATATTCTTTGAAGAAATATGGAAAAATTTTGACTGTGATCTAAAGAAAAAAAGATGATGAATTTGTTGGTACAAACGAGGTGAATTTTACAAGACTATCAAGGAATGTTTCTGGATTTACCATCCAACCTAAAAGAAATGTTGATTGATTCTTCAATGAGATAAAAACAAGTATTTTAAGGGAATTATATTAAACAAACTTTATTAGATTTGAATATATTGTGCATTTCACTATCAAGGTTGAATTCGAAGTTTGTGTTACATATCAAAGTAATCATTTTTACAAGAAATGAAAGATAGATATCAAGGGGAAATATCATGAAAATGGGTAAAAAAATATGATTGTTTTTTATGCACAAATTGTGGAAATAATAATGGTGGATATTCTCTTAAAGGAACTATAAATTTTGTCAATTCTGGAAAATAAGGTCATCGAGTAGTTGAGTGTCGATGTAATGGGAAAATGGTTACTCTTGATGTGAATAGAGAAATGTGTATAGAGAATGAACCACCAACACTTCACTGCTATATGTGCAAGGAAATGGGGCATTATGATAACTAATGTCGAAATCCAAGGGTTAACGATGATAATCGATGTCAACAACCACTTAAAGGCAAGCAAAAAAATAAGTCACATGAAATCACCATCGGTGATGTTGAGCATGATAATAAAGTTATAGAATGATTACGTGTTTATCTAATGGGATTCCAAAATAGTGTTGTGGAGTCTCACTTATATAGAATCATGGAATATTGGAATATCTATGTATTGGTCAATTGTGGTTTTCCATAATTATATGGTACCAGTAACCATGAAAAGTGATCAAAATATTTTTGAAAAGAACATGATATTTCCATAATAAAAGGATAAAAAGATAATGAGATTTTTTATTCTATTAATGATCTCATGAGTGTTATAAAGACAAAGTTATATTGTGGTATTTTTGGTGTGTGGAAAGGGTTAATATTGACAGAATCAAATTTTTCACTAATTTTTTATAGTAATTCATGTTTCAAGACAATACATGATAAAGGTATTCACATGTTTGGAATGTGACAAACAAGAACCGTCAAATGAGATTTCGGAGGAAAATGATATATTAGGTTGGTACACCAATTTCTAAAGTTTTATATTTTTAGTTTTTGGAAGGATATTAATGTTATCAATTTATGGAAAAGATACATAATATTCTGATATTATGTTTATTATATTAATGCATTATCTCACTATAGGTGGACATATGCATATTTTATAACTCGTTCTAACATTTTTGTTGAGACAGATGGAATGACCTATCATTATATCGCATGATCTTCTAACACTTCAAGAATGAAAAATTCTACTTTATTTAATTAAATAAGAGATAAAGATTAATTTTTTTAGGGAACGATCAATGATACTGAAGTCAATTAAGTATATCTTCTCATGATTTTTTCCAATATATGGAAAATGATCTTGAAAACCAAAAATGTTATCCTAGTACATTATTATCCGATCAATCAGATTATCCCTTGAATCATCATAGATTTATTTCTTTCTAGTAGTTTTCATTCTCCAAAACTTATTCTATATCATTATCCATATGAACATGATTTTTATATTAATCTTCCATATCTTTGTTTTCACTACCCACCTATGTTCTCATATGTGGGAACCCAGTGATGAGTTACATTAGGTAACCATTGTGTTTCTAACTCTCCATTTTAAAATTAATTTTTCGTATTCCTTTTTATGATGTGGGATTAAATGAAAGAAAAATTCATCTGTTAAACCATTTATAACCCCAACAAATTTTTAGGGTGAAATTCATTTTAAGGGAGGTAGAATTAAAACACCGAGATTTTATGGGATAGATTGTTTTTATTTTCTTTGATTTCTTGTGTTTTATGAAACACCCATGTTGCCTTTATCTGTATGAATCATCGTATTAGCTTACAGTATAGGCAAAACTATTCGTGGCTTGCCTTACATGCAAGAGCGACCTTCTTTGATAAATTGGTTTGTACGTCGTACCGAGTTTCACTAAACAATGAAATATCATTAAAATATTATTATGGGATATAAACTAGCTATTATGATTATTATTAACATAATTTTTAGTTTTATATTTATTTTCTACAACTAATATAATAACATGTTCATTATTTTTGGATAAAAGATTAATTTTTCAAAAAAGCAGTTTTTCCGCCTTATGATGGAACATCTATTTTAAATCTAATTTTTAACACTTTCATAAATTATATTTGAAAGAATAAAATTCTTTTGAATAGGGGCATAAAAATTTACATATGTTTAATATTTTGTGTTTTTTTGATAAAATTCATATTTTAATGAATAGTAAAAAATACTATATCTTAATTCATAATTGTATTTTCATCTAATTTATTTTTGTAGTTATATTATCTTTTTAATTGGGGTTAATGTATAATTGCATTGTGTTTTTATCATTTAATATAATATTTGTCATTAGATGTAATTTTACTTTTAAATTGGACTAAAACACATGTCAATCTATTGATAGTTATTTTTTCTTAAAAGCCCGCTTTTTGGTTTTCACAACGGTAATTAATATTAAATTAATAAATGAAATTTTTTTGTTTCAAATTTGGGAAAATGGATTCCATATTTGGAATCAGAGGTTTAAAATAGTGTAAATAGGTACCGTTTTTTTTTAGGCATTATTAATATTATCTTCATTAAATATTTTACTTACCACAGTTAAAGGGTAAATCTAGTAATTAATGGTAATAAAATATTATCATAACAATATCAAACATCCATAGCACATGTCCCCATCCTATTGGATGATCTTTTTCTGACCATGGGAATTATTGGGTCGATTTTGGGACCCCATGGAACCACTTGGATATGAAAATGAAATTTTATAGGAATTAATTTAAGGTAAGAAGAAATATGACATAAACTTGTATTTTCTTAACAAAACAATTTTTACATTGTTTTATACATAAGATATATTCGAAAATAAATATTAATTGGAAATATAATATTATTTCTTATATCATGTTATTTTATTTATTATTTTTATACACAAAATAAATTTATTTATTTATGGCACAATGATGATGTAATGAATACCTTATTAATATATGATTTAAATAAATAAGATTATAAATTATAAAATAAAATTATGTTGGAAATTTTTATACCATGCACTTATTTTGTTGATACTTATGAATATTTATATTTGAATTATTGAAGTATTTTTTTAATGAAAATTTTTTTTATGGATTTTTAGAAAGTCGTGATTTCAATTGTATAAAAATGGACATAAACAGTTTTTAAAACAAATAGTATTTTATCAAATGGTATAATATTACAAAAAATCAATTATTTGGAAAAATGGATTATCTAATGTTTAAAATTTCATTAATGAACTATTCAAAGTTCTATTGGCATTTTATAGTAACTATATTTACCATATAGTATGAATATACAAGAAGACATGGTAAGAATTAAATTAGTTAACTAAGGGTTAATGCTACAAGATAAAGATAAATTTGATAACTAAACATATATAAAACATTTTAGATTAATTTATTGTGAAAAATACACATCTTGTCTTGTAATTAAATGAGTTGTGGGAGTTTTGAGACCGAAAATAATTTTATAATAAAATAATATTTCTATACTTTCTTAATGTTCCCCTCCTCCTCTCTTATAAAAATTCATATACTCCCAAATTTATTCACACCACCTTGAGACTTACAACTTGAAAAAACCCTTCCCATTCACTTATAAACATTATTAGTAAACTATTTAGAGGACATGGTTTTCTAAAATTTCCATCCCTTGTGTCCCTAAGAAGAGATCCAAAATATGTCCAATGAAGAAGATGTAATTGCTTTACAAATTCAATTCAATTTTTTTTATACTTTTACTTAATATTTATATTTTGAGTCCATAATAATGTAATAAATCCAGTATATTATACATTATTATATGTTATTCTAATTATGGGAAAAACATATTTTTCCTTTTATCCATCCTACAAATAACAATATCACCATGTGTGCGTACGTACAACTTATCATCTCCACACCGTGGTGCAATTTGTTATCCAAAAATACTTTATCAGGATTGGTATAATGAAGAGTATAATAGATTTAGATAATTAATACAACATGGAAATAATTTTTTATAATTAATAAACTATCCAATTTAATTCTATTTAACCATCATGTGAATTATATCGTTGCTCGTGTGTATGTATGGCCTACCGTCTCCACAACGCGATGAGATTCATTATCTGTGATAAAAATTAAAGAATTATTATAAAATTTATATGATGAGTAGAAATAATAATTAAAAACATACTTTCATGAATAAAAAAACATCATATTCATAACAAACATGGCTTATATGGAAAAACGGGAATGGGAAAAGAAGCAGTTTACACAAGAAATAATGGTAATATTGAAATATTATAAAAAAAAATGGTATAACAGGATCATATATGATAACATAAATACTGATATGGTCCTAGAATAATTTAATAACATTATTTAAGAATTATACAGAATGTGACCTCACCCTCAAAAAACAAAATTTACTTGGTAAGGGATTATATTATCTCACTTTTATATCTATGTAACATATGTCTTATACACTATCTAATTCTTTTGTGTGATTTCAATGTTACCCATGAATGTTTATTATTATTATTATTATTATGAAGTTAATAATATATTAATATTCATATAAAATTATTTATTTTTTGAGGCATATGATTTTAATTGTTCTAGATTGGTAAGTGATAATTTTTCAATCTCATTTTTAACTGTGATTGTTTATACGTAAGTATTTAATAGTGATGTATTTATCAACCATGAAAATGTTTTCTAATAATGTTATCATAAATTTTTATTATTCTTATATTAGTGATTAAAATCATTATTACCCATTTTTAATTTTACTACATGGTTTGTAAGGAATCATTCTTTTGTTTCCCATATGCAGTACTTTTTTACTTTTCCGGCAAAAGTAAAAGAAAAATGTTTGTTTAACCTATATGGAATGAATGGAATTTTTACTATTTTTGACACCTTACTTTCATGAAAAATTATCTACACTATTTCATGTTTAGTTTCAAATATATTCTTTTTTTTTTAAAATATGCATAGAATTTTGAGAAACGAAAACATTTTTGAATAAGAATGGATTTATTCCTCAAGAACTATGTTCAAGTGTTTTATCAAAATTAATTTCCCTCTAATACGGTTCTCTTAAATAGGGTTATCTTTCAATCCCTATTATAACTATGATTTTATTGTGTTAATGATTGAATGATCTTTTATCTGGACTATGTTTTGATGGAATTATATTTAAAAACACATTTTATTTATTAGGTTATGCTATAATGAACGATTTATTTTTTGTGGAACATGTAATAATGATTTCATTATGAGATGGGTGGGACATATATCTCCCTCAAATACATTGTGTAAAGATTAATATCCCCTGAGATAGAGATGAATGGAATGGACGGTAAATCTGGATAAGTAATACATGGCTAGAAGTTAAAGTAAACATGGTTGAGTAATGGAATTTATCCACTATGATGGTCTTGGCAGTAATTAATTTGATATTATAGAAATGAAATTATTTCCTTATTAGTTCTCCATAATTACATGTTTTATGGAAATTCTATTCTATCATGTTTAATTTTCCTTTATGATCTATGCTTTATGTACTGTCAATATTTATTTCATGACTCTAGATTTTTATATTAAAACATTATGTTCATGTTTTTACATTCTAATGTTTATGGTTTGTTTTATGTTCTCAATGTTGAAATTTACAGAGAATTTGAGCTCACCTTTTTTTATCTTTTCTTTTTTCCAAGATATAAATAATGTTTTTAGTTAGGAAAACTAATGGGGAAGAACTTTATGGGAGATGTTTATGATCATTCACCAATCTAGAAGAATATGTTCAGAGTTTCCTAAGACACTAAACTAGTATCATCTTTTGGAATATATTTCTGTAATGTATTAATTATTCCTAAAAAGATATGTAATGTCCATGTACTTAATGCTTGGGTTGTTTGATTTATTCTCAGTTATTTATGTTTAAGTAGAAAACCTACATCAAGGATGTTTAACAGGACTATACAGTGAATATTGATCATAAGGGAATGTCATGTTCTTTTGGGGCTGTGATAGTAGTGAGTAGTGGAATTTGGTCAGAGAAAAAGAGGATGTGGTACGACCAGTTAAAGGAAAAAGGTGGTAGTTTAGGCCATCATTCCCATAAGAAATCATCTATGGATTTTGATACTGGATTTTTTTCTCATATGTTGAAAGATAGTGAACATACGACCTATGTTCACATCTTCTCCCTAACTCTATCTCTGATGTGGTGTTATGGGATATTTTCAATGTTTTTTGTAATGTTTCATTTCCATATTAGAGTGTTAAAGAATTAGTGGCTTTTAGGGGAATGTAAGACCTATCAGAACCATCTAGGTTAGTGGTTTCTTGATTTGATAATCATGGCTGTAGGGATGTATCATATTCTCAGAAGATTTGATTCAGGTCAAAGCCACATGCATGTGTTTGTTCTCATATATATTTTGTGACAAAGAAGCTTTATGTGGTTGATCGAGTACTAGCGGAATCAGTGGTAGGACCTATCACAGTTTGATTTTCTATTATAATTGCATCATCATTATATATTGTAATATCTGATTCCAGTGTTTATTTATCTTTTATCTCTACCATATTTATTAATGTGCTAAAGTTTCCAACTAAATTTATGTCTCATGTGATGGACTTAGTAACACATATTAGTAATAAATGAGAGAAGGGTATCAATATTCTATCATAGGTACTCACCACAACGTGGGATGAGTTGGAATGAGATTCTATTGTTATAATGATAGACCTCTTCTTCATAGTCCTTAGAAAGTATTGGATGACACACATTATGACACACATCAATTGTTATAGGTAGTGATGGAGTTTTATTGCACCTAATGGTTTACCCATGTTTTTCCAGGAGAATGGGATCCTCGTTTTGATTGTTCTAGAACTTTACATGGAGATTTTGGAAATATTGTTTTTTATTTATCATCCTTATATTGGAGGACCATTATGGTGATCTTGAGCGTGTATTACCTAATGTGGTGGATGAGTTCCTAGAGTTTTTTCCAAAAAAAAATCGGGTTTTCCTCCAGAGTAGGATGCAGAGTTTTCTGTATATTTCGGAATAGGAATATAAATGTTATCTCATCCCTCAAATTGTGTATCCCCCACCGATTTGAGGCAATTAATTGTTCATCTGGATGATTTTCAATCCAAAGGATTTATTCACCAATGCATCTCTCCCTAGCCCACCTCATTCTTTTTTTTCAAAGAAGGCAATTGAATCTCTCTAGTTATACATATATTAGGAGAATATTAATATGGTGACCATCTAGAACGAGTAACTTTTTCTTCATATTGATGAATTTTTTTTTATCTTATGGGGGAAAGGGGGTTTCCAAAATTGTCTTGTGTTTTGGTATCACCATTCTAGACTAAGAGAGGCAGATGTTACAAAAATGAAATTCCAAAAAAATATTGCAATTTTTAGTATTTACTCATGCCTTTCAGGTTGAAAAATTATCCTATAATCTTTATGGTGCTAATTAATTGGGTTTTCCATCAGTATCTTGATTCCTTTTTAGGGTATTTGTGGATGAAATCTTGGTATATTATGGAAATGAGGATGATAATGTGTGACATTTGTAGAACATGTTGGGCACATTTTGGGATCATAGTATCTATCAAAACATTCCATAGTGCATCCTCAGGATCAAAGAGGTGACATTTTTTTGGACAAGTGATCTTGAAGTAGGGGTTTTGGTGCACCCCAAGAAGATCAGTGCATGTATTTCATGGGATAAGTTGAAGAATGTTTTTGTGATCAGGTTAATTTTAGGCATGGTAGGTTATTTCTGGAAATTCGTTTGGGTCTTTTATCTTCTTTCTGATTCAATGATAGTGCTCACCAGAAAAGGGTTGATATTTTAATGGATCCAAGAGTGGTAAGAGTCCTTTTAGATGCATATGTGGCGATTTATTATCAATTTGGTGTTGATATTTCTCGAATGTGGGAGTAGTAATGTGGTTTTTTGTGATGCCTTAGGTATGGGTCTCAGATGTGTTCTTATGCAGAATGACCATGCGGCTGTGTATGTCTCTCACTAACTCTAACTACATGAAAATAACTATCTAACTCATGACCTGAAGATAGAATAAATGATATATTACCTAAATACGTGAAATATTTATTGTTTTGGGGGGGTAGTTTATAGTTTATTCAGATCATAAATTATGGCCCTATATTTTCTCCCAACGGGATTTTAACAAGAGGAATCTTTTTTGGGTTTAGTATCTCTATGGATTCACTTTTTATATCACATATACCCTTGAAAATGTTAAAGTTGTGTAAGATTCATTGATAATTATTGTGCTAGTACAAGCATTGAAATATTCCAATGATTCATGGATCTTTGTTTAGATTCACTTGGATACCAAAGAGCATAGTGGAGGTGCATTCAAGGCTGGTGTTCAATTGATGCCCATTATTCTAGAATGATTTTCCAAGAGAAGTATAATGATGAGTTTTTCTTGTAGTACATGACGTTCTCTCATTGTATGGAGATAAACTATGACTAGTCGTTGTATTATGATGGATTCTGATGTATCAAGGGTCTCTTTGAATTTATGTTATCATTGATAAATGTTGTTATGTAGGATAGTCAGCAGTCTAATAGGGTTTTTCAGCATGGTACCAACAAGATGTACTATGATGTGTTTCAAAGTTTCTTGTGGGTAGGAATGAGGCAGGATATAGCTAACTTTGTATCACAATGTTATACATGTTATCTGGTCAATGTAGAGAACCAGAGACCCTCTAGTTTTCTTCAAATGATACCCATTCGTACCAGGGAGTGGGATGAAATCACAATGGATTTCATTATCTGTTTAGCCTATACACCCTCGTGAAAAATGATTTTTGGGTATTGGTTGATCATCTAACTATGTAAAACAATTTCATTCTTGTTAGAGATTCAGTTAAGGTGAATAAAATTGTCTGGTTATAGTTTTATGAGGTTGTGATTCTTCATTGTCTGTCATCAACAATCATCTTAGATAGGGACCCCCATTTTTCCTCTCGATGTTAGGAAGGACTTCAAAGAGTGATGCGGCCATAAGTCAAATTAATAATGTCATAACATCCTCAAATGGATTGTAAGACGTAACATGCAAATAATATTTTACAATACATGATTCGGGCATGTGTGTTAGATTTAAATGGATCGTGGTATAACTAGTTTGGATTGGTCACGTTTTCAATTAATAACAGTTACTAATCCTCTATTCGAATGGATCCTTTTGAGGTTAAGGAGACGTCTGATAAGGTTAAGCTGACTGGGAAGTGGAAATTGATATCCCAGAGACATTGTTTATCTTATTTCGATCAGATGCCACGAGATCATGAATTCTCAATGGGTTACTGGGTGTTCAGGAAGGTATCACCTCATTTGGGTCATCATTGGTGGGGAATTCTTGGAAATCTCACACTGAGGTATGTCAGACCTTTGGGTATTACCTAATGGTTTTGTAAGGTGGAATAATTATTATATTTTACTTCATATTTTATATTAATTCTTGTAATTTTTCATGGATCTCAATTGAAAAAGTATAATCTAGATCTGTCTCATATCTTGAATTTGGAAGAGATAGAGTTCGAGCCTAATTTGTTAATGTTTGCATGAACAATATAGATTGTAGATTCTATAAATAATGTTCATCATGGAATTTATATTCTATTGGTCCATGTTATTTGGATAAAAATAAATGATATGAATTAATCTTTACAGAATACTAATTGGGTTGAAGAACAATATCCATTTTTATTCACCAATCCAGCTTCTGGTTGACATTACAGGGATAGAAAGTTTTCCAGGTGGGAAGAACTTTCAAATTTGTGTTATTATGTTTGAGGTGTTTTTTTATTTTAAATTGATTATAAATTTATCCTTGAAATTTCCTAAGAGTTCAGTGAAGAATGGTTTTTTCGAGTTAACAGTTGCTGGCACGTAGTTGGCACACAATTTGGTAAAACATGAACCCTTTCCAAAGAAACCGTGTGTCCAGGTGACATGTTTTTGAAGTGTATAACCACATATTTAGTGCATGGTTTGTAAACCATGTGGTATAACTATATAAAATGTTCCTCTTGAATAGTAATGGGTTCACAGTTTCAGGTTACTTTGGAAAACTATGTGGGAAAACTATGTGGGAAAACCATGTGACTGGTCCATGTCATTAAAAATTTCTTTTTTATGTTTTTAATGCCCCTATTTTTAACTCTAAATCACTTATTCCTCCTAAATCATGATTCTACATCATAGGGACCTATTCCTACTCCTATGGAACCCTTGTAACTAACATTGTGTTCTAGATTTTTTGTCGTTTCCCCTAGATTCTTCAAGTACGTCCCTCATTTCCTATCTTCTTTATCATTTATAGTGTTTCTCTTTATCTGCCATGGGGTTCGTATTTCTAGTAGAAGGGATGATATATTAAAGACGAATCTTGTTCATTAGGTTTCAATATTGATGATTGTGGTTTTACCTTTCCTTTATAGGTTCCCTTTCTTAGGATGTTGTGGTTTATCATGGATTTCTGAAAGCATCTACACTCATGATAGGTGGTTCCATGCTTAAACATTATTTTTTGATATTGATATGCTTTCATTTCTTCTCTGTTTTGTTCCATGCATTGTATTTGTGGTTTGAAATGTGTTTTCTAATGTTTTTAATGCGTGTATGTATTGAAATTGAATTTTCTAAGGTATGTTTTTTGTTTTTAAGTGTGTCCTTGTTTTGATTCATGATGTTGTTTCAAAAATGGTTTATGTGTTTTAATAAATACTATAGGTCATGTGAAACATGTTCTGGAAGGATTTTGGTGTGCATTTGGATTTGAAAACGATTTTGGTTTTGGGAATGGTGACATATCATGTTTTTTTATATTGATTGGAATGTGGGAATGTCAATGTACTGATCTATGTGACTTTTGAAAACAAAATTAATTACGAAGGGAAAATTGAGTATCTAGGTGGGTGAACTAGGACACGTACACTAGTTGAATTTGAAGTGAATTGTTCCAAATTCATCAATCAGGATTGATGATTACCACAATATCAAAAAATTTATGATTATTAGAGACCATTAATCCCCTGGGAAGTTCATTCATAGTGGCTCATGAATGAGAAAAATATTTGTTGTGGTTTCTATTCCATGTTACACCATGATATGGGGTTCCCAATGTCCTATTTTAGATATTTAAAATGGGATTTTCCTATGATTTATTTCACTTATGGGATATCATACCTACCAAAAGATTATAATGTTGTTATTTTGTTATTTAAAAAGATAGGATTATGTTCCATTAAAAAATTTTCTATAAAAATGTTTCAATATTTTAATTTTTAAATATTTTTTGGTTATTTTGTCCTATAATGTTTTGGAATATAATATCATTTATATACTATAATCCTATTGGGCTTTAGGAGACACCTAGAATATGCCTTTTGATGTATTGAAGAATTGGTTATGTTTGATTGAGGTAAATTCTAGATCACTCGTGATGGTGGTTCAGGTTAATAGAGGCATTCTCCTTGAAGAAGTTGGTGGTGGTGGATTCAAGATGATGCTCCTCAGGTTGCATGTAGGTTTTTTGAATAGCTTCATAGTTTGCCTTTTGTTTTATCCTACTTCAATTCATGTTTAATGTTGTAAACATGTACATGAAAATTTGTATTCCATATTTTCTTATGATTAATAACCATCATGTTTTTTATTACTATGGTTTTTGTTGATTATAAAAATTGGTGAAATCATTCCCAAGATGTTTTTTTGATACCAATGCACTAGTTGCATGCCTATGGGGATCAACAATTTCCTTTAGGCCATACAACAGAATGGGTCGGGTGCTGGGTTGGATGAATGTTTTGATTCCATTGTGACAGATGTTGATTCTAATCCGCAATCCATTGGACTTTAGGCTTCCACACTAGGTACAATCCACCACAATTTTCCCTTTAATGATTTCATCAACTCAAATAATCAATAAGACAGGTGTACAAACATCCATGCATTATATACTCATGTAAAATTCCCACTAATGCACTCTTATTTTTTGAGATGTATTTATGGACTCCTCCCTTGTGTAATACAAGATCATAACCTCTTCCATGGAAAACACCATGGTATAATAATGGATCTATGTCCTAAATTGGAATCCCATTACACAAGAACTAAAAACATAAAAATGCTTCTTCCATATTAGACGTGGAACATTTCTTTAGGTGTATCCTCATTAAATTATGACTTCATTAGTGATATAATCCAAATAATTCATTTTTAGGAAATTTCTAAGTAGCTCCTACATAATCCAAAACCAATATTCATGGGATTATACTCTTTGAAATCATTCAAAAGGTTCCATATTCCCTAAGTTCTATTTTCCTTCAATGATCCATATTTGTATTTAACAAAATAATAGGTTCTTCTATGACTAAAATTAATCCAATACTATAATTTTTTTCCTTTCACGATACATTCATCCTAGTCATGTGATATAAAAATGCAAGGAAATATCTAGTGAAATAATATGAATCTACATGATTACATTCTAGCTGCATGGCATAAACAATATAAAAAATTTCTTGTCCTGTGCTATAAAAATAAACATCAACATCCTAGTCCCATGACATAAAAACTCTTGAAACAGTCATAGAATCATGAAATGAAATTATATAAAAACTCCATAGTCATATTAAAGAAAATTTTCTGAATTTGTTTAATTCATGGAATTAAATATCCTTGTATGGTCATGTTAGGTAACCATAAACTATGAAACATGAAAAACATGGGTTTTAATTTTTATTATATCAAATACATACGACAACTTTTTTGTTAAATCCCAATAACCAATACTCATCTTCCTAGGCTATTTTCTTTATTAAGTCACTTATATCCTTCCCCATCGGTATATACACCCTCTAAGCTTGGATGTCCATGATCTCTAGGAAATATTACCTTTGATAACCTTTATATCCTAACATATGTCATAATACCTATAATCCATATATATCTTTACTTTCACTATTTTACCTATCAACATATCTTTATGGGACATATTTCGAATGAAATCACATATATCCTACCTCATTAGAAAATATTCCCTTTGAGTTCAAACATTGTTTGACTGAGTCCATATTACCTATGAACCATCCTTTTTGGGACATATTATTGGTGATACCATATCCTATTTGAGATGAAATATTCTAGCTTTCCAAACCCAACACATATAACAATTTGATATATTTGACCAACCATAAACTAATACAATAAGGGCTATATTCACATTCAGGTGAACTAGAGAGGTACTATCATGGGTAAAACCACACGAAAAACATCTAACCCAATTATATCAAGTAGTGTTTTGGTCATGGATTCATAATATTAAAAGATAATTCACCTTTTCATTATCACATGTCCCTAAAGTGAACCAAACTGGCCTTTTTCACATGACCATAAAATGCATGACATGAACTCTTAAGTGACACCAATCGATGTGGAGTCTTTAAAATTTTATAAGGTTATATAAATTACCTTTTCCTGGACCCATTCCCAATACCATAAATAAATAAAATTTTCCGAAATAGAGTTAAAATATAGAGTTCAAAACTATGTAACATCAAACTGAATTCTAATAAATCCATTGTAACTTATTTATACTAAAAATGTAAAAAAAATAGTACATCATACATATTTTTTCATGTCAAAAAATGATTTTGATCAAATCACTAGAATAGGGGTTACCAGTTGCAAATTGGGATTTATATAATTATTAAATAAAAAATATATAATATTTAAGTGAGTTATTGTGTAGGAAATAATCCATACTCAAGAGTTGTGGTTGTTTCCAAACTATTATCATATCAACAATACACATTCCAATGTTTCACCGGTAGAGTCTTAGTTACTCAATTCCATTAGAAAATAATTCTGTTCCAGACTTAGAAACATATTGGGTGGACATATATGTTTAATATATTGGTAAAAAATATGAAAAACATATCCTTGGAAGCCAGGATAAAAACATTGTAAGTCCTACCTAAAGCATGTGGTGTTGATTTATTTTTCAACAAAAAAGTAAATAACTGATGTTATGGTACTCCCCAAAAAGAAAACTTTGAAATATGAAATTTTTGATTGCCCCAACTTATAGACCATGATTATAACATATATTAAGTGTTATTATCTATGAAATAGTGTTCAATAAAAATTGAGTTCAACTACAAGTTTGTGAATCAAAAAATAACTATGGATATCAACCCATGGTGATTATTGTGAAGGATGTCCAGATAATAACATATGATTTATATAGAAATATCATTCCAATTTCATAGTTACTCTGTGTTTTCTCTAATATTTAGAGTCACTTGAGAAAATATAGCTATGTAATGTTTATTCATTTTGACTATTCAAAGTCCTCTCAGCCTCATGAAGGTGAAATCAATGGCGATGACCATCATTTTTTCCTCCCATAGATTCTTCACAGAAATAGGTGATTGAGAAAATTATATATAATTCTACTCATCTTAATGAACTTGTAAATAAGGAAACCCAATGTTTATATTAGAACAAAGAAACCCTCCACAAATATAAAGTGAACTCTATGGCCATGTTGAGAGAATTTGTTGTGGATAAAATTACACTCATTTTTTTGCCCATGGACACTCCACATTATGATATTATCAAGGAAGTGAAAGGATAATGCATAGTTTATAATGAGTAAAACATGTGGTATAATATTTATCATCTCAAGACTAGATATATATCTTAGAGAGAGTATGTTAACCATCTTATGATTCTAGATGATCTTTCATGCCATGTTGACCTGGCTGACATTACAGTGGCTTGATACCCTAATTTTGAAAAACATCACGAGTACCTCTATCATGACTACATCAGTATTATATTTTTACACCATTAGATAATCATAGATACCCTAAATATTATATGTATATGTGAGTGGGTTGAAAATAGAGTTCTTTTTTCACATTGATCACCTCCCAACAATTATTTTCTAAGGAAATTATATTACAATATTATTACTTCATGTTAAGACTCATGTTATAAATATACATATAAAATTTTTACATTTTTTCAATGTATTAAAATCTAATAAATCTAGAAATGTAATACTCAATAGGATCATGCCTTCGAAGGACCTATAAATTAGTAATTTTAAAATGTGAAAAAGCCACTCATTTGAGAAAATGATTCATTTATCTATAGATAGACCCATTGTGGTGTGAATAAATTGTTCTAGAAAGGAATTAAATCTACATAATTACATGATAAAACCCCAAAATACCAAGAAGTATATGGAAGCACCATACGTCATGGTAGTGCAGGAGTAACCCTATCCCCTTGGGTTGGGGGAATTTCTACCACCATCAATTCCCATGGAATCATAAAATATAAAATAGATCGTGGTCCTTATGGTTGTTGAGAATATTCCACCTCATCCCATAGGTATGGGGGTATTATTACCACAAACTCCTTTAATCAGGTCAACCTTCTCTGGATAGGGTGAAAAAAAGTAATAACTGATCAAACAATTTACTTTACTTCAGGATTTATCTACATCATCTGGAGAACCATTAGTGAAATTTTTAGGATGCACTCTTAGTATTACACATATAAACCACTTCTGTGGGGAGAAGCAAGGAGTGAAATGATAATTTCAAATGGAATGTTAGTAAAAATAGTTCACAGAGAATACCAATAATAAAAAGGATTATTATTTTTACCGCAATGGGTATTTAGTGGATGATGAATCCTTTTATTAATCCAATGTAGATTAGGATTTTAGTCCTTCTTCATGATTCATGTAAGTAGATGTTATTTAAATCATACTCATTGATAACAAGAACTTTGGAATTGATATAAATGAACAAAATGACGAGACAATCATTTGAAATATAGAAATCACTAAACAGTTTGAAAAATAATGCATAAGTTGAATAATATATAGAATCATGACTTTGGAGATCCAATAAACACTGATCTACCACCCACTATGCGATATTTAGTTATGGACAAAGGGAAAAATGTCTCTATGAACCAAAACCCCCCACCACTGAAATATGTCAATTCTATTCCCACATAAGAAAAGGTTACCAATATAATGTTAGGATGGAGAATATAAGGATTCCCAATTCAGAGTTACTCATAGGAAATATACCTATCCAGTGAAACTCCCAATCTGGGGAAAATACCACACCACAAGAAGACCTCTATAAAAAATGAATTTATCAATATATGGGAGTATAGACGAGTCATTTTTAAAATAAGGGGACTAGAAATCTAGTTTACTTAACACCTATGACCATAGAGAACAATGAAATCCTTCTTCTCATAAAACAACAACACCATTTCAACGGACTTACTCCAAGATTACTGAATATAGAAATCAACAATAATAATTGATGATCCAATCATATTAGGATTTTTCCAATGCCTCCACTCGAGCATCGAACTATATGATAGTCCTAATAGAACCCCTTTAATCCATTATGTCACAATCTAAAAAATTGTATGTAATGAAGAGGTGAAAAAAACTTGATCAACATGAGAGTAAACTACATCCAAAAAGGGTATAAATGATTTCACCTCCATTAAACATTGAAAATGCCATATTATTTCTATCTAATTGCATGACATATCTACAAAAATAACTCACAGACATTGTATATTGGTTTCACCCCATCATGGGAACACTCAAGTAGAATTAAGTGGAAATGTTTAGGTTCTATGATCAAACAATGAAGATAAAATATTTTATAAGGTAAAACATCCAACTACTTAGGATTTTTTCTAATTGAGATTATATTTGAAGATATTTCCTTTAGTGGATTAGTAATAAACTGAGGAAGATGATTGTCCTCAACCTCTTAAATTTTAAACAATATAAAATGGGGGGTTTCTTACTGTATCATACATTGGAAATTTTTAATTTACTCACTAAATTCAATTCTTGATCGAGATTAGTTATTAGAGATATATATATAATGTTTCTAAAATATCTTTTAAACTCTTATCACTCCATAGAAATTTTGTAATGATTTTAAAAAAAATATTGTATAAAATAGTATTTGGGAGATAATATTTAATATTGAAAATAGAAATCTCATCTAACACCATCATTATTGTGGAAGAAATTTGAAAAATTAGTGACTAATAAAATCAAACTCATACGCATTTTAATGCTAACTCCAACTTGAAAACTATATCAATATCATATAGCGACATCCTTGAATAATTTATGAAACACTAATGAACTCATTTAGATGGATAGTAGAAGAAAATTGACCAAAATTTGAGGTTTAAAATAAAAATGGTTATTCCTTCATAATTGATATGGTTATGATATTTTTTATCACATGACTAGAGAAGAAGGTGGAAAAATTATGAGAGATCTAAAGAACCAATGAATTTGGTCGGAATGACCTCCTATAATATTTTACATTATAATGAATATTAGTCCATAATATTTAATGATGCCTTGTTTTCAGGGACATGATCATAAATATTATTGAATCAAATAATGTAATGTTGGATATACCCCTTATATAGGTGACCATTGTGTCTCTAATTCTACTTTAAGTAGAACATCTAGAAAGGGGTGTTGAATATAACTACAAAAAAAATAATGAATGTTAATGTGGAAAATGCTGAGTCAATATGGTTTTCCTAATGAATTTTCCATTACGTCATGTAAGGGGGAGATTGTTAAGTCAGCAAGGTTTCCTTATGAATTGACCGTTCCTCTAGTTTTTCAAATGAAAAACACCTCATCTTAAAGAAAAATTTATTTTACCCCTATAAGGAAAAATTTATTCCCTATGAAAACTTATCCTTACCTTATTTTCATTTCTCAAATAAAAATTCTTCTAAGTGTATAATTCAGATAGAGTCCTCGGAATCATATAATACATAGATGTGAGGTATTCTATTTAAGACTCCGAATTCCTATTACAAACTTTTATGAAGTTCTATTGCGAATTCCCTATTATGAACTTTTATGAAGTTCAACTCTAAATTCTAATTATGAATTTTCATTACTAATTTTGATGATGAATTCTGATTAAAAACTCTCATTATGAATTCTGATGATGAATCTTGATTACGAATTCTCATTAAGAATTCTGATGATGAATTCTGATTATGAATTCTCATTACGAATTCTGATGATGAATTGTGATTGCGAATTCTCATTACAAATTTTGATGATGAATTCTGATTACGAATTCTGATGATGAATTCTGATTAAGAATTCTCATTAAGAATTCTGATGAAGAATTCCGATTACGAATTATCATTAAAAATTCCATAAGAAAAATAAAATTTGAATATCTTAGTACTAAAGACTCTGAATTCAGTTTTTACTTAATTTATAAACATTCATATTTTCTCTATTCTGAATATCAAATTTAGTTATGCTCTATCTTTTTCTTTTATAAAACGATGGTGTGCCGTTAGTTATCAATTAACTGTTGTTAGAGTGACACCTGTATAGGTCCCTCTGAAATTCAAGGAAGAATATGACCATTGGAGGATGGACCCAACCATTGGATATTTTCCTATAAATAGGAGCTCATTTGAAAACATCAATAATGAACTTTGACATAACTCTGAAAACTTTTCTTACTTGCTGTTGAAGTGATTTCTATGGAGATATGCTCTTATCAACTCTAATACTTCATGTTGAAAGTTTGAGCTGCTTGTTCCAACATTTCCTTATGCATATTTTCTTTGTACGACTCTGATTGTTTTTGTGTACAATCAAGGGATTTCAGGGATAGGAAGACAGAGGTTCCAACACCTTGAAGTTGAGGGCTTCCTTGCTGAGGAAGATAGAGGTGTCGACTACCTGATAGTTGATGGATTATAGGGATAGCAAGACGGACTCTAATCTTTAAATCGAGGCTTACCCAGGTGTGGGTAAGACAGAATTTTTTGAAAGTATAAATCTAGATACCTTTATCCATGGTTTTTGGATACCCTCCTCTTTGGGTTAAAAGAGTTTATACTTGTTACTTGTACTTTTACTACATTTTTTTCCACTGTGCATTTTTGTATTATTAAGGAAAGTATAACTTTCTTATACTTCCGTACTTGTACACTGATATAGTTAAATTCTATACGCTTTAAGGTATAATCTTCATCTTTGTAATCTTTAGTTAAGTTTCATTTCCGGAATCACATTTCCAGAATTTAGCAAGGTATTAGAACTTATAGAGGTCTTGTGAAATATCTTGTTTAACCCTGTTAAAACTAACAATCATTGAAAGTTCCAAAGGAATTTTTAAATGGTACAATTCACCCCCTCCCCCTATTGTATATGAGAATGTCAATCTTATTTCGATCCAATGTTTGGTATTATATAGTATATCATACTCAGATATACCATCCTATAAATAGGTATAAGAGCATTTGGTTCAATCTGAATTAATCCCATGATTAGATTAAGAATAGAATTAGTTCTCGGAATAGAATTTTCGGATTCACATATTTGGAATTGAATTTATGGATTCAAATTTTTCGAAATATTTTTTTTTCAGAATCATAGTTTGGATTCATTTTTTTAGAGATACATTTTCTCTATATTTTCTCAAATAAGTTTTTGTAGAAAAGAAAATTCTTAAAAATGGAAAGGATCAATGTTGGTTCCATAGACAATCTCAATCCAACAAGAACACCTATCTTTGATGGTAATTATTATGAATATTGGATAGATCGCATGAATACTTTCATTATCAACACTGGGGTTAAAAAATTTTTTCCTTTCCAGTGGATACAAAATTCTTCATCAAGAAGTAAGTTCCTTTACAAATCAAGAAAATCATGAATATCTACTTAATTATAAGATAAACAATACTTTACTTTTTTCAATGACTAGATATATATATATCCAAATTTCATCTTGTGAAGCAGCAAATTCTATATGGAAGAAACTTAATGTTACTCACTTTGGAACATCTAATGTAATTGAGACCAGAAGACCCATTCTTAGAGCTGAATATCATGGTTTTAGTATTCCTTATGGTGAACCCATATACAAAGTGAAATAGATATTCCCAACTATTGTGAATAGTTTACAATTAGTGGGTGAAAAAGGATTGAATGATAAAGCCCTTGTTGACAAGATCATCGACATCATGCCAAATTAGTGGTAATATAAAAAGACTGTAATGGATGAGAATAGAAATCTTACTCAGATTTCCCTTGATGAGTTATTTGGAACTCTTCTTCCACATGAGACTAGTATGAAGAGAGATGATGATATTGTGAAGAAGAAGATTGTAAATGGTAGTGTAGCTTTTACTACTACTTCCAATCATATGAAAGCCATGAATCCTGAGAGAGTTACTAGATCCAGATCTAAGTATGTTGTTATCCATTCCAAATATAGTTGAAGTGAATCCTTAGAAAATGAATTGGAAATTCTTGCTTGAAGGATGAAAAAGATTGCTGGATAGAGGAACATTCAATATAAATACAAGAAGAAGGAAAGGAAATACAAGAAATATTCAGAAGTTACATGCTATGAATGCAAGAGAGCTGGACACATAAGACCTGATTTCCCTATGCTCAAGAGAAAAGAATGAAAGGAAAGGCATTCTGAGAAAAATATAAAGATGTATTATAAGTACAAATATAATAATGTTTTGAAAGCCAATGAAACATGGAGTGCCAGTGGTGGAGATTCTTTAAATTAATTTTCATATTATGAATCATTTGGACAGAAGAATCTTGGTCTTCTAGCCAGGCTACCTATTGATAATCATTTCTTGATGGATAAGGTACACAATGCTGAATCAATGACCAATGTTTATTTAAATTCTAATGATTGAATATATTAAAACTCTTCAGATGAAGAATCTTCTTCTGATGAAGATAATACTATACTTACCTATGAAGATGTTTCTAGGGTTGCAAAACTCTTTGAGAATGAGAATTCAAAACTCATGAAAAAATATGATAAAGAAAATTCTAGGAATATTATTCTCACTAAGGAAATATCAGATATTTATAAAGATATTGATAAGAAAAATACTTATTTTGAAAGTATTTAAAATAATCTTGAGGAAGTAAGTTCTGAGAAGAATAAACTTTCTAAAGATCTAGAAAACATAATTTCTAAGAAAAATGTTTTCGAACCTAGCCCTAGTTAAAATGTTTTTGAATAAAAGAACTTAGTTATAAAACTCAAATATGAAATATTCTCCTTCAGGAAGTGTTTGTCAAACATTACCCTAGGTAAGGAAAATTTTGATAAAATGTATTCGCAAATCAAAACTCGAAGGAATACTTCTGGTTTTGGTTATAATGGATATAAACAAATTTATAGTAACAATTACATAGTTCTTCAAAGTGCCAAATTATATACTAAGTGTCAATGTGGTGGTCATTGGGAAAATAGTTAGTCTCTAAACAAAACCAAATATTTAGGATTTGATAAAGCTTATTTTTCTAAGAAGATGTGGGTTCCCAAAATTTTACTTTTTGAGATTTCCAGATCCAAGAAAGTCTGGATTCCGAAAACCTAACTTTTTCTTATTTTTAGGAAAATCGGGAAAGTACCAACTACAATACATGGAACATGGATAGTGGATGTTCCTAGCATATGATTGGTAACAAAAACTATTTTCAAATGATTATCAAGACGAAAGGAGGAAAAGTAACTTTTGGAGATAATGATCAGGGAGAAATTATCGGTATAGGTAACATCGTTCTTCTTGGAAAAACTTTGATTTCAAATTTTATATTTTTAAGGGTCTTAAGCACAACCTCATCAGCATAAGTCAATTATGTGATGAAGGATGCATTGTGAATTTTAGGAATGATATGTTCTTAGTAAACAATTCCAATGAAGAATTTATTCATTCTTCCCATAGTAAATAGAATGTTTAAACACTAACCTTAGAAGACCCTAGGAGCCAAGACATACCTTTCCTTAGTGAAATGGAAGATCATTACTGGTTATGTAATAGAAGGCTAGGACACTGTAACCATAGTAACTTATGAAAATATTATAAGAAGAAACTAGTTATGGATCTACCGTAGCTTATATTAGATTATTCAAAAGTTTGTGACCCTTGTCAATATGGAAAGAAACATAAAGAACGTTTTAAATCAGTCAGTGAAGTCTCAACTACAGATGCATTACAGCTAGTTCATATATAACATTTTGGTCTAACACAAAGTGGAAAGCATTTTGGGAAATTATTATATATTTTTCTTGGTTGATGATTACACTAGACTTACGTGGGTCTATTTTCTAGCAAAAAATTCTGATGTTTTTTCTTATATCAAATGTTTTAGATCCCATGTTAAAAATGATAAAAACCTTCCATTGGAAACTATTCATAGTGATCTTGGAGGAGAATTTCAAAATTCTGATTTTGGAACTTTTTTGTACTAGAAAAGGCATTACTAATAACTTTTTCGCACCTACAACAGCTCAACAGAATGGTGTTGTTGAAAGAAGAAATAGAATTCTTCAAGAGATAACTGAAACCATGTTGAGTGAGTATTCTGCTGCAAAACATTTTTGATATAAAGCTATATGTACTGCTTGTTATACTATAAATCGTGTTTTGATTAGGCCTTTTCTTAATAAAACTCTTTTTGAGTTATGGAATAGTAGAAAACCTAGACTTTCCTACTTTAAGGTTTTGGGTTTCTAGGTATTCATTCTAAATACTAAAAATAATTTACACAGATTTGCACCAAAATCTGATGAAGGAATTTTCATAGGATACTCCACAAATTCTAAGGCATATAGAGTTTTCAACAAAAACACTTATACTGTTGAAGAGACAGTACATGTTAAATTTGATGAAACTGATCCTTTTGTTTTTAAACAACCCCAACCTACATCCATATATGTGTTTTCAAAAACTAATTATCACCCTATGATAGAATATCTTTCTGATAAGGAAAATGTTCAAGAAGATACTCCTGAAACATTTACCCCAGAATATTTTCTACCCTATGTTGATGAACCAGTTTTACAAAACCCAAATCAACCATTTCTAAAGAATCATCCTTGTGATATTATCATTGGCGATGTCAATAAACCTATAAGTACTATAAGTTCCTTAAGAAATGAAGTAGAGCATATATCATTCCTTTCCAAATTGGAAACAAGAAGTACTAATGAAGCTCTAGGTGATGATGATTGGATTAAATCCATGCAAGATGAACTAAATGAATTTGAAAAGAATAAAGTCTGGACCTTGGTTGAAAGACCTAAGGAAACTTTTGTAATTGAAGTAAAATGGGTCTTTAGAAATAAGTGTGATGAAAATGGAATCATAGTCAGAAATTAAGGTAGATTAGTTTCTAAAGGATATAATCAACAAGAATTAATTGACTATAAGAAACCTATTCTCCAGTATCTGGACATGAATCTATTCATATTTTACTTTCCTTTGAAGCATTTTTCAATTTCAAACTATTTCAAATGGATGTGAAGTTTGTTTTACTTAAAGGTTATGTTCAAGAAGAAGTTTATGTGGAACAACCTCCTGGATTTGAAAATACAAAACATCCTGATCATGTTTTTAGACTTAACAAAGCATTGTATGGCCTTAAATAATCCCCACAAGCTTGGTATGATAGACATACATGATTTTTTATTCAAAATAAATATGTTAATGAAAATGCAGATCCAACCCTTTTATAAATAAATACAAGAAAAATGTTTTGATTATTCAAATTAATGTTGATGACATTATATTTGGTTCAACCCCACAATATTTAACTGATTCTTTTGTGGATCTAATGAAATCTAGGTTTGAAATGAGTATGAAGGGTGAGTTATCATTTTTCCTTGGTTTTCATATTTCCCAAAAACTAGAATGAATCTACATATACCAATATAAGTATATTAAATATATACTTAAAAAGTATGGACATGACAATACTAAGAGTATAAGTACTCCCATCGGTACCTCAAACACACTTGATCTTGAGGATGCTGGGAAACCAGTAGATCAAACACCTTTTAGAGGTAAGATAAGATGTGTACTTTACATGACAGCTAGTCAACCAGATTTTATGTATTTATTATGCTTATGTGCACGATATCAATATAATCCTAAGGAATCTCATTTAAATGCAATGAAAATAATTTTTCCCTACACAAAGAGAACCATGGATTTAGGACTATTTTACACTTCTGGAAATTATTTTGTTTTAAAGAGTTTTTCGGATGCTGAATTTGGTGGATGTTGAATGGATAGAATGAGAACATCGGGAAATTGTCATTTCTTTAGAGATTCATTAGTTTCCTGGTCCTGCAAGAAGGAACACTCAGTAGCACACCCCATTGCTGAAACTAAATATGTAGCAGCTGGAAGTTGTTGAGCTCAAGTGTTGTGGATGCAACACACACTCACAGACTATGGATTGAGTTTTACTAAGGCTCAAATTTTGTGTGATAATACAAGTGCCATTTCCAATAGTAGAAACCCTGCACATAACTCTCTTGCAAAGCACATAGATATTGGGCATCACTTTCTTAGGGATCACACACAGAAAAGAAAATATTGTTCTTCAATTTATCGGAACGCAAGATCAACTTGCTGACATTTTCACAAAATATTTACCCTTCGATAGATTTTAATAGATTAAACAGAATTTAGGAATGATAACTGTGAGTTAGTCATCCTCCATTAACTATCTATTCAACCAATATCCTTACAGTAATAAACTCTTTTTTCATAGGGGGAGTAGATATTTCATTAATGTTTTTCAAATTTTCATTATGAAAGTTATTGTATTTAGTTTTTCAAATTCCTATAATGAAATTTTTTGTAGTTAGTTTTTAAAAAAATTTTAAGGAATGTTTTTGTAGTTAGTTTTTCAAATTTTATATAATGAATATTTTAGTAGTATGTTTTTCAAGTTTTTCATAATGAAATTCATTGGACCTGAAGTTTTCATAATGAAATTTTTGGAACTGAGTTTTTATATTGATAATATGTGTACCATAAATTTTTGTAGTTGAAATTGAATTTCGTAATAGAAAATTTCATAGTGTAAGATTTTGTTATCGAAATTTTCGTAATAGTGATTTTCTTAGTGGAAATTTTTTTACGAGAAATTTTCATACTGAAAATTTTCGTACTAGAAATTTTCGTAGTGGAAGTTTTCATAATTGAAATTTTCATAATGGGAATTTTCGTATTAATAATTCTCATAATTGATTTTTGGTACTCAAATTCTTTTCAATAAAACATATAGATCATAAGTTTTTCGTACTGATTTTTTCGATGTGAGTTTATCGAAGTAAGTTTTTTTTAGTCAAATTTTTTTCTAAAATAATATCACATATTACGAATAATCTTCCTATCCAATCTGAAAGGTATGGTTTCATTACTCATGTTTTAATAATCATTATTACATGCTGGTATTTTCTCTTGTATTTTAATATTTTGGATTCTTTTCTTCTTAAATTCGAATGTTTTTCTTAAAACCTCAAATGATAGAATTCAAGATTTCCTTGTGGGCATGTTTTCACCTGTCAGATCAGATCAGAGAGTTTTTTAACCGTTAGATTGGTTTTGGAAGTTGAAGGTTCACCTCCATTTCCTATATAAAGGGGACCCCCGATGGTTTTCCCACTTCTGTTTCCAAGATCTCGCGTCTTAAAGCTATGACCCTCAACAAAAGCCCGTTCTGAATTCTTCAGAAGTGCCCAGTCTGAATGACTGCTGAAGCCCCTTCTCAGGATATGTCTTCAGTGATGAAAATATCAGAGTGGCAGATATATAGGGAGAGGTTGATACACCCAAATTTATTCAATAAGTATGACTCCCTTATTTCCAAAAATATTAAGCTCAATGGATGGGAAGATGTATCCATTTCTAAAACTCAAGCTCAATATATGGTATTTCTAGACGTGTTCATAGAGTTTTATGAGTTAGCAAGTTTTTTCAAGGAATATAGAAGGGATATGATCTCCTTAAAAATCTATGGGAAGACGTATGCGTTATCATATACCAAGGCGGCTAGCCTGGTTGTAATACCCTATGAAGGAGAGGCAGAATTTTGCTCTCATAAGCTACCAGAGGTTCAGGGTTGTTTTGTTAAGACAAAGGCTATGGATTTCCTTGGTCTCTCTAATATCAAGATTTTAAAGAAGAACCCATCTTTCAACTTATAATCGGATTCTACAATTATGGGTGCAAGGGTTTATCGTACAAAGGAAGGGTTATAAGGATACCCTTAAGAAGAGTGACATGTATATATTAGATTTTTTGGTAAATCTAAGTAAAATAAATTTGATGAGGAACATCCTCATTACGATTCAGAATATCAAGAATTGGAACCTTAGATATTAGATCATTATGTATCCATCATTTCTTTCTATGTTGATAGTTCAGTTCCTATAATCCTTCAAAATCCCATGTAGCTCCAACACGAGAAATTGCAAGGTGATACTGATTAGTGATGACACCTTAAAGAGGATGAAAGTTGGTTTTTCAAATAACACAAGAGAATATTATGATTTTCTTGAGGATGATGAAGAACCCAATCTGGAAAATGTAGAAAGGGTTGAACCCTCAAAGAAGGCCGATAAGAAAAGGAAGCTAAAGGAAGTGAAAGCTGAAGATAAAACCCCAAAATTAATAGAAGTCCAATCCGCACCTCCTAAACCCAAAAACAAAAAAGCCTACCCGGATGAGGTGGTAGGAAATTGTAGATAGGTCAAGGAAAAGAGGAAATAAGGGGATCCACAATTTGTCTTGGACCCTGCTAAGGATAAGTCATTAAAAGAAAAAGATGTCGATGAGATAGAGAAGAAAGAAAATGAGAAAACACAGAAGAAAAAGTTGACAGAGGCCGAGATTTGTTAATCCCATCTTAGGGATGCTGAAATTTCATTTTAGAACATCCAAGTGCCGAAATATTTCCTTGTGGAACAATTACCTAAGACTCCGGGGAAGAATTTCTTCAATCCGGAAAAACTACAAGAGAAGGTTGTGGAAGAGAAGGAAGCTACAAAAGATGTTCAATAAGCTGAGATAAGTGGTAGCTCTGATGATGTAATCAAGTAGGTTGAAGAATATCAGGAAAATGAAAGTGCTCAAAAGAAATTTTTACTCTAGACTTCTCAAGTTGGATCATCAAAATTGGTTATACCCACAGATGATGAAAAAGGAGATAAAGAAGAGGTAAACAAGCTATCTGAAAAAGAGAGTCATAATCATGACTTTATCCATCCTGAAGAAGTTGAAGCTAAAGATGAAAAAATAGAATGTGTATGTGGAAAAAATTATAAAACTTTCCAAAAGTGAGAATGAATCTCCATATGAGGAAGTCATACTGAATATTGAAAAGGTTAAGCAAGTGGTTTTTGATTCTTAAAGAAAATCTATAGTGAAGAGGAAGGAAGTTGCAGGAACTTCAAAAAGGAAGCATGTTGAGCTTGAAAAACCACTCTCACCAATTAATTTCTTGGATTCGAAGTGATCTTCACTTGGTCATTATTATGTATAGCAGTCTTTGAAGAAGCTTGTCAGTTCCATTACAACTTTTACAAAAATAGATTCAAGATGACAAATGCTCCAACACACTCTTAATTAGAAGTCAGATTCAGTGTCTATGGTGATGGAAAAGTGTGCAAAGATAGAATCAGATTTTAAATATTTTCTTATAGGATACGAAGATCATAGGAAGTTTTGCAAGAATATGAACACTTGGTCAAAGAAGATCATCCAGAATATGGCACAACTTGATGTATTTCATGACGAAGTAAAACAGGATTTTGATACCAAAGATTCAAAGATCAAGGATCTTTCAAACAGTTTTTAGGAAAAGCTATGTTTAGAACAAAATACTCAGATTTAGGATTTAATGATCTAAATGGGAAGCTGAGCAATATTTTTCAAAGCCTAAAAACAGAGAAGGATCTTCAGAGTGAGATGCAAGAAAAACTTGTTAAGCAAGATGAATTTCAAAAGGCTCAGGAAGAGGCCATGAAGGCTCAGGCATAGGTCCTGAAGTCTCAAGAAGTAAAGATCACAGTATTGGAGAAGAAAGTAGAAGAGGACCACAAAGATATGAGGAAGTTGCAGATAATTGTCAAGATGCTAATGCCCATGGAAAAAGAAACAAAATTGAACACTCTGATCTTTTGTTTTATTTTTCCTTGTGCTAATATTTCCAATAATAATGAAATTGTCGATGATTGTCTTGTTTGTATGTCATTAATAATATTTGAGGTACCATATTTCTTTACCATTCCCTCAAACTCTTTTTGAAAATCACAAAGGGGATAAAGGAAAAATAATTCAAAAATAGAAATGAAAAATATAAAGGAGAAGACTTCTAAGTATAAGAAGATCATCACTATGTAAGGGGGAGTGATCATTATGAAGATTTCCCAATTTAAGAAATATAGAATATGATCCTTAGAGTTCTAAAGCCTAAGGGGGAGTTAGTCATATTCACCGTTGATCATAAAAAAAGGGAGATAAGATTTAATTTCAAATCTATAAATTTATTACAAGTCTTTACATTCTTTTTCGTAATGATGATTGTGCATTCCAAAAAGGGGAATCTTGTTGAGTCAATAAGGTTTTCCTTATGACTTTTCCATTCCTTCATGAAAGGGGGATATTGATAACTCATCAAGGTTTCCTTATGACTAGATCGTTCCTCTTTTTTTTGGAAATCACAAACATCTCATCTTAAAGAAAATTTTATTTTACCCCTATAAGGAAAATTTCCCCCCTGAAGGAAATGTATCCTTACCTTCTTTTCTTTTCTCAAATCAAAATTATTCTAAGTGTATAATTTGGATAGACTCCTCAGAATCATATAATAAATAGATGTGAGGTATTATGTTTAACACTCTGAATTGTTGTTATGAATTTTTATGAATTTCTACTCCGAATTCCCTATTACGAACATTTATGAAGTTCAACTCTGATTTCTAATTACGAATTCTCATTACTAATTCTGATGATGAATTTTGATTACAAATTCTCATTACGAATTCTGATGATGAATTCTGATTACGAATTCTCATTAAATATTCTGATGATGAATTCTGATTACGAATTCTCATTAAATATTCTGATGATGAATTCTGATTATGAATTTTGATTATGAATTTTGATGATGAATTCTGATTATGAATTCTCATTGCGAATTCTGATGATGAATTTTGATTACAAATTCTCAATAAAAATTCTGATGAAGAATTTTGATTCTGAATTCTAATTACGAATTCCATAAGAAAAATAGAATTTGAATATCTTAGTACTAGAAACTATGAATTCAGTTTTTTACTTACATTCCAAACGTTCATATTTTCTATATTCTGAATATCAGTTTTAGTAATGCTCTCACTTGTTCTTTTGTAAAAATATGTCTTGCCTTCAGTTTTCAATTAACTATTGTTTGAGTGACACGTGTACAGGTACCTCTGAAATTTAAGGAAGAATATGACCTTTGGAGGAGGGAGCCAACCGTTGGATCTTTGCCTATATATTGAAGCTCATTTAAAAACATCAGCACTGAACTTTGACACAACTCTGACATTTTTTCTTACATGCTTTTGAAGTGATTTCTAGAGAGATAGGTTCATATCAACTCTCATTCTTCGTGCAGAAAGTTTGAATAGCTTGTTCAAACATTACCTTGGCCATATTTTCTTTGCGTGACTCTGCTTGTTTCTGTGTACAATCGAGGGCTTCCAGGGATAAGAATACAGAGGTTCCAACATCTTGAATTTGAGGGCTTCCTTGCTGAGGAAGACAAAGGTGTTGGCTACCTGATAGTTGAGGGCTTGTGGGGATAGAAAGATAGACTCTGATCTTCATATCGAGGGCTTACCCTGGTGTGGGTAAGAAAGACTTTCTTGAATGTATAAATCAAGGGACCTTTATCAATGGTTTTTGGATACCCTCTTCTTTGTGTCAAAAGTTTTTATACTTGTTACTTGTAGTTTTACTACTTTGTTTCCTGCTGTGAATTTTTGTATTGTTCATGAAAGTTTAACTTTCTTATACTTACTTACATATACTCTGATATTGTTAGATTCTATACAATTTAAGGGAGAATCTTCATCTTTGTATACTTTAGTTAAGTTTCATTTCTATAATCACTTCTCCAGAATTTAGCAAACGACTAGAACATATAGAGGTCTTGTGAATTATCTTGTTTAACCCTGTTAAACATAACCATCATTAAAAGTTCCAAATGAATTTTTAAATGGTCGAATTCACACCCCTCCCCCATCTTGTATAAGAGAATCTCATTCTTATCTCAATCCTAGGTTTGGTATTATAGAGTATATCATACTCAGACATACCATCCTATCAGAAAATTAGTCATTCAAACACATGGAATATCCAAGGAATGAATAAATCAATGATTTATGACCCCATTTTCTTTTATAGTATATAAGGAAATTTAATTGTCATCACAAACTACAATGATTTAGCATAATATCTATCTGTAAAATATGGTATAAGAAGAAGATAACTTGCTAATGTCCAATGTGATCAATACTTTTTTAGATTTGTTACCTCAAACAATGGAAGGATAGGAATTTCCCTAAAAAATAAAACCTTCTTATAATGAGGATTCACAATATAGATTTATCAACTCCATTCACTTGTAAAACCCCATAAATAATTAATAAGACACATATAAAACCATCTTCCCCTACAATTAAGGAGACATGACTTTTCATGAATTTGAAATATGATTAGAAATTTATTTTTTATGTCTTTCTAGTGAGAGTTAAATGGTCATTTTACTCTAGAATATAGTCTTAGATAATTTTTAATTGAAATCTGTTGGTCCTAGAATTGTGTGTTTACACTTGGATATGTGTTTTTTTTTGTTCCATGCAGTTGGAATTTTGGAAGAATATTTAATATTTAATTAATTAAATATGAAATTAATTGGTTGGTTTCAGGTGCTTGTATCTTTTGAACAGAGTGTTAGAATTAGGATTTTACTCTATGGTTGAGTCTAAAATTGTAGTTATTTCTTAGGGTATGTGTAAAATTTCTTCGGTTTTCATTACCCTAGACGAGTGTCAAATAGGTATTTAAATAATTAGTTAAATTAATTAAAAAGTGTCTCCCTCCACATTTTCTCTCCCAAGCATAGAAGGGAAGGGGTAAAGTGTTCTACCACTCATGATACACCCAAAAAAAGAGGAATATAATAGGGAGATGTTGTCTGCCATTTTCCTTAGTGTATATCATTGCAAGATTGAGCTGCAACAGCTTTTGGGAGTGGATTCGAACCCGATGATTCACCCGTTACACCACGAGATTGGCTGGTTTTGAGTTTTATTCCACAAATTTCCATAGAAAAGTTTTTTATCATGTTTTAATGCCTCTTTATAACTTATTTTATCATCTTTGGGGTTGATCTATGCCTATTCGTGAAAAACATTGGTTTGGGTGGGGGTTCTCGTTAGAAACACCATATACATGACATGTGGCTAAATTAGCTCATTCCAAATGTTCTTACCATTAGAGGATAATTAAATTTTAATAATTATGTGTCATGTTCTATAGGTACATTCCCTTTAGTAGTAGATGGCCATGTGTCCGGCCATGTGAATGAAGAACACGTGAAGATGGTTTTTGGGAAGTATACACCATGTAATTTAAGTACATGCTATATACTAGAAAATAGTTAGATTCCATGTTTCTATGTCCAATTTATAGTAAATTTCTAGGAGTATGGATGAGGGTACGCACTTTGTAATCAATATTACAAGCCAAATATTTTCCCAGCATGAAGGATTAGATTGTTTTGTTCCCCACAAGTCAGAATTGGGGATGTGAGTAGTCCATTCTAATCATTTTCCCACATTATTCACAATGGTGGGATACTTTTGACATATAGAGTTCATGTAAACGTTTTTTTGGACAAATTTATTTTAGAGGAGTATTTCCTGGAGGTTTGAATTCAGAATCCTTAAGGGGGGATGAGTTTTTTGATGGGGGCCCCAGGTGATTATTGTTAGCTCTACGTTTGAACTAGCCTAAGATATCATTGTTTTATACTTGGGGATTCTTTTAAGAATACCATATTAAGGGATTTGAGTTTTATATATAGGTATGATCTTGGGTTGTATCTTCTTTTCAGAACCAGTGGATTGAGGTTATATATGTTGAGGGTAGATCGCAAGTTTGAGGATGTAGGTGGATAGAGGCTTGGGGCCTAGATGCAAAAACTAGATTTTGGTTATGGATAAGTGTCTTTTTGGTCTTTATCTGAGTATGAGGGACTCTTTATGATTCCTATAGTGGGATGTTTTTTTGGATAAATGATCATTATTTGTCGTTGTTGATGGTTGAGAATGCATATGTGGCATGGGATTGATTTTGGATACCTAGGTATATTGTCATTCATCAAGGATTGGTTAGAGTCTAATTTGGGCCACTTGAGAAAGTTTCTTGTGTCAGGGATCTGCTCATTTTTTTGGGTTATTGGGGTTTATATTGGATTCCTTTTCTTGAGTGATAATTTCTAGGATCGAAGAAGGGATTCCCGAGTTTATGTGTGGATCGAGAGGGTCATGTGCATGCCCGATTGATAGGAAGACCCTAACAGGGTGAGTGTGATTATGTGTTTTGGTTATGGGTGTTTTTTGGGACCTAGGATGGTGTATGAGTCGAAAGGGATAAGATGCTACTAGTTGAGATGGATGTATAACAAGTTGTTGTCATGTTCTAGTTTGTTGAGGATGAGACCTACATTACCCCCTTGGGAAAATTTGATATGGTTGGGTTGCCATGTTTTTTTTTGAAATTAGTTGTTTGGTAAGTTCTGTGATGGAAGAGAGAGATGGATAGATGATTCACATGTATGGTTTTGGATATCCATTACTGAGATTGTTGTTCTGAGGTTCTGTAGAAAAACTGATATTTTGATTGGGGTCTTAGGGCTAGACTGGGGTTATGGTAATGCTATGTTATAGAGTTGAGTATTGTGAATGTGATGTCATATATATGTGGTTTGGTTATGGGGTGAGGTTCTAGGAATAAGAAGTATACTACTAAGAGGGTGTCAGAATGAGGCTCTAGACACTAATTGTATACTTCATGGAATGTTCTGTAGACTGAGGCTCTATGAATTAATGTGTTCCTTGTGATAAGGGATATTGGAATGTGGATTCTTATCCTAGAGTTTGATCTAGAATAATTCTCTAGGTCCCACCGATATTATGGTTACTCAACTGAGGTTCCAAGTAATGAATGTACGATACTGAGAAGGTGTCAAATTTAGGTTGTAGACACTAATATTATACTTTTGGGATAGTGATTTAGACCAAGGCTCTAGGAATTGATGTTTTTTCAACTGGGATGCATGATCGAATGACACTCTATATACATGGATATGATATCTGGGTAATTATGTAGCCATGTTTGATTTGATATATATTGTTGATGGGATGGAACAATTCTTTGTGTTTTATGGTTTTGATACCTGATATATATGTCATAGTAATGGTTCAGGATTTGTAGTACTCTTATGTGGAAGTGGTGAAATATTCACTGAGGTATCATGTATGAGACAATTTATGGTTAGGATTACTTGGTATGGGATGTATTATATTTTTATCTCATGTGAAAGGAATATCATAGGATGAGTTCTAGGAATTGTCAGGTTGGTTGTGGCTTCCTTTGGTATCGAGTCGGTAGGTTTCATGGGATGCATGATCCCTAAGAAACGATAATAGATATTCCAGAATTAGAAAAAGTATGTAAGGTTGATCGAGGTTAGGGACCTACAAATCGAAAAAAAATTACTTATATTTTGTTTTTTCTATTTTATATTGGCTAGAATGAGAATATTACATGATAATGCACTTATGTAGGTAGTTTATAGCTTCACCATTGGTGGTGTCCTACTTAGAATTATTTCTCACCCCTTGAACATTCACTTTGTTGTGCATAAATACCATTTGTCTATTTTAAGGTTTATCATATATGCATGATGTATATGGAGGATGCCCTGCATTTTAGGGTTGAGTAGGATACTCGTGTGTAGTTGACTAGTTAGGGTATAGAATCTTGATAGGGCATTAGATATTGGGTATGTGTCATGGACCATAGATGGTAGTATGACCTATTGTATTTATTTTGAGTTATTTATTATTATATATGGGATCATCCCAGTGGGTGATCATGGTTGTATGTATTATATGGTTGTTCATGCCTTTACTGTATTTTCATTTTATTACATCATGTTTCATTTCAGTTTATTTTTTCTTCCCCATTAAACTGTTTTATATGATTTTTTATTTACTTCTTATTGTTCACTATGATATTGTAGAGACCCGAAGCCTGACGTACATGGACATTACATTACTTTTGAGGAATACTTAGTACATAACAAAAACACACACACAAGGATCGTAATAGTTTAGTGTCTTTGGAAACTCGGAATAAAATCTTCTAATCGTGGTGAAAGATCTTCAACATCTCCCATAAAGATCTTCCTTTTTTTACCTAAAACCTTTCTTTATATCCTAGGAAAAAGAAAACATAAAAGGGTGAGCTCAAATGCTCAGCAAGGGCAAATAAAGGAAATAAAAATCATATCATATCTTTTTGAAAATCATAACCTGCAAAAGAGATCATAATATCTTAACATGGAATAAATCATAGAAGTAAAAATTAGATCCCCATAATCATAACATGAAACTTGAAACTTTGTTTCATGCACACATAATCATGGAAAATCATTTCTTGTTAGTCATGACTCATTGCCAAGACTATCTTAGTGGACAAAGTCCCTTTCTGAACCGAGTTCACTCCTCGTTTCAGTCATGTATCACTGAACCGAAATAACCTTCCGTTCCAGCCATGTCTATCTCATGAGATATAAAATCTTTACCCAATGCATTGGAGGGAGATATAGGTCCCACCCATCTTATAATGAATCCTTTCTTATGTGTGCCACATAATCATAAATCATACATCATCTCATAACCCATGTAATAAAAATGGGATTCTTAAACAACATGACATCATAAAACAATTCATATAAGATAAAGGAATTCATAAAAATGTTTCCATCACAATATAATCAAATCCATGTAATAATAGGGATAAAAACAGAACCCTTTTATTTTCTTAGATGGAAAATAATTTTGATAAAATACTTGAACTTCATTCTTGAGGAAAATATCCTTTCTACTTCAAAAACACTTTTCCTTTCTTAACAAGTCATACAATTTTAAAATAAAAGAAGTTGATTAAAAATAAACTTGAATACTTGTAAAGGAAGCTTATTGGAAATAATTTTTTTTAGAAATCCATTCATGCCGTATAAGTTAAAAAATACATTCTTCGTACTTTTGTCAGAAAAGTCAAAAAGTACCTCGTACGAAAAACGAAAAAAGATTCCTTTCATACATATTAATAAAAACTCACCGAAGGGTAAAAATGGATTTAAACAATTGTAGGTGGATGGAAATAATATTACATATTGATGAAACATGGATTTGGATGATAAAATACACCCCAGTAAATACCAATGTATAAACAATCTCGGATAAAAAAGAGATTGTGATATTTCCACTTACCTTAGGTCCGACTTGCTTTGTAAGTGTACAAACCTCCTGTATAATGATTTAAATCATGTTATTGACTTATTCCAGAATCATATTAATTGTTATTATACAATATATGGTCCACTTATGACTTTATATTACCCGTTCTTTTGTAAATTCATGTTAAAGTAACGTTTTGGGTAAAATTGTCTCATTTGTCGTTCGTGTTTTAAACTTGTAATTATTCATATGATTACTTAGATCATAATTACTTAATTCCAGAATATAAAACATGATTTATATATATATATTCATAATAAAAATATATAATAAATCAGTAAATGGAAAGAAATACACCGTTCATGGAGACGGTAGTTCGTACGTACGCATGAACGTTGTTTTCATTTCCTTATTGAATTGAATGTAATTAAGTAGATGACATACATATAAATATAAATAATTCCAGTATCATTATTAGGTCATATATTTCATTAGTACTTATTATATATACTTTATAATCATTCATTAAGGGTTAATCATTGAGAATGAATCTCATCGCGTCGTGGAGACGGTAGTCCGTACATATGCACGAGCGATGATATCGGTCCCATGGTCGTGGAATTGTGTTGAAGTGTATGTATACTATTTCAGTATCAATATAACTTTATAATAATCATAAATAGGTACTCATTACACCTTTATACCCATCCAATTAAGGTGGTGGCGGAAAATAGATTACACCACGGCTTGGAGACGGTATTCCGTACGTACGCACACGCGGTGATTTCCTTTTTTCTGTAGGATGGATAGAAGGTTAATTAGAGTTGTTTCATATTTATAATAACATATCAGTATATAAGAAATACTGATGTTATTACTTTATCATGAAACAACTAAAGAAGAAGATGTTGAAGAAGAAAGAAATTGAAAAGATCGGTAATGGATATTACCTCTTCTTTGGAACGCCTCTTTGAATCCTCCACTTAGGGAACTAAGATTGGTCTTTTAAGAAGACCAGGACCTCTAGGAATATTCTAGGGAAGTGGAGAAGGGATTTTGGTAGGGTTTGGCCAAGCTTGAGTGCTCAAATTGATGTGAGGAGGAGGGGGAGGAGGTACCCTTTTATAAGGGAGGAGAGGGGCACCTTAGGAATTATTAAAAATATTAATTTATAATAAATCTAACCCCACTTAAAAACCTCCATAAATGACTCATATTCGAAGATTAGATGAGATAGGGTTGTAATATCATCAACCAATCAAATTTAGACATGTTTGGATCTTATTTTAAACCTTATCATTTTGATTTATCCTTATTTAATCTATTTATGTTTATTTGTGGTAATAAAATTCTAAATTTTAAATTATAACAAATAATTACTTATTTGTTGTGAATTTTCCATAATTGTTTACTTTATAACATTATAGACTATATGAATATAAATTTATAATTTTTAAATATTTTTGTGATTTTTAAACAATTTTATAATATGTTATTTTTGTAAAATAACAATAGTGTCAATTTTGACACTATTCATTTATTTGAATTTAAATAAAATATATACAGAAGATATGTTAGAACTAAAAGCATTAATATATTAATAAAAGGTCATATGTATCTATAAAATTGTTGTATAACATTAAATAGTTCATATTATATTTATTTTATTATTTTTAAAACCATTTATTTGGTTTATCTCTTAATAAAATAATTACTACATCATTTTTGTATAATTATTTAATATACATACTTGTTGTATAAAAATTTAAAATAAAATTCTATGATGAAGATAAGTATATTATCTTTCACAATAATACTTTTACTCGAATTTATCATCTTAAAATCACAATATTTAAATTGTTATATTTATTAAATTATGAAGGTGACAACTTTGGCATCATTTAAAATAAAATAATATAAGTGTCATAATCGCTTTTATAAGGCTCCAAATGGTCAAATATTCGACCATTGGATGATTATGGTATACATTTACATGTCCAATAAGTTTTGGTTAGGTATTTGTGCATTTTATGGTCACTATTATTTTAATATTCTTGATTTTTCACTAGATAAACAATTTCTGCATCACTATTGTGTCATAATTAATGATAATTATTTAATCCCTAAAAATTATAAATAAATTTATATGATGTAGATAATTTCATTAGCTTTCTGGAGACTATTCATGTTCGAAGTTTCATGAAGTTTATCACTAAATTAAAATTAATATACTTATAATATTTAAGAGAGTGACATGTTGTCACTTTCTTTGGTTTTAATAATAATTAAGTTATTTTCATGGACAAATGTCCATTAAATGATTCTAATCCTACCCTTAGGTGATATGGGTCTACGTTTAGTCATGAAATAGGATTTTGACATTTTTTAGGGTAATTTTAAAATATTATATTTACCCTTAATTACCCGATTTACCTTTAACTATGGTAAATAAAATTTACCGTAGTTACTATTCATAATTCCCAAAAATAAAAAGTAGCTTATTAACATAATTTGGACCCACTGATTCCAAATATGGAATCCATTTTTCCAAATTCAATACACAAAAGATGCAGAAATTAAATTAAAATTAATCCCGTTGTCGAAAGAAAACGGGTTTTTTTTAAAACATTGCAAAAGATTGAATTGATTTAACCAACGAATTCAAGGTAAAATCAATGCTAATGACATACATTATATTAAATGGTAAAAATATATTCTATTTATACTTTAAAACCATTCAATATTATAATTTAACCACATAAGATATTACGATGAAAAAAGTTGTTTTTAATTAAAATATAGCGTGTTTTTACTATTCATTAAAATATGAAAGTTATCGGAAAAATATCAAAACATTATATAATGTAAATTTTTATATCCTGATTCAAAAGAAGAATATTATTTTTTCAAATTTAACATATAAACATGTCAAAAACTATATTTAAAGTGGGTGCGCCATCAAAAGGCGGTAAAACTGCATTTTTTGAAAAATACTTATTTTACCCGAAAAATTTATTTTGTTCTTATACCATGTTCTAGAAATGTGTAAGATGAATAATAATGTTATAAAATGAAAAATTTAGTTAATACTATTCATAACGGCTAGTTCATGACAATATTATAATAATATAACATTGTTTATTAAAACCCGGTATTGCGTACAACACACGCTATCGAGGAAGGTCGTGATTGCGTGTAATGCAAGCCAAGTCAGAGTTGCGTGTTGTGAAAGAATCCTTCGTTGTTTCTTATAACAGAATCCAACCATATTTCATTTATACATTTAATATATATATATATATACACTCAATGTTGCGTAGAATAACTATTATCAAAATTATGTGTAACACGGTCCAAGAATAGTGTTGCGTATACTGCAAGCTAATACGGTGTTGCGTATAGCACAGGGTAATCGTGGTGTAGAATACAACATAAGACATTAATGAAATTAAAATAATATTTTTCATAAAATCTCGGGGTGTTACATCCTACCCCCCTTAAAATGAATTTCTCCCTCGAAATTCGTCGGGGTTATAAATGGTTTACTATTTGAAAGTTTCTTTGATAGAAACCCACATCGTAAAAAGGAATACCAAAACATATCTTTAAAAACAAAAGCATGAAACGTAACGGTTACCCAAATAAACTAATCATTGGGTTTCCACATAGGTGAAAATATGGATATGGAAGAGAAATCTAACCATCATGTTCTGATGGAGAGTGGTAGAGAACATGGCTATGGAAAAGCCAGCAATCACAAAGCCATAAATTTGTGACGATCTAAGGTCCCATCTGATTAATCAGATATAAGAGCACTAGGGCAACATTTTTGGTTTTCAAGATCATTTCCCTAAAGTTGAAGAATTTGAATTAGAATAAATACTTACTTTATTTTGGTACAATCTCACTGTTGTTCGTGCCTTGAACAATTTCCACTTCATCTCTTATATAAATGAATTTGAATTTGTTATTCGTGAAGTGTTAGGAGATCTTGTGAGAGAATGACGGGTCATTCCATCTGTCTCAAACAAAAGGTTAGCAAAAAGTTATTAAATATACATAAGTCATTCTATAGTGAGATTAATCATATATGGTTCCTAAAATGGACTTATACTTCATATATCATACTTCTTAATAAAATAAAACTAGTTTCTACTAAACAGGGACTTCCTGTAGGCCAGTGGTAGGTGATAAAGGTCAGTCGCACTTCGTTTGTGGGTTCAATTCCCACAGCCTTGTCCGACGTGATGGGTTGTCGCCCGTTCTGCAGGTTGTCCTTTTTCTAAAACTATAATACTATAACATCCCAACAATAATATCGAGAAAACTTTGATCCTTAAACAATACAAACTTATTTCCAACATAATCCATTCCAATCTTTAGGCTTATCCATAACACTGCAGTCCACTCTCATAACATAGAGATTTAACACCATCGTCGATCCTCATATATCATAAGATATGTTTTGTTGGTCACATTCCAAACATTCAAAGTCCTTAATCATGTATTCTCTTGAATACCCATTGAACCATAGTGAAAACATGAATGCAGTTATAAGTTAACACTTTCCATATACAAAAATCCTCAAAATTCTATATACTCAAACCATGATATCACTTAGTCCTTATATCAATCATGAGCTCATGAATACTGTTAAACATTTCATTTTCTCATTTTCCCTTCATTATGTGCATATCATCTTATTTCCAAAAATATCTCAATCACTTTGAATACCACATTAGACCAATACATAGATATTCCAATACTCCATGATACAACATTATTTTGGAATCCCATTACATAAACACTTAATCATTCCACCACATCGTTGTCATATTCAACATCGCCAATTGTGATCGCATGTGACTTCCCTTTGTCCTTTGCCTTAAGTTGTTGCTCATGTCGATCATCACTAACCCTTGGATTAGGGCATTTATTGGCATAATGTCCCATCTCCTTGCACTTGAAGAATTGAAGTGTTGGTGGTGCATTCTCTGCAGTGTTTTATTTATTCACATCATTAAAAACCCTTTTTCCATTACCTCGACACTCAGCTGCTCGATGAACTTCTTTTCAACACTTAAAACATTTTTTAGTCCCTTTAAGAAAATCTCCACCATGCTTCTTTCCACACTTTGAGCATAAGGAAACATTCATCTTCTTTTCACCATTATTCTGAGAATTCTCCTTGAACTCCATCTTTCGTTTCTTGTCAAAACCATGAGATGGATATGTAACACCAACTTCCATTTCTACCTTGATAGCACAACGCAAAATTTCTTCATAGCTACTGAAGTCTCTTATAGCTAATGCCCTTCGAAGACTTGGTTTTAAGCCACTGAAAAATCGATCAACTTTACTTTCAGGTTGGATGATAATGCCAGATGCATACCTTACAAGTCTTGTAAAATTTGCTTCGTATATACCAACAGATTCATCATCCTTTTGCTTTAGTTCAAGAAACTCCTTCTCCATCTTTGTTCGAAGAATACGAGGGAAGTACTTATTGAAAAATAAGTTCTTGAACTCGTCCCATTCCATGGACTCAATTTCATCTCTTGGCCTTGTATTCTTGATAAGATTCCACCATTGATCAGCTTCACCTTCCAAACGATATACTGCTAAGATGACTTTATCATGTTCAGAACATTGAAGAACTGAAAATATCTTTTCAGTGGTACTGATCCATTGTTCAGCAACAAGTGGATCGGAAGTCCCACTGAAAGAAGGTGTACGTTGCCTCATGAAGGACTCAATAGAATATTGTTCCCTTCTCTGCACATTTGGAAGTCCATAATGATTCATAGCTTGTGTAAGTATAGCAATAATATTTTTCACTCCATCTCCCATAACATTTGTTTGTTCATGAGGGAAATCATTGCATTGTCCATTGCATTGATCAACACGGTTCCTTCGGGTTCCAGCCATCGTTTAAAACCCAAAAAGAATAGTGTGAGAGGAAAAAATCATGCTAGGGAAAACAACATAATAAAGGGGGAGTACCTTCAATATCTAACATCTTAGGTTTAATTCTATGATCGTTACCGTAATTATAGTACCATAACCTATACGTATACTTAACCTTAGAGACATCCCTAGACACACCTTAGAAATATCTCTAGGGATCTCACTAATGTTCTCGCATCCTAGTTTCCAAAGGTTGACTAAACCATTCCTCTGATACCAACTGTAGAGACCCGAAGCCTGACGTACATGGACATTACATTACTTTTGCGGAATACTTAGTACATAACAAAAACACACACACAAGGATCGTAATAGTTTAGTGTCTTTGGAAACTCGGAATAAAATCTTCTAATCGTGGTGAAAGATCTTCAACATCTCCCATAAAGATCTTCCTTTTTTAACCTAAAACCTTTCTTTATATCCTAGGAAAAAGAAAACATAAAAGGGTGAGCTCAAATGCTCAGCAAGGGCAAATAAAGGAAATAAAAATCATATCATATCTTTTTGAAAATCATAACCTGCAAAAGAGATCATAATATCTTAACATGGAATAAATCATAGAAGTGAAAATGAGATCCCCATAATCATAACATGAAACTTGAAACTTTGTTTCATGCACACATAATCATGGAAAATCATTTCTTGTTAGTCATGACTCATTTCCAAGACTATCTTAGTGGACAAAGTCCCTTTCTGAACCGAGTTCACTCCACGTTTCAGTCCTGTATCACTGAACCGAAATAACCTTCCGTTCCAGCCATGTCTATCCCATGAGATATAAAATTTTTACCCAATGCATTGGAGGGAGATATAGGTCCCACCCATCTTATAATGAATCCTTTCTTATGTGTGCCACATAATCATAAAACATACATCATCACATAACCCATGTAATAAAAATGGGATTCTTAAACAACATGACATCATAAAACAATTCATATAAGATAAAGGAATTCATAAAAATGTTTCCATCACAACATAATCAAATCCATGTAATAATATGGATAAAAACATAACCCTTTTATTTTCTTAGATGAAAAATAATTTTGATAAAATACTTGAACTTCATTCTTGAGGAAAATATCCTTTCTACTTCAAAAACACTTTTCCTTTCTTAACATGTCATACAATTTTAAAATAAAAGAAGTTGATTAAAAATAAACTTGAATACTTGTAAAGGAAGCTTATTGGAAATAATTTTTTTTAGAAATCCATTCATGCCGTATAAGTTAAAAAAATCATTCTTCGTACTTTTGTCAGAAAAGTCAAAAAGTACCTCGTACGAAAAACGACAAAAGATTCCATTCATACATATTACTAAAAACTCACCGAAGGGTAAAAATGGATTTAAACAATTGTAGGTGGATGGAAATAATATTACATATTGATGAAACATGGATGTGGATGATAAAATACACCCCAGTAAATACCAAAGTATAAACAATCTCGGATAAAAAAAGAGATTGTGATATTTCCCCTTACCTTAGGTCCGACTTGCTTTGTAAGTGTCCGAACCTCCTGTATAATGATTTAAATCATGTTATTGACTTATTCCATAATCATATTAATTGTCATTATACAATATATGGTCCACTTATGACTTTATATTACCCATTCTTTTGTAAATTCATGTTAAAGTAGCGTTTTGGGTAAAATTGTCTCATTTGTCGTTCGTGTTTTAAACTTGTAATTATTCATATGATTACTTAGATCATAATTACTTAATTCCAGAATATAAAACATGATTTATATATATATATTCATAATACACATATATAATAAATCAGTAAATGGAAAGAAATACACCGTTCATGGAGACGGTAGTTCGTACGTACGCATGAACGCTGTTTTCATTTCCTTATTGAATTGAATGGAATTAAGTAGATGACATACATATAAATATAAATAATTCCACTATCATTATTAGGTCATATATTTCATTAGTACTTATTATATATACTTTATAATCATTCATTAAGGGTTAATCATTGAGAATGAATCTCATCGCGTCGTGGAGACGGTAGTCCGTACGTACGCACGAGCGATGATATCGTTCCCATGGTCGTGGAATTATGTTGAAGTGTATGTATACTATTTCAGTATCAATATAACTTTATAATAATCATATATAGTTACTCATTACACCTTTATACCCATCCAATTAAGGTGGTGGCGGAAAATAGATTACACCACGGCGTGGAGATGGTATTCCGTACGTACGCACACGCGGTGATTTCCTTTTTTCTGTAGGATGGATAGAAGGTTAATTAGAGTTGTTTAATATTTATAATAACATATCAGTATATAAGAAATACTGATGTTATTACTTTATCATGAAACAACTAAAGAAGAAGAAGTTGAAGAAGAATGAAATTGAAAAGATCGGTAATGGATATTACCTCTTCTTTGGAACGCCTCTTTGAATCCTCCACTTAGGGAACTAAGATTGGTCTTTGAAGAAGACCAGGAACTCTAGGATTATTCTAGGGAAGTGGAGAAGGGATTTTGTCAGGGGTTGGAAGAGCTTGAGTGCTCAAATTGATGTGAGGAGGAGGGGGAGGAGGTACCCTTTTATAAGGGAGGAGAGGGGCACCTTAGGAATTCTTAAAAATATTAATTTATAATAAATATAACCCCACTTAAAAACCTCCAAAAATGACTCATATTCGAAGATTAGATGATATAGGGTTGTAATCTCATCAACCAATCAAATTTAGACATGTTTGGATCTTATTTTAAACCTTATCATTTTGGTTTATCCTTATTTAATCTATTTATGTTTATTTGTGGTAATAAAATTCTAAATTTTAAATTATAACAAATAATTACTTATTTGTTGTTAATTTTCCATAATTGTTTACTTTATAACATTATAGACTATATAAATATAAATTTATAATTTTTAAATATTTTTGTGATTTTTAAACAATTTTATAATATGTTATTTTTGTAAAATAACAATAGTGTCAATTTTGACACTATTCACTTATTTGAATTTAAATAAAATATATACAGAAGATATGTTCTAACTAAAAGCTTTAATATATTAATAAAAGGTCATATGTATCTATAAAATTGTTTTATCACATTAAATAGTTCATATAATATTTATTTTATTATTTTTAAAACCATTTATTTGGTTTATCTCTTAATAAAATAATTACTACATCATTTTTGTATAATTATTTAATATACATATTTGTTGTATAAAAATTTAAAATAAAATTCTATGATGAAGATAAGTATATTATCTTTTACAATAATACTTTTAATCGAATTTATCATCTTAAAATCACAATATTTAAATTGTTATATTTATTAAATTATGAAGGTGACAACTTTGGCATCATTTAAAATAAAATAATATAAGTGTCATAATCGCTTTTATAAGGCTCCAAATGGTCAAATATTCGACCATTGGATGCTTATGGTTTTCATTTATATGTCCAATAAGTTTTGGTTAGGTATTTGTGCATTTTATGGTCACTATTATTTTAATATTCTTGATTTTTCACTAGATAAACAATTCTTGCATCACTATTGTGTCATAATTAATGATAATTATTTAATCCCTAAAAATTATAAATAAATTTATATGATGTAGATAATTTCATTAGATTTCTGGAGACTATTCATGTTCGAAGTTTCATGAAGTTTATCACTAAATTAAAATTAATATACTTATAATATTTAAGAGAGTGACATGTTGTCACTTTCTTTGGTTTTAATAATAATTAAGTTATTTTCATGGACAAATGCCTATTAAATGATTCTAATCCTACCCTTAGGTGATATGGGTCGACTTTTAGTCATCCAATAGGAATTTTACATTTTTTAGGGTAATTTTAAAATATTATATTTACCCTTAATTACCCGATTTACCTTTAACTATGGTAAATAAAATTTACCGTAGTTACGATTCATAATTACCAAAAATAAAAAGTAGCTTATTAACATAATTTGGACCCACTGATTCCAAATATGGAATCCATTTTTCCAAATTAAATACACAAAAGATGCAGAAATTAAATTAAAATTAATCCCGTTGTCGAAAGAAAACGGGTTTTTCTTTAAAACATTGCAAAAGATTGAATTGATTTAACCAACGAATTCAAGGTAAAATCAATGCTAATGGCATACATTATATTAAATGGTAAAAATATATTCTATTTATACTTTAAAACCATTCAATATTATAATTTAACCACATAATATATTACGATGAAAAAAGTTGTTTTTAATTAAAATATAGCGTGTTTTTACTATTCATTAAAATATGAAAGTTATCGGAAAAATATCAAAACATTATATAATGTAAATTTTTGTATCCTGATTCAAAAGAAGAATATTATTTTGTCAAATTTAACATATAAACATGTCAAAAACTATATTTAAAGTGGGTGCGCCATCAAAAGGCGGTAAAACTGCATTTTTTGAAAAATACTTATTTTACCCGAAAAATTTATTTTGTTCTTATACCATGTTCTAGAAATGTGTAAGATGAATAATAATGTTATAAAATTAAAAATTTAGTTAATACTATTCATAACAGCTAGTTCATGACAATATTATAATAATATAACATTGTTTATTAAAACCCGGTATTGCGTACAACACACGCTATCGAGGAAGGTCGCGATTGCGTGTAATGCAAGCCAAGTCAGAGTTGCGTGTTGTGAAAGAATCCTTCATTGTTTCTTATAACAGAATCCAACCATATTTCATTTATACATTTAATATATATATATATATACACACTCAATGTTGCGTAGAATAACTATTATCAAAATTATGTGTAACACGGTCCAAGAATAGTGTTGCGTATACTGCAAGCTAATACAGTGTTGCGTATAGAGCAGGGTAATCTTGGTGTAGAATACAACATAAGACATTAATGAAATTAAAATAATATTTTTCATAAAATCTCGGGGTGTTACAGATATTGGGGTATATTATCATCAATGATCTATCTTAGACACCCACTACTAGTCAGTAGCCTCTAGCATATAAGGATGAACGCTTGAGGTCTTATGGAGAATAGGATTAGAGAACCATTTTATTGTCTATCTAGAAGAGATGTTACATAGTGGTTTTAGAGGAGCGGATTTCATATTTTTTCACTATTTGAGGATTGGAAGAAAGGATATATAAGAATGTGTCAGAAATTATGATGGATACTGGGTTGGTGTGTCACTAAATGCTATTCCCGTTGTAATTCTTGGTAACTAAGGACCGGGATTGATACTCGGGATTTGTGATTTCATAGTTTCATATGGTTTTCATATCGAGCAATGCACATGTTGTTTTTATTTTATTGTTTATGAAGAATTTTAGGATCTTTCCCCACTGGAAAGAGGAATGTGATTTTGGTTTTGACTCTTGAATGTAAAGGAATGATGGGTCTCATGCATCATGATAAGAACATAGGATCCCCATGTTTTAAGCTTTCTAGTGTGTGATTTTACATATTTTCTTCTAATGGTGGGTTTTTTGGATATACGATGAGCTGATCAGTGATGGGGTCACTAGTGTGGTTTTGAGTGTGGTTGGTGTAGAAACCTTGGTGGGTTACTATGGTATAATTAAAGGGTTACTGGCCCCGAGTAGAGGGTTTATTTGAGTTTGGTAGTATGTCTGGGTCCACTATGGAGCTGTATGATGTAAATCTTCATAGAGAGTAAAATCACACTAATTGTATGTAGTGGGATGGAATATGATTCCTTTATAGTGTGAGACCCTATAAATGGGTATTTTTTATTTATGATGTCGTAAGATGATGAGGCAGGTGAATGTGACCCCCCCCCCCCCATGATTCTTGACCTTATCTGAGTTGGCTTAAATCTAGTTGGATAGAGCAATTGTCTTGATGTATGACTTGATCACATGGGATAGGCGAGAGGGACTAGCATCCTTTCAGTTGTTATTTCTGACATAGATGTTATATCCATTTTAATTTTAGGGTTACACATGAGAGGGTCAACTGAATTATGAGTGCCTTTGGGTGTGAAAGGAACATATGGGTGTTTTGGACTTGTGAATAATTCCACGAAGGGTTCACATGAGTATGGAGTTTGGGCTCACTGGATGACTTTTATTTTTTGGAAGATGGACTTGTATGCCAATGCATCTACATTGTTGTTGGTTTCAAGAGGGAATGGTTCATTCAGGATCCTAGACTAGGAAATATTTGTGCAGCCGAGTTTATCCTGGAGAATTTGTGTTGGATCATGAGCATAAGAAGTTATCATGTTTGTTGGAATTGGACTTCTGATTTGAGTCTTCATGAAAGGTGACTCGTTCCAGTCATATTATTTTTTTTAGATTGTTACACAATTGAATTTAATGGTTTTTTTTAGTGAAACATTGGATATGCAGGAACTGGTAATGCCTTATGTCATTTGGTTTGTGGATATAAAATTACAAGAGTGTATGTTAGAGGTTTTAGAGTTGGGATAACATTCAGGAGTTAACTAATAATTGTTTTATGTGTAATAAGAGGCTTATGGGAATGGTTACCTGAGGCCTTAGGATATAAATGCTATGTTATGGGATGGAAGAGATTGAGATGGTATTCATAGATGTCATCTTATTATACTCCCACATTAGAGATGATCAATCCCAATAGTTTGACATCATCTTGAGTATTCCAAGAGTATTTTTGACATGATAAATCCATGTCTCCTTATGTATGTAATGGGCCTCCTAAGATTATTTTTTCATGGAGTAGTGTAAATGAAGCTGTAAGGTGGGGATAGTAACATCAAATTTTTTTGAGTGAGGTCCTTATCATGCATCAGATATAGAATAATACCATGGGTTTTGTTATCAGATGCGATGAATGGGGAATATTAGTTATTTGGTAATGTTTCTCTAGTGGGATAAATGTTACAATTTCAAACTCTAGGGGTTGATTGTGATCAGGGAATGGGATAGGGAAAAATATTTCTAGTTATGAGGTGATGATTAGAATAATGCTATTATGGTGATTACCAGGTCAAGTATGGTGGTGTGAACCTTGTGTGGGAAGGATCTAGGTTGTAATGAAGACCATGATAAGTGGTATGGAGGACTTATGATATTGAGTTTTGAAAGGTGAATTCCATGATGGGAAGCATCATTAATTAGAATCGATAAATGCAATTTGAGTTATATGGTGGGGAGACACTAATATTAATGAAGAGTTTTATGTGGAGATGTTGAATATCAGGATGGATGGGTGCAATAAAAAAATTTGTAGTGTTTTTAATGGAGGAAATCAGTGGAATGATCTTTGATGGTTTGTACTCACTATCTTCAAAGGTATGTTGATCATTTCAATTAGTGTCATTAAGTATAATTTAGTGAGGTGAGCATGGTTCTATGACCAATTTTTTTAGGTTGTGTCATAGGAAGACCAGTTATGCCTCTCGGGTGTGAGAAGGTTTATGGTGGGGAGGTTATAGAGAGATGATTTTTTTGGAAATTAAATATGACTGGAAATTTAATTTTTTGTTATCAGGTGCTCAATAGGGGATAAAATGGTTATTTTATACTAGAATATTGTCTTAGGAAATCTTTATAACCACTATATTGGTCCTAGAATAGGGTGTTTACACTAGGATTAGAGTTTGGTGGAGTTTTGAGTAGTTAGAGTTTTGGAATAATATTTAATATTTAATTAGTTGGGTGGTTTTTGGTGGTTTTATCATTTAAAATACTATTTGGATTGATGTTTACACTCCATAATTGTTTCTAAAATATGGGGTATTTTATAGGAAATGTATAAAATCACATTAGTTTCTGGGACTCGAGATGGTTTTCCCATAGGTTATTATTAAATTATTAATATAATTAATTAAATTAATTAAAAAGAGTCCCCTCCACATATTGGATACCATACACAGTAGGGATGGGTGAGATGTTTCTCCCTCACGTGTGACACTTAGACCAACACTAGTAGAATAGGGGGATGAAACTAGATATTTTACTTAGTGTAGATCAGGACCAGATTGAGGTGCATCAGATTTTATGAGTGGATTTGGACCCGAATCTTCTGCATTTACACCCTGAGGTAGTCCAGTTTTGACTTTTATTCCCCAAATCAGAATATATTACTTTTTTTCATGTTTTAATACCGATTTATACCCACTTATAACCCCTTAGTGGGCGGTCTATGGTTGTTTAGGTAAAACATGGGGTATAGGGGTTTCATGTTGGAAAATCCATCTACACGACATGTGGTTATATGAACACATCCCATGCGTTCTTCTTTTTCAAGGAAGGAGGAATTTTAGAAGCACGCAATGTGTACTCTTGGTACATACCATGTATTAGTACATGGTCGTGTGTCAATCCATGTGAAAAAGAACATGTCAACAAGGTTTTTGGAATGTAAATGTTGTGCACTATTAATATAGACCTTTTTGTCATAAACATACAAACCACAATTTTTAGTGGCAATGTAAAAGTACATGGCCTTGAGGAGGTATGAGGGTACACTATATGTATTTTTCCGCCTTGGATGTTTTGGGTGTTCTGTGACCTATATGTCCAAATTGTGCATGTGATCAGTCCATTTTGATAATTTTTTCACATAGATCATAGTAGTGGGATCATTTGGACATATAATGGACATATAAATGGTTTTTGGAAAAATTTATTTCATATTAGGTTATTCTTAAGGGCTTGATTCAGAATTCCTTCATGGGGGTGAGTTTTATATTGGGAGGCCCGGGTGATTATTACAAGGTTAGAGTTTGATCTGTATTGAGAATTCCATGGTATTCCAAATGTGGTTATTTGACTGAATCCCATAATATGGAATTTGAAAAGTATATCTAAAATATTTTGGGTTGTCCCTACCTATTGGGTCCAAACTCTCAACATTAGAGAAGATGAGGTTTGGATTATACGTTTGAGGATGAGGGTTGTTGGACCATTGGGGCATGGATGAAATCATGATTTTTGGTTATGTAAGAGTGATTTTGTGATATTTAGCTGAGTCATAGGGACTCTGGATTATTTCTAGGGTGGGAAGGTTTTTGGTTAAGTGAAAATTGTATGTCGTGGTTCACAGTTCAAAATTCTTGTGTGGCATAGGATTGATTTTGGTTACCTAGGAGGCATGTCATTGATTAAGGATCAGTTATAAGAAATTGATGGAGACTTGATGATGATTCTTCTTTTAGGGATTGGACTAAGCATTTGGTGGTTACCAGGGTTAAGAGAGGATTACATTTTCTGATTGATATTTCTGAGGATCAATGAATGGATGCCTCAATATATGTCTGGATCCATAGGGTCAACTACGAGGTCAATTGATAGAGAGATCTTGAATGCTTATGTGTGATAATATGGTTTGGTTATGAGTGTTCCTTGGTTCCAAGGATGGTGTATGAGATGATGTGGATAAGATGTTACTAGCTGAGATGGATGTATGGCCAACAATTTTCATGTTTTAGTTCATTGATGTTGTGACCTGGATTACATCCATGTTGAAATTTGATGTGGTTTGGTTGACATTTTTCATTGGAAATTAGTTGTTTGGTAAGGGAAGGCATGGAAAAGTGACATGGATAGATGATCCACATGTATGGTTTTAGATATCCATGATTGATATTATTGAAATTATGTTTTGTATCATTACTGATATATTTTTTGTGGTTTGAGTGATGGTCTGAGGTTATAGGCATGTTATCTTTTATGGTTGAGTATAGTGAATGTGACATCAAATATATGTTGTTTGTACTAGAATGAGGATCCTAGAACTGGATGTATACAACATAGAGGGTTCCAAACTGTTGTTCTAGAAACTTATTGTATACTTCATGTATAGTGCACTAGACAGTGTATTTTGGCATTAATGGCATTCCATGTGATAAACGATATTGGAATGAGGTTATTTCATGTTGGGTTTGGGCTATAATGATGATATGGGCCCTTTCAATGTTATGGTTGTTGGACTGAGCTTCCATGTATAGAAATTATACTACAATGAGGTTTTTAGGTTGAGGCTCTATACAATGATAGTATATATTAGTGATAGTTCTACAGACTGAGGCTCTGAGTATTGATGGTTTTATAGCATAGACAGTTGGTGGAATGACACTATACATGCATGGTTACGATACCATACTGATTATCTAGGAATAGTTGATTTGATATATATGGTATATGGGCTATAATGATGACTCGTTCACTATGTTTATGATCCATGAGATAGATATACGAGTAAATGTATGGTCTTGGTAGTTATCTTGTATGAAAATGGGGACTGACGTGTCGATGTTCCAAGTATGAGACAATGTATAGTTAGGAGGACATGGTATGGGATTACATATAATAGTATGCCATGTAAAAAATTGCATCATAGGATGCGTTCATGGTATAGTCAGGTTGGTTCTGGAAACATTATGCATCACGATTATGATTACATGGCTCTCTGTACCCCTAATAGTTATCATGACAAAGTACCAATTCTTGGAATAATCTATTGATGTGAAATTATAGGTACGTTTTGGTGATAGAACTAATTTTGAATCATGTGATCCTCAATGCATAGATGTTGGAAGTAAATAAATAGTGGGGAAATAGTCAATGATAAATAACACTAGTTTTATTTCTGCTACTAATGGTCTATAAATATTCCCTATCAATTAATCGATAAACCCCGATGAATATTTCATGTATCCTATCAACTAAATTAAGGAGAAAACTATAGATTTGTGAATCCTCTTAGTCATACAAGATAAAAATGCAGATCCAAAATTTACTTTCTATTGGACCCTGAAGAAATTAATACATTGAAAGGGGGATTTAGTGAATAAGGGTTTGTCTATTATTAATATATTATCATCAATGATCTTGTTCCATAGTTGGTTGTAACTCTGTCTCCCTTAAAACAAGTTAGTGGTTCTAAATATTAAAATTAAATCGAATTGAAAAATTTACATCATTCACCCATACCATAATTATCTAAGGAGTGCGAAATAGTGATGTTTCGATACACTTGAAACCATAAGTGAATTGATTTGACATTCTTAAATAGAATTCATACTAATCCAACCAGTTTATAACAATCACCTAATAAATAACTATTTTAATACTCTTCTTATAAAATAATGCAATATCCCTTGCTTGAAATCCTATTTTTTTCTATGAAAAATATTTGAAAATTTCTCCAGACATAGTGTGTCATTCAATAACACCTCTATAAACATTGAATGGAAGTAACTCCATGAATACATCCTCCTTCTTCTCCCAAGACATTCTAGTTTGAACCAAGAATGTTTCTTTTTATTTCATATGATGTGAGTATATAAACATTTTCCATAATTTCAAGTAATAAAAATCATTAAATCTATTTTCTCTTTTACTTCTGATATTTCAAAATTGAAATATATCTCTTTTTGTCGCAAGAGTCTCCTTGATCTGATTTAATTTTTTTATTTCAATATTAAATATCATATTCATGAATACATAACTGAAAAATATTTCAATATTTTAAAATCAAAAATCCAATTTCGGTAATCATATTCTTTCCAAAATTAATCAGAAAATATATTGAAATTCTTTTCACCTAAATCTCCAGTTAGAAAAATAATATAAAAATACATTTGATTATACAATAATGATTTGTTTGGATTTATTCCACATTTAGGGAATATTTGATGAAGAAGAACATATAAATAAAATATATTAAAATAAATAATTTAAATCATTGAATATGAAATTAATATTACTACCATGAAATAAGGAAATATTTTCTCCACTTTCTAAGATCGAATCATTAATAATCATTTCATTACTAATAAAATATTTAAATGACTACTGTTGGATGATCTTATAAAAGTTGTCTATGGAAATAGACCATATGATTTTATAGAAATGTATCTTATGGAATTATCTAATGACCCTTATATATTTATCCTTTTCCAAAAAGTAACATATATAGATTCTAAAAACAAATACATTTTTTTAAATGACCATTATTAATATTACCTTTACTACAAGATGACTCATAATGAAATCTAATTGTATCCTATATAATGGTTCAATAACCCTAACACAATCCAAGAAACATAGATAATGTAAAACCACTATAAAACCACTATATGATTCCAAAAGACTATGTTCAAATGGTATGTTGAAGTTTCTTATGGATTCTAGGTATCAATCATACTGGAATCTCACTTTTCCATTTTATGGAAGCTGGATGAAACTTACATAATTTTATTTCACCGTACACAAAAAGACTCAGGAAGATTTAGTGCATCTTGTAAAAAATGATCATTCAAGAATAATAAAAATACTTTCCCATCTATCTAAGTACACACTTCTCATGATTATATAATCTTTCTTAAAGGCTTATTTTACTAACAAGACAATAAACTAAAAAAAATCCAAATATATTTTTGGAAGAAATAACCCCCCTCATGTACATTAGAAACTTCAACATAGAACTTGAACATAGTGTTTTGGAAGCATATAAAAGCACTATATTTAACTAAAATATATTCTTGAATGTTTCTACATCATATAGTGCATCAAGGATTCCATAAATATCAATTATAAGACCACATGATTCGAGATATTCATGAAATATAGTAAAATGAAAATATCCTCATAATAGAACTTATTTTAACTCCATGATCCCCAAAAATATTCCACAATGATATCCCACTGAATCAAATGGTAAATAATTTCCAATTTACTGAAACATTAGTATTGTATTTCTAAAAATTTATCAATTCGAAATAACACTCCCTTCCCACTCTATTTATCTACATGAAAAAATATATCCCAAGAATTTTTAGGAAAAATTCTCCCTCTTTTTGATTGAACCCAAAGAGAACTTCATGAAATGTTCAAAAAATAGGTCTTGAAATATAAAAATTGAAATCTATAGATGAGTCATGGATGGATATAAATTAAAAATCCCATGGGGGAGAGGGTTTTCAGGATTCCTTTTCTATGTCATCTTGTTGGAGGGAGTCGATTGGATTCCAAGATCAAACTAATGTATTTCAAAATCTGCATTGGGTAGTGCCTTAGTCATTATATTGACAACATGATTACAAGTTAGAACATACTATAACATCAATATACCTTGTATAAAATTCTTCATGATGAATTTATATTTTATCACAATGTTAAATGGCCCAAAATTAAAGTATGGGAATTTTTTGGATTGTTAAAAGTCATGTTTTCAAACATGATAATACAGAGATATTTCCTGAAAATTTAAATAGGATATAATTTTTTATCTACCATAAAAATTGAATAAAATCATGAGTAATTGTAATATATTCAACTTATATGGTGTTAATATAAATTAATTCCCTTATCATTAAAAAAATTCACGATCTTCCATCATTTAATGATTCATTCAATATTGACGTCTAATCATTTACTAAACATCCCCAACATAAATCCATGAATCTCAATAACTAAGACTATTATGTTCATTGAAAAAATATAAAAAATTATATTTTGAATATATAAAAGTATTACTTTCACAAGTATGTTTTTATTTATATGGTAAAACATCTTTACTAAGTGACTTGGAATAAGGAAGATAGAATATATTGTCCTATTATTTTTAGGTACATGGGTCTATTATCCCAATAATGTTTCATATATATTAAATAAAAACAATATAAGGTGGTATTATAGTTAAATTAAAGGTTTATTTTCCATAGACCATTATGTTTTACATTGTTCATAATATTATCTCAAAAAATACAAACTATCAGCATTTTTATATTCAAATATAAGACCAAAATTCTATTAGAAAATTAATAACATTTGATGACATTAATAAACACATTGAATGAAAATTGTTAAAAAATGAAAATCAGTTAAAATAATAATTTAAAAATTTATATAAATATTTTATAAAACTAGAACACAAAAAACTAATGTGATTAGGAAATTTAGAAACCCGAATTTATTAGTCCATGATTTTATACCAATTTGATGGTCTGTCTACCTATTCCTGGAAGACATCAACAAGAAAAAGTCAAAACATTCTATATATTCCTACACATAACATCCCTAAATATAGATAAATGTATTATCTATCACATAATCTATAAAAACCTCAATAAATTGGTTAGAAACACACTTCACACACAAAAACTTATATCATTGTAAGACCCTATCAACATCCCAAAAATCATTGTATTTTCCTCTCTAAGATTCCTCCTACATGGGTTTTCTTACATTAATTCCTCCATGAAAATGAGTTTTGATGAGGATGGGGACACATGGGACTTATATTGAATGACCACTCCCATTTTGCATTGTGGGACTCAGGTTTCATGTTTCTTGGTGTCACACCTTATGATCATTCCATGGCACCCTTCTATCAAGAAGAAGGGATATAAAACACATGTCCAGATGTCCTAAGGAACATGGTGTATTTTATTGGGATCCAATATCTCCCATAAACACATTACCTAGGGACTAAGATTGTCCATATGATTTGATACTAGTTTTGGGACCCCAACAGTATCTTTTATAATAATAATATTTTCCACTGTAGGATTCCTCAAATATGATTTTTCTTTTCTGGAGACCTCCATGAAAAGGACTTGTGATGGGGAGGGGGATTTATAGGAATTATAAACAATTAAAAACCCTCTCCACACCCAAATATGGGACTCGAGTTTCATATATGAGGGTTTAAAAAACTATAGTCACACAATGAAACCCAAATACCTAGCAGCAGGGATGTTAAACCCATCTCAAGACGACCCTAGGCATGTGTTCTAGTTAAGGGGGATAAATGGCCTTTGGTATTTTAATACATCAATAACAGATATCATGAAATAAATGATTATATGAAAAAAAAATATTTTACAAGTAAAACCTTAGACAATTTCATCTCTTAGATAAATTGCTCATAATAATAATTTTCAATGATACAAATTTATCTCAAGGTAAAAAAACTATTGCGCAACTTCCAGATAACAGGAAAAAATCAAACCATTATGTAATATTTGTTATTATTCTATATAAACTAGTACTTACCCGTGAATTTTCATGGAAATACCTTCAATTATTATTTATATGAAGACAAAAATCTATTTTAAATTTCATAAAGAACATGAATATCAAATATATTGAGAAATAATAGTGATAATTAATACTGAACTATAATTAGACAAAATATAGAGAATTGAAAATATAAGAAAATAAGTAACAGAAAATAACACAAGATAATATGTAAGAGAATATTCAAAAACATATTGGATAACATATGTGAATATATAAAGAATACATTAGTATATCATCCATGTACAAAATAATCCGTACAAATGCATGATGGAGAATATGAGGAAAACATTTAGGAGAATATAAAAGGAAAAAAATTATTTGAAAACATAGAAAACATATAGGATAATATAAATGGGAAAGAAAACATACATTAAAATTGTTATTTGAATATAGTAGATAACATTCTATTGAAAAGAAAAAGAACATTCTAGAAAAAAATTGAAATGAATGTGAATGAAAGCATAAAAGAATAATGAAAGAAAATATGTTACAATTTAGAAAAAAAATATAAGTATCCAACTTCAAATACATGAATAAAAAGACAAAATGTACAGTAATTATAAAAGTACATTAAAAACGAACATGAATGAAATAACATTAGTATTAATGTCACTGTGATATTATGAAAAGAATATAAAATAATTATTATAAAACATTAGTATAACCAGCATAATATTCCATTGGACATGAATGAAAAAACATTCAAATAGAAATTTAAATTTAAAAACATACAGCATAAGTTTTAATTTCATGATCAATTATGTCACTATACAAATATCCAACTTCAAATGCCTGGAAGATTTTTTTGCAAAGAAATCAATGTTTAAAATAAGAATAACTGAATTTATAGAATAAAAAAATGAATGTTAACATAAAATAATTAATTAAAAACCAAAATAAAAGATGTTGAAATTTACCTTTTGAAACTTACAATGAAAACCGGTGACGATAGGCTACACAACACCCATTTGAAGCTCACTATTTCTGATACGAAAATTCTCAATAAAAAATTATTGGTCTAAAAAAATAAGCATGGTTCCAACTGGTTGATGAAAATGCAGCATTCAATTGATCATCATTTTAGATATATATGTGGGAGTTGGTAGAATTTACAGAATACCTAATTATTGGTTTGTTAGATATTAAAAATTATGGAATTTCCTCTGTTCAAAATAGAAGCATCCCCAGATTTCTTGCAAAACAAAAAATATATATCAATATATATGTAAAAAATTAGGCATACCAATCATTAATTAAAACTCATATGTTTATATATATTTTGCTACTCATGCCATACACATGGTTCATATTTATAAAATCATAATATTTCATAGGGTGGATGTTTACAAAATCATAAAAAAATCATGAAAATTTAGATGAATACATAAATAGGTAAGAAGACTATAATGTTTTTGAACACATATAGAGGCTATAAGAAAAAGTGAAACTCAAATCTGGTTTAAAACATCATGATACATGCATTAAATGAGGCAGGTAGATAGAAATTCTTGTTGAACACATATACCTGCATCAGAGAAAACCCTTGATTAACCCTAACTCAACGTTTTTATAAAATATCAGAAAATATGTGAGGACAACCAACAAGATGGAGAGGCCATTGAAAGGATCTAGGAGACATCCATATAAATTATTAAAGGAGAGGGAACACATAACAGTAACCTAAAAACCCAATGAAATCCATAAATATAACAAAACTGTATAGCATAACCCCCTTATCCCACTACCTGTAAAGATGAAATTTCATTTGTTCAAAAAGGATGGCATTTATAGAATAGTAGAATTTACAGAATACCTAGAGATTTGTGTGTATTTTTATATTAAAAAGGGTGGAATTTCTTCTGTTCAAAATAGCTACGTCCCCATATTTCCTATAAAAAAATATTAATATATATGCCAAACATTAGGTAGACCAATCGTTATGTAAAACTCATATGTTTTTATATATGTTGCTTCTCATTCATTCCCCAAAGTGCATGTTTTTAGAATCATCATATTTCATAGGGGAGATGTGTACAGAATCATCAAAAATAATGAAAATTTAGTTGAACACATCAAGAGGTAGGAAGAAAATAATGTATATGAAAACATATAAAGTCTATAAGAAAGGGTGAAACTAAAATCTAATTTAGAACCTCCTGATCCCTACATTAAGAAGTATTAAGATGGTAACTATTGTTTAACATGTATAGAACCATTATTTCCATATATTAAAATCCTAGACCAAGAAAATGCTTTTGAGATGACTATCACCCCCAATATGATCATTTAATTGATTGAGACAAAAAAGAGAATATACCGGTACCTCTAACTCCCAAATAAATGATACAATAAGAAAAGAATGACTCAGAAGGATAGTCATATGTAAAATTTATAAAATAAATAATACACAGATCATACCTCAAATTATCGGCACCACCAGATTTTCTGCAAAACAAAACAAATATATTAATATATATACCAATCATTGGGTATACCAATAATTAAGTAAAACACTTATTTCAACATATATGTTACTGCTCTTTCCATCCCCAAGGTGCATGTTTACAAAAACATCATATTTTTATATTTCATTTAAATATATGAAAAATTCAATATTTCTAGGATTCTATTATGTATAAGAAAAACACACCTAAAGACATTCTTCCTTTGTTTTGGATTTCTTCAATTAGAAACCGTACTGCAGCATCAATATCATCTTTCCTCGTAATAAATACCAAAACATCACACATGGGATCATAAATAGGCATATGATAAAAAAAATATGAAATATTTCAATTTTTAAGTTTAATTAATTATATTTTATATGAAACTATTAGATACACCTGAAAAAAATAAATGTACATGAAAATCACTGATTATACTTCTATAAATGAAAATGAAAACCATTTGAAGGATAAATTATTAATAAGAATATGAAATAGGCACTCAATAGTGGATTGAACATTTAGAAAATGTGTGCATGAAATTATCATCACATAGACACGTTACTCCAAAGACAAGGGTAGCTACTCATGGATTGACATAATGTTTCAAACTGTGGCTTGAAGATTATCTGAGACGGGCTCTTCAACATATTATATTTTCACAACAAACCCCCTTCCATTATAGGTCCAATTAAATTATCATAACATCACCCAGAAAAGAAATTATCCAATGTGTTTTATGGATTTTTGGTTTTTGTTGCTTCACAAAAAATACCACAACTACAAGGCAATTTTTTTCCTTAAGGTTGATTTTTTGGGTTTTTTAAAAAAATGCCAGAGAAAGATAAAAGGCCAAACAGTGCACATTTATATGAGTTGAGGAAAAAATGTCAAAAAATAAAAACAACATAGCTCAATGGATAAGATAGTAGTTTCTTCCCTTGATCCAAGGTCCACAGCATCCACTCCATGATGATTTCTACTAATTTGAAATAATTAAAATAGGTGTGTGAAAAACATGATTGAAAGGAAACACACATCCCAAAAAAATCATCATCGCGTATTTGTCCTTGATGAAAAACCACCATGAAAAAATGAGACATTTATTTTTAATCAATTGTTGTTGATGTGATAATGAGGCACAGTTTTGGTCGACAATGTTGGATATGGATTTATGATGATAGGTGAGAAAAGGATACATATGAACTGTTCAATTTCTGGAAAAATTTCACAGAGATTGATATTATAATAAAATTACCTTTTTCAGGACTCCCAATGTCACGACCCGCCCTCGGGGTCCGTGCCGTGACTACCCCAAGCCCGCCTTCCATAGGCCAGGGGCTGGCGACTAGCACCAAGGCGTAAATCCCAGTAAAAAGGGAAGGCATTGCCTTTGAAAAGTAAACACACACCACAGAGTAAACAAGCGGAAAGTAAACACTAAACAAGCAGAGTACAACTGAAAGTGCGGAAAAGTAAATGGGCCAGTATACAAACCCAAACTGAAAGTAAAGTACAACTCGAAAAGGGAAAAACAGCAACTGAAAAGTAAAAGCTGCTACTCCGAGCTGTCCACTGGAAATCCCACCTGAAGGGTGGGTACAGATAGCTCCTCTGCTCCACGGGTCCCGTCGTCCGCTCCGTGCACGTCCCGCCCAGTGGTCCACCTCCGGGTACCGTCCCGCTCTACAAGCCTCAGCTAAGGTCAACGTTGTCCGTCGTCTGCAACCAACACAACGTAGCGCGGGCGAAGCCCGTGCAGGGGTGAGTATAAGCTACTCAGTAGGGACCCCGAGACCCCTGAAGGTCTCTCAAATCCACAAAGGATAAACCACGAAGAAAAGTACAATCACGAAGTAACAACCGACACTGCTTAGGTATATGCCCATACATATACCTAAGTCATCAATTCAGATACGCTCCAACCTCCGAGCCCAAGTACAACTCAGTCCACGCAGGAAAGTATACGTATTCCACATAGGAAAGCAAAACATAATCCACACAGGATTGCACAACACAATCCACACAGGAAAACAACAGGATTCAGCTCACACAGGTATACTTCTTCAGAGGACGATAAAGATGATCACTGATTCATCTAAGTCGTCGGACCCACGAAGGATCGATAGGTAACTAACCCCCGCAAAGACCCACACAGGACCTGTAGGCGCTGGCTCACACAGAACCGCTGAGCGCAAGGACCCACACAGGATCGGGCTCACACAGAACCTGTAGCACTGATCCACGTAGGATCGCTGAGTGCTGCAGTCGTCGTCGTCGAATCCACACAGGATCTCTGTACTGTCATCGTCGAATCCACACAGGATCTCTGTACTGTCGTCGTCGAATCCACACAGGATCTCTGTACTGTCGTCGTCGCAATCACAGTAGCAGTCGTAGCAGTAGAACAGTCGCAGCCAGCACTAGGGTTCCCGCACACAGCAAGCTCGTACGGAGGGTCCGCTCCACGAGCCGAGAGGCTGATACATCAACTGTCACGAAGACCAGAGTTGATGTATCCAAAAGTTCCGTATCGACAACAGGAACTCAACGCAATAGACGGCGCGTCGATCGGACGCCCGGTCTGAGAGTTATTGGCATTTTCGTCTCCGGGGCCCGGTTGGTTTTTAAGGCAAAACCAACCCGACCGTACTCCACCTGCGTCCAAACCTCGGGCGGAGTATGCCAAAAGATCCGTCTCACTAAGAGGAACACTACGCGACTGACGGCACGTCAATCGGACGTCCGTAGCTCAAGGTATGAGCGTTTCCGCTCCGAAGGCCCGGTTGGTTTCGTGAACGAACCAACCCGGCCGAACTCAAAGTAAACCGAAACCTTGAGTGCGATATACCGAAACGACCGTCTCGATCCAAGGATCGCGTTGCCGCAGACGGTTCGTCATTCGGAGGTCCGAGGCTCAAGTTATGAGCGAAAAACTGAAACTGGTCCGAAACGGGGGGTCCGGGTCCGGGCCGACCCGGCCCGACCCCCCCCCCCCCCCCCCCGGGCGCGGCGCGGCGGCGGCGGCGGTGCGGCGGCGGCGGGCCGCGGTGGCGGCGGCGGCGGCGGTGCGGCGGCGGCGGGCCGCGGTGGCGACGGCGGCGGCGGGCCGCGGTGGCGGCGGCGTCGGGCCGCGGTGGCGGCGACGGCGGGCCGCGGTGGCGGTCGCGGGCCGCGGCGCTCGCGGGTGGCACGCGGGGGGCAAGGCCCCCGCTGTTTTTGTCAAGGCGGCACGGCCTTGTGCCGTGCCTTTGCAAAAAAAACGGCCCCCGCAAGTGGGGGCCGGCTGGACGAACCTGGGGGCTGTTGCCCCCCCCCCCCCTCCTTTAATGAACCGCCCCCCTCATTAAGAGGGGGGTTTGTTGAACCGGCCGGGGGATTTATTCCCCCGGTTTTTATGATATCCGGCCGGCCAGCTGGCCGGCCGGTTTTTACCAACGGGACCGGAAATTCCGGTCCCGCCCTCGACTTCCGACGCCGGCAGCCCGGCCGCCGGTCTTTCCTTCCGCCGCGGCCCGGAACCGGCCGCGGTCTCCTCGTCCCGCCGCGGCCCGGAACCGGCCGCGGTCTTCTCGTCCTGCCGCGGCCCGGAACCGCCCGCGGCGTTCGTCATCCGGCGCGGTGCGACGGCACCGCGTCCCTTCGCCGTGCTTTGATATTATTCAACGCGGCGCGACGGCGTCGTGTTCTTGTTGTTACTTCCAAGGTGCGTGCGACGGCATCGCGTAAGATATTCGCACGTTCATCCGCGTGGTGCGACGGCACCACGCCACTTGCTTTCCTCCACAAAATAATTAAACAAGAATGATGGAGGGGGGTTCGGCCGTGTTCGTGCGGTCCGGCCCCCCTCTCGTTAAACATAATAACGCAACTTAAAACATTTAAAAAGTCTCAAGTTTGACATGCGAAAACCAGGATCAAGAAACGGAATAAATAAATATTGAATCAACAACCCCTACCTCGGGTTTAAGATTCAAAGGTTCGGCTACGCTCCGCGGAAGACGGCGTCGCGGAGGTCGGGTGTCGCGGTCGACGTTCGTCAAATCCGTTGACGAAGTGTTATGCCCGAAGAGACACGACGTTGGCGGATCTTCGTTTGCCGACGAAGAAGGTCCGAGGAGGAAGAAGAGGTTCGAAGATACCGGGTCGCCGAGTCGATGATCCTTGACGAAGTGTTGTCGTTCTTCGTTGAGGATGAAGACGTTCTTCGCCGGAGAAGATGAAGAGGAGCTCTCAAAAGCTCTCAAGGGAATAAACCAACAACCCATAAACAAATAAGATTACATCTTATTTTATTAACACATAACTCAAAAGAATTTCAAAAGTTTGAAATTCAAAAGAGTTAACTCCCAAAATTAATTAAGAGTAACATAGGCCAATTAATTAGGGGTTAAGTACGTTGAGAGAATTTGAAAAGAAAAGGGGTTCATGTGGGCCCCACCACACTTAATCCTCCCAAGGGAGGTTAAGTGGGTGTGGGTCCCACTTCCAACCTCCTTTGATAGGTTTTTAAATAAGTTAAAATAAAATTTGTCTTACACAAATTTTATTTAACTTAACTGAAAAACCCCAAAACGTAACTTTCAACCCGCAACAAACGCAACTCCCGATAAGGTCTCATTAAGCGAATATCGGCGCTGCGAGTTCATCGGTGCCCTCGGATTTCAATTCCGAGCTCCGGATCAAAAGTTAGGAATTCCCGCTCGTTCGTTCACTGAACGTACCCGAGCCAAACTTCGGAAATTAATTCCGGGCACTCCGGGCCTCGGAATCAGGTGCCGTCAGAAACCGCGCTCTTGTAAAATTCTAAAGAAAATTAAAAAAAATTTCCCTTGAATTTTACGGGTCTTTACATTACTCCCACCTCAGGGCTTTACGTCCCCGTAAAGATACAACAAAAACTAGGGAAACAAAAGAGGGTACTGAGCACGCATCTGAGCCTCCCGTTCCCATGTGCTCTCCTGGAGATTCCCGTGCTTCCATCTGATGCGCACAAGAGGAATCGATCGCCCACGAAGGACCCGCTCCTGTCGATCCTCTATCTCCACCGGGACCTCCGTAAAAGTCGCCCCATCGTCAACGTCAAGCTCCCCATGGTCAATGATGTGCGTCGGGTCGTGCACGTATCTCCTCAGCTGGGATACGTGGAAGACGTCGTGCACCCGGTGCAACTGAGGTGGTAGAGCCAGGCGATAAGCCACCTCGCCAATCCTGCTGAGAATCTGGAAGGGTCCGATGAAGCGCGGAGATAACTTGCCGCCTCGGCCAAATCTCCGAATACCACGTCGAGGTGAGACCCGCAAGAAGACGTGGTCACCATTCTCGAACTCTAGTGGCCTCCGCCTCCTGTCAGCGTATGACTTATGCCGGCTCTGTGCTATCCTCATCCGCTCCTGGATGACCTGGACCTCCTCTGACGTTTCCCGGACCATCTCTGGTCCCACAAGAGCTGTGAGATTTCTTCTTTGCCGATAAGAGAAACCTGGTCTCATCCCCTGGATGAACCACATTCTTTGCCTAAAACAGTCAATCCTAACATGGATGATACTAATCCATACCAAGGATGACGTCGTAAGGCCTCGACGCTACTACTAAGAGATCCAACCGTTACTCTCGCCTCCAAGGGTTGAGTCACACTGTCGGCATCAGTGTGTGGTAACTGGGTCTCCTCCAGTAGATGTCTCACAAGTGAGGGTCAAGTCAACAGCTAAAACTGGAACCTCTTAGTAACATTACGATAGAGGACAGGAACAAAAACATCACAAGGTATGCGTCTTTTATTATTGCAGCTCGTAATACAAGACGCTACACAAAAGCAACAAGGAACCAGAAGTACAAAGGATGTATCCACTAGTTCTGCTCCTGTCCATCGGCTCCCAGAGCTCCATGATCGAAGGCCTCGGCTGCCTGAAGCTGAGCTCTCCCCTGCGGTCGGGGTGGACCTCCTGGTGGTGGTGGTGGTAGAGCCTCAAAGCGTCGTCCACCACCTGCTGCTCGGCCAGCTCCTCTGCCTCGTCCGCCTCCTCCCTGCAGACCGCCACGGTCGAACCTCTGCCTCTGCCTAGGTGGTTCCTCAACCGTCTGCTGCTCCTCCGCATGGCGGGTTGGGCAGTCACGAGCCATGTGGCCTTGCCCGCCGCATGCATAGCACTGTCTTCCACTCGAAAGACTGGCTCCGCGTTGTGTGCCCTGCACTGCTGAGCCAGTGCCCTGAGGTCTGGTCTGTCTGGACCCCTGAGTCATTCGTCGACTGCCTGTTGCAGATGACTCTGCCACGTGCCGCCCTGCGGTGGGTCTCTGTGCTGGTGTAGACTCAGCAAGGAAGCTCTCGATCAGAAGGGCCCGCTCCAGTACTCCTGTCTGAGTCGGTATGCTGAGGGAGATCAGCGATGCCATGATCTCGTGTCTCAAACCCTGCTCGAAGGTCCGGGCCCGGAAGAATGGGTCCCGTACCATGTCGGTCGAGTAGCGCGAGAGATCGGTAAATCTCGCCGAGTACTGAGCGACTGTCATGCTGCCCTTCCGCAGCTGTAGAAGCTCCTGGATACGCACCGCACGAAGGGTGGCTGGGACGAACTCCGAGCGGAAGAGGCTCTCAAAGTCCGTCCAAAGTAGAGATGCCTCATCATGCACCTGGAGCATCAAGCTCCACCATCGTCCTGCTGCTGCGTGTAGTAGGCTCGCAGCGAGGATCACCATGAGGTCTGCTGGTGTCCTCACTAGCCTAAACACTCGAACCACTGCCTCCAGCCAGTCCTCTGCTGCCTGGGGATCCGTCTCCCCGCGAAACCTGGGCGGTCGCTGGTGCTGAAACTCATGCAGTGCACTGAGGCGACGTGCATCGTCAGCGGCTGCTGCTGGAAGCATCGGGGGATCGGCGGGTAAATCTACCGCCGGTGCCACTACTGGCAAAGGGCCCTGCACCGAGGCCTCGTCGCTCGGTGGGCTATCGTCTCGCTCGACTCTCGGAACCCTAGCTGGCTGCCGTCGCGGGGCCATCCTGAAAAGGAAAACAAGAGCACCACAGTCAGAACAGTATACCTGGTGAGCTGGCACAAGTAATCACAAGGAAAACTTGAGACTTTCATAAAGCAGATCAGTATACCCGGTGAACTGACACAAGTAATCACAAAGAAAACTTGAAACACACACGCAATTAATTTTTTCGTGCATTAAGTCGGAAATCAGAAGTCAGGGTCCTGGTGTACGGATACGTCGGCCGCCGCACCAACACTGGACTCCCTGGACTGATAACCACACTCAATACGCTAAACATTATTGCTTCACATAGAAAAGATCAGAGTTCGCGGTAGAACCGAACTCCTCTGATACCAATTTGTCACGACCCGCCCTCGGGGTCCGTGCCGTGACTACCCCAAGCCCGCCTTCCATAGGCCAGGGGCTGGCGACTAGCACCAAGGCGTAAATCCCAGTAAAAAGGGAAGGCATTGCCTTTGAAAAGTAAACACACACCACAGAGTAAACAAGCGGAAAGTAAACACTAAACAAGCAGAGTACAACTGAAAGTGCGGAAAAGTAAATGGGCCAGTATACAAACCCAAACTGAAAGTAAAGTACAACTCGAAAAGGGAAAAACAGCAACTGAAAAGTAAAAGCTGCTACTCCGAGCTGTCCACTGGAAATCCCACCTGAAGGGTGGGTACAGATAGCTCCTCTGCTCCACGGGTCCCGTCGTCCGCTCCGTGCACGTCCCGCCCAGTGGTCCACCTCCGGGTACCGTCCCGCTCTACAAGCCTCAGCTAAGGTCAACGCTGTCCGTCGTCTGCAACCAACACAACGTAGTGCGGGCGAAGCCCGTGCAGGGGTGAGTATAAGCTACTCAGTAGGGACCCCGAGACCCCTGAAGGTCTCTCAAATCCACAAAGGATAAACCACGAAGAAAAGTACAATCACGAAGTAACAACCGACACTGCTTAGGTATATGCCCATACATATACCTAAGTCATCAATTCAGATACGCTCCAACCTCCGAGCCCCAGTTCCACTCAGTACACGCAGGAAAGTATACGTATTCCACATAGGAAAGCAAAACATAATCCACACAGGATTGCACAACACAATCCACACAGGAAAACAACAGGATTCAGCTCACACAGGTATACTTCTTCAGAGGACGATAAAGATGATCACTGATCCATCTAAGTCGTCGGACCCACGAAGGATCGATAGGTAACTAACCCCCGCAAAGACCCACACAGGATCGGGCCCACACAGGACCTGTAGGCGCTGGCTCACACAGAACCGCTGAGCGCAAGGACCCACACAGGATCGGGCTCACACAGAACCTGTAGCACTGATCCACGTAGGATCGCTGAGTGTTGTAGTCGTCGTCGTCGAATCCACACAGGATCTTTGTACTGTCATCGTCGAATCCACACAGGATCTCTGTAATGTCGTCGTCGAATCCACACAGGATCTCTGTACTGTCGTCGTCGCAGTCACAGTAGCAGTCGTAGCAGTAGAACAGTCGCAGCCAGCACTAGGGTTCCCGCACACAGCAAGCTCGTACGGAGGGTCCGCTCCACGAGCCGAGAGGCTGATACATCAACTGTCACGAAGACCAGAGTTGATGTATCCAAAAGTTCCGTATCGACAACAGGAACTCAACGCAACAGACGGCGCGTCGATCGGACGCCTGGTCTGAGAGTTATTGGCATTTTCGTCTCCGGGGCCCGGTTGGTTTTTAAGGCAAAACCAACCCGACCGTACTCCACCTACGTCCAAACCTCGGGCGGAGTATGCCAAAAGATCCGTCTCACTAAGAGGAACACTACGCGACTGACGGCACGTCAATCGGACGTCCGTAGCTCAAGGTATGAGCGTTTCCGCTCCGAAGGCCCGGTTGGTTTCGTGAATGAACCAACCCGGCCGAACTCAAAGTAAACCGAAACCTTGAGTGCGATATACCTAAACGACCGTCTCGATCCAAGGATCGCGTTGCCACAGACGGTTCGTCATTCGGAGGTCCGAGGCTCAAGTTATGAGCGAAAAACCGAAACTGGTCCGAAACGGGGGGTCCGGGTCTGGGCCGACCCGGCCCGACCCCCCCCCCCCCCCGGGGGCGGCGCGGCGGCGCGGCGGCGGCGGGCCGCGGGGGCGGCGGCGGCGGCGGGCCGCGGTGGCGGCGGCGGCGGCGGCGGGCCGCGGTGGCGGCGGCGGCGGGCCGCGGTGGCGGCGGCGGGCCGCGGCGCTCGCGGGTGGCACGCAGGGTGCAAGGCCCCCGCTGTTTTTGTCAAGGCGGCACGGCCTTGTGCCGTGCCATTGCAAAAAAACGGCCCCCGCAAGTGGGGGCCGGCTGGACGAACCGGGGGGCTGTTGCCCCCCCCCCCTCCTTTAATGAACCGCCCCCCTCATTAAGAGGGGGGTTTGTTGAACCGGCCGGGGGATTTATTCCCCCGGTTTTTATGATATCCGGCCGGCCAGCTGGCCGGCCGGTTTTTACCAACGGGACCGGAAATTCCGGTCCCGCCCTCGACTTCCGACGCCGGCGGCCCGGCCGCCGGTCTTTCCTTCCGCCGCGGCCCGGAACCGGCCGCGGTCTCCTCGTCCCGCCGCGGCCCGGAACCGGCCGCGGTCTTCTCGTCCTGCCGCGGCCCGGAACCGGCCGCGGCGTTCGTCATCCGGCGCGGTGCGACGGCACTGCATCCCTTCATCGTGCTTTGATATTATTCAACGCGGCGCGACGGCGTCGTGTTCTTGTTGTTACTTCCAAGGTGCGTGCGACGGCATCGCGTAAGATATTCGCACGTTCATCCGCGTGGTGCGACGGCACCACGCCACTTGCTTTCCTCCGCAAAATAATTAAACAAGAACGATGGAGGGGGGTTCGGCCGTGTTCGTGCGGTCCGGCCCCCCTCTCGTTAAACATAATAACGCAACTTAAAACATTTAAAAAGTCTCAAGTTTGACATGAGAAAACCAGGATCAAGAAACGGAATAAATAAATATTGAATCAACAACCCCTACCTCGGGTTTAAGATTCAATGGTTCGGCTACGCTCCGCGGAAGACGGCGTCGCGGAGGTCGGGTGTCGCGGTCGACGTTCGTCAAATCCGTTGACGAAGTGTTATGCCCGAAGAGACACGACGTTGGCGGATCTTCGTTTGCCGACGAAGAAGGTCCGAGTAGGAAGAAGAGGTTCGAAGATACCGGGTCGCCGAGTCGATGATCCTTGACGAAGTGTTGTCGTTCTTCATTGAGGATGAAGACGTTCTTCGCCGGAGAAGATGAAGAGGATCTCTCAAAAGCTGTCAAGGGAATAAACCAACAACCCATAAACAAATAAGATTACATCTTATTTTATTAACACATAACTCAAAAGAATTTCAAAAGTTTGAAATTCAAAAGAGTTAACTCCCAAAATTAATTAAGAGTAACATAGGCCAATTAATTAGGGGTTAAGTACGTTGAGAGAATTTGAAAAGAAAAGGGGTTCGTGTGGGCCCCACCACACTTAATCCTCCCAAGGGAGGTTAAGTGGGTGTGGTTCCCACTTCCAACCTCCTTTGATAGGTTTTTAAATAAGTTAAAATAAAATTTGTCGTACACAAATTTTATTTAACTTAACTGAAAAACCCCAAAACGTAACTTTCAACCCGCAACAAACGCAACTCCCGATAAGGTCTCATTAAGCGAATATCGGCGCTGCGAGTTCATCGATGCCCTCGGATTTCAATTCCGAGCACCGGATCAAAAGTTAGGAATTCCTGCTCGTTCGTTCACTGAACGTACCCGAGCCAAACTTCGGAAATTAATTCCGGGCACTCCGGGCCTCGGAATCAGGTGCCGTCAGAAACCGCGCTCTTGTAAAATTCTAAAGAAAATTAAAAAAAAATTTCCCTTGAATTTTACGGGTCTTTACACCCAATAATATATCTATTGAAATGGATCAGTCTTGATCCTCACCCACCATAATTACTATAACAGGATCATGTCCAAAATGAAATAATGTAATGACACATATAATCTGGATGTTAATGGAATCTTGGGTAAAAAAAACATAATGCATAAAAAAGGTTAATATAACACCTATAGTTGCTCACAATACGATCATCCATCATATCTCTCAGTAATACCTCATCTGTGAGAAATTTTATCATGGTCACATCCTGTGTATACAGACACAGAATCATCCTGTAAAAAAAATAATAAAAATTACAACAAATACAGACACATGAATATAATCACTTATATATGTTTTGTGTGAATAATAAAAATGAAAACAAATACACACACATGAAGATATATATATATATAACAATATGGAAAATAAATATGGTAATGATGAATCAATATAACCCTTACCCATAAGAGTTATCATATGTCTCTTTTTAAATTAGTGAAACATACCTTCTGGAAAATACCATGGATGATCCAAGTTTTTCACGAATGATCCAACAGAAATAAATAAAAAAATAATTATGAAAATACAAGTTTCGGTTAAACATAACACAAGAAAATATAAACCAAAATACATTTTTCATAGTCATATGGGTCCCAAGAGATTCTAATTAGTGAAGTATACCTTTAGGAATGAAAATATCACTGGAATCCCATTCCAGTAACCCAACTAAAAATAAAATTGTGTAGTCATGACACTAAACACATTCAAAACTTAAATTATACACGATCTTAATAAATTTCAATGAACATGGATTTAAATTGACAAAAAAATAAAATGAAAAAAAGAAATCTAGGGTATACAAAAAGAAATACCTCCAATTCTTTTATTCCACTAATGCTCAGCTTTCCATCATGAACTTCATGCTTCAGGTCATTGTCAAGCTCAACTGAACTATCACAATAATTCTAATTTCCTGAAAAATCAGTTTATTTGTGGATTAAATGATAAAAATAGTTTCCATTAAAATGTGCATATACAATATGAAAACACATATATCATTGTGAGACCTCATCCACCAATTAACTTGTATGAATAACCATGAAGTTAAATATAGGGTACTAAAATAACATTCTAGAACAAACCTAAGAGGTAGCAATAATTTGCTAAAAACTATAACGATTTTGGAGATATAAGTCAAACCTGAGTGAATATTTGGAAGAAAATGAAATAGAAAAATGTCATTACAATGAAGGGGGAGTAAAGAGTGTGGAGTTTTCATCGATGAATCTTTCTCTATGATTCGTGTAAAGAAATTGAGTGAATGGAAGGGATAATGGTGTGAGATGGAAACAATGATATTGTGTGAATGGACAAATAAAACCAATGGAATCAACTGTATATATGGATGAAAAAATAGTAATAACTGGAAATACATAAATCAAGAGTACTAGCCAAACTCAAGATGAACATGAATGATAATGCATGCTTGCAGAAAAAAATTGTATTCTGCACAAGGAAACAACATGCATGATAATATAATATAAATGTGAAATGAAATCTCAGTACATGATAATGAAATATAAACTTCAATATAAACTCCAATAGGAAGTTATATTGAAACAGCTATGAAAACAGGAATGCAAACTACAATTTGGGTACAACATTAACTAACATAGAATGAAATATAAAGTGCAATATAAAATGCAATATAAATGGCAGTATAATGTAATATAAAATTCAGTTCGAGTTAAAGATAGAATCACTCAAAAACTGTGAAATTCATGGTATTCAAGAACAACTATGTTATGACATAACATAAGTACTTCCATGTGCCATAATACGACTAGAAAGTCTTTGAGATAATCATGCATGAATTTTGACCAAAATTCCATTGAAATTACGAATAACATAACCTATGAATTTCATTGAGATATATAAAATTTCATATATCCATTATTGGTAGAATTAATCCATTGTCAATTATATTGGAGCATAAGATTGAAACAAAAAATTTTAACAAGTGTTTTCTTCAGTTATCTTGTCCATGTATTTAATGGCCTGATTAATTTGATAATGAAAAGTTGGATCCATACAAGTGATTGCTTCAGTTATTTTCTCATTGACGTTCCTGAAAGCTCAACTCATTTTTTCTCAAATAGATCTATATTTATAGACTTTATACATATAATTTACAAAAAAAATAGGCAGACCTGCATATTTACAAACATATGCATCCTACGAAATTACTATAAAAATAAGAAAAGAATATTGTTAAAAAACATGAATCAAAATTTTTCTGTTCCTGATAAATATAATTTATATGAAATATTCAAACCAGAATATTTAGAATCCTCTAAATTAGAAGAAATTACTATTAAAGATGAATATATATTATTAACAAATATATACTGATATATTCTAGTTTATAAATTCGAATAGAGATGAACAAGGACGTTGAATGACCACAAGTTCAACATCTATGAATCAACAAACAGATGGATAAATTGACATTAGTGATGAATAAAACATTAAATGATTTCTAATCCAAAAAATCTATTAAATTCAAGAACATACCTCTTTTTATAGTAGTTATAACTCATCCAAAAATTAACCTAGTATGAATAAAAATGAAGTTCAATACAGGGTTATCAAATAACATTCTATAATAAATATAACAGTTATTGATAATTTCTTAAAAACTGTAATTTTTTCGGGGACAAAAGGAAAACATGAGTGAATATTTTGAAGAAATACAATACAAAAATGTCAATAGAATGAAGGGCATGATGTATAAAATAGTAATGATTCAGTTGGTACAATATAAAGTCCTGATGGAAATCAAGAATCAGAGGAGCCGGAGATGGAGGAGCCAAAGGTAGAGGTGCCAATGGCGGAGGGGGTGAATATAGACGAGGTGAAGGAGGAGGATCCACAGGAGGATCATGCAAAGACGGAGTTGCGGAGGCGGAGTCACGAATGCGGTGTCGGGGAGGCGGAGTCGTGGAGGCGGAGTCGAGGAGGCGGATTCGTCGAGGCGGAGTCAAGGAGGTGGATTTGCGGCTGTAGAGGGGATTCGAATAGGGGAGCGAGGGAGGGATTCATGGAGGGTGGATTCGGGGGGAGTGGGAACCCTAGAGAGAATTGAGGGGAATTTCAAGGGGTGGGAGAAGTGACGGAAAATCCCAACCAGGGGCAGGAGGGTTTTTAAGGTTTGGTGGAGGGATATGAATAATTGGGTGATGTGGATTCGTAGGAAGATGACACAAAGGCAAAAAAAATACCAACTTTAGAAGATATATAGATATGAATTTTTTTTTAAAATATCATTGGAACAATATCCAATACTCAAATTCACATTTTATCTCTTTTAGTTGTAAATATATCATAATATTCATCTTCATATACCAATGATCCTAGCTTATCTTTTCATCTTCTGATAGATTAATTCAATAACCACTAATTTTCTAAAATAATAATCGAATTTACATTGTCATTTATATTTAGATACATCATTTCTCATATTAAAATCAATATAATTTCATTAATTGTAAATTTTTTACTCCACAAATATAAATAACTAAGAGAAAACGTTCATGATGATTCAAATTCGTAGGAAATTTGTTTTTATATTCAAAATAAAAGAATCAAGAGATACATTGACTAAACAATTTACCAAATTTTCAAAAACATAAGACACATAAAAAATATTATTTAATTATACAGTATTATAAAAATAATATCACTTTAAGTTATAATGGAATAAATTTATTCCTCTTAAACATTCATCATTAAAAAAGAAGACACAATATTTTTAAATAGAAAGATTCTCCCTCTTTATATCTCATCTTTTAATAAAATTTCCCATTTCTCACTCTTTTTTATATAATATATTTTCCTTGAAAAATGATTTTTAAAATATCAATTAAACAATATTTTTTGGCATTCTCCCCTTTGATAAAATAATAATAAATAATTTATAGTTGAAAATGTAATTTAAAAAATTATCAATTTCTTTAAAGTTTTTCATGGATTATAATTTCCAAAAATAATAAAGATAAAATGAACATAGTACTGTTTTTTAAAGTTCTTTTTGGAATGAAAATATCTCCCACTAAATTTTTCAAATAAATAACACTATATAATTTTTAATAATGATTTCATTAGATAAAAATTATGAAATTAAACTTTCTATATGTTATCTTAAAATATATAGTTGATCTTCTGGTTTCCATGATAGTTTGATAAAATATTTACATGAAATTTTGCATCATTTTTTGAATATTGTTTTTAGGAAAACAAGCTATGTAAGAATATCATTTTTCATTAGTTGTTAATTAAGAGAATATTTATAGAATAATTTATAGAATTAATTAAATAATATTAATTTCAAGTAATAAAATATCCACCATTAAAATTAAATATGGTAGTAGAATATATATGAACGAAATTAAAAAAAAACCCCCACATATTGAAGAGTTTTTCAATGTTAGTAGATATGTTAATCAGGATTTTTATTGAATATCACTTTTGTTTAATCATTAATAACTTCTATTTTTTGTATTATAATTCATCATAATTTAATAATTTTCAAAAAATATATGGATGTTTTTTTTAAATTTGAGAATATAATGAATCAAATATATTTTTAGCATGTGGTCCCTATAAAAATGATGATTTAAATATATGTTCCATTCATCTGAGTTATGTGAATGGTTCGTAGTTCATGAAACTACATGTGTATTATCAAAATGTATTGTTGTTTGAGTAATGTTCTAAACAAATTCTTGAAGTGGGTATTGCATCCATAATAACTATGCAAAGATACTTCTAGTGGCTATATATTTTGCTTCAATAATAGATAGTGAAACATGATTCTGTCCTTTTTAGAGATTATGAATCTAAGTCATCTTGTAAAAAATTTAATGTTCTAGATGTAATTTTCCAACCTAATCTATAGTCTCTAATTTTAGAATATGAGTTGATTTTTAATTGAAATATATTTTTAGATTAATAAATTCAAACAAGTTTTGAGGTTTATATATGATTTAGGAAAACTCATTTTGTATATTTATGATGTGATTCATTCTGATTATCATTAAATCTCACCACAATCATACTGAAAACATTTTTTTACATTATTTATGATAATTCAAACATATTATCATACCTATTAAATATTTTTGATTATATATTATAATGAATTCATCAAGATAATTTGTGATATATGTTTCAATGAGAATATATATATTTGAATTATTTTCAAAACAAAATCTTTTGTGTTAATCTCTAATATATTTATTTTGAATTAAAATATTTACTTTTTAGTATTAGTAGATTTTAAAACCATTTAATAGGTTATATATATCATTATTCCCATTTTAGAATAACTTATAATGTGTTTCAAAAAACTATAAGAATAATATTTTTTAGTTGAACCAAGGATAATTTCATTATTATAAATCCTTAAAATAATTGGTTCTTTGAAAACCTATTCAATAATCATAGTATGATCATTATTTCGATTTTACAAAATTATTTTTATGTAAAATTATTTTATGTTTATCCTACAAAGCACTTGGAGTTTTTTTTTCATATAATGATTTGGTATGTCTGAAAACATGCTTTAGAAATTTAACACCTTTAAATCCATAGGGTTGTTCAATATAAATTTCCACCTAAACATATCTATTTATGAATGAACTTTTAAAATCCATTTTAAATAAAATAAAATTTAGATGTTATCTAATGTCTCATATATATTCATATATATATACCAACGAAAAATACACACTATGGTTTATAACATCTTCTTTTAGATAACTTTTGAACGTACTAGTTATATCTTATGTATTATAGTTCAATTCACATCGAAATTATTTCTGAAATCTTGTTTTAATAAAATTACCAATGCTTCAAGAGGATTATCAACTAGTATCCAAATATGATTCCTTTTGAATTTATTTATCTCATCTAACATTACCATAATCTATATTTCATCACATAAGATATAATCATCCATAATTGTTTTGAATTGACATTAGAATACATGAAGCACATATTTATTTTTAAATGAACTTCTAGTATATAATGGTTTTCTTACATCTCCTATGATATTATCTATGACATAATTCCGCAATATTGATAGGTTCATAAGAAAAGAGGTAATCATATAAATACCTAATTATATGGGAATTTTATGAGTCTGTGAAAATTAACAGCGCATGATTTTGAGGCCCGATGTGCCTGGAATGAATTTTTAAACTTTTTTATGGTACGTTCAGAAAATGAGCGAGCATGTTTTGGTAAATTTTGAACCGGTGCTGGGAATTGAAATCTAAGGACATCGTTGAACTCTTAGTGCCGGTATTCGCTTAAGGAGACCTTCACCTCGAACACAGTTGGTCAATGGTAAAAGATAGATTACGTGTTTTTTTGGAAAAAAAATAAAAACATTTATTTTATATTTATTTAATCCTCTTCAAATGGGTTATGGAGGTGGGGAAAACCCGAACTAAAAACCTCCAAATTGAATTCTAGTGGTGGGGACCACCCGAACATTCTTCAATGGGAGAAATCCTTTCAACTCCCCATTTAATTAATTGATCCCTAATAAATTAATATAATGTGTCAACATTTAATTGAGCCAATTAAAGTTAGTTAAATGTGTCAATATTTAATTATTCCAACCAAAATTAATCATTTAAACTTATTTTAATTTATATTGGAACCTCTTTACCTTTGAGAGGGGGTTGGAAAAGGAGAAGTGTAGAACATGAGATAATTGTGGAGGATCATTCTCCAATGAAGAACGTGCTATATTCTCCAACGAAGAACACGCCTTTTCTAACAAGGGACGTCTTCAATGAAAAAGAACCAACATTCATCCTATCATCTTCACCGATGACAACAAACCTTCTATGTTGGGGTGTAATTTCAATTAATCTTTGTTAATTTTCATTCATGCTGAATCTCCTCTCATGAGCCGCTTGCTACAGCTCTAACGTGGATGATATGGGGAAAAAGAACATGGCCCGACATCTCTGCAAATCATTGTGGTTCTTGACGTGTTCTTCTTGATGATGGAGGATAGTGACAAAAAATGGTGGGGCTTGGGAATGGCGTTCGGAACCACGACCGGCAGTAATAAAGGCGGTTGTGCGACCGCGCCGCACGGAGAAGGGCCGCGGTGGAGTAAGGGCGGTGGTGGGCGGAGGCCGATCACAAAAAGGGAATAGTGCCGCGCGTCTGTGCCACTAGGTGAGCAAGAGTTGCGGCCATGTGTTGTGGTGGGGGAGGGAGAGCAGTCGGCCGAGGTGGCTACCGGCGAAGGCGCGACGCACAACTGTGCCATGCAGAGGAGGGGGTTGGTCTTCCATCCAGTCGTGGAAGGTTGCCTTACCGTGGGCCGCCCCACACCGCGGGCCACCACATCACACCGTGGGCCACTGTACAGTGGGTCACCACACCGTGGGCCGCCGCACCGCGAGCCCAGCGGGCTGGGATGAACAAAACTGGGTCGGGTTGGGCAAGGTCGGTCCGACCGAGTCGGACTAGACCCACAACTACATCGACCCATTTTCTCTCTTTCGGACATATCTTGAGCTTCGGACGTCTGTTTGAAAAACCGTCTATGTCACCAAAAATCGTGGATTGAGATGGTCCTTTTGGTATACCCAACTTGAGTTTTACATTAATTTTGAATACATCCTGGATGGATCAAACACAAATTCAACTGAGCCCTCATGACAAAAAGGTGAATAACATACAGATCAGGTGTCCGATTGACACATTTCCTATTGCATTGAGACCCCTTTTATGTGGTTGTCCATTTGGATGCTTATTTGTGGGACTTCGTGGAATTTGAAGTATCGACCCGTGACTTGAGGACTGGACCCTCCCAGTTTCAAGCAAACTTAGTGCGGGAACCCTGTAGCTAGCTGTAACATAAAAAAGGGATCGTATGTGGGACTGTGCTTGGGATCCTTTGTGGGTATGTGTTTGAGAATCTAACTTGGATCTCCTCTAGGAATCCATGTGGGACTACTCGTGGATCTTATATGGGTATGATGTTGTACTAGGGTCTTTTGTGGGTGTGATGATGTACTTGGATCCTATGTGGGTCTGATGATTTAAGATCATACATGGGTCTTCCTCTTAACAGAGTAATATGATTTAGTAGTTACATCTAATCCTATTTACTATCATACCTAATATATACATGTTTTGATATGAGTATTTACCTTTTCGGCATACCTTTTTGGTACTTACCTTCATGGTGATAGCTTTGAGGTATTCTTCGGTGTGGCATACCTCTATGGTACTTAATTTCGTGGTGATACCTTTGTGGTATTCTTCTGCGTGGCGTACCTGTGTGGTACATACCTTCGTGGTGATAACCATGTGGTATTATTTTGTGTGGCATACCACTATGGTACTTAACATCTTGGTAATATTTCCTTCACGGAATAGTTGTACTTTGGATAAGGTTTTGGGCATTGTATTTCCTCATGAATGAGATGGGTAATATTTGACAACATAGGTACATACAGGGGCATATACCTAAGTATAATTGTCACTGTTTTACATGCTTTGTGGTATATCCTTTGTTGATTTTTTGAGACCTTGAGGGTCTCAGGGTCCCTACTGAGCATCATTAAAGTCACCCCTATATTGTCTATCCCAGCACCTTGTTGTGTTTGGTGTAGATTTCGGACAGCGCGGACTATGAACAAGGGTACCTGGACTGGATGTAGCTCAGAGATGCACCTTACATGAGGTGTACTGCAGAGACAAATATTTTAGATTTGTTCCTACCCTTCATGTAAGATCCTTGGTGGGTGTTCACCGGAGTTGTTCGGCTTACTTTTACAATCCAGTTTTCCTGTACTTTACAGATGGGCTTGTTTTCTGGCCACTTTTACATACACTACACACTTTTTTACTGTTCATTTTACTCATGTACGTATCTTGCTATGTTCTTGGTTGTGTGATTTTATATGTTAGAATGGAAATTTCTACCTAGTTTTAGGGAATACACCCTCGATGCTAGTCGCCAGCCCCGGGCCTATGGAAGGAAGGCTGGGGGTAGTCACGACACATGCCCCAGGGGACGGGTCATGAAAAATTTGTATCAGAGGAATCGGTTCAACAATAGAACAATGGACTCTGATCTTTTTAAAATCAATATTGGTATGTGTAGTGTGTGTGGTTATCAGTTTAGGGAATCTAGTGTTGGTGCAGCGGTCGATGTATCTGTACCCCAGGACCCTGACTTCCAATTTCTGACTCGGTTCACAAAAACAATTATTGCATGTGTGTTTTGAAACATCTTAATTGTGATCTCATTGATTCATATCACCTAGTATAACTTATTAGATGTGGCACACCTATTTCATTTCAGGATGCCTCCACACAGATAGCAATCTACGGTTTCGGGTGTAGTACATGATGATAGCCCACCGAGCGACGAGGCCTCTGTGCAGGTCTCTTTATCAGTATGGGCACCAGCGGATGCACTAGTGGTACCATTACCCGTTGGGTCACCGATGCCACCATCCGCAGCAGTAGAGGGTGCATGCTGCTTGAGTGCGTTTCACAAGTTCCAATAACATAGGCCACCCCAGTTTAGGGGTGAGACGGACCCACAAGCGGTTGAGGAGTGGTTGGAGGTCGTGGTGAGAGTCTTCCAACTAGTAGGGACACCAGCTGATCTCACGGGGATCCTGGAAACTAGTCTTCTGTAGGTAGAAGCAAGCATATTGTGGAGAAATATGATCTAGGTTTAGGACGAGGTGAAAATTCTCTGGGAAGACTTTTAGAGCTTGTTTCAGGTAGATATTGTCCCAGCAACCCTTCACGTACTGCGTGTTCAGGATATTCTTCATTCGCGGTAGGGCAGCATGACTGTGGATCTGTACTCAACGAGGTTCACCGACCTCTCACGCTACTCCAATGATATGTTGTTGGACCCATTCTTCAGGGCTCGAACCTTTGATAAAGGACTCCGTAAGAAGATCATGGATTTGATGATTTCTCTTAGCATCCCAACGTGGGAGGGGGTGTTAGAGCAATCCCTCTTAGTGGAGAGATTTCTTGCTGTGCAATCGCCAGTAGCAAGACCCACCACCAAGCGACACATAGTGGAGTCTTCTACATCTAGCGGCAGACAGATGTCACAGAGTTACAAGATAACCAGACCTACAGTTGGATGACCTCAGGATTCAAGGTCAGTTGTGTAGGGAACCAGAGACAGAGCTAGTCATGCAAGGAGCATGCAGTGTTACACTTGCAACAGGCAGGGTCACATGGCCCGTGATTGCCCGACCCGCCATATGGATGATCATAATACATTAGAATGATCTCCCAGGCAGATACATAGGTTCAACAGAGGAGTTCCATAGGGTGATGGTGGACGGGGTAGAGGTGATGGCCATGCATCAGGCGGTGGGCGATGGTTCAAGTTATTACTGCCACCACCACCAGGTTGTCCACCCCGACCACATTGAGTAGGTGGACATAGTTGAGTGCGTCTCTAACCAGCTGAATCCTGTTACCATGGCACTCTGGAGATGATACGATGTACGATCTATGTCTACTCCACCTTAGTTGTAGTACTTATAGACACAGATACCGGTCATTCTTTTATTTCCACTTCCCTCATTCGAAGCTCGGATATTCCGATGGAGACGTAAGCTCGATCTTTATGGCTTGAGACTCCTATGGTAGAGGATTCGATGATTACACAACAGTGTTGGTAGTGTGAGCTTACTCTAAGATGCAAGAGCTTTGGATGAGATCTCCTAGTAGCATCTTCGTGGACTTACGATGTTATCTTGGGTATGGATTTGTTATCTATAGTCTATTCTCATATTGAATATATTCGGTGCAAAGTGGTATGTGTCCACACAGATGAGACTAGGTTTACATTCACTAGTGTGAAGGGAGCCTTTACAGCACATGATGGACTTACTTGGAGGAGAGTGCAGCCGATCACTTATCAGTTGGCTAGCCTTACCCTGGTAGTGTTTGATGTGGATAGTTTGAGCTATCCTGTAGTGGGGGACCAGTACGTGGATGTCTTCCCAGATGATGTTCTTGGTCTACCTCCTCACGGTGAGGTGGAATTTTACATTGACTTATACCCTGGTATGACATCGATATCTACACCAACATATCAGATGGCTTCCACAGAGCTTCGTGAGCTGCAGGTAGAACAAGAGGACTTATAGGGGAAGGGCTTCATCCGGCCCAATGTTTCTCCTTGGGAAGCCCTGGTTTTGTTCTCCAAGAGGCAGATGGGATCTTGATACATTGTGTTGACTATCGGTGCCTGAACTAGGTGACCAAGAAGAACAAGTACCCACTTCCAAGGATTGAAGGGCACTTTGACCAGTTGAAGGGAGCATATTTGTTCTCGAAGATAGATCGTAGATCAAGCTATCACCATCTCATTGTAAAGGAAGAGGATGTTTAGAAGATGACATTCTGATGTAGGTACGACCATTATGAGTTTTTGGTCATGACATTCAGTGTAACCAATTCTCCAGAAGAGTTCATGTTACTCCTGAATAGGATCTTTCAGCCATACCTTGATTACATTGTAGTAGTCTTCATCGATGATATTCGGATCTATGAGGATACTTAGGAAGATCATGCCTGTAATTTTCAAATAGTTATGGACACACTCCATGAGAACCAACATTATGTTAAGCTCTCTAAGTTCCAATTATGGATCTAAGAGGTTCACATTCTATGACATGTTAAATCAGAGGATGGAGTTGTGGTGGATCCAGCAAAGATTGAGACGGTTCTTGCTCAGGAGCCACCAATGATTTTTATAGAGGTACTGAGTTTTAGGGATTGGCCGGATACTACTGGAGGTTTGTGCCAGATGTTTCCAGAGTTACAACACCTTTATTAGCGTTGACGAATAAGGGGAAACCCTTTGTGTGGTCGGAGAGATGTTAGTAGAGTTTTCTAAAGCTGAAGAAGAGACTGACTAGTCCCCCATCGTGAGGATTTTGGGGGAGGGACATGGGTACGTAGTCTTTTTGCAACGAATCAGGGAGTAGTATCATATGCGTCTTGATGCAGGAGTGAGCAGTTATCGCATATGGTTCTCGACAGCTAAGACAAAACGAGTAGAACTACACTACCCATGTCCTGGATTTATCAGTATTGGACTTCGCCATGAAAATGTGGTGACATTACTTTATGGGTGAACATTATAGAGTATACTCTGATCATAGGAGTCTCAGGTATGCCTTCCCATAGAAGGATCTGAATTCGAGACAACGATGTTGGATTGGTTTCCTTCATGACTATGACTTCGAGATAGTTCATACTCTTAGGAAGGGGAATGTGGTAGCAGATGCACTTCGCAGGATATCTTGTATACAGCTTCTAGGTGAGACGATGGAGTATTTTGATGCCTTACAGATATCCTTTGTAGAACTATATGGAGACCAATTTCTTCAGTCTCTTATAGTGACACCCCCACTTCTTCAGGAAGTCAGGGAAGCACAGTGTGGGGACACTGACTGTGAGGCTCGACTTGTTCAGATATCCATAGGACATAAATCTGATAAATTTTTTTGATGGTGGGTAGCTTGTAATCCTATTCAAGGGATATACCATGTTACCGGTGTCACTTAAAGAGGAATTTTTGAGGTATTTCCCCACATATCCTCTAATTAAGCATCCATGAGTGGCAAAGATGTACCAGGATCTCCGACGACAGCACTGGTGTCCAGGAATGATGAAAGTAGTCACAGAGTTTGTCTCTTGGTTCCTCACATTTTAGCAAGTAAAGGTAGAGCATCAGGTACCAACAGGCTTGGTTCATCCTTTAGAAGTCCTAGATTAGAAGTGGGATAGTATATCCATGGACAACATGATTGGATTTACACATACATCTAGGGGCCATGATTCAATTTGGGTGATTGTTGACCGACTCACCAAATCAGCCCACTTTGTACCGGTCTGAGAGTTGGGTTCAGTAGAGAGCTTGGGTTGCCTATATGTGTAAGAGATTGTGTGGGTACAAAGAGTACCCTCGACGATTATCTCTGACCATGATGCATGTTTCACTTCCCGGCTTTGTAAGGGGTTCTAGGAGGATTTGGGATGCAACTTAATTTGAGAACTGCATTCCATCCTCAAACGGATGGCCATACTGAGCGGACCATTCAAAACCTCGAGGACATGTTGTGTGCTTGCATCCTCATCTTTGGTCGCAGTTGGGAGGATCACATACCCTTGGTGAAGTTTACTTACAAAAACACCTATCACTCCACCATTGGGATGGCACCTTTTGAGGCATTGTATGACCAACCCTACAGATCACCTCTATATTGGACTGAACCAGGGGAGTCACCACTCATGGGACCAATTATGGTACGGGCTACCACAGAGAGGGTGCAGATCATCCAGTGGGGATGAAGACTGCACAGAGTAGGCAGAAGTCTTATGCTGATAGGAGAGGGAGACCTCTGTAGTTTGAGGATGGAGACTGTGCCTTTCTACAGGTCTCACCTTGATGAGGTTTGTAGAGATTTGGTCAGGGTGTCATGTTATATCCAAGGTTCATCATACCCTTTCATGTCCTCATAAGAGTTGGTGAGGTGTCTTACCAATTAGCTCTTCCACCATAGTTGCACCGGGTGCATGACTTCTTCCACGTATCCTAGCTGAGGAGATACGTGCACAACCCATCACACGTCATCAACCACGATGAGATAGACATCGATGATGGGAAGAAATTTACATAGGTTCCAGTGGAGATTGAGGATCGACAGGATAGAGTCCTTAATGGGTGATCGATACCTTTGGTGTGTGTTCATTGAAAGTATGAGAACCTCTAGGAGAGCTTATTGGAGCGAGTTTCCTTGTTACGTGCTCAGTATCCCCACTTGTTATCCATGTTTTATGATGTGGCTTTCAGGGATTCAAAGCCTTGTGGTGGTGAGAATGTAAAAACCCATATTTTCCATGTAATTTTTTTAATTATATGGAAACTTTACAGGCCTGTGAAAATTGACAGCGTGAGATTCTGTGGCCCGTTGTTCCCTAAATGAATTTATGAACATTTTTTAGGTACGTTCAGTAAAACTGTGAGTTGGATTTTGTAACTTTTGAACCTATGCTTTGGAATTGAAATTTTAGGACATCATTGAACTCGCAGCACATATATTCACAAAAGGATACCTTCACCTCGACCATAGTTATTCAAGCGTGATATTTAGTTTACGTGTTTTTCATGGAAATAAAAATAAAATGAAAAAAAAAACTTTTATCTTATTTTTATTGCAACCTCTCATCATGGGTTATGGAGGTGGCTACCAGCCGAACTAAAAACCCATAAATTGATTTCTTGTGGTGGGGACCACCCAAACCATCTTTAATGGGATAAAAGCTTTCAACTCCCCATTTAAATAATTGTGCCAACTAAAATTAATTAAATGTGTCAACATTTAATTGAGCCAACTAAAGTTAATTAAATTTTTCAACATTTAATTGCTCTAACATAAATTAATCTGTTAAACATATATAAATATATATTGGCACCTCTTTAACTTTGAGAGGGGGGTTGGAAAAGGATAAGGGGACAACTTGGAATAATTGTGGAGGATCATTCTCCAATATAGAACATTATATCTTCTCCAATGAGGAATTACCCATATCCAATGAGGGGCGTCTTCAACAACGACGAACCGACGTCTGTCCTTCCGTCCTCACTGACCTCAACAAACCTTCAAGCTAGGGCTGTGATTTTGATTTATCATAGTTAATTTTCTTTCACATTGAATCTCTTCACATTAGCCACTTTCTATCACTCTAACATGGAGGGTACGGGCCAACCGAACATGTCCTGAACTCTATGAAAATCATTGTGGTTCTTGATGTGTTCTTCTCAATAGAGGAGGGTTGTGAATGACACTAGTGGGGCATGGGAATGGCTGTTAGCACCATGGGCGGCCACGATGAAGTCCGCGGCATGACATTGCTGCATGGATAAGGGATGTGGTGGAGCAATGACGGAAACCAGCAATGGTTGGCCGCACATAGGGGACGGCGGGCTTGGGGTAGTCATGGCATAGGGCCGGGGGGATGGTTAATGAAAAATATAATCCTTAATTGTAGGTTTTACATCTCAAATTTAATTATTTTTTAGATATTGAAAATAAATTAATGTTATTCGTAGAGAGTTTACTAGAAAATGGTTCTGTAACATTTTTTTGTAAACATATAAGAATATTTTTTTAAAAAATAATATGTATAATTAATATATAAATATTTTTTAAAAATTAAATTAATAGTTTCATGAAAATATACATGATTAGACTCTTCAAAAATATTTTTTTTATGGAAAACTCTATAGGCCTTTTTATTTGTTGAATAAACAATTAAATTTATATATTTATCTTTAGGGTAAAATTTATGATGTTGATATTTATTATTAATTATTAATATTATATATCTAAGGACTATAATATATAATTTTATTTCTTTATTCTAGTCCATGATTCATAGAGAGAATTATTTACAAAAGGTTGGAGTATAAATTTATTAATATTATAGGTGATAGTACTCAGTACTCCATAAAAAATGCAGAGGTAAAAAATGTTCCCTAAATAAATTTCATGTAATTTTTTTAAGACTTTTATTTCACAATTCAGTAATTTTATATTTTTTATGTGTTCATAGTGGAAAAAATTTTATGTAATAACATTCTTATGGGGAAATGATTCAAAATTATAGTATACAAATTGACCGCCATAACCACTCCAATGATTCATAAATGGTTGTTTTTTATAATTTCTAATAGATGTATGAAATGTTTTGAAAATATAAAGTGGTTTATATTTTCATTTGAGAAAATTTACCCAAGTAAATATTGTTTAGTCATTAACCAAGACAGACCCACAGTGTTTTCTCCAATATTTCATGTTTATGTTGGAACATACAAATTCATGTGCAGTAACTATAATGCTTCAGATGATGAGACCTCAATTATAGGTTAAATTCTAAAATTATTTTCATGTTTTGATCATAGAGGAATAAACTCGGTAGGTGAATAACCTTAATGTTTTTAGGATTTAATTTATCATTATTTAATTGTAAAAGATGTAAAAATAATTACTATAAAAATTTCCATAAAATATTGTCATTGAGCATCAGAAGACTAAATTAGAGGATCATATACATATAAAATTTATAATTATTTGAATTTAGATCTGAATAAAGGTAAACTCATCTTAGGATGTTTCATTGATGATGATTCTGTATATTGTCTGAAAATTTATTTCGGAATTACTATCCTTGCGAATGTTGGTTCCATGTGTAGAATACCAATAGCGGTGATCTAAAAACACTCCTTAGATCTCCAAAAAACATCAATAGAATGATAGGTTATATCACGGTGGATCTATCATATTGTTTTTTCATGATCACATACAATTCATTCAGTCTCATAGAATTGTAGTTTTTTATTCTTGTTCTTATAATGAATAGGGGTAGTGGAATTTGAGAAAGATTTATATTAGGTGCAATGATTCTTAATTTTCAATTACCCCTACACAATACGCTTAATTGTCTATATAAAATTTTATGATTTAGGTTAAAAGGTTATTTAATTTCTCTATGACCCATAAATAATATAATACACCTAATAATACCCTATACCATATAATTTTATAATATTCATTTTCTTATGGAATTCACTTACTAGAAAAATGATAAACATTATTTTACATTATTTTAAATTAATATTTATCTTTAAGAATGATCATGGCAGTGTCATCTTCATCAAAATTTATTTAATATTGAAATAAATATTACATTAAATATCATATTCATTAAAATATATTTCATTCCCAATGTGTAAAACAAATATTTAATATATAAAATAAATTTTTTGTTCAGCATCTAAATAATAATTTTTTTTTAATTTATGCATTAAAAAAACATGAATAAAATTATTCTAAATTCTTGAGAATAATATTTAATCCAATAATTAAATTAATATAAAATATAATAACGATCACTACAAACACATAATGTGTTACCATCTTCGATTATTTATCATTGGAAATATGTGTTCTTTTCTAATGTCCCAAAATAGTATATAGTAATGATTTAAGGCATCTAAAATAAATAACAAAATTTCTCTATATATAAAATAATATACAAAATCTTATTGTGTAATATAATCACTTTTTCACAAAAAAATCATCATGTATGTTAATCATCTCTGTCATCAATATATATGCATGATAAATCGTTCTTAAATTATCTGAAATAAACACATTATTACATCATGTCCATGTAATTTATCGTGATGGTTCTATTATAATAAAATGGCTAATATATCAGCTTCCAAAAAAATCGAATCAAAAAATTCATCGTTAATTTAACTATTAATAATTTTTCATTCATGACCCTCCCAACGTACCATACATCCCATGGAATTATGGAATCATGTTCTTAGTCTATTAATCTAAATAACGATTAAAAAAAATGAATTAATGATAATATTTATGACTATGTACCATTACACATTCTTTTAGATAAGAATAGATTATGTAAAAAATCATGATGAATTCATATTGGTGGATCATTTATTATACCTCCCATCGTGGAGTTTAACAAGTGAAAACATCAAGATATATAGCTTGATATTCTTATGAGTAATCACAAAAAAATAAACATTGTATGTGTTCGATCATGGATTTATTTGATCATATAACATAATTTAATAATATCACCATGGTATTTCATGGTTGTCATCATAATGGGGAAGTAATGTAAAAACCCAACACTAGTACACTAGAGCTGGTGCCTTATTTGATTACATTGGCCTGGTTAAAAGAAATTTATATACTAAAGGACCAAATAGTTTATTTATTTTGAAAAACCAGATACATGCAGAAGTTCGACATTACAACTTTGAAGGAAAGAATATATATATATATATATATATTCCATTATATACATCAATGACTCCTAGATTATCCCAGAAAGTCATTCCTAATTTACATATTCATATCATGGGAAAATAAAACATAAGAAAGGGGTGATCTCAGATGGTAAATAAAGGTAATAAATACAATTTAAGATATCTTAAATTTAAATATTAATCATGGTGAATAACTAAAAACATATGCCTTTAAAAAATAAACTTGAACACAATATGGTAGGAATAAGAGATGAAAAAATAATTCCATAGTAAAACATTATCATGTGTAATATACCAGTCGAATAATGACATGAACTATTAATTAAGAGTCACATAATGAGGGAATTCAAAATTGGAGACATCATAATGATATTGTCAAGGCCTTGTTCCATGACCATAAATAATTATATTGTCAAGGCCTTATGCCATGTATCTAGTTTTTCTTATGAGACCTAACAATTCATCAAAGGGATATAGAGGGACCCAAACTAATAATAATAAGTAAAATTAAATCCTCATATTAATGATTAAAAATGTAAACAACTTATAAATTCATATTTAAAGTAATATACCAAATTCATATAGCATTTCCCAAACATTAAACAAAAAAACTAAACACAAAGAGTAATATGGTGAATGGTATTAAGGTAGAACATCCACATAAAAACCAATAATTAAATAATAAATAAAATATTTTGTATGATATCATAATACATTATCCCTATTTAAACATAATAATTCACAAGAGTGTTGAAATAGGTAAAAAGACTCTGATAAAATCATCGAGTAATTCATAAGATAAATACTCTTCTTCTTTTAAAATAATAAATCATTTGAGAAAATAATTTTATAAAATTAGAAGTAAATTTTGTTAGTTTTTTATAAGAAAATGTGTGACTTTAAAAAAAATAATTTTTTTTAAAAAAATAGATTATAGAGTTCCTATGAAAATAGGTAATAATTAGGGAAATTCCATTGAATCAAGCCTCTTTATCTGAAGATTTTTTATGAACCATTAAAAAAATGTAACTCTCCATAAAATAAAAATTTATTATGATTGTTACAAATTTATAAGACATTAAAATATCAGTTATGATATGTAAATAAGTGTAAATAAGTATTTAATTTAGGTAATTATATAATAATATTAACCTTAAAGAAAAATGGATGTTCTAATATAAAACCCATACCTTATGTTCGAATATTTTCTTCTCTTGAACGTAATGTCCAAGAATATGAAATTAGAATTATTTTTATCTTAATTAGTAACCTATTAGACATTTATTTAGTTTATCATAATTGTATTAAATTCATTTATGTCTTTATTGATAGGTTATAAGATTAAATTCTATAATTATGGAGTGTTTTTCCTTGGATTTCACAATCGATATACTTGTATATGAGTTTGGATGGTCATGTTGAATGAATATAATAATCCATAATTAAATATATATATTATTTATGTAAATACATAGTTTATAATATTTATATATATCATTTTATTACATGAATGAGAATAAATCATTAGATTAAATATTAATGACAATCATAATGATTATTTTGGCACCATTTTGATTATTAAAAACTAGTTTTTACGTGTGAATTAATATTTTTTATATATAGTTTCGACTAAATATTAAATAGGTTATAAATCATATTTTATATGTCGGTTAAACCATATAAATTTTTTCAGGACCATCAATGAAGTATAAATTTAAGAAAGATACTTCGTGGTCCATAAAGGTTGTAAATCGGCACCGCACAGATGATGATTTCGTTTATGAAAAAACAGAGAGAGTAAGAAGGTTGGTAATAGATATTAAAATAACATCATATAATTAAATTATGTATATGATAATGGAATCATATTTATTATTTCTATATAGGAGGGGAGTAGAGGATAACAAAATAAAGGAACTTGAAATGAAATTAAAAGAAAGAAGATGTGGATTTACCTCGGGAATACACCTCCTTCAGAATCTTCTTAACGGAAGGGGTTTGGTCTTTTCGAAAGAACATAATCTAATGGATATGGGAGGGGACTTGGGAAGAGTATTTGGGAAGAACAATGAGGATATTAAATTCCTAGGGGAGTGAAAAGAAGAGGGGTGGAGGGGTAGTTTTTATAGTGAAGGAGGTGATTAAATTTTGAATATCTTATTCATTATTTTATTATTTTTCTAAAGACATGCAATAATGTGAAATCTTGTGACCAAAAACAATAATAAAAAAATTAATGTTCTAACCAAATATTATTACATCATCCTTACATCACCTATGACTCAATAAAGAATGTATTAAGCATTTATCATCAATTACCATATTTTACTATTCAGACAAAATTCATGTATTTTAAAAAAACCCCCAAAAATTAACTCAAATTTTTTTTAATGTGTATAATAAATATATGAACTCCACTATTCCAAAATTATTTTCTAAATATGTGGAATTTTATTTTCAATTTAAATCATCATTTACTCGAAAAATACAATTTTTAAAACTAAAAATGATTTTATAATACCATAAAAAATTAACTATGGTCTTCTTAAAATACCATAAAATTAGGGGAAAATATTTATTTAAGAATACATTTTATGAAAATTAATTTACCTTTAAATCAATTTAATAATTTAAAATTTTAGGTAAATATTTATTACTCACAAAAACACCAACACTTAATTTTAATTTAAAAAATAATATATTTCATTTATAAGGTGTCTATAATTAATTAATACATATAGGAGAGATGTTACTCTTCATAAGGATCATATTACTACTTGTAATGCTATATTACTATTCATAAGGGTCAAGTTACTATTCTCCAAAAATGTATGTTGGTCCTATCAGACTATAAATATATTACTGAATGCAACCATGTAAGTCAGTCTTTTGAAATCCATATCACAAAGGTGGTAAAATTATTTTTACTCTCTAGGTTTTAAAAAAAGTGGGTTTTTTTTGAGACTTGGTGATTCAATCATTCAATATTATAATTATTTATAAATCCTTACGGAGTTACATTTACCCCCTTATAAAAATTTCTTCCACAAAATTCCATAATTTTACATCATAAAATGATTTGGGTAGTTCTTCTGCATAAGCTCCAAAGGCTCCATTTTGCTTCTTGAATTTTTTGATTTTTCCAAAGTACCAATACTAGTCATGTCTTCTGATTCATCAATACCTATTCTATAATGTATATAATTTTTATAGGATCTTCCCACTAATATAAGTTTGGTTCCAATTCTATACCTTCATAAGTAAGGACATTCATTGGGTCTTGCATGTACCTTCTCAACATTGAGACATCGAACACACTGTGTACTTTAGAAAGGATTGGAGGTATTTTCAAACGATAAGAAATAACTTCAATTATCTCAAGAATTTTAGAAGGTCTCATGAATCTGGGGCACAGTTTTTTTTCTTCCCAAATCATACAAAAACCTTCCATGGAGATAATTTTATGAAAACATATTATCCCACATGAAATTACAAATCCTTATTTCGATTATCATCATAACACTTTCCCCTACTTTGATATGATTTTATATGGGTTTGTATAGTATTTACCTTCTCTATTATTTCCTCCATAGGATCTTGACCCACAAGATTCCTTTCACTAAATTTATCCCAACATGTTCGTGTAAGAAATCTCTTTCCATACAATGCTTCATATGGTGAAATTTGAATACTAGAGGGGAAAATATTGATGTAAGAAAACTCCATCAAAGATAAATATTGATCCGACATACCTTAAAATTCAAATGAACATGACTTCAACATTTATTCTAATGTTTGGATAATCCTTTCTAATTACTCATATGTTTATGGGTGATATTTAGTACTCAAAAGAAGCTATTATTCAATTCTTTCTGAAGAGTATTCCAAAATTTCAATGTAAATTAAGGATCTCTACTAGAAACTATTGAATGTGGAGATCTATAAAGTCTTAAAAATTTATTGATATATAGTCTTTCAATGAACTCCAGTAGAAAATATTCTCTTATTGTGAGGAAATTTCATTATTTTTTTAGTCAATCTACAATTAACCATTTCGCATCATTATTTAATAGAGTTTTGGGTAATCTAGTGACAAAATCCATGTTGATTTTATCCCATTTCCATGTATGAATTGGTTGGTTTTTCATTAATCCTCTATGATGATTCCATTCAGCCTTAATATATTGACGTACTATACATAATGATACATAATCTGAAATTTCCCTCTTCATATTATCCCACCAGAAATGTTCCTAGAAATCTCTATAAATCATAGTGCTACCATGTTGAATAAAGAAATTTGAACTATGGGCATCATCCAATAAATCTATTTTTAAGTTGGTTATAGCTGGAACACGAAGCCTCTTACCAAATTTTTGAATTCCATCATTATATATGAATTATTAAAAATTCCCATCATTAAAAATATTAATTTTCTTTTTAAGATTATTTTCATTAGGATAAGTACTTTTCATTATTTCAAATAATGATGGTCATGAAACCAAATTAAAACATAATGATGTTTCACATTTTTTTTGGATAATTGTTCTGTCTCTCGACACTAGATCCTTGAATACACGATCCCCTTCAATCCTCATTTTGTTTAAAATTTCATGATTTTTCCTTATCAATGTATAAAATACCATATTTTCCTTACCTAGGTGGTAGAGTATAGAAAAATAATAATACTAGAGTTGTTTGAGCCATCACCATTTCCTCATGTTGAGTACTTTCTATGATATGATATATTTCATACTCTTATAACCCGTATAAATCTCAAATATGTCACCGTAGAGATATTTTCCCTATATTTTTAGAAAAAATGTCATATCAGAAAACTCAGGATCATAAATAGTTTATTTTGGTTCATGAATTTTTATCTTCCTAGATGAAAAGGTAATAACTCTATCATTCTCCATAAAGACATAACCATGTCCTTTATTTGATACATCACTATAGATCACAAATCCCTTATTCCTTAATGATAGATATAGGATCAGATCATTTAATATTATCCTCTTTAATTCATTGAAATATTCATCTATTTATCTTACCCATATGAACATATCACATTTATGAGTAAGATTGGTTGACGGGTTGGCTAGTTATGTGATGTTCTGAACCAAATGCCAATAATGAACTTATAATGCAATAAAACATCATTCCTCGGTTATGTTCGATGTTGAAGGAAATTATTGAACAACTTTTTTCTTTTCAGGATCAAGGGATATTCCATCCATAGAGAAAATATGGCCATAAAAAACCAAATTGAATCCTAATTTCACACTTTCTAAATGTTCCCTAGAAATTATGTCTTCCATGAGTCTTTAGAAAAATTTGTATGTGATTTTCATGATCTTTACAGATTTTTGAGTATACCAAGATATCAAAAATAACTACCACTAAAATTCATCAATATATTCCTTGAAAACCATATTCATTAGATCCATGAAGACATAGGGTTACTTAGTCAGTACAAAAGGCATTACTGTAAACTCATAAGACCCTAACCTAGATCGATATGTTTTCATTGAAATATCTTCCTTCATCATACCCAACTGGTGGTATCTATATTTAAGTCCAATCATTGAAATATATTGGGCTCTCTCATATTGATCAAATCAATCATCTATTCAAGGTAAGGTATATTTGTTATTTATTATTATATAATCAATCTCCAAGAAGTTAAGGCACAAACTCATAGATCCATCATTATAATTCAAAAAAAATAACAGGGGCTCTCCATTGAGAAATACTAGTGAGAATAACTCCATTATCACTCAATTCCATAAGTTGTTTCTTCAGCTATACTAATTCTATAGTTGACATTCTATTAATATTCCTTGATATAGGTCTTGAACTAGGAATTAAATCATTTGAGAACTCAAGTGCATTATCTTGAGCATTTCTCGGTAAATCTAATGGAAAATCAATATATTATTCCATTATAGGTACATAATTGATTTGAAAATTTCTTTCATCACTCATAGATATTGATTTCTCTTCCTCCATAAGAATTTAATTCAGTAGAGCTATGCAAATTGGATCTTGATTAGAATTTGATGGTGATGTTTCTACACTAATGATAATGGATTCTACATTATTTTCAAAAATGGTAAATTTATTCATCTTGTAATATATTTCCACATCATAATTTTAATTCTAATCTATACTGAGGATTATATCAGATTCCATCATGTGTATGATGATAAAATCAGCATATAAAGTACATTTATAAGACATAATGGGGACTGCCTGACACATCTTTATTGAAATGATACTTCCCTTAGGAGTTTTTACTAACAACCCTTTTATTAAATAAAATTTAAAATATCTAATATTTATGGAATATTGGGAAGATATAATAGAATGTGATGATCCATAATCAAATAAATAAAAGGCTATGTTTGAAGAAATGATTAATGTACCTTCCACCACATCATTATGAACTTCAAACTCAGCAGTTGTGACCATATTAGCTTGGTATTTCTCCCTTGTCCTTATTTGGGGATGGTTTCCTTGAAACATAGAACAATCCTTTGAAAAATGTCCAATATCTTTCAAATTTTATCATTGAACATTGGATGCTTCTATCTATTCCATGCAATCATGGGAGTGGTGACCTTTTTCTCCACACTTGAAACAAACACCCTTTCCCTTCATGGATGTACCATGATGTTTATTCCTACAATTATCGTAGGTAGGAAATCTAAATCATAACTTCTTCCACAATTTTTTATTTCATTTTCCAGAGTTTTCAGAAGCCAAATTATTCTCTTGATTTTATTTAAATTCATAAGACTTAGAGAAGTCATTTTTTGTCTGGATAACACATGATAATATAACATTATATTATGAAAAACATTGGGATACTAGTGAGCTTTATTGGAATGGTTTTAATCCCTCAAATAATATATCATCCTTGCTTATTGGGTTTTTTTAGTCCACAACATGTCCTGCAAACCTTGTGAAGTTTGCTTCAAACTTTTAAACAATCCTAACCTCTTGTTGCCTCTAATTCGGAAATTGCCTTTACATATCTTCTAATTGTTTATAAGTGAAGTATTATTATTATGAGATTTTTTTAAAATACATCCATTCCATTTCTTCTATTTCTTTCAAATCATTTTAGTTTTTAATTAAATACCACCAATAATATTCATCTCCCAATATATGATAAATTAATGTGACAACCTTGTCTCTTTAGTTACATCCCAAAGTGAGGAATATATTCTCTAAAGAACTTATCCAATACTCTACTACGAATGACTTTATAGTACCATTTAATGATGGAGGTTGTTCTCATGTAAAGTGGACTAACATAGAACCTCTACATTGTAGATCCAGATTCTCTATACCAGTAAGTTTATTATTCATAGCCTGAGTCAATTGTCCCTGTATACATCTAATTTTCTTATCACCAGTTGCAACGTGAGAACCAACATCACTAACTTGCATCAGAGAGAAATTGAAACATGGGATACATGCATTCATGTGATTTCTATTAGTTATACTATGATCCATTTCTAAATGATTGAGTATACTTTATTTGGTTATGAATAATAATGTATAATATCAGGATAGAAAATTACTTTTCATAAATTGAAATCATATTCATAGGTAATCTCAGAATCATAATAATTATTTATTAAAGGAAAAACATACATTTAATTCATTAATAATGTTTTGTAATGAAAATTTGAATTATCCTTAGAATAACCCCCTTGGGGTGTCAAACTAGGTTCACAATAAAGTCCATTTTCATGAACCAATATTATCCTTATCAAACACAAAACTCATTATCGGATTTTTTACTCCTAGGTATATTTATACTAGAACCACATCCACTTGTAGTATCAGGAAAATGATGTATTTTATATAAATATCTATATAATATATTCCTTATCAAAATTCTAGGATGTACTTCTATGATTACCATCAAATACTATCTTAGGGCTTTCCCCTAATCTACTCTTTCAAAATCTAGATTCCATGTTTTCTACTAAACTTCCCCTGATACCAACTGCAAATACCAGACCCCAGTTTCATGGAGCCTGTGACTTATTTCATTAAATTGGTATCATTACATGAAAGTTATATCCCAATGGAATGAATAGTATAGTATTATTGGAAAAACAGATACATAAATAAGATCAACATTAAAACATGGAAGTAAATACAATATATATATATATATTCCATAAAAACATCCATGACATCTATATTACCCACACAAGTCATTCATTATTTACTTCTTCAATTCTTGGGGAAATAAAACATAATAAATAGGTGATATCATATGATCAGTAAGGGTAAGAAATATAATGGAATATATAATAATAAAAAACATTAGGCATCATGAATTAGTATAAACACATGCCATTAAAAATAAAGTTGAATAGAACATTACATGAATAGGAGGTGAATAAATAATTCCCAAGAAAACATAATCCAGGGTATTATAATAGTCTAATAACCACATGAAATATACATTAATATCTTCATATTCTTGGAAGGCATAACTATGAAAATCATAACAATATCGTCAAGGTCTCTTTCCAAGACCATAAATAACCATACTGTCAAGGCCTTGTGCCAAAACTATAGTTTGTCTCATGAGAGCTACCGATTTATCAAAGGGATATATGGGGCCCTTATAATCACATAATATGTCCAATTAATTCTATATATTAATGGGGAAAACTTAAACAATATATTCATTCATATTGAAACTAATATATGAAATGAAAATAACATTCTCCAAACATTAAACATAATCACTAACCATTCATAGTAATATGGTGAATTGTACTGAGGTAGCGCATAAACAGTAAAACTACTCATAAATCACTGAATAAAATATTTTGGATGATATCATAAAACACTAACCCCATTTAAACAAAATAATTAACCATATTTTCGAAATAGGTAAAAGTACACTTATAAAAGAATCGAGTAATTCTTGAGATAAATACTATATTACTTGGAATAGAATTGGTATTTTGGAAAAATATTTGTATAAAACAAGAAGTGAAAAAAGTTGTTTTTCATAATAAAATTAGTCATTTTATATTTTTTTGCTGAAAACATAAAAAAGAGTGCCCTTGAAAAATGGTAGGAATTCAAGAAATTCCATTTTATCGATATTTTTTTATCAGTAACTTTTTTGAAACATCCTTATAAAAAATAAAACTCTACATAAAATAAAGAAGGATTATAATTTTTAATCATATAAAAAATATGAAAGTAGTATTGTTTCGGAGTTAATAATTTAAAATAATAATTTCAGTGTGGTATGTATAGAATAAGTGTAACCTAGAAGAAAAATGGATGTTCGAGTAGAAACCCATACCTTATGTCTGAATATCTTTTTCACTTGAACTTAAGTACCTTGAATAAGAAATTAGGATTATTAATAAAATAATTAATAACCTATTAGAAATTTATTTATTTCATCATTACTTTATTGAGTTCATTTATGTCTTTATTGATAGGTTATAAGATTGAATTCCTTTGTTCTGTAGTGTTCGTTTCCTTGGGTTTCTCGATCAATTTACATGTATATGAGTATGGATGTTAATGATTAACATATTTAATTATATAGAATTGAATTTATATATTATTTATGAACATCCCGAGGTGTTAATGGATTTATATATATATCATCTAGTTATATGGAATGTTGATGAATCATTAGATGAAATATTAATGACAATCACTTAGGTTATTTTTACGATATTTAGAATATTATGTACTAGTTTTGTTGTAAGAATTTTTATTATGTACATATAATAGTTATTGAATATTAAATCAGTTATAATACATATCTTACAGTCTGGTTCAACCATAAAATTGGTTTCATGACTAGTATGGGAGGACAAATTGATGAACGGGATTTTACCATCCACATAGGTTGTAAATTGGCACCTCACGGTCAATGATTTCATTTATGAAATAAAAGAGAGAAATACTATGATGATTGATGGTTCTTATTAAAATAAAATGATTAAATTATAGTATATAGATTATAATTTAGTTATCAAGGTAATTTGGATAAAAGATTTTAGTGGAGGACAAAAAATGAAAAAAAAACTTGAAATGAAATTAAATGAAAGAAGATGTTGATTTTCCAATTGAATACACCTCCTTGAGAAACTCTTTAAGGGGAGGGATTTTTGTCTTTTGGAAATACAAATAGATACTTTATATTTGGATGTACAAGATAATAGTATTTGGGTAGAAATTTGTGGAGATTCAGGCTTTATAAGAGTAAAAAGAAGATGGAGTGAGGTGTGGTATTTATAGTGGAGGAGATGAGTGATTTTTGAATATCTTATTCATTATTTTATTATATTTCTCAAGACATAAAATATTGTTCATTATTGTGGCAATAAATTTTAATAATTGAATTTTAGTTCTAAACATGTGTTTTTTACATTAGCCTCACATAACCTATGACTCAATAAATCATGTATTTAGTATTTATCTTAAGTTACAGTAGTTTACTATTCATCAAAAATTCATGTATTTTAGAAAAATCTAAAAAAATCACCCTAAATTTTTTTCAATTTTTAGAATTAAAATAAAAAATTCATATGTTAAAAAAATTTATAAATATGTGAAATTTAATTTTTAAATTAAATTATCATTTACTCGAAAAAACAATTTTTAAAACTAAAACTGACTTTATAATATCCAAAAAAATTAACTGAGGTATTATTAAATAACCCTAAAATTAATGAAAAAAACTTATATTTTTATGAATACATTTTATGAAAATTAATTTCATTTTAAATCAATTTATTAATTAAAAATTATAATTAAATATTTATTAATCACAAAAATACAAAAACTTAATTATTATTTTCTAAAATACTCTATTTCATTTATAAGGTTTATAAACTTTATTTATACATTGAGGGGAGAGGTTACTATTCCGAAGGACCTTATTACTATTGATAAGGCTACATTAATATTCATAAGGGTTAAGTTACTATTCACCATAATATAATTTGATCCTATCAAACTCTCAATATCTTACTAAATGCGACCATTTATGTCAATTTTTTGAGATTCAAATAACATAGGTGGAATAATAATTTTTACTGGCTAGTTTATAAAAATGTGGTGTCTTATAGAGACTCACTGATTCAGTCATTAAATATTAAATTATTTTATAAATCCTTGGGGTGTTACAACTGATATGACCTTGCCAATTCCACAAACACTCTAGATCATTATTTCCTTAACTTAATTTAGAACAATGTAAAATATATAATACAATGTTTTATTAATATTTAATTATGTGAATGTATATGTAATCTAAAGTACAAATAAAAGTTCTAGAACACCAACTCAAATAGACACCCACTAGACTATAGATAACTATGTATTAATTTCAGTCTGATAGACCTCACATGATTATCATGATTCTACTGAGTTATGTATTTAGTCAAGAGGTTCACTGAATTTTTATTGTATATTATTCTCACTAAAACATCACATCTCCTTTAAAAATTACTTATGACATGATATTTTTTATGTTTTTTTGTCTTCAGCTTATCTGAATTTTGATCCTTTGGGAGCACCACCCCATTAGTATTATCACAATAAAGGGTGCTATAAATTTTTCGTTCTAGGTACCACATAAAGCTATTTGAGGAAGTTTCATTTCCAAAATGTCTCTTTTTTACACATATTCTTCTATATACCAGGTCCCTCTTGTAGAAAATGTGACCATATATTTCATTGAGGTATTCCAGATCACAAAACCTTAACTCCCAAAGAAGTCGTATCCCATTTGTTATTTAATATCATCTTGATATATTTCAAAACTAGAATATGAATATCCTCAAATTACTAGTTCATTATATCATCTATTGAGGAGAAAAAAATCCTTAGTACACCTAAGATACTTATGGCTAGTCATTACTACCATCCAATGTTGGCCACCTGGGCCATCCTGATGTCATCCCTAAACACATAAGGGACATGTGTCATCTATCATTGTCTATATCATAACATACACTACTTACCAAATCCTATATTTTTATATAATTCATGTAAACAATTTTGTTTCATCATGTGTTTATGGAAACATTTTCCTCGAGAGATAAATTCTTTTTAACATTAGTAACAATCCCCTCTTGTATTTTCACATAATAAATCCCTTCATCCTTTTTTAATTTTATGTACATCAACATAGGCCTAGAAATTTAACAGCAAAGAATTTATAAATAAATTTATTAATGAATGAATTAACTCTATGTATATACAAAACACCACCTTGTTATAAACAATCCAGAAAACATAATTTTTCATCCTTTGTGATTTGAATTTCCAAAAACTGACAAATACTATTTTTTTAGTAATATATTTAGAGTCTGATTGGATCAACTTACATTTTTAGTGAATAGTAAATTTGCCCTTCTGAATTTTAATGAAACCGTATGAATATTAATATGATCATTATTAATAGTAACCTCACCCTTGAAAGTAGAAATAAAATTTAGATACCCGCTAAGTAAAATAGAGTGTTTAGAAATTAATAATTATGTGTTGGTATTTTTGTGAGTAATGAATATTAAATTTCAATATTAATTAATAAGTTCATTTAAAAGAAAATTAATTTTCATAAAATTTATTCCTAAATAAATATTTTGGTTTCTTATAATTTTATGTTTATTTAATAATACATGTTTAATTTTTCAGGGTATTATAAAATCAGTTTTAGAATTGACAAACTATAATTATTGAGTAAATAAAAAATTTATTTAAAAATTAAATTTCAAATATTTAAAAAATTATTTGGATAAAATGGAGTCCATATTTTAATTCTACACATAAAAATAATGGGTGAATTTTTTTTATTTTCCTAAAATACATGACTTTTTTGAATAGTAAAATACGGTAATTTACGATAAATCCAAAATACATGATTTATTGAGTCATAGGTGATATAAGGATATTGTAATCATACATAGATTGAAATAATATGCACTTATTAATATTTTTTCTCACAATAATCAACATTATTTCTTGTTTAGAGAAAAATAATAAAATAACGAATAAGATAATCAAAAATCACCCCTCTCCTCCATTATAAAAACCACCAATCACTACCTATTCCATTCAAATAGATAATCCTTGAAGCCCCTCAATGTTCTTCCCAAATATTCTTCCCTAGTTCCTACATTTTTCTATGGGAAGTTGGTATTTCCAAATGAAAAAAATCCTTTCCATTAAAGAGATTATCAAGGAGGTGTATTGGAGAGAGAAATCGACATCTTCTTTATTTTATTTGATTTCAAGTTATATTATTTTGTTATCCTATACAAAACTCATATATCTTAAAGGCCTTTATAAATCCAGTATCATATATAAAATGATATTATATCATGTTAATGTAACAACCATTAGCAACCTTATTACACTTTCTTTCTTTAATTTTATAAATGAAATCAGTCTTCGTGAGATGCCAATTTAAAACCATCATTGAGGAAGAAGTCATGTTCTTCAATTTCCCATTAAATACAGATATTGATAAAAAATTTTATGGGTTAAATATAATATAAAATATGGATTATAATTTATTTAATATTCATGAACCATTATATGTTCATAATAATAACTCATAAAACAATACTAGTCCGTAATAATAAAAATATTTCCAAAATAATATAAGTGATTGTCATTAATATTTAATCTAATTATTCATCATCATACAATGTAACAAAATGATAAAAATATAAATATATAACCATTATGTCATATGAATTTCCAATAGAACATACTACCTCATATTCATATTCCTCAAGGAACTCCAAACGGTGTTACAATCTCATGTTCAAGTCGCTTTCCAAGAAGTAATACTGGATACAATAGAGTTATTAATAAACAACAATGATATATCCCAAAATATAGTTCCTAAATATCATCAGGGTGAAGGATATTGATTCTAGCTCTAGGTCATTTGTCATGTAGTTCTTTCCATGGGGTCTATACATCCTCGACTCATATGCTATAACTGTGTGTCACTGCTTCAATAAGCATGAAGCCCATCTCATGAGGACTCATAATATTCAATATAATCCATGCCATAATAGGGTAGTATTAGTATAGGAGAAATTTTTATCCTTTGCATTAGCTCTTTAAAGGCTCTCAGGCACTGCTCAGTCTAGTTAAAAATATTCCCTTTCCACATCAGTTCGGCTAATGGGGCTGGAATCCTGAATAATATCTCCACAAACCTCATATAGTACCACAAAAAACTAATAAAACTCTTCACATATAAAATGATCATGCGTGGATCCCAAGGAATAACATAATCAAAATTTATGGGGTTCATAGATAAACCATTCTCAGAAATGAAATTCCCCAAGAAGAGAACCACATGAATCCAGTACTAGAACTTTATGTGGTTACCATAATGCTGGTTCTCTTGATGACAATGTAAGAGAATACTTATGTATTACACATGATCCTCTTATGAAATAGAGTATATGAATATGTATCCAATGAATAAAACCAAAAAATTCTATATTTATGGATGGAAGATCTAGTTTACTAAAACCATAATCAGGGCAGGAAAAATTTTCACACAAAAGGGAATCAACTGAAACTCATATTACATGTAGCGACATCTGTATGATAGATTCAAAATATCATACTAGAAAACCCTCAACCAATTTTCCCTGGACTTTATATCAATATCTAAGAAGCATTTAACACCTAGAAACTAGTCAAAGAAGTTGTCAATCCACACAAGTGATATTTTTTCTTTATCGTATCCTAGTTTAGGAAATGATAATCTATGAAATGTTGCAAACTCCAATATGCATATTTTGTGAGAAATAATTTAGATTCCCTATGAGGCACATTGGGCCTAATAATACCCTTATCTTGATCATAATCCAACTACAAATGAAACTCCTCGATCTCGGTAGGGGCCATAAGATTTGTTAAAGAAGATATCGAGGTAGTCATGAGATTAAAGTCAATACAAAACTCCATATCCCATATTATAGGTAGTCCAAAAATGTAAAGACCCGTAAAATTCAAGGAAATTTTTTTCTTAATTTTATTTTGGATTTTAAAAGAATGTAGTTTCTGACGGCACTTGATTCCGAGGACCGGTGAGCCCGGAATAAATTTCTGAAGTTTAGGTCGGGTGCGTTCAGTGAACGAACGAGTGGGATTTTTCTAACTTTTGAACTGGTGCTTGGAATCGAAATCCGAGGACACTGATGGAATCCTGGCACCGGTAATTGCTGACAAACACCTTTTCCGAAGTTGTGTTTTCTCGTGTAGGGTAATTAAAATTTTGGTTATGTAAAAGAATAAAATAAAATGGTGCAACCAATTTTATTTTATTTAAAGTAGTTTAACCTAAGCTAAGTGGTTGGAGTGGGACCCACTATATCCTACTCCACTAGGTAGGATATTTGTGGGGTGGGGCCCACACAAGCCCCACCTATTCAACTTCCTCAAACCCCCTCTTTTAATTAGGTAACGCACCCGCACCCCCCTTTAATTGAAAAGTCAACTCATTAATTGATTAACTTATTCAGTGTAATTAATTCTTGAATTCATTTCAATTTTCAAATTTTAAGTTGGCTTGTGTGTTAATTAAATAAGACAAGGTCTTATTTAATTATGTTGTTGTTTGGTTGTGCGAGAGGATTTTGGGAGAGGATTTTCTCTAACTCTTGAAGAACATATTCTTCCTCATCGAAGAACGTGAAGAACACCGAGCCTTCGACGAAGAACTCCATCACCACAAAGGGGAGTACGTCGTACCATCTTCTTCGCTCTCTGCAGCTGGTGGGAGATGCCATCCTCAGAGATCGATGATGCAACGCCAACAATTCTCTACTCCGCGACGCCGACGATCCACCTTCTGCGACGCTTACAGAGTCTCCTTCTGCGACGTCCCTTTCTGCAACAAACCTCGCTCAACGACAACGCTTAAGGTAAGGGATTATTTTGTTTCTGTTCGTGAATACTTTCTTTGCCAATCATCATCTCTAATTGAGCCGCCTGTTATCGTAATAACAGGAGGATGTCGGACCACACAAACATGGATGACCCTCCTCCCCCCTTAATTGTTTGAATTGTTTGTGGCACGAGGAAGGCAGCGCGGTGCCGTTGCACCGCGCGGAGATAATAAGGAATGGGCGGAGAAGCGCGGCGTCGTCGCACCGCGCCGTTAAAGATGAACAAAGTTGCGGCGCCATCGCGCTGTGCCGGTCGGACCAAGGCCGCGGCGGAGCAGGAAGCAGCGGCTGGCTTCCGGCCGCCGGGGCCGGAGCAGGAGGCCGGGAAACTGGCGGTCCCGCGGCAGCAGCAACCGGTCGGCCGGCTTCCAAGAAGCCGTGGGTCGTAACCCCTGGATGGATGAAGGAGCGGCCCCCCACATAGGGGCCGCAGTTTCACCAACAGGGGGGCATCGAGCCCCCCCTTCTGCTCGATCGTTTCAGCCGAGCCGCCTGGCCATGCGGGCCAAGCCGAGCGCGCGAGACCGGGCCGCCCAGGCCGTGCTGGGCTGCGCCCAGCCAGGGCCACACCCCCCGGGCCCGGCCGCACCCCAATGGGCCAGACTCGGACTCGGGTCGGGTCGACCTGGTTCGGGCCGACCTAGGGGGTATCGGGCTGGGTCGGACCGGGCCCAAACCCCCTATTTCCGGAACTCTTTTGGTATTTTGACAAAACATGGGTTGAAGACCTCTAATCGACATACCTTCAGTTGCGATGCGATCCTTGGATCGAGACAGTTGTTTCAGTATACAACAGTCAAGGTTTCCGAGAACTTTGGGTTCGGCTGGGTTGCTTCCAACATGAAACCAACCGGGCCCTCGGAGCGGAAACGCTTATAACTTGAGCTCCGGACATCCGACTGACATGCCGTAGACTTTGATGGATTCCTCATAGTGAGACGGACCTTTTGACTTACTCTTCTCAAGGTTTGGACGTAGTTGGAGTATGGTCAGGTTGGTTTTGACTTAAAAACCAACCGGGCCCCTGGGACGAAAAATCAAATAACTCTCAGACCGGACGTCCGATTGACGCACCATCTGTGAAGTTGAGTTACTGTTAAAGATAAAGAACTTTTGGATACATCAACTCTAGACTACGTGTCAGTTGATGTATCAGACCTCGGCTCGTGGAGAGGACCCTCCCCAAATGAGATTTTTGTGTGCGGGAACTCTAGAGCTGGCTTCGACTGCAACTACGACGATGATGACTATTGTACAGAAACCCTCCTTGGGTTCGACAGCGATGACTACAACACTCAGCGATCCTGTGTGGATCAATGCCTACCGATCCTGTGTGGTTCAGTGCTCAGCGGTCCTGTGTGGGCCAGTGCATACCGATCATGTGTGGGTCTGATCCTGTGTGGGTCATTGTGGGGGTTAGTACCTATCGATCCTGTGTGGGTCATTGCGGAGGTTAGTACCTATCGATCCTGTGTGGGTCCGACGGCTTAGATGAATCAGTGGCTACATCTGATCATCTCTATCATCTTATGAAGAAGTATTCCTATTTGAGTCGAGTCTTGATTTTCAATCGTTATCTTCGATATGATTGACTTGGGTTCCTATGTGGATTGTGTTGTGTTGTCCTGTGTGGACGTGATCGAACTTGGGCTCGGATGCTGGAGTCGAACTGAAATTGATGACTTAGGTATATGTATGAGAATATACCTAAGTAGTGTTGGTTGTTACTTCGTGATTGTATCTTTCTTTTGTGGATTATCCTTTGTGGATTCTTGGAGACCTTTGAGGGTCTTGGCGTCCCTACTGAGTAGCTTATACTCACCCCTGCACGGGCTATGCCCGCACTACAATGTGTTGGTTGCAGACGATGGACAACACTGATCGTGGTTGAGGCTTGCGGAGCAGGTTGGTACCAAGAGGTGGGCCACTAGGCAGGACATACTCGGAGCAGATGGCTGGACCCGAGGAGTCGAGTAGGCTATCTATACCCACCCTTTAGGTGGGATTTCCAGTGGACGGCTCGACATTGCGTCTTTACTTTTCAGTTGTTGTACTCCCTTTTTCAGTTGTACTTTACTTTCAGTTTGGGTTTGTATTCTGTCCCACATAATTTTCTGCACTTAATATTGTATCTAGTTTTACTTCATGTTTACTTCTTCTTGCTTACTCTGAGGTGTTTATTTACTTTACAAAGGCAATGCCTTCCCTTTTTATTGGGAATTACGCCTTGGTGCTAGTCGCCAGCCTCTGGCTTAAGGAAGGCGGGCTTGGGGTAGTCACGGCACGGGCCCCGAGGACGGGTCGTGACAAATTGTTATTAGAGGAGTTCGGTTCTACTACAGAACTCAGCACTCAAATCTTTTTCTATGTGAAGAAATAGTGTTAAGAGTATTGACTGTGGTTATCAATCCAGGGAGTCTAGTGTTGGTGCGGCGGCCGACGTATTCGTACACCAGGACCCTGACATTTGATTTCCGACTTAGTGCACGAAAACATTGATTGCATGTGTGTTTAATGTTTCCTTTGTGATTACTTTGTGTCAGATCACCAGGTATACTGTATTGACCGTTGCGCACCTATCTCTTTTCAGGATGGCCCCATGACGGCAGCCAGCTAGGGTTCCGAGTTTTGTATGTGACGATAGCCCACCGAGCGATGAGGCCTCGGTGTAAGGCCCTATTACTGTGGAGGCACCGGCTGTACCACTACCCGCTGAGCCACCAATGCTACCATCCCTAGCCGATGAGAGTGCATCTCACCATAGTGCACTACATGAGTTTCAGCGTCAGAGGCCACCCAGGTTCCGTGGGAAGACGGACCCTCAGGCAGCCGAGGATTGGCTGGAGGTATTTGTATGAGTTTTTCGATTGGTAGGGACAACATCAGACCTCATGGTGATCCGAGCAGTGAGTCTCCTGCACACGGAAGTAGGCAGATGGTGGAGTTTGATGCTCCAAGTGCACGACGAGGCATCACCCCTCTGGACGGACAGTGAGAGCCTCTTCCGCTCAGAGTTCGTCCCAACCACCCTCAGTGCGGTGCGCATCCAGGAGCTTGTACAACTGCGGAAGGGTAGCTTGACGGTCGCCCAGTACTTGGCGAGATTCACAGACCTCTCGTGCTATTCGACGGACATGGTACGGGACCCATTCTTCCAGGCCCAGACCTTCAAGTAGGGATTGAGGCATGAGATCAGGGCATCGCTGATCTCCCTCAGTATTCCGACATAGGCAGGAGTACTGGAGCGAGCCCTTATCATTGAGAGCTTTCTTGATGAGCCTACACTAGTAGCGAGACCTACCACAGGGTGGCACATAGAAGAGTCTTCTGCAACTGGTAGTCGACAGATGACACATGGGTCCAGGCGGACCAGGCCCTCAGGCGGATGACCTCAGGACACTGGCTTAGAGGTGCGGGGCACACATTGAAGATCTAGTATTTCGAGAGGCAGACAGTGCTACGCATGCGGCGGGTAGGGCCACATGGATCGTGACTGCCCGACCCTCCGTGCGGAGGAGCAGCAGACGGTTGAGGGACCACCCAGGCAGAGGTAGAGGGTCGACCGTGTCGGTCCGCAGGGAGCAGGCGGACGAGGCAGAGGAGCTGGCCGAGCAGTAGGTGGTGGGCGACGCTTTGAGGCTCTACCACCCCCACCACTAGGAGGTCCACCCTGACCACAAGGAGCTAGCGAGTAGAGACAGGCACAGCTCCAGGCAGCGGAGGCCTATGACAACGGCGTGCCCGAGATGATTCGAGGTACTATCTGTGTCTACTCCACCCTTGTGGCAGTTCATAGAGACATAAGATCTAGTCATTATTTCATAGCTTCTGCCATTGTTCGGATCTCAGAGATTCCAATGGAGCTGTTGGCTCGATCCTTACGGCTAGAGACTCCTACGGGAGCAGACTCGACGATTATGCACTACTTCCGGTAGTGTGAGCTTACTCTAGGAGGCGAGAGCTTTAGCTCGGATCTTCTTGTAGCGGCGTCGAGCCCTTATGACGTCATCTTGGGCATGGATTGGTTATCTACAGTCCATGTTTAGATCGACTGCATTAGGCACAAGGTGTGATGTGTTCACACCGATGGGAGCAGGTTCACCTTCACCAGTGAGAAGGGATCCTTTTCAGCACATGATGGACTCATGCAGAGGAGAGGACAACCCATCACTCATCAGTTGGCTAGCCTCATCCTAGGATCAGTTGATGTGCGGAGTGCGAGCTTACCTACAGTGGTGGATCAGTATGCAGATGTTTTTTTCGACTAAGTTCCAGGACTACCTCCTCGTAGATAGGTAGACTTTTATATTGAACTGTGCCCTGTGATAGCCCCGATATCCACCCCAGCATATCGGACGGCTCCCGCCGAGCTTTGAGAGCTACGGGTATAGCTGGAGGATTTGCAGGGCAAGGGATTCATCTGACCCAGTGTTTCTCCATGGGCTTCCCCGATATTGTTCTCCAAGAAGGCGGACGGGAGCTTGCGACTTTGTGTCGAAGATCGTCGCCTGAACCAAGTGACCTTGAGGAAAAACTGTCCGCTACCGAGGATTGACGACCTCTTCGATCAGCTCAAGGGAGCACGGTGGTTCTAAAAGATAGACCTTAGGTTAGGCTATCATCAGCTCAGAGTTCAGGATGAGGACGTGCAGAAGACGGCCTTCAGATGTCGGTATGGCCACTATGAGTTCTTGGTTATGCCTTTTGGCATAAACAATGCTCCATCAGTGTTCATGGGCCTCATTAACAGGATCTTTCAGCCATTCCTCGATCGATTTTTCATAGTCTTCATCGACGACATATTGATATACTCGATGACTAAGGAGGAGAACGCCTACCACTTGCGGGTTGTACTGGACACACTCCGAGAGAACCAGCTTTACAGAAAGCTCTCTAAGTGTCAGTTCTGGATACGTGAGGTCCACTTTATAGGACACGTCATCTCTGAGGTGGGAGTTGCAGTAGATCCTACTAAGATCGAGGCATTTCTAGCTTGAGAGCCACCCAGGAGCGTGATGGAGTTGCGGAGTTTCTTGGGACTAGCTGGGTACTAACGGAGATTCGTGCCAGACATCTCCAGATTTGCGTCACCTCTCTCAGCTTTGATGAAGAAGGGGAAACCCTTCGTGTGGTCAGACAGATGTCAGCAGAGCTTCCAGGAGCCGAGACAGAGATTGACCAGCACGCCTATCTTGAGGATACCAGAGGTGGGAGTAGGGTAAGTAGTCTACTGCGATGCATCAGGGACCGGACTCAGATGTGTCCTAATGCAGGAGCGGGCCGTGATCGCCTATGGATCACGTCATTTGAGGAAGCATGAGTAGAACCACGCTACCCATGACCTGGAGTTAGCAGTAGTGTTCTTCGCTCTGAAGATGTAGCGACACTACCTAATGGGCGAGTGCTTTACAGTCTACTATGACCACCATAGTCTCAGTTACATCTTCTCACAGACAAACCTGAACCTGAGACAATGGTGATGGATCGAGTTCCTCCAGGACTATGACTTTGAGATAGTCTATACTCATGGAAAGGGGAACGTAGTAGCCGATGCTCTCAGCAAGAGGATGGGCATTAAGCTTCTTGGGGAGGCGACAGAGTAGCTAGCCGCTTTGCAGATATCCTTCGGGGATAGTGATGGAGCATCCTTTCTACAGTCACTCATAGTTGCTCCTCCACTTCTACAGCGGGTCAGAGAGGCGCAGCGTGGGGAAGATGACTGTGAGATGTGGTGTGCGTAGATATCCTCAGGGCAGGCACCTGATGGATTCCCTGTTGGAGGAGAGCACTTCATCCTTTTCAGAGGACATACCATGGTACCAGCTACATTACGGGAGTAGGTACTGAGGGAGTTCAACACTTCTACTTTAGCGGTACATCCATGAGTGGAAAAGATGTACCAGGACATGAGACGACAGTACTGGTGGTCGGGTATGAAGAAGGTTGTAGCAGAGTTCGTTTCACGATGCCTCACCTTCCAGCAGGTGAAGGCAGAGCACCAGGTACCAGCAGGCTTGGTACAAACCTTGGAGGTCCCGGAGTGGAAGTGGGACGTGATATCTATGGACTTCGTGACAGGACTTCCACACACTTCTAGAGGTCACTAATCCATTTGGGTGCTTGTCGACCGACTCACCAAGTCAACCCACTTCATACCCATCAGAGAGAAGGGCTCAGTGGAGAGGTTGGGACGCCTCTACATTCAGCAGATTGTACGACTTCATGGTGTGACATCATCTATCATCTCTGATCAGGATACTCGCTTTAATTCCCGGCTTTGGAAGGGGTTGCAGGAGGAATTTGGGATGCAGCTACGTCGGAGCACATCCTTTCACACTTAGACTGATGGTCAGACGGAGAGGACCATTCAGACTCTCGAGGACATGCTCCGTGCATGTGTCCTCGACATTGCTCGTAGCTCGGAGGATCACCTACCCTTGGTGGAGTTCGCGTACAACAACATCTACCACTCCACCATCAGGATGGCACCATATGAGGTGTTGTATGGCCGACCTTGCAGATCACCGTTGTCCTGGACAGACCCTGGGGAGTCAGCACTTGTGGGATCAGAAATGGTCCAGGCCATGACAGCGAAGGTCCAGGTCATCCAAGAGTGGATGATGACATCTCAGAGCCGGTAGAAGTCTTATGCTGATAGGAGGCGGAGACCACTAGAGTTCGAGGATGGAGATCACATCTTCTTACGGGTCTCACCTCGATGTGGATTACGAAGATTTGGCCGAGGAGTAAAGTTGTCTCTGCACATCATCAGACCATTCCAGGTCCTCAGCAGGATTGGAGAGGTGGCTTATCACCTGGCTCTACCACCTCAGTTGCACCGGGTGAACGACGTCTTCCACGTATCTCAGCTGAGGAGATACGTGCACGACCCGACGTATATCATTGACCATGGAGAGCAGGACATTGATGATGGGGATACATTTGCAAAGGTCCTGGTGGAGATTGAGTATAGACAGGAGTAGGTCCTATGTGGATGGTCGATTCATCTAGTGCACATCATATGGCAGTATGTGAACCTCTAAGAGAGCACTTGGGAGAGGGAGGCTCAGATGCGTGCTCAGTACCCACATTTGATTCCCTAGTTTATTATGAATCTTTACGGGGACGTAAAGCCATGAGGTGGGAGTAATGTAAAGTCCCATAAAAATAAATGTAAAGTTTTTCTTAATTTTCTTTTAAATTTTAAAATATCATAGTTTCTGACGACACTTGATTCTGAGGCCCGGTGAGCCCAGAATAAATTTCCGAAGTTTAGCTCGGGTACGTTCAGTGAACGAACGAGCGGGATTTTCCTAACTTTTGAACCAGTGCACGGAATCTAAATCTGAGGACACCGATGGAATCGCAGCTCCGGTAATTGCTTAGGAACACCTTTTCTGGAGTGGTGTTTTCTCTAGTGTGGTAATTAAAATTTTGGTTAAGTAAAAGAATAAAATAAAATGGTGCCACCAATTTTATTTTATTTAAAGTAGTTTAACCTATGCTAAGTAGTTGGAGTGGGACCCACTATATCCTACTCCACTAGATAGGATATTTGTGGGGTAGGACCCACACGAGCCACACCAATTCAACTTCCTCAAACCCTCTCTTTTAATTAGGTAACGCACCCACACCCCCTTTAATTGAAAAGTCAACTCATTAATTAATTAACTTATTCAATGTAATTAATTCATGAATTCATTTCGGTTTTCAAATTTTAAGTTGGCTTGTGTGTTAATTAAATAATACAAGGTATTATTTCATTAAGTTGTTGTTTGGTTGTGCAAGAGGATTTTGGGAGAGGATTTTCTCTAACTCTTGAAGAACATCTTCTTCCTTGGTGAAGAACGCGAAGAACACCGAGCCTTCGATGAAGAACTCTGTCACCGCAAAGGGGAGTACGTCGTACCATCTTTTTCCTTCTCTGCAGCCGGTGGGAGATGCCATTCTCAGATATTGACGATGCGACGCTGACGATTCTCCTCTCCGCGACGCCGATGTTCCTCCTTCTGCGACGCTAACGGAGTCTCCTTCCGCGACGCCCCTTTCCGCGACATACCTCCCTCGACGACAACGCTTGAGGTAGGAGATTATTTTGTTTCTGTTCGTGAACACATTCATCGCCAATCATTGTCTCTAATTGAGCCGCATGTTATCGCAATAACAGGAGGAGGCCGGACCGCACGAACACGGCTGACCCTCCTTCCCCCTTGATTGTTTGAATTTTTTGCGGCACGAGCAAGGCAGCGCGGTGCCATTGCACCGCAAAGAAATAATAATGAATGGGCGGAGAAGCGCAGTGCCGTCACGCCATGCTGTTAAAGACAAGAAAAGATGTGGCACTGTAGCGCTGCGCCGGAGAACCTCAAAGAGGCTGCGGCCGGATCCGGGCCGCAGCGGAGGGGCGTGGCGCCGTCGCACCGCGCCAGTCGGACCAAGGATGCGGCTTTCGGCCGGGGCGAAGCAGGAAGCGGTGGCCGACTTCTGGCCACTGGCACCGGAGCAGGAGGACGGGATCCCGGTGGTCCCGAGGTAGTAGCAACCGGCCGGCCGGACCGGGTCAGCCGGCTTCCAAGAAGCCGGGGGTCGTAAACCCTGGCTGGTCGAAGGAGCGACCCCCCACATGGGGGCCACAGTTTCAAAAACAGGGGGTAGCAAGCCTCCCCCCCCTCCGCTCGGCCATTTTGGCCGAGCTTCCTGGCCACTCTGGCCAGGCCGGGCGGGGCCGCGCCCACCGAGTCGGGCCGACCCAGGGGGTATCGGGCCGGGTCGGACCGGGCTCGAACCCCCTATTTCCGGAACACTTTCGGTCTTTTTCCCATAACATGAGATGTGGACCTCCGATCGACACACCATCAGCTGTGATGCAATCCTTGGATCGAGATGGTCGTTTAGGTATACTATACTCATTGTTTCGGAGAACTTTGGGTTCAGCCGGGTTGGTTCAAAAACGAAACCAACAGGGCCCTCGGAGCTGAAACACTTATAACTTGAGCTCCGGACGTCCGATTGACGTACCATTGACTTTTATGGATTCCTCATAGTGATACGGACCTTTTGTCTTACTCTGCTCGAGGTTTGGATGCGGTTAGAGTATGATTGGATTGGTTTTGACTTAAAAACCAACCGGGCCCCTGGGACGAAAAAGCCAATAACTTTCAGACCGGACGTCCGATTGACGCGCCATCTGTGACGTTGAGTTTCTATTGATGATACGGAACTTTTGAATACATCAACTACGGAATTTGTGTCAGTTGATGTATCAGCCCTCGGCTCGTGGAGCGGACCCTCCCCGAATGATCTTGCTGTGTGCGGGAACCCTAGAGCTGGCTGCGACTGTGACTGCGACGACGATGACTACTGTACAGAAACTCTTTGTGGGTTCGACAGCGACGACTACAGCACTCAGTGATCCTGTTTGGATCAGTGCCTACTGATCCTGTGTGGGTCAGTGCTCCGCGAACCTATGTGGGCAAACGCATACTGATCCTTTTTGGTTCCGATCCTTTTTGGGTCATTGCGGGGGTTAGTACCCCTCGATCCTGTGTGGGTCATTGCGAGGGTTAGTACCTATCGATCCTGTGTTGGTCCGACGACTTAGATGAATCAGTGGCTATATCTGATCATCTCTATCATCTTACAAATAAGTATTCCTATGTGAAATTAGTCTTGAATTTCAATCATTATCTTCGATATGATTGAATTTCTTTCCTATGTGGGTTGTTTTGTGTTATCCTATGTGGACGTGATCGAACATAGGCTCGGATACTGGAATCGAACTGAAATTGATGCTTTAGGTGTATGTATGGGCATATACCTATGTAGTGTTGGTTGTTACTTCATGATTGTATCATTATTTTGTGGATTATCCTTTGTGGATTCTTGGAGGAATTCGGGGGTCTCGGGGTCCCTACTGAGTAGCTTATACTCACCCCTGCATGGGCTATGCCCGCACAACGTTGTGTTGGTTGCAGACGATGGACAGTGCTGATCGTGGTTGAGGCTTGTGGATCAGGTTGGTACTTGGAGGTGGACCACTGGGCGGGATGTACTCGGTGCAGACGGTTGGACCTGAGGAGCTGATGAGGTTATCTGTATCCACCCTTTAGTTGGGACTTCCAGTGGATGACTCAACGTTGCGGCTTTAATTTTCAGTTGTTGTACTCCCTTTTTCAGTGGTACTTTACTTTCAGTTTGGGTTTGTATTGTGGCCCACTTATTTTCCGCACTTACTATTATATCGAGTTTTACTTAGTGTTTACTTCTGCTTGCTTACTCTGAGGTGTTTGTTTACTTTACAAAGGCAATACCTTCCCTTTTTATCGGTAATTACACCTTGGTGCTAGTCGCCAGCCCCTGGCCTATGGAAGGTGGGCTTGGGGCAGTCACGGCATGGGCCCCGAGGACGGGTATTGAGAAACAATGTCCTTGGAGGGATTCCTATATGATCCTTTAAGATGGAATTAATGTAGATACCTAAATAGCATTATTTACTAATGTCTATACACACCAACTTATGGGTGATGGGCTATTGCCTCTTTCTCATAGAACACACTCATCTCGCTATGAGATCTCTCTCACCCATAAATGAGAATCTTCTCCCTTCAGTCAAATGGAATATGACTCATATTCAATGACCCTTAATCTAGGTTAGGACCATGGAATAAAAATCCATACCCAATATGATGTCATAGGGTACCATCATGATGAACAAAATATCCCATGTGAAACCCTCTCCACAAGGTGATAACTTGAACTTCTAGAAGATAAATGATACAAAAGAAGTGTTCAATGTTGTGTCCCCAAGAAGAATTTTTTGGGATAAAGCCTCTATTGGGATCTCCATCTCTCATACCATGATTATAGAGATGAAGTAATGAATCAATCATATATATACTAATACTGAGGAAAGAGTAGAATAAAATCATATCATACCTCTCATAATGTCATTTGCAGTTGGGTTGTAAGCCTCCATTACATGCAGTCATCTATGTCCTTGACTATTATCTCCCTGATCCTGATGTGGGATACTTATTGGTGTTGGTGGAAGGATAACATAACATATTACACAACCCAAAAATCCTTCTCCATGAGCTATATCTACTCCTCATCCATCTCTGCCTCTTTTGGCCTGGTTCCCTATCTTGGGAGATCCTTGGTCATGGAACTGCATCTTCCATGGAATATCATCTACCATCAGTATGTGCTCCACATCATGTTTCCTCATACAGTCACATTCCATGTGGCCTCACCCTTCATAATTATATCACATCCCAGTTCTATAGTTCCCTAGTCATCTGAAATGCCTTCCCACATGCATGAGTCTAATCCTATAAAGACATCCTACATATAGATCCCATCAACTGACATATGCTAGCTATTGTAGATGACAATGCTTTGTAATTACCTATACCAGTTCAAGCTGCTTGTGATCCCTTTGATATAAATTTCCCTTTCACCAGTTCTCACTACAAAACCCTTATATTGGAGGGAATGAACAAGGTTACCACACTGGAACATATATCTTTGTGGATTCCCTACTAAAACTTTTGTGCTTGGAAGTAGCCATCCTAGATAATTTCTAGGGAGTACTGCATATGGTCTATGAATTTCACCACATAATCAGCCACTAAAATCTCTCTTTTCTAAAACTTCATAATCTTCTAAATGAAAATTGATTGATGAAGAAGGTATTACTCCTCATTAAAGATATATTATAAATTTTTAAATGAGTCTATCAATGCATCGTGAATTTTGGTTAGAGGACTACATCAGGTCACAGTTACTCCATGGAAAAGACTAGATTCATTTGAAACCACCAGAACTATTGATTTCCAAATAATTATGAAAATTGGAACCACTGACTTTATCAATTCATTTTCATACTATGGATCTATCTCACCATGGAAACATAGCATCCTATGGTGCTGAAACTATCGAAGTTCTATAAGCTTCTGATCATCCTTGTTCATCATTGATTTTATGATCTGATGATCAATAGTCTGGAGTTCTGCTACCTCTCCATGGGGATGAATAATATCTTGTTATAGACACTAGACAGAGGCCTCATAACTCATCGGATCATCATCATGATCCAGAACCAGTATACTGGTTGGATATCATCAAGGAGTCATCCTGAAAATTCAATGAAGACGTATCATGGTTAGATGATAATGTGTCTCTATATATATATATATGTGTGTGTGTGTATATATTGAGATTAATCATGAAGTATATTAAAATAATTATTACAATAGGATACATGTACCATTTATCCAGGAAACCAATGTCTTAGTATGCTGATCCTACAAATTGGTAGTCAATTTCCTGGTGAATGGATATGTCTGACGCCCGTAGCATCATTCGATTCCCTGAATTATGAGCCGCAGTCAATACAATTTGAAAGTATTTCCCAAAATCCCAACCAAATCATTGCAAGGAGGCTAGTGAAAACAACTTACCCAGAATCGTACCACATTTAATACTAATCATTAATGGCCCTACCTAAATTAGGGCTCTTGCCACAATTAGTTCTGGACTGCCTTCATAGGCCAAGGGTAGTGACAATCACTACAAGGAAAATACTAAATGGGAGACATTAACTAATGTTCATATATTCACAAATCCAAAAATCATAATGAATAAGTACATAGAAATAATAATAAAATAATTAAACAACCAAAATATAAACCAACGATGAAAATATTTAGTGTGTACAAGAGTACGAAAATGATAACTGAAATGAAAAGGGGGGAAAATACACACCAGACTAGAAATTTTTCCCAAGAAGGAAAAGATGGAATGAAAAGGTGTTGAGAGATTCCATGTCCTGATCTCTATTCTCCAACCACCATATTCTGTTTAATGAACCCAATATCCTTAAGATCATATGAAATCCTTACTGACCCCTCCATCATATGCATAAGATAAGTCATGTGTAGGAAAAGACCATTCATGGGTTATTATATAAAAACCTAGTAGGATGTACCAAAAGTTGAAGAAAAATAATAGGAATAGATAGATAGTAAACAATAAGTATATCAACCCAAAGATAGAAGGTTTCCATATCTAACCACAGGGGATCAACACATTATGTAGGTGGTATACACATCACGTCACTGAATCCCATGGAAAGATAGTAAAAAATACATCAACATGGATGAATAAATATATATACATATTCACAAAAAAGAGGGTTCAAATACCCTATAAGAGGATGGTGATGCTCATTAGATACAATGAATACCCATTCACTACCCAATAAGAGGGGTCCACTCTTATAGTTGAGGACCCATGACAAGACTCTGAAGGATGGTTCCACTAAAGTAATTAGTAGAGGATCCACACCTAGTTCTGCCGGAGGGTTAAAATATATTATTCTAGGACACTTTTCATGTCTCCCCCGTAGGGTTCCACTCCTGTCTTCATTAGAGGAACCATGAAAATCCCAACAAGATTGTGCCACTCAAGAAGTTGCGGACCCATTCTCTGACATAATAAGTGAGTGCCACTTTTATTAATGGTCGAGGACCTATGACGTTACCAGTAGGATGGATACACTTTAAGAATAGATATTGGACTCATGCCCATCCTAGATATAGCGTTACACCATATAGATATGTATAGAACCAAATCCCTTTCCCAATATGAGGGTGTCACTGTAAAATTCTCTAGTGATCATGTGTGTTCACTAAAATTATGAAGAATATATTAATTAATAATAAATCCCCTGAAAATATTTATTCTTATCTCAATATACCCTATAAATAGCACCATCATGTTTTAAATAGAAAAACAGTCAGGATAGACTACTTGCAGGCCAAAATTCGTAGCTAAAAAAAAGGAGATATTAGAGGATGATGTTTCCTCAAAAGGGAACAAGGGGTACATAACAAGGTAGGGGACCCAATTGACTTGTGTTTCTATTCCATCACATATCCATTTATCTATAGGTACATATACCACATCCCATGTGACTATAAAAAGCATGAAGAGTGTCTACACATTACGTTCGTTCCATACAAGGTTTCATCCATGTCTTTGGATTTGACCATCTACTTTTCCACACGGTGTGTGGATATTTGTTCTCAAACCTTTGTAATCTCGGAGTATATTTCATGATTAAAAGAAATGATACACAACATGTGGGAATCCTACATGTAGGGTGATACATAAATTTTTTTGAAACCTTAATTGTTGTGACAAGGGCCGAACATGCCTTATGTTCTTTGCATTAAATGTTGTGTATTGAATTTTTTCATAGAAAGTTAGATTTGGTCTCTATAATCTAGATCTATTGTGTCCACCACCAAATCCAGACAGATAATTTCTTGAAATCAATGGTTGTATCTATATCATGTGATTTTTGACCCTTCAGTGGCAAGAAATCAGTTCTTGTGGCTACACTTGAAGTCCACATGAACCTCCTTGCAACATGAACATATTCCATTAACCATGATATATGACATAGATTTCAAAACAATGGATTGATGAACCATAACCTAAAAATCCTCTATTTCAGTTCTCAATGAAATTTCCTATTTGATGCACATGAAAGCATCATTAATCTGGGGGTCTGATCAGGCTCGGTCCCTCCAGAAAATGTTAAATCCAGGCCCCATTATCCAATGATTACTAATGGTATAAAATTTGGAGAGAAATGAAACAATAAATAATTCATTATCAAAATTTTTCAAGATTTATTTCACAATGATATTGATGTCAGGCTTCAAGGGTGAATAAATAATGAATAATCAATTAAACCTCATTAAATGGGCACTTGCAATTGTCCAAAGTTGCTGCAGATCAAAGAAATGAATTGACCATGGCCAGAAATTTATTCAAATGATGATGAATACAAATTTTTTTTGGTCATTCCTAGTTTTAGATCATTATTTGTTAAATAAAATTCTCTCCAATGAGGAGAAAACATTTCATTCATTAGACCTCGATCTTCTTGGATCTAGAGTCTCATCAACGTTGGGTCATGATTCACCAATATAAGGAAGAAGAACACCTCTTGATTCTCCCTCTGTTTATGCAGACAAACCAAGTGAATCATTATAAAAACAAAATTATAGATGAAATAATAATTTGCGTAATTTTATAAAAAAAATTATTTATTTATTTAACTAAACAATACTAACTGCGATCACTTTTATTCGAATGCCCCATGCCGACCCATTTTAGTGTGAGCCATGGGAAATACTAGAATTCCATACTCAAATTTGGATGTTTATCTGTGATCTAATATTAGATTTAAGGGTTATCTTGTTTTATTTAATAAATAGTGTTCGTGTATAAAAATATTTAGTATTTTTATAAAATAAATTTCAGGCACACCAGGTGTCAGGATCACATACCCTCTCATCTTCGGGCACATAAAATATTTGTAGAAATATTTTAAAGTCTTACATGGAACAACTTGGTGTGTAAATTATAATTTTAGAAATTTTCAACCATGTTCATTTTATTCTTGAATACCCATTCTAGACCTATGGGATTTACATCCAATGGAGGATCTACCAAAATCTAGACTTGGTTTTGATGAATGGGATCCATTGTATAGTCACTATATTATGGAAATGTGAAAATATCTCATCCACTTACTTCCCCTTTATAGGTTAAAGGATCATTATTATCAACTATGAATGTGTCAAAAACCTTATTTCCTAGAAATTCATATCATTATAGGTCTCTAACATCTATTGTACTACTATAATGTATTTATATCTCTATAACATCTTATTCCATGGGGACTTATAGATTTTATTTTCTATTCCAAATATTATATACCATTTGGACTAACATTATCAAGGTATATCTAAATCCCACAAACTATTTTTTATATGTTCTCCCTATTAAGGTATATAGTATATCTTGACACTATTATCATTTTATCTAAGGGGTCGTATATATCATCTCAAATTTTTTCATTAAGGTATCCTTTGATGGAAAAATTTGTGCCATAGGGTGCAAGTTCGTTACCTATGGGGGCCTTGATATATACCTCACGACCCTACAGATATATTTATCACATCATGGGTTTCATTTGACTCCAAAATTTTTATATAATACCTTCTCCCAATTTTTTTTAAACCATGTTTAGTTTTTTGATTTTTTTTCTATAATTTATATCCCCAAAAGGATAATGGAAGACTCAAACTACTCATTTTTTATCTCACAATGTATAAGAATGTGTTTATAAATATTTTTCTTACCTCATTCCACTGATGTGTATATGGAGGAGTGAGTTGAGATGGAATTCCAAACTTCCAAAATATCACATGAAGTATAGATTAAGATATTATCCTACATTTTTTAGTGGTGTTTCCTAATATTATTAGTAAAAAGGTTCTCAAATTCATTATTTTTCATTAATGATCAAAATGGAATCTGAATTAAACCTCATTATGTAATCATATAATTATCTACTAAAATCGTTATTAAAATTTATTATGTATGATTTCCCAACCCTATCATCAATAGGAAATAGTCCACAGACCACAGTATGAACTATTTCAAGAATATCCTTCCCCAATTCTTGATTTATAATAAATATATATTTTTTATTTTTAACATGTGTGACATAAAATATGTATTTTTATTTCAAAATTATAAATATATCCATCTTTGTGATATTTATTCAAATTTATTATTTACACGAAATTTCTTGTGAATTTCTAAATGGGCATGTTTGGAGTCATTTAATTTATTTTCATTATTGGTTTACATTATTTTATTTTGGAATACAACAAATCAAGTCTGTTTATTTAATGTTCCTTGATTGAAAAAATTCCATCCTTAAAATATACAGAATCTTTATTTATAATATTAGAAATAAAACTATCCATATCAAGGCGTGATATAGAAATATCTTTTTGGGAAACATATGGAATTTAACAACAGTCCCTTAAACCCATGATCATTCTCATTACAAACATAATGTGTAAATCCCTATTAGCCACGATATTATGTCTAGATCTATTGACAACTCGTAAATCTGCCACACTTCATCTATCTTCTAGAATCTATCAGTTTATGTATTTGAATACATATCTAAGAACTAAAAGTCGTATGTAATGAAGAATTGGTATAAATAGATAGATTGAACTTGAAAAAAAAAACATGATGCTTCCCATTGATTCATTTTTAGGGGTTAAATTTTTAACCAGGGGTCCTTCTTACAACAAGTTAAATAGATAAAATATTTATCTGTGATTTCAACATGATCTTCATCTTATTTAAAAGGTGTTGTGATGATGCATTAGGATTAGATCTCTTTTCCTAACATTTATTTTTCATTCAGCATAAGGATGGAAGGCTTTTCTTTTTGAATGTCATTATCAACCTAATTATACAGTTTAAGAAGATATGTGAGAGACTTATAAATATTTTTATTATTAAAATTAATAATAAAATTGGATATGATATAAGGGAGTGATGAAATAATTATATTTATGAATAGTCCTTCATGAAATTTGAACATAGAACCTCTAGAGGTTGGATTTACACAATGAATTTGACTACATGAGGCCAAACTAGATCACCATCGAAAAGCTTACTCTAATGAGTTACCTAGATATCTCGAACTATTCATATCTTGATCTTATATATTATAGACCACAAAGATGATGGATCATGCAGTAAAAATTCTTTTCTTAATGATACATTAAGATTTCACTAAACATATATAAAGTAATTAAACATTAAAAAAAGACCTTGTAACTCATGAATTTGTTATAGATTTCCAACTCTTCACCACTCTCATACTTAGTTTGTAAATTATGTAATGGGGATTTTAGAATGTAAGATTTCTATTCAAGGTGAAACAATACAAGAAGTCATTTGAACTATTCCTAGATGTTACTAATTTTATAGATATGAAATTTCTTTAATATTTATCACATTTATAATTTGGATGATGAAATTTCCATTAATCTATAATTATAAGAGAGAAAAATATGGGCACATCAAAAGATTAATATTTATATAAGTAATAATAAAATAAATTTTATTAATTATCACACTAATTTATCAAGACCCAATATCATATACCACTATACTCATAATACCTGGTGTCTTAGACATTATAGTGGAATGTGTCCATATGCCCTTATCATAACTCTATTAAGGTACAAATTGATTACTCTATTGAATTTAATTAGATAAGACATTGAGAAAATGATATTGTTGTTCCATGATCTATTGAGTGGACTCCTACTCTTGAATCCTGTACTCAAATTTAATTAAAACTTTCCGCTATGTAACATAAACTACATTAAGGGATTCTTCTCTTGATTTAAATTGGTTAATTAAACTAATCATTTATAAGAACTCTACGATAAAAATATGTTTCCCTATATGGGTTGGTCAAAAAATTAGTTCTATGGATTTCATTACATAACATATAGATTATGATTAGTATGACTTAACATTATGTTGAGGGATTTGTATATTTTTGCATAATAATATCTTCTCTTACCCTTTACCTGTATTTTTATGATTAGTGGATTTTACATAATTTCTTACCTATGTTTTGATACAAAAATTCACATAATTTAATTAGTAAAATTCCTAATTTTCATATTAGTTGATTTTTATGTGATTGTGATCCCACATCCATGAAAAATAATTCATATGAGATTAAATAAAAAATGCCCTATAATGAGCTTATCTAAAGGTTGATTTATTGTGTGGAAAATAAATCCACATATGACCTAAGTTAAAAATTATTGGGTTAGTTTGGGAATGTGTTAAAACATTATTCTTATCCACTTTTGTATCACACATGATGACACCATCTCAGTTCCATCATGAATCACCTTGAAGTATCATCATATACTCCATTAATTACCTGTATTTATAAATCACTTATTGGTGAGGGGAATAAAAGTACTTGTTAAGGGTAATTACATAAATAAAATTGGACACCCATGGACTACAAAATAAAAGAGGGAGGCATGAATCACTTTCCATCATATTTAATTTAATATTTATTAATTAGAAATCCATGAAATAAATTAAATTAATTAAAAATAATACATAAAAAGGTCTTGGTGATTCTCATGAATGGTCATACACATGAAACACATACATAAAATTACATTGTTTGAAATTCAATTCTACTCTTTCCTTACTATTAAGATAAACTCACATGAATTAATTAATTAATTAACTTATTAATTCAATTTTTCTTAATAACCATATAAATTTTATTATAGGTAATGTTAATTAAATTCATTATAAAAAATAAATAGCATTAAATATATTTAAAGATAATTTAAAAAAATTAATTTTGAATTCATCATAACTATTATTACATTGTGAAAGACAAATTATTCCAATTAGTGTAATAAGTCTTTAATGTTGAAATGAAATATTTTAACATAATTTAATTATTTCAATTACGATGAGAATTCACGACATGTAATATCGAGAAACACATCTTCTTCTCCATTTCTTATATATCAATGAAAAAACATAGTGCTTAGGCATGTATCTCAGCTGTACTACACAGAATGTACTATTTGGGTCATCATCGTGTATAATAATTGTCATGAATCCAAACAACATATTGAGTGAAACAATTTTTTTCAGATACAAGACTATACTACATATACTAACTAGCTACATAGAGTGTTTCTATCTAGTTGTGTTCCCATTTAAAATTACAAAGAAAAACTCATCATTTATTTCATACATGCGAATTAATATAATACACATAGTTTACACTTTCAACACTTCTTATGTTTCATTATGGTTTTAGGATGTTAGCCTTACAAATTGTTAAATCATGTAATTTACCACATAATTAGAAGGAATTTAACTATTAAAATATAACGACTATATGATATGTACAATATATACCCACCAGGTCATCTAAAAATTCATGTGGTATATTAGTTTGGTTTGTACAAGAAATGAAATAAATGCACAACATGTAATTACTGATTAGTGTTTCATGTTTCCCAGGATGCATCCAAAGATAGTGAACTTGGGCATATGTTGTGTACTTAATTTACATTCTATATAACCTTATCAACTGGATAAAAATAATTGACACTTCCAGATAGAATATCTAGTAATTCTTCATCCATTCATAGACTATTACGAAAATATGAACCATGAAAATAATTATTAAAATTTAGAAATAATATTAATTAAACATAGGATTAAAGAATGAATAATCTAAAATGAATGTCATAACCATTATTTAACCTATTCTTTTCACAATAAAATAAATAATTAATAATTTAAAACCTCACTACTATGATTCATTTTTATGGTTCTATTAACACTAGAAGTGAATTTGTGGGAGAATAACCATAAAGGGTTTGGCAGATTTGATGGATCATTCACCAATTGTGACAGATATAAACATCATGACCAATGAATTATTTCTATCTAATATTGACATCGAGTGTCCTAAAACCTAGATAGAGGATCTTATGAATCATATATTTTTATTTAATTTAATTTAGATCTAAAACGTTTACCTCATATTAAAAAATTCATTCGATGATGAGGATTTTGATCATATGAAAAAACTATATTTTTGAACCTCCATCATTTTTTTCATACTATTCATGTTTAGAATATATATAGTAATGATTCACACGTGCTCTATTGATATATGAATAGCACAAATGTAATTTTGTGTGCTATAGATAATGTTACATAGTCTTGTGTTTTTCATCACGATTAGATATAATTCCATCAGGCTTGAAGGATCCACTATTGTTCTTCTCTATCTTGATACAAGGAGAAGAAGAAACCAAGATAGAAATATGTTATGTGTAACTATTGTAAATTATCAATTAAAACTAATATATATATATATATATATATAACTCTTTTAAGAGTTTGGGTTTTGGTTAATTTAATCATTTATTTTGTAATGACCCTTAAATTTTTTTAAAAACATAATTTACATAATAAAAATAAAATATTATAATTATTTTATGGAATGTATTAACCAGAACAATGATAAATATTATTTTACCACCATGAAAATTAAAATTTATCTCTGATGATGATATTGGTTCACTAATCTTCCTCAACATTGATTAGATAATCAAATATATTTTCAATTATATATTTTATTCATAAATAAATAGTTTATTCCCAATATGGAAAGACATTATTTTCTAAATATTAAAAACATTGAATAAATATTCTATTCATAGTGTGGTGAATAAATATTTATTTATTTGAGTCATCAATATTGTTTGAATAAAATTATATATTATTCATGATAATAAAATTTATTATAGGAATTAAATTCAAGTAGCATTTAATGGTGATCAACATAAGAACTTTGTGCATGTCCCTTTATGATACATTATCATCATTGTTAGGTAGGCTTTCCTAAAGACCAATATTACTATCTATCAATGGGTAAGAAATCCAAGAGAAAGAACTTTATGTCGTAATGTCAAAAACCACATAAAAATGCTTACCATTTAATATAATCCCATTGGGAAGATGTCTCATCAAGTAGTTTTCACATATATGAAATCAACTTATATGGTTGATTTTTCATTCTCTGATTATCTTAAATAATCACATAATTGCACCATGGACATTGAATTTATGGTTAAGGTTCTATTCTAATTAAAGGGTTAAGTTATCAAAATCCATAATGATCAAATGAGAAAATCATTTCTTGATTTATCTATTAATAATATGTCATTCATGATAAACCCAATGTATAATACTTCCTAAGAACATAAAGTATATGATTTTTGTTGAGTAAGTCTTAGTGTTTGAGTAATGAAATGAATTGGTGATAAATATTAATATTTAAAGGCCATTACACATGATCATATATTGGAATATTCATTGACATAAGACAACGTGAATTTCTACTGGATGACCGATTTTCTTTATCACCCATCATTGAGATTACCAAGTGCGAAATTCAAGAGATGATGTCTCATCCACTTATGATTCATACATGAATGTTAATATACCATGAGTCCCATCGTAGACTATTATAAAAAATAGAACTATATATAATAATATTTTCATGACATTTCATGGTTCATGTCATAGTATAGAAATGTTTTGACTTTATCAATGCAATAGATACTCAAAGACATTATTACATTAATGTCATAAAGAATAATGAGCAATATGTAATAATAAGATTTATTAATATTTTGATATTTTAATATACATGTAATTCAGATAATAAATATTTGGTTCTGGAATATCAAATCCAACATTATATGGATTACAATATTGATAGTTTTCATTGATTCTTGTAGAGTAAAACATATGTTAAAGATGTTTTCTGACATGTACTTTTAATGTAATTCTAGCTAATGTTCAAATGGTATAGTGTCATTGTAATATATAAAACTTCCAATATAAATCATTAGTTTCACAAAAATAGGGAAAATTATGATGTTAAAAGTCTCCAATGTATTCTATAGAAACATTATTAGTGATATTATTAGAAATAACGAAAATAATTTTATTTTTTTAATTGTACATTTATCATTCCCAAAATTCGCAAGGAAACCCTCATCACATAGTTATATAATTATGATAAGTCTAATAATATGTCCCATATTATATGAAAAACTATAAATTATTGTTTTATAAGAATGGAAGAATCACTAATTCAAATCATTTGACCATAGACATTGTCTCCAAAATTAAGTTATTCTCTATACTATTTTTTATATTTTGGAATATTGAATTTTCTCTAGTCATATGTCAAGAACAAGAACTATTGAAGATACATTTATTTTGCATACTACTTTTCATACTATTATATTTAAAATATAATAATGTCATTTGTAACATAAATATCTTTCATCTGTTCATAGTAGAAAATAAAATTTTCAAAAATCACATCCACCCAAATTTTTTATACTAAAATGCTACTAGTTATTAAGAAATAAAATCTATATAAAAAATAAATGTTTACATTGTGTTTAATGCAAATATTTTTATAAGTTGCATACTCTTTTATATTTAGTGTAAAATTATGAACTCTTAGGTACACAATTTTTTTTAAAAAAATGTGATTGATCAAATATAAATATTATTCTGCTAAATGTATTATAACATTTTAATTCATTACCCATTTTCCAAAAAAACACTACTATAAGTAATATAATAATAGAATTTATTTTTACTATATAATTCAGATTTAATTTCAATTTACCACATTTAAATTGAGAATCTTATTCTGGTGAATGTAGAGAAAATTTTCTAGATAATTTTGAATTTATTTTCTTAGGTTTAATTAAAATTTCCTCTATAAAGTCATTGATAATTATCAACTTTTTATTTATGTTTTCCATAAGATTTAAAAATCTAACAGTTTTATCTAGAATAGTCACATTATCCTAAACATATGATCAATTTTAATTTTCATTACTCAATTGAACATATTCTTTATCATTTGATGAAGCGAAAGAATCATTATTAAAGATATAAGTAAATTTAGAATCAAATATTATTTATATTAAATTATTCTATAATTAATATATCCATGACACATTTCTAATCCTTTAGAATTTTTTTACAAAAACAAAATATCATTATAATATCACTTACTCTATCATCTGTTGAACTATCATAAGTAGCATCACCTTCACTGGAACTCTTTTTAACCCTACTAATTAAATGATTTTTAATTTTTTTTCATTATTATTCATTATTTTTGTATAATTGGGTGTAATATGACCTATAATATTACATTCATGGAAAATTACGTATGAATAATCTTTCTTATCATGTGCATCTTTGTTCTTTCAGATGAGTAGAAAAATTATTATTATTTCCAAAAATCTTATTAATTCCTATATCATGTTTTGAATGACCATTCTCACTACCATATGAACCAATTTAAGCTGAATGATTACATTTATATTTTGAAACAAGAGATTTAGAAACATCAGCATAAGAATTTAATGAACCAAAATTAGCTTTACTAGGAGTATAGAGAGAATCAAATATATTCATTATTTTTTAAGCATCTCTCTTAAATGCTAATTAATAATGATATAAGAACCAATCATGTCACATAGATATATCTTCATAATATTATTAGAGGCATCATTAATTATCATTTTTTATTACCACTCATTCAATATAATATAAATATAATTTTAAATATGATTATCTTATGTGAATTCTTTCTCACTCAATTATTATAAATTATTTAAAATAGTAATGAAAAATTGATACATTTGAATGTATATTTAACCAAGTATAAAATAAAAATAATGGTAATATTCTTCTAGTTTAGCTATTTATGTTTCTAGCACCTTATAAAATTGAAAACGAGTAACCTCTAAATTCTTATAGATTACATATACCATGTCTCTAGGTGGTATCTTACTATAGATATTTCTAATCATCAAACATAATAATATATTATAAACATTATGATTTTTCAATATTCTATATTTTATTCAGAAGAAAAATTAATAAATTATTTCTCCAGAAAATTATAATTTTTTCTCATAATGAGAAATGTATCAACACATATATCATTGATAAAATATTTTATGCATTAATTCCAATATCCATAATATGATCTATAAAATATATGTGGTTTTCCTAGATTTAAATCATCTTGTTTTACAATATATTTTACAACTATATTAAATACAATATAATATTTGTTCTTAAAAATTATTTGAGTGTAATATAAAAATGGGATTATTGATAATGAAGAAAAAAGTACATGAAAAAGATCAGATTTATGTGGAAATTTGTTTTGATAAATAATGTTGGTATTGATAAAAATGTGTTAACTCATGGAACCATGTATAAAAATGTTTTGATACTAATTTTCTCCCCAATTATGTTTCCATTGTCTCTTAAGAGGGTTATAATATGGAGAATGAATTGAAGTTAACATAAAACATAGAATTTTCCTAAACCTTCATGTGTTTATATTGATCAAAAAATTATATTTTAATAAAATAAAAACATTCAAAGTATGTTTGTAAAAAATTATTTATAAATTAATATGTTAAAAATATAATAAATAAGTAAATAGTAAATGAGAATAAAATTATTAATACAATTCACTAATTATTGATTTTTTTAGAAAACTCTAAAATGGGATATTATGAAGCAATATTTCCCAAACCTTATATATTAAAGAAGTCTATAATCCAAAATTTATGTGTCCTAAATTATATAAATATTGACTGGTCTATCTTCACATCAATGAAAACCCTAAACATAAACCCATTGTTACTTTATCTAACATTAAACTATTATAATACCTTGATCTAAATGACAAAATTATTGGTCTTCATATTAGTATATGACATCAACATGAAGGTCGATTTCTTTCTTTTCACAACAGATGTTTTTTCTTCCTTATCAAAATATATTAATATCCGTGAAAATTAATAGAAATATTACAAGAAAAAAATTAATGTATTTTACAACTAAAACCTCATATAATAGTATCTTTCAACTAAAAACTATGAAGGAAAACTTACACTGATTTCATGAACACTGTACAAAGCAAGCTATTATACAATTGTAACATAAAAAGTAACCATCAAAGCATCATGTAACATTTTTTTTCTTCTCAACAGAGATGTGGATGTATATAATGAGTTAATTTTAACTATATCTAATATTTTAAGTTTTAATTCCATGAGATCATTTATAACTATATTGAATCCATCATCATTAACTATCGATTAACTTAGATCAACTCATCATCATTTGATTGAGTCACTGAAGCACAAATATAGTTCTCATAAATCCAATAAATATATTTTACCATGTAACTTTAGATCAATATATTTTTATAATAAAATCATTAGAATATCACTATTTAGAAATTCAGTTCAATGCACTAGAGAAAAGTGAAAATAGGTTTCATGTTAAATCAAATTCATATGAATGGTATTTATATTTTAGAAAAATTTATTATAACTCACTTACTCAATAGAGGTTTCTAATAATCTATCTGTACTCAATGATATTTACATCAATTAAAGAATTTATTTTTCACAGAAAAAAAAACATACATTTTTTATGTCATCATTCTTTCATCATAGATTTTATTCTGAAAATACAATTTTATGTACTGAAATTTCTTTATTTCTTCATTGAGATAAATTTCACGTGATGGATTATTTTGTATTTTATCAAGCTCTCCATGCATCTGTTTTATCTAATTCATAATATAGCATCCTAATCAAGAGAAAAAGTATTTAATAATGAAAATAATGTGCCTTGGAGAAGGTACATCCATATATTTGTATTTAGGATATATTTTTTGTTCACTATAAATGTTCCAATCATATATTTTAGATTTCCCTATTTCTCTCTAATATTCCCCAGACCCGTAAACCTAAATCTTGTCCTAAAAACATATTATTTTCAAAAAAACCATTCTAATAACTGGACAGAAAATATTTATCCATTCAATACTATAATTTCAACCACAAAAATATGGTCACCTAGAGAGAAAATACCATTTAGAATTAACATATTATAAAAATTAGAAAAAAAATTAACAAAAAAACTCATATCTATCAGATCGAAGTTTATTTTCCCACTATATAAAGGATATCTTCTTTCATAATACAATCAAAATATCTCCCATAATCTTATTGACATTATTTATCCTTCCACTTATATATTACACAATATCATTCTCCAAAACCCTTAGAAAATGAATCATAAGAATGGGTGAGATAAAATTCTCAATAATTTTAAATATAAACATTCATAAGAAAATATCATAAGATATTTATGAGGATTATATATGATTGAGAACATAATCAATGTGAAAGGCCAAAACATAAGATAATCATAAATAAAAAATGGATCTTATACCATGATTCATAATATTAATCTGTTTTATAACATAATACGTGTGTTATAATAGAATAATCAACCATTAACCATAAGAGTATAATATAAGTATATGAATATGGAACAATGGTGGGTCATAAACATAACCATATGAAATATTTTACTTCGTTAATGATCACTTCCATGGACATAATCACATAGTGGATAGATTCCCATAGTGGATTTGGAATCCCCCAATCATTTTAAACATTTAGTTGGAAGATTCCGATAGTTGATTGGGAACACACCCAATTCTCTTTAATCCTTTAATGGAAAGCATACCATAGCCGATTCTTCTAACTAAATGGAACCAATTATATTATTTCATGTGTTATAATTCATTACCAAATTATTTTGAAACATATTAAAATTTTTCCATCCCCCCCACAAAAATAAATCCATGAAAACGTGTGCCACAAGACTAAAAAAACATAATAACACCGAAAACACTAAACTAACTTATGAAAAGGAACATTTTCATGAAAAATAATATGAAATATAATAATATTTCATCCATATAATGAATGATTATGGTTCCATTAGATCATATCCCTAGCGAATCATAATAAATAGTGAAGTATATTGGCATAAAAAATTAACATTTATAAAATCATTATAAATTTACGTCGATAAATAAAAAATTAATTTTTTTGACAAAATTTAAAGAAACAAAAATTCATTGAATAGTGGGAATATTATTTTATTGAAAACCCATGGAATGAAAGAAATAATTACTAATAATTAATAATGAAAACAACTACAGAAAAAGGATTTCAAGGTGTATATGTTTAAAAATCAATATTTTCAATCCTTTATTATTAATTTCAAAAATGTTCCATGTAGAACACATTAAGAACAATAATTTTAGAACTTTTAAAATAATTTCAATGTGATTTGAATAAAAATAATATATTCATTGATGTATTGAAAATAATATTTTTAAAAAAATAATGTGAATATATTTATAGAAGTAAAATAGTAATGTAAAGGTCTTCAAAAACTAAAAAGTTTGTATTTTAGAGAAAACCCTAATAAGTAGCCTTAAAAATTGAATAGAATAACAAAATGATATAATATTTTTTTGAGTAATAAAATATTCCATATAGGGGAATATAGATTCATTTTAAAAATATTGATCATAATAAATTCAATAATGTGTACAATATAAAGAATGTATCATGTAATTGAAATTGAAACCATGAAAACCCTATGAATTTCATAATTTTAAATTAAAATCATATCCAATTATAAATATAATTATGAACTATAGCTTCCTTTAATTTAATTTAAAATATGATGAACCACACACATGGGTAGAAAATAAACCAAAAAAATGAAACAAATTCTTAATATAATTTATATCTTAAAAGATGAAAATTGAGATGAAAAATCATGATTAAGATATGTATAGTCCAAGAAACAATTAGTTGATACAAAGAGATTGGGTGAATAAATGGTTCACTCATTTAAAAAAGTATCATTAACTATATTCTCCTAACCTTGTAATGTTTCTTAGTCCTATAAAATATAAATCACATATTCACCTCATATGATGTAAATTATAAAGAGGGAAGAAAATATTTAAAAGGTTCGACTGAAATGCATACAGATTTCCATGTTTTTTACACACCCAAAATATATTATCCACTATCTTTAACAAAATATTTATGAAACTAAATCAACTATTCTCTATCAGATTCATGATTTTATAGGATGGAACAACAATACTTCAACAATGAATAACCAACAAAGAAATACTTCTAGAAATATCTTCGTGAAGTATTTTCCTCTTGTTAATAATTCTACTCCATGTGATGATGGATATATATATCTTCATGTGTATAAATTAATCGAGATATTTTAAAACATATTTCTATTACTCATATTTTCACAAAATATTTAGTTATTTTTTCCTTCAATATTAGAAAGCTTAGGCACAACCGTTTCATTTTTTCCATGGGCTCTTGGATTCAAAAGATCTATTTCCACATTAAATAATGGTGTATCAAATTATTTCATGAGTCTTGAATTTTAAAACATTTTAAATCTTCATGAAAATATATAAAACTATTTATCACAATATATTTTATTTAATATTTCATTAAAATACTATATTTAAGTACCCTAGAGTCATATGAATTATTTCAAAAATGAATATATGTATGGTGTTGAGTTTTATGTTTACTCATTTTAAATACCTATTTGTATATGTACATTATTGATGTAACTCTTTTGAAATACCAAAAGGTATCATGATTTCATTATTTTTTTACGCAAGAAAATATCATTCCATGTTATGTTATTTACATTTTAAATACCCAAATACTTCATGTTCTCATTATTATTTATGCAATTATCCATCTCTATGGCCCAAAATCCTTACACGTGTCTCATTTAATATTTCATTACATATCCACCTACATATCCATGTCTATGATATATGTATATATATATATAATCTAAGTGGAATCCAGAAATCTCTTTACATTATTCGTACATGGATACCACCGTATAACAATTACCTATATGGAGAAGATAAGAAACTCTTATGGTGTAGTGCATCTAACATGGTGAAGCAACTTATCATTTTCAAGCACCTCAATCCACATACAAAATACTGGTGAAATATAATATAATACAGTGTATCAACACTATACATTGAATTACATACCTCAATTGAATTTTGAATTTCCACAATGAATAGTAAATCTATGGCATAGAATTCTCTTTATCCGTGGTGATTTTAAAACCTTAGGATCATCTGTATGGAGTATGTAAAATTATGGGAAAAACCCTTGAAGATTACACCTAATATAATTATCCTTACCTAGTATAACCATACACAAGTAAGAGTAAATCTTCTTTAAATTGGAAAATTTATATCTTACCATTACACAAGTCCTGTAGTTACCTTTATAGCAAAACAAAAACACATATATAATACCCTTACACATTTACGCTGGATATGGTAGCTGTCTGAAGTACCCTCTCAAAATCTCATAACCATTACATAGGGATTGAATACCCTAACACAACTCTTGGATCAATCGAACTTCCTTTTCATAACACAAATTACCACCTTTTCATAATGCATGAATACCCATATGCGACAAATTATCAACTAGTTATCATTAAGTGGACTCATGGATACAATTACTTAATCTTAAATGTACCCATATGCATCTCCCAAATTCATTATAACCATTAATAGGTAATGATATACATTTAAAATGCAGATATAAAGTAATTATTACCCATACACATCTCACCCCATTGTCTCAAAATCATGAAGGGAATTTCAAAACCACTCATGATGTCTTCTAGTATACATAAAATTATCTTCAATCCAGAACATCGTTATGTTTTCATGGAATTCTTGATAATGGAGTAATTATTATGTAATATCACATTTTATGGTATTATACATATTTATTAATTATTACAAATAATTTACATTTTCATGTCCTTCTTCTCAATTAATAATTAAGAAAAACAAATAATACTTTTCATGTCCTTAAACCAATTGGTTTTGAAAAAAAAATTTAATGTATTCAATTTTTGGGAAAATATTTTGTATGATATAAAACATTATTGACACAAGTAATTGAACTTAATACTGATTAAACACTAATCATAATTACAAGGATAGTTACTAATTTATGAAATCTAATTCCATTAAATGAAAACATAAAAAATCCCCAAGAATAATCATTTCACATATTGACTCAGTGAAAAAAATGTAACACATTAGACCAAAAATTTACTCATTTTTTTTAATACCTTTTCACATTATAAATATAAATATGTGTTCCCAAATAGTTTATCTACATTATTTATAACAAAATAAACATTATAAGTGGAGATATTTACATCTCATCTGTCTTCTAAAACAAACTTATTTTTTTTTAATGCAAGGGATAATATCACATGATAAATAGAAATGAGCCTTTATTTAGTCAACATTAAATCTATGTGGGATAAAATGGTGTTGAAACCAAGAGATATATAACCAATGTTATCAAAGCTATCAATAAAATTCTTACATGTATTAAAATGCTCATCAATTCTCAATTCATATTCAATGGAATGAAAATAGTCATATTTATTAATGAAATGGAAAATAATACATACACTTAAATAAAAAACTTAATAATGTTTAGCTTTCCAAGTATAACACCCTCTTTGTATCATATTTTAATCAAAAAAAAATTCTCTTAGTAAATATGTTTAATAAAATTATGAATAATGGATTATAGAGTAGTTGTAAAATCACAATCTCTATTATTACTATGATATCTTAAAAATTATAGATTCATATGAAAATGATTTAGAAACAACCTTTCTCAACTCATCTCCACCTCAAAAGGATTACACATTTCCTTTCCTTCATTGAAGATGTGAAATGATATGAGAATTGATTTCTTCATGTTGTCCTACTAATGGTATCCTCAAACATCTCATGTAATTCCCTATATGTTAGCTTAATAATACAAAAAAATAATATGGAATAAGGAAAGAAATCATTGTCCGTATAGAAGACACACTCTTGTTGAGAATTTATTCTCAACCATTCTTTATTATTTATTTTAGACTCATAGTTGGTTATTCTTTAATTATTTTCCTTAGAGGCCAAGGTAGCTCTTTCAATTGACTATTGGTTCAATATTCTAATATATTCCTCTTAGGAGGCTAGAATAGTCATGAAACATTTTGATTCATGCCTAATTTTTTATCATCATTCCATTTTATATTGATTTTTTATCTCCTTTAATAATCTTATCTCCCTCATATATCTTGAACCTTTCAGGAATATGACATATTTTACCAACAATAATAATTTGTATGAGAATACCATCTTTGAAACAAGAAGTAACTTATAAAATTTTATCTTCTTGACTCGTTGTAGATCTATCCAAAATTTTATTATAGTTGTTCATATGTATAATATGTATTATTTTTCTTAGGATGAGGTGGTTTCCATAGAATAATCTTCTATTCCACAAATTTTAATGATTTATGATTTATCAAATCCTCCATTTTTTTACATGTTATATTGGGTGTAATAATATTATTTTAAAATTTATTCATTTTAATTTACTTTATCATCCACCATTATTAGAATATTTTACCTTGATCTTAATAGATTTACTGAAATCTTCTCTTTGATTTTATAATTCACGTTGAACTCTATTACATGTATCATGTGTTAAAAGCAAGTCTTCTTCATTAATAGTTGTATTCCCATCAAGATCACATATAATCTTATCTTTTTTATATATTTTAATTAGATATTATTAATCTAGATAACATAATCTTCTTACTTCTTGACTATCTCGTCCTTCTCTTCATCAAAAATTACTATTTACTGCAAAATTTTGTTCAGATGATAATTTATTGTTTTCTTGGATCGATTTTTTTATTTCATTAATTATCTATATAATATTTTAAAAATAAGGTTCTAATTACATTTAAGTTTCTATTGATGATCTTTCCATTATCATCACCCTTATTCACTACTTGATAAATAAAATCCTTTAACAATATGTGAAAAGTTATTGAATTCATTATTTAAATCACTAGTTGAATCATCCTTCCTTCTCCAAAACACAATTATTCTTCTTTCAAAAGAAGAATTCATATTATCCCTATCCCCTTTATTCATGTGGGGGTTCTCCTCGTCTGAATTAGATTCTTTGACTAGATTTATTGGGAAATATTTTGGAATATGGCCATTATTATCAAATTTAAAAAATACATACAATTCATTACTCTTTCCATAATAATTCTACTTCATGAATTTTTTTAGTGGATCTTCCATAATATTGACTTCACCCTCTACATATTCCTCAATTTATAAGTCACACAATTCCAAAATATATTTTTATTCATTAAAATATACTTTTCTGAAATTCTCAAAGGATATCTAAAAGTTTTGTTTATTCTGGAAGGCTATAGCATTTTTCATTTTTTCTACAATTCTTATATTATACCCATCATCTATAGTAAAATATTTTGTATCTTTGTGGGATGATTTTTTAGATCAATACTATATTGTAAATTAATCAACATTATTTTATCAATATTGTAATTATAATGATTTATAAAAAATCCATGTATATCTCACACAATCCCATTTAATACTATGAAATAATAGTCAATAATTTCATAATAATTAATTTTTATTAATAATTATACTTCTCTATATATATATTTTAGAATACATAAATTTTATGTTTCCTTTATAACTAATCCTCAATTTATTATATATTTAATTATTATTTTTATGACCTATAAAATTGGTGAAATAATTTCCCAGTAGAGACATCAAAATATCATTTTTTTCAATTCCATATCCATATTCCTCTATATAGCCCAGATTTATAGAGGAATACACACTTATGGGTTAAAAACTAACTAAAATAGTTTATATATATTCATGTAAAAGATAAAGGTGTAATTAAAACACTATTTCCCTCTAGTGGTTGTAATTTGTGTTGTTGAAAATATTAACCCCTTAGTTGCTAACAAATTTTATAGTCTTTATTATAAATTAATTTTTTTTTATTTAGAGGGAACTTCACTCTGATATCAATTGGATATTCCAATGATTTTCTAGGTTCCACTAATATGGGGAGTGAATTAGTGGTACACTCATTTTAAAAATACTCATTCAATAAAACCCCTTTAACTTTTAAAGGTTCTAAATCCACTCAAACATAACTCAATCAATAAACTTATATACATTAGAATTTAAAGTGATCATGTTTGATTTATTATTTTTTTGGATGAAATCCCTATTCATTTCTATGTTGGTTATACCCCCCCCCCATATGCATTCTCCACTATCTTGAATAAAATAAATAAAACCAAAAAATCTATGTGCCCTTTAAACTTCAAGATTCCACTAGATTGAACTACAACAATTCAACAAATATGATATAATAAAGAATGGATTCTATAATGATCATGGTCATATATTCAAATATTGATGATAATCCTTCTCTATGAGCAGATGATTAAGAAGATCTTAATGTTTATTCATTCTTCATGATCGTCAAGAACATCTTATTTTTTGTGATACTCTTATAGAATCTTCAGGGATTTAGTCCATTAATATTTCAATACCAGGCTTAGAATATTATTTGATTTCAAAATATCCAATATTAAAACACTTTCTTCATGAAAAAATATCATATCAACATCTATGTTGAGTCTTCAAAGGATCAACTACATCAATTTTAATGAAAATATTTTGAAAATACATCTCATTTAATTTCTCATCCAAATCCATAATTTAATACCCTTATGGAAGGGGAATTCCTTTCAAATATGAATACCTCAAATGTACTAGTATTATATTTCGACACATTCAATATATGATCATCTATGGATATTTCTCATGAATCTCATTTGAAATACTATTTTTTTTAGTATTACTTCATTGTTAAAATGAAATAATTTCATTAGAGGAAATATTTCCATCATTTTAAATACCCAAAATATTCAGGTTCTCAACATTATTCTTGTGGATAATCATATTCATGGATCAAAAGGCATACAATATTCACAATAAAAATGAAAACTCAAATTAGGATTCATCCCATACTTCATGTGATATTGAAGTACCTATTATCTCAACAGAATTCTCAAATTATGCTACTATTTTCATACATAGATAATACGACACAACCATTACCTCTATGGTGTTGCAAAAAAAACTCTCACTACATAAAGTATTTACCATATTTCAACACCCTTGAATTTTGTTGAACAAAAAAAGTCAGTAGTATTATTTCATAACAAAATCACCGTTTTATATTTACATTATTCAAAATACCTTTATTTAGTACCCTTACACAACTTGTTTAGATTTAAATCACAACTGATACCCCAAAAACGTACCCTCAAACAATTTTATTACATTTAAATAGTGATAAATTAACCATACACAACTCAAAGATTTCTCAACATCACATTATATAGAATATAATATTACCCTTACTAAAGTTATGAATACCCTTCCTTAGTGTATTATAAACTCGGTTCACTGACATAACAACAAAATTACTTATACACAAGATTCAATGTACACTTACACATCGTAAAATTATTGTGTATCCATTTTTAGGTAATGACATTACTTTATGAAACTGGTAAAATAGTGATGATTGCCCTTATACATCAAGACACGTTTTCTAATCATCATCATGTTTCCTTCATAATCACTTCTGAGGCCTTTCGTCTTACTACATATATTATTTCATTCAAACCCATTTCTTTTTATTTTCAAACAAGACACTTTTGGGTTAGTGGGAACCTCAAAATTACCATTTTAGGGACTTATTCTCAATTAATCAAGAGGAAAAATAAATAAAATACTACATGGATTTAAACAAATTCCTTATGAAAATAAATATTTCCATAGTCTTCTATTAATGAAATTATTGTGTCATTTTTAAAAATCAATTGACATAGGTCATTGAATGTATGTCATGTTAAACATCCATCATAATAAAAAGTATAATGTATCAATAATGACATTATATTAAATTAAATGAATCCATAAAAATTCTACAAAAATCATCACTTCACATATTTCCTCATTAATAATAAATGCAACACTTGTCATCAACACTTTCATATATATTTAGGTAAAAATCATTCAATGTTGGGATTATGGTAACAAATTTATATTATAATTGTAAAAGATTAAATAAAAAAACAATAAAAGGTTATAACATACATAATATTAAAATAATAATTTCAATGGATATGATATATAATCCAATAAAAATAAATATATTTAAGAATCCTCTAACCTCTTACATCCTCTTAGTTAGATGGGATCTAAGATAATGTATAAAATATCTTGATTTATTAAAAATATATTTCATCTCAATATAAATATTTAACATACTATAAATAATCTTTAATATATAATTCATTTAGAAGAAAATTATTTTGTGTGATATCATATTCAACATGAGACATCGAGCTTAAACAACCCAAGAAATATATAGCTTTTATATCCTAATAGTTAAATTACATTGTATTAATAATATTATTTACCTTATGAAAAAAATAAACACACCCAAACACATATAAATATATATAAATTTTCAAATAAATATAAATTATCAATTATTTTTTATAACGAATCCACAAATTTTGAGTTATTTTGTTTTATTTTTAAAAAATATTCTTTCCTGAAAATAGATTTTTATTTCATATTTGGAAAAAAAAATATTATATTTAATTTTTGAAGACATTATAAAATTTATTGGATAATTTTAAAATAAATTATAAAAAACAATATAATATAATTATCCTATGGTAAAATTTTGATATTTTTTGGAAAATATTATTTTTTCACTTAATTGTTAAAAATAACGATTTTTTTAAAATGATCAATTATTTTCTATAAATAATGTAATTTAAAATTGAAATTAAGTTTTTTAATTTGATTTAAATTAATATATGTATTATTTATTTTTGTATAATCTTTTAAATTAAATTTCCTCGACATTATATTTGAATTTAGTATATGTTTATTACATGGTTTAAAAAAGAGATTTTTCATAAAGCTGTTTTAAAATGAAAAATGATTCTCCTTTTTAATTAAAAATCAAAAATACAAATGAGTAATTATATATATTAAATTTATATATAATATATCAATAATTATTATTTTTTATACAATCAATTTTTATTTTTATTCATATAGTTAAAATAAAATCATCATTTTTCTTTGATTAAACACTTCGTGAAAACACATATTTTCAACGCATCTGTGGTTATAATTTAAAACTAAAATTTTCCAAATTAGTGAATTTTATTTATTTAAATATATTATATAATTGTAATTTTAAAATTTTATAGTAAATTACATGGTCAAAAAAATATTTTGACTATAATAAATTGTAAAAAATTTAAATATTAATTACAATGGTCGACATGAAAACAGGTTTACCAGGTGTGAAACTAAAATGATATAGGTTAAAATAAAAATTAACCTTATATTAAATATATTGGATGTATATATTTATACATTATAATATATAATTATCAATAGTGGTCCATTTTGGATCCTTTTTTCATGTGAAAACTTAGATACACATTTTAATTACAAAAATTTCACTTACCTCACTTCTAAATTTCCACCCATCCCCTATCCTATTAATAACATTAAATCCATTTTCATTAGAAAGGAACTACCTAAATAAATTTATAAATTCCACAAAAATTACCCAGAGAACTTATTTTTATTAAAAACAATTCTATGATGGTTTTTTGTGCATAACTAAGGAGGTTTCTAGAAGAAGAGCTATGAACTTTAATCATGAGTTTTTCTTTTATTTATTCATCATTCTCCTCAAAATAATCATAAATTAGTATGATATATGAACAACAATATATATCATATAGTTATATTTTTTATTTCAATGTAATAACCTATGTTAATCTCATATTCCATCAAATTGGATATGAACTCATCATTTCTACGTATGGCTGACTACCACCTCATGAACAAATGTAATTGATTTTCCAAAATCACTTATCACTAAATATTATAATTTTGTATTTAAACTATATATATTATATATTTTTATCATATTTTTATTTTTATTTTTATTATATCACATATATACTCTTACTTTATATTACATATGGGTTACGATAGGGATGCTCATCTGTATGGTGGACTAGCACATGGGGAAGCGTTGTGATTTGTTTTTCACTAACTCATTATATGAAAGGTAATAAATATAAATTTATTTAGTATATGTGATAAAAATGAAATAATTTTGATATTAATGACAATTTAATTATTCATAAAAGATCATATATAATTTTATTTATTACCCTGAAAAATGATAATGTTATACATAGGTATGTGTGGACTATCACTTCTATGAAGCGATGTGACTGTTTTTTACTCACCGAAAAATTATATTTTATAATACCCATTGTCTCCATGATTTTGACATAAATCATTTTTTATAACCGTTTTCTTGGTTTATTATAGAAGAATAGTGAATTATTGAATATGATAAATTTTTCAAGATTATTATTCTAGATACTTTGAAATAGTGACATAACTTACCAAGATAAACACACCAAATCAATTTTAAAACAACGAACTGAATGTCCTCTAAACACTTTATATAGACATAAATTATTAGGTATTTAAATATTTCACTAAAATAAATAAAATAAAATTTTTATTTATAAGGTATTAAAACTATATATTTATCTTATTAAATAAAATTATAAATATTAGTTTATTATACAGGTGGTTTGAACACGTATAATGAATGTCAGACCAACGGTATGGGTTTTTTATCTTACTTTTTCTTCTACGATACACATTCAACATTCACCAATTATTTTTATTATTTGGTGTATGTAATACCCCTTAATATATTTTATTATTCTATTAATGGTACATATTTTTATATATAAATCTATATGAGGTTCTCACATTTTTGAGGTTTTGATCCACAAATTACCAAAACCACAATAGATATCATCTCAATTTACATTAATTGAGGAATAAGTTATTGTTATCAACCAAATATAATTAATATGGTATATATATAACCACATATATATATACAATTAGTCTTCCTTCAAACTTAGTTGTATTTTGAGTTATATTTTTTATTATTTCATCAAATGTGATTAGACTTGAAATCCACCAAGGGGTGAAGAATTTCAAAACACAATTTCTTTCAAATAAGTTATATTACATCTTAATTGTCTTTTATATTCTTACATTATGAGTATATTTACACATTATAAATTAATATTTTATATTCAATTATTTATTTGTATATAAATTTGATACGAATAATGGATTTATTTATTAATACTCAAATATAATAATACGATACTTGTAAGGGTTAATAATCTCATTTTATTTTTCATTGAGACGTATTTTGAAGATATTAAACTATATTCATTTGTGAGGTGTATATACTACCCTTTTGAATGATTTTATCATAAATATCCACATTTATATTATATTAAAATTATTTTTTGATGTTATTCATTCCTGGGGAATATGATTGTATAGTTACCATAGTTGATAGTGTTTATGTTATAGTCTCATTTATTTTGAAATTATGTATGTTAAAGGTTCCATTAGAGGAAATAATATGACTTTAAAATATTAAACCACATCTATTTTTATTAACGGGTTAATTAAGTGGTTAACATTATTTATTTACATTTACTCCATTATTTAATAAATAAATATCATGATATTCATTTGTAAGTGATACTGATATTTTATTTTCTTATAGATTAGGAATATTTATCTTCCATATACATTTTTTCTAAAATTATTTCAAAAATTATTCTATTAAAATTAATCATCACCTAAATCTAATTTTCATTATCTTTTATCTTCATTTAAATGTTTTTAAAAGAAAATTTCTTAAAATTTTCAATATCTGTAACATTTTACTCCCATTTTATAAATTTATGAAAACTATGTTTACTTTTAACATTTGTGATATGAAGGGATTTCCCAACATTAGGTCCATTATTTTCCTTTATATATTTCTATGGTTATTTTCATGAAAAAAAATTTCATATTTTTTTTTAATTTTCATTAAAATTTATTTTCAAACAGAAAAGGTTATTTTCCTCAATATTTTTTATATTTATAATTTAATGGTACATTCATTCAATAACACAAATAACCCTTAATGTTATATACACTCCACTGTAGATATGTGGTATTGATTCCACCATATTTCTTTCTATAGATTGATTATTATTTATCCAAAGAGATTCAATTTGAACCCATTTCTTTTACACAAGTTAAATAATTATTAATTTTTATTTGTTTGGAACCCATTTTTTATATGGGTTTTTCTTGTTTCAACATGATTATTTCTGAACCCATAGCTTTTCCCTATGTTAATCATTTTTTGAAAGAATAAAGATTATTTCAATGTGTCCATGTTTACATGAATTCCCTATGTATTTTATTCATGATATGGTTCATGGAAGTTTTTTATAATCATAAGTAGATTTGTTTAAATTTAAAGATGGGTGGCTATGTAATTAGAATAATATGGGTGGTCCCATTATCAAACAAGGAATGGTGGTTATTTCATAAAATAGGGATGGGTGGGTCTATGATTACCCTTCATAGAATAGGGAATTTTGGATATGGAAGTCAACTATACTTGTTATTCTATTTGTATGAATTATAAATAGATCATTTTTTAAGATACTAATTCATTTAGTTATTATTTATATGGTTTAAAAATATTACCATTGATCATGATTCATATCATGTAGAAAATGATTATTGATTTTGATGACAATTAACATTGATAAATCCCTATTTCATTTTTTAATTTTTGATGATCCAGGTATTGATTTGCATGGGTATTACTATAATATTATATTGTACTTTGATTATGTCATCATACCACTATTCCTTTTATATTCTCAATGATGACATTTAATTTTTAATGATTATTCTTTCCATTAATGAGAATTTCTTCTTAACCATATTTTGTTAATTTTTTCCAAGGTTGTCCAGAATGATATTGAATGACTTGTTTCTAGAAGGGATTCATAGGGATGATGTTGAAAACATAATCTGTAATAATAAAATATGGATTAAGTGGAAGAAATGAATATATAAATACTTGGGTATTGTTTATATATGATTTTTTCTTAATACTCTAAAACACTAAAACTAAATGGTCCTTGGGTATAAAAGCAATACAATATATCCATTGGATGTTGTTTGTTTTCGAGGGAGAAATGTTTTTGTTTATCATTAGTATCAATGATAGAAATGTAATAATTATGATTCTAGAATCAGATCTAGTAGTGTGGGTAGGGGAAGTTATAGTTGGTTTATTTTCAAGGCTTACATAACAATAGTGGTTCATATTTTTTCATGTGAAGTTATCTTAATATTTATCGAATCCATTATAGGTAGATAATATTAATTATGATCACAAATTAAAAATACTTATACACTACTTCTTTGGTTGTGAATGATGGTATCTTAAATTGATTAATGATATTTTAGGATGTTTTTTATTCGGTTAAAGTATATATAAGGATTTCGTATAACTTGAAGCATTACATTACATATTGCGGAAAAATTTAATATTATTGATAGATTTTTTGGGTTTACAGGAAATTTTATATTGTGGAAATTATAGGACAGAAATTTTTATCATATTTAAAACTGTTTTATTAAAAATTGATTTGGTGACAACATGATTAATATAGTTTAATGAGAAGATAATTTTTTGGTCATATAAGCTGAAATTTTTTATATAACATTTCATGTTGAAAATTATTTAATGATGATGTTATTGGGATCATTTAGGATATAGAGTTATTTATTTATGGACGTTTTCATTATAAATTTGTAGATTAATGGATTATGTCATTGTATAAAGGTTTGTTCAGTTTGAGATGATTCTTACCATATTCTAACCATTTTGGTTTTTGATAATTTATTAATATTGGTTGAATATCATAAGTATCCTAATTATGGTTATGTGGCCCTTTAAAATAAGATTTTAATGCTCTATGAATGAAAAATATCATCTTCAATATTCATCCTTCAGAGAAAAAGAAGAGATTTTTGTAGAAATTGATTAGTGGATGAAATTATAATCATCATGTTTTTATATTTACTTATTCTCATTATAGATATAGAAATTTAATTCCTGAAATTTTTTAAATATAAATTGAAATAAATTTATTTCCAATTGTCATAATTTATCTTAATTTTAATTACAATTTTCATACCACTTTAGATTTTTGATTTTGTGGGTGTGGATTTTCTATTGATTATTCACAATATTATGATCACTGATCTCTATCACTTAGCATCATTATTCAGACCTTGTTATTTTTTCAAAGTCCAAATAATCACATTCCACCTATACAATATTTTCTAGATACCTAATATGTGTTATCCCATATGAACCTCATACTTCCTATTCATTATTATCAAGTGGGTGTTTTGTAAACCCTATTTACAATGTAGGTTTCCAAAATAGGTAATTAATAAAATTTAAAACCATTAATTTTTTATAAAAATTAATAATTACATGGATTTATTTTATTGTAATGGAGCATGATGTAACACCCTATGATTTTAAAATAAGATCATTGTGTTCAATAGCATATTCAACAAGAAAAATCTAGCTTAAATGACCTATGAAATATATAACTATTTTTACATAGCCTATAAATTGTCTTCATGTATACAAATAAATATATTATGATATACATATAAATTTCCTACACAATACAAATTATTGGTAAATTCTTATTAATTAATCCATTATATTTTAGCAAATTACTTTTATTCATAATAAATATGTTTTCTTCAAAGTTTTTATTTCTTATCGTGAGAAAGTATTATAATTATTTACTGAAATTTTAAAAAAACATATATGATAAAATATATTTCATTTTTTAAATCATAATTAAAAAATTAACATAGAGTGATATTTTGGTAGATTTAGTCAAATATTGATATTTCAGTGATGAGTGAAAATTTCATTTTTTAAAAAATAATCATTACTTTTCAATAAATAGTATATTTTAATAGTCCCACTATTTTTTGAATATTATTTAATTTAACATTATTATTAAATATTATCATTTCATCCCCTTAATTACATATGAATCATCATTAATTTGTATTTAATAATAGTATATTTTTTCTTTAAAAACTGGATTTTTATGAAACAAATTTATATGTGCATATTGTATCCCCTTTTTAATTAATTTCAAAAAATATAATAAGTATTAATTTAAAATAAATTTATATATTATATATAAAATAAATAATTTGGGATTTAAACAATGATTTATAATATTAATATAATTGATATAAAATAATATTTTCCTCTAAAAATATACTTTTGAAAAACCGGTTTTTTTTAACAGGTCTGTGGGTTTAATTTTAAGTTAAAATTTTCAAATACTATGATTTAAATTTGGGTAAATGGATTCCATATTTGTAATAAAAATTATTTATATTATATTATATGGTCAACATAATGTTTTTCAATAATTAATTGTAATTGTAGTAAAATTATTTACCACAGTTAAGGTGAAAACAAGTTTACAAGGGGTTAAACTAATAAGATAAGGGTTGAAATGACTGAAAATCATGTAATTTTTTTATCATCCTATTTTCACCATATCAGGTATATATCTCTATAAGGGTCCATTTTAGAGAATTTGTGAAATTGTAAAACATGGGTACATCTTTTTGTTTTCAAAAAAACACAAGTTTGTCACTCACCTAACTTGTAAAAGGTCACCCTCTCTCCTCTCAACTATACACCTTCAAACTTATTTGTGTCATCCAATACATACCAAAATATGTTCCCATATTACATAAATAGTTATTTTTTCTAAACCTATATCAGAAATCAGTCCTAATAAGGTCATCGTTTCTTACCAAATGAGGTTGTCCAAATAAGAGGTATCATGTTTACCCATGCATTTTTATTTAATTTTTCCGTCTACTTCATCGAAATCATATTAAATTGTTATGATATGATAAAAAATTATGTCACATATATTTATAATTTATTAAGTTAACTAAATAACCTAAATCTATCTACTCTTCCATCAAATTGGGTATGAAATTATCATTTCTGTGTACGGCAGACTAACATCACACAAACATATGTCATTCATTTTATTTAATCACCTTCTAAAGATTATTATTATGATATATTGAACATATATATATATATTTTATATTTTTACATATTTATAATTTTTGAGTTTTTATATCACATATACCTTGTCACATTTTATTACATGGGGGATACGATAACGTCGCTCTCGTGTACGACATAGTACCACCTCACAAAGAAATGTGATTCATTTTTTCACTAATGATTTAAATGAATGGTAATAAGGATATATTTAATAAATTTATGATATAAAACTGATGTAAATATTATATCCATGAAATTTTTATTATTTTTAAAATATAATTTATCATATTCATCTAGAAAATGAAAAATAATAACATCGTCTGTGTATATGTGTTGATTACATCATCTACGAAGCGATGTGATTACACTTTTCTCATATCCTAAAGAAATGGATTGTATATATAATTATATTATATTATATATTGTGTTCATATTATATAAATATTATTCTATGAAGAAAAAGTATTTTTTACCATCCTTCCAACAATGTTTGTTGAAAAATAGAAATGATACTCTTGTGTATGCTTAACCTACCATCTCCATAATTATAATGTAAAAAATTTCATAAAAATTATTAACGAAAGGTTTTAAAAGTATTAATTATGTTTAATTATGATTAATATATCGTTATAATAAATCATATTTTGAAATAATTTTTACATTGACCACTATCAACAAACAAAATCTATTTTTAAACTATGAATAGAACATCCGCAAAACACCTGATATGGACATAAAAAATTAAGTATTAAAATATGTCATAAAAATAAATAAATAAATTAATAATGTATAATTAATTAAAATTTTAGAATTTTAAATAATTAAAATAATTAAAATAATTTTATTATATAAGAGGTTCGATACCATATGATGAATGTCAGACTTGAGGTAAGATTTTTCTCTTCTCACTTTTACTTATATGATACATATGCCATATTCACCACTTATTTTTATTGTGTTCTATATATAAAATCCATGAATTTATTTTATAATTTTTTAATGATAATCTTTTGTATTTAAAAATTTATATGAGTGTATCTCATTTAAGATATTTTGACCTATAGATTACCTAATCTGTAATGAATTTTGTCTCAATTTACATTCATTGAGGAATATTTTATTATTATTCACATAAATTTTTTGGGTGTATATAATACACCTTAAATATGTAATATAACGATTACTTCATATATCATGGTATGTTATGTTTCAAATTTAATTATTTATTGAATGGTTATTTGAATTTAAAGTTTCCATGTGGTAATGAATATCATAACTTAATTTGTTTTCATTCAGTTATATTACTTTATTACTCTATGTGATACTGTTAGAATGTATGTGTAATAAATTTTGACTATATTTCATTTTATATTCAATTTTTTATTGGATTTATATTTTTACACATAATGAAATCATTGATTAATTCTCAAATTTATTGGTAAGATATTTGTAATAGTTATTATTCTCAAATCCTCTTTATTTTTCACATACATTTATGATGAGCACCTATATTCATGTTTAGGTGTATTTTCATCCCTTTTGGAATTTCATATCATGAATCTCCAAATTATCATGATATTTAAAGTATCATATGATGTTGATCATTCATGGGTCTCGTGATTGAAGAGTTACCAAAGTTAGAAATGATTCATGTTACAATATATTTTTCTTTTAGGATTATATATGTTTGAGGTACATTTAGAGAAAATAATGTGATTAAATTTTTGTAATCGATATCTATTTATTATATATTTTTTATGAATTTGGTTTAAAATTATGACTTTTATATCTCTCCCTATTGGTTATATAAGAATCTAAAAGGTCATTTGTACATGATACGAAGCTTTTATTTTCATTAAGATTGGTTATCATTATCTTATACATTAATGTTTTCTAAAATATTTTCAATAATGTTCTTTTCAAAAATTCAATTATTCCATCAATCCATTTTCCATGATATTCTACCATATTTTAATTTTTTTTAAATATTAATATTTTCAAAATGGGACAATAATGTATATCTTTTAGAAAATGTTTTTCCAATAATATTGAATGACATGAACATATTTTCCCTCTATCATGTCCATTATTAAATTTTTAGTTTTGGTTATATGTTTTCACGTTTTTTTTTCGAAAGAAATGTATTTTTTCAATATTTTTTTGACTTTATAGTATTCGAAATGTTATTTTCAATGTGAAAAAAATAATTTCCTAAATAATGGTTTTAACGATATTTTCATGGTATTTCCGTTAATAAATTTCTACAACCATTATTATCACATAAAATTCATTAGGTTAATCAGGTATTAATACTATCAACATTCATTCTCTGGAGGGATTAAGAATTTTTTAGTGAAATTTACATGGAACCAATTTCGTTTCCATGACTTAAACATGTTATGAAGAGATTGTAATATGACCCATTTCTTTTCCATGGGTTAATAATGTACCAATGTGATTGTTATGGAAACTGTTTCATTTCCATGGGTTAATCACGTTACAATGCTATTATTTTGAAATTTATTTCATTTATATAGATAAATTTTGTTACGAAAAGAATAATGGTTGTTTCAATGAGTATGTTATAAAATTAAAGTTTTATAAACTATATTCACGATACAATTCTTAGAAAATTTTTATATTTATTATTGGTTTTTAATAAACCAAGGATGTTTGTTCTATTATAAACCAAATATGGGTTGTTACATTAATAACCAAGGATTTTTTGTTCCTTTATAAACTATGGATGAGCGGTTATGTTATTTAACATGTATATGTGGTTCCATTATAAATCAAGTATGGGTGGTTCCAGGATAAACCATGGATAGGGGCTCCAGGATAGACCACTAATTAATTAGTTACACCGATGATAGAAGTCGACCACAAGGATTATTAAATTTGTAAGAGTGACATGAAGATAAATTCCCAAGATACCAATACTTAAGTGTTACTCTTTTATTTTTTTATACATGATTAATTTAATCAAGATGGGTATCACATGGACCATGATTTTTTATTTTGATAAATCATTCCACTCATAAATCATTATAAAATTTTTTCATGTAGAATGGTACATGTATTGATGGATATAAATATTAATATGTTAATATCATGAATTTTTATTATATAATCACACACTTATACTCTTAAAATGATCGCTAATAAAATTTAATTATTAATTATTATTTTTACATTAATAAAGCATTTCATCTCATATTTATTATGATTCGTTTTAACTAGGATATCATGAATGATTTAAAATGATTTATGTGTATAAGGGTTTCCTATGGATTATAACTATGAATTAATTTGAAATAATAATATTTAGGTTAAGTAGGAGAAATGATCATTTAAAATAATCGGTGTTTTTTTGTAAGTGTTTTCCCAAATTATCTAAATCATTAGACCTAAAAAGTCATTATGTTAGTTATTTATAAAATTTCCCCTTTTGGTGTTTTATCATTTTGATGGTGGAAATTGGGTCACTTTCATTAGTTTAAATTATATAAATGTAATGATACTAATTTCAACACTATAGATGATAGTTTATGTCCATGTTTGTTATACCATTAAATTATAATTTCATATATCCCCCTTATTAATAATTTTTTTAAAATAAATATTTGTTTATTAAATATTAGGTATTCAATGTGTGTTTTTATTCATAAGTTCTATTTCTAGCATATGGGACAGTGTTTCAATATATCTAGAATTTTCATTTCTCTGTATAGTATGTTGTTGTTATTTTTTAAAATTAACATGTTAATTTACTAAAACTTATAAAGATGATTTGAATGTAATGAATTAAATTTTTTTTTCCAAAAATTCTATTCTATATTAAAGAAATCATTTATTGGTGAATAAAAATTTGTATATAACCACTAAAAATCATGAAAAATATTAAATTAATTAATTTTAAATAATATTGCATGTATCCAATATTCATTTATTTTTCATGATATTTACATTAGGATATAATTAATTTAGGGGAAAACCGACCCAAACAACACCACGTTATAATGAATGAAAGAGTTCAAATATGGTATTTCATAATTATAATATCACTTTTACAAAGTATTAATGATAAAAAAATATTAATTTTTTTTAAAAAAAGTTATGAAGAATTATTTGAAGAAGATATAGAATAAAATCAAAATATCAAATAATATTAGAGGTTGAATCTCTTCTTTAATAAAATTTAAACAACTGGGGCATTATAGATTCTACTATGGATTAAAAACTTCTCAATGTTGTAGAGGATTATTAGGGAACGAATTATGTAAGGTCATATTAGATATTTATAATTTTAAATGTATATTTTAAGAGTTGGAGGTGGCCTCCTTTTTTGTGATAGGAGTTTTGTTTTTTGAAATATTAAAATTTTATTTAATAAATAAGTCATTATTAATGATACAAATTCCATATATGAAAAAAATGAGATATAATAATATGAAGATATATAAATACCTCCTATGATAATTTACGGAAAATAATTTGTGATATATTACGATTCTACCACTTCATTAAAGAATTTTACATTATTTTGGCAACAAATATGGTGGAAAATATTACTATGGGAATTTATTTTTATGACTTAAATTAAAATATATATGTTTGTAACTAAATTAAATAAAATGTTTCAAAATTCTAAAATAAATTTAAAATATTTTTTTCCATGTATTAATTTATTATTTTATTAATAGTGCACTTAACGTAACAAAAATTGTTTATTTATAGAAATTCAACTTCTTAAGGAATAAAATTAATTTTAAAAAACACTATACAGTAATGAGTTTAATAGTACTTATTAGTTTATAATTAAATAGAATTAGATATTTATACTTGAAAATAAGTCAAAAAACTGAAAGGATAATTATGAATACTAAATTAAAATGAAATGACCAAAATATGTTTTGATTAGAATAAAATATTACATAGATTCAAACAAAGAGAATCCTACATTTCTAATTCAACATAATTATTTTGAATAATTTTTTTCGACATTTAATATATATTATTAAATGAAAAAGTTCAACATATTTTTATTCCATCATTATATCATAATTATTTCAAAAAAATTATATGTCATTTAAAAACTATGAATTTCTATATTGACTAAAAAATAATCTTTTTCATAACTATTTCAAAAATTCACTCTAACATAATTTCTTAATAATGAATCAGTTATTATGTTTATTTCATCAATATAAAATTCTAAATTTATGGAATTTATGAGTTAAATCAAAATATACAACATAATATAAATCTGTTACTATAGGAAATAGGCTTTTTAAAACATTAAGTATTTTAAACCTTATCTAATATCTACTAAAAATTACTATTTATTTATCTTTCATAACATCGAAACATTTAATTAAAATACTTTTTTTAAAATTTAACATTTCAATTTAAGATAATAATAAAAGTCACGTTAAAATACACTTCTTCAAAAAATATCCTTTTAACAACAATAGAATTTTTTGACATGTTGTTTATTATTTATAATCTAATAATTGGAATGAATCAATTCATTAGTATTATAAAATATATTATAATATTTTGTATGTAATAATAATAACATATAATAAATTATAATAAATGTTTTAAAAATAGATCAGTTTAATATATTTTTATTTACTTGAGGCTGTATAATAATTGAAATTTTTTATGTTTCTAAATATTTCGTTCTCATAATGTTTTATTTTTTTCTGGAATTATATTTTAATAAAATTTACCATTTTTATTTTTTATTTTTTGTAGATAAGGAAATATAATAAATTTAACACCCCAAGATTTCATAGTACGCTATTTATTCAAAGTAATTCAATACCTTACACTACACCCAACACAGAGTTCAAGCGCACCAAGACTTACCAAACTAGTCGTTCAAAACCAGTTATTAACAGTATTAACTGAATTTTGAACATTATATAATCCTTATAATTTTAGAATCTATGTTATGAGTTTCTTAGAAGTAACATAAGAACAAATTAATTTTTTCATATAAAATAAGTATTTTTTTAAAAAAAATGCACTTTTACCGCCTTTTAATGGTGAACCATTTTTAAATCCAATATTTGAAAAAATATTATATTAAATTTGAAAAAATGAACTTCTTCTTTAGAATCAGTACATAAGAATTTAGTTTCAATAAATTTTTGGGTTTTTCTGATAATTTTATATTTGGGTGAATAGTGAAAAATACTATATTTTAACTGAAAACATATTTTTTAATCAAAATAATTTATAGTGTTAAAATATAAATTTTAATGGTTTTAATGTATAAATAGATTATATTTTTACCATTTAGTCCAATGCTTGTCATTGTAAGTAATTTCACTTTGAAATTGGTCATAAACAAGGGTAAATCTTTTGCTAATTATTATTTCTTTAAAATACGCCTTTTGGTTTTGAAAATGGAAATTAATTTTAAATTTATAAATGAAAACTATATGTTTTTAATTTGGTAAAATAGACTTCATTTTTGAATTTGGAATATCAAAATTAACTTAGTTTGAATTTAGAATATTTTTCTGATAACATTCAATTTTTTATGAATAGTGAAAAACACTAAGTTATTGTTTAAAACCAAGTTTTTATTTAAATACTTATTTATTATATTGAAACTTAATTTAGTTCAAATAGATACATAATACCTACATAAGTTCAATATAATTAATTGAGGTCATTGTATAATAAGTTATGACATATAAAAATTTTATTTAACTTTTTACATTCTTTTACCCACCTCCTAGTAGAATTTGAAAATTTATATAAAACATAATTTTACTAGTTCTGTGAATTTAATTTCAAAAATTTGAGTGACGTGGTTGATATCAGTATGTAAAATGTGGTCAATAAGATAAAAATATTTTTTTTTGTGAAAAGTAACATTTGACTTTTATTTCCCACAATTAAAAGAAAAATAGGTAATTAAATATAAAAAATATATTATTATTACCCTACATAATGGTATTTTAAAAATAATTTTTAGACATTAAATAATTACATTTATTTATGACATAATGATGATGTAGTAATTACCTTAATAATAAAAGATTAAAATAATTGATTTTATAAATACACAAATAAATGTAATTTGAGACTTATGATGAATTAAACTAATTTTATAGGTTAATATAAAATTATAGGGTTGATTAAATCATGTTTGTTCTAATTAATCATGATTTTATGATTTTATCAAAAAACAAATACCAAATAGTGTCAAAATTGACATAAAATAGTTTTTAAAAGAAATATTATATTATTAATTGATATAGTAGTCATAAAAATATAAGTTTCAGAAAAAATACATAGATAATATTATATATGACATTAATGAACCAATTAGGGTTAGATTGACATTTTATAGTATGTTTATTAACCATATAATATAAAAATACAAAGAGACGTGGTAAATGTCAAACTATTTAACTAAGAGTTAAATCTAAAAGTTAAGGTTAATATGGTGACCTAAACCTTTCTAAAACCTATTGGATGGGTGGTTTTCAACCCATCCCCACCTTAGACTTTAAATAATTCATTGTTAATCCATTAGAAACCGAAAATTAATTTATTATAAAATAATATTTTAAGTTAATCTTAAGGTGCCCCCCACCCCTCTTATAAAAGGGAACTTCTCCTTCTCTCAAATTCACACCTGCAAAGAAATTTTTCTCAGCCAAACCTACCCAAATATCCTCTAAAGAATACTACCTTCATCGTATAGGCATTAATTTGGTCATAAATCTAACCGAAGGAGCCCTTTTTATCAAATCAAAAGGTAGAACCCGAAAAAAAAAGGAAATGATTTTACCACCCTCTTTCAAGTTCTCTTATTCTTCCACATAATCTTTCATTGCTTCCATTATAAAATAATATATATTCTATATTAAATATATTTTGATTTTATTATAAATATGTTACAACTAAATTCATTATTCTATCCATCTTATGAATGATAATGTCACCAGTTGTGCGTACGTACGACTTACCGTCTCCACACTGTGGTGTAATATATTATTCAACACTATGTTATTTGGATGGATATAATGATGTCTAATATGTATAAAAATAATTAAAATAATATTCTAATGCCTCGGAAAAATTAATATACCATCCAATTCCACACCATTAATGACATGATATTGTCTCTCATGCGTACGTACGGATTACTATCTCCATGACACGATGAGATTTATTTCCACATTCACCATTAAATGATGATTATAAAAATATATATTATTAATTAGTATTTAATATATGACATAATAATGCTACTATATATATATGTATGTATTTACTTATATTTCAACAACTTACTTCCATTCAATACGACATTAAAACGGAAACGCCGTTTATGCATACCTACGACCTACCATCTACATAATCGGTGATTCCATTTAATAAATATATCTATTATAAATATTTATATTATGAATATATATGATATATAAATCATGTTTTATATTCTGGAATCATGAAAATAATGATCTAGGTGATACGATCATGAATATCAAGTTAAGACACGTATGATAAAGAAAGCGATTATTAAGCGAGATGTTACTTTAACAAGAAAATTACTATTAAATTGGGACTATAAAGTCATAAATGAATCATATATTATATCATAAATATTAATATGGTTATGGTATAATTTTATAATATACCACGGTCAATATACAAGAGGATAAAATTACCCTTGACCAAAGTAAAGTGCAAGGTAAGGGTTCATCCTCAATCTCATTATCATCTGACATTGTTTATGTGTATGTATTTTCTGGGAAAATTTTATCATCCATGTCAATTTTTCATAAAAATGATTTCAAAATGAATATTTTAAGTATTCTTGAAAGGTACTATTTAACAAGATCATAATTTAAAAAGTTTTACTTATTTATCTTTCTAAATCATTTTAATTAATGTCCATGTTTTCAAATTGGATTTAAGTATTTATTTATATGAACATGGAGGCTTTGAAATAAAAATTATTTTCAAAATATTCAATGTTTTTTTGGAGAAATTGATTCAAAAATCCCTTTTAAATGACTTCCTTTATAAATGTGTTACATTTAATTGATTTCACAAAAAACGATATTTTTCTAAAAGGTTTTTAATGATTATTTTCAACAATGGAAGAAAATTGGATATTATTCATGATTGAGGTGGATTTATTATAAATAAAATATTTAATATTGTATTTAATGAACTACGATATGTTAGACTATGAATGTGCTATTTTTATACGATTTAGGGTTTATGGTTACAGTATTGACATTTCTTATGATAGTTTTAAAAAAATGTTTATGTTATGTTTCAACATATTCATATGAGGAATGCAGTGGACTTAGTATGTGACGGGTGGAGCCTTCTATATCTCTTCGATACATCGGTAGGTCTCATGAGACAAAATAGTGTCTTGGCACCAGGCCTTGACAATAATATTATTTGTAGTCTTGTCACGAGGCCTTGACTATGTGGTAATGATTTCCAGCGTTAGGGATTCCCCCATTATGAAATTAGTTATTACACGTGATTATTCTACTAGTAGAATATCCATGTGCATGTTTATATGGTAATGTTTGATTTAATTTTTCCATATTATTTTCATATTTATGTTTAAAAAGGCTGTTGTTTTTATCACACATCTTGCCTTAAAATTTTATAGCTTCTGCTAAATTATTTACCCTTACTGAGAATCTATGATCACCCCTTTCTTATGTTTTATTTTCCCAGGATCCCATGAAGTGTTTCATGTTTGAGATGCAGGGTTAAGATAAGGGAGAAATGTAATTCTCAAATGTTTTTTTTTGTGTTGTAGGTTAGAAAGTTTAATGTAACATCCATGTATGTAATCTATTTTCCAAGATAGCTAAAATGATCAGTATTTCAGGACTTGATTCTTAGTAATCAGGCCAATGTATTAAAATAGTGCACCGACTCTAGGTAACTGGGGTTAGGGTGTTAAAGTTAGTATCAGAGGAAGTTTAGTTCAAACCATAAAAACAAGATTTAGATAAACTCTAATTAGAGCACATAGCCCTAAGATAGAATTTGAGGATTAGTATAAAAGAACTTCATAGAATTTTGGTACCGTAGAGATTTTGTGAGTTTTCAAAGATGTACATCCCTATCTGGATATGATTGGGTAGAGGAAAATATGGCACAAATGTTCCTAGGGGTAAAACCCGAAAACACTGCTTTGAGCTAGACTCGAATGGGAACTGGTGCACGACAAGATGACTTTCTTCACTATTGGTTATAAACTCCTGGGGGATATTTTTAGGATAATTCCCATTTTCTTTACAAACCATTATGATGTATTTAGGGGTAAATATTTCCTTAAAGAAATTTTTTTATGATTATGGATTATATCAAAAAACAGTTCAATTTATGTTAGGTATTTTACAAGTTTGGAATTATGAATTGTGATTCATAAACTGACCTAGTGTATGAAATTGTTTAGAAATGTCTCCCGGTATAAGGAATGAGAACTCCAACAATACGTATGATACAAAGACTAATAAGGATCATATCTAGAATAGTATTATGTGAACATTTAGAAGGTAAATAGTATCCCATGGATTCTCAACATATGAAGAAATATTATCTTGTGTTAATAAGATAAGTAAATAATTCGTTAAGTCCTACAGCATTAAAGGTAAGCCAGAGAAGAAAAGGATGCTAGAGAGAAATATTGATAATGGGAATAAGAGAAATAAGGATTTTTCGATATGTGATAACTATAGAAAAAATCACCTTGGTAAATGGTTGATGGGAATAATAGTTTGTTATAAGTGTGTAAAAAAGGACACCATATATGTGATAGCAAGGGTAAGAAAAAAGATTCAAATGTACAAGGCTTCATCTGCATGGTGTTGAGGCACTACGCGAATCAATGTCCAAATCATCAGAGTACACACCAAATGCTGCAATTGGATAATAATAATGTTATGATACTGCTAAAGATGAAGAGGAATGATTATATTTCTTATGTTGTTATTAATTTATTTTTTTATTTTAGTATTGTATTAATGATGCACATGTTATAAGAATTTTAGAGTATATAAGTATTGTACTCTAGTACTATTTCATTAAGGACATGAGATTCTGTGGAACCAAGAAAAGTGACTCAATAACAGGTTAATTATTTGGAAAATATATGGTTGAGAGAAAGATAAACCATAATATGGTTAGATACTGAGGTAGTGATTTTGGATTAAGAGATGGTTTATTTGGATAAATTATATTGGATATTCTTAATGAACTTGAAACTGATTAATGATTTGTATATTCCATCATTGTTGAGGTTTACAACATTTCTAGATAGAAGGAGTATATACAATATTCAATACGGCACAAGGGGTCATGAATGTAATCAATAAGGTTTTATGATAACTTAGGATGTTGCAGTGTTTTAAAAGAATACATGATGAAGGCATTCACATGTTATTACCTAGAAAAAAGGATCTTCATTTTTAATCTTTTATAATGTTTCTACAAAAACAAAATATCCTTATAATATCACTTACTCTATCATCTGTTGAACTATCATAAGTAGCATCACCTTCATTGGAACTCTTTTTAACCCTACTCTCTAAATGATTATTAAATTTTAATTCATTATTATTCATTATTTTGGTATAATTCAGTGTTATATGACGTATCTAATTACATTCATGGAAGTTTTCATATGAATACTTTTTCTTATCATCTGTATCTTTGTTCTTTCAGATGAGTAGAAAAAAATTATTATTTCGAGAAATCTTATTAATTCCTAGAGAATGTTTTGAATTATCATTCTCACTACCATATGAACCAATTTTACACGCATGATTACATATATATTTTGAAACAAGAGATTTAAAAACATCAGCATAGAAATTTAATGAACCAAAATTAGATTTACTTTAACTATAGATAGAATCCACTATATTCATTATTATTTTAAACATCTCTCTTAAATTTTCATTAAGAATGAAATAAGAACCAATCATGTCACATAGATATAGCTTTATAAAATTTTTAGAGGCATCATTAATTATCATTTTTTATTAACACTCATTCAATATAATATCAATATAATTTTCAAGAAGATTGTCATATGTTAATTATTTCTCACACAATTATTATAAATTATTTGAAACAGTCATGAAACATTGATGCATTTGAATGTATACTTCAACAAGTATAAAATAAAAATAATGGTAATATTCTTCTAGTTTAGCTATTTATGTTTCTAGCACCTTATATATTTCAAAATGAGTAACCTCTAAATTGTTCTAGATTACATATACCATGTCACTAGGTGATATATTACTATAGATATTTCTAATCATAAAACATAATAATATATTATAAACATTATGATTTTTCAATATTCTATATTTTATTCAGAAGAAAAATTAATAAATTATTTCTCGAGAACATTATAATTTATTCTCATTGTGAGAAAATTATGAACACCTATATCATTGATAAACGGTTTTATACATTAATTCCAATATCCACAATATTCTCTATAAAATATATGTGGTTTTAATGGATTTAAATCATCATGATTTACAATTTATATTACAACCATATTAAATACAATAGAATATTGGTTTTTTAAATTTTTATTTTGTGTAATGTAAAAATGTGATAATTGGTAATGAAGAAAAAATAAATGAAAAAGATCGGCTTTAGGTAGAATTTTTTTTGATAACTATGGTTGGTATTGATAAAAATGTGTTAACTCATGAAACCATGTATGAAAATGTTATGATACTATGTTTGACCCTAATTATGTTTCTATTGTCTCTTAACAAAGTTTTAATAACGAGAATGAATTGAAGTTAACATAAAATATAGAATTTTCCTAAACCTGTATGTGTTTATATTGATCAAAAATATGATGTAATAATAGGATAAAAACATTCAGAGTATATATGTAAAAAATTATTTATAAAAAATTAAATTCAGAATATAATAAATATATAAATAAGAAATGAGAATTAAATTATTAATACAATTCACCAAGTATTGATTTTTTTAGAAAACAATAAAATGGTATATTATGAAACAATATTTCTCTAACCTTATATGTTAAAGAAGTCTATAATACAAAAATTTATGTGTCCTAAATTATATAAATATTGACTGGTCTATCGTCACATCATTGAAAACCCTAAACATAAAACCATCGTAACGTTATATATCATTAAAATATTGTAATACCTTGATGTAAATGATAAAATTATTGGTCTTCATATTAATAGAAGACATAAACATTTAGGTCGATTGAATTCTTTGCACAACATATGTTTTATCTTCCTTATCAAAATTCATTAATATCAGTGAACAATAATTTAATGATTACAAAATAAAATTAATGGATTTTACAATGAAAACCTAATATAATGTTTGCTTTCAACAAAGAACTATGAAGGAAAACATACACTGACTTCAAGAACTCTGTAGAAAGAAAGCTATTATACAATTGTAACATGAAAAGAAACCATCAAAGCATCTGGTAACATTTTTATTTTCTAAACATTTATGTGTATGTATATAATGAGTTAATTGTAACTATATCTAACATTTTATGTTTTTATTCCTTGGGATCATTTATAACTACATTGAATGCTTCATCAAAAACGATCGATTAACTTAGATCAACTCATCATCATTTGATAGAGTCACTCAAGAACAAATATAGTTCTCATAAATGAAATAAATATATTATACCATGTATCTTAAATCAATTTATTTTTATAATAAAATCATTAGAATATCACTATTTAGAAATTCAGTTTGATGCACAAAAGTTAACTAAAAACATGTTTCATGTTAAATCAAATTCATATGAATGGTATTTATGTTTTATAAAAATTGATTGTAACTCACTAACTCAATAGAGGTTTCTAATAATCTATTAGTACTCAATGATATTTACATCCTTTCAACTATCACTCTTTATATCATTATTCAGATAGCCACTAATGTTACCATATACCTATAATCTCTCATTTCAAATATATTGAGTAACAAATTCACCTATTTTTAATGGAGATATAATTATTTTATCCCTGACTTAAATCAGCTACAATACATGTAAAAATTGTTTCCCCACCAATCATTTAAATATCTTAAAAACACCTCATATATTATGAAAATAACTTTCATTTCTTATGATCTAAACCTACAAATATTATTCCATCTACATAAATAATCTCCAACATCATTTGATATTTTACATTTTTGAAATAATGGTTGTTTTCAACTCTTCTTCATTATAATACAAGGTTTGTAATATTTTATTCATGTATAGAATATAATGATCATGGAAAATTCATTAAATCATACAAATCCTTCTTTGACTGAAATAAATTTTTTTCACCTGAATCAATATGAAATCACTCGGGTTACTCAAGGTATAATTCCTACTCAAGAACTGAATTTAAAAAATGATGAATTTAAATTTACTGAATTCAACATGAATCATTTTATGAAAAAAATTCTATGAAAATTCAAATTATTTCCAAAATGGAAATGGTGGAAAAGTCTCATCGACATAAATCACATCAAATAGGGAATTTATTTTTCACAAAAAACATGCATTTTTTATGTCATCATTCTTTCATCATTGAGTTTATTTTGAAAATCAAATTTTATGTACATAAATTTTCTTATTTCATCATTGGGATAAATTTCCTATCATGGATTATTTTGTATTTTATCTCAGTCTCCATGCTTCTCTTTGACCTAAATCATAATATATCATCCTAATCAAGAGAAAAAGTATTTAATAATAAAAACAATATGGCTCGAAGAAGGTACATCCTTATATTTTTATTAAAGAGATATTTTTTATTCACTATAAATGTTTCAATCATAGATTTTAGATTTCCATATTTCTCTATAATATTCCCCAGACCCGTAAACCTAAATCCTATCCTAAAAACATATTATTTTCAAAAAAAAAATTATAATAACTGGACATAAAATATTTATCCATTCAATATTATAATTTCAACAAACAAAATTTGGTCACCCACATACAAAATACCATTTAGGTTTAACATATTATAAAAATAAGAAAAACCATTAACAAACAAAACTCATATCTTTTAGATCGAAGATTATTTTCCAACTATATAAAAAACATCCTCTTGCATAATAAAATCAAAATATCTCCAATAAACTTATTAAAAATAATTTATCCTTCCACTTATATATTACATAATATCATTCTCCAAAACCCTTATAAAAGGAATCATAAGAATTGGTGAGATCAAATTCTCAATAAGTTTAAATATAAGAATTAATAAGAAATATCATAAGATGTTTACAAGGATCATATGTGATTGAGGACATAATCAATGTGAAGGGCCAAAACATCAGATAAATATAAATAAAAAATGGACCTCATACCATGATTTATAACATAAATCCATTGTATAACATAATACACATGTCTTAAGAGAATAAACAACCATGAACACTAAGAGTATAATATAAGAATATGAATATGGCACAATGGTGTGTCATAAACCTAACCATATGAAATATTTTAATTAGTTAATGATACCTTCCGTGGACATCATCACATAGTGGATATATTCCTATAGTGGATTGGAAATCACCCATTAATTTTAATCATTTACATGGAAGATTATGATAACTGATTGGGAACACTCCCAATTCTCTTTAATCCTTTAATGGAAAGCATACCATAGTGTATTGTTCTAACTACTTGGAAACAATTATATTATTTTCAGTGTTATAATTCATTTCCAAATTAATTTGATAGATATTAAAAAAATTTCCGACCCCCCACAAAAATAATACCATGAAAATGTGTTCCACAAGAATAAAAAACATAATAACACCGAAAACACTCAACTAACTTATGAAAAGGAACGTTTTCAAGAAAACTAATATGAAAAATAATCATATTCCATCCATATAATGATGGAGTATGGTACCATTAGATTTTATCCCTTGAGAATCATAAGCAATAGTGAAGGATATTGGTATAATAGAAAATAACATTTATAAAATCATTATAAATTTACATCAATAAATAAAAAATTAATTTTTTTGATAAAATTAAAAAAATAAATATTCATTGAACAATAGGAATATTATTTTATTGAAAACCCATGGAATGAAATAAATAATCAATTATAATGAATAATGAAAACAACTAGATAAAAAGGTTCTTAGAGAGTATATGTTTAAAAATCAATATTTTCAATCCATTATTATTAATTTAAAAAATGTACCATATAGAACACATTAAGAAGAATAATTTTAGTCATTTTAAAATAATGTCAATGTGATTTGAATGAAAATAAGATAATAATTGATGTATTTAAAATAATATTATTAAAATAATAATAAGAATATGTTTATAGATGGAAAATATTATGGTAAAGAACTTCAAAAACTTAAATGTGGGTTTTTAAAGAAGACCCTAAAAAGTAGACTTAAAACATTGAATAGAATAATAACATTATATAATATTTTTTAGAGGAATAAAATATACCATATAAGGGAATATAGATTCATATTAAAAAAATTTATCATAAAAAAGTTAATAGTGTGTACAATATAAATAATGTATCAAGTAATTGAAATCGAAACCATGAAAACCTTATGAATTTCTCAACGTTTAATTAAAATCATATTGAACAAGAAAAAATAATATAGACTATAACTACCTTTATTTTATTTTAAAATATGATGAACCAAATACATGGGTAGAAAATAAACCATAAAACTAAAACAAATTCTTAATATAATGTATATCTTAAAGGAAGAAAATTGAGATGAAAATCATGATTAAGATATGTACAGTCCAAGAAAACATTAGTTGATACTAAGATATTGTGTGAATAAATGGTTCACTCATTTCAAAATGTAACATTAACTAAATTCTCTTAAACATGTTGTGGTTCTCATTACAGTTAAATATAAATCACATATTTACCTCATATGAAGTAAATTATAAAGAGGGAAGAAAATATTTAAAAGGTTCGACTGAAATTCCCACAGATTTCTATTTTTTTACACACCCAAAATATATTATCCACTATCTTCAATAAAAGATATATGAAACTAAATCAACTATTCTCTATTAGATTCTAGATTCCATTGGATGGAACTAATATACATCAACAAATGACATCCAATAAATAAATACTTCTAGAAATCTCTTGATGAAGTATTTTCCTCTTGTTGATAATTCTTCTCCATGAGATGATGGATATATATATATATCTTCAGGTGTATAAATTCATCCAGATATTTAGAAACATATTTCTATTATTCATATTTTCTCTAAATATTTAGTTAGTTTTTCCTTCAATATTATAATACTCAAGAACACAAGATTCATTGTTTCCACAGGCTCTTGGATTCTAATGATCTATTTCCACATTAAATAATGTTGTATCGAATTATTTCACAAGTCTAGAATTTTAAAACATTATAAATATTTATGAAAATATATTAAACTAGATATCACAATATATATTATTTAATATTTCATTAAAATCATATGTTTATGTACCCTAGAGTCATATGAATCATTTCAAAAATGAATACACGAAAGGTGTTGGGTTTTATATTTACTCATTTTAAATACATATTAGTATGTGTATATTATTGATGTAACTCTTTTAAAATACCAAAAGGTATCATGGTTTATTTATTTTATCATAGAATATAATATCATTCCATGTTATTTAATTTTCGTTTTAAATACCCAAATACTTCACGTTCCCATTATTATTTATGTAACAATCCATCTCTATGGACCAAAATCCATACATGTTCCTCATTTAATATTTCATTACATGTCCACCTCCATACCCATGTCTATGATATAGATAAATATATATGATCTCAATAGAAGCGTTAAATATCTTTACTTTATTCGTGCAGGGATACCACAGTATGGAAATTATATATACGGTGAAGATTAGAAACTCTTACGATGTAGTGCATCTAACATGGTGAAGCATCTTATCATTTTCTAACACCTCAATCCACAAAAAAATTTATTAGTGAAATATAATATTATATAGTGTATCAACACTATACATTGAATTCCATACCTCTATTGAATTTAGATTTTCCAAAATGAATAGTAAATATATGGCATGGAATTCCCTTTATCCATGGAGATTTTGAAACATTATGATCATATGTATGGAGTATGTAAAATTATGGGCCAAACCCTTGAATACTACACCTAAAATAATTATCCTGAACTAGTTTAACCTTACACAAGTAATATGAACTCTTATTTAAATTGAAAAAATTATATCTTACCATTACACAAGTCATGTGGTTACCTTTATAGCACATAAAAAACATATATATAAAACCCGTACACATCACATTTACCTTTACGCTTGATATGGTAGCTGTTTGAAGTACCCTCTTAAAATCACATAACCATTACATAGGGATTTAATGCCCTCACACAACTCTAGGATCAATCGACTTGGCTTTTCATAACACAAATTATCACATTTTTATAATGCATGAATACCCTTATTCAAAACATTATCAACTAGTTACCCTTAAGTGGCCTCATGTATACCATTACTTAATCATTAATGAACCCATATGCATCTCCCAAGTTCATTATATCCTTTAATATGTAATGATATACATTTAAAAAGAAAGTATAAATTAATGATTACCTGTTCACAACTCACCCCATTGTCTCAATATCACGAAGGGCATTTCAAAATCACTCTTGACGTCTTCTAGTTTACATCAAAAATTATTCAAGCAAGAACATTGTTATGTTTTCATGGAATTATTCATAATGGAGTAATTATTATGTAATTTCACATTTCATGGTACTATTCTTAGTTATTAATTATTAAAGATAATTAACATTTTCATGTCCTTCTTCTCAATTAATAATAATGAAAAATAAATAATATTTTTCATGGACTTAAACCAATTGGTTTTGAAAAAATATTATTGTATTCAATTTTTTGAAAATTAATTTGTATGATCTAAAACATCATTGACACATGTCATTGAACTTAATACTGATTGAACACTAATCATAATTACAAGTATAGTTAGTAATTTATGAAATCTAATTCCATTAAATGAATACATAACAAATCCCCAAGAATAAGAATTTTACATATTGACTCAGTGAAAAAAGTGTAACACTTTATACCAACAATTTACTATTTTTTTTGTTTTTAATACCCTTTCACATTATAAATGTAAATATATGTTCAGAAATTGTTTATCTACATTATTTATAACAAAAGAAAAATGATAATTGGCGATATATACATCACATTTGTCTTCTAAAATCAACTTATATTATTTTTAATGCATGGGATAATATCACATGATACATAGAAATGAGCCTTTAATTAGTCAACAGTAAATCTATGTGGGATAACATGGTGTAGAAACCAAGAGATATATACCCAATGTTATCTAAGCTATCAATAAAATTATTACATGTAATACAATGCTCATCAAATCTCAATTCACATTCAATTGATTGAAAATAATCAAATTTATAAATAAATTGAAAATCATACAAACACTTAAATAAAAACATAATAATGTTTTGCTTCCCAGGTATAACACCCGCTTTGTGTCATATTTTAATCAACAAAACAATTTATCTTAATAGATATTATTAATAAAATTATGAATAATGGATTATAGAGTGGTTGGAAAACCTCAATCTCAATTATTACTAAGATATCCTCATAATTATAGATTCATATGAAAATGAATTGGAAACCACCTATATCAACTCATCTCCACCCCAAAAGGATTACTCATTTCCTTTTCTTCATGGAAGTTGTGAAATTCTATGAGAATTGATTTCTCCATGTTGACCTAGTAATGGTAGCCTCAAACATCTCATGTAATTCCCTATATGTTAGCTTAAAAATATAAAAAAATATGTAATAAAGAAGAAACTCATTTTTAATATAGAAGACACACTCAGTTTGAGAATTTATTCTCAGCCATTCCTTATTATTTTTGTAAGACTTATAATTGGCGATTCTTTAACTATTTTCCTTATAGGCCAAGGTAGCTCCTGTATTTGACTATTGGTTCTATATTCTAATATTTTCCTCTTAGGTTGGTAGAATAGTCATGAATCATTTCGATTCAAGCATAATTTTTTATCATCATTCCATTTTATATTGAATTTTTTATCTCCTTCAGTAATATTACCTCCCTCATAAATCCTGAATCATTCATGAATATGACATATTTTACCAATAATAGTAATTTGTATGAGAATACCGTCTTTAAAATTAGAAGTAACGTATAAATTTTTTTCTTCTTGGCTAGTTGTAGATCATTCCAAATGATTATTGTTGTTGTTTGTATGTAGAATATGTATTATTTTTCTTAGGAGGAAGAGGTTTCCATAGAATAATCATCTATTCCAATAATTTTAATGATTTCCAATTAATAAAAACCTCCATTGTTTTACATGTTATATTGGGTGTAATAATATTATTTTCATATTTATTCATTTTAATTTACTTTATCGACCACCATTATTATAAGATTTTACCTTGATCTTAATAGTTTTATTGAAATCTTTTCTTGGATTTTATAATTCATGTTGAACTCTGTTACATGTCTCATTTGATAAAAGAAAATCTTCTTTAATAACAGTTGTATTCCAATCAATATCACATATCATATTATCTTTTTTATATTTTTTTAATTAGATATTCCTAATCTATTTAACATAATATTCTTACTTCATGACTATCTACTCCTTCTCTTTATCAATAATTACTATTTGCTGCTAAATTTTGTTCAGATGATAATTTCTTGTTTTCTTGGATCTAATTTTTCATTCCGTTCATTATCTATGTAATATTTTAAAAATAATCTTCTAATTACATTTATATTCCTATTGAAGATCTTTCCATTATCATAACACTTCATCACTACTTGATAAAAAAAATCCATTATCAACATTTGCAAAGTTATTGAATTCATTATTTAAATCACTAGTTGAATCATCCTTCCCTCTCCAAAACACAATTATTCTTCTTTCAAAAATAGAATTCGTATTCTCCCTATCCCCTTTATTCATGTGGGCTTTCTCCTCATCTGAATTAGATTCATTGACTAGATTCATTGGGAAATATTTTAGAATATTTCCATTATTATCATAATTAAAAAATACATACAATTGATTACACTTTCCATAATAATTCCACTTCATGAATATTTTTAGGGGATTTTCCATAATCTTGACTAAGTCCTCATCATATTCCTTAATTCATATGTCACACAATTCAATATTATATTTTTATTCGTTAAAATTTCCCTTTCTAAAATTCTCAAAGGATATCTAAAATTTTTGTTGATTCTGTAAGGCTATAGAGTTCTTCAATTTTTCTACAATGCTTATATTACACCCATCATCTATAGTCACATATTTCCAATCTTTTTTTGATTATTTTTTAGTTTAATCTAATATTGTAAATTCATCAACATGTTTTTATCAATCTTGTAATCATAATGATTTAGAATAAATCCATGTATATCTCACACAATCTCATTTAATACTATGAAATAATAGTCAATATTTTCATAATAAGGAATTTTTATTTATATAAATATACTTCTCTATATCTATATATTGGATTCCCCTAATTTTTTGTTTCCTGTATAACTACTTCTCAATTTATCATATATTTAATTATTATTTTTATGACCTATAGAAATTAGAGAAATAATTTCCCAGTAGAGACATCAAAATATCATTTTTTTCAATTCCATATCCATATTCCTCTATAGAGCAATGATTTATAAAGTAATACACACATATGGGTAAAAAACCAAATACAACAGTATATCTTTCTTCATGGAAAAAATAATGGTGGAATGAAAACACTCTTTCCCTCTAGTTGTGGTAATTTGTGTTGTTGAAAATATAAACCCCTTAGTTCCAAACAAAATTTAAAGTCTTTATTATTAATTTATTATTTTTTCTTTAGATGGAACTTCACTCTAATATCAATTCAATATTACAATGATTATCTAGGTTCCACAAATATGGGGAGTGAATTAGTGGTACACTCATTTTATAAATTTGCGTTCAAAAAACCCCTTTAACTTTTAAAGGATCTAAATCAAGTCAAACATAACTCATACAATAAACTTCTGTAAATTATAATTTAAAGTTATCATGTGTGATTTATAAGGTTTGTTTGAGATCCCAATGAATTTCTATATTGGTTAAACCCCCCCTTTTATGCATTCTCCACTATCTAGAACAAAATATATAAAACAAAAAAAATCAATGTGCCCTTTCAACATCTTGATTCCACTGGATAGAACTATAACAATTCAATAAATATGATACAATAAAGAATGTATTCTATAATTATCATGGTCATATATTCAAATATTGATGATAATCCTTATCTATGAGAGTATGAGTCAAAATATCTTCATGTTTATACATTCTTCGTGATCATCAAGAACATATTATTTTTCTTGATACTCTTGTAGAATCTTCAGCGATTTATCCATTAATATTTCAATATCAGGCATAAAATATTATTTGTATTCAAAATATCCAATATTAAAACTCTTTATTGATGATAAAATATTATATCAATATCTATGTTGAGTCTTCAATGGATCAGCATCATCAATTTTAATGAAAATATATTGAAAATAATATCTCAAAGAATTTATCATTGAAATAAATAATTTAATACCCTTATGAAATGGGAATTCATTTCATATATAAATACCTCAATGGTGCTAGTATTATATTTCCACACCTTCAATAGATGATAATATATGGATATTCTTCATGCATATCATTAGAAATATTAATTTTTTTGTGTTTTACTTCATTGTTCAAATGAAATTATTGCATCAGAAGAAATGTTTCCATCAATTTAAATACCCAAAATATTCATGTTCTCCACATTCTTTATGTGGATAAGCATATTCATAGATCAAAAGTCATACATTATTCAAATTAAAAATGAAAACTCGTATCAGGATTCATCCCATACATCATGTCATATTTATGTACCTATTATCTCAACAGAATTCCCAAATCTTGCTACTATTTTCATACATAGATACTACAACACAACCATAACCTCTATAGTGTTGCAAAAAAACTATCACTACATAAGGAATTTACCATGCTGCAAAACCCTTGAATATTGTTGAACAAAAAATGTCAGTCTTATTATTTCATAACAATATCACCTTTTTTACATTTACAATATTCAAATTACCCTTATTTAGTAACCATAAGAAACTTGTTTAGCTTTTAATCACACTCTATACCCCTATAAATTTCCCTATATAAATTTGATTACATTTACATAGTGATAAATTTACCATACACAACTCAATGATTTCTCAACATTACATTATAGAGAATATAATATTACCCTTACAAAATCTATGAATACCCTTGAATAGTGTATTAGAAACTCGGTTCACTAACATAACAATATAATTACATATACACATGCTTTAATTTACACTTACACATCTTAAAATTATAGTCTATCTATTTTTAGGTAATGATTTACCTTTAAAAAACTGGTAAAAAAATGTTGATTACCCTTATACAGCATGCCACATTGTCTAATCATCATCATGTTTCCTTCATAATCACTTTTGAGGCCTTTCTTCTTACTGCATATACTCTTTCATTCAAATCCATTTCTTTTTATTTTCTAAAAACCCACTTTTGGGTTAGTGGGAACCTCACAATGAACATTTTATGGAATTATTCTCAATTAATCAAGAGGAAAAAACAAATAAAATCATACATGGATTTAAACCAATTCCATATGAAAATAAATATTTTTATAGTCTTTTATTAATGTAATTATTACGTCATTTCTATAAATCAATTGACAGAGGTCATTGAATGTTTTTCATGTTAAACAATCATCGTAATTAAAAGGATAATGTATCAATAATGACATAATATTACATTAAATGAATCCATAATAATTCTACAAGAATCCTCACTTCACATATTTACTCATTAACAATAATTGCAACACTTAGCATCAACAATATCATAATGATTAAGGTAAAAACCATTCAACTTCGGGATTATGGTAAAAAATTTGTATTAAAATTCTGAAAGATTAAATTAAAACTAAAATAATAATAGGTAATAATATACATAATATTAAAATAATAATTTCAATGGATATGATATATAATCCTATAAAAATATATTGATTTAAGAATCCTCTAACCTCTTACATCCTTTTAGTTGGATGTGATCTAATATGATATAGGTTAAAATGAAAATGAAACACATATTAAATCTATTGTATTTATATATTTATACTTTATAATATAAATGGATCAATAGTATTCCATTTTGGATCCTTTTTTCATTTGAAAATTGTGGATACACATTTTAATTACCAAAATTACAAGTGTTCCACTCACCTCACTTATAAATTTACACCCACACCCTATCCTATTCACAATATTAAATACATTTTTATTATAAATGAACTACCTAAATACATTAATAAATTCCCTAAAAATTACCAATAGGACTTATTTTGATAAAATACGATTCTATGATGGTATTTTGTGCTTAAAAAAGGAGGTTTCTAGAAGAAGATATATGAATATTAATCATGAGTTTTTCTTTAATTATTCATCAATATACTCCAAATATTCATATATTACAAGGATATATAAACCCTAATATATAAAATATAGTTATATTTTTTATTTCAATGTAATAACCTATGTAAATCTCATATTCCATCAAATTGGATATGAAATCATCATTTCTACGTATGGTTGTTCACCGCCTCATGAACAGATTAATTCCTTTTCTATAATCACGTATCAATAAATATTATAATTTTGTATTTAAACTATTTATATATACATTTTATTTTAACCAAATTTATATTTATATATTAATTATATCACATATATATTCTTACTTTCCATTACATATGGGTTACAATAAGGATGCTCATGTGTATGGTGCACTAGCGCATGGGGAATTTATGTGATTTGTTTTTCAGTAACACGTTATATGGAAGGTAATAAATATAAATTTATTTAGTATATGTGATAGAAATGAAATAATTATGATATTAATGACTATTTAATCATTCTTAAAAGATCATATATCATACACATTATTGCCATGATTGTGACATAAATCGATTTTTATAACCATTTTCTAGATTTATTATAGAAGAATCAATAATTCATAAATATGATAAATATTTCCTGAATATTATTCTAGATATATTTATATAATGACATAACTTACCACAATAAACACACAAAATCTATTTTAAAACAATTAACTGAATGTCCACTAAACACTTTATATGGACATAAATTTTTAGGTATTTAAATATTTCATTATAATAAATAAAATAAAATATTTATGTATAAGGTATTAAAACGGGAAATTTATCTTATTAAATAAAATGATAAATATTAGTTTATTATATTGGTGGTTTGAACATGTATAATGAATGTCAGGCCAACGGTAAGGGTTTTTTCATCTTACTTTTTCTTCTACGAGACATATTCTACATTCAGCAATTATTTTTATTGTTAGGTGTAAATTGTTGTACCCCTCTATATTGGATTTTAATGATCACAATCACTCTCATCGTGTTCTAACTTGAGACATATTCTACATTCAGAAAGCTCTGCCTTCTGTCTGGTGCACCGGCCAGCCGGTGGCCAAGCACCGGTCAGCCGGTAAGCCCAGTCAAACTAGCCGTTGGGCTTTGACTGGACTTGTACTTTTGACCCCTAATGGATCCGAAAGCCCTCCAACGGCTATATTGAAGTTTTTGGGGATATTTCTCCTATAAATAGATGAGGATGGATGCTGGGAACAACACTGATACATTGGAATGGTATTTTGATCCCTTAAAGCTCTAACGACAAATCTCCAAGGCTACTTGTGATCCATCTCCATCCTTGAAGCTTGGGCTGCCTCTACATCAACTACTCTCACACTCTTGGCGCTCAAGGCTTCCTCAAGTTTGTTGTAATTTATTTATTTCAATTGTTTAGTTATTCATTGGGTTTGTATTAAAACAAACCATCCCTTTCTTCCTCACTTTCATTTTGGGTTTCTTGCTACAACCATCATAAAAAAGCAAGATCTACGAAGGTGATCTAGCCTACCTTAAAATGGCTAGTGGGTTTCTTGCTACAACCATTAAAAAGCAAGCTGAAGTAAATCTCTCAACGGTTGAGTTGGGAGTGGAGACATAGGCTTTGGTTTAATCCGAACTCCGTTATCAAATTGTGTCTTGCCCCTTTTATTTCCACTGCATTTATAAATTGTTTTTAAATTGTTAATTAATTTTTAAAAGGCAATTCACCCCCCCCCCCTCTTGCCATCACTCTCTGACCAACAATTGGTATCAAAGGGAGAGTTTGTGTAATACCTTAACCGGTTACAAACTCAAAATCCATAGTGATGGCTTCTTCCTCACAAGCACCCGAAGGGTATTCCATGACTCGGGCTCCATTCTTTGATGGAACCGACTACAATTATTGAAAAACTCGCATGATTACATTTCTTAGAAGTATTGGCTATCCTATATATAGAATTTTTTTGCAAGGCAATACTCTCTCTAGCAAAGATGACTCTAAATGTACCCCCGAAGACATTGCTAATTTTGAGCTAGATGGCAAAGCCATGAATTCTCTTCATTGTGGGTTAGACCGTAATGAATTTAATCGTATTTCTACTTGCACCACTTCTCATGAAATTTGGATGATTTTGGAAGTGACCCATGAGGGCACTAATAAAGTCAATGACACTAGATTAGATATGTATTGTCAAGACTTTGAAAGTTTCACCATGCACCCACACGAATCTATTACGGAAATGTTTACTCGCTTCACTGATGTGTGTAATGGGAGAAAGTCTCTTGGAGATGATGTTTCTGCAAAGACGATGGTCAAGAAGATTCTTTGGGTTCTACCAAGCTCATGGGCTCCCAAGGTGACGGCAATCCAAGAAGCGAAAGATGTCAAGAAAATGCCGGTTGAAGAACTCATTGGATCACTTATGACCTATGAGATTACCATGAAGAGGCAAGCCGATAAAGAAGGTAACATCATCAAGGAGAAAAAGAACATATCATTCAAAGCAAAGCAAGAAATCTCCTCCGATGATAGCGGATCCGAGATTGCTCAACTTGCAATAAAAATGAGCAAGTTCATGAAGAAAAAGAAGAATTTTCAAAGGGCACGAAAGGAAGAGCCAAAAGCAGAAAAAGAAGTTACATGCTTTGAATGTGGAAAGAAAGGCCACATCAAACCGGAGTGCTCTCTTTTCAAGAAAAAGTTAAAGGAAAAGAAAAACAAGAAGGCTTTCAAAGCGTCAACATGGAGTGCAAGCGATGACTCCATGTCTTCAAGCGACTCAAGCGATGAAGGTGGAAAATGCCTAATGGCACTTGATGAGGTATCTTCTTCCGACTCCTCTTCCTCATATTCTTCTTTTCATAATGAAATGTCTTATGAAGATCTCCAAAATGCGAGAGATCAATTAGAGGAAGGTTTTCACGAACTTACCTCTAAATTTTTGGCCTTAGAAAAGAAACACAAAATTCAAATTTCTGAAAAAGATCAACTTCTCAAAAAGAATGAGGAACTTGCCCTTAAGGTCCAAGATATTCCAAATGTTGATTCTTTGAATTCAACTATTAATGATTTAAGGGAATCTCTTGCCAAGTTCACCCAAGGTGAACAAAATTTGACCAAATTTCTAGGTTCTCAACGTTCGGCTAGAACCACACATGGACTTGGCTTTAACAAGCAAGCCACCTCTTCTAGAGCACCCACTACTTTTGTAAGGGGGATCACTCAAAATAAATTCTGTAATTATTGTAGAAAAACTGGACATATGATTTATGAATGCGATTGTAAAAATTCTAGATATGGCCGCCCCAAAATCATTACCTACTCGGATGAATATCTTAGGATGTATCCCTCTAGACAAGTATGGGTTCAAAAGTCTCTTTTAGCTAATCTTTCCGGACCCAAACTTATATGGGTACCAAAATATATTCTCTCTTGATTTTGTAGGATAAACACTAAAAAAGTAGGACTTCGAAAGGCTCGTGGTACCTCGACAGCGGATGCTCGAGGAACATGTGTGGCGATCCCTCCGAGTTCAACTCCCTTGAAGAATTCGATGGAGGATACCTCACCTTCGGTGACAATTCAAAAAGAAAGATCGTCGGAATAGGTACCATTGGTCTTGGTAGCACCTACTTAATTAAAGATGTTTTATTTGTTAAAGGTTTAAAGAATAATTTAATTAGCATTAGTCAACTTTGTGATAGTGGTTTTTCGGTGATTTTTCAAAATGATTTATGCAATGTGTTTGATTTTCAAAACAAATTGATATTTTCTGCTTCCCGTTTTCAAAATGTTTACATTATTGATTTAAAGTCTTTAGCTAGCCAAAATGTTAAATGTTTATGTGCTCTTGACAATGAGTCTTGGCTTTGGCATAGAAGGTTGGGGCATTGTATCTCTCATTCACTTCTAAAGCTTAATAAGAACAAGCTCATCCGTGACCTTCCTAAACTTATGTTTAAGAAAGATTTGATTTGTGAGCCATGCCAACTTGGCAAGCAACACAAATCTTCTTTCAAATCTAAGAAGGAAGTGTCCACCTCAAAATCTCTTGAGCTCCTTCATCTTGATCTTTTTGGTCCTACCCCTGTAGCAAGTCTAGGTGGAAAATCCTATACCTTTGTCCTAGTAGATGACTTTTCTCGTTTCACTTGGGTTTTCTTTTTAGCTCATAAAAATGATGCTTGTAGAACCTTTTTGAAATTCTCTAGGAAAGTAGAAAACGAAAAAGGATATAAAATTATATCGCTCCGTAGTGACCATGGAGGTGAATTCGAGAACAAAGAATTCGATGAATTATGTTCCTCTCAAGGATACAATCACACCTTCTATTCCCCTAGGACTCCACAACAAAATGGAGTGGTTGAAAGGAGAAATCGAACACTCCAAGAAATTGCTCGAACCCTCCTTAGTGAATTCAATCTTCCTCAATATTTTTGGGCAGAGGCGGTAAACACTGCTTGTAATACTATCAATAGAGTCCTTGTAAGACCCCTTCTTAAGAAAACCCCCTATGAACTTTGGAAAGGCAAATTGCCCAAAGTTGGTTATTTTAAAGTGTTTGGTTGTAAATGCTTTATCCTTAACACAAAAGATAACCTAGGTAAATTTGATGCCAAATCCGATGAAGGTATTTTTCATGGGTACTCCAACTCAAGCACAGCCTATCGTGTCTTCAATAAACGTTCAAAAACCATCGAAGAATCATCTCATGTCAAATTTGATGAAACTCTTCCAAAACCTCACCCAGTCATTGAAGATGTTGAAGATAAGCTTGATAAGCTTCATTTGAATGATTCCTCTTCTCCTCCCAAGGAGGATGACCATCAAGAACCCTCTTCACCTTCTTCACCTTCCACCTTGCCTAAGGTTTGGAAACCTTCTAGAGACCATCCTTTAGAAAATGTTATAGGTGATCTTCAAGCCGGTACTTGAACTAGAAGATCAATCCTCAACGAGGTTGAACATCAAGCCTTTCTTTCTCAACTATAGCCTCAAACCATTAATGATTCCATTAATGATGAGAATTGGGTTCTTTCAATGCAAGAGGAATTAAATAAATTCTCTAGAGATGATGTTTGGACTCTTGTTGAAAGACCCAATGATCATCCAATTATTGGAACTAAATGGGTTTTTAGGAACAAACTTGATGATCAAGGAAATATAACCCGGAACAAGGCTCGCCTAGTAGCTAAGGGCTATAATCAAGAAGAAGGAATTGATTATGGTGAATCTTTTGCTCCCGTTGCTAGATTGGAATCCATTAGGATCTTGTTGGCATTCGCCGCTCACTTAAATTTCAAACTTTTTCAAATGGATGTTAAAAGTGCTTTTTTAAATGGTTTTATTTGAGAAAAAATCTTTGTTGAACAACCCCCCGGTTTTGAAGATCCAAAATTTCCAAATCATGTTTTTAAGTTAACCAAGGCTCTATATGGCTTAAAACAAGCCCCTCGGGCTTGGTATGAGCGGTTAACAAAATTTATTTTAGAAAATGATTTTAAAATGGGTCAAGCTGATTGTACACTATTTTTAAAACACACTTCAAAAGATCTTTTAATTGTCCAAATTTACGTTGATGACGTTATCTTTGGTTCAACCAAAGAATCTCTTTGTACTGATTTTTCAGATTTAATGAGAAAAGAATTTGAAATGAGCTTTATGGGGGAATTAAAAAAATTTCTTGGTTTTCAAATCTTTCAAAATTCAAATGGTATTTTTCTAAACCAAGGAAAATACACAAACAAACTTTTAAGTCGTTTTGGTATGGATAAAGTAAAGGAAATTAGTACCCCCATGAGTACTTCTTGTAAACTTACGTTAGATGAAGCCGGGAAACTGGTGGATAACAAGCTTTATAGGAGTATGATCGGGAGTCTACTTTACCTAACTGCGACCCGTCCTGACATCATGTTCAGTGTTTGCCTTTGTGCTCGTTTTCAATACAATCCCAAAGAATCTCATTTTAAATCGGTCAAAAGAATTTTTAAGTATTTAAAAGGATCCAAAAACATTGGTTTGTTTTATCCCTCTAATACTTCTTTCGAACTTTCTTCATATTCGGATGCTGATTTTGGCGGATGTCAATTAGATCATAAGAGTACTAGTGGAACCTGTCATCTTCTAGGCAAGTCTCTTGTTTCATGGAGTAGCAAAAAGCAAAATTGTGTTGCTCTTTCTACTGCCGAGGCCGAGTACGTAGAAGCTGGTAATTGTTGTGCCCAAATTATTTGGATGCAGCACACTCTCTTGGATTATGGCCTTTCCTACGATCATGTCCCTATACGGTGTGACAACACTAGTGCCATTAGTATTTCTAAGAATACAATACAACATTCTAGGACAAAGAATATAGACCTAAGGCATCATTTCCTTCGTGACCATTTTCAAAAAGGGGATATCACTTTGGACTTCATTTCTACTGATTTCCAATTAGCTGATATTTTTACCAAACCGCTCCCGGTTGAACGTTTTGATTTTATTAAGGGGGAGTTAGGAATGATTCGTCAATGAGAACTAATAAATATTTGACTCTTTTTGGCTTGGTTATATTTCTTTTTAAGTTATTTAAACTCTTTTTTATTTTTATTTTATTTTAATTTTTTATGAATTTTCATACCACCGGTCAACCGGTGGTACATCACCGGTTAACCGGTGGTGTCGGGTTTCTCTTTTTTGGTCCGGCTGGAGGAAGGGTTAAAATTAAAACCCTTCCCTTTTTTCTTCTTTCTCACTCATGCGGCCCCTCCTAACCCGCGCCTCCACCTTGCCATAGCCTCCTTTCTTCCTCCTTGATCTCTCAAACTCCTTCATTTCTCAATCTCTCTCAATTTTCTTCCTTTTGCCATCATGGGTCCTCGATCTTCACGCAAGGGAAAGGGAATCGCTCATGAAGCACCTCCTCCTCCTTCAATCCCTCAACTTACGGACATTTGGCATGACAAAGTCATTCTGCCGAGTAGGGTAATTGATTATTCTTGGCTTTCTTCTGCTCGACTCGAGCTTTTCTCAATCATTGAATATCAACACTGGCATTCTTTTTTTGAACCTCCTGAGAAGGATGTTATTTATCCCCTTCTTGTCAAAGAATTTTATGCTCACCTGACGTGGTCGGTTTCTGACGACGTCGATACCATCTCTACCACCGCTCTTGGGCAACCCATCACTATCACTTCTTTGGAGATTGCCAGGATTCTAGGGGGTTCCTCATGTTGGACCTCATGCTTTTGCTCAGGGGGAGTTTCCTCGGGACCCTGACTTTGATCTTGCTGTCGCTCTTGAGCATCTTACAGGGCAGCCCACCGATCCCATTGTCAAGCTCTCCCAGCTCTCCCCTAACCATCGCATCATTGAGCGCCTCATTCAGACCACTCTTGCACCCCGTATCGGTGATCACGATACGGTGAAATTTATTGACATTTATCTTCTTTCCTATATCACCAGAGGCGTTCATTTCAATTTGGTCTGGTTCCTGTTCCGGGCCATGTCCTATGTGGCTGAGCACCCGCGCCGGTCCAAAACTCTACCTCACGGGCACTTGTTGACCAAAATCTTTACCATTCTTGATATCCCTCTCCGTGCTACCTCCTTCGAGGAGCCAAAGAAGGATAGCATCATCAATTTTATGATGGTGCAACGGATGAACATTCGTTGGCATCCTTGGCGTCAGGAGTGGATTACTGACAAGGAGGGCCTTCTCAAGGCTTACTCCCCTCAGACACATTCACACCCTCCTACCCATGCAATGTCTCCTTCCATTGCTGCTGCCTATCCTCTTTCAGATAGTGAGGACAGTGGTGATGATGAAGAGGAAGGGAGTGGTGACGACGAAGGGGAGGCTGCTGCTACTGCTGATGTGGGAGATGGAGCGGGTGATGATGCATCGGAGCCTGCTGAGGCTGTGCCCCCTCCCGATGCTACTGGTAGCTTTTCGGTGACGGCTGATCAGTTCCTTCGCTTCCCGGATCAGATTGAGACCCGGCTCGACTTACAGTTTTCTTACTTCAGCTCTCAGTTTGATCAGCTCCACTCACGGATCGATTCTCTTGATCGTCGCTTTGAGGCGGTCCAGGCTCCTCCCACTCCGCCGACCTTCAGGCGTCGCCGTCACTCTCGGACCTCTAGGAGTGAATAGATCCTTTCTTGTTTTTTGGCTTGTCTTTGTATTTGTATTTTGAACTTTCTCTGTAACGTTTCAACTTTTATAAAATTCATGTTGTCTTATCTATCCATCCTTATTTTCATTGCTTACCTCTTTATTATTGTTTTTCTAATTTTCTTTCATACTTTTCCTCCTATTTTGATAATCCCAAAGGGGGAGAAAAACTCTCTATTACTTAGTTACTTATTTCATTGCTCTTTTTAAAAGTTCAATTTTAAGTTATTAGTTTCATCAAAATCTATTTTTAAATGGTTAAGTTTTTTATTTCAGTTGTTCTTTTAAATGACTTATGATTACAATTTCAAAATAAACCATTCTCTTTATTTCAATCCTTACAAGATTAATATCTTTTTCAATACATGATACATCTATGAAATTATTGTATTAAAATGATCTCTAAAATTTTCCATGACCAAGTTTCTTATTTCTTTTTACTTGGCATAACCTTTTTAAAAGCTTTCTCATTTGTGCTTGTGATCATCAAAATAGGGGGAGATTGTTGTACCCCTCTCTCTTGGATTTTAATGATCACAATCACTCTCATCGTGTTCTAACTTGTTTTCAAGTTTGTTTGATGATAGGAAAAAGGTTGCCAAAGAGTTGGCCCAAGAAGATTGGAAAAAGGACTCTCTGAGTCCACCGGCCAACCGGTGGATTACCACCGGCCGGCCGGTGGAACCAGACAGAGAGCTTTCTCTCTGTCTCGACCACCGACCGAGAATATATTTTATTATTCTATTAATGGTACTTAATTTTATTTATAAATCCATATGAGGATCTCACTTTTATAAAGTTTTGATCCACAGATTACCAAAACCACAATAAATTTCATCTCAATTTACATTAATTGAGGAATATGTTATTGTTATGAACCTAATATATTTAATACGGTGTATGTAAAACCACTTATAAATTTACTATTAGTATTACTTCATACTTATTTGTATTTTAAGTTAAGATTTTTATTATTTCATCTAAGGCAATTTGACTTGAAAGCCACCAAGGGGTGAAGATTTTCATAACCCAATTTCTTTCAAATGAGTTATATTACTTCTTCATTGTCTTTTATATTCTTACATTATGAGTATATTTACACATTATAAATTAATATTTTATTTTCAATTATTTATGTGTATATAAATTTGATACGAATAATAGATTTATTTATTAATCCTCAAATTTAATAATACAATATTTGTAAGGGTTATTAATCTAATTTTATTTTTCATTGAGACATATTTTGATGATATTAAACTATATTCATTTTTGAGGTGTATATACTACCCTTTTGATATATTGAATCATAAATATCATCATTTAAATTATATTAAATGAATTATTAGATGTAATTCATTCATGGGGCATATGATTTTATAGTTACTAAAGTTGAAAGTTTTTATGTTATAATCTCCTTTATTTTGATTTTATTTATGTTAAAGGTTCCACTAAAGGAAATAATGTGGTTTTAATTTATTAAACCAAATGTATTTGTATTCACGGGTTGAGAATGTGGTTAACATTATTTATTTCCAATTACTCAATTATTTAATAAATAAACATTAATAAATTAATTTGTAAGTGATATTGATATTTTAATTTTTTTAGATTTGGAATATTTATCTTCCATATCCATTTTTTCTAAAATGATTTAAATTTTTTTTATTAAAATTAATCATCACCAAAATCCAATTTTTATTATCTTTTATTTACATTTAAAAGGTTTTAAAAGGAAATTTCTTAACATTTTCAATATTCGTAACATGTTACTCCCTTTTTTAAAATTTATGAAAAGAATTTTTATTGTTAACATTTGTGACTTGAACATATTTCCCAACATTATGTCAATTATTTTAATTCATATATTTATATTGATATTTTCAATGAAAAAAATTATCATATTTTTTTTTTATTTTCATTAAAAGTTATTTTCAAACTGAAAAGGTTATCTTCCTCAATATTTTTTATATTTTTAATTTAATGGTATTTTCATTCAATAACATAAATAACCCTTAATGTTACATACACTCCACAATAGATATGCGGTATTGATATCATCCTATTTCTTTCAATGGATTGATTAATATTTCTTTCAAGATATTCACATTGAACCCATTTCTTTTCTACAAGTTAATCATTCTTAATTATTATTTGTATGGAAACCATTTTTTATGTGGTGTTGTCATGTTTCAACATGATTAATTCAGAACCCATATATTTTCCATATGTTAATCATTTTTTGAAAGAATAAAGGTTATTTCAATGTTTCCATGTTTACATGAATTCCCTATGTATTTTATTCATGATATGGTTCGTGGAAATTTTTTATAATGATAAGTTGTTTCGTTATAATCTAAATATGGGTGGCTATGTAATTAGAAATGTATTGGGGGTCCCATTATCAAACAAGGAAAGGGGGTTCATTCATAAAACATGGATGGGTGGGTCCATGATTACCCTTTAAATAATTGGGAATTCTGGATATGGAAGTCAACCATACTTGTTATTCTATTTGTATGAATTATAACTAGATCAATTTTTAAGATACCAATACATTTTAGTTATTATTTATATGGGTTATAAATATTTCCTTTTATCACGATGTATATCATGTAGAAAAAGATTATTGATTTTGATGACAATTAACGTTGAAAAATACCGATTCTATTTTTTAATTTTTGATGATCTAGGCATTGCTTGGCATGAGTATTACTATAATATTCTGTTGTACTTTGATTATGTCATAATACCCTTATTATTTTTATATACTAAATGATGAAATTTAATTGTAATTGATTTGTCTTACCATTAATGAGAATTTCATCTCAACCATATTTTGTTACTTTCTTCGAAGGTTATCTAGAATGATATTGAATGACATGTTTCTAGAATTGATTCATAGTGATGATGTTGAAAACATAATCTTTAATAATAAAATATGGATTAAGTGGAAGAAATGAATATTTAAATACATGGTTATTGTTTATATATGAATTTTTCTTAATACTCTGAAACACTAAAACTAAATGGTCCTTGGGTATAAAAATAATCCTATATATCCCTTGGATGTTGTATGCTTTCGAGGGACAAATTTATTTGTTCATCATTATTATCAATGATAGAAATGTAATAATTAAGATTCTATAATCAGATCTAGCAGTGTGGGTCTGGGGAAGTTATAGTTGGTATATTTGGTGGGCTTATATAACAATAGTGGTGCATATTTTTTCATGTGAAGTTATCTTAAAATTTATGGAATCCATCATAGGTATATACGATTAATTATTATCATAAATTAAAAATACTTATACACTTCTTATTTGGTTATAACTGATGATAACATAAAGTGATTAACGATATTTTAGGATGTTTTTTATTAGGATGAAGTATATACAAGGATTTGGTTTAACATGAAGCATTACATTACATTTTTAAGGAAAAAGTTTGATTTTATTGATATATTTTTTGGGTTTACAGGAAATTTTATATTGTGGAAATTATGGGATGTCAATTTTTACCATATTTAAAACTGTTTAATTTAATACTGATTTGGTGACAACATGATTAATAGAGTTTAACTAGAAGATCATTTTTTTAAATATAAGCTGAAATTTATGATATAACATTTCATGTTGAAAATTATTTAATGATGATGTTATTGGGATCATTTAGGATATAGAGTTATTTATTTAGGGGGTTTTTTAGTTTTAAATTTGGATGTTACTATTTAATTTTGGAGATTAATGGATTATGTCATTGTATAAAGGTTTGTTCATTTTGGGATGATTCTTACCATATTCTAACCATTTTTTGTTTTTTATAATTTATTAAGATTGGTTGAATATCATAATTATCCCAATTATGTTTATGTGGTCCTTTAAAATTAGATTTTAGTTCTCTATGAATGAAAAAATCCTCTTCAATATTCAGTGTTCAGAGAAAAATAAGATATTTTTGTACAAATTTATAAGTGGATGAAATTATACTCATCATGTTTTAATATTTACTTATTCTCACTGTTGATATAGAAATTCAATTCCTTAAATGTTGTAAAAAGAAAAAGAAATAATTTTTTTTTCTAATTATCATCATTTCTCTTGATTTCCATTACAATTTTCATACCACATTAGATTTATGATTTTGTGGGTGTATATTTTCCATTGATTTTTCACAATATTATAATCACTGATCTCTATAACTTAGCATCATTATTCAGACCTTGTTATTTTTTCGAAGTCCAAATATTCACTTTCCACCTATAAGATTTTTTCTAGATACCTAATTTGTGTTATCCCAGATGGCCCTCATATTTCATATTCTTTGTTATCAAGTGGATGCTTTGTTCACCCTTTTAACAATGTCGGTTTCCAAAATAGGTATTTAATCAAATTTAAAACCATTAATTTCTGATAAAAAGTAATAATTACATGGATTTGTTTTATTTTAGGTGTGTAGGATGTAACACCCTGTTATTTTAAAATATGATCATTATGTTCAATAGCATATTCAACAAGAAAAATCATTCTTAATTGACTTATGAAATATATAAAAATTTTAACATAGCCTATAAATTGTGTGAATGTATACTAATAAATATATTATGATATATATATAAATTTCCTACACAATATAAATGATTGATAAATTCTTATTAATTAAACCATTATATTTTAGAAAATTACTTTTATTCATTAAAAATATGTTTTCTTCAAAGAATGATTTTATTTCTTATTGTGAGACAATATTATAACTATTTTATGAAATTTTTAATAATCATATATGATAAAATTTATTTCATTTTTTAAATCATCATTTAAAAATTAACATAGGGTGATATTTTGGGAGTTTTAGTGAAATATTTATTTTTCAGTGAAGAGTGAAAATTTCAATTTTCATAAAACAATCATTAATTTTCAATAAATAATATATTTTAATAGTCCCACGATATTATGAATATTATTTAATGTCACATAATTATTAAATATCATCATTTCATACACCTAAATACATAAGAATCATGATTAATTTGGATTTAATAATAGTATATTTTTTTCTTTAAAAACATGATTTTTATGAAACAAATTTATACGTTCATAATGTATCCCCTTTTTAATTAATTTTAAAAAACAAAATAACTATTTATTAAAATAAAATTATATATTAAATTTAAAACAAATAATTTGGTATTTATCAAATGATTTATAATATTAATATAGTTGATAAAAAATCAATTTTTCCCTAAAAATACACTTCTCGAAAACCGGTTTTTTCAACATGTCTGTGGGTTAAATTTTAAGTTAAATTTTTCAAAAAATATGATTTAAATTTGGGTAAATGGATTCCATATTTGTAATAAGAAAATTAATATTATATAATATGGTAAACTTAATGTTTATTGAAGTGCACTGTGTTTCATTTTATGTCAATGAGGTATGTTGTTGTCAAGGAATGAATGGATGGATGTCAAGGCGTTTCAATATTTGAATGAAAAATGATGTGATGGTGATGGTGATGAAGGAGAATGGTCATGGTACTAAGATGCATGTCACTTAGGAGATTCACTAAGTGACATAGGATGTTGTGGTTGAAACATTATCTATGGATATCAGACGATTGTAGAACTGATCATAATGTTTCAATACTTGTATCAAGATGATACTAAGTTACACCACTTGAAGAATGGATGATGATGGAGTATCATCATTACATCTGACGATTGTTGAACTGCTCTTAAGATCCAAGAATTTGTATCAAGATGATGCAAAGTCACAACATGAATAGAAGTTCATGCACTGTTATGACAATGCATGAGGAGTTAGAAGATGAACCATCCACTACTTCTAAGTGGATGAAGTGAGCTGAAGAAGTCCATGCACTATCCCTTAGTGCATGTGAATTGAAGAAGTTCCAATTGATCTCTGATTAGATCAATGAAGAACATTGAATATTATAAATGATTCAGGAGTTCGATTGATGAAGTGAACCTTTGGAATTCCATTTTAAGTGAAGATTATATGTTGTGGAGGAATTCTAATGAACAAGAAAGGGAGAATAGAAGAAATGAAGAAGGGAGAAGTGGCTTGGAATTTGGCATTTTAAATATGGGATACTTTGTTTTTTCAACAAAGTGTTTATACATTACTTAGCCAATAAAAATTGGCCAGCCAAGGACACCTTGAGGGTTCAACCCCAAGGCACATGTGGGCCTAAGGCGCCACGCCCAAGGGGGAACCCGTGGGGAAAACCCAAGGCGGCAGAAGCCACGCAGGGGAGTCAAGCCTGCGCAGCATGGGCGCTAGAGCGCGCCCCGAAGGTGCATAGTGGGCGCCAGTGGCGTGCCCGAGTGGCAGGGGTGGGCGCAAGAGCGCGCCCGCTAAGAGAACTCGGTGCGGGGCGGCACCGAGAGGGGAGAAGTGCAACTGAGCGTTGGAAGGGAGAGGATGTTTGATAAACCGTGGAAAAACCGCGCTCCGTTTCGATGTGGGACGCGGAAAAATCTTCAGGAGCGGATCCTGGCCGCACGATTGATCGCGCGCCAGATCTCGGCCGCACATCTCATCGCGCCGCTCCCGTTCAGATCCAGGTCGTCCGATGTCTTTCATTCGCCAGATCCAACGGCTCCCGGTGTGTCTCCTTCCTCGAGCTTTACCGAGGCACCCGCGATGACCCCGCTGAACCAGTGGCCCTCTGAAGACGGATTTTGAGTTCCCGGCCACCACTGAAGGAGCTAAGGCGTCCATGGTGATCGTCTGGCCAAGACGAACCGATCCATGCTTAAAAATACACTTGCATGCAATGTTTGGAGAGTTTTGGTATCCGACCGAGGCAAGACGAAGTTGCCGAGGTTTGGGTGTTTATGCTTTCATGTTTTGGATCGAAGGAAGGTCGTGTAGGCGTTCTAAGTCGCATGCACGTAGAGGAAATTAAAAATGAGTTAATCCGCGTGAAATAGAGGAGAAACAAGATTTTGGAAATCTTGAAAACCCGAGATATTCGGGAGTTTGAATTTATATCCACGCGGATTGAACGAGATGCCTCTGCCTATATAAAGAGAGGCCTTGCTCTTGAATTTGCTTGCTGAAGTTTTATTGAAAACCCGAAGTCCCGTGGAGTAATTTGTGCCTCGCGAAGTAGAAGCCCCGCGCACACTTGCGCGGCTGAAGAACTCGGGGCCACCCGAGGTCCCGAAGGAGTCCCATGCGCACCTCCCTTGCGTGTCAGGAAGAACCCGAGGCCGCATTCTAGCGCGCCCTTCGTTGATTCCCTCTCTGCCTGCGTACTTGCGCGGCAGGAGGAAGTGCACGCGGGTGTTGCACTTGCACACCCCGCGGTAGTGGCACTTGCGCGACACTTGCGCACCCTTGTGCCTTGTGACTTGTGCGACCCGCGGCTCAAGCATACCTTGCGCGCTTGAGGAGAAGAGACCGCACCTTGCATGCCTCTTTGGGTTGGTGTTCGGGTGTGAGCAAGAGAAGGCCAAGACCTCAATTTTGGTTGTGCATTTGAACAAAGAAGAACACACTTTAAGTGTGTGCATTTGAAGAGTCCGAGGGTTGTGACCTTGTGTGTTTAACAAGTGAAGACCACACTACTTTGTGTGGGTGTGAAAACGCGACCCACGGCTACCCCTTGCACCCTTGAAACATGCACGGCCCGTGCTTGAAGAAGACACTCGTGGGCAGTGTGTGTGCATAAGTGGAGAAGGACACATTCGACTGTGTGTGCATGAAGGGAAGGAAAGGACGTAGCCTTGTGCAAACAAAGAAGACCACATCTTAGGCGTTTGTGGGTGAAAAGTGAACAAGAAGGCCGAGGGCACACATTGTGTGAGTGAAAATTTGAAGAACACACTTTGTGTGTGCAAGTGAAGTAGGCTGTATCCCTTGTGGGGTGCACACTTTGAAGAACAAAGAATACTTTGTGTGTGTTCAAGAAGAAGTGAAAGGCCAAGCTTAAGTGTGTGCAAAACGAAGAATAAATTGTGTGTGCAAAACAAGTGAAGGCCGAACCTATGTGTGTACACTAATTGAAGTGTGTACACACTTAGAAGAAGAAAAATAGGATAGTCACACAACGTATAACACACATTTATGTGTGTAATCAAAAGGAATTAAACGTGTGAAGGAAAAGAAGAAAAGGTGTGTGCTTAAAGTGACTACACCCTTTGAGGGTTTATTGCACCAAGAGGAGAAAGAGGGATGTGCATGCATGCATGCATGCACATGCGCACGTAATCAAAGTTCAAATCAGTGAGTGTGCATCTGAGTAATCCAAGACCAGTGGTTCTTAAAGAATTTGAGAAGGCCATGCAGTCAGTGCATGAAGATGCAGAGTTGCCATGCACTCAGTGCATGAAGTTGATGTGAAGTCAGACTGAAGCCAGACTGAAGTTAAAGATATCAGTTGTCTGAGTATTCAGTAGTTAGAGAGAGAAGCCAGGTCATCCTGAGAAGAAGGAGATAAATACTGAGCAAGACGAGAAGACCTGATCAACTCAAGTGATCATAGGTACAGAGCAAGGCCAGCAGTCTTTATCCCAGGCTGTTGAAGATACTTGAAGAGCTGAACAAGAAGAAGAGCTGCTCGTGTGACTTGAGGAGCCAGGAGACGCCCCCTGTGAGACTCAGGGTGGAAGAAGTCTTCAGTGGGATTCTGGAGCAGGCCAGTGGGACTCTGGTAACACTGTGGGATGCAGTATAAAGACCCTCATGTGGGACTCAGGAGAGATACAGTGGGACTCTGTATCGACCATTGTAATTCTAACAAGTTATAATGGAGAAACCATGTTGGGGCGTATAACCAACATGGAAAGGACGTAGGCCTTTGGTGCCGAACCTTGTAAATCCTTGTGTCGAGTGCCTTTACATTTACTGCATCATTCGTGGAAAGGTGAGAGATACAAGAAGAGTGGATCGAGGCTTTAACCAGTCATAAAGGTTTAATTGATAAGGAATCAATTAGTAAAAAGTTTTAAGGGATCACTGATTCACCCCCTCCCCCTCTCAGTGATTCACACTGATCTGGGCACTTCAATTGGCATCAGAGGGAAGGTTACCTCTAAAAGATCCAAGGGAGTCTTTATGATGTGCAGATTTGAGGAAATGAGCAACCAGCCTCAAATGGAGATATCTGCCAAGACTCAGAAAAATAGAAAGAAGAAACATGCCAAGAAGATGAAGAAAGCATGTCCTAGTTGTGATGAAGTTGGAATAATGAATGATCTTCAAAATTAAATCGAATATCTTTATAAGACAGTCCCCAAGGAAGTGGCAATGTGTATAGCTACAGGCACCCTTGATCTTCAAGAAGAAAAATCACAGTTAGAAGAAGAAGCCAATGCAATGGAAGATCAATTGGCTAAAAGGGTTGGCATAACCAACACTCTCAGAAAGCTGGTGAAGGCTAAAGATGAAACAGTATCGCTTTGCAATGAAAGATATGAAGACACTACTGAAGAATTGAAAAGAAGCCTTTCTGAGAAAGAATTCTTTAAAACTGTGGTCAAAGAAATTTTCCATGCAATGGAAAAATTGCACAGAGTTTCAATGGTTGTCAAAGATGCTCAACTAGAAGACAAAGTCAAAAGGGTGAAGGAGCTTGACAACTCATTGCATGAAATAAAGAAGGTGCATGATGACCAGATGGAATAGCTGAAACAGAATTGGGAAGGTAGGCTAAGATTGGTTGAGGATGAGAAGAACTCCCTCAACATGAAATGCTTTGAACTGGAGGTGATATTGAAAAATCTGCAATCACCCAAAGCTGAAGCCTCCCAGTCAGCTGAAAGAAGAAATGTTGCTACTCAAGTGATCTTTGAGAATGATGATTCTAAGAGAAAGACATCCTCTAATGAAAGGGTAAAATCTTCTAAAAAGAAGGTACCATCCATCCCATCTTGTACTCATGCTTCTAAATGTGTTTCCACAAAAAGTGCAGGATGGAAGAATAACTCTGAACAAGTATGGATGAAGTCAATGTCGAAAGAAAGCTCTCCTAAAACAGCACAACAAGTCAAGAAAAGTACCCTACAATCAGAAGGACTGAAGAGGTCAAGATTTGTGGGTCAGTGTTGGTGTTGTAATAAGTATGGGCATTGTGCAAAGGATTGTTGGTACAATCCACTGAATGTCAAAGCACAAAGGAATTCCATTCCAAGGGGGAGCGAGCTAGAGGAAAAGAAGCAGCATCCACAAGTCCAGAGACACCTGTTTACTGCAAATAGATTTGGATTACTTGACAACATCTGGGATGATTGAAAAAGTGGTCAAAAAGATACATGTCAATCTCCAACTGTATCCAGAGCTAAAAAAAAGAAAGGATCGCAGAACCTGGCTCAGAAAGAATCCTTGGGAAGCAAGCATAAGAAAGTGAAAGATGTTCCAAAGAATATTATGAAAAAGGAAGAGAAGACCTTGGAGTCTAAATCCAAGAAGGGTGATGTATCCAGAAGGACCACCAAGAAGAAAACATGCTTCTACTGTGGAAGGAAATGACACACCATGGATCTTTGTGAACAAGCCATGGAACTGAATAGAAGTAGACTGGACTCAAAAAGACAATCAATCCAGAAGAAGCAGAAGGGATTGATTGAAAATAAGTTGCCTAAGAAAGGTAGCTTAACAGCATCAAAAGAACCATGTGGAACTTCCAGAACTGAGGCCACACTTCCAAGTGACTTACTTTTCATATGGCCTAATCAGTTGCAACTTGCCAAAGATCTACAAAGAGCTTAAGATGAAGTTCTGGAAATTGCTAAGGCAAAAGGAAAGAAAAAGATTTCACATGATGATCAAGTTCTGTGTGTGAGGTGCAATCAAGCTGGACATACTAGTGATAAATGCATGATATTCATTCCAGCTCATAAGGGATTCTTCAAAAGAATGAAGATTGAACCAGGAGACTCTAGTGCTCAGAAGGCACCTAGAAATACAGGAGTCACACACAAAGAAGTTAAAGAGGTGTTGAGATCCACACCAGCACAAACATCATTGAAGATCAAATGTGAAAGTGTGAAGAATGGTGAAAATGGGGCATCTCGGTTGAGAGAATCTTCTCAACCTTGTTGTTCACATTGATGAACCAAGGAGGTTCCATCTTATTCCCTAATCACTTGTATTTACATGTGCTAACATTACAGGGAATTGAAGATGATTATCATTCTCAACTAGAGGATGGTTTGGACAGAATGGAGTGCACCCCTTGAGGGGGAGCCAATCTGAAGAAGATGGGATTCTTAGATTTAATATCATCTTAAGAAAAGTTTAACGTATTCCAATCATACTTTCATCCCTTTTTTCTTAATTGTATTCATCATGACAATTAAGGGGGAGTATTGATTGAAGGCAAATGGTTGAAAGGGGGAGCTTTATCTTTGCACCTGAACTTTCTAATGAGTTTTGTGAAGTTGTGCAGGATTTAGCAAATTCATTGTTATATCTGAAAAATTTCAAACCCCTAAGCATGATCTCACATGTGTAGAGAATGATGGATAGCATTGAGTTCCTTGGTTACATCACTCTTGTTTTCTACACCGTGTTAGCCCAAGTAGACTTAGAGTTGATCTACTAATGGTTCTTTTCTCAAGAGAACATGTGGCATCATCCCTCTCTTAGTGTTTTTCCGGAAAATACTTTTCAAAGGGAGGAAGTGATTTTTGGATAAGAGCCACACCACATCTTTGAATTTTATTTCCAATAAGGGGGAGAAAAGATTGGGCACACATATTGACCCATTCATATGTGCTGAAGTTGTGATATTGACAACAAATACAAAGGGGGAGATTGAAGTGCACTATGTTGCATTTTTTGTCAATGATGTATGTTGTTGTCAAGGAATGAATGGATGGATGTCAAGGCGTTTCAATATGTGAATGACAAAGGATGTGATGGTGATGGTGATGAAGGAGAATGGCCATGGTACTAAGATGCATGTCACTTAGGAGATTCACTAAGTGACATAGGATGTTGTGGGTGAAACATTCTCTATGGATATCAGACGATTGTAGAACTGATCTTAATGTTTCAATACTTGTATCAAGATGGTACAAAGTTACACCACTTGAAGAATGGATGATGATGGAGTATCATCATTACATCTGACAATTGTTGAACTGCTCTTAAGTTCCAAGAATTTGTATCAAGATGATGCAAACTCACAACATGATTAGAAGTCCATGCACTGTTATGACAATGCATGAGGAGTTAGAAGATGAACCATCCACTACTTCTAAGTGGATGAAGTGAGCTGAAGAAGTCCATGCACTATCCCTTAGTGCATGTGAATTGAAGAAGTTCCAATTGATCTCTGATTAGATCAATGAAGAACATTGCAGATTATAAATGATTCAAGAGTTCGATTGATGAAGTGAACCTTTGGAATTCCCTTTTAAGTGAAGATTATATGTTGTGGAGGAATTCTAATGAACAAGAAAGGGAGAATAGAAGAAATGAAGAAGGGAGAAGTGGCTTGGAATTTGGCATTTTAAATATGGGATACTTTGTTTTTTCAACAAAGTGTTTATACATTACTTAGCCAAAAAAAATTGGCCAGCCAAGGACACCTTGAGGGTTCAACCCCAAGGCACATGTGGGCCTAAGGCGCCACGCCCAAGGGGGAACCCGTGGGGCAAACCCAAGGCGGCAGAATCCACGCAGGGGAGTCAAGCCTGCGCAGCATGGGCACCAGAGCGCGCCCCGAAGGTGCATAGTGGGCGCCAGTGGCATGCCCGAGTGGCAGGGGTGGGCGCAAGAGCGCGCCCACTAAGAGAACTCGGTGCGGGGCGGCGCCGAGAGGGGAGAAGTGCAACTGAGCGTTGTAAGGGGGAAGATGTTTGATAAACCGTGGAAAAACCGCGCTCCGTTTCGATGTGGGACGTGGAAAAATCTTTAGGAGCGGATCATGGCCGCACGATTGATCGCGCGCCAGATCTCGGCCGCACATCTCATCACGCCGCTCCCGTTCAGATCCAGGCCGTCCGATGTCTTTCATTCACCAGATCCAACGGCTCCTGGCGTGTCTCCTTCCTCGAGCTTGACCGAGGCACCCGCGACGTCCCCGCTGAACCAGTGGCCCTCCGAAGACGGATTTCGAGTTCCCGGGCACCTCTGAAAGAGCTAAGGCGTCCATGGTGATCGTCTGGCCAAGACGAACCGATCCATGCTTAAAAATACACTTTCATGCAATGTTTGGAGAGTTTTGGTATCCGACCGAGGCAAGACGAAGTTTCCGAGGTTTGGGTGTTTATGCTTGCATGTTTTGGATCGAAGGAAGGTCATGCATGCGTTCTAAGTCGCATGCACGTAGAGGAAATGAAAAATGAGTTAAGCCGCATGAAACAGAGGAGAAACAAGATTTTGGAAATCTTGAAAACCTGAGATATTTGGGAGTTTGAATTTATATCCACGCGGATTTAACGAGATGCCTCTGCCTATATAAAGAGAGGCCTTGCTCTTGAATTTGCTTGCTGAAGTTTTATTGAAAACCTGAAGTCCCGCGGAGCAATTTGTGCCTCGCGAAGTAGAAGCCCCGCGCACACTTGCGTGGCTGAAGAACTTGGGGCCACCCGAGGTCCCGAAGGAGTCCCCTACGCGCCTCCCTTGCGTGTCAGGAAGAGCCCAAGGCCGCATTCTAGCGCGCCCGTGGTTGATTCCCTCTCTGCCTGCGTACTTGCGCGGCAGGAGGAAGTGCACGCGGGTGTTGCACTTGCACACCCCGCGGTAGTGGCACTTGCGTGACACTTGCGCACCCTTGTGCCTTGTGACTTGTGCGACCTGCAACTCAATCATACCTTGCGCGCTTGAGGAGAAGAGACCGCACCTTGCATGCCTCTTTGGGTTGGTGTTCGGATGTGAGCAAGAGAAGGTCGAGACCTCAGTTTTGGTTGTACATTTGAACAAAGAAGAACAGACTTTAAGTGTGTGCATTTGAAGAGGCCAAGGGTTGTGACCTTGTGTGTGCAACAAGTGAAGACCACACTACTTTGTGTGTGTGTGAAAATGCGACCCACGGCTACCCCTTGAACCGTTGACACATGCACGTCCCGTGCTTGAAGAAGACACCTGTGGGCAGTGTGTGTGCATAAGTAGAGAAGGACACATTCGGGTGTGTGTGCAAGAAGGGAAGGAAAGGACATAGCCTTGTGCAAACAAAGAAGACCACATCTTATGCGTTTGTGGGTGCAAAGTGAACAAGAAGGCTGAGGGCACACTTTGTGTGAGTGAAAAATTGAAGAACACACCTTGTGTGTGCAAGTGAAGTAGGCTGTATCCCTTGTGGGGTGCACACTTTGAAGAACAAAGAATACTTTGTGTGTGTGTAAGAAGAAGTGAAAGGCCAAGCTTAAGTGTGTGCAAAACGAAGAATAAATTGTGTGTGAAAAACAAGTGAAGGCCGAACCTATGTGTGTGCACTAATTGATGTGTGTACACACTTAGAAGAAGAAAAAGAGGATACTCACACAACGTATAACACACATTTATGTGTGTAATCAAAAGGAATTAAACGTGTGAAGGAAAAGAAGAAAAGGTGTGTGCTTAAAGTGACTACACCCTTTGAGGGTTTATTTCACCAAGAGGAGAAATAGGGAAGTGCATCCATGCATGCATGCACATGCGCACGTAATCAAAGTTCAAATCAGTGAGTGTGCATCTGAGTAATCCAAGACCAGTGGTTCATGAAGAATTTGAGAAGGCCATGCAGTCAGTGCATGAAGATGCAGAGTTGCCATGCACTCAGTGCATGAAGTTGATGTGAAGTCAGACTGAAGCCAGACTGAAGTTAAAGATATCAGTTGTCTGAGTATTCAGTAGTTAGAGAGAGAAGCCAGGTCATCCTAAGAAGAAGGAGATAAATCCTGAGTAAGATGAGAAGACCTGATCAACTCAAGTGATCAGAGGTACAGAGCAAGGCCAGCAGTCTTTATCCCAGGCTACTGAAGATACTTGAAGAGCTGAACAAGAAGAAGAGCTACTCGTGTGACTCGAGGAGCCAGGAGAAGCCCCCTGTGAGACTCAGGGTGGAAGATGTCTTCAGTGGGATTCTGGAGCAGGCCAGTGGGACTCTGGTAACACTGTGGGACGCAGTATAAAGACCCTCCTATGGGACTCAAGAGAGATACAGTGGGACTCTGTATCTACCATTGTAATTCTAACAAGTTATAATGGAGAAACCATGTTGGGGTGTATAACCAACATGGCAAGGACGTAGGCCTTTGGTGCCGAACCTTGTAAATCCTTGTGTCGAGTGCCTTTACATTTACTGCATCATTCGTGGAAAGGTGAGAGATACAAGAATAGTGGATCGAGGCTTTAACCAGTCATAGAGTTTTAATTGATAAGGAATCAATTAGTAAAATGTTTTAAGGGATCACTGATTCACCCCCTCCCCCTCTCAGTGATTCACACTGATCTAGGCACTTCATTTTTCAATAATTAATTGTAAATGTAATAAAATTTATTTACCATAGTTAAGGTGAACACAATTCACTAGGGGTTAAACTAATAAGATAACGGTTCAAATGACATAAAATCTTGTAAATTTTTTTATCATCATATTTTCACCATATCAGGTATATATCCCCAGAAGGGTCCATTTTAGAGCATTCGGGAAATTGAAAAACATGGGTACATCTTTTTCTTTTCATAAAACACAAGTGGGTCACTCACCTAACTTGTAAAAGGCCACCCACTCTCCTCTCAACTACACACCTTCAATTTATTTGTATTATCCGATAAATACCAAAATATGTTCCTATATTAAATAAATAGTTTTTTTTGAAAACCTTTATCAAAAATCAGCCCTAATAGGTACTTTGTTTCTTACCTAAGGAGGTTGTCCAAAGAAGAGGTATCATGTTTAACCATGCATTTTTCTTAAATTTTTCCCTCTACCTCCTTGAAATCATATTAAATTGTTATGATATGATAAAAAAATTATTTCACATATATTTATAATTTATTATGTTAACTAAATAACCTAATTCTATCTACTATTCCATCAAATTGGATATGAAATCATCATTTTTGTGTATGGAGGACTACCATTATACAAACAGATGTCGTTCATTTAATTTATTAACCTCCTCAAGATTATTATTGTGATATATTTAACATATATATATTATATTATATTTTAACATATTTATACTTTTTGAGTTATTATATCACATATAACTTGTTACAATCTATTCCATTGGGGTTACGATAACGTCGCTCTTGTGTACGACATAGTACCACCTCACAGAGCAATGCGATTCATTTTTTCACTAATGATTTACATGAATGGTAATAAGGATATATTTGATAAATATATGATATATAACGAATGTAAATATTATATCTCTGAAAGTGTTATCATTTTTTAAATGTAATTTATTATATTCATCTTGAAACTGAAAAATTATAACATCATCTATGCATATGTGTGGATTAACTCCTCCACGAAGCGATGTGATTAAACTTTTTTCATAACCCAAATAAATGGATTATATATATGTAATCAGATAATTTATAAATTGTAGTGTTATTATATAAATATTATTCAATGATGAAAAAAAAAATTTTACCATCCTTCCAACATTTTTTGTTGAAAAATAGAAATGTTACTCATGCGTATTCTTAACCTACCATCTCCATAATTATAATGTAATTAATTTTCATAAAATTTATTAGCGAAAGGTTCGAAAAGTATAAATTATGTTTATTATGATAAATATATATTTATAATAAATCATATTTTGAAAAAATTTCCTCCTTTACCACAATCAGCAAACTAAATCTATTTTTAAACATTGAATATAACATTCTCAAAACACCCGACATAGACATAAAAAATTACATATTAAAATATGTCATAAAAATAAAAATAATAAATTATTAATTTATAATTAATTAAAAATGTAGAATTTTACTTAACTAAAATAATTAAATTAATTTTATTATATAAGAGGTTCGATAACATATGATGAATGTTAGACCAGTGTTAAGAGTTTTCTCATCTCACTTTTACTTATATGATACATATTCCATATTCAACACTTATTTTTATTTTGTTCTATATATACAAACCATGAATTGATTTTATAATTTTTTAATAATAATCATTGGTATTTAAAAATTAATATGAGTGTATATCTTTCATGATATTTTGAACTCTAGATTACCTAATCCGTATTGAATTTTTTCTCAATTTACATTCATTGAGGAATATATTATTATTATTCACATAATTTATTTTTTGTTGTGTATATAATACGCCTTAAATATGTAATATAACGATTCCTTCATATATCATTTTATGTTATGTTTCAAATAATATTAATTATTCATTGGTTATTTGAATTGGAAGTTTATAATTAGTAAAGAATATCATAAATTAATTTGATTTCATTCAGTTATATAACTTCATTACTGTATGTGATACTCTAAGATTATATGTGTAATAAATTTTGTCTATATTGCATTTTATATTCAATTTTTTATGTCGATTTAAATTTTTACACATAATAAAATCATTAATTAATTCTCAAATTTATTGGTATGATCTTTGAAATAGTTATTATTCTCAAATCCTCTTTATTTGGAACATACATTTATAATGGGAACCTATATTCATTTTTAGGTGTATTTTCTTCCTTTTTGGAATTTCATATCATGAATCTCCAAATATTCATGATATTTAAAGTATCATATGATGTTGATCATTTATGGGTCTCAAGATTGAAGACTTACCATAGTGGGAAATTGTAACGCCCTGACCCCAGTTACCCAGAGTTGTTTCATTATTATATAACATTGGCATGATCACAAAAGATCAAGTCTCGAAAGACCGATTAGTTTAGTAGCCTTGGAATCACTAGATACATTCATAAGTCATACATTACATCATAAAATGAAAACTACAACAACATCTTGTCTCCACACTCGTATCCCCTTATATTATCCCTACAGGTCATTCATAAAATACATCTTCACATCTTGTGAAAAATAAAACATAGAATGGTGTGAGATCAAATGCCCAGTATGGATAACAATATAGGAGAATCTTTCATAAATAGGAATAAACATCTGAGGAAATGAATAATTAAAACAAAAGCCTTTAAAACTTGAACATCATCACAATATGGCAAAAATAATGGGAAATAATTCCATTTATTTATTCATATGGATATTATACTAATCAAATAATCAAATGCAATATCAATAACCACTTTCATAACGATGAAATGCATAATTCCAGACTATCATAACCACATAGTCACGACCTTGTGCCAAGACTACAAATAATATTTTTTCAATGCCTTGTGCCAAGACACTAGTTTGTCTCATTAGACCAACTGATGCATCGAGGAGCTATTGCGGGCTTCACCTGTCACTTATTAAGTCCAATGCATTCCTCAAATGAACATGATTAAACATAACATAAACATTTGTATTAAAACTAGCATACGAAATGTCAATACTTTCTCCATAAACCATGAATGGTATAAAAATAACACATCCACAGTCAAACATATCACAAAAACTTCAACATAATATGGATGTTTTGTATCATAATAAATCAACTTCAATTAAGCTTTAAATCCATCAAAGGATGTTGACATAGATGAAATCAAAACTATTTGAGAGAAATATCTATTTTTTTAAAATAATTTAAAAGTAATATAATTATAAAATAAACAATTTACATTGAAAATATACTTATCAGCTTGTAAGGGATGCTTCTAAGATTTTATAATGGTGGAAAATAGTTGCACCCGCCATATATGTTAAAAAAGACATTCTTACCTTAATTCTGTCAAAAAGGTTAAGAAGGTCCTTATTTGGAAAACGACTGAAATATTCCCTTATAAACTTCTCATAAAAAGTCAACAAGGTCATAAATGAATTTAACCCATAGTCTGTAAAATAGTAAGAATGATTTGAAATACATTTTTAAGAAACATGGATTTGGATGATAAAGAGGTCCCAGTAGCTAATTACGTATAAACAACCTCAGATAATGAAGAGATTGTGGAATAAACCCTTACCTTGTACTTTTCCTTTGTTGAGGGTAGGTTAACCATCTGTATAATGGTGAAATAATATTTATTAAATTATAAAATAATCATATACATTAATATGATATCATATATGATCGTTTAACATTGCTTTGTTAATAATATCTTAGTATTATCGTCATTTTGGGTGTTAACTTACTAGTTTTCTTTTATATGTTTTGTTAAATAAGTCATGTTTATTAGTGATAGATTGTATCTTATTTATATCCAGAATTATATCAAGTCCTTAAAAATTATTTCTAGTCATCAAATGAGAATTATACTTGAATGGATACGATGGGGGATTAATCTCATCGTATTCGTGGAGATGGTAATCCGTACCTACACATGAGGGACAATATCATTATTTTTTTATCAAAATAATATATAGTTGGATTTCATATCATATATAAAGAATCATTATCATGTTATATTTATTATTTACATGAATTATAGATCATTATTATACCCATCCGAGTAATAATGTATTGAATAACAACAACACCACGATGGCGAGACAGTAGACCGTACGTACGCATGTATGGTGACATGTCATTCAAAGGATGGATAGAATACAGAATATGGATTTAAAATATTTATATAACATCACAGTATAAAAAATATACTGGAGTTATTATTTTAGAATGGAAATAAAAAATAAAGAAGAGGTTGAAGAAGAAAAGAACATGAAAGAGGGTGGTGAAAACATTACCTCTTCTTCAGGTTCTTCCTTTTGATTTGATCAAAATCTCTCTATAGGTTAGATTTAGGATCAAAATAATGCCTCTAGGTTGAACTATGGAAAGTTGAGAGAATATTTGGGCAGGGGTTGGCTGATCCAAAAGGCTTTCAAGGTGTAAATTGGAGAGAAGGGGAGTGTCTTTTTATAAGACGGTGACGGGCACCTTTGGAAAAGCTAGAAATATTATTTTATAATAAATTCATATTTGGTTTCTAAAGGCTCAAAAATGGATTATTTAAAGGTTAAGGTGGGGATGGTTCGAAATACTTTCAACCAATAGATTTTTTACACGTTTGGGTCACTGTATTAACCATATCATTTATATTTAACTCTTAGTTAAATAGTTTGACATTTTCCATGTCTTTTTGTATTTTTATATTATATGGTAAATAAACATACAATAAGCTTCCAAAAGACCCCCAAGTGGTCTATTAATGATACAACTATAATTATATAAGTCCTTTTGCCAAACCATAGATTTTTAGGAATAGAATATGAATTAATAATATAATATTTGTTTAAAGAACTCTTTTTTGTCAATTTTGACACTATTGGGTATTTGGTTTTTGATAATTTCATAGTAGCATTATTACTTCGAACAAAATTTATATAACCAATAATAATATGCCATATTAACCTAAATAATTAGTGTAACTCATAAAAAGTTTCAAATTAAATTTATCTTGTTATTTATAATATCAAATATTTTAATATTTCATTAATTAGGTAATTACTGCATCACCATTATGTGATAAATAAATTAAATTATTTAATGTCTAAAATTATAAATAAAATATCATTATGTAGGAAATAATTTTATATTTCTAATTAATATTTATAATCGAATTTATCTAATGTATAACCCTATATTAAAAATGATTTAGTAATCAATCTTTAATTTTAACTCTTTTAACTCTTTTTGAATTAAAAAATAATAAATGTCCTAATCTAATCCAAGTGGACCTAAATTATAATATTTTATTTCTATGGTTTTATTTGGTCGAGATACACTTGTCCAATAGAATTGTGACATGTGTTACGGTAATATTAATATCATTTTACCCTTAATTACCCTATTTACGTTTAACCGTAATAAATAAATGTAAAAAGTTACTATTCACCAAAAATTAATTTTATCTTATTGACCCACATTTTACTCCATGATATTAACCGTGTCACTAGGATTTTTGAAATTCAACTTACAGAAGCATTAAAAGTATGTTTTATTTGAATTTCCAAATTCTCCTAGGAGGTGGGTAAAGGACGGTGAAAAGTTCAATAAAATTTTGATATATCTAAAATTATTCATAACTAACTCTAATTAATTACACTAAACATATATATGTATTATGTATATATTTTTAACTTATTAAATTTAAATAAAATAAATAATTATTTAAATAAAATTTTTGTTTTAAACTATAACTTAGTGTTTTTTCACTATTCATAAAAAATCGTATGTTTTCAGAAAAATACCAAAAATTCACCCTAAGATAATTTTGATATTCCGATTCCAAAAATGAAGTCCATTTTAAAAGATAAAATTTATAAAATTTAAAAAAGTGTGTATTACTGTTCATAACGTCTTATTTGATTTGTTGTGGTGTGTGTTAGAACTCGAAGATGCGTACAACACACACTACTGTATTATTTAAAGAGAATTGTATCATGGAAGCTTGGGGTGTTACATTCTATCCTCCTTCAAATAATTTCATCTTAAAAATTTCTAGAATACTACCGCGTGAAAAGACTTGGGTGGTTCTTCATCATAAGTTCCTTAGGTTCCCACGTTACCTCTTCCATTTTATGGTTTCTCCATAGAACTTTTACCAGACGAGTCATCCGGTTTCTCAGCACATGTTCTCTGGTATCAAGAATCATGACCGGCTCTTCGCAATAAGATATATCAGGTTCCATTTCTACTTCCTAATATTTGAGTACATGCGTTGGGTCAGGCATGTATTTTCTCAAGAGTGATATGTGGAACATATCGTGACCTTTGGAAAGACTTGGCGGCCTTGCCAAATTGTAAGCTACAGCCCCAATTCATTCTAGAATTTCAAATGGTCCGATGTACTTGGGACTCTGTTTAACTTTCTTACCGAAACAGATAACTCTTTTCCATGGTGATACCTCCAAGAAAACATGATCACATACCTGAAATTCCAAATCCTTCCTTCAGTTGTTAGCATATCTCTTCTGCCTACTTTGAGCTGCGTTGATGTGGTTTTGGATTACCTTTACCTTTTCCATCATTTCCTCCACCAGTTCTGGTCCTACAATTTTTCTTTCACCAACGTCAACCCAACAAGTTGGTGTGGGACATCTCTTTTTGTATAATGCTTCATATGGTGCAATATGAATACTTGAATGGAAGCTATTGTTATAGTAAAATTACACCATAGGTAAATATTGATCCCATATACCCTGAAAGTCAAGTGAGAAGGATCTCAACATGTCTTATAAGGTTTTAATAGTCCGTTCTGATTATCCATCTATTTGAGGGTGATAGGCAGTGCTCAAACAAAGTTCAGTATCCAGGGCTTTCTGATGACTTTTCTAGAATCTTGATGTAAAATGGGGATCACGATCAGAAAAAAATCGATAGGGGTACTCCATGACGCCTCACAACATCATTAATATATAGTCTATCTAGACGTTCAAGTGGTAGATCCTCCCTTATATCAAGAAAATGTGATGACTTGGTAAGACGATGCATAATGGACCATATTGCATCGTTCCTTCTAGGAGTCTTTGGTAGTCCCATGAGAAAGTCCATCATGATATTATCCCATTTCCACTCAGGCATGGGAAGAGGTTTCATGACTTCTCCAGGCTGTTGCCTTCCAGCTTTCACTTATTGACAAACCATACATCTTGACCCAAAATCAGAAATCTCCCTCTATATATTGTCCCACAAAAAATGTTCCTTTAAATCTCTATACATTTTGGTGCTCTTAGGGTGTATAGAGAAATTGTAACTGTAACACCCTAGGTAAATAAAGAGTATGACATTTTCATATTTATCCATATTTGTGAGTAAAATATTAATATTACTTTAAAGGGGACGCTATGCTCGATGGCGTACCCAACACGCAACAACGAGTTTCTTGGGAATCTTACGTTGCACTCTAATAATAAAATAATATTATTTTAAATGGTAGTTAAGATATAGTCGTTGTATTGACAGTAATGGATAGAAATAACTAAAATATGATTATATATGTTTTTAAATGTTTTTACATTTATCCAATAAAAGATAAAGTCTTAGAATATGGAAAGAATTCAATTTTAGGCGTATATGCCCTAGTTTTCACTAATGGTTCATTTATCGCATTTTGATGGAGAACCATCATTAAATATATTTTTGTTCACTCTTATACATCCTTTTGGACCAAATAAAACTCTTCTTAGATTTGGGACATCAAAATTTACTTAGTGTAAATTTTTGGTATCTTTCTGATAAAGTTCATTTTTTTTAATGAATAGTGTAAAATGTTGTATTTTAATTCAAAACCTCTTTTTAATCTAATTTATTTATATGATTAGATTATCTTTTGAATTGGTTTCAAAGTGAAATTAGAATATATTTTTACCATTAAATCCAATAGTGGTCCTCGGAATTAATTTCACATTGAAATCAGACTTAAACTAGTGTCAATCTTTTGATACTTATTGTTTCATAAAAACACGTTATTTTCTCTGACAGCGGGAATTAATTATTAAATTAATTAATGTGACTTATATGTTTTTAATTTTGTAAAATAGACTTCATTTTTGAATTCTGAATATCAAATATATCTTAGGGTGAAGTTTTGGGATTTTTCTGAAAAACATCAATTTTTGATGAATAGTGACACCAATAAGTGGTACTTATAAAAACTGATTTTCCGTTTAAATGAAATTTTGACATCTTTGTGTTTTGAATTTCAAAAATACAACATACATGGTTTTCATTAAGAATTAAAATGTGGTTCAATGGGATAAAAATAATTTTTTGGTGAATAGTAACTTATTAAGTTTTTAATCGCGATTAGAGGTAATTAGTGTAGTTTAAGGTAAAAATAATGTTTTAATAATATGAAATGAACTTTACACATGTCCTAACCTCATTGGATGTGTAATGTCCGACCAAGACATGCCATGGGTCAACTTGGGGACCCCATGGGGCCACTTTGGTTGGGAAATGACATAAATAACATTTTATTTAATGTAAAAGTAAAAATGACACAAACATGATATGTTTTACTAAAACAATTTTTAAGTGGAGTTATACAGATCAGATTATTTATTATAAATAATAATTTGAAAGATAAAAAGATTTCCTACATCATAGTAATATTTTTATAATTTTTAGAATTTAAATAAATTAAATTATTTATGACATCATGATGATGCAGCGATGACCTCATTAATGAACAGTTTAAAAAAAATTAAACGATAATATAAAATCTAAGACCTACACTTGTACAAAAACTATTGGATGGAAATATTTCGAAGCCTTATCATCTTATCGTTGAAATATATCAATTTGGGACCTTATAAATTCGAAACACTTTTAAAAATAAAATAATTGTTTCATGATTTCCAAAAGTGCCCCTCCTCTCCTCTTATAAAAGGCCCCCACCTCTACCTCATTTCACACACTCCTCAAGCATTCGGCTCGGCCAACCCCTGCCCATTTACTCTCTGCACATCCCTCTCCTCATCCTAGAGGATTACCTTTGGTCAGAATCCTTTCAAAGGAAGCCTTTAGGCTCAAATCAAAAGGAGTTACATTTTTAAAGGTAATTCATTCTCTCATGTTCATTTGTTTTATTTTGCTTCTCCAACCACATAAACTCTTTTTATTTACTTCTTTTGTAACAACACCAGTATCTTAAATATACTAGTATGTTTTTATAAGATTTATTCGAGCTACACTCTCACACAACTACATCAAATGTTTAAAGAACATACGGTTTCCGTGGATGGCGAAATTCTGCCTCCCGAAACGATGATTGTTCAATACTCATTTAACACCTTCAAAGGTGGCCATTATGATTTCACTATTTTTATATATGATATATAATATGTTTATTTTTTCCTTAATATTCTGTTTTTTTCATTTTGGGCATACTTTTATGGCTTCCATTATGGGTATAAGTGATATCTTCATTTTAGGAAGTGCGGACTACCGCCCCCTCAAAGTGATGTGATTCGTTAATGCCATACGTGGGACGTATAAAGGATGGATTTAATGTTATTATATATTATATTATATTGGAATTATTATATACCTTTATATCATTATTATTCCATTCTATAAAATACGAAATAAAAATGAAAGTAGCGTTCATGCGTACGTACGGCTTACCGTCTCCATGAACGGTGCATTTCATTTCATACCTCTAAATGATTATGTAATGTTATAAATTAATGAATTTACTGGATATATATGACATATATTATATCTACATCATGAAAAAAAATTCTGGATATAATAAACATTTGTCCACACGAACAACATGTAATTATAAGAAGTCCCCTTTCGACTTAAGAACCAAATATCGGCAAAACAAATATTATTAACTTAAATGATTACATAATGTTTATGACATGGTAATAAGTAATATAAAAGGAATAATTAACTAGAAAATGGTTCTTAAGGAAGTAGAAATTAACTCACGTTTATTATTCAGGATATTAAAGAACGATCGAGTCAAGTCGGACCCAAGGTAAGGGATCCTACTCCTCTCTTTCTTTTTAAGTACACTCTTTTATGTCATTCCTTCTAAGATAATATTTCTTGTTATTGGGATGTTTTTTTATATCAATCTTACTGTAATTTTTATGTTCATATTATGAGAGAACCTATTCTCTCTCATCAATCCATTTTAAAAGTTTTGAGTGGCGCCGTTAGGCTGCCGAACTTTCGTAAGAGATCTAACCTCTCTCTTTCTTTTTAAGTACTCTCTTTCATGTCACTTCTTTTAAGCTCCTCTTTGTAATGTTGGGGGATGTTCTTTTATATTCCTCTTTCTGTAAATTTTATTTTAATGTGATGAGATACCCTATTTGATCTCATCAATCCATGTTCGGAAGTTTTATGTGGCGTCGTTAGGCTGTCGAGTTTTGTAAGGGATTTTTCATCTCAATTTTGTTCCCGTGAGATTTATGCTACATTTGCCACAAATTCCATTGAGTGGTGTATTTACTGACCATTTTTCTACTCTTTGTGTAATATACATTTGTTTATGAGTATTTACATCAATGTTCTATTGTCCTTCTTTCATGGGGTGTATGTTTTGAAAGATACCCAAGTCGGTAAGGGAACCTTTCACCATCCTCTTTTTTTAAAAGACTTCTTTTGTTGGGTCATTTAATTTACATATTGTTATGTTGGGATATATTCTAATATATCCTTATTGATGTAAATTTTATGTCTAAGTGATGAGATACACTTTTTATCTCTCATCAACTCATTTTTATGTGATGCCGTTAGGCTATCAAGGGAACTTTTTAACCCAATTTTGATTTCTTTGGGTTCAACATGTAGTCATTGAATATGTCATCCATTGAATATGTGTGAATGACCTATTATTGTTTTACACTTAATATACACTTATATTGGGTGTAATTATATTTTTCACACATATTTTTGAGATTGACTTGTCCTTAATTTAAGGATACCTTCTTTATAAGGGATTTCATCACATTTGACATTTCTATTGAGACTTCATTGTTGTTATGCACCAATCCACTCTTATATGGTGTATATACTGTCCTTTGGAATATTATATCATGAATCCATTTATTCTCATGATATTATAAAGTTCTGATTAAATGATATTCCTCAATTATTGTATTCAAGAGTCTCTAATTTTGGTAAAAACCCTTTAACCAAAATATCACTTTAAATGTTTTAATGATTTGTTCTTATTAATATCAATGTTTTCAAAATGGTTTTAAGGATTTATTTATATGGATATTAATGGTTTAAAATGTTAAAATCTTCAAGGTGTTATGGGACACTTTGATTCAAAAATCTCATTATTAAATGTTTTAAATGGTTTAGGAAATGGTTTCTTTTTGAACGGATTCATTATTTCAATATACTAAAATGATATATTGTGATTGAAATGTAGATACGTTATGTTTCCTTTATGCATGTTTTATGTGATATGTTTATGTTATGGTTCTTGGGCATTATTATGAAAACGGGTGGTTCCGTGATAAACTAAGGGCGGGTGAGCCCGATATAGCTCTCCAATGCATTGGGTAATGCGAAGGAGTGAAATATTAAGGTTTCTCCGAAGAGATTTAGGGAATATACTGTGATGGGTATTCCAAACGTAACAAAGAGGGTTACTCCCTACGTAAGAATGTTATGAATGCCTCAAGTTACCTTTATGTCTTATGTTTTCTATGATTTATTCATGGTTTGATGAGGTATGTTAAAGTACCTATGTTTTATGTGTAAAGTATGATTTCATTCTTATGTATATATGAACTCATGTTTCCTTTCCATATTTTTATAACCCTTACTGAGCTTTTTATGCTCATCCCAAGTTTTTGAATTGTTTTTCACAGTTCAAGGGAAAGGTACATGATGTTGTGATAGTGTCAAGGATGTCTCAAGAAAGAATCCATGTTTTATTTTCAATATGTTTTCATTGATGGGAATAATGAATATTGTATTTTATGTAACCACTTTTTTTAAATGTGGAATGTAATGCATGTTTCATGATCTAATTCTCTAAAACTCTACACCTAAAAAGATCCTCAATGTGTAATCTTGTAATAACTCAAGATTTAAGTAAGGTTTAAGGCTGGGGCCTTATAGTAACTATGAGCATCGTCCAACAATTCCCTTTTTAGATCATGTATATTGGGAACACAAAGTCTCTTCCCAAATTTAAAAATTCCATCTTCATACACAAAATCACTCAATCTCCCATCATTGACAGCTTTAATCTTCTTTTTAAACTCTTAATCATCGGTCTGAGAAATCTCTATCTTTTCTAGTAATGATGGTTTTGCATCTATTTGAAAAATAATTGATGTTTCATATTCCATGGTTATTCCCATATCCAACTATACAATATCCATGAATATGGGATCACTCTCAATTTTCATCTTGTTTAAAACTCCATGATCTTTTCAACTCAAAGAATATGCCTCCTTATTTGCCTTCCCCGGGTGGTAGTGTATCATGCAATCATTATCCTTGAGTAGTTCAGGCCATCTCCTTTGCCACATGTTGACTTCTTTCTGTGATAAAATGAACTTCAAACTCTTTTGATCGGTATATGTCTCACATTTTATACCATAGAGATAATGTCTCCATATATTCATTGAAAATATTACAGCAGCTAACTCAAGGTCATGAGTAGGATAGTTTTTCTCGTGATTTTTTAGCTGTCGTGATGTATAGGCAATAACTCTATCATTCTGCATAAGGACACAACCAAGTCCTTTATTCGATGCATCACTATAAATAACGAACCCATCATTCCCCTTTGGTAGATTCAATATAGAAGCATTGACTAATCTTCTCTTCAGTTGTTCAAAACATTCTTAACACTCTTTTGTCCAAAAAAATTTAACCCCTTTACGTGTGAGCTTCGTTAATGGGTTAGTCAGTCGGGAAAAATTCTTGGACAAAACATCGATAATAACCTGCTAAACCAATAAAACTGTGTACCTCGGTTATACTCGTTGGTGTTGGCCATTCATGGATTTCTTTGATTTTAGAAGGATCAAAGGAAATTCCATCCTTAGAGACAATATGGCAAAGAAAAGAAATCTCTTGAAGCCATAATTCACACATTCTAAACATCCCATATATTTCATGTCTTCTTAGAGTTTTCAATATAATGAAAAAGGGATTTTCAAGATCTTCGTAGATTTTGGAATATACCAAGATATCATCAATAATTACCACTATAAAATCATCAAGATATTCCTCGAAAACATTGTTCATTAGATCCATGAAAACAGAGGGAGCATTAGTTAGCCCAAAAGGAATTACTGTAAACTCGTAATGCCCATACCTCGTTCGAAATGTTGTCTGCGGAATGTCTTCCTTCTTCACACACAACAGATGGTATCCAGATCGAAGGTCAGTCTTTGAAAATTATTGAACTCCATGAAGTTGGTCAAATAAATCATCAATGCGAGTTAGGGGATACTTGTTATTTATTGTTATTGCATTGACCTCCCTATAGTCGATACATAACCTCATAGATCCATCTTTCTTCTTAACAAAAAGGAGAGGGATCCCCATGGAGAAAAACAACGGTGAATAATTCCCTTATTACTCAATTCTTCTAGTTTTTTCATTAGTTCAACTAATTCTATAGTGTCCATTCTATATGGGGTCTTAGATATGGGCCTTGAACCCATAATGAAATCATTGGAAAACATAATTTATTGCTCTAGAGGATGTCTAGGTAAATCTCCCAGAAATACATCTACAGATTCTTTCACAATATGTAGATCCTCTATTTGAACATTCATTTCCTTACCCACAGTTATTTCATTCTCTTCCTCCCCAACAATTGAATTTATTTGAGCTACTAGGGGTCGATCTAGGTAAGAATCTGGTGGTGATGATTCTGCTCTAAAGATAAGGTGTTCTTTATCATTATCATCAAAAATTGTAACCTCCTTTTTACAATAAATCTTGCATCATGGTCTGAATGCCAATCCAAACCGAGGATTATATCAAACTCCACCATAGTTATAATGATGAGATCAGTAGATAAAGAACATTTATACGCCCTAATGGGAACATATCCATAGAACTTTGTAGCAATGATACTTCCCTTAAGAGTTTTAACTAACAACTCCCTTGTTAAATAAAATTGGAAATATCTAACTTTTTTAGCAACCTGGGAAGATATGAAACAATGCGATGATCCGAAATCAAATAATGAATTTTCAAAACATGAGTAAACCATTAAATTACATACCACCACGTCATTCGAAGCTTCTACCAGAGCAGTAGTGATAGAATAAGCTTAGCCTTGACCCCTTGGCCTTTTCTCAGGTAAGTTACCCTGATTATTAGGATATTCATTTTCATAATTTCCCATCTCCCTACAGTCTTAGCATTTAACATCGGTAGCTTCTTTCCTCCCCTTGCAATCACGAGCTTGGTGGCCTTTTTCACCACACATTTAACAGACTCCCATTCCATTAAAGCAAGTATCAAGGTGTTTCTTCCCACATTTACTACAGGATGGATATTCAAATTTTCCCTTCTTCCCCTTATTTCCATTCCCAGAGTGATCAGCATATCTCTTCTTCTATATATTTTCTTTAAATTGGTAAGACTTAGAAAAATATTTTTCTGTCTTGATATCAAATGAGACAATATCTTCGTACGACGAGAAGGATTGTGACACTAATGATCAGTGAAGAAATGTTATTAACACATCAATGAAATGATCAATCATACTTCTTGGTTTACATATATAATCTCTAGCATACCTTACTATCCTTTCAAAGTTAGCCTCATACTTTGCGACATTCGCATCCTCCTTTTGTCTCAGACTCAGAAATTGCCTTTCCATATGAGCTAGATGGTCACGAAGAAAGTATTTTTCTATGAAAATCTCTTTGAACTCCCTCTATTCCATATTTGATACTTCATTATCTTCTTTTGTGTTTTGAATCAATGACCTCCATTGATCAGCATCTCCAATGAGGCGGTAAACTACCATGATATCTTTTTCCCTTTCGCAACTCCCCAAGGTATGGAATATTTTCTCTAACTAATTTATCCATGGATCAGCTACTAATGGATTTTTACTCCCATTGAATGTTGGTGGTTGTTTCCTCATGAAGCGGTCTAACATTGATCCTCCACGCTGCGGATCAGGGTGCTCCATATGGGTAGGGTTATTATTCATAACCTGAGTGAGTTGTCCCATTATGGTGATTAGCTGATCAGCACCAATTGCATCACCAACTCCACTATAATTATCTTGATCATGAGGTAAATCCCTACATGGAGTTCATGCATTGATACGGTTTCCATTTCTTCCACTAGGTATCATTTCTAAACAATGCCATACACCAGATTAGTTTATGAATCGCAATACATAAATACAACCTTGTAAAACACTTAACATAAATTGAATAGTTTATGGATATAATCCATAATTATAAAAAAAATATTTGATGAAGTATATACTCATAAAACCTTCATAATGTTTTGTAATTAAAATTAATATTATCCTAAGAATATCCCCTGGTAGTGTCGTAACCAAGAGTGCAGCAAGGCCCATTGTCATGCACCAGTTCCCGTTCGAGTCTAGCTCAAAGCGGTGTTTTCGGGTTTTACCCCTAGGTACATCTATGCCAGAGCCACCTCTACCTGCTCATATCCAGACAGGGATGTATTTCATGGAAAGATCACAAATTTCTTACAATACCAAAATTCTAGGAAGTTCTTCTATACTAATCCTCAAAGTCCATCTTAGATCTATCTGCTCTAATCAGAGTTTATCTAAATCTAGCATTCATGGATTGTACTAAAATTTCTCTGATACCAACTATAACGACCCAAACCAAGTTACCCAGACTTGGTGCATTATTACATAACATTGGCATGATCACAAAAGATCAATTCTCAAAAGAATTATTAGTTCAGTAGCTTGGAATCAGTAGATACATTCATAAGTCTTATATTACATCATAAAATGAATACTACAACAACATCTTATCTCCACACTCGTATACCCTTAAACTATCCCTGCAGGTCATTCATAAAATACTTCTTCACATCCTGGAAAAAATAAAACATAGAATGGGGAGAGCTCAGATGACCAATAAGGATGACAACATAGCGAAAACTTTCATAAATAGGCATAAACATTTAAGGCAATTTATAACTAAAACAAAATCCTTTTAAACTTGAACTTCAGGATAATACAGAAAAAATAAAATGAAATAATTCCATTTACTTATTCACATGGATATTCTAATAATTTAATAATCACATGAAATATCAATAACCACTTTCATAATGATGGAATGCATAATGCCAGACTATCAAAACCACATAGTCAAGGCCTTGTGCCAAGAATACAAATAATATTTTGTCAAGGCCTTGGGCCAAGACACTAGTTTGTCTCATGAGACCTACCAATGCATCGAGGATCTATAGTGGGCTCCACCCGTCACTTATTAAGTCCAATGAATTCCTCATATGAACAGGCTTAAACATAACATAAACATTCTTATTAAACCTAGAATACGAAATGTTAATACTTTCTCCATAAACCATGAATGGTATAAAAATAACACATACATAGGAAAAAATATCACAAAACCTTCAATATAATATTGATGTTTGGTATCATAATAAATCAACTTCAAATAATCTTGAAATCCATCAATGGATGTTGACCTAGATGAAATCAAAACTATTTAAGAGAAATATATCTTATTTTTAAATCATTTAAAAAGTAATATAATTATAAAATAAAACAATTACTTTGAAAATATCCTTATAAGATTCTAAGGTAAGCATTGAAGATTTTTTTAGTGGAGGAAAATAGCTGCACCTGTTGTATATGTTAAAAAAGACATTCTTACCTTAATTCTGTTGAAAAGGTTAAAAAAGGACATTGTTTGGAAAACTACAGAAATATTCCTTTATAAAATTCTTATAAAAAGTCAACAAGGGTATAAATGACATTAACCCATATTCTTTAAAATAGTAAGAATGATATGAAATAAATATTTATGAAATATGGATGTGGATGATAATGAGGTCCTAATAGATAATTACGTATAAACAACCTCGGATGATGAAGAGATTGTGAAATAAACCCTTACCTTGTAAATTCCCTTGATTGAGGGTAGGTTAACCTTATATATAATGGTGAAATAATTGTTATTAAATTAATATAGAATAATATACATTAATATTATATCATATATGATCTTTTAACATTGCTTAGTTAATAATATCTTAGTATTATCGTCGTTTTGGGTGTTAACTTACTTGTTTTCTTTTATATGTTTTATTACATAAGTCGTGTTTTTTATGGATAGGTTGTATCTTATTCATATACAGAACGATATAAAGTCCCTAAAAATTATTTTTAAATAACAAATGAGAATTAGACTTGAATGAATACGATTGGAAATGAATCTCATTGCGTTTGTGGAGACGGTAATCTGTACGTATGCACGAGCGACAATATCATTCTTTTTTTATTATAATAATATATAATTAGATCATATATCATATATATAAAATAATTATCATGTTATATATATTATTTAATGATCTTAATAGATGATCTTCAGTGTTTTTTGTTGGTGACAAGGTGTTATTGAGAGTTTCAATTCAGACAGTTCCCTAGAATCATTAAAAAGAAGGATATCATATTTCGAGGGTTTCAGGTCTCTTGGAGAATTTTGAGGAGGTGGGAAAGTGGATTATCATACAATACTACGATTATAGTTGACATTTATCCACAACATGTTTCATGTGTTGTAGCTTCAAAAGTACATTTATAACCATTTTCATGTCTTCAGTTGGGATGATATTGATGTTGTGGATATAATATCCATGTTTAGGAATCTAATAAGGATTATTTATTGTGAGAAAATATTTTTTGATGGGAATTTGATACCTTTGGTTTGTGTGGTATGGCAGAATGGTTCTGATCCCCATGACATGTGGGAGAGGTATGAATTAATGAGATGGTAATAGCCTCATTACACTAACATGTAATATTCATTAAAATATTTCTAGCGGCAAAATTTTTTTTATGGTTGGGATGTTATGACATCCCATTACATTCGTTCTAAAGAATCTTGACTCTTTCTTTGGTTCCCTTTTTTGTTTGGGTGTGTTTTATTCCTTTCTATGATGAAAATAATTTTCTATGAAAAATTTTCTAATGTCCAATTATGTATGTTTTCATGAATTAATGGAGTCAATAAAAAGATGTAACAAATGTTTTAGAGTGTTTAAATGGGGTCTTGATTGAGGTGGAGGCTTTTTTGTTTTTTTGTATTAAGGAATATATACAGGATAGATACACGTTGTGAATTCATCACTCTATAGAAGCTGTGAAATCATTTCATGACAAAATATATACAAGTCATGAATGGTTTTAATGATGTAAAATGGTTAGGATTGAGATTTTTATCCATTAATTAAAAAAATTTCATTTTATATTACACTCGGGATACTCGCGTCATGAATGAAATATTCAAGTCATAAATTCTTCATGCCTAGTAGTTTTCTGGGTAAGATAAGAATAATGTTTTCATTCAAACAGTAGGAATATTATGTTGAACCAAAAGATACCCTAGGATATTTTTGTTTATTTCATCCATTTTGGAAATCTTTTTTTGGTTCTTTAACTTCTATGATATTCCTCACATTTTATTCCCCTTCTAACTATTATCTCAATTTGGAAACCATGTGATCTTTTGTTTTCGATTATATCATAGTTTAATCATGATGTTTTTTAATATGGAATTTCATGGTCAATCTCCTTCATGTTCCAGCCTTGTTGGGATTTCCTGTCATGGGTTATTATTTTATCACATATTAATGTTTAGTGGTTCCATATTATTCTCCCCTAAAATTGAAATGTTAAATTGTTATATTATTTTGAAATACATATTTAAATGAATACAAATCTAGGATTTTATATGATTCCTTTTTTATTTTAAAAATGACATTGAAATTGGGAATACCCCTTAATTTAAATGAAATTGGAATTATTGGGATGATTTGATAAAATTTATGGATTAATTTGGTAATTTATTTGATTAAATGATTTATTGTGGTGAATATTTAAAGATGATTTGAAAAGTGATGAATTGATGAAAAAATATGATTTTATTTTGATATAAGAAAGGATTGGTGGAAATTGATAAATAGGGATTCATATTTTAAATAAACTCTAAATGATTTATTTTACCCTGATTGATTGATTAATTGACTAAATCAAACGAGATCCTAGTTATTCATTGGGTAATTAAGACAAGAACACTCGAATATGACCACTATAAATGGGTTGATGATGAAAAAACAAAAATACAAAAGATTCAGAATACCTTCCCCAATTGGGAGTAGAGTCCTAATAGCCCGAGGTGAAGGATGTGTGCACACATTGAGTTTAGATCATTAATGTGTATTGTGAGGATATTACAACTTGTAATTAACATACCACATATATTTTTACATGCTGCTATGATATAGTTTATTTTTTAATAATTTTCTATTCATTGTTGATGTATTTCATATATGTCAAAATATTTATATAAGTGTTTTATATAAAATTTTAATTTAGGAATATTTTTATATATCTACAATCAATTTGAATAGAAATAATGTTTTTTTGAAATTATTAAAATACCAATCCATGCCTTGATTTATTTAAATTAGAAGCATAATTGTTTTATTTCATATAGAATTGATTATGGAACACATTGTAAGACAATACAATGCTATTTATCTAAAAACCTACCTTTTGCTTAGGGAATTTGTATATTATCTTATTATATGTTTGAGAAAAGGGAAATTGCCATGTAGAATTTGTGTGTATTATTGATCATTCAGACCCAAAGTGATGATGGCTATTGGGGGGATGTGATCAATCTGTTAATTCGGTTGTGTTTGAGTTTCTTCATCGGAAAATTTTGTTTATTTTAATTATTTTACTTTGTGGGTATTGTTATACAAAATTTTATTCCGTTACCTTATAACTTTGGAGTTTTTATTGTACTGACTTGTATTGTTTATATTAAACTGTTTTACTAAAAATTTTGTTCAAAATTTATTCATTTACGATAATAGTTGCTAGTTTGTAACACATGGGGTTCATGAATTCACATTGGTCTATATCAGAACTAAATCAGGTGTTTGGATACCAAGGTATCTAATATGACTAAATTATTTTTAAATATTTTATGTTGATATTGGGTAAACACTTAAGGAAGGATTTTTTATCATAGATTCATTGAGAAATGATTTACTAGAAGGGTCCATCAAGAATCCCAAGAGAATTCATCTTTATGATGACTTTTTTTCAAATGAATTAGGATGTTCCTGGGAATTTGAACTGATTGTGTGCTTATATTGTGGTATTGATGTTTTTCTTATGCAAATATGTTCTTGCTTAAGAAAGAAGAAGACACTATTTGGAAGCATCTTAGTGAAACATTTTATGCTTGGGAGACCTCGGTTTATTAGGTTCATTCTACCAATTGTGACAAGAGTCTTAAAGGGTAATTTGTTATTCCAATTGTCTTGATTCATGGGTTAGTGGATTGTGAAAATAAAAATAATTGTTCTATGAACTCTGTGGTAGTAGGATATGTGATGGTTTGATACCTCTGTGTTATGGGACCGTAGTTATCATATTGATTAAAGATATTATATCATGAAGCCATTTTTATTTGAATAGCAGTGTGTGACCCCACATATGTACTAGTTTGGCTTAGCCTTATCCATTATATAATGGATGTTGGTGAAATAATACATGGAATTCATAATTTGACCAACATATAATCATATTGGGGAAGTAAGTTTGATTTTTGAAATCAAATAATGATTAATGTAATTGGATCGTATCATTCACGAAATGGAGATGGTTATAAATTAATAGATTGAAAATTATGCTCAGGGGTTTTTGAAGCTCCATGGTGTGTTCGTGGATAAAGCTTGTAGTAAATACTCATGATTTTTCCTAGTTTTGGAAGGAATTTCTGATTGAAATGTGTTCCTAATATTGTTTAGTATTCCATTATTTCATTAGTTGTATGGTTAGACTAGATGAATCTTCCAAACCTAGAGAATATATATCAGGCGACTGTTCTTTTTTCATTGGATTTTGTATTTTTCATCTTCCATACTCTATAATTAATTAGATATGCTTTTAAGTGTCATGTGGGTGTCCTTATATAAATTCTTGATGTCTTTAATGGGTATGTGAATGTTCTTTAGTAGGATTGAGTCATGTTTAGAAATGATAGGGACGGTGTGGTTATCATGGTAAAGGTTGGGTAGAGTCTTGAGAAACCTAAGATATTATAATTAATACCATCGATGTCCATTAGAGGTTGAGGTGAGTGAAAATTTCTCTCTCATCGAATCTCATTTTTTTGGATATAATAATTTTGATTAATAATGGTTGGATGAAAGAGGGTACGTTGGCCCCTTCAAGATCATCAAACAACTTTTAATGGACGATTATTTGTAGGAATTTTCATATCATAGGATATTGATTCATGATCTTTCATATGTTCCATAACTAAGGAGATGTCAACCAGAACCATCTCATGTGGTTAAATGAGGGGATGTTCATCTTGACCCCGACACCTCAGTGGTGGTGTATCCAATTCAGTTTATTGAACACTGGGATAAGGTGTGGCATGGTAAATTTTTTTTCCTTTAGTAATTGTACTATGGTTGTGCGGATGGGTGCACCATGAGACATGGGAGTGGAAATCATTGATTATAAGGAAGCAGACTCATTAACTTTTGCGTCAAGAGTCTAATTTTATTTCTAGGTAAATAATTTTTCATGGTAGGGAAAATTTTGACACTTTATGGGTTACTAATATGATACTTTTTGATCATGTTAATTCACATTTTAGATTCTAGAGGATTTCAAGACACAATGGTTAAATTTTTTGAGATTTAAGGCAAATTGGATAGGCATAAAGATTAGGCACATAATTTATCTAAAACATTGAAAACAATTTAGTATATTTATTCAATTTTTTTAAGAGTTTTTCATGGTTTTAGTATGGTATGTCTAACAATTCTATTCTCATGGAAAACCATGCATATGATCGTAATTTTGGTCCAATGGATGCCGTATAAATTGAGAATGGTTTTAAAAACCATATGACCTTATCCATGAAGCAGCCTGACATAGATTTAAATTGATATAGGCTAATCAGGGTTTTCACATGGTGCATTAAATTATGTGGCCTATCAATATACCCTAATCAGAACAACAAATAAGATGAAATTTATAACATTGTACGTGATCATTTTTATATTTAGTAACCACTTAATCTCTATTAGGCTGAAAATAAACATCCCCCTGTTTTATAGAGTCCTATCTTGTTTCTTCAATGGTGATTTCCCAACTTTATTTGTGGATCTATTCATGTTATGTTTCATTTTTATTATGTTTCTTATACTCTTTATAGATCTTCTATTTATACCTTTTCCCTTTGTGTTTTTTGAACCATATTGGCCTACGGTTTCTTGATATAAGGGGTTTGATAGATAATTATTAATTTTTCTAATGGATCTAGGCTTTTTAGGACCAGATCTACTGATTTCTAATTTTCTTTATCAATGGTTCAATGTTTCCCACTATTCCTATGGTAGGTATCTTAATACGAAGGAACTCTATAATTATTTTATGTTCTTTTAAATTCATTTGATATTATATATTATTATTTTTATTTGATAATAATGTTTATTTTTTCATGAGATCAACTTTTTTAATGGGGCTTTATTTTAAAAATGATTAATTCCATCTTTGTTTTCAACGAAATGACTCGAATATGATTTGAATCAAAAATTGATTTTTAAGCATGGGTGAAATGATACATCACTATAAAAATGTTTTGTAAATTTTTATGATAGGTTTCAAATTGTTTTTGGAAAATAATGCACAATAGTAACCATGGGTGGGTTAGGTCATGTACATATGAAACCTTATTGAGTGTAGAACCACATGTGGTTGTTTTTTAAAATTGATACAATTTAGTAAGAATCAATATCAGTAGAATTCCTTTTAGTTCTGGATTAGTATTCCTTTATTGTTTCAGATTATATGTTAAAATAGGGTATATCCCACTTTTTCTTTGTTTTTTACTGGAAAATATAGTTTCATGTTTGGTTTCACACTTTTTTATCTTACAGAGTGTCCATAAATATTTTTGGTTATTTTGACATACTATTCCACATTCACTTTTCATGTTACCAGTTTATGTGAATATGAGATTATTTTATTAAAAAAATATGTTTTATAAATTTTTTCTGCTTTCAAACATCATTATAAATGTTTTTTTAAAGCATGATATAATGTATGCATGGAATTATAGTTTTTTATATACTTTTATGGTGTCATACTAGGTATAATTCTCAAACATACTATTTAATACTATAATTTTTAGAATTATTTTTATAATTTATAATTCAATGCAATGGTATCATTTGACAAAAGTTATTATCATGGTCTATATCATTAATATAATTTTTTTTATTATGGTTATGTATAGTCACATGTAGTACGGGACTTATGTTTTTCTGATATTTCATTCTAGATAAGCCTTTTTGAATTTTCCATGTATGTCACAAAGAAGATTTTATTTATTACACACAATGATATCGTTTTTTATTAAATACACATGAAATTTATTTAATATATTTCAGGGTAAAATTGTCACCACTATTTCAAACATTGGTACATAGGTTCTTGTCGCACGCCCATGGTGATAGACTACATGCTTTAGGCACTATGCCAATAAGCTTGGGTGACATGTCAGGTTATACCTAGTAGGTTCATCAAACAAATATGATAAATACTTAGCTTAAATGATTAGTGAGGGTAAACATAAGGATTATCAAAAAATTATCATAAGATAGAATATGATGATCATATTGGTATTCAAACATAATCAATGTGACAAATCATAAAGTAAGAAAATCATATCCAAAAAACAATGGATCATAAACCGTGAGTCATGGAAAAAATAATTAGAACAAAACAGTACATTATTTATAAGAAAATCATCAAATATGTTCCATATGATTATTACATAGTCATAAGAATATAGAATAAGGGTGTGGAATAAAAATAATATTAGAAAATAATTTCCCATATAAAGTATCATAGCCAATACTATCATCACATAATGGAAATATTCCCATTTTGGATTGGGATAACTCTACATTAAATTTAATAATTTAATTTATAGATTCCCATAATAAATTAGGGTACTTTCCATTACATATAATATTTTATTGGATAGTCCCATAGTGTATTGAGATCACCCTAATTCCATTTAAAAAATTAATTGATAGAGTCCCATAGATTATAAGGTTAACTATTTATTCCCTTAAATATTTTCTTATATGATACATATATTTACCAAATTTATTGGAGGGATTTATAATTATAGGCCAACCTGTCAAATACTTTAAACCCTACATTATATTCCTAAAACTCATAAAAAATCATAATTTGAAAATCTCTTCTTTTATGCATGAAAATGAATTGGATTCATGAAAACACCCATTAAAATATTCATATTATATCCATCTATGTAAGTTGGATGTTTTTATTTTAGAATATACCCAATTAATCATACTAATGATTTAGATATGTATAGATATAAGAAGACACCTTTATAAAATCATTATAGATATACTTTGAAAATAAGAAGAAATATCAATTTAATTTGAAAAACTATTAAAAATGAGACATAAAAAAATAATGGAAATAGATTTTTCATTAATAAACCAATGAAACATGGAAAGGAATATTAATAAAAAGGGAGAATATTTGATGACTGGAAAATGGGTTCATGCAGAAAATGTTAATTTTTTTAACACCTTTATAAAAAAGAAACAATTAACACGAGAAGAAATCATTAAAATGATTCAATATTATTCGTTAGTATTGAAATTAAAATATAGTTGAAAATTTCATAAAATAATAATTATATTTTTAAAAAATTATTAATAAAATATAAAGAACATAAATATGGATAAGAATCCTTTAGGTAAAAAACATTAAAACCTTAAATGTAATGTTTTTTAAAAATACCATTATGAGTTTTCAATAAAAATACATTGAAATTTGGAAAATGAAAATGTGATTTAAATACCATTGATAAATTCAAAATGTGTTCTAATCAATCAAAGAGTAGTTATAAACATCATAAAAGTTAATATATGTATATGTTATAAAATATTCCATCAAAAGGAAAATTGGGATGAAACATATTTACGGCTTTGATAACCATGGAATAAATACCACTTGGAGGAGAAATTTTTTATAAAATTTATACACCATGAATAATGAGATAATATTGACAAAAAATTTCAGATTAAAATTAGATAAACCATATAAATGAAAATAGTTTCATATTTTTAATCATACCTTAAAGAAGAAAATTTAGGATAAGAATCCCTGTGAATTTTATAATAAATTAATCAAAATCCATTTAAAGAATGAAAATAATTTAGATATTAAAATATATTGAATTATATTAAAAATTAATATAATAAATTCGTGGGTCTGTAAACTAAAAGATCGCCATAGAAATAATTCATGGTTCACAATAAAAAAACATGTCTTAAAGAATTAAAATTGAAACCAAGAGACCCTTTCTAAATTTTATAACATTTTAAAGAAAACATTTTAAAAAAAAAGAACATAATTATTATTTTAAATTCATTGAATTTTATGTATATTATTATGGTCCACATCTACATGTAGTATTTAAAATTATATGAAAAAATCAATATATGAATATTAATTATATCCCAATGGATGGAAATTGAAATGTAAAACCTTTACTAAGATCATAACATTTGATCTAAAAATTTATCAATGTAGTGATTGTAGGTTCTAGGAATAGCATAATTGTAGTTGGGCAAGCACAAAACATTAATTTTTTCAATGATCAATTATTATTATTGGATCAATATGACGATAAGAACCAGTCTCCATAGAATAGAATCAAAGATTTAGATAAAGAAGGAAGAGGCCCAAAACCTTTATAGAGGATCTTTTATGTCATGTTTATAATTAAATTAATTAATTTCATACTGAAAATAATACAAGGATATTTGGTATTTTCATTATTGATTATTTTGATCATCTGGAATGAACCTTCCAAATGATCTTGTAGTGTCTGTGAGAATCCAAACAAGTATCCCTATAGTAGTAATCCACATATGCTCTTGTGTCCTCCGATCAACACCACTCGTTCTCTAGGTGGTAGCACAGTGAAGAATGTGTCTTCTGTTAGTCATTAATTATCTCTTTTTCTTTGCCCTTGAAGAAGTTCTTTCATTCAAGAGATATGTGGGAATAGGATTCAAGAGTTAATTTGTCTATTTCAACAATAATCAATCCACTGGGCGTACAGTTCGGTACATGGCACAATAGACGTACATGTCTCTTTATCATCACGAGGATTTTGTTACAATATTTAATTGCATAATAAAAATTAAATTCATTCATACCCACATAGAAAATACATTCTTTTTATAATAACACTACGTCATTATATACAGTTCGTTAATATCCCAAAATAGTTTTATAAATAGAAATCTGCATCACAAAATAAGAGCAGCGTTATTATTATTCAAACATGTTCCAACTTGTTAAATAATTATTTACCATCTTGAAAATAATTATTTTACATTCAGATCGGCCATGGTCCGCTCACACTTCACTTCCATTTATTGAACACCCAAATAAATAAATAAATAATTTATTCTCTTAAATTGATAATTGATTTACAAACTAGTAAATAAATATTTATTAAATGATCAATAAATAAATAAATATATTTTACCTATAATATAGTTAATAAATATTTATTTAATTTATGAAATCATTTTATCATGAATAAAATCACTCAACTTTTTTATAATATTATATATTATATTAATTATATTCAAATAGAATTTATCTAATACCACCAAAAACACTTATTCTCTGACCCTCTTGGATTCAGTCTCGTTATCATTAGATAGGCAATCCAAAAGTCCTAGTCTAATGTCAAATAATGATTCAAGGCACCAAATAAAAAAATAATATCACAAAAATGACATCCACATATGAACACTAACTGTGTAATATAATCCCTCTTTCTCAAAATCTCATCAAGCAGTTTCATGATAGTGTCCTCAACCATTATGCTTGATATGTTCGTTCTTTGACTAGCTAAAATAATCTCATCATTACCCTATGGACATGGAATTCTACACGATGGTTCTATTTCAATTAAATGAATAAGATATCAACATCCATAAATAGAAGGGAAAAATTCTTCCATGACTTTTCCATTAATAACATTCCACTCATGATGCACCCATCGTAAGATACTTCCTACCAACTATATGTATGTTGGTTTTTGTCAGTAAATCAATGTGCGTGAGTCATGACATGTATTAATGATAATATTAAAGTCTAATTATCATTAAAAATGTCATAGAATGGAATATCCAATGACACCGAAAAATGTGGAATTTCTACCGGCAGGTCTATTATCATAATCTCATGTCTTGGAGATTTCCAAGTGTGAACTTCTTGAGAGGAAGACTCATTTTCTTACAAGTAATAAAACCTAACAGCCTATATGATATGTGTTCAATCTTAGTATGTCATCCCACTGAAGAACTATTTTTAATAATATTTTCATTTCATTTCAAATTTCTCATCATAGTGGGGAATTTCTATGTCATTATCAATGCAACAAATACTCTAGGACATTATTACATCATAGTAATGAAGAAAAATGAAAAATATCAAATAAGATGTATAATATTTAATAACATTTAATATACATGTAATCGATATATAAATATTTGGTTCCAAAACACCAAATCTAACAGTCTCCAACTTGGACATGTGCCCACTACCAATGACATTCAGTCCGCTAGACCTCACATGATGATCATGTTTCTCTTGAGATAAGGCTTTAGTCAAGTGGTACTCCACATTGTCTTCTATGGAAATAATTTTCACGACCACTTCACCTCTTTAAGAAAAATCCATCAAGATATGATACCTCTAAAGTATGTGCTTTTTCCAAGGATGTAACCTTGTCTCTTTTGCAAGAGTCGCCATTGTAGTATTATCACAATAGATTGTTATGTGATCATTATTGTTGGGTATCGCATATAACTCCTAGATGAATCATCACATGCAATATGCTTCTTTAACTACCTCAGAAGTTGTAATACACTAAGACTCTGTTGTTGAATATGCAGCCACACTATTCTTTGAGCTCTTCCAACTCACTACACCATCAATAAAAGTGAATATGTATCCAATTTGTGACATCATGTTATCCTGACCAGTCTAAAAACTAGCATATGCATATCCTCTGATGACTAGTACCTCATCTCCTACATAAACCTAGAACATATCCTTATCATTGCTTTGATACTTTAGGATAGTCTTGACTACCATCTAATAGATATCACCAAGTTTATCTTGATATATTCCTACTACACCCAATTTGTAGGTGATATCCAACCTAGTACATAGAATGGCATACATGACTAACCCAATAATTGATGCATATGGAATCCTTGTCCTTGACATTATCATTCTTTCTACATGTGTCTAAGGAAACATTTTCTTGGAAATATAAATGCTAAGTGAATCTGCCAACAATACCCTATTTGATTGTTCCATACTAAATCTATTCAATATCATATCATTGTATGTACTTTGACATAGAACTAGATATCTCTTGGATATATCACGATGGATCTTGATCCCTAGAATATATGCTTCCTCGTCCAAGTCCTTCGTGGTAAAGCACTGATTCAACCATGCCTTAACAGACTGTAAGACTATTATCTCATTTCAAATAAGTAATATATCATCAACATATACTATTGAGAAAATGACATGACTCCCAATAAACTTTTTGTAGACACAAGGCTCACATTTGTTCTTGAGAAAACCAAATTTCATTATGGATTCATCAAAATGATTGTTCGAGTACCTGGATGATTTCTTCATTCTATAAATGGATTTCTACAACATGCATAACCTATTGGCATCATTTTTATTTTTAAACCCTTCAGTTGGTGTCATGTAGAGATCTTCCTGAAGGATCCCATTATGGAAGGATTTTTTACATACATTTTCCAAATCTCATAGTAATGGTAAGTGTTAATGGTCAATATAATTCTGATTGATTTTAGCATTGTATCTGGTTAAAAGGTTTCGTCGTTGTCAATGACATGATGCTGCTTGAACCCTTTTGAAACAATTCATTCCTTATAGGTATTGAATTTTCCTTACATGTCCATTTTTTCTTGAATACCTGTTTGAAACCAGCATGCTTTACATCAACTGAAGGATCAACCGAAATCTAGACGTGGTTTTGGAAGATGGAATCCATTTCAGACTTCATGTCCTTTTTTCACTTGGAAACATTTATTCCTCTTAATGATTTTTTATAGGTTTGAGTATCATTATTTTCAAAAAAAAGGAGTCATCATCCTCAATAACTATAAAACCATACCATTCATGATCTCTAACATCTCGTGTAGTCCAATGTAGTTCTTGTGTCTTTGGAAGAGTTCTCACTTCCACTGGGCTTTGAAGAATATGTTCATGTACCATCTCTTGAGTACATTGGGCCTCAACTTCATCGATGTCAATCTTGCTCCCACTATATTTTTTGGAGATGTTCTAAGTCTCATGGAATATGGATTTACATGGAACTATATCCTTTTTATCTGAGAGTTATTATAAGTTATATCTCCATGTTTCCTTATGGTAACTTATAATTGTATACTTTTTGCCTCATTGTTCATATTTGTCACTTGAAAAGGCATTAACAAACACATCATTTCCCCACACATGTAAATTCAAAAACATGTATTCACTAGTAGAAGTAGTGGTGTTTTCAACGGGATCTTGTCACCAACATGTCTTTGCAAAAAACAGCGTCGCAAATATTATTTTCTACGATGGGCCTATCACAAAAAATAGTATTTTCAATGGGAAAAGACCATGTCACAAATAATCCTTCAATTTTATATATTTTATATAAATAAACCTTTTGCAACGGACCGTCGCAAATACTATTTTCTATGGGGAACTGCCTTGTAGAAAATAAGTCTCCAATTATATACAATATATATATATAAACTTTTTTCCACATGCCCATTGCAAATAGTTGTTTTTACGGGCCCGTCGTACCATCGCAAATACTATTAATAAATAATTATATTTAAATTATTTGGGATGGGATCCCATCACAAATGGTCCCATCGCAAATACTAACCATAATAAAAAAATATTCAATAAATATATTATTAATGAAAAAATTATAATAATATTATTAAAATAATTAATAAAATATTATTAGTAAAATAAATAGACAATAAAAAATATAATATTAAAAATATATATTTAATAAAATTATGAATAATCAAATATTAAATTTAATTTTATTAAAATAATAAAAAATATTTTTTTTTGCAATTCTTAATATTTACAAAAAAATATAAAAAATCATAAAATGTTATTATTTTTAGTAAAATAAACAAATATTAAAAAAAATATAATACTAATAATAAACAATAAAATATTAAAAAAATTAAATTATGCAGTTTTTGTACCAATATAAATGACAGAAACTGTAAATAATTCATATTACAATAAATATTCAATTCAAATGTTTTTTACATAAAAATATCACTGGGGGTCGTCTTCTGGAGAAGGTGGAGGAGCTGTAAGAGAAGGTGGAGGAAACTCCATCCCTAAACTACGAGTCAGACGGCGTATGTACTATGTCTTCTCGTGATTATGTTGCTACTTTCATTGACGCATCTCCTCCTCATGCTGCTATTACTGCTACTGCTCCCACTGACACATCTCTCCATGCTTCTTCTGCAAACTCTCTATAAGTTCATACTGGGTTCACAACTGGTCCTGATACTATGAGGCAGAAGATGATGCCTCTCCAAGAGATCCTTTCAAGCTGGACGCCAACATCGCAGTAGTTCCATAATAAGTACTAGCAGTCATATAAGAGCTGATACCAATTACTCAGCCCTTCTCAAAGTCATACTGTGTCGCTTGCATTAATGCAGCCTCATCGAAATGGTGGGCACTAGTCTGCTCAATCATGTCATCCTGACTCTCAGCAAGTGTTTGAGACATTGTAGCCTCATATGACTACTTCAATTCCAATTTGAAATTAAAATGGTCAAAATATTTTATAGAGTTAATTGTCAATGTCAAAAAAAATAAAACTAACCACAATATGATGCTGGAGATCACCTCCAATCTCTCTAGAGGGTGGATCACTATACGTTCTCCAATAAACGTCGAACTCTGTAATATCAGGATTTTGGATTGCCTACATAAATATAAAATAAACGTTATATATTTAATGTTTTATAAAATATTTAAAAAATATACTTACCAGATTCTCTCTATGTGTACTAAATGTACGTCTACCAGCTGGATGGTTCACCTCCTATCTCCCTCGGTTCTGTCGTCCCAATGAAGATCTCCTCTGAAATCCAACACCCAACCATTGTAAACATAATCCATCCCAAACGTGAGATGACATGTACTATGGTCGGTGGGCTCTACACAACTCTTCAAATTTTGTCAATCCTACTTTATTAATGGTTGTTCTTCTCAAATTTAACAAAATCTGAAGGAAATGGTCACGCATAGACACATGCCATACCGTGTAGATAGCGCCACACATGCTATCTTCAATGGGATACCATAAACCCTACACGTAATTTATAATATCAATTTATTGATAAAATTAATTTCAAAATAAATATTCTTTATTTACGTACCAGCCAATGATCAAACATGTCGTTCTGCACATCAATGAGAATCTGTTCCCATGTGATCCAAGGCTGAGAAAATTTATGCGCAAGATAGTTCTTTCCTATCCAATATCTATATGCACAAAACTGTGAAAAAGAAATAAATAATCACACAATTAGTATATATATAAATAAATTAGTGAAATATACCTAAAATAATCAGGTTACCATACCTCTATGTGCGTGGATCAAAGACAAGGTGTGGACGTCGCTTGAGTATAGGTTCAAGAATCATCAGTCATGCAAGACCGCACCCCCTCCGCATACTCCCGGAATTGTCAGTAGGCTGAGGGTAAGATGGTCTACAATCCCCATCATACAAAGGTAGATCAGCCTCCTGTAACTCTCGAAATAGATCAGGATTTATATGAAACAGAAAATCATTGTTGTTTGCAGATAGTTGAAAATAACTATTATATATATATATATATATTAGTTATTATGATAACCAGTATTTGACTATGTCAATGTCCATATACATCCTCGTCTCCATTGTTTTCCATGTCAATGTCTTCATCTTCCTCCCCAGCTTTATCAATATCAATATGAGTTTTAGTTTCATCATCTCTTGTAATTTCAATTTTATTTTTAACTTCCTTAACATATTTTTCATAATTGATCCTTAATTGTGCATTGTCATCATCGATATTCACAACTCTTTGTGAAAAAGATGGATTTTGAGAAGCCTCTTGAAAAATTTCAATTCCTTTCACTTCAGTGGAACCACATTTAGTGTGAGTAAAATGATTTTCTGGAGATTTCATTTTTATTATGCTCCACCAATCAATCAAGTATCTTGAATTAGCATAATACTTTGTGTAATAAATTTGATGTGCCTTTTGAGATAGTAAAAATGGTTCATTTATGGAAAAAAGACTTTTATATTTAATATTAACAATTTCATGAGTTGGATGAACACAGAATCCTCTATCTGTATCCAACTACCGACATTTAAACATTGTTATGTTATTCTATCCATGAAAACACAGCTCAATAATTTTATATAGAATGATATAAAAGTCAACTTCAGTTTCTCTGTGATGTGATTCTCTCAAGAAAACTCCACTATTCATTGTTTTTTTGATTCCCCGTATGCATATGTATGGAATCGAAAACCATTCACCACATATGCATTATAAGATTTAACCATTTTGGATGGTGGGTTACTCAATATACATAGTCGCTTATCAATTTTATCAACTTGTTGAGACACATAAAATTTTTTAAAACAATTATTAATATGATAAATAATAAACATTATTCATACTAAACCATCAATAATTTATGTTACCAGTTTATGAAACCATTGAGAAATTTTTTTTGTCTGCGTTCTTAAAGAGTAGCTGCTATAATTTGTGGAAGTTATTTCTTGATTTGATTATCATATAACCTAAAAATAAAATATGTTTACATACTATTACATAAACAATATAATAAGTGATATAATCACTCACAGTAAAAGTAATGTAATTTATTCACAGTTGAGTAGAATATATGTATGATCTCTGTGATGTTCATCATCTGAAAGACATGGTTCATGAACTCCACCAAAACCTAGATTTGGCTGAATAAAAACAGATAATTGATTATCCATTTCCTAATTATCATTCCTCTCATTTCATCCCATGCGATTTTGTTTTGAGGGATATTGAGATTCAAAATAATGAGATCAGAAAAAAAATTCCTCTTCTAAATAAGCTTCAGCAATTGAGCCTTCAATTGATACATTTCTACATACTTTTTCTCTAATTTCTGCATGAATCTCTTGAATTGGTACATCGATAGAACCTGTATTGTACCTCCATATTTAGCTTCATGTGGAAAATGTAATATCATATGTTCTATTGATTCAAATAAATCTTCTAGTTTACAAATAATTACATAATCATATTTTTACAAAAAAATTAGCACATTGTAGTCTTGTGTCACTGTACAAATGTCTCGAAACAAATATGACATGATTGTAATCGAATACCAAATTATAGAATTCAAAAAACCTCTGAATACAATTAGAATAAGTATTTCTATTATAACATGACAATCATGACTTTTTAATCTGGTAATATATTCATTATTAACACATCTACCCAAATTGGAATAACAGCCATATATAAGTCTAAAATCTGTTATCAACTAACAAAATGGTAAGTAACTCTCTTTGGAATGTTTATAAGCTACATTTGGCATCATTAACCTCTGTGATCTGACATTTTCAAATAGTTCCAGTTCTTGTCGACTGTAAATTTGGGAAAGATCTAATCGTGCCTTTATTGTATCATTGGTCATACCTAGTGTATCAAAAACTCTATGAAATAAATTATCAAAACAGTTATTCTCAATATACATGACATCCAACATGTGGGAAACCAACAAATCAGAACAATATGGAAGATCCCAAAAAATGCATCATTTTATCCAATTATGTTCTTTCCCAAAGCAATGAAATTTATGTTGGTTTACTTTTGGCCCAAATGTGAAGGGATGTAATGAAAATACAAATTATTTTAACTCTATACTTGAGATCATTTTTTGAGGTTCATCCCATTAAAGTGTACCCTTTCTATAAAGAGATTTGTTCCTCTAAAAAGAAATTTTGGTTGGGAGAAATATGCGGTGATACTCAAAATAGCAAGGTTTTTTCCATTAACAAGCATAAATGCTTTATTTTCATTCATACAGTAAGGACATGATTTTGGACCATGTGTACTTTAGCCAGATAACATGTCATATGCCATAAAGTCACTAATCATCCACATCAATGCATATTTTAATATGAAATTTTGTTTCACTGCAACCTCATATGTTCTAACACCATCACTCTACAATGCATTTAACACATCAATAAATGGTTTCAAGTAAACATAAATATATTTTTTGGATGTCCTAGGATTAATAAGGTCAAAAATATATAAGACTTTTTCATTAAAATACATGGAGGTAATTTTACAGAGTTAAAAAGACAAGCCAAAATAAATACTGACTACCATAAGAACCAAATAGACAGAAAACTTCAGTAGAAAAACTCAATCGTACATTTCAGTCTTCTAAAGAAAAAGATGGATAGAGATAATCAAAATGTATCCATGAATCACCATTAGATTGATGATTTATGATTTTATAAGTTGAAATATGGGTTTTGTTCCATGACACCATTGACGCTATGTTTTGAGACATAAATAAACACTACAACCTTGGTGTAAGAGGGAAATATCACAACTATATTACTAGAATCGATCGAGACTTCCTTGGCTGAGCATCATTATACCTAAATTTTCCACTTGTGGGACAACTATCCAACTAATCATTTTCACCAGAATATAAGATGAAATCATTTGTACATGCATGCATCTTCTGATAACTAAGTCCCAGATTATGAACCATCCTCTTTCTCTCATTTTAATTGAAGAAAACACAATTCTTTCAGGTAACTGTTTTTTAACTAAAGAAAATATCTGATCAAATCAGTTGTTTGGGAATGCATTATCTAATTTAATTGCCATAAATTTTCCAACCATTTCTTATTAGTTTATCTTGCAACAAGGATACAATGAATCCTCCTCAAACCTCAATAACTCATAAAATTTAGATGGTGCATACTCAGGAGTTAAATCAATATCATCTTGAGTTTCAGTTCATTGAACAGAATGACTTGCAACATTATGTAGTAAATTTTGAAACCGTGATGGATCCAGAATCAAGTTATTAGTATCTTATCTGGAACTATGTTCACCGTGTTGAAAACAAAAAACATAATCTGGTAGAAAACCAAAACGCAATAGATTTCCCCCAGCCTTGTCAAATGTGTCAAACGTTCTTAGAGTACATTATTTAGCAATGAATCTTTATTGTGCCATCTGAAACATATTCTAGTTTTGATGATACAAATGGTAAGAAATCTTCAAAACCCTCAATATATACAGGATTTAAACCAAAACTATTTGTATTTATACACTGATTTATCCATGCATGATAATCTAATAATGAATGTTGTCGACTTCCTTGTTTCATATTTTTCAACAAACGCCATTACTATTTTTGTATTATTTGAAATTATAACAACACTATCTGAAAAAAACAAAAATAATTAGAACTACTTCTTAATAATTACCATTACTTATGGGCGACACAATTTATGGTGGATAGATGGCTACTCTTTCATTCGACGGCTCATTTACTGGCAACATTCTCACAGAGAAATCACAATCAAAAATCTTCTTGGAGGTACGCATATTCATTCTTGTATGCACGATAATGAATATGCGTACCTCCTAGTATATTTTTCAATGTGATTCTTGTGTGATAATGTTTCATGTAAATGATTTGTCGGACAAGAGAGCCCCTTTTCAATGATGAATCGTCTTCTAGAAACTATCACCGCCTGAACACATTATGAAAAATATGGTCCTACGAATGCATATTCAAACTCAAGCATATGAAATTGGATATGCATACGTAGAAGCAAACTTTTCATAATGTTTTGAGTCGGTGAATGTTGAAAGGAGAAGAGTCATAGAGCAAAAGTAGTGTCGTCAATCCACTAGAAATTGTGCCAAGTTAATAAATGTTATTACAATTGATAACAATTGATTTTCTTCTTAATTGTTACTAATTATTACTAATTGTTATTAATTATTACTAATTGTTACTAACTGTTACTTATTGTTACTAATTATTACTAAATGATACAAATTATTACTAATTGTTCATATTTATTCATATTTATTGCAAATTCTTACAATTTATTGTTAATTCTTACTATTTATTGCAAATTCTTACTATTTATTGCTTGTTCTTACTATTTATTGCTAATTCTTACTATTTATTGCTAATTCTTACTATTTATTGATAATTATTATGGTTTATTGCTAATTATTAATAATTATTGCAATTTATTACTATTTATTTCTATTTATTACTATTTATTCCAATTTATTTTTATTTATTACTATTTATTCCTATTTATTTGAAATTATTCCAATTCTTTACAAATTATTCCAATTTATAACAAATTATTCCAATTTATTCCAAATTATTACAAATTATTCCAAATTATTAAAAATTCTAATTATTACTAGTTATTAATAATTGTTACTAATTATTACTAATTATTCATATTTATTCATATTTATTGCCAATTATTCCTATTTATTGCTAATTATTGCTATTTATTGCAATTTATTACTATTCATTACTAATACATCCAATTTATTGCTATTTCTTCATATTTATTCTTATTTATTGCTATTTATTAATATTTATTGCTATGTATTGCTATTTATTCTTATTTATTTCTATTTATCAATATTTATTTATTTATATTCCTATTTATTCTTATATATTTTTCCTTATTCCTAATTAATCCTAATTAAACCTAATTTTTTTAATTATTCCTAATTATTCCTAATTATTCCTTTTTATTCCTTTTTATTTCTATTTATTACTAATTATTAATAATTATTACAATTTATTATTATTTATTACTATTTATTAATAATTATTACTAATTATTACTAATTATTACTATTTATTACAATTTATTAATATTTATTACTATTTATTCCTATTTATTAATAATTATTACTAATTATAACTAATTATAACTAATTATTACTATTTATTACTATTTATTACTAATTATTTCTAATTATTCCTACTAATTACTATTTATTACCTTTTTTTACAATTTTTTAATATTTATTACTATTTATTGCTATTTATTATGATTTGTTACTATTTATGACTATTTATTAATATTTGTTACTATTTATTTCTAATTATTACTATTTATTACTAAGTATTACTATTTATTACTATTTATTACTATTTATTACTATTTATTATTATTTATTAAAATTTATTACAATTTATTACTAATTATTACTAACTATTACTAATTATTACTATTTATTACTAACTCTTACTAATTATTACTAATTATTACAATTTATTACAAATTATTACAATTTATTACAATTTATTATTATTTATTACTAATTATTACTAATTATTACTAATTATTTATATTTTTTACTAATTATTACTGATTATTACTATCTATTACTATTCATTACTATTTATTACTATTTAATACAATTTATTACCATTTATTACTATTTATTACTATTTATTACTAATTATTACAATTTATTACTAATTATTACTATTTATTAGTATTTATTGCAATTTATTACTATTTATTACATTTTATTACATTTTATTACATTTTATTACAAATTACAACAAATTGTTACTAATTATTACCAACTATTGCTAATTATTACTAATTATTACAAACTCTTACTAATTATTACTAATTATTACAATTTTTTACTATTTATTATTATTTATTACTAATTATTACTAATTATTAATAATTATTACTAATTATTACTATTTATTACTATTTATTACTATTTATTACTATTTATTAATTATTATTACTATTTATTACTATTTATTTATAATTATTACTAATTATTACTAATTATTAATATTTATTAATATTTATTAATATTTATTACTAATTATTACAAATTATTACTATTTACTACTATTTATTATTCTTTATGTAACGACCCGACCCCAGTTGCCCAGAGTCGGTGCATTAGTACATATCATTGGCATGATCACAAAAGATCAAGTCTTGAAAGACCGATTAGTTTAGTAGCCTTGGAAACACTAGATATATTCATAAAGTTTACATTACATCAATAATTGAAAAACTACAACAACATATTGTCTTTATATCCCCTCATACTATCCCTACAGGTCATTCATAAAATACTTTTTCACATCCTGGGAAAAATAAAACATTGAAAGGGGTGAGATCAGATGCTCATAGCGGAAACTTTCATAAATGAAGATAAAAATTTAAGGCAATGTATTACTAAAACAAAAGCCTTTTAAACATGAACTTCAGCATAATGTGGCAAAGATAAAATGAAATAATGCCATTTACTTATTTACATGGACATTATACTAGTCGAATAATCACATGAAAAGATTAATAACCACTTTCATAATGACGGAATACATAATGTCAGACTTTCATAACCACGTAGCCAGGGCCTCGTGCCAAGACTACAAATAAGATTTGATCAAGGCCTCATGCCAAGAAACTAGTTTGTCTCATGAGACCTACCGATGCATCGAGGAGCTATAGCGGGCTCCATCCATCACTTACTAAGTCAAATGCATTTCTCATATAAAAATTTAGAAACATAACATAACCATTCGTATTAAAACTAGCATACAGAATGTCAATACTTTTAACCCCAAACCATGAATAGTATAAAAATATCACATCCACAACCAAACCTAACTCATTTGATAAAATATGGAAGATTGTATTGTATCAGATTAACCTCAATTGAGAATAATGAAGGATATTGACATAGATTAAAATAATCATCAAACTAATGAGAGAAATATCCCCCTTTTTCTTGAAAACATTTAAAATTCACACTATTTGTAAATAAGCCATTTAAAATAGATTTTTTTGAATCAAACTGTCCCATACCACTTTGAAACTTTTAAAAGGAATTATAATTTTAAAACATTAATGTCCATATATATAAATCCTTAAAAACATTTTTTATAACATGGACATTAATGAGAATGATTTAGAATAATAAATCTTTAAAACATTTAAAATGATATTTTAGTTAGAGTTCCTAACCAAAATAAAGGCACTTGAATACAAATAATTTAGGTAATCAAAACATTATAATATCATGATAATAAAGGGATTAATGATATACTATGTCAAAGTACATTATATACACCATATAAAAGTGATTTGGTGTATAACAACAAAGAAGTGTCAATGGAATGTAAATTGAGATGAATTCTATTATAAAGACCATATCCTTAGGTTAAGGACAAATCAATGAAATAATTATGTGTGACAAATATAAATACACTCAATATGATTGGATATTTAGTGTAAATCAATCAGAGGACAGTCACACATATTTTTGTAAAAACAACACTAATGAATTGGATGCTTAACTCAACAAATGGAGATTGAGTTAAAATTTACTCTTATCAAGTTCATATCGATGACGTGAGAAATTATCAATTTAGTGATTGTGTGTATTCAAAATTATGTCCCCAGAAAGAAGAGTGGAAATTATGACATAACCAAATGATTAGTGATTCCACACATAATCTTGGAGTCAAATAATCAATGATGTATGCGTAAAGACGAATGAGTGGAAATTGAAATTTCAAATACCCTTATTGATTTGGTAACTTACGAAACATACACCCATGAAAGAAGTATCCTACAATGATGATGTAAATATCCATAAATTAAAGTATATAACACAAGGAATACAATCATGGGTAGTACACACACCACATGCAATATATAAGTGGTGAACAATAGAAATCTCACGGAATTAAAAGTGAGATAAGAAACCCCTTACTTGGTACTTTTTCCTTGGTCGAGGGTAGGTTATCCTATTGTATAATTGTCAAATAATTGTTATTTAATTATACAAGGATCATATACATTAATATGATGTCATATATGATCTTTTAACATTGCTTTGTTAATGATATCTTAGTATTATCGTCGTTTCTGGTGTTAACTTACTCGTTTTATTTTATATGTTTTGTTACATAAGTCGTGTTTGTTATGGGTAGGTTTAATATTATTCATATACAGAATTATTTCAAGTCCTTAAATATTATTTTTAATCATCAAATGATAACTAGGCTTGAATGGATACGATGGTGAATGAATCGCATCGCGTTCGTGGAGACGGTAGTCCATACGTACGCACGAGCGACAATATCATTCTTTTGATTGTTAATATAATATACAATTTGATGGTATATCATATAGAAAGAATAATTATCATGTTATATTTATTATTTACATGAATTATACATCATTATTAAACCCATCTAAATAATAATATATTGAATAACAATTACACCACAACGTGGAGACAGTAGGACGTACGTACGCACGTATGGGGACATGTCATTCAAGGGATGGATAGAATAATGAATTTGTTTGTTCCATATTTATAATAACATCATATTATATAGAAGATACTGGATTTATTAATCTAGAATAGAAATAACAAACAAAAAAGAAGTTGAAGAAGAATGGATCTTGAAAGAGGGTGGTGAAAACATTACCTCTTCTTCAGGTTATTCCTTTTGATTTGATCAAAAGGGCTCCTTAGGATGGATTTATGATAAAACTAAGGCCTCTAGTTTGAATTGAGGTAAGTCGGGAGGATATTTGGGCAGAGTTTGGCTGAGCCAAATGGCTTTGAAGGAGTGAATTAATGAGAATGGGGAGTCCCCTTTTATAAGAGGGTTGACGGGCTCCTTTGGAGAAGCTAGAAATATTATTTTATATTAAATCCATATTCGGTTTCTAATGGCTCAAAAGTGGATTATTTAAAGGTTAAGTTGTGGATAGGTTTAAAACAACTCACCCGATATATTTTAGACAGGTTTGGGTCACATTATTACCCTTATCTTTTTGTTTTAACACTTGGTTAATTAGTTTTACATTTACCATGTCTCTTTGTATTTTTTTATTATATGGTTAATAAACTTAATATAAACTTCCAAGAGACACCAAAGTGGGCCATTAATGATACACCTGTCATGATAAAAGTCTTTTGGACGATCCTTAGATTTTTATGAATAGAATATAAATTAATAGTATAATATTTGTTTTAAAAACTCTTTTATATCAATTTTGACACTATTGGATATTTTGTTTTTTATAATTTTATAACAGCATTATTACTTCGAAAAAAGTTTATATAACTAATAATAATATGTCATATTAACCTATAAAATTAGTTTAATTAATAAAAAGTCTTAAATTACATTTATATTGATATTTATAATATCAATTATTTTAATATTTCATTAATTATGTAATTACTGCATCACCATTGTATCATAAATAAATTAAATTATTTAAGTCTAAAAATTATAAATAAAATATAATTATGTATTAAATCTTTTTATCTTTCTAATTAATATTTAAAATCGAATTTATCTTATGTATAACCCTATATAAAAAATGTATTAGTAAATAAACATTAATTTTAACTCTTTTAACTCTTCTTCGAATTAAATAATAATAAATGTCCTAATATAATCCAAGTGGACCTAAATGATAATAAATTATTCCTAAGGTTGTTTTTGGTCGCGATTCACTTGTCCAATAGAATTAGGACATGTGTTAGGGTAATATTAATATCAATTTTACCCTTAATTACCCTATTTACTTTTAACTATGGTAAATAAAAGTAAAAATTTATTATTCACCAAAAATTATTTTCATCTCATTGAACCACATTTTACTCCTTGATATTAACCGTGTCTCTCGTATTTTCAAAATTACACTCACGGAAGTGGTAAAATTATGTTTTATGTAAATTTCCAAATTCTCCTAGGGGGTGGGTAAAAGACGGTGAAAAGTTCAATAAAATTTTTATATATCTCAAATTATTATAAACTAAATTCAATGAATTACATTCAAATAATATAGGTATTATGTATCTATTTTTTCCATTATTAAATTTCAATAAAATAAATAATTATTTAAATAAAAATTTGGTTTTAAACTATAACTCAGTATTTTTCACTATTCATCAAAAATTGAAAGTTTCCAGAAAAATACCAAAAATTAGGCCTAACATAAATTTGATATTATGAATTCAAAAATGATATCTATTTTAAAAAATTAAAAACATTTAAGTTGCATTAATTGATTTAAAAATTAATTCATGTTGTCAAAATAAATAGCGTGTTTTTAAGAGATAATAATTATCAAAAGATTGACATTTGTTTATGTCTGGTTTTAATGTGAAATCACATCCAATGAAAAACATTGTATTAAATGGTAAAAATATAATATAACTATACATTAAAACCACTCAAATTCATAATTTATCATTATTAATTATTTCGATTATAAAAGTTGTTTTTAATTAAAATTTAGTAATTTTCATTATTCATCAAAATATGAAAATTATCTGAAATGTACCAAAAATTTCACCCTGAGCTAATTTCGATATTAAGAATCCAAAAATTAAGTCCATTTGAATGATAAAATTTATAAAATTTCAAAATTTAGGTATTACTATTCATAACTGCTAGTTTGATTGGTTGTGGTGTGTTAGAATCTCGAAGATACGTACAATGAAAGACATTGAATTATTCAAAGGGAAATGTACCGTGGAAGCTTGGGGTGTTACATTCTCCCCTCCTTCAATAAATTGTGTCCTCAAAATTTTTTAAAATTGTGTTTCAGAATATAATGGAAAGTCCCACATTGGAAAAAGAGTCAATAAAACTATCACTTTAAAAGAACGAAGGAGAGGTGTAAAGGTCACCCAAGATAACCCATACTGGGATTCCATGTAGGAAAACATGGATATGGACAATAAACTAAGTGTCATGTTCGGATGTAGAGGGATAGAAAACATGATTAGGAGATATTTAACAATAAAGAAAACCGCAAACTTGTGTTGGGACAAATGGTCATTAGTCTCCCCGTAGGAAAAGTAAACGGACAACAATTTTTTTAAGTTCCATTAAATAAGGACGAGTAATTAATTTATGATTTTTAATAAGAATGTAACACCCCAAGCTTCCACGATATGATTCTCTTTGAATAATACAGTAGTGTGTGTTGTACACAACTTCGAGTTCTAACACACATCACAACCAATCAAAGTAGTCATTATGAATAGTAATACTTACTTTTTGAAATTTTATAAATTTTATCTTTCAAAATGGACATAATTTTTGGATTCGGAATATCGAATTTAGCCTAGGGTGAAATTTTGGAACTTTTCGGATAACTTTTATATTTTGATAAATAGTTAAAATTACTAAATTTTAATTAAAAACAAATTTTTTAATCAAAATAATTAATAGTGATAAATTATACTATTGAGTGGTTTTAAAGTATAATTAGAATATAATTTTACCATTTTATCCAATGGTGGTCATTAGAATTAATTTCACTTTGAAATTGGACATAAACAATTGTCAATCTTTTGATTGATATTGTTTCATAAAAACACGCTTTTTGTTTTGACAACAAGAATTAATTATAAAATTAATTAATGAAACATATATGTTTGGAATTTTTTAAAATAGACACTATTTTTGAATTCAGAATATCAATTATATCTTAGGGTAAATTTTTGGTATTTTTCTGAAAAACTTCAATTTTTGATGAATAGTGAAACCACTAAGTGGTAGTTTAAAAACTAATTTTTCATCTAAATGAAACATTACCACTTCTGTGATTTGATTTTAAAAAATGCGACATACATGGTTGTCATTAGAACGTAAAATCTGGTTCAATGAGAATAAAATAAATTTTTGCTGAATAGTAACTTTTAAGTTTTATTACTCGCGATTAAAGGTAATTAGTGAAATTTAAAGTAAAATTGAAATTATAAAAATATGAAAATATCTTGACACTTGTCCTACCCTTGTTGGATGAGTCATGGATGACCAAGACAATCAATGGGTCAACTTGGGGACCCCATGGAGCCACTTGGGTAAGAAAATGATATTAATAACTTTTTATTTAAAGTAAAAATAAAATTGTCACAAACATGTGTTGTTTTACTAAAAATATTATTACATGGGGTTATATAAGTTAAATTTTAGACTATAAATATTCATTGTAAATCTAAAATTATTTCCTACATCATGGTTTTTTTTAAATTTTTAGAAATTAAATAAATTAAACTTTTTATAACACCATGAGGATGTAACGATTACCTCATTAATTAACAATTTAAATAAATTGAAAAGATAATGTAAAATATAATTGTTACACTGGTCAAAAACCTATTGGATGAGTATATTTCAAACCCTTATCACCTTATCCTCTAAATATATAATTGTTGGTTTTTTGAAATCCGATAAGCTCTTCATAATAATGTAATAATTCATTACTTCCCAAGAGTGTCCCTCCTCTCCTCTTATAAAAGGCCCCACCTCTACCACCTTACCCACACCTCTCAAGCCATTTGGATCGGCAAAACTCTGCCCAAATACTCTCTCAAATTTCCTCTCTTACTCCTAGAAGCCTCACTTTGTTCATAAGTCTCCCCAAGGAAGACTTTGGCTCAAATCAAAAAGAGTTACCCGATTTTAAGGTAATGTCTTCTCTTATGCTCGTTTGTGTTATTTTTCTTCACCAACACCTTAAACTCTTTTTATTCCTTTATTTGGTAACAAAACCAGTATCTAAAATATACTAGTATGTTTTTATGATAATTATTCTAGATACACTTACACACACCTCCCTCTAATGGTTAATTAACATACAGTTTCCGTGGATGGCGAATTACTGCCTCACGAAACGATGATTGTTCTATCTTCTCCTAACACTCCTCATGGTGACCATTATGATGAAACTATATTTATTTATGATATATATTATATTTATTTACTCTCTATTATTCTGTATTTTACATTTAAACATACCTTTATGCTTTTCATGTTGTGAAAATGCCATAATTTCGTTTGAGGAAGTGTGGACTACCGCCCCCTCAAGTGATGTGATTCGTTCTTGAAATACATGGAATGTATAATGAATTAAATTAATGAACTTATGTGACCTATATAACATATATATTATACTATAATTATAATATATATATATATCTCAATTAGTTTTAATTCCATTAAATACAAAATAGAAATGAAAGTAGCGTTAATGCGTACGTACGACTTACTGTCTCCAGGAACGGTGCATTTCATTTCATACCTCTAAATGTTATGTAATATTATAATGGAAATTATATTCTGAATATATATAATATATATGATATATACATGATGAATATAATTCTGTAGATAATGGATATTTTTTCACATGAACAACTTTTAATTATAAGAAGTTTTTTTTGACTCAAGTACCAAAGATCGACAAAACGACCGATATTAACTTAAATGACTACATAATTTTCATAAAATGGTAATAAGTAATGTAAAAGGAATAATTAAATTGAAAAATTTTCTTAAGAAAGTAAAAATTAACTCATGTTTATTATTCAGGAGATTAAAGAACGATCGAGTCAAGTCGGGCATGAGGTAAGGGAACTTCTTAACCCAATTTCCGTTCTTTGGGTTAATCTCCCACATTCAAATTATGTAATGATATTATTATGTACTATATTTTATTTTTTACTTTATTTATGTGTACTTATATTGGATACACATAATAGATCTATTTTATTTTAAAAATGATCTTTGTAAGGACTTCGTCTTAATCTCCTGTCATTGAGGCATATTTTGTTTTATACACAACTTTCTTTTATACTGTGTATAAACCCCTTTGACTTTTAAGATTATTCAAAAGGAATCTTTTTATATGAATCATTTGACTAAATAACAAAAAGGAATGTATTTTTGTCGTATGTATGCGGCGACAATGACTTCTCCGCTGGCGTGACCATTATTTGAGTTTCAGCTTCCTCTACAAGCCATAACATTTTTTTAAATTAAAAATAAATACAAAGTTCTAATTTTCTTTTTATTTTGGAATTGAAAAAGGTTTTGAAAGTTTCTTTATTATATCAATTTGTTGTATTGATATCTTGTGATTGAAATGTGGAAATTTTACGTTTCCTTTATGCATTTTTTATGTGATACGATTATGTTATGTTTTATGATATGATTAAACCCGTTCATATGAGGAATGAATTGGACTTAATAAGTGACTGGTGGAGCCCTCTTTAGATCCTCGATGCATCTGTAGGTCTCATGAGACAAACTAGTTTCTTGGCATGAGGCCTTGACAAAATCTGATTTGTAGTATTTGCACGAGGCTTTGGCTATGTGGTTAGGATAGTCTGGAATTATGCATTCCATCATTACGAAAGTGGTTATTGATATCGCATATGATTATTCGACTAGTAGAATATCCATGTGAATAAGTAAATGACATTATTTCATTTTATTTTTTCCATATTATTCTTAAGTTCAAGTTTAAAAGGATTTTGTTTTAGTTATACATTGCCAAAAATTTTAATGTTTTTTTATGAAAGATTCTTCTATATTGTTATCCTTACTGAGCATCTGAGCTCACCCCTTCCAATGTTTTAATTTTTCCAGGATGTGAAGAAGTATATTATGAATGACCTGCAGGGATAGTATGAGGGGATATGAATACAAGATGTTGTTTTAGTTTTGATTTACTTTATGTTGTAATGTAAGACTTATGAATGTATCTAGTGTTTCCAAGTCTACTAAACTAATCAGTCTTTCGAGACCTGCTCATTTGTGGTCATGCCAATGTTACATAATAATGCACAGACTCTGGGTAACTGGGGTCGGGGCATTACAGTTGGTGTCAGAGGCAGTTTAGTAATAACTTTGAAAGCTAGATTTAGATTAACTCTGATTAGAGAACATATCCATAAGATAGACATTGAGGATTAGTTTATAAGAACTTCCTAGAATTTTGGTATTATAGAGATTTTTTGAGTTTCTGGGCAATACATCCCTTTCTGGATATGAGCAGGTAGAGGCGGCTCTGGCACAAATGTACCTAGGGGTAAAACCCGAAAACAACACTTGGAGCTAGACTCGAAAGAGAACTAGTGCACGACAATGGGCCTTAATGCACTCTTGGTTACGACACTCTCAGTGGATATGCTTAGGATAATTCTCATTTTCTCTAAAAACCATTATTAAGGGTTTATGAGTATATACTTCCTCAAAGAAAACATTTTTATGATAACAGTTCAATTTATGTTAACTGTTTTACAAGTATGGAATTATGTATTTTGATTTATAAACTAATCTAATTTATGCCATTGTTTAGAAATGACGCCTAGTGGGAGGAATGGAAACTGTATCAATTCATGCACTACATGTAGGAATTTACCTCCTACTCAAAATAATAATATTGGAGTTGGTGGTACAACTGGTGCTGATCAGCTTATCACCATACTGGGACAACTCATTCAGGTTATGAATAACAACCTTACTTGTATGGAGCACCCTGATCCTCAACGTAAAGGATCAATGTTAGATCTCTTCATGAGGCAACAACCACCAACATTTAATGGGGTTACAAATCCATTAGTAGCTGAGAAATGGATAAACTCCTTAGATAAAATATTCCACGCCTTGGGAAGTAGTAAAAGGGAGAAGGTTGTCATGGAAGTTTACCGCCTCACTAGAGATGCCGATCAATGGTGGTTGCTGATTCAAAATATGAAGGAAGATGATGAAGTATCAAATATGGAATGGAGGGAGTTCAAATACCTTTTCTTAGAAAAATACTTCCCTCGTGACCATCGAGCTGATATGGAAAGGCAATTTCTGAGTCTGAGACAAAAGGAGGATGAGAATGTCGCAAAGTATGAGGCTATCTTTACAAGGTTATCAAGACATGCAGTAGATTATATATTTAACCCAAGAATTAAGATTGATCATTTCATTGATGGGTTAAAACAGTTTCTCCGTCAAGCCTTAGTCTCACAATCTTTCTCGTCGTACGAAGATATTGTCTCATGTGCTATCAAGACAGAAAAGGAATTCTCAAAATATTATGACAATAATGTAAAGCAAGAGAAGAAGAGAATGGTAAAACAAGAGACAGATAATGGGGAAAAGGGAAAGAATGATTTTACATTATGTGATAATTGTGGGAAGAATCACCCCGGTACTTGCCTAAAAGGAATGGGAGTTTGTTATAAATGTGGAGAAAAAGGTCACCAGGCTCGTGATTTCAAGGGAAAGAAAGAGGAAATCAATGTTGAATGCTACAATTTTAGGGAAATGGGGCATTATGCAAAAGAATTTCCTAAGCATTAGGGAAACTTACCTCATAAAAGTCCAAGGGATCAAGGACAATCTTATGTTGTTACTACAGTTGATGTGGAATAATTAATGTATTTGTGCTTTTGGACCTAAGGATTATATTCTGGTTATAAGAAGAAAGTGATATATAAGGATTGTACTAAAATACTTGTTGTTTTCATTAAGGTTTTAATATGATAAAGGTAATTATATTTTTGTATGTGACAATAAAAGAAACTATACTTTGTTTGAGTAATCTGATGATACAATTGATTTTGGAATTTAGAGACCTTTTAGAGAAAGTCTGGAGAATGGTATTTTGGATCATTATTAAGGTTGGAATGGATTAAGATGAACATTGGATAATATTGTTTAAGGTTAAAAAATTTATGAAGATTATTTTTGGAATATTATAGTACTATATTTTTAGTAAATTGACAACTTGCAGGTTGGGGGATAGCCCGTCGCTTCGGATAAAGCTGTAGGAATTGAACCCACAACCATAGTGTGATAGGACTTTATTACCTACTACTAGCCTACAGGAAGTCCCTAGTTATTAAAAAATGGTTTTCCTAATCCAAATGGTATGTGTTAAGATTTGAAACCATGTACGATTAGGATAAATATAATATTTTTGTGTTTTATTATCTTTTTGAGTGAAAGATGGGTTTGTGGTAAAAATTTATTAAAGAATGAAAGTCTACATGACAAGTATGTATATTTCCTTACGTTCATAGTAAATCTCTAAAATAAATTTCTCAACATTATAAAAGGTAACTTAAAACAAAAACGTAGTCGGTTAACTTTTCCTACTGGGGAATCAATGATCGTTTAACCAATCACAAGTTTGTGATTTTCTTGTAGTTAACTTTCTCCTAACCTTGTTTTCTACAACTCTCCATCAGACCTTGATGGTTTGTTTTTCCTACATATCCATATTTTTATAGAATCCTAGTATGGGATATCTCGTGTGACCTTTGTACTCCTCTTTCTTTTTATTAATGTTATATTTTTATTAACCTTATTTATGATGTGGGTTTTCCACAAAGGTATTTTCTATTTTCAACCTTTATTTTCAAAGAAAAATTTCAAATTGTGAGGATGAAATTTATTGAAGGAGGGGAGAATGTAACACCCCAAGCTTCCACAGTACGCTTCTCTTTGAATAATATAGTAGCGTGTGTTGTACGCAACTTCGAGTTCTAACACACACCGCAACCAATCAACGTAGATGTTATGAATAGTAATACCTACTTTTTGAAATTTTATAAATTTTATCTTTCAAAATGGACTTCATTTTTGGATTCGGAATATCAAATTTAGCCTAGGGTGAAATTTTGGAACTTTTCGGATAACTTTTATATTTTGATGAATAGTGAAAATTACTAAATTTTAATTAAAAACAACTTTTTTAATAAAAATAATTAACAGTGATAAATTATACTATTGAGCGGTTTTGAAGTAAAATTAGAATATAATTTTACCATTTTATCCAATGGTGTGTATTATAATTAATTTCACTTTGAAATTGGACATAAACAATTGTCAATCTTTTGATTGATATTGTTTCTTAAAAACATGCTATTTGATTTAACAACGGGAATTAATTATAAATTTAATTAATGAAACTTATATGTTTGGAATTTTGTAAAATAGACACCATTTTTTAATTCATAATATCAATTATATCTTAGGGTGAATTTTTGGTATTTTTCTGAAAAACACCTATTTTTTATGAATAGTGAAACCACTAAGTGGTAGTTTAAAAACTAATCATTCGTGTAAATGAAACATTACCACTTCTGTGATTTGATTTTCAAAAATCGGACATATATAGTTGTCATTATGATGTAAAATGTGGTTCAATGGGATTAAAATAATTTTTTAGTGAATAGTAACTTTTAAGTTTTATTAATCGCGATTAAAGGTAATTAGTGAAATTTAAGGTAAAAATTATATTATAAAAATATGAAAATATCTTGACACATATCCTAACCTTGTTGGATGAGTCATGGCCGACCAAGACAATCCATGGGTCAACTTGGGGACCCCATGGAGCCACTTGGGTAAGAAAATGACATTAATAACTTTTTATATTAAGTAAAAATAAAAATGTCACAAACATGTATTGTTTGACTAAAAAAATTATTACCTCGGGTTATATAAGTTAACATTTTGACTATAAATATTCATTTGAAATCTAAAATGATTTCCTACATCATGGTATTTTTTTATAATTTTTACACATTAAATAAATAATTTTTTTTATAACACCATGATGATGCAACGATTACCTCATTAATTGACGATTTTAATAAAATGAACAGACAATGTAAAATATAAGACTTACACTTGTCAAAAACCTATTGGATGAGTATATTTCGAATCCTTATCCCCTTATCCTAGAAATATATAATTTTGGGACCATTGAAATCCGAGAAGCACTTCATAATAATGTAACATTTCATGACTTTCCAAGAGTGTCCCTCATCTCCTCTTATACAAGCCCCCCACCTCTACCACCTTTCCCACACCTATCAAGCCATTTGGATTGGCCAACCTCTACCCAAATACTCTCTAAAATCCCCTCTCTTACTCCTAGAATCTTCACTTTGGGAAAACGTCTTCCCAAGGAAGCCTTTGGCTCAAATCAAAAAGAGTTAGCCGATTTTAAGGTAATGTATTCTCTTATGCTCTTTTGTTTTATTTTGCTTCTCCAACCCCTTAAACTATTTTTATTCCTTGATTTTGTCACAAAAACAGTATCTTCGGTATACTAGGATGTTTTTATGATAATTATTTGAGCTAATCTTACACACTCCTCCATCTAATGGTAAAAGAACATACTGTTTCCGTGGATGGAGAATTACTACCTCACGAAACGATGATTGTTCTATCTTCCCATAAAACCCCTCATGGTGGTAATTATGATGACACTATATTAATTTATGATATATATTAAATTTATTTCCTCTCTATAATTCTTTATTTTACATTTAAAACATACCTTTATGCTTTACATGTTGTGCAAATGCGATAATTTCGTTTGAGAAAGTGTGGACTACCGCCCCATCAAGTGATGTGACTCGTTCATGCAATTCATGGAATGTATAAAGAATGAAATTAATGAACTTATGTGAAATATATAACATATATATTATACTATAATTATAATATATATATATATATATATCATTTTGTTTTAATTCCATTAAATATGAAATAGAAATGAAAGTAGCGTTCATGCGTACGTACAGCTTACCGTCTCCATGAACGACACATTTTATTGCATACCTCTAAATGTTATGTAATATTATAATGGCAAGTATATACTGGATATATATGATATATATGATATCTACATCATGAATATAAGAAGTTTATTGTTGATACATGTACCAAAGAGCGACAAAACGACCGTTGTTAACATAAATGTCTACATAATTTTCATAACATGGTAATAAGTAATGTAAAAGGAATAATGAACTTGAAAAATGTTCTTAAGAAATTAGAAATTAACTCATGTTTTTTATTCAGGTGATTAAAGAACGATCGAGTCAAGTCATACACGAGGTAAGGGAAATTCTTAACCCAATTTCCGTTCTTTGGGTTAATCTTCTACTTTCAAATTGTGTCATGATATTATTATGTCCTATCTTGTATTTGTACTTTATTTATGTGTACTTATAGTGGATACACATAATAGATATATTTTATTTAAAAAATGATCTTTGTAAGGACTTCGTCTAAATTTCCTTTCATTGAGGCATATTTTGTTTTATACACAACTTTCTTTTATGCTGTGTATAAACCCCTTTGACTTTTATGTTTATTCAAAAGGAATCTTTATATACGATGTGTTTTACTAAATAACAAAAAGGAATGTTTTTTTGTCGTACATATGCAGTGACAATGAATTCTCCGCCACTGTGACCATTATTTGAGTTTCGGCTTCCTCTACAAGCCATAACATTTTTTTAAATGAAAAATAAATACAAAGATTTAATTTTCTTTTATTTTGGTATTGAAAATGGTTTTGAAAGTGTTTTTATTATATCAATGTGTTGTATTGATATCTTTTTATTGAAATGTGGAAATATTGTGTTTCCTTTATGCATATTTTATGTGATACTATTATGTTATGGTTTATGATATGTTTAAACCTGTTAACATGAGGAATTCATTGGACTTAATACGTGATGGGTGGATCCCACTATATCTCCTTGATGCATCGGTAGGTCTCATGAGACAAACTAGTGTCTTGGCACGAGGCCTTGACAAAATATTATTTTTAGTCTTGGCACGAGGCCTTGGCTATATGGTTATGATAGTCTGGCATTATGCATTCCATCATTATGAAAGTGGTTATTGATATTGCATGAGATTATTCGACTAGTATAATATCCATGTGAATAAGTAAATGTAATTATTTTATTTTATTTCTTCCATATTATTCTGAATTTCATGTTCAAAAGGATTTTGTTTTAGTTATACATTGCCTTAAATGTAAATGTTTATTTATGAAAGCTTCTGCTATATTGTTATCCTTAATAAGCATCTGTGCTCACCCCTTCCTATTTTTTAATTTTTCCAGGATGTGAAGAAGTATATTATGAATGACCAGCTGGGATAGTATGAGGGGATATGAAGACAAGATGTTGTTGTAGTTTTGTTTTACTTTATGATGTAATGTAAGACTTATGAATGTATCAAGTGTTTCCAAAGCTACTAAACTAATCGATCTTTTGAGACATGATCTTTTGTGATCATGATAATGTTACGCAATAATGCACCGACTCTGGGTAACTGGGGTCGGGGCATTACAGAGAACATAAAGAGATATATTTACTTTTTAAGTAGAGTTTCATTCTTTAATAAATTTTTACCACTAACTCATTTTTTTGAACAATGGGTATTCAAGAAGACTTAGCCACACTGGAAGAGATAGAATAAACTTCTATATAATATCATGATCCATGTAGGATAAAATATATATTTACCGTGTCTTTAGAGATTAATCAAAACCAAAACGGTTAGTATAATATTTGATGATCTCCCAAATGGATATTCCATTAGAGAAAAAAACACTAATCTTAATTTCTAAAATTAAACCAACAATACCCCAAAGTTAAATAAATGTCATTCAATAATCAATTGTCCTTATAATCCTTCAATATAATCCAAACTAACATTGAAACCCAAAACATATAAGAATGTAGTCTTCCACATTAAATTGTATCTCCAAATGACATCAACTACTCTTAATGTCACACACTTAAATGTAATTAACCTAATCACATATTGTTTATTATAGGTTAATCATTTTCATAAATAACCAAAATCAATATAAATCCACAATAAAAACATAGATAAAAATCCCCCATTACTCCTCAAATGAAATCCCATAGTATTCTATTTTCCTTGGGTATATAGTGTTCCCAACAAAGTGAACATCTTCTAAAATAACATTTATCACATAATCAACAAATCATTTTCCTATACGAAGGGTATTCATTTGATAATACATAAGATCCCAAATCAACTTATTATTGATCAATAAAATCATTTAACTAAAATAATAGTCTCACTAACCAGGGACATCACTTAGTCCAGTGGTAGGATATAAATCCCAATCGCACTTTGGTTGTGGTTTCGATTCCCATAGCTTTGTCCGACATGACGGGTTGTCACATAGTCTGCATGTTGTCATTTTTCAAAAACTTTTTTTATAACATTACCAAAATGAGAGAAATTCCTCAAAATAACCATAACATAATTTAACCACAAATGTTATCTCATACCTTTCATTTTCATCCGAAATTATAATAACTTATAATTTCCTCAAACCCAATGATCATATAAAACCGAATGGTTATTTATAACTATATCCACAAGAGAAAAGATAATTCTTCCTCAAATATCATTCTCACATGGAAAACTACAGGGTTACAAATACAAGGGAAAATTATTCCAATGTAAACCCATCAACAAGGAGCCATAATACTTTTTAAACATTTCTCCAACAATTTATTTCCACATAGATTCTTCTTTGACCAAGAAAATATCCTATAGAATAGGGCATTCACTCGGGTAATGGCCAGGTCCCCTACATTTACAGAAAATTTCTGTAAATAGATTCTTAGGACCATTTTTATCTTCTTCCATAGTACTCTTCATTTTTATTTGGCAATTATTCACTTTATTTCCTTCTTTCCCACACGTAAAGAATTTCTTTGTCCCATTGAGACACATTCCTGGGTGTCTCCTTCCACATTTTCTGCATAATGAAAGTTGAGGATTCCATTCTCTATGGTCTCCACTACTGGAGCTGTTATCATTCATCGCCTTTCCCTTCTTTGTTGAGTTCGAGAATTGGTAAATATATATATTGTTGATCATTTTTTGGAAAATTGATTTGGCATGAAGATGATATCTTTTACACCTATCAACATTCCATTTTTTTGCTCATTACCACCACCGTTCCCACCTTGTACATCATCTCAAAGTCACTATGACTTCCTTGTAATCCATCCATTGACTAAAACCAGAAAGCATTGTGTGTGTAACAGTAGTCATAAAATCATTTAGAGATTAACATGTCATCATATTCTCAAGTTGAAACACATTAGGATTAACCAAGGTCATTTATTCTCATCTTATATATAATAATTCAAATCGGTTTTTAATGAAAATGTAAATTATCCTATGCATATCCCTCGGGAGTGACGTAACCAAGAGTGCAGCAAGGCCCGTTGTCGTACACTAGTTCCCGTTCGAGTCTAGCTCAAAGCAGTGTTTTTGGGTTTTAACCCTAGGTAAATCTTGTGCCAGAGCCGCCTCTACCTGCTTGTATCCAGACAGGGATGTATTGCTCGGAAAACTCACAAAATCTCTACAATAACAAAATTCTAGGAAGTTCATATATACTAATCCTCATAGTCTATCTTAGGGCTATGTGCTCTAATCAGAGTTTATCTAAATCTAGCTCCCAAAGTTTGTACTAAACCTCAATCTGATACCAATTATAATGCCCCGACCCCAGTTTCCCAGATTCAGTGCATTAGTTCATATCATTGGCATGATCACAAAACATCATGTCTCGAAAGACCGATTAGTTTAGTAGCCTTGGAAACAATAGATATATTAATAAAGTTTACATTACATCAATAAGTGAAAAACTACAAAAACATATTGTCTTCATATCCTCTCATACTATCCCTGCAGGTCATTCATAAAATACTTCTTCAAATCCTGGGAAAAATAAAACATTGAAAGGGGTGAGATCAGATGCTCAGTAAGGAAACAATATAGTGGAAACACTCATAAATGAACATAAAAAATATAAAGCAATGAATAACTAAAAAAAAGCCTTTAAAACTTGAAATTTAGAATAATATGGAAAGAATAAAATTAAATAATTCCATATAATTATTCACATGGATATTCTACTAGTCTAATAATCACATGAAAATATTAATAACCACTTTCATAATTATGGAATGCATAATACCAGACTATCAAAACCACGTAGTCATTGCCTCGTGCCAAGACTAAAAATAAGATTTTGTTAAGGCCTCGTGCCAAGACACTAGTGTGTCTCATGAGACCTACCGATGCATTGAGGAGCTATAGAGGGCTCCACCTGTCACTTACTAACTCCAATGCATTCCTCATATGAAAAGTTTGAAACATAACATAAATATTCATATTAAAACTAGCATACAGAATGTCAATACTTTTCACCACAAACCATGAATGGTATAAAAATAGCACATCCACAGTCAAACATAACTCATTCGATAAAATATGGAAGATTTTATTGTATCAGATTAACCTCAATTGAGAATAATGAATGATATTGACATAGATTATAATAATCATCAAAATGTTGAGAGAAATATCCCCCTTTTTCTTGAAAACATTTAAAATTCACACTATTTATCAAGAACCCATTTAAAAAAGATTTTTTAGAATCAAAGTGTCCCATAACACATTGAAACTTTTAAAAGGAATTTTAATTTTAAAACATAAATTTCCATATATATAAATCCTTAAAAAAATTTAAAACATGGATATTAATGAGAAAGATTTAGACTAATAAATCTTTAAAACATTTTAAATGATATTTTAGTTAGAGTTACTAACTAAAATAAAGACACTTGAATACAAATAATTGAGGTAATCAAAACATTAAAATATCATGAGAATAAAGGGATCCATGATATACTATGTCAAAGTACATTATATACACCATATAATAGTGATTTGGTGTATAACAACAAAGAAGTCTCAATGGAATGTAAATTGAGATGAATTCTCTTATAAAGACCATATCCTTAGGTTAAGGATAAATCAATGACATAATTATGTGTGAAAAATATTAATACACTAAATATGATTGGATATTTAGTGTAAATCAATCAGAGTACATTCACACATGTTCTTCTAAAAACAACACCAATGAATCGGAAGCTTAACTCAACAAATGGAGATTGAGTTAAAATCTACTCTTATCAAGTTCATATCGATGACTTGAGAAATTATCAATTGAGTGATTATGTGTATTGAAAATTATATCCACAGAAAGGGGAATAGAAATTATGACATAAGAAAATGAGTAGTGATTCCACACATAATCTTGTAGTAAAGTAATCAATGATGTATGCGTAAAGCCGAATGAGTGAAAATTGAAATTTCAAATACCCTTATTGATTTGGTAACTTACGAAACATACACCCATGAAAAAAGGATCATAAAATGATGATGTACATATCCCTAAATTAAATTATAAAACACAATTAATACAATCATGGTCAGTACACACACCACATGCAATAAATAAGTGGTGAAAAATGGAAAACTCACGGAATTAAAAGTGAGATAAGAACCCCATTACTTTGTACTTTTTCCTTGGTTGAGGGTAGGTTTTCCTCCTATATAATGGTTAAATAATAGTTATTGAATTATAAAAGGATCATATACATTAATATGTTGTCATATATGATCTTTTAACATTTCTTTGTTAATGATATCTTAGTATTATCGTCGTTTTGGGTGTTAACTTACTCATTTAATTTTATATGTTTTGTTACATAAGTCGTGTTTTTTATGTGTAGGTTGTATATTATTCATATACAGAATGATTTCAAGTCCTTAAATATTATTTTTAATCATAAAATGAGAATTAGGCTTGAATGGATACGATGGGGAATGAATCTCATCCCGTTCGTGGAGACAGTAGTCCGTACGTACGCACGAATTACAATATCATTCTTTTAATATTAAAATAATATATAATAGGATGTTATATCTTATAGAAAGAATAATTATCATGTTATATTTATTATTTACATGAATTATACATTATTGTCATAACCATCTAAATAATAATATATTGAATAACAATTACACCACAACGTGGAGATGGTAGGGCGTACGTACGCATGTATGGTGACTTGTCATTAAAGGGATAGATAGAATAATGAATTTTTATGTTACATATTTATAATAAAATCATAGTATATAGAAGATATTGGAGTTTTTATTTTAGAATATAAATAACAAATAAAGAAGAAGTTGAAGAAGAAAGGAACTTGAAAGAGGGTGGGGAAAACATTACCTCTTCTTCGGGTTCTTCATTTTGATTTGATAAAAAGGGCTCCTTAGGTTGGATTTCTGATCAAACTAAGGCCTCTAGGTTTAATTGGGGGAAGTTGGGAGGATATTTGGGCAGATTTTGGCTGAGCCAAATGGCTTTGAAGGTGTAAATTAATTAGAAGGTGGAGTGACCTTTTATAAGAGGGGTGACAGTCTCCTTTGGAAAAGCTAGAAATATTATTTTATATTAAATCCATATTCGGTTTCTAATGGCTCCAAAGTGGATTATATAAAGTTTAAGGTGGGTATTGGTCGAAAAAAACTCAACCAATAGATTTTAGATAGGTTTAGGTCACATTATTAACCTTATCATTTAGTTTTAACTCTTAGTTAATTAGTTTGACATTTACCATGTCTCTTTGTATTTTTATATTATATGGTTAATAAACTTACTATAACTTCCAAGAGACCTCAAAGTGGACCATTAATGATACCCCTATCATTATAAAAGTACTTTGGAAGAACCATATATTTTTAGGAATATAATATAAATTAATAATATAATATTTCTTTTAAAAACTCTTTTATGTCAATTTTGAAATTATTGGGTATTTTGTTTTTTATAATTTTATAACAGCATTATTACTTAAAAAACAATTTATATAACCAATAATAATATGTCATATTAACCTATAAAATTAGTTTAATTCAAAAAAGTCCCAAATTACATTTATTTTGGTATTTATAATATCAATTATTTTAATATTTCATTAATTAGGTATTTAATGCATCACCATTGTGTCATAAATAAATTACATTATTTAATGTCTAAAAATTATAAATAAAATACCATTATGTATGAAATCTTTTTATATTTCTAATGAATATTTAAAATCGAATTTATCTTATGTGTAACCCTATATTAAAAATGTTTTAGTAAATAAACATTAATTTTAACTCTTTTAACTTTTCATTGAATTAAATAATTATAAATGTCTTAATCTAATCCAAGTGGACCTAAATGATAATATTTTATTTCTATGGTTTTTTTTTTGGTCAAGATACACTTGTCCAATAGAATTAGGACATGTTTTAGGGTAATATTAATATCATTTTTACCCTTAATTACCCTATTTACTTTTAACCGTGGTAAATAAAAGTAAAAAAGTTACTATTCACCAAAAATTATTTTCATCTCATTGAATCACATTTTACTTCTTGATATTAACCATGTCTCTTGGATTTTCTAAATTCCACTCACATAAGCAGTAAAATTAAGTTTTATGTAAATTTCCAAATTCTCCTAGGGGGTGGGTAAAAGACGGTGAAAAGTTCAATAAAATTTTTATATATCTAAAATTATTTTGAACTAACTTCAATGAATTACATTTAACTTATATAGTTATTATGTATCTATTTAGACCTTAAATAAATTTAAATAAAATAAATATTTATTTAAATAAAAAATCTGGTTTTAAACTATAACTCAGTATTTTTCACTATTCATCAAAAAATGAAAGTTTCCAGAAAAATACCAAAAATTAGGCCTAAGCTATATTTGATATTATGAATTCAAAAATGATGTATATTTTACCAAGTTAAAAACATTTCAGTTGCATTAGTTTATTTAAAAATTAATTCCTGTTGTCAAAACAAATAGCGTGTTTTTAAGAGATAATAACTATCAAAATATTGACACTTGTTTAAGTCTGGTTTAAATGTGAAATTACGTCCACTGAACAACATTGTATTAAATTGTAAATATATATTATAAATATACATTAAAATCACTAAAATTCATAATTTATCACTATTAATTATTTTGATTCAAAATGTTGTTTTTAATTAAAATTTAGTAATTTTAACTATTCATCAAAATATGAAAGTTATCCGAAAAGTACCAAAATTTCACCCTAAGCTAATTTCGATATTACGAATCCAAAAATGAAGTCCATTTTGAATGAAAAATTTATTAAAATTTCAAAGAGTATGTATTACTATTCATAACGGCTAGTTTGATTGGTTGTGGTGTGTTAGAATCTCGAAGTTGCGTACAATGCAAGCCATTGCATTATTCAATGGGAAACGTAATGTGGAAGCTTGGGGTGTTACAATTTATTACTATTTATCACTAATTATTACTAATTATTACTAATTATTTCTAATTATTACTAATTATTATTAATTATTCATATTTATTACTATTTATTCTTAATTGTTACTATTTATTTCTTTTAATTACTAATTATCCCTTTTTGTTACTATTTATTAATAATTATTCCTATCTATTCCTATTTATTACTATTTATTACTAATTATTCCAATTTTTTACTAATTATTCCTATTTATTACTATTCATTACTATTTATTCCTAATTATTACAAATTATTACTGTAACACCCCAAACTTCCACGGTACGCTTCTCTTTGAATAATATCGTATCGTGTGTTGTACGCAACTTCGAGTTCTAACACACCAAAACTAATCAAACTAGCCGTTATGAATATTAATACACACTTTTTGAAATTTTATAAATTTTATCTTTCAAAATGGACTTCATTTTTCTATTCGTAATATCGAAATTAGCTTAGGGTGAAATTTTTGTGTTTTTCTAAAAACATTCATTTTTTGATCAATAGTGAAAAACAATGAGTTATTATTTAAAACAGAATTTTTTTAAATAATACTTTATTTTATTTAACTTTTTTTAAGTCAAAATAGATACATAATAACTTAATAAGTTCAATGTAATTCATTGGAGTCAGTTTATAATAATTTTATATATATAAAAATTTTATTGAACTTTTTACTGTCTTTTACCCACATCCAAGAAGCATTTGCAAATATAAATAAAACATAATTTTACTGATTTTTTGAGTTGAATTTCAAAAATCAGAGAGACACGGTTGATATCAGTAAATAAATGTGGTTCAATAAGATGAAAATAACTGATGGTGAATAGTAACTTTTTACTTTATTTACCACAGTTAAATGTAAATAATGTAATTAAGGGTAAAAATGATATAATTATTACCATAACACGTGTCCTAATTCTACTAGAAAAGAGTAATTTGACCAAAAACAATCATAGGAATAAAATATGACCCTTTAGGTTCACGTGGATTAGATTAGGACAATTATTATTTTCTAATTCAGAGAAGAGTTAAAAGTGTTAAATTAAAAGTTTAATAACTAAAACATTTTTAATAAAGGGTTACACATAATGTAAATTCGACTATATGTATTCATTAGAAAGATAAAAATATTTTCCACATAACGGTTTTTTATTTATATTTTTTAGACATTACATAATTTAATTTATTTATGACACAATGATGGCGCAGTAACTACCTAATTAATGAAATATTAAAATAATTAATATTATAAATATCCAAATAAATGTAATTTGAGATTATTTATGAATTCCGTTAATTTTATAGGTTAATATGACATGTTAGTATTGGTTATGTGAATTTCTTTCGAAATAATAATGCCGTTATGAATTTGGTAATAACAAAATACCAAATAGTGTCAAAATTTACATATTAGAATTTTTAAAACATATATTATATTATTAATTGATATTATATTCCTAAAAAAATAAAGTTCAACCAAAAGACTTATATAACGATATTTATATCATTAATAAACCACTTTGGGTTTTCTTAGATGTATATAGTAAGTTTCTTTACTATATTATATAAAAATGCAAAGAGACATGGTAAATATCAAACTATTTAACTAAGAGTTAAATTTAAAAGATAAAGTTAATATAGTGACCCAAACCTGTCTAAACCAATTGTTTGAGTGTTTTTCAACCCATCCCCTCATTATCCTTTCAAAAATTCATTTTGTATTCATTATAAAAAAAATTTATTTTATTATAAAATAATATTTCTAACTTTTCTTAAGGTGACCCTCACCCCTCTTATTAAAGGTCACTCCCCTTTCTCTCTCGTTAACACTTTCAAAGACATTTGGATTCGCTAACAACTACCCAAATACCCACTCAACTATCCTACCTTCATTCTAGAGTCCTTCCTTTAGTCATAAATCCAACCAAAGGAGCCCTCTTGATCAAATCAAAAGGAGGAACCCAAGGAAGAGATAAATATTCCATCACCTCTTTCAAGTTCCTTTCTTCTTCCACTTCCGCTTTCTTTGTTGTTTCTATTCTAAAATTATAAATCTAGTATCTTCTATATACAATGATGTTATTATCAATATTATACAACCATATTCATTATTTTATCCATCCTTTGAATGACATGTCACTATACGTGTGTACGTATAACTTAATGTTTCCACGTTGTGGTGTAATTGTTATTCAATACATTATAATTTGGATGGGTATAATAATTATATGAAATTGATGTAAAAAATAAATATAACATGATAATTATTCTTTATATATGATATACCATCCAATTATATAATATTTTAATATCAAATGAATGATATTGTTTCTTGTGCGTAAATATGGATTACCGTCTCCACGAACGCGATGAGATTCATTCTCCATCGTATCCATTCAAGACTAATTTTCATTTTATGTTTAAAAATAATATTTAAAGACTTAATATCTTTCTGAATATGAATAAGATACATCCTATTCATAAAAAACATTACTTACATAACAAAGCATGTAAAGGAAAATGAACCAGTTTACACCTGAAACGACGATAATACTAAGATATTATTAACAAAGCAATGTTAATAGATCATATATGATATCATATTAATGTATATGATTCTTGTATAATTTAAAAACAAATTATTTCACCATAATATAGGTTATTAACATACCTCAACCAAGGTAATGTACAAGTTAAGGGTTAATTTCCCAATTATTTCATTATCAGAGGTTGTTTATATGTAATAATCTACTAGGACCTCTTTAACATCCACATCCATGTTTTTAAAAAATGTATTTCAAAACATTCTTACTATTTTATAGAATATGTTTTAAATTCATTTATACACTTGTCTGATTTTATAAGATGTTTAAAAAGGAATATTTTCATCATTTTCAAAACAAGGTACTTTATAACTGTTTTGACAACATTTAGGTAAAACTGTCTTTTTTTAACTTATACGGTGAGTGCGTCTATTTTCTGCCATTATAACATCATAAAAACTTACCTTATAAGCTTAAAAAAAGATTTAAAAAATAAATGTTTTCTTTTATAATTATATGATCTTTAAATGATTTAAAAATATAAAGAGATGTTTCTCTAAAAAAGGTATTGATTTCATCTATGTAAACATCATTTGACATATTTTAATCTTATTTGATGTTGATTTATTATGATACAAAACATCCATATTGTGTCGAAAGTTTTTTGATATGTTTGACTGTGGATGTGTTATTTTTACACCATTCATGGTATATAGATAAAATATTAAAATTTCATATGCTAGTTTTAATACGAATGATTATGTTATGTTTAATCATTTTCATATGTGGAATGCATTGGACATAGTATATGATGGGTGGAGCCCACTATAGCTCCTCGATGAATCAATATGACTCATGAGACAAACTAGTGTCTTGGTACAAGGCCTTGACAAAATCTTATTTGTAGCCTTGGAACAATGCCTTGACTATGTGGTTATAAATGTCTGGCATTATACATTTCATTATTATGAATGTGGATATTGATATTGGATGTGATAATTCGACTAGTAGAATATCCATGTGAGTAATTAAATGAAAATATTTTGATTTATATTTTCCAAATTATGATGAAGTTTATGTTGAAAAATCTTTTGTTTCAGTTTTACACATTTTCTTAAATGTTCACACTTATTTACGAAAGTTTTCACTATGTTGTTATCTTTACTGTGCATCTGATCTCACCCCTTTCTATGTTTTATTTTTCCCAAGATGATATGAAGTATATTATGATAAACCTACAAGTATTGTCCATAAGATCTTAGTGTTTTCCCTAGATACAATGTTGTCGTATATTATCATTGTATGATGTAATGTAAACCGTATGAATGTATCTAGTACTTATAAGGCTACATAACTATGCGGTCTTCCGAGACATGATCTTTTATTATCATACCAATGTTATGTAATAATGCACTGACTCTAGGATTCTGGGGTCGGGGCGTTACGGTTGGTATCATAGGATGTTTTGTATAAACTATGGAAACTAGATTTAGATAAACTCTCATTAGAGGACATAGCCCTAAGATAGACTTTTGAGGATTAGTATAGAAGAACTTCCTAAAATACTTGAATTGTAGAGATTTTATGAGTTTTCAATGAAATACATTTGTGTATAGATATGATCTAGTAGATGTGGCGCTGGAACAGATATACCTTTGGGTCAAACCCAAAAACACTGCTTCGGGGTAGACTCAAACGGGAACCGGTGCACGACAACGGGCCTTACTGCACTCTTAGTTACGGCACTCTCAGGGGATATGCTTAGGATAATTCTCATTTTCCATACAAACCATTATGAAGGATTTATGAGTATATATCTTCCCAAAGAAGATGTTTTTTATGATTATGTATTATATCCATAAACTGTTCAGTTTATGTTAAGTGTTTTACAAGTTTGAAATTATGTATTTCGATTCATAAACTAATCTAGTTTATGCCATTGTTAAGAAATGGCGCCAAGTGGAATGAATGGAAACTGTATCAATGCACACACTCCATGTAGAGATTTCCCACCTTCTCAAGATACTTATAGTGGAGTTAGTGATAAAACTTGTGCTGATCAGCTAATCACCATACTGGGACAACTCACTTAGGTTATGAATAATAACCTTATACGTATGGAGCACCCCGATCCATAGCATGGAGTATCAATGTTAGGTCACTTCATAAAGAAACAACCACCCACATTCAATTGGGGTACAAATACACTAGTAGCTGAGGAATGGATAAATTAGTTAGTGAAAATATTCCACGCCTTGGGGAGTAGCGAAATGGAAAAAGTTTTCATGGCAGTTTACCGCCTCATTGGAGATCCTGGTCAATTGTGGACATTTATTAAAAACAAAAAGGAAGATGATGAAGTATAAAATATGTAATGGAGGTATTTTAATGAAATTTTCATTGAAAAATACTTTCCTCATGACTATCAAGCGGATATGGAAAGAAAATTTCTGAGTCTGAGGCAAAAGGATGATGAGAATGTTGCAAAGTATGAATCTAAATTTACAAGGATAGTGAGGCATAAGACAGATTATATACATAACCCAAGACGTATTATTGATCATTTCTTTGAAGGGTTAAATCCATTTCTCAGTCGGTTATTAGTCTCTCAATCCTTTTCATCGTATGAAGATATTGTCTCATGTGATATCAATACAAAAAAAGAATTCTCAAAGTATTACAAATTTAAATCAAAGCAAGAGAAGAAGAGATCTTCTGAGAACTCTGGAAATGGAAATATGAGAAAGAATAAAAAAGTTGAATATCTATCCTATAGTAAATGTGGGCAGAAACACCCTGGTACTCGCTTGAAGTGAATCGGAGTCTGTTATGAGTTTGGTGAAATAGGCCACCAAGATCGTGATTGAAATGGGAAGAAAGAGGCTCTCAATGTTGAATTCTACAATTGTAGGGAAAGGGGTAATTATGCGAATGAATTCCCTAAGCATTAGGGGAAATTAATTTAGAAAAGGCCAAGGTATAAAAGACAAGATTAGGCCCTCACTACTGTTGAGGTTGATGCTTTGAAAAAGTGGTGGCAGTTAATTTAATGGTTTTCTCATGTTTAGCCAATGCTTTATTTGATTCTAGATCATCGCATTGTTTTATTTATTTCTAGTTTTCTAAGAAAATTTGATATTTTCAAATTTATTTAACAAGGGAGTTGTTAGTAAAAACTCAAATGGGATGTATCATTGCAACAATGTTTTGTAAATCAATCCCCATTAGGGCATATACACATTATTTATTTGTTGATCTCATCATCATACCCACGATTGAATTTGATATAATCCTTGGTATGGATTGTCCTTCGGACCATGTTTCAAAAATTTATTGTAAGAAGAAGGAGGTTACAATTTTTTATGATGATAAAGAGTACCTTATCTTTAGAGAAGAAACTTCACCACCCAATTCTTATCTAGATACACCCCCAGTAGCTCAACTAAATTCAATTATTGGGGAGGAAGAGAATGAAATAACTGTGGATGTGGAAAAGAATGTTCAAATAGAGTATGTACCTATTTTGAAAGTATATGTTGATGTATTTCTAGAGGATTTACCTGGACATCCTCCAGAACGAGAAATTGATTTTTCCATTGATTAAATTCATGGATCAAAGCCCATATCAAAGCCCCCTTATTGAATGGCCACTGTGGAATTAATGGAACTAAAGAAACAACTACAGGAATTGAGTAATAAGGGATTTATTCTCCATAGTATTTCTACATGGGGACCCCTTCTACTTTTTATTAAGAATAAATATATATCTATGAGGTGGTGCATTGAATTCAAGGAGATAATTTCTATAACAATAAAGAACAAGTATCCCCTACCCTACATTGATGATTTATTTGACCAACATCATGAATCTCAATACTTTTAAATGATTGAACATCGATCTGGATATCATCAGTTGTGTGTGAAGAAGGAAGACATTCTGAAAACAACATTTCGAACTAGGTACAGAAATTATGAGTTTACAGTAATGCCTTTTGGGATGACTAATTCACCCTCTATTTTCATGGATCTAATGAATAGAGTTTTCAAGAAATATCTTGATGACCATTTAGTGGTATTTATTAATGATATCTTGATATACTCCAAAAGTTATGAAGATCATGAAAATCACATGTGCATTATTCTAAAGAACCTTAGAAGACATGAATTATATAGGATTTTTAGCATGTGTGAATTATGGCTTCAGGATATTTTTTTTCTTAGCATTATTGTCCCTAAGGATTGAATCTCTGTTGATCCTTATAAGACAATAGCAATCCAAGAATGTCCAAGACCGAAAAGAATAATTGAGGTATGCAGTTTTATTGGTTTACCAGGTTATTATCGGCATTTCATCTAGAATTTTTCCCGATTGGCTAACCCATTAACCAAGCTCACACGTAAAGTGGTTAAATGTGTTTGGAAAAAATAGTGCGAGGAATGATTTGAAGAAAAAAAGAGAGGATTAGTCAATGCTCTTATCTTGACTCTACCATCGGGGAATGATGGGCTTGTTATTTATAGTGATTCTTCACAGAAAGGACTTGGTTGTGTCATTATGTAGAAAGATAGTGTTATTGTTTATGCATCACGAGAGCTAAAAATTCATGAACAAAACTATCCTACTCATGATCTTTAGTTAGCAGATATAATCATTACTTTGAATATATGGATTCATTATCTCTATAGTGACAAATCTGAAATATTTACCGATCACAAGAGTTTGAAGTATATTTTCTCATAGAATGAACTCAACATGAGGCAAAGGAGATGGCTTGGACTACTCAAGGATTAAGATTGCATGACACACTACCACCCATGAAAGGAAAATAAGGTGGAAGATGCTTTATGAAGAAAATATCAGAGAGTTTTGAATAAGTTGAGAGTTTAAAGGGACTCTATTTTCATGGATCTAGTAATGATGAATATGGGAATCACCATGGAAGGTGAAACTTCAATACCTTTTCAAATGGTTTCCAAACCATCTTTACTAGAAAGGATAATGTGTTCTCAGGCTAATGATGAGGATTTTCAAAAAAATATTAATGTTGTAAATAATGGTAGATTGAGTGACTTCATATATGAAGAAGGAATTTTGAAACATGGAAAGAGAATTTGTGTTCCCCATATACCTGATCTAAAAAGATAATTGTCGGATGATTCTCAGAGCTCCAATTTCTCTATACAGCCTAGGAGCACAAAAATGTATGGAGATTTGAAGGAAATTTTTTGGTGGGACAACATGAAGATGGAGATCGATGATTTTTTGTCCTGATGTATTCTTTGTCAACAAGTGAAAGCTGGAAGGCAAATGTCTGGAGGAGCCATGAAACCTCTTCCCATACCTTAGTGGAAATGGGAAAATATTACGATGGAATTTTTCATGGTACTACTAAATAATCTTAGAAGAAACGACATAATATGGGTCATTGTTGATCATCTTAACAAGTCAACTCATTTTCATGCAATAAGAGAAGAATTACAACTTGATCGTCTACCAAGACTAAATATTTATGAATTTTTGAGGCATCATGGAGTACCACAATCAATTTTCCCTGATCATGATTCACATTTTACATTATAATCTTGGAAAAGTCTTCTGAAATCCCTAGATACTGAACTTTGTTTGAGCACATCCTACAACCCCCATACTGATGGACAATCAGAATGGACTATTAAAACATTAAAAGATATGTTGAGATCTTGATCACATGACTTTCAAGGTATGTTTGATCAATATTTACCTCTTGTATAATTTCCCTATAACAATAGCTTCCATTCAAGTATTCAGATAGATCCATATAAAGCATTATACGAAAAGAGATTTCACACAACAACCTGTTTGGATGATGTAGGTGAATGAAAACTCTTAGGCCCATAACCTATAGAGGAAAGAACGGAAGAGGTGAAGGTAATCCAAAATCACATCAAGGAAGCTCAAAGTAGACAGATGATCTATGCTGATAACCGAAGGAAGTATTTGTGATTTCGGGTAGGAGATCATGTTTTCATAATGGTATCTAAATGGAATAGTGTAATATGTATTGGTAATAAGGGTAAATTGAGTACCATGTACATCAAACCTTTCGAAGTTATAGAATGAATTGTGGTTGTATTTTACCTTTTGAAAATTCCGCCAAGTCTCTCCAAAGTTCACGATGTATTCCTTATATCACTATTAAAGAAAATACATGCATGACCCAACACATATACTTACCTATGAGGAATTATAACTGGTACATGTTCTATCTTATTGTGAAGATCCTGTCAGGATTCTTGATATAGGAGATCAAGTGCTGAGAAACTAGACGACTCGTCTTGTTAATGTTCAATGGAAAACCATCAGACGAAAGGGGAAACATGGGAACCTGAGGAACATATGATGAAGAACCACCAAATTCATTTTATGAAATAATATTCTAGAAATTTTGAGGATGAAGTTATTTGATGGAGGGTAAAATGTAACATCTCAATCTTCCATGGTATGCTTCTCTTTGAAAAATATAGTAGTGTGTGTTGTATGGAAATTCGAGTTCTAACACACCACAGCCAATAAAACTAGTCGTTATGAATAGTAATACCCACTTTTTGAATTTTATAAATTTTATATTTCAAAATGGACTTCATTTTTGGATTCTTAATATCAAAATTATCTTAGGGTGATTTTTTGGTATTTTTCTAAAAACATTCAATTTTTAATGAATTGTGAAATATACTGAGTTATAGTTTAAAACAGAATTTTTATTTAAATAAATATTTATTTTATTTAAAAATTTTATGTCAAAAAGATACATAATACCTATATAATTTAAATTTCATTAATTTGATTCATTTTATATTAATTTTAGAAATATAATAATTTCAGTGAACTTTTTACCGTCTTTTACCCAACTCCTAGGAGAATTTTCAAATTCACAAAAAACATAATTTTACCACATATGTGAGTTGAATTTTAAAAATCATATATACACAGTTGATATAATGTAGTAATATGTGGTTCAATAATATGAAAATAATTTTTTCTAAATAGTAACTTATTACTTTTATTTACCACGGTTAACAGCAAATAGGGTAATTAAGGGTTAAAATGATATTATTATTACCCTAACACATGTCCTAATTATATTGGATAAGTTTAATTTGACCAAAAACAACCTTATGAATAAAATATGATCCTTTGGGTTCACTTGGATTAGATTAGAACATTTATTATTATTTAAATTAAAGAAGTGTTAAAAGTGTTAAATTCAATGATTAATAACTAAACCATTTTTAATAAAGGGTTAAACGTAAGAAATATTAGACCATAAATATTCATTAAAAATATAAAACAATTTATACATAATAGTATTTTATTTATATTTTTTAGACAATAAATAAATTAATTTATTTATGACACAATGATGATGCAATAATTACATAATTAATGAAATATTAAAATAACTGATATTATAAATATCCAAATAAATATAATTTGAGGCTTTAAATGAATTAAAATAAATTTATATTTTAATTTGATTGATAGGGTTAGTTATATGAATTTTTTTGAAGTAATAATGTTGTTATAAATTTAAGAAAAACAAAATACAAAATATTGTAAAAATTGACATAAAAGAGTTTTTAAAACAAATATTATATAATTAATTGATATTCTATTCCTAAAATTATATGGTTTGGACAAATACATATATAATGATTGGTGTATCATTAATAAACCACTTGGGGCTCACTTGGAAATATATAGTATGTTTATTAACCATAAAATATAAAAAAACAATGAGACATGGTAAATATCAAACAATTTAACTAAGAGTTAAATCTAAAAGATAAAGTTAATATAGTGACCAAAACATATCTAAAACCTATTTAATGATTATTTTTTGACCCATACCCACATTATATGTTAAATAATTCATTTCGGATCCCTTAAGAAACAAAAATAATTTTATTATAAAATAATATTTCTAGCTGTTCCAAAGGTTCCCCTCACACCTCTTATAAAAGGGCACTCCACCTTCTCTCTAATTTACACCTTCAAAGCCATTTTTATCTTCCATAACATGCCAAAATACCCTCTAAAATGTCCTCAATTCATACTATAGTCCTTACATTTGTTAGTAAGCCAGCCTAAGGAGTCATTTTGATCAAATCAAAATGAAGAACCTAAAGAAGAGGTAAATATTTCATCACCTCTTTCAAGTTCCTTTCTTTTTCCACTTATTCTTTCTTTGTTTTTTCCATTATAAAATAATAAATCCAGTATCTTATATATAATTTTATGTTATTATAAATATTGTACAACCATATTCATTATTCTATCCATCCTTTCAATGACATTTCACCATACCTGTGTATGTACGGCTTACCGTCTCCACGGCGTGGTGCAATTGCTATTCAATACATTAGTTTTTTGGATGGGTATAATAATGATGTAAAATAGATGTAAATAATAAATATAAAATGATAAATATTCTGTATATATGATATACCATCCAATTATATATATTTTTAATATCAAAAGTATGATATTGTTGCTCATGCATACATACGAATTACCATCTCCACGAACGTGATGAGATTAATTTCCCATCGTATCCATTCAAAAATAATAATCATTAAATGATTAAAAATAATTTTTAAAGACATAATATCATTATGAACATGAATAATATACATCCTATCCATAATAAACATTACTCACACAAAAACTCATATAAAGGAAAACGAATCAGTTAACACCCGAAATGACGATAATACTAAGATATTATTAACAAAGAAATGTTAAAAGATCATATATGATATCATATTAATGTATACAATTTTTTATAATTTAATAAAAATTATTTCAACATTATAATAGTGGTTATACTAACCTCAACCAAGGAAAAGTACAGGGTAAGGGTTAATTTCACAATCTCTTCATTATCTGAGGTTATTTAAATGTAATTATCTACTGGGACTTCCTTATCATCCACATCCATGTTTCTTAAAAATGTATTTCAAAACATTCTTACTGTTTTATACACTATGGGTTAAATTTATTTATACCCCTATTTGACTTTTATAATATGTTCATAAATGAATCTTTTCTTCGTGTTCCAAACATGGTCTTTTATAACCTTTTCGACAAAATTAAGGTAAGAATTTCATTTTTTAACTTATACAGCGGGTGAGGCTATTTTGCGTCGTTATAAAATAATAAAATATTCCCTTAAAATCCTATAATAATATTTAAAAAATAAATGTTTTCTTTTATAATTATACTAATTTTAAATGATTTCAAAATAGAAAGAGATATTTCTCTAAAAAAGGTTTTTATTTCATCAATATCAACATCCATTGATGGATTTTAAGCTTATTTGAAGTTAATTTGTTATGATACAGAACTTCCATATTGTATTGAATGTTTTGTGATATGTTTGATTGTGCTTCTATTATTTTTACACCATTCATGGTTTATGAATAAAGTATTGACATTTCGTATGATAGTTTTAATACAAATGTTTTTTTTATTTAAAACCTTTCCAACAGAGGAATGCATTGGAAATAGTATGTGACGGGTGGAGCTCTCTATAGCTCCTTGATGCATCAGTAGGTCTCATGAGACAAACATGTATCTTGGCACAAGGAATTAACAAAATATTATTTGTAGTCTTGGCACAACGCCATGACTAAGTGGTTATAGAAGTCTGTAATTATGAATTTTATCCTTATAAAAGTGTCTATTGATATTGCATGTGATTATTCGACTAGTATAATGTCCATGTGAGTAAGTAAATGGAATTATTTTGATTTATATTTTCTATATTATCATGATGTTTTTTTAAAAGGCCTTTTTTTTAGTTTCGTACATTTCCATAAATGTTTATGCTTAATTATGAAAGTTTTCGTTATATTGTTTTCCTTACTGAGCATCTGAGCTCACCCCTTTCTATGTTTTATTTTTTACCAAGATGCAAAGAAGTATATTATGAATCACCCACATGGATAGTCTATCAGATCTCAGTGTCGTCCATGGAAATAATGTAGTTGTAGTTTTCCATTTTATGATGTAATGTAAACCTTATAAATGTATATAGTACGTCCAAGGCTACATAAGTAATCAGTCTTCTGATATATGATCTTTTGTTCTCATGCCAACATTTTATAATAATGCACCGACTTTGGTCTTCTGGGGTCGGGGTGTTACAATTTCTAATTATTACTATTTATCCCTATTTATTACGATTTATTCCTATTTGTTACTAATTATTCCTATTTATTACTAATTTTTTTATTTATTACTAATTATTTATATTTATTACAAATTATTCTTATTTATTCTTATTTATTACTAAATATTCTTATTTATTACTAATTATTCTTATTTATTACTAATTATTCATATGTATTACTTATTATTCCTATTTATTAATATTTATTCATATTTGTTAATAATTATTCTTATTTATTACTATTTATTAATTATTCCAATTCGTTCATAATTATTAGTAATTATTCATAATTTTTACTAGTTATTCATAATTATTACTAGTTATTAATATTTATTACTATTTATTCTTATTTATTACTAATTATTCATATTTATTTCTATTTATTACTATTTATTACTTTTTATTACTTTTTATTATTAATTATTACTAATTATGACTATTTATTACTAATTACTACCAATTATTACTAATTATTACTAATTATTACTAATTATTACTAATGGTTAATAATTATTTCTATTTATTACTATTTTTTACTATTTGTTACTATTTATTAATATTTATTAATATTTATTAATAAATATTACTAAATATTATTAATTATTACTAATTATTACTAATTATTACTAATTATTACTAATTATTACTTATTATTACTAATTATTATTATTTATTACTATTTATTCCTATTTATTATTAATTATTCCAAATTATTACTAATTATTCCTATTTACTTCTATTTATTCCTATTTATTTCTATTTATACCTAATTATTTCTATTTATTCCTAATTATTACTAATTATTACTCATTATTAGTACTTGTTACTAATTATTACTATCTATTACTATTTATTACTATTTATTACTAATTTATAATATTTATTACTATTTATTACTATTTATTACTAATTATTACTAATTATTCATATTTATTAATATTTACTACTATTTATTACTAAAATACAGATAGCAAAGAAATTTAAGTCTAATTTAATTACTACTAATCAACAATAATTAAAATAAAAAAAATTAAATAAATAGTAAATTAAATAAAATATAAATACCTTTAAACTTGCTCTTCTATTGATGTAAGCGCAGCCACAACTTCTCCGTAAAAAAAATTAACACCGAGAAATTTTCACTCTAAATTTTGAGTTTTCAGAGATAGAGGAAGTGAGAAATGAGAGGAAGAGAAAGAAAAACAGTGGAGGGAATATATGGGTTAGTTTAGTTGCGATGGGACTAGTTGAGACAGGCTTACCGTCTCAAATAGAGCTTTTTTCAATGGGGCCCGTCGCAAATACCTCTTCCCGCATTAATTGTTGATGGTGGTTAAAAGGGTATTTGCAACGGGGCCCTTCGCAAAAAGTGATCTTCCAACACACCTTTTGCAAATAGACAACTTCCCGTCCCAAAAATTCATTTACCGCTGTCAGTATTTGCGACTGGTCCTGTCGCAAATACCCTTCGACCGACACACTATTTGCAACGGGGGATCCACCAATCGCAAATAACCTTCCCACACTTTGGTTCGCATCCCACACCAAATTGCGCATTACCTTTTGCGAAGAGACCCCAAATCCCATCGCAAATAACAAGTTAATTGTGACGGGACAAACCGCCCATCGCAAATAACCTCTGGGATAGAATATTTGCGATGGGATTAATTCCCTTCGCAAATACCTCGTGGAAAAAGATTGTTTTTTCTGTAGTTCTTTATATCCACTTCAAAACACATATGGAATACCATTTATCAATTTTGTTTGTACTTGGTTTTTTATGTGCACCGATGATGGTAACGAATATCCCCAAAATGATAATAGAAGACTCACAGGACCCATTATTATTGTCACCATGTCCAATAAGGTGTAGTTCATCTTTCGTTCACACCATTACACTGGGGCATGTTAGGAGGAGTGAGTTGGGATAATATCCAAAATTCCCATAAATAATCAATGATGTCTTGATTAAGATATTCTCCACCTCGATATTAATGGATTTTTTAATCTTCTTTACCATGATGGTTCTCAACTTCATTCTTGAATTTTTGAACTTATCCAAATAATCTGACTTATACCTCATTTAGATGATAAATTTATATCTAATAAAAAAATTTGTAAGCATTATTAAGTATGAGTACACTCCTCTTGCTTCAACTGAAAATGGACTACACACATCGGTATGAACCAATTCTATAATATCTCTAGCCCTTTCTCCTTTCCCACTAAATGGGTCTTCAGGCATTTTTCCTTGTAAACTTGGATGACACGTGCCAAGTGGTTTTAGTCCAGAAGAATCTAAATACCATCTTGATTTAACTTTGTCAAGCATTTCTCATTTACATGACCTAACTAGTGATTCCAAAGTTCAGTGTGGTATAATTCATGTGAAGCATCATTGTTATTTATTTTCATTACTTGGTTTGTGTAATCTAACATGTAAATACAATTATATAAATGCTCCCTACCAAAAGAAATTCTATCTTTGTAAAATAAGAAACATTCATTTCAAAACATGAAAACCAAAATCTATGTGTATCTAATCTGGATATAGAAATAATGTTTTTAGTAATAGAAGATAAATAATAACAACTCTTTTAACATTAAGATCATCCTAGTTGGCAAAGTGAGGTGGCAGTCCCCGAGAGCAACAACAGTGAGTCTGGATCCATTGGATGCTCATAGATCTACCTCCACTTAGTCATTCTTCCAGCATCTACATGGTTACTATATTTGGATACACATGTGAGCACCAAATGCAATATCCAATACCCAATTTGTAAAAATATATAGATTAAATTCGATAAAAAACACACCAAAATCTTCCCCTTGCTTCATAGGATGGGGTGCAGTTCTTCTTATAGTGGACCTTATAGACATAAGCGAAATAGGTTGAATCATGTTCCGTTGTCTCCCCTTTGATCTTCATTCTCTTGGATGGTCATGAAGAAGCTTTGGACTTAAATCTATTCTCCTTCATTTTCCTCTTATTCACCATAATGGCATAAGGCTTTTCACACTCCATACCCTTGTCCACTTGAAAATTAGGAGATGAAGGTTATTTAGTGACTTCACGATGTTGTTCATATTTAAATTAATATCAATTTTAGAGATTCTAAAAGGGAGTGATGAAAAAATGAGATCAATACCCAGTTCATGAGAGAGTTTAATCCTATAACTTCCAATCACTCAATGTGGACAATGTTCTTGACTATGTGAGTCCCAGCTGGGGCACCATCTACAATCCTACTCTGAAAGAGTTCCTTGGAGATCTCATACTGTTCTTATCTTTTTCTCTCCCGATAAAAACCATAGAGGGGCTCAAGATTGCTATAGGAATCCATGTTTTCCTAAGACTGAATGAGCTCACTAGACATTGATGATAGAATCAAACATTTATCATCGACCACATTGTTCATTTTTTTCATATAGACTAAGAACTATTTGTCACTCCCCTCGTGGGAAATAAGATCAGGTAATGCTCAATCTAGCACGTAATAATTCCATTCATGGAATAGAACAACCCAAATACATCTAAACCATTCCTGGAAGTTATTACATGTGAGGATGTTGTTTTTATCCACAATTAATCGCAGGGATTGTGTGGTTGATGATTTTGACATTTTATTCTACAATTAAAATAGAAAATCATTAGTATATTCTTGATTACATTTTTTGAGAAATAATAATTTTATTTTTTTATGTCTCCCACTAATTTATTTAGTCCCAATGTCCCTCACCATTGAACTTAGAATATCTAGATTCTATGACCTTTGATTGGAAATGATCCAAATTCCCCTTCTCATGACCCAACAAGGGTTGTTCACGCTATTTGAAGGTATTTAGGTAGGTTGGTCTTTGCCTACTGCGGGCTTGTCGCTCCATATACTGTTGAGTGGACTCCCCAATCCTGAAATCCCGACATTGAATTTCTCCAACTATTTCCACTAATATTACACCATGTCTAGAAAGGGATACTTCTCTTGATGTAATATGGTTAAGTCAAATAGAAACCTTTCATAATGGATTCATGTATGAAGGTTTGTTACCCAACATGGGTTGGTCAATCACATTGTTTTATAGAGTTTTTTCCTTAATCAAGTAACGAAAGTCTTGTCCTAACATAATATTTTATTTGAGGGATTTTATCTCTTATTGTTGAATTTATTATTATCATTATCACATGCTTGTTAATATTCAGTGGAACATACTTAATTGATTAACAACGTATTGATATTATTTATGCATAATCCTAGTTAATTTTAATTCCATATTTCATGATTGTTTAATTCATTAATTCTGTAATCGCGACAACCCATCCATAATGATAAATCATGAAGATGATAGATATAAAATAAATCAAAGTTCATGATCATGATATTTTTCAATGTTTAGTTTATCTAGTGGTTGATAAACTAACAATGACCTAGGAAAGAAACACCTTGAACCATTTGGGTTCATTTTTATAGATTTCCACATGTCCACCTCTGTATCTTGGATTTATTTCATCTCCTCTCTAGACTGAACAGTCTCGACTATCTTAGAAGTTCCATCCATTACATATGATTTCAAAAACACATGCATATGAGGGGTAAAAATGGGGGTTTATATAAAAGAAACCATGGTCATGCATTCCCTATATATTAATAATGGGAGATTGCTCACATGAAAATAATTAATTTAATAAATAAATTAAAAGGAAATCAATCACATACAAAGGTACCGGTCTAGCTCATGATCACCCACATACCTGAAACAAATTACACATTTAATAAAAATAGAATTAATTTTTTTAGTTTTTCATTTTTAAGTTAAATCATTATCAAATCAATTATTTATCATCTTTAATTAATCAATCCTTTAATATTAAACCCTTTTTTTTGAATTTCCTTGTGATTCTCATATAGTATAATTCTAAACAAATAAATTTATTTAAAATTATATTTGTACGTAACATCTAACGTAGAGGTAACCTGGTGAATTCTCATTTATAACTACCCAATGAAAAGGAATGAACATTACACAGATGTTAAATTAACCACACACATATATATAGAATATGTATCATCTGTTGTGCTCCAATATTATGATTGCACCATGGGACATATCTCAAGGGTTTGTATAATATAAAAATAATTTTTAATAAATTTTTGTATTTTGGATGACGATAAGACATGTAGTTCTTACTACACAGAGTGTACTATTATTCACCATCCATCTGAAGTACATGCTCAGGGATACGACTTGTCTATGTACATCTGAAATCCTCATAGTACACGGTATGTCAAGTGGGACACAAGCCTTGTAGTATTTGTGTTACAAGGTCTCCAATCAGGAAATCCATGAATGGGGTACATGGTCCAACCCTAACTTGAAGGGACTACACATTGTGTCTATTGGGTCAGATGACGTGTAATCCGAAAATTGCAAGCCACCTGTTCTTGGTCAACACACAGAGTCATTAAGACTTAGATAAAAACCAATGACACCACATGGTTTGGCGGACTAGTTTTGATGCATTGAACCTTTATACATGACAAGGAACCTTTAGAACCTCCAGATGAGATCCTTTATTTTATTTTAATCAAAAATTAAAAAAATATTGTTTCTGTAAGGTGAATGAGAAACGAAGGACATAAAATAGATATTGAGATTTCGATTTGATGAATGATTAACATGAATTGAAAAACTAAATTATTAACCTTTAAATCATAAAAAAATATTTAAATAAATATAAACCATGATATAACCTCTATGATACAGCTTAATGTTTTTGGGCATAGTAGAAGCATGGTGGGGCCAACACCTAATATTAATTTTTACCCTGATCAATGATTATTCTGGGATCTATACGATGATAAGCCCCAATCTATATTTAATAGAATAAAATATTTAGATAAATAAATAAGAGGCTCCAAACCTTTATAATGGATCTTTCACATCATGGTTATAATAAATTTTATTAATTTCATTAAGAAAACAACACCTGCATCTTCATTATTTTCCTCACTGATTATGTTGATCATACTGAATGACCCTTATAGATTATCTCATTCTGCTTGCGAGGACCTAAAATAGAATCCCTCTAGTGGTGATTCACATGTGATCTGATGGCCTCTAATCGACACCAATCATTCTATGGGTACTAATGTTGAAAAGAGAGTGTCTTGTCTCGGTCATTCTTGATCGCCTATTCCTTTTCCTTGATGAAAATATCTTATATCTGAGAGGCCTATGAAGAGTATTTGAGAGAAAAAAATTTTAGCTCAACAATTTTCAATTCACTGGGAATATTGTTCAGTACATTGAACAAGAGATGTACAAGTCTATTTATTGACACAAGGCTTCAGTTACAATATATAATTCTATAACAACAACTAAATACATTCAAATCCTTAGAGAAAATCAATGATTTTAATAATAATATTGAGCTATTCTTTATGGTGTTCCAACTTCTAAAAAAATTAATTATAAATAATATTATGTGCTGCAAAATAATAATATGGTTATAATTATTTTAACTTGTTCCAACAAGTTAAATAAATATACAGTGTCTTACCAATTATTATTTTACTACTGGACTGGCCTTGGTCTAGTCGAAGTCCACTTTCATTTATTGAACACCCAAATAAATAAATACATAATTTATTCTCATAAATAAATATTTTATTTACAAACTCGAAAATAAATATTTGTTAATGTTCAAAAAAATAATTAAATATATTTTACGATAATGCTATGGATAAATATTTATTTAATTTAGGCAATCATTTCAACTGGGATAAAATTATTTTATTTCCTTGATAAAATTATTTATTCCATTAAGGAAATGAAATTAGAATTTAACTAAGACCACCAAAAATAGTTAGTGTCTTATCCTATAAGATTATTTCTCATTGGTATTAGTTGGGCTTTCCTACAGTCCATCAGTAATGTCTAGAAATGGGTCAAGGCACCCTAGAGAGAGAACTTAAACTCACAAAAATGACATCCACGTATGAATTCTCACTATGTAATATAATCCATTTGTATCAATATTTCATCAACATGGTTTCTTGATATTTTCATCAAACATTAGGCTTGATACATTGTTCTTGGACTACCTGAAATAAACTCATCCTTACACCATGTCCATTGAATTTCTTGGGACTGTTCTATTTGAATACATGGATGCGATATCAAATTTCATAAATGTAAGGGAAAAATATTTCCTCAACAAATCCATTAGTAACATGGAACACGTGATGCTCCCAATGTACTCTACTTCCCACGAATTGTATGTGTGATTGTTTTCATCGGTAAATCGAAGTGTGCGATTCGTGACACATATTAATGATAATCGTAAAGTCTAAGGATCATTACACATGATTGATGAGAAGAATATCTAATGACTCCAAAACAATTGGAAGTCTTACTGGTGGGTCTTTTCTCATAATCTTCTATCATGGAGATTACTTAGTATGAATTTCATGAGAGAAAGTCTTATCTGCTTATGAGTACTCGCACCATACCATCTGTATGCTATGTGTCCCATCATAGTATTTCATTCAAAAACATAACTACATTTAAGAATAATGTTATAAAATTTTCAATTTTCTCATCATAGTGGAGAACTTCCATAACCTTATCAATGCAAAAAATACTCTAGGAAATTATTACATCATATTCATGCAGAACAGTGAACAATATGTAACAATATTTTAATATTTAAAAAAAATAAATATCCATGTAATCAATGTAAAAATAGTTTTTTCAATGATACAAAATATAACAATGATTACGTTTAAAAAAATGTAAAAACAGATTTATCACATTTAATTTTATCATATAAAAATAATTGGTCACAACACATATATTATTTTCTTATCAATGTCAATGGAGATGTAATATAAGACAATGAAAGGAAATCAAGTTAAGAATCCCCTCACACCAGACTTCTACTTAGTTGGATATTCCCTATACCCTTGTATTACAAATATAGATTTATTTTAAAAATATATAAAAATCATATTTATATTTATATAACTAGATACAATTCAATTATAATTTAACATTTTCTCAATTATTAATAAATTTTTCCTAAAATCTATAATATTTTGTTAACTATTTTGTTCTCTACGCTTTTTCTGATTTGAAAGCTATAGTTCTTTCACATGGATCATGGATTCATAGTCTATAGAATTTTAATTCTTTTGTATAGTATGTTATCAATATTTTTATTGATTACCATTATCATTTCATGATAACATTTTTCTTGATGTTCATGGCGAGTTAAAAATGCAATTTTTTAGAATTTTCAAATCATTTAAAATAGTTTAATTAAAAAAATTAAATTATTTTCATACATAATATTTGAAAAATAGAAAATTAATCTATCATTCATGACATAAACATTACAAAATTGTTCATATTATCATTAAAATAAACCTAAAAATGAGTTTGTTATAACACTGAACAAAGTATGAACGTGAATTTGATAATGATTATATTACTATTAAATTCAATTAAATATTTCAAAATAATATTTTTATATTAATAAATAGTATTTATCAAGATACATATGATTAATATATAGAATAAAAATCATAATAATATATCCCATCTATTTGAGGGATTAAATCTCCTCATGAAGGGACTTTTGAAAATGAGAGTCTTTTTATTATACTTTGGACCATAATCTCATGAACGTGGGTTGGGATTGTTTGGGATGTAAATATTATAGATTACTGGGGATATTTGTAATTTTTTGGTTTAGATTTTATGAATTGGATGAGGGTTCCATTTATAAGTTAGTTGAGTGGCATTTTTATAAGGTTTATTTATTTTTACAAGAAGTAAATTATTCTCAGGGAATATAGGTTAAAATTTTATAAAACTAGGAGATATGATTAGGGGTGGTTAAGGAATTCTGCATAAACTAATTTAAAGATAAAATTTTATTATATTTTTTTCATTAACTTATTCAGTTATAACTTTTACCTTATTTTTCACTATAATAGGGTGACTATATTTTACTATAGTAATTTATTTATTTGGAATTGAAGTGAAATGGAGTTTTTTAAATAATTTAAAAATTATGATTCCCAAAATTAAATGATAACTATAATATTATTAATTTATATGTGGAAGAGAGAAATTTTAATAAACGATTTCCAAACACCAGGAAAATATTTTTTTATAAAAATATTTCCATTTTTAGTATTAAAATGATTTTTCAAAAAAAAATCTATAATATTGATATCTAGGAAATTTAATGGTTTATAATTAAAAAATTATTATTATTTTATATTATAATCATTTTAAAAAATAGTGGATCATTGTGGATACTTAATTGAGGGAAAATGGTGATTTTTTTATAAAAATAAAATATATATTTGGTTCCAAGACATCATGAATAGGTTTAAAAATTCCAAAAATATGTTTAAAATGATTTATTTTACTCACTAAATAGTTATTTGGTCATTAAAATGGATTAATACATTTTTATTACATGAATATATCATTATTATTTCTTAAAAGTAACACTATTTGTAAAAACATTACTTTTCAATATTCACCAAAAAAATATTTTAGAAAAACCTCAAAAATTTATCATAGAATTTTTTTGAACAATGAATTGGAAAATGAAATTTAATTAATATATTTCATATTCTAAATTTTTTGTAATTTTTATTTTAAATAAAAAATAAAATACAAAAAAAATTGTTTTAAAAGAAATGAAACTATATTTCGTATTAATTGATAATGATTTCTGATTTCATTTTTTAAAAAATTAATCATTTATTGATAATAATACGTTAACTGTGATCAATAATGTTTTTAATACAACTAGCGAACACTTTTAAAAAAATATCTTTTTTTACATTAAATGGTTTTAATCTTATACCCTTTTTATTTATCCACTAATCATTAAATGGCATCACTTAGTTGTTAATATAGAATACAAAATATTTATCTAAAATAAGAATAATCAAATTTAATGAATTATAAGACCTATTTTCATAATAAAATATTTTGAAGGTTTTTATTGTAATTTTAATAATGTTGTTTCATGTTTCATTCTAATAATGTATCACTTTTTATATTGCATTGTATCTCATTATATTGTATGTTAGTTCATTTTACTGTAATGTTTTTTTCATTACAAGATACTATTAAAAATATTATTTCTAAGAAAACACAATCTAAAATTATATGGTGTTACACTCTCTTTGTATCTGCTAATTTTTCCTCATTTATTGTCTCTTATTTTGAGTCCTATATAGCCCCCAGTGCTTATAGAAGACCATATTTTCTAGAAATATATATTGCATTTTGTTAGATTAATATTTATTACATAACATTATGATGTATGATTGAATTGTATAATTGTAGTGCCTTTGTAAACATGGATACATAAACAAACAGATCATAAGTAAACTGAATCATCTTTGACTAAGTTCTTCGTTAATGTTACCCTTCCTAGAAATAACATACAAAATTTTTTTATTTCAACCCCTTGGAAAGGAAACATAACAAAGGGAGAGCATTGATGCTCAGTAAGGGTAAAAAATTCATATATCATTGATTACTTATTCATAACATGAGCATAATGGCATGATAATATAAGCATAAAATTTTAAAACTATACCCTACATATCATAGATCTTAATCATGGGTCATTTAATAAATGTTGGGGGTTCATAAGACAAGACGCATAATTTAATCGAAGAGTATAGTCAATGAGGGCCTAACATCGGAAGAAGGCATAGATTTGTGGTATACATATATGAATTGAAATCCATTTCCTTAGTTGTCATGGATATGTTCAAAGACTTTCATTATGGATTGGGTACACTCCCCAAACCATCATAGCATTCAAGGTTCACTTCAAAGTCTATCAAAGTGGATATAATCCCTTACTAAAAGAGTTCACTCCCCATTCAAGTTCTATTTTTCTTATGGGATATCCATCTTCATGTAATGCATTAGAGGGATATATAATTCTATACTCACTCATCACATAATGAAAGTAATACATATTTGTGACATATGTAAAAAAATATGTAATGATAAAATAAATCATATTCATGTATATTAGTATTCATAAATAAGATTTTTATATTCCATATAAATATATTAAGTAATTTTCAAAATAAAATGAGAGAGGTTAAATTAAAATATTTTCTTAAAAGAATATATTTAAAATTAAAATTTTCAAATTATAGATTTTGAATGTGAAAATTTTAATTTTATTTTTTATTACAACATTACAAAAAATTTATTTGGATGAATTTTTACAAGTTTTTTTTTAAATATTATTTTTTGTTAAATAGTGAAAAATAATTATTTTTATTGAATAATGTAATTTATTTTCAAGTGTTTAAGAACCAAATTTAATTTCAGATTATTTTTAAAATATAATAATTTTTGTTGTATTTTATAAATATATAATTATGGGTTTGAAGATGAATTTTATACTTGATTTTAGTATAGAACATTTCATACTTTAAAAAATTATTTCTCTAAAAAAATAATTTTCGTCATGGTTTTTCTATTTAATTTTAAATTATATTTTTAAAGTTTTATGTCTTTAGTAAAAAAATTGGAATCCGTTTTTAGAATCAAGATATGAAAGTTTAGTAAAAAGGCCCATTTTATTTTTGGTCATTATTAATAGTATCTATATTAAATAATTTTTAGCATAGTTTAAGTAAAATGGTTTAAATAAGGGCATACATAATTTTATAGGGAATAAAGAAATTAGCATCATGAATGATATAATTATATTTTATGAGTATGTTTTTACTATACTAATCAAAAATTAAAATATATGACATTTTTCTAATTTTTACAGTAATTTTAACATTATATTATTTTATATAAAGATAATTTAAAAATTCCATTTTCTTTGATATAGTATTTCAGAATTTTCAACATAGAGATAAATAGAAGCCACAGTTAATTATAAATAGTATATTGAATTACAAATATTCTGTTTTTATAATGGTAATTAATTTTAAAAAAATATTGATTAAATAATTACCTTAAAATCTTACAAAACATTAATTACTTAATTATTAAATTAATAGATTAAAAATATGATTTTAAAAAAATTAAAATTATTATAACATTTAAGAATTTATGTGTTAAAAAATCTGATAGTTAAAAATAATTTATTATATATTTTTCAATGCATTATATTATAATTTCATCAATTACTTGATGTTCTTTAAAATCAAATTAAATGTATATTGTCAAAATTTACATTAATAAAATTTTATAACAAATACTAATTAATTTGATGATTTAAAATTAAAAAAAAATTCTATAGTCTTTAATGTGATTCGAAAATTGTGTAAAATAACCACTATGGTACATTTATCAACAAATTTTCTGTTAATATTAAATATATTGACTCATATAGTTTAAAAACATCATTATCACAGTCCTTGGAAAAAGTGTTAATGTTGGTTAAAATCGATATATAAGGTTAAATACCTGATAAAAACTTGTAAAAATTTAATTCCCTGATGTTATTATTACTCTTAATCATATTATGTTTTAATATTATCAATTTGGATCCATTTTAAGGTCAAAAGTAATTTAAATTAAATTAATTCTTTAGTAAATTCCATGAGTATGTGTGACCTCTCTTATAAAACGGAAAATCTCCTCTTATTTACTTCACAGTTAGAATTTATTTTGGTTTATCCAATACCTATACAAATACATTAAAAAATCCCCATAAAAATCCTTGAAGACTTACTTTGAATAAAACACTAACATATGAGATATTTTGGTTTAAAAAAAATTCGATGAAGTTGTATCATCCAAAACATAGCATTTTAATTTTTTTTCACAATAGAAAAAAATATTATTCATACATGTTGAAATAATAAAAAAATATCATACATATGTATAGATATTATTATGTTAATTTCATAACCTATATTCATATTTTCATCCATCAAATGGGTAACGAAACCATCATTTGTGTGTACGGCGGACTACCTCCTCATGAACCAACACACACCATTTTACATCGGCTCATATTATGGATGGTTGTAAAGACTTATTTAATATATATATATATATATATATATATTATTCATGAAATATTTAATCATTTAAAAAATGAAAATATTATAAACATTCTTTTATTTTCATTCATTGGAAAATGATAAGGCATTTCGTGTGTACATGTGGACTACCACCTCAACGAAGCGACGTGATTTTTTTCATTATCAAATTACATTGATGATATAAATAAATAAATATATATTTAATTTTATTTAATTGGAAGTATGTTATTTAATATGTTATTATAAATATGAAAAGTTAAAATATTAGACACCGTTTTTAAAAAATGGTCACTTATGAATGGAAACATTACAAATGTGTGTGTATGATCTATCATCACTATGATTTTAATGTTGTTAATTTATCATAAAAACAATTCATCATTGTTTTAAAATTTAAATAGATTTATAAAAATTATAATTATTTTTTTATTTTAATTCTGGACATGATGGAACAATGAACACATTGACCAAAATCTACTTATAAAAATCATTTTGGAAAAACGATCAAAAAACCATCAGTACATCTTATGTAAACATAATTGATTACATAGTTGAATATAAAATGGAATTATATTAAATAAAATTAATAATGAAATTGAATTTTTTTAATAGTGTAAATAATTATCATATGTCTTTATTCATAATTATAAATATCATACATGATAAGTAATAATTGAGTTAAGATGCCTTTTTTAAGAAATCTTCTTCTAATGTTTTCAAATCATTTTATCCCATATATATATTCATAAAAATATCACATTTTTGGTATTTATTTGAAAATTTAATAATTATAAAATAAATTGTATGCCACTATTTACTTTCTTTTAATGGTTTTTCTATGTAATAATTTTATGGGTTTTGTACGGAATGTTTTAAGAAAAAGATAAAAGGATTGTCTATTTTAATGTATACAATGTCAAAGAATTTTTCTGCCACCACAAACAATATTTAAAATTTGTATTCCATTAAAATATTTAATGATTTATTTAAAGTGAAAAACCCTCTTTCACTATTTCTTTTTTATTTTCTTATTGAAAATAGTTTTTTGAAATAAAAGTGTATTTTGGTATCCACATGTTTATTTAATATGGGTTTAAATGTGTTTTTCAAAGGGTTATGATGAAAATGTTCAAGAAAAATTATATTAATGATATGGTCACAGAGAATTATATATGTGAAATGGGTGAACTTGATAATATTTATTGAACCCAATTATCCCCATTATAGCTAATGAGAACCATGTGATTATGATATTACTAATACAAAGGGTGAGCCCCATTATATCCCTCCAATTTATCGTGTTGTGTTCCATTTCATACTAATAATGAAGTGGGAGTTATTGATGTGTTTCTACCATGCATTGAAATAGTATCTTATTATTTATAAAATAGTTTATAAATGTAATGATATATGTTTTCAAGAAATAATTTTACTTGATGGTTTGCATTTTAATGGATTTTATTGTGAAATAAGTGTGTGTGTTTCCATGTGGAAATGATTAATTTCATTTGATCAAATAAAATTGTGACAATGGTAATCATTTCATTGGTTTTATTGTTTTCATTAGAGAATAATATTTATTCTATTTAGGTCATATATTGAGTTTTTTTTCACATTTTATGTTTCAAATATATTTTTCAAAGTGTTTAGTGATTGGTAAGGGAAAAGAAGCTGTCATATGAAAGTCCTAAATACTATTAATGGAATAAAATCCAATTTTTTAACAAATATTTCTTATTATGGTAAAAATTGATACTAAGTAAAAGTTTCCACTTTATAAAATATGATATATTTATGTAATACTGATGACCTATAAATGAAAAATTATACCCCAAAAATATCGGTTAGTAGGAAACAAAGTGAACTATACAATAAATAAACTAGATTTTGTAATTTTCATGGTGGGGACCTTAGATTTGTAATTATTGTAACTATTTAGATACATTTGTCTTTAGGATAACATTTAGATATTCTACTTATAGTTATATTTAAATGATATAAATATGAAGTTTTTCATGTTTTTTTATTTAATATATGTTTTTTCAGAATGGTTTTATTTAGTGGAAATATGGATTCTGAAGTATAATGATATCATTTAGAAAATAACCTTCCAAATCAAAATCTAGAAATATTTGGAAATAAAAATTAACAATTATTTGAATTTATGGACCATTTTATGAAATATGTAAATATTAGTGGAAAGAATGTTAGAGATAAACTATATTTACTACAATTGACCTTTGCGATAGTTGATTAATTCATGGAATACCACCTTCTATATTTTAGTGGATCTTTTGATCCAATCGAAGCTGAATGATGGATAAATACAATGGAAAATATATTCTAAGTCATGTGATGTTTAGAATTTTAGAAGGCAACTCTTTCCAATTATCTTCTTGAAGGTGAGGTTGATAGATTGTGGACTTTAGTTAAGAGAAACAAAGTGATAGATGGTTTAGATTCCTTATAATGCGAAACATTTAAGAATAATTTTTTTGAGAAATAATTCCCTAATATTTTTCTACATTGGAGAGAGAAACAATTCATTGAATTAATGAAAAAGATGAATATTTTGTAGTTTCATATGAAGAAAAAACAACAACATTGGACATGTACATACCAAATTTTATTCACTACATTAATAATAAAATAAATAGATTTTACATAGCAATGAATCCATGTTTTTAAAGAGCATTGGGAATATAAGAATTAAATAGTTTTAAAATTTTATTCATTGTGATGAGAGTGTTGAGATAGAGTTTGTTGAAGCTTATTTTCCTTGAAATGACATGTGTAAGAAATGGTCAAGGTGGAAGGATATAAAGAAGCATCAAACTAAAAAATCCATCGGTGAGCCCTAATGATGATTTAAGTGTGGAAAAATAATTTGAAAGAATTTTTAAAAGGATCAGAGACATGTTACTAGTGTTGTAATATTGGTCATATGGTTCATGAATAGAATGAAAATTGTCTTGAATAATCCATGAAGTTGGAATTATATATATATATCCAAATATGGGTGATATGTTTTAGTTTTATTGATTTTAATAATTAGAATGAAATTTTTGTAACGTTAGTTACGCGGATTAGAAATCATTATTCTGGGAATCAGAAAAAATATATGATAGACTACATAACTTCATACTCCTCCATTTTTAATAAAATTTTCATTAAAATGGGAATATCACTAAATAAATTTATGATAAAACTTTTTGTGAAACCTATAGGTTGAAATATTAATGAATACATGATTTATAAGAAATATTCTATTATTATTAGTGGGATGGTTTTTCCTACCAATATTATTTAACTAGATATAGTATATTTGGACAATATTTTTGGTATAGATTAGCTATCAGTTTATAATTATACAATAGGATGTATTCTAATAATGTTTTTAATGATTTAAAAACCTTGATAAAAAAATATTAAGCTGAGAAATTAATTGGAGATTATAGTGAATGTTACCTAACTATTGACTTTGAAAATAATGAAAATTTTCAAATTATTGATGTTCTGATATTAAATGAATATATGGATGTATTTCATGATAATTTTCCTCGGTTTATTCTTAATCAAGAGATTAAGATTACTGTTGACTTAATACCTAATACTAAGACCATTTAATTATCCCCTTATCGAAAGGTTATAGAATAAATTTTGTAATTCAAAATAAATTAAATGAGTTTCTAGAAAATGGTATCATTCATCCTATAAATTCAATGTTGGTTGGTAATATTTCTTAAAAATAAATATGGTTCGATGAGACTTTTCATTTTCTATAGATCTTTGAATAACATAACTATTAATAACAAGTATGCTTTTCCTCATACCAAATATTAGATTTATTAGATCTACGGGGAGAAAAAAATTTCAACGATTGATCTCCAGAATAGATACCATCAGTTGAATGTGAAGGCATAATATAACTTGAAAATTGCATTTTTCCCATGATATAGAAATTAAGAGCATGTAGTTATGCACTTTGGGTTTTCTAATGTAGTAGTTTTATAAATAGATATTATGAATAGATTTTTCCACAACAATTTATATATATATTTTTTTGTGCTAATTTCTAATATATAGATAAATTCAAAAATACATGGGGATACTGATAAAATCCTGATAATTGATTTTCAAATTTTAATAGAAAAAAACTATATATAATATTTTGTAAGTGTGAATTTTAATTTAATCAAATTTCATTCCATAGGCATATTGTTTCTAGAGATGCAATTAATTTTAACAATTCTAAAAATAATTTTATTAAATAGTTGAAAATACTAAAAAAATGGTATCAAAATTCATAGTTTACATAGATTAGTGGGATACCATATATGGTTTTTTGAAAAATTGTCTCATTTTTCTGTCCCATTGATAATGTTAACAAAAAAAGTGTTAAATTCATCCAAATAAAATAATGTAGTGATTGTTTTCTGAAAGTAAAAACTGTATTTGAGAATGGTCATGTTTTATCATTCTCATCTATAAATGGTTATTTTTTATTCTATAGCAACTCTCCATTAAAGGGAAATCGATGATTCCTAATGTAGAATAATTAGGTAATTATGAATTTCTCACGTGAACTAAAACCTCATGAGTAAAATTATCATATACATGATTTGTAAATATCTACATAGTTTTTTTATTTAAAAATATGGTGGAATCAATTAAATATATTAAAATGTGAAAATTATAATGATTTCAAATTTAAAATATATTATTCACTTGGAAAGAGTTTATCATGTGGTAGAGAAGATGTTTAGAAATTATTAATGATTATGACTTCCCTATTTATTACAATATTTTAAATGAAAGCAATGTAGACGATTCTATGAGTTGGGAAAATAATAATGCATTAACTATGTAACATTTGAAAAGTGAACCTTTGGATACAGATTTTATTAATTTTCATGAAGATCTCTTGAATGATAGAAATTATTGTGTATTTTTAGGTGTTAGTACAATTTTCCCTATATGAAATAACTACGCATGTTTAAAATAATGACTATGGGTTACAAGAAAATGTACATTTGGTTTAAAAGGGTTTGTTTCATAAATTTATTATTCGAAAAAAATGTGTTTTGAGATTTGGAATGAGATTATGTGTTTTTTTACTCCAAAATGAAGTGAAAATTATTGATTGAAGCTTATAGTTCCCTATTTTTCATTCATCTTAGTAGTAATAAGATGTTTATATTTCTTTAGAAATATTACTGGTGAAATGGAATGAAAAAAGATATTACTGAATTTATCATGAAATGTTTGAATTTTCAGCATCTGAAAGTGGAATAGAAATTAAAAATGGGGTTTTAAAAAATATCTAGTAATATAGAGAGATGGTAAAATATACCCATGGATTCTGTAGAGGAATTTCCAAAGACTTTTTAATGTAATAATTTAATTTGTGTCATTAGTGATCAACAAACTAAATTTTGGAATTTACTTATCATTTATGATATTATATATTTAGGTAAATGTTACAGACTATATCATTACAACATTATCATGCTACATGGTGTTGTTGGATATAATATATATGAATGTGATCCCAGGTTCAATTATAATTGTTGGAAAGGACATCAGAAGTCATTTGGTAATGAGTTACATTTTATTACAACTATTCATTCTCGATCTGATAGACATTTTGAGTGAACAACTTAGACCGTAGTAAAAATGTTACATTATGATTCAATATATTCTTAGGGATGTTGGGATCAACATCTTACAGTAGTTGGTATTCATTATAATAATATTTTCCAATCGAGTATACTGATAAAACCTTATAAAGAATTTTGAGGAAATCAGTGTCTTATTCTATTTTTTTAGGATGAAGTAGGTGAAAAAATATTTTTGTGGAAAATATTGGCAGATGAAATGGCTGAGAAGGTGAATTTGATTCTATAACATATGTATATGTCTTAGAGTATTCATAAACTTTATATGGATAGAATGAAAAAAAATTCATTTTTTTGAAGTGGGTGATCATGTTTTTCTTAATTTATCTCCAAGGAAAAGTGTGATCTGTTTTGTTAATACACGGAAGATAATTACATGCTTCATTAGAGAGTATAAAATCCATGTTATGTTGTGATCTATTACTTACTGAGTAGACTTTCCTCCATGTTTTTCCTAGGTAAAAATGTTTTTCATGTTTAAATGTTATGGAAATATTTTTTAGATTCATATCATGTTATGAACCAAGAGGCAGTTCAGTTAGAAGATAATATTTTTCAGGAGTGATAGACAATAAATATTATTTACCAAATATAGAACATAAAGCAGAATAATGTAATTTATTATGTTATGCATTTAGAAGAAACTATATAGTTGACGAATAAACATTAGAATATGAATATTTTATGAGGAAAAGAGATCCCTTTTGTTTAATAAGTGAATAATACTACAATTGAAAATTTTATTTAAGGTGTAAGGATGTTACAACCTAGGTAATAATATAATAAATCATTTCATTTTTTTATTATTTTTCATAAATTTAACAGTAATATTCAATATAATGATATTATGTAATTTCTAAAAAGAAAAAAAATAAAGTGTATTATTAATCACATTTCATATATGATTTTATTAATATGTTTAAATTTCAAAATTTATAATTTTAATTTAAAATAATAATTTCTTTGTTTAATTCATTATTTCCAAATTATCATAAGAATTAGTTTCTTATTTTTAGAAACAAGTTATTTTTAAAGGAATATTGATTTGTATTATTTTTATTTAAAAATTATTCTTTGTTTTCAAGTATTTAATCTGTCAATTATAAATTTGGATTTCTATTGAAATTTAATTAGTTCATTTTGATATATAATAATCCAATTGTGGTTTTTGAATTGAATTATATTTTTTAATTTAGTATAAATATTTTATACTTTAAAAAGGGAATTTTATAGAAAAAAATTATCATTGAGTTGGTAAGATTTAATTATAATTTAAATTATTAAAAAGATGTCTTTCTATATATGAAAAATGGATTCAATATTTGGAATCATAAGGTCCAAAAATTTTAAATATGTCACTTTTATTTTGTGACATTATGAGTAGGAACCATAGTGAGTATTTTTTACTATATCCAATGTAAAATGTGTTAATTTATTGTAAAAATAATTTCATATGAATTGCAAAATATATCAAAAAACATGTATTAATATTATATGATGATTATATTTTATCTAAAACCATCCATAAATTGAGTTTATGACATTTTATTGTCATTTTTGTCTAACATTGACCTTTATATAATTTAATATAATGAAAAGTAAAAAATTTCACTATTCTTGTTTCATTATCTCAAAAAATTTGGAATTGGGGTAATCGTAGTAAATATTACATTATAAAAATTATTTCTAAATATAAATTATATTTTTATCATGGTAATTTATTTTTAATTTTTAGTGATTGAATTATTATGTTAAAATCATACACAATGTTGATGTATTAATTCTTCAATTTATAGAAAAATAAAATTAAGGATTCTAAAAATAATAAAAGTAATATAATATGAATTAATTTCTATGATTATTGGGAATTTTGGATAAAAATAAAATATTTTATTTTTGAAATTATATTATTTTAATTCCATATTTTTCTTTATGTTTTTAAGGTCAAATAAAATGAATAGTGTCAAAATTGACATTAGTCATATTTTAAAATAAGTTATATTTTTAATGATTTAAATTAATTAAAGAAATTGTATTCATTAAATTTATTGTTATATTATTCAAAATATCATAGATTCTTGATTTATGGTCCAATTATATTTATATAGTAATCATATTGAGCCATATAGAGTAAAAACAGTATTCTTGCGGTAATTGTATAAAGGGTTAAATTGGATTAAAACAACGAGATAAGAGAAAAATATAATTTAAAGTTGTCCAATTTTTATTGAATGGGATTATTTTGACATAAACTAATATTATAATTTAAAATTATTAATTTTTATACATTTAATATGAAAATTAATTAGTATTAATTTAATACATTAAGAAACTCTCAGAGTGAACTTCCCGTAACTTATAAATGGGATCCGACTCTCCTCTTTTCATCACAAATAAAATGAATTTTTGTTCCACAAAAATATATCAAAATCCAAGTCATAAGTCCCACTGCATTTCATAAATTCCTTTGTTTTTTATGAAATCCAACCTTATAGGGATTTTGGTGAAAATATTAAGAGGTTTTCTGAAGAATCAATATTCTTCATAAACAAGAATTTTCATTTAATTTATTTTTCAAGATTCATAAAAACATTTGGAATGATGATGAAATAAGAATTAAAATATATTCCATAAACTAAGATATTATTCTATTAATTTTCTTACATATATCTACCCCCTCTTTAATCGAATGGAAAATAAAACCATCGACCAGGTGTATAAAGGACTACCATTCTGTGCATTGATATTATTCATTCTTTCCATCACCTCCACTTAAGAGTGGGTTTGAAGAAGAATTCAATATATATATATATATTTGAAATTCATATCATATTTATCATTTTTAATATTTTTATATCATATAATTTCATACATATCAATTCATTGAAAAATTATATCGGCATTCATGACTACGCGTAGACTACCACCTCCATGAAGCGTTGCTATTTTTTTCACCCCCAAATCACATTAATGATATATAAATGTGATTTAAAAAAACTAATATCGTATTTATGATATTATTTTATGTTTTTATGGAACAAATAACACCAACCTTATTTTTATGATGATAAATAAAAAAATTGAAAAGTTATAGATGCATGCTTAAAACCTACAATATCAATGAAGTTAATGTAGTTCATTTTTCAGATAAATATTTCAAGATTTGTTTTAAAAGTATATTTGATTTATAAAAATCATATTTATGTTATGCTAATTATTCTAGAGTTGATAGAATAGTGGAATATTCACAATAATCAACCCACTAATGTCATTTTGGATATACAAACCAAAAACCATCAAAACATATGACATAAATATAATTTATTACATAATTGTTGCATGGTATAAAATAATGTAAAAGTAACGTTTATATTCAAAAAAATGTTCTTATAAAAGTAAATAATTAAAACAATATTTTTTTTGATGATGATAAAGAACAAACCTAATCAGTTAGACTCAAGGTAAGGTACTTTCTTTTAAAAATCAAATTCTAATGTTTTTTTAACTATTTGTCTTCCATTTAAATGTTTTTTAAAATATGTGTTTAATGTATTTATAAAAATAATAATTATAACGAAATTTTTTTGCCTCATTTTTTTCTTTCATTAAATGTTTTTCAAATGGAATCTTCTTACAAGTCTTATAGAGAATGTTTTGATAGAGAGAGAGAAAAAAAATGTTCTATTTTAGCATATATGACATAAAGAGAGTTTCCCATCTCCATAACCATTATTTCAATTTTTATTCCTATAAACGATTTCCAATTTTAGTCAAATAAAGAAACACCATTTCCCATTTTGTGGTATTATAGAATCTAAATTAGGTTTTAAATGAAATGGATATTTTGATATATGAAAGTGTCTTCTATACGTGTATAAAATAGTTTTCCAAATCTTTAATGTTGAAAAAGTGTAAGAATAAATTTTTTATCCATGATATAGTATATGATAATTATATAAGGGAATGAGATTAGACTGGTATAGCATATATGATAGGCTTAACACCATTATAGATAATGATAAATAGATGAGCCAAATGTACATTATATGAATGGTGCGCCCCATTACAACTCCTCAATGTTTCGGGAAACATTAAATTATATAATATTGGTGAATTATGGATTAACTAGAGAGTTTCTTCTAGGGATTTAACTATGACCTGGTTATTTTTTGACATATAGTAAAGACATTAAATTCTTAAAGAATAAAATTTTGTACAATATCATATGTAAAATGAAAAACCAATCTTAGAAGAGAATATAACAACCCAATAAATAAATATATATTTACTTGTAAAAAATTAATTGCTTTGATATCTTGTGATATATTAAACAAAGAGTTATTGATAGCTTTAACTACATGAATGGACATATTTTACTAAAAACCAATATATTATAAATATTATCATTCACTATGAAAATTATTGACTTTACATTGCATTAGAAAGTATGAATTGGAATAAATAACATTGAAAATATAAAATTTAATAATTATTAGTTTTTATATTTAAATTAGATAAAAATATATAATCATTTGAAAAAAATGTTATGTTTCTTAAAAAAAATTTCTAAAATAAAATTTAATTGTTCATGGTAGACATAATTTAAAATTATTTTTCACTAATTTTAGAAAACATATTTAAGAAAATAAACATAATGTTTTAAAATTAATACCAATATTATCTTTTATTTTTATTTTTATTTTTCTATGAGGTTTGAATTTTTCATGAATATTGAAAACTGCAAGATTTTAACTACAAAATGTATTTTATATTAAATAATTTATAATATAAAATAATATTTTGAACTATTAATAAAGTAAAATTAGGTATATAATACATCTTTTAATCTAATTTAGGTCATTAGCCTAATTTTCATACTAAATTTTCATATAAAACAATATAACTTTTTTAACATTTTTACTATAAAACATGCTTTCTCATTGCGTCGGTGGGATCAATTATAAATTGAATTGTTCCACCTATATGAGTTAATATGAAAAAATGGATTCCATATATGGAATATTAAAATTTTAAATTATATAATAAATAAAAATCTATAATTGATCATAATTATTTGTGAAAATAGTTGGAATTAATTAGCACGATTAAGGTTAAAACAGGGTTTTGTGCAATAATTGCTTTGTTTTAAAATTAATTTTACAGACACAGTGGATTTATATTTAATAAATTATATTTAATATTAAGAAAAATAATGAATTAATTATATAATAAAACTCATTTTAATTGTATTATTAATTGTTATATTACCTCAAAAAATAAATTGATACAAGTTACCTTGGTAGAAACAAAAAGGGTTAAATTGAGTAAACAAAAATACTAAAGAACTATATGATAAAATTGGGTTAATTGTTTTGTGGTGGAGGTGAGTATAAACCAAATAAACTATAAGAATCAATTATTATTTTATTTTGATCCACATTAGGTAAAGTAGTCCTCCCAATAAGGAATACGTTGGGGTAATTACCCAAAACGCTACTCCTCCTCAACCTTTAAAGTGCACACACTTCCCTCACTTCTCCTCACCTACAAATAAATTCAACTAATCCAAAAAAACTAACAATATAACTTTCCAAAATACTAATTCTCATCCTATAATCCTTATTTATGGTATAAATTCAACCTTTGAAGGATTTAGTGTAATGCTACAGAGGATACTCGAAGGAGAGGTAATGTTCCTCAACAAGATATTCATTTTATATCCTTCTCCACCTCTTTAAATTATATTAAAAACACTAGGATATAATAAAAACATTATATTAAATATTTTTTGAATTTTAAATGTTTATTTTATTACCAAAAACTACACACACCTTCCTTAAATGGGTTACAAAATCATTTTTCATGTGTAAGGTGGACTACCGCCTCACGAACCAATTTCGTTCATTCTTCCATCACCAATGTGTATGGTTTGGTATTATGATGGATATAAATTAAATATATGTAATTTATAACATATATAAAACTATTTATTCATTATATTATATTTTTTTAACTTCCATTCCATTTAAGATACAACAATGTCACTCGTTTGTATCGTGAACTGCCGCCTCACGAAGCAATGTAATTCGCCTTTCACTAACGCATCACATGGTAGGTTATAAAGATTGTGATAATAATCAAATGTTAAATTAATGAAAAAATTATTATATTTATGAAGTATTCATAATTTATTAAATAATATATATAATTTATTTTATTTACACATAAAAATTAATTCATCCTCCGTGTATGTCTAGACTACCACCCCTACGTAGTGATGTGACTCTCTATTCATCACCACACGAGATGGATAATATATATTTATATTTAAAAAAATTATATTCTACATATTGTATATTTATAATTATGGAAGGATAAAATATTTCATGAACCCTTTCTATAATGGTCATTGATAGATAGAAAATGTTACTCATGTGAACGTATGACCTACCGTCTCCATGATCGTAACACAATTCATTTTTCATAACCTTATTTATTTATTTATTTTAAAACTATAATTTATATATAAATATTATTATTATATTATAATTATTATTATAGATTTTATAAAACTATCTGTTATAGACAATAAGTATACTTTTCAAAACAAAACGTGCATGAGAAACGAAGCAATTAACACGTAAAACAATGAAATAATAAATGATTATTAATGAACATGTAATAATATGTTTTAAAATGATCATATAAGATATAATATATATTTATATGGTTATAGAATAAATTAATAACATGTTTAAACCACTATTTTGGAGGTTAATTCATAATTCACCAAAAGGGAGCATAAGTTACGGGATTTCGTCTCAATTTCATTTAAGTGAGGCATATTGTAATGTCATGCACAAAAATTTTATTATATGGTATATATATATAGAAAAATTTACTTATATAATAATTAATACTTCATTATTATATTTATTTTAAGATTCAATTTTAATTATTTCATCTATGTGGATTTTAACATAATGTTACCAAGTGGAAATAAAATTTCATATCTCAATTTCTTTTCAATGTGTTATATTACAAATTATTTGTTATTGAAATTTTATGATTATATTTATTATTACTTTTGAATATATACTAATTTATTTTAGTTTTCATGTGGATTTATAATCGATAGAAATAATTTATTCAATTATTAGTCCCCAATTCAACAATATGATCATTTTGAGGGTTTATATCAGAATCTCATTCTAATTGATATTTATTATTTATGAAGATACATTAAAAGAAATTATATTATCAATTTTTAACTGACACCTTAAATATATTCTCCTCTGATTATTCAATAAATTTTTTAGGTTATAATACCATTATTTCTAATCATTGGTGCATATAATTTTCCCGAATATGTTTTTTTAAACATTCGACATTATTGATCTCTTGGGTCAAAACTCTATTTTCATCCAAAACCATATTTTCTAAAAATATATTAAAAATTATTTTTAACCTCTTCAATATGATGTATTAAATTATTATTTTCTATGTATTTTCAAATGAATCTTCTTTTTATTTTTCAAATAAGGTACTTTTCTATAATTTCTAAAATATATAAGGAATGTTACTTTTTATGTTATATTGCATGTATAGAATTACCCTCCATCATGACCATCATTTCAATGATGATTAATGTTCATATTTATATGGATATTTTTTAATATTATTTTTTCAATTATTTTTTCAAAGAAATTTATATTTAAATTGTTTTTCAAAATAAAAAATTATATTTTCCCAATTAATGAATTTTAATTATTTTTATAGTATTTCTATTTATCAATCACAATACCCATTTATTTTTATTTCAATGTGAATATGTTGATACAATCCTAATTCTCCATCAGATAGTTTATGATCATTTTAACTATAGAAGACAATGAAAATTCACGTCATTGATTTATTTTTGTAGTCAATAACTTTTCTTCGAAAGTTTCACTTTATTATGATAGTTATATATTAAATTTTCCATTAATATCCATATTATTTATCATGAATATTCTTATTACTTAAAATTTATTTCTTTTTAAAATACTATGTTTTACTTTGGAGGTTATTTATTCTTGTTAAATATTTATGAATGTATATCCTTTACTGAATTAAGATATTTTTTGTTAAGGATAATTGATTCTTGAATTAAATTGATTATTTTATATATGAGAAATAATTTTTGAAAATATGGATTGGATGGGAGATGGAATTATATAACCTCTTAATGGATAATTCGCTCTCATGAGAAAAATCTGTTAAGTTAGCACTCAATGGGGTTTAAACTATAGTTTCAACAATTCTGTGAACGTTCTTCATGGTATAGGTATCAAAATCCTGAGACATAACATCCAATAATGCAAAATTTCCATCATTATGAGTTTAGTTTTTATTATTATCCACTTAGTTTTCAATATGATATTATTAGTTGAGGAATTTTAATTTTAGTTTATTGATTAAATGGAATGTTTTTTTAGTTATTTACCTTTATATATTGGTTATCTATTATCTAATTATTTAAATGGAATGTGTTCTCATTTATTTACCTTTAGATATTGATTTTGGATTATCTAATAATGCAATTAGGTTACTTAAAAGTCTGGTGTTTTCGGTTCCTTACATTTCTATATTTATTGTGCTCATTGATTTATTATTTCATCCATTTTACATAACCCATACTTATCATTTGAGATCACAATTATTTTGTTCCCATTCCCCCAGATTCCATGAAGTTTTATATAACTGATAGACATAGATATATAAGATGTAATAATTTTTTATGAAATATGTTGAAAATTATATATTCAATTGTAATAAATGAAATAAGTATATATATAGTTTACCAAAACAACTAAACTATTTACTCTATTGGGATATGATTCCTTAAATCTTATACCAATGTAATAAAGCGGGCACTGACACTACATTCCTGGGGTCAGGTTAGCTATATTTGGTATTAAAGAATGTATACTAGAAACACTGGGAAATAGATTCAGTACATCATAGATTAGAGAATATTACCTTATGATAGACTTTTAGGATAATAATATAAGAACAACCTATACTTTTAGTAAGTAGTGAATTATGTGGGTATTACTAGATATATATAATTATCTAGATACTAAAACACTATGTGGTTTTGGAACAGAGGTACCAAAGGGTAATGACCATAAAAAGGTGCTTCAGGATTGACTCGAGCATCACCAATAACCTAAATATGGGTCTCATTGTGTACATGGTTTGACACTCCTGGGGGATATGCTTAGAAAAATTCTCATATTCTTTACTCATCACTATGAAGGATTTGAGTTGATAATGATAATGAATGAAATAGGTCTAACCTGATACTAAGGGAGGTCATATGATGTAAAAAAATGGATGAAGAATTTATGTATTAGAATCCAGAATTATGTTGTAAAATTATTTTACATATGATTTTTTGAATATAATAATCAAGAAACATCTGAGTATTTGGTTGAATTTTAGAATCATATATGTCTTCATTAAAATAATATTTATGGACACTATAATGATTTATTGAGTTAATAGTGTTCATCATTTCAAAGTATAGAAAACAGATCATTATGTTTAATGTGACTTTATAATGATTAAGGATAGTCTGGAAAACATTTAAGAGAATATAACCCATTGATTTTGTATTTGTTTTAGTGGAAAATATATTTTAGGACTAATTCCTTTTCATTTTATAGAAATAATTTTGAAGGTATTTATAACCTTTAGTGTTAATCTGGTCATTAATGTCATTGTAATAATTATCAAGTAATACTATTAATATTTGTGGGAATAATAAAATTGTTTTGAAAAACGTAGTAATAATGTCATTTAATGTTTGTTTTTTTAAATTATTTTTATCATATTATTGTAAAAAATATATGAATTATTTTTGTATAGCTAAAAAAACCCACATTTTAGGTGACAACAAATGTTTTCTGGAAAGGCTCTTAGAATTGAAACCATGAATGAATGTCGGTAAGGGTTTCACACCCCCCATTAATATATGTAACGACTTGGTTAATATGTTATTTTATTTAAAGTAAAATATTTGAAAATAAATTAATGATGAACCAGATATGTTACTCTATAGGTATTTATAGTAATTTAATATACTGGATACCTTTTACCAAAATTGTTTTTAGAAAATATTTATAGGTAAATGACAATACATGGAATTATTTTTTAGATCTTATGACCCGTTAAAAGTTAATTTTGTATCATCGTGCATAAAAAATCATTCATAGATATATATTTCATAGAACTAGGGATGAAAAAAAAAATATTTGATGAAAAAAAAATATGACATTGTGTTTTTATTATGAAAATATATAAAGTAAGTATATTTTATTATATTCATGGATATTAAATTAGTTCCTCAACCTTATAAAAAGGATCGTGAACAAAAAATTTCATCCTACTACATTTATATATGACGAATCAGATAGTCTATAAAATAATCTATTATTTATTCTTTTGAGGCCTTTAACATTCCATTTTACATTCACTTTCTTGTTATAAATTACCATAATAAATCTTTATAAATTTTCACTCATTTCCTCTATTTTTATATTTCCATTTTCCACTAATTTCATTTAAAGGGAACCTAGTTATGTGTTATTCCACATGAAATTTATACCTCCCATTATATCCTATTAAGAGGATGTTTTAACAACCATTCTCCTGTGTTCTTTTAAAAATGTTATTTTTATTTATAGAACCCTTCACTACTGCAATTAAGTATAAATTATGAGGGTGTAATTTATTGAAGGAATGGAGAATCTAACACCCCAAAATTCTAAAAGAATAACATTGTATTCAATAGAATAGTTGAAATGAAAAAAAAATTAATTGAAATGAATATAATGCCCCATGAATCTAAAATATATATTTTTAGAATAAATTTTATTTCTTCTATATATTTAATACATAAAATAATGTGTTTCTTCGATTTCATGCGCTACTTGCGAGATCTAGTTTTATCAAACAAAAAAATATTATAAATATAATTTATAAAAATTATCAACTTGACAATATAATGGAAGGAAAAAATTGGATTAAATTAATTATAGATGTAGACAGTTTGTAAAATATTACTACCATTCTATATATTAGTTATAAAATATCAATCTTTAGAATGAAAAAAAATTATTTTTTTAAAAATAATAATTTTTTCTAAATATGTATTAATTGTACTTTGTAAAACTAATTTAAAATTAATTTTTACCAATTTTATTAAATTTATTTGAAAAGACGAACATAAAATTTTTATTTATAATACATAAATTACCTTATAGTAAATTTTTGGCACCATTCTAAGAAGTTTTATTTTTGATGAATATTGAAAAATTATGGCCTTTAATTGATAATTTTTTTTGTTTCAATAAATTAAAATGATAAATTTTATTTTCAACATTTTTTATTTAAAATTAGTTCTTTTATAAATCTTTTTTTTTCAAATTCAGTCATTGGATTATTTTTCATATTGAATTTTGATACGAAATCATTAAAATTTTTTGTATATTTTAACATTAAAACCCACATTCTCGTTATCTATATGGGACTAGTTTTAAATTAAATTCTTCCACTTATTTGAGATGAATTTGGAAAAATTGATTAAATATTTTGAATAATAATAATTTATATTATCTATGATGTTTTACATAATTTTTTTACCATGATTATTAGAGAAAAAGATTAAAATTATTTATTATGATTAATGTTAATACTTGGTTTGGCATATTACATGCATTGTGTTAAAATCAATTTTCCACACACATATAATTTTCATTAAATAAATTGAATTTAATGTTTAGAATAATTATGTCTAAAATATCTGAAAACCCCCATTTAAATTTTCATATTAGAGGATAAATTACCAAGTTAAATAAAAAGTTACAGGCTAGCTTGTTATGGATTGAATGGGTAAAATTGAGTAACCATAATGGCTAAAGACAAAGATGATAAAAACGTATTTATTTTTCATTTTAGTGGTTTTAATAAATCAAATAATCCTTGAACTCCATTATTATTCTATTTTATTGCCATATTAGGTTTTTGAAACCTCAAAATAGAGAATACTTTGGGGTTATTTACAAAAAATACACTCCTCCTCAACTATAAAAGTAAACTCACTCCCCTCACATCACCAAAACAATAAAGACATATTTTTCGTCAATAACCTAGGAAAATAACTTCCCAACATCCCTATCCTAACCGTATAAGCCTTATATTCTATAGAAATCCATCCCATGAATGATTTAGTTCATACATGAGGAGGATACTCACAGGAGATGTAATATTCTTTAACAAGTGTCTCTATTTTATTTTCTTCTTTACCTTGTTAAATTATTTTTAATAAATGATGATATAATATATTTTTATATTTACTATACTATTTTTTAAGTTAATGGTAGGGCTTCAAAAATAAACATTTATCAAATGGGTTACAAAATCATCTATCATGGGTACGGTGGACTATCGCCTCATAAATTGATGTCATTCAATATTCTATTCCCACCAGTCACAGTTGGGTATGATGATGGATAATATATATATATGATATATATAAAATATTTATACCGATGGAGTCTTTATATGATATATATCCTTTTACATTCTATTCTAGATGAGATAATATAACATCACTCAAGTGTACAGCAAACTACCACCTCGCGTAGCAATGTGATTCATCATTCACTCTCAATTCATAAAAAATTTGAAAAATATAATGTTAATGGTTATATGTGAAAAAATGAAATAATTATTATTTTAAATACATATTAAATTTTCAGGAAATATAATATATCATTATGTTTTTTATGAAAAAATATTATTACATCATTTCTGTATGTGTGGATTGTCGCCTTCACAAAGCTATTCAACTCTCTTTTCAGCACCACACCACATGAATGATATATATATATATATGAAGAAATAATATATTATATATGAAAATAGGATCACTCTATAATTATAAAATATCACATAAACCCTTTCAATAATGATCAATGAAGAATAAATAATGTTACTCAGGAGTATATACGACCTACCATCATCATGATCATTACATACTTCGTTTTTAATATCCATATTTAACGATTTTCCTAATTGTATAATTGATTTATAAATATGATTATTATTTCATGATTATTATTTTGGATATGATATAAATATCAAATAGGCACATGAATCAATACTTTAATAAGAAAGAACGCTTGAGAAAATGAGGCAATAAACATCTAAAACAATAAAAATAATGAACGATTGATAATGAATGTGTTTAAATTTAAAAATATATTATATGATAACATAACAGGATCACATATAATTGTTACTAAACATTATAAAATGATCATATATGATTACAAAAATATAAATATGGTTCATTAACAATTTAACAACATGTATAAATATACTATACATGGTGGTTATGAATTTTCAACTTAAAGCAAGCTTAAGGTAAGGGATTCAATTTCAATTTCATTACCATGAGGCCTATTCTACTATTATGCACTTAATTTATATAATATGGTGTATATATTTCACCTTTTATATGTAATATCATGAATTCCTGAACATTAATTTTATTTTTAGTTTCAATTTGAATTATTTCATCTAATGTTATTTTAAATTACAATTAAAAGTGTTAAATAATTTTCACAACTCAATTTCACTTCATTAGATTATAATAATTCTTTATTATCATTGATATTATATAATTATGATTATAATTAATTTTTACTATATGTTTTTATATTGAATCTAGTTTGAAGTTAATTTATTATTGATATACCTAATTGATTCATTTATTAATTCTCACCTCAATGTTATGATCATTTTGTCGGTTTTTTTCTCAATATCATTAAAATTGAAATTATTTATTTTTGAAGTTCCATTAATGGAAATTATTTAATAATTATGTATCAAATACTTTAATTATATTATCCTGATGATATTAATGATCTATTTGATGTGATAGTACAATTTTTCCAATATTTGGTACTTAAAGTTGTTGATAAAGTGTTTTAAAAAAATTATATCATTTCCTTCTTCGGTTAGAAATATTTTTTCTTCAAAAAAAATTCAGAAATATATTTAATTTTATAAACTATTAAAAATTATTTAATAAATTATTTTTCTAAAATAATATTTCAACATAATATTCTTATCCATTTTTGAATAAGACGCTTTTTTATCCTTTTTACAGTGCAAAAGGAATGTACATTTTTAATATTTATAGCATGTATGAAAATACCCACCAATATGACCATAATTTCCTTGAGTCTTATGTTTCATTTTTACAAATATATTTTTAAATAAAATGTTTTTAAAAGTGATATTAAAAGAAATTATTTTTCATAATTTTATTCAAAAATAAAAATGGGGTTTTCCTAAATTATGTTTTAAGGTTCTTTTTATATTATTTCTATTCATAAATGAGAAAAACTATTTATTCTTACTCCAATGATTATATATTGTTAACAACCTAATTACTACTTTGGGTGGGTTATTATCATTTTTAATAAGGAAATTATTGATAGTTGAATTACTTTATTAATTTTTTTAGACAATAACTTTTCCTTCAAATTTTTACATTCCTCTGATAATTATAAATTATATTATCCCATGATATCACTATTATGTATCATGTACATTATTTTTTATTAAACTATATCTCATCAAAAAATACATTATCTTACATTGAAAGTTGTTTGTTTGTTTGAGGAAATATTGACAAATCTACATCCTTTACTCAATATATATATTACAAGTTAACAAATATTAATTCATGAATTAAATCTGTTATTTGATATATTTGGAATGATTTGGATCTATAGAGAAGGTTGGGGTCCTACATTATTTTTCCCAAAAATGTCTCTATAGGTATTATGTGAAAAATCAGTCAGGTTATCCTTAATTGTGTTATTACCTATAGTCTAAGCCATCTTGTAAAAGAACATTATGGTGAAGGTATCATGTTTTTAAAAATGGTGTCTAATAATAATCATTGTTATCATTAAGAGTCCAGTTATTATTATTATCTTATATTTTCACAATGATATTATATCTAGATTCATTTAATTTTTAGTTATTTGATTAAATTGATTGTGTTTTTAATTATTTATCTTACTATATTGATTATGACTTATCTAGTTATTTATATAGAATTTTTTATCAGTTATTTACATTTCTATATTAATTATGGACTATATATTAATATAGTGTATTTGTTTATATGGAATGTTTTCTCAGTTATTTTCCATTACTTGTTTTTTATACACATTGACTAATTATTTATTTTTCTATACATAACCCTTACTAATAATTTCAACTCACCCTTATTTTAATTATTTTCCCCATGATTCCCTGAAGATTACGATGAATGGTATGAAGGGATATTATATTAAGAATAAATATATTATTGAATTTTTTAGTAATTGGAGTTCTCAATTGTACAACAAGACCCATGTATGTATCCAGTTTCTCAAAACTACTAAACTAATTGGTCCTTTTCAATGAAAATAATTTTATCTTATATGAATTTAAGAAATAAAGAATCATCTATAGGCTTCTAGGGCCAGTGGTAAATACACATGGGTTATGAATGGAATGAATAATGTCTCTTAAAAGGGGTTTTTTTTATTTTCATGCTATGGGTTTTGAAGGTTTTAATTGGGAAAAAATTGTGTGTGGTTTTCATTTGAAAATAATTTACTTCATTCCCCAAAATAACATTGAGATAAATGTAATAATTTCTTGGGTTTTCATATTGTTCCCTATAATAAGGGATTTATTATTTTTTATTCCCCTTACTATGCTTTTTGTGATTATAGTATATTTTAAAGAGCCTTTAAACGTGGTTTAGGGATGGGTAATATAAAAGAAGATTCTGGGTTGAATGTACGATATATTTTTTATAAAAATAAAGAATGTTTTATTTTAAAAGTATAATATTATGAAAAATGGATACTTATTAGATGTTCCTACTTTGAAATACATATAATTTTTATGTAATAGTTATGACCCAATTATTTAAAATTGTAAACCACAATGATATTTGGGAATGAATGAAAGTGAATTATTGTATAAAGTCACTATATTATGTAATGTTCACTATCTGATCCACATAAAACATGATCATGAATTATTCATTTTATCATAACTCATGAAAATGAAATAAGATTGATAAAAAAATCCTCATTTTACTATAACACAATTCATGGAAAAGAAATTTGTTTCATAACATAATTACTCGTGGAAAAGAAACAAGTATCATAGAATCATTATTAATTCATCATCTACATAATCTATCAAAATAAATAATGTTGATTTTCTCATTAGATTATATAGTCAGTAAAGTATTAATAACATCAAAGGATGTCATATTAGAAGAAAATACTTTTAAATGATATTTGAAATATTTCTTGAAGAAAATAATCCTTTCATTTCGAAATTACATATTTAAAATATAAAAATTTCCAAAATATTATAGAATTTTTTTATTTGAAAAGAACATTGGAATATTTTAATGGAATATTCAATACATAGTTCATTCATGAAGATGATATCTTTCGTTATTTCCATCTACCTTAAAACAATGATTCATTTCACAATTTTGGAAAATTATACAAAGTACCTTATTTCTAAGACAACCAGAAGATTCCATTAAAACCATTTTATTACATTTAAAAAATGGATAAAATTCACTTAAAAATCATATGAAAATTTTAAAAAAACACTATTAAATAATATTAGATAACATGGATAGGGTATTGAAAGGATTTTGACAGAATAAGGAAAGAAAGTCTGTTTTCTTTAAAAACATTCATTTCGTAACATAAGTACCGAATGATATGAAAATTAAAGTAAAAATTAATTATATTGAAAAAAATACTATAAGTAAATTAATTAGATTATTTGGATGTAGATCATGACATTACATCATCATAATTTTAATCATAGAAAATCTAAATAAACAATGATAATGAAATATAAAACCCTTACTCCATGTTTCATAACCTCTCATACACATTCAAGATAGTTTTATAATAAATATATATTTATTATACATGTATTATAGAATCAAACTCTTATATATCATACCATATAGTATTTTTTTTAAATCATATCACCTGTTTATTAACAATCATTTATTTAAATAATTATTCTATGTAATAACAAATTCATTTTTCAGTCATATTTATATTTAGTGGTCTCATTATATTTACTTTGGGCATGGTTAAATAACATATATAATTTCAAAATGTATATATAGAAAAATGAGTTACACTGCCCATGGAGACGATTGGACATACGTACGTATGAGGGTTCATTTCACTTTTCGATGGATGAAACAATTGAAAGATAAATAATAATTCACATCTCCCAAATAAATTTGTTATCATATAAATAGCATACACACACACACACATATATATATATATATATTCTAAATATATCATTATTACTATCCAATTAGAAGAAATATTAAAATGAATCACATCACTTCTTGGAGTCGACAGTCCACACGTAGACACTAGGGAAATTATCATTTCTTAATTGATTGGAATGTATAAAGGTAGATATGATATTATAATTATAGAAGAATATATTTTCATAAATTTCAAATATAGTCATTAAAACCAACATAATAATCATCCATAAAATATAATTGTGGAAAATTAATGTTATCGCTATATGGATGTAGTAAGACATATATATGAACGAGTGATACTTTCCCTTCCCATTTGATGGGAAATAATGATAAATATATTTTGTATAATAATCATAATATGATTTTAGTTTTTTATTATACTAAATTAAACAACTTATTATATATACGACTTATTTTTATGAGTTAAAAAAGAAGTAGAAACAATTTGATCAGTAATATAGATTACCTCTTCCTGGAAAGAAGTCCTTTTAAGGATCATAGATGTGGTATTTTTGGAATCAAAATACATCTAGAATGAGGATAAGTATGTTGATGATAAAAATTTGAAGTGAATATTAAATGAAAAATGATCAATGTAGTGTAATGAAGATAAATTAATGGCGACCATTTAGATGTGATGGGAGGGGAACTCTTGAAATTTCTTAAAATTTTAAATTATAAAAATATATTCCCATGAAAACATAACAACACAAGCTTGAAGTACAAGGATATTACACATTTATAGTGTAATATTCATGAAAATTAAAAAAAATCATGCCTTAATACCATAATATATTTTTTCCTTTTAGAAACATTGAATACATTTTTTTTAAATTGTTTAATATCGTCAGCATCTCCAATAAAGAGAATCCACTTTATAAATCCTACTTAAAACCATTATTTACAACCTGGGGAAAGGAAACAAATGAGATTGTGGGATCAGATTCTTAGTAAGGGTATAAAAATGAAATATGTAGGCATATAATGAAAATAATGAAATGAGAACATGAAGATGAAAATAAAAGATCATACCATGAATATAAAAAATCATTGAATATATTCTGACAGTCCATAAGAAATTTATCATAAGGAAATCAGAGAACATAATGTATGAGATCAAAAAATTGAAATTAGACATGAAATCTTTTCATACACATAAACAAGTATCTTTGTAAATATTCATAAATATTAATAGTTTCACTCATTAAGTTAAGTATATGAAATGAGACCCTCGAATAAAATTATAGGCATGAAAACTTGGTCCATGAATAGATTTATGAACATAAAATAAGTTTAACACATAACATGTATACCATATGAGTTATCCTTCTTATCCTAATGCATCAGAGGGAGATATAAGTCCCAAAAATGTCATAATAAAATCATATATACATGTTCAATAAGATTTTAAAAAATCATATCTTAACACAGGAAAGGAAATGGAAATAATTAACATATAAACATATCATAACACGTGGGGAATATATAGGTTTCAAAAAAAATTCATAAAAAGAATAACTCTGGAAATTAATTTGGATTTTTAAATAGAATGTCATCGAAACATAAACTATTCGGAGAAAGATCATGAATTGTGTACTTTAACTATAACAAAGTATATCTTCTAATATGGGGAATGATTTTAAAATATCACATGGAAAATTAATTTTCCATAAAAATCACCACTTAAAAGATAGAAACAGTTTTAAAAACCATTTACATTGAAATAACTTTGAAAACATATAATGTAATCTATAAAATAGCATTTAAAACATTTCTTTAGGAAAATATCATTTCATCGTTAAAATTATTTTAATTTATTAAAATATTGTGAAATTTGAAAATAAAATATTTTCTTTGTAAACGGCCTCTTAAACATACATGGGATGATTCAATGAAACAAGTCATCATGATGGTGTAAAATTCTATTAATGTCGAATAAGTTAAAAAACATTCTTGTAGTTCTTTCTCTGAAAAAGCCTAAAAGTACCACCTTTGGAAATTGAAAGAAAGATTCATTTGAATATGTATAGTAAAAGTAAAAATTGTTAAAAATTAAATTAAACTTCCATAGGATAATAATAAAAAAATTATTGAAAACATTTTAGAAAATATGGACATTGATAATAAATATACCTTAGTAAATACTTAATTATAAATAATCTTCGATAATAATGAGATAGAAAAGTTATCCATTACCTTAGGTCTGGGTTACTTTATATGTGTCTGATCCTCCGGTATACGGATTTAAATAATGTCACATAATTATTAATTAATAATATTAATTTTTATGATAATATAAGTGATCATATTATTACCTATTTGTTAAAAACATAATTACTTATCCTTCGGGTATTAACTGCTTTATTTTCGTATGCATGTTTTGTTGCATAATTTCTCATTTCTCTTATTAGGTTATAGTTATATAATTTATAGTATTATACTAATATAATATATATCATATTAATTCATTATAAAAATTATATATTCGTTATCTAATTAAAATAATATATAATGAATCACATCGCATCATGGAGACAGTAGTTCGTACGTATGCACGAGGGATGCTAACATTCACTTAATAGTACAATGGTATAAAAGTGAATGGAATATATATATATATATATATAATTTCAGAATCATAATAATTTTATAATAATTATATATAGATATTATTTCTATCATTATGCCCATCCATGTAAGGTGGTGGTGAAAAATAGATTACACCACGGCATGGTGATGGTAATCCTTAAGTACGCTCGTGTGGTGATTTCATTTTTCATAGGATGGATAATAAGGTCAAATATGGTTGTTTAATAACCATAATATCATATAATAATATAATTTATACTTGAGTAATTGTTTTTTCAGGAAACAACTCAGGAAGAGGATGTATAAGAAGAAATAAGTTTGAGAGAATCGGTAGATGAGATTATATCTTCTTCGATGAGCTCTCTCTAGATATTCTCTTAAAGGAACTAAAATTGGTATTATGGAATGAAAGGAACCTCTAGAATGTATCTTAGAATGTTTATAAATAAAATTTTAAGGATATATCCAATAATTAATGATGAAAGTGATGTGAAATTGTGAGGGAGGATGTGCCCTTTTATAATTGAACCAAGGGGAAATATGGAATCTCCAAAAATATTAATTTTAAAAATATTGAAAACCCATTCAAAAACAAAAAAAATGTCTTATTTAAAATATTATATGAGTTATGGTTGTAATATCATCATAAAATAAAATTTATACATGTTTTCATTCAATTTAAACCTTGTACTTTTAATTAACACATAGTTTTTCTTTTTAAGTATTAACTAAGACAACACATATTTCAATATCAAAAGGTTGAAATATTTACTTATTTGAAACAAATTTGATCATAAATTAATATAATAGAACAATTTTAAAAATATAATAGTTTTTAGACATTTTTTAAAAAATATTTTTTATATTTTTAAATAATTTAATTATACATTATTTCGACAAAATATCAATATTATCAATTTGGACCCTATTCATTTCATGGAGATTTAAAAATATCAAGATAAGGTTTCAACCTCAAAATAAAATATTTATTATATCCCTAATGGGACTAGGTCACCACTAAAATTCATTTCTATATTAATTATCCCAAATTATATTTATTTTTAATTTTTTTAATAAAATTTAGTTTTTATATCCATTAATAAAATAATTAAAACATCGATTTTTTTGTAATTATTTAAATTAATTTTTATTGAATAAAAAATAAAGATAATATACTATGATGAAAATAAATCCTCTATAATTTTTATGAATAATCATATTCGAATATATATTCTAGAAAATCCAACATTAAAGATGTTATATTTATTGAAACTTCAGTGTGAAAACATTAACATCGTTATAGATAAAATAATATAAGTGTCATAATGTTTTCAATATGGATCCAAATGGTATATAACTCAGCCATAGAATGTTTATAGTCTATATAAACTTGAAAAATTATATTTGGTAATTTTTTTAATCTTTTAATGGTTATTATTATTTTAATAAAAAAATTATTTCTTTTTCATTAATTTAATAATGTCTGCATCATCAAGGTATAATCCTTCAAGGTAATTATATATTTGAAAAAAATAAAAATAAAATAACATGATAAATAAAAAAGTTTTATTCATAAAATTTTTATTTATAGTCATGCTTAAATTCGTTGAATCCTTATATTTAAAATGAAATAGTTATTAAAATCAGTGTAGGACTTATTTAACTTTTCATTAAATAAAATATATTAAATGTCATAATCTCAACAAACTGGCTTCCAAATGATAAAATTTCGTCCAAATATTTATTTAGGACGAAAATAACTCATCCAATTATGCTAGGATAGGTTTTATGGTAAATTTATAATATTATATTTAACCTTAATTACCTGATTTTTTTAACGTATTAATAAAAATTACTCATGTCACTATTTATAATGCCCAAAAATAAAATAAAGATATTTACATAATTTGGAAACACATATTCCAAATTTGGAATAAATGTTTCAAAATTATAAACACATAATTTAATTTAATTAATTTAAAACTAATCTCACGGATCGAATGAGAAAACATATTTTAAAAGCTAAAACATTGCTAAAAATTGAAAATTTTCTATATCAAAATATAGTGTAAAATTAATTCCAAGGACCTACATTATATTAAATGATTAAAATAAATTAAATTTATAATTTAAACCCATGTAATAATATAATTTATCTATATAAATTATTTCAAAGAAAAAAATTGTTTTCAATTAAAATTTAGTATATTTTTGTTATTCATCAAAACATGAAACATATCAGAAAAAATAATCAATTTTAAAATGTAAATTTTTAGATCCCAATTTCAATTTAGATGATTATTTTATCAAATATAATATAAATAATTGCTAAAAAATTTATTGAAAAAGGGTGCATCATCAAAATATGGAAAACTGCATTTTTTTAAAATAAATACTACTTTTATCCAAAAAAATGATTTTGTTCTTATATCCTGTATAAAAAATATATAAGATAAATTTTAACGATTATATTTAGAAAATTAAACATATATTAACAAAATTACTAAAGAGTGATTTTATTATTTTATAAACTCACTTTTTTTAATTTATATATTTTTTCACAAAAACATTATCATTTATTTAAAAAGGGTTTTAATTTTTTTTAAATAATTTATCATAAAATAATTTCTTATATATATACATATGTAATGAATATTTTCATAATTAAGGAAATATTTTTATTACCTACCATTATAATGGCTAAGTTATAAGTTATCATAATAAAATTTAGTTATTAATTTAAACTCATTCATGTTTGAATGGAATCCGATTAAAAGAACATGAAATTGTGTGTAACACAAGCCAATCATAGTGTTACGTATACTGAATGATAAGCTAGTATTTAATATAGTGAAAGGTTATATTTGGGTAGTGCATGACAAAATACATCCTTAATGTATTTAAAAACATAAATAATAATATAAATAAAATAAAAAATATACATCATGTAAAAAACTCTAGCTGTTTCATTATACCACCCTTAAAATGAATTTTACCCTCATAACGTGTATTGGTTAAAAAGGATTAATAATTAAAAAAAATTTGATTTAAACACACATAATAATATGAATAATAAAAATTCCTTTTCAAACATAATGTAAGAAACGTAACGATTACCTAATGTAACTTCTGATAGGGTTTCTATATAGGATAACATAGTTGAGGATTTGGGCATGAAGGAAAACCATAAATAATCATAGAAATTGATAAAGATCATTGATTATAAGAAAGTGAGTGATCTTGGGAAAGATAAAAATAAAAAAAATCATAAACTAAATAATCATGAAATAGATCATTGATATCATAAAAAATGGTGATAATAGGACACCCTTTTACATCACAGTAACTTTTATTAATATTGAATAATTTTCATGAGAAGATATACTTACTTGATTTAATCACAATATCAACCTTTTCTTGTCCCTTTATTAATTTTTTCCTTATCCCTTATTCCAATAAATAAAGTTGAATTTATCACTCTTAAAGTATTAGTAGATCATGATATCCATTAATAAAATGATTGGTCATTTCGTCTATCATTATCACAATAAATAGGTTATCACAGGTTATAAAGTCTACATAATTCCACTTATGGTGAGAAAATAATTTATTCTAACAAAAAACCTTCTATGTTTAACATAAACATTACATAAATTGATAACCTTAAAATACTTATGAAATATGATTATAAATACATTACAAAGTTTGCACTAACTCATCATAACAATTATCACCCATATATAATAAGGTATCTTCTATATGTCACATTCCATGCCCGTGAACAACATCATCATGTATTCTATTGATTCATGTCAATAACCTGAATGAGTATATAACCTTATTGATAACATTAATGTTTCCGTTTTCAAAATCTTGTTGGATATATTCTTTAAATCCTAAAATGTTATATACTTAATCCATGAGAGTATAACCCTCCTTAAAATTTCCATAATTAGTACCCAAGAATAAAGTATAATCTGATATACAAATTCATATCCAATATATCATTATCTAGATATAATTTTCATAACGTAAAAGATATATTAAGGGTTATATTTCCTTAAATCATGTGTTTCTACAATGATATCACCTTACCCTTAAATCACTTTTCTTAGTATTTATAACTATTCTATATATCCATTCCAATCCTTAATGAAAAAATTATATTTAAAGAACTTATATACTTCATGATTCCAATAACAAAATCTTATAATTCCAAAATATATACCCCTAAACAATCCAACTTTAGTCTTAAAACTTTACTCAAGAACCAATATCTTAGTCATTCCAAAAATATGAATAATGTCTTCAGGTTCCACAACCTTATTCAACACATTCTTCTTAGGTTAATGTAAACAATAATGATAGAGCATCACATACCTTTCAAATGTCATTTAAAATCACTTTATCATCAGTAGTATAACCAATATTTGTACCACCTTCATTATTTATTTCATGAGATTTCCACGTAGGAAGTTTTTTTCATAATTCCGATACGTTCCAAATTTGAAAAATTCAATTTTAACTATGTTTTATAGGGTTATACCTATTAATTGTGACCCAAATGAAAAGTGTGAAAAACAATTTTCATAGATTAAAATAGTATATCCAAGGGAAATTATGTATAATATTTCACTCTATGACACATTAGGTAGAATTCTAGGTTATTCATGATTGTTTCCAAAATTCTAGGATTGTAACCTATAGTTTGACATATCCATAGGGATATCCCAAGACATATCCTTTCAAATATATCAAGGAATTTCACTAAATTTTTTACATCCTAGATTACAAAGGTTAACAAAAACATTCCTCTAATACCAAATATAATAACCCCAGATTGATGTACATGGATATTACATCTTTTTAGAGGAATATTCATTACATTTTATAACTATACGCCTGGCGACCATAATATTTTAGTTCAATTGGAATCATGTAATATATTATTCTAATACGTTAGTGTTATTCAACATCTCCCTTAAAGATCATCCCCTTTAGTACTAAAACATTAAACCATTATTTATAATCTAGGGAAAATAAACATAAAAAAAGGGTGAGCTCAGATTCTCTATAATGGTATAAAAAGGGAATCTATAGACATTTCATGAGAATAAGGATTTGAGAACATGATCATGAAAATAAAAAACGATACCCTAAATATCAAAAATAAAAGAATAAATTTGGGTACTTCATAAGACATTAATCATATAGAAATCAAAGAAAATTATCCATGAGATCATAACATTAACATAAGACAAGAAATTGTGGTATACTAATAAGTAATTACATTGTGAGCATGTATAAATTATAACTCGTTCACTAATTAAATTATGGATATGAAATCATTCGCCTGAATAAAATTATGGACTAGAAAAATATATCCCCGAATAGAATTGTGAACATGAAATCAGGTTCATGCATTAAATATTTACCTTATGAGTTATCCATCCTTTCCCAATGCATAATAGGGAGATATAGGTACCACCCTTCACATAATGAAATAATTCATATATGTTCCATAATATTTTAAACAATGATATCATTACCAATTAAATGAAATGGTTATCATAAAAATGTAATCATATCCTAACCCATGGAAAAGATACAGATTTCAAAATTATTTCATCAAAATAATAAACCATGAGAAGAAGTATGATTCTTAAACATCATTCCATCAACACATAATCCATTTATAAAAAAAACATAAATGGTATTCATGAACTATAATATAGTATGTCTTGTTATGTGGGGAAGTATTCTGAAATGTCACTTGGAACAAGAATTTTCCTTCAAAATCAACATTTAAAGAATAATTTTTTTCAAAACCCATTCCTTTGAAACCATTTTGAAAATATATAAAGGAATGATGAAAATATCATTTAAATCATTTCTGGAAAAAACTAACCTTTCTTTATTGATATTGTTTTCTTTTCCAAAAATACCACGAAATTTTATATGAAATAAATTTCATTGAAAAAAAATACTTGTACCCATATAAGGGAAGATTTATCTAAATAAGGATTCATGAAGGTGTAAAATTATATTGATGTGGTATAAGCTAAAAACAACATTATTCTCATACTTTTTCCAAAAAAGTCCAAAAGTACATAATTTGAAAATAAAATGGATTATTCTTTACAATCCATTTAGTAAAAGTTAAGTATGGGTAAAACTAATTTTTAAACATCTATATGAGAAAAATATAATGAATTATAAAAATAATATTAGACAACATGAACATGGATCATAAAAATATCTCAATAAATGCTAATGTACCAACAATCTTAGATACTATTGAGATTGCAAAATTATCCCTTACATTAGTTATGAGTTCCTTCGTATGTGTATGAACCTCATGTATAAGGGTTTAAAAAATGTAATTATCTTATTTATGAATCATATTGATTTTTTTGATATCATAAGTGATCAAATTATTACCCTTTTGATAATAACATTATGACTCGTCCTTCTACTATTATACACTTTATTTTATTATGCATGTTTTATCGGATAAGATCAAATTCATATTTATACGTTATAGTTATATCATTTCCGGAATAATATCAATATAATATATATCATATTTATCCCTTAAAGCCATTTATATAATCATGATTTAACTAATATCCTGTAGAATGAAGCTCATCGCATAAAAGATACAGTAGTCCATTTGTACGTACAAACAATGATATTATTCACTTAATTGTGGAATGGTATGGAAGTGGACGGTATTTATATTGTTCCAGAATCAAAATTTTATTATAATAATCTCAGATTGTTTTTATTTCCATCATTATAAAAATCCATGTAAAGTGGGTGTGATAATATATTACACCAAAGTGTGAAAACGTTATGTCGTATTCACACACGCATAATGATATCATTAATCATATTATAGATAAAAGGTGGAATATGGTTAATCCATAACCAAAATAACATCGCAGAATATAATTTTTTCTGGATTTATTTCTTTATGATTTAAACAACTCATGAATATGATATATAAGGACAAATATTTTTGAGAGAATCAGTAGAGGAGATTACCCCTTCTTTAATGAGAAACCTCTAGATCTCATACTAAAGGCACTAGAGTTGGTGTTTTGAGATGACCAAATGATATATAATGTAATTGAGGATGTTGATAAGGGGAATGGTTAAGGTATATTTGAGCTTAAAGGCTCAATGTGATGTGATTTTGTGAGGGAGGATGTTCAATTTTATAATTTAGGGGAGGGGCCCATTTGGAATCATCAAATATATTAAATTATAATAAAATCAAAACCCATCTTAAAACCTAAAAAATATTTTAGTTTCTATGATATGATTTGACAATGCATTAATCTCATCCTCCAATAAATTTTAGCATATTTTTATACCAATTTAGACCTTAAAATTTTTATTAACACTTAGTTACTATATTTAATTTTTACTTAAGGTGACAAATATTTCAATATTAATATGGTGAAATATTTACTTATTTGTTGTAATTTAGAATAGAAATGAATAATTTATAACTTTTTAAACCATATCATAATTATTTCTTATATTTTAAAAATATTATATTATTTTTGAATAATTAAATAAAATATTATTTTGGCTAAATATCAACAGTTTCAATTTTGACAATATTCATTTCATGAAGTTGTAAAAATATCAAAATAATTTATCAACCTCAAAAAATATATTTTATTATATCCTCTAGGGGTCAAAATCATCTAAAAAATACATTTGATATATTAGTTATCCCAAAATGTGTTTATTATTAATAAAAATTATTTGTTATGTCCACTAATAAAATAATTTCAGTATCAATTTTGGGTAATTATTTAACATTCTTATTTTTTAAATAAAAAAAATTACTATAATGAAGTTAGATCTTATAAATTTAATAATAACAGACATAGTCGAATATCTATTCTGATAAATCCTGCATTAAAAATGAAAAATTTATTAAAACATGAATGTGAAAACATTTACATTAAATTTAATAAATTATTATAATGGTCATAATCATTTTCATATTCCTCCAAATGGAAAATAAATAGACCCTTGGATGATTATGGTCAGGATATAATGAGTAATAAGATTTTCTAATGATTTTTTGTAGATACCGGGAATTTCCATGTAAGGAATTGGAATATTTCGATATATATATTTCGAGACGTAGGTACTTAGATAGCATGAAATTTTAAAGCATGTTGCACGTAAAATAAATTATACACAAATATTAAGTGTTTTCATTCTATGCACGTGTGGGAAATGGGATATCTCTTAAATGATAAATCATATTAGAAATCAGAGACCACAATTGATTCTGGAACATTCTGTTTACCCTAGGCAGGGTATAAATCTTATAGGTAAAATACTTCAATGAGAAATTTCAACCCTAGGAAAAATCATAAATAAATTAATTAAATTTAATTATTTATTCTCAAACACTGAATATAATATATTTATAACGGGGACTTATATTAAAAATCAGAGAACACCATTGAGTTCAGAATGTGGTGTTTTTCCTTGGAGAGACATAAAATAATAGGTTATTGAAGATTCATATTATTTACAGAGCAGGCTCCTAATAAATAGATGTATAAGGTGACAGATTAGTGTCAGAGCCTAATTTCTATATATCTCTCTCTCTGCATACCTCTCCCTCTCTATCTCTCTAGGTTGTATTTTTTTCTTCTTCACTGGATATAAGGGTGATCTTCAATGAAACCATGGAAAATCATTGCCAAATCATGACGGTCACATTAGTAGTGGTAAACAGAAAGATCGAGGTAGGATTTATTCTACTTTTGAGTTCTGATTCATGATTTTAATTGAAAATCCTTCATTTCTACTTTTTTCATTTTTAATATCACTATTGATGGCCACACTAACACAACCATCAATTCTAGTTTGAAACCACTTTTTTAATCATGTTCTTCGCAAGTTCTTTAGGTTTATCGAAGATTTATTTTGGGAATATCAATTCTTTTACGGTGTGCAGAATGAAGGCCTTGGCGCTGATGATTTCATCCTTAACATTCTAAAATCCGGTTCAAAATCATTTTCAGATTCTCAGTGTTGTCACAATGGCCCTCGAAAGGGGAAATCATAGTAGAACTGCCAACGATGGACCTAGTTGGTGGTGGGCTACATGATCCGGCCGAAGGTGTGGCTAGTTGTGAGGTAGTGACCATGCTAGCGAAGAGGCAGAAGGTTGTGGTTTGGAGAAGGAGGACTAGCGAGGAGTGCATATGGTGGTGTATAGTGAGGCCGGCATGGAGAACCTAATGTATAAGGAAGATCCATAGAACATCTGAGTGGAAAATAGGCATGCGGAATCGGTAGATGGTGGAACCGTGTAGCGGTTAGGCAGATGACCCGACGGATAAAAGCAACTTGAAACGTGCATGTCGTGTGTTAATGTGTTGACATGAGGAGGACCAGAAGCTCGGTCTATTGATTTCAGTTGTTTTTCCACAAGTCAAAAGTTCGGGTTACGGTAGAATAGGATGGAAACGTTGTTGGGTCACGGGCTGATGATCCACACCAGATATCCCAGGCGGGCCAAACTGGCCCAGTTTGGGCAAAAACCTTTTAAATGGGTGCATATTTTGATACTTTCATATGTTTATTATTTTTTCTTTGAATAAATGATCATTGAGTCAAGTTGGACCATTTGAGGAGGTTTTGGGAATATTAATATTCAATCTTGAAGGCGGGTGGAGGAAAATTTTCACTATATAAATAGTAATGTTTTAATTATTTTTCGTGGTTACTCTTATCGGACGTAACACCTACATACAACGTCTAATTGAACCACCCTCAAAGGTGAAATGTGTAACACCCCATGTAAATAAATAATATGAAATTTTTATATTTATCCCTATTTGTGAATAAAATGTTAATATTAATTTAATGGGAACTCTATGCTCGATGGCTTACCCAATACGCAACAATGAGTTCCTTTGAAATCTTACGTTGCACTCTAATAATAAAATAATTTTATTTTAAATGGTAGTTAACTCTTAGCCGTTGTAATGATGGGAATGAATAGAAATAACTAAAAAATGGTTATATATGTTTGTAAAATATTTTTACTTTTTACAATAAATGTTATAGGATTAAAAATGTGAATGAATCCAATATTTAGCGTAAACATTCTAATATTCTTTAAAAGGTCGATTAACCTCCTTTTGATGGAAAACCTCTTTTAAATACACTTTTTGAGAATTTTATTTTTGATATTTGAAAAAAAAATTCTTCTTTATAATCGAGACATCAAAATTTACTTTGTGTAAATTTTTTTATTTTTCCGATAAAGTTCATTTTTTAATGAATATTGGAAAATGTTGTATTTTAATTCAAAACCTCTTTTCAATATAATTTATTTATATGATTAGATTATCTTTTTAATTGGTTTTAATGTGAAATGAGAATACATTTTTAAAATTTAATCCAATAGTGGTCATTGGAATTAATATCACTTTGAAATTGGACTTAAACTAGTGTCAATCTTTTAATAGATATTGTTTCTTAAAAATGCGCTATTTGTTTTGACAGCGGGAATTAATTATTAAATTATTTAATTCAACTTATATGTTTTTAATTTTATAAAATGTACATCATTTTGGAATTCATAATATCAAATATAGCATAGGGTGAATTTTTGGTATTTTTTTGAAGAACTTCAATTTTTGGTGAATAGTGAAACCACTAAGTGGTAGTTTAAGAAACTGATTTTTCGTTTAAATGAAACTTTACCACTTCTGTGATTTGAATTTAAAAAAATCCGACATACATGGTTTTCATTGTGATGTAAAATGTGGTTCAATGGGAATAAAATAATTTTTTTGTGAATAGTAATGTTTAATTTTTTAATCGCGATTAGAGGTAATTAGTGTAATTTGAGGTAAAAATAATGTTTTAATAATATTAAATGACCTTGACACATGTCCTACCCTTATTTGATGAGTCGTGGCCGACCAAGAAAATCCATGGGTCAACTAGGGGACCCCATGGAGCCACTTTGGAAGGAAAATGACATTAATAACTTTTTATTTAAAGTTAAAATTAAAATTTCACAAACATGTGTTGTTTTACTAAAACAATTTTTACATGGGGCTAAAAAAGTCATATTTTTTACTATAAATATTAATTATAAAGATAAAAATATTTCCCACTTCAGGATATTTTTTTATAATTTTCAGACCTTAAATAAATTAAATTATTTATGACACCATGATGATGTAGTGACTACCTCATTATTTAACGATTTAAATAAAATAAAAATATATTATAAAATATAAGACCTACACTTGTAAAAAACCTATTGGATGTGTGTATTTATAACTATAATCACCTTATCCTCTAAATATATAATTTTGGGACCTTTAAAATCCTAAAATCATTTTATAATAATGTTACTTTTCAAGACTTTCCAAGAGTGCCCCTCCTCTCCCCTTATAAAAGGCCCCCACCTCTACCACCTTACCCACACCACTCAATCCTTTGGTTCGGCCAAAACCTGCCCATTTTGTCTCTACGCATCCCTCTCTTACTCGTAGAAGCCTCTCTTTTTGTAGAAGTCTTTCCAAGAAAGCCTTTGATCTGAAATCAAAAAGAGTTACCCGATTTAAAGGTAAAGTCTTCCCTAGTGTTCTTATGTTTTATTTTGCTTTTCCAACCCCCTAAAAAAATTATTCCATTATATTGGAACAAAACAATTATCTACAATATACTTTGATGTTTCTATAAGAAGGATTCGAGCTACATTTACACACACATCCTTCTAATGGTTAAAGAACATACTGTTTCTATGAATGGCGAATTACTGCCTCACGAAATGATAATTGTTCAATATTTTTTTAACAACATTAAAGGTGTCCATTATTATGTCACTGTATTTTATATATGATATATATGGTATTTATGAATTATTCTATATTTTATATTTAAAACATTCCTTTATTCTTTGCATGTTGTGCAAATGCGATAATTTCATATGAGGAAGTGTGGACTACCACCCCCTCAAGTGATGTGACTCGTTCATGTAATACATGGAATGTATAAAGAATGAAATTAATGAACATATGTGACGTATATAACATATATATTATACTGGAATTATAATATATATATATATATCTCTCATTTATTTTTAATTCCATTAATATGACAAAAAATGAAAGTAGTGTTCATGCGTACGTACGGCCTACCGTCTCCATGAACGGTGTTTTTCATTTTTTATCTAAAAATGTTATGTAATAGTATAAAATGAATATGTACTGGACATATATTATATTTTAATCATTAATACTATTCTGGAAATGATTTCCTTATAACTACATGGCAACTCATTTTCAAACAAGTTCATTTTTAACTCAGGTACCAAACATCGGCAAAAACGTCTAATATGAACTAACATTATTAAACAATTATTATAACATTATAATATGTGATATGAACCGAATAATAATATTTATAGGAGGTCCTTAGGCAATTATAAATTGACCAATGTTTATTATTCAGGAATATAAAGAAACGAACAAGACAAGTCGGACTTGAGGTAAGGGATCCTACCCATCTCTTTCTTTTTATGTACACTCTTTTATGTCATTCTGTTTAAGATCATCTTTATTATGATTTGGATGTTCTTTTATATTACTCTTACTGTAATTTTTTATGTTCATATGATGAGAGACCTTATATTCTCTCATCAATCCATTTTGTATGTTTTGAGTGGCGCCGTTAGGCTGCTGAATTTTCGTAAGAGATCCAACCTCTCTCTTTCTTTTTAAGTACTCTCCTTTATGTCACTTATTTTAAGCTCCTATTTTTTATGTTGGGGATGTTATTTTATATTCTTCTTGCTGTAAATTTTATTTTAATATGATGAGAGACCCTATTTGATATCATCAATCCATTTTTGTAAGTTTTAAGTGGCGCCGTTAGGCTGTGACTTTTCGTAAGGGATTTTTCATCTCACTTTTATTCCCATGAGATTTATGCTACATTTGCCACCATTTACTTTTAGTGGTATATGTACTGCCCATTATTCTACTATCTGTGTAATATAATTTAATTTATGAGTATTTACATCAATGTTGTATTGTCCTTCTTTCATGGGGTGTATGTTTCGAAAGATACCTAAGTCGGTAAGGGAACCTTTCACCCTCCACTTTTTAAAAGACTTCTTTTGTTGGGTATTTTAATTTACATATTGTTATGTTGGGATATTTTCTTATAAATCCTTATTGATGTAAATTTTATTTCCAAGTGATGTGATACCATTTTAATATTTCATCAACTCATTTTCTGAATTTTGAAGTGACGCTGTTAGGCTATCAAATATTTGCAAGGGAACTTCTTAACCCAATTTTGATTCTTTGGGATACACTTGTACTCCATGAATATGTTGTTCTATGAATATGTGTGAATGACGTCAGATTTTTTTACACTTAACATCCACTTATATTTGATGTATTTGTTTTTCACACATAATTATGTAATTGATTTATCCTTAATCCGAGGATACCGTCTTTGTCAGTGAATTCGTCTCAATCTCCTTTCATTGAGGAATATTTTGTTCTAATACAAGGCTTTATTTTATATGGTGTATAAACCCCTTTGAATTTTAATTTTATACAAAAGGAATCTTTTTCTACGAAGCGTTTTACAAAATGACAAAAAGGAATGTTTCTTTTAACATACACGGTGACAACAACCTTTTCCACCGCCGCGAGTATTATTTGGTCTTTGGCTTCCTCAACAAGCCGTGATGTTTTTTAAAATGAAATAAACACCATATACTATTTTATGTATTTTTTTATTGAAAATGGTTTTTATAATGGTTTTTTTATGTCAATATATTTAATTGATATATTGTTTTTGAAATGTGGAAATGTTTTCTTTCCATTATTTTTTTATATCTTATGATTTTATAATGGTACTTGGACATTTGACGTGTGGTTACGTGATAAACCATATGATGGGTGGTGCCGTGAATACCAGGACGGGCGGTTACATTAAAACCTCCAATCCATTAAGTGATATGTGTAGAAGTCAACCGTATGGTTATTCCATTTAAGTATGTTTTTGTCCCAGGTTACCTTTATATGTTATGTGTACTTTATATGGGTTTTATGGTAATTTTTTGGTTAAAAAAGGGTAAGTAATGATCTCTTATTCGATGAAGAGTATTTTCTGCTTCATAAAGGAGAAAATTATTACTTTGATTATGTATTCATGGTTTAATTTTTATTTTGAAAAACTAACAGTTATACTTCTTTAGGTATCCCTTACTGAGCCTTTTATTCTCACCCCATGTTTTTTTTGAAATGTTTTTCACAGAACATAATGTGGAATAGGGCCAAGGATGGGATCAAGTAAAAGTCATGCTTTCTTACACATGGAACTAGAAATGACTTTTTTTGGAGTTTATATTTTGAAAAAAAAATGAAACTTTGTAGAAGTGTCTACTCTGTAATCTTTTGAGATGTAATAGTTATGGTCTAATTCTCTAAAACTCTAAACCTGAAAAGATCTTCTATGTGAATTATTCATTTAATTCAATATTAAGTACTGTTTAAGGCAGGGGCCTTATAGTTGGTATCAAAGTTAGGTTTAGACAATATTAGGGATTAGGAGTTTTTGTTACACACACGGTTAGTCCCTATATCTATTATTTCAGTTAAATCCTTCTTCTATAACATTTTTCAGGTCAAGTAAAGTCAGTTACGAATGGAAGGAGGAGGATCTCAAACGGCATTCCAATCACTTCCTGATGACATGCTTGCAATAATTATTGCAAAGTCATGTTCGGATGATTGTGAATCTTTTTCTAGAATACAACTCACTTGCAAGGAGTTGTTTGAGATAAAAAAACACCTCCACTATACCTCGTTATCATCGTGGATCATGGGTTGTATTTAGACAAATACAATTTTCACAATATTCACATATTTTCAAGAATGGTAAATATTATCAAGGTATTTTCAAATATTTTACCATATCACAAGAATTTGAAGCATATTAAAATTTTAAAAATGGTGCTGAGGAAGGGGACCCTTGAGCAACCTATTTATATTTTCTTTTAAAATATAGTCTCTCAGCACATACTTATGGTATTTTAAAATTACTGATAATAGAAAGTTTCAACTCAAATTCTATTCGACTATTTTATAGAAATCATGTTTTATCAGATGTTTTGGAATTATATTTCATACATGATTATTTTCCAAAACTGTTTTTTATGAACACCCATATGACCCATGTTGTACAAGGTGTATTTGTATGGAGGAAGAAAATTATTTTGAAGGATCTCTAAATCTTTGTTGTAATGCATGGGACTTCTAACTATGTGAACAAGATCACGATGAAACCGAGTAGACGCCATGATCAAGGTAAGCTGTTATTCATTTTGGGAATCGTTTTATTTTATCTTATGATGGTGAAATAATACTTCAAGAATTAATATGTTGATATCGTAATGAATTTTGATGAAAATGAGAGGTATAATGAAACTATTGAGGTTAAAACATGTTAGGGTTATTTTTGGATTTTTATAAAAAGGACAACACGCAGACCGTGTGACAACCCGTCGTGTCGTACAAAGCTACGGGAATCGAACCCACCACCAAAGTGCGACTGGTATTTATCACCTACCACTGGACTACGTGAAGTCCCTGGTTAGTATGAGTTATTCTTTTTAATTAAATGCTTTTATTAATTAAGATTAAGTTGATTTTGAGTTATCTATGGAAACTATTAACCTATCATGGAGGATATGTGATTAGGTTAATTACTTTTCAATATGAGACTTTTAGAGAAACTGATGTTATTTGGAGATAAGTGTTAATTTGTACCTTGGAAGACTATGTGACTAAATCCTTCAAATATTTGGGTTTCAATCATAGTTTTGTTTACTTTGAAGGATTTTATGGACAAATTGTTTATCGAATGGCCCTCGTTGAACTTTGGGTTTTGTTGGACAAATTTTGGATATTAAGAATAGATTTTCTTTTTATAAAGGGTTATACTTTTCTAGATTATATGATCTTGTTCTAACCATTTTGGTTTTGGTAAGGGTCTAAAGACATGGGAAATATATAGTTCTCTTTTGTGGATTATGTGATTCTCTAGAAGTTGATTATAGTAATCTTAATGTGAACAAGTCTTCCTAAATACTCATCATTTGGGGGAAGTATGAGTTTGTGTAAGAAATATAGTAATAGTTGAAAGTCAACATGACAAGTAAGTATGTTTCCTTAAGATCAAAAATAAATTCCTCAATTAAAAGTAACTTAAAACAAAAATTTTGTCTATTAAATTTTTCTACTGGGGAATCGAATACCGTTTAACCCACCACAAGTTTGTGATTTTCTTGTGGATAAATTTCTCCTAAACATGTTTTCTATCACTCTCCCTCAAAACATGACCCTTTGCTTTTTATTCCATATCCATGTTTTCCTAAATGGAATCCAAGTATGGGTTAACTCGGGTGACCTCTGTACTTCTATTTCTTTCTTTTAAAGTTATTGTTTTACCGACTCTTGTTCCGATGCGGGACGTTCAATGATGTTTCTGAACCCAATTTTAAAATTGCAAGGATGCAATTCCCAAAAGGAGGAAAGGATGTAACACCCCAGGTAAATAAAGAATATGACATTTTTATATTTATTCCTATTTGTGAATAAAATTTTAATATTAATTTAAAGTGAATTCTATGCTCGATGGCTTACCCAATATGCAACAATGAGTTCATTTGAAATTCTACGTTGCACTCTAATAATAAAATAATTTTATTTTAAATGGTAGTTAACACCTAGATGTTGTAATGATGGGAATGAATAGAAATAACTACAAAATAATTATATATGTTTGTAAAATATTTTTACTTTTTAAAATAAATGTTAGAGGATTAAAAATGAGAATGAATCCACTGTTAAGTGTAAACATTCTAATATTCTTTAAAAGGTCAATTAACCGCCTTTTGTTGGCGAACCTCTTTTAAATCCACTTTTTGACAATTTTATTTTTTATATTTGAAAAAATAAAATTCTTCTTTAGAATCAGGACATCAAAATTTACTTTGTGTAAATTTTTGGTATTTTTCTGATAAAGTTAATTTTTTAATAAATAATGAAAATGTTTTATTTTAATTCAAAACCTATTTTTAATCTAATTTATTTATTTTATTAGATTATCTTTTGAATTGGATTTAAAGTTAAATTAGAATATATTTATACCATTTAATCCAATATTTGTCATTGGAATTAATTTCACTTTTAAATTGGACTTAAACTAGTGTCAATCTTTTAATATATATTATTTCTTAAAAACACACTATTTGTTTTGACAGCAGGAATTAATTATTAATTTAATTAATGCAACTTATATGTTTTTAATGTTTTAAAATAGACATCATTTTTGAATTTGGAATATCAAATATAGCTTATGGTGAATTTTTGGTATTTTTCGGAAAAACATCATTTTTTGATGAATAGTGAAACCACTAAGTGGTAGTTTAAAATACTAATTTTTCATTTAAATGAATCTTTACCACTTCTGTGATTTGAATTTCAAAAAATCTGACATACATGATTTTCATTATGATGTAAAATGTTGTTCAATGGGATTAAAATAATTTTTTGGTAAATAGTAACTTTTATGTTTTTAATCGCGATTAGAGGTAATTAGTGTAATTTAAGGTAAAAATAATATTTTAGAAATATTAAATGACCTTGAAACATGTCCTACCCTTATTTGATGAGTCATGTCCGGCCAAGACAATTCATGGTTCAACTTGGGGACCCCATGGAGCCACATTGGTAGGAAAATGACATTAATAACTATTTGTTTAAAATTAAAATTAAAATGTCACAAACATGTGTTGTTTTACTAAACAAAATTTACATGAGGTTATAAAAGTTATATTTTTGACTTCATTAGAAATATAAAAATATTTCCTACATCATGATATTTTTTCTATAATTTTTATACATTAAATAAATTATTTTATTTATGACACCATGATGATGTAGTGATTACCTCATTATTTAACGATTTAAATATAATGAAAAGTTAATGTAAAATCTAAGACCTACACTTGTCAAAAACCTATTGGATGTGTAGATTTAGAACTATTATCACCTTATCCTCTGAATATATAATTGTGTGACCTTTATAATCCGAAAAGCAGTTTATAAAAATGTTACTTTTCAAGACTTTCCAAGAGTGGCCCTCCTCTCCCCTTATAAAAGTCCCCCACCTCTACCACCTTACCCACACCTCTCAAGACTTTGGCTTGGACAAACCTTGCCCATTTAGTCTCTACACATCCCTTTATTACTATTAGAAGCCTCACTTTTGGTAGATGTCTTTCCAAGGAAGCCTTTGAGCTCAAATCAAAAAGAGTTACCCGATTTAAAGGTAAAGTCTTCCCTAATGTTCTTTTGTCTTATTTTGCTTCTCCAACCCCTAAACATTTTTTATTATTTTCTTTTGTAACAAAACCAGTATATTCAATATACTTTTATGTTGTTATAAGAAGGATGCGAGCTACACTTACACACACACCCATCTAATGGTTAAAGAACATACTGTTTCTGTGGATGGCGAATTACTACCTCATGAAACGATGATTGTTCAATATTCTTTTAACACATTTAAGGTGTCCATTATGATGACACTGTATTTTATATATGATATATATGGTATTTATTTTTACTATATGATTCTGTATTTTATATTAAAAACATACCTTTATTCTTTTCATGTTGTGCAAATGCGATAATATCATATGAGGAAGTGTGGACTACCTCCCGCTCAAGTGATGTGACTCGTTTATGCAATACATGGAAAGTATAAATAATGAAATTAATTAACATATATGACCTATATAACATATATATAATACTGGAATAATAATATATATATATATATATATCTCATTTATTTTTAATTCCATTAATATGACAAAAAATGGAAGTAGCGTTCATGCGTACGTACGGCCTACCCTCTCCATGAATGGTGCTTTTCATTTTTTTTTCTCCAAATGTTATGGAATAGTAAATAATAAATATTTATTGGATATATATTATATTTTAATCATTAATACTATTCTGGAAATGATTTACTTATAACTACATGGGAACTCATTTTCAAACAAGTTCATTTTTGACTCATGTACCAAACATCGGCAAAAACGTCTGATATGAACTAACATTATTAAACAATTATTATAACATTGTAATATGTGATATGAACTGAAAAATAATATTTAAAGGAGGTCCTTAGGAAATTATAAATTTACCAACGTTTATTATTCAGGAATATAAATAAACGAACAAGACAAGTTGGACTTGAGGTAAGGGATCCTACCCCTCTCTTTCTTTTTAAGTACACTCTTTTATGTCATTACTTTTAAGCTCGTCTTTCTTATTATTGGGATGTTATTTTATATTACTCTTACTATAAGTTTTTATGTTCATATGATGGGAGACCATATTTTCTCTCATCAATCCATTTTGGATGTTTTGAGTGGCACCGTTAGGCTGCCGGATTTTTGAAATAGATCCAACCTCTCTCTTTCATTTTAAGTACTCTCCTTTAGGTCACTTATTTTACGCTCCTATTTGTTTTGTTGGGGGATGTTCTTTTATATTAATATTGATTTAAATTTTATTTTAATATGATGAGAGACCCTATTTGATCTCATCAATCCATTTTTGGAAGTTTTAAGTGGCGTCGTTAGGCTGCCGAGTTTTCTTAAGGGATTTTTCATCTCACTTTTATTCCCATGAAATTTATGCTACATTTTCCACGATTTCCTTTTAGTGGTATATTTACATCCCATTATTCTACTATTTGTGTAATATACTTTCGTTTATGAGTTTTTACATTAATGTTGTATTGTCCTTCTTTCATGGGGTGTATGTTTCGAAAGATACCCAAGTCGGTAAGGGAACCTTTCACCCTCCTCTTTTTAAAAGACTTATTTTGTTGGGTCTTTTAATTTACATATTGTTATGTTGGGATATATTCTACTATATCCTTATTGATGTAAATTTTATGTCCAAGTGATGATATACCCTTTTTATCTCTCATCAACTCATTTTCTGAATTTTGAAGAGATGCTGTTAGGCTGTCAAATTTTTCCAAGGGAACTTCTTAACCAAATTTTGATTCTTTGGGATAAACTTTTACTCCTTGAATATGTCATTCCATGAATATGTGTGAATGAACTCGGATTTTTTACACTTAATATCTACTTATATTTGGTATATTCATTTGTTACACATAATTATGTAATTGATTTATCCTTAATCCGAGGATACCATCTTTGTAAGGGACTACGTCTCAATCTCCTTTCATTGAGGCATATTTTGTTCTAATATAAGGCTTTCTTATCTACGGTGTATAAACCCCTTTAACTTTTAATTTTATACAAAAGGAATCTTTTTCTATGAAGTGTTTTACAAAATGACAAAAAGGAATGTTTCTTTTAACGTACGTAGTGACAATGACCTTTTCCGCCGCCGCGAGTATTATTTGGTCTTTGGCTTCCTCAAAAAGCTGTGATGTTTTTTAAAATGAAATAAATACCATATACTCTTTTATGTATTTTTGTATTGAAAATTTTTTTATAATGGTTTTGTTATGTCAATATATTTAAGTGATATATTGTGTTTGAAATGTGGAAATGTTTTCATTCCATTATTTTTGTTTTATGTCTTATGATTTTATAATGTTACTTGGACATTTGACAGGTGGTTACATGATAAACAATATGACAGGTGGTGCCATGAATACCAGGACAGTTGGTTACGTTATAACCTCAAATGCATTGGGTATGGAAGTTGGTCGTATGGCTATTCCATTAATTGATATGTGTGGAAGTCGACCGTATGGTTATTCCATTTAAGTATGTCTATGTCCCAAGTTACCTTTATATGTTATGTGTACTTTATATTGGTTGTATGGCAATCTTTTAGTTAAAAAAGGGTAAGTAATGATATTTTATTCAATGAAGAGTATTTTATGCTTCATAAAGGTGAAAAGTATTACTTTGGTTATGTATTCATGGTTTACTTGTTGTTTTGAAAAACTAACAGTTATCCTTCTTTGTGTATCCCTTACTGAGCTTTTTATGCTCACCCCATGTTTTTTTTGAAATGTTTTTCACAAGACATAATGTAGAAATGGGTTAAGGATGGGATCAAGGAAAATTCATGCTTTCTTAAACATGGAACTAGAAAAGACTTTTTTTGGAGTTCATGTTTTCAAAAAAAAGGAGTCTTTGTAGAAGTGTATACTGTGTAATATTTTGAGATGTAATAGTTATGGTCTAATTCCCTAAAATTCTAAACCTGAAAAGATCCTCTATGTGAATTATTCATTTAATTCAATATTAAGTAATGTTTAAGGCATGGTCCTTATACAATGACACAGGTGTTTAAGTGGATTTTCGAAGATTGGTTTTGGTATTTTTAAACCATGGACAAGGTGTGGAACCCCTGGGGTCTGGCTCACATGTGTCATAGTGAAATTAATATTTTTCCCAATTTATCTATTTTGGAAAAATGAATAGTAAACGTTTTGTGTTGTACTGAGAGGAACACATTGAAGAAATCCATAAAATTTGTTTCAGTAAAAAGGTGTGGGCCCATGGGACATCATAAAAGCTTATTGTGGTGACATAAAAGCTAACATCAGTCCCTTGTTAGGTTGAGTGACACCTCTTTTCTATACCTTGTTCTATCTATTACTCTCATCTTCAGTGCATGGCTAGATTATCCCTTAAGCCTTTGGGGAATGTTATTGAGTATTTTTTTCTTATCCCCTACATGGGATTTTCCTACAGTGGGTGTACCCTTGTAGATGATAGACATGATGATCATGATTTCAATGAAGCATATGGATATGGGGTTCTTTGACCACATAAGGTGGTCATAGCATGGGATATAGGAGCGAGTCTCTATCAGCTATATTAAATTTCCACCTATTTCTTAAGTTGTGGAACTTTTATAGTGGATTTTTGGTTTTCCCATTTCACTTTTAGCTTTTCTTTTTGAGACATTTACTGTTTAGAGGTTGATACATATGTTTGGTTTACCTATATTTACGTTGTATCTTATATTATTTTTTCCTCTACATGGTTTCGTTGAGTTGGTAATGTGTGTGTGTAATGTTTATTAGTCAAAGGCATCCCCGAGTCTGTTGTGCCTTCAGTGCTTATTTCTACCCCCTAGAATATGGATGCAGGTTTGGGATTTTACAGCTCAAGATCACCATTGGTATGGTCATGTCAATGTATTATCACAGGTGGATTGATCCATGGGATGTTTTTTTAGATGTTTCTTTAAAAGGGCTGGGTTGGGTTTAGGGAAACATTTTCAAACTGTCACAAGAGCGGCTCTAAGGCCTGGGAGTCCAGTGATGATACAGGAATCAACTTAAACATTCACTAGGACAATTATTACTTGCTTGATGACTTGGAACCCTCACATAGTTGCTTTAGGAAAAATGGTACTTGCATCATAATAGATTGATTCTTTGATTGTCTTTCTTTTTTCGTGTCCCAGACATTGTTTATATATAAATATATGATCATATAACCATGGTATTACTTGATAACATTCAATTTGACTCCACAATTATATATAACTTGGATACAGACTCTAGTTCGTAATAACGACCCTGTGAGAAATGATGCCTTAGTTCAGGACCCATTATGTGATCCTCTTCATCTAGGTGGGTAGGAAGTAGCACCTCCACCTATTGAGAAAAAGACAGCACCAACAGATTTGGCTAAGGATGTGTGCAGAATAAGTGTACTCCATGAGATTGAGAACTAGAGACCTATGAAGTTCCATGGTGATCCAAACTCTTAGGCGTCATAGGTTTGGCTAGAGTTGGTGGTCCGGATCTTCAGGCTTGTACGGACACTGGTAGGCCAGATTTTGGCTTTGGTTTCCAGCCCTTCACACAGAGTAGATGGGCATTTCTGGGTCCTGATTACTCAAATACACAATTAGTTGGCACTCTCATGGGAAGACATATAGTTTTTTTATGAGGAGTTCTCCCCCTCCTTCTTGTGCTCTGTTCGACTTCTTGAGCTTCTTCATCTTCAGTCGGGAGGGTTGACAATGACTGAGTATGCGACTAAGTTCATAGACCTTTTACACTACTCTACAGACCTGATCCATGATAGCTACTTACTAGAACAAAATTTTGAGCAATAACTTCACAAAGAGATCTGATCTATCATAGTACCCATGTGTATCCCCACCTATTCTGGTGTGAAAGAGGAGTCATTGTTTAAAGAGAACATTATTTTAAGAAGATTCCATACAACTGGTTGTGGGAGTGATTGAAACAGAGCTGAGGCATCATTTGTAGATTTCAGTTATCAAAAAATAATATCATGATGTCATAGATCTTCTCATTATCAGTCTAAGGAATCATGTCAGCCAAGAGAGGACTAATGTTATTCATGTGATGGGTGAGGTCACATGGCACGAGACTGCGGGACCATACATGTTGAGAACACTAGGAAGATATTAAGTGGGCCACCATGGTAGAGACATCATCTTAATCATGGTGGTCCCTAGAGACATGGTTCTAGCAGATGATAAAGAGATGTTGGAAGTGGGGGACCAAATTGTGAGGTCCTTCAACCACCACCAAGCGGCCCACATCTGGCTCAAGAAGCTAATAGCTAGGTCCCCAGACAACGGCAAGCATTTTATGTCTATGATCCTTCATAGCCTGAGATGATAAGAGATATTCCTTGTGTATTTTATACTTTCTTAGTAGATATTATTAGAATCTATGTGGAGTTCTCTTTTCCCCCTGCTCCTTGCTATAGATTTACCGGGCTGATGTGGTGCATCGGTTTAACCCTATGTCGGTGTTGTTCGATGTAGCTATGAATGCATTGGTAAGAGGGGTACTACCCCCATAGAGACACATTTTTGTGAGAAAAACTTCTAGGGTGATTTAGTGCTACCCAAATAGGATAGTATCAACCTGTGGTGGATGGATCCCTCTAACTTGTGTGTTCAATGTGGTATTTTGTAGTACTGTGTCAGAACATGTCCCGACTCTGCTAGTGGGGATATTCTCGCTTGACGTATTTTATTTTCAGAAAATAAATTGTGGGTATAGTGGAGTGTGTATTTTGTGGATAAATATTTTACAAGGGAATTTGAAACACATGGGGTATGCCACATGATTTCTTTGTCAATCCTCTTGTCGTTGGATGTTTTTACATTCTAATACTATTCATTGTTACCTGGTGTGATCAATGTCAATCTTGATACTACAATATCATGTATAGGTCGAGGTAATTGATACCCCATGAATATAATATGGTAGCTCACTATATGGATATTCTAAAAAATTGATTGCCTGGAGAATTTTATAACACTAACTTCTAGGAGGCAACATTTTCGTTTTCAAATACCACCAATGTCTCAGGTACGTCTCCACCAAGAGTGACCTGAACCTGTGGTGGTGATGGTTGTTGATTATCCAGCAGGACTTTGATTTTGAGACATTCTATGCTCTTGGAGTAGTAAACGTTGTAGTAGATTCCCTTAGTAGAAAGTTCTAGGCTCACCTTGTGTAAGGATTTTTGGGGTAGCTGGCCTCCCAGTAGGTGACCCAGGTGGAGTAGGAGGATGCGGTTTCTTTTCAGTCAATGGTGTTGACTCATTAGCTTTTTGAATATGTAAGAGAGTACTGGTTATGAAACATTGACTGTGAAATCATGTTTGAAAATATATCCTTTGGTGTTTCACCATATGGATATTATAAACAATGGAATCATAATACCATGTTCTAGGGGAATTTAGTGATTCTAGTTGTGGCATGGGACATAGAGATGGTGAGGTTTCCTACTTCATTTCCCTAAATCTAGTAACTAGAGTGTGTGCACGACATCTTCCATGTGTCATAGTTGAGAATGTACATGTATTTTCTTATTAACATCATCTAATAGAGTAGGCCATATAAGGATGGACCACCCCTTTGGTTCATGTGATGTACTAGCACAGAAATGTGTTGGTTTTTCATAAGTGGAAGATCCATGTGTGAGCTCAGTACACCATGTTGTTTTCCTTAGTATTTATTTTTGTGGATGAAAAGCATGAAAGATAGAATGATTTAGAGACTGGGTTTTTATCTTATAAGACATTGGAATATTCATACATATATTTCCATAGTTTGGCACTGAGACAGTGTGCAATTCAGAGGACCAATGTCCTCTTAATAAATTAAACGACAATATTAATTGTTTTTATACTATTCACATACTAGAAACATGATATCACCTAAATGGATGCTCATATCTGAAATCTTATGCAACATTTGAGTCAAGAAGGTGGATTTTACCCAAGGCAAGGTATTAATTTTATATGTGTGGGACTTTTAGGATCAAAGCAACCCAGTGGAAAAATCATAAAGAAAACAATTTAATTTCATTATTTTATCCCATAGTATGAATTTAATATCATTAAAATGTGGAATAAAATGGGTAATATGAGACCTCCACTTAGTTTGAAATGGGTATTTTTTCCTAATCATGACATAAAATAAGAGGGTGCAGCAGATTTAGATTCACTATAGATCGGTATCCCTATAAATAGAGGTTTAAGGTGACAGATTAGGTATATAACTTAATTCCACTCTCTCTATCTACAAACATATCTATATTTCTTCCTCTAATATATTCTTAATCATTCTTCATCAAATCGATGATTGATCGTCACTGAATCCATGGAAAATCAATGTTGGAGTTTGAAGATCGCATTGAAAATGGTAAACAAATAGATTGAGGTAAGATATATTCTACTTTTGAGTTATGATTCAATATTTTAATTGAAAATCCTTCTTTTATTCTTTGTTTCATAGTTTTAAATATCACAGTTCATTAATTCACTAAAACATTCATCATTCCTCACTGAAAATTATATTTTTGTGTTCTTCACCAATTATTTTGGTTTATCGACATTTAATTTTGGACCCATCAATTCTTTGATAGTTCTCAAAACGAAGGCCATGGCACTGAAGATATCATCTTGTGATTTCTGTAACTGGGTCCGAAATAATTCTTGGATGCCCGGTGAGGTCGTAGTGGCCCTTAGAAGGGGCCATAGAATCAAAACCACCAGCGGTGGTCCATGCCGGTGGCGGGCTGTGAGTGTCAGCAATTGGATGTGAGAGCAGGACACTGATACGGATGGGAATGCGGCAGTGACAGGGATGGCAAAAAGGTAGCAGGTTGCAGCTGGGCTCAGGTGGACCAGTGAGTAGTGTGGCTGGGGGGTGTCCAACATGGTCGATACGATGAACTGGATATGAAAGGTAGTGATGGAACATGTCAGATTGGAAACTAATCATGTGGAGTTGGAAGACGGTGGAACAACAACACGATCAGTTTGAGGACCTGAGGGCCAATAGAATCACGCATTACATGGGTTATGTGTTGATGAGGGGACAAAGGGAGGACTAGACACTCGACCAGTCGGTGTCAATTGGCGGGCCACGGGGCACACGGACGGGTCATGTAAGAATTGGACAATCCCTTTGATGGTTCATGGGATGGCGATCCAAATGGGGACAGCTAGGGTGGGGTGGCCCATGAGGTGGGGGTCTGCCCATTTTTGACCGAACCACCCCTATTTGGGACAAAACACTTTAAATGACCATATATTTTGGTACAGGTCTCTGATTCGCATGATGTCTAAAAAAATGTGATAATTGAGTTGAGCCATACAATTTGAGGAGGTTTTGGGAATTTTAAATTTCATGCTTGAATGTAGGTGGAGAAAAACACTCACTTTATCAATAATAATCTTTTAATTATTATTCACGGTTCCTCTAGTCCAAAATATCACCTTCATCCAAAGTCTGATTGACACACTATTAGAGGCTTCGTGACTGAAGTGTTTAGGAAGACATTTCTAGACTAATTTTTGTTTTCGTAAACAATAGACAGGGTTCCGGAATTATGGAGGAATGTTCGCATGTGCTGTAGTGAAATGCCTCTTTTTCACTAATTATCCAATTTGGACAAATGAGTAGTCCGTTTAGTGTTTTTTTCCAAGAGGATAAAAATGACTCAATTTGTATAATATTTTCGGGACAGAGGCATGGGCCCCATCAGAAGTCATTTATGCACAGTGGGACGACTTATGACTTTTCCATCAAATGTTCATTTGGGGTGAATAAATAGTCAATATTGGAGTTTTTCCACACGGATTGCAAGGCTGTGATTCGATTGAATGTATGCATAATTATTCAAGATCTCATTAAAAAATCAACGATTAAAAGAATATTGGTGGAAGATCATTTCGACACGTATGATGATAAGCCGCATCTTGGGTCAACATCGACTCATGTGAGAGTGGAGAAGTTGTACGATGAGATGCGGTCAAATGTCATTATGTTATTTGAGGAGGTGTGTCAGTGTAATTACACATTTGACCTTCTAGAATAATGACCCGAACTATGCACTCGTAATCCTTTTGACTATGTGTGTCATGTACTTTGGGAGTAAGCTGGTATGCCTAGGGGTACTTCTTCATGTTTTAGTACCTGATAATGGTTAGTCACACGACCATACAATGAGTTAGGGGAACATAATGTGTGGGATCCACATGCACCATGTAGCACATTAAGAATTCTTCTATCTCCTACATATCTTCATTTTGGAATATGATTTTGGCATGAATGTATACTACCCCGAGTGTCATTTTGTGTAGAAAAAGATTATGAGCTCGGTAGAGGTTTACGAGTTATGATGAGAGATGTTATGGGTCGGCACCTGAGGAAATAAATAGTGTTATTCTAAAATTTATCATCTAGAATGGATTGCTAGTGATCTTAAGTGTTATTATGAGAGGTAAAATCCAACCGGGATGGCCAGTGTTCCTCAGCATGATTTCAGAGTGGTGCCATCCAGTGTAGAATACTAGAGCAGTTCTGGTGTTACCTCTAGCAGGGCTAGGAAGTGGTCCCCATTGACAGTTCTGGGGTTACTTATAGCTGGGATGGGAAGTGGTCCACGATGGATGTTCTGGGCTTCTCCCTATTAGGGATGGGCAATGGGACCCGTTGATGACACTTGTTGGTCATTACCATCAAGGTGGGATGGGAAGTGTGTCCCCCATCAACATACAGGTGATGATCCCCTCTTACATACTTGGTACTGGAAAAATAATGATGAGTGGAATCCTTTAGCCAAGTTGGGCATGGATCCTCAACCTTGTGACATGACCTATCGATTTTTCACTAGTGAAGAGGCATTCTTTGAAGTTAATTTGGACTATCATGAATGATTGAATCTTTTCCCACCAAGACATTTCCATGTGACACAACCTAAAATTATGAGGTCGAGACAGTACTGCCCGAAGAAGAAAATATCAAGGTGTAGTGATTAAGTCCCGTTGCCATGAAGTTCAGTGCAGAAATGTGGGATTCTAGGAATTGATGTTTACTTATGGAATGGTTGGTTACTCACTTTTCTAGGGATGATATTGTGATATAGAGATCCCCTTACTCTCTGATTTGGGTTTATTTGTTTGATCATTTATATATATTCAATTTCTAGTACCCACTTCAGGGGTTATTATTACTCTCTTTCTAGATAGGTGAAGATTATTGGGGTATTCCACTTGGTTTCTGTGTCTAAATTCTCATGGTTGGAAGAGTTTAATGTCCTAGTATTGGCTATGAAGACTCAATGAGAAGTTCATATTATTACTATTTTTAGCTCCTTGTTTTTTGGACGATCTTATATTACTCTTTTGTTAGGTTGAGATGCACTTATTTTATATTACTTCTTTTATCTACTACTCCCCACTTCAGTACTTATCTTCACTCTCAATTTAACATTAAGGGAATCCTATTATGTATCTTTATGATCACCCCTATATGAGATTTTCCCAATCCTCGTGTTCCCTTGTAGTTGAACGATAGGTTGATCATGACTTGAGAGGAGGAATAAGATATGTGAAACTTGGATCGCATATAGTAGACGTAGCATGGGAACCCCAAGCAGGGCTCTCTCACCTGGTTTACTTTTCCACCTATTATTGGATTTTTTCACTTTTCTGGTTGGCCGTGTTTTTTCCCATTCCCTTTTAGCATTACTTTTTTATACATGTACTATTTAGGGTTTGATTCATATTTTTTTACTTATATAAGTATTGTATCTTGTTTTATTTTTCCTCTACACTAGTGAATTGAGATGGATGTGTGTGTGTGTCAGCATGTCCTTGAGAAAAGGCCTTGCCAAGTTTTTGTGTCATTGGTTCTTACCGCCACTCCCTAGCATATGGAGCCGGGCTTGGGGTAGTTACGACTTGATCCCATCATGGGTTGGTCGATGACGTTTTTCATCTTTTAACAGTTAGTATCAATTTAATAGTATATATTTTATTTATTTTTCACCAATTAAATAATTTACTGATAATCAATATATAATTCTTTATGGTAATTATTAATTTATTAAATATTACAAATAAACTACCACGATAACGATAAAAATTATATTAAAAATGAGAATTTATAGTCTAACATTGCTTCTTAATAACCATATATTAAACATGATATAGTTATAAAAATTTGTCTAATAATTATTTATCTTTTTTTTAAATAAAATATATTAAATGTCATAATCTCACTCAGGTGACTTCCAATGGTTACCATTTGGACCCAAGGATGATTTATATCGATAATTACTCATCCTATTATATTTTGAAACATGGTAGGGAAATTTTATAACATATATTTACCATTAATTACTCTATTTACCGTTTTACCTTATTAAGATAAAATTACTCAAGTTACTATTCATAATGCTCAAAAATAAAAACACCTATTTACATAATTTGGACCCCTTATTCCAAATATGGAATCAAATTTTCAAAATTAAAAACATTGTAGTTTTTGTAATTTGTTTTAAATTAATCTCATTGTAAAAATGAGAAAACTTATTTTAAAAGTTAATATATATTAATTCAATGAAAAAAATTGATTTCAATTAAAATTTAGAATATTTTTATTATTCATCACAACTTCAAAAATATCATAAAAATATACAAAAATCATATAGAGTATATTTTTATATCTATATTACAAAGAAGAAGTTTATTTTTTCCAATATAATATAATAATGTGTTAAAATTTTTATTTCAAATAGGCCCTTTATCAAAAGGCAGAAAAACTGCGTTTTTTAAAAAATACATCTTCTATTCAAAAAATTGAATTTGTTCTTATATAATGCTTAGAAAACATATATGATTATTTTTCGCCATTATATTTTATATAATACGTATTTATTAATAAATCCAATAAATAGTGATTTTTTTCTTTTAAAATTTCACTTATTTTCAATTAGTTAGTTTTTTCGAAAAACATATCCCTTTTTAAAAAAAATATTTTATTCTTATTTAAAAATAATTTCTCACCAGAAAAGTTTATATATATACATTTTAAAGTATATTTTCATAATTCAGTTAATATTTTTAATACCCTCCATGATTATGATAATGTTATAAGGTAACATAATATTATTTAGTTGTTGGTATAAACTCTGTCTTATCTGAAAGGAACTCTATCAAAAGAACAAGAATTTGTGTGTAACAAAATTCAATCATAGTGTTGCATATATAGAATGATAAGCTTGTGTTATGTATAGTATAGGGTTATCTTGGGTCAGAGTACCACATGAGACAAAAATTGTTTTTAAAAACATAAATATATAAATAAAAGAAAAAAACTACCTCACAAAAATCCGAAGGTTTTACAAAAAAAAAATCTAAATAGAAATATATTTTTATATGAGGTAGTATGTGGTTCAAATTATATAAACTAGTAAAACTTTTAAATGTAGAAGTTGGTTTTAAACCATATTTCTGTTTTAGTACCCTAGTAATCCAAATTTTACTTTTACCATAATAACACATTTTTTACTCTTCAATGGATATCAGATTACAATAAATGTGAAAATTATATAATAAATCTACATGTTATGAAATTTAAGATTATATCATTTCAACGTTGTTCTACATAAGGTTTTTTAATATTATATGTATTTTAATGAAATATTATGTTCATAAAATATTATTAATTTTATTTTAGAGAATATTAATTTAATTTGAAATTAATGACCCCAAAAAAAGGTTGTAATTCAAATAAAATAATTTAACACATCCCTAATAAGATATATTCATCTATAAAATTCATGTAAAAATATAAGTTACTCAAATTATATCACTTTTAATATTTTCAATATTATTTTATCTTATATTTCTTTTAATTTAGTAAATATCGTGTCACTAGTGAAAATTCATTTAATATAATTATAAAATTAATGAAAAAAAGAAACAGATTACAAACATAATGATAATTTAATTATTCTCAATTTAACGATTATTATATGATCAACAAATTTATTATGTCCATGTGAACACATAAGATATAATAATAAGTGAGAGAGTGTTATTTTGTATTTTTTATTGCATTAAATTTTATATAGGTCATTTTTATAGACAAGTGTCCCTTAAATAGATAAATTTAGAGACTATGATGATCATTTTATTAGTCACTTTATCCAATAATAATTATTCTGAAAAATGGTGACCTTATTTTAGTTTTATCCTAGGTTAACTCAAATTACACTTCACCGATATGATAAATTATACCACAATTGCTATTTATAATGACATAAAATCAAAGGGCCATATTTACCATAATTAGAATTTATTATTTCAAATATAAAATCCATTTAACAAAATTTAATTTTTAAATATGTATAAATTTATTTAAAGATATGTTTACATAACGCAACAAAACCTTTTTTTAGAAAATGAAATTTTACGCATTAAATTGGATTTATTTGTATCACACTAATAAAATAATATTAAATAAATTTGAATTTTTCTTAATATATTATATATAAATATCATTATGTTCATTTAAAAATATTTAATACTCTTTTTTATTAGGATAAAAACACATTGTGTGAAAAAAATATTTCCTGAAAAAAAATATTTTATTTTAAAATTATTTCAAATATTATATCATATTAATTTAACACTAAATAATCCATTTAATAAATATATAAAACTATTTTTTATTAATTTTTTTATTTATATTTATTATAGAAAATCCAATGGCTTTGTTAAAATTGTCATATTAAATAATAATATTTTAATATTATATTATCGTTCATTTAAACTCAATGTTACATGTATCAAAAGTTATCAATGAAATTAAATTTTTTTCCAAAAAATATTTCAGGAAATATAAGGTTGATATAGTTTACACCCCAAAAAATTATTTATCCCATAAAATTTCATTACTATGATATAAGAAAATAATGATATATATATTTCATTACTTTGATGTCTTCCTATGTAGCTTCTTAAAGTTTCAGTTTCCTTAGAAAAAAACTATCAAGATGATTAGTAATTTTCTATAGCATATATATGGATGATACAATATTTATTCTTATATTTATTTATAGAAAAGATAATTATTCAAAGGCATGACCTTTGAGTTCAGTACATTTGAATAATTTTCTATGTATGTCCTTTGGAGAGACACATAGAATACGTCATGGAAATGTTATAGGTTTAGTGTAAAGACCCGCAAATTTCAAGGAAATTTTTTTCTTAATTTTCTTTGGAATTTTACAAGAGCGCAGCTTCAGACGGCACCTGATTCCGAGGCCCGGTGTGCCCGGAATCAATTTCCGAAGTTTGGCTCGGGTACGTTCAGTGAACGGACGAGCGGGTTTTTCTATCTTTTGAACCGGTGCCCGGAATCAAATTCTGAGGGCACCGATGAGATCGCAGCGCCGGTATTTGCTTAGAAATGCCTCTTCCGGAGTTGCGTTTGCTCAGACGTGGTTTTTAAATTTTGCGGCTTTAAGTCAGAAATAAAATAAAGTTTGTGCGACAACTTTATTCTATTTCACTTAAGCTGCTTGGAAGCCACTTGAAGCCACTTAAAGACGGCTTGAACTGAGTTGAACTGGATAGGATGCTATCCGGAAATATCCTACCCCCTTGGTAGGATATTTGTGAGGTGGGGCCCGCACGAGCCCCGCCGTTTCTTTCGCTAAGTAACGCACCCGCAAAAACCCGTCAAAGTAACTGAAAAGTCAACCGACGCGTTTTCTTTAATTCTTAACAGACCATTTAATTGGGCGGTTTATTTCGTGAATTAAATGGGCTGTTTCTTTCGTGAATTAAATGGGCTGTTTCGCTCGTTGAATTAATTCAACGAACTGATGGGTCGTTACTTACGCTTTTGCGTTTGTTGGCATGTTTATAAAATAAGACCAACCAAAAAAATCCTTTGAAAGGATTTGAGAGGATCTTTGTTTCTTCATCTCCCCGCGAAGAACGCGAAGAACGCGAAGAACGCGAAGAACGCGAAAAACGCCGGCGACCGGAATTCGACGACGCACACCGAGATCTGCGACGTCGACGAGCTCTACCCGCGACGTTCTTCGGCGACGCCTCTTCTTCCGCGGCCGATCCCCGTTCGACAACTAAGGTGAGAATCGGATCGTTTAAATTCTCCCTTTTTAAATTTCATGACAACGGATTTAATTAATTAAATCCGTTTGTTCTTGATCCGGAGATTGGCGACGCGACGCCGGGTACCGCGATGACGCGACGATCTCCTTCTTCCGCGACGAGCGATTCCGCGACGACCTCTCGTCCGACGACGACGACAAGGTAAGGGATGTTGGAATATATTATCTTATTTCCCCGTGTTTATTCTTTTAAAGTGAAGAACATGATCTCCGACAATTTTAATTTATTTAAAATTGTTGTTGATTATTCCTCCCGTGGTTTATGACTAACGCGGAGGGTGCGGGTCTAACGAACAAGACCCGGCAACCCTCCGCCGATCTCTTTTGTTGTGCGGATATGGCGGACGACGACGAACCGCGAGGCAGGGGCGATCTGTTGATCCCGCAGTGAAGATCGGCCCCCGGGAGGAGCATCGGCGCAGACGGGAGGCAAAACGGGCCACCGGAGCAACTCCGGCGGCCCGCGGAAGGCGGCGGCGGCGGGGGTCGCCGGCGCGGTGGCGCCGGCGACCGGAGGCGGCGGCGCCCGGCGCGCCGCCGGAGGAGTCCGTCGCGGCCGAGCCGCGGCGGCGGCGAACCGCCGGACCGCGTCCGCGGTCCGGCCACCCAGCACGCGGCCCGCGCGGGCCGCGTTTCTCCAAAGCCGCGGGTCAAACCCGCGGCGGCTCACTCGGCCGCTCGGCCGAAGCCGAGCCGGCCGGTGCGGTCGGCCGGGCCGCGCCCAGGCCAGACCGGACCCGGCCTAGCCGGGTCGGGCCGGTTCGGGCCGACCCGGTTCGGCCGACCCAGGGGGGGTTCGGGCCGGGTCGCCCCGGGCCCAGAACCCCCGTTTTCGGGCCTCTTCGGTCTTTTGCCCATATCTTGGGCCTGGGACCTCCGATTGACGAACCGTCAGCGGCTACGCGATCCTTGGATCGATACGGTCGTTTCGGTATATTATACTCAAGGTTTCGGAAGACTTTGGGTTCGGCCGGGTTGGTTCGTACACGAAACCAACCGGGCCCTCGGAGCGGAAACGCTCATAACTTGAGCTACGGACGTCCGATCGACGTACCGTCAGCTGTGGTAGTTTCCTCTAAGTGAGACGGAACTTTTGGCATACTCCGCCCGAGGATCGGATACAGGTGGAGTACGGTCGGGTTGGTTTTTCCCTAAAAACCAACCGGGCCCCTGGGACGAAAATGCCAATAACTCTCAGACCGGGCGTCCGATTGACGCGCCGTCTGTTGCGTTGAGATCCTGTTGTCGATACGGAACTTTTGGATACATCAACATAGGACTACGTGTCAGTTGATGTATCAGCCTCTCGGCTCGTGGAGCGGACCCTCCTAAACGAGCTCGCTATGTGTGGGAACCCTAGCGCTGGCTGTGACTTCGACGACAGAGCAGAATTCCTCCGTGGACTGCGACGACGGCAGAGCAGAGATCCTCCGTGGACTGCGACGACGGCAGAGCAGAGATCCTTCATGGACTGCGGCGACGACAGAGCAGAGATCCTCAGTGGACTGCGTTGACTACTGCACTCAGCGATCCTACGTGGATCAGTGCTACAGGTTCTGTGTGAGCCCGATCCTATGTGGGTCCTTACTACCGGTTCTGTGTGAGCCACTGCCTACAGGTTCTGTGTGAGCCCGATCCTATGTGGGTCTTTTGCGGGGGTTAGTACCTATCGATCCTTCGTGGGTCCGGCGACTTAGATGGATCAGTGATCATCTTTGACGTCATCTGAAAAAGTATACCTGGTTGAGCTGAATCGTATGTTACTCTCCTTTGTGGATTGTGTTGAACTATCCTATGTGGATTTTACTGTTTACTCTCCTTGTGGATTTGAGTCTTGCTTTCCTTTGTGGATTGAGTTGTTCTTGAGCTCGTGAGCAGAGCTGGAATTGGGGACTTAGGTATATGTATGGGCATATACCTAAGTCGAGTCAGATGTTACTTCGTGATTTCATCTTTCTTTTGTGCTATATCCTTTGTGGATTTCGGGAGACCTTCGGGGGTCTCGGGGTCCTTACTGAGTAGCTTATACTCACCCCTGCACGGGCTATGCCCGCACCTTGTTGTGTTGGATGCAGACGACGGACAACGCTGATCACGGTTGGGGCGTGGAGCAGGACGGCACCTGGAGGTGGACCACTGGGCGGGATGTGCTCGGAGCGGACGTGGGACCCGAGGAGCCTGGAGGCTATCTGCACCCACCCTTCAGGTGGGATTGCCAGTGGACGACACGAGGCCGCCGTCTTTTCTTCAGTTGTTGTAATTTACTTTTCAGTTGTACTTTACATTTGGGCTTGTATTTCCGGCACCCTTTACTTTTCTGCACTTTACTTTCCGATTGCTGACTCTTTGTGGTTGTTACTTATAAAGGCAATGCCTTCCCTGTTTACTGGGATTTTACGCCTTGGTGCTAGTCGCCAGCCCCTGGCCTATGGAAGGCGGGCTTGGGGTAGTCACGGCACGGGCCCCGAGGTCGGGTCGTGACAAATTGGTATCAGAGGCGGTCGGTTCTACCGCAGACTCTGATCGTCCTTTCTTTCTATATGAAGCAATAGTGTTTAGTGTATTGAGTGTGGTTATCAGTTCAGGGAGCCCAGTGTTGGTGCGGCGGCCGACGTATCCGTACACCAGGACCCTGACTCCTGATTTCCGACTTAATGCATTAAAACATTGATTGCGTGTGTGTTTCGAGTTGTCTTTGTGATTACTTGTGTCAGCTCACCGGGTATACTGATCTGCTTTATGAATGTCTCAAGTTTTCCTTGTGATTACTTGTGCCAGCTCACCAGGTATACTGTTCTGACTGTGGTGCTCTTTTTCTCCTTTTCAAGATAGCCCCGTGACGACAGCCAGCTAGGGTTCCGAGTGTAGGGCGCGACGGCAGCCCACCGAGCGACGAGGCCTCGGTGCAGGGCCCTTTGCCAGCAGTGGCACCGGCGGTAGCTTTACCCGCCGAGCCACCGATGCTGCCAGTACCAGACGCTGACGATGCACGTCGCCTCAGGGCACTGCATGAGTTTCAGAGCCAGCGACCGCCCAGGTTTCGCGGTGAGGCGGACCCCCAGGCCGCCGAGGACTGGCTAGAGGCGGTGGTACGGATCTTTAGGCTAGTGAGAACACCAGCGGATCTCATGGTGATTCTCGCAGCGAGCCTCCTGCAGGCAGCGGCAGGACGATGGTGGAGCCTGATGCTCCAGGTTCACGATGAGGCATCCTTGCTCTGGGCGGACTTCGAGAGCCTCTTCCGCTCTGAGTTCGTCCCGGCCACCCTCCGAGCGGCGCGCATCCAGGAGCTTCTCCAGCTGCGCCAGGGCAGCATGACGGTCACTCAGTATGCGGCGAGGTTCACTGACCTATCTCGCTACTCGACCGACATGGTACGTGACCCCTTCTTCCGGGCCCGGACCTTCGAGCAGGGCTTGTGACAGGATATTCGGGCGTCGCTGATCTCCCTCAGCATTCCGACCCAGGCGGGAGTGCTGGAGCGAGCCCTCCTGATCGAGAGCTTCCTGGAAGAGCCTTCTTCAGCAGCGAGACCTAGCGCAGGGTGGCAGGTAGCTGAGTCTTCGGCAGCAGGTAGCCGACGGATGACTCTCGGGTCCAGGCAGACCAGACCCCCACGCAGACGGCCTCAGGACACCGGCTCAGCAGTGCAGGGCACACAGCGGAGTGCCAGCCTTCCGAGAGGCAGGCTGTGCTACTCCTGCGGCGGGCAGGGTCACATGGCTCGTGACTGCCCGACCCGCCGATCAGAGGAGCAGCAGACGGTGGAGGAGCCACCCAGGCAGAGGCAGAGGGTCGACCGTGGCGGTCCGCAGGGAGGAGGCGGACGAGGCAGAGGAGCTGGCCGAGCAGCGGGTGGTGGGCGACACTTCCAGGCTCTACCCCCACCACCACCAGGAGGTCCACCTCGACCACATGGAGCTGGCGGGCAGGGACAGGCCCAGCTCCAGGCAGTGGAGGCCTACGACCCCGACTTGCCAGAGATGATTCGAGGTACGATCTGTGTCTATTCCACCCTTGCTGCAGTACTTATAGACACAGGAGCGAGTCACTCTTTCATAGCCTCTGCCCTTGTTCGGAGCTCGGAGATTCCGACTGAGCCGTTGGCTCGATCCTTACGGCTAGAGACTCCTACGGGAGCAGACTCGACGATTACGCACTGGTGCCGGCAGTGTGAGCTTACTCTAGGAGGCGAGAGCTTCGGCTGGGATCTCCTTGTAGCGACGTCGAGGCCTTACGACGTCATCTTGGGCATGGATTGGCTATCCACGGTTCATGCCCAGATTGACTGTTTTAGGCGCAAGGTGCGATGTGTTCGCACCGACGGGAGCAGGTTTACCTTCACCGGCGAGAAGGGAACCTTTGCAGCACAGGATGGACTTCCGCGGAGGAGAGCGCAACCCATCTCTCATCAGTTGGCTAGCCTCATCCTAGGAGCAGTGGACGTGCGGAGTCCAGCTTTTCCTGTAGTGGTGGACCAGTACGTGGACGTCTTTCCCGACAACGTTCCAGGGCTACCTCCTCGTAGAGAGGTAGACTTTTACATCGACTTGTACCCCGGGACAGCCCGGATATCTACTCCAGCATATCGGATGGCCCCCGCCGAGCTTCGGGAGCTGCGGGTACAGTTAGAGGACTTGCAGAGCAAGGGGTTTATCCGACCCAGTGTTTCACCCTGGGCTTCCCCGATTTTGTTCGCCAAGAAGGCGGACGGGAGCTTGCGACTATGTGTCGACTATCGTCTCCTGAACCAGGTGACAATAAGGAACAAGTATCCGCTGCCACAGATTGATGACCTCTTCGATCAGCTCAAGGGAGCGCGGTGGTTCTCGAAGATAGACCTCCGGTCAGGCTATCATCAGCTCAGAGTTCGAGACGAGGACGTGCAGAAGACGGCCTTCAGGTGTCGGTATGGCCATTATGAGTTCTTGGTTATGCCGTTCGGCGTAACCAATGCTCCAGCAGTGTTCATGAGCCTCATGAACAGGATCTTCCAGCCATACCTCGACCGATTTGTCGTGGTCTTCATTGACGACATTTTGGTATACTCGACGACTGAGGAGGAGCATGCCTACCACCTGCGAGTTGTGCTAGACATGCTCCGAGAGCACCAGCTTTATGGAAAGCTCTCAAAGTGACAGTTCTGGTTACGTGAGGTCCATTTCTTGGGGCACGTCATCTCTGAGGCGGGAGTTGCAGTGGACCCCGCGAAGATCGAGGCAGTGCTAGCTTGGGAGCCACCCAAGAGCGTGACAGAGGTGCGGAGCTTCTTGGGCCTAGCCGGATACTATCGAAGATTCGTGCCAGACTTCTCCAGAGTTGCGGCACCACTCTCAGCTTTGACAAAGAAGGGGAAACCCTTCGTGTGGTCAGACAGATGTCAGAAGAGCTTCCAGGAGCTGAGGCAGAGGTTGACCAGCGCACCTATCTTGAGGTTGCCTGAGGAGGGAGTTGGATACGTAGTTTACTGCGATGCATCAGGGACTGGACTCGGATGCGTCCTGATGCAGGAGCGGGCCGTGATCGCCTACGGATCACGTCAGTTGAGGCCTCATGAGCAGAACTACGCCACTCATGACCTGGAGTTAGCAGCAGTGGTCTTCGCTCTGAAGACTTGGCGGCACTATCTGATGGGCGAGCGCTTCACAGTCTTTTCTGACCACCAGAGTCTCAGGTATATCTTCTCTCAGAAGGACCTGAACCTGAGACAGCGGAGATGGCTTGAGTTCCTCCAGGACTATGACTTTGAGATAGTCTATACTCCTGGGAAGGGGAACGTGGTAGCCGATGCCCTCAGCAGGAGGACGGGCATTCAGCTACTTGAGGAGGCGACGGAGCAGCTAGCCTCCTTACAGATATCCTTCGTGGATAGAGACGGAGCAGCCTTTCTTCAGTCTCTCACAGTCTCTCCTCCACTTCTACAGCGGGTCAGAGAGGCTCAGCGTGAGGACGCTGACTGTGAGACCCGGCGTGCACTGATATCCTCAGGTCAGGCGCCTGATGGCTTCTCCCTTGGAGCAGAGCACGACATCCTTTTCAGAGGACGTACCTTCGTACCAGTCGCTTTGCAAGAGGAGGTGCTGAGAGAGTTTCACACTTCTCCCTTGGCGGTGCATCCCGGAGTGGCGAAGATGTACCAGGATCTCAGGCGACAGCACTGGTGGCCGGGCATGAAGAAAGCTGTGCCAGAGTTCGTTTCACGATGCCTCACCTGCCAGCAGGTGAAGGCAGAGCATCAGGTACCAGCAGGCTTGGTACAGCCCTTGGAGGTCCCGGAGTGGAAGTGGGATGGCATATCTATGGACTTCGTGACTGGACTTCCACGCACTTCCAGAGGTCACGACTCCATTTGGGTGATTGTCGACCGACTCACCAAGTCGGCACACTTCTTACCCATCAGAGAGCAGGGCTCAGTGGAGAGCTTGGGACGTCTTTATGTCCAGAAGATCGTACGGCTTCACGGTGTGCCATCGTCAATCGTCTCCGATCGAGATGCTCGTTTCACTTCCCGGCTTTGGAAGGGGTTGCAGGAGGCGTTCGGGACGCGGCTCCATCTGAGCACAGCCTTCCACCCTCAGACGGATGGTCAGACGGAGAGGACCATTCAGACACTCGATGACATGCTCCATGCATGTGTTCTCGACTTTGGTCGCAGCTGGGAGGACCACCTACCCTTGGTGGAGTTCGCGTACAACAACAGCTACCACTCCACCATCGGGATGGCACCATACGAGGCGTTGTACGGCAGACCCTGCAGATCACCGTTGTGCTGGACAGACCCTGGGGAGTCAGCACTCGTGGGACCAGAGATGGTCCGAGCCACGACAGAGAAGGTCCAGATCATCCAGGAGAGGATGAGGATAGCTCAGAGCCGGCAGAAGTCATATGCTGACAGGAGGCGGAGGCCACTAGAGTTCGAGGATGGCGACCACGTCTTTTTGCGTGTCTCACCTCGACGTGGTTTACGGAGATTTGGCCGAGGCGGCAAGTTGTCTCCACGCTTCATCGGGCCTTTCCAGGTCCTCAGCAGGATAGGAGAGGTGGCTTATCGCCTGGCTCTACCACCTCAATTGCACCGGGTGCACGACGTCTTCCACGTGTCTCAGCTGAGGAGATACGTGCACGACCCGACGCACATCATCGACTTTGGGGAGCTTGACGTGGACGAAGGGGCGACATTTGCGGAGGTCCCAGTGGAGATCGAGGATCGACAGGAGCGGGTCCTACGTGGGTGGTCGATTCCTCTTGTGCGCGTCAGATGGCAGCACGGGAACCTCCAGGAGAGCACTTGGGAGCGGGAGGCTCAGATGCGTTCTCAGTACCCCCATTTGTTCCCCTAGTTTTTGATGTAACTTTACGGGGACGTAAAGCCCTGAGGTGGGAGTAATGTAAAGACCCGAAAATTTCAAGGAAATTTTTTTCTTAATTTTCTTTGGAATTTTACAAGAGCGCAGCTTCAGACGGCACCTGATTCCGAGGCCCGGTGTGCCCGGAATCAATTTCCGAAGTTTGGCTCGGGTACGTTCAGTGAACGGACGAGCGGGTTTTTCTATCTTTTGAACCGGTGTCCGGAATCAAATTCTGAGGGCACCGATGAGATCGCAGCGCCGGTATTTGCTTAGAAACGCCTCTTCCGGAGTCGCGTTTGCTCAGACGTGGTTTTTAAATTTTGCGGCTTTAAGTCAGAAATAAAATAAAGTTTGTGCGACAACTTTATTCTATTTCACTTAAGCTGCTTGGAAGCCACTTGAAGCCACATAAAGACGGCTTGAACTGAGTTGAACTGGATAGGATGCTATCCGGAAATATCCTACCCCCTTGTTAGGATATTTGTGAGGTGGGGCCCGCACGAGCCCCGCCGTTTCTTTCGCTAAGTAACGCACCCGCAAAACCCCGTCAAAGTAACTGAAAAGTCAACCGACGCGTTTTCTTTAATTCTTAACAGACCATTTAATTGGGCGGTTTATTTCGTGAATTAAATGGGCTGTTTCTTTCGTGAATTAAATGGGCTGTTTCGCTCGTTGAATTAATTCAACGAACTGATGGGTCGTTACTTACGCTTTTGCGTTTGTTGGCAAGTTTATAAAATAAGACCAACCAAAAAAATCCTTTGAAAGGATTTGAGAGGATCTTTGTTTCTTCATCTCCCCGCGAAGAACGCGAAGAACGCGAAGAACGCGAAGAACGCGAAGAACGCCGGCGACCGGAATTCGACGACGCACACCGAGATCTGCGACGTCGACGAGCTCTACCTGCGACGTTCTTCGGCGACGCCTCTTCTTCCGCGGCCGATCCCCGTTCGACAACTAAGGTGAGAATCGGATCGTTTAAATTCTCCCTTTTTAAATTTCATGACAACGGATTTAATTAATTAAATTCGTTTGTTCTTGATCCGGAGATTGGCGACGCGACGCCGGGTACCGCGACGACGCGACGATCTCCTTCTTCCGCGACGAGCGATTCCGCGACGACCTCTCGTCCGACGACGACGACAAGGTAAGGGATGTTGGAATATTTTATCTTATTTCCCCGTGTTTATTCTTTTAAAGTGAAGAACATGATCTCCGACAATTTTAATTTATTTAAAATTGTTGTTGATTATTCCTCCCGTGGTTTATGACTAACGCGGAGGGTGCGGGTCTAACGAACAAGACCCGGCAACCCTCCGCCGATCTCTTTTGTTGTGCGGATATGGCGGACGACGACGAACCGCGCGGCAGGGGCGATCTGTTGATCCCGCAGTGAAGATCGGCCCCCGGGAGCAGCATTGGCGCAGACGGGAGGCAAAACGGGCCACCGGAGCAACTCCGGCGGCCCGCGGAAGGGGGCGGCGGCGCGGGTTGCCGGCGCGGCGGCGCCGGCGACCGGAGGCGGCGGCGCCCGGCGCGCCGCCGGAGGAGTCCACCGCGGCCGAGCCGCGGCGGCGGCGAACCGCCGGACTGCGTCCGCGGTCCGGCCACCCAGCACGCGGCCCGCGCGGGCCGCGTTTCTCCAAAGCCGCGGGTCAAACCCGCGGCGGCTCACTCGGCCGCTCGGCCGAAGCCGAGCCGGCCGGTCCGGTCGGCCGGGCCGCGCCCAGGCCGGACCGGACCCGGCCTAGCCGGGTCGGGCCAGTTCGGGCCGACCCGGTTCGGCCGACCCAGGGGGGGTTCGGGCCGGGTCGCCCCGGGCCCAGAACCCCCGTTTTCGGGCCTCTTCGGTCTTTTGCCAATATCTTGGGCCTAGGACCTCCGATTGACGAACCGTCAGCGGCTACGCGATCCTTGGATCGATACGGTCGTTTCGGTATATTATACTCAAGGTTTAGGAAGACTTTGGGTTCGGCCGGGTTGGTTCGTACACGAAACCAACCGGGCCCTCGGAGCGGAAACGCTCATAACTTGAGCTACGGACGTCCGATCGACGTACCGTCAGCTGTGGTAGTTTCCTCTAAGTGAGACGGAACTTTTGGCATACTCCGCCCGAGGATCGGATACAGGCGGAGTACGGTCGGGTTGGTTTTTCCCTAAAAAACCAACCGGGCCCCTGGGACGAAAATGCCAATAACTCTCAGACCGGGCGTCCGATTGACGCGCCGTCTGTTGCGTTGAGATCCTGTTGTCGATACGGAACTTTTGGATACATCAACTTCGAACTACGTGTCAGTTGATGTATCAGCCTCTCGGCTCGTGGAGCGGACCCTCCTAAACGAGCTCGCTATGTGCGGGAACCCTAGCGCTGGCTGTGACTTCGACGAAAGAGCAGAGATCCTCCGTGGACTGCGACGACGGCAGAGCAGAGATCCTCCGTGGACTGCGACGACGGCAGAGCAGAGATCCTTCGTGGACTGCGGCGACGACAGAGCAGAGATCCTCAGTGGACTGCGTCGACTACTACACTCAGCGATCCTACGTGGATCAGTGCTACAGGTTCTGTGTGAGCCCGATCATATGTGGGTCCTTACTACCGGTTCTGTGTGAGCCACTGCCTACAGGTTCTGTGTGAGCCCGATCCTATGTGGGTCTTTTGCGGGGGTTAGTACCTATCGATCCTTCGTGGGTCCGGCGACTTAGATGGATCAGTGATCATCTTTGACGTCATCTGAAAAAGTATACCTGGTTGAGCTGAATCGTATGTTACTCTCCTTTGTGGATTGTGTTGAACTATCCTATGTGGATTTTACTGTTTACTCTCCTTGTGGATTTGAGTCTTGCTTTCCTTTGTGGATTGAGTTGTTCTTGAGCTCGTGAGCAGAGCTGGAATTGGGGACGTAGGTATATGTATGGGCATATACCTAAGTCGAGTCAGATGTTACTTCGTGATTTCATCTTTCTTTTGTGCTATATCCTTTGTGGATTTCGGGAGACCTTCGGGGGTCTCGGGGTCCTTACTGAGTAGCTTATACTCACCCCTGCACGGGCTATGCCCGCACCTTGTTGTGTTGGATGCAGACGACGGACAGCGCTGATCACGGTTGGGGCGTGGAGCAGGACGGCACCTGGAGGTGGACCACTGGGTGGGACGTGCTCGGAGCGGACGTGGGACCCGAGGAGCCTGGAGGCTATCTGTACCCACCCTTCAGGTGGGATTTCCAGTGGACGACACGAGGCCGCCGTCTTTTCTTCAGTTGCTGTACTTTACTTTTCAGTTGTACTTTACAGTTGGGCTTGTATTTCCGGCCCCCTTTACTTTTCTGCACTTTACTTTCCGCTTGCTGACTCTGTGTGGTTGTTACTTATAAAGGCAATGCCTTCCCTGTTTACTGGGATTTTACGCCTTGGTGCTAGTCGCCAGCCCCTGGCCTATGGAAGGCGGGCTTGGGGTAGTCACGGCACGGGCCCCGAGGTCGGGTCGTGACAAATTGGTATCAGAGGCGGTCGGTTCTACCGCAGACTCTGATCGTCCTTTCTTTCTATATGAAGCAATAGTGTTTAGTGTATTGAGTGTGGTTATCAGTTCAGGGAGCCCAGTGTTGGTGCGGCGGCCGACGTATCCGTACACCAGGACCCTGACTCCTGATTTCCGACTTAATGCATGAAAAAATTGATTGCGTGTGTGTTTCGAGTTTTTTTTGTGATTACTTGTGTCAGCTCACCGGGTATACTGATCTGCTTTATGAAAGTCTCAAGTTTTCCTTGTGATTACTTGTGCCAGCTCACCAGGTATACTGTTCTGACTGTGGTGCTCTTGTTCTCCTTTTCAGGATGGCCCCGCGACGACAGCCAGCTAGGGTTCCGAGTGTAGGGCGCGACGGCAGCCCACCGAGCGACGAGGCCTCGGTGCAGGGCCCTTTGCCAGCAGTGGCACCGGCGGTAGCTTTACCCGCCGAGCCACCGATGCTGCCAGTACCAGACGCGGACGATGCACGTCGCCTCAGGGCACTGCATGAGTTTTAGAGCCAGCGACCGCCCAGGTTTCGCGGTGAGGCGGACCCCCAGGCCGCCGATGACTGGCTAGAGGCGGTGGTACGGATCTTTAGGCTAGTGAGGACACCAGCGGATCTCATGGTGATTCTCGCAGCGAGCCTCCTGCAGGCAGCGGCAGGATGATGGTGGAGCCTGATGCTCCAGGTTCACGATGAGGCATCCTTGCTCTGGGCGGACTTCGAGAGCCTCTTCCGCTCTGAGTTCGTCCCGGCCACCCTCCGAGCGGTGCGCATCCAGGAGCTTCTCCAGCTGCGCCAGGGCAGCATGACGGTCGCTCAGTACGCGGCGAGGTTCACTGACCTATCTCGCTACTCGACCGACATGGTACGGGACCCCTTCTTCCGGGCCTGGACCTTCGAGCAGGGCTTGCGACAGGAGATTCGGGCGTCGCTGATCTCCCTCAGCATTCCGACCCAGGCGGGAGTGCTGGAGCGAGCCCTCCTGATCGAGAGCTTCCTGGCAGAGCCTTCTTCAGCAGCGAGACCTAGCGCAGGGCGGCAGGTAGCTGAGTCTTCGGCAGCAGGTAGCCGACGGATGACTCTCGGGTCCAGGCAGACCAGACCCCCACGCAGACGGCCTCAGGACACCGGCTCAGCATTGCAGGGCACACAGCGGAGTGCCAGCCTTCCGAGAGGCAGGCTGTGCTACTCCTGCGGCGGGCAGGGTCACATGGCTCGTGACTGCCCGACTCGCCGATCAGAGGAGCAGCAGACGGTGGAGGAGCCACCCAGGCAGAGGCAGAGGGTCAACCGTGGCGGTCCGCAGGGAGGAGGCGGACGAGGCAGAGGAGCTGGCCGAGCAGCGGGTGGTGGGCGACGCTTCCAGGCTCTACCCCCACCACCACCAGGAGGGCCACCTCGACCACATGGAGCTGGCGGGCAGGGACAGGCCCAGCTCCAGGTAGTGGAGGCCTACGACCCCGACTTGCCAGAGATGATTCGAGGTATGATCTGTGTCTATTCCACCCTTGCTGCAGTACTTATAGACACAGGAGCGAGTCACTCTTTCATAGCCTCTGCCCTTGTTCGGAGCTCGGAGATTCCGACTGAGTCGTTGGCTCGATCCTTACGGCTAGAGACTCCTACGGGAGCAGACTCGACGATTACGCACTGGTGCCGGCAGTGTGAGCTTACTCTAGGAGGCGAGAGCTTCGGCTGGGATCTCCTTGTAGCGACGTCGAGGCCTTACGACGTCATCTTGGGCATGGATTGGCTATCCACGGTTCATGCCCAGATTGACTGTTTTAGGCGCAAGGTGCGATGTGTTCGTACCGACGGGAGCAGGTTTACCTTCACCGGCGAGAAGGGAACCTTTGCAGCACAGGATGGACTTCCGCGGAGGAGAGCGCAGCCCATCTCTCATCAGTTGGCTAGCCTCATCCTAGGAGCAGTGGACGTGCGGAGTCCAGCTTTTCCTGCAGTGGTGGACCAGTACGTGGACGTCTTTCCCGACGACGTTCCAGGGCTACCTCCTCGTAGAGAGGTAGACTTTTACATCGACTTGTACCCCGGGACAGCCCGGATATCTACTCCAGCATATCGGATGTCCCCCGCCGAGCTTCGGGAGCTGCGGGTACAGTTGGAGGACTTGCAGAGCAAGGGGTTTATCCGACCCAGTGTTTCACCCTGGGCTTCCCCGATTTTGTTCGCCAAGAAGGCGGACGGGAGCTTGCGACTATGTGTCGACTATCGTCGCCTGAACCAGGTGACAGTAAGGAACAAGTATCTGCTGCCACGGATTGATGACCTCTTCGATCAGCTCAAGGGAGCGCGGTGGTTCTCGAAGATAGACCTCCGGTCAGGCTATCATCAGCTCAGAGTTCGAGACGAGGACGTGCAGAAGACGGCCTTCAGGTGTCGGTATGGCCATTATGAGTTCTTGGTTATGCCGTTCGGCGTAACCAATGCTCCAGCAGTGTTCATGAGCCTCATGAATAGGATCTTCCAGCCATACCTCGACCGATTTGTCGTGGTCTTCATTGACGACATTTTGGTATACTCGACGACTGAGGAGGAGCATGCCTACCACCTGCAAGTTGTGCTAGACACGCTCCGAGAGCACCAGCTTTATGGCAAGCTCTCAAAGTGCCAGTTCTGGTTATGTGAGGTCCATTTCTTGGGGCACGTCATCTCTGAGGCGGGAGTTGCAGTCGACCCCGCGAAGATCGAGGCAGTGCTAGCTTGGGAGCCACCCAAGAGCGTGACAGAGGTGCGGAGCTTCTTGGGCCTAGCCGGATACTATCGGAGATTCGTGCCAGACTTCTCCAGAGTTGCGGCACCACTCTCAGCTTTGACAAAGAAGGGGAAACCCTTCGTGTGGTCAGACAGATGTCAGCAGAGCTTCCAGGAGCTGAGGCAGAGGTTGACCAGCGCACCTATCTTGAGGTTACATGAGGAGGGAGTTGGATACGTAGTTTACTACGATGCATCAGGGACTGGACTCGGATGCGTCCTGATGCAGGAGCGGGCCGTGATCGCCTACGGATCACATCAGTTGAGGCCGTATGAGCAGAACTACGCCACTCATGACCTGGAGTTAGCAGCAGTGGTCTTCGCTCTGAAGACTTGGCGGCACTATCTGATGGGCGAGCGCTTCACAGTCTTTTCTGACCACCAGAGTCTCAGGTATATCTTCTCTCAGAAGGACCTGAACCTGAGACAGCGGAGATGGCTTGAGTTCCTCCAGGACTATGACTTTGAGATATTCTATACTCCTGGGAAGGGGAACGTGGTAGCCGATGCCCTCAGCAGGAGGACGGGCATTCAGCTACTTGAGGAGGCGACGGAGCAGCTAGCCTCCTTACAGATATCCTTCGTGGATAGAGACGGAGCAACCTTTCTTCAGTCTCTCACAGTCTCTCCTCCACTTCTACAGCGGGTCAGAGAGGCTCAGCGTGAGGACGCTGACTGTGAGACCCGGCGTGCACTGATATCCTCAGGTCAGGCGCCTGATGGCTTCTCCCTTGGAGCAGAGCACGACATCCTTTTCAGAGGACGTACCTTCGTACCAGTCGCTTTGCGAGAGGAGGTGCTGAGAGAGTTTCACACTTCTCCCTTGGCGGTGCATCCCGGAGTGGCGAAGATGTACCAGGATCTCAGGCGACAGCACTGGTGGTCGGGCATGAAGAAAGTTGTGGCAGAGTTCGTTTCACGATGCCTCACCTGCCAGCAGGTGAAGGCAGCGCATCAGGTACCAGCAGGCTTGGTACAACCCTTGGAGGTCCCGGAGTGGAAGTGGGATGGCATATCTATGGACTTCGTGACTGGACTTCCACGCACTTCCAGAGGTCACGACTCCATTTGGGTGATTGTCGACCGACTCACCAAGTCGGTACACTTCTTACCCATCAGAGAGCAGGGCTCAGTGGAGAGCTTGGGGCATCTTTACGTCCAGGAGATCGTACGGCTTCACGGTGTGCCATCGTCAATCGTCTCCGATCGAGATGCTCGTTTCACTTTCCGGCTTTGGAAGGGGTTGCAGGAGGCGTTCGGGACGCGGCTCCATCTGAGCACAGCCTTCCACCCTCAGACGGATGGTCAGACGGAGAGGACCATTCAGACACTCGAGGACATGCTCCGTGCATGTGTTCTCGACTTTGGTCGCAGCTGGGAGGACCACCTACCCTTAGTGGAGTTCGCGTACAACAACAGCTACCACTCCACCATCGGGATGGCACCAGACGAGGCGTTGTACGACAGACCCTGCAGATCACCGTTGTGCTGGACAGACCCTGGGGAGTCAGCACTCGTGGGACCAGAGATGGTCCGAGCCACGACAGAGAAGGTCCAGATCATCCAGGAGAGGATGAGGACAGCTCAGAGCCGGCAGAAGTCATATGCTGACAGGAGGCGGAGGCCACTAGAGTTCGAGGATGGCGACCACGTCTTTTTGCGTGTCTCACCTCGACGTGGTTTACGGAGATTTGGCCGAGGCGGCAAGTTGTCTCCACGCTTCATCGGGCCTTTCCAGGTCCTCAGCAGGATAGGAGAGGTGGCTTATCTCCTGGCTCTACCACCTCAGTTGCACCGGGTGCACGACGTCTTCCACGTGTCTCAGCTGAGGAGATACGTGCACGACCCGACGCACATCATCGACTTTGGGGAGCTTGATGTGGACGAAGGGGCGACTTTTGCGGAGGTCCCAGTGGAGATCGAGGATCGACAGGAGCGGGTCCTACGTGGGCGGTCGATTCCTCTTGTGCGCGTCAGATGGCAGCACGGGAACCTCCAGGAGAGCACTTGGGAGCGGGAGGCTCAGATGCGTGCTCAGTACCCCCATTTGTTCCCCTAGTTTTTGATGTAACATTACGGGGACGTAAATCCCTGAGGTGGGAGTAATGTAAAGACCCGCAAATTTCAAGGAAATTTTTTTCTTAATTTTCTTTGGAATTTTACAAGAGCGCAGCTTCAGACGGCACCTGATTCCGAGGCCCGGTGTGCCCGGAATCAATTTCCGAAGTTTGGCTCGGGTACGTTCAGTGAACGGACGAGCGGGTTTTTCTATCTTTTGAACCGGTGCCCGGAATCAAATTCTGAGGGCACCGATGAGATCGCAGCGCCGGTATTTGCTTAGAAACGCCTCTTCCGGAGTTGCGTTTGCTCAGACGTGGTTTTTAAATTTTGCGGCTTTAAGTCAGAAATAAAATAAAGTTTGTGCGACAACTTTATTCTATTTCATTTAAGCTGCTTGGAAGCCACTTGAAGCCACTTAAAGATGGCTTGAACTGAGTTGAACTGGATAGGATGCTATCCGGAAATATCCTACCCCCTTGTTAGGATATTTGTGAGGTGGGGCCCGCACGAGCCCCGCCGTTTCTTTCGCTAAGTAACGCACCCGCAAAAACCCGTCAAAGTAACTGAAAAGTCAACCGACGCGTTTTCTTTAATTCTTAATAGACCATTTAATTGGGCGGTTTATTTCGTGAATTAAATGGGCTGTTTCTTTCGTGAATTAAATGGGCTGTTTCGCTCGTTGAATTAATTCAACGAACTGATGGGTCGTTACTTACGCTTTTGCGTTTGTTGGCATGTTTATAAAATAAGACCAACCAAAAAAATCCTTTGAAAGGATTTGAGAGGATCTTTGTTTCTTCATCTCCCCGCGAAGAACGCGAAGAACTCGAAGAACGCGAAGAACGCGAAGAACGCCGGCGACCGGAATTCGACGATGCACACCGAGATCTGCGACGTCGACGAGCTCTACCCGCGACGTTCTTCGGTGACGCCTCTTCTTCCGCGGCCGATCCCCGTTCGGCAACTAAGGTGAGAATCGGATCGTTTAAATTCAACCTTTTTAAATTTCATGACAACGGATTTAATTAATTAAATCCGTTTGTTCTTGATCCGGAGATTGGCGACGCGACGTCGAGTACCGCGACGACGCGACGATCTCCTTCTTCCGCGACGAGCGATTCCGCGACGACCTCTCGTCCGACGACGACGACAAGGTAAGGGATGTTGGAATATTTTATCTTATTTCCCCGTGTTTATTCTTTTAAAGTGAAGAACATGATCTCCGACAATTTTAATTTATTTAAAATTGTTGTTGATTATTCCTCCCGTGGTTTATGACTAACGCGGAGGGTGCGGGTCTAACGAACAAGACCCGGCAACCCTCCGCCGATCTCTTTTGTTGTGCGGATATGGCGGACGACGACGAACCGCGCGGCAGGGGCGATCTGTTGATCCCGCAGTGAAGATCGGCCCCCGGGAGGAGCGTCGGCGCAGACGGGAGGCAAAACGGGCCACCGGAGCAACTCCGGCGGCCCGCGGAAGGGGCGGCGGCGCGGGTCGCCGGGGCGGCGGCGCCGGCGACCGGAGGCGGCGGCGCCCGGCGCGCCTCCGGAGGAGTCCGCCGCGGCCGAGCCGCGGCGGCGGCAAACCGCCGGACCGCGTATGCGGTCCGACCACCCAGCACGCGGCCCGCGCGGGCCGCGTTTCTCCAAAGCCGCGGGTCAAACCCGCGGCGGCTCACTCGGCCGCTCGGCCGAAGCCGAGCCGGCCGGGCCGCGCCCCGGCCTAGCCGGGTCGGGCCGGTTCGGGCCGACCCGGTTCGGCCGACCCAGGGGGGGTTCGGGCCGGGTTGCCCCGGGCCCAGAACCCCCGTTTTCGGGCCTCTTTGGTCTTTTGCCCATATCTTGGGCCTGGGACCTCCGATTGACGAACCGTCAGCGGCTACGCGATCCTTGGATCGATACGGTCGTTTCGGTATATTATACTCAAGGTTTCGGAAGACTTTGTGTTCGGCCTGGTTGGTTCGTACACGAAACCAACCGGGCCCTCGGAGCGGAAACGCTCATAACTTGAGCTCCGGACGTCCGATCGACGTACCGTCAGCTGTGGTAGTTTCTTCTAAGTGAGACGGAACTTTTAGCATACTCCGCCCGAGGATCGGATACAGGCGGAGTACGGTCGGGTTGGTTTTGCCCTAAAAACCAACCGGGCCCCTGGGATGAAAATGCCAATAACTCTCAGACCGGGCGTCCGATTGACGCGCCGTCTGTTGCGTTGAGATCCTGTTGTCGATACGGAACTTTTGGATACATCAACTTCGGACTACGTGTCAGTTGATGTATCAGCCTCTCGGCTCGTGGAGCGGACCCTCCTAAACGAGCTCGCTATGTGCGGGAACCCTAGCGCTGGCTGTGACTTCGACGACAGAGCAGAGATCCTCCGTGGACTACGACGACGGCAGAGCAGAGATCCTCCGTGGACTGCGACGACGGCAGAGCAGAGATCCTTCATGGACTGCGGCGACGACAGAGCAAAGATCCTCAGTGGACTGCGTCGACTACTGCACTCAGCGATCCTACGTGGATCAGTGCTACAGGTTCTGTGTGAGCCCGATCCTATGTGGGTCCTTACTACCGGTTCTGTGTGAGCCACTGCCTACAGGTTCTGTGTGAGCCCGATCCTATGTGGGTCTTTTGCGGGGGTTAGTACCTATCGATCCTTCGTGGGTCCGGCGACTTAGATGGATCAGTGATCATCTTTGACGTCATCTGAAAAAGTATACCTGGTTGAGCTGAATCGTATGTTACTCTCCTTTGTGGATTGTGTTGAACTATCCTATGTGGATTTTACTGTTTACTCTCCTTGTGGATTTGAGTCTTGCTTTCCTTTGTGGATTGAGTTGTTCTTGAGCTCGTGAGCAGAGCTGGAATTGGGGACGTAGGTATATGTATGGGCATATACCTAAGTCGAGTCAGATGTTACTTCGTGATTTCATCTTTCTTTTGTGCTATATCCTTTGTGGATTTCGGGAGACCTTCGGGGGTCTCTGGGTCCTTACTGAGTAGCTTATACTCACCCCTGCACGGGCTATGCCCGCACCTTGTTGTGTTGGATGCAGACGACGGACAGCACTGATCACGGTTGGGGCGTGGAGCAGGACGACACCTGGAGGTGGACCACTGGGCGGGACGTGCTCGGAGCGGACGTGGGACCCGAGGAGCCTGAAGGCTATCTGTACCCACCCTTCAGGTGGGATTGCCAGTAGACGACACGAGGCCGCCGTCTTTTCTTCAGTTGCTGTACTTTACTTTTCAGTTGTACTTTACAGTTGGGCTTGTATTTCCGGCCCCCTTTACTTTTCTGCACTTTACTTTCCGCTTGCTGACTCTGTGTGGTTGTTACTTATAAAGGCAATGCCTTCCCTGTTTACTGGGATTTTACGCCATGGTGCTAGTCGCCAGCCCCTGGCCTATGGAAGGCGGGCTTGGGGTAGTCACGGCACGGGCCCCGAGGTCGGGTCGTGACATTTAGTGTATGTGTTATATGATAAGATACCATCCCTACATGATCAAGAACATCACAGGGGAAAATATATGTATGTATCATATTTCCATTATCCCCAAATATCATTACCTAATTCATTCTTGAAATTCTCAGAAGTACCTTCTCACCAAATTTAAACTCTATACCTCTCAAATGATTATCAACATTAATTATTTGTTAACTTTTAGATACCTTTATGATCTACTGGATGAATATAACATTCTAATATCTTTGTTCTCATAGATCAGGTTCAAATAGATTTATTTATAAAACATCATACAGTCACATTATATCTCTGTAATTATTCCCGTAGAACTATTTATAAGGACCCATCTGAATGATTGAGTGAATGATATTGTTGTATGAAAAGTGTTCTATGAGATTGTGTTTATTTCAACCCAAATTAGAATATATATATCATGACATTAACATAACCTAAAGGGTTTTAATATTTCCCTATGAATTCTCATCATTGGGGGATGATAATAAATGCTAGAAAAAAACTCTTAATCTAGATCCTATTGATGGATTTTCTTAAACATTGAGGAATACCTCAAATCCACATAAAGTACAGTTGAATGTTGTATTCCCTGAAGGATTATCACACAATTAAAATAAATCCCTTCTATATGATCAAGATTTAATTACTATGTGATAGAAATTATGTGTGGTAAATTCATATGGTGATCAACTATAACCTAAATGAAATTTTGGACCATAGACATTTTGGGGAGTCTGGAGAAAAAATAAAGGGTGATTTTTTACCATTTTTGTTTTTGTATGTGTAATGTTTTCAAAATTCAATTATAATTATATATCTCAAAAATAATTTTTAGACATACAAAGCATCAATATACATACTCAATAATATCTCTATTTGTACTTCCCTTCTTCAAATACACTTTAATATCTCTACACATCTTCATATATAAGGTATGAATAGAGAATGAAAAATATTAAGCCCCATAAAAGAACACCTTCTTCAAATTTTTAATTTCAAAATCACAAACAATGTAAATTAGCCTCATAATTCCATTAAAACTATCTTTGAACACTGTAACATTAATTTCTTTCTTCTTGAGTTCCATATCTTCTTTCTAAGACTCTTTAACCCTCAATGTGATATATGGATGTGAACTCAATTGATAAAAATAATATTCTCCCCTTCTATCAGGATTTCTAGATATTTAATCTAGAAATCTATAAATATAGTATATTTTGTGCCCCTAATTATAGATAATATAACATAATATTTTCGACTCAGAATATATGTCTTCTTGTTCTCCTTCCAAGGGTGTTAATGTATTGAGAATTTATAATACATAATCCTCTCCGACTAACTATCATGAACATATTCAACTCTAATTGAGAGAATATATTGTTTAAAATTTTATAATTAGTATATATATCTAACCATTCACCTTAATGAATATTCCTCATAACCATCAATTAAAAAATACCATATCTTACACAAAATAATTTTTTTTTTATTTTTTATCAAAATTTAATTTTCATGATGCATAATCTATCACAAATAAATCTATATAAGGATACATCCCAATCAATTAATTGATGTGTCCCTATAGATCACAAAATTTTCACCACTATAGTGAAAAGTAATGAATGGTGAACGAACTATCCATCTCTTATATTCTATGAATTTTAACTCGCATTCAAATGTAAAAAAGGAAAAATGGATCTCTGCTGATTTAACTTGGTGATGGGATTATCCAGACATGATAAATTCTCCACAAAGTATTAATAATATCAAGAAAAACTATGAAATTATTGATCTCAATCATAATAGCTCTCTTCGGAAAATGTTCAATAAGTTCCTCCTTTTATTGATCTATCTCTATACCCTCTCCTATGATTTTATATCCCAGAAACGAGCCTTTTCTAGAAAAAATTACCACTTCTTAAATTCATCATAAAACTTATACATCCTTGGGTTCTTTATGGAAATCCTGAATTGATCTTCAAGAAATTCTTCACTCCTTGAAAATATAAGAATTTCTTCTATCAAGACTATCACGAACTCATAAATGTAATCTATAAAGTCTCTATTAAATAAATCAATAAATATCGTAGGGGAATTAGTATAACACAATGGAATAAATATAAATTCATATTATCCACAACATGTATGTAATATTCCCTTGGTTATATCCTCCTTTGTAAAGCCAGGAAAAATTCAAGGAAATTTTTCTCTTAATTTTGTTGTAATTTTACAAGAACGCAGTTTCTAACGGCACGTGATTCTGAGGCCCGGTGTGCCCGGAATCATTTTCCAAAGTTTAGCTAGGGTACGTTTAGTGAACGAACGAGTGGTTTTTTCTAACTTTTGAACCGGTGCTCAGAATCGAATTCTAAGGGCACCAATGGAATCGCAGCTCCGGTAATTTCTTAGAAACACCTTTTCTGGAGTTGCATTTTCTCGGGTGTGGTTTTTAATTTTTGGGGTTAAGTTAAGAAATAAAATAAAAGTGGTGCGACAATTTATTTTATTTTACTTAAAGCGGCTTAACCTAAGTTAAGAGGATAAGGTGGGACCCACAATATCCTACCCACGTGGTAGGATATTTGTGAGGTGGGGCCCGCAAGAGCCCCACCGTTTCTTTCCTTTTAAGTAACGCACCCGCACCCCCCCCCCTTTTAATGAAGTCAAAGCATGCGTTTATTCTGGTTAAGAAACGCCTCATTAATTTGGGCGGTTAAATCGTTACAATTAATTCATTGAATTAATTATTCGTTTTGTTACTTTTGAAATTCAAACGTTGGCAAGTGCGTTAATAAAATAAGACAACTTTTATTTTATTTCTGTTGGAACTTGTTGCGTGTAGAGGATTTGGAGAAAATCATTCTTCTTCGATGAAGAACGTGAAGAACACGAAAACGCAAAGAACACACCGACCAACGACGAAAAACGCCAAATCCTCAGAGATCGACTATGCGACGTCGTGTACCACGATGCCAGCAACGCTTCTTCCACGACGCTTCTTCCGCGACGCTTCTCCGCGATGTGAATATCCTCCCTCCGTGATGCCTTCTTCCGCGACGGTTGTTTCCGTGACGAGTCCTCGCTCATCAAATTCGACGCTTGAGGTAGGGGTTTATTTTATGGGTTTGTTCGTGATTACTTCTGTCGCCATCTTCCTATATTTTTGAGCCACCTGATATCGCAATAATGGGAGGAGGTCAGACCGTACGAACACGGCCGAACCTCCTCCCCCTTGTTGGTTTGATTTTTATTGCGGCACGAGCAAGGCAACACGATGTCGAATCACCGCGCGGAAAATATTAAAGAAAGGGAAGAAGTGCAGCGCCGTTGCGCCGCGCCGTTGAAAACTACCAAAGATGTGGAATCATCGCGCCGAACTGGAGAACTACTAAAGCACTGCGCCCGGAGTTGGGCCGCGGCGGAGTGGGGAGACCGGCAGCCGGTTCTGGTCCGCCGGTGTCGGAGCAAGGGGACCGACACTTACCGGTCCCGTGGCGGCAATAGCTGACCGGCCGGAGCGGGCCGACCAGTCAGGGGCAATCCGGGGGTCTGTAACCCCTGGTTGGCCAGCAAAGCGGCCCCCACGTGGGGCCGCGGTTACAAAGGAAAGCAGGGGGCAGAGCCATCCCCCCCCCCCCCCCTCGCGTCGCTTCGCTCGGCCGAAACGGCCGAGCCACCCGCTGGCCGCTGGCCACGCCAGCGCGCCCAGGCCGGGCCGGGGGGGGGGGGGGGGGGGGGGCGCACCGTGCCCAAGTCGGCCCAGGCCGCGCCAGCCGGGCCGGGTGGTGCCCAGGCCGGGCCACACCACGCCGGTCGCGCCGGACCCGGACCCGTTTTGGGTCGACCCAGTTGGGGCCGACCCTGGGGGTATCGGGCCGGGTCGGACCGGGCCCGAACCCCTTAATACCAAAGCTTTTTCGGTCCGTTGCCCATAAATTGAGTTGTGTACCTCCGATCGACGTACCATTATTTTTGTGGCGATCCTTGGATTGAGACGGTCGTTTTGGTATATTACACTCAAGGTTTCGGAGTACTTTGGGTTCAGCCAGGTTGGTTCGTACACGAAACCAACCGGGCCCTCAGAGCAGAAACGCTTATAACTTGAGTTCCGGACGTCCGATTGACATGTCGTTGACTTTGATGGATTCCTCTTAGTGAGAGGGACCTTTTGGCTTACTACGCTCGATCTTTGGATGTAGGTGGAGTACAGTCGAGTTGGTTTTGACTTAAAAACCAACCAGGCCCCTGGGACAAAAAAGCCAATAACTCTCAGACCGGGCATCCGATTGACGCATCGTCTGTGACGTTGAGTTCATGTGGACGATACCAAACTTTTGAATGCATCAACTATATACTATGTGTGATTTTATGTATCATCCCCTTGGATCATGGAGTGGACCCTCCTGAACGAGCTTGCTGTGTGCGGGAACCCTAGAGCTAGCTGCGACTACGACGACGATGACGACTGTATAGAAATCCTCCATGGATTCGACGGCGACCACTACAACACTCAGCGATCCTACGTGGATCAGTGCTACCGATCATGTGTGGGTCAGATCCTGTGTGGGTCAACGCTCAGTGGTCCTGTGTGGTCCAGCGCCTACAGATCCTATGTGGGTCTGATCCTGTGTGGGTCATTGCGGGGGTTAGTTACCTATCGATCATGTGTGGGTCATATACTTTGTGGGTCATTGCGGGGGTTAGTACCTATCGATCCTTTGTGGGTCCGACGACTTAGATGAATCAGTGGCTATATCTGATCATCTCTATCGTCATACGAAGATGTATACCTGTGTGAGCTGAATCTTGACTTGCTTTCCTATGTCGATTACGTTATGCTTTCCTGTGTGGATAGGGTTGTGGTTTCCTGTGTGGACTGGATTGTACTTGGGCTCGGATATTGGAGCCAAATGAGAATTGATAACTTAGGTATATGTATGGTAATATACCTAAGTAGTGTTGGATGTTTCTTTGTGATTGTATCTTTCCTTTGTGGATTATCCTTTATGGATTCTGGGAGACCTACGGGGGTCTCGGGGTCCCTACTGAGTAGCTTATACTCACCCCTGCACGGGCTATGCCTGCACTACATTGTGTTGGTTGCAGATGATGGACAGCGTTGATCGTGGTTGACGCTTGCAGAGCAGGACGGTACCCAGAGCTAGACCACTTGGCGGGGCAAACTCGGAGCGGACGGTTGGACCCGAGGAGCTATGGAGGCTATCTGTACCCACCCTTCAGGTGGGACTTCTAGTGGATGGCTCGAGGCTACGGCTTTACTTCAGTTGATATTTTCCCTTTACAGTAGTACATTACATTCAGTTTGGGTTTGTATTCTGACCCACTTACTTTTCCGCACTTACAGTTGTACCCAGTTTTACATAGTGTTTACTTCTTCTGCTTTCTTGCTCTGTGGTGTTTGTTTACATTACAAAGGCAATGCCTTCCCCCTTTTTATTGGGAATTACGCCTTGGTGCTAGTCCCCAGCCCCTGGCCTATGGAAGGCGGGCTTGGGGTAGTCACGGCATGGGCCCTGAGGACGGGTCGTGACAAATTGGTATGAAAGGGGTTCGGTTCTACCGCAGAACTTTGGAATCTGATCTTTCTTCTATGTGAAGCAATAGTGTTAAGGGTATTGAGTGTGGTTATCAGTCCAGGGAGTCCAGTGTTAGTGTGGCGGCCGACGTATCCGTACACCAGGACCCTGACTTCTGATTTTTCAACTTAATGCACGAAAAAATTGATTGCATGTGTGTTTCAAGTTTTCATTGTGATTACTTTATGTCAGCTCACCAAGTATACTATTTGACTATGGCGCACCTGTTTCATTTCAAGATGGCCCCACGTTGGCAGCCATCAAGGGTTCCGAGATTTATGCATGACGACAGCCCACCGAGAGACGAGGCCTCGATACAAGGCCCTTTGACAGCAGAGGCACCGGCGGTACCTCAACCCGCCGATCCACCGATGCTACGAGCCACAGCCGCTGACAATGCACGTCGCCTTAGTGCACTGCATGAGTTTCAGTGCTAGCAACCGCCCAGGTTCTATATGGAGATGGACCCTCAGGCAGTTGAGGATTGGCTGGAGGCAGTTGTTCGGGTTTTCAGGTTAGTGAGGACACCAGCAGACCTCCCGGTGATCCTCGCAGCAAGCCTACTGCACGCAGCAGCAGGCAGATGGTGGATCTTGATGCTCTAGGTGCATGATGAGGCATATCTCCTCTGGACGGACTTTGAGAGCCTCTTCCGCTCGGAGTTCATCCCAGCCACCCTTCGTGTGGTGCGCATCCAGGAGCTTCTACAGCTGCGGCAGGGTAGCATGACGGTCGCCCAGTACTCGATGAGATTTACCGATCTCTCACACTACTCGACAGACATGGTACGAGACCCATTCTTCCAGGCCCGGACCATTGAGCAGGGATTGAGGCATGAGATTAGGGCATCGCTGATCTCCCTTAGAATTCCGACTCAGGCAGGAGTACTGGAGCGAGCCCTTTTTATCGAGAGCTTCCTTGTTGATCCTTCATCAGCAGCGAGACCTACCACAGGGTGACACGTAGTGTAGTCTTCGGCATAAGTTAGTCGACGGATGACGCATGGGTCTAGGAAGACCAGACCCTCAGGCAAACGACCCCAAGACACTGGCTCAGTAGTGGGGGGCACACAGGGAGGAGCCAGTCTTTCGAGAGGCAGACAGTGCTACGCATGCGGCGGGCAGGGCCACATGGCTCGTGACTGCGTGACCCGCCGTACCAAGGAGCAGCAGATGGTTGAGGGGCCACCCAGGTAGAGGCATAGGGTCGACCGTGGCGGTCCGCAGGGGGCAGGAGGACGAGGTAGAGGAGCTGGCCGAGCCGCAGGTGGTGGGAGACGCTTTGAGGATCTACCACCACCACCACCAAGAGGTCCACCCCGACCACAGGGAGCTGGCGGGCAGAGATAGGCAAAGCTCCAGGCAGTGGAGGCCTACGACCACGGCGCGCCCGAGATGATTCGAGGTACTATCTGTGTCTGTTCCACCCTTTCTGTAGTTCATATAGACACAGGAGCGAGTAATTATTTCATAGCCGCAGCCCTTGTTCGGATCTCGGAGATTCTGACAGAGCCGTTGGCTCAATCCTTACGGCTAGAGACTCCTACGGGAGCAGACTCGACGATTACACACTGGTACCGGCAGTGTGATATTACTCTAGGAGGTGAGAGCATTGGCTGGGATCTTTTTTTAGTGGCGTCAAGGCCTTAAGACGTCATCTTGGGCATGGATTGGTTATCTATAGTCTATGCTCAGATTGACTGTATTAGGCGCAAGGTGCGATGTGTACGCACCGACGGGAGTAGGTTCACCTTCACCGGTCAGAAGGGATCCTTCTCAGCACAGGATGGACTCTCGCAGAGGAGAGGACATCCCATCACTCATTAGTTTGCTAGCCTCATCATAGGAGCAGTTGATGTGCAGAGTCCTAGTTTTCCTGTAGTGGTGGATCTGTATGCCGACATTTTCTCCGACGACGTACTAGGACCACATCCTCATAGAGAGGTAGACTTTTATATTGATCTGTACCCCAGGACAGCCTTGATATCCACCCCAGCATATCGGATGTCTCCCGCCGAGCTCCGAGATCTAAGGGTATAGTTGGAGGACATGTAGGGAAAGGGATTCATCCGACCCAATGTTTTACACTGGGCTTCCCCGATATTGATCGCCAAGAAGGCGGATGAGAGCATGCGAATTTGTGTTTACTATCGTCGCCTAAACCAGGTGATAGTGAGGAACAAGTATCCACTACTGAGGATTGATGACCTCTTCGATCAGCTCAAGGGAGCACGGTGGTTCTCAAAGATAGACCTCAGGTCAGGCTATCATCAGCTCAGAGTTCGGGATGAGGACGTGCTAAAGATGGCCTTTAGATGTCGGTATGGCCACTATGAGTTCTTGGTTATTCCATTTGGCATAACCAATGCTCCAGCAGTGTTCATGGGCCTCATGAATAGGATCTCTCAACCATACCTCGATCGATTTGTCGTGGTCTTCATCGACGACATTTTGATATACTTGACCACTGAGGAGGAGCACGCCTACAACTTGCGGGTTGTACTTGACACACTCTGAGAGCACCAGCTTTATGGAAAGCTCTCAAAGTGTCAGTTCTGGATACGTGAGGTCCACTTCTTAGGACACGTCATCTCTGAAGCGGGAGTTGCGGTGGATCCTACGAAGATCGAGGTAGTGAAATCTTGGGAGCCACCCAAGAGTGTGACGGAGGTGCGGAGTTTCTTGGGACTAGATGGATACTATCGGTGATTTGTGCCAGACTTCTCCAGAGTTTCGTCACCACTATCAGCTTTGACGAAGAAGGGGAAACCCTTTGTGTGGTCAGACAAATGTCAGCAGAGCTTCCAAGAGCTGAGACAGAGATTGACCAGCGCCCCTATCTTGAGGCTATCGGAGGAGGGAGTTGGGTACGTAGTCTACTGCGATGCATCAGGGACCGGACTCGGATGTTTCCTGATGTAGGAGCTGGCATTGATTGCCTATGGATCACGTTAGTTGAGCAATCATGAGGAGAACTACGCTACCCATGACCTGGAGTTAGCAGCAGTGGTCTTCGCTCTGAAGATGTGGCGACACTATCGGATGGGAGAGCGCTTTACAGTCTATTCTGACCATCATAGTCTCAGGTACATATTCTCTCAGAAGGACATGAACCGGAGACAGTGGAGATGGCTCAAGTTCCTCCAGGACTATGACTTTGAGATAGTCTATACTCCTGGGAAGGGGAACGTGGTAGCCGATGCTCTCAGCATGAGGACAGTAATTCAGCTACTTGGGTAGGATACAGAGCAGCTAGCCTCTTTGCAGATATCCTTCATGGATAGGGATGGATCATCCTTCCTTCAGTCACTCACAGTCACTCCTTCACTACTGCAGTGGGTTAGAGAGGCACAGCGTGGGGACACCGACTGTGAGATGCAGTGTGCGTAGATATCCTCAGGACAGGCACCTGATGGTTTCTCCTTAGGAGGAGAGCACAACGTCCTTTTCAGAGGACATACCTTGGTACCAGTTTCTTTGTGGGAGGAGGTGCTGAGAGAGTTTCACACTTCCCCTTTGGCAGTACATCCGGGAGTGGTGAAGATGTACCAGGATCTCAGACAACAGCACTGGTGGCCGGTCATAAAGAAGGCTATGGCAGAGTTCGTTTCTCGATGCCTCACCTGCCAGCAGGTGAAGGTAGAGAATCAGGTACTATCAGACTTGGTACATCCCTTGGAGGTCCCAGAGTGGAAGTGGGACGGGATATCTATGGACATCGTGACTAGACTTCCACGCACTTCTAGAGGTCACGACTCCATTTGGGTAATTTTTGACCGACTCACCGAGTCGTCTCACTTCTTACCCATCAGAGACCATGGCTCAGTGGAGAGCTTGGGACGTCTCTACATTCAGGAGATTGTGTGGCTTCATGGTATGCCATCATCTATCATCTCTGTTCAAGATGCTTTCTTTACTTCCCAGCTTTGGAAGGGGTTACAGGAGGCATTCAGGACGCAGCTACGTCTGAGTACCGCCTTTCACCCTCAGACAGATGGTCAGACGGAGAGGACCATAAAGACTCTTGAGGACATGCTCTGCGCATGTGTCCTCAACTTTGGTCGCAACTGGGAGGACCACCTACCATTTGTGGAGTTTGCGTACACCAACAGCTACCACTCGACCATCGGGATGGCACCATACGAGGCATTGTAAGACCGACCTTGCAGATCACCGATGTGCTGGAAAGACCCTAGAGAGTCAGCACTTGTGGGATCAGAGATGGTCCAGGCCACGACAGAGAAGGTCCAGATCATCCAGGAGCAGATGAGGATAGCATAGAGCCGACAGAAGTCTTATGTTGACAGGAGGCGGAGGCCACTGGAGTTCGAGGATGGTGACCACGTCTTCTTGTGGGTCTCACCTCGACGTGGATTACGGAGATTTGGCCGAAGCGGCAAGTTATCTCCTCGCTTCATCGGACCGTTCCAGGTCCTCAGCAGGATTGGCGAGGTGGCTTATCGTCTGGCTCTACCACCTCAGTTGCACTGGGTGAACGACGTCTTCCACGTATCTCAGCTGAGGAGATACGTGCACGACCCGATGCATATCATTGACCATGGGGAGCTGGACGTTGATGATGGGGAGACTTTTGCGGAGGTCCCGGTGGAGATTGAGGATTGATAGGAGTGGGTCCTACGTGGATGGAAGATTCCTCTAGTGCGCATCAGATGGAAGCACGGGAACCTCCAGGAGAGCACTTGGGAGCGAGAGGCTCAGATGCGTGCTCAGTACCCACATTTGTTTCCCTAGTTTTTGATGTATCTTTACGGGGACGTAAAACCCTGAGGTGGGAGTGGTGTAAAGACCCAAAAAATTCAATGAAATTTTTTTCTTAATTTTCTTGGGAATTTTACAAGAACGTTGTTTCTGACGGCACCTGATTCCGAGGCCCGGTGTGCCCGGAATCATTTCCCGAAGTTTAGCTCGGGTACGTTCAGTGAACGAACGAGCGGGTTTTTCTAACTTTTGAACCGGTGCTTGGAATCGAATTACGAGGGCACCAATGGAATTGCAGCGCCGGTAATTGCTTAGAAACACCTTTTCCGGAATTTCATTTTCTCGGGTGTGGTTTTTATTTTTTGGGGTTAAGTTAAGGAATAAAATAAAAGTGGTGCGACAATTTATTTTATTTTACTTAAAGCGGCTTAACCTAAGTTAAGCTGATAAGGTGGGACCCACAATATCCTACCCACATGATAGGATATTTGTGAGGTGGGGCCCGGATGAGCCCCACCATTTCATTCTTTCTAAGTAACGCACCCGAACCCACCCTTTTTAATGAGGTCAAACCGTGCGTTTATTCTGATTAAGAAACACCTCATTAATTTGGGTGGTTAAATTGTTACAATTAATTCATTGTATAAATTATTCTTTTCGTTTCTTTTTAAATTCAAACGTTGGAATGTGCGTTAATAAAATAAGACAACTCTTATTTTATTTCTGTTGGAACTTGTTGCGTGGAGAGGATTTGGATAAAATCCTTCTTCTTCGACGAAGAATGCAAAGAACGCGAAGAACGCACCGACCTCTGACGAAGAACGCCAAATCCTCGGAGATCGACTACGCGATGCCATGTACCGTGATTCCAGCAATGCTTCTTCTGCGATGCTTCTTTCGTGATGCTTCTCCGCGACGCGACGATCCTCCCTCTGGGACGCCTTCTTCCGCGACGGTTGTTTCCGCGACGAATCCTCGCTCATCAAATTTGACGCTTGAGGTAGGGGTTTATTTTATTGGTTTGTTCGTGATTACTTCCATCGCTATCTTCCTTTCTTTTTGAGCCGCTTGATATCGCAATAACAGGAGGAGGTCGGACCGTACGAACACGGCCGACCCTCCTCCCCCTTGTTGGTTTGATTTTGATTGCGTCACGAGCAAGGCAACGTGGCACCGAAGCACCGCGTAGAAAAAATATTAAAGAAAGGGAAGAAGTGCAGCATCGTCACGCCACGCTATTGAAAACGACCAAAGATGCGGGGCCGTCACACTGCACCGGAGAACTACGAAAGCACCGCGGCCGGAGTTGTGCCGCGGCGGACGGGCGCGGCGCCGTCGTGCCGCGCCGGGCGGATCAAGGCCGCGGCGGAGTGGGGAGACCGGCGGCCGGAGCGGGCCGGCCGGCCAGGGAGAATCCAGGGATCTGTAACCCCCGCTTGGCCAGCAAAGCGGCCCCCACGTGGGGTCGTGGTTACAAAGAAAAGCGGGAAGGGGGGCAACGCCCCCCCCCCCCTGCGTCGCTTCGCTCGGCCAAAACGGCCAAGCCACCCACTGGCTGCTGGCCATGCCATCGCGCCCAGGCCGGGCTACGCCGCACCGTGCCCAAGAGGGATGGACCCGGTTCGGGCCACCTTGGGGGTATTGGGTCAGGTCGGACCGGGCCTGAACCCCTTAATATCGAACCTTTTTCGGTCCGTTGCCCATAACTTGAGCTGCGGACCTCTGATCGATGCACCGTCAGTTGCATGGAAATCCTTGGATCGAGAAGGTCGTTTCCATATATTACACTCAAGTTTTCAGAGCACTTTGGGTTCGGCCGAGTTGGTTCGTACACGAAACCAACCGGGCCCTCGGAGCGGAAACACTTATAACTTGAGTTTAGGACGTCCGATTGACGTGTCATCGACTTTTATGGATTCCTCTTAGTGAGACGGAAAATTTGGCTTACTCCGCTCGAGGTTTGGAAGCAGGTGGAGTTTGGTCGGGTTGGTTTTGACTTAAAAACCAACCGGGCCCCTGGGATGAAAAAAGCCAATAACTCTCAAAACGGGCATCTGATTGACGCGCTGCCTGTGACGTTGAGTTCCTGTTGACGATACGGAACTTTTGGATACATAAACTCCGGACTATGTGTCAGTTGATGTATCAGCCCCTCGGCTCGTGGAGTGGACCCTCCCGAACGAGCTTTCTTTGTGCGGGAACCCTAGAGCTGGCTGCGACTACGACGACGATGAAGACTTTACAGAAAGACGCCATGGATTCGACGGTGACGACTACAACACTCAGTGATCCTACATGGATCAGTGCTACCGATCCTGTGTGGGTTAGATCCCGTGTGGGTCAGCGCTCAGCGGTCCTGTGTGGGCCAGTTCCTACAGATCCTGTGTGGGTCTGATCCTGTGTGGGTCATTGCGGGGGTTAGTTACCTATCGATCCTGTGTGGGTCAGATCCTTTGTGGGTCATTGCAGGGGTTAGTACATATCGATTCTTTGTGGGTCTGATGGCTTAGATGAATCCGTGGCTATATCTGATCATCTCTATCGTCATACGAAGATGTATACCTGTGTGAGTTGAATCTTGTCTTGCCTTCCTATGTCGATTACGTTATGCTATCCTGTGTGGATTGGGTTGTGGTTTCCTGTGTGGACTGGATTGTACTTGGGCTCGGATGTTGGATCCGAACAAGATTTGATGACTTAGGTATATGTATGGGAATATACCTAAGTAGTGTTGGATGTTTCTTCATGATTGTATCTTTCCTTTTTGGATTATCCTTTATTGATTCTGGGAGACGTACGGGAGTCTCGGGGTCCCTACTGAGTAGCTTATACTCACCCCTACACAGGCTATGCCCGCACTACGTTGTGTTGGTTGCATACGATGGACAACGCTGATCGTGGTTGACGCTTGCGGAGCGGGACGGTAACCGGAGGTGGACCACTGGGCGGGGTGAACTCGGAGTGGACGGCTGGACCCGAGGTGCTGTGGAGGCTATCTGTACCCACCCTTCCGGTGGGACTTCTAGTAGACGGATCGAGGCTGTGGCTTTACTTCAGTTGTTGTTTTCCCTTTCCAGTTGTACTTTACTTTCAGTTTGGGTTTGTATTCTGACCCACTTACTTTTCCGCACTTAAAATTGTACCTAGTTTTACTTAGTGTTTACTTCTTCTGCTTGCATGCTCTGTGGTGTTTGTTTACTTTACAAAGGCAATTCCTTCCCTTTTTATCGGGAATTATTCCTTGGTGCTAGTCGCCAGCCCCTGGCCTATAGAAGGCGGGCTTGGGATAGTCAAGGCACGAGCCCCGAGGACGGGTCGTGACATCCTTATTGATCCTAAATTGATAATATATTAAATGAGTATCAATATTAGAAATGTATTTAGATCTACCTAGGAGACAAACATGTCATAAATACAATTAATAAGATACATATTCTTGATTGTGATCTTACTAAGTTCTTGATAGTAAATGAAAATCCAAAATGATCCATGTTCCTTCTTAACAAAATAATAATCTGAATGTCAAGGTGAAAAACTTGGTCGAATGAATCCCTTTTCCTGATTCTTTTACAGTTTCTTATTCAATTACAGTAACTCAATCATGGCCATTCTATATGGATTTGTTGAAATATATATAGTACATTTTAATAATCCTTTTGATAATGAAACATCATGATTCAATGGAAGACATGGATACTCTTATGGATATATATATAAAAAATTCCAAAAACAATAGAATTATGATTGATATTGAATTTACCCAAACCCATATTGATAAACCCCCATTTCTACTACAATTAATAACCAAACAAAGGATGAAATTTCCATTGGATCTTTATAATTATTTTCAGATAGATTGATGACAAATTTTTGGTTCAGAATATCTCATGTGGCTTAAATTAACTAGTAATTGATGTGGGATTTATATGAATAAATCTAATTCATGCCTATGATAACATCAAATTCAACTAGAGGGAGAACAACCAGAATTGAATAAAGCAAATTTCTATTAACTCCAGTTGGAGAATAATCACTTAATTGAGAAGTGATCATCAACCCAATATGAATTTTCATTGATAATTCAATATCTTATAATTGAGGGTGGAAATTGACATTCATAGAGACTTTTCAAAATATATAGCAGTTCATCTAACATTGATCAAATATTCTAATTTAATATATGAGCTTATATATTTGCACCTCAACATTATAATCATATCATCAATAACATATTAAAACCATAATGTCTTACAAGAGCCTAACAAATATTTAATCTTATTGATCAATCTTGAAAAATAACTCATAAGATGCCTAAATATTAATAGCTTCTTTACAACCTATTAAACCATAGGTTTCTCATAGGTCACCCATGATCATCATATATTAAAATCATTCATAAGGGTTTATGTTGAAAATTTGAATTAACCCAATAATATTCCTTAGGGGGTCAAACTCTATGTATAGTAAGGGGAAAACCACCATCTAAAAGATTTATAGACAATATATACATGACCGACTCTTTTATGTGTTTTAATCACTAGATGTATATGTGTGAAATACATGTCCACTAATTGTATCTAGACATGGATTTTTTTTCTTAGAGGAAAAAACTACATTATTTACCCTAACATAGTATGTTCACTTAAAATGTGGATTATATTAAAGGTTCTTACAAATGTTTTGTAATCATAGTTTCCAAAGGCACCTAAACTTTGACATTTTTCCTACTATAGTGACCCCTAATTTTCATAGAAATATATTGTATAGTATTTTGAAATTTTTGTTACATGACATTACGATTCACACTAAAATCATTTAGGCCTTGTTTATTTGTAGACATTGATACATAAAAAACCAGTTCATATGTGAACTATATCATCTCCCACTAAGATATTAATAATTGTAACCCTTCTTATATATATCAAACATAACACCGTCCTTTTTAACCTGGGTAAGGGAAACATAATATAGGGTGATATTTGATTCTTAGTAAGGTTAAACAAGAGAGATATCAATGGTAACTTGAACAGAAAATGAACTTATGTTCTTTTGAATATTAGAATAAACCTTAAAATTCATACCTTGTATGTCATATATAATAATTTTGAGACATGGAATAAAGCTCCACATTCCCCAATACATGAATCATTTTGGATTCAAAGAATATAATCCACGATATCATAATATTGGCATAATAAATATATTTTCTGTATACATATAGAAAAAAAATCATTTCAATAGTATTCATTGATAACATCTAAGACTATCAAAGAAGATTGCATTTGATCCCATAACCATTATTATAGTCACGGTTCACTACCAAGACTACTATTGTGGATATAGAATCTTACTCAATGATATTCACTCCCTATAATAGTCTTTTTTAACTCATGATAAATCTATCTTTACCAAATTCATTTTAGGGATATGTATTTTTAGGACCACTAATCACATTTTTAAAATAATTCATATGTGTTACATAAGATCATAAATAATTAATCATACCAAAACCTATGAAAAGTAAATTGTATTCATAATCATTTCATATTATTATTATAGAATAAACCGTGTAAATGATATCGGTTTCATAAATTAATTAACCTATAGAAATAAAAGAAGTTTTATAGAATCATCCGTAAATCATCATCATCATAAACCATATAACCAATAAATGTGAATTGTAATATTAGAGCATATACCTTGTAAATTATAAGAAACATAAAAAACATCATATTATATGAATGTAGATTTAAAATATATTTTAAATATTTCTTGGGGAAAAAAACCATTTCATTTTGAAATTAATTATTAAAAATATAAAAAATTATGAAATATGAATGGAATTTTGGTTCTTTGAAACGAAATTTGGAAACATGTAATATAATATTCAAATAATAGATAGGTCATGAGGGTGGGAAATTATATCCATTCCATGTATATTAAAACATTTATTCTTTTCACATTTTTGGTAAAAACTCAAAAGTTCAATGTGTGGAAAATTATATGAATATTATTTCTAAAAAAAAATTAGAAAAATTCAATCATGGTTAATAATGTATTCAAGAAATGATATAATTATTTTAGAAAACTATATCGAATTTTTTTTAGAATAAATTATCATAAAGTTGAAAGTATTTTTGACTGAGTATAGAAATAAGTATGGTTTTCCTTAAAATTATTTTTTTATATCATGTGTACTTGAAGAGTGGAAAATTAAAAGAAAGATAGTATTATTTATAATAAAATTTATTGAAATAAAATTCATGGTTTTATTGCGAGATAGATCATGAAACTTCAATATATTATAATTATTCATAAATAATCCCTATAAATAACATAATTGTAACATAAAACCCTTACATCAAGTATCATATTTCATTGTACACATTCAATACTACTATAAAATAAATATTGATTTATTATAAATGTCTTAATAAACTCTAATAACATATATGATAAAATATATTATTTCATTGTAACATTTTATCACCTATTTATCAATAATTCTATGTTAAAATATCTCTTCAAAGTGATAACAACCAGGTTTTTCATGCATGTTTCAGTTCAGTAGTGTCGGTATTTATATACAGATAATTGTTTCAACATCCCCGTAATATTTTAAATGATATTAATATCTAATATATTCATTGAATATATATATATATATATATATATATATTTCATTCATAAATTGTGGATATTGAAAAATGAATCTCACCATTCATTTAAATGATAGGTTGTATGTAAACATTGAAAATGGTTTCACTTTTTGACTAATGGAATGAAAGAAAGTTAAATAATAAATCACCTTTATAGAATAAATAAATATCATATAAATAATATATACCCATCAAATCCACGATTATTTCCATCCTAGTAAAATATATTTGAAAATGAATCGCGTGGCTTTGTGGAGGTAGTAGTCCACACGTGTGCATGCCAAACGTTAACATTTTCCCACAAATAGGATGTTAAGAAGGTAAATATGATAATATAATTAAGAAAAATAATAATTTAATAAATATCACAAAAAACTATAAAAACCATCATAATACCCATAAATAAAATATAATGGTGAAAAATGAATAATATTTCTACGTGGACATGGTATGTCATATGTACACATAAGTGATAATTTCACATCACATTGGATGCGGAAGATGGAAAATAAAGGTGTTTCAATTATCATAGTAAAATTTATGTTTATTTTAAAAACTAAATTTATTATTTCATGATAAATACCAAATAATATGAATTAAAAATAGAGTGACTGGTTAAGGCATATACCTATTACATTGAGGAACCCATTTATAAAACCTCTTTTTGATCAAAGGATTAGAAATTTGGGTTACCAACACCTGTATAATATGAATAAGAAATTTTTTATGATAATTTAGTATAGTATTATCGAGTGAGAAAATTCAAGGTCGTGTATATAAGCAAAGGTAGGGGTTCCCTTTTATAAGTGAGGTGAGGTTCTCTCTTAGAATTTCTTAAAAGGTTTAAATTTGAAAATTTATTATCTAGGAAAATGAATCCAAATTACCATATATTTTATAATATTGTATTATTTGGTTGAATTAATATCATTAAATAAAATATTTATAGGTTTATGTGGTGTTTTCAATATTATATTTTGGTTTATAGCCTTAGATAGAATATTTAAACCTTTGTTATAGTAATGACTTTTACACTCTTAAAGGGTTATAATATTACTTATTGTCACGAACCAGCCCGAGTCGACCCTGAACCGGTCACCCATGCCAGCCCGTGACAAGTCCTGAGAGGCGTTCCCAATCCTCTTGGGATGGGGACAAGCACCAATGGCATTAATAGAGTACACAAGGGAACTATTTCGCCCATATATAAAAAATCAATCAAACATGGAAATAAATAGACAACCCAAAATTAATTTATATAAAAATTGAACTAAACATTATTTGTACAAGAAACAAAAAGTAGAAAAAACTGAAAACTCAACTGAACAAACCTAATAACCACCTAACTCCATGTGACACCGCTGGTCACTCTCCAACACAAAGATCACATGTCGCCCAAGTCGATCAAACTCAAGCTGAAACCTGCACAAGGGCTAAAAACAGAAGATGACTATAGGCATGAGTATTAAAACATGGTAGGTTAGACCGACATTCTATTCCCAATTAAATTCCTTTAAAATAAAAGAAACATCAATTTCATGTTTTAAATATATGATATAAAAGTATGTTTTTCAAAAGAGGTTCCATGCTATAATAATTATCAGACAAAAACTTGCATATTTTATAAACAAAAATGCAAGTAAAAATTTTTCAAAGAGGTGAAACTTCATAATAATAATTGATTAAATGAGGGATGCATTAAAGTTATTGAAAAATTAAATAAATAACAAAAACTAATAAATTTAACAACCAAACACACCTTATGCTGACAATTGCTACAAAATAGCCAATGAGCACAACTCACGGGAACTCCCCTAGGCACTTGTTAGTTGTGAGCCCCAGGTACCTCGTATCTCAGTGAAAGTAACCATAATCAATATCCATTCTCATGCACATGATCCAATATTAGGGAGCACACCCATAACCTTATGGTCCTCCAACAACATCATCATCATAGTTTAGTTACTGTTGTCATCGTCAAACATGCTACGTCAAACAGGGGCCAAACCCCACAGAATCACTAGAATACTAGTACAGATCCGCCCACCTAGATACCTGGGATTCCCATTAGTGACCAATAAAGTTACACATATTTTAAAATAGAAATTTCACATCAAAATTAAATTCCCAAACCATAATAACACAAACATCCCACAAACTTTCTTCACATTTCTTTCACGAACCAATAAATCAATAAAAAATTGTGTAAAACAATTTCAAGGATTGTATTGAGGCTTTGCTCCAAAAACTCAATAAAAATACTCTTTTAAGACCATAAACCCACAAATAACATAACAAAGAATATTTGGAATCCCCAAAATCAATTATTAAATCAATTTCATGGACCATAAAATGGCCCCAAATATAGAACATGAAATACACATTGAAACCATTTTTACAAAAAAAAATACCAAATATGCCTTTAATCCTTCCTCAAAACAATCATTTGACCAGGGTATGAATTTAACATTATTTAAGGTTGTGTATGAAAACAATTTACAATAGAAATCCACATTCATAAATCCCTTAAAAAATTCAGGTTACATATTCAAAACACAACCCTTTTTATAAGGATGGAAAACGACCCATTTTCCGAGAACTTGGGCCAAAACATGTTTGTTTCCTCTAGAAATGGTAATGACATCATTGATTTAAGGTTAAAACATTCCAAGCGGTTTCTAATGAGTTTTTTTGTAGAACCGGAAACATCCAATGAGACTATATCCATTTGGACCTACTTTCCAAAGGTTGGTGCTCATTAGTTGTGAACCAATGAGGCTTAAGAATTTGCATTGGTCGAGAGGATGGCAGGTCGGACTCATCATACATTTTTTAGGGGAATTATTTCCTACTCTGGGAATCTCCTTATAGATTTATGTTTTTTTTTCATGAATCATTATTAAATTACCAAGTATGAAAATGATCTTTCCTTTAGATATGACAATCAATGATTAATATGTATGAGATTTAGAGAATATTTTATATGTATTAAAGGTTATTCCTAGATAGAGAATCATCTGTATTTGTTAATATTATTATTCAATGGTATCCTTAGGCACATTATATAGAAATATCTTGGTCATTATGATAACCATACTAGTTTTAAAGCCACTCAGTGGGGCACATGAAGATTATTGTCATTCAGAAGGATGTAGATTAGTTCAGAGTTTGGATCGTACCCGCAGATGGGCTACCCACGTGTCCTTTGTTTTAGAAAATGAATCATAACCCATGTAGTTAGAGTAAAAGAGTACAATTTTTATGCATGATTGATGGCTAAAAGATAGATTTCACAATTACATTTACACTCTAAGCTCCCTTGAGTCATACTCGGTGTGAGAAACAAGAGGTATTGGTAAAACCCGAAAATTGTGCCATGAAAGATGAAATTATAAGAAATAATGTGGGTCTTATGTATGTATGACTTCCCAGATAGTTGAATATTAGGATTTACATCAGGGAAGAAAACCGAGAACAAGGTCCATAATGTTATGTGTTCTTTATGGAGATTTGGATACTTAACATAGGACTTAACCCTGAGAAGGATGCCCAAATTAGAGAGGACTTATGATTGGGTTTTACTTTTGGAAAGGAATCCCAATGTAAAAGTAAATTAATTCTAGTTAAGAGAAATTATTACTGGGACTTACTCTTAAAGCAGGGGCCCAGGTTAAAGGGAATTATGACTGAAGCTTACTTCTGAAAAAGAAGCCCAGGTTAAGGGAATTTGGATTTTAGGAACTTGGGGATTACTCCTAAGGAGGATTCCCATATTAAAAGAATTATGGTTGGGGCTTACACCTGAGGAGGATTCCCAAAATTAAGGAAACTTTAAGACTAGGGATTACTCATAAAAAGTAGGCCCATGTTAGGGGACTTGAAGACTGGGGCTTACTTGTGAAAATGAGGCCCAGGTTAGGGGACTTGAAGACTAGGGCTTACTTCTGAAAAGGAGGCCCATGTTAGGGTACTTGGGGCTTACTCCTACGGAGGATTCCCAAATTTGGGATTTTTGATATTGGGACTTACTTCTGAGAAGGAGGCGCATATTAAAGATCCTCTCATATTTAAAGGATGAGGTTGAATTAATTAAATATCTAACCTTAGTGACATAAAGATATGTAAATCACTAGGTTTTGAGAAATGTTCCATAGAATTCATTTCAGATAAGGAAGCCAACAAAGGAACCATGACATAAATGTCTTTGAATAAGGTTCTGAAGGATAAATTTTGAAGAGGAGAGGTGGATTTGACGAATGAAAGTGAATAGGCAGGAGGGGCACCAAAAAAGAGAGAGGAGTGCAAGTCCTGCGTGGGCGTGCAAGTCCTGGTCATGCAAGTATACTTGCGTGACACAAGGGTACTTGCGCGATGGTCAACCCTTAGGGTAATAATTGGCTGAGACTTGGCTCAAGCCCTTAGTATTATCCATAAAGGCTTCCAAAAGAGTGGTTCACAATTTTTATTGAAGGGATAAGGCGACGCACAAGTTTGGCCATTTCCCTTAAGGGCTGGACACTTAGGCGGGCAAGTGTTGATGCGTTTCAACACTTAAGCCTTGTTTCCCCTATTTAGAACTACCATTCTAGGTAGTAAATTACCATATAAGTGTTCGGAAGACTTCCAGAATAGGCTAGGGTGTCGGGAGATAGAATATGAGTTTTTGAATTTTTTTCTTCCTCAAATGGGGGGCCCAAAAGGGGTATTTAAAGGTTGCTGAAGACCCTGGACGAAAATCATAGAGGGCGGTCAAGTCACTTGCATGACCACTATGCGGCGTGCATGTATACATGCACGACAATGATGAAACTTGCGCAACCCAAGTGGGAATAAATCCTTCTTCATGCCTTTGTCTAATTTTGATGTTTCTTGAAAGGATGAATCAATTTAAATTAAGGCATTTCCCTTTCTCAGTCTTTAGTCTTTGTGATGGAAAAGAGCATCAACAAATGTCCCCCCTTAGAGTTGGATCTGAAAGAAAATGAGGATGTGACTCTAAGGTAAGAAGAAAACTAAGGAATATACGGCACGCAAGTGTTGGGCGCGCAAATGACATCGCGCAAGTTTTGAGAACGCTGGCTTTGGCGTACAAGGTTGTGTCCTTGCCTATAAATATGGCTTCATTCTCACGCAAAGCACCTGACTTTAAACATTTTCAATCTCTCTCCATGCAAGTTTCTTCAGTCGCGCAAGTTACTTGTTTTTCGTAGTTTCTTTGTGTCACGCTTCTGTAGAGGTATTTTGACTTGCACAGTGATACCTGCGCGCCAAAAACTTTTGCGATGCGCTTATACTTGCACGCCAACTTTGGGACTTCTGTACCTTAATGCCTTATCCATTTTTCACTTTTCTTCACAAATTTGATGAAAATTCAACTTACTTAAAATTTAATTATTCGGACTTTGTGCAGATTAAATGGCTCCCAGGAGAATTGGAAGACTAATGAACTGGATAGCAAGAAAATTGATGATATTATGAGCATCATTAGCCATGATTATTATGAAATATGCGACAACACCCTCCCATATTTGTCCAAGTACTTGAAGAATTATCATCTTAATTTTTCATAGAGCATCTTCATGCCTCTATATGGCCATGGACATCTGCAAGGATTCAACATTCCAGATGCAAAGAATTATATGCCTGAGATACAGCCACATTGTTACTCCTCTATTTCGGTTATGTTGTGCATTAAGAGAAGAAACAATGGTGTGAAATTTTAAATTTTTCCTTCTTTACATTTCCATGTAGATATGAAAATGGAAAAACATTGGCTGATATGTTTTCCACTTCCGGTTGATGGAGAGAAGACTATCATGACATTAGAAAAAATATCTGAAAAGAGTACTCTCTCCAAATGGATATTTACTTCCAATGCATCATTCTCAAATCCATGTATCCATCTTCCAAGTCTCTTGGACAGAAACAGAGTCACTGTTTGATCTGCAGAAAATTTTCTCAAACCACACTCAAGATAATTCTTTTAGAATTGTTCCAATAAGAGCTGGTATCACTGCATCTTTTATTTTATCAAGTTGAATGAATGAATTCCATGTGGTTGCAGATGAATCTCGGGATGCCGTAAATCAAATGAAGAGTTATGTTGAAAGCCTATTATAATTCCTGAAAAAAAAGAGAATCCAATCTGTGGATGTCCTTCTAACTCTTTTTCATCAATGAAGAATCCTTTCATCTTTAATCATTTGTGCATGCCTTCTTGTGCTACCTGCTTTAAATTTCACCTAAGCCAATGGGCCTAGTAAGCATAGTATGATTTTTTTATAGGATTATAAAAATAACCATATAAACATAGAATATTTTAATTGATCAATATTACCAAAATTCATACAAAGTGTATGTTTAGTGAGCTGGGACTTGACTTTTATTTAGAGTTCCCTTGTATTTTGTGGGCAGTTTAAATTCATGAATGTCAAACATAAAAAGGATAATGTTTAAAGTCGAAATAGCTTTGACTGAATGGATTAAAATTGACTCAATTCCTTGATAATTTATCTGAAAACATATTACCATGTTCAAGAATGAGGGAAAATATGTAAACGACGACTTAAGTAATTTTTAATCTGAGGAATGATATGAAAATGGCTAAAAGGAATTAGAATAAGTAGTTCCCAAGAATGAATTTTCCACTATTTAACAAACCCGTTAGGGGGTTTAATTATGCAGGGACACCTAAGGGCATTGGCTGCATAGTCAAATAATAGCATCTTTTGGCTGACAGCTCCATTATGTAGACTACTTATGCAAGGCCGCCTAAGGGCACGTGCTGCATAGTCAGGAAAAAGAACTCTCAGAAATTTACCTTTCTACTAATAATAAGCTAGTGGAAGTTTATGGGGATTCAAATTTTCAAAATCATAGAGTTTGTTGTGTGGAGAGAGGTACTTGAATATGGAGAATATATTTCCAAACAAGATTGTCTAAGAACTGGATGAATATCACTCCTACAAAGGTCTGACCCAAAAGTAGGTAAGGGAAATATAAACCATAGACTTGAATACTTTCAGATCATAAAAAAGAGTATGGGACAAATATGTTAAGGATGCCTATTTTTTCGGATCCCTATATAATGTCGTTAAGACAAATAAAGACAAAATAGGTTTTTCTCCCAAGAATGAAGTTACCATTATTTGAAAAACCCATTAGGAGGTAGAATTAAGCAGGGCCACCTAAGGGAATTGGCTGCAAAGTCAAATAATAGTATCTTTTAGCTGAAAAGTCTGTTATGTAGACTGTTTATGCAAGGCTTCCTAAGGGCACGTACTGCATAGTAAGGAAAAAGAACTCTCAAGTATCAAACATTTTGTGACCAGAGTAAAGAAAAATGTTATGGAGATCTGGAAGTATTTAAGGTTAGGAGTATGACACATAAAAATGGGCATTTGTTCAATGTATGTAGATATACACAGACCAATGCTAACCATTATCATGTTGTGGCTGGGTCCTGAATTGAAATGTTGGACTTCAATATGTATCCCATAAGGATAGGAATCAACCCATACGTATTTCTTTAAATACAGTTTAATGTCATGTGGGACGAGAGTATGGGAAATCTTAGTTTATGGTCATAGAGTTCAGACCATAATAATGAATACACTGTGTGTGTTTTCACATGGACTTTTCAGCCAGGGGACTGAATGTCGAATTTGCGTTTAGGCCCAAATACTTGGGCCTAGATTCAAGGGATGCTCGAATGTTCCTACGTATTCCATACGGATGGGAATCAAGCCACACGTAGTTCCTGAAATAACCATTGTACAGATTTGGTTCGTACAAGTGAAGGGTGAATGGTGACTTTAGTTCAATGATGGTTTGACACAAGATAAAATGTTCTGGCATTTCCATGTATGCACGTAGTCTTTTGAAGATAACATGATCAGAGATCAATGTAAAATAATTATTTCCTCTTAGGTGAGAGTGCAAAATAATGTTGTAGTTTATTGTCATACAGGAAAAAAAGTGTGAATAGATTAATGTCATATAGCAAGGACGATGGTGAACCAATGTAAAAAGTATTGGTTCTGGGGCTGCTTCACAGATCAACATCATTTGAGATGGAGGTGAACCGATGTGAAGAGATTGATTTTGGGTATGAACCTTAGGAGGATGCCTACGTACCCACCCTAGAAGGAAAGCATCAAAGTCCACATAGTTCAATTAATGAATGAATTGGTGATCAAGTTGTTCATGAGGATAAAAACCTAAAATATTAAGTCGGGACTTACCCATGGTTTGCGGCCCAGAGAGGGTTTTATGGTTGATGTTTACTCTAAGCTCTCGTGAGTCATACTCGGTGTGAGAAACATGAGGTAGAAACAACCTTAACGATTCACAGTTTAATGACATGTAGGACATATGAATGGACTATGCAGTTTAAAGTCTTGCAGTGAGGACTATTGGTGCTGCACAGTTTATTGTTATATAGTAGGGAAAAAATACCGTTTAATGTCATGCGGGGCATATTTAAGGGACTTTGTCAGTTTTACGTCATGTAGGAAGAATGAGTAGTATAGTTTATCTTAATGTAGGACAAATATAGGGACACAATTTAACATCATGTTGGACAATAAGGGTGTTGTATAGTTTAGTGTCCTGTATCTATGATGATGGGGATAACATAGTTTAACTTCATGTTGGACGAAAAGAGGACTATGCAGTTTAATTTCATGCAGTGAGGAAAATAGAGGACACAGTTTAACATCATGTTGGATGTATTAGAGACTTTTTAACAGTTTAAAGTCATGTTGGATGACGGTGTGAACTATTTATGGTCATATACATGGACCAGAGATTATGCAGTTTTACGTCTTATGGGACGTAAGGGACTTATGTACAGTTTAGCATCATATAGCTAGGACGTCACAGTTTAACGTCGTGTTGGACATAAGTGAAAATAGTTTAAGTTCATATGCATGGACCATTATGTATTTCGTGTTTATACAAAATAGTTCTTCAGAAATCTGGAATTGGTTGGAGTAGTGATGAGTTCTCCTTCCATTGATATTAAAGAATAAGATCCATTGGAGTAAACAATATGTATTGAATAAGGTCCTTCCCATTTTGGCTCAAGCTTGGGAGGTTTCTTTCCTAGTATCATTTGAGTTCTAAGAACCAATACCAATTCTCCCAGAACAAATGAACAAATACAAACTTTTTTGTTGATTTAAGGTTCAAACATTATAAGAGGTTTATAACGGGTTTTTTAGTAGAACCGAAAACATCCAACGACTTCATATCCATATGGACTTACTTTCCAAAGGATTGTGCTCATTATTTTTGAACCAATGAGGCTTAATAATTTTCATTGGTCGAGAGGATTGGAGTTGGGACTCATCACACCTTTATTAGGGGAATTATTGTCTACTCCGGGACTCTCTTTATAGATTTATGTTATGTTCGTGAATCCTTATTAAATTACCAAGTATGAAAATGAGCTTTCCTTTAGATATGACAATCAATAATTAGTATGAATGAGATTTAGATAATCTTTTATATTTATTCGAGGTTCTTCATCGATAGATAATAATCTGTATTTGTTTATAGATTCTTAGTCAATGGTATCCTTCGACACATTATATAGAAATATATTGGTCATTATGATAACCATATTGGTTTTAAATCCACTCAGCGGGGCACTTGATGTTTATTTTCATTCAAAATGACGTAGATTTTTTCAGAGTTGGGATCGTACCCGCAGATGGGCTACCTACGTATCCTTATTTTTAGAAAAAGAATCAGAACCCACGTAGTTCGAGTCAAGAATTATGATGTTTACGCATGAATGATGGCTCAATTAAAGATGGAATAATTACTTTTACACTATAATCTCATGTGATTCATGCTCGATGTGAGAAACAAGAGGTATTGGTTAAACTAGGCAATTGTTCCATAAAAGATGCAATTATAGGAAATGATGTGGGGATTATATATGTATGACTTCCCATATAGATAAAGATTAGGATTTACTTCAGGGGAGAAACCCATGAACAAGGTCCATAAAGGTATATGTGCTTTATGGAGATTTGAACACTTAACTTGGGACTTAATCCTAAGAAGGATGCCAAAATTAGATAGGACTTATGATTGGGTTTTTCTCCTGAAAAGGCAGCCCAAATCAAAAGTAAATTAAGACTGGTTAAGATAAATTAGGATGGTGGCTTACTCTTAAAGAAGAGGCCCAGGTTAATGGGAATTATGACTGGGGCTTGCTCCTGAAAAAAAGCTCTGGTTAAGGGAATTTTGATTTTAGGAACATGGAACTTACTCAATAGGAGGATGCCCATATTAAAATAATTATGGTTGGGGATTACTCCTGGGGAGGATTCCCAAAATTAAGGTAACATGAAGAATGGGGATTACTCCTGAAAAGGAAGCCCAGGTAAGGGGACTTGAAGACTGGGGTTTACTCCGGAAAAGGAGGCCCAGGTTAGGGGACATGAAGACTAGGGCTTACTTCTGAAAAGGAGGAGCAGGTTAGGGGTCTTGGGGCTTACTCCTAATGAGGATGCCCAAATTTGGGATTCTTGAGATTGGGACTTACTCCTGAGAAGGATCCCCATATTAAATATCCTATCATCTTTAAAGGATGAGGTTGAATGAATTAAATCTCTAAGCATAGTGACATAAAGATATGTAAATCACTAGGTTTTGAGAAATGTTCCACAGAATTCCTTTCAGATATGGAAGCCAACAAGGGAACCATTCCATAAATGGCTTTGAAGAAGGTTCTGAAGGGTAAATTTTGAAGAGGAGAGGTGGATTTGAAGAAAGAAAGTGAAGAAGGTAGAAGGGGAACCTAGAAAGAGAGAGGCGTGTATGTCCTGTGTGGGTACGCAAGTCCTGGTCGCGCAAGTATACTTGCGAGACACATGGGTTCTTGCGCGACGGTCAACCCTTAGGGTAATACTTGGACGAGACCTGGCTCAATACCTTAGTATTATCTATAAGGCTTCCAAAAGAGTGGTGCTCGTGTTTTATTGAAGGGATAAGGCGACGTTCAAGTGTGTCCATTTCCCTTAAGGTTTGGCCACTTAGGCATGCAAGTGTTGATGAGTTTCAACACTTATGCCTTGTTATCCCTGTTTAGAGCATCCATTATAGGTATTAAATTACCTTAGAAGTGTTTAGAAGACTTCTAGAAGAGACTAGGGTGCCAGGAGCACAAATATGAGTTTTTGAATTTTTCTATCCTCAAATGGGTGGCCCACAAGGGGTATTTATAGGCTGCTGATGACCCTGAGTGAAAATCAACGAGGGAGCACAAGTCACCTGCACGACGACTACGCAGCACGCAAGTATACTTGCATGACCATGATGAAACTTGTGCGACCCAAGTGGGAAGAAATTTTTCTTCATGCCTTTGTCAAATATTGATGTTTTTTAAAAAGGATGAATCACTTTGGACTAAGTTATTTCCCTTTTTCAGTTGTTAGACTTTGTGACGGAAAGGACCATCAACAAAAGTCCCCCTCAGATTTGGATTCGAATGAAATGAGGTTGTGAATCTGAGGTAAAGAAGAAAACCAAGGAACATGTGATGTGCAAGTGTTGGGCGCACAAATGACATCACACAGGTGTTGAGTGCGTAGATGGCGTCACGCAGGATTCAGCGTGCTGACTTCAGCGCACAGGGGTGAGGCCTTGCCTATATATATGCGTTAATTATCGTGCAAAGCAACTGGATTTCAAACTTTCGAGCTCTCATCATGAAATTCTCCTTCATCACGCAGTTTTCTCCGTTTTCCACTGTTTCTTTGTGTCGCGCTTCGGTAGAGGTATTTTGACCTGTGTGCCAAAACTTGCGCAATGCGCTTATACTTGCGCGCCAACATTAGGACCTACACGCCTTAATTACTTAGCCATTTTTCACTTTTCTTAACAAATTTTATGAAAAATCAACTTACTTAAAAGTTAATTATTCGACCTTTGCGTAGATTAAATGGCTCCCAGGAGAATCAGAATGGCTATTGAACTGGCTAGCAAGTGAATTGATGATATGATGAGCATTATTGGACATGATTATTATGATATCTGCGACATCACTCTCCCAGATTTGGCCAAGTACTTGAAGAAGTATCATCATAATTGTCCACATGGAAACTACTTGCCTCTGTATGGCTATGGTCATCTACAAGGATTCGACATTCCTGATGCAAAGAATTATATGCCTGAGATACAGCCGCATTGTTACTCCACTATTTCAATTATGTTGTGCATTAAGAGCAGCAAGAATGGTGTGAACTTTAAAATTTTTCCTTCATGAAAATTCCTTGCAGATATGAAAATGTAAAACCATGGGCTGATATGTTTTCCGCTGATGGTTGATGGAGAGAAGACTATCATGACATTAGAAACAATATATGAAAAGATTACTCTCTCCAGATGGCTATTTACTTCCAATGCTCCATTCTCAAATCCATGTATCCATCATCCAAGACTCTTGGACAGAAACAGAGTCACTATATGATCAGCAGAAATTTTCTCAAACCGCACTCAAGATCATTCTTTTACAATTGTTCTAATAAGAGCTGGTATCACTGCATCTCTTAATATATCCAGTTGAATGAATGAATTCTAGGTGGTTGCTGATTAAGCTCAGGATGCCGTAAATCAAATTAAGAGTTATGTTGAAAGCCTCTTGTAATTACTGAAAAAGAGAAGAGAATCCAATCTATGGATGTCCTTCTAAATATTGTTCATCAATGGATAATCCATTCATCTTCAATAATTTGTGCATGCCTTCTTTTTCTACCTACTTTAAATTTCACCTAAGCCAATATGCCTAGTAAGCATAGTTTTATTTTTTCTATGGTTATAAAAATAACCCTACAAACTTTGAATCTTGTAATTTATCAATATTACATAAAATCATACAAAGTTTATGTTTAGTGAGCTGGGACTTGACTTTTATTCAGAGTTCTCTTGTCTTTTGTGGGCAGTTTAAAGTCATGCATGTTGGACATAAAAATGATAATGTTTAAGGTCGAAATAGCTTTGAACAAATGGATTAACATTAACTCAATTCCTTGATAATTTATCTGAAAGCATATTACCATGTTCAAGTATGAGGGAAAATATATAAATGATGACTTAAAAAGTTTTGAATCTGAGGAATGATATGAAAAATGGAAAAAGTGCATTAGAAGAAGTAGTTCTCAAGAATGAAGTTACCACTATTTAAAAAACCCATTAGGGGGTTGAATTATGCAGTGCCACCTAAGGGAATTGGTTGCATAGTCAAATAATAGCATCATTTGGATGAAAGGTCCGTTATGTAGACTACTTGTGCAAGACCGCCTAAGGGCACGTGCTATATATTCATGCTAAAGAACTCTCATAAATTTACCTTTCTACTACTAAAAAGCCAGTGGAAGTTTAAGGGGATTCAAATTTTCCAAAACATAGAGTTTGTTGTATGGGTAGAGGTACTTGAATATGGAGAAGATATTTCCAAACAAGATTGTCTAAGAAATGGATGAATGTTACTCTTACGAAGGTCTGACCCAAATATAGGGAAGGGAAATATAAACCATTGACTTGAATACTTTCAGATCATGAAAAAGAGTATGGGACAAATATGTTAAGGATGGATATTTTTGTGGATCCCTACATATTTTCGTTAAGACCAATAAAGAAAAAATAGGTTTTTCTCCCAATAATGAAGTTACCATTATTTAACAAACCTATTAGGGGGTTGAATTATTTAGGGCCACCTAAGGGCATTGGCTTCATAGTCAAATAATATTATCGTTTGGCTGACAAGTCTGTTATGTAGAATGTTTATGTAAGGCCGCCTAAGGGCACATAATTCATAGTCAGGCAAAAGAATCTCAAGTATCAAAAATTTTGTGACTATAAGTCATGAAAAATGTTATAGAGATCTAGAATTATTTAAGGTTGGGATTATGACGCATAAAAATGGGCATTTGTTCAATGCGTGTAGAGATACACAGACCAATGCTAACCATAATCATGTTGTGGCTGGGTCCTGAATTAAAATGTTTGTCTTAACTACGTATCCCATAAGGATAGGAATCAAGCCGTACATAGTTCATGAAATACAGTTTAACACCATGTGGGACTATAGTATAGTAAATCATAGTTTAGTGTCATAGAGCTCGGACTATAATAATGAATACTCTGTGTGTATTTTCACATGGACTTTTTAGCCAAGGGACTGAAAGTGGAATTTGGGGTTAGGCCCAAAGACTTGGGGCACGATTTGAGGGAAGCTTGAATGTTCCTACGTATCCCATATGGATGGGAATCAATCCACACATAGTTCTTGAAATACCCTTTGTAATGATTTGGTTCATACAAGTGAATGGTGAAATGGGACTTTAGGGCAATGATGGTTTGACACAAGATAAAAGGTTCGGTCATTGCCATGTATGCACGTAGTCTTTAGAAGATTACATAATCAGAGATGAATGTAAATAATTATTCCCTATCAGGTGAGAGTGCAAAAAAATGTTGTAGTTTATTGTCATACAGTACAAAAAGTGTGAATAGTTTAAGGTCAAATAGTAAGGACGATGTTGAACCAATGTAAAAAGTATTGGTTCTGGGGCTTCTTCACAGATCAAGATCATATGAGATGGAGGTGAATTGATGTGAAGAGGTTGATTTTTGGCTTGAACATCAGTAGGTTTCCTACATACCCATCCTAGAAGGCAAGGATCAAAGTCTGCATAGTACAATTAAAGAATGAATTGGTGATCAAGTTGTTCTTGAGGAAAACGACCTAAAAATGTAGTCGGTTCTTACACATGGTTAATAACCTAGAGTGGGTGTTATGGTTGCTGTTTACTCTAAGATCACGTGAGTCATACTCAGTGTGAGAAACAAGAGGTAGAAACAACCTTAACGATGCATAGTTTAATGTCATATAGGATATATGAAGGGACTATGCAGTTTAAAGTCATGTATTGACGACTATTGGTGTTTCACAGTTTAGTGTCATGTAGTAAGGACAAAATACAGTTTCATTTCATGTGGGATGTATTTAAGGGACTTTGTTAGTTTTACTTCATTTAGGACGAATGAGAAGTAATGATTAACGTCATGTAGGAGAAATATAGGGACACAGTTTAATGTCATGTTGGAAAATAAGGGTGTTGTACAGTTTAGCGTCCTGTAGCTCGGACGATGGGGACAATACAGTTTAACGTCATGTTGGATGAAAAGGGGATTGTGAATTTTAATGTCATGGATTGAGGACAAAAGAGGACATAGTTTAACATCATGTTGGATGTATTAGGGAATCTTTCACAGTTTAACATCATGTTGGATGATGGTGAGAATAGTTTAAGTTCATATGCATGGACCAGAGATTATGCAGTTTTACATCTTGCTGAACGTAAGGGACTTCTGTACAGTTTAGAATCATGTAGCTAGCGTGTCACAGTTTAACGTCGTGTTGGATGTAAGTACAAATTTTTTAAGGTCATATGCATGGACCATGAATGTATTTCGTGTTTATACAAAATACTTCTTCAGAAATCTGGCATTGGTTGGAGTAGTCATGAGCTCTCCATCCATTGAGATCAAATAATAAGCTCCATTGGAGTATACCTTATGTATTGAATAACTTCCTTCCCATTTTTGATCAAGCTTCGGAGGATTATTTCCTGATATCAATGGAGTTATAAGAACCAATACCAATTCTCCCTGAACGACTGAACGAAGGCGAACGTTTTTGTTGAAATCTTCTTCTATTCGATTCTGATAGACTTCCAAGTGGTGCGGGGTGCACAATATTTTCTCATCTAACTATTACAACTCATCCAATCGCTTTTGAGATTTTTCATCTGTATATGACTGATCACAATTGGCTACTCTGAGCAAGGGTAATTGAAATTCAATAGGCAAGATTGCTTATGTTCTATATACCAATGAATATGGAGTTGACTGTGTTGTAGTGCAGGTGGTGGTTCGCTAAGCCCATAAATCCTGAAAGTGTTTATCAGGACATGTTTTATTGTCTTTATACACCATATTTTGTAGTATGTTTGAATGAGTCTTGTTGAAATATTCTATCTGGCCAGTGGCCGCTGCATGATACCGAAATGAATGATTGGATTTGATGTTTTATTCTCCATACAACTTCCTCACCTCAGATGAACAGAAGTTGGTTCTATTTTCCATCAATATGGTATGAGGGACACCAAATTTGGTAATTATGTTAGACTTGATGAAGCTAAAAATACATTTAGAACTGACTTCTTTGAGAGGTATTGCCTCTGCCCATTTGTAAAAGAAGTCAGTAGCAGTAAGAATGTACTTAAAATTCTTGGATGTAGCTGAAGGATAAGGTCCCACTACATCCATTCCCCATGTGGAAACGGCCACGAGTATTTACATGTATGAAGAAACTCTGGGGGTTGATGAATGAAGTTGGAATGTACTTGGAAAGAATGACACTTCCTTATGTAATCAACACAATCTTGTATCATTGAAGGCCAAATGTATCCAAGCCTTCGAATTTAATCAGATAGTCTATGTGTAGACTGGTGGGAACCACAGACTCATGCATGCACTTCTTTCATGATAGCCTTTGTCTCTTCACCTTCAATCTATCTGAAATTAATTCCATCATAACCTCTTTTGTAGAGAATTTTCTCTAGGTGATCTGGCCTATCATAAAGAGTGAAATTGACCACACGTCGCCAGATTTTTTCTTTCCTGGCTCTATCAGGTGGAAGTGTTACATTTTGAAGGTATTCTCTGATAGGTGTCATCCAAGCTATAGTATAACCATATGGTTCAGAAGTGGGACAAATTTCATTGATTTCCTCTGTTCTACTTTGAACATAAAGTGAAATTGTACGACGATGGGCAATACTGATGGATGTGTCATCCCGATTTGGATCTACCAGAGCTGTGGATATATTAGCCAGTGCATCATCTTGAGAATGTTGTGATCTTGGGACATAATAAAATGTTGGGTCTGAAGGAAATTTCACCATTAACTCTCTGACATAATCATACAAAGGGATTAGATCTTCTTTTCTGATTGCATAATCCTCGTTGACTTGTTTGATTACCAGGTCTGAATCACTTTACACCTTTAAGTGATTCACTTGTGCATAAAGTGTAACACCCCAAGATTTTATGAGAATTATTATTTTTAATTATGGGAACGATATCATCTCTCATGTGTACGTACGGATTACCATCTCCACGATGCGATGAGATTAATTCTCCTTGTTAACCACTCAAGATTGATTATAAACTATATATAATGAAAAATAAAGAAATATATGACCTGATAAAGCTACTAGAATTATGTATATATATATATATGTCATCTACATACTTCCATTCAAGTCAATAAGGAAAAGAAAACAACATTCATGCCTACGTATGACCTACCGTCTCCATGAACGGTGTATTTCATTTCATTTATCTATCTATTATATATATATATATAGAATATATATGTTATATAAATAATGATTTAAATTATGGAAGTAATAAAATCATGATATAAGTAATAATAATATCATGAACAGCATGTCCAAACACGTACAATAAATAAAATGATTTTACCCAAAACGATGCTTTAACATGGAATTTACAAAAGAATGAGTAATATAAAGTAATAAGTGAACCATATGTGACATAATAACAATGAATATGATTCTGTAATAAGTCAATTACATTATTTAAATAATTATATAGGAGGTTTGGATACGTATGAAGCATATCAAACCTAAGGTAAGGGATAACTTTTCCAATCTTGTTTTTATCCGAGATTTTCTTTTCGTAAGTATTTACTGGGGTTATATATATCATCCATGTCCTTGTTTTCTAAAAATGGGTTCATTTCTGTTTAAAGTCATTTTTACCCATTTTTTGACTTCTACTGCATGGTATGTAAGGAATCTTTCTTTTCCTTTCCATACAAGGTAATTATTGACTTTTCCAGCAAAAGTACGAGAAGAATGTTTTTTTAACTTATACTGCATGAACAGAATTTTACGGTTTCATAATGCCTTATTTTTTATGAATCTTACTCTACAAGATTTAATGACTACATTCAACAAAATCCTTTTCATTTAAAATTTCATGTATTTTTGTGAAAAGAAAATGATTTTGAAGAAGAAAGGATATTTTCCATAAGAATTCATTTCATGTGTTTTATCAAAACCATTTTCCATACAATATGACATTATTTCATATGTTTATTTTTCAAGTATAATGTCTCTATGATTTACATGGTTCCTCTTTTCTTATTATGAAATGATATCCATTTGTTTTATATGGATTATGTTATAAGGGGATGATGTTTATGAAACCCATTTTTATTCTTTGGGATATGATGAATGGTTGATGTTTATGTTGTTGCACAAGTAAAAATGATTTCATTATAAGATGGTTGGGACCAATATCTCCCTCCAATTCATTGGGTAAGGATTTATATATCATGAGATAGACATGGCTAGAATGGTATGTTAATCTGGTTCAGTGTTACAGGACTGGAACGAGGAGTGCAATTGATTCAGAAAGGGACTTTTTCCACTAAGATGGTCTTGGCAGCAATGCCTTGGCTACTATGGAAATAATATCATGTTCTTAATGGTTTCCACAATTACTTGTTTTAATCCCATGCTATTTTATCATGATTGATGTATCTCTTACTTATGTACTGCTATTTTTTATGTCATTGCTCAAGATTTTGATTTTTAAACATTATGTTCATGTTTTTATGTTCAAATATATATTGTTTGTTTTATTCTCTCTATGCATACACTTAATGAGCATTTGAGATCACCCTTTATATGTTTTATTTTCTCGAGGATATAAAGAAAATTTTTAGGTATGAAAACCAAAGGGGAAGATATTTATGGGAGATGTTGAAGATCTTTCACAACGATTAGAAGATCTTTTTCCGATTTTCCAAAGACACTAAACTATTACGATCCTGGAGTGATGGTTTTTGTTATGTATTAAGTATTCAGAAAAAGTAATTTAATTTCCATGTACATCATGCTTTTGGAATCTACAGTTGGTATCAAAGTAATGGTTTAGTCAGCCTTTGGAAATAAGGAAGTGATAACTTTAGTGAGATCCCTAGAGATATTTCTAAGGTATGTCTAGGGATGTCCCTAAGGTTAAGTATACTTATAGGTTATAGTCCTAGAATTATGGTAACTATTTTAGAATTAAACCTATGATGTTATATATTGAAGGTAATCCCCCCTTTATTATCTTGTTTTCCTAGAATTATTTTTTTCCTCTCATACTATTCAATATGGGTTTTAGAAAATGCCTGGAAATAAGAAGATTCATGATAATAGAGGATATGATGGACAATGGAATAATATTATTCACGAGAAACCAAATGAAATGGTATTTGGAAGTCAAGACATCATTATTATGCCTAATCAGAAATCTCACAATATGATCAATTATCTCATCTTTGGTAAGTATCCCGACTCATTTAATAAGAGAAAGATGGAGTTTCATGATGATCATAGAGGAAAGAAAGTTTAATTTCCCTCATGTAAATCATGTGGGAAGGGGAATCAAGGAGAATGTTTCAAAGGAACTGGTAGATGCTTTGGGTGTGGAAAGAAAGGAAACAATGCCAATAAGTGCAAATGAAAAGGTTCAGTTAACACCAGGGACAAGGATAATGGTATTGCTACGACATCAAAAATGATTAAATGTTTTAAATGTGGAATGTACGGGCATTATGCAAACCAATGCCCTAAGGGAAAGTTTAATGAAGAGAATCAGCATGGTCATATGAGTAGTATTTATGTTGATGATGAAGAAGAGACTACAAATGTTTGGTCAGATGAAAGAATTGTTCAAGATTGGTCAATGGTTTAAGAAGGTAGGGGAATGATTACATGTTTACCAAGAGTAATGTTGTATATGTAATCTCATAGTACTATGCAATAATGAGACATCTATGGATTGTTAAACTATTGTTTTTCTTTAGGTTTTTGAAAGTATATGTTGAATGCTACCGGTAACCATGAATGGTTATTCAGATATTTTTAGAAAGCACCTAATACGAGCATAAAGAAGGGATAAAGAGATAATGAAATGATTGATTATATTAATGAGCTCATTACTGATATAAGGACAATGTGATTTCATGGTTTGAGTATATAGAATTTTTGGGATTTTGGTTTGTGGAAAGAGTTACCTTTTGACAGCATTCATGTTTTCACTATGGTTCTATAATAATTTATGTTTTAAGAGAATACATGATTAATATATTCACATGTTTGGAATGCGATAAATAAGATATATCTTATGATATATGGGGGATAAATGATGGGATTCACTTGCTTATTTTGTGACCTTTCTAGTAATCATTTTCTTTATACTATGAGCTTGGACTGATGTATTTTGGATAAGCCTAAATATTGGAATGAATTAAGTTAGAAATAATATGTTATTGTTTAAGGCTAGAACTATTTTTCAATATAATTTCTGTAATTTTAAAATAATGTAGTTTTTGAAAAAGGACAACCTGTAGGACGGGCGACAACCCCTCACGTCGGACAAGGATGTGGGAATCGAACCCACAACCGAAGTGCAACATGACTATTGCCTACCACTAGCCTATAAGAAGTCACTAGTTAGTAGAAACTAGTATTATTATTTTAAGCGGTATGATATATGAAGTATAAGTCCAATATCACTATATATGGACTTATGTATATTTCATAACATTTTTTATCCTTTTGTTTGAGACAGATGGAATGACCCATCATTTTATCACATGATTTAATAATACTTCACGAATGAAAAATTCAACTTCATTTGTTTAAGAGATGAAGTAGAAATAGTTCAACGCATGAACAATTGTGATATTATACCGAAATAAAGTTAGTATTTCTTCAAATTAAAATTCTTCAACTATAGGGAAATGATCTTGAAAAAAAAATGATGTCCTAGTGTCCTTATATCCGATGAATCTGATGGTACCTTAAATCATCACAAATTTATTGCTTTGTGATTATTGTCTTTTTCATAGCCATGTTCTCTACCACTCTCTATCAGAACTTGATGGTTAGATTTTCTTCCATATCCATATTTATTCCTATGTTCTCCTATGTTGAAACCCAGTGATGAGTTAATTTGGGTAACCATTATGTTTCATACTTCACATTTTAAAATTAACTTTTAGTGTTCCTTTTTACGATGTGGGTTTCTATAAAAGAAACTTTCAAGTAGTAAACCATTTATAACCCCTACGAATTTCGAGGGAGAAATTCATATTAAGGGGGGTAGAATATAACACCCCGAGATTTTATGAGAAGTATTATTTTTAATTTATTTTATGTCTTGTGGTTTATGCTACACTATGATTATCGTGCACTATACTCAACACCGTATTAGCCTGCAGTATACGAAACACTATTCTTATATCGGGTTACACAAAATTTCAATTTCGTTAGATAAAACTTATTCTATGAAACATTGTGTGTGTGTGTATATATATTTAATGTATAATTTAAATATGGTTGGATTACATTATACACAACAACAAAAGAATCTTGAACTACATTCAACCCTGACTTGGCTTGCATTACACGAAATCACGACCTTCCTCGATAGTGTGGGTTGTACGCAATACCAGGTTTCACTAAACAACGATATTTTATAGAAACTAGCCGTTATGAATAGTAATACTCACATTTTTAAATTTTATAAATTTTATCTTTCAAAATGGATTTTATTTTTGGATTCGGAATATCGAAATTATCCTAGGGTGATTTTTTGGTATTTTTCTGAAACCTTTCAATTTTTGATGAATAGTGAAATAATCGAGTTGTCGTATAAAACCAAATTTTTTATTTAAATAATTTTTTATTTTATTTAAATTTATATTAGATAAAAAATGATATATAATAACTATATATGTTCAATGTAATTCATTGGATTCATTTTATAATAATTTTAGATATATAAAAATTTTATTGAACTTTTCACTGTCTTTTACCAACCTCCTATGAGAATTTGAAAATTTACATAAAACATAATTTTACCACTTCTGTGAGTGGAATTTTGAATATCCAAGAGACACGGTTAATATCAAGGAGTAAAATTTGGTCCAATAAGATAAAAATAATTTTTAGTGAATAGTAACGTTTTACTTTTAGTTACCACGTTTAAAAGTAAATAGGGTAATTAAGGGTAAAAAACATATTATTATTATTATGATAACACATATCCTAATTTTATTGGATAAGTGTAATTTGACCAAAAAAACCTTAGGAATAAAATCTGACCATTTAGGTCCACTTTCATTAGATTATGGCATTTATTATTAATTTATTAAAGAAGGGTTAAAATAGTGAAAATCAAAGTTTAATAAAAAAAATCATTTTTAATATAGGGTTATACATATAATAAATTATACTATAAATATTAATTGAAAATCTAAAAGTATTTCCTACATAATGGTATTTTATGTATAATTTTTAGACATTAAATAATTTGATTTATTCATGACACAATGATGATGTAGTAATTACCTTATTAAGGAAATATTAACATAATTGATGTTATAAATACCCAAATAAATGTAATTTGAGACTTTTTATGAATTAACATAATTATATAGGATAATTTGACATGTTAGTATTTATTGAATTAACTTTTTTTAACTCATAATGTTGTTATGATTTTCAAAAAAATCAATTACAAAATAGTGTCCAAATTTACATAAAATAGTTTTTTAAACAAATATTATATTATTAATTGTTATTATATTCCTAAAAATCTAAGGATCGTCCAAATGACTTAGATAAAGTTATATATATTAATAATGAACCACTTGGGGTTTTTTGGCTGATTATAGTAAGTTTATTAACCATATGTGTAAGAAGACAAGAAGACACGGTAAAAGTTAAATTATTTAACTTAGAGTTAAATCTAAATGATAAGGTTAAAATAATACACTAAACATGTCTAAAATCTATTGGTTGAGAGGATTTAGACCCATACCCTTTTTAGCTTCGAAATAAATCAATTTTGAGCTATTATAAACCGAATATGACTTTATTAAGAAACAATATTTTATGTTTTTCCTAAGGTGTCCCTCTCCTCCCTTAGAAAAGGGCACCTCCTCCCTCTTCTCTTTACAAAATTTTGAGCTTTCAAGCTCGGACAGACCCTTCCCATTTCCCTTCTCAGCATCCATAGAAACATTATAGAGGTTCTGGTCTCCTCAAAAGACCAATAATAGTTCCTTAAGATGAATCTTAAAAGGGGTGCGTCGAAGAAGAGGTAATCTCTTCTACCGATTCTTTCAAATTTCTTTCTTCTTCAACTTCTTCTTTTCTTGTTTCATTATAAAGTAATAACATCAATATCACTTATATAATGATATTTTATTATAAATATTAAACAACCCCAATTCAGATTCTATCCATCCTACAGAAAATAAAATCACCGCGCGTGCGTAAGTACGGAATACTCTCTCCATGCCGTGGTGTAATCTGTTTTCCCACCACCACCTTACTTGGATGGGTATAATGGTGTAAAGAATAAATATATATATTTATTATAACATCATACTAATTCTGAGATATTATATCATCCACTCCAATTCAATTCAATAATTATTGGAACGATATCATCGCTTGTGTGTACGTAAAGAATACCATCTCTACGACGCGATGAGATTCATTATCCATGTTAACCACTCAAGAATGACTATAAATAATATATAATTAATAATAATTAAATATATTAAATGATAAATCTACTAGATTTATGTATATATATATATGTCATCTACATACTTCCATTCAAGTCAATAAGGAAAAGAAAATAGCGTTCATGCGTACGTACGACCTACTGTCTCCATTAACGGTGTATTTCATTTCATTTATCTTTCTATTATATATATATACTGAATATATATGATATATAAATTATGATTTATATTGTGTAAGTAATTAAATCATGATATAATTAATAATAATATAATGAACAACAAGTCCAAACACGTACGATTAATAAAACGATTTTACCCAAAACGCTGCTTTTACATGGAATTTACAATAGAACGGGTAATATAAAGTAATAAGTGAACCATATATGATGTCATAACAATGAATATGATTCTTTAACAAGTCAATGACATTATTTAAATCATTATATAGGATGTTCGGATACGTACGAAGCATATCAGTCCTAATGTATGGGATAACATTTCAAAACATGTTTTCATCCAAGATTGTCTATTCGTAAGTATTTACTGGGGTTATATTTATCATCCATGTCCCTATTTTCTAAAAATGGATTCATGTATGTTTAATGTCCTTTTTACCCATTTTTTTACTTTTACTATATGGTGGGTAAGGAATCTTTCTTTTCTTTACCATACGAGGTACTTATTGACCTTTCCGGCAAAAGTACGAGAAGAATGTTTTTTAACTTATACGGCATGAACAGAATTTTACGGTTTTATAATAACTTATTTTTTATGAAGCTTACTCTACAAGATTTAATGAATATTTTCAACAAAATCATTTTATTTTAAAATTGTATGTCATTTGGTGAAAAGAAAATTATTTTGAAGAAGAAAGGATATTTTCCTCAAGAATTCATTTCAAGTGTTTTATCAAAACCATTTTCCATCTAAGATGACATTATTTCATATGTGTCGGTCTCAAGTATAATGTCTCTATGATTTACATAGTTCCACTTTTCTTATGATGAAATGATATCCATTTGTTTTAGATGGATTATGTTATGATGGGATGATTTTAATGAAACCCATTTTTACTCTTTGGGTTTTGATGAATGGTTTATGTTTATGTTATGGAACAAGTAAGAATGATTTCATTATGAGATGGGTGGGACCTATATCTCCCTCCAATTAATTGGTTAAGGATTTATATCTCATGAGATATACATGGCTGGAATGATAAGTTAATCTGGTTCAGTGTTACAGGACTGGAATGAGGAGTGAACTCGATTCAGAAAGGGAATTTTTTCCACTAAGATGGTCTTGGAAGCAATGTCTTGGATACTATGGAAATCATATCACGTGTTTAATGGTTTCCACAATTACATGTTTTAATCCCATGCTATTTTATCATTATTGATGTATATATGCCTTATGTACTGCTATGTTTTATGTCATTTCTCAATATTTTGATGTTTAATAATTATGTTCATGTTTTTAAGTTCAAATGTATATGGTTTGTTTTATTCTCTCCATACTTACCCTTACTGAGTATTTGAGATCACCCTTTATATGTTTTCTTTTCTCCAGGATATAAAGAATGGTTTTAGGTAAAAAAACAAAAGGTGAAGATCTTTATGGGAGATGTTGAAGATCTTTCACATCGATTAGAAGATATTGTTCCGAGTTTCCAAAGACACTAAACTATTACGATCCTTGAGTGTTGGTTTTTTTATGTATTAAGTATTCCACAAAAGTAATGTAATGTCCATGTACGTCAATATTTGGGTCTCTACATGAAGCATCAACTCTAATCCTACGATAAGAGCTTGATATTCTACTTCATTATTTGTATCGCCTCCCAAAAATGAGAAGGAATAAGGTAGAACTGCCTTTTCTGGGTAAATGAGTACAATTCCTAACCCATCTTTGTTGAATTTTGGATCTTCCATTTTCTTCCCTGTTGGAATTATAGAAGCACCGTCAAAGTAAATTTCCCATATTTGAATATTATCTTGAATAGACAAGACTTATTCATCAGGAAGTTCAACATATAAAGATGTATCTTCTACTGAAGGGTGTTCAGTAAGGAAATCAGCCAGAGCTTGGCCCTTTAATGCCTTTTGAGACACGTACTGGATATCAAATTGCAGTAAAATAACTACCACCATGCTAGACGTCTTGTACGCATTAGACGACTAAGGATGAATTTGAGTGGGATATTGAGAGATACCAATCAGACCTCATGATGTTGCAGGTAGTGTATCAACTATTGATCTGCAAAGATTAACGCTAGGCAGCACTACTCAATATTTGAATATCGGGTTTCTGCTTCAATCATAGTCTGACTGAGATAGTAGAGGTTGTTTTCATTCCTAGAATCATTCTTCTGAGCAAGAAAGGCTCCAAATGATCGCTCTAAAGCTGTCACATAGAGGATAAGTGTTCCTCCTTCAATAGGTGGCATTAATAACAGTGGACTCAAGAGAAATTTCTTGAGAATATAGAATGATTTTTGACATTCTTCAGTCCACTGGTAAGTGACTTCATTATTCATCAATTTGTTGAAGGGTAAACTTTTTCCTACCAAATTGGCGATGAAATGACAAATATAGTCTTAGTGTCCTTGAAGCCCTCTAAATTATATCAATTTACGAGGATGTGACATACCAAGTATTGAATTTGTCTTCTCAGGATCGACTTCGATACCACAATGGCGAACAACAAAGCTGAGAAATTTTCCTGAGGTTACCCCAAAAGCACATTTCAAGGGGTTCATCATCAAATTATGTTGTTGAAGTTTGTGGAATATTACTTCCAAATCAGAAAAGTGATTAGAATGATGTTTGTATTTGACCACCAAATCATCCACATAACATTCAAAAAATTTCCCTAAAAGGGTTTGAAGATACGGTGCATGGCATGTTGATATGTTTCCACAGCATTCATTAGGCCAAAGGGAATTAACCGATAGAAAAACACACCCTAAGGGGCTCTGAAAGCTATAGATTCTTCATCTTCTGGTGCCATTAGGATTTTATTATATCCATAATATCCATCCATGAAGGAAAGTGCTTCATAGCTAGCTGTTTCGTCAATCAATAGTTCTGTAATCGGTACTGGAAAATCAACCTTAGGACAATGCCAATTAAGATCTCTGAAATCAATGCAAACTCTAATTTTTCTGTTATTCTTTTTCACAGGGACAATATTAGCCAACTACTTGGGATATTGAACATCTCTGAAAAATTTAGCTTTGATAATCTTATCCGCTTCATCTTCAATTTTGGAAGCATAGGTTGGGTGTGTTCTTCTTGTGGATTGTTTAAATATTTGAGGTTCTTCTGGAAAACCCAAATGATGAGTAGAAACATCAGGATCAACCCCTGGAATCTATGTATAGTTCCAAGCAAATATATCTCAATTTTGATTTAAAAATTAAATATACATCTCTTTCTCTTCAAGATTCATGGCCGCACTAATTAAAGTGGGATGTGGATCTTCTTTTGTACCCAGATTTATTTCTCTAAGTTCATCCACGGTGGTAGAGATACCCTCTTCAAATTCTGGAGGAGCATCCCTGAGATCTTCCTCTTCTCCATCAACATGTGTTATTTCATCTGTTTCAACTTGCATAGTAGATAACGAATTAGAATTTCCATGATCAGAAGAGATGTTAAAATTTCAACATCTTGAAGAAGAATCTTTCATTTCTGACCCAATTGAAAATGAAGGGTCTTCTGTAGGTAATGCAGAGGATATTATGGATTGAGAATCGACATCATCATTCACCTTTGACATTTCTATAACTTCTTCTGGCCTGGTTAGTGATGTATAGACTTGATGTATTTCAGCATATGAAATGAAGACATCCCCATTTGATCTTTCATCATTGCTTGGTGAATCACCAATTTCTCCCATGTTGTCTGGCTTTATTGCCGTAATTGAAAATATGGAGGTTACCATAAGAGTATTTTGATTTTGGTCTATCCTATCAATTTGACTGATAGGAAACACATAATCTACACTCACATGTGTAAATGGATTTACTTAAATCTTTTCCAAACCAAATGGAACATTAACCTTGGAAACCTTCCTTGTTGTGGATATCTCCTTACCCTTCATGTGATCGAATTATGCCTCAATGTATTGAGATTCACATGTTTTGAATGGGTCTTTATCACCATAAAATGTCCCAATTTGACCATATAAACAATATTTGAGACACTGATGGTATGATGAAGGGATATCCGCATGTTGATGTCGCCTGGGTCTTCCAATAAAGACGTTGAATTCTGTGTCTTGATCAACAACCATGAAATATGAATTGGATACAAGATCTCCAAACTGAGTTTTGAGTGTAATCTCACCCAGTGTTTCTTGTTCATTTTCATCATATCCTTGCAACATCAGAGTATAAGGAGATAAATAAGATTCTGTGAGGCCCAATCGACAAAGAGTACGAATGGGGATGAGGTTGACTCTTAAACCATTATCAATGAAAGTTTTTTGGATGTCCACACCATTGACCTTTCCAGATAAGTTTAAAGGTCTAATATGTCCATGCATGACATCATCTTCATCTTCATCTGTGAAAGATATCACTACATGACATTCTACAGGATTATTCTCTACATGGTAGACTTCAGTAACATCAATTTCAGTTTCCAACTCCCGAGGACTTGACACAGCCTCAATGAGTGCCTCCCGAAGATCCTTGGAAAGATTTCAGGCATCCAGAATTGATAAATTGGCTGGTACTTGGGACAAATGTTTCAAAACATCATATTTTTTATCCAATGGTCTGCGTTTTCCAATAGGAACATGTGGTTTCGCAAGTGCCTTAGAGGTTGATGCTTCTTGTATCGGGGTAGGAGATGAAAATACTCCTGTCTTTGGAAGATTAGACCGAATAGGTCTATTTACTTACTGAGAAGAAGAAGGTGGAACCTCTTACTGATCCTCCAGAATAACTGTACCAAGACGGAATCTGTTATTGGTGGAAGAATTTTCTTGTTCTTGTTGAGCCCGCTGATGGTCTCTGCCATGAGTTTCTACTGCATACACAGTTCTAGCAGGGATAGAATTGGAATAGTGGCTTCTGGGATATCCACATCTTCCTCTGTATCCCAAACCTCTATAACTCCCTCTAATTCCTCTATTTGATATAGGTAACTCGGGCTCATTAAGATCAATGTTTTTATTGGAATAAGGATATGTTAAATGAATCAAATTAACAGAACCAAAGATCAACTCTCCGTCTGATGAAAATTCTTCCTGATTAGCCTTTTTAGGTTGTATCGTTTGGTGGGGCGGTGCTCGTGGCTTTGAAGTAGATGAAATAATATCTTCCAGAGTCAAAGACAATTTGGTATTTGACACGATCTAAACTTATTTTGATTTCTCTTCTTTCTTTGAATTATGTCGTTTCTTTGTGGATTTTCTCTACGATGAAGAGGGTTTTTCTATGGCATTCATGGAAGAAGAGACAATTGGTTTATTCAATTGTGTTTGCAAAATTGAATGAGTTCGGTTGATTGTTTTTTTTACCATAAAATCATCATATTTTTTTCTCATTTTTGTTCTTGACTTATTGCCACAAGCCTTCTTCCTCTGGATTTGTAGCAGTAACTCATGCTACCTGAGCTGAAGAACCTTTCAGTTTGACTTGTACCGAATCCACCATATTTTGTAGGAGGTCTTTGAAGACAAAACACTCATAAATGGGATGCCCCAAAATCTGATGAAATGGACAATAGTTGGGATGGTCATCATCTCCTCCCTTGTTCGGCCTCTTGGGCCTTGTCAATTGAACCAAATTATTTTCCAGAGCAGAAATGAAGTAACCAGTAACTTGTTCATTTCGGAAAGAGTAAACTTTGATATTTAAATCCTCAAATTGTTTTCATCCTTGATATCTTTGATCATCTAGACGAAATGTCCTTTGTTGTTGATGCTCAAGAGGTGGAGCCCTTCGAGAAGATGAAGTCCTTGAAGAAGAAGCAGGTATAGGTGCTTGGTTAAGAATAACTGTAGCAGTCTCTACTTTACCCATTCTACTTCATGGAGCTAATGAAATTACATGGGTTTTAACCTCAGTCTTTATAAGAGTGTCTTCAATGTATTGAGCGATTGAATTAAGGCCTCGAAACCCTCCTGTTTATTTTACAGGGATCAACGGTGTGCACAACTCATCATGCAAATTTGACACACAAATTGGCAACAATTATTATTGAGGGAGTGCTAATCTCAAGGAATATGTTAATCCCTTCTAGCGAGCAATGAAATCTGAAACCCTTTCATTCTCCCTTTTCTTACAATTTTTATGATAAAAAATTGTTTTCTTTGGAAAAGTTGAGTTTAATTGAAGAAGGAAATGTTGACGAAGATCCTTCCACCCAGTAATTTACTGTGATTGCAAGCTTGTATACGAGACAAAATCAGGCGCTTTTAATGACTATAAAAAACACCTAACCTTAACTTCTTCTTGTTGCTGAGGGGTTCCCATCATAGGATCTCAACGAGAAACAAAATTTGTTAAGTGTTTCTCTTGGTCTCCTGAACCATTAAGGATTGGGAATGTGGTACTTGAAAAATTTGAAGGGGGGGGGGGGAATTACGTCTACCCATTCAGGGTAAACTCTCATCTCCGATTGAACTGGTGCATGCTTTCCTTACATAGCTTCCAACCGAGCTGTTAATGACTCAATGGTAGTCATTAACTTTTGAGAAACATCTTGTTGATCTTGGACCTGTGCAGGTGCAATAACTGGAGATTGAATAGGTGTGGTGACCTGGACAGCCACTGATGGTAGTATTGCTAGTTTTTGTTTCATATAACCCATAGGATTAGACCTCTGAGGGTGTACTAGTAAAGGAGGATACTCTTAATCAATCTCAAATGCCGCAAAAAAATCCCTTGGCTGAATGAATCCAGAACTCTTAGGAGGAAGACTACTTTGATGTAGTTCGGCATTCAGCCTCTTTAATTCCTTCATATCCTCCTCTTGTTGTGCGAATCTTTTCTATAGTGAGAGTGATTGGCCTTCTCCAGAGAAAGGTTATATAACATGATTCTTCCCTTTTCCTTTGTTGGGCACCTTTCGGAGAGGGGGAAGTTGGTTATTGGAAGGAATACCCAGATTCTGGGTAAGCCTTTGATTTATTGTACACACACCTTATTCATTTGTGTCTTTGTGTACAACTTCTTGATCATGAATGTCTTCATCTGATCCCTCTGAGTGAGCCTCATCTTGCGATTTAGCAATAACAACATTTATGACATTAATTAATGCATAATGCATTGCATCTCTTTTATCGGCATTTCTGTGATATTGTCTTCTTCCATGTCCTTTTTGAGACACTGCCTTTTGTTGATTTGATCCCTCATGAACTTCTTGACAAACCATAATTTGGAGGGAATCTCCTGATAATTTGGCTCTTCATTACTCTTGGGGATTCTTCTGTAATCGAGAGAAGAATGACTTTCTTTGAGGAAGAGATTGATAATTTGAAAAAGTACCTCGTCTGATGGACTAGGGTTGTTCTTGCTCAACTCCTTGAATCCTATTTTTTGATTCTGAGGGTTGGGTTAAAAGAGTCCCTAGTCTGGAAAGCTGGGGTGGTTCTTCAGTTTCTATATCTGAGAACTTCTTGAAAGCTCTCATGATCTTACGAAATATAGTCTGGAAATTGGGTGGATGCATTAACCAGCATCCACCCTTATCACCGGGCTAAAAAAGACCGTTGTATGATTTCTAACATTTCTGTCACTTGATGATGTGCACTCTCTAAAAAAAGCATGTTCAATGTTCTCTTTTTCCTGATTCAAAAGTAATTCAAAAACTTGTTCTCTGTATTCTTGATTCTGGGATAAACTAGTTGAGGCATGTTCTTGAGCAAGCTTTTGATTACAAACAATGCCAATTGGTTGTGACCAGTCATGGGAAATAACATTGCATGAGACCATTTTCGCCAGGCATTGCTGACTTGAGAGTACAGAGAAATTTAGGGCTCCATATACACTCCATCCCCTAATTTGAATAACATATGGGGAATTGACAATTAACTGGTGCAATCTTCTTAGTGCGCTAAGGCATGAATTTGGAAGGGATCTCTGCTGCTTTTCAGCCTTCAGATATCGAGAAACTGAGAGATATTCCAAATAAATTTGGCGTTGTAACCCTTCTATTATCTTTAAATGATTTTCATATTCATCATAAGATATTATTTTCTTTTTCAACTGACAAAGAGTTTTCCATATGTTGAGACAAATATCTTGAATACAATCTTCCATCAACATCTCTCGAATGTCATACTGAGAGTCAGCCAAAGGCCAAAACATAACTGGCACATCACCTTTTTCCAATTTTTTTCTCATATTCTGTACTTCAACATAATCATTTTATGAAGATTATTCTACTTATTTAGACCAAATATGGTTCTTATTTGTTTCTTTATCATATTCCACAAGATCAGTAGAGAATTCACTTATCAAACTAGAAGATGTATGACTCAGGTGTGGTTCGGAGAATGACCTACACCCCAGGCTATATTCTGATTGATAAAGTATTTCATCTGCTATTGGTAAAGCATTAGACACGACTGCCTTCACATTTACAAGTTCCTCAAGATAAGAGGGATTTCTCATCACTACATTTTCAATTGAAGTAATTTCCAGGCAAAGCAAATTACTACTGTGAAGAGGACTTTCAGAGCTAAATTCATCATCATGGGGAGCAGCACCATGGTGGGTTATAGCAAAAAATGAAACATTTTGATCCGTGATCTTCTGGCCATGCAGAGGGTTATCAGGATACTCATCTAAAGATGATACTTCGAGATCGATTGAACTTTCATGAAGCAAGCCTTCACGAGGAAGTGTCTGATGCAGACCTTCGTAATTAATGTTCCCACTATTGGGAACTGAGAGAGTAGAATATTCAATTGCAACAGATAATTGTCTGAGTGCATCAAGAACTCCATCATCGAGCAAGGCCTTATTACAGATTGGCCCTTGATTTCTTGACTGTTTTGGATGGATATTTTACTTAGATGCCTTCTTACTCACTTTGGGAACTACTTGTTGAAGAAATTGGTTATTATAGTCAGGTGTATGTGTCTTCTCAGGAGAAAGGATCAGGCTAGGCTGATTATCTCCACTCAAATCAGGTGTATGTGAATGACTTGGTTATCCGTATGATATGGGGGAGTATGACCAACAGCCCTATTGAACTGGAACAGAGGTATGTTTCTATTCCGGAGTGAACTGTTGATGTGTCACTCCACTGGTAGGGATAGATTTTCATTTCTTTCCCTGTGATACTGCTGAAACTATTTTAATATCCTGGAAAGCATCCAGAATATGAGCAGGAATTTTCTTCTGCTCTTTCACCATTGATAGAATATGCTTGGTGACTTCAGCTAGTGGAACGAGGATATATATACATTCTATGATTTGAGTTGGTGTGTGTTCCTGCTCCTTTCCTCATTTTCCATTAGTGAATTCTGACAGTACTCAAGTGTGGTGGTAGAGAATTGAGTCTGCCTCCTGTTTGTCACTGGAGCTTTCTGACTGACTTCTCCAGGTGCTACCAAACGAGACTTTTGGTGGGACTGATCAATACTGGAAGGTGTATGTGCCTACTAATTTCACTCCACCGAACGTGGTTGACGATCTTCCTTCAATACTGACAGATGAGGCTGCTGGAAGGATTGATGAGTGTAAGCAGGTGTATGTGCATGTTTACCAATATTCAACACATTGGGTTGGTGGGCTTCATCGTATGTAGTCTGACGAGCCTACTGACTAGATGATGACTTATAAAAAGGTGTATGTTCCTGCCTATTGTACTCCACCAGAATTTCCTTGCAAGATTGGCGTCTTGCTACTAAACGAGTCTGCTAGACAGTGGAATTAAAATGGACGGGTGTGTGTGCCCGCTCATTGCTTCCCACCAAGTTAGGTTGGTGGACTTATACAATGATGGAAGAGATAAGAACCTACTCACTGTTGACCTTTCTTCGCCTCTGGTGGTTCGTCTTGCATGCTCGGGTTCGAGGAACCTAAGCCGAATGCTTGGAGATGACACCCTCATCATGTTGAGGGTGCACTGCCGCAGGAGTCTGGCGGAGATTTTTGGTGGGAGCCCTTGGGAAGGGCTCTTGTTTCCGTGAATTAAGGTCATGAGTGACCTTCTCATTCACCTCCTCAGAATATAGGAGGGAATAGTGATTGCGTTCTGGGGATAACGACCCAAAATGGTTGGAGATGGTAGTTGAAATTGCCTATTTCTTGATCACTGGTCGTAGTTGTCCGGACGAACATGGTGAATTATTAACTTGTAGAGCTTGTCGAGCAGCCTCCATAGTCAGAATGGTACCATTTTGATGGTATTCCTTAACCAGTGCATTTGATACCCATCGTTGAAGATGCTGAGTAGGTGATGTCATCCTCAGAGCGGACGATGATCTAGCAGGAGTATCAGTAGAGGCATTCACAACAGAGGTATTTGCAGGCATGAACTTATGAGAAGGCATTTCTTTAAAGCAAAATAACTTGGAAAAGAGTGCCTATTTGATATAACAGACATAATCAAGAAAATTTTTGCCACTAAATCTTTTGGATGAGCACATATGTTATTTATTGTTCTATTGGCTCTCTCATTGAGTTTAAATAGGGGCCTAACAAAATAAGTAAAACATCATTTTAACATGGTTAAGGATTCATGTCGGGTTCACCATTTTTTGTTTCCTTTGGAAATGGGAATGACCTCATTGATTTAAGGTTCAAACATTCCAAGTGGTTTCTAATGGGTTTGTTCGTAGAACCGAAAACATCCAATGATTCCGTATCCATTTGGACCCACATTCCAAAGGTAGGTGCTCATTATTTGTGAACCAATGAGGCTTAAGAATTTGCATTCATCTAGGTGATGGGAGGTCGGACTCATCACACCTTTTTTAGGGGAATTATTTCCTACTCTAGGACTCTCTTTATAGATTTAAGTAATGTTTGTGAATCCTTATTAAATTACCAAGTATCAAAATGAGCTTTCCTTTAGATGTGACAATCAATGATTAATATGTATGAGATATAGAGAATCTTTTATATGTATTAGAGGTTCTTCATAGATAGAGAATAATCTGTATATGTTAGATATTCTTAGTCAATGGTATCCTTCGGCACATTATATAGAAATCTCTTGGTCATTATGATAACCATACTGGTTTTAAAGCCACTCAGAGGGCCACTTGAAGTTTATTGTCATTCAGAAGGACATATATTATTTCAGAGTTGGGATCTTACCTGCAGATGGGCTACCTACGTATCCTTTGTTTTAGAAAAGGAATCATAACCCACGTAGTTCGAGTAAAGAAGTATGAGGTTTAAGAATTATTGATGGCTCAAGGAAATATGTCATAATTACTTATATATTCTAAGCTAACGTGAGTCATGCTCCGTGTGAGAAACAAGAGGTATTGGTAAAACCAGACAATTTTTCCATGAAATATGCAATTATAAGAAATGATGTGGGGCTTATGTATGTATGACTATCCAGATAGATGAGGATTAGGATTTACTTCAGGGATGAAACCCAGGAACAAGGTTTATAAAGGTATATGTGCTTTATGGAGATTTGGACACTTTACTTGGGACTTAATGCTGAGAAGGATGCCAAAATTTGAGAGGACTTATGATCAGGTTTTACTTATTAAAAGGAATCCCAAATAAAATGTAACTTAATACCGGTTAAGAGAAATTATGATTGGGGATTACTCTTAAAGAATAGTCCGAGGTTAAAGGGAATTATGACTGAGGATTACTCTTGAAAAAGAATCCCAGTTTATGTGAATTTGGATTTTAGGAACTTGGGGCTTACTCCTAAGGAGGATGGCCATATTAAAAGAATTATGGTTGGGACTTACTCATGATAAGGATGCCCAACATTAATGTAACTTGAATACTGGGGAATACTCCTGAAAAGGAGTCCCAGGTTATGGGACTTGGGGCTTACTCCTAATGAGGATGCCCAAATTTGGGATTTTTGAGATTGGGACTTACTCATTAGAAGGAGAGCCATATTAAAGATCCTCTCATCTTGAAAGGATGAGGTTGAAGGAATGAAATCTCTAACCATCGTGACCTAAAGAAATATAAATCACTAGGTTTTGAAAAAATTTCCACAGAATTTCATTCAGATAAAGAAGCCAACAAAGGACCCATTCCATAAATGGCTTTGAAGAAGGTTCTGAAGGCTAAATTTTGAAGAGGAGAGGTGGATTTGAATAATCCAAGTGAATGGGTAGGAGGGGCACCCAAAAAGAGAGAGGCTCCCAAGCCTTGTGTGGGCACACAAGTCCTGGTCGCGCAAGTATACTTGCGTGACACATGGGTACTTGCACGACGGTCAACCCTTATGGTAATACTTGGGCGAGACGTGGCTCAAGCCCTTAGTATTACCCCTAACGGCTTCCAAAAGATTTCTTCACAAGTTTTATTGATGGGATAAGGCGGCGCACAAGAGTTTCCATTTCCCTTAAGGGATGGCCACTTAGGCACTCAAGTGTTGATGAGTTTCAACACTTAGGCCTTATTTCCCCTGTTTGGAGCATGCATTCTAGGTAAGAAATTACCATAGAAGTTTTAGGAAGACTTCCATAAGAGACTAGGGTGCCAGGATCTCGAATATGAGTTTTGGAATTTTTTCGTCCTCAAATGTGGGGCCCAAAAGGGGTATTTATAGGCTCCTGAAGACTTTGGGTGAAAATCAAAGAGGGCGCGCAAGTCACCTGCGTGACCACTATGCGGCGTGTAAGTCACCTGCGCGACCACTATGCGGTGTGTAAGTATACTTGTGCGACCATGATGAAACTTGCGTGACCCAATTGGGAAGAAATCCTTCTTCTTTCCTTTGTCTATTTTTGATGTTTCTTCAAAGGATGAATCACTTTGGACTATGTTATTTCCCTTTTTCAGTCGTTAGACTTTATGACGGAAAGGAGCGTCAACAATGTTGTAAACCAAAACCCATTTATTTTTAAAATCAAATCCAAATTATAAATCCATATAAGGACTTTAAAATACCAATTATAATTATTCCATTTCATTTATAAATCCATACAAATAACATTTAAATCACACATCACACATAAAAGTCAATCCGGCAATTTACCGAACATATGACATAACCTTTTTAAACAAAACAATTTATTTTAAATACATGAAAAGAAATGAAACACTAATTGAATGAAATAGTTTATTAAAGATACTATAAAATCTTCAAAATACCATAAACTAGTCTATAAACCTCACAAAACAGTTGCAAAAGATAACATAACATTTAAACAAACACTTGTTGAGCACCTTCATGACAAAACAACACTACCTTTTATAAGACAAGGATTAAAAAACCACTTTGCACACCAAGAAAATTATCCAAAGGCTTAAAAACTATAATAAACATATATTTTAGTTGATTAAAATATTAAAATGATTAAACATGAATTATAATGTCATGTTCAAGGGATATCCTACCTCAAATCCTTGGCGTAATGGAAACGCACTCCCGAAATCACCCGCCGCGGGATTATAAACCCTAAAACTATGAAGACCAGACCAAAATGAATATAAAATCCATAAAAACAATTAGATACCAGAACCCTAGGTCAATCATTACTATAGGGGATTATAAAACCATGATATAATGAATGGAGGTAGATGAGGGAAGAGAATGAAGAAGGAATCTCACCTTTCCACCTAGAAAACTCTTCGTCTTCCATTAGATATGCAACCCTAGAAAAACGGTAATGGCATGAAACTTCTTGGAGAGTCTCCTAAGGTCCGTAAGAACAAGTTAAATAATATTTTTTGGAAAAAAATGTACAAAATAAATGATTTATGGATGAAATAATTTACCTTCTCAATTCTGTAAGATTTGAGGAAACTAGAGCACTATCGACCCAATATGTGATCCCCATGAGCTCCAAAGTAGTAAAAACGATAATGGGGTTGAGGATAGGTATTTGGGATTCGGTTTTGAAGTGGAATCACAAAAAAATATTAAATATTGAATTATATAGAAAATAAAAATATTATTTTTTTTAAACTGGAAATGGGCCCATGGGCTGGCCCAATGCCTAAATAAGTAACCCAATTTAACCATGATTATGAATCACTATGGGGTACAAAAGGGTATGAAAGTTTTAAAATGTCAGTAGAGGCCATGTGGGAAGTTTAATGGGTGAAAAAAGTTGAAAAAAATGAGTTATAAAAGAAACAAAATTGGTATTTAAAACTACAAATGGGATCACGGTTGACACAAATCATAAAGTAACCACCCTTTCTCCAAAAACTCTTAAACAATAAATAGGGAACCCAAATCAAGGTGAATATACATAGATGAAACATAAAAACTCAACATTAATTTCACAAGATACCCAATAAAAGTATTGTGATTTCAAATGAACCGGATCAAAACAAAGACATGAAAAACCACGTGTGACAATTCTCCCCACAAATAAAGCTTTTCGCCCCCGGAAAGCCATAACACATTCCAGCTAAAAGATAAACACCGATGGATTACGTATAAAAATTATCCAAAATATAAATCTAGTTTAATAACATTTTCCATCAACATAACTTAATCCTCTATCCCAGACAAAACACCAACTCACAACCACTTTGTGAAAATCAATGGAAATATCAAGCCACCACCTCCACAACCAAGACAAGAACCTGATTGTTGGTCATTGTCCCAATGAACCCAACAATCACTAAAACTAAAGAGAACTCAAGATAACCAAATACTCTAGGGGATTATAGAATGGAATCCCTAACCTTAATAAACAACTGGCACAATACATGTTCTTAGGAATAAAAATCAACGAGACCAGTGGTGGGTCTCCCCACCATTAGAACCCAACTAGCAACAAAAATACAAGTACTAAACATTAACTAGATTTGGGACTGACCTTCACAAGTAAAAAAAAAGCTCCCCCAAAACAACCTACCGATCCAAGTTAAGATGGTTATAAAATGAACATCTAATCCACCCACTCCAGAACGGAGGTGTGAAGAACTGGGCCAACAATTTCTGCATGGATCTATACCCCCCACCACTCAGGGAGGGGAGGGATGGGGAAAATCATTATTCCACTTAAATCACAAAAGAAACAAATATTCTATGCAACATTATCCTCCTATTAACAGGTAATACCAATACTACACTTGATTTACCCAGGCGGTCTACACAAGGAAATTGAACGGAACCCACATCCATGAAGGCATAACCATAGACACAGTGTGAAGGTTAATTTCACCACACTTTTTGTGAGAAAAGAAAATTCACAGTAATGAGGAACCGCAATATAGACATAGAAACTACCTTATCACAATTGTGGAGGCAGAAGCCCGGTCATGTACCCCACACCTCTATATATTTCTTGACTATGTAAAAATCATCACTTCGATGCCTATGGCTAGAGCCCTAAATCACGAAGCATCTGCTGCCCCACAGTCAGGTGCGAGGGATCACACAACTAAAAAAATTCACTTTCTAAAAAAACAACTTCACATAAATAGGAACACATAGATATATATTAAAATTATATCTCACTCGGAATGAGGAGAATAATGGACAATGAATATGGAGAAATGCATCAACATCAACAAACACAATTGTTATGTCCACAAGAATTATCATGAACTGGAAGCACTTTAAATCGATCCCAAATAGATCTCTATTTAAACAAAATGGAAGAGGAATTATTTTAGGAGGTGGATCTAGCTCTTGAAACATGAGAAAGAATCCTAAGGTTTATCAATTTGAAATCATGCAAACAAAAAACTATTTGTGGCCACATCACAATATCCAATGCATCTTTAGAAACCCACTGAAAATTACTCGAAACCCGAGCCACCAACAAGATCAGATATCAATATGAAACTAGAGTATGAATTCTAGATCATAAAGAAGTATACCTAATAGATAACACTTCTAAGATATAGTATTAACAATCCACATAACCATTGGTTCAAAACAAACACCGCAATTTCTCAGCTGAAAACACTTTTGGAAAATAAAAAAAACTAACTTGGTGGATTTTCACATTCACCGATCTTGTACAACATGTCTCACTCAGATGAACATTCAAATGCCACCCCATGCACTCTAAAACCATTCCATATAGGCCATCCTTCCAAATATCAATAAAACCATGCATGTGAGAACCCATGAAAACACCAAAGGATAAAACAAAACAACATCATTCAAAAAATCATTTACCTTCCAAAGGAATACTAACCACCAAGTCAAAAAACCATTTTAAGATTTCACAAAACAAACAACACCTCATCAAGAACCATTTTCTGAAAATCCTACCACTTTTCATTTTTAACAACTTTTAAAACAACCAAGCTACACCCAACAACCCCTTCCCATTTTCTAAAATTCAACAAGGTGTCTTTTCATAATCTGATGGCCATTGAGACCCATACCCATTCTAGGAAAATTCCAACCACTAAAAACCAATTCCAAAAACTAATTTATCAGATTAATACACTTTTAAAAATCCTAAAACATCATATTTAAAAAAAATATTCAGAATTAATTTTAAATTATTCACACTTTCAAACAATTTTATTTCAACAAACCACAAGTTTAGATTATGGAAAATCTAATCCCATTAAATAATTTCCACTTCTTTCCCATTTTTTTTAAAAATTCAACCTTCCAAAAACCAATATTATTTTTAATTTTTAAAACCCCTTTTCCACTTTTCCAAATCTAATCCTTCATTTTAAACCCATTTCCATTATTCTCACATAAGGATTTTCAAAACAAAAAATCAGAATTCATGAAAGGTCCAAGAAACTTAAAAAAGGGAACTAGTGTCGATGGATGACATGACCATATGGTTAGTGTCCATATGTCAAACACAACACCAACACAAAGAGACTTATTATGATCATGCCCAGGATCCACAGGGATTTACAGACCTTGTGAGCTCACAGAGGCCATTAGTCAGACTCCCCTTGTCATATCCCAACACTAAACAATCAAAAAGAATACAATACACTAATAAAACGAGACTTCCCATAGAAACATGAGGATTAGAACGAGAAAGAGTTCACGACGCTTTTAACGCACTTACTCTAAAATTCCCAACAATCCAAATCCATCTACCATGACATCCCACAAAAAAAGGGTTCTATTAAAAGAAAGGTCAGCTAAGAGCCGACTTCCTCTGATACCATTTTGTCATGAACCATCCCGAGTCGACCATGAACCGGTCACCCAGGCCATCCTGCGACAAGTCCCGAGAGGTGATTCCGATCCTCTCGGGATGGAGACAAGAACCAAGGGAATCAATAGAGTACACAAGGTAATGATTTCTCCCATATATAAAAAATCAAACAAACAGTGGAAATAAATGGAAACCCCAAAATTCATTTATATAAAAATTGAACAAAACATTATTTGTACAAGAAACAAAAACTAGTACTAAACCATCAACTCAACTGACCAAACCTGATAACCAACTAACTCCATGTGACATCGCTGGTCACTCTCCAACACAAAGATCACACGTCGCCCAAGGTGATCGAACTCAAGCTGAAACCTGCACAAGGGCTAAAAACAGAAGAAGAATATATTCGTGAGTATTAAAACGTAGTAGGTTAGCCCGATATTATATTCCCAATGAACAACCTTTAAAATAAAAGAAACATCAATTTCGTGTTTTAAATACATGATATAAAAGTATTATTTTTAAATGAGGTTTCATGATATATTAATTATCAGACCAAAACATTCATGTTTTATAAAAAAAATGCATGTAACAATTTTTGAAATAGGTTCAACATCAAAATGAAAATTGTTTTAATGATGGCGGATTTAATGATTTTATAGTTATAAATAAATAAAACAAACTACTGAATTTACCAACCAAACGCACGGTATGCCGAAAGTGAGTACAAAATAGCCAATGATCCCAACTCACGGGAACACCCCTAGGCACTAGTTAGTTGTGAGCCCCAGGTACCTCGTATCTCAGTAAAAGTAACCATAAAAAATATCTGTTCTCATGAACACGAGTCACTAGTAGGGAGCAAACCCATAGCCGAGTGGTCCCCCTACATCATCATCTTCATATTTTAGTTAGTGTTGTCATCATCAAACTTGCTACGTGAAATAGGGGCCAAACCCCACGGAATCACTACCATAATAGTACCTGTCCGCCCACCTAGATACATGGGATTCCCATTAGTTCTCAATCAAGATACACATATTATCAAATAGAAATTTCACATCCAAATTCTATTACCAAAGCATAAAAACACAAACATCCCACATACATTCTTCACATTTCTTTCACGAATCAATAAATCACTGAAAATTTTCTAAAAAATTTTCCAGGAGTGTATTGAGGCTTTGCACCTAAAAATCATTCAAAAACACTCTTTTAAGACCAGAAACCCATAAATAACATAACAAACCTGATTTGGAATCCCCAAAACCAATTATTAAATCAATTTCATCGACCCAAAAATGTCCCCAATGATAGAACATGAAATACACATTGAAACCATTTTTACAAAAAAAATGTCAAATAGGTCTTTAATCCTTTCTCAAAACAAACATTCGACTAGGGTATGAATTTAACATTTATTAAGGTGGTGTATGAACAAAATTTACAACAGAAAACCACATTCATAAATCCCTTAAAACATTCATGTTACATATTCAAAACACAACCCTTTTCATAAGGATGTGAAACGGGCCATTTTCCAACAACTCGGGCCAAAACATGTTGTAAACCAAAATGCATTTATTTGTAAAAGCAAATCCAAATTATAAATCCAGATAAGGACATAAAAATAGCATTTATTGTCACGACCCATCCTCAGGGACCATGCCGTGACTACCCCAAGCCCGCCTTCCATAGGCCAGGGGCTGGCGACTAGCACCAAGGCGTAAATCCCAACAAAAAGGGAAGGCATTGCCTTTGAAAAGTAAACAAACACCATAGAGTAAGCAAGGGGAAAAGTAAACACTATGTAAAAACTGTACAAGCTATGCTGAAAGTAAAAGGGGCCAGAAATACAAGCCCAACTGTAAAGTACAACTGAAAGGAAAAACAGCAACTGAAAGGAAAAGCCGCAGCGTCGAGCCGTCCTCTGGAAGTCCCACCTGAAGGGTGGGTACGGATAGCCTCCACTGCTCCTCGGTCCACCTGACCGCTCCGAGTACGTCCCGCCCAGTGGTCCACCTCCAGGTACCATCCTGCTCCACACGCCTTCACCACGATCAGCACTGTCCGTCGTCTGCAACCAACACAATGTAGTGCGGGCAAAGCCCGTGCAGGGGTGAGTATAAGCTACTCAGTAGGGACCCCGAGACCCCCGATGGTCTCCCGAAATAAACAAAGGATATTCCACAAAGGAAAGATACAATCACGAAGTAACATCTGACATGGCTTAGGTATATGCCCATACATATACCCAAGTCATCAATTCCCGTTCGGCTCCAACGTCCGAGCCCAAGCACAACCCAGTCCACACAGGAAAGCAAAACGTATACCCACATAGGATAGCTCAACACAATCCACAAAGGAGAGTAAACAGTAAATCCACCCAGGATAGCTCAACATAATCCACAAAAGAGAGTAAATAGTAAATCCACACACGATAGCTCAACACAATCCACAAAGGAGAGTAACACAAGATTCAGCTCACACAGGTATACTTCTTCGGATGACAATAAAGACGATCACTGATCCATCTAAGTCGTCGGACCCCCGAAGGATCGATAGTTAACTAACCCCCGCAATGACCCACACAGGATCGGGCCCACACAGGACCTGTAGGCGCTGGCTCACACAGAACCGCTGAGCGCGGACCCACACAGGATCCGACCCACACAGGATCGGTCCCACACAGGACCGGGCACACACAGGACCTGTAGCACTGATCCACGTAAGATCGTTGAGTGCAGTAGTCGTCGCAGTCCACTGAGGATCTCTGCACAGTCGTCGCCGCAGTCCACTGAGGATCTGGGCACGGTCGTCGTCAGAGTCCACTGAGGATCTCTGCACAGTCGTCGCCGCAGTCCACTGAGGATCTCTGCACGGTCGTCGCTGTCGAAGAAGCAGTCGCAGCCAGCTCTAGGGTTCCCGCACACAGCAAGCTCGTTCGGGAGGGTCCGCTCCATGAGCCGAGAGGCCGATACATCAACTGACACAAAGTCCGAAGTTGATGTATCCAAAAGTTCTGTATCGTCAACAGGAACTCAACGTCGTAGACGGCGCGTCAATCGGACGCCCGGTCTGAGAGTTATTGGCTTTTTCGTCCCAGGGGCCCGGTTGGTTTTTAAGGCAAAACCAACCCGACCGTACTCCACCTACGTCCAAACCTCGGGCGGAGTATTCCAAAAGCTCTGTCTCACAAATAGGAACTCAACAAAGCTGACGGCACGTCAATCGGACGTCCGTGGCTCAAGATATGAGTGTTTCCGCTCTGGAGGCCCGGTTGGTTTCGTGTACGAACCAACCTGGCCGAACTCAAAGTATTCCGAAACCTTGAGTGCAATATACCGAAACGACCGTCTCGATCCAAGGATCGCGTTTCTGCTGACGTCGAGTCGTTTGGAGTCCCGTAGCTCATGTTACGAGCGTTTGAACGAAAACGTCTGAAGACGGGGGGTACGGGCCCGGGCCGACCCCCTGGGGAGTCGGCCACACCGGGTCAACCCAAACCGGGTCGACCCAACCCGGTCCGAACCGGTCCGGTCTGGCCAGGGTGCGGCCCGGACGGTCGGACCGGCCTGGTCCGGTTCGGCCGAGCGGCCGAACGGCCTGGCGCCGCGGGGCGCTGCCCCCGCGGCCTGGTGGTGCCGCGGCCCCCCGCGTGGGGTCGCGCTGAGTCGAGGACGCGGCTTCATCCACGACGGCCTGTCCGGCGGCGCGCCGGGGCGCCGCTGCTCCCGGCTGCCGGCGCCTCCGCGCCGGCGACCCGCGCCGCCGGCGAGTTCCGCGGGCCACCGGGATTGCTCTGGTGGTCCGATTTTGTTCCATTCTGCGCCGCGGCTCCTCCCGGGACTTGTTCTTCACTGAGGGATCATCAAACTTCCGTTGCGGCACGTTCCATCGTCGCCCGTCAAATCCGCACAAAAAGAAGAACGACGGAGGGTCGTCGGGCCGTGTTCGTTTGGCCCGCACCCTCCGCGTTAGAGGTAACCAAACGGGAGAATTTTGTTCAACACATGAACCGACAATTTTAATAAAATAAAATTGTTCATTTGAAACCGGTTCTTTAATTTTTAAAGAACGTTCACGGGAATATAAAGAGGGGTATTCCAAATTATAAAATCCTTACCTCATTGGTCGTCGCGCGTGAGCGTTCTTCGCGGAATTGCTCATCGTGGAAGGTGGAGATCATCGCGTCGTCGCAGAAGGGCATCGCGTCGTCACGGAACACGGCATTGATTCGGCGAACTCAACGCACCATGAAACGGCAGATTTAATTTAATTAATTAAATTCGTGTTTTTGTTAAGAACCACGAAGGAGATAAAAATGAAGGTCCGAGACTCTTACCTCAAGCAGCCGATCGAAGATCCGTCGTGGAGGAAGAGATATCGCAGAAGAACGTTGTCGGCGTTGCGGATCACGGCGTCGTGTCGTCAATTTCCGGGTTCTGCGTTCTTCACGTTCTTCGCGTTCTTCGCGAAGGAGGAAGAAGAAACAAGGATTCTGTCTCAACGAGTAATCCCTCAAAATATTTTTGGTTGGTCTTATTTTATTATTATGCCAACACACGAAAACGGGTAAGAAACGACCCATAAATTCGTTGAATTAATTCAACAAAAGAAACAGCTCATTTAATTCACGAAATAAACCGCACAATTAAATGGTCTGTTATGATTTTAAGAAACGCGTCAGTTGACTTTCATAAAGATGGGTTTTCGTGGGTGTGTTTCTTAGCGGAAAGAAACGGCAGGGCTCGTGCGGGCCCCACCTCACAAATATCCTACCAAGGGGGTAGGATATTTTTGGATAGCATCCTATCCGGTTTAACTCAGTTCAAGCCGCCTTTAAGTGGCTTCAAGTGGCTTCCAAGTGGCTTAAGTGAAATAAAATAAAGATGTCGCAAAATTATTTTATTTCTTAACTTTAAGCCCGAAAATTAAAAACCACACCCGAGCAAACGCAACTCCGGAAGAGGCGTTTCTAAGCGAATACCGACGCTGCGATTTCATCGGAGCCCTCAGAATTCGATTCCGGGCACCGGTTCAAAAGTTAGAAAAACCCGCTCGTCCGTTCACTGAACGTACTGGAGCCAAAACTTCGGAAAATGATTCCGGGCACACCCGGCCTCGGAATCAGGATCCGTCAGAGACTGCGCTCTTGAAAAATTCCAAATAAAATTAAGAAAAAAATTTCCTTGAAATTTACGGGTCTTTACATTACTCCCACCTCAGGACATTATGTCCCCGTAATGATACATCAAAAACTAGGGAAACAAATGTGGGACTGAGCACGCATCTGAGCCTCCCGCTCCCAAGTGCTCTCCTGGAGGTTCCCGTGCTGCCATATGATAGGCACAAGAGGAATCGATCTCCCACGTAGGACCTGCTCCTGTCGATCCTCTATCTCCACTGGGACCTCCGCAAAAGTCGCCCCATCATCCACATCTAGCTCCCCATAGTCAATGATGTGCGTCGGGTCGTGCACGTATCTCCTCAGCTGGGATACGTGGAAGACGTCGGGCACCCGGTGCAACTGAGGTGGTAGAGCCAGGCGATAAGCTACCTCAACAATCATGCTGAGGACCTAGAAAGGCCCGATGAAGCGTGGAGACAACTTGCCGCCTCGGCCAAATCTCTGCAAACCACGTCGAGGTGAGACACGCAAGAAGACATGGTCGCCATCCTCGAACTCTAGTGGCCTCCGCCTCCTGTCAGCATATGACTTATGCCGGCTCTGTGCTATCCTCATCCGCTCCTGGATGACCTGGACCTTCTCTGTCGTGGCCCGGACCATCTCTGTTCCCACAAGTGCTGACTCCCCAGGGTCTGTCCAGCACAAAGGAGATCTGCAAGGTCTGCCGTACAACGCCTCGTAGGGTGCCATCCCGATGGTGGAGTGGTAGCTGTTGTTGTACGCGAACTCCACCAAGGGTAGGTGGTCCTCCCAACTGCGACCAAAGTCGAGGACACATGCATGGAGCATGTCCTCGAGGGTCTGAATGGTCCTCTCCGTCTGACCATCCCTCTGAGGGTGAAAGGCGGTGCTCAGACGTAGCCGCGTCCCGAACTCCTCCTGCAACCCCTTCCAAAGCTGGGAAGTAAAGCGAGCGTCCCGATCAGAGACGATAGTCGATGGCACACCGTGAAGCCGTACAATCTCCTGAACGTAGAGATGCCCCAAGCTCTCCCCCGATCCCTGCTCTCGAATGGGTAAGAAGTGTGCCGACTTGGTGAGTCGGTCAACAATCACCCAAATGGAGTCGTGACCTCTGGAAGTGTGTGGAAGTCCAGTCACAAAGTCCATAGATACCCCGTCCCACATCCACTCCGGGACCCCCAAGGGCTGTACCAAGCCTGCTGGTACCTGATGCTCTGCCTTCACCTGCTGGCAGGTGAGGCACCGTGAAACGAACTCTGCCACAGCCTTCTTCATGCCCGGCCACCAGTGCTGACGTCTAAGATCCTGGTACATATTCGCCACTCCAGGATGTACCGCAAAAGGAGAAGTGTGGAACTCTCTCAGCACCTCCTCTCGTAAAGTGACTGGTACCAAGGTACGACCTCTGAAAAGGACATTGTGATCTGCTCCAAGGGAGAAACCATCAGGTGCCTGTCCCGAGGATATCTGTGCACGCCGTGTCTCGCAGTCAGCATCCCCACGCTGTGCCTCTCTCACCCGCTGTAGAAGTGGAGGAGAGACTGTGAGAGACTGAAGGAAGGATGCTCTATCTCTATCCACAAAGGATATCTTCAAGGCGGCTAGCTGCTCTGTCGCCTCCTCAAGCATCTGGACGCCCGTCCTCCTGCTGAGAGAATCGGCTACCACATTCCCCTTCCCAGGAGTATATACTATCTCAAAGTCATAGTCCTGGAGGAACTCGAGCCATCGCCACTGTCTCAGGTTCAGGTCCTTCTGAGAGAAGATGTACCTGAGACTCTGGTGGTCAGAAAAGACTGTAAAGCGCTCGCCCATCAGATAGTGCCTCCATGTCTTCAGGGCGAAGACCACTGCTGCCATCTCCAAGTCATGGGTAGCGTAGTCCTTCTCATGTGGCCTCAATTGACGTGATACGTAGGCAATCACGGCCCACTCCTACATCAGGACACACCCGAGTCTGGTCCCTGATGCATCGCAGTAGACTACGTATCCAAATCCCTCCTCAGGCAACCTCAAGATAGGTGCGCTGGTCAACCTCTGCCTCAACTCCTGGAAGCTCTGATGACATCTGTCTGACCACACGAAGGGTTTACCCTTCTTCGTCAACGCTGAGAGTGGGGCCGCAACTCTGGAGAAGTCCGACACAAATCTCCGATAGTATCCGGCTAGGCCCAAAAAACTCTACACATTTGTCACGTTCTTGGGTGGCTCCCAAGCTAGCACTGCTTCGTTCTTCACGGGATCCACTGCAACTCCCGCCTCATAAATGATGTGCCCCAAGAAGTGGACCTCACGTAAATAGAACTAGCACATTGAGAGCTTTCCATAAATCTGGTGCTCTCGGAGTGTGTCTAGTACAACACGCAAGTGGTAGGAGAGCTCCTCCTCTGTGGTCAAATACACCAAGATGTCGTTGATGAAGACTACGACAAATCGATCGAGGTATGGCTGGAAGATCATGTTCATGAGGCTCATGAACACTGCTGGAGCGTTGGTCATGCCAAAAGGCATAACCAAGAACTCGTAGTGGCCATACCGACAACTGAAGGTCGTCTTCTGCACATCCTCGTCTCTAACTCTGAGCTGATGATAGCCTGACCTGAGGTCTATCTTCGAGAACCACCGTGCTCCCTTGAGCTGATCGAAGAGGTCATCAATCCTGGGTAGCATATACTTGTTTCTCACTGTCACCTGGTTCAGGCGACGATAATAGACACACAGTTGCAATCTCCCGTTCGCCTTCTTGGCGAACAATATCGGGGAAGCCCAGGGTGAAACACTGGGTCGGATGAACCCCTTGCCCTGCAAGTCCTCTAACTGTACCCGCAACTCTCGAAGCTCAGTGGGGGCCATCCGATATGCTGGAGTGGATATCGGGGCTATCCCGGGGTACAGGTCAATATAAAAGTCTACCTCTCTGCGAGGAGGTAGTCCTGGAACGTCGTCGGGAAAGACGTCCGCGTACTGATCCACCACTGCAGGAAAACTGGGACTCCGCACGTCAACTGCTCCCAGGATGAGGCTAGCCAACTGATGAGTGATGGGATGACCTCTCCTCTGCGTGAGTCCATCCTGTGCTGCTAAGGCTCCCTTCTCACCGGTGAAGGTGAACCTGCTCCCGTCGGTGCGCACACATCGCACCTTGTGCCTAAGGCAGTCAATCTGAGCATGGACCGTAGATAACCAATCCATGACCAAGATGACATCGTAAGGCCTCGACGCCACTACAAGAATATCCCAGCCGAAGCTCTCGCCTCCTAGAGTAAGCTCACACTGCCGACACCAGTGCGTAATCGTCGAGTCTGCTTCCGTAGTAGTCTCTAGCTGTAAGGATCGAGCCAACGGCTCTGTCGGAATCTCCGAGCTCCGAACAAGGGCAGCGGCTATGAAAGAGTGACTCGCTCCAGTGTCTATCAGAACTTCAGAAAGGGTGGAATAGACACAGATCGTACCTCGAATCATCTCTGGCACGCCGTGGTCGTAGGCCTCCGCTGCCTGGAGCTGAGCCTGTCTCTACCCGCCAACTCCCTGTGGTCGGGGCAGGCCTCCTGGTGGTGGTGGTGGCAGAGCCTCAAAGCGTCGCCCACCACATGTTGCTCGACTAGCTCCTCTACCTCATCCGCCTCCTCCCTGCGGACCGCCACGGTCAACCCTTTGCCTCTGCCTGGGTGGCCCCTCTACCGTCTGCTTCCCCTCGGTACGGCGGGTCTGGCAGTCACGAGCCATGTGGCCCTGCCCGCCGCACTCGTAGCACTGCCTGCCTCTCGGAAGACTGGATCCGCGCTGAGTGCCCTGCACTGCTGAGCCAGTGTCCCGAGGTCGTCTGCCGGAAGGTATGGTCTGCCTGGAACCCTGAGTCATCCGTCGGCTACCTGCTGCCGAAGACTCCGCTATCTGCCGCCCTGCGGTAGGTCTTGTTGTGGACTCAGCCAGGAAGCTCTCGATCAGGAGGTCTCGCTCCAGTACTCCTGCCTGGGTCGGGATGCTAAGGGATATCAGCGATGCCCTGATCTCGTGTCTCAATCCCTGCTCGAAGGTCCGGGCCCGGAAGAAGGGGTCCCGTACCATGTCTGTCGAGTAGCGAGAAAGGTTGGTGAACCTCTCCGCGTACAGGGCGACCGTCAAGCTGCCCTACCGCAGCTGAAGAAGCTCCTGGATGCGCACCGCACAGAGGGTGGCCGGGAAGAACACTGAGAGGAAGAGGCACTCGAAGTCCGTCCAGATGAGGGAGGCCTAATCGTGTACCTGGAGCATCAGGCTCCACCATCGCCCTACTGCTGCATGCAGTAGGCTCGCCGCGAGGATCACCATGAGGTCTGCTGGTGTCCTCACTAGCCTGAAAACTCGGACGACCGCCTCCAGCCAGTTCTCAGCTGCCTGGGGGTCCGACTCCCCATGGAACCTGGGTGGTCGCTGGCGCTGGAACTCGTGCAGAGCTCCGAGGCGTCGTGCATCGTCAGCTGCCAGTGCTGGAAGCATCGGGGGCTCGGCGGGTAAAGGTACCGCCGGTGCCTCTGCTGTCAACGTGCCCTATACCGAGGTCGCGTCGCTCGGCGGGCTTTCGTCGCGCTCTACTCTAGGAACCCTAGCTGGCTGCTATCGTCGTGCCATCCTGAAAAGGAAACAAGTGCGCCACGGTCAGAACAGTATACCTGGTGAGCTGACACAAGTAATCACGAAGAAAACTTGAAACACACATTCAATCAATGTTTTCGTGCATTAAGTCGGAAATCAGAAGTCAAGGCCCTGGTGTATGGATACGTCGGCCGCCACACCAACACTGGACTCCCTGGACTGATAACCACACTCAATACGCTAAACACTATTGCTTCACATAGAAGAAAGATCAGAGTCTGCGGTAGAACCGACCACCTCTGATACCAATTTTTCATGACCCGTCCTCGGGGCCCGTGCCGTGACTACCCCAAGCCCGCCTTCCATAGGCCAGGGGCTGGCGACTAGCACCAAGGCGTAAATCCCAACAAAAAGGGAAGGCATTGCCTTTGAAAAGTAAACAAGCACCACAGAGTAAGCAAGCGGAAAAGTAAACACTAAGTAAAAATTGTACAAGCTGTGCTGAAAGTAAAAGGGGCCGGAAATACAAGCCCAACAGTAAAGTACAACTGAAAGGAAAAACAGCAACTGAAAGGAAAAGCCGCAGCGTCGAGCCGTCCTCTGGAAGTCCCACCTGAAGGGTGGGTACGGATAGCATCCACTGCTCCTCGGTCCTCCTGACCGCTCCGAGTACGTCCCGCCCAGTGGTCCACCTCCAGGTACCGTCCTGCTCCACACGCCTCCACCACGATCAGCGCTGTCCGTCGTCTACAACCAACACAACGTAGTGCGGGCAAAGCCCGTGCAGGGGTGAGTATAAGCTACTCTGTAGGGACCCCGAGACCCCCGAAGGTCTCTCAAAATCCAAAAAGGATATTCCACAAAATAAAGATACAATCACGAAGTAACATCTGACACGGCTTAGGTATATGCCCATACATATACCCAAGTCATCAATTCTCGTTCGGCTCCAACGTCCGAGCCCAAGCACAACCCAGTCCACATAGGAAAGAAAAATGTATACCCACACAGGATAGCTCAACACAATCCACAAAGGAGAGTAAACAGTAAATCCACCCAGGATAGCTCAACACAATCCACAAAGGAGAGTAAACAGTAAATCCACACAGGATAGCTCAACACAATCCACAAAGGAGAGTAACATAAGATTCAGCTCACACAGGTATACTTCTTCGGATGACGATAAAGATGATCACTGATCCATCTAAGTTGTCGGACCCACGAAGGATCGATAGGTAACTAACCCCCGCAATGACCCATACAGGATCGGGCCCACACTGGACCTGTAGGCGCTGGCTCACACAGAACTGCTGAGCGCGGACCCACACAGGATCGGACCCACACAGGATCGGGCCCACACAGGACCGGGCCCACACAGGACCTGTAGCACTGATCCACGTAGGATCACTGAGTGCAGTAGTCATCGCAGTCCACTGAGGATCTCTACAGAGTCGTCGCCGCAGTCCACTGAGGATCTCTGCACGGTCGTCGTCGGAGTCCACTGAGGATCTCTGCCCCGTCGTCACCGCAGTCCACTGAGGATCGCTGCACGGTCGTCGCTGTCGAAGAAGCAGTCGCAGCCAGCTCTAGGGTTCCCGCACACAGTAATCTCATTCGAGAGGGTCCGCTCCACGAGCCGAGATGCCGATACATCAACTGACACAAAGTCCGAAGTTGATGTATCCAAAAGTTCCGTATCGTCAACAGGAACTCAACGTCGCAGACGGCGCGTCAATCGGACGCCCGGTCTGAGAGTTATTGGCTTTTTCGTCCCAGGGACCCGGTTGGTTTTTAAGGCAAAACCAACCCGACCTTACTCCACCTGCATCCAAACCTCAGGCGGAGTATGCCAAAAGATCCGTCTCACAAAGAGGAACTCAACAAAGCTGACGGCACGTCAATCGGACGTCAGTGGCTCAAGATATGAGTGTTTCCGCTCCGAAGGCCCGGTTGGTTTCGCGTACGAACCAACATGGCCGAACTCAAACTATTCCTAAACCTTGAGTGCGATATACCGAAACGACCGTCTCGATCCAAGGATCGCGTTGCCGCTGACGGAGAGTCGTTTGGAGGCCCGTAGCTCAAGTTACGGGCGTTTGAACGAAAACATCCGAAGACGGGGGGTACGGGCCCGGGCCGAACCGGGTCAACCCGAACCGGTCCGGTCCGGCCAGGGCGTGGCCTGGCCGGTCGGACCGGCCTGGTCCGGTTCAGCCGAGCGGCCGAACGGCCTGGCGCCGCGGGGCGCTGCCCCCGTGGCCTGGTGGTGCCACGCCCCCCCCCCCCTCGCATGGGGCCGCGTCCGAGGGCACCGGACCCGCGCGGTCGCGGGTCCGCGGGTGCCGCCGCCGCCGCGCCGGCGACCCGCACCGCCGGCTAGTTCCGCGGGCCACCGGGATCGCTCCGGTGGTCCGATTTTGTTCCCGTCTGCACCGCTGCTCCTCCTGGGACTCGTTCTTCACTGCGGGATCATCAATCTTCCGTTGAGGCACATTCCGTCGTCGCCCGTCAAATCCGCACAAAAAGAAAAACGGCGGAGGGTCGTCGGCCCGTGTTTGTTTGGCCCGCACCCTCCGCATTAGAGGTAACCAAATGGGAGAATTTTGTTCAACACATGAACCGACAATTTTAATAAAATAAAATTGTTCATTTGAAACCGGTTCTTTAATTTTTAAAGAACGTTCACGGGAATATAAAAAGGGGTATTCCAAATTATAAAATCCCTACTTTGTTGGTCGTCGCGCGCGAGCGTTCTTCGCGGAATTGCTCGTCGCGGAAGGTAGAGATCGCCGCGTCGTCGCGGAAGGGCGTCGCGTCGTCGCGGAACACGGCGTTGAGTCGGTGAACTCAACCCACCATGAAACAACAGATTTAATTTAATTAATTAAATCCGTGTTTTGGTTAAGAAACACAAAGGAGATAAAAAGGAAGGTCTGAGACTCTTACCTCAAGCAGCCGATCGAAGATCCGTCGCGGAGGAAGAGACGTCGCAGAAGAACGTTGTCGGCGTTGCGGATCAGGGCGTCGCGTCGTCAATTTCTGGGTTCGGCATTTTTCGCGTTCTTCGCGTTCTTCGCGTATTTCACGAAGGATGAAGAAGAAACAAGGATTCTGTCTCAACGAGTAATCCCTCAAAAAAATTTTGGTTGGTCTTATTTTATTATTATGCCAACACATGAAAACGGGTAAGAAACGACCCATCAATTAGTTGAATTAATTCAACGAAAGAAACAAATCATTTAATTCACGAAATAAACCGCCCAATTAAATGTTCTGTTAAGATTTTAAGAAACGCGTCAGTTGACATTCCTAAAGACGGGTTTTCGCGGGTGTGTTTCTTAGCGGAAAGAAACGGCGGGGCTCGTGCGGGCCCCACCTCACAAATATCCTACCAAGGGGGTAGGATATTTCTGGATAGCATCCTATCTGGTTTAACTCAGTTCAAGCCACCTTTAAGTAGTTTCAAGTGGCTTCCAAGTGGCTTAAGTGAAATAATATAAAGTTGTCGCAAAATTATTTTATTTCTTAACTTTAAGCCCGAAAATTAAAAACCACACCCGAGCAAACGCAACTCCGGAAGAGGCGTTTCTAAGTGAATACCGGTGCTGCGATTTCATCGGAGCCCTCAGAATTTGATTCCGGGCACCGGTTCAAAATTTAGAAAAACCCACTCGTCCATTCACGGAATGTACCCGAGCCAAAACTTCGGAAAATGATTCCGGGCACACTAGGCCTCTGAATCAGGTGCCGTCAGAGACTGCGCTCTTGAAAAATTCCAAAGAAAATTAAGAAAAAAATTCCTTGAAATTTACAGGTCTTTACATTTATAATTCTTCCAATTAATTTATAAATCCAAACAAATAACTTTTAAATCACACATCTCTCATAAAAGCCAATTGGGCAATTTAGCGAACACATGACATGCCCTTTTTAATCAAAACAATTTATTTTAAAAATTTAGAACGGAATAAAAAACAAATTGAATGGAATATTTTATTAAATATACTTTAAAATGTTCAAAATACCCTAAACCAGACTATAAACCTCACAAAATAGTTGCAGAATGTAATAGAATATTTAAACAAACACTTTTTGAGCACTTTCATGACAAAACAACACAACCTTTCATAAGACAAGGATTAAACAACCAATTTGCGAACCAAGAAAACTATCCAATGTCTTCAAAACAATAATAATAATATATATTAGTTAAGTATAATATTAAAATGATGAAACTTGAATGATAAAGGCATGTGCAAGGGATATCCTACCTCAAATCCTTGGCGTAACAGAAACGCACACCCGAAATCACCCGCCGCAGGATTGTAAACCCTAAAACTATGAAGACCAGACCTAAATGAATATAAAATCCATAAAAAACCATGTTATACAAGATCCCTATGTCAATCATGACTATAGGGGATTATAAAACCAAGATATAATGAATGGTGGAAGAAGAGGGAGGAGAAAGGAGAAAGAATCTCACCATTCCACCTAGAAAACTCTTTGTCTTCCATTAGATCTGCAACCCTAGAAGAAATTTAATGGCTTGAAACATCTTGGAGAGTCTCCAATGGTCTAGACGAACCAGTGAAAGGAGATTTTTTGGAAAAATAGTACGAAAAGAATGATTTATGGATAAAGGAATTTACATGATCACTTATGTACGATTTGAGGGAAACTAGAGAACTGTCGACTCAATATGAGATTCCCATGAGCTCCAAAGTGGTAAAAGAAAAAATGGGGGTGAGTATAGGTATTTTGGATTCGGTTGGGAGGTTGAATCACTAAAAAATATTAAATATTTAATTAGATATAAAATAAAAAAATTATTTTTTTAAAACTGAAAATGGGACCATGGGTTGGCCCAATGCCTAAATAGGTAACCCAATTTCACCATGATTACAAATTTATATGGGGTAAAAAAGGGAATGAATGTTTTAAAATATCATTAGACGCCACGTGGGAAGTGTAATGGGTGAGAATGTTTGAAAAAAATGAGTTATAAAAGAAACAAAATTGGTTTTTAAAACTACAAATGGGATCACAGTTGGACCAAATCATGAAGTAACCACCCTTTCTCCGAAAACTCCTAAACAAGCAATGGGGAACCCAATTCAGGGTGATTAGACATAAATGAAACATAAAAACTCAACATTAATCTCACACGAGACCCAAGAAAAATATTGGGATTTCAAATGAACCGGATCAAAACAAAGACATGAAAAACCAGGTGTGACACTTATAATAATAAAATTCGATCATAAATGGAAGGTGGACATGATTTTAGACAATATATTATCCTATTTTTTTCTCTTTTTTTGATTTTTAATAATTTAAATAAATAATATTTTCATAAAAATCATTAATGTCATTTTGAAGCAATTAGTTTAATTTGACTTGAAAGTCAATATGAAAATATATAAAATTTGTCTCAAATACTTCAATATGACACAATTATAGGATATATATATATATATATATATATATTTCATGGAGCTTGATAAGTCATTCAAATTTTATTAGTTTTAACATTTTTAAAATCATTTGTCTGATATTTCTCTAAATTGATGAAATATTCTATCGGTATTGCATAAGAATGTATGGAAATTATATAATATATAAAAATGAAGAATAAAATTCCCATAAAGAAAGATTTAATTTTTCTCTTAATTAAAATTAATATAAATAAACAACATTATTTTTTCTCTATGTAAAAAATAAGATATATTTAAATGAATTAGAGTAATATTTTTATTTTTCATTTCCTTAATTATCATAATTATTATTTTCAGGGTGAATAGTCCCTTTAAAAAATTATATTTTGTGAATTAGGTGATTAGGGTTAATTTAAATACATCCAAAAAGAATTAAGATGAAATATAGTAAACTTATCATTTAGTTTATCATTGGTTAACCCGATTAACCATTCATTTATGGTAATAAATTATACAATAATTACTATTGACAACACCTAAAAATCATTTGTTCATGTTCTCCAAATATGGAACACATTATGAAAAATATGGAATTCATTTTTTCCAATTAAATTACTATAATATGAAAAAACATCATTTTAAAATAAGTGCACAAAACATCACAAAAACTATTTTTAGATAATATATTTTCATCTTAAAAATAGATTTATTCATATTCCATTCCTAGAAAAAATATTACATGAATGTTAAGAATTTTTTTTATAGATTTTATAATATATAAATTTCGTTTTATTCATTCACAAAAGGTGATTAATTTACTCTATTTTTATAAAAACACATTACATTTATAGAAATAGTTTTTTAGAAAAACATATCATTTATTTTGAAATGTTTTTTTCATTTATAATTAATTGAGGTCGATGAATTAATTATATTCATATGTAAATATTGCATATTTTTTAATTTAGTTACTTATATTAATAATCTCTAATCAGATGGATAAGAGATAATATTTACATTTCATATTTATATTTTAATAGTATATCATGATTCATTTAAACTCGACATTGCATGCATATCAACATAAATTTAAAATTAATTTTTTTTCAAAAAATTTTTACTAATAATTATATGTTTTACAATTACCCTTTAAGTCTTCTCATTTTAAAATCTTCATTCTAGGAAATTTCATATTAGTATTTTTTTTAAAACTCATCCACGGATTTCAAAATATGGTTGTTTTTAGTAAGAGTGAATTCATAGAATTCAAATAATTACCGTTTAAGTTTTTTTTTATATTTCAAATTCGATGCTTTTAGATGAATATATATGTAAAATATGTCATCCCAACATTATTACTTATATTTTTTCTCATATTTGTTAAGAACAAGTAATTTACTTGAGGAGACCCAAATAAACATTAGTGTTTGATTATTCCATTAAAAAATCTCATATGATTTATTGTCTTCATTCAGACATAAATCATAATTATTGTATATATATATTTTTGAAATCATAGGTATGTTCTAATAGTTATATGAGTGATTATTTTCAATGATAATTGTCTAATCGGTGTGATTGTAAATTAAAATCCTCTACTCGATGAATATATTTTTCATAGGATTCCTCAAAAATTAATTTTGATTCCTCATATTATACATATGAATATATTATTATATGTGATTATTAGTAAAAAATATATATATATATTCACTTTGGAACATTAATATTTTTATCCCAATATTCTTATCTACTATCCCCAAATAACCATTGATGAATTTAAACACTTTTTATTTGTGATTAATGACCACCAGTTAATTGATCCTTTAATAATTCTCTTTAATCTATATATAATAATTATATGTATACATGTATTTGGGTTTCATATGACCATGCACATCTGCATGCACCTACTCAAGAAACCATATTTATTTATCCTCTTTTTTTCAAAAAATATTTTCTTTTTGAAAACTATCACACATGCAAGTTAAATCATGTGACAGTTCTATTATATCTTGTAGTCCTTCATTTCCACCATGTCCTATAAATAATTATCAATCAAGAAAAGATTTTATTTTATCCACAACTAATTTTCAACTTCTACGAATAAAAAATATTTATTTTGTACTCTGATAATGAGATAGATAAATCAGTCATTTTTGTCAACTTTATTGTAATTGATTCATCTCTTCCTTTGATGTTGTTTTCATTTTGATATTAATCCCTTTCCACAAGACTCACAATTTAGATATATTTTTTATGTTGTGGCAAATAACTTCATCCAACAATACATTAGTGTGTCTAAATTATTTTAATCGTATTTGGGATTTTATTAAACCAATTATCATAATCCCTTCATCATTTTTAAGTGAATGATACAATATTCTTCACAAAATATTCTTGTGAAATGTTATTTGTTTCCCATTGCATGGGAGGTAAAACTAATTTTTATAATCCAGATTCTAGATTGATTTGTTACTTTAATGGAATCTTTAACTATATTGGCCTCATAATTTTTTATTTCATAGATATTTCCTTTTTCTTTACTTACCATTGTGTTTAAAAATATTATTCAAACTATATATTTTTTCAGATAATCTACAAATTTTAAGGATACAAAATTACTCTGAGCTTCTTGTGTTCTTCAAGAATCTTTTACCTATTTGGATCCCTTTATTCCCTCCACCTGTAGTATATTTCATTACAATAATGATGAAAAATGCATAGCTTCGTGTATTTTAACAATAGAAAAAATCAATTTCCATTAAACATATAATGAGTATCATAAATTTTTATATTCATTTTCTATTTCTATAATTATCTAAAATTAATGTTTTCTATAGTAATAATTTATTTTCTTTACAACATATTTCCACAATAATAATACTAGATATTTGGTGTATTTTTTTGTTACTAATCTAAGTGTAATATTGTGTTAATATTGTGATTTGATCAATTTAATATTCACCTAGGGTGTGGGTACTTACTGGATTTCATCATCAACAATGGATTTTTTATTATGATCAATTCCGTTAGAAGATTTATCATTATCTTAGAATCTTTATACTTGAGGAAAAGTAGTAACTTGTTCTACTGACAATCCATTAAATTCTTTTGCTTCTTTGGATACTACATCACTTTAATATACTGATTTCATAATGGGGTTGTGATGTCATTCATGATCATCAAGGTTTCATAACCTATTTATGAAATCCACTTTGAGTTCCTCAATTATTTTTATATGATATTTCCCTAATTCTGTCATCACAGGTATGATTATGTCTTCATAAATTATTAACATCAACTCATTTTTTTATGAGTTTCCTAAAATTATAGAAAGTTTTAATTCCCTATCATCATTCAACTTTGAATTTTCAACCCTCTATATTTTTATATTCTATTTTCATTCAGACACACACCATTTACCTTAATTTATTTAGCAATTAAAATTCCATGTTTCTCAAAATCAATATCTAATTTAGGCTTCATGTCAAATATTCCCTTAACAATATCACCTTCATCTTCATTTTCCTCCATTTTCATTGTAACTATTAAATAAACAATATCTTCTTCAGGTCAGTGTTTTTAATCCTAAACTTTCATAACTTAAATTTATTTTGAAACTACATATTAATCTAATAGAAAAATATTATTTTTTTAATATTTTATGTTTTCCACTTACCTTACATTCTCACCCATAAATGGTTTCTCTATGGGTTCATATTCTTCATCATTTCCCCAGAATTTCTTTTGACATGAATGAGTGAAATGTACATCATTTAAAAACTATAGACAAGTATGTGGAAGAATTCCATTGAATTTTCCTTTTCATATTTTCATATTTGTGGAATTATATGAAATCAATTCATCAGCATATTTTCCAATTGAATTATAATCCACTAAATGGTTCTTTATTGATTTTAATGAAAATTATAGAGACTAATCCATTGTCACAAATTGATTATAATTACTCCTCATCTCATATTACACAAGAAGTAAGTGAAAAATATCGTGATTCAGAATATTAGGTCTAAGTATTTTATTACTAATTCATTAGGTTTGATAGATTATAGTAGAGTTATTAGGATTATCATCCATATTTTGAAATCATTGAAGTTTTAATGAAGTAAATATATGGCCTCTTCAATGATGTTGAACTTGTTAATGAATGCATCAATGGTACCATTCTAGTGCATAAATAAGTCCTTATATTTTGTTTAAATTACTAGATATGAAACTGCAAGTATTTAGTTTTTACCTTTATAAATATTGAGTTGGTTTTCACATATAGCATGTGATAATTTTCATAACATTACCTTCATGTATATAGAATTGGTTAACTCCCCTCTCAATGAATTTTTCATATTAACATAAACCAAGATAAAAAATTCCTCTAATAATTCTTCATATTTCATACTTGACTAAATATTATTTATATAAATCATATAGGAATTCATTCTCAATGATCAGAAGTAGTATCTAATTTTATTATTTCATGATTAGAAACTATTAACATCAATGATCAAATTACCCTTTCTATTGAAAACCACATCATGTAAACTTTATAGAGAAAATATTTTCTAAAAGCCTTATTCTCTAATACCATATGTTTTTCAAGATATGATTAATATCATGAGAATAGGGTTGAATTAGAGGACATATATTTTTAATTGACAATGGCCGAAAATATTTTTCTATAAGTATTATGAACGTTCCATACATTAAAATTAGTTTGAAACAATAAACATGTAAACAAAATAAAGATTTTAAATTTAATTGGTCCACCCAGACTTGGGAAATACAAGGATCATTCAATTGATAGGTTTTGATTCACTTGAAACCCTAAGTGAACCTCTTTTTTATAATTGGAGTATACACATATAATCTTTAGGATTTAAACCTTTTAGAAATAAATAAATAATAATATAATATTCCAATAATATAGAATGTATTTATGTACTTGTAATCCATGTTATCATCCATGTAAACAAGTACAAATTACAACAAGGATGGTTCAAAAATCAAAATGACCTCTAATAATATACATATAGAGTCCCTAATATCATATAACATTCATTATTTCAAATTATTTCTAGTGTAAACCACAAATTATTATTCTCCATATTTTGATAATGATTTTGGAATTCTTCCAAATTAGTCTTCAAAATATTGATCTTAAAATTTAATCAGCATATCTATTTCAACTCTATTATAGATAAAATATATTTTATTCATATAAACTATCCCCATGAGCTTCTTTTTTATTTTAATTATAAATAAAATAATATATTGACAAAACAATATTTGAGAAATATTCATCGATTTGAATATGGAAAATAAACGTTTTATAATGAAATTAATTTTAAAATAAATTTACATATATCATGGAATTAGTTCCTCCTCAATCTTTTCCCAAATCAGATATTTAAAAATTAATGTGAATCATCGGTTATGATTTACATAGAACAATTTTTCCCTTTCAAAGATTGTGACTATTTAAAAAAATAGATCAAAAAAATATACAATAATAAAAAATTTAAATCACTAATCAATAATGAAATAATCCTCAAAATAATTTTGAAATGATTTTCACCACATCAAGTAATTGAATCATTAATCTTATATTAGTGATATATTTGTTAAAAAAAATAATATTACAGGTTGATCTTCTTTATAATAACCCCATAAAATTAAATGTATTATTTGTCTAGAAATAATTTTTTGGAAATTTCTTATATCCCTTATAAAATATTTTCTTTCTATAAAATGAATATTACAATTTCTTTACATTTATCTTATAATTTCAAAAATAATTCTTATAAAAATTACTATTTCCCAAAAATGACTCTTATGGAAATCAGATTGACTATGTCATAATGTTTTAATGAGCATTACACAATCCTAAATTAATCATATTGAATTCCTTATTCTCCATAGAATTTTTTAAATTTCTGAACCATGTAAGAAAGTGACTCTTATGAAATCCTTGCATAACACATATGGAAATAATTCTTTTCCAATTATCACAAACAGAATGACTCTTATGTATATTAAATTAATCATACATAAAAGTACATATCAAAATTTATATAATCCCATGAAAACCATATTCTTCTTGAATAACTCCAAAACGTCTATCACATTCACCATACATGTGTCTAGTGATATAACAGGACTCCACGAAGGTTTCGTCAACAACATCATCTTCAAAAAGCACCCAAAAAGGCTTCTAATGGAATATATTATAACACGTTCCTATCATATTATGGTAAATAATATGCATCCATTAATCATTCTACATCAATAGAGGAAAAGAAAAATAATTTTTCCATACATATCAATATTTCCCCAGAGTGGATTCATAAAATTTTAAATCAAAATTATAATTGGATGATATAGAAAAGGTTTTCCAATTGAAAAACATTAACTCTAGAATATGAGTATAATGCTTACACACATTCCTTCCCATTCCCATTGTTTCATCAACACAAAAAAACCCAATCTACTACGAAGAAGGATGTGATATTGGAAAAAGATATAATATCAATATATTATTATAGAGATATAAATGTATAATCACATCTTCCCCTCCCAACTAATAGTGTTATGTAATATGATGAAATCAATGATTTCCCCCGATATTTGAGTAATTATTCTTGGATAATATTGACGAACTCCGAAAAGTTAAGATAGGTACAAAAGAATATCCATGGACTATGTTGATTAATACCTCAATGAAACCTAATGAGAAAGGGAAATATATAACGTTTTTTAAACATCACTGAGACATATCTTCATATCATCATATATACATTAAAATGTTGGACTCCTTAGTGGATTCCCTTCATTTTTATCTATTGGGACGACCATGGGTGTAAGTAGGTAGTTAGAAGAAATGATTCATACCATAATTGAAAATTATAATCTAATTTTTATATGATGATCATATCCAAAATCACTCAAAAATTTCAATACCCTTGTTTTATCATTAACATTATAGTCATCATAAAAAATATTGGGAAATAAAGTGCCTATATTGATTTTAAAGGTCTCAACCATCAGAACCATAAGGATCATTTTTAATTATCAATTAGATAACTATTTATCAAGGAAAAAACTTGATTTAAACCCCTGTCTTTGATGGATGTGTATTGTAGAAATAACTATATATAAATGGCCCCTGGACATGTGGTGTCCACTACCTTTTGGGAACTCTAAGTGGTGTATTATTAGAAAGTGAGACCTTGTAGCTTGAAATGTTTTGGAAATACATACCATCATTCGATGAACTATATTTTTAGGTACTTTTTCATGAAAATATTAGTGTGATACATGGATTATCTTGTGGTCAATTATCCATTAAACTTTTATCATCTAGCTAATCCTGAGGATTTTTTCAAAAAAATATAATAAGACATTTTGAATATAAACTACCAACAATGTTCTTTTAGTGTAATAGTAATGAAATTCATCATGTTCATGGTTATACATAATGGAATTTATAATATCCCAAGTAATTATAAGATAATTGATTATCAGGTCTTAAAATTAACCATTAATTTTATTTTATTTACATATATTCCTTATAAGAAAATAAAGTAATTTATTAATAAAAATTGATGTAGTTTTAATTTTATTATCCATATAGATTTTATTTAAAAGTTTATTTTCAAAATATATTAATTTAAAGTTGGATAAATGAATAATATTTTTTAGATCATTATATGATAATTATCAGTGTGGAAATTTGGTAATTTTATGAAAATATTGAGTATTTAGTGAATATTGGAAATAACATTTTTTTTTAAATTTTCATTCCATTTCATTAAACTACTAAATTAAGAATCCAAAATGTGATTTTATTTTTATTTACAAGAAAAATAAAAATTATATACTTGATACAATATTATTAGTTACATATGAATAATATTTATAAATGGGGTTTTTATAATTATATTTTTTGACATAAAAATGCTTTTTAACTAATTTCGTTGCGTTAGTAATTTTATTCTGAAATAAAAAATTTCCGATTCTAGAAACTAAATCATAAAAAATTAATATTTTATAATTATTCATTAAAAAAGATTAAATTGTCCCTTATTAATTTTGATCCTTAAAAGCTGTAGACTTAGTAAATATATAAAACCTCAGTATGGGTAAAACAATTAATTAAGGCTAAGCTATTGTGATGAGTTATAAAAATCTCCCAAATACTTTTATTAATTATATTTGATAAGTGTATTACCGCATAGACTATTGAATATTAAAAAAATATTGTGATTTATTTCTAATTACCTTTGACTATAACATTTAGATTTTTTTACTATATATAATGTCAATAATATCTCTCAATTACTTTTACTATCTATAATATTTTTTGACAAGGATGAAAAAACAAATATATATCTCTAAAGGGTACTTAGGAAGATAATGTATTTGTTTGAATCATATGAATTTTTTCTCTAATTTATTAATGAAATATATTTGATAAATTCCTATAAAAAACGATATAGTCTTTATTTATTTAATAAGAATAGAAAATAAATGTTTTTAAAAATATTTAAAAAAAATTGTTTTAATTATTTTGTTTCAAATTTTAAGATATATAACATATTTTAATGTTTTAATAGTTAATATTTTAATTTTTTTTTATTTTATTATCTATGTCAACTTAAATTTATATTTCCAAAAAATAAATTAATGATATTTTATAATAAATAATTTTTTATTAGTAACTCAAAAATATTAATAAAATGATATCTGAATATTAATGAATGAGATATGTTTAATAATATCAACCATAGTCCATATATTGGATACTATGCCTTTTATAGTAACATTCAGGATTGCTTTATTGTGAAAACCATGATATCTAGGTGACTGTCAAAAGGGTTAATGGGGGTTAAATAGATATAAAAGGGGGGAATACAATATAAAAATGCCCAATTTATTTGGATAAGAGGATACAGGACCCACCCTCATATTATATTCTAATTATTACAATTTGGATACCATGTTCCTTTAATAATAATTTAATATTTGATTTAATTCATGAGTGACCGTCCCCAAATTATAAAAAGGATCCTCCTCTCCTCATTTCATAAAACCTTCTATAAACTATAGTTCATCCAATACCAACCAAATTATTTCACCCAAAAACTAAAAAAATAACTTTATCCTTATTTTGATCATAAAATGGACCTTTTAAGGAATTTTGTTTAAACCTAAAGAGGATTCTTAAAGAATAGGCATTGTTCCTGATGAAGTGTTTTCATCTTATTTATTCTTCTATCTAAAAACAATTTTCTTAAACAAACCAGAAATAATAAAATCAATTTATTAAATTTATTTTTAGTTTTTATGATAATTTTATATCTTATATCTATCTTATATTCCATCAAATGGAAAACATAACAGACATTCCTATGTTAGTAGGATTACCACCCTAAGAACCAGTGTGATTTATTTTTCATCACCACCTCTAATGAATAGCTATAATGATGGATTATATATATATATTATATGTTCTTAAAATAAATATATGAAATTATATACATATATATATTATAATCAAAATTATTACATTAACATAAATGGAAAAATTATAATATCAATCATGCAAGCGTGTGGACTAACACATCCACAATGCGATGTGATATTATTTCAAATCACCACATCATATGGAAGATATATATAATTTTATTTTAATTGTTAATATGATATTTATGATATAATAATAATATGGGAAAATTTAAATAATAATTCTTTAATTTATTAATGATCATTAAAAAGTGGAATCATAACTCATGATTATATATGACCTATCATCTCTACGAGGGTAAAAGAATTAATTTTTTGTAACCATCATTCAAGGTTAATTTTAAAAGTATAATTGATGTATAAAAATGTTAACAATTTCATTATTATTAATATGTTTTTGATGGAATAATGTCATATTTTACAACAGTCAATATACTAATGTCATTTTGAACATATGAGATGAATACAATCCAAACATCTAATAAGATCATAAATGATTAAGTAAAAGAATACAATAGAGTAATAAATAATATAAAGGGAATAATAAAATTGAATATGGTTCTATATAAAGTAATATAATAACATGTATTTGTTTTTTAGGATGATAAAGAATGTAAATGATGAGTTGTACTCGAGGTAATAGACACATTAACTTAAAACCTTTTCTAAAATTATTTCAATAATTTTTTTCTAATTTTTTTTCATACATGTTCATATTATTAAAATAGTTTTATAGATATATTAATATAAACATAAATTAATTACAAAGGAAATTTTATTTCCATTTTTAATAAATTTAAATTTTTTTAACATTATATTTCTATGGATTTAAATGGAATGTCATTGTTTTCTTTAAAAATGGGGAAAAATGTTTAATTTTAAAGTATACAAAAAAAGGAATTTCCAAAATCAATATTTTTTAAAAAAATTTCATCGTTTAAAATATTTCATTTATAATTTAAATAAAAAAACCTTTTCCCTTTGTTATATTTATTTTTATATTTAAAATGGATTTCTATGAGGAAAAATTATATTGATATCCAATACTTTTTTCCGTACTTTTTAAAAAGAGTTATTCAATATTTTTATGTAGAAAAGGTGTAAGAAAATAATATTCATGATATGGTACTTGAGTATTATATCTAATTAAAGGGTGAGGCTGATATAACTAAGTTGATGGGTTATCCTCATTATAACTCACTATTCTGTCGAGTAGTTATCATTTTCTTTAAAGAAAACAATGATAGATTTAATTGGGGTGGTTTCTCACATGGATTTTGTAGAGGCCCAAAGCTTGACGTACATGGACATTACATTAATTTTGTGGAATACTAAATACATAACAGAAACAGACACAGAAGGATCGTAATAGTTTAATGTCTTTGGAAACTTGGAATATAAACTTCTAATCATGTTGAAAGATCTTCAACAACTCTCATAACAATCTTACCCTTTTTGTTTCCGTACCTAAAAACTATCTTTATTTCCTGGGGAAAATAAAAAATAAAAATGGTGAGCTCAAATGCTCAGCAAGGGAAAACATAGATAATATAAAACAATCCATAAACATTTGAAAGCAAAGACTTGAACATGAAATTTAAACATGAAAATCTTGAGAAAAGACATAAATCGTGGAAGTACGTAAGGCATATATCATATTGGAACATCAACCATGATAAAATATAATGGGAATAAAACATGTAATTGTGGAAACCATTCAGAACATCTTATTATTTTTATAGTATCCAAGGAATTTCGGCCAAAACCATCTAAGTGGACAAAGTCCCTTTCTGAATCGAGTTCACTCCTCGTTTTAGTCATGTAACACCGAACTAGATTAACTTAACTTTCCATCCATGTATATCTCATGAGTTATAAATCATTATCCAATGTATTGGTGGGAGATATAGGGCCCACCAATCTCTTAATGAAATCATTCTTACTTGTGCCACAAAATAAGCATACATCATTCATAATAACCCAATAAATAAAATGGGTTTCATAAACGTCATCTCATCATCACATAATACATATAAAAGAAATGGATATAATTTCATAATAATAAAATTTAAACCATGTAAATCATAGAGACATTATACTAGAAATATATACATATGAAATAATTTCATCTTAGATGAAAAATGGTTTTGATAAACCACTTGAAATGAATTCTTGAGGATAATGTCCTTTCTTCTTCAAAATCATTCTCTTTTCACAAAATTTCATGAAATTTTAAAATAAATAGATTTTTTTGAAAATATTCATGAAATATTTTGGAGGAATCTTCATGAAAATAAGGGTTTATAAAACCGTAAAAATCTATTCACGCCGTATAAGTTAAAAATAACAATCTCCTCGTACTTTTGTTGGAAAAGTCAAAAAGTACCTCGTATGATAAACAAAAAAAGATTCCTTCCACATGATGTGGTAAAAGTAATAAAAGGTTAAAAATTCCTTTAAACATACACGGAAGGAATTTAAAAATTTTATGAAAACATTTTGAGAACATATGGACATGGATAATAAACATAACCCCCAACAAATACTTACGAATAAACAATCTCGGATAAGAATGAGATTGGAATAATTATCCCTTACCTTAGGTCTGATATGCTTCGTACGTATCCAAACCTCCTGTATAATGATTTAAATAATTTCATTTACTTATTACATAATCATATCCATTTTTATTATATCATATATGGTTCACTTATGGCTTTATATTACCCTTTCTTTTGTGAATTCATGTTAAAGTAGCGTTTTGGGTAAAATCGTTTCATTTGTCGCTCGTGTTTTAAATTTTAATTATTCATATGATTACTTAGATCATGATTACTTACATACAGAATTTAAACATGATTTATATATAATATATATTCATAATATACATATATATATAATAGATCGATAAATGGAAAGAAATACATCGTTCATGGAGACGGTAAGCCGTACGTTCGCATGAATGCTGTTTTCGTTTTCTTATTGAATTGAATGGAATTAAGTATATGAAATACATATATATATATATATATATACAAATCTGGTAGCATTATTATGTCATATATTTCATTATTACTTATTATATATACTTTATAATCATTCTTGAATTGTTAACATGGAAAATGAATCTCATCGCGTCGTGGAGACGGTAATCCGTACGTATGCACGAGTGATGATATCATTCCCATGGGATTGTATTGGAGTGTATGTATACTATTTAGGAATCAATATCACTTTACAATAATCATATATAGTGATTATTTAAACCATTATACCCATCCAAGTTAGGTGGTGGTGGAAAATAGATTACACCACGGCGTGGAGACGGTATTCCGTACGTACGCACGCGCGTTGATTTCATTTGCTGTAGGATTGATAAATAGTGAAATAGGGCCGTTTCATACTTATAATAACATATAAGTATATTATTGGTACTGATGTTATTACTTCATAATGAAACAACTAAATAAGAATAAGTAGAAGATGAAATAAAGTTGAAAGAATCGGTAACGGACATTACCTCTTCTTTAAAGCGCCTCTTTGAGACCTCCTCTTAGGGCACTAAAATTGGTCTTTTAAGAAGACCATGACCTCTAAGATGTTTCTAGGGAAGTGGGGAAGTGAAATGGTCTGGTTTTGGACGATCTTGAAGGCTCAAATTATTGTTAGGAGGAGAGGGAGGAGGTTCCCTTTTATAAGGGAGGAGAGGGGTACCTTTGGAAATATAAGAAATATTAGTTTATATTAAATCCCAAACCCACATAAAAACTTCCAAAACGACTCATATCCAATGATTAGATTATATAGGGTTGTAATATAATTAACCAATAAAATTTAGACATGTTAGGAATTTATTTTAAACATTATCAACTTGATTTATCCTTATTTAATTAATTTAATTTTATTTGTGGTAATAACATTCTAAATTTTAAATTATAACAAATAATTACTTATTTGTTGTGAATTTTCCATAATTGGATACTTTATAAAATTTTAAACCATATAAATTTAAATTTTTAATTTTTAATTATTTTTGTGATTTTTAAACAATTTTATAATATGTTATGTTTATAAAATAACAATAGTGTCAATTGTGAAACTATTCATTTATTTGAAATTAAATAAAATATATATAGAAGATATGTTCAAAATAAAAGCTTTAATATATTCATAAAAGGTCATATGTATCTAGAAAATTAGTGGAGCACATTAAATAGTTCATATAATATTTATTTTATTATTTTTAAAACCATTTATTTGGTTTATCTCTTAATAAAATAATTACTACAACATTTTTGTATAATTATTTAATATACATATTTTTTGCATAATAATTAAAAGTGAAATCATATGATGAATATAAATCTATTAAATTTCACAATAATACTTTTACTCGAATTTATAATCTTAAATTCAGAATATTTAAATTGTTATATTTATTAAATTATGAAGGTGATAACTTTGGCATCATTTAAAATAAAATAATATAAGTGTCATAATATCCTTAATAAGGATCCAAATGGTCAACAATTCGGCCATTGGATGATTAGGGTTTATATATACACTAATAATAAGTTTTTTTCAGATTTTTGGGCCTTTTGATATGTATTACTATTTCAATAAAAACTATATTATTGATTTTTCACTAAATAAATAATTTCTGCATCATTAATGTATAAGATAATATGGTATTTAAATAACTCTTAAAAATTACAAATAAATTATCATGATAAAGAAAAACATTTTATCTTTCAAATTAGTATTTATAACCGAATTTATATTCTGTATAAACTTGTATTAAAAATACATTAATTACTAAAGTTGAGTGAGACAAATTTCACTTTCCTTAAAATAAAATAAACTAAAGGTCTTAATCACCTCCAAGTGGGTTCTAATGGATTCCATTTAGACCAAAATATGACTTAGGACGAAATATAATTATCCAATTGTATTAATACAAGTGTTAGGGTAATTTTATAATATTATATTTACCCTTAATTACCCGATTTACCTTTTACTATTGTAAATAAAATTTACCGTAGTAACTATTCATAATGTCCAAAAATAAAAAGTAGTATATTAATATAATTTGGACCCACTGATTCCAAATATGGAATCCATTTTTCCAAATTCAATACATAGAAGTTGCAGAAATTAAATTAAAATTATTCTTGTTGTCGAAAGAAAACGGGTTTTTGTTCAAAACATTGCAAAAGATTGAATTGATTTAACATACAAATTCAAGGTAAAATAAATGATAATGAAATAGATTACATTAAATGTTAATAATATATTATATTTATACTTTAAAACCATTCAATATTATAATTTAACCACATAAATTATTACGATGAAAAAAGTTGTTTTTAATTAAAATATAGCGTGTTTTTATTATTCATTAAAATATGAAAGTTATCAGAAATTTATGAAAAATTAATCCATGGTAAAATTTTATATCTTGATTCTAAAGAATAATTTTATTTTGTAAAATTGAACTTATAAACATGTCAAAAAATAAATTTAAAATACGTGTGCCATCAAAAGGAGGAAAAACTACATTTTTTGAAAAGTACTTATTTTACCTGAAAAATTTATTTTGTTCTTATACCATGTTCGAGAAAATGTGTAAGATGAATAGTAATGTTATAAAATTCAAAATTTAGTTAATACTATTCATAAAGGCTAGTTCATAATAAAATTATAATAATATATCGTTGTTTAGTAAAATCTGGTATTGCGTACAACACACGCTATTGAGGAAGGTCGTGATTGCGTGCAATGTAAGCCAAGTCAAGGTTGCATATACTGCAAGGTAATACGGTGTTGAAAAATAATCCTAGTGTATCATACAACAGAAGACATCAATGAAATTAAAAATAATATTTTTCATAAAATCATGGGGTGTTACATTCTACGCCCCTTAAAATAAATTTCGCCCTCCAAATTCGTCGGAGTTATAAATGGTTTACTACTCGAAAGTTTTAATAGAAACTCACATCGTAAAAAGGAATAAAAAAACTTCATTTTAAAAATTGAAGTATGAAACAGATTGGTTACCCAAATTTACTCATCAATGGGTTTCCACGTAGGATAACATAGGTGAAAATATGGATATGGAAGAAAAATCTAACCATCAATTTCTAATGGAGAGTGGTAGAGAACATGGATATGAAAAATACAAAAATCACAAATCCATAGATTTGTGATGATCTAAGGTATGATTTGATTCATCAGATATAAGGGCACTAGGACAACATTTTCATTTTTCAAGATCATTTCCCTAAAGTTGATGAATTAAAATAAATACATACATTATTTTGGTACAATCTCACTGTTGTTCGTGAATTGAAAAATTTCCAATGCATATCTTAAAGAAATGAAGTTGAATTTGTTATTTGTGAAGCGTTAGCAGATCATGTGATAGAATGATGGGTCATTCCATCTGTTTCAAAAGGTTATCAAAAGTTATAAGTCCATCTTATGGTGACATTAATCATATATGGTTCAAAAAATGGACTTATACTTTATTTATAATACCGCTTAATAAAATAAAACTAATTTACACTAACCAGGGACTTCCTATAGGCCATTGGTAGGTGATAAAGGCCTGTCACACTTCGGTTGTGGGTTCAATTTCCACATCCTTGTCTGACGCGATGGGTTATCTCCTGTCTTGCAGGTTGTCCCTTTTTCTAAAACTAAATTATAAAAACATTCCTGCAATAATATCGAAAAAAAAGTCCTAGCCTAAAACAATACTATTTGATGTTTGACATAACCCTTTCCAATATTTAGACTTATTCAAAATACATCTGTCCAATCTCATAGTGTACAGAAAATGATTATTGGAAAGGTCGCATTACAAGAACGTGAATAACATTATTTTATCATACGATATATCTTGTTGGTCACATTCCAAACATGTAAATTCCTTAATCATGTGTTCTCTTGAAACAGAAATTACCATAGAACCTTAGTGAAAACATGAATGTTGTCAAAAGGTAACTCTTTCCACATACCAAAATCCTCAAAATTCTATATACCCAAACAATGATATCACTTAGTCCTTATATCAATCATGAGAACATGAATACTGTCAAACATTTCATTTTCTCCTTATCCCTTCATTATGTGAATATCATCTTCTTTCCAAAATATTCGAATCACTTTTCATGGTTACCGGTACCATAAAATTATTGACAACCACAATAGACTAATACAAAAATATTCTAATACACCATAAAAGTAACTCAACAACATTATTCATGAATACCAATACATAAACACTTCAATCCATCCTCTTCAGTGATTGTCCTGGAATAAGTCCTTCCATGATTTAGAAGTAACTTTTTTAGGTAAGGCCATTGAGTTGGTTAATTCCCATGTTCTCCACAAATAAGAGATTGAACTCCATAACAGTCTGTCACTCTATGACTGTTTTCTCCACACAGATAACATATGTCCCTCTATTTGAGGTATTCCTCAAGGTTCATCTTCCCTTCATTAGAAATATCAATCTTCCTTTCTTTATGCTCCTCAACATGCGAACATGCATAAAAGTCTATCTTCCTCTTATTTTATGAATTAGGCATACCACTAAATTTCACCTTGTTAATCATATATCACGATGACTGATTTGGCATAATCACAATATCGTTCTCTCTAGGCATTATGCAATTTTTTTGCTCATAGTCACCAATTTTTCCATTGGATTCATTGTTAACCGAATTCCTTCTGGTTCCCTCCATTGACTAAAACACAAAAAGAATTTTATGATAGGAAAAAATCATAAAAGGAAAATAACATAATCAAGGGGGAGTACCTTAAACATCCAACATCTTAGGGTTAATTCTAATATCGTTACCGTAATTCTAGGACTATAACCTATACATATACTTAACCTTAGGGACATCCCTAGACATACCTTAGAAATATCTCTAGGGATCTCACTATAGTTTTCGCATCCTAGTTTCCAAAGGTTTACTAAACCTTTCCTCTAATACCAACTGTAGAGGCCCAAAGCTTGAAGTACATGGACATTACATTACTTTTGCAGAATACTTAATACATAACAGAAACAGACACACAAGGATCGTAATAGTTTAGTGTCTTGGGAAACTTGGAATATAAACTCCTAATCATGTTGAATGATCTTCAACAACTCCCATAAAGATCTTACCCTTTTTGTTTCCTTACCTAAAACCTTTCTTTATTTCCTGGGGAAAATAAAACATAATAAGGGTGAGCTCAAATTCTCAGTAAGGGAAAACATAGATAACACAAAACAATCCATAAACATTTGAAAGAAAAAACATGAACATGAAATTTAAACATCAAAATTTTGAGCAAAGACATAAATCATGGAAGTACGTAAGGCATATATAATATTGGAACATCAACCCTGATAAAATATAATTAGAATTAAACATGTAATTGTGGCAACCATTCAGCACATGTTATGATTTCCATAGTAGCCAAGGCATTGCTGCCAAGATCATCTTAGTCGACAAAGTCCCTTTCTGAATCGAGTTCACTCCTCGTTTCAGTCCTGTAACACTGAACCAGATTAACTTACCGTTCTAGACATGTCTATATCATGAGATATAAATCTTTACCCAATGAATTTGAGGGATATATAGGTCCCAACCATCTCATAATGAAATCATTCTTACTTGTGCCACAAAATAAACGTATATCATTCATAATAACCCAATAAATAAAATGGGTTTTATAAACATCATCCCCTCATCACATAATCCATATAAAAGAAATGGATATCATTTCATAATTAGAAAATTGAAACCATGTAAATAATAGAGACATTATACTTGAAACATACACATATGAAATAATGTCATCTTAGATGAAAAATGGTTTTGATAAAACACTTGAAATAAATTCTTGAGGAAAATATCCTTTCTTCTTCAAAATCATTCTCTTTTTACAAAATGTCATGCAATTTTAAAAGAAAGATATTTTGTTGAAAATAGTCCTGAAATATTTTGGAGGAAGCTTCATGAAAATAAGGCTTTATAAAACCATAAAAATCCGTTCACACCATATAAGTTAAAAATAACGATCTCCTCGTACTTTTGTCAGAAAAGTCAAAAAGTAACTCGTATGGTAAACAAAAGAAAGATTCCTTCCATATGATGTGGTAGAAGTAATAAAAGGGTAAAAATGTATTTAAACATACATGGAAGAAAGGTAAACATTTTATGAAAACATTTTGAGAACATATGTACATTGATAATAAACATAACCCCCAATAAATACTTACGAATAAACAATCTCAGATAAGAATGAGATTGGAATAATTATCCCTTACCATAGGTCCGTTATTCTTTGTACATATCCAAACCTTCTGTATAATAATTTAAATAATGTCATTGAATTATTACAGAATCATACTCGTTGTTATTATATCATATATGGTTCACTTATGACTTTATATTACCCGTTTTTTTGTAAATTCATGTTAATGTACCGTTTTGGGTAAAATTGTTTCATTTGTCATTCGTGTTTTAACTTGTAATTATTCATTTGATTACATAAATCATGATTAATTACATACAGAATGTAAAACATGATTTATATATAATATATATTTAAAATATACATATATATAATAGATCGATAAATGGAAAGAAATACACCTTTTATGGAGACGGTAAGCCGTAAGTACGCATGAACGCGGTTTCTTTTCCTTATTGAATTGAATAGAATTAAGTATATGACATACATATATATATATATAAATCTAGTATAATTATTATGCCATATATTTCATTATTACTTATTATATATACTTTATAATCATTCTTGAATTGTTAACATAGAAAATGAATCTCATCGCGTTGTGGAGACGGTAATCCGTACATATGCACGAGCGATGATATCATTCCCATGGGATTGTATTGGAGTGTATGTATACTATTTCATAATAAATATTACTTTAAAATAATAATATATAGTATTTATTTACACCATTATACCCATCCAAGTAAGGTGGTGGTGGTAAATAGATTACACCATGGCATGAAGACGGTATTCCGTATGTACGCACGCGCGGTGATTTCATTTTCCGTTGGATGGATAAATGGTGAAATAGTTTTGTTTCTTACTTATAATAACATATCATTATATGAGTGATACTGATGTTATTACTTAATAATGAAACAACTAAAGAATAAGAAGTAGAAGAAGAAATAAATTTGAAAGAATCGATAACAGACATTACCTCTTCTTTGAAGCGCCTCTTTGAGACCTCCTCTTAGGGAACTAAAATTGGTCTTTAAAGAAGACCAAGACCTATAGGATGTTTATAGGGAAGTGGGGAAGTGAAATGGGAAGGGTTTGGCCAAGCCTTAAGGCTCAAATTGGTGTAAGGAGGAGAGGGAGGAGATGCCCTTTTATAAGGGAGGAGAGGGGCACCATTGGAAATATAAGAAATATTAGTTTATATTAAATCCCAAACCCACATAAAAACTTCCAAAATGACTCCTATTCGAATATTAGATGATATAGGGTTGTAATATCATCAAAAAATAAAATCTAGACATGTTAGTAATTTATTTTAAACATTATCAACTTGATTTATTCTTATTTAATCAATTTAATTTTACTTGTGGTAATAACATTCTAAATTTTAAATTATAAAAAACAATTACTTATTTGTTGTGAATTTTCCATAATTGTATAATTTATAACATTTTAGACCATAAAAATTTAAATTTATTATTTTTAAATATTTTTGTGATTTTTAAACAATTTTATAATATGTTATTTTTATAAAATAACAATAGTGTCAATTTTGACACTATTTATTTATTTGAATTTAAATAAAATATATACAGATGATATGTTCAAAATAAAAGCTTTAATAGATTTTTAAAAGGTCATATGTATATATAAAATTAGTAGATCACATTAAATATTTCATATAATATTTATTTTCTTATTTTTAAAACCATTTATTTGGTTTATCTCTTAATAAGATAATTACTACAATTTTTTGTATAATTATTTAATATATTTATTTATTGCATAAAAATTAAAAATAAAATCCTATGATAATAATAAATCTATTAAATTTCACAATAATAATTTTACTCAAATTTATCATCTTAAAATCACAGTATTTAAATTGTTATATTTATTAAATTATGAAGGTGACAACTTTGGCATCATCTAAAATAAAATAATATAAGTGTCATAATCGCCTTAATAAGGATACAAATGGTCAAAAATTTGGCCAGTGGATGATTAGGGTTTATATATACACTAATAATAAGTTTTTTTCAGATTTTCTTGACCTTTTGATATGTATTACTATTTCAATAAGAACTATATTATTGATTTTTCACTAAATAAATAATTTCTGCATCATTAATGTATAAGATAATAAGGTAATTAAATAACTCTTAAAAATTACAAATAAATTACCATGATAAATAAAAACATTTTATATTTAAAATGAGTATTTATAACTGAATTTATATTCTGTATAAACTTTTATTAAAAATAATTTAATTATTAATGTTGAGTGAGACATATTTGGCTTTCCTTAAAATAAAATAAACTAAAGGTCTTAATCCCCTCCAAGTGGGTTATAATGGATTCCATTTAGACCCAAATATGACTTAGGACGAAATATAATCATCCAATTGTATTAAGACAACTGTTAGGGTAATTTTATATTAATATATTTAACCTTAATTTCCTGATTTACCTTTTACTATGGTAAATAAAATTTACGGTAGTTACTATTCATAATGCCCAAAAATAAAAAGTATTCTATTAATATAATTTGGACCCACTGACTCCAAATATGGAATCCATTTTTCCAAATTCAATACACAAAAGTTTCAGAAATTAAATTAAAGTTAATCTCGTTGTCGAATGAAAATGGGTTTTTGTTCAAAACATTGCAAAAGATTGAATTGATTTAACCAACAAATTCAATGTAAAATCAATTCTAATGAAATAAATTAAATTAAATGGTAAAAATATATTCTATTTATACTTTAAAACCATTAAATAATATAATTTAACCACCTAAATTTTTACGATGAAAAAAGTTGTTTTTAATTAAAATATAGCGTGTTTTTACTATTCATTAAAATATGAAAGTTATCAGAATAATATGAAAATTTTATCCATGGAAAAATTTTATATCCTGATTCCAAATAATAAATTTATTTTGTAAAATTGAACTTATAAACATGTCAAAAATTAAATTTAAAATAGGTGTGCCATCAAAAGGCGGCAAAACTACATTTTTTGAAAAATACTTATTTTACCCGAAAAAATTATTTTGTTCTTATACCATGTTTTAGAAAATGTGTAAGATGAATAATAATGTTATAAAATTCAGAATTTTGTTAATAATATTCATAAAGACTAGTTCATAATAATATTATAATAATATATCGTTGTTTAGTAAAATCTGGTATTGCGTACAACACACGCTATTGAAGAAGGTCGTGATTGCATATAATGTAAGCCAAGTCAGGGTTGTGTATACTGAAAGTTAATACGGTGTTGCATGATAATATTGGTGTAGCATACAACATAAGACATCAATGAAATTAAAAAGAATATTTTTCATAAAATCCCGGGGTGTTACAGATTTAATTGGGCTCAAATTATTTATGACATGAGCATACCACGAGGTTATTATATGATGATCTATATTTCTTAAAAGGGTTTTTATTTTTCTTATATATGTTTTAATGGATTTATTAAGAAAATAGTGTGAACCTTTCATGTATATATTATTTTTTTCATCCACTGAATGAATATGGTGATAAAGGTAAATATTTTATGGGTTTTTATATTTTTGACTTTCCTAATATATTTCTTCTTTATATATCTTTCAATTATATTTTTTTTCTTATACCATGTTTTAAAAAGTTTTTTCATATAGCTTAATGATTGGGAAGAACAATTGGGAAATGAAACTAAAAATCATGAAGATTTTTTAGGAAAGGAAAACCTATTTTTTATATTTTTTTATTATATATAAAATGGATACTGAGTATATATTTATGCATTATATTTCATGAGGTTTTTATGTAATATTTATGGAGTAATTATAAAAAACTATAAAATGAAAAGATCATTGGGAATTCAAGGAATTGAATTATTGACTAAAAACACTTATTTAAGTAATATTTTAAAGTCGGGTCCTTATTGTTTTTATCTAAGGAAGGTTTTGATAAACTTACAGGTTAAGATAATGTTAATAGAAAACCTATGAGAAATTATAATTTCTTGTCAATGTGAAATAATATTGTATTTGAATATTAACATCTCACTTCTTCTACTATATGTCTATTGAAAATGATTTTCCATAGTGGAAATAATGAATCAGAAGTAGGAAGGAATCCATAGGAAAATATCCTTCCAAATTAGTATGTCATAATGGTTGGAATTGGATTTGAGAAATTTGTTATAGTGAGGAGTCATTTGATGCTGGTCATATATAGTGGTGGAATCTATGATATAAAGAAAAAAATTTACCACCGAGGACCATAATGATATTTTATCATTTCATTAAACATTCCCCTCCATATATTGCGTAACATCACATCTAGTGGTATTTAAATTATGTATTAACACACTAGATATGATATGTAATGTAATGGTATTTTCTAAATATAGTAATTCAACTCTTTCTATTTACCATTTTGAATGTGATTCTCATCAGTGGCGCTATTTGGTTAAGAATACTAGAGAGAGAATAAAATGATAAAATGGAATGGGATAATTTTAAGAATATTTTAAAGGGGAAATTATTTCACTAAGGTTGTTAATCTAAGGATAAAGAAGAAGTTTTTATAATTGAATAAAACAATTATGATTCAGTATCAACCAATGAATCAAATTTTACAATTATTAGAAATTACATACCAAATTTTATTTGGGACCTTGATAGTCAGATTAATAGATTTTAATTAGGATTGAAATAAAATTTATAAATAGAATTGGGATCAGTAGAATTTAAAATATATAACAATATTTTTCATTGTGTGTAGAAAGCTAAGATGGATTTTTCTGGCACATAGATGACTCATGATAATAACTGTAAGAAGTTTTTATAGTGTAGAAAATATAGAAATAGTCAACAAAGAAATTTTAAGGCAATACCCCAACATCTTCTAATTGAGGTAAAAATAAATATCATTTTATTTTTTATTGGATCTGAAAAGTGTTACCAGTGTGGTATGTTTATTAATGTGATCATGACTATAATGAAAATTTTCAAAAACATTCCATGAATGGGGTAATAAATAACCAGTAAATGGTGAGATGTTTTAACCACAATGAGTTGGTTAACAATGATAATATGTGTCAAAATTTAGTTACTAAAAGAGTAAATTATCATTATAAAATATAAAAAGTTGTAGAAAACATTTTCTAATACTACGGTCATTATTAAGCCATATAATGAAGTTGTGACATGTATTTTACATGTTAATTATAATTATTCCAATATCATATTTGACATTGGATGTTTACATTAATTTGATTCTAATAAATTAACATGTAAAATGGGAATATCACAAAATGAAAATAATACAAATAATTTAGTGAAAATTGCTGGTGTAAATATTCATGTATGCAAGATTTATAAAAATATTCATATTCTTTTTAGTGGAGTAGTCTTTCCTATAAATCTTATTGAATGTTCCATTTTAGAGTTTTATTTTATTCTTATTATAGATTTATAACAATTTATCATTCTAATATATATTATTGGGAGTAAAACGTTACATTCAGTTATTTCAAACATATAATAACATATCTTGAAAATTAAATTTTGATTATAGATTGTAGTTAATGTTACATAGATCAAGTTGATAATTAGAAAAAAAAATATCAAATCAGTGGTGTTTTAGAAGTGAATGAATATAAATATGTTTAATTAATTTCCATGTATTATTCATAATCTAGAATTTGTGTTTAATGTCGAATTAGTGAATGAGGATAATAAAATTTTAAACACCCTTCATTGAAGGGATCATGTAGAAATTTTGTAATTGTACAAGAATTTGCAAGAGCTCCTAGATAAAGGATTCACTCAACCTCTCACTTCACCTCAGGGTTCTCCTATTGTTTTTTGAAATATATGGTACTATGAGACATTTAATTAAATATACAATGTTGAATGAAATCTCTATTATGATGAATTAAACTTTTCTACTAATTGATATGTGTGTGATCATTTATAGGGGTAAAAATATTATTTCGATATTTATCTAAGGTCAGGGTACTATTAGTTGAAGTTTAAGGTAAATTATATTCTAGAGATAGAATTTCAGACACGGTACATGCACTACGAGTAGGTAGTTTTTCCTTTTGGATCGGCTAATCCACCAATTATGTTCACGGATTATATAAATAATGATTGAAATGACTAATTAAATATGTCCATGGTTGGTTTTATTAAAAATATATAATTATATTCTAAAATTAATAGTCTCATGATAGAAACATAATTATTTTCTTGAAAACCTAAAATGAAAATAAGCTATGTAAAAAATTTAGAATGTGTGGATTTTGGTTGTACATAATTATTTTCCATTAGATTATTGTTTATTACTGTGGAATAATTATTGACCGAGGTAAAAATAAAGTTATTAAATAATAGAAAATAACTAAAAATTAAATATATATTAGTAGTTTTCTTAGATTAGTGTGTTACTGGAAATCATTTATTAAATAATTTTCTCAGTTATGTAGCCAACTATCTATGTGAACCCAAAAAAGTGTTAAATCCATCTTGAAAATATAGTTTCATATTTATTTATAGAAATAAGAAATAAGGATGGTAAATGATCTCATATTATAAATTCCCTCTACCAATGGTGAATTCTGTATATATTACAATTATTCATTAAATGTACTTGGCTGTGTCATGAAGCATAATGATAATGTACTTGCTTACGATTCTTGTTTAAGGAAACCTCAGGATTAAAATTATCTTACACATGATCTTAGAAAGATACTATGTTTTTTCATTAAAAATTTGGATTCATCATTTATATAGAGTAAATTGTGAGATATATGATGATCACAAATGTCTAAAGTAAAAAATCATTCAGAAAGAGATAAAAATGAGGTAAATAAGATTGGTGAAACTAATTAAGGATTATCATTTCATGATTCATGACATCCCTAAAAAATAGTAGTCAATCATTTGAGTCAGAAAAATAATGACTCATTAACAATTTTACATTTTTATGATGGACCATTGGATAATGATTTGATGAATTTTGACCCAGAAATTTGGCATACAGGAATATCCCCTATTTTTTTAAGATATAGTACAATCAGCTATATTTGATTGAATTAAAATTGCTCAGAGCTAGGATAAAGTTCAATATGAAAAATAATATATGTTAATAAGGAAAGGATTGAATATTTTAATATTGATAAATATGGTTTTATTTGATTTGTAAAAGGATTATGTGTGCATTTTTATTCCCATTTGATGATATGGTTGTTGAGTAAAGCCCATAGTTCCCCATTTTTTTCGTCCTGATAGCACTATGATGTACGTAGAACTTCTATAGAATTAATTTTTGGATGGAATTAAAATGGATATTTCTTTATTAGAATGAAATATTTGAGTTGTAACCATGCTTAAAAACAATGGAAATTTATAGTGTATGATTTATCCATTTCTAGTGAGAGAGAGGAAATGGGAAAAAATATCCATATATTATGTGATGGTATTTCCAAATAAATATTATGGTAAAAATGTATCTTTTTGAATTATTTAATAATTAAATAAGTGATTTATTTTGTGAACATTAGAGATAATATGTATTAGGATAAAATTCCACAATGACATGTTCATTATATTATTATATTACATGCAGTCCCTCCTTCCATTTTATCTAATTATTATCCCAACTACACCTCTAATTTATCGAAAGGAATTCATAAGTCATTATGAAGTAAATTAAATTTTTTGTACAAGTTTTTATCCTCAATCTGATAGAAATTCAGAGAGAATAATTTAATGAGGGGAGGTTATTCTTAAATATTGTTTCATTTATTATCATGGAAGATGGGATCAATGTATTTAATTAGTTTGTTTTTCATATATAAATATTTTCCAATCTAGGATATAGATGTAAATTTTTAATTTTTTTTATGGATAGTGCTGTTAGAATCCTTATTTTTAGGATGGATTATGATAAAGAAAGATTATGGGCTATAGTTGGTAGAATAAATCATTAAGTAGGATAATGTAATTTATAAATATATTAGGGCAGCTTAAGGCAGGTAGAAAATTTATGTTTATCACTGGGGAAGGATATTTATTTCGAGGTTGGTGATCATGTTTATTTAAAGTTTATACATGGAAAAGTGCCATATGTTTTATTTAAAATGGGAAGTTATGTCAACAGTTCATTAGCCCATATGAAATCCTGGAAAAATTTCAATCAGTTTACTATAATATTTCATTTACCTAATATATATCCTAGGTATATAATGTATTTCTGGTTTTTATTTTAACAAAATAAAAAGTTACCAAACAATGTAAATGTTTAGTGGTGAAACAATATGTTTGAAGAAGAAACATGAATCAAAAAATGTCATGACGAAAAATTTCCTCACTTATTTAAGTAATAAATAAAATTGTAAGGTTTAAATTTAAAAAGGTTGGATGGATGTAAAACCCTATTAATGTTAGTTTAATTCATTTTCCTGTGTTATTAAAATTAATTAGTTTAATTTAATATAGTTATAATCCTTATAATGAAATTATATAATTTATCAATAAAAAAAGGATTGTTTAATTTTTATTTTCCATATATTGATTTGTTAAAAACATTAATTTATAAAATAATATAAGAAAATTTTAAGAAATTGTTTTTTTAAATAATAATATCAATATTATGTTAGATGGTTGTTTTGGTGTTTTTCTGAAAATATTAATTTTTTAGTGAATAGTAATAAATATCCAAATTTTTAAAACCGTTTTTTCATTTCATTATACTATATAATTAAAAATTACGTATTTTTTAATTTTATTCCAATTTAACTGAAGTATTACATAGTCATATATCATATAAACAATTAAATTTTTAATATATTTGATCCTTCTTTTTTTATAATTATATTTTTTGGGTTAAAATAAAATAATTAAAAGCTGTTTTTCATTATGTTTTGTGTTTTAGTATTAAATTATTATCTATCACTTATATAAATTTAATCAAAAATAAATAAATTAAATTTTTTGAATTATGAGGTACAACTCAAAAAGGTATTACCCTTTTTTTAAATATAATTATGAATTGTAATTTTAGTAAATATTTATCACCACGGTAAAGGTAAATCATGTAATTAAGGTTGTGAATAATGTAATAATTCCTATGAAACTACATTACACTTTTCTTTATCTTATTGGAGAACAATGTTTTGGTCGTAAATATTCCTGAATCTAAACTAGAGAAATTTACTACAATTTTCTATTGAGTATAAAATTTATATTAGATTAAATTAATATAAAGTCACAAATCTACCTCCCATGCTTTCAATACCTATAATATTTTGTAATTACGATAATAACATGATCTATTAAAATCTAAATGTTCATTTCAATGAATAAATTAATTATTTATCATTTAAATTTATTTTTATTTATAGATTTGAAATAATTCCAGAAAATATGTACATAATTACGATGCAATATTTCCTAAATTAATATAAATGGTAAATAAATGATATTAAAAATATTAAAATTAATATAATTTGATTGAATTATTATTTTCCAAGACTTATCTAGATAAATATAACATATTATGGATGGGTTAAATTATTAAACACTAAATCTTTTTCATTCATGCTATTCTCAAATTAAAATTAAATGTTTAGTTCAAAAAATTATAATAATGATATATTTTGAGAAATAATGTTCTGTTAAATGATATAAAATTCATAAAAATATTATATTGAGAAACATGAATGGTATATTGTTTATAATATGATCTATACTCCATTTATTGGATACCTTAACTTTGTAGTATATTTCTTCAATCATTTACTGTAAAAATTTATAATACTATAGTAAGTGTCAAAAGGGTTAACAAAGGGTCAAAAGAAGAACAAATGGGTGAAAAAACATAATCTTGTGAAAATTTTATTTTATATTATTATTTCACTCAATAGACATATTATATTATTATTACAACCTTTTTATATATTTTTCCATGAAAATTGATTTATATTATGTTAACATTTCAATTAATTAATAGAGTTCCCCTCCCTTCACTTATAGTATGGAAACTCTTCTCCTCGATAAATAAGTCGTTTTTAGAACTCTAATACAAAATAGAACTATGAAATTGCCCTAAAAAATATACCTCCCATATTATAGAGCCACATGTTTTTTAAGAAATATATCCTAGAAGGATTTATGAGTAAACTAAAAGGCATTGTCTGAATGAGAGTTATAATACAAAATTGAGAATTCTCATTTTACTTACTCTTCCATCTTAGTCAAACAATTATAAAAAATATTGAAATAATAAAAAAATATTCCATTTTTTATGTTATTATATTGATGAAATAAAACATATCGGTATCCCCTTCAGTCAAATTAGAAGTGAATCTGTCATTCGTGTGTACGGTGGACTATCACCTCATGAACTAATGTAATTATTTATCCACCACCACCTATCGTGGATGGTTATAAATATGAATTTTATATATATATATATATATATATATTATATTCATGATATATTTTTCATATTCTTATAATAAAACATTATATACTTTATAAATTTCCATCTATTGAAAAATGATTACATCATTCGTGTGTACGTGGGGACTACCACCTCCATGAAGCGATTTGATTAATTTTTCAATCTCGACATCATATAGATGATATATATAATTTTATTTCTAGAGATAATATAATATTATTGTATAATCATAATTATTTAATGATTAAAATAATTGATTCCTTCGTCCTATCATGATGGTTGAAAAATAGAAATGTTACTCATCTGTATGTACAACATACCATAGCCATGATTGTAACATAATTCAATTTCCATATCCATTATTCATGGTTGGTTTTAAGAGTATAATTAATATTTAAAAAAATTGAATATTTTATTATTATTATGTGGATGATGGAATAATGTTCTCGTTTACCATAGTAACTCTTATGATGTTATTTTCGACATATGAGTTGAATATCCTCAAAATGTGTTACATGAAATTAAATGATTACGTAATATATTATATCTTGGTAATAAATTAAAAAATGAATAATAATCATGTAAAATTTATAAATAACATTAATAATTAATTTATTTTTATTATTTAGGAATATAATGGATGTATGTGATGAGATGGACTCGAGGTAATAGATACTTTAACATCAAACATTATTTTTAATTGTTTAATTTATTAATTATTATAATTATTTATAATATATTTCAATATTTATAAAATTACTATATGAATGTATTAATAAAAAAATAAATGAATTATAAATTTACTTTTCTACCTCTCGTTAATTTCATATATTTTTTTTTTAAAAAATAATCTATTTATAAATTTTATATAAAACACTTTGGGATTCTATAGAAAAGGGAAAAATAAATGTTTTATTTTAACATGTAAAGTTTCAATAGATTTTCGATGAACTATATCCATTATTTTACATTTGTATTCTATTTAATTGTTTCATATTTTCATTTATTAACACCCCTATTTTTTTATTTTCAAGGAATTTTGTGATTGAAAATGGGGTTTTAAATTTATAAGGTATTTCAATATCTCAAAGTGTATTTTATACAGGTTTAAATGATTTTTTAAAGGGTTTTATGATCAAAAGGTGAAAGAATAAGTTTTTTATTCCTGATATGTTACTTAAAAATTATATATGATGAATGGGTAATCATTATATATCTTATAAGATTGTTTATCCCCATTATATCTCTCTAATGCATTAGGTAATTTCACTTTGATTAAAATATACATGGGAGGGGGTTAACTATGGTGGTTTGTCCTATGGAATTTACTGAGTTCTATTTATTTCAATCACATGTTTAACACATGTTAGGAATAGGATTCTCTACATATTCAATAAAGGATTTTATTTTCATTCTATTAGTTTTAAAGGATTTATTTGAATAAAAAGAGTTTGTTTTTCATTTGGATACGATTTGTTTCCTACACCTAAAGGATATGGTGATTAACGTAACTATTTTATGGCTTATTATTCCTTTCACTGGACTAACTATTTTTTAATTTTATGTCCCTTAATGAGATTTGCATGATCATGCCATTTTTGGAATGTTTTTCATAGGGTTTATGGATAAGTAAGGTCAACAAATAATTCTAGTTGAATGTTGTTGGTATTTTTAATTATCTTTAAACTTGTTTTTTAAAATTATTATATTGTTGAAAAAATGTATAATGATTAAATGTATATTTTTTGTCATATATGAGTTGGTTAGGTACAAGTTATTAAGTAGTTATCAAAAAATATTGAACATTAAATATCCTTGTGAATTAATGGATGTAATTCTTGATGAAAAATCCATATTATTTAATATTTTAAGGTTGTATCTTTATAATTCGGGTATATCCCTAAATGAAAATTACAATACATGATATGCATCCTTCTCTAAAATAGACAGAATTGGGGGTGTCACTATGTATATAAATCATATATCAGTTTCTTTATTGATTATCTCTCTATCATGTATTCTACCCTATAAATGTTGAGGAAGAATGTGGTTTCCTATAATTGGGAAGAAGGTTGTCATAAATCCTTCAATTATATAAAAAAAATACCTTCTGTATATACAATTCATGATTCAACAAATGTAGGTGAATAATTTTATACTTTTTATATAAACACTACAATGGTAATTTGGCATCTTCAATATTTAAATAAATCATACAATAAATTATAATAGTCAAATTTTTATAGGCATACCAATTTTGGATGCGCGGGAATTATATTATGATATTTAGAATAACTTACCTATATTAATTTTCACAATTTAGAAGCTATGGAAATATTTTTAAAAGCATTAGAAAACCCATGTATTTAATGTTAATCCAATAAAATATATATTTAATATTTTGATTATAATGTAATATATAGCCTTATTTTCAATCATTCTATGATAGTTTTACATCCTATTTGTGTATTATAAATTAACTAAATGGACTGATTTTGTATATTTCTTAATGGATAAGCCTATCCAAGAAATGATTCTACTGGATATACAATTCTGGGGTAGAGAGGATATATTTATACAAGAAAATTATAATATATGATAGATATAAATTTATAGTCACTCTATATGCCTAATATGCTGATCAAGGGAAATTTGGATCCTTATTACGGTCACCTCTAGTGAATTTAGTTCAGGCATGCTATTTCATACTATATGATTGAAAAACTAACTACATGATGAAATATCAAGTGAAAATTCAATGTTTGGAAATATCCATGAAAATATTAGTTTATGTTAATTATTACCCCAATAGATTTCACCTCCAAGTGGGATGATGGTTTACCTCAAAAGAAAATGGGAATGAAATTTATAAAAAAAATTATAATGTTTAATATCATTACAAAATTTGGGTCCCTCATACTATAGAAATGGTAAAAGGAATGATTTTATATGCTTTTAAACTAAATAATCTATATCAATTTTATGAAATTATTTATATCCATTCATCACAATATCATGTAGTAGCTAGCATACTAATAGTGGATTGAAAAACAGATTACTTAATATAAATTAGAAGATGGTGGATATAAAGAAAAATATTTTTATTGGTAAAATTATTCATCATTTGTGGGACTATCCCACCATGAATCATATTATGTCCAAAGTAACCCCATATTTAATTGTTTATAGGAAATATGTTGTTATTCGTATTTATGTTTTGTTTCCCTCGCTTGACACTATGATTTGTAATTATCTATATGGTGATGAGATATCAAATATAGACCAATATAAATTAGAGTGACTCAATGTGAAATTGGTACAAATGATTCAAAAATATTATATTCATCAAAATAATGTTTCCTAAAAATTCAATAATATGGTTTATCTCTTCTCCTAAATCTAAGGGGATTTATATTTTTCTTCATGGACTACCATGATACCATGGATGACACCACCAAAGATAGAGTTGAAGTGGGAAGTACATCATACCACATATAAGGTTTACACTAACGGATATTACACATCAATAACAATGTATTGAGAATATATCAAAACTAATATAACTGAAAATATTTGAAATAAATACTTTTCATGGTCACACAATAGGTTTATACAATTTTTTCTACATGGATTTAAACTACTTGGATGTATTCCTAGTCATATAACATGCATTGTAGAACACTGAGTCCTTTTTTCATGAAATTAAATGGAATAAAAAATTATCTATCTTGCAATAGATTGTACTAAATAGAGTGGTTTGTTATATATTTATTCATTCCCATATGTATAATATTTAAAAATTTAAGTGTTATGAGTGTATATGTTATCCTCATTCATTTTTGTTTTCCAAAATTAGTGTCAGAAACCCACCCAGATAACTAGGTACCATAATAAAAAATCCGGTCCTAACAATAGCTAATGTGTGTTCCCAATCTCCACAGTTTGGTGACAATCGCCACGAATCAAACAACATGAAAGTGGTGACGAAATTTTCAAGAACACATTGAAATATAGAGATATAAGTCAATATGCACAAATGAAAACATCATAGGGGGAACTATATAATATGTCAAACATGTCTCAAAAACCCAAAATACATCATCAATGTACTGTAAAATAGGATATACAACCCATGTACCAATCGACAGAGAATCTAAATGGTCAAATATCAATAAGAACTACCACCCCTAAGTGTTGCTTTAACAATTTATCTAACCTAGAAGGATGATATCTATAAAAAATCAAAGGCACAGGTAGGGTGTGACTTAAAATCCTATATGGGTCTCACCTAGGATTTGATATAAATATTCCATAATTGATTAACATATAAAAAATTATAATTTGATAAATAGGGATGGTATTTCAAAAGAATATTTCAAACCAATCATTATTTACATTTCAAATAATGGAAATCATTCAACAAACTACTTAAATAACAATTCTAATATAAATATTTTATATAAATTAATGATGTACTTGTAAACTAGTTTAAATTAATTTTTATAAATATTAATGCATTAACAAAAAAACATATTCATCATCTAATATGTACTATAGTTTTAGGTTATAGGATCCTTAAAGACTGAAATCGTGATAATGGAAACTTGAATACATGACTCTATGAGAACTGGACAAAGTATACTAACCAATATCCCACTTGGGATACGATCTATAAAAAATTATATGTTTGAGTTGTAAGGCATAAATCTAAATCTAGGGATATTCCAACCTAGCATGTTTTTCCTTAATAACTCACTAACTACCTAGGATTTCATATTATTTATAACAATAAAAAAATTGTAATTTATTTCCAAACATTTAAAAATAAATTTAAATACATTTTTTCAATTTCAATATGCCATTTTCCATTTAAAACCCATAATGGATTTTCTAATAAAACAATACCTTTCCCAGGATAAAACCAAAAAAATAAGAAAAAAATTAACCAACATTTCTCAAATACAAATCAAATATCAAATTCACTGTTTAAATCAATCATTTTAATTTCATAATTTCTGTCAAATTTCACCAGAACACCTTAATTCATTGTAATTGGGAGTTTTCCACAATATTCAAGCCAAATAAGATTGAAATTCCAAATTCATTGGAATTGGGTTTTAATACACCAATAGAAATTAATTAAAATTCAATTAAAAACTTTAGGGTTAAATTAGTTTTCCAATCATGAAAAAATCTCCTACCTCGGGATGGTAAGATTACAAATTATAATTATTTAAATCGGAAAATCCTACGAATAACATGAGTAATTAATATATTAGAATCAAACATTTATTGAATATCGAAACAAATAGTGGTATATCCCCCTCAACATATAGATCTAAAAAACCATAATGATGATATATGGAGAGAGCGCGAGATTGAGAATAAGAGAAGAACTCTAACTAGGGAAGGATCGAACAATGAGAACCATGATTTCGTTCTCTTTGGAAGGGGTTTGGAGAAGCCAAAATTGGTTTATGATAGCTAAAAGAACATATATTTCATATTAGGATGATTTTGGCCTAACTGGGTGATGAAATAGTGGTTTGGTAATTATTTTGTTAACTTTATAAATAATAAAATGTTGGGTGCATGATTTATTAGAGGGGGAAACATGGGTTTTCAAAATGTGAATCCTTATTGTGTTCCCCATTTGGTGGGGTTTAACAGTTTTTCCGTGGTTTGAACACATTTTTTCAGATCATGCACTAGTAGGAAAAACCCTCACTATTTTTTGCATTGTTCCATAGAGAGGGTGCATGTTTTTGGGTAAACTGTGACGAAAATCTGCACTGCTCAAAAATTACAAAATGTATTCAAGTTTTCTCCTGAAGAAACCCTAGATGATCCCTAACCAAAGAATGATCAATATTGGGATAGGAGAGTATATTAGGATATAATATGATTTAACAACATCCCCACTATAGAATTAGTCTATCTCCATAAATCTTGTCACGAAGCTCCCATGTTAAAATCATGAGGCCACTGCCCTGTCATTAGTGCATCTCTCTCCCACGTTTCATAAATAATAGAACCCTAATGACATAACACTTGAACTAAAGGTATTATCCTAAAATTATGTACCTTGGATTCAGAATAAAATATCTTGATTGTAATTTTATTCAAGGATAAATCATGATCAACATCATGATCACTCTAGCTCAGAACATGAGATGGATCAGAATTATTCTTTCACGGCTAAAATACATGGAAAAATTATGTATCAATGTTAGCTGTGATCAATCTGATAAAAAATAATCCATTTTCCCCACCTTCTTAATAACCTCATAATGTCCCACAAAACATGGAGAAATCTTCCATTGCCTCGAAAACTGTCAATGAAAAAAAAACAAAGTAAACCATTCAAGAACTCATAGTCAAAAATATAAAACTCCACTGTTCTGTAATAAGGACCAGCATAAGATTTACATTTTATATTTGCAGTCAAAATTATCTAATGAATAAAATAAATCTTAGTTTTTTGTATCTTGACCCAATATTGGTCTAACCATGTACCTTTCACGGATCACTGACCATCCCAATGAAGTTTTACAAGGCTTTTCATACAAGGCCTTGAATGGAGACTTTCATATTACGGACTGGTAACTATTATTATAGAAAACACCTCAAGACCCAAATAGGAATCACATTATCCACTATATCCAAAGATTTAGGTATATAGTATTTCATGAAGAATATGAATTGAAATTCTTATTTGGTATCTGACTATAGATGGGTTGTTGTTCATAATTGAACCTAAGATCCTAGTGCCTCTTGAAGGCCACTCTAAATGTGAGATAAAAAGAATGGATCGTAATTGGATACTATAGAAGATAGAACTCCTTGAAAAAAATAGTCTCATTCATTTATATATATCCCAAAACCTCAAATTTGGTTGTAACACAAATGGTTATAACATAAGCTGCTTTAGTCTACTTGTTAATAAAAACATACACCACATTCTTCATTTTCTTATTCTGCATAATCCCAACCAAAATGTCTATAGATATCCCATCCCACATCGAAAATGGAATTATATGTGGCTGAATAAAACTAGTAGGTCTTGGTTCTTGGCCTTGACCTATTGGAATTTATAACAACGAGAGATAAAATCAGAAATTCACTTTCACTTACATAACCACCAAAATTGATTCCATATGTCTTAAAACATCATTGTATTTCATGGCAGCAGTGCCCACTGGGAACTATGGAAATCCACCATAGCATATTTCATAGCCAATAACAATATTAAATAATTATTTTGATAGCATAGAATTCCCTCTGTGGATAATGACTAGTCTGAGACAGTCTCCCCTCCATAAAGAGAGTCTCCAATTCTATGAAATTTATCACCATGATATTGTTCCTGATAAATCATTTCAAAATTATTGGAGGTCAACTGATCAAATTGAAAATGTCTTTATCCCCTTAGTCATGAACTAAAATATGGAACATTGAAAAAAGATCCATCATGTTCCACTATTCGGATGATTCTCTCACGACCTAGGGTAGAAGCTTACAGATCAAATAATCTTCTATGACATTCCATTTCCTTATGGTATATGTGATGTCAATGTCTAATGATTGTAATTATTACACCCAATGCCTTTTGTGAAGATTCAAATATTTTTTTGGATAAGATATAAATCAAACTCTTGTAGTCAGAATATATGGTCAACCTTTCTTCTAAAAAGGTAGTGACACCATCTCTTAAGGGAATGCATAAAATTTTTAAGTTAATGGTCTAGGGTCTGGTAATTATGCTTTTGTGGACTACGATAAATAGATTCATAAATAATGACTTGATCACCCTATATAAGAACACATCCCAAACTATAACTTGATACATCATAGTATACAACATAGCCTTGCTCGTCCTATGGGATTGTATACACCAGTGTAGTATTTAAAACATTTTTCATCTAAATTGAAGAATTTAGACATTTTTCCTCCAAATAAATCATTATTCTTGTCCATGTTAGAGAACTCATCAGAAAATCCCACTTTGAGTTGTCCTTTTGGAATTGGAAGGAGTATCTTTGCTAAACCTCATATTCTCTAAATATTGAAAACATTTCTCGGTTGTTACTATGTCATAAAATGTTTTTTTCTTTTCATAATCAACTAAAATAACATGTTTTAAGACCACATGTCCCAATAGAATCTCATATAGAATCCAAAAATTAAATTTCTATAGCTTGGTATAAATTTGGTCATGCCTTAGCAATTCTACAACTGATCTCATATAAAATACCTATTCTTACAAAAACTTATAGTAAATAGGGATTTAATCCAAATATACTACTAAAATTGTATATGGATACTAATGGATAATCCTGTTAATTAAATCTATAAAGACTAAAAGAGAATTGGTTAGACCAAATGGAATAATATGGTACTCGTAATGGTTTTATCCACTCCTTAATGAAGTTTTCATAATGTCATTTTTTCTCAAATAAAGATAACTGGATAGATGAATAATCTTATATAACCACACCACCCCTAATACTACTCAAATATATCATCAATCCTTTGAAAAAAATATTTTTTTACTACAAATTGGTTGACATTTCAGTAATCAACACATTGACAGAGTGACCCAACACCTTTTTTTGAAAATATAACATGCACCACCCATGGTGACACACTCGACCATCTAAATAATTTCTCTAGAAGATCATATAACAGAGTCTTAAACTATTTCATTTTATCTGGTTCCTTGCTGTATGAAGGAATAAATACTTGTTGAGTACCAGTGACTAAATCAAAAGAAAAATATATCTCCCTTACCAGTGGGAACTCAAAAAGGTCAGAAGGAAGTATGTTGTGAAAATCAATGGTAACTTTAGAGAGAACACCTATTGGATATTCTAAATATAGACCAAAAGGAAACAAATATATTACTTTTTTTAAACATTGGATAAAATTGCATGGATTAACTCAACCATGGGTCACACTCTCCTTAAATGATATAGTACACACCATCAGGATTAGTAAGAAATACCTATCAAATATATCAATCAATTCAATATTTATTTGAAATGAGATAACCCACCCTAAATATGACAATAATAGGTTTCATATCTACAACAAGAAAAGCTCAAGCATGCTCAAAATATAATGAAGAGAAAACAAAATAATGAATATAGAGACCCTAATCCATATTCGTTCAGAGGGGTGTTGTTATATCCATCTCATATTGTAACGTCCAGTTTTCGAAATCCACACAGAGGTGCCCTATACCTTGTTGGTCACATGGTCTCAAGTGCATTGTCCCAAATTCTAGAGGCTGCCGACTAGCAGCGAGGTCCTTGGGTGTGTCATTGGGGAAACTATGACCTCATTGGAAGAGTACACCGTGGATGTAAACAATGCATACAATAGCGGAAGCAGTAAATATCCAACAACAGTAAACAGCGGAAGACTAAAACAATAAAAAACTGGAGCACACACATATATATGAAATGATGCATGATACATATGTCCAGGAAAGCAACCAAACAAGTCACAATGCTGAAGAAAATACTTAACCAAAGTACAAAAGAAAAATAGATAAGAAACTACTTAGCCTCGCAAGCATTGGATTCGTCCCAAGCTCTCCTGCTCCAATGTAATCAAAATAACTGAAGTCAAAGGGTTCTTGCCCTTGTCTATACCTACAACAATATAATCTGTTTGGGACCAAAAGCCTGACCCAAATAGGGTGTGAGACTAAATCCTAGTAGGAAACCACCCAAATATCTGTTCCTAACTATCAGTGAGAATATGACAAGTAATAGTATATTAAGCATTAAATAGTAAACAGTAAATAGGATGATACACAATGGTAGACAATCCCCAGATCAACAAGAAATAGTGAAGAAAGCTGCTAACCAAAATCATGAATCCCTCTTTGAATTACTCACATCCATCCCCTCTGGTCCTATCTAAGAAGTACCAATAGCCCTCTGGGCAGTACACTCAGCCTAACCCCTCTAGTTTGGTCATAAAAAATTATAAGACTCTCTGAGGAAGAACGCTCATTCAATTTCACTTATAGTCTAAGGTATTCAGAGAATCTCTATGAAAGATCACGCTGTCAAATACACTTATAGCCCCAAGGTCCAGAGAATATTTGAGGAATCTTACTCGGTAAATTCCACTTATATCCTCAGGTCGATCACAGAATCTCTGAGGAAGCTCACTCAGTCAACTCCTCATATAGCCTACAATGTTTTAAGGTAATTCAAAAAAAAAGACTCTCTGAGGAAGCTCACTCGGTCTACCCCTGTATAGTCTATCATGCTCAAGACTCTCTGAGGAAGCTCACTCAATCTATCTTCTTGTAGTCTATAATATCCAAGACTCTCTAGGAAGATCACTCGGTCTATCCTTTACAGTCTATAATGTCCAAGACTCTCTCAGGAAGATCAATCGGTCTATCCCCTTATAGTCTATAGCACGAGGTTCTCAAGGCCCCGTGCTACTCAGCGCATAATAATGCTATAAGGAAAAAGTAATCCTACAAATCTACTTGGCTAACCAGTCTACATCATAACAAGTGTGTCAGGGAATCGCAGTCCATCCTATGGTCACAAGGCACGAAAAACAGGTATAACGACCAAAGGCTGAACAAGACCATAAGGTTGTAAATAGAACAAGGCATGGGAAAAACATCCAAGAATATCAATTATCCTCATACATTACCAAATTACCTCTACACAAGAATACAAGAAAGGGCGGAAAACAAAAGGGGGAAAACAGAAAACACGCAATACCCTGTTCAAGGGTATTTGTGGAAATTGCGCATAAAACTTAAGGACTTTGAATGGAAAGGCACAAACCACTTACCTTTATTCTATGAGATCAAAATACTTGAACCATGAGGCTTGAATCTCCTTATAATTTCATCTATCTTTGAAAAGGAACAAAATGTTCAACCCATGATAACTTTCAAAAGAGGAGGAATTGGAAAACAATTCTCTAGAAGAGGGGACAGTTTACTACTGCGGTTCCAACGCAATCGAAGACAATCGATTCGTAGAAAGGACTGAGGAATGGGGGCTCGGAGAATTTCTGGCATCGTACGACTTCTCTTAGTAGAACAAGACCTAGAAGAAGGCGATTCTAGTGGTCAGATGCGAGCCTAGTCCATTTAATGAAAAGAATGAAATTACACGGCTTGTACTTTTTGAGTACACGACATGTACTAAGGTTTTCCGTACTCTGATTTAAGCAGCCTCCACATAACCCCACACGATCGTGTCTGTGGCCCGGAAATGGCCAGCACATGGCCTCGCGCGGCATCGAAGTACACGACATGTACTAATAAGGTACACTGCGTGTACTTAAAAAAAATCTAGTAACTCATATTTTCTCAAAAACTCCAGAAAAAGAAAAAACATACCTAAAAAGAAGGTTTGGGTTCTTAAAAACATCCCTCCTTAATGAAATTTGTCCCCAAATTTTCCATGTGAGTAATAGAAGAAGAAACCCCAAACAGCTCTGGCCACTACAATCGTACATCGACCTCACTCTCCCAAGCCTCGTCTTGTACTCGCCCGTGCTACAATAGAACCCGTACCAGAGGAAAAGACCGGCCACGGTGAACCTTCATACTGTGATCGTCAATCTGGATAGGATTCTCCTCAAATGATGTATCCACCTCGATCTCAACCTCCTCTAGTTGAAATACATGAGACAGGTATGAAATGTAACATCAGAGCTAGGAAACGTGGAAGACGTCATGCATATCCCGGTACCTCTGAGGTAACTGCAACCGATAGGCAACTAGACCAACTCTGTCCAACACCTCAAACATCTTGACGTATCATACTGAAATCTCACCCTGTCTTTGAATCCTCTTGTTTCCCAATCTCGGTGCGACACATAGGAAAACTGGTTCCCCAACCTCGAACTCCAGAGGTCGTCTCTAGTGATCAGCATAAGACTTCGATCTAGATTGTGTTGTAGCCATCCTCTTTTGAACCAACTATATCTACTCTGTGGTCTCCTGGACAAGATGAGGTCCCAGAAACGCTACCTCTTCTACCTCCAGCCAACACAAGGGTGATGGGAATGGCCTACTGTACAAATCCTTGTAAGGTGCAATATAAATAGTTCCTTGAAAACTATTATTATAGGAAAACGCCACAAGAGGGATATGCTTCTCCCAAGAACCTCTAAAGTCTAGTATGCAAGCTGAGAGCATATCCTCAAGCACCCAGATCATATGCTTGGACTGGCCATCTGTCTGGGGATGGTATGTTGTACTCAAAAGTACATGTGTACCAAAATCCTTCTAAATCCCATACCAGAACTGAGAATTAAAGTGGACATATTTATCTGAAACAATGGAGTGTGGAACTCCATGTAGATGTTCAATATCTCAGATGTAAAACCATCCCAGCTCAATAACACTGATGGTCTCCTTGATCAGTAAGAAGTAAGCATCCTTCGTAATACTATCGATGACAACCCAAACAACATCATTCAAATGAGGTGACCTCAGCAGCCCGATCACGAAGTCTATCGCGACATCGTTCCACTTCCACTTCAAAATGGGTAACTACTTACAAAGACCTGCTGGTCTCTAATGCTCTGATTTCACTTGCTAACAAGTGGAACACCTCATGACAAAACCAGAAAAATCTCTCTTCATTATTATCCACCAATACTAGTAGTGTAGATCACGATACATCTTGGGGATGTTAGGATGAACTTCCCAAACTGAGGAATTAAAATCTTGCATCATCTCCTCGCATATGTCTGCTAGCACCCATACACGTCTCTGGAAATGGAAGATCTCATCCTCGCACACATTCCATTTAAGAAGAGGTTCCTCTCCTGACACACTCTCCCACGGGACTAGGCCTTTTGAGTCTGATAGTTTCCTCATCTGTACCCGGTCAAGAAGTGTAGAAGTAACCGCTACATAATATAGAAAGGTCTTCCCCTGTCATTCGTGCACCTACAAATGCATCTCAGATAACAGTTCCATAATCTTCCAGTCACTACTGGCATCTTGAATTTCCTATATCTGAGTTCTCTTGCTCAATTTATCAGCCACTATTTTTCCCTTTCTCAGCGTATAGGCAAACTCAAAATCGAAGGACTGAAGATACTCAACCCACATGCGCTATCTCAAATTCAGATCACGGTGAGTGAAGATGTACTTGAGACTCTTGTGGTCGGTAAACACCACAAAGTGCTCTGCCAGAAGATAATGCCTCCAACATCATAAGTCATGAACAACAGCTGCCAACTCTAGGTCGTGTGTCGTGTAATTTTACTCATGTGGCCTCAACTGTCGAGACCCATAATCAACGACTCCATCTCTCTGCATAAGCACAGATCCCTGCCCGATACCTCAAGCATCAGAGTAGACTATGTATCTCTTTACCGGCTCTAGAAAGACTAGTATCAGTGCTGATGTCAACCTACCTTTCAGCACCTGAAAGGCTGACTCACATGAATCTGACCATATGAACTTTTCCCTTTTTTTGGTCAGACCAGTCAGTGGTGCTTCTAGGCATGAAAAGTCCGGTATGAAACTCCTATAGTATCCAGCCAGCACAAGAAAACTCCACACCTCAAAGACATTCTTCGACTACTCCCCGGAAACTACAACTCTCACTTTCTCTAGGTCAACTAATACTCTTGTCTCTAAGAAACATGACCCAAGAAGTGAAATTGATACATCCAAAAGTGGCATTTTGAGAGCTTAGAAAATAACTGATTCTCCCTTAGTGTACTCAGAATGATCTCAAGATGGGTAGCATGGTCGTGTCGAGTGTGATAGTACACCAAGATGTCGTCCAAAAAAACTACCATGAAGGAATCCAAGTATGGATGGAAAACTCAGTTCATTAGTTCCATGAGAAATTCAGGCACGTTCGTGAAACTGAACGGCATAACCATATACTCGTATAGATCATACCAACTCTGGAAAGTTGTAAGATTTATATGAGATGGTTTAACACACAACTGATGATAACTAGATCTCAAGTTAATCTTCGAGAACACTCGGGCTCCTCGAAGCTGATCAAAGAGATATTCAATCCTCAGCAAGGGATATCAGTTCTTGAACGTCAACTGTTTTAGCTTCTGATAAACCATACAAAGCCTGAGGGTGTCGTCTCCCTTCTTCGCAAACAATACAGGTGAACCCCAAGGAGAAGTATTGGGTCAGATGATACCCTTTTCCTTCAACTCCTCCAACTGCTTATTGAGCTCCTGAAACTCAGGTGTAGCTATTCTATTAGGAGGAATGGACACAGGTCCCAATCATGGAACGAGCTCAATTGATAAGTATACCTCATGCTCCTGAGGAAAACCTGACAATTCCTCTGGAAAGAAATCTCTGAAACGATCCACCACTGGAGGAAATTCTAACTATGAAGTCCCCTGTTCATCCAGATATAGATTAGCAATATGAGTTGTAACTCCTCCTTGCCCATGTTGCTCGAATCCAGCTCGACTCGCCAGGACATCCCACTCACCTCTTTGAAGAAAGGATATACCCTATGGTGATACGAAACGCACCCTGTGGTGATAGAAATCGACGACTCCCTGGAAGGGGTCTAACCAGTCCATTTAGAGAATGAAATCATAGCTCGTCATCTCTAGGACATAGAGGTCCCATAAGAAGTGACACCCTGCAACATCAATAGGGAACTCTCTGCACTGAAATATTCTAATCGTTGTAGTCCCCAATTGTGCGTCTAGAGTCAAAGTATCGGCATAGGAAAAGATGCAGAGCCCAAGACTCTCCAAAACAGCAACAGAGTTAAATCTATGCGTAGCACCAGTATCAAAAAGAGGTGAAGATAAAACTGAGGCTATAAAGATCATACCTTGAACTGTAGAAGGGTAGGGATCCTTCCCTTGATGAGTCTGCTCTTCTATAGAAGTCTGGCCTATACCGCGGCCCTATGACCCTGGCTGACCACTCTGAGCTGATCTAGTCTGCTGTCGTTGGTAACCTGGTGAATAACCACTATGACCATGACCTCCACCTATGCCCGAACAACTGGAAGAACTCCAGTTCCATGACTGGAGAGAAACTGTCGATGCATCCCCTGAATTTGGTGTTATAGAAGATCTCATACCACCATCTATAGGTGAGAATATCTGACAAAAACACTGAATATGGCCCATCATGACGCAATATCATCACACCTTCAGGACTCTATGGCACTAAGGCCTAGTATGCCCGCTCCTCCCACATTGGTAGCATACTACCTGGCAGCTTGAAGATACATTCTTCCTACTCTAATCTCCTCGAGCAGACTCCCTGCAGTGCATCCTGCTATCACTAGGAGGAACACTAACTATGGATGTCGAACCGCCCAGACTCACTGCTCCATAATCCCTCAGATTGCACTCTATGATCAGCACCTAGTTGACGATAGAGGATATCAAAGTCAACCTAATGATGTTCCCATGGGAACAGATCTCCTACCTACGACCCTCCTCAAACTTCCTAGCTTGGAACAACTCATCATATGCTAGAATAGGCATGAAATGCTATATCTCGGTAAAGTGAGATGAGTACTCCATAACAAAAAGAGTACCCTACTCCAAAATCATTAAATCCCAGGCTCGATCAGCCCTCAATGTCTCCGGGTAGAAGTAATCATAGATGATACGCCAAAACTCATCCCAAGTCATAATCTGCTGGTTTCCTAACTATGAGATCACCTCCCACCACCTCTTGGAAGAGTCTGAGATCATATAGGTAGCGAGCTTCACCGTATTTTCTGGAGGTATCTTCAGATGCTATAAAATTGTCAGTGTGGCCTCTAGCGGCGACTCTGCAGCCTGAAGTCCTCCATCCCCTAAGAAATTCGAATGATTTTGCTACTAGAAAACCTGTGTCACCTCTACCATCAATGGGGCAGGAGGTGGCACTCCCTAGAAGGACTGCATCATCCTTAGAAAGTCTTCCCTAAACTGTGAATCTACACCTGCAACTGTTATAACTAATGGTGCCAAGACTGGAAAATCAAGAAGATCTGAAGGAGGCCCCTGATTGGCCATATCTGGTGTCTGATCACCGTCTAACAGCTGACGTACAACCATATGACATCTGTGGCATAGCTCTGAAAAGTCAAAAGCACACCTTAGAGAAAGATTATGAATTACTGAGAACACAATAGTACAAGACGGGAATAGGAGAAAGAAACATTCAAGTTTTACTAAACATGACTATATGGCGTGTATAAAAACTACATGGCATGTTCTTTTAAGCCATTCACATGGGCATGTACTTCTGCCACAACTAGTCATGTAATTCCCCAACAACACAGCGTGTTGTCCCCACACACAACGTGTACTTGAACTCTATTCCCATCCCCGAGTCTCCGTACATGTCTAACCCACATGATCCTCTTAATCCTAAACTAAATGGCATGTTCACGTAGGAAACAACGTTTACTAGACAAGGTTTCAATGATCTGTGTTGTTAGTTACACTGCTGACTACATTGTTCACTCTACACGGCATGCTCCCTAAGAACACGGTGTGTACTTAACGGTTTTCCCTGACCCGTGTTGTTCGTGACATGGTCGGGTACTTAGGTTACATGGAACGTCGTGTGATAACAGGACATGAGGTGTATATTCGAAGTTTCATCCATCCATGTCATTAGTCACACGGGTAGACACACAGTCACTACAACACGGCGTGTACTTACTGTACACTGTGTGTTAAAAAATATTTTTCACAACCCCGTGTTCCTTCCCACACAGTCACTGAAACAGTTAAAAAACTACATGGCATGTATTAATAAAGTACACACTGTGTATTATGGGATTTTCTAGGCAGTAGCTCAAAAACTACTCCAAAGCCCAGAAAACGCAAAAAACATGAGTTAAGGTGCCAAATTCTAATCCGTGAGGGCCCATACTCCCGGCGAATCAGAGCTTGGAATCTTATACAAGTTATAACAAGGAAATCGGGCAATGATCTACCAAATTCTGGTCTATGAGGGACCATAACACCTCAAGATGCAATGTTTGGTGTCCATCTAAGCAATGTACTATTCAGACAAATTCTCTATCAAACTGCATAGATTCTATCAAAGAATCAATGAAAACAGCTTGCATAATCTAAACAATGTTTATCACAACAACATGCAATCGTTAATGCATCCTAGATGGCATTAAAATAATGCATGGAATGTGATTTCTATCAAGTGACTATATGATGCATGGGATGGCATACCCTCATCTCATCAGGTCGAAATATAAATATAACTACAATAACAACAATGGTAACAACACAAGTCAAGTGAATCACCCAATGGTGAAATCATATCAACAGTAAAAATTGTGAATCCTAAAGAAATTGCAATAAACAAGGTATATTGTATTTTCCCTATACACAGGTTAGCTACTCCCAGGAAAAACTTATTACCAAGTACCTATTCCATCATTTCCCTGGCTATAGGCTCCAAACAGTTAGTCAAGAGAAAATAATTCCTCTGATACCACTATGTAATTTCCAAGTTCCAGAATCCAACCAGAGGCACCCCATACCCGTTTGGTCACATGGACTCAAGTGCATTTCCCCAAATGCCAGAGGCTGCCAACTAACAGCGAGGGCCTTGGGTGTGTCAGTGGGGAAACTATTCCCTCTTTGGAAGAGTACACAACGAATGTAAACAAATAATACAATAGCGAAAGCAGTAAATATCCAACAGTAATAAACAGCGGAAGACTAAAACAATAAACAACTGGAGCACACATATATACATGAAATGATTAATGATAAATATGTCTGGGAAAACATCCAAACAAGTCACAATTCTGAATACAATACTAAACCAAAGTACTAAAGAAAAACAGATAATTAACTCCTTAGCATCGCAAGCCACGGCTTGGTCCCATACTCTCCTACTCCAATGCAATCATGTACCTGAAGTCGAAGGGGGATTTCCCTTGTCTATAACTACAACAATATAATCTGTCTGGGCCGAAAATCTCGACCCAAACAGGGTGATAGAATAAATCTTATTAGGAAACCACCCAGTGATCTGTGTGTACGTGGGGACTACCACCTCCATGAAGCGATTTGATTAATTTTTCAATCTCAACATCATATAGATGATATATATAATTTTATTTCAAGAGATAATATAATATTATTGTATAATCATAATTATTTAATGATTAAAATAATTGTTTCCTTCGTCCTATCATGATGGTTGAAAAATAGAAATGTTACTCATCTGTATGTACAACATACCATAGCCATGATTGTAACATAATTCAATTTCCATAGCCATTATTCATGGTTGGTTTTAAGAGTATAATTAATATTTAAAAAATTGAATATTTTATTATTATTATGTGGATGATGGAATAATGTTCTCGTTTACCATAGTAACTCTTATGATGTTATTTTCGACAAATGAGTTGAATATCCTCAAAATGTGTTATATGAAATTAAATGATTAAGTAATATATTATATCTTGGTAATAAATTAAAAAATGAATAATAATCATGTAAAATTTATAAATAACATTAATAATTAATTTATTTTTATTATTTAGGAATATAATGGATGTATGTGATGAGATGGACTCGAGGTAATAGATACTTTAACATCAAACATTATTTTAAATTGTTTAATTTATTAATTCTTATAATTATTTATAATATATTTCAATATTTATAAAATTACTATATGAATGTATTAATAAAAAAATAAATGAATTATAAATTTACTTTTCTACCTCTCGTTAATTTCATATATTTTTTTTAAAAAAATAATCTATTTATAAATTTTATATAAAACACTTTGGGATTCTATAGAAAAGGGAAAAATAAATGTTTTATTTTAACATGTACAGTTTCAATAGATTTTCGATGAACTATATCCATTATTTTACATTTGTATTCTATTTAATTGTTTCATATTTTCATTTATTAACACCCCTATTTTTTTTATTTTCAAGGAATTTTGTGATTGAAAATGGGGTTTTAAATTTATAAGGTATTTCAATATCTCAAAGTGTATTTTATACAGGTTTAAATGATTTTTAAAGGGTTTTATGATCAAAAGGTGAAAGAATAAGTTTTTTATTCCTGATATGTTACTTAAAAATTATATATGATGAATTGGTAATCATTATATATCTTATAAGATTGTTTGTCCGCATTATATCTCTCTAATGCATTAGGTAATTTCACTTTGATTAAAATATACATGGGAGGGGGTTAACTATGGTGGTTTGTCCTATGGAATTTACTGAGTTCTATTTATTTCAATCACATGTTTAACACATGTTAGGAATAGGATTCTCTACATATTCAATAAAGGATTTTATTTTCATTCTATTGGTTTTAAAGGATTTATTTGAATAAAAATAGTTTGTTTTTCATTTGGATACGATTTGTTTCCTACACCTAAAGGATATGGTGATTAACGTAACTATTTTATGGCTTATTATTCCTTTCATTGGACTAACTATTTTTTAATTTTATGTCCCTTAATGAGATTTGCATGATCATGCCATTTTTGGAATGTTTTTCATAGGGTTTATGGATAAGTAAGGTCAACAAATAATTCTAGTTGAATGTTGTTGGTATTTTTAATTATCTTTAAACTTGTTTTTTAAAATTATTATATTGTTGAAAAAATGTATAATGATTAAATGTATATTTTTTGTGATATATGAGTTGGTTAGGTACAAGTTATTAAGTAGTTATCCAAAAATATTGAACATTAAATATCCTTGTGAATTAATGGATGTAATTCTTGATGAAAAATCCATATTATTTAATATTTTAAGGTTGTATCTTTATAATTCGGGTAGATCCCTAAATGAAAATTACAATACATGATATGCATCCTTCTCTAAAATAGACAGAATTGGGGGTGTCACTATGTATATAAATCATATATCAGTTTCTTTATTGATTATCTCTCTATCAAGTATTCTACCCTATAAATGTTGAGGAAGAATGTGGTTTCCTATAATTGGGAAGAAGGTTGTCATAAATCCTTAAATTATATAAAAAAATACCTTCTGTATATACAATTCATGATTCAACAAATGTAGGTGAATAATTTTATACTTTTTATATAAACACTACAATGGTAATTTGGCATCTTCAATATTTAAATAAATCATACAATAAATTATAATAGTCAAATTTTTATAGGCATACCAATTTTGGATGCGCGGGAATTATATTATGATATTTAGAATAACTTACCTATATTAATTTTCACAATTTAGAAGCTATGGAAATATTTTGAAAACCATTAGAAAACCCATGTATTTAATGTTAATCCAATAAAATATATATTTAATATTTTTATTATAATGTAATATATAGCCTTATTTTCAATCATTCTATGATAGTTTTACATCCTATTTGTGTATTATAAATTAACTAAATGGACTGATTTTGTATCTTTCTTAATGGATAAGCCTATCCAAGAAATGATTCTACTGGATATACAATTCTGGGGTAGAGAGGATATATTTATACAAGAAAATTATAATATATGATAGATATAAATTTATAGTCACTCTATATGCCTAATATGCTGATCAAGGGAAATTTAGATCCTTATTACGGTCACCTCTAGTGAATTTAGTTCAGGCATGCTATTTCATACTATAAGATTGACAAAACTAACTACATGACGAAATATCAAGTGAAAATTCAATGTTTGGAAATATCCATGAAAATATTAGTTTATGTTAATTATTACCCCAATAGATTTCACCTCCAAGTGGGATGATGGTTTACCTCAAAAGAAAATGGGAATGAAATTTATAAAAAAAATTATAATGTTTAATATCATTACAAAATTTGGGTCCCTCATACTATAGAAATGGTAAAAGGAATGATTTTATATGCTTTTAAACTAAATAATCTATATCAATTTTATGAAATTATTTCTATCCATTCATCACAATATCATGTAGTAGCTAGCATACTAATAGTGGATTGAAAAACAGATTACTTAATATAAATTAGAAGATGGTGGATATAAAGAAAAATATTTTTATTGGTAAAATTATTCATCATTTGTGGGACTATCCCACCATGAATCATATTATGTCCAAAGTAACCCCATATTTAATTGTTTATAGGAAATATGTTGTTATTCGTATTTATGTTTTGTTTCCCTCGCTTGACACTATGATTTGTAATTATCTATATGGTGATGAGATATCAAATATAGACCAATATAAATTAGAGTGACTCAATGTGAAATTGGTACAAATGATTCAAAAATATTATATTCATCAAAATAATGTTTCCTAAAAATTCAATAATATGGTTTATCTCTTCTCCTAAATCTAAGGGGATTTATATTTTTCTTCATGGACTACCATGATACCATGGATGACACCACCAAAGATAGAGTTGAAGTGGGAAGTACATCATACCACATATAAGGTTTACACTAACAAATATTACACATCAATAACAATGTATTGAGAATATATCAAAACTAATATAACTGAAAATATTTGAAATAAATACTTTTCATGGTCACACAATAGGTTTATACAATTTTTTCTACATGGATTTAAACTACTTGGATGTATTCCTAGTCATATAACATGCATTGTAGAACACTGAGTCCTTTTTTCATGAAATTAAATGGAATAAAAAATTATCTATCTTGCAATAGATTGTACTAAATAGAGTGGTTTGTTATATATTTATTCATTCCCATATGTATAATATTTAAAAATTTAAGTGTTATGAGTGTATATGTTATCCTCATTCATTTTTGTTTTCCAAAATTAGTGTCAGAAACCCACCCAGATAACTAGGTACCATAATAAAAAATCCGGTCCTAACAATAGCTAATGTGTGTTCCCAATCTCCACAGTTTGGTGACAATCACCACGAATCAAACAACATGAAAGTGGTGACGAAATTTTCAAGAACACATTGAAATATAGAGATATAAGTCAATATGCACAAATGAAAACATCATAGGGGGAACTATATAATATGTCAAACATGTCTCAAAAACCCAAAATACATCATCAATGTACTGTAAAATAGGATAAACAACCCATGTACCAATCGACAAAGAATCTAAATGGTCAAATATCAATAAGAACTACCACCCCTAAGTGTTGCTTTAACAATTTATCTAACCTAGAAGGATGATATCTATAAAAAATCAAAGGCACAGGTAGGGTGTGACTTAAAATCCTATATGGGTCTCACCTAGGATTTGATATAAATATTCCATAATTGATTAACATATAAAAAATTATAATTTGATAAATAGGGATGGTATTTCAAAAGAATATTTCAAACCAATCATTATTTACATTTCAAATAATGGAAATCATTCAACAAACTACTTAAATAACAATTCTAATATAAATATTTTATATAAATTAATGATGTACTTGTAAACTAGTTTAAATTAATTTTTATAAATATTAATGCATTAACAAAAAAACATATTCATCATCTAATATGTACTATAGTTTCAGGTTATAGGATCCTTAAAGACTGAAATCGTGATAATGGAAACTTGAATACATGTCTCTATGAGAACTGGACAAAGTATACTAACCAATATCCCACTTGGGATACGATCTATAAAAAATTATATGTTTGAGTTGTAAGGCATAAATCTAAATCTAGGGATATTCCAACCTAGCATGTTTTTCCTTAATAACTCACTAACTACCTAGGATTTCATATTATTTATAACAATAAAAAAATTGTAATTTATTTCCAAACATTTAAAAATAAATTTAAATACATTTTTTCAATTTCAATATGCCATTTTCCATTTAAAACCCATAATGGATTTTCTAATAAAACAATACCTTTCCCAGGATAAAACCAAAAAAAATAAGAAAAAAATTAACCAACATTTCTCAAATACAAATCAAATATCAATTTCACTGTTTAAATCAATCATTTTAATTTCATAATTTCTATCAAATTTCACCAGAACACCTTAATTCATTGTAATTCGGAGTTTTCCACAATATTCAAGCCAAATAAGATTGAAATTCCAAATTCATTGGAATTGGGTTTTAATACACCAATAGAAATTAATTAAAATTTAATTAAAAACTTTAGGGTTAAATTAGTTTTCCAATCATGAAAAAATCTCCTACCTCGGGATGGTAAGATTACAAATTATAATTGTTTAAATCGGAAAATCCTACAAATAACATGAGTAATTAATATATTAGAATCAAAAATTTATTGAATATCTAAACAAATGGTGGTATATCCCCCTCAACATATAGATCGAAAAAACCATAATGATGATATATGGAGAGAGCGTGAGATTGAGAATAAGAGAAGAACTCTAACTAGGGAAGGATCGAACAATGAGAACCATGATTTCGTTCTCTTTGGAAGGGGTTTGGAGAAGCCAAAATTGGTTTATGATAGCTAAAAGAACATATATTTCATATTAGGATGATTTTGGCCTAACTGGGTGATGAAATAGTGGTTTGGTAATTATTTTGTTAACTTTATAAATAATAAAATGTTGGGTGCATGATTTATTAGAGGGGGAAACATGGGTTTTCAAAATGTGAATCCTAATTGTGTTCCCCATTTGGTGGGGTTTCACAGTTTTTCCGTGGTTTGAACACATTTTTTCAGATCATGCACTAGTAGGGAAAAACCTCACTATTTTTTGCATTGTTCCATAGAGAGGGTGCATGTTTTTGGGTAAACTGTGACGGAAATCTGCACTGCTCAAAAATTGCAAAATGTATTCCAGTTTTCTCCTGAAGAAACCCTAGATGATCCCTAACCAAAGAATGATCAATATTGGGATAGGAGATTATATTAGGATATAATATTATTTAACAACATCCCCACTATAGAATTAGTCTATCTCCATAAATCTTGTCACGAAGCTCCCATGTTAAAATCATGAGGCCACTGCCCTGTCATCAGTGCATCTCTCTCCCACGTTTCATAAATAATAGAACCCTAATGACATAACACTTGAACTAAAGGTATTATCCTAAAATTATGTACCTTGGATTCAGAATAAAATATCTTGATTGTAATTTTATTCAAGGATAAATCATGATCAACATCATGATCACTCTAGCTCAGAACATGAGATGGATCAGAATTATTCTTTCACGGCTAAAATACATGAAAAAATTATGTATCAATGTTAGCTGTGATCAATCTGATAAAAAATAATCCATTTTCCCCACCTTCTTAATAACCTCATAATGTCCCACAAAACATGGAGAAATCTTCCATTGCCTCGAAAACTGTCAATGAAAAAAAACAAAGTAAACCATTCAAGAACTCATAGTGAAAAATATAAAACTCCACTGTTCTGTAATAAGGACCAGCATAAGATTTACATTTTATATTTGCAGTCAAAATTATCTAATGAATAAAATAAATCTTAGTTTTTTGTATCTTGACCCAATATTGGTCTAACCATGTACCTTTCACAGATCACTGACCATCCCAATGAAGTTTTACAAGGCTTTTCATACAAGGCCTTGAATGGAGACTTTCATATTACGGACTGGTAACTATTTTTATAGAAAACACCTCAAGACCCAAATAGGAATAACATTATCCACTATATCCAAAGATTTAGGTATATAGTATTTCATGAAGAATATGAATTGAAATTCTTATTTGGTATCTGACTATAGATGGGTTGTTGTTCATAATTGAACCTAAGATCCTAGTGCCCCTTGAAGGCCACTCTAAATGTGAGATAAAAAGAATGGATCATAATTGGATACTATAGAAGATAGAACTCCTTGAAAAAAATAGTCTCATTCATTTATATATATCCCAAAACCTCAAATTTGGTTGTAACACAAATGGTTATAACATAAGCTGCTTTAGTCTACTTGTTAATAAAAACATACACCACATTCTTCATTTTCTTATTCTGCATAATCCCAACCAAAATGTCTATAGATATCCCATCCCACATCGAAAATGGAATTATATGTGGCTGAATAAAACTAGTAGGTCTTGGTTCTTGGCCTTGACCTATTGGAATTTATAACAACGGGAGATAAAATCAGAAATTCACTTTCACTTACATAACCACCAAAATTGATTCCATATGTCTTAAAACATCATTGTGTTTCATGGCAGCAGTGCCCACTGGGAGCTATGGAAATCCACCATAGCATATTTCATAGCCAATAACAATATTAAATAATTATTTTGATAGCATAGAATTCCCTCTGTGGATAATGACTAGTCTGAGACAGTCTCCCCTCCATAAAGAGAGTCTCCAATTCTATGAAATTTATCACCATGATATTGTTCCTGATAAATCATTTCAAAATTATTGGAGGTCAACTGATCAAATTGAAAATGTCTTTATCCCCTTAGTCATGAACTAAAATATGGAACATTGAAAAAAGATCCATCATGTTCCACTATTCGGATGATTCTCTCACGACCTAGGGTAGAAGCTTACAGATCAAATAATCTTCTTTGACATTCCATTTCCTTATGGTATATGTGATGTCAATGTCTAATGATTGTAAGTATTACACCCAATGCCTTTTGTGAAGATTCAAATATTTTTTTGGATAAGATATAAATCAAACTCTTGTAGTCAGAATATATGGTCAACCTTTCTTGAAAAAAGGTAGTGACACCATCTCTTAAGGGAATGCACAAAATTTTTAAGTTAATGGTCTGGGGTCTGGTAATTATGCTTTTGTGGACTACGATAAATAGATTCATAAATAATTACTTGATCACCCTATATAAGAACACATCCCAAACTATAACTTGATACATCATAGTATACAACATAGCCTTGCTCGTCCTATGGGATTGTATACACCAGTGTAGTATTTAAAACATTTTTCATCTAAATTGAAGAATTTAGACATTTTTCCTCCAAATAAATCATTATTCTTGTCCATGTTAGAGAACTCATCAGAAAATCCCACTTTGAGTTGTCCTTTTGGAATTGGAAAGAGTATCTTTGCTAAACCTCATATTCTCTAAATATTGAAAACATTTCTCGGTTGTTACTATGTCATAAAATGTTTTTTTCTTTTCATAATCAACTAAAATAACATGTTTTAAGACCACATGTCCCAATAGAATCTCATATAGAATCCAAAAATTAAATTTCTATAGCTTGGTATAAATTTGGTCATGCCTTAGCAATTCTACAACTGATCTCATATAAAACACCTATTCTTACAAAAACTTATAGTAAACAGGGATTTAATCCAAATATACTACTAAAATTGTATATGGATACTAATGGATAATCCTGTTAATTAAATCTATAAAGACTAAAAGAGAATTGGTTAGACCAACTGGAATAATATGGTACTCGTAATGGTTTTATCCACTCCTTAATGAAGTTTTCATAATGTCATTTTTTCTCAAATAAAGATAACTGGATAGATGAATAATCTTATATAACCACACCACCCCTAATACTACTCAAATATATCATCAATCCTTTGAAAAAAATATTTTTTTACTACAAATTGGTTGACATTTCGGTAATCAACACATTGACAGAGTGACCCAACACCTTTTTTTGAAAATATAACATGCACCACCCATGGTGACACACTCGACCATCTAAATAATTTCTCTAGAAGATCATATAACAGAGTCTTAAACTATTTCATTTTATCTGGTTCCTTGCTGTATGAAGGAATAAATACTTGTTGAGTACCAGTGACTAAATCAAAAGAAAAATATATCTCCCTTACCAGTGGGAACTCAAAAAGGTCAGAAGGAAGTATGTTGTGAAAATCAATGGTAACTTTAGAGAGAACACATATTGGATATTCTAAATATAGACCAAAAGGAAACAAATATATTACTTTTTTTAAACATTGGATAAAATTGCATGGATTAACTCAACCACGGGTCACACTCTCCTTAAATGATATAGTACACACCATCAGGATTAGTAAGAAATACCTATCAAATATATCAATCAATTCAATATTTATTTGAAATGAGATAACCCACCCTAAATATGACAATAATAGGTTTCATATCTACAACAAGAAAAGCTCAAGCATGCTCAAAATATAATGAAGAGAAAACAAAATAATGAATATAGAGACCCTAATCCATATTCGTTCAGAGGGGTGTTGTTATATCCATCTCATATTGTAACGTCCAGTTTTCGAAATCCACACAGAGGTGCCCTGTACCTTGTTGGTCACATGGTCTAAAGTGCATTTCCCCAAATTCTAGAGGCTGCCGACTAGCAGCGAGGTCCTTGGGTGTGTCATTGGGGAAACTATGACCTCATTGGAAGAGTACACCGTGGATGTAAACAATGCATACAATAGCGGAAGCAGTAAATATCCAACAACAGTAAACAGCGGAAGACTAAAACAATAAAAAACTGGAGCACACACATATATATGAAATGATGCATGATACATATGTCCAGGAAAGAAACCAAACAAGTCACAATGCTGAAGAAAATACTTAACCAAAGTACAAAAGAAAAATAGATAAGAAACTACTTAGCCTCGCAAGCCTTGGATTCGTCCCAAGCTCTCCTGCTCCAACGTAATCAAAATAACTGAAGTCAAAGGGTGCTTGCCCTTGTCTATACCTACAACAATATAATCTGTTTGGGACCAAAAGCCTGACCCAAATAGGGAGTGAGACTAAATCCTAGTAGGAAACCACCCAAATATCTGTTCCTAACTATCATTGAGAATATGACAAGTAATAGTATATTAAGCATTAAATAGTAAACAGTAAATAGGATGATACACAATGGTAGACAATCCCCAGATCAACAAGAAATAGTGAAGAAAGCTGCTAACCAAAATCATGAATCCCTCTTTGAAGTACTCAAAGCCATCCCCTCTGGTCCTATCTAAGAAGTACCAATAGCCCTCTGGGCAGTACACTCAGCCTAACCCCTCTAGTTTGGTCATAAAAAATTATAAGACTCTCTGAGGAAGCACGCTCATTCAATTTCACTTATAGTCTAAGGTATTCAGAGAATCTCTATGAAAGATCACACTGTCAAATACACTTATAGCCCCATGGTCCAGAGAATATTTGAGGAATCTTACTCGGTAAATTCCACTTATATCCTCAGGTCGATCACAGAATCTCTGAGGAAGCTCACTCAGTCAACTCCTCATATAGCCTGGAATGTTTTAAGGAAATTCAAAAAAAAGACTCTCTGAGGAAGCTCACTCAGTCTACCCCTGTATAGTCTATCATGCTCAAGACTCTCTGAGGAAGCTCACTCAATCTATCTTCTTGTAGTCTATAATATCCAAGACTCTCTAGGAAGCTCACTCGGTCTATCCTTTACAGTCTATAATGTCCAAGACTCTCTCAGGAAGATCAATCGGTCTATCCCCTTATAGTCTATAGCACGAGGTTCTCAAGGCCCCGTGCTACTCAACGCATAATAATGCTATAAGTAAAAAGTAATCCTACAAATCTACTTGGCTAACCAGTCTACATCATAACAAGTGTGTCAGGGAATCGCAGTCCATCCTATGGTCACAAGGCACGAAAAACAGGTATAACGACCAAAGGCTGAACAAGACCATAAGGTTGTAAATAGAACAAGGCATGGGAAAAAAATCCAAGAATATCAATTATCCTCATACATTACCAAATTACCTCTACACAAGCATACAAGAAAGGGAGGAAAACAGAAGGGGGAAAACAGAAAACACGCAATACCCTGTTCAAGGGTATTTGTGGAAATTGCGCATAAAACTTAAGGACTTTGAATGGAAAGGCACAAACCACCTACCTTTATTCTATGAGATCAAAATACTTGAACCATGAGGCTTGAATCTCCTTATAATTTCATCTATCTTTGAAAAGGAACAAAATGTTCAACCCATGATAACTTTCAAAAGAGGAGGAATTGGAAAACAATTCTCTAGAAGAAGGGACAGTTTACTACTGCGGTTCCAACGCAATCGAAGACAATCGATTCGTAGAAAGGACTGAGGAATGGGGGCTCGGAGAATTTCTGGCATCGTACGACTTCTCTTAGTAGAACAAGACCTAGAAGAAGACGATTCTAGTGGTCAGATGCGAGCCTAGTCCATTTAATGAAAAGAATGAAATTACACGGCTTGTACTTTTTGAGTACACGACATGTACTAAGCTTTTCCGTACTCTGATTTAAGCAGCCTCCACATAACCCCACACGATCGTGTCTGTGGCCCGGACATGGCCAGCACATGGCCTCGCGCGGCATCGAAGTACACGACATGTACTAATAAGGTACACTGCGTGTACTTAAAAAAAATCTAGTAACTCATCTTTTCTCAAAAACTCCAGAAAAAGAAAAAACATTCCTAAAAAGAAGGTTTGGGTTCTTAAAAACATCCCTCCTTAATGAAATTTGTCTCCAAATTTTCCATGTGTGTAATAGAAGAAGAAACCCCAAACAGCTCTGGCCACTACAATCGTACATCGGCCTCACTCTCCCAAGCCTCGTCTTGTACTCGCCCGTGCTACAATAGAACCCGTACCAGAGGAAAAGACCGGCCACGGTGAACCTTCATACTGTAATCGTCAATCTGGATAGGATTCTCCTCAAATGATGTATCCACCTCGAGCTCAACCTCCTCTAGTTGAAATACATGAGACAGGTATGAAATGTAACATCAGAGCTAGGAAACGTGGAAGACGTCATGCATATCCCGGTACCTCTGAGGTAACTGCAACCGATAGGCAACTAGACCAACTCTGTCCAACACCTCAAACATCTTGACATATCATACTGAAATCTCACCCTGTCTTTGAATCCTCTTGTTTCCCAACCTCGGTGCGACACATAGGAAAACTGGTTCCCCAACCTCGAACTCCAGAGGTCGTCTCTAGTGATCAGCATAAGACTTCGATCTAGACTGTGTTGTAGCCATCCTCTTTTGAACCAACTATATCTACTCTGTGGTCTCCTGGACAAGATGAGGTCCCAGAAAAGCTACCTCTTCTACCTCCAGCCAACACAAGGGTGATGGGAATGGCCTACTGTACAAATCCTTGTAAGGTGCAATATAAATAGTTCCTTGAAAACTATTATTATAGGAAAACGCCACAAGAGGGATATGCTTCTCCCAAGAACCTCCAAAGTCTAGTATGCAAGCTGAGAGCATATCCTCAAGCACCCAGATCATATGCTTGGACTGGCCATCTGTCTGGGGATGGTATGCTGTACTCAAAAGTACATGTGTACCAAAATCTTTCTAAAGCCCATACCAGAACTGAGAATTAAAGTGGACATATCTATCTGAAACAATGGAGTGTGGAACTCCATGTAGATGTTCAATATCTCAGATGTAAAACAATCCCAGCTCAATAACACTGATGGTCTCCTTGATCAGTAAGAAGTAAGCAACCTTCGTAATACTGTCGATGACAACCCAAACAGCATCATTCCAATGAGGTGACCTCAGCAGCCCGATCACGAAGTCTATCGCGACATCGTTCCACTTCCACTTCAAAATGGGTAACTACTTACAAAGACCTGCTGGTCTCTAATGCTCTGATTTCACTTGCTAACAAGTGGAACACCTCATGACAAAACCAGAAAATCTCTCTTCATTATTATCCACCAATACTAGTAGTGTAGATCACGATACATCTTGGGGATGTTAGGATGAACTTCCCAAACTGAGGAATGAAAATCTTGCATCATCTCCTTGCATATGTCTGCTAGCACCCATACACGTCTCTGGAAATGGAAGATCTCATCCTCGCACACATTCCATTTAAGAAGAGGGTCCTCTCCTGACACACTCTCCCACGGGACTAGGCCTTTTGAGTCTGATAGTTTCCTCATCTGTACCCGGTCAAGAAGTGTAGAAGTAACCGCTACATAATATAGAAAGGTCTGCCCCTGTCATTCGTGCACCTACAAATGAATCTCAGACAACAGTTCCATAATCTTCCAGTCACTACTGGCATCTTGATTTTCCTATATCTGAGTTCTCTTGCTCAATTTATCAGCCACTGCTTTTCCCTTTCTCAGCGTATAGGCAAACTCAAAATCGAAGGACTGAAGATACTCAACCCACATGCACTATCTCAAATTCAGATCACGGTGAGTGAAGATGTACTTGAGACTCTTGTGGTCGGTAAACACCACAAAGTGCTCTGCCAGAAGATAATGCCTCCAACATCATAAGTCATGAACAACAGCTGCCAACTCTAGGTCGTGTGTCGTGTAATTTTACTCATGTGGCCTCAACTGTCGAGACCCATAATCAACGACTCCATCTCTCTGCATAAGCACAGATCCCTGCCCGATACCTCAAGCATCAGAGTAGACTATGTATCTCTTTACCGGCTCTGGAAAGACTAGTATCAGTGCTGATGTCAACCTACCTTTCAGCACCTGAAAGGCTGACTCACATGAATCTGACCATATGAACTTTTCCCCTTTTTTGGTCAGACCAGTCAGTGGTTCTTCTAGGCATGAAAAGTCCTGTATGAATCTCCTATAGTATCCATCCAGCACAAGAAAACTCCACACCTCAAAGACATTCTTCGGATACTCCCCGGAAACTACAACTCTCACTTTCTCTAGGTCAACTAATACTCTTGTCTCTAAGAAACATGACCCAAGAAGTGAATTTGATACATCCAAAAGTGGCATTTTGAGAGCTTAGAAAATAACTGATTCTCCCTTAGTGTACTCATAATGATCTCAAGATGGCTAGCATGGTCGTGTCGAGTGTGATAGTACACCAAGATGTCGTCCACAAAAACCACCATGAAGGAATCCAAGTATGGATGGAAAACTCGGTTCATTAGTGCCATGAGAAATTCAGGCACGTTCGTGAAACTGAACGGCATAACCATATACTCGTATAGATCATACCAACTCTGGAAAGTTGTAAGATTTATATGAGATGGTTTAACACGCAACTGATGATAACTAGATCTCAAGTTAATCTTCGAGAACACTCGGGCTCCTCGAAGCTGATCAAAGAGATATTCAATCCTCAGCAAGGGATATCAGTTCTTGAACGTCAACTGTTTTAGCTTCTGATAAACCATACAAAGCCTGAGGGTGTCGTCTCCCTTCTTCGCAAACAAGACAGGTGAACCCCAAGGAGAAGTATTGGGTCAGATGATACCCTTTTCCTTCAACTCCTCCAACTGCTTATTGAGCTCCTGCAACTCAGGTGTAGCTATTCTATTAGGAGGAATGGACACAGGTCCCAATCATGGAACGAGCTCAATTGATAAGTACACCTCATGCTCCTGAGGAAAACCTGACAATTCCTCTGGAAAGAAATCTCTGAAACAATCCACCACTGGAGGAAATTCTAACTATGAAGTCCCCTGTTCATCCAGATATAGATTAGCAATATGAGTTGTAACTCCTCCTTGCCCATGTTGCTCGAATCCAGCTCGACTCGCCTGGACATCCCACTCACCTCTATGAAGAAAGGATCTACCCTATGGTGATACGAAACGCACCCTGTGGTGATAGCAATCGACGACTCCCTGGAAGGGGTCTAACCAGTCCATTTAGAGAATGAAATCATAGCTCGTCATCTCTAGGACATAGAGGTCCCATAAGAAGTGACACCCTGCAACATCAATAGGGAACTCTCTGCACTGAAATATTCTAATCGTTGTAGTCCCCAATTGTGCGTCTAGAGTCAAAGTATCGGCATAAGAAAAGATGCAGAGCCCAAGACTCTCCAAAACAGCAACAGAGTTAAATATATGTGTAGCACCAGTATCAAAAAGAGGTGAAGATAAAACTGAGGCTATAAAGATCATACCTTGAACTGTAGAAGGGTAGGGATCCTTCCCTTGATGAGTCTGCTCTTCTATAGAAGTCTGGCCTATACCGCGGCCCTATGACCCTGGCTGACCACTCTGAGCTGATCTAGTCTGCTGTCGTTGGTAACCTGGTGAATAACCACTATGACCATGACCTCCACCTATGCCCGAACAACTGGAAGAACTCCAGTTCCATGACTGGAGAGAAACTGTCGATGCATCCCCTGAATTTGGTGTTATAGAAGATCTCATACCACCATCTATAGGTGAGAATATCTGACAAAAACACTGAATATGGCCCATCATGACGCAATATCATCACACCTTCAGGACTCTATGGCACTAAGGCCTAGTATGCCCGCTCCTCCCACATTGGTAGCATACTACCTGGATGCTTGAAGATACATTCTTCCTACTCTAATCGCCTCGATCAGACTCCCTGCAGTGCATCCTGCTATCACTAGGAGGAACACTAACTATGGATGTCAAACCGCCCAGACTCACTGCTCCATAATCCCTCAGATTGCACTCTATGATCAGCACCTAGTTGACGATAGAGGATATCAAAGTCAACCTAATGATGTTCCCATGGGAACAGATCTCCTACCTACGACCCTCCTCAAACTTCCTAGCTTGGAACAACTCATCATATGCTAGAATCGGCATGAAATGCTATATCTCGGTAAAGTGAGATGAGTACTCCATAACAAAAAGAGTACCCTACTCCAAAATCATTAAATCCTAGGCTCGATCGGCCCTCAATGTCTCTGGGTAGAAGTAATCATAGATGATACGCCAAAACTCATCCCAAGTCATAATCTGCTGGTTTCCTAACTACGAGATCACCTCCCACCACCTCTTGGAAGAGTCTGAGATCATATAGGTAGCGAGCTTCACCGTATTTTCTGGAGGTATCTTCAGATGCTATAAAATTGTCAGTGTGTCCTCTAGCGGCGACTCTGCAGCCTGAAGTCCTCCCTCCCCTAAGAAATTCGAATGATTTTGCTACTAGAAAACCCGTGTCACCTCTACCATCAATGGGGCAGGAGGTGGCACTCCCTAGAAGGACTGCATCATCCTTAGAAAGTCTTCCCTAAACTGTGCATCTACACCTGCAACTGTTATAACTAATGGTGCCAAGACTGGAAAATCAAGAAGATCTGAAGGAGGCCCCTGATTGGCCATATCTGGTGTCTGATCACCGTCTAACAGCTGACGTACAACCAGATGACATCTGTGGCATAGCTCTGAAAAGTCAAAAGCACACCTTAGAGAAAGATTATGAATTACTGAGAACACAATAGTACAAGACGGGAATAGGAGAAAGAAACATTCAAGTTTTACTAAACATGACTATATGGCGTGTATAAAAACTACATGGCATGTTCTTTTAAGACATTCACATGGGCATGTACTTCTGCCACAACTAGTCATGTAATTCCCCAACAACACAGCGTGTTGTCCCCACACACAACGTGTACTTGAACTCTATTCCCATCCCCGAGTCTCCGTACATGTCTAACCCACATGATCCTCTTAATCCTAAACTAAATGGCATGTTCACGTAGGAAACAACGTTTACTAGACAAGGTTTCAATGATCTGTGTTGTTAGTTACATTGCTGACTACATTGTTCACTCTACACGGCATGCTCCCTAAGAACACGGTGTGTACTTAAAGGTTTTCCCTGACCCGTGTTGTTCGTGACATGGTCGGGTACTTAGGTTACATGGAACGTCGTGTGATAACATGACATGAGGTGTATATTCGAAGTTTCATCCATCCATGTCATTAGTCACACGGGTAGACACACAGTCACTACAACACGGCGTGTACTTACTGTACATTGTGTGTTCCAAAATATTTTTCACAACCCCGTGTTTCTTCCCACACAGTCAGTGAAACAGTTTAAAAACTACATGGCATGTATTAATAAAGTACACACTGTGTATTATGGGATTTTCTAGGCAGTAGCTCAAAAACTACTCCAAAGCCCAGAAAACGCAAAAAACATGAGTTAAGGTGCCAAATTCTAATCCGTGAGGGCCCATACTCCCGGCGAATCAGAGCTTGGAATCCTATACAAGTTATAACAAGGAAATCGGGCAATGATCTACCAAATTCTGGTCTATGAGGGGCCATAACACCTCAAGATGCAATGTTTGGTGTCCATCTAAGCAATGTACTATTCAGACAAATTCTCTATCAAACTGCATAGATTCTATCAAAGAATCAATGAAAACAGCTTGCATAATCTAAACAATGTTTATCACAACAACATGCAACCGTTAATGCATCCTAGATGGCATTAAAATAATGCATGGAATGTGATTTCTATCAAGTGACTATATGATGCATGGGATGGCATACCCTCATCTCATCAGGTCGAAATAGAAATATAACTACAATAACAACAATGGTAACAACACAAGTCAAGTGAATCACCCAATGGTGAAATCATATCAACAGTAAAAATTGTGAAACCTAAAGAAATTGCAATAAACAAGGTAGATTGTATTTTCCCTATACACAGGTTAGCTACTCCCAGGAAAAACTTATTACCAAGTACCTATTCCATCATTTCCCTGGCTATAGGCTCCAAACAGTTAGTCAAGAGAAAATAATTCCTCTGATACCACTATGTAATTTCCAAGTTCCAGAATCCAACTAGAGGCACCCCATACCCGTTTGGTCACATGAACTCAAGTGCATTTCCCCAAATGCCAGAGGCTGCCAACTAACAGCGAGGGCCTTGGGTGTGTCAGTGGGGAAACTATTCCCTCTTTGGAAGAGTACACAACGAATGTAAACAAATAATACAATAGCGAAAGCAGTAAATATCCAACAGTAATAAACAGCGGAAGACTAAAACAATAAACAACTGGAGCACACATATATACATGAAATGATTAATGATAAATATGTCTGGGAAAACATCCAAACAAGTCACAATTCTGAATACAATACTAAACCAAAGTACAAAAGAAAAACAGATAATCAACTCCTTAGCATCGCAAGACCCGGCTTGGTCCCATACTCTCCTACTCCAATGCAATCATGTACCTGAAGTCGAAGGGGGATTTCCCTTGTCTATAACTACAACAATATAATCTGTCTGGGCCGAAAATCTCGACCCAAACAGGGTGATAGAATAAATCTTATTAGGAAACCACCCAATGATCTGTGCCTAAAATTCAGTGATCATATGGTAGGTAATAGTATAGTAAACAGAAATCAATAAACAGTAAACAGGATGATACACAACAGCAAACAATCCACAGATCAACAAGCAGCAGTGAAGCTAACTGCTAACCACAATCAGGATCCCTCTGGGAAGTACACACAACCATCCCCTCTAGACCTATCCAAGAAGTACCAACAACCCTCTGGGCAGTACACTTAGCCTAACCCCTCTGGTTTGGTCATACAGAATTATAAGACTCTCTGAGGAAGCACGCTTAGTCAATTCCCTTTATTGTCTAAGGTAGTCAGGGACTATCTGAGGAAGATCACATGGTCAAATCCCCTTATAGCTCATGGTCTAGAGACTCTCTAAGGAAGATCACTCGGTCAATTCCTCTTATAGCCTCAGGTCGATCAAAAACTCTCTGAGGAAGCTCCCTCGGTCAATTTCTCTTATAGCCTAGAATGGTTTAAAGAAAATTAAACAAAATACAGACTCTCTGATGAAGCTCACTTGGTCTACCCCCATATAGTCTGTCAAGATCAAGACTCTCTAAGGAAGCTCAATCAGTCTATCCTTTAGTATATAATATCCAATACTCTCTGGGAAGCTCACTCGGTATATCCCCTATAGTCTATAATGTCCAAGACTCTCTGAAGAAGCTCACTTGGTCTATCCTCTTATAGTCTATAGCACCAGGTTCTCATGACCCTATGCTAGTTAGTGCATAATAATTCTATAAGGAAAAAATTAAACCTATAGAGCTACTTGGATAACCATTCTATATCTTAACAAGCATGTTTGTGAACATCACTATATCCTACGGTCACAAGGAACGAAAAACCGGTACAACGGCCAAAGGTTGAACAAGACCAAAGGGTTGTAAACAAAACAAGGCACAGGAAAAACGTCCAAGCATAGCAATTATCCTCATACATAACCAAATTACCTCTACACAAGCATACAAGGATGGCAGGAAAACAACAGGGGAAAAACATTAAACACGCAATACCTCGTTCAATGGTATTGGTAGAAATTTAACATAAAACTCAAAGACTTCGAACGGAAAGGCACAAACAACCTACATTGATTCTAGGAGACCAATATTCTTGAACCACGAGGCTTGAATCGCCTTATAATTTCATAGATCTATAAAAAACACATAAAAGGTTCAACCCACAATAACGTGCAAAAGGGGATGAATTGTAAAATGATGATGTAGAAGAAGACAGAGCTTACCGCTACCGTTCCAACGCAATCGACGACAGTCGATTCGGAGAATGGATGGAGGCACGGGGGCTTGGATAAGTTCGGGTGTCTTACGGCTTCTCTCAGTCGAACATGACCTTGAAGAAGATGATTCTAGTGGTCAGACGCGAGCCTGGTCTGTTTATTGAAAAAAAAGTACACGACGTGTACTTTTTGAGTACATGTCATGTTCTAGGATTTTATGTACTCCGCTTTAAACAACCTCCACACCACGCTACATGACTGTGTGTATGGCCCAGACATGGCCAGCACACGGCCTCACGTGGAATCGAAGGACACGAAGGGTACTTATAAAGTACACCGTGTGTACTTCAAAAATTTCCAAAAACTGTTCTTTTCTCAAAAACTCTAGAAAAAGGGAAAACATACCTAAAAAGAAGGTCTGGGTTTTTACATATATGATAAATTCTAAATTGTAATATATAGAATGATTAATAATAGGGGTTGATATAAAGGTATGGGATGTGAATGTCTCAAATATAGTAGTCGCTAATAATGAATATATATTGTGATGGTACCTCTCACAATTGTTGCACTCGTATCTTCTTCTTCTGAAGACTATTCCACTGCATGAAGAATCTTCTTAATATGAAACCCATTTTTTATTTAATAATTTTATTGAACCACATTTTTAGTAGGTGAATATGATCTAATGACACGACATGGAGTGGAATAAACATTGAAGAACATTTTTAAGTGACAAGAGCGTTTGTATGAGACACATATATTTTCTGTCTCTGCTCAAGCCCTTTTAGAGACTCAATACTTCCCACTCTGGAAAGAAATTAATGGGCCTCTTCCAGGAACTAAATGAGGTCTAGAAAACCCCATCTATCAAGAACCACCATAGTAATCATTATAGTCTTTGTTACATTTATTGTAATTCACAGAATTTCCACTAAGAGAAATTGAAACTCTCATGAACCTTGAGGTACCTCCTAGGTCCATTTCAACCATTAATTCCTTAAATAAAATATCATCAAAATAATGTAGATTAAGTATGAAAACTAGATACTTAATATCAGATTAATGTCCCATCTCCAACCATCATATCATTATCTTCTCATTCAAAATAATCTCATGTTTAAACATCACAAGCTAAACAACGAATTTCAAATATTATATCACGGTGTTTTAGCCTGATTGAGTTCAAAAAAATTATATATCCCACTAAAACACCATCAAATATAGAAATCAATAATTTTTTAAAGAAAAATTAATGTATCTTAACTCTATGAACTCATGATTATTTTTATTACCATCATGTCCCACCATCTCCTCCTAGGGATTTCTATCTTGATGGTGTAACATTTCACCATGATTTCATCGAGTGTTTCAATGAAATTAAACATAAGATCAATATCACTCAACCATTCCATATCCAGTTGGGGATCATTAGAGCCTTAGAATCCTAGAAGATTCTAAAAATGGAACTCTTAATCACGATTCTATAAAACATCCCTTTGAGGTTCCACAACTAGATCATGAACAAAAACATATAAAGGTACATGTCCCAAATCGTGGACAACATACACGACATCCTCAACCAGATTCGGGTCAATGAGATTATTTTTACAGTGAGTTTTATCCTTATTTCCATTATAGATCTAATTTTCATTTCATATCAGAGGAATGATTCTACACAACATTTGCAGACAAAATCAAATACATAATATTAAAACTCAAAAATAAAAAAAGGGAAATTAATCCCACTAGATAAGAATAAAATATTTGTATTTCAGCCTATAAAAATTAAAAGTTATCCAATGACATGAAATAATCCTCAAATAAATATTCCCAAACCACCCCTGGAAATGTATGGCTCATTACAACAAGATCTGGGAAGGCACACAATCACAACTACCTCCCTTGTCTCGACAATATTAATCAACTATATGCTGACATCAAGAAAAGATATTGAGTCTAACACTATGATACCACTTTTCCCAAACTATATCATATACATTGAACCCTAATAACCAAGAATGTTCTAATATAGCATGATGGTCATTCAAAATCTACATAGGATGGAGAAAATCATCTGGCATAAAATAATATAAAAGTGGAAACATGTTTTCACACAATACAAAATAAGAATGGAGATGAAGTCAGTACTCACAAAAGAGAAATCCAAAGGAAGAATTGTTCTCGAATTCAAACTGGTATAAAAACCCATTGCACATCATCAATGTAAAAAAGGATAAAAAACCATTGCTTGAACATATAGAGCAGATCATTGCCCAATGATTGACATTAGCTACCAACTCCAAGTGGTGATTTTCTCTTACTCAAACCTGGTAGGAGGAAATCAACATGCACCTAAAGACACTTGTAGGGAGTGAGATAATATACCAATAGCTACTCAAGAGGGATTATATATATTGATTTCATAATAGATTAACCAAATCAATCATTCAATTTTAAATAATCTGTCATTACATTTCAAAAGAATATTTAAAATAAATAATGATTAACATTATAAATGATTGAAATATTTCAAATAATGGATTAAATAATAATTTTTATATAAAATAATTTATATTAATTTCTGAGGCATGTGGGAAAAATATTACAAGAAATGGAATATATATAAAATCATTATAAATGAGAAACATGGTCATATTCCAAGAGGTATGATAGTACCAGGTTATGAGATCCTCACACACTCAAATATTGATAATGAAAAATGGAACACACATCTCTCTGATACTTGCTAATAATGATTAACCAACATCCCATAGAGGATCTGATATGAAAATAAGTATATTTTAGTGTTGTTAAGAATAATTTTAATGAATGAAAAATTTCAACCTTCTATGTTTATCTTTAATAACAAAATAACTACCTAGGCTTCCATGTTATCTACAATAATCAATAATGGGTAATTTATTTCAAAACTATTTATAATAAAATTCACCCTATTTTTCCCATTTCAATATGCTATTTTTTATTTAAAAACAAATATAGGTTTTAATCAAACCATGAATTTTCCACAATAAAAGTAATGGGTTTCAATCAAAAAAAATCATCAACCATTCTCAAATAAAAATTTGAAATAAATTTAAAAAATCAATTACACAATTTAAATCAAAAAAATTATGTCTTGATTTTCACCAAATTTCACCAACACACCCCAATTAATTGGAATGAGGAGTTTTTACCATTTTTCATTCCAAATCTAATATAAATACCCAATTCACAATAATTAGAGTTATTAATAAATTTATTGAATGATATTAAAATTAAATCATGAAATGTAGTGTTAAGTGAATTTTCCAATCATAAATGGAACCACCTACCTTGGGATCATGGGAACACAAATCACAAATCCATAAATGGGAGACTCTAAGGAATAAAATTTGAAAATATGATTTAAGAATCGAACATAGATTCAGGATCTAAAAAATGGGGTTAGATCATCCATCAATATGTATATCTAAAAAACCATAAGGATGAAAGATGGAGAGAGAGGATGATAGGGAACATGATAAGTACTCTTAGCATGTAAGGATCGAATGAAGATCACCACACTTTATTCAAATCAAAAGATGTTTAGAGATTCCAATAAAGGTGATTGGGAAATCCAAATACCTATAAATTTTTATAGGGAGAATTAGGATTGATAAAGGGAATAAATAAGGGTTCAATATTATTTATGTTATTCTTCATATTGATTAAAATCCACATGCATTTTTCCATATAGGGGACTGCATGGTTTGTCAAATTGTGCATCCTAACTATGCACCACTACTACTGGGGTAACATGGTTTCTATTGGATAGGAACAAAATGATTAAATAGTGAACCTTTTATGAAAACCTTTACAATTTAGGTTTCCAAAATACCCACTCATATGGAACATGGTTTGGTATAACCATGTTCCAACTATGCATAGCCCAAAAATTACAAAAAAATCCACCATTTCAACTGATGAAACCTGATATGAAACCTAACCAAAATATGATCAAAATAATAGTTGAGGATAATCTTATAATAGTAATAGGTAAATCCTAGTGCTCATGATCTTACTCATTAAAAAAATGTATAATCTAATATAATTTCACAAAAATGATAACACCTCACACTCCCCTACACATGAGAGGCCCCCATCACTAAAAATTATTATGGCATGATTTAGGATATCATAGGATACACAGTGACAGGTTAATCTCTTATCATAGATCTAACAAGAAGATATCAAACCCATTTAGTATTCACTACACCCTAGTGTAAGGGTAAATCCAATTCACATTAGTTATTCTCTAATTTCATCACATTAAGATAATACTATTTTTTATCTATAGTGCATTAGTCAGATCTATATAGAGATCCCTATAATAACTATGCGTGACATGATTAATATTACTATTGGATATATAGTGATTTACATATTATCTATCTTTTTCATAAACATATATTAAAACAATTTCCAACCTCTCTCCAACCTTTTTTTCCTCCATTTTCATTAGGTATTTCAATATTTCAATTTATAGTAGAATGAAATATCGGTGATGAGAAATATATGTGGCATGATTTTACTATTTCTGTATATGTATTGATATCTGAAATATTTTTCTCAGACCAAATTATTTGTAATCATCCATTCCCACTCCCTATCAAAAACATATAACATGTCATCCTTGGTTAGTTTTTACTAGAGAAATATCCCACCTTTTGAGAAACCTCAACCCATATAAAAATCATCATATAATAAGTTTTACAATCAAAATAAACCTATCATTTCTATTAGTTGTGATGGTATATAATTCCAAAAGGACACCTACAAAAGGTAATGATATTCATATATCAAATCTAGACAAAAAACTAGTGACATATTTCTTTATTCATGAGAAGTTCCTAAAACTCCATATACTAATAACAATATTATCTTGGAACCTATCATTTTAATTTTTTAGTATTCATATTAATCATGATAGTTCCATTTCATTAAAAAAATTTAGAAATACCTCTTTTAATGATTTACATGGTTTTTATTCCTTTTTCAAAGATGCAAGATAACTCCATGTTGTTGAGTCCAATTTTGGTTTTTCATATTTCACTATTCATCATTGGTCTATGGACTATGAAATTAAACCCTATGTACCATTTTATAGGAATGAATTACCACATTGGAATTTCAACCTTATTCACATATGGTTAATTTTTCCTATAACACCACTTTTGAAACCTCATTTTTAGTCAATGAAAAGAGACCATAAACATTGTTGTTATTGGTATGATCACCATGAACGTAAATTAGTTGTGCATCTCCATAATGATTTCCATACCAATAAATACCCTTACTCAATTCCGGTTTTTCTAACTTGCCTTTTATGTTATATTTTTTACTTTACAACTCTTCCAAATAAATTTGTATATACTTAAACCCCAACAACATTAGTTGTGAAAAATATGACCCTAAATGGTGTGCACACATCATTGGGATTTTATATATTAACCTTGGTATATCAATACTCTTTGAGGTTACCATTCACTTAGTATATGGACCATGTCATATTTTTTTCAATGTTAATTAACTTAAACATCAACTTCATTGGTCCATGGACCATAACTATAATGTTCAAGCATATATCTCTAAGGTGGTTTTCATAACAATGGGGCATCAATTAATGTTGGGTTTATCATGCCCTTATTTCTATGTAGACTATCTGACCCATTAGTCAATGAAGAATATCTATATGACATAATCTCGTTGTGTTTAAATCTATATAACCTTAAACATCCTTAACATTTTTTTCATTGATGATCATTTCTAAAGACCATTTTCATTGGTACTTATTTCATATCCGTAAACAACTAGTGGAAATCGACTTGGTAATTGTAGGTGAAAATATAAAAAGGTAATTATGAGAAAAATGATAATTATTTTCTCTCAAAAAAGTTGTATTATATATCTTAGGAAATGTTTTAATAATTTTGAAAAAGGAAAAGGGAAAAAATAAACTTAAGACGATAAAAAGGATTCCCTACGAAAAATATATTCTCTTACCTACTAAGACTCACTCCAACTTTTTCATCTGAAATAATTAATGCTAATATAAAAAATATATAAGTATTATAGGGACTCGATCTGAGAATTATAAATATTTGATTTATACTTTCGAGTTTTATCAAACTATGAAAAAACTGACATCCACCTTATATTCCTAGAATATATTGGTTCAGATGATTTGTAGGAAATGAAAAAATTAATAATTTTAGGGTGCTTGAGCCAGTTTGAGAATTAAAATATTCATGAACAATCCACATTTATTTTTTAAAATTATGTTTTTTTACTCAAAATATAATATCTGAATTTTATAAAAATTGAATACACTATATTATAATGTATATTTGGTCATACAATATATGTATAAGAGTATTGGTTAAGGAGGAAGTCACTCAAGAATATTCAAATATACAATCCTTGAATTATATCAATGGTTAGTGTGTTATATATCTAGCTTTCCTATATCCTTTAAATTGTAAGATTTCTAGATGAAAAAAAATTATATAGTCTTTAGTCTTTTATGTATTCCAATTCTAAGGGAGAGTGTTAATTTTTTACATATAGTATTCTTATATCCATCTAAGTATGTACTCTTTGATGATATTGGAATTGATATAGTCATTTTATCATTAAATTATATGATTTCACATTAAGAATTACCTAGAAAAAATATCACACAATATATAGATTGATTTAACAATTATTATAGTACTCTTTGAGTGTACAAAAAATTATCAACAATTTTTAGATAAGATAATAGAGAAGTTAAAAAAACTGATAATGTGCTGAGAAATAATATTTTATGAATCATTAAAAATAAGGGATATGGCATCCATAGACATGGATAGATATATAAAATGATTAAAAATTAAGAGTAGAACATGATAAATACATATATATATACAATATGGATTTTAGTGAATCATGAAGTTAGGTCAATTTTTTATTTGAGTCTTTATCATCTTGATGATGTTTGGAAAACAGTTTAGTTTCTACAACATCCTCTATCAATAGACTAGGGAATATGAAAGTGGAATTACCTTTATTATTCTAAAATTTATCAGAAATCCTTTCATGTTCCTTTATTTTCTCCTATAATTCAACTAGATAATGATGATTATGTTTCACCATGTATATGCCATAAATATAAAATATTGACTTATTATTCATGTCACAACATAAATTGTATATCTAAAATTTCCTTGGCCATATAACCTGTGTGGAGAATAATACATTTTTCCATTACTAGATCAAATTGAGTTTTCTCAGAAAACTATCTCATATATATTATTTTCATCACTGATTCATGGATATTTTTATAGTTTAATTTTTCATATTATAGAGTGATGATCATAAACTTCATCTAGATAAATTGATTGAAAATTTATCTCATGGTTGTCTTAGTGATCATATTCATAATACCATACCACAAAATTTATCTTATGGACCATTGGAGTATGAGAGGCCCTTGATTTTATATAGTTCCCATTGGGGATACTTAATGGAATCCATCGTCATGTTACATAATGTGAACCTGATCTCATCATTTTTTAGACTCTCTGATTACTCAGATGACTCTAAAATCAGTGTGGTATCATTTTCTACATGGTTATCCATGAATGATTGTGATATTGATATAGATTATCAGATGAAAATACATCAATAAATCAATCAATTGGTATAAAAATAAAATATAATTAGTTTTTTTGATTAGATATACCTATAGGAAAGTTAATCTCCCTGATTGTTGATACTCCATTAGATGGCCAAATTGGGGCACCATATGTTGTCATTTTATCATCTAAATTTTATATATTAGTTAATCAAACTGAGTTGACTATTTTCAATAATTTAGTTTCATATTATAAGAATATTGGAATTTCCCCATAGGGTATAACACTTATATAATGCTCAGTTAATTATCTTGGAGACTATTGAAGAGTTATCGAATGATATAAGATACCCACCTTCTTTATATGCCTCAAATTTTTTCAGAATCTAATATTATTTTTATTTATTTAGTACCGTTTGTGGGAAGAAGTATATATTCATTAAAATTCGTTATTGATAAATCTAAATGGAATAATGAAGAGGCCAAATCCTGGATAATTACATGTTTCTGGTGAATCCTCCTTGGAAATTTGCTCCACTGTAAGCAGATTATTCAGATGATTCTTGAGAACATCTATGACAAAGGATTCCTCTTATTAAATCTAACATCATATTGAGACATTGAAATAAAATTAATGGTATTAAAAGATTTAGAATGATACACTTTTATTTCCTTCCATTCTATTGAGGCATACACCCAAACATCATAGAGTGTTTTTTAATTTCATTTATATGGATATAAAATAAGAAAAGAATAGTTTTGATATCTTAATAATAAATATAGTAGAGGACATTATTTTTTTCAAGGATAAATTATAAATGAATGTGTTTCATTACCCAATGAGACCTATTACTTATCCATATCTTCTGGTACTGCCTCAAAAGGATCCCTATTTTAGAAGCGTGAATTTATATTTGAATGTAATGTGATATCAACATATGAATGGGAAGGAAAAGATAATGTTTAAGGACAATGTATTCTTCCATTGATGAATTATTTGGATAATATTTTATTAATTCATCAATATCTAATTTGTAATGTTTTTAATCATTTACTCCTTCAAAATATATTTTCTATAATTTGGAAAGTGTAAATAATATCACACCACTCCACCTCTAGCATCATCACATGTCTTAATGAACATTATCCTCTATCTAAGGTGATTGACCCTACAATTCTACTTACAATAATTCCACCCTCAACTTATAAAGGATACCATAAGAGTTCTTATGTCACTTCAACACTCAATATGAAGAATAATTTTATATATATACATCAATGTTTTAATAGATGAGTATTTTGGTCAAAGAAGATAAATATTTTATATTTTAAGGTTCAAGGGAATAATTCCATTATTCATTAATAGAATATATAACTACCCATTCGAAATTATTTTTTTCTAGCCTCTCCCACACACATTTGGGGATTGTTTCTCTATCATCATTAGTGTACATCAACATTTCTATATCACTAATGTATAGATTGACTTCCACTATATTATATTTAAGAATTATATCGGTAGGGAAATTCACATTACCTATTTGTATGATTTTATGTCACATTAAATCCGAAAAAACATGTTATCAACCATCTCTAGGATTATATTTCATCTCTATAAATGGAATTCCTTGATGTACACATAATATAGAGAGGCCTCAATCACCTTTAGTTTCAGCTAATATATAAGCCTATAACCTTATGATATCATGTTTTCTTACCACATCTAGATTTTCCACCCCTTTATAAGCTAATAACGAATAATCAAATCAATAATGACATATTTTATGGAATGTATGAGTTTCTATATCAGATCTTCCTATGCTTCCACCATAATCTTCCACTTTCAAGGAATCACCAGCCCATACTTTCGCTTGTTAGTTAAATGTTATTTAATTACCGTGGTGAAATTGTTCTATAACATTACATAAGGATAATATGTGATATATACATTGAAATAATTGGATTACCATGAAACTATGGTGGTTAGTTAAATAAAGGTGATATTTACATGGTTGTAATACATAATCATAATCGACAAGAGATTTCTAGCTATTATAGTATACTCCTCTATTCTAGAATCATCAAATGGTTTGTAAAACCATTTATAAATTCACACTTTTAAATAAAAATATTTTCCCACATTAGATCATACAAATTAAATCAATTCATAACCCATGAATCACATTTCTTATTCCATAAATTTACATCATTTATTTTTCATAAGGATTTCCCATTTAATAATATTATTTTCACTGTATGTTCATTTATAACAGTGGTGATTATCATGGGTAATGTTGATATAGTGGTCATTATAGTTTTCATGATATTATAATTTTATATTTAATGTTTCAATTTAATATATTCTCTTATATTAGATGTAATATTTTATGGAATTTAATATTCTATTGTATATAATACATTCATTCAGATACGTATTTGTAATTTTCATTTTTGAGAGAATAATGTGTTCTTATTTTGGTTCTTATCTTGAATGATTTTATTTATACAAAATATAAAATATTTATATATAACAAAAAAATATATTTATGAATGAAATAAATATTAATTAAAAAAATAACACATTTTCTATAATCTATAGTGTTTTATTCTCCCCCATAAGTAAATTTCATCCAAAATAATTGTAATTAAATCTAACCAATTAGAATATTATGGAGGGTATGACTCATGATATAATTTCAAACTCACTATCACTAGTAAGAATATAAAACTACTAAATTCATTTATAATTAGCATATATTTATATTACAACCCATTTTTTGCATATATTACTCCTTACATAATTATAAGCATTTCAATTTTCTATAGTCATAACTTTCAGAAAAATATATTTTTTATCCTGCTTCAGGATGAATACTTAAAGAAAAATAATTATGATAATATCTCATAAAATAAGATAAAATGATATTAAGAAAACGGTAAAACAATACTAAGATGTCTTATCCTATGACACATTCACTTCAACATAAGATATTTTTGTATCTAATGTTATATAATTAGATCAACCAACCAATTATTTGGTTTAACATTGGTTATCCATGATCATTATCCGATTAATTTAAATATTCTATCTTATTATAAACATCATTATCGAATTCCATTTAAATTATCCCTAATGGTTGGTAATGATAATGTGAATAATACAAATTATATCTCATAGGAGTTCCAAATATGATGTGGTGTTATGCCCAATTATTGTGCACCAAGTGAAGATCGAGTTAATACCCAACCATCCTTTTGAGGGTTATTATCACTAGTTGCATCTATTCAAGATCATTCATAATCTTGTTAGTATCCAAAAATGAATTTCACTTCTCGAAAGCTATACACTACATACATTAGAAAATCATCATGGATTTTTTTATATATATTTAATATTATACCTACAGATTTTAACTATTAATATCTTGTCCTAATCCCAAAACTAACTAAACTCTTCTCCCAAAATAACATACCTCGACCCTGATACCAAAAGGGAGGCCCCAAACCCACACTTTCAATTCTACTGAAAAAATCATTTATTTCTAAAACAATTAATAACTGAGAAAACTCAACACAAACAAAAATATATTTCTATAATATAAACATAACATTTCAAAAATTATCACACAATACAAAAAAACCCATATGTGTAATGGTTTTAGAAACTAAAAACATACAAAATCATATTTTTAGTAATTATAAAAATATCTTCTAAAAAAATCACTACATAATATATATTTCTAAATATATTCCATTATATAATTCCATACTGAAAAGGAAAACAAAATAAATAGTGAGATAAAATATTTAGTTAGGCAATAAATATAAAAATTCCAAAAAGGGTTAGATCATAATAATGTGATTATACACGAACATGGGAGGAATTTCAGATACAAATGGAAATGAAATAATATAAGTTTTCCATGATTCATAGTAGAAGGATATTGAATCACAAGTGATAAAAATATACCATTTAATAAGAGTGTCAAATAATGAGGCAATAATAATGATCAATGGAGCATATAACAATCTTATTATATATAAATTTTCTGTAAAAATTCATACAAAATCATAATATTTTCAAAAAATAAAAGGGTAATAATTTTCACAAAAAATATTATGATAAAACCGATGCATTTCTTCTCATAACAATTTTAAAAAATAAAAACTCTATATTTTCCAAACAAAAACATGTCAATAAGAAAAATTTTGATCAATTCCCAAAAAATAATATGAATAGAAAAAAATATTTTCATGTCCTCAAAAAGATTTTGAACAAGTAAAAATGAAATCATGTGTTATCTCAATGTTATAAAAAAATAAAAACATGATCGTTTATATACAATACCATGAACAAATTGAAAAACATGATCATTTCAATGCACATCCTTGAAAACAAAGATTAATTAGACAATCTCCATAGAAAATATCATTATCTCATGAGATATAGAATCTTAACCAATGCACTGAATTACAGAATAAGAACCAATTAATCATGTAATGATATTGGATATGAAAGTCTTCCAAAAAATAATATCATGTATTATTTTCGTAAGAATACATGAAAAGAAAACCAATTTATATCATTTATAAATAGAACCATCTAAACTGACCAAAATTGTTTTATTTACTGATACAAAAATTCATTCAACCAAAACTAATATATCATATAATAATCTAAAGGTTGATTAATAAACAAAAACATTAAAAAGGAAAAAAATGTATTAGATAAAGGTGAAAATTAAATAAAAACCATGTAAAATATCTTTTTGAAAATATTTCATAATATTATATTAATAAGATGAAGTTACAAGAGAAATTCAAAAATTATGTTGAAGATGGTAGCATGATGATATTTTTGATACCCAACATTTAAATAAATTTAAAAAAATTATTTTTTTCCTCATAACTCAGCCAAATCTCATCAAATAATGAACATATTTTAATTATTTGAATTACAGTCATCCAATATTTCCAGAAACATTTCAATAGCTAGCTTCTTTATATTATAATGTAACTTGGTGAAGACTATAATTCTTCTTCTATAATAACTTGTCATATAACCTTATATATCTTCTCAATTAATCATCTAACGTAAGGAATAAAAACTTGAATCTATCCAGCTGACTATTCTATGGTATTAGTTCTTCCTCAATTTAACTTCCCAAATACATGGTTAACTTCTTAATTTTTAGTGGATAGATACTCATTACATAACCCAACATCACCAAAATATACATATTTACAATTATAAATAATAAATGAAACTAACACAAAACTTTGTGGACATACAATAGTTTATATTTAAATTTTTGATTTGTTCATTTGTTCATAATTATTAATTTGAAATCTTCCTTTCACCACTAAAATTTATGGGTCCTTGGAATACATCATAATCCTATGTAAACACATCAAGTCACCTTCAAACAATTGGATTCTATAGTAGATGGACTTTATGGAAAAACACAAATGAACAATTCATTAGAGGTGATCATAGAAAAAAACTATCGGACTGAAGTAAAGAATACAATTTTAATTTTTTTTTCTTAGGTGATTTTGAATGTATAAAATGACATCTTATTTATAGGGATAAAAACATAATGAAATAACAACAAAAATATAGTTAGAAATTGAAGTCATTTGGTTTATTACAACAGGTTCCTCTAAATCCTCTATCACTAAACAAGTCAAGCTACCAATTTTGAAGTATTCAAACCTCTTACACTATAGTGAGTTTTATTTTAATCCAAAATAAAAAACATGTTTATTTTTTAAAATAGCATATTCTATATAGTAAATCAGAGGATATAAGGTGATATTTGGTGTGGGTAGCTGCATACTGAAGAGGGAGTTTGTCCAATGGTGCTCGGATAGTGTATATAGTAACACTCAAGAAGAATAAGAGTTCCCTAATTACTTTTATAAAAATAAAAAAACAAATTAAAAGATTCAAATTTCAAATAAATCATTATCCAATAATAATAATAATATATTACTATGTGAAATAAAATTAGATAAATCTTTACATAATATTTTATATACTAAGATAATGATATTTATGTTAATAATAACATTATTAATAAAAATATACAGGGTTAAATAATATATGATGATAATATATATAATTAATACATATTACTAATAATTTGAAAAAATTATTTTAAAAATAACAAAAAATTATAAAAATATTTAAAATTATAAAAAATAAAAAATGAAACTAAACCCTTAAAAATAGTTAAAATAAATAAATAAAACTGAGATAAAAATATTTAAAAAAATTAGAAATTTCCATGTTCATCATCTATCACAATTTGTATTTTCTCCGATGAGAAAGTGAATTTTTTCTCCAAATACATTTCCATGTTACGGGATGAGATATACAATTCTCTCCCACAAAATTTATTTGCAAGGAAATATTTATCCCTCACAAATAGTTTGTATCCGATACTAGTAGAGTGTTATCGAACAAAAATATGGGGTGAATTATAGTCAAAACATAACTTATAATTTTCATCCCACTAAAATATTTTATTGATTGGATGTTTTAATATTCAATAAAATTGGACTATGAAAGATTAAATACATGATAAAATATAATTTCAGAAGTTAAAAACAATACCAATACAAGAAATGATGTGGTAAGAAGATGAAAATAATCATCTCTGAAGATAAAAACTATATAATAAAAATAATAAATCACTGGATAATACAATAATAATGTAGAAAATGTGCAGAGTATTGAATTAAAAATTGAATACCCCTTAAATGATATGACTTCCAAAACACTTCCAGAAAATAAAATATTTACTTTTAAACCAAATCATTTAGTGGTTTGATATCATAAACAAAGGTTTCAAAGTATCTTAGGAACATATTTCACTATAAACCTACTGAAAGGTATCAAGATCTAAACTCAAAACTTGTTTGTAACACATTAACCCCAAGCTCCTCCATTATATCAAAAATTCGTGCAAAGGGTAATCCCCTAGACTTCATCAACTATAAAACTATCATAATTAAGAAACTTCCTCTCCATGATAGCACATCGATCTTAGTGATATAAAACACACTTAGGTTCTTAGCCCCACAACACCATCAATCATGCGGGATTAGACAATGAATAAAAATAAGAGAATATAAAAGTATTATAAAGATACCTCACTCAGAGGTAGCTCTCCTAAAAACTCATTTAAAGAAAAATTAAAATCAAAATTTCTCAAATCATCGAGATGATGTATAATTTAAAATAATTAAATGAAATTATTTCACAGTTCATTAACTTATATTCCTCAAAGTCCTCAATCCAATTTATATCCTCCATTTTAAAAAACATTAATGTTTAATTTTCAAGATATTCATGTATAGTATCAAAAGAATCGGACACAAAACTCTATATTTTGATGGATATAGATATATATTCTGAGGATACCATTCAATTCCATCACAACATTCAATGAGAACATAACTATAGTGCTTAAGTATGATTTTAAAATAGATCATTATGCTTAGTAAATTAGAACATATTAGTAGACAATAATTCTTTATGAAACAAAATTAAATCAACTATCTCTGTATTGAATCAAAATCTTTATGAAGTGTATTGTGTTATACGAAAACCAATGATAATAAAGAAATTAACTTAAATAATAACTTACCCATTTTTATTAATCCAAAGAAAAAAATAATATTATCAATAAAAAGTTGTGTTTGAAAAATTTTAAAAAAAACTAAAGGTATTATCTTATGAATATCCCTTGGATAAAACATTCAATAACACTAAAAACTATTTGTTAATAAATCACAAAGTTAGAAACAATAAATCTCCCAAAAATATCTAATATTTTTCCCTTAAAACAATTCCCCCTTAAGAATAGTTCTGGAACATAAGAAACTTATAGAAAACTTACCTCCAAACAATTAAAACAATATATCTCTCTTTGTGATGGTAAAGATGAACCAAAAAAGAGTACCCATTGAGAAACATGTAAGAATATGTAACATTTTTATTATAATTAAACCCAACGATACTAGACAAATTCTTATAACCTCCATTGGATTTACTCTATTTTTAAGATATAGAATGAATTTTTGATAGTAGATTTATATTATATTTTAACTTGATTGAAATGAGTCTCTCTTACTTATTAAAATAACATACATGAAGAGAACTATTTTTCTCCCTTTGGAGTTAGTGAAAATGAAAATTTATTATAATGATAATAATGAATATATAAAGATAATTAAAAAATTAATCCTTATGGAGGTTATCTTATGATTCATATGGTTGATCTTCTTTTGATAAATATGGTTTTAGAGAATTTTCAAAATGAATTAGATTATATTTCATTTAAGTATTGAATATATTATTGTACAAAGAAAAAAATAACTCTCTATTAATCAAGGAATAATCAAATATATATCCAATTTTCAAAAAAAAGTAATAAATATTAGAACATACAAGTAAATATTAGAATATATTAAAAAATATATTTTGTATCATATCATTATAAAAAAAATAAAATTTTAAAGAAATCAATTAATGAAGAATATGAATGAAATTTTTTTATGCATTTTTCATATGTGATACATTCTCATATGAATGGGAGCGGAGGTTTTTATATAATAATAGAACATTTATTAAATGATACCACTTAGAAGTAAATTATCAATTAACTCAACTATTAAGGTAACATTCATTAGGCTTGGTTCTAGAAACATTATAAAGAACATTTGATACATTTTAACTGATGATATTCTAGATAATGTAATGTTTTGGGATGAAAAGTTAGTATAATTATGAATAAGGAATTGAGTCCCCTTTCCAAGGGAGGTTTTCTATATTAGGATATAAAAAAATGAGATAAAAAATTATGATCACATAGTGTTAATCATACATAAATTTTATTTAATATATTAATATATATCAGTATTTGAAGTTTTGGTGCCATTGGGGTGGTGCATGATTGTTAAACCCCGTAATCTTACATCCAAAAGACATAGGTTCAAAATCGGGAACAAGTGATTTTTGGTGTTAATGTAGAAGCATTGAAGCAGGATACTATAGTAGTAAGATAGTAGCAGTAGAACTATATATGTGATTAAATTGTAGAATAATTAGGTACTAAGGAATGTTCTAAAGTGGTGGAGGAATTATAGTAGACTGAGTACTATAGTAGTACTATTCACTGGGGGATTAAGGCTAAAAATGGGATTCCGGGCCTATAATTGGAGCTTTCAATCCCTAGGGACTTCTGGATATGTTCTTTTCCCACTTGGACGTGGAAAAATGGGGTATGTGATGGGTATCCCTATACCTATATAGAATATGTATTTTATTTAATAAAAAAATGGGCCTCAGTTCCATATTTTTTTTAAAAAGTTGGAGAAAATTTCTACAACATTATTTTAAACTCTAATAATCTTCATGATAATATCTTATTTATGTATTTAATCCCAAGGAAATTATTTTCTTATAACTGTGTGGTTCTAAATTGAGTGATATATTATGTTTATAAACAAAAATATGGATATTTTTTAACAAAATGAATTGAAATTTGAGTGAAAGTCAAACCAAAATCCCTTAGTGTATGATGAATCCACAAAAACTAATCACAAAAACTTCCAGACACCATATATTCACCTTTAGTAGAAGAAATTACAACTGAGTGTTTCTTCTTGTTGGAACAAGAAACTAAATAATCTTCAGGAAAATTAAAAGTTTCATATGTTATCTTTTGATCTATTCTGATGTCGCTTAAGTCATTATCAGAATAATTATTAAGAATGAACTTGGTTCTAGAGATATAAAAATGTATACGCTTTGATTTCCCTTTAAGGTAAAAAAATTATCTTCATTACAACCTTAAGATGATATTATTTTAGGTTTTATTTTGAACCTAATACACATGTATATTGATTACATAATTTATGATCAATGAGTTTTCAAAAAAATAAGCATCTGATCATCCATTTAAAAATTGTTTCATTTTTCATTTTCCTAGATTTATTAAGGACTAGTTTACAGGATGTACCAATTGGATTATTGAAACTAGATGCATTATTAAAACAAAAATGTGTATACTAGGGTCTTAGGGATTGTTTTAGTCTACAATGTTCCTTGATAAGTCTAAATACACATTTTATAAAATCTATATTTTTAAAACATGGGTTTGTTCTATATCAACTTCCTTATGATCATATATATTAAGGAAAATACGCTTTACAAACATATGAAATATGGTAAATTTATGAGGAGCTATAAAAGAAACCACTATATGGATGGTCTTGAGTATGAATATCAGAGAAAAATAATTTCCATAACCTATTCCCGGTCTATGGTTATAAAACATTGCAACTAGTCTTAATTTAATCCTTACAATAATACCATTTTCCTCATATTTATTCTCAGAGATCCATTTGACTCTTTTATTTAATTGATCCATATGATGCTCAACTATGGTCTAAACCTTTTTCTGTTAAAATTTATTGAGATCTTATTATCTAAAAACTATCCAACACAACCCCCAAGGTATAACCTACCATAATTGGTTCAAATAATGATAAGAATGAGATATTATCATAATCATTGTTTAAGGAACTTTAAGTTCTAACTAGTTGATCTATATATCTAATGTTATTATAACTATGATGATTCCTTAGTATAGACTAATTTCTAGGTAAATGTGAAAATTTATCCAAATTCTTGATGGATTAACATATCTTAGGATAACGATCAATAGTCTATATTTTTTAAGTATTTTTTCTAAAATGTTAATTTATAAAGAATTTGATTCAACTTTCAAAAATATTGTCATGAAACGAATCAGGTCACCGCCAAAAACTGCACCAAACCCAGCCCATGACAAGGGTTGAAGGGTGTTCCTTATCCCCATGGGATGGAATAAGTTCCTGGGTATCATTTATCTTGGTTTGGGAATGATTTACCTGAATATGTATACATAAAACACCAAAAATATTTGATAAAATCAATCTAAAAACATCATACCAACAATGTTTATACAAAAATCCAGAGCTGAATACATAAGTTCAAATGCAATACAAAAGATCAAAAGGAACAATGAAACAGCAACAAAACATTCCTAGGGACTCCACATGACAAGGCGTCATCACCCCTAAGCCGTCTCCACAACTCCACCCCAAGGATGGGGACTAGCACCCTGAACCGCCATCACCCTTAGCCTTTCCTTTACCTGAGTAAAACATAACCAAGTCTACTTACACCCAAGGGGTGTAATTAGGGTGTGACCCTAATCCCAATAGGATACCACCCAATGATTCCAATGAGTATTAAATATAATGTGAAAAAGAAAGCAGTTTTAATACGCAAAGAAAAGCAGTGATAAAATCCAAGAAATGAAAATTTCAATTGAAAATAGTTTTCAAGCTAAATTTTTCAAAATATTCACACATTTAAATAGAAATTTTATATACTCAAAATTAATTCCAAAAACACCCCAAATACAATATAAAATACCACAAAAAGAATGAGCAACAATATCGGTAACACCCCTAGGCACTAGACAGTCTCGGGCCCCATGTCCCTCATACCTCGGTGTAAAGTAACCATAGTAAAAATCATTCTCGTGCACGAGCCACTAGTAGGGAACATACCCATAACTTATTTGTCCCCAATAATCATCCACATAGTTTAGTTAGAGTTGATGTTATCCAAATTCTAGGTGAAACAGGGACAAAACCCATCTGGTCCACTAGCCGTACTAGTACACATCCACCCCACCCAGGTACCCAGGCTTCCCCCTTTATGCTCAAACGAATTCAGAATACTACATGCATAAATTTTCATATAAAAACACTAATACTAGTCACTTACAAAAAATATAGTAGCTATAAACACTTTATACCATTTAAAACACACAATAAAACACTTTGATTTTCCATAAAACAATTTCTCAAAAACCTGCATTGTTTTGCACCCAACACTCCCTGAAAACCCCACATTTCACACTATATGCACACCTAAAAGTTACCAAAACAAATAATTCATCCTTATAAATTTCAATTAAACCAAAAAATCAATTTTAGGAAAATCCCATGTGAACCAAGAAATGTAATCTTTGTAAAACATCCATTTGTAAACAAAGATGACATTAAAGTTCACAAGTTCCACAACACCATTAAAAAAAACCTTTTCAGCAATAAACAAAAGGGATAAACATTAAAAATAGTATTTGAAGAACTATTAAATACCAATAAAATTAAATTAGTAGTTATAGGGTAGCCCCAAGAGAACAAACAAGAGACTTCCATGAAAAACACCAAATTTCAAATAAAATTGGCATTATAAAATTCATTTTCATTAAAAAAACCACTAAAACTATTTTTTTCAGCAACCATAAAATTAAATAAACATGAGAATTTTATAAAAACATAAAGATCAATTCATAAATATTTCATACATATGGAATCACCAACCAAATTAATTAAAACCTTGAATCCTTTGTGCGAAAATCAAATCGCACCACCACCGCACCAAGAGGGGCCTAGATCAAACCATAAACCAAAATAAAAGACCAAGAAAACCTAAGGTTAAACCCTAGGTTCGAAACCCTACCCCGTGGTCATTTTTCACTTCCAGGAAAAGGAAATATAACCCTAAACAAATAGAAATAACCCCTAAAAAATTTGAAAGGCGAATGAAATGGACTAACTTACTTGAGAAATCTTGAATGAATCTCCCAAAAACACTGGTATCTAAAATTGAAAACGGACACAATTCAGGGGTTGTTCAAAAAATAACGAGGAGGTCATTTTGGAACTGTAATGGAGGGAAAACATTAAAAATTTAGAGAGTTATTATGGAACGAACTTACCTCCTCAAATCTTCCCGATTTTCGAAACCCTAAGAAGTTCATCACTCAATAGCGATGAAGAAGAGATCCAAAGATTGTAGAAAGAGGTTGCGAGTGCGTCTGGGTTCCATGGCCGTTTTTGAGGCTTGGAATCACCGAAAAATCCTTAAGATTTAATAAGATATTAATTAATAAAATTTGATTTTTAAACATGGAATTGGGCTTTCGGGCCGGCCCAATCCCTTAAATAAAAACCTATATACACCTTGGTTATGGATTTCTAAGGGATCCAAACTACAATGGTTGTGTTAATATGTCAAGGAAAACCATTTAGGAATTTGAATGAGTGAAAAATATTAAAAAATAAAAAGGTTATAAAAGAACCAAAATTCATTTTTAAATCTGGAATTGGGCTCACGGTTTGGCCCAATTCAAGAAAACTCACCTATTCTACCATAAAAGCTTGAGAAACCCCAAAAACCAAGCATAAAGGGAAAATAAATTAAATTTAACTTTAAAATAAGTCATTTATATGATAATTCACCCCACCATGAAAACTTTCCATCCCAGGAAATCTACAGCAAGGCCAGATACGAAAACCAACCTCAACCGATAAACCAAGATGTACTTCTTTGCCAAGCTTCGCCCCCAAGGGCCAAAACACCTCCAGTGATCAATTAAGGAATGATTAATCTCAGAACCCAAACTTACACCACATTCCTAATATGATCAATCACATTCATACTTTATCCCAAAATAAAACTTCTCAAACACTATCCGAACAAGACTCAATCAATTCACCCAAAGGAAAAACAACTTCGAACAAGGTTACACATACCTTACATTAACTAAAGCATTGGGAGATCTCCAATTCCAATGTTTACTCAAGGAATATTTTTGTATATATAAAGTTCTGAATGAGACTACCTACCACCAAGCCAAGATCATGTATAAATCTGAGTTATTGGTATGGGGTAACCAAATAAGCACCCTCACCATAAGAGGCCACCTATATTATTTTCTGAGATAGAATCAAGACAATAACAGAGGGTGACATGAAAGAACTCCATAGTAAAAACGGTAGAATTACATTCACAGTTTATGAAGGAAAATACATGAGAATCATAGTGGGTCTCCCCACCATAAGAACCAACCATCTTAACCGACCAGCATGAGCCGACACTGAAAGACCCAACTTTTTTAAAGATTTGGGAAGGGCGCAGGGTCAGTCCGCACGATTTGAGAAATTATGCAATAATTGTGCAGATCATTCTTTTTGCATGGATTCCTGGAACATGGTCACTAGTAATCACACAAAAATTGTTTCCTCAACACATCTATCCAAATTTCCAACCATTCTCTAATGACTCGATGGAAACCAAAGGGGGAGGGAATGAAATTAGGTGATGACATGGGTACAAGTCCCTCAACCTATTTCCACTGAATGGGAACAATGGAAGAAAGATGATGAAACTAGAGGTTTAAACTCTTTCTATCCTTCATACTGAGGATAAGACATTGTACATGGGTTTAAACAACCCTGGTATTTCCCCTAACTACGAGTCAACTTCTCTCCAAGACCTATGGCTGGAGCTCAAATGATTGAAGCATCTTCGACCTCACAGGTAGGATTTGGAATCCCCCCTGAATGATAATTCTTCTTTTGGCTCCAGAAAAAACTTTACTGAAATCCCTAATAAGATTCCCAATACATAACACATTCCAATATCACTTTACCCTAACTCGATAATTCACTGAAACCAGGGCTTAGAAAATGAACAAACATCACACCTTGTTTCTTCGAGTGAGAAACTATACAAGTAAATAACACATATAATCACCTTCCTCTAAAATGGATGATTTTTAAGTTTTTCCAAGGGAGAGATTCTCCCAACATAAAGAGACTCTTGGAGGATTTCATGACTTTCACATTTAAAGTTAATCGAGTGCATCAAATCACAAGCCTTCACCGAACATGACCATTGTGACTGATATAAACAATGCATGGAGTGGGACCTTATAAAACATCCCCAAACAACACACAATTATAGAAAGTGGCCACAATATCCTCCTGGGACCAGATTTCCCACACTGGTAGTTTATGGTGAACTCCTTCTTTGAAGAGAATATGATGGACTGAGAGGACCTCTTAGACACAATCCAGATACTCATCCATTCTAACAACCCCTGACCACTTCCACCTTCGACAAACCAGGAAACATAAGAGGTTAAGGTCTCTTTCAACCTTCCATAATCACTCTCCCACTACAAGAGGATACACAAAACCAAGAATGGAAATGGTGTAGACTCAATCTAAAAATCTCAAGAAAAATATTCCTTATATTGATCAACTGGAGGGTCTTCAAACAAAAAAAAATCTGGGTTTTACTTTAGTTGTGCAATAACCCTTAATGTGGAATACCTTATCTAATGATTGAACATAAGGACCCAACCAGGATGGTACATTGGTCATGATATACCACAAACCAGATCCAAACACATGACGGTAAATTCCATAATGGCATCCCAAAACATTTTTCCAAAGAGACCACTAACCATCCCTACAACATAGCTTACCGACCAAACACAAATCCAAAACATAGTTCCAACAGGAGGGGTTCTTGTACTCAAAACATCCCACAACATAAAAAATTTTAGAAACCCATAATACAAACCATCCCAAACTATTCATCAAGCCATCATTTTTTTATTAAAACCATTTCTTTGAAAACAAATGTTTCAGGGATAAGTGTATCTACCAATGGTACCACATGGGCCTCACACATGCATGTTTTTGTGCCACAATAGGCACCCTCCTCATATCCATCCCGGCACTCATCGAGTAATTCCATAAACCGTCCATCTTTCCATATAACCCCATGCATGTGGTTGCTCATAGAAATAACAAAGGTTAAAAGAAATATTCTTTCCACTTTGTAAAACCAAAATGGTCAACCAACACATCCTATTTCTCAAAACCGCTAACTAGGAGATCGAACCCAAATCACCGCATTAAAAAAACTTTTTATAAAGGCACAATAATTTCAAGGAAAACTCTCATTAGCGTTATTTACATCAATTTCAAAACATCTCATCCCATTAAAATACCTTTCAATCGTATAGAAAACTCTATTAGAAACACTTTCTCAAAACTAACTTCAGTATAGTTTCTACTTTCAAAAGAGGTGTAAGCACACGATTTTCCATTTCAAAATAATTCAATATATTCAGTTCCACCATTTCATAAATCAAACCATTCCATATTTATTTGAAAATAATTTCTCAAAAACATTACACTTCTTTAAACCATGTCACATTAAAACCAAAGTTCCAATATTTAAAACTAAAGAACACAAGACAATGCTAGATGAAACTAGTTTCAGTGGGTGACTTAGAAATATGGTTAGATTCCATATTCCAATGACATCACTATCACAGAGAGTGTTCTAGAGAATATCCCTAGCTCCACATGGCTTTCCAGGCCCTGTGAGCTCACTGAGACCATTAACCCAACTCTCTTTTCATTTTCCCTAATCATCATTAAACCAAGAAAACCAAAGGACTCCGAAAGTTCTTGACATCCCCTAGAGACTTGAATCCAGTCATGAGGTGTAGTGATCAGCCACACTACTCAAAACTAAAATTCCATGTCCTGAAAATCCTAACTCTAGACTATCCCAACTGTTCCCAAAATAACATGACCCAAAGAGAGCGAACCTCCTCTGATACCATTTTGTCACGAACCGAGCTGGGTCGCCATCTGACCCAGCACCTGACCCGGTATGTGGCAAGGCCCGAAGGGTGTTCCCTATCCCTACGTGCTGGAACAAGTTCCCGAGTATCATTTATCTTGGTTTGGGAATGATTTACCCGAATATTTATACATAAAACACCAAAAATATTTGATAAAATGAATCTGAAAACTTCATACCAACAAGGTTTATACAAAATTCCAGAACTGAATACATAAGTTCAAATGCAATAAAAAAGGTCCAAATACACAATTAAACAACAAAAAAATATCCCCATGGACTCCACAAGACAAGGTTTCATCACCCCTAAGTCATCTCCACAACTCCTCCCCAAGGATGGGGACAACCACCCTTTACCGCCATCACCCATAGCCTTTCCTTTACCTGAGTAAAACATAACCAAGTATAATTTCACCCAAGGTGTGTAAGTAGGGTGTGATCATAACACCAATTAGATACCAGCCAATGATTCAAAAGAGAATGAAATATAATTTGAAAAGGAAAACAGTTTTAATACGCAATGAAAAGCAGTGATAAAATCCAAGAAATGCAACTTTCAATTGAAAATAGTTTTCAAGATAATGTTTTCAGAATGTTCACACATTTAAATAGACATGTTAGCTACTGTAAATTACTTCCAAAAACAACTAAAATACAATGGAAAATACCACAAACACAATGAGCAACAATATCGGGAACACCCCTAGGCACTAGATAATCTCAGGCCCCATGTACCTCATACCTCGGTGTAAGGTAACCATTGTAAAAATTTTTCTCATGCACGAGCCACTAGTATGGAACATACCCATAACCTAGTGGTCCCCAACCATCATCCATATAGTTTATTTAGATTATTATTTATCCAAATGCTAGTTGAAACAGAGAAAAAACCCATCCGGTCCACTAGCCGTACTAGTACAAATCTGCCCCACCTAGGTACCCGGGCTTCCCCCTTTGTGCTAAAACAAATTAATCATGCTAAATTCATCCATATTCATATAAAAACACCAATACTACTCACTTAAAATAAATACAGAAGATATACACACTTTATACCATTTAAAACACACAACAAAACTCCTTGATTTTCCATAAAACAATTTCTCAAAAACCCGCATTGTTTGGCACCCAACACTCCCTGAAAACCCAACATTTCACACTATATGCACACCTATAAGTAACAAAAACAGAAAATTCATACTTATACATTTCAATTAAACCAAAAAATCAATTTTAGGGAAACCCCATGTCAACCGAGAAATGTAATCTTTGTAAAAATTCTATTTTTAAACAAACATGACACTTAAAGTTCACAAGTTCCACAACACCACTAAAACCAAATTTTGCAGCAACAAACAAAAGGGATAAACATTTAAAAAAGTATTTTCAGCCCTAGTACATCCCTATAAAATAAAATAAAAAGTGATAATGCATCCCCAAACGAACCAACAAGAGAATTCCATGAAAAACACCCAATTTCACCTAAAATTGGCATTAAAAATTCATTTGCATTAGAAAAACCACTAAAACTATTTTTTTAGAAACCATAAAACTAAATGAACATGAAAATGTCATAAAAACTGTAAGTAAATTCACAATGATTACATACAAATGGAATCACCTACCAAATTAATTAAAACATTGAATCCTTTGTGTGAAAATCAAATTGCACCACCGCTGCACCAAGAGGGGCCGAGATCAAACCTATAACCACAATAGAAGACCAAGAAAACCCAAGGATAAACCCTAGGTTCGAAACCCTACTCCCTTATCATTTTTTCACTTCAAGGAAAAAGGAAAAAATCCCAAACAAATAGAATGAAACCCTAAACAATTTGAAAGGGGAATGAAATGGACTAACTTACTTGATAAATCCAGAATAAATCTCCCAAAAACGCTAGTATCTAAAATTTAAAATGGCCACAATTCAGGGTATGTTTGAAACAAATGAGGAGGAAATTAAGGAACTTTAATGGAGTGAAAATAGTAGGAATTGAGAGAGTTATGATGGAATTAACTTACCTCCTAAAATCTGCCCAATTTTCAAAACCCTAATAAGTTCAGCACTCAATAGTGATCAAGAAGAGATCTAGAGAGGGTAGAGAGAGGTTGGGCGTGCAGCTAGATTCCATGGGCATGTTTGACTCTTGGAATCACCAAATAATCCTTAATATTTAATATGTTATTAATTAATAAAATTTTATTTTTAAAACTGGAATAGGGATTTCAGGAAGGCCCAATCCCTTAAATAAATACCCATATACACCTTGGTTATGGATTTCTAAAGGCTCAAAACTACAATGGAGGTGTTAATATGTCAAGGAAGACCATTTAAGAATTTGAATGGGTGAAAATATTAAAAATGAAAATGTTATAAAATAAACAAAGTTTATTTTTAAATCTGGAATTGGGCTCACAGTTTGGCCCAATTCACGAAAACTCACCCATTCCACCATAAAAGATTGAAAAACCCCAAAAACAATGCATTAATGGAAAATAAATGAAATTTAAATTTAAAATAATCCATTTATGTGACAAATACAATAGGTTTGGTCTAAAGAATATAATCTAGAAAAGTAACTTTTGGATGTCTTAATTTTACCTAGGTAATTATCACATCAAACATAACATTACCATCTCCTTAAAAGTGTGTGCTCATTTTATGAAAACTAAATAAGATTACTGGAAGTGGTGTAGTCAAGAAAAAATCTACCTAATAATTTTGATCAAATTTATGAAAATTATCATTAGTATTCAAAATGAATACTTCACATCCAAAACTATAAAGTATGATGTTTTAGGCTCCCACTACAACATACATTGTATAGGGTTATATATAATACTAGATGAAGAAAAAATTAATTTATTGTGTGACAATTTGTACTCATGGATTATTAAATAAAGTACTTAGCTACTAGATATTCACAAAATAGAGACCAATTAATTTCTTGAAGGGTTATTTTCATTTATTAAACTATTTCATTCAATTGAGGATAACTTGGTACTAAGAAATTATGTGGAATTGATTTTTTACTAAAAAAAGTTTCACAATTTCAATTTAAAAATTATCTATTTTGGTCACTCCAGATAATAATGATCCATATGTTTTTAAATCTTTAGACTTGTACAACAAAACATTTGAAAATAAAAAGAGATTCTGATTTATTTTCTAGAAAGTAAGTCAACGTATATCATGTTAAATCATTAACTAAGAAATAAAAATGGTGTTTTCCTATTATACTCATAGTTTATATAGGTTTAAAATGTCTATGTGATCTAGTTATAAGGATCTAAAAATTGAAACATCAGTAGTAGATTTAAATATCTACTTGTGTTGATTTTCAAATAAATAAGGGTCACAAACTCCGTTAGAGATAAACTTACGTTTTTGGATGTTCCCTCACTGGTCCCATCCAATAAATCATAGATAAGGTCTAGACATTATAATGTCCTAACCACCAATAAAAATCCTCAAAGAATCATAAATATCACTAGGTAAGTTGTAATTTCTAAGGTCTTATAAGTCAATCATGTAAAAATTATTATACATATTAGTAGTTAAAATATAAAATCCATCCAAAATATTATTTGTACATTTATCATTTCCTTATCTCATGGAGTAACATGTTGTTCAGAAATGAATAAATTGAAAGAGGGGGTACATTTCTTTTTCAAAAATTGAAGAGAATAAACAAATCTATTCAATAAATTATATAATTATGTAAAAAATAATGAAATATAATCAAAGTAAAGTATAATATAAATTTAAATAAGGAAATTATGTGAATGTGATGAAAAAAATAAATGTGTAGTGTAGAAAATTCATGGTTCACTATGATAATGGGTTTTTTCAATAGCACGTAAAGTTTCCCCTATATCTCTCCCCCTAAAGAAGACATTAGAGGATATATAACTCCTCTACTTTAATTTAATTAAAGAACCAAATAATTTCATTAATATTTAATGGAAAAAATAAGAAACTAAGAAATATTAGTTTTAATAGTAACTAATTACCAAAAAAATATTCTTTTACTTTTAAATGGGAAATTAATAAACCAATTTTGAGAATGTTGGAGAAAATAGACGGTTTTCCATATAGAAAACCTATTATAATGTGGTCTATACTCCCAATAAAATATATGAAATATAAATTTGGTGAGTGAGTGAATTTAAAAATGTGAGAGGGATCCAAGGGGATTTAAAACAAATAAATAATTCTATTAAGGGGATGAATAAATAACAATAAGAAACAAATATATGATGAATCAAATGAAGCTTGATGGTATCTAATGATAGTCAATCTAGATCATGACTTTTTATGCTTCCCATAAATGTTCACAATTACCATTTTGAATGTTCACATTGTTTTTATTTGGAATTGGTAGATGAGGATATACTTATAACACCGAAAGTTTAAAAAAACTATGTTCAATAATATAAAAAATATGCAACTCTAGGTTAAAAAAACTATAAAAAATTATTATTTAAATATGATTGTTATAACCTAGTCATTAAATTTGAGAGTATTGATTGTATTAACTATTTTATGAAATAAATATAAAGTTCCTACACAATATATATTTATTGGTAAATTCTTAAAAAATAAGAACTCGACTTTTAATAATGATATTTTATTCAACAAAAAATTAGTTTCCTTCAAAAATTATTTTTATTTGATTTTGTGAGAAAATATTATATTTAATTTATTGTAATTTTAGAAATTTTATTTTATAAAAAGAAAATAATTTTGTAAACTTGAAACTCAAAATTAAAATAGGGTATTCATTTTGGTTTTTTATAATATTTATATTTTTTATGTAAATAGTGAAAATTACAAAATTTGGAAATACAACCATTTTTCACTGAATAAAGTAATTTCAAAGTTAAATTATAATTTAGATTTTTTTCTTAAAGTTAAATGTGAACCAAAATATTTTTAATAATCTAATTAATTTCATTTTAATTACAAATTTTCATGATTTTGGTATAAATTTATTTTTATTCTTAAAAACTAGATTTTCAGTATACTATTTTTATGTGAAAATAATTTATACATATTTATTAAGTAAATTCACCACTATTTATAAAATATTTAAATTAAATTAATATCATATTCATCTATTTATGCTAATTTAAATTCATATAATGATCTTTTCTAGTCATATAGTTAACATAAGATCATTTATTGGTTGAAAGATGTATTTCTTGAAAAACCCATTTTTATATAATTAAATTATACTAATTTTTTAATTATAAAATTGATAAAAATCATTCTATATTTTCAATCATTAAAACTAATATTTTTTATTAAGTTCAACTTAATTTTTCTAATAATGAATAGTTAAAACAATAAAAAAACTAGTTACTATGGTGAAAAACTAAAATAATAAAAGTAAAATTAGAGGTAAATGAAATATATTGTTTAATTTTTAATTTTGTAGGTTTGGATCAACCATATAACCCCTCCACTCAATTATTTATCAATTTTTGAGGTTCTTTTTTTGAGATGGACTTCCCATTATCGAATATTTTTTAGTATTTACATAAATGTCACTCCCTCTCACTTATAAAAGGGAACCTCGTTTCCTCTCCATTACACACTTAAAAATCAATGTGGTTTGTAAAATACAAGACCAAATACCTTTCTTACGTACCATACCATTTATTTTAGGCATTTCTTTCATAAATCCAATCTATGGAGGCTTCTGGTATAATCCAATATAGGTGGTCTGAAAGGACGTAATATTCTTAACCATGAATCTTTGTTTTATTTCTTCTCCAACCTCAATAAAATACTACTCAATCATGATGGTATAAAAAATTATTATCCCCCATACACATATATTTAATTATGTTAATGTAATAACCTAAATCCATATTCTCTTCCATCAAATGGAAAAAAAACCATTGTTCGTGTTTATGGCGGACTACCGCCTCACGAATTGATGTAATTTAACTTCAATCATCACCTCTCATATATGTTCTTGATTATTTAATTAATTTTTATATTATATATTCATGAAAATTTAATAATTCAATAAAATTAATATATCATATACCTTCTTACCCTACCATCCAATGAAAAATGATAGTTTCATTCATTTGTACGGTGAAGTACCATCTTTCAAAGAAAAGTGATTCATTTTTTTATTACCACATCACATAGATTTTATATGTAAATTTCTTTAAATAACTAATATTATATTTATGATATAATTATAATTATATAAGGGTAAAATTATACTTACCTTCTTTCCATCATGGTCATTGAAAAATAGAAATGTTTCTCATTTTTCATAACCATCTTTTAGGACTAGTTTAAAAAATATGATTGACGTGTAAATAATAATAATTATGTTATGATTATTATTATTGATATTATTTAATAGTTACATATTTACCATGTTCGTACAATCTAAGTAATTTTATATACATGAACTGAAAACTATCAAAAATTCTGACATGAACTCGATTGATTAAGAAAATATATATAACATGGTAATAAATAAAATAAAAAGAAAAATAAACATGAAAAGGTTCTTAATTATGTAATATATTAAGATATTTTATTATTTACGTACATAAACTACATACATGATTAGTTAAACTTGACGTAAGTGATTTATAGCTCAATTTCTTTCATTGTGATAAATTACTTCTTCATTTACTCTGATGTGCTAAAATTATTTTTGTAATGCCTATTGTTTATTTTATGATTTATTTAAAAAAATTTATAATAAATTAAATTTGACACTCATAAAAAATTTATTAATTAATTCCCACATCAATTATACAACCTTTCTGTGCGATTTCATCTCAATAACCTTTAATTGGGGATTATTTTAATATTTTTTACCAATTTAGTTTATATGGTGTATATATTGCCCTTTTAAATTTTATATCATGAATACATCAAAATTAAATGTATTTTATGTTACATTTAAGATTACTTCATCCAATGGGATTTGATTCCAAATTTTCCAAAGTAGTAAAGGCATTATATTACAATCTCTACTATTTTAAATATTATTTATGTTCAAGGTTCCATTAGGGGAAATAATATACACTTATTTTCTTGAAACACATCCCTCTGTTCTCCACAAGTTATTATTATGGTTTAAATTGTTTTGGTTTCATTTCCTCTCTAATTTAATAAAGAAGCATCATGAAAGTTATTTGTAACCAATACTGAACTTATATCATCATTTAGATCTTGATTATATTACTTCTTTGTCTATATTTTCTTTAAAATATTTTAAATAATTTTTTTACTATTATAAAAGGATTTATTAAATATATATTTACCCATGTTTTAAATTTTACCAAATGGTTTAAAAGTATACTTTCTATGATTTTCCAATATAAAGTACTTTTTGAAATGTTTAAAAAAAATTAAAGAAATGTTTTCTTTTAACTTATACTACATGTATAGATTTTCCTACCATGATAATCACTAAATTATTTCAATATTAGTTTATAATTTTCCATGTTTTTAAAAAAAATTACATAATGTTCTAGAAGTTTTTAGATTTTTAAGAAGTGATTTCAATGTGGAAAGGGTATTTTCCTCAAGATATATTCCTTGTAATCTTTTAATGAAATTTTCATCAACAATATCAACCTTTTATGTTATGCATTCCTTATAAAATATATGTGTGTGACTCTAATATATATACCTAGATTATTTTCTCTTACTTTGATGGTGTAATACATCCCATATGATCATCTCTCGAATTTATTCATTATAAAATATCTATTTTTATGATATGAAATAAGATTATGCCGCCTATTTTCATTCTATGGGTAATTTTTATGCCTTATGATTTTTTAAAATTGTTCACACATAATCTTGAACATGTTATGATGGGTATTCCAAGATATCACTGAAATACATTGGGTAAATCTTTTTTCTAGTGAGATGTCATGTACAGGATTAGGGAGTAAACCCGATACATTATGGGACTTTTCCCACCATGTGATATTGTCTAGGTTGTTAGCCATGACTCATTTTTATGTCATGTTAAATGTTACTAAATAAATTCTTATATTTTCCAGATCTTATGATAACAGGTTCTTTATGTTATGCACCCATGTTTTTTCACTTTCATTATATCATGTTAAACCTTTGACCGACATGTTATGTTTCTTTATCATGTTTATTCTCTTATAGGTTTCTTAGCTCACCCATTTTTCAATGTGTTCCCTAGATTACTATATGTAGTTATATGAGCTCAAAAGGATTTAGGATCTCATTATAATGTATAATATAATGAAGTATTATTTTAGTCTCACGTTTATGTATTATGAACCTAGTCTTCTAAAATAACTATGACTCATGATATTTGGTTTTTAATTAATGGTGTTTTATATTAAAAATCATGTAATAATATGTATAAAAGGCTTTGCAAATATAGTTGGTATTAGAAGAAGGTCTAGTTTTTTAGGTATTATGACTTGAATAATTTATTTAGAACCCTAGATATAAGTATAAGTATGATTCTATGTATTGAAAATTGTCCTATAATTTTGGTGAAGTGTAGAGATAGTGGGTTCCAATAAATTACACGCATGTCTGGTTACTAAAAGATGATGTGGATCTATCGTATTTTTACCTATGTGTAATAACTCCAAAAGGGTTCATGGGTCTTTAATTGATCATCACCTGGTGCATGGAAACAAGAATTGATACACACCAGGTTTTACACTCCCAAGGGATATGCATTCAAGATTTACAAACACTTTATGAACCTTTATAACGGAATTAAATAAATGGTTTAGTTATAAAACCTAATAATAAATTTTAAAATGGATAACCAATAATGAATCCTAGATACTCATAAGTTGGGATATACTTAAAATTTATAAGTTATTCATTCTATATTTAAAAATTTCCCTTTTTATTATTTCATTCTCATCTTATTTCTTTTATTATTATTATCTAATGATGAGAAAGATGATAAATCATTACAAAAACCAAGGAGATGGTAAATTAAATGTTTTACCTAATTAGATACCTAACCTAGTTGTAATGTAAGTTATATATCTTATGATCATGTTGAATGAGCTATCACAAATTACAATTTACAACTAGAATATAGTTGAATTTCTAGACACATCAAAGAATAAGTGGATGGTGTCAAAGAGGATAATGAAAAGAAGATTCAATTTCCTACATGTCAAAAATGTTGGTAGAGGCACCATTTAAAATGACGTAAATATAAAGATATGGACTTAAACATTACATATTCCAGTGTTTCTAAACTAGAATTAAGTTTCTTACAATTTTGAGGATATTTTTTTTTAGAGTATTAGAGAATTTGGAAACACTCTTACCACTTAAAACCATACATTAATAGTGTACACTTATTCTCAGTATCCAGTTTTTCCACCATACAATTGTATTTAAAATAAAACATGGTTTCTCTTTAAAAAAAACCATCATAGTTTTCTCCTTTATCTCACCCTTATCTCTAATATCCCTTAAATCCTATGAAAACCATTTTAAAACATTGAATGGGAACAAAAAACACAGGGAGGTACATAAAAATAGTGAAATAAATAGTTATTCCATGAATACTTATAATCCCATGGAAATATTCTCATAAAGTTATTATTTTCACCCATAAAACATAAGCTCTTTAGCGTTTCTCATGAAATCATAAGATTACTATAAAACTCCATATAAAACACAAATCATAAAGGTAACTTGTGGAATAATTTTTATATCACCCTTATATATACATAAGATATCAATACTACATATGGAGTGACCTTAATGGTTACCGTTTGAATACCTACCATAGTAAATTCCCTTAATATCTTAGGTGAAACCATATTAGTTATCTTTGTCTCATTACCCAAATAATTGGAGAACTATAATGGGATCACCCTACCTTGGTTTATAATAGAACCACCAATACTCATAAATAGTTCCCAATAACCATTATATAATCATTACACATAACTCATTTATAAAAGAAAAATTACATTCCATCTTTGAGATCACATTTCATTTTTACAAAGCCATGCACTCAAAAAAACACTTTATTTTAAATTATAATTTTAAAATTGTAGAGGAAACTTCAAAACATTAAATTTTCATGAAGGTTAGAAAATGTTTTCATGATGTATATGTTAGAAAAAATCATTTTTTTCTTTTCTAAAATTAGTTGAAAGAGTGACTTTAAGAGATAATTTTAAAAAGAAAGTCCATTACCTTGAGTCTGACTAGCCATGTACAATCTTTATCTTTCTAAATAATAAAATTTGGTTAGTTATATAATTTATTGAAATCATTTTTAAATTTATTATTCATTTTATATAACTTATTATTATGTTATAACAATTACTTAATTATCTAAGTTCATGTCGGGTGTTTGGTGATATTTGGTACTTGAGTCCAAAATGACTTTGGTATGGTGTCTATAGTAAAAGTGGTCATTATTTCATCATCATAAAATTGATATTAATGAAATTGTTATCATTTTTAAAAATAAATTATACTTTGAAATAAAACCATTAAATATATTTATAAAAAAAACTATGTTATAATCACTGGGAGGGTAGGTCATACGTATGTATGAGTAATGATTTCACTTTTCGGTGATCATTATAGAAAAAAGGTAAGTATCATTTTGTATTTCAAAAATTATATTTATATAATTAATATAATATTAATCATTTAAATATACTTATCTATATCATCCATGTGATGTGGTGATGAAAAATGAATCACATCGCTTCGTGGAGGTGATAGTTCACACGTACTCACGAACGGCGTTATCATTTTTATGTGCATGGAAGGAAAAGAAAATAAATGATATATTATATATTTTATACTGATAAATATGAAATTAAAATAATATATAAATATTAATTTAATCATTATAACTATTCTTGATAGATTGTGATGGAAAACAAATTATATTGGTTCACCAGGGGGCAGTCTATTGTACACACGAACGATTAATTCTTTTCACCTTTTGATGAATGTGCAGATGAATTTAGGTGATGATGTTAACATAATGACATATTAGTATATTTAGGAAAATGTATTTATTATTTAATCATGGAGAATAATATTTTAAGTAATTGGCAAAAATAAATAAAACAGAAATGCTTGATTGAAAACGATACCTCTTCTTCTGACAACCTCCATTGCTTAACACATTAAGACCACTAAGGATAGTATTATACCAAAAATAGGAGAATTATAATTTTTTATGAATTATAGTAAGGTATGTTTTCAGATAGTTTATAAAAAAATATATTTTAAATTGTAATTAAAAGATAATAATGGGCGCCCTTATATATGAGAAGAGAGGGGTGGTCAAAAAATTATTTAAAATATTAAATTGATATAAATTAATTTTATATTTCAAATGAATCCAAAGAGAATTGGTTCAAATATTGTATATATATGGTTCAAAATACATTCATCCAATGACAATTATATGAGTTTTTTTTAATCCTTATATTTTTCTTTTATCCCTTATTTAGGACCTCTAACTCTAAACATGATATCATGTAATTTACACATTGAGGTTAATATAATTACATTAAAATTCCAAAATACCAATAAATGGGTCAATCGTGAAATTTTAAGACTTATCCATATATTTTGGATGGATTTTATAATTTTATAAAATTTATATCATTTCATAAAATATTTTTTATTTTAAAATATCATTAATGTCAATTTTGAAACTGTTCATTTTTTTCATTTAAAAAATCAAAACTATATAATCAATTAGAAAGAAGATTTATAAAAAATAACTAAGATGTCAAACTCAACTAAATTTGTTTTATGAAATTAATTATATAAAAGAATATTTATTTTAAAATTTTTAATATCATTTATATGATATTTCAATTAACTAAATAGTTTCTACATCATTATTGTGCAATTATTTAGGTATTTATTTACTCACTATAAAATAAAAATAAATTTTCATAAAATATATAAATTTTTTAGATTTAAAAAGACTATTTATAGTTTAATATATCTTCTAAATGACCCTATATTAGAAATTCTATTGTAATTAAATCATAAGTTTGACATCTTTTACTTTTCTTTAAAATAAAATTGTATAAAGGGATTTCATTCATCAAAATGGCTCCAAGAGGACATAAAATTTGGAAAAGGTTGATTTATGTTGAAAATAAATCATCCAAAAAAATTAGGACAAGTTTAAGGGTGATTTTATAATATTCATAATACTATTTTTACCCTTAATTAGCTAATTTTCCTTTAACAATGGTAATAAAAATTACTATGTTTACTATTCATATTGTGTAAAATAAATAAATGGGACATATTTACCAAAATTAGAAATTATGATTCCTAATATGGAATACATTTTTTTATGATTCCAAACACATAATTGCCTAATATTATTTTAAAATTAATTCTATTTATGTATTGAGAAAACCAATTTTAGAAGTGAATATGTTAAAAAATATTGCAATATTTTATATCTAAATTAAATATAAAATTTATTACAATAACATAAACTGTATTAAATTAAATAAAATTATCTAATAATATTTTAAAACTATTAAATAATATAATTCAACACCATAAACTATTTAGAAAAAAAAGGATGTTTTTAATTAAAATTCGGTATTTTTTAATATTCATTAAAACATTACACCTATCAAAAAAATAAAAAAGAATTTACAAAAGTAATTTTTTATATTCTAATTTAAAATAAAAAGTTTATTATTTTCAAATATAACTTTTAAAATTGTGAAAACAGTAGATTTAAAATAAATTTCACCATCAAAAGGCAGAAAAACAACTTTTTTAAGAAAAATACTTCTTTTTTGTGTAAAATTGGAATGTGTATTATATAATGTCTATAAAACACATAAGATAAATTTTAAATGATAGATTTAATATAATATATATATCTATAATAGGAGTTATTTTTTATTCATCTGTATAAACCACACTTGAGCATATTTAAATATTTTTTCATATAAACATTTTCTTTTGTTTTATAAAGTGTTTTATTATCATTTATAATTAATTGGTCAATAAATAATTTTTTATATATACATTTGTAATCCAAATTTTCATAATTTAGTTCGTTATATTTATTCTGTCCATTCTAATCACTAGGTTGTAATGGTAACATTTAAATAATAATACTTAGTTATTCGTTTAAGATTGGTGTGGCATATCATGTACTCTATCAAACATGTTTTTTTTTATAAAATCTCAGAATGTCACATTAATGGAACAAGAAAATTATTTATGTTTCTAGATGTATAGAAAAATGTATCTAATTTCTAAATAAATATAAAGTGTCTAGTTAATAGGATATTGATAAATAAAGTATAACCAAAGGAACCACTAACAATTCTATGTCATAGATATGGGAAACTTGGTTATTATTTGATCCAATTCCCTAATCCAATTATTAATTACTAAGGTAATATGTTATGAAAATAATTGAAATGGAATTATTTAATTTTATAGGTTTTATAACTCATGATTCATGTTATTGAAATATTTTAATCAATGGTATATTGGTTATAAGAATCATGAAGCTTCTAAGGAGTATTCTGCATTAGTAAGTATTTTCAAGAATATGTTCAATGGTACTAATGGACTGGAATATTTATCTAAGGGTAAGGTGTTATTTTATTTAAAAACATTATTGAGGAAAATAAAATCATTTATTTGTTCTTGATGTTGAGGTAATTATATTCAATTAAGATTATTTTATTTTCTGGAAAAAAATAAGTTGTATAAATGATGTTAGTGGTTAAAAATGATTTTATGATTAATGTTATTTTTGAATATTTTCATCATATTCGTAATATTTTATAGGATAAAGATTAATTATTAATATTATTATCACATTTTTTACATAGATTTATAAAAATTAAAACCCCGGAGATGGGCAACAACCCATCGCAACTGGCAAGGTTACAAGGCTTGAACCCAAAAATGAAGGGTACTAAGAGTGAACCTCCTACCAATAACCCATCGGATGTGCTAGTTAATATGTAATTTTTTAAATAAAAATTATTTTATAGATAAATTTTAAGGTGTTTTGGGAAACACGTTTTCAGATAAATTTGTTTTGAATTTTTAGGATTTTGAAGTGATTAAGGATATTTTGAGAAACATTTCATCCAATATAGGTATATTTAACCATTAGGTATAACATGTGATTTAACATGAAATATTGTTTTGGAAAAACACAAATAAGTTTTTGAATGATGTAGTTATTTAGGATGTAGGGTTAGAAATTTACGGAATGATCTAATTTGAGATTTGGATTTAGAGATTAATATAATGGTTTATAATTTTTTGATATTATCTTACCATGTGGTAATTATTTTATTTTATGTTTTTATTTAAATATTGCATAAATATATTTTTTTCTTTTTGTGGATTATGTGATCTTTTATAATTTTATTTTCCTGCTTTGGTAATGAAAAAGCATCCTGAATACTCATAAACTGGATAAATAGATAAGATTATAGTGAAAAAAATTTAAATGATGAAAATATATAGGTTAAATAATTATATTTTCTTATTTACTATTGTCTAGATGGTAAATGGATCCCTTAACATTAGGAAAAGGTTCTTGGAATAAAAATTTTATTCATTTTTCATAAATCAATGGTCTATTATTTCTTAAAAAATAAGTATAATGTTTTCTCCTAGTTAGATATTATTTCCAAATAAATGTCTCAATTCCAACTAGTGTTCTCCTATTTCCAAACCTAGTTTATGTGATGACCTTTATATTTCTTTTTCCCTTTTTCATGAGTAAGTTTTATTAACCCTTTTTATGATGTGTGATTTCAACAAAAGTATTTTCAGATGTTAGAACCTTAATTACCAAGAAAAAGTTCAAATTATGATTATTTAATTTATTGGAGTGGTAAATAATTTAAAACCTAGAGTTTTATTAAAAAATAGAATTATTTTTGAATGATTATATGAAATTTAACACCAATCATAAGTGAAACAAGAAATATTATTATTATGAAATGACTATTATAACCTAGATCTTAAATTAGTTGGAATGAATGGTATTAACTATTTTATAAAGTATATATAAACATAAAACTCAATATATATTTATTTATAAATTCTTTAAAAATAAACACTCAACTTTTAATAAATATATTTTATTTTACAAAAATAAGTTTTCTTCAAAAATGATTTATATTGATGTTTGTGAGAAAATATTATAATTAGTTTATCAAAATTTTAAAAGTTTTATTTTATAAATTGAAGATAATTTATAAATCCTAAAATCAAAATTAACTTTGAATAATTTTTTTTGATTTTTATGATATATTTTATTTTTTATTGGATGGTGAAAATTATAGATTTCTCAAATACTGCAATTTATTTTCATTAAATAATTAAATTTAAATATTCTTTTACTTTTTGGATTTTTTCTTAATGTTAATCATAAACCATTTTTTTAATAATAATTTAATTAATTTTATTTGAATCATCATTTTTCATGATTTTGGTATATGTTTATTTTTATTAATAAAAAACATGATTTTCAGCAACCTGTTTTTCAGTGTATATTGTTTATCCATTTTTATTAAGTAAATTAACCCATAGTATTGAATTATTTAAATTAAATTCATATAATATAAATTTATTTATTTGAATTTAAATTCATATAATTATTATTGGTAGTCGTGCAGTTAATATAAAATTATTTATTACTTGAAAATTTTATTTTTCAACATGTTTTCCATGTTTCCATTTAAATTTAATTATTCTAATTATTTTATTTTAATTTGATATAAAAATTCCATATTTTTAATCATAAAAATTAATATTATTAAATAATTTCAACTTAATTTTGGTCGAAACAAATAACAAAAAATATTAAAAAAACTAGTTAATGTGGTGAATAAAATAATGGTAAAAGTGAGTATCCTTATAGGTAAACAAAAAAATGATTAAAACATTTTTATTATTTAATTTTGGATGTTTTAATTGACCGTATAACCCATGAAATCTATTATTTATCAATTTTTAAGGCACTTATCTCGATATTGACATCCCATTATTGAATTGTTTTTTGTATTTAAAAACTTCCACTCCCTCTCATTTACAAAAGGGAACGTCATATACTCCATTTTACAAACATAAAAACCATTGTGACTCATAATATACATCACTAAATTCATTTTGTAATTCCCTAACAACTTTCTAGAGGCCTTTATTAATCATTATTTCATTCTAGGGAGGATTTAGGTATAATACTAAAGCGGTTCTTCGAAGAAGATGTATCATTCGTAATCATGAATCTTTTATTATTTATTATTCCACGATATTAAAATATTACTCAATAATTATTATATAATAAAATTATTATATACCTTATAATTATATATTACTATGTTAATTTCATAACCTACATCCATCTTTTCTTCCAACAAAATGGAAACGAAACCATCGGTCATGTGTATGGCTGACTACTTCTCACACATCGATGTAATTCAGTTTCCATCATCACCTATCATGATTATTAATGATGATGGATTTAATTTTTATATATTATATTAATTAAATATTAATTATTATTTAAAATTAAAAAAACATATAACATGTTATCTTACCATCCATTGAAAAATGATGACGTTGTTTGTCTATGCGGAAAACTACCACCATGTGAAGAGAAGTGATTTATTTTTTTATTACGGAATCATATGGAAGTTATAGGTAAATTTATTTAAATATATAATATTATATTTATGATAAAATATTCATTATTTAGGTATAAAATAAAACTTACCTTCTTTCCATCACGATCATTGAAAAATGTAAATGTTTCTCATGCGTTTTTACATCCAACTGTCTCCATGAATGTAACATAATCCATTTTTCATAACTATATTTCATGGTTAATTTTGAAAGTATAATTGTTGTATTAAAATTATAATTATGTACTGATTATTATTTTTTATATAATGGAACAAGGACTTATTTTACCATATTCAACCAACTGAATTCATTTTAGACACATGACCTAAATACCATCAAAACATCCAACCGAACATAATTGATTAAATAAATATATATAATTTGATAATAAATAAAATAAAAATGATAATAAAATTTTAAAATTATCTTAATAAATAAAATAATTAACATATTTTTATTATTCATGAAGATAAAGTAATTATGTGATGAGTCGAACTCATGGTAAGGTACTTTATAACTCTATTTCTTTTATTGGGTTAAATTAATTTTTCATTCTATTTAATATTCTAAAATTATTTTTGTAATGACCATTGATTATTTTATATTTTATTTACACTTTTTTCATGTGCATATACATTTAATAGTGATAAAAACTTCATTTATTAATTCTCAATTAAATGATACAACCTTTGTAAGGGATTGTGTCTCAATTTCCTTTCATGGAGGCTAGTTTTAATGTTATGCACCAATTTATTTTATATAGTGTATATAGTACCCATTTTACATATTATATCATGAATAAATCATATTTAATGGTATTTTATGTTGTGATTCATTTTAATTTATCAAAGGCAATTTTGTGTGAAATATTCCAATGTCTTAATGGCTTTATGTTACAATCTATTTTCTTTTTGAGATTGTTTGTGTTCATGGTACCATTGAGAGAAATCATATAAAATTATTTTCTTAAACCAAATCCATATTATTATCCTCTACCCGTGATTGTGGTTTACATAATTTTGTTTCCTTTTCATTCCTTATTGGATAAATAAACATCAAGAAAACTTTTTGTAAGAATAACCGATCTTGTATCTTCATTTAGAAATTTAATATTTATATTCCATGTATATATTTTTTCAAAATATTTTAAATAATTTTTTAACTGTATTAAAATTATTTATTAATGAAATTTTTACCAATGTTTTAATTTTTACAAAATGGTTTAAAAGTAATCCATCTTTCATTTTCCGAACAAGGTACTTTTTGTAATTTTCTACAAACATTTGAAGGGAATGTTTTCTTTAAGGTTATATGACACACACAAAATTTATCACCATCATGAAAACTCAATTGATTTAAATTTTAATTAAAACATTCCATTGTTATTTTTAATGAAAATTGTTTATATAAATTTTTTTAAATTTTTACATTTTTTAGAATTTTTTTTGAAAGGAAAAGGGTATTTTCCTAAAGTTATATTCCATATAATATTTTAATTCCATTTTAATCAATGATTATAACCTTTGATATTAGGTATTTCTTATAAATTTTCTATATATTTCTCCCATATATATTACTATATTTTTCTCCCTTAATTTTATAATTTAATTCTTTCCTTATGTTCATCTCTCAATTTCCATCATTATGAAATTTCCATTGATTTTGATATGAGGAAAGATTATAGGACCCACATTATTTCCATGGGTAATTATTATGCCTTATAATTTGTTTCCATATTATGGAACACATAATCATGAACATGTTATTATTTTTGTTCCAAGATAGTTCTCTATTGTTTTGTGTAAAGCTTTAGTATCATGAGATATCATGTTTTTATATCATGTTATATGTTGCTTCCCAAATTACTATGTTTCTTAAATCCAATGATACAGTGTTCTTTAGGTTATTCTTCAATGTTATTACTCTTGTTCCTTAGCTTTAATGATATCATGTTATAAATTTGACTCACATGTTTTGTTTCTTAATCATATTTATTCCATTATTGGGATTTTTATCTCACCATTTGTGTATATGCATTCCCCAGGTTATACAATGTATTTTTAGGATCCATGAAGGATATAGGATCTCATTGTAGAGAATAAAATAAATTATTTTTATTTTAATCTCAATTTGATGTATTCTAAACCCATTATTCAAAAGACACTAGGCCTCGGGATCTTTGGTTTGTAGTTAATATATGTTTATGTGAAAATAAATTAACAATAAGTACAAAATGCTTGGTTCACTATAGGAACATTAAATTTATTTTGGTTATTGAGAATCTATGTATGATCAAGAATAATTTCTCTTCATCTACATAATGTATAGATGAAGTCCCAAGACCCCCAAAGCCCCTTCATATAGACTCTACAGATTCATGAGGTCTAATGAATCGATAAAATGTAAATACTACATATAACAAAAAAAATTTGACTACCCTAAATGCCTCCTCAAACTAGTAGTCTGGACATAATCAGATACCTAGTAGCCTCTATTAGGTAACCGATGGCCTTGATGGAGCTACACCCAATCTGAATGATCACATCACATACCTGGTTGGACTATATTAGGTATCTAATGGACTTTATGGAGTTTTGGAGCCACTTCCACATGATAAAATCTAGCTAGTAGAACTACATAGGCTAGATGATTTTTCACTAAAGCATACACATTGAAACATTACCTTTGAACCCACTTTCAATACAGAATCAGTCTGGATTGCTTCCCGCCATTGAACTTTAATAAAAACAAAAAATCACAAGAAACAACTTAAAATATGTTAAGAACAAAATAGAGTGTTTATAATCAACAAAATAACTAGACTTGGGGTAAAATAATCACCCTATTTTTTTTATCAAAAACACATGATAAAAAAATTAAGAAAAAGAATAGGGGAAAGTTAAAAATTGATTATTTTTCCAAATTTGCATCAAAAAATATCTCTAATTGTTGATAATTGTAAACAATATTATACCCCTTGATAAAAAAACTACTAGAAACTAACATTATTTTATCTTTTACCTTAGTCAAAAACTTCTCCCCCTTTGAGATTATCAAAAAGTAACATTCAATAATGATTGTTAGAGATATATGATAATATGATTGAAAATAATATCAAAATAACAATTACATAAGTTTTATCTCACCTTTAATAAAAGATATTTAAATTATATAATGGTATTTTTCAAACTATTATGATTTATAAGAAATAGATAAATTAATTAATCTCAAGAATCTATTGCATAATAATTAATCTCACTCTCAATAAAAAATGAATACATGAACAAACAATTATCTAAAAATAACTTTTCAAAAAAAGGATTATTGAACAATGTGTAAGTTTTTTCAAAGAATTAAGAAAAATATTTTCATTTAATTAAAAAAGGATCATGCTAATGAAATAAACAATTTAAAATTCTTTTTGAGAAGAGATATTTTAAGATAGATAAGATCATTAAAACAACTCCCACTAAATGGAAATGAATATTATATAGTATGATTGAAAGAAAAATAAAATGTAGATAAAATAATGAAGATTATATCTATTTAAAAAGAGAATATAAGATAAAAACTAATATTTTTTGGTAATTTGAAAAAAAATAGTGAATGGATCTCCCAAAATGATAGAACAATTGAGGTAAAGGCATTATAGCCAAAAACAAAGAGTGAAAATTTTAACATAAGAGAAAATGAAATGATAATTTTGGAAAATAACATACTCCCCTTTCTAAAAAATCATATACATTAGAGATGATATAATTTGAAATTATATTCATGATAGAATTAAAAATAATAAATAATCTATTTCCATGAATTCCAATATTGATGTCCAAATATTATCTGAAAATGAAAGATATAGGATCCCACTCACATAGAGCATAAAAATCAAGTTTAATGTGTAAAGAGTTTATAAATAACTTCAAGGGGTAAAACACTATATTTTAAGGAGAAGCTACCATTTGATAGATCAATGAGTTTTAGTTGAAAATACGTAAACAAAATCATTTGAAAGAGGTTTTTAGTACCCTTTAGGGTCCTATAATGTTATCACAATATGATTTGGGAATGGAAATAAATTTAGGTATACTAATGTTATCTAATAAGAATTTGGAAACCCAAACATTTATAGAATTGTTTATTTTAGAAATTTGAGAATAAAGATTAATGCTTATTTTTATACCATATCTATCATCTTAAAATTTTCATTTATAAATTAAATGACCATATTTATGACAAAAATTTACAAATTTATTTTGAGAAACACTTTTCAAAAAATTAGTGGTTTTATAATAAATTTAATTTTAATTAGAAAAAACAATGATTATTCATTTTAATGCATTCAGAACCAAGATTAATATTGAGAGTTTTTTTACCATGTTTTAGTGTTAAAAGATATCTTTTTATATCCTTGATTTCTATTTTGAAAACATTAACATAATGTTTCATTTTTTAATTTAAAAAATAAATCATACATTTATTTTAAAATAAGATCATTTTCATTTAGAACATGTTTTTCATTTTATATAAAATTATCATATTTCAAAATAATTTCATGAAAAAAATACATTTTTCATTTTCAAATATTGAAGAGAAAGAAGAAGAATAATAATGAGATGAAGAAGAGGAATGAGATCGATAGTGGGAAAAACATCTTCACCTACCAAGAGTTGACCCATGAGTGATTTAAGAGTTGAGTTTATAGTTTCATAAGTTAAAATTAATCTTAGATAACACTATATATTGATACCATTAGATGCTCTTTACCTTTATTCTTAACGTTTTTTCTCTTTTTTTAAATTTTTAAATCTCATTTATATGACCCTTTTTCTTTCACTCGTGGCACATCACTTATAAAACATTTATTTGATCTTTCTTCTTAGATCATAAAAAGGATTTATTATTTTTGTTTAACATGGGAAAATTGATCAATATTATCATCAAAGGATCAATCACACTTTTATTATTAGAGTCACTTTTAGAATAATCGTCATCCTTGATTTTTTAAAGGTTAGGTTCTTCTTAATTTTCATGGATTAAAATTATTATTTAATTATTTTGTGTTTCATTAGGATCTCATATGTAAAGAGGGGTCCAATGATATCTTCAACCACTTTATTATTAATGTATTTATATTCTTAGATCATAATAACTTTGGTATCCCATAAAATTGGAAAAACCCATAATATTTTCTTCACGAGTGTTTATGTAGAAAATACATCATCAAGCGATTTTCTTCCACTATAAATGTTAATGAAACGAGTAAATATTATAGTAATATATTCATTTTGAATCATATATATACTTTAAAAATCATGTTTAAGAATATCTACTCTAGTTACTTTCACATTATCAGTTCCATAATGTGTGAATTATAAGATTTTCTATATTTCAATAGCTATTTTTCAAGAAGATATTATATATAATTCATTTTGATCTAAATAAAAAAATGAATTCATATCATTTTTTCATTTAATTCAAATGTAGTGGGGTATTGAAGAGTCAATTTTTCATGAGATTCAATAGTATGGGTAAAACCATGAATAACCATTTTATAAATTGGATATCCAATGCTACTAAGAAAAAAATATATAAATTTTAAAATATGAATAATTTTAACCATCAAATAAATCACCATGAATATATGAAGTAGATTCCATTTGAAAATAAATCATTTAAAATTGGTTCATATTTGAAAATAAAAAAAAATTTAAAATTAGAAAATTTTGAAAAAAGTGGTTTTGAAAAAGATTCAATACCCCCTTTGATACTAAGTGTCCATATCAATGTAAAAAATATTAACAACAAGTGTTTTGGAAATAAAGTCAATGTTACCCTTTGCTTCCAAATATTTTTCAAATATTAATAAATGGAATGAGAGGTGTGAATTTCCTTTTAAAAAATTATGTAGAAAAAATATATAAATGTGATAAATAAAATTGTGATGTTAGAAATCAATATATATAATCAAATTATTGAATTACGTCAATTAAAAAATGAAAATTGTGTGAAAATAATGCTTAAAATAAACGTGAAAAGTAAAAAAATACAATGAATGCTTTGATAACATAGTTTAATAAGAGAAAAAAGTTACCCTTATGTCTCCTCCCATAAAAAGGATTTTTAGGTTATATAAAACCTTGATTTAAATGGTAATTAATATCCAAATAAGCCTTTTTATTTTTAATGGAAAAATCAAGAAACCAATAAACTTTGGATTTAACCGGAACCATGAACCAAACAAAGAATCTCTTTATTTTCATTAGGAAATTAAAAAAACCAATGATGATAATTTGTGTCAAAAGATATTGTTTTCCATTTGGAAATCCCATTACAACGTGCTATGTACTCTCACTAAAAAATATGAAATAGAGAGAAATTTCAAAAAGAGAGTGTGTCAACGTGTTTTGTAGTAAAGAAATAATGGATTAATATAACAAAAAGAAATAAAACAACGAATACAGACATAATGAATGAAATTAATATCGATGGTGCTTGATGATAATCAATGAATATCATGTTATAGTATGGTTCCTATAACTGTTCAAAATTCCCCCCATTAAATGTTCATGTTGTTCTTCATTTGAATTTATATTAGATGATGGAACTTTGAATCACTTTTGGACATTGAGAATCCATGGAAAATCTATAAGAAATTTACTTGATGCACTCTATATTTCTATGAAGTCCCAATCCTCTAAAATCATCCTTATATATCATCTATGGATGTTCTGGTGCCAATGAATCAAGACAAGGTAATTAAGACCCGAAACATACAAATTTTGGAATCCATAAATTACTCCTCGAACTAGCTATCCTGGCACAACCAAATACAAAGTAGCATATATCTGGTAACTAGTAGCCTACCTATAGCTACACATAATCCACAAAATCTCATCTGATATATAGTAGGACTCCACCATTTAGTCGGTAGACCTTCTAGTGTTCTCGAGGCACTTCCACATGCTACAAACTAGTCGGTAGCACTACACCAGATTACAAGTACAACACTATTGTCTTTACTTTGAAGCATGCCCATTGAACAATATTTAAAGAGAAATATATACTGGATGCCTTCCTTCCATTTAATTTCAATTGAAGAAAAATAATAACATGAGAAACAACATGAAATGAGTTAGAAACAAAATACAGTTTTTGTGATAATTATAGAAATTACACTTTATGATCCCATATAACCATCATCGTATAGTTTTATGATGTTAATAAGGTTTTTATTAAGATATAAAATAGAAATAAAATTCTAAATTAAAGTCTATAGAAGAAAAAAATATCTTTAATATATATAATATATTCTTGGGAATTGTATTTAAAAGTGAAATATCCCCCTTTAATTTTTATATGCTTCAGAAATTAGACTTTTCTACAGTCAAGTGTTGAGAATGACTAATGATCATATAACAAGTGTTTTGGATTTCATTACTCATCATATATTCATAAAATTAATTATATATAATATTTTGGTTCATGAGATTATTTGGGTATGGAATTTCTAGAAAAAAATATCCTTAGGAACCAACATCTTTCCACCACTTTGGGGTTGAATAGATTCCCATTCTATGGGAATATAAAACCTGTGAGTTATAAAGTATTGAACTTTTTTAAATAATAATTTTTTCTCTAATATCCACTTCTTTTACATTTATTATATAATGGTTCATTTCTCGGAACAATATACTTTTATTTGTAGTGTGGCATTTCGAACATAAAGCCTATTTTGGAAGATGTTCAATTTGGTTAATATAGTCTTAAGAGCGTGTTTAAGTTCTTCGTACTATAAATAAAATTATATAGAATATTATTTTGACTAAATTAATAGATTTTAGCATGTTAAAAAATTTATAATTTTTATTTTTTAAAAAGTATTTAGATTTAGCACCCGACTCAAATTTTCATTAATAAACATCAATGGAATGTTTAAAAAACATATTATATTCCTTAATAGAATCTAACTTAGTCAAATTAAGATGATCCTTCATCTTTTTTTTACTTATATATGAAATTCACATATCTAACCACTTATTAAAATGATGTAATATCATCCACACCTGTTGATGATGGTGACTAATATCATTATTGATGTCCAAGGAAAAATTAGCAACTAAAGATAATAGATAAAATGAGTCAGTGGTAACCATACCCATAAAGCCAAGGTTATTATGAGAAAAATTCATATAAAAATTCATTCAACAATCATCACCATATGGAACACTATTGATTTTGGAATATGGATCCTCATCAGATCTTCATGCTTCATTTGGTTCTCTGAATACTTTTCTATATTTTGACTTTCGACATTTACTTACATTACTTTTCATCTTCATCCAAGAAAAATCATGTATAATATGACCTATTTTTTAAACTCATAACAAATATTATTGAAATATTTATTCCCCTCATAATTATCTTCTCTATTATTTCTATAATCATAAAAAATTATTATTTCTGGTAATCTTATTCATATGTCCTCACAGATATGAAGTCTCTCTTTTACAAGATTCTGAATTGTTAACATCTGATTGAGGTTATAGATTATTCATTATAGTAATAGTGAAATTTTATGTGTGAGAACAAAAAATTAAGGAAATATATTTTTACGTTAATGAGAGTCTGTTATTTCTCATCTCAATATCAACATATTTTTTTAGATGATTCTTATACTTCATTAGATGCTAATAAGATCATTGATACTAAACATCATCAGGTTCTTATTATCATCTATCTTCATCTTCTTGGATTCTAATTACATAAAAATAATTTATATTACTTTTTTTAATGTTCTTTACTCTAAAATTTAACTTTTGAGTAAATATTGTAATCCATTAATAACCATCATTAAACATTATTGGATTTGTTCCATAGATTTACTAGGTAGAAAAGCAAAGGCCTGTTAATTAACTCATAACATCACCCAACACATTTCAAGAAATTTAAATTTTTCAAAGTGTGTTATTTCATGATTTTTCCAAAATCTATACATCATCTCCCATGACGGAATATGAATAAATATATGTCTTATCATCAGAAAAAGAAAAGTATTCAAAACATTCATATAATTTTGATATTTCATGTTTTCTTCCTGATTAAACTGAAAAATATATTTCTCTATATTTTTTTAGTTTTTGGTCATCATAAGAAAATGATACACACCAATGTTGATAACATTTTTTCATGTTTTAATGCTAATATTCATGATCTTTCCCATGAAACATTGGGGGAAGGCATGGATACATGTTCTCAATGGTTTTGATTGGATGTCCCTCTATATCAAAATAAAATATATTTTCTCTATAATATCGTTATTTCTAGGAAACATATAAATTATGATAAAAATACAAAAGATATAAAGATAATTTAAAAAATAAAGAATCTAAGGCAAAAACTTCCAGAGAAAGGCTCAGATGAAAAATGGTGCCCCAAATAGGTAAATTGATATAAAAACACAAGAGGGATGAATTTTTGTAAAAGCTAACATATAATTTTCACCCTTCTTAAATGTTTAGATAATCAAATGTTATGATTTTTTTTCAAATAAAAGCTTAAAGAATTAAATGAAATAAAAAAAATTGGAAGCTAAAAACATAAATATCATAAGAAAAAATATAGAAATTAATGAAAAATAATCCTATCAAATGATAAAAAAAATTGATAAAAATAATAAAACAATTGCAAATGAAACAATAATTTAAAATATTTCTTAGAGTAATGAATAATAATTTGAATACAACTCAAAAAAATTTATTACCAAAACACTTATAAAAATGAAATTTTTCACTTTTAAACAAAGTTTTTAGGTGGTTCAATATCTTGAACCATGGTATCCAAGTCCCTCAAAAACATATATGAATATAAACCTATTGAAAGGTATAAATATCTAAACCTATAACTTCGTTTGGATGATTTTCCCTCATCGGTTATTCGATATCACTAATTGGAATCAAGTCTAATACCCTATATTTAATCAATTATAAACCTATAAAAAAGTATATATTCCTCTTCCAATAAGTTCTTCGATCTCAATTATTTGAAAAAACTCATGTTATTAACCCTAAAACCTTCTATAACATGTGAGATTAGATAATGAAAAACTACAAGGGAAGATAAAATATTTTAAAAGTTACCTCACTAAAATAGTAGGTCTATGAAAAAACAATGTAAAAGAAAAATTATAATGAGAAGCACTCAAATCATAAAGATTATGAAGACTTCAATATGACTATAAGAAATATCAACATAGTTCCACGCCATATATTCCTTGAAGACCTGAATACAATTTATAACCTCCATTATAACAAAATCCATTAATCAATTGATAAGATAATTTAGTATGGTGGAAATAATATCAAAATCTACACTCCATTTTATGATGGGTGTAGATATATATTTTTATGAGGTCATTTGAAAACATTATAGTAATCAGCAAGCATAGAACTACAATACTTATTCAAATCTATTTGAATAATTCATCTTTCTATTGTAACATCCCAGGTAAATAAAGAATAAATAATTTTCATATTTATTAATATTTACGAATTAAATATTAATTATACTTTAATGGGGTTGTTATGTTCGATAGCGTACCCGATACGCAACAAAGAGTTTCATTGAAATCTTACGTTGCACACTAGTAATAAAACAATATTATTTTAAATGGTAGTTAACACATAGCCATTGTATTGGCAGGAATGGATATAAATAACTAAAATATGATTATATATGTTTTTAAATGTTTTTACATTTATCCAATAAAATATAAAGTCTTAAAATACGAAAAGAATTCAATTTTAGGCTTTTATACCCTAATTTTCACTAAAGGTTCACTTATCACCTTTTGATGGAGAACCGTCATTAAATATAGTTTTTGTCACTTTCATACATTCTATTGGACCAAATAAAACTCTTTTTTTGAATCGGGACATCCAAATTTACTTTGTGTAAATTTTTGGTATTTTTCCGATAAAGTTCATTTTTTTAATGAACAATGAAAAATGTTGTATTTTAATTCAAAACCTCTTTTTAATCTAATTTATTTATATGATTAGATTATAATTTTAATTGGTTTTAAAGTGAAATTAGAATATATTTTTATCATTAAATCCAATAGTGGTCATTGGAATTAATTTCACTTTGAAATCAGACTTAAACTAGTGTCAATCTTTTGGTACTTATTGTTTCATGAAAACACGCTATTTGCTCTAACAGCAGAATTAATTATTAAATTAATTAATGCAACTTATATGTTTTTAATTTTGTAAAATAGTCTTTATTTTTTAATTAGGAATATCAAATATAGCTTAGGGTGAATTTTTGGTATTTTTTTTGAAAAACTTCGATTTTTGATGAATAGTGAAACCACTAAGGGGTACTTATAAAAGCTGATGTTTCGTTTAAAGGAAATTTTACCACTTCTGTATTTTGAATTTCAAAAATCCAACATACATGGTTGTCATTAAGAAGTAAAATTTGGTTCAATAGGATTAAAATAATTTTTTTTTGTGAATAGTAACTTTGAAGTTTTTAATCCTGATTAAAGATAATTAGTGTAGTTTAAGGTAAAAATAATGTTTTAATAATATGAAATGAACTTGAAACATGTCCTACCCTTATTGGATGTGTCATTTCCGACCAAGAAAATCCATGGGTCAACTTGGGGACCCCATGGAGCCACTTTAGTTGGAAAATGACATTAATATCTTTTTATTTAATGTTAAAATAAAAATGTCACAAACATGAGTTTTTTTACTAAAACAATTTTTACATGGGGTTATACATGTCAGATTTTTGACTATAAATATTCATTGGAAAACTAAAAATCTTTCCTACATCATGATATTTTTTTATAATTTTTAGACATTAAATAAATTAAATTATTTATGACACCATGATGATGCAGTGATTACCTCATTATTTAACGATTTAAATAAAATGGAAAGATAATGTAAAATCTAAGACCTACACATGTCCAAAACCTATTGGATGGGTAGATTTCGAACCCTTATCACCTTATCCTAGAAACACATAAATGTGGGGACATTAAAATCCGAAACTCATTCTATAATAAAGTAACATTTCCTTACATTCCAAGAGGGCCCCTCCTCTCCTCTTATAAAAGGCCCCCACCTCTACCACCTTACCCACACTTCCAAAGGCTTTGGCTCAGCCAACCCCTTTGGGCAGAATTCTTCCCAAGGAAGCCTTTGAGCTCAAATCTAAGAGAGTTACCCGATTTTAAGGTAATGTCTTCACTTGTGTTCTTTTATTTTATTTTGCTTCTCCAACCCCCTAAACTCTTCTTATTCATTTCCTTTGTAACAAATAAAGTATATTAAATATACTAGGATGTTTTATAAGAAGAATTTGAGCTAAACTTACACACATATATATCTAATGGTTAATGAACATACTGTTTCTGTGGTTGGCGAATTTCTGCCTCACGAAACGATGATTGTTCAATCCTCTTTTAAACACCTTTAATGGTGGCCATTAATATGTAAATCTATTTATATATGATATATATTATGTTTATGTTTTCCTTATGCTTCTGTATTTTTCATTTGTGGTTTACCTTTATGGTTTCCATTGTGGTTAAACACGATAATTGCATTTTAGGAAGTCCGGACTACCGCCCCCTCAAAGTGATTTGATTCGTTAATGCCATATGTGGGACATATAAAGGATGGATTTAAAGTTATTATATATGATGTTATACTGGAATTATGATATAAATTTATATCATTATTATTTATTTCCATTAATGTATGATATAGAAATGAAAGTAGCGTTCATGCATACGTACGGCTTACCGTCTCCATGAACGTTGCATTTCATTTCTTATCCCCAAATGTAATGTACTATTATAAGTACATATATATGATGAATATATATGATGTATGTTACATCTAAATTATTAATATAAATCTGGAATTAAAATATACATACCCCTCATTTATTATTAATTCCATTAATATTACATAGAAATGAAAGTAGCGTTCATGCGTACGTATGGATTACCGTCTCCGTGAACGATGCATTTAATTTCTTACCTCTAAATGATTATGTGATATTATAAATACTTGTATATTCTAGATATATATGATATCCAAATCAAGAATGTCATTCTGGATATAAAGAACCTTTGACCACACGAACAACATGTAATTGTAAGAAGTCCACTTTCGACTTAAGAACCAAATATTGACAAAACAAACATTATTAACTTAATGATTACATAATGTTTATAACATGGAAATAAGTGATATAAAAGGAATAATAATCTTGAAAAAGGTTCTAAAGTAGTAGAAATTAACTCAAGTTTACTATTCAGGACGTTAAAGAATGATCGAGTCAAGTCGGACCCGAGGTAAGGGACTTCATTTCAATATCCTTTCATTGAGGAATATTTCGTTTTATACACAACTATCTTTTATACGGTGTATAAAACCTTTTGACTTTTGCTTTTATACAAAAGGAATCTTTTTCTACGAAGCGTTTTACTAAACGACAAAAAGGAATTTTTCTTTTAACGTACGCGGTGACAACGACCTTTTCTGCCGCCACGGGTATTATTTGGTCTTTGGATCCCTCAACAAGTCGTGGTGTTTTTAAAAGGAAATAAATAAAATATAATATTTTATGTATTTTGGAATTGAAAATGTTTTTTATAATGGTTTTTTTATGTCAATATATTTGAGTGATATGTTGTGATCAATTTGTGGAAATTTTTTCTTTCCATTATATCTGTTTTATGTCTGATGATTTTATAATGGTACTTGGACATTTGACGGGTGGTTACGAGATAAAACATATGACGGGTGGTGCCGTGAATACCAGGATGGGTGGTTACGTTATATCCTCTAATGCATTGGGTATGGAAGTCGGCTGTATGGCTATTCCATTAAGTATGTATCGAAGATGGCCATATGGCTATTCCATTAAGTGATATGTGTGGAAGTTGACCGTATGGTTATTCCACTTAAGTATGTTTATATCCCAAGTTACCTTTATATGTTATTTGTTCTTTATATGGGTTTTATGGTAATCCTTTGGTTACAAAAGGGTAAGTAATGATATTTTATTCAGTGAAGAGTTTTTACTACTTCATGAAGGTGAAGGTATTACTTTGATAAAGTATACATGGTTTACTTGATGTTTGAAAAACTAACAGTTTTCATTCTTTGTGTATCCCTTACTGAGATTTTTATGCTCATCCCAAGTTTTTTTGAAATTTGTTTCACAGGTCAAGGGAAAGGTACATGATATGATGATATTGTCAAGGAATTGTCAAGAAAGAATCCATGTTTTATTTTAAATATGTTTCTATTTATGGGATGAATGAATACTATCTTTATGTAACCACTTTGTTTAAATGTGGAGTGTAGTGAAAGTTTTATGATATAATTCTCTAAAACTCTAAACCTGAAAAGATCCTCAATTTGAATTATTCATTTAATTCAATATTAAGTAAGGTGTATGGTCGGGGCCTTATAGTTGGTATCAAAGGTCGGTTTAGACAACTTTAGGAGTTAGAAAAGTGTTAAATTATAAGTTAATTTATGGTATGATTGAAATAATATAGAATTTAAAGATTACCATGTTGCTTCGCCTAAGATATTTATGTTTTCAGAATGGTTTTCCACAGAGAAAACAAAGAAGCTATGTTGGGACGACATCAGTAGGAAGACAACCTTCCAAATCAGCAACCTGAGATTGTCAGAATCAGAACCGAACAATTTTTTGCAGTGATGGCACAGTTGACCCAGGCTATAAATGGTGGTGGTATCCTTGCACGAGATCAGCCAGATCAACCGCAGATGAACTTGTCAGTGTTGGAACATTTCATGAGGCAACATCCCCCATAATTCAGAGGATCATCTGACCCTGTGCAAGCTGAAGGGTGTATTAAAGCACTGAAGAATATTTTTGATGTCATGGGGTGTTCATAACATCAAAAGGTTAGTCTTGTTGTTTACCGTTTTGAAGGTGAAGCTGGTCAGTGGTGGTCGATGGTGAAAAATATCAGGGATAGTGATGAGATTGAGGATATTCACTGGGAAAAATTCGAAGGTATGTTTCTTTAGAAATATTTTCCAAAGGTGGTTCGTCTTAGGATGGAAAAACAGGTCCTAGAATTGAGGCAGGAGGATGACTCAGTGGCTGCTTATGAAGCAAAGTTCACTTGATTGGCAAGGTATGCTCCAAAATTCATACGAGATCTTGATAGTAAAATAAACCATTTTTACTCAGGGTTAAAGCCAAAGTATCGAAGGGCTTTAGCTTCTCGTGAGTTCAAAAGTTATGAAAAACTTGTTCGATGTGCGGAGAAGGTGGAAATGCAGTTTGTCGATGATCAGGTGTTCTTTGACAAATAACAGAATCAGAGGTCCAGTTGGCAGGCAAAGGGGAAGAATTCATCAAAGAATCAAGGAGGTAAGAAAACCAAATATCCATCCTGTGAGAAGTGTGGTAAAATGCATCCTAGAGAATGTTTATCCAAGTCTGGTAAGTGATTTCTGTGTGGGATGTATGGTCATATTGCTCGTAACTGTAAGGAGGATGATCAAACAGGCAATGAAAATCCAGCGGTAAGATGTTTTAAGTGTAATGAAATATGTCATTATGAAAATTAGTGTCTAGTGAAGAACTCAACTGGGGGAAAGCAGCCAGACTACAAGCAGAAAGGGGTGGTGAAGTCCTTTGCAACAACCTCAGTAGATGTTGGGCCATCGAATGAAGTGGTATCAGGTACACTGTTTGTTTGTTCAGATTATTCCAATGTGTTGTTTGATTCAGGGTCTACACAGTCTTTCATTTCTGAAAAGTTTTCCAGTAAATTGGAAATTCCATCTCAAGATATGAATCCGGAACTTATGGTAAAAACACCCGGAGGGAACATGGAGACAAAAAGGAATCATAAGAACCTTCCTATCCTTGTGTGTGGAAAGAATCTACCAGAAAACCTTATTGTTTTTCCTCTAGTAGAGTTTGATGTTATTTTGGGCATGGATTGACTTTCTGTTTATCATTCTAAGATTGACTGCAAAGCTAGAATGGTTTCTTTTCATAAATATTTTTAGTTTGTGTACAAGAATAAACCCTTGATTTTGATAACATTTTAGGAAGTTGAGAAACTAGTAAAAGATGGAAATTAATGTTACCTTGCACATATTGTTGAAAATAAAGGAACTATTCAGATTAATGATGTGCCCGTGGTAAATGAGTATCTTGATGTTTTTATTGATTAGTTGTCTGGTATTATTCATGATCGAGAAGTTGAATTTACTGTTCACTTAGTTCCTGATTCTATGCCAATTTCAAAACCCCCTTATCGAATGGCTCAAGTTGACCTTTTAGAGTTAAAGAAGCAATTGCAGGAGTTATTAGATAAAGGTTTCATTCAACCTAGAACATCACCATGGGGTGCTCTTGTCTTGTATGTTAGAAAGAAAGATGGCTCAATGAGACTTTTCATTGACTATAGAGCCTTGAATAATATTACTGTTAAGAACAAGTATCCTTTTCCTCATATCGATAATTTGTTTGATCAGCTCCAGGGAGCTCAGTATTATTCGAAGATTGACTTGAGGTCGGGGTACCATCAGTTGAAAGTAAAATAAGCAGATGTTCCGAAGACTGCATTCCGTACTAGATATGGCAATTATGAATTTGTAGTTATGCCTTTTGGGTTACCCAATGCACCTACTGTATTCATGGACCTTATGAATAGAATTTTCCATGAGTTCTTGGATAAGTTTGTGGTTGTTTTCATTGATGATATTTTGGTGTTTTCTAAAAGTAAAGATGAGCATGAAAGTCATTTAAGGGTTATCTTGAAAACCTTAAAAGAAAATAAACTATATGGAAAATTCAGAAAGTGTGAGTTTTAGTTACAACAAATTTCTTTCCTGGGTCACATTGTTTCAAAAGATGGCATAACTATTGATCCTGCTAAAACAAAAGTTGTTGAAGAATGGCCAAGACCCACAAATGTAACTGAGATCCGTAGTTTTCTTGGTTTGGAAGGTTACTACCGAAGGTTTGTTGAAGATTTTTCACGGTTATCTAGTCCAATTACTAAGCAAACTCGGAAGGGTGTTAAGTTTATCTGGACAAAATAATGTGATGATTGTTTTCAGGAGTTGAAAAGAAGATTGGTTAATGCTCCAGTTTTGGAACTTCCTTCCAGGAATGGTGAGTTTGTTATATACAGTGATGCTTCATTGAAAGGACTTGTTTTTGTCTTAATGCAGAATAATCAGGTAATTGCTTATGCTTCATGATAGTTGAAAACTCATGAGGTAAATTACCCTACACATGATTTGGAATTAGCTGTTGTTGTTTTTTCATTAAAAATATGGAGGCATCATTTATATGGAGTAAAGTGTGAAATATATACCGATCACAAAAGTTTAAAGTATATATTCACTCAGAAATAATTGAACATAAGACAGAAGAGATGGCTAGAATTAATCAAGGATTATGATTGTACAATTCATTACCGGCCGGGAAAAGAAAATAAAGTGGCTGATGCTTTGAGTCAAAAAAGTAATTATTCATTAACAATGTTGCGTTTGGAACATGATCCTTTGGTTAAGGATTTGATGAACTTTGGCATAGAAGTTGTTGGTGCAGGATGTTCTTCTATTTTGTTTTAGGTATTAGTGAAATCTTCTCTATCATACAGAATTAAGCAAGCACAGAAGCAAGACGGTGAGTTGCAAATAAAGGTAGAGCTGGTACATAAGGGTAATTTGCCTGAATTCAACATTGATAGTGATTGTGTTTTTGAGATTTGGGAAGAGATTGTGTGTGACTCGTGATTCACAGTTGAAGAGAGAGTTGTTATGTGAAGCTCATAGTTCTTTATTTTCAGTTCATCCTGGAAGTACTAAGATGTACAAAGATCTGCGGGAGTATTACTGGTGGGATGGAATGAAAAGAGATATTGCTAATTTTACTGTGAAGTGTTTGACTTGTCAACAGGTTAAAGCAGAGTGGCAGTTACCGAAAGGGATGCTTCAGTCTTTACCAGTGCCAGAGTGTAAATGGGAGAATATATCCATGAACATTGTTGTGGGATTACCGAAGACATCTCAAGGTAATAATTCAAATCTGGGTTATTGTTGATCGCTTGACTAAATCTGCTCATTTTCTTCCTATTCGAGATACTTTCTCTCGAGATCAACTTTCTCAATTGTACCTTAAAGAGAAAGTCAGGTTGCATGGAGTTCCTCTATCCATTGTATCCAATCGTGATCCCAGGTTTACATCTAACTTTTTGAAAGGCCTTCAGAAGTCGTTGGGTAGTGAATTAAATTTTAGTACAGCTCTTCATCTGCAATCCGATGGGCAGTCAGAACGAACAATTCAGACCTTAGAGGATATACTACGGGCCTGTTCGATGGATTATCAGGGAAGTTGGGACCAACATCTTTCTTTGGTTGAGTTTTCATATAATAACACTTTTCATTCTAGTATAAAGATGGCACCGTTTGAGGCATTATATGGGAAGCAGTGTCGAACTCCATCTTTTTGGGATGAAGTGGGTGAAAGGAAGCTGATGGGACCAGAATATATAGAAGAGTTGTTAGAAAAAGTTCAATCGATTCAGAAACACATGAGAACAGCTCAGAGCAGGCAGAAGAGTTATGCGGACAACCGGAGGAAAGATCAATCTTTCGAGGTAGGTGATCATGTTTTTCTCAAGGTTTCTCCATGGAAAAGTGTGATGCGATTTGGTAAGAAAGGAAAGCTGAGTCCAAGGTTCATTGGACCATATGAAATTCTGGAGAAAGTTGGATCAGTTGCTTACTGTGTGGCTTTACCTCCGAGTTTATCTCTGGTACACAATGTTTTTCATGTTTCGATGTTGAGAAAGTATATTCCAGATCCATCTCATGTTTTGAGCCCAGAGGTAGTTTAGTTGGAAGAGAATCTCTCTTATGAAGAACAACCAGTCCAGATTTTTGACTGAAGAGAGCAAGTATTGTGAAATAAGGTAATCCACCAGGTAGAGGTTTTGTGGAAAAACCATATAGTTGAAGAGGCAACGTGGGAATCTGAAAATTCTATGAGAGATAAATACCCCCACTTATTTTGATAAATGAATAAAATTGTGAGGATGCAATTCCCAAAAGGGGGAAAGGATGTAACATCCCAGGTAAATAAAGAATAAAGAATTTTCATATTTATTAATATTTACGAATTAAATATTAATTTTACTTTAAAGGGGTTGCTATGTTCGATATCATACCCGATACGCAACAAAGAGTTTCATTGAAATCTTACATTGCACACTAGTAATAAAATAATATTATTTTAAATGGTAGTTAACACATAGCCGTTTTATATGCAGGAATGGATAGAAATAACTAAAATATGATTATATATGTTTTTAAATGTTTTTACATTTATCCTATAAAAGATAAAGGCTTAAACTATGAAAAGAATTCAATTTTAGGATTTTATACCCTAATTTTCACTAAAGGTTCACTTATTGCCATTTGATGGAGAACCGTCATTAAATATAGTTTTGGTCACTTTTATACATTCTATTGGACCAAATAAAACTCTTTTTATAATCGGGGCATCAAAATTTACTTTGTGTAAATTTTTGGTATTTTTCCGATAAAGTTCATTTTTTTTAATGAACAGTGAAAAATGTTGTATTTTTATTCAAAACCTATTTTTAGTCTAATTTATTTATATGATTATATTATCATTTGAATTGGTTTTAAAGTGGAATTAGAATATATTTTTACCATTAAATCCAATAGTGTTCATTGGAATTAATTTCACTTTGAAATCGGACTTAATCTAATGTTAATCTTTTGATACATATTGTTTCATGAAAACACGTTATTTGCTCTGACAACGGGAATTAATTATTAAATTAATTAATTCAACTTATATGATATTAATTTTGTAAAACAGACTTCATTTTTGAATTAAGAATAACAAATATAGCTTAGGGTGAATTTTTGGTATTTTTCTGAAAAACATCAATTTTTTATGAATAGTGAAACCACTAAGTGGTACTTATAAAAACTGATTTTTCATTTAAATGAAATTTTACCACTTCTGTGTTTTGAATTTCAAAAATCCGACATACATGGTTTTCATTAAGAAGTAAAATGTGGTTCAATGGGATTAAAATAATTGTTTGGTGAATAGTAACTTATAACTTTTTAATCATGATTAAGGGTAATTAGTGTACTTTATGGTAAAAATAATGTTTTAATAATATGAAATGAACTTGAAACATGTGCTACCCTTATTGGATGTGTCATGGCTGACCAATAAAATCCATGTGTCAACTTGGGGACCCCATGGAGCCACTTTAGTTGGAAAATGACATTAATATCTTTTTATTTAATGTTAAAATAAAAATGTCACAAACATGAGTTGTTTTACTAAAACAATTTTTACATGGGGTTATAAAAGTCATATTTTTTACTATAAATATTCATTGGAAAGATAAAAATATTTCCTAAATCATGATATTTATTTATAATTTTTAAACATTAAATAAATTAAATTATTTATGACACCATGATGATGCAGTGATTACATCATTGTTTAACGATTTAAATAAAATGGAATGATAATGTAAAATCTAAGACCTACACAAGTCCAAAACCTATTGGATGGGTGTATTTAGAACCCTTATCACCTTATCCTCGAAACAAATCAATGTGGGTCCATTAAAATCCTAAACTTGTTTTATAATAAAGTAACATTTCCTTACATTCCAAGAGTGCCCCTCCTCTCCTCTTATAAAAGGCCCCCACCTCTACCACCTTACCCGCACTTAAAAAGCCTTTGGCTCGTCCAAACCCTTCCCATTTTGTCTCTCCACATCACTCTATTACTCCTTGAAGCCTCACTTGGGGCATAAGGCTTCCCAAGGAAGCCTTTGAGCTCCAATCTAAGAGATTTACCCGACTTTAAGGTAATGTCTTCACTTGTGTTCTTTTGTTTTATTTCGCTTCTCCAACCCCCTAAACTCTTTTTATTAATTTATTTTGTAACAAATCCAGTATATTCAATATACTAGTATGTTTTTATAAGAATAATTTGAGATACACTTACACACATCTACATATAATGGTTAAAGAACATACTGTTTCTGTGGTTGGCAAATATCTGCCTCACGAAACGATGATTTTTCAATATTCTTTTAAACACCTTTAATGGTGGCCATTAAGATGTCACTATATTTATATATGATATATATTATGTTTATGTTTTCCTTATTCTTCTGTATTTTTCATTTGTGGTATACATTTATGGTTTCCATTGTGGGTAAACACGATAATTTCATTTTAGGAAGTGTGGACTACCGCCTCCTCAAAGTGATTTGATTCGTTAATGCCATATGTGGGACATATAAAGGATGGATTTAAAGTTATTATATATGATGTTATACTTGAATTATAATATACCTCTATATAATTATTATTTCTTTCCATTAAAGTATGAGATAGAAATGAAAGTAGAGTTCATGCGTACGTACGGCTTACCGTCTCCATGAACGGTGCATTTCATTTCTTATCCCCAAATGTAATGTACTATTATAAGTACATATATATAATGGATATATATGATGTATGTTACATCTAAATGATTAATATAATTTTGTAATTAAAATATACATACCTCTAATTTAGTTTTAATTCCATTAATATGACATAGAAATGAAAGTAGCGTTCATGCGTACATACGGCTTACCGTCTCCATGAACGGTGCATTTCATTTATTACCTCTAAATAATTATGTGATATGATAAATAAATTTATATGCTAGATATATATGATATATATGATATCAAAATCAGGAATGTCATTCTGGATATAAAGAACTTTTGACCAAATGAACAACATGTAATTGTAAGAATTCCACTTTCGACTTAAGAACCAAATATCGACAAAACATACATTATTAACTTAATGATTACATAATGTTTATAACATGGATATAAGTGATATTAAAGGAATAATAATCTTGAAAATTTTCATTAAGCAGGTAGAAATTAACTCAAGTTTATTATTCAGGACGTTAAAGAACGATCGAGTCATGTCGAACCTGAGGTAAGGGACTTCATCTCAATCTCCTTTCATTGAGGCATATTTCGTTTTATACACAACTATCTTTTATATGGTGTATAAACCCCTGTGACTTTTACTTTTATACAAAAGGAATCTTTTTCGACGAAGCATTTTACTAAACAAAAAAAAAGGAATGTTTCTTTTAACCTACGCGGTGACAACGACCTTTTTCGCCACCTTGAGTATTATTTGGTCTTTGGTTCCCTCAAAAATCCGTGATGTTTTTAAAATGAAATAAATACCATATACTCTTTTATGTATTTTGGAATTGAAAATGTTATTTATAATGGATTTGTTATGTCAATATATTTGAGTGATATATTGTGATCAATGTGTGGAAATTTTTTCTTTCCATTATATCTGTTTTATGTCTTATGATTTTATAATGGTACTTAGACATTTGACGGGTGGTTACGAGATAAAACATATGACGGGTGGTGTCGTGAATACCAGGATGGGTGGTTACGTTATAACCTCCAATGCATTGGGTATGGAATTCAGCCGTATGGCTATTCCATTATGTATGTATGGAAGTTGGCCGTATGGATATTCCATTAAGTGATATGTGTGGAAGTCGATCGTATGGTTATTCCACTTAAGTATGTTTATTTCCCAAGTTAGCTTTATATGTTATGTGTTCTTTATATGGGTTTTAGGGTAATACTTTGGTTACAGAAGGGTAAGTAATGATATTTTATTCAGTGAAGAGTTTTTACTACTTCTTGAAGGTGAAGGTATTACTTTGATAAAGTATACATGGTTTACTTGATGTTTTAAAAACTAATAGTTTTCATTCTTTGTGTATCCCTTACTGAGCTTTTTATGCTCATCCCAAGTTTTTTTGAAATGTTTTCCACTGGTCAAGGTAAAGGTACATGATATGATGATAGTGTCAAGGAAGTTTCAAGAAAGAATCCATGTTTTATTTTTAATATGTTCCTATTGATGGGAATAATGAATACTGTCTTTACGTAACCACTTTGTTTAAATGTGGAATGTAGTGCAAGTTTTATGATCTTATTCTCTAAAACTATAAACCTGAAAAAATCCTCAATGTGAATTATTCATTTAATTCAATATTAAGTAAGTTTTAAGGTTGTAGCCTTATATCTATCCTCCCTAACATTCCCTTTACTCGAAATTGATGTTTCAGGGTCCGCATTAGTAACATGTTTCTCATTCCATGGCATGATCTCACCATATCACGATTCCATAGTAAATTTACATAATTTAATCCAAAACCCCAAAATTTTGCTGTGGTACAACATACCGTAATGTGAATGATTATGGAGTCTTGATTTTTTCCTCTTGATACATCCTATATGAACTACACACAAAACTCCCCAGAAGTGGGACATTTTCCACCTTGCTTTTGTGGAAATTAACAAGAACCCTTAGCTAGAGAGGCACGAAGAGAAAAATAAATGCATGGGGATGTCTGAGGGGTATTTAAGAATGTAATTTTACCTTATAAAACTAAATAATCAAACCCAAATAACCTAATTCTATAATGGTATCAAATGAAATGAAGGGTAGGGGAGTTCCCTGACAGCTTACACATAATGGAAGAGGAGAGGGGTCTCATGAATTAAAATCAAATGGAGGGAAATGAAAAATTCTATTTTTATTGAAGATGGATGGTCTCATGATTTTCCAAACTGCATACTAACTCTATAGAAGAAATTTTCCATGAAAAATAAACTCAATTGGTTTGGACACACTATTTCCAAACCATCAACCATCTACACAGCCTTTACTATCCAATGAATAAAATCCCACATAGTTGGTCCATAGAGTTTACTAAAGCATGAACCATCCATTAAAAATTCCACTACAATTGAAATTGAAGGTCTCATGTGGTTTTTCTACAACCATTTGGTTACCATTCACTATTCCCTAGGGAACTTTCAACCTATATGGTTAGGCCATTCATTATCTCCTAACCACACACTAATCGTGTATATGAAAAAGTATATCCAAAATCCTCCAAATTTAAACCTAGAGATTCTGAGACTTCTATGATCACCCTAATCACCTTTCAAGACTGATACCATATCCAAAATAATCTAATTATGATACTCCAAATCTTATAATTCAAACATAAAAATAAATTCTAAAAATTACCCATGCTCTAGAAATTCAAAAAAATCAAATTTCTTAAGAAATTCGTAAATCATAATAGAGAAGGGTTATACAATATCATCCCTCTGAATGTAAACCCATAAATATTTTTACTCTTTTAAGTATCAAAATAAACTCTAAATTCAGAATCTGTATTCCCTTATAGTGGTATTGAAAACCCAAATCATAAGGTTATATCTTCAATTCTTTTGAGATATCAAATGATCCTTTTGATGGATTCCTAGTTTCCCATCCCAATATTTTCCTTATACTGAATGATGAATCCCAATGAATAGAAAATGTATGTGATATATCATACCAAAATATACATTAAATATTTGACTACCAAATTAAATGGATTATTAACCTTGTACCACACCTCATATTTTAATCTCAACGATTTCCCCTTTGATAACATGAAGTGTTTGGCTGGAGGATTTGAAACAAGTCATTCTGAACAACTTTATAACCTTTTGGATGTAATATCTATTACATGACACTAAACACCAAGATTTCTTGTATCTTTCAAACCTCATCCCAATTATTTTATTTGTTTTTTCAATATTGATCGTTTTAAATCATCTATACAACTCACATTTCAGTCCCTAACTACTTTGAATGTCTAGACCTACCAATATCATGTCACCAATTTAAAGGAATAACATGATAAATCACTCATCCTCAGACAAAATCTTCTAGTAATAGTGGTCTAATGTTCTTTGTTGAAAACCATTCTCAACAAAAAATGAATCCTATTTATGGTTCCCTTGTATTAATGTTTATTTTAAGACATAAATACTATATTTTATCTTTAATTCCAATTATTTTTTGATCAAACACGAAACAATATGGTTTCTTCATTTAAATATAATCCTCCAAATCAAGATAATTAAAATTGGTTTTTACATTATTTTGTTCCAAGTAAAAATCATCAATAGAAACCATACATAGATTTGTCAAGATGGTAGTGTTTTTTAACTACCATTGAGAAACTTTCTAAGAAATACATTCCCAACATCTATTTGAAAAGTTTCACGACATTCCTACATATGTACCTTTAACTTATATCAACTTCTTTTAACTTGAACACCAACTCCTTCTACAGTTATTTATTACCATGTTGTAAAGTGTTTAGCTCCCATGTTTCATTGGAATGCAATGAATATAATTCCTCTATCATAACTAACATTCAATTTTTTGGAATAATTGAGTATAGATTCCTATTTAATGTTTTTATGTTCTCTTAAATCTTTTAAATGTAATTATATTAATTCATGACTAAATCTATGTATCATTTTTATAACTTTGGATGATTTTCATAACCCATCCATTGATTTTTTATTGGGGAATGCTGCATCTTATATTGTTTTTTATTTTGGATTCATTCCTTTTGGAACTCCACCTCATGCCTCTAAATCCATTGATAATTCGGGTAAATCCTCTATTGTTCTATTTTTGGAACAACCTATACTGATATTTTAACCCTCTAGACGATGGATACCTCCTAAGATTCTATAAATATTTGCTTGATCATGGCTTATTAATTCTATTCAATCAACTTATTCCTATACTAATTTATAGTCCTTAAAAGTCTCTATCATTAAAGAGAATATTTTTAACTCTTATTATCATCTTCATATCATCATCCTAGATCTAGAAGATAATGTTTTCATCCCCATATCTCAAAAAGAAATACACAAGGTATTTAACCCCGATATTGTCTCTCTCGTTAGAATAAACATGAACATATTCAAGAATTATGAATAATTTTTAGTGATTAATTTTAGTTGGTTTACCACACCACAACTGATTATGAATATCCTTCCCAACTAGTACGGATTGACTTTGGATAACTATGTATGATGTTAAATTCAAATATTCCACCCAAATTTCATTAGAAATTTCAAATTAAAATCTAAATATTTTTGTATTCTTAGTTAATGTTTGTTTCACACTTTCAACCATGCCATTTTCTAATGTATTCCTAGGGAATTATTATATAATATATTTCTCTTCTTTTATATGTAGTTCTTAAATCCCCTTTTAGTATATTCACTATCATTATTTGACCTCAAACATTTTATCTTCCATCTGCCTTTGGTTTCCACTATAGATTTCCATTTATTGAATATACTAAATACTTCCCACATGTATTTTTTAAGTATACCTAGAACATCGTTGTTTCATAATAAATAATTGTACAAAAATAATGGGATCCTCCATAATATTGAACTTGGTATAGTCCACAGACATCTAAATAAAAAATTTCTAGTTTCTAACTCCAAGGTTTCCTTGCATTAAAATAAATACAAACACTCTTAATCTTTCTATATATAAAAATTTAAAAAATGTATAAGTCAATCTAATCAAAATTCAATACACACATTCCTACTAAAACAATCATATTATTTTCACTAAGATTACCAAGTTGATAATGATACAAATCCAAACATTCAGATGTTGTCATTCAGACTATCATCAAACCATCTCACCTTCCATTCAAATATAAAGTCTCATACTTTACTAGTTTTTACACCACCATGAATCCTCATGTAAATTTTTATACCCTATTAGGAAAACATGTTTCATAACCTTATTCATCTAGTTTTCTAATGGATGTAATACTTTTCTATAATCATGGTATGTTTCGAACATCCTTCAACTTTAGAATACTTTTACTTGGTATACAGATATTAAATTTTTCTTTTCTAAAAACTTCAAGAGCCTTTTACACAACCAAGAGAACCTTATAGAAACATGCGGGTACATAGTTTACCATTTACCCTATCTTTACCTTTGAATGAAATGATGTACTAGAATAAACAACCTATGATCCCACAAAAACATTGACATGAAATAGAAAGTATCTACTCCCTTTCAGGGAATTAATATAACCATAACATTCAAAAAATTTGGTTTTATATTTCCCATTATAATAATTACAATTCTTATGGAGATTCACTTTTTTATAATGCCAAAAAATTTGACTGGGTCTTGTATATGTACCTCTACTCCTATATTTGGACTTATCTTCCACTTTCTTCTGACATGTCTTATAATTGGGTGACCATCCTATATGTCTTAAAATCAATTCACTTTTGGTAGGTTCTTAAACCTACCTACATCTAAGATACTCATTCAAAGTTAAGTTCTTAATATCCTCGAATAATAAATTTAATTTTTTGCATGAAGGTTTTTAGCAGTCCATATCACCTCTCAATTAACTGTTAGTAATGGTAGTGAAATAAAATCCCATACATATTATATGAAATTTACATTCATTGTATAAATCTCACCCCATATCATGTTAAAATCATTACAATTTTCCACTAGTGTTCTCTATTCTGACAACCACATGTTGAAGAACCTCTGTATCATGAAAAAATTATTCAAATAAGTAGGTTTTGTATACATGTCTCTTTGTTCATTAATCAAATCATCTATAGTTTCATTTTCCCAAATTTTGAAGGAAATATTCTATACCAAGTACATTTTGATTATTTTGAGTTAATTCCAATACAATCACCCATATCCTTGTTTATCCATCTTCTCCTGTTCAATTATAAATCATAGAACTTATAGGTCTTTTTGGATGAGATAATAATTTATCTAAATCATCCAAAAATCAAATCCAGTTTCATTAAACTTATAAATCCAAAAATTATGATAATCTAATGATGTTTATTCCACTAACAATAAACTATAACTAAAAATAAAATTAATAGAAGGAAAAATGGGATTAATATACTTTAGTATGATGCAAGTTTACCTAGGTCTTGAACCAATATCTTATACCACTTATTAGGGAGTGAGGGATTCAGTCTTGAGATCTTCAAAAGTTATTTCAAAGGAACCAAGATACTTGATCCATAAGATCATAAACCTTTAGATGTCATGCATAGTAGAACATAAATATCATTAAATAATTTATAGTGTACCATAAAATAGAAACATGAAAGCATACAAAATCCATGCACTATGTTTTTCATAATTTCACACTCAAATAAAAACATACAGAAAAGTAAAATATGGTAATATTATTGAATATTTTTTATTTTACATTTTTTAAATGTTATGTTCTATATCCATGGGATAAAACCACTATATCTTATTAATTTTATGTAAGATAAATGATTTAATAATCACTTGTAGATTTATTTCAACTTATATCACTAAAACTTGTGTCTTATTCTTCTATATGTGCAAATGGATACACCTCACTTTTATAAATGATTCAAACTGGTTATAATATAGTAAAGATTATCAAATTTGGAAGGGGTCCTTCCACTAAACATTGATCATTTTCAATATCTATAAGTATTCACCATATCAACCACTAAGATTCAGTATAAGAATATGACACTCCTTCTGTCCAACTGATCGGGTCACACAATCCCTCCTTCCAGTGAGACACCTTATGGAAAATCAATCGACCTTCGCATCCATCATCAAAAGTAATAAAATAATGATTGAATTATCACTAAAATAAGTTCTAATAATGCTGTCTAAAACCTCGAGGCCAAATAATCTTCTTTATCCTCTCCTTCTAGTGGATTATATTTGAATAGGTAAAACAAACTAAAAAAATCATAATAGATACACCATGGAGGTAATAGCCTTTTAGTTGTTACCTGGTGATCTTAATCAATCATTGTGATTAGATAATAAGTTTTAGTCAACATAAGTGAAAGGTTAATATTCTTTATTTATATTATATATGATTTTTGTTTTCATAACATGGTTATCTTGGGAATTTGATAATTATAATATATTTAATTTCTTATAGAAAGTGTTTTCCAATACATAGAAACCCATCAACCTATAGGTTTCCAATGCACCAAAAACCATCACTTAAAATTGAAATGATATCAATTCAAAATCCTTGATAACTATTCTATCTATTCCCATGTGCTGATTTTATTATCTTCAGAATGTGTGAATAAAATCATTCAGAAAGGTGAAAAAACATTTTGATCGTGATAATAAATGTGATACTTTTGCTTCACCAGTCAATGTATTACATTGATGAGGTTATATGTATCCATTAGAAGGATTAAAAATCTTTGATATACCTCCATAATTGTATATCATAATAGTATACTATTCAAATTTAATCTCTGTCCACTTTTTTCTCCCAATAATTTATTAACCTTCATAATATAATAGATTAAAACTTTTCTCAAACCTAATTTTTTTACAACCAATGTCTATATAAACATGTAAATATACAAACACAAAATATAAAAAATAAATTTTATTTTTATTAATAAAGTATTACATATAATAAAATTAATTTATTTTGTCTCCATTAGGGCATGTTTAACAACAAAAATACAACCTTGGACTTTTTGACTATGTGATCATCCCTCATACTAAGGGACTGTCTATTGAGTGCTCTGGGAAATAACATATTAATTTATATGAACCCTATCATCTAAAAAAATATAGTTAACTTGGGTGTTACTATTTTCACCCATAATCTTTGTGTCTAGTTAGATCCTCTGATGCTTGTTTTCAAGAATGATTCATACAAAATTTCTTTACATGGCCCTACTCTCCACCCTAGTGACATAACTTTGACAAATAAATTAATTTTCCCATCTGAATAAATCGATGATAAATAAAAAATAATTTTTAAACCTGTCAAAATAAAGATCAAATTTTTCTAAAAATAGTTATAAAATAAAAAAATAATAATACAAAAAAAAACATAATAGAATAATTTTTATATATTTTTAATGCTATTGATTTCAATAAAATATAATAAAAAATAATTTAGATGGTTGAATATTCTGCATACTAAGATTTAAAAAAATAAGAGTTATTAATGTAAAAAAAACTAGTTCAGACTAATTAAATTATAAAAACTGAAAAAAGATGGGTGCATTGTCAAATACATCAAGTCACTGACTCGAATTTAATTATATTTCAAAAAAGGATTCTTTACATCTTTTATCAATCACCATCATTTCTAGCGATGTTATGACATTAATTTTTATGTTTTTTATTTTAAATGAAATCATAAATGGTCTTCTAGAAATATTATTTATATAAAAAACATTAACAACTTGATAAAACTAAGAAATCATGAAACTTGTCATGTTTATTATATTATCAGTTATAAAAATAACCAATATAGAAAACATTTTAAAAAAATCAAAAATATCCAAATGTACAATATAATAAACTACAGAAAATGGCGGAATACTTTAAAAACATAAAAAAAAGTTCAATTTTATAATAATTATTTTTGTCAAAACATTCTTATCACTGCAAAAGCATTATAATTTTTTAGATAAAATATAAAATACATAAACAAATATAAAAAAATGAAATAAAATTATATTAATGTTATTAAATAATCAACCCACACTTCTTATATATGATTTATATCCTTCCCATTATATAGGTGAAGATCATAAAAAGATACAAATTAAAAAAAATCAACATTTATTCTCAATATAATGATATGATAAATAAAAATAAAGTTGATAATAAAACTTAACCAATTTTAATATTTTAATTTAATGATATGTGATTATTTCATGCCTTAACTTATCACATAATATCCATATTAGAATCATATTTTTTTATGATGAAACTTTTTTTTAGAAATAAGTTATCAATTGAAAATACCATTTTATGTATATATTAAACTCTACGTCGGTACTTGAACAAGGTTTTCACAATAGGAGGGGGTAAATCAGGGTATGTGAAAGATTTATTTTTACCCCATATGAAGATTTTGTTTCATAGTTATTAGGAACACTTATCACTCCCTCAAAATATGTATGAAAATGAACAAAATTTAAAATGGGTTCATAATTGATTTTACTTGGTTCACTCAAATAGGTTACTCTAAAGAGAATACTTGAAAATGTGTATGTTCTCCTAAAACACTAAAGCACACTAATTTTTTGTTACAAAGTTTGGAGTGGTCATACTAACCCTTCAAGTTTACAACTATGAACTTATAAAATCTCACTAGTATCCTCAAAAAGATGAACGAACTACTCCCCTTGCAAAAAATGTCTTCTACAACAAACTATAATTAGATGTTACACCTATAGTGATATATCACTTTGTTACACCTTCCTCGATTTTAGGAACTCCATAGAAACATTTAGTGAGTAGGTCACCTACAACAACTCTCTTTTATTCACCCCCATCTTTAACCTTCCATCATATAGCCTACATAATCTATTCTTCTCTATTTGTGTTTTTTAGTGTGTATCACGACCATTATTTTCCCCATAAAATCCAAATGTGTAAAAAGTGGGTCTTCATTGCCTTATTTTTTGTGTAAACATCAAACGTACTATTTGTGTGAATACTATACACCCATCCTATTCACATATAATTGGTTTTCCATTTTCATCCCACATTAATGCCTCATAATCTTGTCCCCTAAAAATCTCAAAAAATCACATTTTTTTCTTCCAAAATTCCTATTATACCATGTATTAAAAACACCATCATCATGCATTACACCACTTTCCACATTATTTACTTCACTCCCTATGAAGAGTGACATGGTCATTTTTGGTTCAACAAATACAAGCTCAAGATTCATTAAAATAATAAAAATGCTTTCTTGAGATTCCCTTAAATATCAGTTTGATTTTTTTTCAAAATATGGAAAATATATATGAATTATTTTTAAATACATGAGACATTTCAGGTGACCTGATTCCATAAAATCCATGAATCCAAAACCATTACGTTGGTCCTTCCTTCAAAAAATTACATATAAATCTCCCTACAAAATTTGCATATGTGACCCTTTGCATATACAAGTTCCTTAACATAGCCAAATTCTCTTTTTTGGCCATTTTGGATAAATGAATATTTAATATAATTAAATTACATCAGGAAAATTTTTCACATAGCTAAATTACTTAAATATAAGATTCACGTATGTTACTCCTTCACATAGCCTATTTCTATATATTTTCAAATTCCCCTATAAGAAAAATTCACATATGTGAGCTCATTCAAATGGATAGATTTTCATATGTGATGATTGTATCACCCTAAATCAAATAATATACGGTCATAATTATATATTACATTAGTACATGATACAAGGAATCACACTACTAATGATACATCATTTTAGTAGTCTTAGAAAATCAGATACATACATGAATTTTATTTTACAAAGGAGATTAAAAACATACCATGATAAACTTTATTGAATATTTGAAAACAATTCAAAGATTCATTCTTCATATCCTAAAAAATTAAAATAAATAAAGGGTTTTCTGGGATGATCAGTTAGGGTTACATACAAAAGAACCTATTATGAATAAATAATCCATATTAAATATTGAAGAGTGGATAATAAAAACAAATTCCATTCATTCAATAACATGAGTTCAATGAACAACCATAGATAATATCACTATGGAAATCACATGGATAATGTAAACTAAATTCTAAATAAATTAAATTTACAAATATTTGTTGTCATGATCATTCTATCAAGGCCTCTCAACCAAGATATCATGAATCTTACCATCAAGGACTCTCAACCAAGATATCATTCTTAATAAATGGGAAGGATAGAACCAATTACCCATCTAGTGTGTCTCATTATTCTGTCTCATGATACTTGTGAATACATCAAGTGGATATCTATAACAAGTCCCCACCTATCACATTCACATCCTATTCGTTCCTCATATTTTTTGTAATCAATTCCATTCATTCTCAAAATACCTTAAAATTCAACAATTATTCACATTGAATCAAGAATTTGAAACATAAATATTTTCCTAGTAAATGATATAAAATTTTTCCATCATCTATTACCATATAAATAAATGTTATAAAGTTAATAAAACATCAATTTGGTCAAAATGATGTCATTTAAATTCATGATACTTAAAATAAGGACATGGAGGGGAAAAATAATGTCCAATGAAATGGTGGATCATGATAAGGAATCTGTTAGAGAGAAATTTAATGACCACAAAAATATGAATTAGTAAATTATGAAATAAGACCATAAATTCATCAGAGATGAAGGTTTTTTATTAAAACCATGACTTTTTAAATATATAATAATGTGGATGAAAAATATAAAAAATAAATTCCTTGTAAATATATATAAATTCAAATTTACAAATAACTTTGAAAATTATTTTCATTCCTTCAAGAAAATATTACACTTTTTTATATCTTTAAAAACTAAAAATTTATATAATATTAAAAAGAAATGATTTTATTTGAAAATAACCATAAAAAATTATAAAGAAAACATGAAATAAAATAGTAGTGATGATGGTGGTAAACTCCATTCATGTTGTGTAAATTAAAATGATGGTTTTATTCACACATTTGGAAAAAATACCATGTTAGAAAAAAGATAAGAATATTTTTTTTAACCATTTTTATAGAAATTCAAACATGGGTAAAAATTATTTGACTATAAATTTAGAGAATGATATAAATAATCTTAAATACATTTTAATGAAAAACTAGATACTGAATAAAAATAGTTGTGAGGTAAACATTAAACTAATATTTTTAAAATAAAGTCCCTTACATGTTATATACTTGTTCATTAATTATTCAATAAGAAGAGAAATGGAATTTTAAATTTTAAACTCTAACATAAATAGAGGAGAAAAAATTGATGGGGTTTCAAATATTATTATTGTATAATTTTCCTAAATTAAATATTAACATTAACAATCTGGAAATAAAAATATATTGTAACAGAAATCCCTTTATACTTTGAAACTTTTGAATCAAAACCTCTTAAAAAAATTAATAAAAAACATTGAATACCATTAATAAAGATGGGTTTATGATATAAAGTGTAAATGGGTAAGTATATACACCTTTTAAAATAAAATAGGTTCATAATGTAAAACATGTATCATTGAAGTGGAAATGATGTGAAATTATCCTTGCCTCAAGATCACATGCCTCGTCAGTGCTTTTAACCTCCTCTTCTTTCGAAAAGCTCCTTAGGTTTATAACTAAATATGTCTAAGGATAGTATTTTGTTCAAAACAGTACCACTATAATGTGGGGAGGGATGTTAGGAAAGGATTTGGGAAGGTCTTGGTTGAGATAAGAATCTCTTGAAGAGTGGATAAGAGAAGAGAGGTGGTGTCCACTTATAAGTGGGGGAGAGGACACACTTGGAATTTTTCAAAATATTAAAATATATTATTTTATTATGTGATCCAAATGGAACAAAATGACATGTAATCTAATTTGAGATGATATTGGAAAAAAATATGACCATACAAAATAATTTAGATAACATTTTAGGTCATTTTAATCCTTTTCATTTTAGTTTTAATATTTTTAACATGTTCTAACTCTTAGCATGGTAAATGATTTTTTCCCAAGTTTAATATTAATAATAACTAAAAATTAAAGTGAATAATAATATAATTTTTATTTAATGATTAAAAATACTGACTCCATTTTATAAAATTTATTTTTTATATGTTTTGGGAAGTAAAATTTTAAAGAACTCATTAAATTTGACGAAAAATAGTTTTCCATAAAATTGAATTTTTAAGTACCAAAATAATTTTATATAAAAATAAAGTATAATTTTAATTAAAATGGAATGAATTGAATTATGATAAATCATAGGAGAGAAATTTTTCTTTCAATATATAAAATATTTTAATGTAAACTCATTAATATTTGATTAAAATAGAATAATCAAATATAGTTTTTATTTAAAGAAAAACATTAATTACATTTCAAAAAATTTAATAATATATTTCTATATTCAACATTATATTTTTATACGCATTATATTAATTCTTAAAAATATATTTTATCTATAATTTTTTTTCATAATCATTCTATTTATTCTTATATCATTATAATGTTTTAAAAGTGATAGTATTTGGAAAATCAGAGATTTTCACTATCCACCCCAAAATCAACTATTTCATAGAAAGCTCAAAAATTCATACTAATACAATTATGATATGATTATTTAAAAAATGATATCCATTTTCTTAAAATAATACTTATAAAATTGGTATAAATTAATTATAATATCCACATAAAAATGAAGTAAAAACCATTTTTGAAGAAAAGTTATTATTAAACATAAAATAAATTGATCCTTATTATTTTCCTAATAATGATAATTAAATGAATATTAACATTATTGATTCAATTAAATATTTTCTTAAGGAAATCCATTCTACATACATTTCATAATTAAATTACTCTTTATCATACCCAATAATTTAATAGCTAGGTTATAATGGTTATATTAAAAATAATATTATTTTGTGGTTCATTTACTCTCAGTGATATGTTTCATATACACTATTAAACAAAGTCCTATTTTAAAATATTGGGGTATTATAGGGAATTTTAAATTTTTATGAAAATCTAAATAATACCAGATTACATTGAATTTATCCTTACATCTTTTGGATCTCTTCTACCTATCAACACTTAAACTCCAAATATATGGAGTGACAACATCAAATATTCCATACACTACAATTTCAAAAAAGCACAACCTAAAACAAACTAAAAATGGATTTATCGCAAAAATAACCCTCTTTGGGTTTTTTGATAATCCAAAAACTAATTTATCACTTGAAACATATGAAATTATAGAACCTAACAGATTTTATTATGAGTAAACTCTAGAAATATTGCCTTCAAGGAGTGTAAAATGAATTTATTATCATTAAATCAAATAAAACTTGATCCATGATCATTGTGAGAAAAAAAAGTTTAAAGAAAAATATTTTCATGAACCCAAGAGTTTAACTCCATACACATCAAGCCTGTATTCCAATAACAATAACAATAACTCTCTTGGTTCTTCATTTAAACATGATCCAAGTTTGAGATAACATATTCACATCTAACCTTTTCAGGTATTTATCCACTTAAACCCATTTTTCAATGAATCCAAATAGTATTTTTAAAATATCATAAAATATAGTTATTAGTCATTAAATAGAACATAATAGAGAGACCATACCTTACATCAAAGAGAAATTTCCCATGGGGTAGTGGGTTTGTTTCCAAGTACATTGAAAGGGGTGGATTTGGTTGGACTATAATATCCAACTAAAGATGTTCAAAATACACCATGACTAAATGATTATTCATGATATTAATGAATTTATCTTGAGTAAGACATACTCTAATATAACCTCTTATTTCTCCACCTTCTCCTTTGAAAAATAGTACTTTATCTTAATATTATTAATCATCATGTTTTGAATGGTATTTTTGATAATATTTATATCACTATAGATGTAACGAAAAATCCAAATGCGAGATAACACATCATTGTAAATATCTTTAATTTATTGTTTTATCCATATAAACTATGTACAAGCTTTACTTCTTACTGCACATTCGTCTTCTATAGTGAATAATGAAATTTAGTCATTCTTTTTTTATCTACCAATAAATGAAAGAGCTTATAATATAGAACACACCACTAGAAGAATATTTTTTATCATCATACTAACCATCCCAATACTCGTGTGTATAGATTACTAATTGAAGCTACAAATTTATACATTAATACATCCCAAAATCCATAGTTTGGTTTATAGATCAAAGTATAAACCTTAAATATTTCATGTGATATTATTTTAGACAACTTTAACATAATGAATCGTAATATCTGATGAAAACATTTTTTTTGGATAAGATGATATTAATTACAGAAAACATTTGATAATCTTTCATACAGTGTGACACATACACTACCTCACCATCACTATCTTTTAAAAATTTCAAATGTGTATCCTCCAGAGTAGTCATAGGATTATAATCATCAATTTGAAACTATTTAATCACTTCTTAGGAATATTTAAAAAATAATTATTCCATTATTTATTTTAACCACCTAAAAACCAATGAAAATGGTAGTTTACAAATTAATGACATCTGAAATTTGTACCTCATCAGTTCTGAAAACCAGTCGCATTGGGTATCATTTAAGCGTTAAAAGTTAATGTTATTAGCATATATAATCAGCACTGTATTCTTCCTTAATTCCTTATTTATATAGAATTCATTATAAAACCCTCCTCTATAATAGTCAATCTTAATTAGTAGTTAATTTATCCTTGAGTATTAGGACCCCAGTGATTATTTCAGTGCGTATAATGTTTTCCTCAACTGACACACTTTTTTTGTCATCATGAATGAGAAATCCATATAGTTTCTTTTTGTAGACTTCATATTCAGGGTCTCTATTAATTTATTATTATTTTGAATCTATTTGATACACATTTGATCTCATTTTCATAGATATATATAAGAATATACTTATGTATTTAATTTGGGATACTGCTTTAAATTATCCATCCATATCAATTCCTTTTATCTAGGAATAACCCTTTCACACTAGATATTTTTTTCACTTCTCACTTATCCATCTATATTGTACATATTTTGAAAGACTCGTTTTATTCTGATTATATTTTTGTTCTTTATCCTTGGAACAAATACCTATGTCATGTTATTTTCAATTTGGTCACACTCTTCATGCATATATTTCACCTGAATCTCTTCTTCAACGAACTATTTAATGTTTTTTTCCTCTATCTATATAGATAATAAATATTTTTGGTGATCCTGCATCCTTCATGTTTAGACTAGATTTATCCATTCTCTGACTCTATTTTTTCACATATTTTTATGGTATTATATTTTCTTTTAGGATATGATATATATTGCGTATATTCATCATTTTTTTATCCTTAATTTGAGTCGTTTGTAACACCTTGAGATCCCTTAGGCCTATTTACCTTTGAATAATTTTCCTTAATTGTTTCCTCATTGTGATATTGAAAAATATACGCCCCAATTTGATAATTATTATCATTTTCAACAAAATTTACACCTTGAATTTCCACAATTTTCCCAACCATTGGTTAAAGAATTAATATACCTTGATTTTGGATATGTATACAAGTAATAATATTTCATTTCTAAAATATTATAACTATTTATTATTTTATTTATTAATAATAAATCTTTTTCTTTTAAACAGAATAAAGTTATTTAGTGATGGTTTCTTTCCATACTGTAGTTCATAGGCATTTTTTTCATTTGAACACATCAGCAATCTTCTTGATATGTACCCTATTTTAAGCACTGCTTCCTTCCAATATGCCTCTGGTAAATTCTTTTCAATGATAATTATCCAATCCATGTTGTGAATAATGTTTTTTATTCTCAAAATGAATCCATTTATTGAGGAGACCCTATGGATCATACTTGGTGTTGTATCCCATGTTTTTCAACAATCTCTTACACTTGACTATATGTAAACTCTATACCATTTTCTATCTAAAACTTTTGGATGTTCATCTCAAAAAATATTTCTTCTAATATTCAGTATCGAGTAATGAATTGGAATAATTCTGTTTTATTATTAAGATCCACTAGAAATACCTTCCTTCTATAGTCAGAAATAAATAAAACATCATATGTTTTTGTGTCCATGGAATTGGATGTAACAGGACTACACACATCTATATGCACAAGATTAAAAAATCTTGTTGACTTATACAAATTTAAATTTTAGGTTTTTTTAATTGTCTTACCATTTTGAAAAGTGTCACACATGTTAGTGATATACCATGGGAGAATAGGTAGATCTCAAGCTCATTAAATTTCACAAAATCATCCATATATTCTTTTATTAAATAGAAAATACTTTTATAACACACCTAGTTTTCTTCCACCTTGGAAAATTTGAATTTTTCTTCCTCTCCGTAGATGATAAATAGATTTACATTTAGCATTCTTCTTTACAAAACTATTGTACCATCATTTATGTTTATAGTGCATGTATTCATGTAGAATTTAACAGTAAGAATAAAGTCACATATTTGTCTTACACTAACAAGTTTGTGACATTTTCCTTCCAAAAATATGAAAACATTTTGTTTTGGGTCTTTCATTCCAACTTTTACCTTTACGGAGATAATTATTTTTATCCTTTCATCATTTTTGAAGCATGCAGCACTATCCTTGCTGTGTTTTGTCCATATGAATAGGTATTTGTTTCTCAACATGTGGGATGTGAAACCACTATACAAAATACATGCCTCAATATTTTCTATTTCCCTCAAAGAAAAATCATCAACATTGGACTAATATCCTTTACTTTTATTAACCCATGGTTTCTGGTTATTTTACATAATAATGAATAATCATCTTGTTATTCCAACTCCTTGGAATCCTCTGCTTAATCTTATTGGTTTTTTATCCCACATTAGGATTTCTCATTTTGTTTCACACATATTCTTTGGGTCTCCTTTAGAACATTTATGTATTCTCTTAATAAAAAATTCATTACCCTATTCGTAGAACCATCACAAAAATAGCCATTAAAATCAAATTTTGGATGTGAAATTATACCCACATATTCCCACCTTCATAGCTCTATTAAATTCCTCTTAGCTATGGATCTCACATATTTGGTATTCCCCCATCATCTAAAAATAATAACACTAAATCGTTGGTATCATAACATGTGCCTTTCTGACTATATAAATACATTTTTTGGGTCAGTTAAGGGTCATCCAAAACCACTTTCTTTTAAATAGTGGGAGCTTGGGTTATACCTACAACTTCTATTTATTTATTCTTGGATCAATCCCCCTAACTAATTTTACTTTTTCATCAAACCAATACACTCAAGGAATAAAATACATTTTTTCTGGCCATCCCATCTACTTCCTTAGTGGTTGGTGCAATTGTGCCCCTTGATGCCATAATACGAGTGAAAAGACTTTCATGATCACACATTTGTCACTACAGCTAGAATTCTCCTTTATCATATATAACTATTTTGATTTTATCTTTTATAGTATTTATCATATCATCTATAATCCAGGTATGTTATTCAATTTTGATCCATAACTCAACTTAGTTTTTTGAATTTTTATAATTTCTATATTTTAATTTTTCCACCTCTGCTTTCAATTATAATTTATCCTCTTATTTTGTTGAATAAAAATCTTATATTCGTATACCACATAATTATCCCTTTTTTCATTCTAGATGTCAATTTCTTCAAGGTATTCCTCAAAAATATCTTCAAGATCAATTCGATGCTTGATTCCAACCATTTCATCGTCATTTTCCTCATCTTTCTGATTGTCTAAAATACCACAAGGACTTACTTCATGAGGTATTTATATTCTTTAACCTCCTCTAATTCATATTACTTTGATTACTTATCTCCCTTAGATAGAAAGTCCTTTTTCCTGAATAATTTTCACTCTACTTGGAAAATTCTCTTTGTGGGATCTTCTTCTTCATTATTATCCTATAAGATATTTGGACACCTCACACCAATATTCCTAACTGTTCTATATTTGAAACAAATGATGGTAGATTCCCCTTGAACTTAATTTTTCCTCTTTTAATATTAGAAGAAGAAATGAATTTATCTCATCATCTACTTTGTTCTTGATTTATTCTTAGAGCAAGAGTTTCTTCATATCCTTGAATACTATCTCATTAATATTTTATTTTTGTAGAGACTCATTTTCATTATTTTTCACTTGATACAGCAAAAATATTCTGTAAAGGATTCCCAATGTCACTTATTTTGGATCTTTATCTTCATGCACTAAAACATTTTCATTAAAATGTGGTTGTAATATTCTCATGATCCTTTTAACAATTTATACATTTTTTATAACCTTTAAAAGACCTCTCATGTCTTAAATAATAATATTCATCCGATCAAGAAGTAAATCAACTAATTCACTCATTCTCATTCTCAAATTTCCACATCTATTCTACAAAACCTATGGATTTTATTCTCAAAATTTTGAGTCTCCCTCATAAATATTCATAAGCATTTCCCACATAGCATGGGAATCTTGTATGACATCACTTTTTTGTAAATATGAATTTCCAAAGCTCCCCATAAATAATTAATTTTCTTGGAATATACTAATAGATCATAATGATATTTTTTAGACAAATCCCAAATGTCTTTTTTTATTATGGTATTCTGAATGGATTTCATAAACACATCCATCTCAATGCTCAGAAATAATGTAGCATCCAATTTTTACATAGATATAAGTTTCTGCCAATAAATATAAGAATACCTTAATGATCATAAACAATTTCCATGACTTGAGAGAGATAAAATACACAATAATCATGGATTTGATACCAGATAATGGTCCCCGAACAAGGTTTGTACCCTTAGAGTGGGTGAATGAGGTACCCAAAACCCACACTCCCATGTCCAGTTCTAAAAACACTTTCATTAAACATTATATTTGATACACAGTGAGATGACCAAAACAAAACAAATTTTATTTCAAACCACATTCATAAGTTAGATATTAACTCTCAAAAATAAATCCATAATCCCATGAATGAATGTTTTTATGTCTATGATGATCATATATATAAGCATCTTATTTTATGATACTTTTAAAAAATTCTTTATAATTGATTCATACAGTAATTCCTTTTAGACTCTCATAAATTACACTCATCTTCAAAACCTATTGAAAGAGAAATATAAGAAAAATGGTGATCTCAAACTCTCAGTAAGGATAATCCTAAGAGATAGTAATTAAAGAATTTAGATGAAAATTAGATTATTGTATGGGTATAATCAAGGTACATTGACATTACGTAAGAACAAAATTCCTAATAAAGCATTGAATACAAATCATGAGTCATGGACTAAGGCTTATCATATAATAAGACATAAATAATAAGTATATGGAAACAATAGTCAATGAACATGATCAATGATAGAATGGCATTAGGAAACCTTTGAAATATTTCACAAACAACATCATAGGGAAACTACCATCATGAGTCACACACTAGCACTCATGATTGTGAGAAACTAAATTGATCCAGTTTATAGATATATCATGAGATATAACTTATAACCCATGCATTGGAGAGTGATATAAGATCCCACCCATCAATTATCCACATATATATGTGCCACATGAAATCAATAATTCATCATATTATAAAGAACCCATGGATAGAAAATGGGTTTCATATCATTTTTCATGTAGAATAACATCAATAAATCATTCATAATTCAATTAATAGTCATAACATGACAAACTTGTGGAAAATAAATGGGTATCTGATGATATTTAGTAATTTTATATGTAAATACTTTTGAATTAAGATGATGAGGTATATGGTATTTACACTATACATAAAAAAGTTATATATTTTAGTCAATAATTTTCTCTAATCAACTAATGTATTCCATCAAGGTGAACACCCTTCAATAAAATGATGTAAATATAGTGTGTTCATAGAGGAAACTCATTAAAATAAGAACCATATTTTTTTAGATTGAATAAATCAAGAGGGGGTTTAATTGAGTTCCAAATAAAAAAATTTATTAAAAAAAGTTCAAATGAAATCCCCCAATTAAAATAAATTATCCCATTAAATTAAAATATTAGTTTAATATAAGTTATATCTTTTAAAATATTTCTCAAATATTGATTAAGGCTCGTTCAAAACAATATGAAAAATTACTTTAACTTTTGAAATCATTTTACTCAAACAAATCCATATATAAACACTAGTTAATACTAACTATCAAAGTACCAGTTTAGTTTACTGATTATAACTAAACACATTTTAAAGGTTTTAAATGAATAAATCAAAATAAAAAAAATACAATGGAATGAACAATGTTTTATTCTAATGAAAATATCTAATACCATCCACTTGGTAATCACCCATTTCCAAGAGAAGTATATAACTATAATCTGATCAACAACTTGGATCAAGTATACACACAACATATCATTTATCTAGGATCAAAGCATCTTCCACAGTTATATGTGGGATGTAAAACTACATAGTCCACATACTGACCTAATCCAAAAATACGGTGGGTAAAAAAATAAAAATGAATAGAATATAATATCTATTATTATCCATTTCTACTGAAGGAGTCAATATATCTTAAATAACAAAGAAAATAACACACTATTTGAAAATAAATGAAAATAATAAAAAGAATAAGAAATAAGATATAAAAAATGTAATTTTTCTCAGTTTTTAGTTCTTTAGATGCTCGAGTTTCCTCAGATGTGACTTAGTGAGTAGCTTGAAATATTTCTCTGAAGGTTGTAGTAAAACACATCATTATGAATTTATCATTTTTGTTTATCAAAAAGGATGTTTAACATCAATTAGTTCCACTCTTCCACAGTTGAAATTATAATTTCCCTATACTTTTACACATATTATTACATTATTTTAATCATAATTAAATATTAAATACAAACAAAGGATCATAAAGTATTGTTTACTTAGAATATTAGCTATAAAAAATTGAAAACATGGAAATAAAATAAAAAAATTATACTATTCGTCCAAAATGATATCCTAACATTATTTGAGATCTTACATCTGCATAGGATAAACTAGGTAATACATAGACAAAAGGGATGAGCTAAAAAACCTCGTAAGGGAATAAACAGTGAAATAAAGCATGGAACACGTGTTAGAAGGAATAACATGGTGACATAAAGATGCCTGGAATGTGAATAAAAATATAGAATCATAGTGTGTAGAACATGGGATCATGTAACCATGGAGAAATAGTAATGTCATAGAAATATATAAAATGACATGAACATGAGTGAAGGCTAGCTGTCAAGACTATATCACATGGTGGGAAAAGACACATAAAGGAATTGGGTTTACTTTATATCCCAACAAGATGTCTCATCAGACTAAATTTTTCCCAATGAATTGGATCGATATCTGGGTTCACCCATTATAACATGTTCATGAATATGTATTCCACATGAAGAATCAATCCTAAGGAATAAACATAAGGGTTTATAATAGAAGGAATTTAGTATCATAAAGTTTTCATAAGTCATAACCAAAGGGAGTATCATAATAGTGTACGAGAAATAATGGCTTTAAGTCGTACTTTTGAATTCGTAAGTGGAAATAGTAATATTCTTTGATCAATTATGTATAAATAAAGTGAAAACATGTAATAAGTGTGTTTAGTAAACATTATAAATGATCCACATTAGCGTTGTTTAAGAGAAAATATTTCAGAGTCTTTAAAATAGGCAAAGTCATAAATGTTTACATAAAAACTTGAATGAACTAAAAAATTTCATTATAAAATGAATTATTTTAGAAAAAATAATGGGGTATTGAAATATATTATGGATAGTACTTGAAAATGGGTAAAACAATTTTAGAAGTTCCCCTTAATCGAGCTTGCATATCTAGATAAATTGAAAAGGGAACCTACTAAAACATGTATTTCCCCATAAAAGTAAGAATGATTGAGCTCGGTAAATATTTTTCGGACATAGACATTGGATTTTTTAGGAGTATATAAGAATAGTTAAGAATTGCATTGGGTAAAGAGAGAGGAATCATAACCTCAAGGAAAATGGATGTTTGAATAGAATCACATACCTTATGTCTGAAAGTTTTTTTTCACTGGTAATTAATTTCTTGGATAATAAAATTAAATCCATTAATTAATTAATTCATAACCTCTTATATTTTTATTTAAATTATGATAATTTTATTAGGTTAATTTCGGTCCATTTTATTGACTTATAGTGTTTAATTTTGTCATTTTGTGAGTCTTTGTTTCAGGGTTTTATGGTCGGATTTCTTTTGTATAATTATGAGTGTTCATTACAAATGGAAGAAAAACTCCAGAATAGAAATGATATCGTATTAATTTATTTCCAATAATTTAAATAGTCCCATATATCTTTTTACGGCCATCATGAATTTGTATCATTTTATTTAATAATATGTTTATATATTAGATCTATAACATTAAATAAGTTGTAATACACATATCATAATATGGTTTAACCATAAAATGGTTTTATGACTATACATGAAGTCAGTAATGAAAAATGAAAACTCATCATCCACAATGGTGTTGAATCGACACCTCACTGATGATGTTTTCTATTTTAATACAAAAGGAGAGTAGAAGAGATGTGATTATGGATATTCCATTAACATAATATCATTCCAATATATATAAGATAATGGAGTATCAGGTTACATTAGATAGGGGATGTGAGGTATGGATAAGAATATAAAAGAAATTAGAAGAGAAAGAGAGAGGGTTATACCTCTTGAGTGTCGTCTCCTTGAGAACCTCTTTAAGGAACTTGGAAATGGTCTTTTGGTGAGACCATAAAGACTAGACTGTGGGAAAGAGGTTTTGGAGAGTAACTGAAAATAATATAATTCATATCCAAGGCTTGGTATTTTTTAGGAGAAGTGGTAGTGATGGGTGGTATATATAGTTGGAGGAGAGGGTTGTTTTTAAATATTTTATTCATTTATTCATTATTTGGGCCCAAGTCTATCAATTGTTTTGACACATAAAATTATGTATAGTAACTAGAGAATTCTATTTCGATATAATGTCCACTTACAACATCCATGTCTCAACCATGACTCAAAAATTTATTTATGTACTTAGAATGTTAAATACCGGAAACTATCGTATTTCACTATTCACCAAAATATAAACTATTATAGAAAAATCCCAAAAAATGGCTTTCACCATTTCTCAACATGTAGATTTAAAAAATGAAATCCATTTTTTTGAAAATAATATTCTAAATATAAAGAGATTTAATTTTTAATTAAAATCCTTATTTATTTGAAAAATACCGATTTTAAAATTATAACCGATTTTATGACACTTCAAAAAATTTATTAAGGTCTCATAAAATTAACATATAAACATACGAAAAGAAATATTAATTTATGAATATATTTTATGAAAATAAATTTTCTATAATATCATTATAATAAAGATAATATTTTAATTAAAAATTTACGTTTCACAAAATACCAATACTTAATTATCAATTTTAAAACATTTATTTACTTATTCCATGATATAAATATATTATATTTTCATTAATAATATACCTAAATTTTATTTATAATATTATAGGTGATGTTACTATTTTATTGGCTAATTTACAATTCCTAATGGTAACATTACTATTGCAATGGTCAAGTTATTATTCCATTGGTATAGGTCACTTAATTTTTATAAATTCCACTTATTTAATTCTTAATTTATGAAATTAATGATTTAATTTTGATCTATAAGTGATGCATTTGTTTTTACTATATAAAATAATTATAAGAATGGAAATTCAATTGATAAAAGTCTAGGTTGTCACATTTTCCCCCCCTTAAGAAATTTATCACTCGATATTTCATTTTAAATTTTATGGTTAACAAAGGTGAGGGTATTTCTCCTATTACAATCCATTAACTAGAAAATAAAAAAAATATTAGGGGTATTAAATACTAATCCAATAATATTAAAAAAAAGGAACATTGAACATGTATGGATAAACTTATAAGTGGAAATTATAACCTTTATCGTATGATTCCCTAAGTTTCAATCTAAATTATCCATGGTGATAGAATTATCTATAGGGTTCTTAATAAAGTTTTCATGTCCCAATCTCCAAAAATAACTAGTTTCTGCTCTGATACCAACTATAAGGGCCATATCCTTTTAAATATATTGTTACATGATTTATTCATAATTAACCGTGAAATAAAAACCAAGGATTATAAAGTCTAGGGTGTTTGGAAGATTAGGTGAATAAAACTAAAAACATGGAAATAGAATAAAACAGATATATATTAATCATCCATAGTGAGATCCTAGGTTCCTTAGAGATTTTTCATCTACATGGTATAACCTAGTAAATACATAAACAAAAGGGGTGAGCTAAAAAACCTTTTAGGGGAATAAACATACAACTAAAGCATTGCACATGGGTTAGAAGGCATAACATGGTGACATAAAATGTCATGACACTTGAATAAACACATTGAAGCATAACATGTAGAACATGGGATCATGTAATAATGTAATCATGTAAACAATGGAAATTTAAGGTAACATATAACATGACATAAACTTGAGTCAAATATATCTTCCAAGACAATATCACATGGTGGATAAAGTCCCATTAAGGAATCAAGTTTACTCTTTATCCCAACATGACGCCTCAGGAGAATAAAAATTTCCCAATTCCTTAGATCACTATGTTGGTGCACCGATCATAACATTTTCATGAATATATGTTCCATATGAAGAATCAAACAAAGTAAACAAACATATGTGTTACCCATAGAAATAATTGGGTCTCATATACAGGTCATAAGGAAAAACCAAAGGGCGTATCATAATGGTGTATAATAGAGAATGTGATTAAGTACTAATTGTATTTGAATAAGGTAAAATAGGTATACATCATGATAAATGATTTCCAACTAAATTTAAAATAAGTAAAAATTCTTGTTAATAATATTTATAAATATTCTACTATAACTCGGTTTTAGGGAAAATATTAAAGAGTATTGAAAAAAATACATAATTGTACTCATAAAACAAGAAATAAACGAAGATAGTTATTCATGATAAAATTATTGGTTTTAGATAAATAATGGTTTCTTGAAATATAATATGTTTGGTACTTGAAAATGTGTTGGAAATTGGGAAGTTCCCTTTAATCGAGCTTTCTTATTCGGAGGAATTGAAAAGAAAACGTTATAAAACATGTTTTTCTCCATCAAAGATTGAATAATTGAGCTAGGTACATATGTTTGGGACATAAAAACAGATTTTTTTAGTAAATACGAAGAATTAATAATTATAATAGGGTATAGAAATAGAATTTATAACATGAAGGAAAAAATGGAGGTTTAGAGAGAATCTTTACCTTATGTATGAAAGTGGTCAACACCTGTACTTAATGTCATAGATAATAAAATTATATCAATAAATTAATTAATTAATAATTTATTATAAATTTATTTATATTTTTTAAATTTTATTAGGTTCATTTATGGTCATTTAATGTACATATAGTGTTTAATTTTGTCCTTTTAGGAGTGTTCGTTTCATTGTTTCATGGTCGGTTCACTTGTGTATAATTATGAAAGTTCTTGTAAAATGGAAAAAAAACTCGAGAACTATAATGAGATTTTATTAATTTATTTCAGAAAATTTAAATGGTCCCATATATATTCTTTTACATGAGTATTATTATTTATTTAAAACTTTGATATAAAAATGATTAGTTTATTTTAGCGGTTTTTACGACCATCGCGAATTAGTACCATCTTATTAAATAATATATTAATATACATGTTATATAATATAAAATAAGTTTTAATAAACATATTATAATATATTTTAACCATGATAATGGTTTTATGACAGGACTTTAAAGTCGTAATGAAAAACAAAAACTCGTCGTCCAAGAAGGGAGTGAATCGACACCTCACGGACGATGTTTTAATTTTTAGAACAAAAAGAGAGAAGAAGATATTTGATGATGGATATTATACTTGCAAAATAACATTACAGTATATAAATGATAATGAATTTATCATGTTTCTTTGGATAGGGGAGTTTAGGGAAGGATTATAAAAGAATATAAGTTAAAAGGGAAAGAGGGAGGGTTTAACCTCTTGGGTGTCGTCTCCTTGAGAACCTCCTTAAGGAACATGGAAATGGTATTTTGGTGAGACCATCAAGAATATAACATGGATAAGTGTTTTGGTAGAGTAAGTTGGTTGAACATAAGAAATATCCATGTCTTAAAATGTGTGAGGAGAATAGGTGGTGAAGGGTGGTACTTATAGTCAGAGGATATAAGGATTATTTATTTTAATCATTTGTTTATTATTTTGGATCAATACTATCAATAGTGTTGATTATTTTGACTAATTACCATAAATAAAGAATGTGAGTTTGATCTAATTTCCACTTATATCATCCATGACTCAAAAATGACTATAAAATTTATTTCTTTACTTATATTGTTTAATACTGTAAATTACAGAATTTCAATATTCACCAAAAAATCCAATATTTTAGAAAAATCTGAAAAATTCACCCAAACCATATTTTGATATGTATATTTAAACAAATTGTCCCTTTCTTATGAAATTATTTTTTTAAATATGATAAATTTAATTTTTTAATTAAAATCATCATTTATTCGAAAAATATTGATTTTAAAATTATAGCAGATTTTATGACACATTGAAAAATTAATTAAGGCCTTATAAAATTATCTTTTAATCATAATACAGAAAAATAATAATTTATGAATCTATTTTTTGAAAATAAATTTTCTTTTAAATCGTTTTATTAATTATAAAATTGTAAATAAACATTTATATCTCATTAAAATACCAATATTTAATTTATCATTTTTAAAACATTTATTTACTTATTACATTATATAAAAATATTTTATATTAATTAATAAGATTCCTAAATTTTATTTATACTTTAATAGGTGATGTTTTTATTCTAAGGGTCAGTGTACTATTCCTAATGGTGACATTACTATTCCAATGGTCAAGATATTGTTCCATTGATATGGGTTCCTTAATTTATATAAATAAAACTTATTTCAATATTAATTTATGAATATAATGTTTTCATTCGGTTATCTATGTTATTAATGTTATTTACTCTATATAACATAATTATAAGGTAGGAAATTTGATTGATAAAATTACAAGTTGTTGTAGAAAGTTAGTAGGTAGGAAATATGTACGCTCTTGTGTAATTATCTTTCCAGGGTTTATAAATTCTAGCACTCTTTGGTAATATCTGTATGAACTAAAGAGATTCTTCTGAAAATATAAAACTCTACATGATTCCATTGAAGAATAATCCCCAAGGTCTTCAAAATCCTTATACTAGCTCCAATTACCCTTTAATGTGTCCCTGTAATTGTTAATAAAATAATCATAAAATAAGCCTCTTCATTATTTCATTAATATAGTCATTATTTAATTCAAATCAAAAAGAACAACGATGGTAGATCTTCTAGCGGTGATTCATTTCTAGTAGTGACTTAGTTTGGCAGTGAGTCATTTGAACTAATGTTGAGTCATATATGGACGTGACTTAGTCTGATGGTAAATCAAGAATGGTGGTGAATCATTATGGAAGTGAATCATATCCATCGGTGAGTCATTTGAACTAACGATGATTCATATATGGTTGTGAATCAGTATGGCAGTGAGTTATTTGAACTAACGATGACTAAATCCTGGTAGTGATTTATTTCAACACTTAGGAAAATTTTCGTCAAATTTCTTTATAAAATAAAATGCTATCATAAAACAAAAAAATCATTAGTAACATAATAAACATGATTTTTGGTTATTAAAATAAGGAGGTTCATAAAATACCCCCTTTTTTATGATCACAATTCATGGAATTTTATAAACCATATGTAAAATATAATTAGGCATAAATTGTAAAGGTAGAAGAGTAACATTCTGCTTATCATGGAAAAAGATACTTTGATATTTGGTATTAGAGATATGGTATTAAATCATGGATAAAAGGACAAAACCTAAAAAAAATACATCGGTGTTAATTACAACCAAAAATTAAAGTATCAAAAGAGATGTATAGTGTTAGGTCCACAAGGATGAATACCCTGAGAGGGGGGTGAATCAGGGTATGAATAATTTAAAATTAAAGCCCGTTCTGATCTTGTTTCTTTGTTAAGAAAAACACTCTTCTCTCTTTTCCTGTTTCACAATATATACAGAAGGTAAAGCAAGCACAGGATGCAAAAATTTTACTTGGTTCACCGCTAAGGGCTACGTCCAAGGAGCATACGCCGACAGGTTACTGGTCGTACCAAATTCCACTATACTTCACTAGTTGTGGATACAATAGTTCGGGCTAGATCAGTTCTATGCCCAGGCTCACTGCCCTTACATGGTTTAGGGTCAGCTCACTACTTTCCCAAGGGTCACTCTCGGTTTCTCTCTCTGGCTCACTGCCGGTGGAGAGGATCACCTTCTTCCTCTTCCTAAGCTCACTTCTCTAGAAGGGAATCCAATCACAGTTTATAGACCTGTAGGTCTCTTTAATCGCATGAAATAATGCATCTTCAACTGTTGATAGATGCTCTGATGAAGTCCAACATTCATCCACTGATGAATATCACTTTTTCTCTGACCACTGGGCAACTACCTTTGGAAAGTACCTTCGCAAAGCACCATACTTCGTGAAGCTCCCAATTTCGCGAAGCTCCCAATTTCACGAAGCTCAAACAAGCCTTCGCGAAGCTCCTTACTTTTCTTGAAGCTCTCTCGCGAAGCACTCTCGCAAAGCACTCTCGTGATTCACTCTCGCGATGCTCAAGCCACCGCAAAGCAACGGCCCTCGCGAAGCTTAGTAAGCTAACGCGGAGCTCGCAGGTTTCGCGGAGCTACAATAGCCTCCGCGAAGCACCTCTTTCGCGAAGCACACTGGCTCCGCGAACCACCTTCGCAAATCGAGAACAAATGATCTTCTCTGAAAATTCTCTCTCTACTTCTCTCGAGGGGGTCGGACTCTATTTATAGGCGATTCCACCGACCCTCGTCCCTTCCGCGGGAATTCAGTGCCACATCATCTCAAATCGCAAAGCTCCAAAGTTTCCACCGGAATTCTGTCCAAATCGCGAAGCACCGTGACAATTTTCTGTTCGCGGAGCTTGACGTAGTCGCGAAGAATCACCATCAACATTCCTTCGCGCCTTCGCCGTGATGCTCCCTCGGAAAGCCCTTCACCGCCGTGATGCGCTTCAGCCTCTGCCGTTCGTGAAGCTTGATGTAATCACGAAGCATTACCGCCTCCATTTTTCTGTCCTTCATGATTTCCAAACCATGAATCCTATTTTCGCGAAATTCATGCCTTTTCCATATTAAATTATGATCTTCATGGAAATCCTATTTTCTCAATTCTCACCAAATTCCAAATTTTGGACCCAAAAAATGTGGCAAACACTGGGAAACGGCGCCACCTTGTACTGCTCTTTTGTACCGACTCTAGATCGTCCTCTCCTTTGTCATCGTTCTTTGTGAACATTGATTGTCAACAACTTCTCGGGAACTCAACAATTCTCCATGGAAACCTTCTTTGTCAAAAAACACAATCAACCCAAAAATACTGCAATATACCTTGAGGGATTTTTGCCCAACAATCTCCCCCTTTGGGTTTGTTGACAACTCTTCAGAACTCTGCTCATAATGATTTTCTGCACTTTGATACCTCACTGAGTCTTCTTCCAGCCGCTACCACTATTCGCCTCTTGCGTTTATGATAGCGTTCAAGGATTCACTTAACACGTACTCTAATCCCACATGAGAAATGCTCGGCGTAAGAAACAAGAGTAGTATGAAAAGTTCATCAATGAATCACTTCATGTCAAACACCAATTGTCGATTCCAATCCTGATACCAATTCATAAATTGATACCAATTGGTGAACCACACTGATCCCAATTCATGATAGCTGGAAACCTTCTCTCACTATTCCAACACCACTGTTCTGCTTTTGATCATGAGCCTCAGCTGTCGTGATATATCTGCTTTGATCGATCACTTCTAGCATCGTCAGATTTAAAAATCTCCCTCTTTCTCATTTCTCCCCCTATCTGGCTGCTCCACTGGTCAGCTTCTCCCTGTATCTGTCATGATTTCTCAAAATCCACACTGTCTCCACCTTGAACAATTACTATTTTCTCCCCCTTTGTCAACGAACCCAATGGTTACTCCTTTGTAGTCTGTAACATAGTAGAGAACACATATTAGCACAGTAGGGAAAAACACATCATACCTCGGGGAGGGGGGGCCACATCCACACTGTTTCAAGTGTGGGGAATCGACTAAACTCCCAGATCCAGTCGATGCCTCTCAAAAGATTCCTTGGGTAAGGCCTTTGTCATAATGTCTACAACCTGTAGCTCTGTAGGCACATACTCCAACTTCACGATTCCCTACTCAACCTTCTCCTTGATAGAATGATACTTAATCTCAATGTGCTTTGTCCTTGAATGATGGATGGGGTTTTTGCTAAGATTTATAGCACTTGAGTTGTCACACTGGATTCCGATCGGAGACTTCACTTCAACTCCCATATCTTCAAGCTGCTGCTTCATCCACAATAACTGTGTGCATGCTTGGGTGGCCGCAATATACACAGCTTCTGCGGTGCTCAATGAAATGCAATCTTGCTTCTTGCTGAGCCAAGAAATACACAATCCACCAAGATAGAATGCACCACCTGACGTTTATTTTCTATCATCTACTGAACCGGCCCAGTCTGAATCATTATATCCCAATAACTCTGTCTGAGATTTTTCAGTATATGTCAAGCCGAAATCCACTGTGTCCTGGATATACCGAAGTATTCTTTTCACTGCAAGCATGTGGATTTCCTTGGGATTGCTCTGATATCTCGTTGCTTGGCATGTGGAAAATACAATATCAGGCCTTGTTTCAGTCAAGTACAACAAACTACCAATTATTTTCCTGTATTCTGTGATATTAACGACCTTCCCATCTTCATCTTTCGATAGTTTCATCTGGGTGGAAACCGGAGTCTTCATATCCTTGGAATTTTCCATTCCAAACCTTCTCAGGACCTCCTTGGCATATTTAGATTGAGAAATGAATGTTCCATTCCTTCCTTGTGTCACCTATAGACCAAGGAAAAACATTAGCTCTCCAATCATTGACATTTCAAACTCATTTTTCATGAATTCGGAAAAATGTCTGCACTGAGCTTCATCTGATCCGCCAAATATTATGTCATCGACATAAACCAACACCATCATCATTTGATTACTGTCATTACTAAAACAGAGATTTTAATCAACTCCTCCACGCTAAAAACCAAGCTTCTTCAAGTACTAATCAAGCCTTGAGTACCACACCCTTGGTGCTTGTTTCAGCCCATACAATGCCTTCTTCAGCCTACAAACTTTGTTCTCATCCTCATGAATGATAAAACCATCTGACTGCTCAGTATACACCTCCTCTTCTAGAACCCCATTCAAGAATGCGGATTTGACATCCATCTGAAACACTTTGAACTTTCGTTGCACTGCTATGGCCAAAAATAATCTGATTGTCTCCAGCCTTGCAGCTTGTGAAAATGTCTCATCGACATCTATTTCCTCGATCTGGGAGTACCCCTTGCACACTAGTCGTGCTTTGTTCTAAATCACTATGTCATATTCATTCATCTTGTTGTGATAGACCCATTTATTCCCGATGATATTCTTTTCTGCTAGCCTCGAAACAATCTCCCATGTCTGGTTCTTCTCAATCTGATCAAGCTCTTCGTTCATAGCCTGAACCCGGTTTTTATCTTCAGCTGCATCGGAAAAACATTTCAGCTCCACTTGAGATAAAAACGATGTTTGATGTGTTGATTTCATTCTTCAAGTCTGAACTGGACCTGTTTGATCACCAATGATATTCTGCCTATCAATTTCATCTCGACTCTTTGGCTTCCTCGCAGACACAGACTTCACACATTCTTCTTTATCATCAGTATCTTCTTTTGAATCAACTTCTTCCACTTCTGCTCCCCCTGGGTTGCTTACCTCATCATCACTTTCATCCAGGAACTGTTCACTAGATCTTTGAGTATTCTGTTCATTTTCAACTATAGTGACATCATTGCTCTCAACAATTTTTCCCAGCCTCTTGTTGAAGCATTTATACTCATTGCTTTTCCCTGAGTAGCCAGAGAATATCCCTTCATCTCCTCGTGCCTCAAACTTCTTATGATTTTCTTTGTTGAGAATGAAACACTTACTTCGAAAGATTCGAAAGTATTTCAACATTGGATTCTTTCCGTACCATAGTTCATACAGAGTCTTCCTTTGCTTCGGACACAACAGAGACCTGTTTGAAACATAGACTGATGTCAACACTACTTCCTTCCAAAATTACTCTGGTAGGTCTTTTTCAATAAGCATTGTTCTAGACATGTTGTTGATGATCCGATTTCTCCTTTAAACCACTCCATTCTATTGTAGAGTTCTTACTAATGAAACTTGATGCCTTATCCCATGTTTCTCGAGATAGTTTTAAACTTGACTGTTTGTGAATTCTGTACCGTTATCAGTACGAAACTTCAGAATTTTCTGCCCAAGCATCTTTTCTGATTCCCTCTTACACTGCTTTATGCAACTGAACACCTCTGTTTTATGGGTAATGATGAATACCCAGGCCATTCTGCTATATTAATCAATGAAAAGGACATAGTACCTTTGCCCATTTATAGATCGTGGTGAGATAGGTCCACATACATCAGCATGAACCAGTTCGAGCACTCTAGTTGATTTATGTTACTTTACCTTGTATGTCTTTCTGATGATATTCCCTTTTTGGTAAGTATCACACGTATGAGTGCGATCACGTGATAGCTTGGGAAGGTCTCTAGCAGCATTACACTTTATGAGATCCTCCATAGATGGTTGGCATAGATGACCAAGTCGCTTATGCCACAGCTGGTTTTCTTCTTCTCTGGATAAAAGACATGTATCTTCTTCCCCACCTACAGGGTAGAGATTTTCCTTTGACCTTTTTCCCCGCAGAACAATTTCTCCCTCTTTTCCTTTCACAACACACATCTGCTCGGTAAATCGGATAGAGTGCCCAGAGTCACATAATTGACTGACACTGAGTAAGTTATGACTGAGACCCTCTACTACCAAGACATCATCATGTCTCATCTCTTTGTCCCCAAACATGGCTTTCCCTAAGCCAACAATCTTCAGACCTTCATCATTTCCAAATTTGACAACTCCTTCTTTGTCATATTTGATGCCTGTAACAAGAACCTTATTACTCGTCATGTGGGATGTGCAAGCACTGTCAAGGATCCAAACACCAGATCGATCTGATGCCTTAATGGCAATCTCTGCCACCACGGCCTTCTCATTTTTCTTATTTTTGGTCCATACTTTTTATTTCACACTCAGCATGGATTGAGAATTCTGTTCTTTCTCAGAGTATGATGGACCAGCCTCATCTTGCAAAGCCGCAAATCTATTTTGTGTTTTTAACTCACCTGTCGGTTTATTGACCTGCTTCTTGCGAACGTTTTGATTCTTCTTTGGCACATTTCTTTGAATGATCGAAGTACAGTACCTAGCCATGTTCCCAAATCCTCCGCACCAAAAACAGTGTCCTTCAAAATATGTTCTGGAAACCCGTTCTCTATTTGGCTGCTATCTCTGTTCTTGTTCCCTTCTATATCTCTTGGCTATGGAACACACATACTGTGAATGTCCTATTCTCCCACAGCAATAACACTTGATATAGGATTCATTCCTTCGTGATACCTCATCACTACGATTTTCCCTTTGGGATCTATGAATATTCTGATTCTGTTTTGTGCCCAAATCAACCTTCAAATTCCTGATCGGTGCTTGCAGTCTGACATTAACTGCCACTGATTTTTGTTTCTTATCAAGCCCTGAATCAACCTTATCATTTGAGCTTTCTTGCTGCTTCACTCCTACTAAACTACGAGCCTCCTCTTTCATCTTCTCTGTCTTCTGAATGGCCTGCTTTTCTGATATCACATTGGGGGTCAAGAGTTTTTCTTGATCCTTCATTTTTCGTCACAGACTGACCACTTATTCTTCAAGATCTTTGATACGTCTGACCTGCTCTTTTCCTGTGTTAGTCAAACAATCAATTTTTTTATTTTGTTCCTCAATTCTAAGATTTTGCTCAACAATATTTTTTGATCTCTCTGGTGTTGAGGATTTTAGTCTTTCAATTTCTTCTAATAGTTCTGACTTTTCTTCATCTTGTTGTTGCATATAGAGTTTGGCATCACGAACAAATTTATTGGCTTTCTTCGTTTTGGCTCTCTAAACATCTATCTCTTCAAGAGATACTTCCAATTAGGCTTCCATATCAACTCTTCCTTCAACTTCTTCTTCCTCTTCTCTAACGCCATTTTCTTCCTTTTCCTGAGAACTACCGACGACTGCTACTATAGCATTTTGTCTATGATCTTTACAATTTTCAAACTCCTCATCCTCTTCATCCTCAGACTCATCTGAACTGTCTATTTCTTGTGAAAGAAGATTATTCCTCTTAAAGAAATTTCTCTTGAACTGCTTCTTCCCTTTCACATAGGCTGAGGATTTCTTCATGGGAATTTCAACATCATTATCATCATCATCATCGTTATCTTGAAATTTCTTGGGGCATCTTGCTGCAAGATGACCAACCTTTCCACATAGAAAGCATGCTAGTGGAAGTTTACCTTTAAACTTTCATCTTCCTCTTTGCAGATTTGAAGAAAGGAATGACATCACCTCATCTGTCTCTTCTTCTTTATTAGAATCTTCAATAGTGAGTTTCTTCATGACCTTGAATGCAACCTCTTTGGATTTCCCCTTTTCCACAGTCTCGTTATCATCGTTTCTCATTTCATATGCAACAAGAGTGTTGTGCAGGTTATCCAATGTAAGATCTTTTGGGTCTTTATCTTCCAAAACATAAACATTCAGATTGAACCGAGGTGGAAGTATTCTCAATATGCACTTCGCAATTTTTATATCTTTGATAATTTCTCCAAGGCCCTGCATGTCTTCTACCACAGCATTTACCCTGTCAAAGAATGTATCAACAGACTCATTCGGGTTCATTCTCAGATCTTCATACTTGTTCCACAACACTTGCATCTTTGCCTCTCTGACTTTTGTATCCCCTTCATAAATATTCAAAAGCTTTTCCCACATGGCATGTGATGTTTTTCATGACATCACCTTTGTATATATGGGATTGTAAAGGGCTCCCCCTAAGGCATTGATTGCTTTGGAATCAGCATCCAACTCTTTATGCTCTACTTTTGATAATGCACCACTAGTAATATCAGCTATGATTCCATGCATAGCTGCTAAAAACACATCCATTCCCAACGATCGGAAATAGTGTTTCATTCGATTCTTCCATATCTGAAAATTACATCCATCGAAGATAAGAATCCCTCTATGATTAGTAACCACCATTTGAGAGAAGAACAATTGTCAACCTTTCCCTCTAATACCAATTTTTAGGTCCACAAGGCTGAATACCCTGAGAGGGGGGTGAATCAGGGTATGACTAATTTAAAATTAAAGCCCGTTCTGATCTTGTTTCACTATTAAGCAAAACACTCTTCTCTCTTTTCCTGTTGCACAATATAAATAAAGTTAAAGAAAGCACAGGACGCAACAATTTTACATGGTTCACTGCTCAGGGCTACGTCCAAGGAGCATACGCCGACAGGTTTCCGGTCGTACCAAATTCCACTATACTTCACTAGTTGTGGATACAATAGTTCGGGCTAGATCACTTCTATACCCAGGCTCACTGCCCTTAAAAGGTTTAGGGTCAGCTCACTGCTTTCCCAAGGTTCACTCCTTGTTTCTCTCTCTCTGGCTCACTGCCGGTGGAGAGGATCTCCTTCTTCCTCTTCCTAAGCTCACTGTTCTAGAAGGGAATCCAATCATAGTTTATAGACCTGTAGGCCTCTTTAATCGCATGAAATAATGCATATTCAACTATTGATAGATGCTCTGTTGAAGTCCAACTTTCATCCACTGACGAATAGCACTTTGCCTCTGACCACTGGGCAACTACCTTTGGAAAGTACCTTCGCAAAGCACCCTACTTCGCGAAGCTCCCAATTTCGCGAAGCTCAAACAAGCCTTCGTGAAGTTCCTGCCTTTTCTCAAAGCTCTCTCGCGAAGCACTCTCGCGAAGTACTCTCGTGATGCACTCTCGCGATGCTCAAGCCGCCACAATGAAACGTCCCTTACGAAGCATAGTAAGCCAACGTGGAGCTCGCAGGTTTCGTGGAGCTACAATAACCGCCGCGAAGCACCTCTTTCGCGAAGCACACTGGCTCCGCGAACCACCTTCGCAAATTGAGAGCAAATGATCTTCTCAGAAAATTCTCTCTCTACTTCTCTCGAGGGGGTCGGCCTCTATTTATAGGCGATTCCACTGACCCTTGTCCCTTCCACGCGAAGTCAACGCCACGTCATCTCAAATCGCGAAGCTCCAAAGTTTCCGCCGGAATTTTTTCCAAATCGTGAAGCACCGCAGAAATTTTCCGTTCGCGGAGCTTGACGTAGTCGCGAAGAATCACCATCAACATTCCTTCACGCCTTCTCCGCGAAGCTCCCTCGCAAAGCCCTTCACCACCGCGATGCGCTTCAGCCTCTTCCGTTCACGAATCTTGACGTAATCGCGAAGCATCACCGCCTCCATTTTTATGGCCTTCGTGATTTCCAAACCATGAATCATATCTTCGCGAAATTCATGCCTTTTCCATATTAAATTATGATCTTCATGGAAATCCTATTTTCACGTTGCTCACCAAATTCCAAATTTTGGACCCCAAAAATTTAGCAAAAACTGGGAAACGACGCCACCTTGTACTGCTCTTTTGTACCGCCTCCAGATCGTCCTCTCCTTTGTCATCGTTCTTTGTCAACATTGATTGTCAAAAACTTTTCGGGAACTCGACAATTTTCCATGGAAACCTTCTTTGTCAACAAACACAATCAACCCAAAAATACTACAATGTTACCTTGAGGGATTTTTTCCCAACATATAGTATCAAAGATAAATGTGATAGCAAAGGTAACCTATCAAAATATATATAAATGAGGTTTCAAGTAATAAGTTTGAGATCAAAGGTAAATTCCATCTAACACATTTAAAATACATCCAACACGTTCTCCCTCCTTTGGGATTATCAGAAAAAAAAGATAGTAAAGATAAAGATAAACAGTAATGATAAATATGTGAATAATAAGAGAGATACATTACATTAATCACAAACGGTCATGATATTACCGTGAAAATGAGATATGGGTAAAAGTAAAAAAATACATATAAAAAACTATGACTAATCAGCATAACTCTCAGCCTCGGTAGAAGGATCAGCAAGTCCCTTACCCTTTCCATAGGTAGAAGTCATAAAGGTAGAGGTTGATGAGGTTGAGGTAGAGGTAGGAATATGTCAAATCACAACTGTCTTGGGATTCTGGAAAACATCAATCGTAGAAATAGGGAATGGTTAGAACTAAAAAGGTAAAGGGTTTGAATAAGGAACATAGGTGAAGATTTTTGTGGTTATGACCTCAAAAGAAACCACTGTTGTACCATATACATACAAAAAAGTCTGCATAAGGTTGAAAAATCCATTAAAATATTCCCTCCTCTCTTCATTTCAATAAATAAATCTTTATTTTCTTCTATAAATAACATGAGATGAGGGATAATCACCTTAAACTAGTTGGAATGTTTATTTAAATCCCTATTGATAGGTGTCATCCTTTGGTTTTCATATAAAAACATGAAATGAGAATTAATATTATGGTTAGTATAAACCGTAGAATGATAATATTGAATGGCCTTATTGATGGTTTCCCAATTACTTGAGGCTTCATTTAAACATTATCTTACCCATTTGTATATGTTATCACCATGCTGAGGAATCTGCCTTATTTAATTTGTATGAGATGAATGAAAATCTCCCAAAATTCATGGAAAACCTCATGAACTATATACCAGATCAACTTGGCATAAAATGAAGCAGAATGAGGCGGATCACTTTAAGTGGATATAATATATGGTAAACTCTTCAACCTCCTCAATAGGGCATCCTAACTATAAGAAAAAAAGAGTTCCTCATATCCTTGATCAATGATTTCATGGTTTACATCTTATTGTCCACCCTTAGATTCTCAAAATCAACCTCCTGAATGAGAAAATTAATCTTTAGCTGAATAAGGAAAAACATTAGCTCAAACTGTTGTTGGGGATGAGCTTTGCTGAGTTGTGTAACAGGTGGTTCTTGTGACCTCAAGATGCCACTAAAGTATTAAATCATCCAATCCAAGAAAAAATCTATGCATGATCTACATAAAATATCTAAAGGTAGAATAATATCAATATATGGAGGTTTAGCAACTCTCTCATCACTAGGAATAGTATCCTCTACGAGATCTAATCTGGTATGTGCATATGAAATAAAATACTGAAAATCTCCAGCCGGATCAATCTCAACCATAAGAGATCCCTTGGGATCTCTCCTAAATCTAAATGAGATAGTAGGTCCACCTTGATCTGGTGTAATATTATGTTCGTAATCAGTTCCCTCAGAATCTAGGTAAGATATTCCAACCAAATTTGAACATGGGGAAGGCTCGCCCTTAGAGGATACCTCACCCTCTACCAAAGAAAACCCCATCTTATTCATCTTTATGTTCTCCAAAAACTTCCTAAAGTTCTTTGAAAATTGAATAATCCAAACTAAGCTATAAATATCCTCGGAATTTCTCCCACATATTAGGAGTATCTAATAAAACTTTAGAAAAAGTCACATCAATAGGGACAACTCTGATAGAATTAGTGGATTTCTCCCCATCAGTAGATATTATGGTCTCTCCTCGAGAATATGTAGCATCAACAGCAAGTTGAATAGGAACAAAAGTCTCCAAGGAATCAAATCTAATTAAACCAGGTCTATCTAGACTTGTCAGACTAGGTGCTCTAGGTCCCTTTAAATAACATATTGAGGCAATAGAACCAGAAGGAGATGGATGAGGTGAATGAATCCTCTCAACATCGTCACCATCTTCGTGATAAGACCCATTTATACATCCATCCTTTTTATCATCTTCATTCCCTCTATTTACATTACCTTTCTCGTCATTTAAAACTTCCACAACTTTTAGAAGAAGAACTTATAATATGCTCAACACCAAAAACCTATATCTCATTATCATTATCATCTCTCTCAATTAAAAGACTCTCTCTGGAAGGGAGATAAGATGGTGTCCATGCATTTCTAGAAGTCATGGTATGGATATTTGGAATATCAGGGTCACTTCCCTCCTCAACTGAGGTATCCACCTCCTCATCGATAGCTATAGCAACCTCCCCTTCTTCTTCCTCATTATATTATTCAAGTAACTCATCTAGCTCCATGCTAGGATCCACTAAATTTTTGGGTCTTGAAGGATGGTGTATAGGATTAAAATTATTATAGATAATATCATTATCTATATCCCACTATTTCATCCAAGGTATCCAATTCACTCTTACCCTTCTATAGAAAACCTTATTGAAATAAACACCACCACACTTAACTTTATTTTCCTCTTCTTCTTCAACTAGGCTTTTGGATTTAATCATGGCTGAAATGAATATAGGATAAATGAGATAATTTAATATTGAGGATTACCTATACATTTTCATCATGTGTACCATGATGTATCTACAAAGGTAAATTTTATCCCCTCATTTCATAAATAATCGATGGTACACATTTTGATATCTCATAGTATTGATATCCCTTTTCCTAGGACATGATTAATACTAAATAAATTTGAAAAGAATTTTTCATTCTCCATCCAACTCAATATAAGTAAGAATTGTTAGAGTATTATCTCTAGTAATATCTAGAAAAGAATTATCATAATTGAAAGACTCACTATCACTGCATATTGTACCTTGATAATCGACAAACACTCCTCAATGACACGTATTAAAACAATTTTCCCATTATTTTGAAGAAAACATCATCTCTTTACCATCATTCATGATCTGAATCAAATATTTCTTATTTCAAAAATAATACTCTATGTACTAATAAAAGTGATAAACGAACATGGGATAGAATGGTTTGTCATTTTAGGAGAACGAGTCTATCCATACCTGTTCATAGATTACCATTATAACTATGGACTACTGGAAAGAACCCATTCATTAAACAATTCATTTTAAACCAAAACCACATGGTTTAGAAGCTTCTGATTCCTTGGGTCGATAAAATATCTACTGAGTTCTCTTATCAACTTCTTATTACGTCATAATTCCTTATGAGACAACATTGCAAGTCATTTAATACTCACCATTTCATTGAAAAGAAAGAGAATCTATATCACAAAGAGGTATGAAGGTTCAGAGAAAAGGGAAGATGAAATAGCTCAGTTCAAAGGGAGAATTCATGAATGAGAGTGAGTAAATTTGTGTATTTAATCCCAAATTTTCCTTTAAGGGTTCAAAATAATATAATAAAATAAAATAATAATGAATAAATTGAATAAAAATTAATATCAAAAATTATTAATGGTATCAATATTTGAAAAAGAGATGGGTGACTCATACAATGGTGAATCGCCAATGGTGGCTCACCAATGGTGGCCCACAAACGATGGCTCTCCAATAGTGGATCACCAATAATTACTAGCCAATGGTGACTCTCCATCATTGAATCTTCTAACATTAAGATCTAATAAAAATTTATCATTCTTAATACATGTTTGTTGAAACTTAATCTATCCTCAGTAAATGGTTTTGTGAAAATATCGGCAATATGATGTTTGGTTCCTATGAATTCATGAGTTATACCACCCCTATGAAAATTTTACTTCAAAATGTGATGCATTACATATGTATTATTTTTTCTATAATGAGACATAGGATTTTTATTAATTTTTATTACACTAGTGTTTTCCAAATATATAATGATATGTCAGAATAGATATCCATTATCTAGTAGAGTGTGTTTCATCTAAAAAAAGTGTTCATAGTAACTCCTTGCATCTATTTATTCTGATTTAGTAGTAGATGGTGTAATAGAATTTTAGTTCTTACTACACCAAGTTGTTATAGACTTTCCCAAGAGAGGAAATGTTCAAGATTTTATTTTTTAAAATAAATTACAACAACAAAAATCTATATCTGAATAAATTACATAGTTAAATTATTTTCTTATAGGTTAGAACAACCCTAAATTAGTAGTACATTTGAGGTATATAAAAGTAATTTTAACAGAAATTAAATGAAATTATTTAGAGTTTTCTCGAAAACAGACATGCATACACACACTAAAAATAATATCAGGTCTGTTAACAGTCAAGTATAACAAACTTTCCAATCATACCTCTATAATTGGTTTGATCTACTAACTTTCTAACTTCATCAGGATCCAACTTACAGGTGGTAATCATGGGAGAATCCCTACTTTTAGTGTTATCCAGACCAAAACATTTTAGAAGGTATTTAGTGTAATTACTTTGATTTAAACTAATTCCATCTTTATTTTGAGAAAAATTTAAAACCATGAATGATTTTATGTTCACACATTAAACTAATTTAAACTTAATTTTGAATCATCTTTGAAATATCAATACACAAAGAATTTTTAGAAGATTCAGAAATTGCATCATAAACATATATTTGAACTACTGAAGTTTCTTTCAAAATTATTTTTATAAAAAATAGTAAAATTAGAAATGCCTTTTGAAAAACCTTTAGAAATTAGAAAAGAGCAAAGCCTATCATACTAAGATCAAGGTTCCTTTTTATGAAATAAATAGCTTTTATTAATTTGAAAACATGATTTTGAACATTAAGATTTGAAAATACAAGGGTTTTTTCAAAAAAACATCCTGAACAATATAAAATAATTAACTTTTTACATCTATTTTATATATTCTGAAATCCAAATATGTTACAAAGGCGAGAAGCATTCTAATAGATTCAATTTTAGCTATAGGTGAAAAGGTTTCCTCATAGTAAATACCATCTTCTTGTCTATATCATTATGAAAACAACGATGATTTTTTTTTACTATGGTTCCTGACTCAACAACATTGTTTCTAATGACCCACTTAGTGCCAATAGTCAATGATTCTTTAGTTATAAATTCAAGTTCTCAAATGTTATTTATTTTAAAAAAAAATATTTTTATATTAAATTTACATCACTTAGAATTCATCATTAATTGCTTAATTTATGTTCATAGGATAAATTTGTGATGAGAATTATTTATGTGCAAACTCATTACCAAAAGATTCTCTAGTTTGTGTACCTCTATCTAGGTCTCTAAAAAAAGAATCTAGAGTATGGTATATTTGAGAAATAACATCTAATGAAAAATAATGAGAAGAAATCTATGGGTTATCTATAGGTTCAGGTGTATGTTGAAGATGATTCTCCGAACTGGATGATTTTTTTCTTGGTTTACAAGATTGTTATAAGGTTTGGAATTTATTTTTAGAATTCAAAAATAATCCTTAAGGATTTATAAATGGGTTTTATGTTCGTGTGTATTTGTTTCATCAAACTTTAAATGAATATACACTTCTATATACTTAGTTCTTTTATTAAATACTTTATACAATTTACAATAAGCTGAATAACCAATATAAATTCCTTTATATCTTTTGGAAGAAAATTTTTCAAGATCATCCTTAAGGTTATAAATAAAGACCTTGAAACCAAATACTATAGACTAGTTAAGATTTGGCATTATACTATTCCATAATTCAAAAAGGGGATTTATTTAAGAGAAGTAAAATTAAAAATATATTAATTATATAACAAGATGTATTCACAGACTCCCCTAAAAAATAAATAGGAAGGTTATACTCATTAGTCATAGTTTGGGAAATTTCTTAAATGGTATTATTTATTCTTTATAAAACACCATTATGTTATGGGTTCCTATGAGAAGATATGTTATGATTATATCCATTTAGTGAGATAAAATATTCAAAGTCTTGATTTTAAAACTCACTGTCATAATCACTTCTTATGGTCTTAATCCAAATCCCACTGTGATTTCCACAAATTTTCATACTTGGTGAAATAAGTACAATCTTTACTTTTGTGAGCATGAAATAATACCCAATTATACCAAGAAAATTAATCTTCATGGATATAAACATACTACATACAATTTAAACATTATACTCTAGATGTTCTAAACAAGTCCATATATACCAAATCAAGGGGTTGGTAAGTTTAAATTTCTAACTTTGATTTAAATTATGCATTTTGTTCTTTACCTTATTGACATGGGTAAAAACACTTATCACTTGGGAATTCCAAATTTGGTAGATATTGGACTAACCCATTCCTAGTGATCTTTATAAGTGAGTGAATATTACAATGGCCTAGTATCCAAGTCCAAATCAATGATTCATTATAAAACGAATTTAGAAAATAAATATTTTGTGAAAATAAAGAGTCTATATTAACATTATAAAAGTATATTTAATGAAGGCTGTAAAAACTAAATAATTTTTAGAATCTATAAAATTTCAGGAATTATTTTAAAACATCACATGAAATCCATCATCACATAGTTATGAGATTCTAAGAATATTGTACTTCAATAAATCTTCAAATAATACATTGGATATTAAAACAGTATTAGAATTAATGATTTGCCCAAGGTCAATTATTTTCCCTTAGGAATTGTCACCAAAGGTGACATGTCCACCATCCACTTTGATAAGATTCTTGAAACTTGAATAATCTCCATTCATGTTTCTGGAATAGCCACTGTCCAGGTCCATAATTCTTACTGTATATTTTCAAGAAGGTTTCTTATAAAACAATATTTATACCAAAAATGATTTTGGTTCCCAAATATTGTTGGGTCAAGAAATATTAGTTATTAAAACTTTAGGAACCCATATTTTCTTAATAGGTATCCTATTATATGATTTTATGATTTTAGAAATAAATAATTTTCTGGTTCTAGATGAATGAAAACTAGTGAAAGTACTATAACTAGGAATAAATGTATTTTAAAAAACCCTCATCTTTCTAGGTTTATACCCTATACCAGTAATTTACTAGGAGCAGTATATTTTACAATCATCTAAGTTAGATTGATTCTACCAATAATAAACCTCTTGAGACACTTTTCCACTTTCTAATTATAAATTTTCAAATCATTTTTCTCTTTTAATATTTGTTCATTTTTTTCTTTTTCAAAAACAAGGTCATACTAAAAATTATGACTTTTATCTTTGAGCTATATTCAAAATCACACCAGTTTTATTTCATTTCATTCATTTACTTATTATTCATATCATCATTTTTTCAACTTAGGACTTCTATCATTGACATGTCCTTCCCTATTATGCTCATAAAAAATGACCTCATTTAAATCATCATCTCTCTTCCATTCCTTTCTCCAAATTAATGAATTATAATATTTACCTTTAGATACTAGTTTACTAAAAAAATTAATCTATATACCAAATAGAACATCTCTTCATCACTTTTGGTAAGTGATTATTCATCACTATAACTTTTATCTTGAATTTTCTCCGTCTTTTTTGATGTAGTAGGCTTGAAGGCTATGGATTTTCATTATAGTTCATTCTATTCTTCTATGTTGACTTTGATTTCTTCCTCAAACATCATTAATTTTTTAGTCAGATTTTTAACTAGTATTCTACTTACATCACAATATTCTATGATTTAGACTGAGGTTCTCCCCATCTATCTTGAATACACCTCAACAGTCGCATCACTTGGTCTTTATAAGAAACCAATTTTCCCAGTGAGTGAATTATATTTATGGTCTCATTTAAATTGAGATATTTTTAGAAATAGTCTCACCAAGTTTGATTTTAAAATTTTCATACGTAATATTATTTGTATTTAAGAATATTTCTTTGACATTAGATGTTACCTCTTGAGAAACAGCAAACGTGTCCCATCTTTCAAAGAAGTTTTACATCTATAAATTCTATTGGATTACTAATCACCCAAAGCATGGTAAAAATAATTTGTATCTTTACAATTATTCTAATAATTTTCATTAGTATCATCACTCCAATAAAATCTAGAAATTTGAGTTAATTAATATTGATTGTATATTATGGTCTAGATATCAAAACACATGCTTTTAAGATGTGTTTTAATTTTAATTTTCCACAGAGCATAGTTGGTGCTATTAAAATGAGTTGTTATGTAAGTAGTAGGTTGTTATTTTCTATTTTCTATAAAGAACTTAGTTGAAAAAAATGAAAATTTAAGATATTTAGAATACAACTAAAATAATAGTTGAAAAATATCTAATTTTATCCTTTGACGCCATATTTTGGTTAGAGTTAGTAACTCAAGAGGGGAATTAATTCAGTTCCCAATAAAAATTTCCGTTAAAAATGACATCAAATAAAATCCCCAAATTAAAATAAATTCACCCAGTTAATCAAAATAGTAGTTTAATATAAGTTTTATATTTTAATTTATTTCTAAAAGATTGATTCAAGTTCAATTAAAACCATATGAAAACATACTTTTACTTTATAAATCAGTTTACTTAAACAAATACTTATATAAACACTTGTTATGACTAACTATCAAAGTACCCATTTTTTAATAGATTGAAAATAAACATAGATCATAGCATTGAAATGCATAAAATAAAACATAAATTTGAAATGGAATGAACAAGTGGTTCAGTCTTATTCTGAGACCTAATCCCTTCCACTTGAAAATCACTTGATGCCAAAAATATTATATAACAATAATATGATCCACAACCTATATCTGGAATACGAACAACAGATCAAAAATCCTAGATCGAATCCTTTCCATAATTATACATGGGAAGTAAAACTACCTAGGGACCTCTTCCATCAATACAATAGATAAACAAATAAAAAATAAATAGAAGAGAATATCTATTATTCTATAGTTCTAGCAAAAGAGTCAGTGTGTGATAATACACATTGAAAACAACACACTTCTTGAAATTATATAAAAAATAGAAAGAGAATGTAATAAGATATAGAAAAGTTAATGGTGCCTAGTCTCGAGTGACCTCATATGTCGTTGGGTGAGGAGTTTTAACTATTTATATGAACATGTTATAAAAATAGATCATTTTGAAGTTCTCTTTATTGTATGTATGAAAGTATATTTATTGTCAATGATTTCCACTCTTTCATAGTTGAAAGTAAATAGGTATTCATCATGTAAGATATCATGTAATGATCCTTCCCATATTCAGAAATTACCACACTCCTTGATTGTAGTTGTATGTTCACAAGAGAGTCTTCTGAAAATATAAATCATTGCATGCATCTATTGAAGAATAATCAACATGATCTTCTGAATCCTCATACTGACTCTAAATAACCTTTAACACATCCTTATTATGGTTAAGAAAATAATCATAAAATAACCCTCTGCATTAACTACATTAATATACCCAATGGGAGTATTTAATTCAAATATAGTATAATAGTGATGGAATCTCTCCTAGAGATGACTCATGTCTGGTGGTGATTCCGGTATAACGGTGAGTCATATCTTGAAGTGAGTCATTTGAACTAATGGTGAGTCATATCTAGAAGTGACTCAGTATGGTGGTGATTCATTTGAACTAATTTTGATTCATATGTGGTGGTGACTCTGTTTTGTGGGGACTCGAGTCTAGTGGTGAGTCAGTTTAGAGGTGACTCATATTTGGCGATGAGTCATTTGAACTAATTATGGGTCATTTCTAGCGATGATTCATTCAAACTAATGATGACTTAAGTCTGGCAGTTACTTATTTCAACACATAGCCAAATTTTCATCAAATTTACTTCTAAAAAATATTCTATCATAAAACATAAAATTCATTAGTAACATAATAAACTTGATTTTTGAACATTAAAATAAGTAGGTTCCAACACTTATTAATACACAATGGATGGTTAGCTAATAGAAAACAATGGTGGATAATTCCTCTAATATAAAATAACATTTTTTAAGTCATACCAAAAATAATAAGGATGGTATCATTTGAAAAATATCCTTTATCAAGCATAAAATATATCAAAGGTTACTAACTTGGGTTAACAAAATATACCATTAGGAAAACTGGTTTGGAAATACGATATAGTCTTGATCTATTATAAAACATTTATTAATATATTTTAAAAAACCAAAATAATAATATTATTTTTGAAAACATGAAAACATAGATATTGTGTTTCATATAAAAATACAAAAATTGGTGGAAAGATGTGTTCTCATGGAAAACATTTCAAAGAGTTGTTTTTTAAACTTTATTGAAAACAACCGATATTGAATAAGTTAAAAAATTTAAGAATTTTAAATAATATCAAAGTAGTATAGTATGACCTTAATAAATTATTAAGTAATAGATAATAATATTCATAAATGATTCTAATTAATATGGTTATGTAAGAGGATAATTCCCAATGGAAAGGAATAAGTTAGGTCCATTTCATTATAATAGGTAAATAATCATCAACGGGGAAAATGAAATAGTGATAAGACATATAAAACCCTAAAAATAATCATAAGAGGAGAAAATAATCGGGTTTTATAAATAACGATAATAAAAATTCTCCTGATATATTATCATCCAAAAATAATTCTAATTTGAAATTGATATTCAAGTAAAAACCCATGTAGTAATGTTAACAAAAGACTCAAAAGAATATAAGATAATTTCTATAAAACTTACATTAGAAAACCATTAAATGAAAAATATTAATTATAATTTTACTAAATGGGGTATTTAATACACTATATAATATAAATTATGGTGTGTAATATCAATCTTCTCCCATGTAGTTGAAAATAGAGACAAATAACTCTTACCTCTGGCCTTGATTCATTCTACACATGCGCCTAACATACAGAATAATAAAAATAAGTTTATTAAAACCTTTTTTAAGAACTATTCATATATATTTTTATTTTTATAAGGTTTATTTAGTATTATATGTTATTTATTTATTAAAAAAAATTCTTGTGGTGTCTACTTGAGGTGTTTTGGTTAATTTATCTGAAACTATTTTAATATATTGACCATTATCAAATTTTTTATAAAATAGCATCATAATTTCCATAATTATAGAGGTTCATGCCTTTTATTATTCCATTAGAAAAAATTTTATACAATTTCAAATATTTTTCCAAAATGGACTCAAATGAATAAAGGTTCCTCAATTTGTTCATTTATGGCAGTTAAGTTTACTATGACTGTTTATTATCAATATCTCTTATAAAATGTTCAATATTATCTTTCTATACTATTAAAATGTCCACAAATATCATTATTATTCATTAAATAAATTTAAAAATTCATCCCTGTTAATAATTAATTTAAAACAAAATATTACATTCCATGGAGGCGATAGTCTGCGCGTGGACAAGGACAACACTTTTATTTTCCATAAAATGAGAGGGGTAAAAAAATAAATTAATTTTCATTTCATAATGTTAATATATTTTTAAATATTATATTATTTACATTGATTAAGTCACTTGTATCATCCATGAAATTCCATTATGGAAAATAAAACATGTCGTTCTTGTAGGTGGTAATTTACATATACAAATATTGACGTCTTACTTTTTCAAATAGTTTTAGAGAAAGGTAGAAAATGGATATTAAATTTGTATAATAACATTTCAAAATATTATTAATACTAATTTACCCATAATTACATTGATTATAATATATTTTATGGGTTATAAAAAAATTAAATGAGGGAGCTAGGTTAAGAACATTACCTCTCCCTTTGGATGTTCTCCCTTGAGTAAAAAATTAAGGCTCCTTAGCTTGGTTTTTTGGAAATACCAAGGCTTATGGGATGTGGGGAGAGGTTTTAAGAGAATATAGGGTATATTTTTGGTATATATATGCCTTTCTAATGGGTGTATAAATGGGGTGGAACTAATCACCTTTTATAAGTGAAAAAAATGTCACTTTTGTAAATACTCATTAAATTTTTAGTGGTAGAATGAAAATATTAATGTGTAAAAAGTCAATAATTTAAGAATAAATAATTTTGGGCTGATATATTGTTTATAAAACCAATAACATTCCTTATTACAAATTTTTTAAACATGTTTCAAGTCTTTTATCACAATATTTTTACATTTTACCATTTTTTTCTTACCTTGTAACTAGTTTTTACCCAAGTGATTTATATTTTACTATAAATATAAGGTAACACATCTTACCAAATTTTTATGTTATGAACAGAAATTCAATCTCCATTTATTATAGCTCAATCTACAAATAATATTAAAAATATATTCAAAAGTACATCATTGAATTTATAAAATAATTGTTTTTTAGAAAAATAATAATTTATCACCATTAAGTGTTCTTAATATATTATAAAATTAGTTACCAATTAAATGAGTGATAATATTTTTTTATATGATTAAAAACATATAAAATTCATTATAAAAAATATATCTATTTTATTTATTAGTTAGAAATTTGTAAAACATTAATAAAACAATTCCATGAAAATTACTCTTTCACCATTATCATGGTCATTAAATTTAATATTAGTAATCATACATTTAAGAAAAAGAATGAAATTAACCTTAATAAATATTATGGACATGTTTATATAAATATCAAATAATTTTTTAAATTTAATTTTATAAATTATGGTAATTAATTTTTAATATAAGATAATTAAATCAGTTTTTAGAATAAAATATTACTTAAGTTTCCAAAATGATAAGCATGGGTTTTATAAATTCAACATATTATTTTATTAAATAATTATTTTAATTTATAAATATATTTTTTGTAGAAAAAAATTATAAAAACTTTTAATTCATTCTTGTATTCTGATGATATCATAAAAGTGACGGTATTATAAAAATATGTATTTTTTCACTATTCACCTAAAAATTGGTTATTTTAGAAAAATATAAAAAAATCATCCTAATTTTATTTTGACATGTTGGATTAAAAATATCAATGATTATTTCAAAAAATTAATTTTTAAATTTTAAAAATTTAGGTTTTAATTGAAAATACCATATACAAAAAATACTGCATTTATTAAGAAAAAATATGCCCTTTAAAAATTTAAGTATCCTTAAACCTATTTTGTATGGATTTATGATTCGTTAAAATATTTTTTTATTAGGGATTTTAATATTTTTAAATTTTATTAATAATTTTAATTTAATATGTTCAATATTAATTTAGTTTTTTGTTGTGTGTGGAGCATTCTATTCAACATGGTATTAATTTATAGAGAAATGTACTCCAAAATCTCAGGGTGTTACATCCCCTACCAAAATAAATTACATCCCAAAAATATTCATTATCTCTCAATGAAGAAAATATATATGGATATCCAAAATATAGACACTACCCAAGATTTAATTTCTAGATAGATATCCTATTTACAAACATAAGAAACATATCTTTTCCCTTAGAATAAGTAAATCAAAATATTGGGTTTCTCTCCAATAATTTGGTCTATACATCCCTCATGATTAGGTATCATAACTCTTATAGTAAAATTAGTGCTTTTAGAGATCACATAGCCATCCTTACATTGATATATGATCATAGGGTGGTTTGAAATGTGATTTCCTTGTTTTGGTTATTGATATATTTTTTATGTGAGGATGGAAAATCAACTTCTAAAATAACCAAAAATACAAATAAAGGAAGAATTGATAAAGACTTGAGTGGACCATAATCCTATAAACCATAAATTATATTCATATACCTTGGATATAACAATTAAAAATATATGATTATTTATTTAAAATTTAGTGTCTAATAGTTGATGAAAACTTACATGATAAAATACATCTACAAATATTGAGTTAAGAACACCTAGAACCACTTAATTATCACAATCCACATAAATAGTAGTCTTTTCATAGGATTTTAATTTTTTCTGTAGTCTTGGAGGTTATTTCTGTCAATTTTTATCTTAATCTATTTGATTAGTGTAATGGTTTTTGTAGTTTTTAAATTCTTAAATCCAAAACACTGAATTTCTAGGGGATCCTTAGGCGAAACAATATTTTTCCCCATATTGTTAACTAACTGTTCCTATTCATGTAATTTAGTTTTCCATGTATAAAATATCTTATCATTCCTTCGAAAGGAACCCTTACGTACCTCTTCGTATATGTTTTACAAAAAGGAAATTGAATCTTTTATCCTTTATCATATTTGTCACCTAAATTTTCATGATAATTATTCCTTCTCTTCTTTGGTCTGTTTTGAAATTCAGCTATGTTCATGTCGATAATCATAATTCATTATTGTTGGTTTTCCATAATCACAAGTTTTTTCACTTTATCTATTTTCCTCTTAGGTTTATCGCTATAAAAATCCGTGTATAGTCTATAGAATCCATTATTAACTACGTTCCTTTGGGATTCATCCATTAATAAAACCAAAAGGGGTAATCGTGATTGATGAATAATTAAAATTATAATAGAATTATCCTGAATTATATTATGAAAAAATCAAAATAGAAATGTATTAGTCTCAAAAACCATCACATTAGCTTTCAATTTAACCTAAATCGCTCTTGGATCAATCTAAGTTTCATTGGGATGGGTTCTCTCATACTCCTTAAGCTAATTCCTTGACATAATAAATCCATTTCCATGGATTATAAAGAGAATGTGATTGACCAAAGAATGTCTTGTAGGAGTTTCTTTCTAGGTGTGAATTCTTAGGTCCACTCATCGTATACTGAGTGAATATCAAGTTAATGCTATATCATCCATTTTTAGGTTGATTATCCCTAGCTGAATTTGATCCATAGCAATATATATTTTCTAGCATCCAATCATAGATGTAATTACAAGAAAAATCACATACTCATAACCTCAAAAAAAATTCAAGATTTTATACTACACTTAGAATTATTTTTTTATATTTATCCCATGTGTTTTCACTTAGGTTTTCTTATATTAATCTCCAAAATAACTAAACTAATCCTCCAAAAACTAAACCTTTATTTGATGCCAACTGAGGGACCCCAAACCCACACTCCCAGATTCGGTGCTAAAGATTTATTTAAACTATTTATTTGAAATTAAGTGAAATGAACCAAGGTAAACGTATCTTTATTTTATATCATTTCTATAAGGTAACATTATATCTCACAGATAAACACACAAACCCAAGAACATAGGGTTTAGTGTCTTTGAGAATCAGTGACGTAAAAAACTAATTTTATGATACTTGTGATAATTTCTATATAATTTACCCACACTATACTCCCTTCTATAATTCTCATAAATTACACTCATCTTCATAACCTGTGGAAATGGAAACATAATAAAAATGGTCATCTCAAACCCTTGGAAGGGGTAAATATTCATGCGACTTTTTCATTCCATGATCTCCAATAAGTTCAATATTGCAATAAAACTACCTCATCAATTTCTAAAGTTTTAATTAGAATAATTAATCAATAGGAAAAGAGAATTTGGGTCTTGTATAGCCATTACACAACCATGTGAGACCATATCTCTCAAGAGGGTTGTAGACAAGGTGATCACATGAAGGAACATGATCGTGTGATCTTATCATTATTCGTTTGGTAGCTCATAGCTGAGCCCATTATGTGGTCATGAGATGCTATCATCTTACATAGAAATATTATGTAGTAATGAGATTTTATTCTTTTTTTTCAAATTTCATATGAAGATGCATGATTCATCTCTCATAGAGTTTTTTCTTGTAGCCTTCCATGTGTCTAATTGGCTATCAAAGCAATGTCACTGGGTCTTTAGATAAATAACATGTTTCCATTTTCAAAAAATGAAACAAAAAAGAAAACATGGAAGTTAGAAATAGATACAAAATGAGATCCAAAATAAGATAATTCCACAAATAAACGTGGCCCTAAAACAAGAGATAAATCTAGTGAATTATTTTAGTAATTTCATGATATCACTATGTAATCCATGTCTAAAAAATTAGTCTATGATTTCCTACCGATGTGATTTAAATGTAATTCTGTTGATAATAAAAGTATTTATCACATTATCACATGGTCAGACCCCCTTTTATGGCCATCCTTTTATTATGCATCTTCCATGGTGCCCCTTATTTCTCATGACGTGTCACCCCTCATGAGTTCTTAAATGATAATTATATCACCTATTTAAGTTATTCATATGACCCCCAAGGTCCCCATTCTCCAAGTTCAAAACCCTAAATATGTATAATTTAGTCCTTTACATGGCCACTAGATATATATATGATCAGGGTATGGGGCTAACCTACATGCCCTATTTCAATCATGAATTCCCTTGGTAAAGGTTTTCCAACACTTATCCTTCCTAATTTATGGGGTCCCTAATTCATCTACAAACTTGAATCCCCTTAGTAATATGGTCCTCAATCCTGGGGACTATGGTGTAAATATTCTCAATTATATCAGTAGAATTTAATTCCTATGTGTTTCCTAAAATTTGAAATGAGAATGGAAGCATCCATGCCATTTATTTTCCAATAAATGGATGCATAAGCCCAAATCTGGGATTTTTTAATAAATTGGAATAAGGAAATGGGAATCCCCCCTAGAGTAATCCCCTAGTATTTCTTGCATACTTTCCCTCTATTTACTCTCTCTTATCCATTAGTAGGAGGGGAGAGGGTTCCTACAGGACACTCCTCAAAGAGTAAACCCCTAGTTTTTATTTAAGTACATCATATCCCTTCGGCCTTCTATATCCCCTCCCTCATCCATCACTAAATAAGGAAGGAGATTAAGTTTGGGGGTTCTATTTTAGTTTTAATTCCCATTCTAACCCAATTATCTAATGTGGTTAATCTTATATTGTCTCTTGATTCTCACAGTGAGCATGAATCATGTGGGTTTAGATATCTATAGTAGTCATAACACTTGTATAATTAAATCTCTCTTAATGGACCTCCTACTAGGTGTAAGACACAAAATTTATTATAGGGAAGATTCAGTGTGTGAACCACACTACATCTTCTATTTTAGCATCTTTCATGACATGGAAGTCCATGTAGTATAATGTTAAAAAAAGTTGAAAAAATCATTACTGCATAATGTTACACTGCGTTGTGAGGTTTTCTCATATGATCATAACTTATTCCACTAAAGGTATGTGAGATTTGATTTCTGTTCTAATGGGATATGTAGTACATCCTCTCTATGGTTCAAACCCAATATCATCAGTCTACAATCATCATCCTCATCAAGTTATATCCCTCACAAGATCATTTATATATTCCCCTATCCACACTAGGATCCCTTATGTATAGACTTCCTTTCCATTAGATCAATTTTCCCTATAGACTGTCCTCTCATTCATCCATATTCCTAATAATATCATTCCCCACATAGAATGTTATTTCCCTTTTTGAATTTAATAAATAGTCCTCATCGTGCTATATTCTCGGGGAGAAATCGTTTTCAAAAGGACACATCTCTTGTGATACCAAACCAATCGTATTGGTCCACATTCATTGTGAGATAAATTAGAAACGGAAGCTCATTCATGAGTCCCACACCAACCATTTTTATCACCATTTTCCCATTAATCCTTACCACATGTTGTTAAACTACATGGATTGGTTTTTTATGTGACTTTAAAGATATAATGTTTCATGTTATGTAAAACTATACTAAGTGGTATTTGATTACATTCAAACAGGTACATAAAAAACTCATTTAATGGGCCAAATCCCAATACTAAATACTAATTTTCTCTCTGGATGACATTAAATTCCGTAGTGCCCAAATAACAAGCCCTTAAATCAAAGAATCATTCTGTAATTAATTAGTATTCATTCATGAGGGTAACAAATAGTTTTACTAATACTACAAGTTATTTTTCAAAAACATTTCTTAAATATATAAGATATTCCTATAGTAGGAAATAATCCCCCTCAAAAGGGTATGGTGAGAGTGACCACCCATTTTATCATCCAATTTATTTTTTAATATTTCACTAGAAAATCCCCAGTGATCACTTTTTTTTTGGAATGTAGGTCTACATTGACTCAAAATGAGTGTGAGTGTGAAAAAAACATAAGAAATGGTGAACCTGGAGTGAAACTTATAATCATAAAAACTAGCTGACAAATTTAATTAATATTATATGTATATTTGATGATACACTAATGTTTATTATGGTATGTGGTTATTTGCTGGTGCATGAAGAAAAGTATTTCATATATCTCTTCAATCCAAACCATGTAATTATTATCAATTTTCTATTCATATGGCTTAGCTATGAGGAAAGGAATGACATCATTTTTGAACAGGTAATTTTCTCCTACTCAGGGTCTATAGTGGTTGGTTGTCAATAACTTGGTTAGGGAAAACCGCTGAAACTTTACTCTCCCAACCATGGAGGCCGCTCAGAAGAGTCACTACATAATGTAATCTAACAATAAAGCTCATTAAATGTCGTCAAATTCTAGATACATAGACCTCCTTTCCACCCTCAACCATTTTCGGAGTCTTTCCCTAGAATATGATAATGCATAAATCTGATATCCAAGGGATATGTAAGAACCCCTTGGTAATATCTCTCCTTGAGAGGTGAAAAGGAGGGTTCCCTCTACCAATAGATGCTACTAACACTACACAACTTCTTCTCTCTAGTATCCTACATATAATTATTTCTATTGGACCTATGTCCAATCTACACATGATATAGTATTTCAATGGTCTCTCTATGGGTAGTGGGTTGTCCTAATTGAGGGACGAGTTTATAACCCTATCCAATTTGAGTGGTCAATTCAATGTATCCTTACTTTTCAATAGGGAGGTGACACATATTCTTCTTCCAAAAGATAAAGTCCACCCATATATCATAGTGTCACCCTATGAGGAAACTCATATTCTGGTTCTGGTTAAAGGAGTGAACCTGTACATGGAAGTGGCTTAGTTTCAAGCACATATTCTTTTTCCCCCATATCAAACTAGTCGGCTTAACCTAACAAATTAAAGAGGATAGAAGTGGGAACAAAATACCACTTCAATTGAAGATATTTAACAAAAGATTTTTTAAATATCAAATAAAAAGTGCTATATTCTTTTTTATATTATTAAAAAAAATTGCCATATTATAGAATCCATAGAGGAGATTCATTGACATATTCCACCAATCAAAAAACGGATAGTAAAATATTAATACTCCTACCACTAGATTAGTTTTTTTGATCAATCAAAAAACTAATTTGGAGAAATCTCATATCCTTATTCCTATTTTTGAAGGGAAAATTACCGTGAAGGATGATGTGATAGATCAGGTGTATATTCCCATTCCTACTAAGGTTTTTCATCATAAAAGGAAATTCACCTCAAGATTGGTGAGTATAACTATCATAGATATATCGGAGAGCCAGCGACATATTCTAAGGGTGAGCTGAGGTCAGGTCTATATGTATTCTCGTATCCTAGAAGGTTACTAGCATATTCTGAATATGCAAGTGGGAAGTAACCATCAACATATTTTAGTAGAAAACTGGAGGCAAGATCATATTCATATTATTTCCAATGAAGGATCACATTAGCACACATAAAATTAAATATTGTAGGGGCAAATTTTTCACTCTCCCACTCTGAAAAATTGTCATCATATTCTAATAAATTATGGAAAGCATAACCAGATACATATTCTTATTCCATTTAATATTTTTTGGTATATTATGGAAGTCAATTTGGGGTATGATCACACCACTACCGTTATTAGAGAGGTTCATTAGCATATTATGATTTTGACTCAGGCATCGCCTAGGGGGTTTTAATTCATAAGGGTTCCAACTAACCACATACGACCCCAAAAAACATAGGAGTGGTGTCTAAAGTAAAAAATCACAAAGTATCATATATAGATCAAAATTAGACAAATATCCCTACCATGATCAATTCTAGTGTCCTTGATACCATACGACAATTATCAATATCATCCCAAGGATCCGTTGAGTATTTATTATAATGATAATTCGATATCAACCATGGGGGTCCTCACCGAGGAAATATGGAAAATGATCGTGGGGAATCCTCTTTTAACATCCACCATAGGAATCCTCCTCACATCGATATGTCACTCATACAAGGATTTTATACCCTTGTCAAAATACCTTCGTATAGAGAGTTGCTAAAAAATCAGCGCCAACTGTATGTGGTTCCTTATCATTGGTTAATAATCTTACATCATTATTGAGGTATAATTTAGGATAGTGTTTATTATCTCTAGATCCCATAGATCATGTGTCCTCATCTTCAAAAAAATGAATTTTTTTGTGAACATTCAAAGGAATATACCTCTAGGAATATAAGAAATAATATGGATATGCATAGAGAGTTTCCCTAGGGTGATATATTGATCATGTTTTATCCCTCATCTACCTCATAATATGATGTTCCTATTAAGATAAGAGTATAATGTCTGTACTATTTTAAAATTAACTTATGGAAACCCTTCCAACACCTTAGGGTGAAACACGTTCCCCTTAAGGGATATGTTGGATGTATTAAAACGACAGATGATATTTTCCACCAGATTTGTTTGGTCACTTTGTCAATATAATGAGCCCCAACTTATGAAAAAAATATATAAGAATATGCAACATATTTTCCTAAATAATTTTAGGACACTTCAATAAATAATTTTGAGTGCTTCATTAGAAATTTTAATTTGAGGTTGGGTGAATATGGAGCACTACATATTTCTCACTCCCGAGACAGAAAAACCATTTAAAGAAGGCATCACGTACTATTATTGTCTAAGGAAAGGTCATAAGTCTAGGAGATACATATGGTGGATGATAGGTTTAATGCATCAATGCTTCTCTTAATTCCTAGGGATGGTGCACTTGGAGAGAATGAGCCATCATAATATTGTTATATCAGGCTTCTAAGACAAATTGAAAATTCATCATAGTTAAGAAGAGATAGGCCCCCAACATGGTAATGTGCATTATATACAATAATATCTAAATGTGTTATTTATCTAGCTCATACACATCAAAAGGCATACCAAATTTGAGATGTTTCTATTGGGTCAACCTCTGCAGTAATCATGGAACAATCACATGCCATAGATATGGGGGTATTCTCACCATATTTTTCACTACTACCATCCTTAGGATCATCTAAGCCCCAACATTATCCTCTTCTCCTCCTTGAAATTCAGTCTTCACCAAGCTGGAAAAATCCTAACATGAAATAAATTTTTCATTTTTACCAATGCATGATATACCCACACCATTAGTGACATGCATGAAAAGTTTAATTGGAAACTACTTTTTTGTTACTATACATAATCCACTCCTCGTAGATTAGATTGATGGACTCAAAAAACAATAAAGAGGTCATAATCATAAACAGCCTTTCAAGAAGGATAAAGTTATAAAATAATTTAAACAATCTCGTCACGAATATTTAGGTAGTGGTAAACCCTATACAATTTGGATATAGATGATTATATGATTTTCTTTGCATGATATGATTCAGTTAATGTTGTCAATGAAAATATGGCAGAGGATGATATTGATCTAGAAGAAGAATATTACATGTTGAAAGTACAACATCAAACTCACACTGAGATACTCTATGAGGAGGGTTTCTACATTCAAAATTAGATATATAACCATAACTCAGCACCCCAAAGTACTCAACTTCCACATTCGCATTGTGTTTCATTAAGGGATAAGGAAAAGGGGTAGATTTGACCGAAGTTCCTCTAGAGGGATCTAATATAAAATTATTTGTAGATAGATTAGTGTCATATATGGTTGAGATAGAATAATTGAGGTGGATAAATAGTAAGATGATCAATGGTAATATTCCCCCATTACACAATCTTATGATTTAAACCATTGTATCCCCTCAAATTGGAGCTCTATAAGTAGAAACACACATTACTCTGGTTGGGGATGGATCCATTCACCCTGGAAATTTCACACATTGAACGCCAGTTTAACTGGATCCAACAGTTGCGGATTATTGGGATTTTCTTCTTCTATAACCTATAACATCATCAATTCATCATTATAGACACATGAAAATTGGGTTTCAATAATAAACATGGGAAATAAGTTTGTATCAGGAATCGCTTACAGCCAATAATCATGATTCTCTTTAGTTGGTGATACTACCATATTATTTAGCTCCATCTATGACCTTATCACCCTGTTGGAGGCTATAGTGGGGAGGCTATAGTAGGTGATACTACCATAGTTATTCAACTTCATCTAAACCCTCATCACATATTTGGAGGCCACCGTGGGGAGGAATTATTTAGTATCACTCTTGATAAATCCCTACCCTAAATGGGTATATGGGCCCCTTCCTCTAAAAAATCATGGTGAAGCCCACTTTCCCAACCTTTTACAGTATCGACGATCCAGAAAAAAAAAACTATTTGTTTTGTATACCATTTTGGCCCTAGGAAGGGAACACATAACCAATAATAAGTGTTCGTACTTGGGTAATTTGTGTAAAAATTGGAGGGATTGAGCTTCATTTAGAATATCAACCCATCTCTATGGTTAATTAAAAATTAGTAGGATTTATTTTTCCCATTTAAGTTTCATTTAAACTCTATATTAAGGGTGAAAATGATCATTGACCATTAAAATTACAAATAATATAATAATGAAAGGGCCTTAGATTTTATTATCAAGTCAAAGGGGTTTATATATTTTATATATATGAAGTCCCTATATGAATATCTAGTATATTTATTCATATAGAATTTCAGTTATGATTTAAAAACACCTATTGTCTCATGGAAATTCATCAGTTGATTAAAAGAGATGGCCTTGATAGATCAATGATTGGAATATACTATCTCCCATAGTAGATCTAAATTCTAGCCTATGTCAGCTGACTAAAAAATGAAAGTGATTAGGGTAGAAGCAGAATTTGTAACACTAAAACCAACATCAGTTTCTTCCATAGAACCAAATACCTCTCAACATCATGCGGTGCCTCTCCCCAAGTGACCATAATAACAATAGCATCCTCAGCGGGAGTATAGGATGGAGTAGGTTTGTCTAATTTTTAAATATATAAAGAATAATAATTATTCTTTCATGAAGGAGAAGGTTATAGGATATTTTATAGTACCCCTCGAAAACAATATGCTAATATTTTCATAATTCAATAAATAGAAGGTAGTAGATCTTAAAGATCATCCATATTATTTTCCCTATCATCAAGTGTTGGGGAATAATATTCAATACCACTTCATATTCAAGAACTTACCTCAGATGATATTTGAATCTGAGGAATTTAAATTATTAAATTCTCATTAATAGTTGTCTAGTGTATCCACCCTTTGGGTAGAAAAATAATTATCATGGAAAAATGTCATGGGGAAATATACATAGAATTTTAGTAATTTAATGGTATGAAAAAATATCAATAATATGTGCACCATACTTAAGGAATAATTGAATCAGACAATTATGGACCTAATTCACTCACCAACAACTAATATTTCAGGTTTAACACTTCATTTACCCAAAATCTAACACACTCAACGGATGTGGAATATGGTGAGAAATAAAATGGAATAACCTAGAATTATCTTTAAATTCATTTAAACTTTGTCATATTATTATACATAAACACTATGATCACGAGCACCACCCCACCAAACAGAACCCTCATCAGATGAAGAATAATTAGATGATTCATTCAACATCATTTGTCTGACCAACACCTTTTCCAAGGAACAAAACGAATATGAATATGATCCTCAATATCTATTGAAAAATTAGGGAGGAGGATGAATGAGAAAATGTTATAGAGGCTAATCAATCCATGTGATAAGAGACCATGATACAACATATCATGTAGGAAGAGTTCCTAGTGAGGCTATATATATATAAGACATGAAGATAGGTTCTCCAACACGATCAATAGGAACATCAATGGACTCCTAAACCATATAGATCTCATTAATATTATATCATATTAGAATACTGGTTTGTAATATCACTTTTATATGGTCATCATAATCAATATCCATACTGGTCACCACAATCTAATCAATGAATATAATCATCATCGAGTGTTGTCCAAAATTCCTTAGCACAGAATGTATCGACCTATAATACTTATCTCAAAGAGAAGTTCCCTAATGGTAAATTAAGTACCTTGTCTCAAAAATATGATATCCTAATACAATTAGATTCATACCCAATCAAGATCCTAATTCAGGACACCCTTTAACTATCAAAAATCATTGTGAAGAATTGTTCCAAACCATTTCGAGTCCTTATAAATTTGATGTAGAATTTATCATAGTAGAGGTTTACCAAACAAATATTGATGTGACAGAAAGTCACATAATTGTCTAATTTATATAACATGATCTATATAATGGTATTTTTGGAAATATTAGACACTTTTACCAAGTGTAAAATCATAATGACATTAGTATCTTCCAAGTGATATTGGGTAATGGCTCTAGAATTAATCTTATTCTGGTCAGAACCCTTATTCACTTGGGTTTTAGTGAGAAGTATTTTTTTCCCATATAAATTAACCATCTAGGGGTGTGATAAAAGTCAACAAAAGCATTGTTGAAAGATAATGTTGAAATCTGGATTTGCGGATCTTGTCTTTGATTCTGAATTCATGGTCATCACCTTAGACATGACATTCAATATACTTTTATTATGTTCATGGCTCCACATGTTTGCTGCAGTGCCCTCATAATATAGTCATTTCTTGAATTATATAGTTAATGGCAAGCTCGTAGTTTTATACGGTGATGAATTCACATTAAATACTTTTGAAGATCAATATATGGAAGAATAAAATTACAAAATGGATGGAAAAATATTTTAATATGATATAATGACCAAGAAGTATCCCCAAGTGGCTTAAAGGCCTCTTCCCCCAATCCATGGGGTCCTCTTGGAAAAAAATCATTCTTCCTATCAACCAAATTTATTCCCTAAGTCCAAACTAGGAAATATATAAACCCAATCTATCCCTAGAATATGATAGTACAGATGGTTTAGTTTTCAGGATATCAATCATCTCATCCATTGAGAATGATGTTTCCCAACCATCTATAGGAGAACATGGGATAACTTTGAATAGTATCCCAACAATTAATAGTTTTTTCAACTTTAATTCACATATTTCAGGTGTTAGATATCCAAATTCTAGCTTATATCCCCCATTAGATTACAATAAAAACCCTAGTATATCCACATTAGCACCCTCATTAAGATCCCAAATGGGAGAAGGAGGAAAAGAATATGATGATCTTAGTGATTCCCCTCCATCATTTGAGGATGGTGTCTAAACAATGATAAATGAGGTAAGATAGTTAAATAATTATATAGATGAAGATCTATGGCCTAATTTGATTAGTTCTATTATGACTCCAGAATACAGGAAAAATATATTTCTAGTATGAAAAAACATTGAAATTTCTTTACCTAGAATTATACTGAGATTCCCTGGTTGTACCCTGAAGTGTCCACCCATCATCTGGGGATACTAGGGTAACATTATTATTACATGTAGGTATAAATAAGAGTGCACCCAACCCCAAAAATTATGGTATAATCAAAATTTCATAAGATCATCAAGGTTAATTTCATTTGGGAAGTCTAATACCCAAAGTGGTTGACAAATATCATCTTGGTCAATAAAAATAATGGGAATATCTAGGTTTATATTTATTTTAAAGACCCCAATATGTATTTCCCTAAATAATATTTCTTTTTCCTGATCATAGTGTTATTGATCAATGTGGTTTCTGACTTCCAAGTCTTTTCCTTTATAGATTAAAACTCTAAATAAAATCAGATCTAAATGATCCATGAAGCTAAAGAGACAACTCTATTCAGAGATCATAAAGGGGTTTACTAATATTTGGAGATTCCATCTGGATTACAAAAAATTATGGTTCCACTTACCAACTCTCCATGAACCATATATTCAATTCCCCTTAGAAAAGAACATGAAGTGATATATTAATGATCTATTGGTCAATTAATTTGAGCAATTTGATCACCATAGTGATCTTGAAACAGTGTTCACAAATCCACACTAGCATAATTTGAAAATTAACCCCTTAAAATATGACTTTTAGGTCACATCAAAAAAATGATGGATTTTTTGGTGAACCATACTAGTATCAATAATATTCTCAGGAAAATAGAGGCAATCATTAATATTACCCCACTATGGGACCTTAAATAATTAATAGTACTACAAGTAAGCCTCACCTATACAAGACTTTTCTTTATCAATATAGATAGAAAATGTTTTCCTTCACACAATTTATAAGGAAGGTAATACCCAATAAATTGGGTAGAGGTTTTTAAAAAAACCATTAATATCCTCAATCAGTACCATTTCACCCACTATTCCTAAGTCCACTCATTGAAGAGAAACCACTTATCCTCTATATAGAATCTTAGGATTGATTGATTTGTGTACTCCCTACTCAAAATAATGATATAAGAAAGAAAAAATGATTGTAATATATTTTTAGGATAATTCTAGATATTGGGACTCAATATTCCCAAATCAATAATAAATTCCTTGGTCTGATCTTTATGGTACAAAATTTCAATAATTATTTACAGTACCATAAATTTCATCTAGTTTCTTGTATCATCATGTATAAATACATCCTCAGTCACCCAATTCCAACAAGGTGATTAGATCACTAGAAATATTAATATAATATTTTTCTAAACAATTCATATCTGAAAAAAAAGTAAAGGGATTCGTGGTTGTAGGTTTTATCGTAACCCATCCACTCTTAGAGAATGCATTAATAGATATTGAATTCCATGATGGATAATTATTTCTCATTCAATATCCACCCCCCCACCCAATTTGGGAGATTCACTTAGAAAAATATTCTAGGATCCCCCCTGAGGAAATAATGGTTCACTTAAAAGACAATCAACTTTGTTTGGGTGTCATTTTCATCTCCCCAACTAAGGCAGGCCTTCTATGTTCATTTCTTCTTTGAGAAGGATGCACCAATAATGATGAAAAATAACAATCCCTAATCATCAAATTAGATCAAGATCTTTGATTTTCAATATAGTTTCCTAATATTTTAAAACATATTATGATAAGATTTTTAACATAAATATCCATTAAATACAACAAAAGGATCGAAAGTACTAGTTTTTTGGAATATTAGGCACATAATACATCAAATTCAAACTAAAATAAAATAATGTTATTTTATTCTCCATAATGATATCTTAAATCAATTTGGGCTCCAAAAACTACATGGGAGACCATAGGGAATACATAGACCAAAGGGGTGAGGCAAAAATTCTCATAGGGTATTAAACATGATAAGGAAACATAACTTGTGAGCCAAAGGTATAACATGATATCATAAAAGAGAAGGCTCAAGAGTAATCACATGTGAGTATAATATAAAGAAAATGGTATCATAATATCATGGAAGAATATTGAATGTGGAATAACATATAACATGACATAAAAATGATTTAAGGCTAACTACCTATACAATATCACATTATGGATTAAGCCCCATAATGGATTAGGTTTACTCCCTAATCCCACACATAACAACTCCTGAGACAAAATCTTTACTCAGTGAATTGGAGCACTATATGTGTTCACCCATCATAAAATGTACACGATTTTGTTAACCACAGATAAAAATAAATATTATGTCATAAATATAATAATTTCTTATTGAATGAAATGGGTTGTATAATATTTCCTAAATATCATAATCAAAAGTGAGTTATTGAAGAAAGAATTTGAGAAATAATCATAATTCATATATTAACTCATGAAAAGAAGAAAGATAAAATAGTTATATATGTGAGATACAAAAAATATTGAATTTGTAATAATTATATAATATTAAATAAAGAGTGATAAAGTTATTTATAGTGTGAATGGCCATAACACGAAGAAACTGGTGGTTTAGAGAGATTTCCCTTACTATGAACCTGACTCATCTTGTGCATTACTTATATTAATAAATAATAAAATTATGTTGATTAATTATTTTATAAGTAACCTTTTTAAACTTTTTTCCATTTTTTGTTCAATTGAATATTCAGTCAGGTTAATGTTGGACATTTTGACAATATTCAGCTCATCTGTCCCAAATCACTTTGGTAAGATGACTAAGGTAAAATAGATTATTAATTCATCATATCCAAAATAACAATAATGATATAATTAAAAATATTACTTCAATTATACTTTTAAAATCAACCATGAAATGTGGAAATGAATAATGAACTACGTTATAATCATTGAGATGGTAGGTCGTATGTACGTATGAGTAACGCTTCTATTTTTCAAATATCATTATGGAAAAAAGGTAATTGTCATTTTATATTAATATAATTGTCCTTATATAATAAATATAATATTATTTATTTATATTCACATATATATACCATCCATGTGATGCGTTAATGAAAAATGAATCAAATCACTTCAAGGAGTGGGTAATCCACACGTCCGTATGAATGAAATTATCATAATTTAATGAATGGAAATAAAAGAAAATATTGGATATATTTAATTTGTATAATGATAAGTATTTCAGTAATATCATATATGTATATTAAATCCATCATCATAAATGGTCATGGGAGGTGATGATGGAAAATGAATTACATCAGTTCGTGAGGTGATATTCTATTGTACACACAAACAATGGTTTCAATTACCATTTAGTGTAAGAGAACATAGATATAGGTTATGAATTTATCATAATAAAATATCATTATATTTGATATTATGATGTTATTATATCAGCATGATTTTTTAATATTTTAAGAAGTTGGAAGAAGAAATAAAACAAAATACTCAGTTAAGAATGATACCTCCTCTTCGGTCAACCTCTTTAGGTTTGCATTAAAAGCCTTCCTATGAGTGTTTTATAATAAGAAAATGTTTATAGGACATGGTAATGTATGTATTTAAGGTATTTTTTTATGTCATGTCTAAACCAAAGGATTTTATTTGGGAATAAAATAGGGAAGTATGTTCCCTTTTATAAGTGAAAAGTAATAACATTTTTATAAATAACCAAAAATATTCAACAATAGGAATTCACTCTCAAACTAAGTGCCTAAAAATTGAAAAATAATATCTTTTATGGATGATAATTTTTATCTAAATATCCATCATTAAAAAAAATCTTAAATATTCCATTCCCTTTACCTTAACTCTTACTCAATTTTACCATTACAGTTTTCTCTACGGTGACTAGTTTTTACCTAGGTAATTTATCCTTTAATCCTAAAAATAAAGTGAGAATTTTTTGATAATTTAGAACTATTGATTATATATATATAACAAAATTTATCAAATAAAAAATTTTATCTTTGTGTAAATTTAATTTTAACATAAGCGCATGTAATGTGCAAAACCTTGTTTAAACCGTAACTGTGGTAATTAATTTTTACTATTTTTTCTGTTCATTATTATCAAATATTAAGTTAAATTATTAAAAAATATGTACTATTATGATTAAAATTATGGAATAAATTTTATAAAATTAAATTCATATAATTAGAATAATTTAAATTAAACCCACATAACCTCTCGAAAAATAGTTTTTAAAGAAATGCATTTTTCAGGCATAAGATAGTCTTATATTAACTATATTTCTACAAATCATAATTATATGGATTTAAATTAATATAAAAGGATAATATATATATATTATTTAAATATTTCTTAATTAGGGGATATTTTAAATAATTAAAATGGATAAACTTTATTCACATAAAAATAGTTTGTAGAAAATATTGTTTTTAAGAATAAAAATACAGTTTTACCAAAATCATGTAAATTATTGATTAAACTGAAATTAATTATATTATTATCAACAAAATGGTTCATATTTAAATTTAATACCAAATCCAATATATAATGTTACTTTTAAATTACTCTATTTAATGAAAAGAAATGATGGTATTTGAAAAATCAATAATTTCCACTATTCACTTAAAAATCAATCATTGAAAGTAAAATCCAAAAATTTCACCCTAATTTAATTTTTATAGGATGATTTAAAAAAATAAAGTTCATTTTATAAATTAAATTTTCCATAAATTATTTAAATTAATTATAATATTTTCTCAGAAAAATCAATAAAAATCATTTTTGAAGAAAACATTTTCTTAAGAATAAAATGTCTTTATTAAAGGTTGAGTATTTATTTCGAAGGAATATATCGATAAATTTATATTTATTAGAACCTTTTTTATATTTCATAAATTATTTAATAAAATTCATATATTCTAATTTAACAGTTAGGTTATAACGATCATATTTAAATAATCATAGTTCTTTTAGGAACAGTATTGCATGTCATATACACTATTGAACATAGTTTTCATATTTAAAATCTTAGGGTGTTACATTATTCCCATCTTAATTAATTTCTCCATTTTATTACATGGTATATTTAATACATCTGAGGGTACTTATTCTTTGTGTACTACTTAAATTCCTAGGTTTTCTCTTCATATGTATTTTTATGCCATAGTACTATTCCAAGTGAGTTTCCTTTTTACGTAGAAATTTATCTCTACAATCCAAGATCTTTACAAGATTCTACTCATAAGATAAATAAGTTTCTACATATTGCACCTCTAAATTAAATACATGTGATTTAATTTTTATATACTTCCTTCAGAATGATAAAATTAATACATCATGTAATTCAGAACGGGTTGGTGGGAGTGCTAGTAGATGAGACACAGCACCAATGTGACCGAAAATATCTAAGAGGTCAAAGTACCTATGTATTAGATTTAATTTCTTACCAAATATCAAAAATCTCTTCAATGGAGATATTTAGAGAAACACTTTATCCTTGACCTCAAAATCTAAGTCTCATTGATGATTGTCAACATAACTCTTACATCAAATCTGAGTAGTCAGGATGTGTTTTTGAATGGTATTGGCCTTTTATACAATTTCCACAAACATTTCGAGTCCGAAAAACAGTTTTCAACAACTAAATCCCAACACATGGGTTTTAACATCTCTTCCCTTAAAGGGATTTACAATGAGATATTTGGATATTAGAGTGAAAGCTATTATTGTATAAGATACCAACTAATGATGGATATTGATCTCATCCACCTTGTAAGTCTATTGGTAATTCTATCAATATGTATTCTAATGTAGTAATATTCCACTTAGATTTTACATTGGTTTAGGGGTGATAAGTTGTACTAATGTTCAACTCATTATTTTCCCCATGTTAGAGGATATTTTATAACATGGAGGTAAATATCATATTTTAGTCAGATACAATCAATATTATTATTCCATATAAACTCACCACCTCTCTAATGTATAAAATTGATATTTGACCATTTGATACATCCTATTAAATTCTAATAAAGAGATAATTATTTGTAAGGAGATCCACTATAACCCATATATAATGATTTCCTAATAATTTATTTGGAATATCATTGACAAATTCCATGGTAATACCATTTAAATGTAGGTAGGGGTAATTGTTGCATCATCCCTTTAGAATTGATCCATTCAGTTTTCACTTGATAATATACCATAAACATTGATATATATTCTAGGATATCCTTCTTTATATTTTCCCACCAATAGTTCTCTTAGATGTCTCAATACATGTTCATTCTCCCTTGGTCGATGGATAAGTTCTATCTATGTGCATCATTCAACAACTCTTTCTTTATCTGAAAATTTTATGGTACACATATTTGTGACCAAAATCTTACAACTCCATCATCAATTTTTAACATTGAGTGATGGTTGAGAAATTAGTTGAGAAAGGAATGAAAATGTTTCTTCCTTTAGGATTATCGTGTCCATACTTTTCAAGTACAAGATGATTGGATCATCTTCAATTATCGTTATTGATAATATTGTTGGATCTATTCTATTTAGATCATCAGAAACATTTGTTGATTTTCTATGATGGTAATGGATTGAGCAGTCAAAGTCTTTGATGAACTCTAACAATATTCATTGGTGTATATTATAATCCTTATGTTTGATTATATATTTTAGGCTCTTATGATCCTTATATATTTCAGACATTTTAACATATTATTAATATATTCTAGATATTATTGAACCCCTATTTTTACTAATAATTGGTTGTTCTTCATTTGGGGTTGTTTTTTGTATATATTTTAACAGTTTTGAAAATTATGGGCTAGTGCACAGTTAGCGCCTGGTTTTCCCAGACCGTGCACCCTCTCATATAAAGTTCTGCAACCCAAGGAAGTTGGTTATTTCACGATTAGAACATGGTTAGTTAATTCATGTTCCCTCTTAGTTAAAATTTTTCATCCCATTTAAAATAGGCTCATATAATTTTCCACCTGGTTTTTTAAACTGTGTGGATCTACCAAGATAATCATGCATGAGATTTCTTTAATCTGAAAATCTAAATTAAAAATATAGAACCACACCCCCCAAATTTTAGGTTCCATACAGACCTATATTTATCTCATATGAGTTTTTCTTCCCTAGGGGCATCCAAAATAAATTCATGGGCCCTCAGATCCCTTCTATAAGTGATCTCAAGCTTGATGAATGCCCTTCAATCTTCTCTTAATTAGTTTCCTCACCCTGATCTCCACCAATCATGATCTCTATAATCCTCCCTGGGGGTTTATGGATCCCAATGTTTTTTGGATCTAATACCCTATGTTTTGGGATCTTAAACATAGGTTTGATCCATGTTTCCTAGATTTTGTTACCATCATTCTTCATTAGAAAACCCCCATTCGGATTTGGATAATCGAGATCTGTTGATCCTGAGGTAGGTTGTTCCATCATGATACCCTATTTTTGATAACCCTAAATTTATTTATTTAATTTCAATTATTTGAATTAAATTAATTTTTCTGATTTTAACTAAATGGATTTCAATTGGTTTTTCGGAAAACCCCAATTCAATTTAATTGAAGTTTCAAAATGGGTTTTTGACATGATATTGGAAAACCCACAATTCCTTTAAATTGTGGTGTATTTATGGAAATTTGTGAAATTTAAATTGTTTAATTTAAATTTTGGAATTATTTTTATGGAAAAAAATTATGAAAAATCTAAATTCCATTGAATTAGTGGTTTCTTGTGAAATTAATATAAATTTTTTAATTTAAATTGTTGAATTTAATTGTGAAAAAAGATTCTAAAATTGAACTATGAATTTATTTCAAATCTCTATTTGTTAAAATGGATTTAAAATTGTTTGTTAGAAAATGTATCTTTTTATATCGGTGGAAAGGCATGTTTTTTAAACCTATTTTTGTTTTTAAATGAAATTTTTAATTTCTAAATGGGGGAATGAGACTTAATTTTATTTTATGGTTCATTAAATTAAATTTATATAATTGAATTATACTAGAGAACATGAAATCGTAGGTATTTAGTGAGTTATTGGGACAAACATGATATGTTTGAATTTCCCTATCAATGGTTTGATGAATTAAAAAACTAACAAAATATTTTTCAACGCATCTTTATTCCCTATTAGGACATAGATGTGTCATATCTTTTCATTTCCATGGGACATGTTTACATATTGTAGTTTATCACATGAGTATGTGAGGATCCTATAACCTATAACTATCACACCTCTAAGTACATTACCATGTTTCTCACTTGTTTATATATGATATATAAATGTATGTCATTTTTGTAAACTGTTTTACATACCTTCTAAACTTATATAAACTATTTTATAATAATTTTTTTATTTGATTGATTTGTGTAAATTACAATTTGAGAAAATATTTCCATCATTTTGAAATATGAACCATGATTTTCTAATACATTTCCATCTTTTGACATATAAAGCATGATTTTTTGAAATATTCTCTTTAAATGTCAGAACAGTTCATTTGAAGCATAAAAGTCACATTATTTGGTTAATTTAATATTGGTATATATTATGGAATCCTTGGTGAGACCCTACTGGGATTTTAGATCACACCCTACTTGTGCCTTTAGGTGTTTGTAGAAAATCTCCTTCCAAGTTCGAACTGGGGTAAAGCACCACTTAGAGGTGATTCTAATTGTTGATCTATGGACTTGGGTAGTTGTGTCTATTGGGACATTAGCTATTTATCTTCTTATTTGATTGTACTTTTTATAGTAATTTTGGATTTCATACCTTTTTTAATTCTCATACAATTCTCCCTGTGGATTTTATTTTTTAGACATACTGATTTTTTGTCTTACTTACGCAATTTTTATATAAAATTCATTCCTAGAATAATTTTTTATTATTACAAGTTTTAGTTTCAAACCGATGGGGATTGGTAAATCCCTTCAAGCCATGTTAGGACTAACTCGGTTATCAGGCTACCAGGGTTCATGGGATTATTAATGAAAAAATGGTATCAAAGGTGTAAGTATTTCATCTTACCTTGATTCTAGTATGAATTTGAGTATTCTTTTTGGGATTTAGGAGGTAGTTCCAATTGAATGCCTAGAAATCTCTTACCGTAATGAACCTTAACTCACCTGGTGTGGTTAGGGAATTACATATTGAGGATTAGTTCTAGTATTTTCACTGATTTTTATTTGGATTGGATTAAAATAAAAATCTTATTTGTCTATCTATGGGGATTAAATTCCCTCATTGCTCTATTTGATTGTTAATATAATGTCTTTCTTGTTGTTTTTTTATTTTTTTTACATCAATACTTTGAGAAGACATTCAAATAATATCCAAGAAGAATCTGCTGCTGAACCATAGTGAGTCAATCCTCTTATGGCCTTGAATTTGGCAGAGGTGATTGTGCATACTGTCCAAGATCTATGATAGGAACCACCACCAGTTCTCATTTAGGCTCCATCTGTGGAACCTCAAAGGTATGTTCACTAGTAACATTCTTTGTAATTATTTCACCATATTCCATCACAATTAAAAGGATCAACTGATACTCAAGAGTCTCAATAGTGTTTGAGAATTATGGATCGTTTTTTTCACATTTTTTGTGACACCTGAGAAAATAAAGGTGAAGTGTTCCACCTTCATTCTGGAAGGACTGAGCAGGAGATGGTGGGAAACTATGGTGATGGCAAAGAAGCCTGATGTATTAGAGTGGAAATACACCAATGTTCTTTTCATTGACTAGTTATATCCTGAGGATATGATATTAGAAAAGGATAAAGATTTTTTCAAACTTGAGAAGACTCATAGACTATGACAGAGTATGCAAACCATTTTTATCATCACATGAATTTCATACCATAGATTGTATCTAATGAGAATATTATGGATCAAAGGTTCTAGATTAGACTTCGTTAGGAAATCTGTTCTCAGTTTTTATTTCTAAATATACCTTCTTATGTTGATGTGCTAGATAGAGCACTGATAATTGAAATGGTCTTGGATGGAATGTCTGGGATTTTGGGAGTTTCTTTCTCTCCCAGTGGAAGGGTGGGTTTCTTCAAAGTAAATCCAAATAATAGTGATTCCCCTGGTGGTTCTTTATATCAGGGTCATTCTATACCTCCTATGGTGCTTGGAATATGCCCTTTTATTTTCTAATAGTTTGGAAATCTAGGGAATTCAAAGAGTGTTTTCTGTGAGGCAGCCAAGATATGGGATTATTTTGTACATTCATGACACTTATAGAAATTATTCTATGTTTATTCCACTCTATATAATGGAACAGTATCATTAGATCCTTTTAAAACTATAAGTCAATCAGATTCATAACGTATAAAGAATATCCATCCACATGCATCTAGAATGATGGTTCTTCAACGAAGTGGAAGGGTCTCTAGAGGAAGCAGATATAGGTCCAGTGGTAGTGATAGGTACTATTACTATAGATTCATCATTAGTGACTACTCTATTTGATATTTCTAAATATCAATCTTTTATTTCAACCTATATTATTAATCAGCTAAATATTCCTACAGATATTTTATCTTATGTTATTGATATTACTACACCCCTTGGTATGAAGAGAGAGTGGGATCTCTATAGTCCCACTAGTGTCTTCTCTCTATAAAATGTTGAGCTTGCTTGGAATTTCCTAGTATATGACATGATACCAATTTACGTCATATTTTTAATGGATTTGATCAAGTCAAATAAATCATGGATCGATTGTTATCTTTCAAGGGTCTCTTTTACTACACCTAATGGTGTGTTCCATGTCATTCAAGGAGAATGGGACCCATGGTCGAGAAAAAAAGGACCTTCTTGTCTATAGTTAGGTAAAGTAATATAAATGTTTTCTTTGGATATGGATTAGGAATCTTTTATCAATGATCTCCCTCCAGTTTTCTTTGAGTTTCATGAGGTGTTTCTTTCTGACTTCTCTAGTTTTCCACCGGTAAGGGAGGTAGAGTTTTCTATTGAATTAATTCATAGTACTCAACTAGTATATATTCCTTCTTACCTCATGGATCCATCTAAAATAAAATACCTAAAGACTAGGTTGGATGATATTATAGTAAAGGTATTTTATGCTCAAGTGTGTCACCTTGGGAGGCCCTAATTCTCTTTGATATAAAGTTGATGGTTCACTTCTCCTATGTGTTAATTATCAAAATCTCAATCTAGTGATAGTAAAAAATAAGTATCCATTACCATGGATTGATAATATCTTTGATCCATTTAAAGGGTATAAGTGGTTCTTTAAGATCAACTTTCATTCTGGTTAACATCAATTGAGAATAAAATAGTATGACATTTAGAAAACAGCCTTCGAGAGAAGGTACAGTCATTATGAGTACCTTGTTATTCCCTTGGCCTTAACAATTATCCTGAAGTATTTATGGATTTAATAAGAAGGATTTTCCACAAGTATCTGGATACCTTTTTCATAGTCATTGTTGATGACATAATTGTTTACTCTATGTCTGAGGAGGAACATGTGCATCATCTGAGAATAGTTCTGAATTTTCTAATAAATCACCAAATTTATTCCATGTTTTCAAAAAAAAATTATAGATTCTTGGTGTGAAATTATTTGGATACATTGTGTCAAAACATGGGATATTAGTTAATCCTAGGAAGGTAAATGTTGTTATGACATGGTAACAACCACGAAATGTTTTCAAGATTCTACACTTCTTGGGTCAAGATGGTTATTATCATCGGTTTTCAAGGAATTGGTAAAGATGGATTCTCCGATGACTTCTCTAACGTGGAAGGGAGTAAAGTTTTCTTGGGATGAAAAATTTTAGAGTTCCATTATTGAGATGAAAATTATTTTGACTATTGTGTTGGTGTTTACACTTTGAGAGGCCATGTAGGTCTATATAGACTTTTGTGATGAATCGGGTTTAGGTTTGGGTTGCATTCTTATGCAAGGTGATCATGTCGTTGCCTATGGATCTCATCAGCATAGGTCACATGAGAAAAATTATCCAACCCATGAACTTGAACTCACTGTTGCAACGCACATTCTTAAGAGTTGGCGGACTTACCTTTATAGAGAAAGGTTATCTATGTTTTCAAAAAACAAGATCTTGATTTATATCTTCTACCAAAATTTTTTCAATATCTTCCAGAGGTTTTGGGTGGAGTACTGATAATATTTTGATTTTGAAATTACCTATACTATGGGGAAAGATAATGGCATTGCATATTCTTTGAGAAGGAAACTTCTAAACCATGAAGTGAAATAATCTTTGAAAGAGTAGAACTTGATGGCTCTATTTTCATAGTTGTATATCTGAGTCTAGGAATCAATGGATGAGGTTTCCTTGGCCAGTGTTTATTTTACATCCACTCTTCTCGAGATGATTCTTTAAGATAATTATCTTGATGATTATTTCCATAGAATTAGTGAATCTATTTATGATGGTGTGAAAGTTTTTGAGTGTTCATTCTCTAAAGAGGGAATTTTATGCTATCAAAATCACTTTTTTGTTCTCTTAGTGTCAAGGAATATCGTGATGGGAGTTTCTATAATTATTAGGGGGTTGTGAACCCAGGAACCACTAAGATGTTTTATGACATGCAGTGATAATTCTAGTGGCTAGGTATAAGACAGGACATTGATAATTTTATCCCTCACTATTATATGTTCTAATAAGTTAAGGCTAAGCACCAGAAACCTTTGGGTTTGATTCATCCACTTAATGTGCCAACATGGATGTGGGATGAGATATCTATAGACTTTGTGTTTGTTTCCCTAATACCTGGAGAAAGAATAATGTGATATGTGTTGGGATAGATTGGCTGACTAAATAGGCTCACATCTTACCCATTCGTGATATAAGAAAGGTTGAGGGGTTGGTAAATCTAGATGTGAAAGAGATTGTTCTTTTTCATAGAGTTACATCTTCTATAGTCTTTGATAGGGGTTTCAGTCTAATTATCATTTTTTGAGAGGCCTTTAAGTGGCACTGGGATCTCAGGTATGTTTGATTATGGCATACCATTCGCAATCAGATGGCCAAAAAGAAAGATATATATATATATATATAAGGATTTGTTCTAGGCCTATGTTCTCAACTCTTGTGGAGCTTAGGATGATTATTTGGGGTAGGATGAGGTTTCTTATAATAATAGTTATCAATTTTCAATCAGAATGAAAAATTTTGGGTCCTTATATGATCGTCCTTTTATATCTCTATTGTGTTAGTAGAAGATTAATGAAATTTCCTTGGTTAGACCAAGTTTGGTGAAATTTATGACAACATAGATTCAATTGATTCATCAGAAGATTTTTGTGGAACATATCAGATATAAATATTATTCTTCTCATCATCACAAGGTTTTGTAGTTTTCAGTTACTGATGAGGTGTTTATGAAAATTTTACCCTAGTTGGGTCATCTACGGCTTGGGAAGCAAGGGAAACTTACTCTTTGATTTGAGGGAACTTTTATGGTTTTTGAGAAGGTTAGAAATTTTTATTACCATTTAGAACTTCCACTATATCCGACATCAATACATATCATGTCCCATGTATCTTAATTGTGAAAATATCTATCTGGCCCATCTCATGTTTTCAGTTGGCATGATCTTGAAGTTGAACCTGATTGATCCATGATATAACTGTTGGTGTGGATAATTGATTTTAAAACCAAGGTACATTGAGGTAGTATGATACCTTTGTTTTGAGTGACATATTAGCATGGTTGTGATAGTTATGAGATGTGGGAGAGGGAGGCATTGATGAGAGAGTAGTGGCCTCATCTTTTTGGCATATGAGATTCTTAGTAGGCTTTATGGGGATAAAAAGTTTCAATGGTGGGGAGGTTGTAACATCATGTTACTAATTTATAAGTATTCATAACCCTGTCTTTTTTCAAATATTTTTTGGTGTTTCATTTAGGGTTGTTCTAGGTTTAAATTTTATAAATTTTAAAAATTCTTGGTTAGTGCACGAATGGTGCATGGTTTTCCCAAACTGTGTGCCCTCTCAGAGAAAAACATACAACCCAACAAATTGGCATTTTGTATGGTTGGTTTACGGTTAGTCATGTTATGATCCCTTTTTGTAGAAACTGTGTGGCCTATTTAAAATAGGCTCACCATTAGTTCACATGGTCTTTTAAACCATGCGAATCTTCCCAGCTAATCGTGCATAGGATTTATTTAATCTAAAAATCCATTATAAAAATCTTGAACCCCCTTTTTTAGGTTTCGAATGAACCTAGCTCAACCCCATATAAGTTCTTATTCTACGGTAGCATTAAAAAGAAATTCTTGGCCCCTCGAATCCCTACCAAAAGCGATTTGAAGCTTGAGTAACGTCCTTTGATCTTTTCCCGGTTAGTTTCCTCACCTTGATCTCTATCTCTCTCTCCCTCGTCATCTCTCTTCTCCTCCCTAAGGTTCTATGGATACCCATGTTTCTTTTTCGATCTAATACCCTCTATTTTAGTATCTCAAACCTAGGTTTTATCCTTGTTTCTAGGATTTTGTGATCATCATTATTCATTGAAAAATACCAATTAGGGTTTTTTGAATCAAGATATGTTGATCCCAATGTAGGCTGTTATATCATGATTCTTTATTTTTGTTAACCCTAAATTACTTTATTTCATTTCCATTGTTTTAATTAAATTCAAATGATTGATTTTGATTAAATTACTCAAATTTTGTTTTTCAGAAAAAACCCAATTCCATTGAATTGGGGTTTTAAAAATGGATCTTTGGTATAAAATTGGAAAACCCCAAATTCCATTTAATTTGGGCGAGATTATGAAAATTGGTGAAATTTAAAATATTTAATTTAAATTTTGAAGTGGTCTTGATGAAAAAAATTGGGAAAAATCAAAATTCCATTGAATTGGGGGTTTTTTATGAAATTGATGGGAATTTTTAAAATACAATTATTTAATTTAATTATGAAAATACATTGTGAAATTTAATTGGTAATTTATTTCAAATATATATGTATAAAAATTTCTTTAAAATTTTTCCATAGAATCCTTAGGGTTTTATCTTGGTGAAAATGAATATTTTTTTAAAAAAACCTATTTTTTCAATAAAATTGGCATTTTTTAAATGGGGGAATGGGACATAATTTCATTTAAAGGTTTATAAAAATATATTTATCATCATTTAATTTTACTAGATAACATACAATCCTTGGTAGTTAGTGATATATTGGGACAAACATGCTAGGTTATAGTTTCCCTATCAACAGTTTGATGCTTTACAATACTAAAAAAAATATTGGTCAGCACATCTTTCTTCCCCATTAGGATATAGATGAGTCCTCTGAATCAATTTACAAGGGATTTTTATAAAAATTATGGTTTATAACATGAGTGTGCTTGTATCCCATAACCTTGAACTATCATACCTCTTGGAAGATGACCATATTGCTTTCTTTTTTATATATGAGATATAAATGTATTCTATTATTGTAAAATGTTTTACATTCCTTGGGAATTTTTATAAAATATTTTATATAAATGTTTTTATTTGATCCATTTTTGTAAAGAAAAATTTGTGAAATTATTTCAAGCATTTTGAAATTTGAAGTATGATTTTATAATGTATTTTTCATCTTTTGAAATGTAAAGCATGATTTGTTGAAATGTTATCTTTAAATTCCAAACATGTTTACTTGAAAAATAAAAAAATATATTTATTAGTTAATGTTATATTGGAATATATTATGGAATCCTTGGTGAGACCCTATTTGGCATTTATCTCACACCCTACATGTGCCTTTATGGGTTTATAGATTATCTCCTTCCAGTTCGAGCAAGGGTAAGGCACCACTTGGAGGTGGTTCTAGATGATGATATATTTACGTAGATAGTTGAGTCCATTGGGTCTTGAATGTTTATCATCCTATTTTGTATTACTTTTTATTAGTACTTTGGGTTTTCAGACCTGTTTGACTTATTGTACACTTCTCCCAGAGGAGTTTCTTTAGTATGCATACTGATTTGGTATCTTTCTTTTATAATTTTTGTGGAAAATCCATTCCCACCTTCATTTTATATGATTCCATTTGATAGTCACGAACCCGTTGGAATTAAGAAATCCATTTGGAACATGTATAGACTAGCATGATTATCGGGTTATCAGGGTATGTGGGATTTTTTGTGACACACATCTCCCCATATAGATAATGTCGCTATATTTTCAACACAATGATAGCTACCTCTAAGTCTAGATCATGTGTTGGATTGTTTAACTTATGAAATTTAAACTACCTTGATGTGTAGGTTATCACTTTTTCATTTTTCATTAGTACATATTTGTAACCCTTTTTTGAATCATATCTATGTACCACATAAATTTCCACCCTTGGGGGAAGTGTGAGGAATGGTTCTATGATAATCTTTTTTTCAACTCTGTAAATCTCTCTTCACATTCATTGGTTCTGAAAAAACATCACTCCTTTACATGTTAGGTTGTTCTGAAGGTTTGAAAATCTAAATATTTTCTTTGAAAATATTAAGTAATACCTATCAAGTCTAAGGAAACTAGAGAAATCGTTTATAGAGTTATATTTGGGCCACTCATCTATATCTTTTATCTTAAAAGGTTCCATATATATCCCTTTTCTAGTCATAATTTTCTCCAATAATGATATTTTCTCCATTTATAACTAATATTTACAATATTTTCCAAATATATTCTACCTTAACATAGATTTTAATATAGTATAAAAATTATCCTCATGCTCATCCTTTCTTTTTTAGTATATCAAAATATCATTTATAAAGACTACAACCATTTTTTGAGGTAATCTATAAAGACTCTATTTTTTAAGTCCATAAAAACTTATGGAGAATTAGTGAGTACAAAAAGAATCACTATGAACTCATAGTGTTCATGCCTTGTTCAAAAGAAAGTTTTGGGATTACCCTCTTTCTTTATCCTTAATTGGTCATATCCCAACAGAAGTCCAACCTTAGAGAAATACTTTTCCCCACGTAGTAGATTGAACAATTCAACAATCCATGGAAGGGGATAAATATTCTTTATCATTATTTTTAGAGTTTAAAATAATCAATATAGAGTCACATTGACTCATCTTTCTTCTTGATGAAGATTATTGGTACACCCCCACAGTGAAGAACTCGGGCATATAAAACCCTTTTCCAAATTCTCTTACAACTTTTTTTCAGATCTTCTAACTCAATGGAGGCCATTATAAAAGCCTTCTTTGATATAGGCATAGATCAAGGTATTGGTTTTATTGAGAACTCAACCTCTTAGTAAAGAGGAAGACCAAGAAACTCTATGGGGAATATATCAGTATAATCCCTCATAATGGTAATGTCTTCAAGGACGATTCCTCATTTATATTCATTATTTGATCGAGATAATATTTCTTATAACGTAACAATATCTACGCTGGAGAAGATTATTCCAAGGTATATTCATTTTCCTCCTTACACTAGTATAGAATTTTAGGATGACTTGGGATGTGAAGAGTGATCTCCCTCCCCGGATTATTGATATTGGATTTATAAATGAATATATAATCTATGCCCAATTTAGCATCTAACTCTAAGAAAGGAATTAATATAAGACTTTTTAGAAGGTACGGTCTGTAAAAATTTACAGGGGAGGAGTTATATACTTGTGATGCAACCATTTTTCGGTTTTCTATTCTCAAATATTGATAAACCACCATGTTTTTAGTTGGTGTTGGAATATTTCTATAAGAAAATCAATATATTAAATAATTTGAACAAACAAAATCAAATATTACATTTTATATTCTTGGAATAATAACTAGCATATATAACACCACATCATTATTCAGATCCACCTCAATAATAGTGATCTCATATTCCCTTCCTCTCTCCCAAGGCCTTGGTCCTTTTTATTAATGATAATCTCCAACAACCCATGGCTTAGGGTGTTGTATTGTATAATTCATGTGTTCCTTATAGTTAAAACATTATACCATGTAATGAGTTCTTCTTTTATCCTTATTTTATTCTTCCACATTAGTGGGATTATTTATTTACTTTCAGAAATAATTATCCTGATTCCCCAATTTTCTATATTTGAAACATCTCCCTGTTTCTTTGAGATAGTTTCCAAGATGATTCTTCACACACTTTTTACAAGTATGATCTTGCATTTCTTTTCTCTATAGGATTTACCAATTGATTCTCCTAAATAAAACTCAATTTAATTCTTTTTTTTTTCTACGTCTATGAGACCACTGAGAGTATCTAGCCTCCTTCTCAACCTTGAGGGAACAATGAAGAGTATTTTCATAACTATCAAAGTATTTAATTGCCAAATATTTCATATACGTTGATTTATTACACTGAAGAAGTGGTCCACTATACTTTATGTGTTTGTGATGAATCCAAAGGCATATTGTGCAAGTCTTTTTAATTCCTCCTTATACACACTGATAGACTCGTCTTCATTTTACATTAGTCCAAATAACTCTCTTTATATTTTAAATAAATATTTTTGGAAATTTATTTATTGAATTTTTTTTTCTTTAAGTCTTACTATTCCATGGAATTTATATCCTCATTATAATTGTGTTCTTTATCACTTTCCACCATGGATCAGCTTTCCCCTTAATGTGATAAATGGCTGAAACAACTTTATATTACTCTGAGTATTAGAGGAAAGATAATATCTTCTTAATGTATTTATTCCATTGTTCTATGATAAGGTGATCGTAAGATAAATTAATGGTAGAAGACCTTTGTCAGATAAAATACTTGACTAAAACATTCACTATATTAGGTGGAGTAGTGCATTCTATATGATTCAAGTTATTATTCAAAACATAGCACACTTTTTCAGTACTTCCCTAAAGTTATTATCTCTTTCATATATTGACCTAAACCATTTACATATATTATTACATGATTTTAAGCATAATTATCCCTGAAATATAGACCAGGGATCTAAAATTCTAGTTTCTTTGGAATACTAGGTACATAATTACAAAACATGAAACTAGAATAAAACATATTTTTTTATTATTCTCTATAATGATCTATTAATTACATTTTTCTCCAACAACTGTATAGGATAACTAGGGGAAAACATGGAAAGAAAGGATGAGCTATAAATTCTAATAAGCGAATAAACATAGGAATGAAACCTAGCACATAAGTTGGAAAGAATTACATGATAACATAAAAGGAATGGCTCATAAATATTAATATAGAGAAATAACATATATAACATGTAATTATATGATCATGGAAATTCCGAATGTGGAAGAAACATATATCCTAACATAAACATTAGTCAAGGTTAACTGCCGAGACTGTATAATATAGTAGATAAAGTCCCATAATGAATCAGGTTTACACCATAATCACATACATAATATCCAATGATACTAAAACATTACACAATGAATTGGGGTGATACTTAGGTTAACCCATCATAACATGTTCATGCATATGTGTGCCACATAAATATTCAAACAAATTGAAAAAATATTAGGGTTACCTATAGAAAAAAAATGTATATCATAATCATCTCGCAAGGCATAACTAAAGGGTGTATAAAAATGGTATCCATGAAAGTAAGGATTGAAATAATTATTGGTAATTAATAAAGGAAAATAAGAATATATCATGAATATTTATTTCTAACTGAATTGAAAACAACAAAGGGAGTTATTATGTAACTTTATAAATGTTCAACTTAAGTGTTGTTTCAAGGAAAATAACAAACAGTATTTAATAAGGATAAAGGAAAATTTGTTAATATAAAACCAAAAATTAACTAAAATATAATTTCATGATAAATTTAGTGATTTTAGAAAAAAAAATTATTTCTTAATAATTTTATGGAGTGTACTGGAAAAATGTTATGAAATAGAGAAGTTTCATTCAATCAGGTTTTCTTATTGAGAGAATTTGAGAAAGAAACCATTTAAAACATGTCATTACCCATCAAAGAAAGATGAATTGAGTTACATATATATTTTTTATATATAAAAAAATATATGATAATTATATAACAATAATGAAGATATAAATTTATGTAAAGAAAGAGAAAGCACAAGCCAACAGAATTATGAAGGTTTGGAGAGATTGACTATATTACACTTTCCATTAGTTGAACGTCGTTTAACCTCTTATATAGTGGTTTAAATAATGTTATTAATTTATAAAAATATTTTTTAATATTTTTTATATCATATATAATCCTTATATAACCTCTTACCACCCTCTGGCTAATAATATTTCATTATTACTATTATTTCGGGTGTCAACTATTTCATTTTTTGGGCATGTTTTGTCACATAAACTCTTGTTCATGTACATGGGATATATATTCATCATATATATTTTGTTATTAGTTATATAATTAGAATATTTAACAATTAAATTAATTTTTATAACCATTATTTAATGTTAGATATGGAAAATTATTGACATCGCTTGGTGGAGACGATAAGTCATATGTACCTACGAGTGAAGGTATCATTTACTTAATAATGAATGGGTAGATAATTAGATGATATATTAATTTTATAGAATAAATATAATGTCATAAATATCATATATATCTAATATGTTTATAATTATAACCATCTAGGTAAATTTTTGATGAAAAATGAATTACACCGCTATGTGTAGATGATAAGATGTACGTACACACGCAGGGTGCTTTTGTTTTTCATATGATAGATAAAACATTTAATATACTTGTATAATAACCCAAAAAAAGATATCAGTATATATATGGTACTATATTTTTTATTTTATGATTGGTATTACATATTAAGAGGATACATGAGAAGAATGAAACATAAAAGAGTCAGTAAAGATGATTACCTCTTGTATGAATGAAGTCCTTTGTAACTTCTGTTAAGGGACCCAGGGTTGGTCTTTTGGAAGGTCAAAAACCACAAAAACATAAATAATGATTATGATAATAGATAAATTTATAGTTTGTATGTTATATATGGCCCAAATGTTTCTAAATAAATGAAGGAAGGGGTTCCCTTTAATAATTTAGGTGGAGGAACTTTTGGAATTTCTCAATATATTAAACTACAGTAAGACTATTATAGATCCAAATGAACTATAAATTTAAAAAGGATAAATTTATCTACCATATATTAGCTAATTTTTTATTTATTAATATTTTTATGATTTTTAAATAATTTAATAATATATTATATTAATGAAATATTATTTTTGTCAATTTTGACACTATTCATTACTATGAGTTTAAAACATCAAGACAATGAGTTAAATTCAGAAAACCTATTTTATTATATCCTAAAAATTTTATGGTATTCATTATAATTCTATTATTACCCTAATTATCTCAAATTATATTCATTTTAATATTTTTAATATTATTTATTTTATTTCTCAATTAATTTTATAATTACTACTTCGTCATTGTGTAAGAATTTAAGGTAATTATATATTCCCTAAAAATTAAAAATAAACTACCATAATAAAGATAAATATTTTATGTTAAAAAATACTATTTATGGATAAACATTTATTCTAGATAACCACATATTAAAAATCTTATACTTATTAAAAACAATAGTGTGACATCATTTACTTTTCCTTAAATAAAGTACTATAAGGGTCTTAATGTAAACCAAGTGTCCCCAAAAGGTCATAAATTAGACCCATGGATGATTATGTTCTAACCATACAAATAAAATATTATTATTTCATGTTTTATGGTCATTTCATAATCCTTATCATATTATTTTTACCATTAAGTACCTGATTTACCCCTAACCATGGTAACCAAAATTACAAGGTTACTATTCATATTGACCAAAAATTAAAAGGGGTATATTTACTAAATTTGGACCACATTATTCCAAATTTTGAATCCATTTTTCAAAATTTAAAACATATAAGTGGAATAATTTAATTTAATATCAAACCATCAAAATGCAATAAAGAACAATTTTTTCAAAAAAAACCACTTTTTAAATATAATATTTTTTTATACTAAATTAATGTATAAAATTAATTTAAAAACCCTGATTTGATTATTAATAATTAAAAAAGAACTAATTAAATTTTAAAACTAATCCAAAATGGAATTTTACTTTTTAAATCCATGTAAAATAAAATGTCATTTTATATGTAAATCATTATTTTTTACTATTCATTAAAATTTCAAAAAAATGAATATTAAAAAAAATACATCCTAAGATAATTTTGACATGAAGAATTTAAAAATGATGTTTGTTTTTTCAAAAAAAATATATAAGTGTCATGTTTTATTATATTTATTTTCTCAAATAAAAAAAATGAAATCATTCTTGAAGAAAACATATTTTTGAAGTATAAAATGATTTTACTTAAAATTAAGTGTTTATTTCCTAATAATTAATAAATTAATTTCATAATATGGTTTTTATTATTCATACCCATCAATTCAAAAGATATGTTATAATAATCATTTTTAAATAATAATATTTTAATAGTATATCACGGTTCGTTTAAACTCGGTGTTTCCTGAAACACAAGATATTGATGGAATAAAAATAATTCATAAAAATATTAGGTTGTTAAATTATTACCCCATTATTAAATTTTTCCTTCAATTTTTTTATACTAAGGTAAAAATAAGTATGGGAACTTCTCCTTTATTGCTTCATCTGGTTCCCATGTCACCCCTTCGTATTTGTGATTCCTCTATAGTACTTTAACTATGTTAGTGGTCTTGTTGTGTAGAACTTTATATCTATGTTCTAAGGTCTTCATAGGCTTCTCCACATAAGAGAGATCATTTTCCATCCATACCACCTATGAATTCTATACATGTGATGGATCTAATATGTTCTTCCTTGAGAGGGATACATAGAATACATCATGTATTTGAGACATTGTTGTTGGAAGTGATAGTTGATATTCCACAATACTAATGTGATCAAGAATGTCAAAGGGGCCTATGTACTTGGGAATTATCTTTCCCTTCTTTACAAATCTCATTAATCTCTTACTTTGAGATATATGGATGAATTCCTTATATTTAACCTCAACTCTAAGTATCATTTATTATTTTTTTCAAATCTCTTCTGTCGATTTTGGGTAGCCCTTATGTGTTATTGAATGTTCTTCAACTTTTCTACCATTTCATCAACCATTTTGAATCCCAACAGATAGTGTTCCCTAAATTCATCCAAACATGTTGGTGTTCTAAATTACTTCCCATAAATATATTCATTTAAAAACATTTTGATGATTGAGTGGAAACTATATTTGTAAGAGAAATAGACCTTTGAAAGATGTTAATCGCATCCTCCTTTTAAGTCTATTGAGCATACTCCCATAATTTCTTCTAATGTATGAATGGTCTTCTGAGACTGGACATCAGTTTGAGTGTGATATGTCTTACTAAAGTTCAACTCAGTGTTTAGAACATGTTTAAGTATTTTCCAGAACTTGGAGGTAAATCTCAAATATCGATCAGATAAAGTCGATAATGGTACTATATGTAGGTTCACCACTTCTTGGTTGTATAAGTTCTCTAAAATTATAATAAAGTGACATGTCTTTATAAGGAAATCCATAAGAAAACTTATAGAATTATTTCCTCTTTATGTCTTCATATGTATAGTGACAAAGTCCATGGTGATGTTATCTAGTTTCCATGTAAGTATAGGTAATGGTGGCATCATCCCCCTAAACTTTTCCTTTTTATCCTTCACTTTCTAACATACTAGACACTTTGATATATAATTAGTGATCTCCTTCTTTATATATTACAACAAATAGTGCTCTTGGATATATTGATACATCTTTGTGCTCCCTAGGTGGATAGAGAGGGTCAAGCTATGTGTATCATTAAAAATACCCCTCTTAGTCTCTGGATTTTATGGTGTACAAATTCATAACCCAAATATTATGATTCCTTCTTCATCAATTTTGAACTTTGAGGTTTTACTATTTTTGATAGATTCCACCTTATTCAGAATTTCAACATTATTTCTTTGAGAATCATGTAACTTGTCCATAACGTGTGGTTGAGAAATCATTTGATAAAGGAATGATGATGTTACAACTCTAGTGATTCCCATGTCTACCATTTGTATGTCTAAGAATATTGGATCCTTATAAATTCTCATCATATATAAAGTTATAAGAGCCTTTCTACAAGACATATTCCACTTTATTTTATTTACCAGGATGGTAGTGGATTGAGTAGTAATAATTGTTAATAAGATCTGATAATTTTAACCGGTGCATATTAAGCTTTTTCTGTGTGAATGTATATTTAAGGGTCTTGTGATCAAAATATATCTCAAAATTGTCCCCATGGAGAGAATTCTGCCAAATTTTCAATGTCAAGATCATAGCCACCAACTCAAGATCATGTGTGGGATAGTTTTTATCATGAAATTTCAAAATCCATTAAGGATTAGGCTATTACTTTATCATTTTACATCAATAAATAGCCTAAACCCTTATTTGATTTAGTTTTTCATACCACAAAGAGTTCTCTAGTTTTGGGTAGTGTGAGTAATATTACAGTGATAAGCCTCTTTTTCAACTCATTGAAGTTATCTTCACATTACCTGGTCCAGAAAAACATTAATCCCTTATGAGTCATCTTTGTTAGTTGGTTTTACAATCATGATAACTTCCAAGAAAATAATCTTTAATACCAATATGGAGTGAGGAAACTACGGATATCTATTACAGATACTGGGTTGGGACACTCCACAATTTCCTTTGTCTTAGAAGGGTCCACAAATATCCATTTTCTAGTGATAACATCCCCAATAATGATATTTCCTCCATCTTGAACTCAAATTTATGATACTTTTCATGTACTTTCTCCCTTCATAAATTCAGTAGCATAGTATTTAAATTCTCCTCATTCTCATCCTTTCCCTTGGAGTATATCATAATATCATATATAAAGACAACAAAAAATTTATCGAGGTAATATCTAAAGACTCTATTCATTAAGTCCATGAAATTGATAGAGCATTAGTGAGTACAAAGAGCATCACTATGAACTTTTAGTGTCCATACCTTATTCAAAAAGTATTCTGGGGGATATCTTTATTATTCACCTTTAATTAGTGATATCCCAACTGAAGGTCCACATTAGATAAATTATTTTCCCCATATAGTTGATCAAACAAGTAATTTATCCATGGAATGGGATACTTTTTCTTTCTCATGGTTTTATAAAGATCGTGATAATAAATGTTGAGGAACAATGATCCGTCCTTCTTCTCGAAAAAGAGGATGAGATAACCCAATGGTTAAGAACTCGTGTGTATATAACCCTTTTCTAGATTATCTTGTAATTGGTTCCTCAATTATACCAACTCAATTGTGGTTATCCTATAAGGATACTTTTATATAAGAAGAGGTCCATGTATAAGTTTTATTTATTACTCAACATATGGTTATGAGGAAGTCTGTTCAATTATTCATGGAACACATAGGTGTATTCCCCTATAATGGGAATGCCTTAAAGTATAATTCTCTCCTTTGCCTCAATTTTTTGAGAAATATATGATTTCTCATAAGTAAATAATATCTAAACATGATTTGATGATTCTAAATGAGATTCATCCTACTCTTTACACTTCTATAAAATTGTAGGATGCCTCGAGATGTAAAGAGTCATATACCTCTCTTGACAGTTGAAAATAGATTTGTATGAATATATCCAATCCATTTCCAATATAGAATAAAACTACACTAAAAGAACTAAGATGACATTTTTTGGTATAATTATTCCACAAACATTGATTTAATAGGATTTATATACTTTATATGCAATAATTTCCCCATGTTTTTTCTCATTGATAACTCAACATCCATATTTTGAGGTGGTGTTTGAATAGTTCTACTAAACATGAAAGATATGAAATAATGCATATAACCCAAATAAAATGGTATATTTTATATTAATGAATGAATAACCATTTTTCCTATCATCACACCATTTTTGGCTCCACCTCAGTAGTAGTGATATAATATTTCATTCCTTACTACCTTGGATTTCTTTTCATAGATTTTCTCTGACAACCGTTGGCATAGGGAATTGGTTCGCCTAATTCACATGTCCTTTGTAGTTGACATGTTTTACTACATGATGAGTATTGATCTGAACCATCCATTATTATTCATCATTAGTGGGATTCTTCAAATACCTTCCTTAATGATTAGCCTGATTCCCTTCTCTTCCACATTTGAACTATCTCCCACTTTTATTTAGATAGTTCTTGATATTCTTCTTAGCACACTTTTGACACATGTGATGTTGGGTTTTCATTCCCCCATGGGATTTATCTATTGATCCTCTCATGTTAAACTCCATATTTTTCATTTTATCTTTAATCATAAGAGACCACTGAGTGTCTCCAATCTCCATCCCAATATTTGAGGTCACAACGGACAATCTTATCATAGCTATGAAAGTATTGAATTGCAAAATATTTTTATAAACTCAGCTTTAATCTATTAAAGAAGTGATCCACCTTTTTTGGTGTTCATGAAAAAGTGAGAGGCATATCATACAAGCCTTGTATAGTTTACCTCGTATGCTCTGATAAACTCATCTTCCTTTTTCTTCATTCTAAGGAACATACCCTTCATCTTAAGAAATATATTTCAGGGAAAATATTTGTTTAAAAATATTTTCTTGAATCCTTCCCAATACAAGGAATCAATTACCTCTTTAGAATTCTTGTTCATGATCAATGTCCACTGCAGATCAGCATTCCCATAAAAATGATATTCTTTCACCACAACATTCTATTCTTTTGAGAACTATAGGATATATAATATCTTCTCAATTGAGTTTATTCATTGTTCCATGATGATAGGATCAAAATTTCCACGAAATATTAGAGGCCTTTGGTATATAAATTATTTTATCTCAACATTATCTTTATTAGGAGAAGGGGATATATAAATGATATAAGTTATTATTCACAACTCGATCCAGTTAATCCAATACAATCATGATGTTCTAAGCTTCTGTTCCCATCAGGATTGGAATCTCACTGGGGAAATCATCACATTTTCTATCACATGAGATGTTATCACGGATTTTCCAATTTGTAGTCGTTAACTAAAAAAGGAAAAATATAAAATTATGAGGGATTGAATACTTAGATAAAGAGCATATAAAAATTAAATTATGAACATATAAGGATAATCTTATAAATGAAAAGTACATACTAACTTAGGATTTACTACGTTTGAATATAGCTTATCCATTGTGATAGAATGATCCCCAGGGTTCCTAGTTAATGTTTCTAGACCTAATCCTCAAAAATTACTTGATTGAGCTCTAATACCAACAATATCAGTTTGGAGTTATGTTTAGTGGACTATAATTGATAAATATCAATGTGATCCATGGGTGGCTACACCACCTAGGTGTGACACACCACCATCCCCAATGGAATCCCTTTCCTCATGATTCCCTAATGCAGAGAGCTATGATTCCTCCAATGTTCACATGTGAGAGTTCCCAAGGATCATATTCCTTTTTTTTCTCTACTACCAACTATTGAAAACTAACCTTTCTAAATATATTATTTACATTATTTTAAGAATAATTAGCTACGAAATACAAAACAAGGATTGAAAAGTATAGTGTCTTTGGAAGATTGTGTACATAATTAAAAAAAATGAAAATGGAATAAAAGTTTTTTTATTAATCCCCATAATTATCTTCGAACTTCATTTGAGCTCCTACAACTGCATAGTATATCCTAGGTAATACATAGGCAAGAGAGATGAGATAAAATATTCAATAAGGGAATAAACATGATAATGATTCATGGAACATGTGATTGAAGGAAACACAAGATAACATAAATGGAAAGGATCATGAATAAAAATATGGAGGCATAATATATAGAAGATATAATCATATGATCATGGAAGAGTAGTAATATAGAAGCAGCATATTCCATGACATAAACATGAGTCATGGATAACTACCAAGACTATATCACATGGTGGATAAAGTCCCATAATGGGTTAGTTTTTCTCTTTAATCTCATACATAATGTCTCATGAGACTAAAACAATGCCCAATGCATTGGAGTGCTATCTAATCATGCCCATTATAATATTTTTATCCATATGTTTTCTATGAAAATAATCAAACATAATGAATAAATATAAGGGTTAACCATTGAATGAAATGGGTATCGTAATCATGTCCCAAGGCATAACCAAAGGGTGTGTAACAATGGTATCCATGAAAGAAAGGATTTAAATAATTATTGGACATTAATAAATGAAAAAATAAGAACATATCATGAATAATTATTTCCAACTGAATTAAACCCAATAAATAGAGTTTCTAGGTAACATTAGAAATGTGCCACTTATATACAGTTTTAGGGTAAAGAATAAAGTTCTTTTAAAGAGGATGAATGAATAATAGTTTTTTAATATTAGAAATTAAATAAAATATTTTTTCATGATAAATTGAGTGATTTTATAAAAATATTTTAGTTTTAAATAATTTTATGAAGTGTACTTGAAAATGGGTATGAAATAGAGAAGTTCCCTTTAATCGTGTTTGCTTATCAAGAGGAATTGAGAAGGGAACCTTTTAAAAAAAGTAAATCCCCATCAAAGAAATATGAATTTAGATGTGTACATATTTATGGTAAATATAAATAGAATATTTGGTAATTATATAATAATAATTTAGACATAAATTTTGGTAGAGAGAGAGTGGGTGCAGCCCCAAGGAAATATAAAGGTTCAGAGAGATCCCTTACATTGTAATTTCCTTTAGTTAAATGTTATTTAACCTCCTATATAATGGATTAAATAAAGTTAATAATTTTTAAAATAACCATATTCATATTTATTAAATCATATATAATCCTTATATAACCTCTTACCACCTTCTCGTCAATAATAATTCATTATTTCCATTGTTTTAGGTGTTAACTACTTCATTTTTTCATGCATGTTTTGTCACGTAATATATGGTTCATGTACATGGGATATAAATTAATCATATTAATAATTATATTAATTATATAGGTATAATATTTAATAATTTAAAAAAAAATCTAACCATTATTGAAATATGGTTGTGTAAAATGAGTCACATCGCTTTGTGGAGACGTCAGTCCGTACGTACACAGGAGCAGCGATATCATTCCCTTAATGGTGAATGGATAAAGAAATTATTGATATATTAATTTTACAGAATAAATTTATTTTCATAATTAACATATATATCAGTTATTTCTATCATTACAATCATCCAATTAAATTGGTGATGAAAAATTAATTACACAACTATGTGGAGACGGTAAGCCGTACGTACGCACCCATTGTGCTTTCATTTTTCACAGGATGGATAAAATGTCTAATATGGTTTTCCCATAATCATAATAACATATAAATATATATATGAAATTATATTTATTATTTTATAATGGTTATAACATACTAATAGTATGTAAAATATGAAACAAATTTTAAAGAATCGGTAAAGATGATTACCTCTTCTACTGATAAGCTCATTTATCACTTCTGTTAAGGGACCTAGGGTAAGTGATTTGGGAGGGCCAAAACCCAAAAAAACATAAATAAGTATTTTTATAAGATAAATATGAAGATTTTGGTTGATCTAGATGTTTCAATGTGGTGTAATGAAGTGAAGGAAGAGTGCCCTTTTATAATTGATGTGAGGGGAACTTTTGGAATTTCTCAAAATATTAAAATATAATTGGATTATTCTAGAGAAACATGATTTTAAATGGACTATAAATGAACATTTGATTTTTTTTTATAACCTATATTATCCAATTTGTAATTATATAATATTTTTATTATTTTTAAAAAATTTAGAAAAATATTACAGTCCTGAAATATCATTTTTGTCAATTAAGACACTATTCATTACTATGTCTTTACAAACATCAAGAAAATAATTAAAATTCAAATAACCTATTTTATTATATTCTAAAAAATTCATGGAAATATATAGAATAATTTTAATACCTTAAGTATCTCAAACTATATTTATTTCAATATTTGTAATCTCATTTATTTGATTTTCTAATTTATTTAGAAATTATTGCATCATCATTGTGGAAGCATTTAAGGTAATTATTTATTTCATAAAGATTAAAAATATATTAACCTGATGAATATAAATATATTGTATTTCAAAATAATATTTATGGTTTAATATATCTTCGGCAAAACCATGTAATAAAAATGTTATACTTATTAAAAACAATAGTGTAACATCTTTGACATTTAATTAAATAATATAATATAAGGGTCTAAATGTAAACCACGTTGCTCAAAAATATCAAACATTTGACCCATGGATGTATTTAGTCTAAAATTACTCATAAAATAGAATTGGATCAAGTTTTAGGGTTATTTTATAAACCATATCATATTATTTTTTCCCTTAATTTCTTGATTTACCCTTAACTATATTAACAAATATTACTAAGGTTACTATTCATATCGATCCGAAAATAAAAGGGGTCTATTTAACAAATTTAAACCTCCTAATTCCAAATATGCAATCCATTTTAAAAACTAATAACAAATAAATGACATAATGTAATTTAATATTACACTGAATAAATGCAATGAAAAACAATTTTACCTAAAAATTCCCATATTAAATATAAATTTTTTATACTAAATTCATGTATAAAATAAATTTTAAAGGAAAAATAGATTATTAATAATAAAAAAAAACTGATGAATGTCTAAAACTAATCCAAAATATAATTTGACTTTATAACTTCTTTTAAAAAAATATTTGGTTTTCAATATAAATCAATATTTTTCACTATTTATTACAATTTAAAAAATTTAGAAAATTATCAAAAATTAATCCGAAGATAATTTTGACATGATGAATTCAAAAATGATGATTTTTATGTAAAATAAATTTTTTAAAAGTTTAAAAATTAATTTTATTTATTTTCACATCGATTGAAATAAAATCATTTTTTGAAGAAAACATATTTTTCAAGAATTAAAGGAATTTAATAAAAATTAAGTTTTTATTTCCTAATAATTAATAAATATATTTCATAAAATTTTAATTATTATTCAAACCCATTAATTCAATGTATTGGTTATGATGATCATGTTAAAATAATAATATTCTAATAGTCCACCACGGTCTGTTTAAACTCGGTGTTGCGTGTAACACAAGCTGCAGAAGAAATAAAAATATTTCACAAAAATATTAGATTATTACATTAAAACTGTAAGGTTTGTTATATCATTAGATAAATCATCAGATTTTCTATCATGTTTGTCATTTCAATGGTTTCTCTTATTTCCTTCCCTTAACTAATTAAACTAGATTAAAATGCATTAATTAATAAACATACAAAAGGGAAACTTATAAACTTATAATGAATAACTTATAAATGATAAGAATATCTTAACTTATGAGTCTCTAGGTTTCAAACTAGGTTATCCATAGTATTGTTTCCTATTAGGTTTTTTAACCTAAAAATTTGTTCAAATATTTCATAATGGTTCATAAAATGTTTTTTTAATTTCTAAATCATATCCCTTAGGAGTGTCAAACCATATGTCCAGCACAGACTCTCTCTCATGTAGTAGGTGATGATCAAGTAAAATCTCAATGTTATCTTTTTCGGAGTTTTTATCCCTAGGTAAAATTATCCCAAATCCATATCTACTTGTAGTATCTAGATATGGATATAATTACTTCAAAACCCCTCACTCTATAATTCATAAAAATTCATGGATATTTTCTGATACTTAAACTTATCCCTAGGGTTCTCATTAATGTATTCTAGTTGTGATACCCAAAAATAATTATACCATCCTATTATACCGTCTATGGATACCCAAGATTTTTACTCATGTTATTATATGATTTTTAACATCAACATAAATTAAATACAACCAAAGGATTAAAAAACCAAATGTATTTGTAAGACTAAGTTAATAACACATCAAAGTGAAATTAAAATAAAATGAATTTATATTAATATCCATAATCAGCTCTTAAACCCCTTTTATATTCTAAAACTACATGGTATAACTTGTGGAAAACATATACAAAAGGGTTCTTCTAAAAATCGTTGTAATAGAATAAATATGATAAGGAAACATAACATGTGTGTCAAAGGAATAACATTTTATCATAAAAGTGAAGGATCATAAGTGATCACATGGGAGAATAACATAAATAATATGGTATAAAAAGATCATGGAAATATAGGAAATTTTTTAGCAAAATGCAACATAACATAAACATCAGTCAAGGTCAACTACCTTGACAATATTACATGGTGGAAAAAGTCTGATAATTGATTAGATTTACTCCCTAATCCCATACATAATGTATCATCAGACAAAACCTTTACCCAATGAATTAGAATTATATATGGGTACACCCATATTTAAATGTTCTTGATTCATTTTTCCAACAATGGAAATAAATCTTAATTCATGACCATAATAATTACCCATTGAAGCAAATTGGTTTCATAATGTTTCCTCATATTATAGTGAAAAGTGATTTCTTAAAGAATGAATTTGAGTAAGGATCATAATAATTCTATTACCTAGAAAAAGTAATGGAGAATAATATATATGTGTCTATGATAGGAATATATAGATAATTTATAAGTATTATATAATATTAAGTAGAGAGAGAAATTGAGTTAGGGAGATAATGGTCATAACCCAATAAAAGGATGGTTTAAAGAAAGATGCCATACCTTGAGCCTAAATCATCACCTTCATTCCTTATATTACTGAATAATTATCCTATGTTAATTATTTAATATTTTAGGAAAATTTTTTAAGTTTATTATTCATATTATATTCAATTACATAGTTATTTAGGTTCATGTCGGGGGTTTTGATGGTATTCTCTCATATGTCCTAAATAAAATTGTTAAGTGGACTATGGTCAATAATATTATTCATTAATAATCTCCAAAATAATAATAATAATTAAATAATTTGAGGTTTTATACTTGAATTATACTTTAAAACAAACTATGAAATATTTCTATGAAAAATGAGTTGTGTTACAATCATAGAAGCGGTAAGTCGTACACGCACATGAGTAACGTTTACATTTTTCAACGACCGTGATAGAAAAAAGGTTAGTGTTGTTTTCTATTTAAATAATGATAATTGTTTCATAAATATCATATTATTTTTTAAAATAAACTTATATTTATCATCCATGTGATGTGGTAATGAAAAATGTATCACATCACTTTGTTGAGGTGGTATTTCATATGTACGCAAGAATGATGTCATTATCTTTTAATTAATGGAAAGGTAAGAAAATATATGATATATTAATTGTATGAAATGACACATATTTCCTTAATATTTTATATAGGCATTAAATCCATCATCATAAATATCTATTAGTGTTTATGATTGAAAAAGAATTACATCGATTGGTGAGGCGATAGTTTTTTGTACAAATGATCAATAGTTTTGTTTCCCATTTAATGGAAGATGATATGGATGTAGGTTATTACATTAATATAATAACATATCAGTATATGGTATATTCTGATGTCATTATATATTCTTTTTTTAATAATATTTTATGTTTCTGGAAAATGAAATAAATCAAAATGCTCAGTAATGAACAATACCCCTTCTTCAGAAAACCTTTTTAAGTTTTTCGAAAAAGCCTTCCTAAGAAAATTTTATAATAAAAAAAGGCTAATAATACATTGGAAGAGAATTGAGGAACATATTTGGGTATTTATAGGCTAAATAGATAGGATTTTTAAGTGTGAATAAAAGAGGATAGGAGGTTCCCATTTATAAGTGAGAAGGATTGATATTTTTGTAAATACCCAAAACTATTCAATAATGGGAATTCAGTCTCAAACCAATTTCCACCAAAATTTATAAATAATTTATTTTAGGGAATAAATTTTATATCCACACCTAAACAATTAAAAATAAACATGTTATTCCCTTTACCTCTAAGGTTACTCACTTTTACTATTTTAGTTTTCGGCACAAAAACTAGTTTTTACCGAGGTAATTTATTTTTTAAGACTAAAAATATAATAAAAATTATTAAATAATTTGTTCCCAAAGATTAAAACTATTAAATCTACTTTTTCAAATAAAATTTCTTTTGTTTTTGTAAAATTAATTTCAACATAAACACATGTAATCTTCCAAACCTTGTATTAAACTTAATTATAGTAATTAATTTTTACTATTTTTACTACCAATTATGACTAAAAATTTATTTTACCATATTAAATCATATTAATTATTTTTATTATAAATATTTAATCAATTTTATTAAATTCAATTCACATAAATGGAAGAATTTAATTTAAAAACAAACCCAAAAAACATGTTGAAAAATGGTTATTCAACAAATGCATTTTTCAGGCATAAGATGATCTTATATTAACTATGTGACTAGTAATAATTAATATATGAATTTAAATTCATATAAATATATATATAATATATAAATTTTATTCAAATAATTATTTATCAGGGGTAATTTTCACAAATAAAAATGGATAAACTATATTCACTTAAAAATAGTTTGTAGAAAACCTCATTTTTAGAATAAAAAACATATACCAAAATCATTAAAAGTTATGATTGAAATGAAATTGATAATATTATTATAAATAAAATAGATCGTATATATCTTTATGAACATATCCAAAATATTATGACACTTCTATATTTCTTTATTTCATAAAATTAAATGGTTGTATTTGAAAAATCGATAATTTTTACTATTTATTTAAAAATAAATCATTTTAAAGAATCCAAAAATTTCAACATAAGTTAGTTTTCATTTAAAAATTCTATAAATGAAATTAATTTTATCAAATAAATTTTGTTAAAATTTCAAGAAATTAATTTTAATAGTTTCCCACAAAAAACAATAAAAATCATTTCTGAAGAAACCGTTTTTTTTTTTGAATAAATTGTATTTATTAAAAATTGAGTGCTTATTTACTAATAATTTATCAATTAATTAATATTGATTAGTAAATTTATATATTTTTAATAAATCATTTAATCATATTCATACCAACAAATTTAATTTCTAGTTTGTAATTTTCATATTTAAATAATCATGGTCTACTTAGGCTCGATGTTTTATATTGTATATGTTATCGAACAAAGTTTTATTTTTTAAAATCACAGGGTGTTATAGTGAGTTAAAAAATTCCAAATTAAATGTTATTTAGTAATGTTAATCAAGCATGTTAAGGGTGAATATTCCATGAAAAAGGAGTATTTGATCCTTCTGTTTGGTCATATTCATGAACTAATGGTAGAATTCACCTAGGATTGGACTTGAACCCATGTAGCATGATCACAAAATGATCAATAAGATAGTTTAGAATAAATTTTTGTTATATTAGAAGATCCCAACATAAAATAAATTTTTATTTACATCACACCTCATGGGATTATCTCTACAAGCGTCAAATATATCATGGAATAAATTAATGATATTAGCATCATTCTAAAGCCTGATGATATAATGTCCTTCTCAAGTGATTACACTACTAGATGGATGCCCCCCATTGTTGACTATCTTAAAAGTGAGATCTATTCATTATATTGAGATAATAAATAATAGATCTAACATTGGGAAATAAATTTCATTCTCTAATACAACCCAAATACATTGTAATTCCTCTATAAATGTGGCCTTGGTAGAGTTCTCCTCGTATGCATCAAAGGGGTAGAGATCCTTGTAATTGTGAAAGATGTTAATGCCAATGAATGAAGTTCCCATCAATCACGAACCAATATCTCCCATTAGATTGGGTGGATTGGATATTTATTGATAATTATTACATGATATTGGGTCAAATTTACCATAAAATATCAATCGGGTTGGGTACATTCCAATTTCATTCACCAGCCCAAAGAATTATTGCATACTTCCAAATATTCATGGCCATTTTCCACATAGGGAATGTATATCATAGAGCCATATCCTTGAGATATAACTTGGTGGTTCAAATATATCCTTACTACCACAAAATTATTTTTCAATTTGGCTGAGTCCATACCCCTCAATGAAGTCGAGATGGAGAATATCATTAGTTTTGTGAAGTCAAAAATTATCAAAAGATTTGGATTCCCTCTCATGATTTTGAGATAGAATGGTTCTAATTTTTGTTCTAATTATTTTTAGGGATTATATAAACAATATAACATCTAGTCCAACCACTCCTCAAGCTACCATTCATTAATAAATTGATAGATAGAATCCTTCAATAATACTCAATCTAATATTCTTCAGAAGATAGTGTATAGAAATAATAAATCCTGACCAGAAAACATCCTTCTATGCTTTGTGGGCCTATCGTACCACAACCCAGACTTCCCTGAAAGTAACCCCATATTCTCGTGTATACGGTATAGAGGTGGTCCTTCAAATAAAGGTTTATCTACCCTTGATGTGTATCTCTAAATACAACCAGTTGACTTAAGATGAGAAATCCCATATATGGTTGGATGAATTGGAATGACTCAGGAAAAGTAGGATGCATACGATTCACAATCATGAAATCTATTAGAATCGAGTCACACAAGCCTTCAAAAAAATTCCATCTATTAATTTCTGATAGGAGAGATCATGATAGCTATTATAACCCTAATGATTAAAAGGAAAAGGCCTCCAAAATTGGATCTAAAGTTGGAATGACCTTATATCATATATAATTTTTACCCCAATGAGGCATATACCCTGATTTCCATAGATGGAAAGAATGTAACTTATTCCACCAACATGAGGTTTCTCAATAATTATTTTTTATGATGCATCACACTAATCAAGTCCGGGTAGTAAGAATTTAAATTTTACAGCACCTACATATTAACCGTACGATATTAAACTGAATGGTCATTGTCCTTATCATGGGACTATAAATTTCTCAACATGTGGTCTATCCTACATAACATTAAACTAATTTGAGTCGGTCATCCTATAGGACCCATTACCATAATTTGATCTAGATCTATTTAGGGTCACTATATAAGAACTATGTTTTTATATATTCCTACTATAATAGGATATATATAAATGTCTACAATCGCCTATCCTAGAACTAGTCATGGATTTTCTCTAATATTAAACCCATTCAATCTATCACAATATCAAAATGATCGTACCCCCATGTAATCCTGAATAGTAAAAAAACACTTTATCATTTCCATTTCTCCCATGTCATGCACTTTCTACCGGTATGGGTTATTTATTAACCATCATGTATTTCCCATACTAAGAAAGATTCAAGTGAGATTATAGTTATTCATGAATAAATCTGGTGGTAATATAAAGGGTATACCATATTCGATAAGCATATAGTTTCATCCTAGCCCCAAGATGATAAACTATAAGAGAAATTATATCATGAAAGACTCTAAACTACTTGGAACATCCCATTATCTGTGGCCTATATCTCCTCTACATGAAAGCTTAATCTATATAGAAGTCTAAGAAACACAATCTACCTATTTATTAGAACATAAATAACCATTTTTCCACTACATACAAGCCAGATATATGTAAGGGATGCATATTTAAGAACAACCTGTGGCGTTTTTCCTATTTCATTAGGATTTGAAATAACACCAAAATCTTATATCTTGGGACCAACCACAATTTCAAATGCAATAAATACCTTTCCTCATACATAAAAACTATATTTTTTAGGGAATTCATGTTTGAGAACAATATGTGGATTGATTATTTATTGATTCAAGATATATAGTTGTTTTTGGAGCACACATTCTAGACTCATCCACACACCATCCTTCATTTCCACCCATTTTTATTGGATGGTGATAATCCCAATATGATAAATTTGAATATGAAATACTCTCACCATAACTCTTTTGGATATAATTTCAGTTTCTTAGATTTTAATAACCTTTCATGGCCCTCGGTAATGGGTATACATGACTCCAAGGGACACTTTAGACTATGAATGTATTCCCCAGTACGACCTTGCTTATGTGCCCTCATTTCAACCTCTTAATCAAAAGAATTCTATCTTAAGGGGAGGGAATTACACCCTTTATCTTCCCTAATAATGTCACAATGGTACATTCCATCAGAATATGATTGATGGTTTACATTTGGGTACATATCCCATTTCATCACTTCTGATATGAAAACCTCATTTGGTATTTTATATCATAATTATCATCCCTTTTCCTAGAAATATTGGGGTATAATCAATTCTTATGCCCCTCATCCAAATGGTGAATTTTTACTCCTATCATACCATGGTCAAAGTTGTGTGATCTCAAACTATAGTAATATTTTTGTCATATCTATTCAAAATTAGACACAATCCATTGATAGTCAAAATTTAACAACTACTAATGAATGATTTATAAAACTTATCAAGAAAAATCCAAAAAAGGTAATTGTGGGAACTTCATTTCCATAATAATTAATCCTCATATATTAAAGTAATTGGAAAAGGTTGGAGTCAAATAAAATAGAACAATGATTATAGGTTCCACCATACGACCCTAGAAAATGATGAGTTTCTCTCACTAGATCTACCAATCTAGGAAAAAGTTAGACTGATTATTTATTATATTTATTTCACCTCAATGCTGTTTTAAATACATAGTGACATTATTTATAGGGTACCTGAACCCTTCTTGAGTATCCTTCCTCTATAACCAACTTCATTCAGCATGTTTTTGAGTCTTCATAACCATACATGGATTTCAGCAACAGATATTTCAGGCTCCAAGGGACACTTTTGTTTAACTATGCATATATGCACTACTAATACTGTAACAGCCCAAGATTTTATAAAAAATATTCTTTTTAATTTTATTAATGTCTTGTGTTGTACGCTACACCAAAAGGATCTTGCACAACATGCATCCTTGACTTGCCTTGCATTACACGCAATCGCGACCTTCCTCGATAGCGTGTGTAATACGCAATACCGAGTTTCACTAAACAACGATATGCTATTAAAATATTATTAAAACTAGCCGGTATGAATAGTAATAACCACTTTTTAAAATTCTGTAAATCTTATTTTTCAAAATGAACTTCATTTTTGGATTCGGAGTATCGAATTTAGCCTAAGGTGAAATTTTGGTACATTTCGGATAACTTTCATATTCTGATGAATAGTGAAAATTACTAAAAAACAACTTTTTTAATCGAAATAATTAATAGTTATATATTATTAATTGGAGTAGTTTTAAAGTATATTTAGAATATATTTTTACAATTTAATACAATGTTGGTCATTGGATGTAATTGCACATTTAAACCAGACAGAAACAAGTGTCAATATTTTGATAGATATTGTTTCTTAAAAACACGCTATTTGTTTTAACAGCGGGATTTAATTATAAAATTAATTAATGCAACTTCTATGTTATGAATTTGGTAAAATAGACTTCATTTTTGAATTCGGAATATGAAATATAGCTTAGGATGAAATTTTGGCATTTTTCTGAAAACCTTCATTTTTTTGATTAATAGTGAAACTACTAAGTGGTAGTTAAAAAACTGAATTTTTCATAAAACTTAATTTTACCGCTTCTGTGAATGGAATTTCAAAAATCCGAGAGACACGGTTGATGTCAGTAAGTAAAATGTGGTTCAATGAGATGAAAATATTTTTTGGTGAATAGTAACTTTTTACTTTTATTTACCACGGTTAAAAGTAAATAGGGTAATTAAGGGTAAGAATGATATTAATATTACCCTAACACATGTCCTAATTCTATTGGACAAGTGTATCTCGACCAAAAACAACCTTAAGTGTAAAATATTATCATTTAGGCCCACTTGGATTAGATTAGGACATTTATTATTATTTAATTCAAAGAAGAGTTAAAAGAGTTAAAATCAAAGTTTATTCACTAAAACATTTTTAATATAGGGTTATACATAAGATAAATTCGACTATAAATATTCATTAGAAAGATAAAAAGATTTCCTACATAATTTTATTTTATTTATAATTTTTAGACTTTAAATAAAGTAATTTATTTATGACACAACGATGATGCAGTAATTACCCTTTTAAGGAAATATTAACATAATTGATGTTATAAATACTCAAATGAATGTAATTTGAGACTTTTTATGAATTCCACTAATTTTATAGGTTACTATGATATATTAGTGTTAATTTAATAAACTTGGTTCGAACATATAATTCTGTTATGACTTTCACAAAAATCATATATCAAATAGTGTCAAAATTGACACAAAATAGTTTTTAAATCAAATATTATATTATTAATTGTTATTTTATTCCTAAAAATCTAAGGTTCGGCAAAATGACTTAGATAAGGATATATATATTAATAATAAACAATTTGGGGTTCTTTTGGCATGTTATAGTAAGTGTATTAACCATATAGTGAAAGAAAACAAAAAGACACGGTAAACGTTAAATTATTTAACTTAGAGTTAAATCTAATTGATAAGGTTAAAATAATACCCTAAACTTGTCTAAATCTTATTGGTTGATAGGGTTTCGACCCATCCCCACTTTAGCTTCGAAATAAGACCCTTTGGAACCATTATAAACCGATTTTGACTTTAATATAAAATAATATTTTGAGATATTCCTAAGGTGCCCCTCTCCTCCCCTATAAAAGGACACCTCCTCCCCCTCCTCCTCACACCAATTTGAGCACTCAAGCTCGTCCAACCCCTGCCAATTTATCCTCTCCACTTCCCTAGCAACATCCTAGAGGTTCTGGTCTTCCTCAAAGACCAATTTTAGTGCCCTAAGAGGAGGTCTCAAAGAGGCACTTCAAAGAAGAGGTAATTACCGTTACCAATTCTTTCATCTTTATTTCTTCTTCCACTTCTTCTTCTTAGGTTGTTTCATTATGAAGTAATAACATCAGTATCACTCATATACTCATATGTTATTATAAGTATTAAACAACCCTATTTCACCATCTATCCATCCTACGGAAAAAGAAATCACCGCGCGTGCGTACGTACGGAATACCGTCTCCACGCCGTGGTGTAATCTATTTTCCACCACCACCTTACATGGATGGGTATAATGGTGTAAAGAATAACTATACATAGTTATTACAAAATCATATTGATTCTGATATATTGTATAATCCACTCCAATTCAATTCAATATTTATAGAAATGATATCATCGCTCGTGCGTACGTACGGAATACCGTCTCCACGACGTGATGAGATTCATTCTCCATGTTAACCATTTAAGAATGATTATAATGTATATATAAGAAATAATAATGAAATGTATGACATTATAAATCTACTGTATTTATGTATATATATACATATGTATGTCATCTACTTACTTCCATTTCAAGACAATAAGGAAAGGAAAACAGCGTTCATGCGTACGTACGGACTACCGTCTCCATGAACGGTGTTTTTCATTTTATTTATCTACCTATTATATATATATATATACTGAATATATATGATATATAAATAATATTTTATATTCTGGAAGTAATTAAATCATGATATAAGTAATAATGATGTCAAGAACAACAAGTCAAAACACCTACGATAAATGAAACGATTTTACCCAAAACGCTTCTTTAACATGGAATTTACAAAAGAACGGGTAATATAATGTAATAAGTGAACCATATATGATATAATAACAATTAATATGATTCTGTAATAAGTCAATAACATGATTTAAATCATTATACAGGAGGTTTGGACACTTACAAAGCAAGTCGGACCTAAGGTAAGGGAAATATCACAATCTCATTTTTATCCGAGATTGTTTATTCGTAAGTATTTACTGGGGTGTATTTTATCATCCACATCCATGTTTCATCAATATGTAATATTATTTCCATCCACCTACAATTGTTTAAATCCATTTTTACCCTTCGGTGAGTTTTTAGGTAATATCTATGAAAGGAATCTTTTGTCGTACGAGGTACTTTTTGACTTTTCCGACAAAAGTACGAAGAATGTTTTTTTTAACTTATACGGCACGAATGGATTTTTACGGTTTTATAAAGCCTTATTTTCATGAAGCTTACTCCAAAATATTTCATTACTATTTTCAATAAAATCTCTTTCTTTTAAAATTGCATGACGTTTTGTGAAAAGAAATTGATTTTGAAGAAGAAAGGATATTTTCCTCAAGAATTCATTTCAAGTATTTTATCAAAATTATTTTCCATCTAAGATAACATAGGGTTCTGTTTCTATCCCTATTATTACATTGATTTGGTTATGTTGTGATGGAATTATTTTTATGAATTCCTTTATCTTATATGAATTGTTTTATGATGTCACGATGTTTACGAATCCCATTTTTACTACATGGGTTATGAAATGATGTATGATTTATGATTTTGTGGCACACATAAGAATGGTATCATTATGAGATGGGTGGGACCTATATCTCCCTCCAATGCATTGGGTAATGATTTTATATCTCATGAGATAGACATGGCTGGAACGGAAGGTTATTTCGGTTCAGTGATACAGGACTGAAACGAGGAGTGAACTCGGTTCAGAAAGGGACTTTGTCCACTAAGATAGTCTTGGAAATGAGTCATGACTAACAAGAAATGATTTTCCATGATTATGTGTGCATGCCACAAAGTTTCAAGTTTCATGTTATGATTATGGGGATCTCATTTTCACTTCTATGATTTATCCCATGTTATGATATTACGAGCTCTTTTGCAGGTTAAGATTTCCAAAAAGCTATGTTCTTATGTATATGATGTGATTGATATTTCTTTTGTTTACCCTTACTGATCATTTGAGCTCACCCTTTTATGTTTTCTTTTCCCCAGGATATAAAGAAAGGTTTATAGGTAAAAAAAAAGGGAAGATCTTTATGGGAGATATTGAATATCTTTCACCACGATTAGAAGATTACGTTCCGAGTTTCCAAAGACACTAAACTATTACGATCCTTGTGTGTGTGTTTTTGTTATGTACTAAGTATTCTGCAAAAGTAATGTAATGTCCATGTACGTCAAGATATGGGTCTTTACAGTTGGTATCAGAGGGAGGTTTAGTCAACCTTTGGAAACTAGGATGCGAAAACGTTAGTGAGATCCCTAGAGATATTTCTAAGGTATGTCTAGGGATGTCTCTAAGGTTAAGTATACGTATAGGTTATAGTCCTAGAATTGCTCTAACGATCTTAGAATTTAACCTAAGATGTTAGATATTGAGGGTACTACCCCTTTATTATGTTGTTTTCCCTAGCATGATTTTTGCCTCTCACACTATTCTTTTGGGGTTTTAGACGATGGCTGGAACCCGAAGGAACCGTGTTGATCAATGCAATGGACAATGCAATGATTGTCCCCCTGAGCAACCAAACGATATGGGAGCTGGAATGCAAAATCTTGTAGCCATGCTCACACAACTTTCTCAAGCTATGAATCATGCAGGACTTCCAAACGAGCAAAGGAAGGAGCAACATTCTGTTGAATCCTTCATGAGGCAGCGTCCGCCTTCTTTCAGTGGGTCTACTGATCCATTAGTTGCTGAACAATGGAGTAGTACTACTGAAAAGATATTTTCAGTTCTTCAATGTTCTGAACATTATAAAGTCATCTTAGCAGTATATCGTTTGGAAGGTGAAGCTGATCAATGGTGGAATCTTATCAAGAATACGAGGCAAAGAGATGAAATTGATTCCATGGAATGGGACGAGTTCAAGAACTTATTTTTCAGTAAGTACTTCCCTCGTATTCTTCAAACGAAGATGGAGAAGGAGTTTCTTGAACTAAAGCAAAAGGATGATGAATCTGTTGGTATATACGAAGCGAATTTTACAAGACTTGCAAGGTATGCATCTGGCATTATCATCCAACCTGAAAGTAAAGTTGATCGATTTTTCAGTGGCTTAAAACCAAGTCTTAGAAGGGCATTAGCTATAAGAGACTTCAGTAGCTATGAAGAAATTGTGCGTTGTGCTATCAAGGTAGAAATGGAAGTTGGTGTTACATATCCATCTCATGGTTTTGACAAGAAACGAAAGATGGAGTTCAAGGAGAAATCTCAGAATAATGGTGAAAAGAAGATGAATGTTTCCTTATGCACAAAGTGTGGAAAGAAGCATGGTGGAGATTGTCTTAAAGGGACTAGAAAATGTTTTAAGTGTGGAAAAGAAGGTCATCGAGCAGCTGAGTGTCGAAGTAATGGAAAAAGGGTTTCTAATGATGTGAATAAAGAAAATACTGCAGAGAACGCACCACCAACACTTCAATGCTTCAAGTGCAAGGAAATGGGGCATTATGATAATAATTGCCCTAATCCAAGGGTAAGTGATGATCAACATGAGCAACCACTGAAGGCAAAGGACAAAGGGAAATCACATGCGATCACTATTGGCAATGTTGAATATGACAACGATGTGGTGGAATGATTAAGTGTTTATGTAATGGGATTCCAAAATAATGTTGTATCATGGAATATTGGAATATTTATGTATTGGTCTAATGTGGTATTCAAAGTGATTGAGATATTATGCGCATAATGAAGGGAAAACGAGAAAATGAAATGTTTAACAGTATTCATGAGCTCATGATTGATATAAGGACTAAGTGATATCATGGTTTGAGTATATAGAATTTTGAGGATTTTGGTATGTGGAAAGTGTTAACTTTTAACTGCATTCAAGTTTTCACTAAGGTTTAATGGGTATTCAAGAGAGTACAAGATTAAGGCCTTTGAATGTTTGGAATGTGTCCAACAAGATATATCTTATGATATATGGGGATCAACGATGGTATTAAATCTCTGGTAATCGTTTTCACTATGTTATGAGAATGGAATGTAGTATTATGGATAGGACTAAAGATTGGAATGGATTATGTTGGACATAAGTTAGTATTGTTTAAGGATAGAAGTTTTTTCGATATTATGGGATGTTATAGTAATATAGTTTTAGAAAAAGGACAACCTGCCGGACGGGCGACAACCCATCGCTTCAGACAAGGCTGTGGGAATCGAACCCACAACCGAAGTGCGACTGGCCTTTATCGCCTACCACTGGCCTACAGGAAGTCCCTGTTTAGTAGAAACTAGTTTTATTATAAGCAGTATGATATATGAAGTATAAGTCCATTTTAGGAACTATATATGATTAATCTCACTATAGATCGACTTATGTATATAATTTTTTCTAACCTTTTGTTTGAGATAGATGGAATGACTCGTCATTCTATCACATGATCTGCTAACACTTCACGAATAACAAATTCAACTTCATTTATTTAAGAGATGAAGTGGAAATTGTTCTAGGCACGAACAATAGTGAGATTGTACCAAAATAAAGAAAGTATTTATTCCAATTCAAATTTTCAACTTTAGGGAAATGATCTTGAAAACCAAAAATGTTGTCCTAGTGATCTTATACCTGATGAATCGGATGGTACCTTAGATCGTCACAAATTTATGGATTTGTGATTATTGGCTTTTCCATAGCCATGTTCTCTACCACTCTCCATCAGAACATGATGGTTAGATTTCTCTTCCATATCCATATTTTCACCTATGTGGAAACCCAATGATTAGTTTATTTGGGTAACCCTTACGTTTCATACTTTTGTTTTTAAAGATTGGTTTTGATATTCCTTTTTACGATGTGGGTTTCTATTAAAGAAACTTTCAAAAAGTAAACCATTTATAACCCCGACGAATTTCGAGGGCGAAATTCATTTTAAGGGGGGTAGAATGTAACAGCCCAAGATTTTATAAAAAATATTCTTTTTAATTTTATTAATGTCTTGTGTTGTACGCTACACCAAAAGGATCTTGCACAACACGCATCCTTGACTTGCCTTGCATTACACGCAATCGCGACCTTCCTCGATAGCGTGTGTAATACGCAATACCGAGTTTCACTAAACAACGATATGCTATTAAAATATTATTAAAACTAGCCGGTATGAATAGTAATAACCACTTTTTAAAATTCTGTAAATCTTATTTTTCAAAATGAACTTCATTTTTGGATTCGGAGTATCGAATTTAGCCTAAGGTGAAATTTTGGTACATTTCGGATAACTTTCATATTCTGATGAATAGTGAAAATTACTAAAAAACAACTTTTTTAACCGAAATAATTAATAGTGATAAATTATTAATTGGAGTAGTTTTAAAGTATATTTAGAATATATTTTTACAATTTAATACAATGTTGGTCATTGGATGTAATTGCACATTTAAACCAGACATAAACAAGTGTCAATCTTTTGATAGATATTGTTTCTTAAAAACACGCTATTTGTTTTAACAGCGGGATTTAATTATAAAATTAATTAATGCAACTTCTATGTTATGAATTTGGTAAAATAGACTTCATTTTTGAATTCGGAATATGAAATATAGCTTAGGATGAAATTTTGGCATTTTTCTGAAAACCTTCATTTTTTTGATGAATAGTGAAACTACTAAGTGGTAGTTAAAAAACTGAATTTTTCATAAAACTTAATTTTACCGCTTCTATGAATGGAATTTCAAAAATCCGAGAGACACGGTTGATGTCAGTAAGTAAAATGTGGTTCAATGAGATGAAAATAATTTTTGGTGAATAGTAACTTTTTACTTTTATTTACCACGGTTAAAAGTAAATAGGGTAATTAAGGGTAAGAATGATATTAATATTACCCTAACACGTGTCCTAATTCTATTGGACAAGTGTATCTCGACCAAAAACAACCTTAAGTGTAAAATATTATCATTTAGGCCCACTTGGATTAGATTAGGACATTTATTATTATTTAATTCAAAGAAGAGTTAAAAGAGTTAAAATCAAAGTTTATTCACTAAAACATTTTTAATATAGGGTTATACATAAGATAAATTCGACTATAAATATTCATTAGAAAGATAAAAAGATTTACTACATAATGTTATTTTATTTATAATTTTTAGACTTTAAATAAAGTAATTTATTTATGACACAACGATGATGCAGTAATTACCCTTTTAAGGAAATATTAACATAATTGATGTTATAAATACTCAAATGAATGTAATTTGAGACTTTTTATGAATTCCACTAATTTTCTAGGTTACTATGATATATTAGTGTTAATTTAATCAACTTGGTTCGAACATATAATTCTGTTATGACTTTCACAAAAATCATATATCAAATAGTGTCAAAATTGACACAAAATAGTTTTTAAATCAAATATTATATTATTAATTGTTATTTTATTCCTAAAAATCTAAGGTTCGGCAAAATGACTTAGATAAGGATATATATATTAATAATAAACAATTTGGGGTTCTTTTGGCATGTTATAGTAAGTGTATTAACCATATAGTGAAAGAAAACAAAAAGACACGGTAAACGTTAAATTATTTAACTTAGAGTTAAATCTAATTGATAAGGTTAAAATAATACCCTAAACTTGTCTAAATCTTATTGGTTGATATGATTTAGACCCATCCCCACTTTAGCTTCGAAATAAGACCCTTTGGAACCATTATAAACCGATTTTGACTTTAATATAAAATAATATTTTGAGATATTCCTAAGGTGCCCCTCTCCTCCCCTATAAAAGGACACCTCCTCCCCCTCATCCTCACACCAATTTGAGCACTCAAGCTCGTCCAACCCCTGCCAATTTATCCTCTCCACTTCCCTAGCAACATCCTAGAGGTTCTGGTCTTCCTCAAAGACCAATTTTAGTGCCCTAAGAGGAGGTCTCAAAGAGGCACTTCAAAGAAGAGGTAATTACCGTTACCAATTCTTTCATCTTTATTTCGTCTTCCACTTCTTCTTCTTAGGTTGTTTCATTATGAAGTAATAACATCAGTATCACTCATATATGGATATGTTATTATAAGTATTAAACAACCCTATTTCACCATCTATCCATCCTACGGAAAAAGAAATCACCGCGCGTGCGTACGTACGGAATACCGTCTCCACGCCGTGGTGTAATCTATTTTCCACCACCACCTTACATGGATGGGTATAATGGTGTAAAGAATAACTATAAATAGTTATTACAAAATCATATTGATTCTGATATATTATATAATCCACTCCAATTCAATTCAATATTTATAGAAATGATATCATCGCTCGTGCGTACGTACGGAATACTGTCTCCACGACGCGATGAGATTCATTCTCCATGTTAACCATTTAAGAATGATTATAATGTATATATAAGAAATAATAATGAAATGTATGACATTATAAATCTACTGTATTTATTTATATATATACATATGTATGTAATCTACTTACTTCCATTTCAAGACAATAAGGAAAGGAAAACAGCGTTCATGCGTACGTACGGACTACCGTCTCCATGAACGGTGTTTTTCATTTTATTTATCTACCTATTATATATATATATATACTGAATATATATGATATATAAATAATATTTTATATTCTGGAAGTAAGTAAATCATGATATAAGTAATAATGATGTCAATAACAACAAGTCAAAACACCTACGATAAATGAAACGATTTTACCCAAAACGCTTCTTTAACATGGAATTTACAAAAGAACGGGTAATATAATGTAATAAGTGAACCATATATGATATCATAACAATTAATATGATTCTTTAATAAGTCAATAACATGATTTAAATCATTATACAGGAGGTTCGGACACTTACAAAGCAAGTCGGACCTAAGGTAAGGGAAATATCACAATCTCATTTTTATCCGAGATTGTTTATTCGTAAGTATTTACTGGGGTGTATTTTATCATCCACATCCATGTTTCATCAATATGTAATATTATTTCCATCCACCTACAATTGTTTAAATCCATTTTTACCCTTCGGTGAGTTTTTAGGTAATATCTATGAAAGGAATCTTTTGTCGTACGAGGTACTTTTTGACTTTTCCGACAAAAGTACGAAGAATGTTTTTTTTAACTTATACGGCACGAATGGATTTTTACGGTTTTATAAAGCCTTATTTTCATGAAGCTTCCTCCAAAATATTTCATGACTATTTTCAATAAAATCTCTTTCTTTTAAAATTGCATGACGTTTTGTGAAAAGAAATTGATTTTGAAGAAGAAAGGATATTTTCCTCAAGAATTCATTTCAAGTATTTTATCAAAATTATTTTCCATCTAAGATAACATAGGGTTCTGTTTCTATCCCTATTATTACATTGATTTGGTTATGTTGTGATGGAATTATTTTTATGAATTCCTTTATCTTATATGAATTTTTTTATGATGTCACGATGTTTACGAATCCCATTTTTACTACATGGGTTATGAAATGATGTATGATTTATGATTTTGTGGCACACATAAGAATGGTATCATTATGAGATGGGTGTGACCTATATCTCCCTCCAATGCATTGGGTAAAGATTTTATATCTCATGAGATAGACATGGCTGGAACGGAAGGTTATTTCGGTTCAGTGATACAGGACTGAAACGAGGAGTGAACTCGGTTCAGAAAGGGACTTTTTCCACTAAGATAGTCTTGGAAATGAGTCATGACTAACAAGAAATGATTTTCCATGATTATGTGTGCATGCCACAAAGTTTCAAGTTTCATGTTATGATTATGGGGATCTCATTTTCACTTCTATGATTTATCCCATGTTATGATATTATGAGCTCTTTTGCAGGTTAAGATTTCCAAAAAACTATGTTCTTATGTATATGATGTGATTGATATTTCTTTTGTTTACCCTTACTGAGCATTTGAGCTCACCCTTTTATGTTTTCTTTTCCCCAGGATATAAAGAAAGGTTTATAGGTAAAAAAAAGGGAAGATCTTTATGGGAGATATTGAAGATCTTTCACCACGATTAGAAGATTACGTTCCGAGTTTCCAAAGACACTAAACTATTACGATCCTTGTGTGTGTGTTTTTGTTATGTACTAAGTATTCTGCAAAAGTAATGTAATGTCCATGTACGTCAAGATATGGGTCTTTACAAATACCCGAAATATGAACCCATATTTTAGCACGTCAACCAGAAGCATCTCATTTTGAGAGGAGGGACCTCTAAAATAATCACATTTAAACCCATGATCCCAATATGATTGTTGATCACCCTTTGTGCACCAATCCTATTTCATCATCCATGGCTCAAATTCCTTAAAATATGATTTACACAACCTACAATCCAAACATTTGAATGGATTTTATATCCTCTAGGTTACATGTCCATAAAAAGTGCACATCGTTTATACAAGGATATAAAATGTGATTCTTGAACCTTTTGAATTTCTTCACATGATTTGGGGCCCCCTAAATCATTTTCTCAAGCATTTGGACCATAAAATATGTGCACCAACTCTTGTGAGATGAATCATCCTAATAAAAAAATTGGCCATCTTATCCCTCCATTCACATTAGTTTTAACATGCTTTATATGGATAAAACTATCTCACCTTAATGGTCCATATTACTTGACCTGAAACTTTTAGTGAAATAAGCAAAAGAATTGTTAGGATGAAAACATTAACAAAGGATACCTTAGAAAAATCCAAGTTCTTACTCACTAGGATTCCCATATATAAAGGCAAGGTGAAATTTAGGGAAACAAAATGAAAAATAGGGTCCGCAATACAATACCAAAAAATTAAGCTCTAGAAATTAATTTATATTCATTATACATAAGATTTTAGATTGTACCAATTTCATATCATCTATAGCTTCATAGTAAATTCTAAAATGATGGTTAGTTTGGGACATATTTAAAAGTATTTACATAAAAAATTTATTTTCATTCATCTGAACACAAAAACAGACAGAAATCTCCATAGGATGGATTCTCTATTTAGATAAGTAGCACAATAAAAAAACCATCAATATAAGATTAAATATGATGGATTGAACTTAAATCCTCATCAATATCATGTATAAGGCCTACCATCACAGTGGTTCCAGCCTCTTCAGTAAATTAAATGTTTACCACTGTAATGGAAATTTCCTCAATTCCTTAAGAATGGACAACATCAAATAATCGGTGATGCTCAACCAATTTCTCTTTTGTGGGTTCTAGTTCTTGTTAAAGGAGGATCTCCCAAACAGATTCCTTGTTTATCTAGAATTTATGATCTTTCACCTCTTTATTATAACATGATTCTTCTTGAGATATTTCCTTTTTATCATCAGTGAGCATTATTGATAGCTTGGCATTGATGATAAGTTTTTTTTTGAATTTTTCTATTATTATCTCCATTTTATGATCTCATTCAAGTTATAGTTAACAAATATATAGTCAAATATGGAATATCCCATTATGGTGAATATGTTGAGTTATTAATGGAGTTATGAAGTAAGGACTTCCATAGGATTATCTGATATTAATCTATATATATCTTTCCAAAAAAATGGTTGGAATCCCGGAAGGCACTTTGTGCCTCAAGATCAGATTTAGATCCACCAATAAAAGGAGGGATGTGTTTAGTTACTAGCTCACTCAATGAGTGTATGACCTTGAAATCACTTGATTAAATTTTATCTACATCAGTTGATGCCCATACTACCATAGTCGTTTGATATGTCTTGGGAGACACTTTTTGAACATCAAGATTTTATGATAGTATTGTTCAAATAGTCATCCAAAGTATGTTAATAATAAGAAAAGGAAATAATCATGTGAAAATTTTAATACCTACTCTCATCCATTGAAAATTTTTCTTCCATAATAGTTTGTATGACAAATAGGTCCTCTTTTTTAAATTCTTTCAATAAGATCTACGAATCCACCACCATCATTGAGGGTGGTATATTTTCTTCCAAAAATTAAGGAAATGCATCCTCTATTATAGTAATATGCTCAATGGGCACCCTTGATTTTTTTATTTCAGTCCCACCACTATTGAGATTTTCATGACAAATTTGATAGGAGTCAGTGAATTCAAAAATAAAATAAAAATCAGAAAAAATATTCTATAAGCTTCAATGGATACAAACTATCTTACAAAGATGATTCAATTGCATCATGATCCGGGACCAGATAATCATTTGGGTCATGAGCTTCCATGATATGGTCTAATGTTCCTTGATGGGTGGGAATAATGGCTATGGAATTCAAATCAGAGCCCAATCCTTCTCCTTTAATTTATTCCTCCTTAGATTATGACAATTATATTGAATCCCCCTATAGAAGTATGAAGACCAGATGATCTTGGGGGGTCGACACTCTTCCATGAAGTTCACCTTCTACATCCCCAAGGGAGTCCCATCCATTGGGGATATGATCAAGGAAGTCGGATGTCCAGCCAACCCCAGAATCCTTTGATTTTTGGATCCTCCTCTCACCCCAGTGCTAAGATGTACTGTCAATGTCTTTACATATCTCCACATAGTGATTTTCCATGTAGATAACACAATGGATGGAATGTATATTGGCATAATATGTGATAATTCTCTGATAGGATTGGTTATCACCTCCTCCATATGCTCTATCACATCAGGGGAACCTTCATCCATAATTCATTCATCAAGAATTTCTTCTCAAAGTGTTGTTCCAACATTAGAATATTACTAGGATGGGATTTTTTTTGTTCATATTCAGCCTCTTAAAGTATTTTTACAATGATAATAATCACAATAATTATGAAAGTAATAATTAAGAGTGAAATTCAATCTACCTTCTTATAATTGGCTACTTATGCCCACAACGTCAACATATCTATCACTTGGTTTGGGGAATAAAAACTCCTACTTTAACAATGAATTGATTTATCAATAACTTCAGGATAAATTCTCACTTCATTGGGATGATTCTTGAAGAAGATATGATTAGGAGCAGTTATATGCACAAATCCTGATAATTCAATTGTCTCTGCCTAGAGTGTCTTCCAAAATTCTTCCATAAAGTGACTTCTCCTCCAGACATCCCACTCCTTCCAAGAATCTAGAAAGGATGTTATGATATGAATAGATATAGAAGTAGGGGTTGTATTGGTAAAAGGGGATGGGCCTAAATGCCTTATATTTTTTCCCAACATCACTGAGATAAGGTTTTTCCTTGGAAGGGGTATCTTTTAGATTCTTGACACCTCTTTTTAGGTTCCTGGCACTGAGTCACCCTCAAAATCTATAACCAATTCATCAAGCTTACCATTATGATATAAAAGAATAAAAGAATATATATTATATGATTTAAGTCCAACATAATCCTATTATAATGGTAATATCATGGGAATAATCATCTCCTCCCTTTTTAACATTATCTAGACTAATAAACAATCTTTGGGTGCCTCTCAAGTCTTAGAGTAAAAATTGAATTTGGGTATTTCTTCTGGACATACCTAAATTGTCTCCTAAATCTATAGAGTATATAACTCTCACAGATAATATTAGAATCCATCTCAATGTCTAGAATTCATTTGAAAATGAATATAAATTATAAACGTGCATCATGGTCTTCAATTTTGTTTTCAATAATACTGTCATCTGGGAACCCATAAGGCGTAATGAAACATTATCATACTGATTCATCTAAATATTCTTCTCTGAGTACCTTAAAGTTATCCATTGAACTCCATTAATACTCTAAAGTAATGTATTGAATTGAAAACTTTGAATCCCTTATATATTTATGAATTCATATACACCCATATGTTTCTCTATCCTTCCCCACAAAATTTAAAGATCTCAGAAAGTTTGAATAAATATTTTCCATTAAAGACATGCCCCAACTAATGATATAACTTTGAAATTTCCAAGATCACCAAAATGAAAAATCTTTCACTATCTAGTGGAATCTCCATTATCTAGTTATGACACCGTCAGATAAGATGGTGGTCTTGGTATAATGCCTTCTTCATTGCTTAGTAGGGTGATGGTGGGGTTTAGTTACCCAGGCTTATGATGAGGTGACTCTTTCATGGATAGATTTTGGAGAACCTTTTTAGAGATTATTCCTCCCTAGGTACACTAATGGATTTACATATCATGGAGATTCTGCAGCTCTAGTAGGGCAACAAGACATTGGATTAGTATTCATCAAGGTTTACTAACCTCTCCAGCTACTCAATGAATATGGTTCGATATTAGTTATGTACGGATCATACCTTCAAGCAAGGTATATGTAGATAAATGTGAGATATTTTTATCCCTCTATGAATTCTTACCTATTTAGGTTGATAGAGTGGGATTTGGTGGTTGAGAACTTCTTGGTTGAGTAGATACAACCATTCGTTGTTAATAGTGGCAAAGCAGGAGAAGAGACCTTAGAAAAAGGGAGTCGATGTCAGTCCTAGGGACATGGACATGTAAAAGGTTTCAAGAGGAGTTCTTAGAATATATTATCTACAGTTAATGTCTTACATGGTGGTACCAATCATCCTATAGAGAGTTTATGTTACTAATGTGATGACTGGGGATATATCACCTGAGATTGTCTCACCTATCATATAGATGATATAGAAATAGTATATGGTCCACCGAGGTAAACATAGCAGTAGGAGAAGGTGGGTCCGTAGGTTAGTGGATGTGTAATAGGATTTGGGAGAGCTATAGGAGGTGGTAGATGTTTCAACTTATTACCACCACCACCAATAGGTAGTCCACAGTAGCCTTTGGGAGATACAAGGTAGGGGAAGGGAAAGCTACAGGCAGTTGAGGCATATGAACTAGGGGCTCCAAAAATGATTTGAGGTATTATTTGTGTCTTTTCTACCTTAGTTATAGTATGGATAGTCATAGGTTATATTCATTCCTTTCTTTCCTCATATCTTGTTTGAGAGGTAGAGATCCCAGTTGAATAGTTGAGTCAACCCTTATGCTTGGAGACTCCTATTTGAGAAGAATCAATGATCACACACTTGTTTCGATACTGTGACCTAAATCTTGGGGGTGAGAGTTTCGGTTGGGATCTCTTAGTAGCAACATCGAGGCCTTACGATTTCATCTTTTTTTGGATTGGTAGTCTACAGTGCATTCCAAAATTAATTGTTATAGGTAAAGGATGCAATGTGTTTGCAGTGATGAAACTAGATTCTCCTTTGTCAGTGAAAAGGAAACTCTGGCATCACAGGATGGACTCGTTTATAGGAGGGTGTGGTTGATAACTCATTAGTTTTCTAGACTAACCCTTAGTGTAGTGGATGTTATGAGTTCCCAATTTCTTGTAGTGGTGGTGGAGTATGAGGATGTCTTTCCTGAAGATATTCTAGGTTTACCTCCCCACCAAGAGATAGACTTATGAATTTATTTACACCCTAAGATAGCATTGATATATATTTCAATATATTGTATGGATCCTATAGATCATTATGATCTAAGGGTATTGTTTGAGGAATTTCCGAGGAGTGGATTTGTTCAACCAAGTGTTTCAAACTAGGAAGCCCCAATTTTGTATTCTAAGAAGGAATAATGGATCCTGAGGTTGTGTGTGGACTGCCAAAGCTTGAATATGGTGACTATAAAGAACAAGTATCTACTAATGATGATGGATGAACTCTTTGATTAGTTAAAAGGTTTGCAATTGTTCTCAAAGATTCACCTCAGGTCAGGCTATCACCGATTTTGAGAACGGGACAAGGATAAAAAAAAGGCATACATATGTTGCTACAATCACTATGAGTACATTGTGATTCCCTATGATGTGATTAACTCTTCATTAGTTTTCATAGGAATCATGAACTAGATATTTTATCCCTACTTAGACTGGTTTGTGGTGTTCTTCATCGATGATATCCTTGTGTACTTGGAATCCGAGGTGGAGAACATGATACACTTAAGTATGGTTTTAGATATACTCTGAGAGCACCAAATTTATGGAAATATCTCAAAGTTATGGTTATAAATACAGGTGGTCCACTTTATGGGACATGTTATCATAGTAGATGGAGTGGCAGTGGAGCTGACCAAGTTCGAGGAAGTGTTATCTTTGTATCCGCCTAAGATTGTGACGGGAGTACGGAGCTTCCTTAGGTTGGAAGGATATTACCTAATATTCATATTTGATTTCTCTTGGATATCAACACCCATGATAGTTTTTACTCGAAAGGGGAATCCCTTAATGTGGACAGAAAGTTTAAAGTTGGATTCTCAGTAGTTGATACAGAGTTTGACGAGCATTCCAATCATGATATTTCTATAGGAGGTTTTCAAGTACGTAGTGGTTTGTGATGCATCAGGAATAGTTATTTTTTGTGCTCTGATGTAGAGTAAAGTGGTTATTTCTTATGGATCATGCCATTTTAGGCCATGTGATAAGAACTATGTGACCCATGATCTTCAGTTAGCAGTGGTAGTCTTCCCTTGGAAGATGTAGCGACACTACCTTATGGGAGAGGAGTTTATCTTATATTATTATCATATGATTATAATGTATATCTTTTATTATAATGATCATAACTTGATTTAGAGATGATGGCAAGAGTTCCTACAGGATTATGATTTTGATATTTTCTATACTCTTAAGAAGGGGAATGTGGTAGAATATGCTCTTATTAGTAGATTTGTTCGTAGTTTCAGAACAAGTTCTCAGAGCAGTTGGCCTCGTAGTAGTTATGTTTTGTGAATGGAGATGGATCATCTTACCTCTAGTCGATTATTGTAACCCCTCCACTTTTTAGAGTGATTCTGGGAGGCACATCTTAGTGATACAAACTACGAGACCCTCCATGCTCAGATATCCATAGGGGGTTCTCCATATTGATATTATAAAGGTAGGAAGAATGTTTCCCTTTTTAGAGAAAGCATGATGGTATCAGTGATGTTACAGGATGAGGTTATAAGAGAGTTCCATACGTCTCCTTTGGAAGTACATCCACTTGTGGAAAAGATGTACCATAACATCTAACATCAGTTTTGGTGTCTATGGATAAAGAAAGAATTTGTATATTTGGTCTCTTGATGCCTTACTTGTCAATAAGTGAAGGATGAGCACCAAATTCCAATGGGTTTAGCTCAACCCCTTAAGGTTCCAGAATGGAAGTGGGGTGTGATATCCATATACATTATGATAGGGTTACCACATACATCCAGGGGACACAATTCCATCTGGATCATCATAGACTGACTCACCAAGTTCTCCCACTTTCTAGCTATATGAGAGCATAACTCAGCAGAGATCTTGGGATGAATCTATGTGAAAGAGATAGTATGACTCCATGGAGTCCCGTAAATGATTGTTTTTTTATTTTGATTCTAGTTTTACATCCTAGTTGTGAAGGTATTACATGATACTTTTGGCACCCAGTTATTCTTGAGCATAGCGTTTCACCCCCAAACTGACAGCCAGACTGACCGTACCATTTTGGTTTTGGAGGAAATTTTGCGAGCTTTCATGTTGTACAATGGTTGTAGTTGGGAGGATCACTTACCACTGGTGGAGTTTTCATATAAAATAATCTACCATTCCACCATCGATATGGCACCATTCGAGGATTTTTATGGTCAACATTGAAGGTCACCACATTGTTGGACTGACCCATGTGAATCTATACTCATAGGTGCGAAGTTGGTTCGATCTAATATAGAGAAGGTGCATATCATCTATAAATGGATGAAGACTACATAGAGCCTTCATAAGTCTTATACTACTAGCCAGCAAAGGCCTTTGGAGCTATAGGAAGGATACTATGTTTTTCTACTACTTTTACCTCAACGTGGATTATGGAAATTTGGTTGGGGAAGGAAGCTATATCTAAGGTTCATTGAACCTTTCCAAATCCTACATAGAATTATCAAGGTGGTGAACCTATTTTCTCTACCTCTGTAGTTAGATTAGGTAGACGAAATCTTCCATATATCGAAGCTGATGAGGTACTTGGATGACCCATCACACATTATCGACTGGGGTGAGCTACACATCGAGGATGGAGTGACCTTTACTAAGTACCTGGTGGAGATTGAGGATTATCAGGAGAGGATCCTTCATGGTAGATCGATTCCATTAGTGTATGTTCGGTGGTAGTATGAGAATCTCCAGGAGTGGAAAATGGGAGCGGGAGGCTCAAATTCGTGCTCATTAGCCACATCTTTTTAAATAGCCATTATTTTTTGTTTTTCAAGTATGTAAAAAACCAATATGGGGAAAATGTAATGTCTTGAATTTTTCTTATATTACCTTTGGATATTATATGGATTATTTTCTGTACTAGGTGTTGAGACGGCGTGTGATTCTGAGGCTCGATGTGCCCAAAATAAATGTTGATAATATAAAAAATATCTCAAGTGTATAGTTTTACTAGAAAAGTAGAATAACATCTAAACGGATGCCTAGAATAGAAATATGATGGAACCATTGAGTTTAGAATGTGAGTATTACCCTAAAAACAACTTAACATTAGTCGGCATGGGTCATTTGTGGAAAAATCATCGCAGGTGCGGAGAAGAATAAAATAATTTAATAAATTTATTTTATTTTAAATTTTTGACGCCGTGACTGACACATATTTAAATAAATGATTATGGAGAATTTCTAGGGCTATCTGCAAAACCATGGAAATTTTAGAGAACTATTTGAGAGAGCTCTAAGGATTCTCTCTCATGTGAATGATAACAGATCATGGATCGATGATCAACACACCTCAAATTTGAAGGATCTTTCCAACGATGATGAAGATGCATAATTCTTCATCAGGGATCGAACTGAATCATGGTAGGGTGTGTGTTTTGATTTTTTATTCCCCATTCTTATTTATACAATGATCGTGAACCAATCGAGAAACACATTGATCCGTGGATTGATCATCTTGCGGGATGGGTATGATTATGCGGTTTTATGGGGAGAATTACTTATGTTTATTTATTTCTTCACTTATCATTCTAATGGTGATCGATTAATATCAACACAAACATTGATCTAGGTTCATTCCTCAAATTTTTTCTTGTGTCTTTCACCCCCCGTTCATCGTTGGTTGCAAGCATTCTTTGTTTGACCTGCGACTCAAAAAATCATGATCAATCAATGGTTGTGAAACTCTTTCATAGAGAAATGATTTGAAATCATAATCTTGGATCGATATGACAAGAAAGTGGTGCGAAAGTGTAAGTGGGGAATAGTTGGATGATATATGATTCTTAATTTCAAGTTATTTACAGTTCTTCAGCACGCAATGAAGAATGACACTTAGATTCATTTTTTGAGTGGATTTGATGGTCTGAATGCATTGTTTGTAAATAGTGGGCCTCGAAAGAAGCATCCCCTTGAGTTTTTTGGTGAGTTGTGGCCAGATCAGAGGTCAGAGCAATGGAGGAGACGACCAGGTCATGTATTTGGGATTCTGGAAAACCCCATGTTACACAACTTGTAAAGTAGATCTGCATGCCACACGGGGGGACCTTATTAGTGTCTGGGATTTCGAGTAAGAGATAAGTATCACACGATGTGTGGATCAGCCTACACCACATGTGTTCTCTCTATAGATACTCAGTGTGTAATTTGGGAAGTACACGGGCTAGGGGTGTACTACATGGTCAACCTACATGGTGTGTACTCCACCACATAGACTTGGGTTGGACCAAGTATATGGGATAATCCATGTACTATTACATGAACATGGGTACATGGGCTGAAGTCTTGTACTAGAACACAGGTAGAGTACATGGGATTCTTATATGGAATTTACTACTACACGGACATGGTTCTATGACACAGCTCATTTACATGGGTAGAACCTGGGGTCAAGAGACACAGTGTGTGACTATTGTTACACATCATTAACTCTTTTCTATAAGGCATTAATAACTGGTCCTCTGTATCTTGGACATGTTTGGCTATGGTTAGTTCCCCTTATCCTTTCCCAAATGGTAGGTATGGTATTTTTTCCAACTCTAAGGACTATGATCCGTTCAATAAGAAATCCTGGATAGAGTCATTGGAATCCATCTGAGAGGCCCATAGTGAGATCCCCTATTAATTTTTGTTCCCTAGGTAGAGTTCCTGGTATATACATGACCAACACTATGTGGGAACTGATCCTCTACTTCGTGTGTTAATCTTGATTGAGTTTTTGGTATCACCCCATGGCCGTAAAAGTGATCCTCATCTGAGTATTATATCTATTTAGACTATTATATTATTCTTTATCATGATGAGACCTGATGAGAAGTACCTCCCAGACATATGTCATCAGTCCTATAGGACTCACGATTTTTTCCCCCAGATGAGTGATTTGTAGAATCTTTGATCTAGAATCCTAGGCTGGTATGTTATGGTTGTGAATTACCACTAGACGGTGTGTCTTTTTTATTATATTTCGATATTCATATTATGTGGGTTGTATACATATACTTGTTTAGAGAATATTTTACTTTACTTTATAGTATGCTTAATGGTTTTGAGGTGTCCTACTGAGTATTGTTCTACTTACCCCTGCACAAGATTTTCCCACATGTGTCAAGATTTTTGAATATGATCAACCCTTTGAAAAAGTCCATGATGGACTGGGAGTATACAATTCTTATTGAGACCAGACAAACTAACGTGTGTTCCTTTATCTTTCAGATAGTAGTCTAAGTACCATAACTTTCATGTTGGACTTGGGTTATAGACGCATTGTGGTAGGATTTTATTTGGCCCTATTTACTTTCCATTACTTCTTGTTATATCCTGGTTGTGAGATATAGATATATTCATGCCTTGATTGTTTATTTTTTTTACATTTTACTGTTTTGTGGTCTTGGAGATGTGTGCTTGTGTATAGGTACTTAGAAAATACCTACCATGTTAATGATATTCCTACTCATTTCTAGTCATCATCCCTAGGCCTATTGGTGGTGGGCTTGGGGAGTTGCGGCACGGGCCTCACTAGGATAGTTCGTGAAAATAAATATCTAGTCATAGATAACACATTAAGTCATTTCAATGATATAAAAGTGTTAAGACAGATCTAAAATATTAATAGTCTATGATGAATTTCCAAGACCATAGAGGACTTGAAATATTCAGGAACGAATGGTTATGTATATGTATGAATGTGTTTGGAAAGTTTTTGAAATAAATTGAAGTAAATGAAATATTCTCATGTAAATCCATGTAGGGAATCATGCATGTGTAGATTTTTGTTAGTGCATGGTGTTGTCTTGTAATGGAGTATGTATTCACCATTAGAGAAAATGGAGGCAATGTGGAAAGTTGGTGTTGTTCATAGAAGTGTTATGCAAGGAAGATATGGATGAATGAATAAAGGATTCATTACTTATGTGAATTAGAGTTTCATGAAGTGAAAGTGTGATAGAGTTGGTAGAGTAATATTCTTAAGATAAATAAATGTATTTTCACCAAATTAAAGTTTTGTGAAATAGTTAAATGAACCACTATGTTCTGTGAATGATTACTATGAACCACTATGTTCTGTGAACACATTTTTTTCATAGATTCTTTTATATAAAGGATAGTTTAGTTTGAAAAAATCTGTATTGAATAGGTTTTTTCATAGGGACTTACAATGATATAACTTCATGAAACTGAGTTTCATGGAATTAAGTATTGGTAATTCACAGTTAGTAAACAATACAAAAAGTAATTTGGAACTCATTATATACCTTACCAAAGGAAGAAGTAATTCATTGAATAGTAGATATCACTAGGGGACTGATGATACTACTATAAATTATTTCACTAACAAACCATGAAAATGTATTGTACAGATCAATGTGAAACTAAGAATAGTGAAATAACAAGAATACATTGAATACATGCATTTGTCTATGAGCTAATGAATTTTCCCTCTTTGAATAATGATTAAGGGAGAGAAATAAGTGTGTGACCCTTGGGTGAGGAGTGACCAAAACCGAAACCATTATAAATGAGATTGACCCTTGGGAGGCTATAATGACCAAGTCTTTTCATACTTGGATATTATATTTTTTTAGATGAATATTATTTAAATTTCACAAACACAGGGCAGAGGATTATAATGGTTTAGTGCCATTGGAAACATGGAAATAAACTTCTAATTTGGTGAAATATATTCAACATATCCAATAAAGATCTTACTATTTAGTAGTTATACTTAAAACCTTTTTTATTACCTGAGGAATGGAAACATAAGAAAGGCTGACCTCAAATTCTCAGTAAGGGTAATAAAGGGAGATATATAAGCATAAACATGAACATATGGGTATGAGAATGTGATCATAAAATTAGAATATCATACCCTATATATCAAAGATATTAAATATTAATAATGGAATAAATATTTTGAGTTCATAAGATATGAACCATAATGGAATAAAGAGTATAATCCATGAAATCATAACATATGAATAATACCTGGAATTATGGTAGACGCTAAAACATGTAATATCATTCCATATAAGTCAAGGTGCATAACCACAACATAAGAGGATACTTCATGGGAATTACACCCAATGAGTGGGACACACCATCATCCATATTAATAGTTCTTTCCTTATAAGGGATCAGGTTTCCCCATCTTCCCATTGTTGATCGGGATTCCCCATATTCCCATAGTGGATTGGGTTTTCCCATTTTTCATTGTGGATCAATCCCATAAACTTTTTCACATCATCATCTCATGAGATATAAATCATTACCCAATGAACTAGAGGGATATATAGTCCCCACTTTTCAAATAATGAAAACCACACATATGTGTTTCAAGAGAAAATAAATCATTCATCGTATCTGAACACAGGGAATGAAATGGGTTTCATAAAAACATTAAATCATAACACAACCGATGGAATAGAAATGGGTTTCATAAATATCATTACATCATAAACATAAAAAAATATTAGAAAGAATAATAATGGTAGTATTGAATAATATCCCAAGTAAAACATATGTGACATAAAATAATGTTATCTTATTTGGAAAATAATTTTTATAGATCACTTGAAAACAATTATTGAGGAAAATTTCCATTCTACTTTGAAAACTTTTTATTTTTATAAAATGAACAATAATTTTAAAATAAAATATTTTCATTTAAAATATCCTTGTAATATTTTAAGGGAATATCAAAATCATTAATTATTCATGATGGTGGAAAATTCTATTCATGTTGTATAAGTTAAAAAATCTTTCTTTACGTAATTTTTTTGGAAAAGTCACAAAGTTCATTTCATGGAAAATGATAAACATTTTCCTTTAAAATATTGTAGTAAAAATTTAAAAATGGGTAAAAATGACTTTAAAAATTTATAGGATAATATTAAAAAAATTGAATTTATTTTAGAAAACATGTAAATGGAAGATAAATATTTCCCAATGGAGACTTAAAACGAAACAATCCCAAATATTGACGAGATTATGAAATAAGTAAACATCAATTAATAATCAATATAATTGTATTCCCCATGAAATAAATAAAATTATATGGATATAAAAATACCATAATATTCTATATAACACTTACAAAATACATTCATGGATATTATATACATCATGTTGAAGAAACAAGTAGTGTATATGGCACGTGTCCCACATAAATAAAAGTGAGATGAGAATCCCTTAATACTAGAGTAAATTTTCAATCATAATCCCCATAAAAAGAATAAAATAAATTGAAACATTTAATACCATAAAATAAATGAAATTAATGATATAACATGTCATATGGAAATATATAAATCACACAATAATTGGTGATTATCATATATATATCACAAAGATAAAGTGAGACGAGAAGTCCATTACATTGTATATTGACTCTCATCGTACTCATGAAAACGTCATGTATAATAAATATAGGTTTATTATAAATATTTTAAAGAAACATATTCATATATATATATATTATACCATATATGATTTACTTATGACTTTATATAACCCTCTTATTAACAATTCCAAGTCTAATTTATGTTTCGAGTAATAACTGCTTTGTTTCTCTTACATGTTTTGACATGTTATTATCTGTCCTCATACTTAGAACATGATTTCATTATATACATAATGATAACCATGATATAAATATCATATATATATTCATTATAAATGTATTTATATTTATATATAATAGATATAAATATAAAACTAAATACATAGTTTATGGAGATGGTAGGCCATAGGTACGCATGAATGCAGCTTTCATTTCTTGTCGCATTGAAAGAAAGTAAGTAAATTTATATATATAATATCATTAAATTAGAATTATTACTTCATATATATAATATAATTTCACTAAGCTCATTCTTAATACATTCTATGTAATGTGTGAATGAATCATATTACTTTCTGGAGGAGGTAGTCCACACATCAATAAAAGAAGTTATCGTATTTCCACAAAATGGAAATCATGATGTTAATTGTTATATAGTCTTTCCAGAAGCATAAAGGAATCATAAATATCAAATATATCATATAAAACATAAATTTATTCATTATTTCCTAACTTGGAGTGTGGAAATGGAAGAATTAGTGACATCTATTCGTGAGGTGGTAGTTCCCTGTACACACAAATGATGATTCTGTATCCCATTTGATAGAAGTGTGTATTATTTTAGGTCGAAACCTTAATATAAAATAATATAAGTATATTTAGTGTACTTATTTTATTATATAAACATTAAATAAAAATAATTTAATGGGCTTAAATAATAAATAAAATGACAATGTTTATTGATGAATGTTACTTATTCTTTGGGTATCTCCTTTTGATTTGCATAAAATGACTCCATTGGTTGGATTTGTACCCAAATTAAGGATTCTATAATGAAGGTAGGTATGTTTTTAGGAGATTTTTATATATCTTTTCCTAACCAAATAGGTTTTTAGTTGTGAATAAAATATATGAATTGGTTCCCTTTTATAAGAGAGGGTAGGGGTACTCTTGGAAATCTCCAAAATATTAAATTAATATAAATTAATTTTATAATTTAAATGTCTCTAGACATATTAATTTACAATATAGGATGATTTTTGGTTCAAATAAATTTATCCAATAATAATTATATTAGGTTTGAATATTTTTTAATCCTTATCGTTTAGCTTTAACCCTTATCTAACCTTTTTAATTCTTACCATGCTATCATGTAATGTCTACTTTGACGTTTAATATAATTACTATAAAATTCAAAAAAACAAATAAATGAGTCATTTATAACATTTTTATACATATCCAAATTATTTAGCCTAATTTTAGATTTTTATTTTATTTTTATATCATTTAATAAATTATTTTTTATTTTAAAATATCCTTAATGTCAATTTTGACACTATTCCTTAATTGACTTTTTATAAATATTATAAAAACATTATATCTTATAAAAAACATTTTTAAATAATCAATAACATGGTAAATTAATCTATAAAATTATTTTATTACATTAATTATATAAAATTATATTTATTTTATTATTTTTAATATCATTTATTTGATTCTTCAATTAATTGGACAATTATTGCATCATCATTATGTTACCTTTTAAGGTAATTATTTTATTAATAAAAATTATAAATTAATTACCATGATATAGATAAACATATATGTTTCTAAATATTATTTATAATCGGATATATTCTTTATATTACCACATAATTAAAATATTTCTCTTGTTAAAAACAAAAGTGTGACAAAATTGACTTTCCTATGAATATAATATTATAAAGGTTATATTCTCATACAGAAGTCCATAAATGGTCTCATATATGATAAATTAATTCTTCGTGATGAATAATATTCATCCAAAAAAATTATTAAAAGTGTTAAGATAATTTTAAAATATTTATAATATTCTTTTTATCCATAATTATCTTATTTACCATTAGCCATGGTAATAATAATTACCAAAGTTTCTATTTTTATTTTTTTCAAAAATTAAAAATATAACTAAATAAATTTGTAAATTTTGATCCCAAATATGGAATCCATTTTTCAATATTCCAAACACATAATTTTTAGAAACTAACTAAAATTAATATCGTTGATGGATTGAGAAAACATGTTTTAAAAGTAAAAATGTCCAAAAGATTGAAATGTTTTTATATCGAAATTCAATTTGAAATTTATTCCAATGAACATAATTGGATTAAATGATAAAATATTTATTTAATAATACATTAAAACAAGTCTAAAATAAAATCTAATAGTATAAAAACCAAATTAAAAATAAGGTTTTAATTAAAATAGTATTTTTTCACTATTCATTCATAAATGAATGTTGCAAAAAATACCAAAAAGTAAACAAAATTAAATTTTGATACTCACCTTTAAAATAAGAAGTTTTTTTAAATAGAATTTATAAACTCGTAAAATACTATATTTAACAAAAGTATTCCATTAAAAGGTGTAAAAAATACTTTTTTTAGAAAAATACTTCTTTTATAAATAAAATAAGATTTGTTATTATTTTAGGTCTTGAAAACACATAATATGAATGTTCAATATTATATTGAATATTATATATATATATATTTAATTAATATAATTCCACAAGTTTGATTTGATTATTTATATTTATAGAACATACTTGTGCACATTTAAATTATTTTTTAGAAAAACATTTCTTTTTTTAATGTTTTTACATTAATTTATAATTAATTGGTCCAATAACTCTGTGTAAACCATAATTTCAAAATTTAGTTAATCTTATCCATAACTTTCATTCTAATTCCTAGGTTATTAATGTGTCTTTTAAATAATTATAATTATAAAATGATGTTTGAAAGTAACTTTGTGTAGCAGGTAATGAAAGCTAAGTTGGTATTTCATGTAGTGTAACCCTAATTTAGTGTCGCATATAACACAATAAATCAATAAAATTTAATTTTTTCAGAAAAATAAAATGTTCTTAAAATTATGGATGTTACATTTTACCTCATTAAAATGAATTTTGTCCTCAAAATCAATCATTCTAATAAAAACAAATATTATACTTCTACCTCATCGTATCCTCAAGTTACCACATAGATTCTTCAAATAGGTGGTTTTCTACCCAAAACATTAACATAGTGAGTTGTCTGGTTTGATATAACTTTATCTCTATGATCCAAAATATCTACCAATTTCTCTTCAGAAGAAGGATCTTTCTTCAACGGTATGACCTCTATGTTGAGTACTTGTAAATGATCAGGTATATAATTTCTCATAAGAAATACATGGAACACATCATGAATATAAGAGATAATTTTTGTAAGTTCCGATCGATAGGTCACCATTCTAATACAATCAATAATTTTATAAGGAAATTCCATCCTTTCAATTTCAAATTTCACTTCAAAAATAAAGGTGAAGATTTTAGAATTTCTTTGTGGGAAACCCACATCATAAAAAGGGTCAATAAAACTTCCTCTTAAATATAGGGAAAGTAAATGTTGAAGATCCCCACATAACTAGGATTAGCGAAATGTGAAAACATGGATAATAAATAGAATTCCAACTGTCAAGTTCTGATGGATAGTTATAGAGAACAAGGTCATTATTAATGTAATCATCACAAAATGGTTAATCTATTATGATCTAAGGGATCATTTTATTCATTAAAAATTAAGGAATTATGATAAAAAAAAATTCATGAACTTTTTTGATAAATATGAATAATTTTCACAAGAAGATAAACTTACTTGATTTCATTCCATTTCGTAATCACAATCTCATACATCGGTTGTGCCTTCATAAATTTCTAATTCATCTCTTACTCCAAGAAATGAGGTTGAAATTGTAATGCCTAAAGAACTAATGGATCAAAAGATCCATAATGAGATGATAAGTGATTCCATCGGTCTCTAGTTTTCATCACAACAAAATTGTTATAACATGTTGTCGAGTACTCATAAATAAAAACATAAATCTTTAAAACTTCAACCAAATTTTAACATAAACGATTTCATAAATAGGTACCCTTATAAACCATCCAAAAGATTAAAATACAATAATTTAAAAATAATATCTCTAAACATAGAATCTATCCCTAAAAAACATGATCTAGCTCTTAATTGTCACATAACAAACATGTGAATATCATTTTTATGTTTTATCTTGAAATATGGTAATAACCCAAATTACTATAAAACCTTAGTAAAAACATTCATGCTTTTAAAAGTTAATTCTTTCACCATAACTTATTTTCAAAAATTCTATAAACTCAATTCATGATATTATAAACCATCCCGTAATCTTATTAGTCCCAAGGTTTTCAATATTATCAAATTTATAATCAAACTAAACACCATTATCTCAACATTAGGATCATACTAAGAATTACCTTCCCTTAATTACGTGTTTTACAAAAAATATATCCTTTCCATTAAATCACTTTCCTAGGTCATCATTTCCATTCAACATATCTTTTTCAATCCTTAATGGAAAACTTATACTTAAAATACTTATATATATTATAATCTTTGAATCCTAAAACATATATACTGCAATCATCCAACATTATTCTTAAACCATTACCCAGGCTCCATCATCTTAGTCTTTCCTTGATTATGGAATATGGATCATGTCTTAGGGTTCCTCAACCGTAATATAATCATGATTCTTATGTTTAATATAAAAAATACTTTTATAAAGTCATATAAATATCACATGTTGTTTGTGGTCTATTTATCCTCCGCAGTATAACCAATACTCGTACCACCTTCCTAATTATCATCATGAAATTTCCACTTAGGACATCGATTTTCATAATTCCCATAATTTCTATATCTAAAACATTCATTTTTATCCCTATTCATTATATTTTCCAGTATTTACTAGGACCATAAATCATAGTTTTATAACACATATCATAGAATAAAAACACATAATAATGAAAAATTACTTGTAATATTCCTAAATCATGACACAAACTTTTAAATCTATGACATCTTAGTATTATCCTTAGAGACTTCCCTATACATAACCTTAACAATATCCATAGGGATATCACTATTTTTTCTCATCCATGATTCCAAAGGTTGACTAAATATTTTCTCTAATACCAATTATTATGACCCATGATTTTTATAATGGATATCACATATTTTTAGATGAATATTAATTACATTTGACAAACACACATCTGAGGATCATAATAGTTTAGTTCCTTTAACTAGGAAATAAACATCGAATTTTAGGAAATATATTTAATATATCTCATAAATATCTTTCCGTTTAGTACTCCCAATTAAAAATATTCTTTATAACTTATGGAATGGAAAGATAAGAAAGGGTGAGATCAGATTCTCAGTTAGGGTAAACAAGGGAGAAATTTAAGCATAAACATGGGCATAAGGATATTAGAATGTGAACATAACATTAGAAGATAATACCCTATATATAAAATATCATAAATATTAATCATGGTTTAAATATTGTCAGTTCATAAGACATGAATCATAAGGGAATAAAGAGCATAATCCATGAAATCATAACATAGGAATGAGACATGGAATTGTGGGAGACTCATAAACATGTAATTACTTTCCCTATAAGTCAAGGCACATATCCAGAACATAATAAGACACTTAATGGTGACTACACCTATGGAGTAGGACACACCACTATCCTTATTCGGATTCCTTACCTTGTAAGGGATAAGTTTACCTCATCTTCCTATAGTGTTTTGGGTTTCCCAATATTCCCATAGTAGATCGAGTTTCTTAATCATCCATAATGGATCCAGCCCATCGACTTGTTCCCAATGTTATATCATGATATATAAATCTTTACCCAAGGAATTTTAGGGATTTAGAAGTATCACACATCACATAATTAAATTCATACATATGTGTTCTACAAGAACCTAAATCATTCATCATATCAGAACCCATGGAATGAAATTTTTTTCATAAACATCATTCAATAATAACATAACCCATAGAAAATAAATGTGTTTCCTAAATATCTTTACATAATAAATATAAAAATTATTATAAAGGATAATAATGGTTGTATTGAATCATATCCCTAGTAAAAAAAGTAACATCAAATCTTTTAATCTTAGATGGAAAATAATTTCTAGAGATCCCATGAAAAAAATATTGGGGAAAATATCCTTTCTGCTTTGAAAATATTTTATTTACATAAAATTTCATGAAATTTTAAAAGAAAAAATTTTACATGAAAATAACCTTATAATATTTTAAGGGAATCTAAAAATATTTAAGTCTTCATAATGGCATAAAATTCTACTCATGATGTATAAGTTAAAATCATTATTTTTATACTTTTGCAAGAAAAGTCACAAATTTCATCTCTTGGAAAAAATAAAAAATATTCATTTAAAATAATCTAGTTAAATTCAAAAAATGGTTAAAAAATACTTTAAAAATTAATATTATAATAGTAAAAACTTTTTTAGAAAACATTTTTAGAAAACATTGACATGGAAGATAAATATTCCCCAACTAAGACTGAAAATGAAACAATCCCAAATATTGATGAGATTGTGAAACAAATCATCATAAATTTATAAAAAATAGAATCGTATTCCCCATTAGATAAATAAAATTATATAGATATGAAAATATCATAATATTCTAGATAATTATATAACCCATGATGAAGAAACAAGTAGTGTATAAGGCATGCGTCCCATAGAAATAAAAGTGAGTCATAAATCCCTTACCACTAGAGTAACATTTGAATCATTATCCCCATAAAATAATAAAATCAATTGAAAAAATTAATATCATGAAATAAATGAAATTCATGATATAAAATTTCATAGATAAAAATATACACCACACAATAAGTTATTATTATCGCAAATATCTCACATAAATAAAGTCAGATGAGAAATCCATTCCCTTATATATGGACTCTCCTCGTACTCATAGAAACCAACTATATAATAAATGAAATTTTATTATAAATCTATTAAGGAACTATATTCATATATATTATACCATATATGATTTAATTATGATTTTATATTACCCTGTTATCAACAATTCATAGTATATGTTTTGTTTCAGGTAGTAACTACTTTGTTTCTCATAAATGTTTTCACTTTTTATTCTTGGTACTCATACTTAGATCATGATTTCATTGTCTCAAAAATTATAATCATGATATAAATATAATATATATTTATAATATATATATATATAATATATATATATTTATTCTTATCTATAAAATATTGAAATAAAAATTTGAATACATTGTTCTTGGGGATGGTAGGTCATATGTATGCATGAGTATCATTTCCATTTCATGTCGCGTTGAAAGAAAGAAAGTAAATATATAAAAATAATATCATTATAGTATCATTATTATGTCAAATATATAATATACATTAACTAAACACATCCTTAATACATTCCACATATAGTGTGAAAGAATAACGTCACTTTGAGGAGGTGGTAGACCACGCGTCCACAATAGAAGTTATCATATTTCCACAAAATGGAATGAAAGAAGTTATATGTTAAATAATAATTCCAAAATAATAAATAAATCCTAAATATAATATATATCATATAAAAATATATATTCCATCATTATTTCTAACCTTTAAGGGTTTAAATGAAAGAACAAGCGATATAAGTTCATGAGGCGGTAGTCCACCGAACCCACGAACGATGATTGTGTTTCCCATTTGATGGAAGTGTGTGTGAGTGTAGGTATAAACCTTAACATAAAATAATTTAATTATATTTATGATATCTATTTTATTATATAAACATGAAATAAAAAATTAATGGTTTTAAAAAATATATAAAATAACAATATTCGTTGATCAACGTTACCTTATCTTTGGGTATCTCCTTTTTATTTGGACAAAAGAACTCCTATGGTTATCATTATTAAGAAATTAAGGATTATAATATGATGTTATGGAATTTGGTAGTATATTTGGATAGATTTTGGTTGAAAAAAATAGTTTCTCAAGTGTGAATGAAAGATAATAAGAGGTTCCCTTTTATATGAGATGGGAGGGGCACTCTTAGAAATCTTCAAAATATTAAATTAATATAAATTAATTTTGTAATCAAAATGGATCCAAACATATTAATTTATAAGATAAAATTATTTTGGGTCTAAATAAATTAATACAAAAACAATTAGATAATTTTTTACCTTTTTATCTTTTAGTTTTAACACTTATTTAACCTTTTTAATTCTTACTCAATTATCATGTAATTTCTACTTTGAGGGTTAATATAATTACTATAAAATTAAAAATGACCAATAATTGGGTCATTGATTACATTTTTATACTTATCCAATTAGTTATATGAGTTTAATATTTTTTTAAATTATATATCATTTAATAAAATGTTATTTACTTTGAAATATCTTTAATGTCAATTTTGACACTATTCATTACTTGACTTTTTAAAAATATAAAGAAAACATGATATCATAAAAAAAAATCAATTTTAAATAATAATTAAAATATTAAATTCATTCATAAAATTATTTTATGGAATTATTTATATAAAATTATATTTATTTTAATATTTTTAATATCATTTATTTTATAATTTCATTAATTAAACAATTATTGTATCATCATTGGGTCACCATTTATGGTAATTTTTTATCACTAAAAATTATAAATAAATTATCATTATGTATATAAACATTTTATATTTCTAAATAGAATTTTTAACTGAACATATCTCTTAAATAACCCCATATTAAAAATATTTCTCTTGTTAAAAAAAGTATGACAAAGTTGACTTTCCATTGAATGTAATATTGTAAGTGTTATATTCCCATAAAAATTCCATTAGTGGTCTCATAACTGATACTATAATTCTTATGGAAAATAATATTCATCCAGTAAAATTATGACAAGTGTTAGCATAATTTTATAGTATTTTTTTAACATTATTTTTACAATTAATTACCCGATTTAACCTTAGTCGTGGTATTAAAAATTACCAAAGTTACTATTGTAATTGTTTCCAAAAAAAGGGACCTATTTAATAAATTTAGAAATTATGATTCCAAATATTGAATCCATTTTTCAAAATTAAGAACATATTGTTTTTAGAAATTAATTAAAAATTATTCTCATTGACGGATCGAGAAAATGGGTTTTTAAAGTTAAAAAGTTCAAATTATCGGGATTTTTTTATATCCAAGTTCAATTTGAAATTTATTACAATGAACTTAATTGGATTAAATTATAAAATCATGATCTAATTATACTTTAAAACTAGTTTAAAATATAATCTAACAATATAAATAAGTCGGATGAAAAGGCATTTTTCAATTAAAATAGTATTTTTCACTATTCATTAAAAATGAATATTATCATAAAAATACCAAAAATTAAACCAAAGTAAATTTCGATACTCAAATTTCAAATAAGAAGTTTAAATTTTGAAATATTATTTATAAATTTTTCAAAAACTAGATTCAACACAATTACGCCATCAAAAGGCTGTAAAACTGTTTTGTTTTTCAAAAAATACTTCTTTTATAATTAAAATTGGATTTGTTCTTATATAATTTTTTGAAAATAAAAAATATTAATTTTAAATATCATAATGATTATATATATATATATATATCATTAATATATTTCCACAATATTTATTTGTTTATTTATTTGTATAAAACCCACTTGTGAACATTTAACTAATTTTTCAAAAAAACATTTCCTTTTTTAAAGGTTTTTACAGTGTTTTATAATTAATTAGGTACGAATTATGTGTAAAAAATAATTTTATAATGTATTTAATCATGTTCATACCTTCTATTCTAAAATGTATGTTATAATTGTCCCTTTTAAATAATTATAATAATAAAATTATGCTTCATAGAAATCCAGTGTTGCATGTAAAGCAAGATAAGTCGATGTTTCACGTAGCGCAAGCATAACTTGGTGTAGAGTATAACATAATACATCAAATAAAGTAAATTTATTCATAAAAATAAAAGGTTCATATAACTTAGGGTATTACAGAGGCAATGATCCATCCTTAAATCTTGTAAGGGGGGTCTCCTAGGGAATTAGAGTGACCTGGCCTAATAACACTACTAAAAGTGATTTAGTGGATTATAATACATCATAGAATTATCATTTCTTACTCCTCATTTTTTCCTTGTGTGTTTGAACCAAGTAAAATTTTTACACCTTATTTTCATTCATTACTTACTTTATACAAGACATAAATTTATTTTTGTGGTTAAGAAATCTTTAGTTAAACTAGATTAAGGATAAGATAATATAAGTAACAATAGGATCATTAGTGAAAGAAGAAAATAATAATTACCCTATTAATAGTCAGGATAAGATCTCTCAAGCTAGTGAGAGTGTAATGTTTAAGTGGGAAAATTGGAATGAGTTTCATGCTCTAATTCACCCCCACCACCCCACTCACACATATACACCCTTATTGAATATTTCACTAAAAATCATTTTAAGGTAAATAATGATGATTTTATACCTCTATAACAAAATATTATATCATATGAGTATCTTATTTTGTGTACATTTAATATGTACTTTTATTAAATGTGATCCCACTAAAATGATGATCCTTTATAAAATTAATCATATCCATTAGTGGTAAAAGATCCATATTTCATTATGAATTAAATCATGTAGCATATAAATGATGGATATTAACTAAAACAAGGACATCACATCATAAAATATCCCTTGAGAAATATGCTATTATATCTATATGGTTCATATCACAAATTATGATATCTCGATATCGTATAAGGAATGATATGCCTTTATATACAATATTATAGAATTAAGATATGGATGCATGGATTTTACCACATATCCTACGTGCTTTACCTTAGGATATGAATCAATGATTTGATTTATTTATAATTACACATATTAATTTGAAATATTCAAATTATTATGAGAACCTAATAGGCATGAATTATGGGTAACGTATGATTGATTCCATGGGATGGATTCCAACACTTTACTCCCTTCGCTGGATAAAGGCAGACTATTCAAAGGGTGGATACACTATTTTGGGGGTGTGGTTGTATACGTGATATGAATATTCTATATCTGAATATCTCTTTATCCATGAACACCATTTAACTTTGCAAAGAAGGTGTTAGAACACCTATGGGGTTTAGGGATCCTCTCATAGCATAAAGATTTTTGTGATCAAGGTATTTCCTTTGGATGTAAGATTTTGTAGTCTATAATTTGGTGATATCCATCCAGAATACATCATCAATAATGGAATAAATTCATCACAAAACATATGTGGTATTCCCATTAATATTTCAGGTTCTCCACATTTCATATTACATTTTTAATGATAAATCAAACACTTTTATGGCTTGCTTTAACTACTATGATCATGAGATGATCCGCCAAAACCCAAATGTGGTATTAGAACCATGTTCATAAATGAATCAACATGTTTTTTTCTATTTTCATGAAGACATTAATATCATAATCATCATGAGAAAATATCATAGTATTTGATATGTTGTTGATTAATATCAGTCATTGAATTTCTCTTCTTGGATTTATGTTATAGGATATCACAATGTGTTGTTCATTTTTTGTTAGTCATAGGGTATAAATGATATATATAAATATATTTTAAGACATGATATGTTGAAAACTTTTGTATTTGATCTATATAGTAAATTATGATATAAGAGATATAATATGTTTTAATAGAAACATGGGTTACATGAGCATCATGTCATAATAGAGATATAAGGTATATCGAAAAATTTGACAATAAGGATTCACCACCAGATCCCTATTATATTTAGGAGTATATTTTACTATGAATATGAGTTTTTGATCCCCATAACTAAGAGACTTTATTTACTAAAGAAGTAAAACAATCTTATATATAAGGGTTACTATATATAAGGGTCACTACCTTTGCATGATACACTCATAAATTAGGGTTACATTATATGTAAGGGTTGCTTCATTTTCCAAGAAGTAAATCTTGATATATAATGGTCTAATTTTAGCTCATCACAACTTATGATTGATAATTCGCCTTTATCAATCATAAAATACAACTTAAGGCTAAAATAGAGAAAATTATTATTTCAGATTTTTAGTTTACAGTTTTTAAATTGTAACGCCCCGACCCCAGCTACCCAGAGTCGGTGCATTACTTCGTAACATTGGCATGATCACAAAAGATCAAGTCTCGAAAGACCGTTTAGTTTAGTAGCCTTGGAAACACTAGATACATTCATAAATGTTACATTACATCACAAAGTGAAAAACTATAATAACATAGTCTCCATACTCCACACTTCTATCCTCTTCGGACTATCCCTGTAGGTCATTCATAAAATACTTCTTCACATCCTAGAAAATATTAAAACATTGAAAGGGGTGAGCTCGGATGCTCAGTAAGGTTAACAATATAGCGGAAGCTTTCATAAATAAACATTAACATTTAAGGCAATGTATAACTAAAAAAAGCCTTTTAAACTTGAACTTCAACAGAATATTGAAAAATTAAAATGAGATAATGCCATTCACTTCTTCACATGGATATTCTACTGGTCGAATAATCACATGCAATATCAATAACCACTTTCATAATGATGGAATGCATAATGTCAGACTATCATAACCATGTAGCCAAGGCCTCGTGCCAAGACCACAAATAAGATTTTGTCAAGGCCTCATGCCAAGACACTAGTTTGTCTCATGAGACCTACCGATGCATCGAGGAGCTATAGCGGGCTCCACCCGTCACTTATTAAGTCCAATGCATTCCTCATATGAATAGGTTTAAACATATCATAAACCATAACATAATCGTATCACATAAAACATGCATAAAGGAAACATAACATTTCCACATTTCAATCACAATATATCAATACAACACATTGATATAATAAAAACGCTTTCAAAACCATTTTCAATACCAAAATAAAAGAAAGTTAAAACTTTGTATTTATTTTTCTTTAAAAAAAGTGATGGCTTGTAGAGGAATCCGAAACTCAAATAATGGTCACGGCGGTAGAGAAGTCATTGTCGCCGCATATGTACGGAAAGAAAAACATTCCCTTTTTGTCTTTTAGTAAAACGCTTCGTATAAAAAAGATTCCTTTTGAATAAACGTAAAAGTCAAAGAGGTTTATACACCGTATAAAAGAAAGTTGTGTATAAAACCAAATATGCCTCAATGAAAGGAGATTGAGACGGAGTCCTTAAAAAGATCATTTTTAAAATAAAATAGATCTATTATGTATATTCACTATAGGTACACATAAAGAAAGTAAAAATACAAAATAGGACATAATAATATCATGACATAAATTGAAAGTAAGAGATTAACCCAAACAATGGAAGTTGGGTTAAGAAATTCCCTTACCTTGCGTCTTGTCCTGACTCGACCGTTCTTTAAACTCCTGAATAATAAACTAGAGTTACTTAAGAACCTTTTTCATGTTCATTATTCCATTTATATCACTTATTACCATGTTATGAACATTATTTAATTATTTAAGTTAATAACGGTCGTTTTGTCGATCTTTGGTACTTGAGTCAAAAATAAACTTCTTATAATTACAAGTTGTTCATGTGGTGAAATATCCATTATATCCAGAATTATATTCATGATTTAGATATCATATATATCATATATATACAGTATATACATTCATTCATAATGTCACGTAACATTTAGAGGTAAGAAATGAAATGCACCGTTCATGGAGACGGTAAGCCGTACATACGCATGAACGCTACTTTCATTTCTATTTCGTATTTAATGGAATGAAATAATAATGATATAAATTTATAATATAATTACAGTATAATATATTGTATAATACCATTTAATCCATCCTTTATACATCCCACATATGGCATTAACGATTCAAATCACTTTGAGGGGGCGGTAGTCCGCACTTCCTAAAATGAAATTATCGCATTTTACCCATAATGGAAATCATAAAGTATGCCATAAATGAGAAATACAGAAGCATAATTAAAACATAAAAATATTTTATATCATATATAAATATAGTGACATCTTAATGGCCACCTTTGAAGGTGTTATATGAGTGTTGAACAGTCATCATTTCGTGAGGCAGAAATTCGCCATCCACAGAAACCGTATGTTCTTTAACCATTAGATGTAGGTGTGTTTAAGTGTAGCTCGAATCCTTCTTATAACAACATCCTAGTATATTTAGGATACAGGTTTTGTTACAAAAGAAATTAATAAAAAGATTTTAGGGGGTTGGAGAATAAAAATAATACAAAACAACATTAGAGAAGACATTACCTCAAAATCGGGTAACTCTTTTTGATTTGAGACAAAGGCTTCTTTGAGAAGAGTTCTGCCCAAAGTGAGGCTTCTAGGAGTAATAGGGGGAAGTTGGGAGAGTATTTGGGTAGAGGTTGGCCGATCCAAAAGGCTTGAATGTGTGAATAAGGTGGGAGAGGTGGGGGCCTTTTATAAGTGGAGAGGAGGAGCACTTTTGGAAAGATTGAAATGTTACATTATTTCACAATGCTTTTCGGATTATAAAGGTCCCACACTTATATAATTCGAGGATAAGGTGATAAGGTTTCTAAATATCCTCATCCAATAGGCTTTGGACAAGTCTAAGCCTTGTATTTTGCATTATCTTCTCATTTTATTTAAATCGTTAAATAATGAGGTCATCGCTGCATCATAATGATGTCATAAATAATTTAATTTATTTAATGTCTAAAAATTATAAAAAAAATACTATGATGTAGGAAATCTTTTTATATTTCTAATTAATATTTATAGTCAAAATTTGGACTTGTGTAACCCCACTTAAAAACTGTTTTAGTAAAATAACTCATGTTTGTGTCAATTTAATTTTAACATTAAATAAATATATATTAATGTCATTTTCCAACTAAAGTGGATCCATGGGGTCCCCAAGTTTACCCATGGGTTGTCTTGGTCGGCCATGACTCATCCAATATGATTAGGACAAGTGTCATGCTCATCTCATATTATTAAAACATTATTTGTACCTTAAACTACACTAATTACCTCTAATCGCGATTAAGAACATAAAAGTTACTATTCACCAAAAAATTATTTTAATCTCATTGAACCACATTTTACTTCTTAATGAAAACCATGTATGTCGGATTTTTGAAAATCAAATCACAGAAGTGGTAATATTTCATTTAAACGAAAAATCAGTTATTTAACTACCACTTAGTGGTTTCTCTATTCATCAAAAATTGAAGTTTTTTAGAACAATGCCAAAATTTCACCCTAAGCTATAATTGATATTCCGAATTCAAAAATGATGTCTATTTTACAAAATTCCAAACATATAAGTTGCATTAATTAATTTTATAATTAATTCCCACTGTTACAACAAATAGCGTGTTTTTAAGAAACAATTTATATCAAAAGATTGGCAATTGTTTATGTCCAATTTCAATGTTAAATTAATTCTAATGACCACCATTGGATAAAATGGTAAAAATATATTCTAATTATACCTTAAAACCACTAAATAGTATAATTTATCACTATAAATTATTTTTATTAAAAAAGTTGTTTTTAAGTATTTTCACTATTCATAAAAAATTAGAAGTTCTTAGAAAAATACCAAAAATTCAACATAGGCTAATTTCGATATTCCGAATCCAAAAATGAAGTCCATTTTGAAATATAAAATTTCTATAATTTTAAAAAGTGGTTATTACTATTCATAATGGCTACTTTGATTAGTCGCGGTGTTTTAGAACTCGAAGTTGCGTACAATGCAAGCTATTGCATTATTGAATGAGAAGCGTATCGTGGAAGCTCGGGGTGTTACATTCTCCCCTCCTTAAATAAATTGCGTCCTCGCAATTTGAAATTTTTCTTTGAAAATAAAAGGTTGAAAAGAGAAAATACCTTTGAGGAAAACCCACATCGGATATAAGGTTAATAAATATATAACATTAAAAGAAAGCAGGATAAGTACAAAGGTCACCCGATATAGCCCATTCTAGGATTATATGAAAATATGGATATGGAGGAGAAACAATCCATCAAGGTCTGATGAAGAGTTATAGAAAACAGGATTAGGAGAAAGTTTAACCACAAGAAAATCACAAACTTGTGATTGGTTAAACGGTCATTGAATCCCCAATTGGAAAAGTTAACCGACAACATTTTTGTTTTAAGTTACCTTTTATAATGTTGAGGAATTTATTTAGGAGATTTACTAAGAACGTAAGGGAATATACATACTTGTTATGTATACTTTCATTCGTTAATAAATTTTTACCACAAACCCAACTTTTACTCCAAATGGTAACGGAACTCAAAAATATTCTATTTATCCTAATTGTATAAGGTTCAAAATGTTAACACATACCATTTAGATTAGTAAAACTATTTTGTAATAACCAGGGACTTACTGTAGGCTAGTGGTAGGAAATAAAGGCTTGTCACACTATGGTTGTGGGTTCGATTCCTGCAGCTTTGTCCGACGCGACGGGTTATGCCCCACCCTGCAGGTTGTCCTTTTCCTAAACCTATAGTATTATAATATTCCAAAAATAATCTTCATAAAATTTTTTAACCTTAAACAATACTATCCAAAGATCAACTTAATCCATTCCAACCTTTATAGTTATCCAAAATACCTCTGTCCAGACTTTCTCTAAAAGGTCTCTTAATTCCAAAATCAATTTATCAGATTCCCCAAACAAAGAAAAGTTTCTCTTATTGTCACATACTAAAAATATGATTACCTTCATCATATTAAAACCTTACTGAAATCAACAAGTACTGCTGTACAATCCTTATATATATATATATATCACATTATTCTACAACCATAATATAATCCATTAGTCCAAAAGCACCAATACATTAATTATTCTGCTTCAACTGTAGTAACAGCATAAGATTGTCCTTGATCCCTTGGACTTTTCTGAGGTAAGTTTCCCTGACGCTTAGGACATTCATTTGCATAATGCCCCATTTCTCTACAATTGTAGCATTCAACATTGATATCCTCTTTCTTTCCCTTTCAATCACGCACCTGGTGACCTTTTTCTCCACATTTATAAAAAACTCCCATTCCTTTTAGGCAAGTACCAGGGTGATTCTTCCCACAATTATCACATAATGGAAAATCCTTCTTTCCCTTTTTCCCTTTATCTGTCTCTTGTTCCACCGTTCTCTTCTTCTCTTGCTTTACTTTGTTGTCATAAGACTTAGAGAATTCCCTTTTCTGTCTTGATAGCACACGAGACAATATCTTCGTATGATGAGAAGGATTATGATACTAAAGCTCGACGGAGAAATGGTTTTAACCCATCAAAGAAACGATCAATCTTACTCCTTGGGTTACGTATATAATCGGAAGCATGCCTCGCTAACCTTGTAAAGTTGGCCTCACACTTTGCGACATTCTCATCCTCCTTCTGCCTCAGACTCAGAAATTGCCTTTCCATATCCGCTCGATGGTCTTGAGGAAAGTATTTTCCTAAGAACAGCTCTTTGAACTCCTGCCATTCCATGTTTTTTAATTCATCATCTTCCTTTGTGTTTTGAATTAGTTACCACCATTGATCGGCATCTCCAGTGAGGCGGTAAACTGCCATTACAACTTCCTCCCTTTCACTACTCCCCAAGGCATGGAATATTTTCTCTAAGGAACTTATCCATTGCTCAGCTACTATAGGATTTGTACTCCCATTGAAGGTTGGTGGTTGTTGCCTCATGAAGCGGTCTAACATTGATCCTCCACGTTGTGGATCAGGGTGCTCCATACGAGTAAGGTTATTATTCATAACCTGAGTGAGTTGTCCCAGTATGGTAATAAGTTGATCAGTACCAATTATATCTCCAGATCCACAATAATTATCTTGAGCAGGAGGGCAATCCCTACACGGAGTGCGTGCATTGATACGGTTTCCATTCCTTCCACTAGGCGCCATTTCTAAACAATTGCATAAACTAGATCAGTTTATGAATCAAAATACATAATCCCATACTTATTAAACACTTAACATAAATTGAACTATTTATGGATATAATCCATAATCATAAAAAGAAATGTTTCCTTTGAGAAAGTATATACTCATAACCCTTCATAGTGGTTTGTAAAGAAAATGAGAATTATCCTAAGCATATCCCCCGGGAGTGTCGTAACCAAGAGTGCAGCAAGGCCCGTTGTCGTGCACCAGATCTCGTTCGAGTCTAGCTCAAAGCGGTGTTTTCGGGTTTTACCCCTAGGTACATCTGTGCCAGAGCCACCTCTACCTGCTCGTATCCAGACTGGGATGTATTGCTCGGAAAACTCACAAAATCTCTACAATACCATAATTCTAGGAAGTTCTTCTATACTAATCCTCAAAGTTCATCTTAGGTCTACGTGCTCTAATCAGAGTTTATCTAAATCTAGCTTCCAAGGTTAGTACTAAACTGCCTCTGATACCAACTGTAACGCCCCGACCCCAGCTACCCAGAGTCGGTGCATTACTTCGTAACATTGGCATGATCACAAAAGATCAAGTCTCGAAAGACCGTTTAGTTTAGTAGCCTTGGAAACACTAGATACATTCATAAATGTTACATTACATCACAAAGTGAAAAACTATAATAACATAGTCTCCATACTCCACACTTCTATCCTCTTCGGACTATCCCTGTAGGTCATTCATAAAATACTTCTTCACATCCTGGCTAATATTAAAACATTGAAAGGGGTGAGCTCGGATGCTCAGTAAGGTTAACAATATAGAGGAAGCTTTCATAAATAAACATTAACATTTAAGGCAATGTATAACTAAAACAAAAACCTTTTAAACTTGAACTTCAACAGAATATGGAAAAATTAAAATGAGATAATGTCATTCACTTCTTCACATGGATATTCTACTGGTCGAATAATCACATGAAATACCAATAACCACTTTCATAATGATGGAATGCATAATGCCAGACTATCATAACCACGTAGCCAAGGCCTCGTGCCAAGACCACAAATAAGATTTTGTCAAGGCCTCGTGTCAAGACACTAGTTTGTCTCATGAGACCTACCGATGCATCGAGGAGCTATAGCGGGCTCCACCCGTCACTTATTAAGTCCAATGCATTCCTCATATGAATAGGTTTAAACATATCATAAACCATAACATAATCTTATCACATAAAACATGCATAAAGGAAACATAACATTTCCACATTTCAATCACAAGATATCAATACAACACATTGATATAATAAAAACGCTTTCAAAACCATTTTCAATACCAAAATAAAAGAAAGTTAAAACTTTGTATTTATTTTTCTTTAAAAAAAAGTGATGGCTTGTAGAGGAAGCCGAAACTCAAATAATGGTCACGGCGGTAGAGAAGTCGTTGTCGCCGCATATGTACGGAAAGAAAAAAATTTCCTTTTTGTCGTTTAGTAAAACACTTCGTATAAAAAATATTCCTTTTGAATAAACGTAAAAGTCAAAGAGGTTTATACACCGTATAAAATAAAGTTGTGTATAAAACCAAATATGCCACAATGAAAGGAGATTGAGACGGAGTCCTTAAAAAGATCATTTTTAAAATAAAATAGATCTATTATGTATATTCACTATAGGTACACATAATGAAAGTAAAAAATACAAAATAGGACATAATAATATCATGACATAATTTGAAAGTAGGAGATTAACCCAAAGAATGGAAGTTGGGTTAAGAAATTCCCTTACCTTGCGTCTTGTCCTGACTCGACCGTTATTTAAACTCCTGAATAATAAACTAGAGTTAATTTCTATTTACTTAAGAACCTTTTTCATGTTCATTATTCCATTTATATCACTTATTACCATGTTATGAACATTATTTAATTATTTAAGTTAATAACGGTCGTTTTGTCGATCTTTGGTACTTGAGTCAAAAATAAACTTCTTATAATTACAAGTTGTTCATGTGGTGAAATATCCATTATATCCAGAATTATATTCATGATTTAGATATCATATATATAATATATATACAGTATATACATTCATTTATAATGTCACGTAACATTTAGAGGTAAGAAATGAAATGCACTGTTCATGGAGACGGTAAGCCGTACGTACGCATGAACGCTACTTTCATTTGTATTTCGTATTTAATGGAATTAAATCATAATTATATAAATTTATAATATAATTACAGTATAATTTAGTGTATAATACCATTTAATCCATCCTTTATACATCCCACATATGGCATTAACGATTCAAATCACTTTGAGGGGGCGGTAGTCCGCACTTCCTAAAATGAAATTATCGCATTTTACCCATAATGGAAATCATAAAGTATGCCATAAATGAGAAATACAGAAGCATAAGTAAAACATGAACATAATTTATATAATATATAAATATAGTGACATCTTAATGGCCACCTTTGAAGGTGTTATATGAATGTTGAACAATCATCGTTTCGTGAGGCAGAAATTTGCCATCCACAGAAACCGTATGTTCTTTAACCATTAGATGTAGGTTTGTGTAAGTGTAGCTCTAATCCTTCTTATAAAAACATCCTATTATATTTAGGATACTGTTGTTGTTACAAAATAAATGAATAAAAAGATTTTAGGGGGTTGGAGAAGAAAAATAAAACAAAACAACATTAGAGAAGACATTACCTCAAAATCGGGTAACTCTTTTTGATTTGAGCCAAAGGCTTCTTTGAGAAGAGTTTTTCCCAAAGTGAGGCTTCTAGAAGTAATAGGGGGAAGTTGGGAGAGTATTTGGGCAGATTTTGGCCGAGCCAAATTGCTTTAAGGTGTGAATAAGGAGGGAGAGGTGGGGGCCTTTTATAAGTGAAGAGGAGGGGCACTTTTGGAAAGATTAAAATGTTACATTATTTCACAATGCTTTTCAGATTATAAAGGTCCCACACTTATATAATTTGAGGCTAAGGTGATAAGGTTTCGAAATCTTCTCATCCAATAGGCTTTGGACAAGTTTAAGCCTTGGATTTTGCATTATCTTCTCATTTTATTTAAATCGTTAAATAATGAGGTCATCGCTGCATCATAATGATGTCATAAATAATTTACTTTATTTAATGTCTAAAAATTATAAAAAAACTACTATGATGTAGGAAATCTTCTTAGCTTTCTAATGAATATTTATAGTCAAAATTTGGACTTGTGTAACCCCACTTAAAAACTGTTTTAGTAAAATAACTCATGTTTGTGTCAATTTAATTTTAACATTAAATAAATATATATTAATGTCATTTTCCAACTAAAGTGGCTCCATGGGGTCCCCAAGTTGACCCATGGGTTGTCTTGGTCTTACATGACTCATCCAATAGGAGTAGGACAAGTTTCATGCTCATCTCATATTATTAAAAAATTATTTTTACCTTAAACTACACTAATTACCTCTAATCGCGATTAAGAACTTAAAAGTTACTATTCACCAAAAAATTATTTTAATCTCATTGAACCACATTTTACTTCTTAATGAAAACCATGTATGTCGGATTTTTTGAAAATCAAATCACAGAAGTGGTAATATTTCATTTAAACGAAAAATCAGTTATTTAACTACCACTTAGTGGTTTCACTATTCATCAAAAATTGAAGTTTTTCAGAACAATGCCAAAATTTCACCCTAAGCTATAATTGATATTCCGAATTCAAAAATGATGTCTATTTTACAAAATTCCAAACATATAAGTTTCATTAATTAATTTTATAATTAATTCCCGCTGTTACAACAAATAGCGTGTTTTTAAGAAACAATTTATATCAAAAGATTGGCAATTGTTTATGTCCAATTTCAATGTTAAATTAATTCTAATGACCACCATTGGATAAAATGGTAAAAATATATTCTAATTATACCTTAAAACCACTAAATAGTATAATTTATCACTATAAATTTTTTTGATTAAAAAATTTGTTTTTAAGTATTTTCACTATTCATAAAAAATTAGAAGTTCTCAGAAAAATACCAAAAATTCAACATAGGTTAATTTCGATATTCCGAATCCAAAAATGAAGTCCATTTTGAAATATAAAATTTCTATAATTTTAAAAAGTGGTTATTACTATTCATAACGGCTACTTTGATTAGTCGCGGTGTTTTAGAACTCGAAGTTGCGTACAATGCAAGCTATTGCATTATTGAATGAGAAGCGTATCGTGGAAGCTCGGGGTGTTACATAAATAGTTTAAAAAATATAAGTGGTAGGTATTGTAAATAGTATATTTTTATTCATAAAATAAATATGAAATGTTCATATATATATATATATATATTTCATGTTAGGAAAATAAATAAAAAAATTTATTTATTTTTTATTGCCTTTAAATATTTGTATATAAAATATATATATATAATTTATATATTATAATGGATTAATTTAATAGTAAATTTTATACTTATAGATTGGTAAGCACGCATAGAGGAATAAAACATGAGAAAATAATTATTACATGGGATGAAACAGTTATGATCTAATATGTATAAGATGTGTGTTAAATTTTAGAAACTTATATGTCATGGCTTATAGTTTAAATATAATTTTTTATATTAAAAATATAATTTTGGTTTATAATGTGTTTATAAATTACAAAATAAGTCCAAATATAAAAGAGTTAAATACCCCATAGGATTAGTGTTGACACTAGAGAGGGGGTGAGTCAGGTGTTTCAAAACTTTTACTAAATCCCAATTTTTCCCTTAAACATTTTACCCACATTGGGTTTTTAGCCTTTGTTTTTGGTTAATATAAATAGATATTTTTTACCTAATATAGACACTTATATACTATGAATTATCTTTAATAAAGATCAAAACATGTGTTTTTATAAGTTTAGACACCTCCTGGGATACCTACTCCTTGGTGTGATTGGGATTTCTGAGTCATAGATTCTCTATTAATAATCTAATCATCAGTTATAATGGTTCAATGTAGTTATCATACTACACCCATTCACCATATTACATAGGTTATTTTTCACGAAATTATAGAATTGAATATTTTTCACTATCACAGGTTCTTTATATTGGCTCCCATCAGTTTATAGTACTTCTAACATCTTGAATTATATCACTAATCAGCTCGAGATGTCAATTCATCCACAAATATAATCTTCTTCTTTCTCCACACAGAGTATTTGAATGTATTTGATATTCAAGAATAATATCACGAAAATCAATATCTAAATTCATAAAAACTACTATATATTGATTAGAATCTTTTTATTAGATATACTCACCTAAAATATTAAGGAACCTAACTACCAATGAATATCTATAGACACTCCTACATGTTGGCCTTAATTTCATCTTTTCTCTTTCCTCTCATTCTCAAAATTCTACAGTAATATGTATTAGAAGATGTGGCATGAAATAGAGCTTCTTCTTAAATTATTTTATACTCAGATAGTTTCCTACATCAAATTAGGATCAAATCTTCTTCTTCCTCCTTTAGTGATCTTCATGTTCTCGCAACACTCCTTCACACTATTTCCAAATTCTTCTCACTAAATCTCTTATTTTAATTTTCTCCCTTTTTTCATTCTAAATAGACTCATTATTTTCTGTAAGATTAGTACACTTTTTTATATTTTGACTCTTTTTCATTTTCTATAAATGAATATATATCATAGTTTACATGCAAGAAAAAATAATTAGACGCATCCGGCCTTTTCCCCCATGATCTCCATATCACTTTTTACCAACTGTTGTCTCCAGAAGAATTACTAGACTACCCATTTTCTTTTTCTTCCTTTTCTCATTACTCTCATCCAAATATCTCTTTTGAATACTCAATAATAGTCATGATATATATTCTTCTAAAAAATAAATTACTTTAACATCCATAGATAAACAATACTCATAGTTGTATAAAAATATAGTTGTTGTTGTGGCATAGAATAAACACATCTCATTGTGAGAGATTCATTGAAACTAGTACAAACTCAAGATTGATTTCCTACTCTCCAGTAAGAAACATAGCACCCTTATTCTTATCATTTCTTGATTAAGTCACATTTTGTGATGATTTAAACACTAAATAATAGTATATACAACAATATATATAGGTTCCAATAATTTCATCAATTTTTATCACTAATGTTGATTTTCAAATTTCTCATTTAGAAATCATAAAATAATGTAACATTGATCTCCTATCTTCTTCTCATTTCATATTCCTCTTCTCAATCTCATATCATGGCTTAATAAAGAATCGTGATGTTTTCATCACGATAGAACAACATCAGCATCATCAAATGTGTTTTTCATATTCAAAATTTGATTTTGGGAACATATATTTTTCATTTTTGAAATCTCACATTTTCTGTAAGTGTTGAATCATATGAAGATAAAAATGACCCATATGCAAATTTAAATCACTTTTATAAAGAGATAAGTGAATGGTGTGAATTTATAGGTTACTCATATATAGTTCACAATGAATTGTCTGTAGTTTCAATGGACTCATATATAGTTTAGACTTAGTCTCATTTTCAGTTGACTCGTATGGAGTGTAGAAATGGCACATACATAGATCAGATTGACTTTTACATAGTTCCAAATGACTCATACAAAAACTCTCAATCACTCATACTCAGCTCAAGTCTTTGGATTTTTTATATCAATATGCTCAAAATGAATCATATGTAACTCATTTTCCTATGAAATGACTCAAATGGTGATGTGGAATGAATCATACATAGTAATAGTAAATGAATAATATTTTAATCAGAATGAATTATATAAGGGTTCCTACTTGATCAATGTTCATCCTATACTTCAAAATTCCATAATTCTTCAATTAAACTCAAATTCACTTCAAGTAATATTTGTCTTTCTATAATATTTTTAAATCACATGTATCCAAGAGTATTTCATCCACTAAAATAAATAGTCTTAAATCTAAATAAACCTTATATGGCTTCCTCACAACGAAACCATATCTCTTCAAAACTAGAACTTATTTTATCATTTTTAATTATAGATATATAAGTTATCCATCACAATTTCATTATCTGACTTCTTCAAACTCCAATGTGACATGTTTAATACATTTTTCATTAATTCTTTATCACTTGTCATATATTATTATAAACTAGTTTAAATAATCATCTAATATAAGCTCTTACCATTTTAATTTTTTCAGAAAGTTATTCAAGTGCAGTAGTTCTTCCTCTATTTCTTTACCAAATAATTGAGTAACTCTTCATGTTAAGTGCGTGGATACTGACTCCATCCACAACATTACCATGACATACATATTGAAAATTATTGACTAAAAAGACATCAAACACAACCCTTTGGTCACTTCAATCTCACCCTTTGTGTTTGTTTTCAATAAAAATAACATCATCACATAAATATATGTTAATATTTATTTAATTGGTCATTTTTCCTCTCCCCCTTATTGATAATAAATATAAAGGAGGAAAATATGTTCTCCCTTTATTTCTACTATAAGAACAAGGGATGGTATTATAAGGGAAATTTATTCTCCCCATTCAGTCTTCTAATTTTATGAAAATCATGTCCACCTCTTTTATTCTTCAATTTATTAACAATACTTGGTTCATTCAATGCATTAAAGATGATACCAAATTTTACGTAACAATGTGCCATAAAATAATCAAATATAAACCTATTAGGGATATCCTAGTGTTGAAAAAAATTATGCTCAAATTAAACTAAAAACTATATTCTAACAAGATTGAGATACCAACTCAAATATTCCCCTAACATGGGTTTCTCAAACAATATTTCAAGAAATTTTAAGAACCTAAACTCAACTTTAACAAACTCATCGAAAATTTTCAACTGAAATTTTTATTTTTATCTATTATTTTCTTATAGAAACAATCCTTTTTGAAACTCATAATAAACATAAGTCTTAAAAAAAATTGGGAGTGTGAAATCTTTCTCTACCACAATCAACAAAATCATCCATTGATTTCAAAGCTTCAAACCTGTAGCCAATGCTTTGTCCTCCTCCTTTAATGAATTGCCACTACCATAAGAAGCTGAGAATGCAGCCAGCATAGACCCCTTCTAGTCCAGAACAATTCCTCCTCCGCTCATCTACCCCCCCCCCCCCCCCCCGAGGAAGGACCCATATGTGTTAATCTTGATACCCTAGATGGGGGGATTCCAATAGACCTATTGACCCTAACTCGCGCAACTGGTCTAGATGTCGGAGAGGAGGATCGAGCAGATCGGTTGGGCGGACGGGGAAGAGAGGCATTCTGGACATAGCCTGATAAGATCCAGAAAGTTATTTTTCATTCTAAAGGTGATGCTGACATGAGATCCTATAAAACTTTTATGGCAAGCATCACTCTGGCCTACCAAAGATCCAGTATCCTATGATGAAGAGGAGTGCTTAGGCTTTCTGCTCGGGCCCCTGCACACCAGTACATCGAAAGCATGAAGAGAAGAAATCTGCATATGCCCCACCACTATCAGCCCAGCCACAGAAGGAACTGAAAGCATGCAATATTCCTTTTGCCCAGTCGTTATAAAAGAAAATGTGAACCACCATTTCATGGCCTGTATTTCTGCAGCACCAGCACCTGGAGGCCAAGTTCACTCTCATGTGCTGAACATTATCATCAGTTGGCAAAGCACTTTTCCTCACATGCCACATCAATAAATTATACTTGGAGGGGATCCTCTTACACCATAGAACCTCCCCCCACTGGTCATCATTTGACATGACCCTCGTCACATGAGCAAAATCCTTGATATAAAACTCACCTGACATGGACCTTGTGAAGAAGACACGATCAGTATCATCATTGAAAACAATATCAATGAAGGATGCATGATGCCTCTCATTAAAAAAGATCCTGGAGAAAACCAGGGTGGCCACTTACCTCTCTCATGAAGAGTTTTGGGGTGGGATATCCTTGAAACCATAGCTTTCCCAGCCCCCAATCATGTTGCAAAAAATTTAGAGACCCTCTCCCCACCAGCCATCAAGAATGTTATTCAAGAGCCTTTGTGTAAGGGTGAATCAACTACCATGTCTTAGAAGGTCACACCTATTGTTTTCTCTAACTTAGGCCATAAGTATCTTGCATTGTCCTGCCCCAAAAATTTCTACCTTCCAGAGACTCCCATGAAAGCTTGGCATGAAGACCATGCATGGTCAAAGAAACACTCTTCATATTGATGCCCCCTTTTAAGAGGGTCTTATCCATATGTTTCCCAGAGGCCCAGTGATGCCTTCCTTCCATCTGTCCATCCCATATGAAAGACACCGTAATCCTTTCCAAATTAGCAATCACACTACTAGGGACCTTCATGGTGGAATGAATGTTCATATTAATATACACTAGAACACTGCTCATTAGAGTAATCCAGCCTCCAAAAGATAAGAATCTATTTTTACAGTTAATGATACGCCCCGTGAGTATGGACATGAGCCTATAAAAATGATGAATCCTAAGGGGATAAGGGCTAACCGGGGCCCCAATATATTACATGGGAAATGATCCTTTACTCATACTCAGGTAGATGCTGAGATCCCTAACCCTTCTTTCTAATATCCTCCTGGATGCAAAGTATAAACTTTTCTCTCTATTCACCACCAGACCATTCCACTTGCAGTACTCCCCTAGAAGCCCATTAAGCCCCTTCACGGACCTCCTACTATCATTAATAATATAACAGTATCATCCATGAACATCAGGTGTGATATACCCCTTGAACCATACCTGGTACAATATGGATGAATTTTACCCGTACAAATGCCCCAATTAATATAGCAGCCCAGGGAATTTTTGGATAGGATAAAAGGAGTGGGAGAGAGTGGATGCCCTTTCCTGGGTCCACGACAAGCTTTAAAGAAACCAAACTGCTTTCCCATAAATGAAGTGTAGATCCATTTCGAACTGAAGCAACTGAAAAGAATGTCTCTAGACCATTTAGAAAAGACCATACAAGACAAAACTCTGAGAACAAATCCCCATTCAACCCTGTCATAGGCCTTGCTCATATCTAATTTAATCACTAAATTTCCCCAAAAAAACATGTGTTAATTCCATTGACCATCTCTTGGACCACCCCTATTTCCCCCTAGATTGACCGCCCTTTGTTGCAACTATGATGTTATGGAGTAATCCATGTATTCAGATGATTAGATAACCTTTTGTTGAGGATACTATCTAGAGCCTTGTATGGAAAGTTTCACATACTGATAAATTGATTTAGGATGAAGAACCTTAGGAATAAAAACCAACTTGGTAGCACAAGCAATGTGCGGCAGATTTCCTCCCTAGAAGAAATCATGCACTTCTCACACTAGGTCCCCTTTAACAATGTCCCATGTTGCCCTGTAAAAAGATCCAGGAAAGCCATCAGGACCAAGTTCACTATCCAAGTTCAGACTCCAAATCGCCTCATGCACTTCATCTTCAGCTGGGATCTTCATCAAACACACATCAATGTCTTCTGAAACACTGTTTGGGATGCCATAAAAAAGATCAGTAGCACCTCTCGGGTACCCCCCCAATCATGATCGGATTGGGAGTTTCCAAGAGGGAATGAATCACTTCATTGGACATAGCCCCAAACTCTTCAAGGTCATTGGAAAAATATCTATCCTCCCTATGGATATTATACCTCTTCACATGGAAATGCTCTCTTATGAATGCATGGAAAAACCCGGAGTCTCGATCCCCTTCACGAAGCCATCTACCTATAGCCCCTTCCCTGTCCAGCCACTCCTGTCTTAGAAAAAGATCAATAAGTTGGTCTCTTTTTATCCTTGGCTCATTAAACCGAGACTCATCTCATTCCTTCTCCAAAAGTTCCACCTCCTTTCTAATGTCACGAAGATCCTAGTCACTAGCAGGGAGGTTCCTCTTCTAGGTGCGAAGGAGATTCTCAAGCTGTCTTAAATTATTATGGAAAAAAATCCACGGATTCCCCTAGGGAAGAGAGTCCTACACTTCCCTAACCATGTTTAAGAATCTTGGATCCTCCGGCCATGTTTTAGAGGTCATGACATGGTCCTCATTCGGTACCCATGCACCCAAAGATAAACACAGCGAAGAGTGATCTGAGAGATGCCGAACCAAATGGGTGACATTAGAGACTGGGAACATAGTAATAACGGCATCATTCATCAGAAACTGGTCAATAATACACCAAGTATGTCTCTCACCACATTTATTATTGCACCAAATGAAAACACTTCCTTCATATCTAGTATCTATAAGGTCATTCCTAGCTATGATGGAGGAAAAGTTTTGGCTAGCGCTCCTGGGGAAATCACATCCCCATTTCTTCTCCTCCAGATATGCCACAATATTGAAGTCTCCTCCGAAAACCCATGGGGAATCATCAGAATATAGACCATCAAGATCACAGCACAGATCCTCCATTTTTTGGGGATTACACTTTGCGTAGATGAAAGAAAAGAAAAACTCTTGGTTTCCAATAGAAATTTTAGTGGTCATTGCCTGGTTCGATGCATTCGTTAGATAAATAGCAATATGGTCCTTCCAAAACAACCGGATTTGGGATTTGAGAGGGTCCCCATGCAATAACCCACAATCTTTGAGCCTCTGGTCATACTCCAAGATTCTACAGGAGTCTTGTTTTGGTTCCATAATAGCGACCATAGAGACAGAGTTGTTCCGAAACACATTAATGATGAAATCTGACTTCACCCGAGCCCTGGGGTCATGGGCGTTCCATAGTAAAACTCTAAGCATCGCAATGAGCATGTCTGGATTTGGCCCGAGACTCCTGGCCACTTACATGCTGAGACTCAATTGAGAAAACAAACACGCCAGCTTTGGATTTGGAGTGGGTGCAATCACCAAATCTCCAAAAACATTAACTTTTAATAGATCCCCCTCAAGGTACACTCTTCATACTTTACCATGGTTGATTTCGATCAACAAATAGGATCCCATAATTTTTATACCATTTGATTTTTTATAACAACTAATATTTGAGAAATAATGAGTTTTAATGAAACATTGAGAAACTACATAAAATATTCTCCATGATCTATGGATTTATTTTGATATATAGACACCAAAGATTTAATTAGTACTCTTCTTCCATGACTTACCTTTAATTAACACTTTCATGATGGAAAAATAATAAAATATGGTAATAAGATAGGTCTTCATGAGCTCATTAATTAGATAAACAAGTATGATACTTTGTCCTAAACCTAGAAACCTTTTTCCTTGTAGCACTACAGTGTTTGGAACTCCTGATGAATGCATTCCCTTTATCTTTCCAAATCTATTCAATTTTTAGAATTGTATTTTTCCTTTTATTTCCATCTTTATTATTAGCTAGAATATGCTTCTTAACTTTTTAGTCAAGGTACTTTAATTATTTTTTGCCTCCTATATAATTTGAGTCATTTCCAACTAGTATGGATGTATGGTTAGACATCCCTTTTTACATTACCAATATTATATAAGTGTGTAAACCCCTTATTTATAGTATCACTTTTAGTATTAATCATAAATGTGTTTTACCTTTATCATTAAATAATTTACCTTTTTTTAACAGTCATGTCATACACTTTTTTGCAATGTGTCCCACCATCTTGAACCTTCCACACACATCATTATCATTATTTGGGTTATATTTAATTAATAACCTATCATGAAATTTGTATTCTTTATCTTGGATATCAATAGCTAAAATAGTCATACTATCACTTTATTGAATTGATAATTTTCTTATTGTTCCCACCTTGCTCCATTATTTCTTGAAATTCATGTATATCTTGCAATAATCCATGATGTATCATTTTCTACCATAGTAGAATCATGTCTTTCATATATTTTTTGAATCCCTATCATATTTCTTCATTGTATTATTAGGATTTATTGATTCAACTTTCTTTTCTGGTGTACCCCTCAAGATAGAATCATAATGTTTCTTCACTTGCATATTCTTTTAGTGTGATCTTATTTATGAAGTTGAATTTTAGTTGTGATAGGTTGGTACATATTTACATTCATCATAACAGTGAACACCTATGTTTCAATAATCATATAAGTTATCCAAGTAATCAAAACTATTTTTCATTGACCGATTTCTCCTATTCTATAAAATTTTATTTTATAAAACACAATTTATTTTTGTTTCATATTTTATCCCCCTTTCTTAATGCCTTCTCTAACTTTCATATTGATATGTTATTACATCAGTATCCCAAACTTCTTTTAGCACCAATAATATCCAACATACCTTCTCTATTATTGTATGGATATAGTTAAGATAGATTTTAGTCCTTGTTATTTTTGTGGAAACCCCAAAATTTTGGTCTCTATTTGGGGGGATTATTTTCTTGTAAATTATTTCATAAACCCTTGATACATTAGTAAGTTTAATATAATTTTTATCCATCTATATATGTTTATATTTTAACATTAGTCATTTTTTATTTTTCAAAATAGATTTCATGAAAACTAATTTTTTAGGACAGTGGAATGCATTATTATATGAGGTTGTTGTGGATTGATCAAGAGATGATTCCTAGATCTTCTTTCAACAGTTTTAAGTCTTTAAAAATCAAGATCCTTCTCTAAAATTTGTGTGGTATAATTTCTCTTTCTATATTATTGTAAAGATTCTACTTCAGTGATATTCATATTTTTGAACATTACATCCAACTCAAGACATTTCTTTTTAAGTACATACATTTGGTTTTCAAGTGGTTTCACCCTTTATACATAATATATTTTCAAAAAAATTAACCGATCCTCATGAATCATACTTATATCTTATATAGAATTGTAATGCTTCTTTATATTCTTTAATTTAACCTATATCTAACATATCTAACATTTAGGGATACTTTATGTAATTTATCCAATGTAAGGATCACTTCATTGAAAATTTTTACAAATACTTCTTTCTCAAATATATCCCTTTGTAATTATTCATATATAAAACAATAAATTTTATCTCAAAGTAAAACAAATTCATCCTTGGATAAAACAAGCATTGTTAGAGAGTTATATTTATACACTTTCTTAAATAATTCATCTTAAATTACATTAGATTCCTAATACATACATGATTTTTTGCCTTACAATCCCTTTATGTATGAAAATATATTTAAGAAAATTTCAATAGTAGCATTATAATTTGAGAATATAAATCATTGTGTTATTCATTAAACTCATCTTCATTAAATATTATAGATGTATCATCAGAGGATCCATCTTCAATTTATTTATAAAAACATCTACCAAGATGATTATCTTCATCTAGTGGATTTTTATATATCACTTTAACATTATTTCTCATATTCTACACTTATATATTTTCCTATTTCTCAATGTCTTGGTTGAAACATCTATTTCATCAACAATGGGGATAGAAATGGGTTCTTTTTTCTATGAGGTGGTGCCTCAGTCAAAGACTAAGGCACTATTTAATGCTCAAATAAGAAGAGGAGTTACAAAAGTCTAAAAGATGTAATATTACTATAATAATTATCGTAAAAGGGGAGTGAAACATCAGGAAAATAATCCAGCCAGGTAATATCCTGGTTGACCTCTTTGTTGGAATGACTATCACCAACCATGTTCGCTTGACGGAACACGTGAGTGGAAATGTAGTTGAGATCCATGAGCGAAGTAAGGCATTTCATCCATTGAGAGGTAAGAGGCCATGCAAGGTGCACCACCCCCTTCCATATAGATTGAACAATAGTGGTTGAATAACATTCAATCCACAGCTTTCTCCAACCCTTTTGTTTGGAAAATTCCACCGCATGAATAACTCCCAACATTTTCACTTCCAATGCCGAGGTTGTACCACATCCACTGAAGAAGCAGCCAAGGCATCTGCCAAGAAAGTCTCTAAAAATGGAACCACAACCTGCCGGACTCGGGTTTCCTCTAGAGGCGCCGTCGACATTCACTTTGATCCATCTTGGAAGTGGAGCTTGCCAGAAGTCCTCAAAGTTGTGTCGAGGTTGTCTATAAGATCCCGCAATCCGAAGACGGTGAAGGATCTCAAAATCACCAATAGAGTTGTCACAATAATCTTTCTGAAGAGAAGCAGCATCCTTAATGGCAATGAGAATACGTGTTTTATATTCATTGAGACTTAATGAGAAATTATTATGAATAAAATTATTTCTATCATACCAGATCACATGCAGGAGTTCTGCCACTGCAATCAAAAAAAGATTCTTGATTTTCTTAGAAGAGTCACAATTAACGTAGTGCTTTTATTGGGAGCTGATAGTAGCGGGAAGTGACCATCTGCCACCAAAAATGTCAAAAGTGTAATTCCAAAGGGTTGCATCTGTTGCACAGGACAAGAACAAATGCTTATCATCCTCGTAGTGTTGATTGCACAGATGAAATCTAGAGCAAAGAGGAATCCCAAAGGATTGAAGGCACACATCGGTGGGGACTCTATTATGGGAAACATGCTAAATAAGAGTAATTCTCGAGGGCTTGATCCAAGTTTTGTTAAAGTATTTCAACCAAAAAAATTAGAAACAGAATTGTTGAAGTTGTTTTTGTAGAAACTTTTGGAATCAAGGACTCCATTAAAAGCAGGTTCCCAAATGAGGAAATCGTCCGTGTTAGAAAAAGAATATTTTTCAATGATGTGACCGATGTGATTTGGAAGGGAGATGTTATGGTAGTTAACAACATCCATGATAGTGGAGTTGGTGTTTCTAGGATTAGTGTTGGACATCAACATAGAGATTAAGGAGACACCAGTCGATTTTTCCATCTAGAAATTAAAAGAGGAATTAGCACTAACCGTCCATCTAGAGTTGTTCATGATATTAAGGAAAGAATGTCTAATGGAGGGGCAGATGGAAGAAGTGATGTTACCCAGTTTTCCACTCCAAATCTTGGTAACAAATATTTTCTTGAGGAAGTCCAAAGAATCAGAGTTGTTATGGATCATATTCCAAGTCATCATGACATGAAGAGATTCATTAAAAAGCTTAATATTTTTAATACCAAGACCACCCTTGTCCAAAGGTTTGCAAAAATTGACCCAAGGAATGGTGACAAGTTTTCTTTTCTATAATACCAATTTAAATTACCCACAAGATCAGTTTAGGCACATAGAAGTTGGGTTGAATCTATTGTTTCCAAACATTTACTAAATGTCAAATGTTCTTTTAATCGTTTTACCCCATTTGGTTTTTCAACCTCAAATACCAATTAAGAAAAATAGATCTTTTATTGTTTAACCTAGAAAACACACCTATATTCAATATAGTATAGTAAATAAAGACCAAAACATTAGTTTTTACAACCTCAATCCCCTTTGAAAAAACATAATTCTTATTGTGATTGGGATATCTAATCTATAAGTTCACCACTAATAATATTATCATCAATTATTGTGGTTTGAGGTAGTTATCATCCTATAAAATCTTGCCATATTAAAAAGGTGAGTATTCACTATATTACAGAGTTGAATGGCTATCGCTCTCATGGGTTCTTTATACTAGCTCCTTCCAATCCACAACACTTTTAGAATCTTGAATTAGATCACTAATCAGCTCAGGATGTTATTATATCCCCAAAATAATATTTCCTTATTTATCATAATTTAGTATTTGAATTCCCTCGTCTATTCAAGAACATTATCATGAAACTTTGTCTCTTATTTTATCCAAATTCCCTAATCTTATTCAAAATATTATTTTTGGGTATACTCGCCTCATAGATTAAGGAACATGACTGCCATTTAATATTATATAAACACTCTTACATGTCATCCTTTCTCACAAATATACTTATTCCTCTCTTTATCAAACTTCTACAACACTGTGTATTGTAGGAACTAGACTGAAAGCTATATTATTCTTATTTTTCTTCTCTAATTCTATATATAGATGGTTTTTATTCATTATAGTTTTAAGATTTCTTATTCACCCCCAAGGGGTTATTTGGTTCTATTGGAACTCTTTCACATTATCACCAACTTCTTCTCACTGAATTCACTTATTTTTATTTTATCTATTTTTTCTAATTTTTCATATAATATATTTTTATATATAAGAACCACACTTTTTATTTTTATGGACCTTTTAATTTTCCAAAAATAGAAATATATCATATTTTACATACATTCCAACATATCTTCATGTATCATGCCTTTTCTTCCATAATCTTTATATCACTTTTCTAGCCATTATCTCAAGTAGAATTGCTGAAGTTCCCTTTCCCTTTTTTCTTCATTTTCCCATTTATATTGGCCAAACAACCTTTTAAAATATTCAATAGCTATAAATATATATATTATTCTCAAAAATATATTGCTTCATCATATTCAAATAAATAATATTCATATTTTCATAAAAATACAACTGTGGTTTTGGAATGGGACAATACCTATGAATTGTGTGAGTATCAATAAAACTAGTTCATAACCAAGATTGAGTCTTCAGAGTACATAAAGAAACTCATCAATATTCTTCTTCTAATTACTATATTAAATCAAATTTCATGATGTTTTAAAAACTGAAGAATAGTGCATCCATTATCATATTTATCTTTCAAATATTTATAAATTTTGATCTCCAATATTGCTATTCAAATATTCTCATTTGAAAATCACATAGTAATGGAATATTGATCTCATATTATCTTATCATTTCATCATCCTAATCTCAATATTATATCATAGAATAAAAAATAATTATAATGTTCTGATCATGAAAGAACAACATCATCGTCATTGAATGTGTTTTTCCTCTTCAGAATCTAATTATAAAAACATGTATTTTTCATCTTTGAAAATATCAAATTTCCTCTATGTGTTGACACAAATAGAGATAAAAATGACTCATAAACATATTGAAATCACCCATATATAAATCCATATCACTCATATACTAGACCAAATGACTTGTAAATAGGTCACAATGACTCGTACATAGCTTTAGATGACTCGTACGTTGTCCAAGCTTAGCCACATTATAAGTTGACTTATAAAAAGTGAAATAATGACACATAAATATCCATATTGACTCATATATAATTCAGAATGACTCATACACAAAATCTTTCCTACTAAAATGAAACTCATTCCTTAAAATAAATTACATCAATCTGTTGAGAATGACTCATACACAGCATTGGTAAATGATTAATACATGAATCTGGATGACTCAGACCTGGATCTAGACTTATACAATTTTTAAACTATATTCTAGAATTCTTCAATTATTCAATTAATAATAAACTCACTTAAATTTATCTTATGATTTCTAAAATATATTCAAATCACCTTAATCTATGATTTTTTCATCCGTTTAAATTATAAACCATCAATATAATTAAATATTAGATGGTTTCTTCACAAATCAACTAGATCTCTTTAAAACTTGAACATATTTTAACATTTTTAATTACAGTTATACATGTTGTTGAAAATAAGTTTTGTAGCCATCTTATTTAGACTCTAATGTAACATGTTAAAGAAAATTATCTTTCTACCTTTAGTAATTGTCATAAATCATTACAGACCAGCTCTATAAATCATCTAATATAAGGGATACTCACTTGAATCTATCAACTAGTTATTCAAGGGAATTATTTATTATTCAATTTCATTACCCAAACACATGGGAAACTCATTTATGTCTAGTGGGAAGATACTCACTCCAACATCCAACTTCACCAAGATATAAATACTGACACTTATTGACAACAAATATAACTAACAAAAACCTTTAGGAACATCAAAAAATTTAAATATAAAATTATGAAATATTCATATTTATTAATTTGAATTGTTGAAATTAAAGTCCTTATTTGAAGAAATTACTTAAACTAAATCAAAATTTGTTTTGATGATTTATTTTGATAAATTTTTAAATATTACTTAATATGTGATATTAGGATTATATAAATAGTTTACATAATAGAAATTGAGATATAAAATGTTTATATTTCATGCAATGTCATATATTTAAAATAAATGTTGTATAATGAATAATATGATAGAGTTTGTATTGTAAAATGAATATAGAATGATTATAACAAAAATTATAGAATTTCCATATGGTTAGATAAATTATAATGAGTTTATTTTTCACTTTATTTTATGAATTGTTCATAAATTTGTATCATATGTTTAAATATGTTAATTATATAAATGGTATTACCTTCTTTATTAATAAATATAATTAGTAAATTATAAATTTTTAAGTATGATTTTATAGAAACAAGATTTTTTTACACCTATTATTACATAATTTTTGACATAAACATCTTTTAATTACAACCCAAAGATCATGAGGACTAATATCTTTGGAAGACTAGGTTCATAAAACATCAAAGTGTTGATAAAATAAAAATTCTATATTTTGTTCTCCATAATGATATCCTAAATCATTTTGATATCTTCAAACTACATGGGATAGCCTGGGAAATAGATAGACCAAATGGGTGATCTAAAAATACAAATTAGGGAATAAATATGATAAGGAAACATAACTTGTGAGCCAGCGATATAACATGACATCCTAAAAGATAAGGCACATGAGTAATCACATGGGAGTATAACATAAATATCATGGAATAATAATTTCATGGTAATATAGTTAGGAAAATATAACATGACATAAATATTATTCAAGGATAACCGCCAAAACAATATCACATGGTGGAAAAATACCAATAATGGATTAGGTTTACTCCCTAATCCCATATATGATGCCTCATGAGACTAAATTTGTGTCTAATGAATTGGAGCACTATCCAGAAACATCTGTCATAAAATGTTCATGATTATGTTATCCCAAAATTTTAAATCAATCATAATTCATAAACATAAGAATTAACCATTAAAATAACATGGTTTGAATAACCTTGTATCATATTTTAATTAAAGTAAATTTCATAATGATGGTATTTGAGGGACGAACATAATGCATGTATTATTCCATAAAAGTAAGGAGAATATTCTATTTATATATGTGATAGAAATATATACATAATTTATAATTAATCCATAATATCAAAGGTTTTCTTATTGATAAAAATGTCTTTAAGATATTATATAGATTATTACTTGAGAAAAATACCCTTTTTACTTTGAAATCACTTCTTCAAAATCTAAAACCACCAAATATATTACAGAAAACATTTTCTTTAAAAATAAACATTGAATGTTGTAAAGTAATCTTAATATAATTTAGTAGTTATGTCGGTAGGTAATTACATACATGTGGTGTAATTTAAAAGAAACATTCTTTCACATTATTGTAAAAAGGTTTAAAAAGAGTCCCATTCAGAAAACAAAAAGAAGATTCCTTTTAAATTTCTTTCTAAAAATTCAAACATGGGTAAAAAATTATTCAGTAATTTTTTTGAATGTTTTAAAATATTCCTAAAAAAATTAGAAAACATTGATATGGAAGAAAATGGATTTTCAACTGATTAAAGAAATGGAGTCATCTTTTCACAGAAACATTTTATCAATTATTTTAAGTGACAAAGAGAGAAAAATGGTACTATAAATTTAAAATATGATAATAAAATTGAATGGTTTTATTATACAACAATCAAATAATTTCCTATATTGTAAATTCAAGTATAAATAATCTCTATTTAAATAAGATTGAAACATAAATCCTTTCCGATTTGATAACTTTTTAATCGTAACTACCATGAATGAATTAAATGAATTGTAACAAAGAATATCATTAAGTAATAAGGATTTCTTATATAATATGTAAAGTGGTAAAATATACACTATTTAAAGGAAATTATATACATAATAGAACATGTTTCTCAAAGAAAGAAGTTTTCAGTTAAAACCCTTACCTCAAGTCCAGGCTTTGTCGTGTATTTATTTTATCTTCTTTTTAATAAACATATAACAATTATTTATTTTATTATGAACCTTTTTCTTGTTAAATATCTTATACTTATACCATTTACTTCATTAATTTTAATTTCATGTTTAATTACATAATCAATTATGTCCACGATGGGTTTTTTTCATGAACGCTCAGTTCATAATTTTGAAACGACATTGGTGTGTTTACTGTAGTCAAAGGGGTCATTATTCTATCATATACCTAATAATAATCATGAAATAATTATAAATTTTATACATAAATTATACATTTTAAAAATTACCTGGAATTATGGTTATGGAAAACGAACTATGTTACAATCATGGAAACGGTAAGTCGTATATACGCATGTATAACATTTCCACTGTCAATGATCATGACGGAAAGAAGGTAAGTGTAATTTTATGTTTATATAATTATGATTATATCCTAAATATAATATTTTTTTCTTAAAATACACTTACATATACCATCCATGTGTTCTAGTAATAAAAAATGAATCGCATTTCTTCATGAGACCGTAGTTTTCCGTACACACAAAGAATGTTGTCATTTTTCATTATATTATAAGATAAAAAGGTATATGAAATGTTAATTTTACATAATTATTAATATTTAATAATATAATATATAAAAATTAAATTAATCATCTTTTAAATCCAAGTGAGGCAGTTATTGAAAATTAATTATATCATTTCATGAGATAGTAGTCTGTCGGACACAGGAATAATAGTTTTTTTTATTTGATGGAAGAGAATATGGATAAATATTATTCCATAAAAATAATAACATATTATAATAGAGGATATAATAGTTTTATTATATTATAATTTTTAATTCATAATTTAATGTACATAAATAATAAGTAACAAATAATGAGCTCATTGAAGACAATTACCTCCACATAGAAGAACAACCTTTAAATCTCTTATTAAGGACCCTAAGGTTGGTGTTTTGGGTAGAAAATAAGATATATAATGTTTATAAATTATTTTGGAAGTTATTGTTTTATGGTTTGGTATATCCAAATGTCTTGAGAGGTTTTAATCAGTGATGGTGGGGGGTAACATTTATAATTGAGGTAGAGGGGCATTTTTTAAATACTCAAAACTATTCCATTACTGGAAGTCACTATCAAGTCATGTACCTCTAAATTTGAAAAATAAAGGATTAGATGAGATATAAAGCTAATGTAGAGTCCCATGAGTTTTGAACTAGACTAAATTATGGTGGTTTTTGAACTTTTTCATTTACACATTGGGTCATTTTTAAAACCGAGATTCAAAACATAATTCTGAGTTTTGTAATGCTTAAATATGTTTTTTTCAAGCTTTACTGAAGTCCTAAGAAGATTTCCGAGTGTCCCAAGGAGTTTCAAGAGTATCGGACCTGAAAAAGAAACTTTTGAGGAACTTTTAGAGGGCACATGGTTTGTCTAAAAACTATTTGGCCCATAACAGGTAACTATGAGGGAAAATTAATATGGATGGTGGTGTGTGAAAGATCTTCACATGGTTTCTCAAAATATGTGGCCAAACCATGTGGGTTTTCCCAGTTTTCCAGTAAAGGGTGCATGGTTGGAACATGTTTTTTAAACTGTACGGCCCAAACCATGTTGTTTACCCAGTTTTAAAATTTATTTTATTTTAATTTAATTAAAAGGAAAATACTTAATGGATTTTTAATGAAGAGTATATTAATAAAATAAATTTTAATAATAATAATAATATTGATCTTATTATTACTATTATGTTTACTATTATAATAATTATCGTTACTATTATTATTAGTATTAAAAATATTGTAATTAAATGTGTTTTATTTTAGGTGTAGAGAAAAATATAAGGAGGTCATGCACCTCTTCCTTCCTCCCTACTAACCAGGCACATGACCCCTAGTTGTAGCCCATGCAAACACGAGATTCCCTCCCACTCTCCCTTGTCCATGGATAGACCTCACTCCTCGGCTAAGACCCTTTATAGTAAGCCTCTCTTGGCCGTATTTTCTAGCAGGCAAGTGACCCCTGGGAGGAAAGGCTAGGACGTGCGACTCCACTCTTGTAGTCTCTAATTCAATATTTATTTTCTCCTGAATCCTTCACAATTATTTTTTTAATCAACAAGGTAAGACATTATTCCACGTTCTCCTTCATCGCTTTCGCAATTTTGTTCTTTTTCGGCATCCGGTATGGATTCGGCCAAAACCCTAAATTTTGGATAATATCTGATTTTTGTGTTCTTCCTTCAATATTTTCTGTGATTGATGTCTCAAGACCCTTTGGTCCATGTTTCAACATCTTCTACCAAGTGCATGGCAGATGGATTCATTTTTCTATGTTGTCATTGTTTGGGTAAGGTTATACACCCATTATTTCATTTCACATCATCCATTTTGGGGGTTTTGGGATATGTGAGTCCCCATTAAATTATTATAGGTGTGTTGATCATTGTTGCACTAATTTTGGATACCTATTTATTATTATAGTGAATGTTGTTCAATGATAAATGGTATGCATGTATATATATATAAAGGTGTGTGCGTGCAACTGTGGACCAGTTGTGTTTGGTTTTCACCTTTTATGTTAAACTATTGGGTATTAAATTATTTACACAATGAGGTGGGGTTCCTTTACAAGTTCTCCAATATTATAATTGAATTAAATAATTTCTTACTGCACTTTTGTTAGATTTAAATTTATGTAACAAAGTTGTTAAATTTCATTCATCCTGAATGTGAATTTTGCATGTTGATTTAATTTCTAAATGTAATAAATGATTTGGGTGATTGTAATATCATGATTTTATAATAAAACCCATCCAAAAAATGTGTGATGTCTTCAAAATAAAATTATTTTTTAGGATTTTATGCTTTCATGGCTTGTTGTATTGGTTTTTCATATTTCCTTGATGTTGTAATGAAATATGGAATGTTTAGGACATAGGCATAATGGTATTAGAAAACAAGCATTAACTTTTAAAAAATTAAAGGGCCAAGGCACTGCCAAAGTGCTTGGCCTAGTTTTAAATTGGATTTATCCACGTGTGATTCTTTCCATAACTGTTCTTTAGTGTTTCAACACATTCTAGCCACTATTTGGGTGTGTCTTGGCATGACTTTTCTAAGGATAATCTTTACTACATTAAATGGATTATTTTAAAATTATGAATTGCATAATGGCCCATACCATGTATTCTCACCACATGACCCACCTAAGGTAAGTGTTTCAATTCGATAATTAAATGTGTGAGCAAAATTGAAAAGCATACTTAAATATATGAATCAGTCATATAAAATGGGACAGAAATATAGTTTTCATGTCTATAACACCCCCTTACCATATTAATGGAAGGTAGAGTAATTAACCTTAATTATTAAATATAACATAAATGGAATCAATACAGGTTTCATGCTACATTGCCTTATCACACTAATAAAAGGAATGTCCTGAACCAAATTAAATATTACATAACTTTAATAATTAAACCAGAATGCTCTGACTCAAACTCGCCATGGATTCTAATTGGATAATTCAATGAGCACTCGAGAACCCCATTACGAATTCAAGGAAAATTCTTTCTTAGGTTAAGACCCACCTAGATCTGGATCCTTGTCTAACCTTGGATGTCCATCTTGACACCATAGGATCCCTCATGTAGTACTACATGGTTCCTTGTACTACACTCCTTGGATCTAGCAATGACAAGTAGGGGCCATGGTTAAATCCCATTTGGCCTAGTCATTTTCTCAGTCATTTTAACTTGGATGAATTCCTTGGACTCAGTAGTAGTATGCCTTAGATACACTCCTTGGATTCAGCATTGAAAAGTAGTTACCATGGGGAAATCCCATCAGGAATAACCTTTTAATAACTTTATATTACCTTTGGATTAACCCCTTGGTCTCAGTAGACATCTCATTATTAAAGGACTTAGACTATGATCCTTGGATTACTCTTACCCTCATAAAATGATACAGTTATTACTAAGTTGGAAACCCTTAAGGTCTACATCACCTTGGTTATTACCTTGGGAATTCACTAGTAGATATCATTGCAGTTTTTCTTATCATATCATGGAATATTCACTATCTATATTATCATGAGGTGACATCAGTTCTGGTTATGCCTCACATGACCTGTCAATATAAATTGGTAATTACTTAATTAATCAACCGGTTACATGTTCAGACACCATCTGAGAGATGAAACAAGTACTCGGGTATTTATTTCTATTGTACTTCTTACTTTATTATCCATTATTTCATGATACATATTTAATATTACACTGTCTAGATTGGGCTAGACACTGGTGGTTTCAACCTACTAAGATTTATATCTCACACCCTACTCAGGCCTCCATTACACTAAGGTTCTTGAGTAGGCTTTCTTGTTCACAAGGCCTCTGACCTTGCTTGTTGTTATTTGTTCATACCTAGGAGTTATGAGAAAAGGACTAAACTAGAGCTCAGGATGCTCGTGGAGATCGCCTTTGGGATTTTAGTTCTTTTATTTACTTGATTATTATATTGAATTGCATTGAAAATCATGTTGTGTTGTTTATTTCTTTATATCATGTACCATTATCATGTCATGCATTCATTTGTTGTATAAACTGGCATTGTACACTTTTATTAAATTGAATATATTATTCTTCCACTTTTTATCATTTCTACTTACTACTTCTGTTATTCCTATTCTTATTTTCTGATAATAACACTACACAACTCTAATAAGAGGATATAGTCTCCCCACAATCACCTCTTGAAACCCTCACTACTAGTCTGTAGCCTCTAGCATATGGGGAGGTGCACTTGAGTCCATGTGGTGATTGGTCTGGCCACCATCTTAGAGGTGATCTGGGTTAGGACGTTACAAAGTGGTATCAAAGAATGTTTCATTTCCTTTGTATTACTATTTTTGGGTGGGTAGATATGAGAATAGGAATTGGTTGGTGCTTGGTTAATTCACATGCTTGAGATTGATCACCCCATGTACGGGGAATGTCTAAGTGTCTAGGTTTAATATTTCTATTTATATTTTTTTTCATTACTGTTAATATGATTTCACCTTGGGTGACCAGTGTATTTTCCCCTGCTCATTGATTTGGAATTTTGGAAACTTTCATTGGACTGATATGGAAATGAAGTTTCATTACATGCATCATATTAGAAACTTGGAATTTCACATGCCATGCATATATTCCATGACATGTAGTTAAATTAGATGGTTTCCTGCTAAGTATGATTGTGTGCCTTTAGTGATTACATGCTTCTGGGTTTTCATATTGTCTCACTATTGTAGTTTCATATAGAGACATGTTAGTTTTCTTTGATATATGTAAATTATTTCATGTCCTAAGCTTATTGGTTTTGGTTACGATGGGATCTAGTTTTTAGTTGTAAGGTGTACGGATACCTTATAATTGGGAAAAGGTTACCCGTGTATTCAAACCATTGTAAATGGAAGTGAGAATGAAAATTATAAAATAATTTGGTTTTGACTAAAGGGGGGAAAATTCCCAACTGTAAAGTGTATTGGTGCTTTGCAAGTTGGTAGATGGCCACCCATATAGATTGGACTATTATGTTTTATCATGTTAAATTATGAAATTTCATTAGTTTGATAAATGGGATACAATTTTCAATCCATGAAGTCTATGGGTGCTTCCTGAATTTGGAAATGACAAACTGAAGTAAATTTAATGACTATATTATGTTTGAAATGGTTGTAATTGATCAATCTATTTAATTATGAGGAATTTTCTAACTTTTAAAATGCAATTGGTTCAAGTAGGTCGGTTGGGGAATGTTTTGTGAGATGACACATTTGGGTTTTTAAACTTTAAATTCTTTGAATAATTGTTTGGGGTTGCATTTAGTTAAACCTGAGTTATCTTAGTTGGACCCTTGTAGTTCGCCTTTATTATTAAAAGGAATTTAGATAATAAATTTTATATTTATAAAGGATATTAATAAATGTTTAAATGTTTAAAAAGGAAGATTTATGGAACTTGCCTATTTTTCCCATGGGGTGTTGGTTAAAAATCATGTACCTTGTGTTTTGTTTTGAAAAGTGGTACTGGATTTTTTTATTAAATATTTTGATGCTTAAAGATTAAATGTGATTAAATATTAAGGGCTTGGTAATGGAAACTTTAGTGGTGTCCTCTATTTTAAAAACCCTCAAGTAAGGGTAGTTTAGATTTTATCCTTTGAGTTGGATTGGAATAGAAGTGTGGGTGTTTTCCATAGTCATTCCTTTCTTTAGTAATGTATTGATGATTGACTTTTAAGCCTAGTGTTTTCTGTTAGTGTGACCTGGTGTTAGAGATGATGCTTGTTATTTGTAAGGGGCTAACTCGTGGTAGGTATCACCCTTAGAACATAAATTCCATTTAAGTACTATGACTTTTATGATGTTTGGTTTAATTTGGGTACCATTTTACCTAGTAGTAATTTCAGTTTTCAATGACACCCTTGTTCAGATGGGTGGTCATGTTTTTCTTGACCTTGTTATGGGATTGAGCAGTGGGTAATGCTTGTTTTCCACTGGTTAGACATGCATCAGGCATGGTAGGCTGCTTCAAGGGTCGTTTGACTCTTTCCTATTATTAATAATGGATGAATTGTCTTGGAGTTTTCCAGCATAAATGTTGAATGAGGTAAAATGACTCTTTAATAAACATCTTATGTCGTTGAGTATGGTATCGAGTCATCTCCATGTAGAGTGACATGAGCGTTAAATAATCAGTTTCATCCCAATGCTCGGGATGTATTTTGGAAGACTTCGGAGTTTTGACAAGTCAATCTCATTGGTTTTTCCATATTTATATGCTTTGACATTGTGATCATGGCCTGGAGGAGTGTTACACATTTGTTTAAGTTTTCTCGATCTAGTGCATTTATGAGAAGCTAGTTTTCTTTCTTTATTTCGGCGAGGACACTCATAAGGTGGGGAGTTTCATGTTGAATCTGGTAAATTTTCCCTTCCATCTAGAAGGATCACAACATAAGGAATACTATTTGTAAATCGTCAATCTCACTTGAATTCCCTTGAGGCTTCCAAGTCTTGAATCATATCGGTGCTTGTTCGGCATCACAACATTAATGAGGTTTGTTGTATATGAAACCTTCGGGAAACACTTTTTTTCATTGAAGAATTTTAGTAGTTAAATATAGAGTGATTCCGAAATTCCTAGGGTAGTAAAGGAATGTGTTCGGTTATGTTTCGGTGCATCAGCAGGTGAAGATGAGCTTCTTTCTTGAAGTCAAACAGTTGTGGATTGACTGTTTTTCCTTCTGGTGGTTGGGTGTGTTTGAAATAAGATCATTTCAACCCTCTTAGTGTATTCGGCTAAGTGATGAGAATATCGCCTGCATTGACATCATCCTAGATGGACTAAAAGATCATTGTTCTTATGACACGCTAAAACTCTAAAAGTTTTTGAGCTTGTTGGGTGAGCCTTATCAGTGTTATACACTGACATGTGGTTCTTATCGAGGCTTTGTAAGTCCTAAGTGATTCATGGGTTCACAAGTAGGAATTCCCTGGTCAAACATAATGACTCCAATTGCTTCTTTTGAATTTCACTGGCCTCTTAAGTTTTATATCTTTGAGATAATTCACCCAAGTGACTCGGATCTTTCTCTCTCTCTCTCTCTCTCGTTTAATGTTTATGGTCGTAAGGAACCATTTTTAATTATGTTTCTAGGTGAAGGAAAGTGTGGTTTCAAAGTCATCATTGTATTTTGGGAAATCAGTCACAATCAATTTCTATTAAGTCGATCAGAATTCAACCTTTTCCTTTCTACAAAAACATGCTAAGAGCATCATAAGAACACTCAAGGGCATACTTTTTATGTAAATTCTAACGGTGGAGGTATTGTGGCTTGAGTTTGTCCCCCTTACTTAAGTTAAAACCTATAGTGAGGAGCACCATCAGTCAAATGTTATTGAGATAATGATGTGATCGTTTATCTATCTTAACGGTCTTGGGTAAGCTCAGTTTTGGTGTTTAAATTAGAAAATGAACATTGGATTAGGATGTAAAGGCTTAAGTGTCATATTCTTAAGTTGTAATTAAAGGTTTATTGGGCGTTGAGAACTGAATTCAACCATTCGAAGAAAACTTCATGACCCCTGTAGATTGGGTGATGTTTACATTGTACCTAAAGGAATCTTAGGGATAAGAAATTGTTAAGGTCAGTAGATTGTAGAGTCTCATGTTTTTTGAACTGAGCTAAAGTATAAAGGTTTTTGAATTTTTTTCATTTACTCAAAGGGAAATTTTTAAAATCGAGCATCGAACATAATTCTGAGTGTTGGAACACATAAATGTGCTGTTTTCATTCTTGGAAGAAGGCCCAAGAGGTTTCATGGGTGTCCCGAGGTGTTTCCGGAGCACCGGACCTGGAAAACCAATGTTTGACGAACTTGTAGAGGGCACACAGTTTGTCTGAAACTCTTGTGGCACATAATAGGTAACCGTGAGGGCTAAATCAGATGGAAATTTACATGCACACAGTTTCTCAAACTTTGTGGTCAAACGTTGTGAGGTGACTCATTTTTCTAATAGAGGGTGCATGATTTTTTTACTGTTTCTCAACCCATGTGGTTTACCCAGTTTTAAAATTTATTTTATTTTAATTAAATTAAAAGTAAAAAACTTAATGTATTTTTAATGATGAAGATATTAATAAAAGAAATTTTAATAATGATGATATTATTATTATTATTATTATTATTATGTTTACTATTATAATTATTAATGATAAAAATAATAATAATACTATTATTATTATTAAATGAGTTTTATTTTAGGTTTAGGGAAAACCTATGGAGGTCACACACCTCATCCTTCATCCCTAGCAGTCAGGCGCGCGACCCCCAAGCAGAGCCCCTGCGTGCGTGAGTTTCCCTCTTGGTCTCCCCTCTCAATGGTCAAACCTCCCTCCTCAGTCGAGACGCCCTACAGTGAACCACTCTTGGTCGTACTTTCCAATATGCGTGTGACCCCTCATCGGAAACCCTATGATGCATGACCCCCTATTGTATTCCCTCATTCCATGTTGATTTCCTCCCAACTCCTTCATGATTCTTGTTTTAATAACAAAGGTAAGACCTTCTCCCACATTCTCCTTCATCACTTTCATGATTTTTTTTCTCTTGCAGCATCCGGTATGGATTCAGCCAAAACCCTAAGGTTGGGATCATATCTGACTATTGTGTTCTTACTTCAATAAGGTGTGTGATGGACATCTCAGGACCTATTGGTCCATGTTTAGGCATCCACCATCAAGGCTGAGGCAGATGTGTAACGTCTCAGTTCCGGGAGCTTCCTAGAGGCCTCATACCCGGTTGGTCACATGGCCTCAAGTGCATCTCCCCAAATGCCAGAGGCTGGTGACTAGTAGTGAGGGACTTGGGTGTGATAGTGGGGAAACTATTCCCTCATTGGCTGAGTAACACAGTGGAAGTAAAACATATATTCAATAGCGGAATCAGTAAAAGCATGCAATAAGTAAATAGTGGAAGACTGAAGAAATAAATAACTGGAGCACATATATATAATGATTCATGATACATATGTCTAGGAAAGTAGCCAAACAAATCACAATGATGGAATACAGTACTAAACATAAGTAAAAAAAGAAAATCAAGTAGACAGCTCCACAGCATTGCAAGTCTCAGCTTGGTCCCATACTCCCCAGCTCTGCAGAAATCAAGTACCTGGAGTAGAAGGGTGCTTTCCCTTATCTATACCTACAACCATATAATCTGTTTGGGCCCAAAATCATGACCCAAAATGTTTGTGATACGAATCCTATTAGGAAACCACCAAAATATTTGTGCTTAGTAGTCAGTGAATATATATGGGAGGCAATAAACAAAATAAAGTAGTAAACAAGGAAGTACACAATGTAACAATACTAAAAAATCAACTGCATTCATTTTCATATATCAAGTAAGCAGCTAAAAAAAGAAGGTAACCCTCTAAGAAGAACTCACAACCTAACCCCTCTGGTTAACCAAAAAATTAGAAGCAACCTTTCGTGTAGTACTCACAGTATAACCCCTTTGGTTCCGCTTTAGCAAAGACACTTTGAGGAAGCACTCACCGTCAATTCCCCTTGTGGTCTTGTATCGGAAACTAATAGGCACTCTGAGGAAGCACTCAATGTCCAATTTCCCATGTGGCCCATAATAGGGAAACTATAGACACTCTGAGGGAGCACAAATTACATCCCCCTTATGGTCTCGCAACGTAACAGTAAAATAGAAACTCTAGAGAAGCCCTCAATGTCCATTATCCCTATGGTATACTAGACCAGGTTCCCACAGCCCTGTGTAAGTTAGTCATGCACAAATGATACATGGAACCCAATGTAAACCTCATGAACTACTTGGATAACCATTCTATATAATATCATAGCTTTTCAGATAATAATCACTCTATCCTAACAATACTAGGCATGGAAAGCAAAGCAGCAGCCTAATAGGCAAAGCTAGACCAAACGGTCAAAAAAAGAAAACATGAGAAAAACATACAAAGAATGGAAAAGTTAACCCTATTCACAACAATTAACCTCTATCCAAACAAACAAGTCATGGCAGGTAATAACAGGGAAAAACCATAAACACGCAATTCCCCGTTCTTGGTTATTGAGAACTTTTTCACATTAAATTCAAAGACTAACTACGGAAAGGCACAAACCACCTACCTCGGCGTCATGAGATCGATATTCATGAACCTCAAGACTCATTGAAGATATAAAAAAACTATTAAGACTTTCAACTGAGTATATTATGCGGAAGAGTTTAAATTAAGATATGATGTTCAAGAAGAAGGGACAACTCACCGTGGCGATTCCAATGCAATCGATGGCAGTCGATTCAGAGAACGGATGGCTATTCATGGGATCGAAGAAGATCTGTGGCCATATGGACCCTCATATATCAGATAGTTAGAGAAGAAGTGTGTTATGTCCATCATATGTGACCTCGGTCTGTTTAATGGAAAAAAAAGAAAGTACACAACGTGTATTTTAAAAGTACATGGCATGTAGTTTCCTTTTCCGGCCTCTAATTTAGGCAATCTCCAGGTCACCACACACAGCCATGTGCCCAGCTATTACATTACCTACACACAGTCACCCGTAGTAACTGGGTATATGGCGTGTACTTAAAGTACATGGAGTGTACTCATAAAAAATATAAAAAGACCTCATTTTCTCAAAAACAACCAAAATATAAAAAAGTACCTAAAAATAAGATCTGGGTTCTTACAAACTTTTCCCCTTAAAAAAATCCCTCCTTAAATATCTCTAGAAAGGCGGCGTATTAGAATAAAACTTGAATAGCTCCGGCCACTGTGATCGTACATCGGCCTCCCTCTCCCAAGTCATGTCCTGTACTCGCCCTATACTTCGATCAACAATCCGGATAAGATGCTTTTCGAAGGATGTGTCCACCTCGAGCTCAACCTCCTCAGGTTGGAAAACATGGGATGGGTCTAAAAAGTTACATTGAAGCTGAGAAACGTCAATGATTTTGTGCATAGCCTCGTACCTCTGAGGTAACTGCAGCCGATATGCAATCAGCCCAACTCTCTCCAACACCTCAAACGGCCCGACGTACCTCAACAAAAGCTTACCCTGTCTCCTGATCCACTTATGTCCCAACCTCAGTGTGACACCCTAGAAAACCTAATCTTCAACCTCAAACTCCAAAGGTCGTCTCTATCGATCAGCATAGGAATTCTGTCATGAATATACTGTAGAAATCCTCTTCTAAATCAACTCTATTTTCTTTGTGGTCTCCTAGACAAGATGACGTCCCAGCATAGCTGCCTCTCCTACCTCCAGCCAGCATAAGGGTGATCAGTTTGGCCTACCGTACAAAGCCTCATAAGGTTTCATCTGAATAGTTTCTTGAAAATTATTATTGTAGGAAAACTCCACAAGAGGTATGTGCTTCTCCTACGAACCTTCAAAATATAGGATGCATGCCGGAAGCATGTCCTCAAGAACATGAATTGTATGCTTGTACTGGCCATCTGTCTGGGGATGGTAAGCTGTAATAAGAAGTACTTGTGTACCCAAAGCCCTCTATAATCCCTGCCAAACCCGAGAAGAAAAAAGTGTGTCTATGTCTGACACAATGGATTGTAAAACCCCATATAAATGCACAATCTCTCTTATGTACAGCCTTCCCAACTCATCAACACTAAAATTATCCTTGATCAGTAATAAGGTAGAAACCATCGTGAGTCTATCAAGGACAACCCATATTGCATCATTCCCTTGAGGCGACCTCGATAAACCTCTCAAGAAATCCATTGCGACAGCATTCCACTTCCACTCGGGAATGGGTAACTGTTGTAAAAGCCATGTTGGTCGCTGATGCTTTGCCTTCACATGCTGGCAGGTGGAACACCTCATGAAAAAACTAGCAACATCTACCTTTATACCTGACTACCAATACTGATGGTGCAGATCTCGATACATCTTGGTGACACCAGGATGAACTGCCCAAACTGATGAATGAAAGTCTCACATCAGTTCCCTGCATATGTCTGCTGGAACCCCCACACATCCATGAAAATGTAAGATCCCATCATTGACTACTATCCATCCAGTAATAGGGTCTTATCCTAAAAAATATTCTATAAGACTAGGCCTTCAGAATCTGATAGCTTCCTCGTTCGCACTCGATCAATTAGAGTAGAGGTAGCATCCATAGAAGAAAGAAACATCTTCCCCTGAATGTTGTGCACCTCCAAATTCATCTCAAGGAACATATCCATAATCTTCCACTCACTAATGGCATCCTAAACTGCTTATATTTGAATCCTCCTACTCAAATCATCAGCCACATCGTTGCCTTTCCCAGGCGTGTAGGCAAGTTCAAAGTCAAAGGAATGATGGTACTCAACCCACATTCATTGTCTCAAATTAATATTGTGTTGAGTGAAGATATAGTTGATACTCTTATGGTCGGTGAAAACCACAAAATTCTCCCCCATGATATAATGTCTCCAACAACATAAAGCATGAACAACTGCAGCGAGCTCAAGTTCATGTGTCGGGTAGTTTCTCTCATGTGGCCTCAACTGCCCAGACCCATACACAATGTCTCATTCTCCCTGCATAAGCACTACTCTGAGCCCGATACCAGATTCATCACAATATACAGTATATCTCTAGCCCAGCTCTTGCAATAGTAATATCGGTGCTGAAGTCAGCCTCCCTTTCTGCTCCTGGAAGGCTGACTCACAAGAATCTGACAACAAGTACTTCGCACCCTTCTTAGTCAGGCATGTCAGGGGTTCTTCTAAGTGTGAAAAGTCTTGTATAAAATGTATTTAGTAACTATCCAGCCCTAAAAAACTTTATACCTTAAATACATTCTTTTTATACTCCCAGGAAACTACTTTTTCTGGGTCTACTAAAACTTATGTCTCTGAGATAACATGAACAAAAAAGTGAATTTGGTCTATCCAAAAGTGGCATTTTTAGATCTTAGCATATAACTAATTATCTCTCAGTGTAATAAAAATGATCTCAAGATGTGTGGCATGGTCATGTCGAGTGTGAGAGTACATCAAAATGTCATCCATGAAGACTACCACGAAAGTATACAAGTATGGATGGAACACTCAGTTCATTAATGCCTTGAGAATTTCCGGCACATTCGTGCAACTGAACAGCATAACCACATACTCGTATAGACCATACCTGCTCTGAAAGTATGTAAGAGGTATATATGATGGTATAATATGCAACTCATGATAACCGGATCTCAAGTCAATCTTCGGGAACACCCGGGCTCCTCGAAGCTAATCAGAGAGATCATCAATCATCATCAAGGGATATCGATTCTTGAACTTTAAATGGTTCAACATCTGATAATCCACAAAAAGTATGAGGGTGTTGTTTTCTTTCATCATAAATAGGACAAGAGAACCCGAAGGAGAAGTGATGGTCGGATGAAACCCTTTACCTACAACTCCTTTAACTACTTCTTGAGCTCCTGTAACTCTAGTGTAGCCATCATATATGGAGAAATGGACATCGGTGCCACTCATGGAACAAGCTCAATAGAAATTCCACCTATATCTCTGAAGGAAAACATTAAAATTACTCTAAAAATACATCCCTGACACGATCCACCACTGGAGGAATGTTCGTCTATGATGTCCCCTGGTCATCTAGATACAGACCAGAAAATTGGGTTGTAACTCCTCCCAACCCATGACGCTGGGTCCAGCTATTCTCTCCTGGACATCCCACTCATCCTTATGAAGAAACGATCTACCATCTGGTGATGTGAAACTGACCCTACAACAATATCATTCGACAACAGTGTGAAAGCGAACTAACCAATCCATTTTGAGAATGACGTCATAGCCCATCATCTCTAAGACATAGAGGTCCCAAAATAAGTGAAACCCATCATCCTCTAGAGGGAACTCCTTGTACTGTCATACACTAGCCTTTCTAGTCGCCAACGAAGTGTCTAGGGTCAAAATATCATCAGAAGAAAAGATACAGAGCACAATGCTCTCCACAACAGCGATAGATATAAAGTTATGGGAAGCCCCTATATCAAAAAGAGCAGAAGCTAAAACTGAGGCAACTAGTATCATATCTCGAACTACAGAGGGTCAGGGATCCTGCTCCTACTAGGTCTGCTCCACTAAAAAATTCTATCCTGCACTGTGGCCCTGTGACCCTGCCTGACCACCCTGAGCTGATCTACCCTGTTGTCACTAAAATCCTAGAGACTGACTACCACGGTCGTGACCTCCCCCTCGACCTGAACGGCCGGAAGAACTCCAGCTCCCTGACTGATGAGAAACTGGTGGTGCTGCTTCTGAATGTGGAGTCATAGAAGAACTCTTATCACCAGCTGTTGGTGAGAAAAAACTGATATAAAAACTGAAGATGTCCCATCTTTCCGCAAGATAGTCACTCCACTAGGTCTCTTGGGCAGTGTGGCCTCTTATTCCTACTCTTTCTGCACTGGTATCACACCACCTGGCTACCAGAATATGTCTCTTGTCTCCTTTGATCTCCGTGCATAGACTCCCTATGGCGCTTCCTGCTATCAGTAGGAGGGATACCAACTCTGGATGGTGATCCACCCTGGATCACAACTTCAGAATCACTCAAATTATGCTCCGTGATCAGTGCCTAATTGATTGTAGAAGTGAAGGAAGTAAACCTGAAGATGTTCACTTGAGATTGGTTGTTGTGATTGAGACCATCCTCAAAATTCCTTACTAGAAATAACTCATCACCTCCTAGAATTGGCGTGAAGTGCTATATCTCTATGAAGAGAGAAGAATACTCCATGATAGAAATAATACCCTACTCTAGACTCATGAATTCCAAATCTTGAATGGATATAAAGGTATCAGGGTAGAAGTATTCATAAAAGGCACACTGGAACTCATCCCAAGACATAACCTACTGGAATCCCGCCTGTGATATCACATCCCACCATCTATTATAGGAGTCCCATAACATATGCATAGCGGGCTTCACCCTCCTCTCTAGAGGAAACTCGAGATGGTCGAATATAGAAAGCATGGCTTCTAACCATGACTCTACAGCCTAAGTTCATCCTTCCATTGTGAAGGTGGGAGGAGTATGCTACTAGAAAACCCACGTCAACTCTTCCATAGAAGGGGTAGGATGTGGTACTCCTCAGAAGTTTTGCATAAACCTCATTAAGCCCTCTTGGAATTGTGCATCTGCACCTATGTCTGGAATAACAGATGGTGCTAAGACTAGCACAAATGGAGACTTTTCTGGTAGTCCCTGATCCGCCATATCTGGTGTTTGATCACTACCCTATAACTGGAGGACAACTGTGTCATGACCCATCCTTGGGGCCCATGCCGTGACTACCCCAAGCCCGCCTTCCATAGGCCAGGACCTCGCGACTAGCACCAAAGGAGTAAATCCCGATAAATGGGAAGGTGTTGCCTTTATATAAGTAAAGAAACACAACAGAGTATGAAAGCTGAAGTAAACACTATGAAAACTGAGTAAAAAGTAAGTGTTGAAAAGTAAATGGGCCAGAATACAAACCCAACTAAAAGTATAGTACAACTGAAAAGAAAGTACATCAGCAGTAAAGTAAATCAGCAACCACCAAGTCGTCCTCCGGCTATCCCACCGGAAGGGTGGGTACATATGGTCTCCTCATCTCCTCGGGTCCGTCCATCCGCTCCGTGTACGTCTCGCCTGATAGTCCACCTCTGGGTACCATCCCGCTCTACAAGCCTCAACCACAATCAGCACTATCCGTCATCTGCAACCAACACAATGTAGTGCGGGCATAGCCCGTGCAGGGGTGAGTATACGATACTCAGTAGGGACCCCGAGACCCCCGAAGGTCTCCCAGAATCCAAAAAGGATAAATCAAAAAGGAAGGATACAACACGAAGTATCAACAAACTCTACTTAGGTATATGCCCATACATATACCAAAGTCGTCATTTCCAGTTTGGCTCCAACTCATGAGCCCAAGTACAACCTTGTCAACACAGGAAAATACAACCCAATCCACCCAGGAACGCAAGTCAATAATATCGATGATAATGATTGAAAGTCAAGACTCAGCTCACATGAGTATAATACTCATGAAGATGGGTGGAGATGATAGATGTAGCCTCTGAATCATCTCCCCTGCCGAACCCATGTAGGATCCAAATACAGAAGTCCTCGCTGCCGAACCCACGTAGGATCCTAGTACATTAACCATCACATCCAAACCCACATAGGATCCAAGTATTGTCGTCCTCGCTTCCAAACCCACGTAGGATCCAAGTACATTCGTCATCATCATCGAACCCATGGAGGATCCTAGCACAGTAGTCGTCACATTCAAAGCCAGCTCTAGGGTTCCTGCACACAGCATACTCGATTCGAGGAGGGTATGCTCCTTGAATCAAAGGGGTGGATACATCAACCGTAACGAAGACTAGAGATGATGTATCCCAAGGTTCCATCCCATGAAATAGGGTAAAAACCAAGAAAAACATGCCCAAGTCATGGAGAATAAGACAACCAAGCCATTATCCTAAAGTACGCGGCGTGTAGGTAATCAATACACATCATCCCATCAGACACCGGGTACAGCCTGTGTGAAACGGCCCGTGTCATGGGGGATGGTCATGTAAAAAGTAAGCACACGGCCTGTGGTATAGTGACACTCCATGTCATTAGTCCATAGGTATTGTCTGTATACCACATCTCGTGTCGAAGGGTTGTTCGTGTAAAAAGTAAGTACATGGCGTGTTGTATGGTTACACGTCGTGTCCAAACTTCTGGGGTCGGCTCCGTGTACGATGGCCATGCCTGGTCGTGTGGTGGAGTACCCGTCCATGTACTCCAACCCGTGTCCGTGTATTCCCGGAATACACGTTGAGTCATCACGAAGCCGCTTCTGCCAAGGTGAAGGTAGTACACGCCATGCATCTTGGTCGTGTGGTTCTGCCCGTGTCTGTGTATTTTCCAAATTACACGCTGAGCCTCACAAATCCTCTTCTGCCTTTCTATGAAGTGAATACATGCTGTGTTACTTGGTCGTGTATTGTTGTCCATGTCCGTGTATTTTCCCTGAATACATGCCATGTCCATCAAATCCTCCTCTGAAAAATAGTGAGGATAGTACACGCCATATGTCTAGAGTCACATGTCGTGTGTTACTTTTCTAACATCCGAAACGGAAGCCACAGTACGCTTTTACTACACGGCGTGTGCTTCTGGAGTACACACCGTGTATTCTGGAATTTTCCAAAAACGACGCCTCCGGCCAGCACGCCTCCCGAGGCATCCGTTCTTCATTCCGATGGTCCGATTTTTACAAAACTTCTGCTTCTAGGACACCTCGACGCTCTGAGGCCATTTATGATTTTTTTGGGCCTCCGATTGGCTCCAAAAACATAACATGATTCACTGATCAAGAACGATTGAATAACTCCACAAATTCACAAGAATGGCAGAGGAATCGGTCCGTGTTAGTTTGGTACAGTCCGTTCCGCATTAGTTCGATAACAAGTGGTTTAATAGGAACAACTACATGGAAGGAAAACCAATCATTACCCAATCCAAAACACACCCCTACCTCGATAAATGATGTCGTTTTTCGGTGACGCGGAAGATGGTGTCGCGGGGTGAGGTTTTGAGGATGGCATTGGCGTGCATCCAAGGAGGGAACGACGTCTCACACTAGTTGCAGAGAGAAGAAGGAGTGGCACGTCGTCTCTCCTTATGGTGACGACGTTCTTCGTCGAAGGATGTCGTTCTTCACGGAAGGATGATGTTCTTCCAAGAAAGCTAAAGCTCTCTCCCCAATTCCCAACACAAAAAGTTAACCCCAAAATAAAATAAGCTTTTCCCTTATTTTATTTTACCTTTCCATGCATTTCAAAAATTCAAAATTCAAAAATTAAACCAATTAATTGAAGAGTTTAAATTAATTAAATTAATGTGAGTTGGCATTATTAAAGAGGGAGAGAGGGGAGTTACTAAAATAAAGGGGGAGTTATGGAGTTAGGGAATGTGAAGAGTTGGGGCTCGTGTGGGCCCCACCTAATCTTAATCCTCTCAAGGCTCTCAATAACTAGTGGGTCCCACCCTAACTCCCACACCTAGGATATAACCACTTAGAATAAAGAATAAAAATTGTTCTACATTTTTTATTCAATTCTTATTTAAACCACAAAATTAAACTCCTTCTCCCATGAAAACGCATCTACGATGAAAGTCCTCTTAAGAAATTACCAGCACTGCGGTTCCATCGGTGCCCTCAGATTTCAAATCCGAGCACCGATTCAAAAGATAGAAAAATCTGCTCGTTCGTTCACTGAACGTACCTGAGCTAAACTTCAGAAGTTGATTTCGGGCACACCGGGCCTCGGAATCAGGTTCTGTCAGAAACAGCGTACTCATAAAATCACAGAGAATTTAAGAAAAAAATTCCATGAAATTTAAAGGTCTTTACATTACTCCCACCTCAGGGATTTACGTCCCTGTAAAGCTAAATCATAGTCTAGGGAAACAAATAAGGGTACTGTGCATGCATCTGAGCCTCCCGTTCCCATGTGCTCTCCTGGAGATTCCCGTGCTGCCACCGGATGCGCACCAGAGTAATCGACCAACCACGTAGGACCTGCTCATGTCGATCCTCGATCTCTACTGGGACCTTCGAAAAATTCACCTCATCATCGATTTATAGCTCCCCGTGATCGATGATATGCATCGGGTTGTCCACGTATCTCCTCAGCTGAGATACGTGGTAGACTTCGTGCACCCGGTGCAACTGAGGTGGAAGAGCCAGGCGATAAGCCACCTCTCCTATCCTACTAAGAATTTGGAATGGTCTGATGAAGAATGGAGATAACTTGCCACCCCAGCCAAATCTCTGTAATCCACGTCGAGGTGATACCCATAAGAAAACGTGGTCGCCATCCTTGAACTCTAGTGGTCTCTACCTTCTATCAGCATATTATTTATATCGGCTCTGTGCAGTCCTCATCTGTTCCTGGATGATCTACACCTTCTCTATCATATCCTAGACCATCTCTGGTCTTATAGGTGCTGACTCCCCAGGGTTTGTCCATCATAGAGGTGATCTGCAAGGTCGGTCGTACAATGCTTCTTAAGGTGTCATCTCGATGGTGGAGTGGTAGCTGTTGTTGTAAGAAAACTCCACCAAGGGAAGATGATCCTCCCAACTATGACCAAAGTCAAGAAAACATGCATGGATCATGTCCTCTAGTGTCTAAATGGTCCTCTCCGTCTAGCCATCTGTCTGAGGGTGAAAGGTGGTGCTCAGGCGTAGCTACGTCCCAAATGCCTCCTACAACCCCTTCCAAAGCCGGGAAGTAAAGCGAGTGTCTCGATCGGAGACGATAGACGATGGCACACCATGAAGCCATATGATATCTTGAATGTAGATGCATCCCAACCTCTCCACCGATCCCTACTCTCTAATAGGTATGAAGTGGGCTGACTTGGTGAGTTGGTCGACAATCACCCAGATGGAGTCGTGTCCTCTAGAAGTACATGGAAGTACCGTCATGAAATCCATAGATATCCCATCCCACTTCCACTCTAGTACCTCTAAGGGTTGTACCAAGCCTGCAGGTAGCTGGTGCTCTACCTTCACCTGCTGGCAGGTGAGGCATTGTGAAACGAACTCTACCACATCCTTCTTCATACCCAGCCACTAGTGCTGTCGTCTGAGTTCCTGGTACTTATTCACTACTCTTGGATGTACCGCCAAAGGGGAAATTTGAAACTCCCTCAGCACCTCCTCCTGTAATGCAACTGGTACCGTGGTACATCCCCTGAAGAGGATGACGTGCTCCCTGCCTTTAAAAAATCCATCGGGTGCCTGCCCTGAGGATATCTTAGTACATCGTGTCTCACAGTCAATGTCCCCACATTGTGCCTCTCTGACCCGCTGAAGTAGTGTAGGAGTGACTGTGAGTGACTGTAGAAAGGATGCTCCATCTCTATCCATGAAGGATATCTGCAACGCAGCTAGCTGCTTCTTCGCCTCTCCAAGTAGTTGAATGCCCAACCTTTTGCTGAGAGCATCAGTTACTACATTCCCCTTCCCAGGAGTATATACTATCTCAAAGTCACAGTCCTGGAGGAACTCGAGCCGTCGCCTCTGTCTCAGGTTCAGGTCCTTCTGCAAGAAGATGTACCTGAGACTCTGGTGGTCATAGTAGATGGTAAAGAGCTTGCCCTTCAGATAGTGCCGCCACATCTTCAAGGTGAAGACCACTACTCCTAACTCCAGGTCATGATTAGCGTAGTTCTGATCATGCCGCCTCAACTGTCGTGAACCATAGGCAATCACTACCCGCTCCTACATTAGGACACACTCGAGTCCAGTCCCTGATGCATCGCAATAAACTACGTACCCTACTCCCTCCTCTGGTAGCCTCAAGATGGGTGCACTAGTCAATCTCTATATCTGCTCTTGGAAGCTCTTCTGACCTATATCTTACCACACGAAGGGTTTCCCCTTCTTCGTCAAAGCTAAAAGTGGTTCAGTAACTATGGATAAGTCTATCACAAATCTCTAATAATACCCAACCAGACCTAGGAAACTCTGCACCTCTATCACACTCCTGGGTGGCTCCCAAACTAGCACTGCCTCGATCTTCGCAGGATCCACCGCAACTCCCACCTCAGAGATGATGTGCCCCAAGAAGTAGACCTCTCGAATCCAGAACTGACACTTTGAGAGCTTACCATAAAGCTGGTGCTCTCGGAGTGTATCCAGTACAACCCGCAAGTGGTATGTGTGATCCTCCTCAGTAGTCGAGTAAATCAATATATCGTTGAGGAAGACTACGACAAATCGATCAAGGTAAGGCTGGAATATCCTGATCATGAGACTCATAAACACTGCTAGAGCATTGGATGCACCAAAAGGCATAACCAAGAACTCATAGTGGCCATACCGATACCTGAAGGTTGTCTTCTGCACATCCTCGTCTCGAACTCTGAGCCGATGATAGCCTGACATGAGGTCTATCTTCGAGAACCATCGTGCTCCCTTGAGTTGATCAAAGAGGTATTTAATCCTTAGAGGTGGATACTTTTTCTTCACAGTCACCTGATTCAAGTGACGGTAGTCGATACACAGTTGCAAGCTCCCGTCTTCCTTCTTGGTGAACAAAATCCGGGAACCCCAGGGTGAAACACTGGGTCGGATGAATCCCTTTCCCTACAAGTACTCCAACTGTACCCGTAGCTCTCGAAGCTTAGCGGGAGCCATCTGATACGCTGGAGTAGATATCGGGTTTGTCTCGGGGCACAGGTAAATATAGAAGTCTACCTCTCTGTGAGGAGGTAGTCCTGGAATGTCTTCAGAAAAAATGTCTGCATACTGATCCACCACAACAGGAAAACTCGGACTCCGCACATCAACTTCTCCTAGGATGAGACTAGACAACTGATGAGTGATCGGTTATCCTCTCCTCTGCGTAAGTCCATCCTATGCTACAAAGGCTCCCTTCTCGTCGGTGAAGTTGAACCTTCTTCCATCTGTGTGGACACACCGCACTTTGCGGCTAATACAGTTGATCTGAGTATGGACCGTAGATAACTAATCCATGCCCAAGATGACGTCGTAAGGCCTCAACGCCACTATAAGAAGATCCCAGCCGAAGCTATCACCTCCTTGAGTAATCTCACACTACCGGCACCAGTGCGTAATCGTCGAGTCTTCTCCCGTATGAGTCTCTAGCTGTAAGGATCGAGCCAACGGCTCCATCGGAATCTCCGAGCTCCGAACAAGGGCAGCAGCAATGAATGAATGACTCGCTCATGTGTCTATAAGAACTGCAGCAAGGGTGGAGTAGACATAGATAGTACCTCGAATCATCTCAGGTGCACCGTGGTCGTAGGCCTCCACTGCCGGAAGCTGAGCCTGCCTCTGCCTGCCAGCTCCCTGTGGTCGGGGTGGACCTCCTGGTGGTGGTGGTGGTAAAGCCTCAAAGCGTCGCCCACCACCCGCTACTCAGCCAGCTCCTATGCCTCGTCCACCTGCTCCCTGCGGACCACCACAGTCAAATCTATGCCTCTGTCGGGGTGGTCCCTCAATCGTCTGCTGCTCCTCTGCATGGCGGGTCGGTCAGTCATGAGCCATGTGGCCCTGCCCGCCGCATGAATAGCATTACCTGCCTCTCGAATGACTGGATCTATTGCGTGTGCCCCGCACCTCCTAACTAGTATCCTGAGGTCGCCCACCTGATGGTCTGGTCTGCTTGGACCTCTGTGACCTCTGTCTACTTCCGGCTTCAGAAGACTCCGCTACATGTCTCCCTACTTTAGATCTCGCTGCTGGTGTAGGCTCAATAAGAAATCTCTCTACAAGAAGGGCTCTCTCCAATACCCATGCCTGCATCCGAATGCTGAGGGAGATCATCGAAGCTCTGATCTCATGCCTCAATCCCTGCTCAATGGTCCGGGCCCAGAAGAATGGGTCTCATACCATGTCCATGGAGTAGTGCGAGAGGTCAATAAATCTCTCCGAGTACTGGGCTACTGTCATGCTGCCCTTCTATTGTTGTAGTAGCTCCTGAATGCACACCGCATGGAGGGTGGTTGGAATGAACTACAAGAGGAAAAGGCTCTCGAAGTTTTTCCAAAGTAGAGATGCCTCATCTTGCACCTGGAGCATCAAACTACACCATCTACCTACTACTGCGTGCGGGAGACTCGTGGCAAGGATCACCATAAGATCTGCTGGTGTCCCTACCAATCTGAAGACCCAGACAACAGCCTCCAGCCAATCCTTGGATGCCTGAGGGTCCATCTCCCCACAGAACCTAGGCGGTCTCTAATGCTGAAACTCATGCAGTTCACTCAGGAGACTTGCAATCTCAGCTGTTGGGGCTGGTTGAATCGGTGGCTCGATGGGCAGAGGTACCGCTGCTGCCTCCGCTGTAATGGGGCCCTACACCGAGGCCTCATCACTCGGTGGGCTGCCGTCTCGCACAATGCTCAGAACCCTAGCTGGCTGCCATCGTGGGGTCATCCTGAAAAGAAATAGGTGCACCACGGTTAATACAGTCTACCTGGTGAGATGACACAATTTAATCACAAATAAAACTTTTTAAACACACATGCAGTCAATGTTTTCGTGCATTGAGTCGGAAATCAGAAGTCAGGGTCCTGGTGTATGGATACGTCGGCCGCCGCACCAATACTGGACTCCCTGGACTGATAACCACACTCAATACCCTAAACACTATTTCTTCACATAGAAGAAATTATCAAAGTCTTGAGTTTTGCAGTATAATCGACTCCTCTGATACCAATTTGTCACGACCTGTCCTTGGGGCCCATGTCGTGACTACCCCAAGTCCGCCTTCCATAGGCCAGGGGCTGGGGACTAGCACCAAAGGCGTAAATCCAAATAAATGGAAAGGCATTGCCTTTATATAAGTAGAGAAACACAACAGAGTATGCAAGATGAAGTAAACACTAAGTAAACTGAGTACAAAAGTAAGTGCTGAAATGAAAATGGGCCAGAATACAAACCCAATTGAAAGTACAGTACAACTGAAAAGAAAGTATAGCAGCATTAAAGTAAATCAGCAACCACCGAGTCATCCTCCACCTATCCCACCTGAAGGGAGGGTACATATGGTCTCCTCAGCTCCTCGGGTCCGGGCGTCCGCTCCATGTACGTCCCGCCTGATAGTCCACCTTTGGGTACTATCCCACTCTACAAGCCTCAACCACGATCTTCGTTGTCCATCGTCTGCAACCAACACAACGTAGTGCGGTCATAGCCCGTGCAGGGGTGAGTATACAATAATCAGTAGGGACCCCGAGACCCCTGAAGGTCTCCCAGAATCCACAAAAGATAAATCACAAAGGAAGGATACAACACGAAGTATCAACCAAATCTACTTAGGTATATGCCCATACATATACCTAAGTCATCATTTCCAGTTCAGCTCCAACTCACGAGCCCAAGTACAACCCAATCCACACAAGAAAACACAACCCAATCCACACAGGAAAGCAAGTCAATTGTATCGATGATAATGATTGAAAGTCAAGACTCAGCTCACACAGGTATACTACTCATGATGATGGGTGGAGATGATAGATGTATCCTCTGAATCATCTCCCCTATCGAACTCATGTAGGGTCCATGTACAGAAGTCGTCGCTGCCGAACCCACGTAGGATCCAAGTACAGTCATCCTCACTGCTGAACCCACATAGGATCCAATTACAGTCATCATCGTCGTCGAACCCAAGGAGGATCCCATCACGGTAGTCATCGCAGTTGCAGCCAGCTCTAGGGTTCCCGCACACAGCATACTCGATTCCAGGAGGGTCCGCTCCTTGAGTCAAAGGGGTGGATACATCAACCATCATGAAAACCAGAGATGATGTATCCAAATGTTCTGTCCCATGAAATAGGGTAAAAACCAAGAAAAACCTTCCCAAGTCATGGAGAACAAGACAACCAAGCCATTTTCCTAAAGTAAACGACGTGTAGGTAATCAATACACGTCGTGTCATCAGACACCGGGTACTGCCCGTGTGAAACAGCCCATGTCATGGGGGCTGGTCATGTAAAAAGTAAGGACACGGCGTGTGGTATGGTTACATGTCGTGTCTTCAGTCCACGGGTACTGTCCGTGTACGACAGCTTGTGTCGAAGGGTTGTTCGTGTAAAAAGTAAGTACACTGTGTGTGGTATGGTTACATGCCATGTCCAAACTTCTGGGGTCGGCTCTGTGTACGCTGGCCATGCCTGGCCGCGTGGAGTACCTGCCCGTGTACTCCAACCTGTGTTCGTGTATTCCCTGAATACACACCGAGTCATCACAGAGCCGCTTCTACCAAGTTGAAGGTAGTACACACCGTGCATCTTGGCCGTTTGGTTCTTCCTGTGTCCGTGTATTTTCCAAATTACACGCCGACCCTCGCGATGCCGCTTCTGCCTTTCTATGAAGTGAATACACACCATGTTACTTGGCCGTTTATTGGTGTCTGTGTCCATGTATTTCCATGAATACACGCCATGTCCATCATAGCCTCCTCTGAAAAATAGTGAGGAGAGTACACGCCATGTGTCTAGAGTCACACGTCGTGTTTTACTTTTCTAACGTCCAAAATGGAAGCCACAGTACGATATTACTACAGGGCGTGTGCTTCTGGAGTACACGCCGTGTATTCTAGAATTTTTCAGAAATGACGCCTCTGGACAACACGCCTCATGAGGAATCTGTTCTTCATTCCAATGGTCCGATTTCTACAAAAATTCTGCTTCTAGGCCGCCCCGACGCTCTGAGGCCATTTACGATGTTTTTGGACCTCTGATTGGCTCCAAAAACATAACTTGAATCACCGCTCAAGAATGCTTGAAGAACTCCACAAATTCACAAGAACATCAGAGGAATCGGTCCATGTTAGTTTGGTCTGGTCCCTTCCGTATTTGTTCGATAACAAGTGGTTTAAGAGGAACAACAGCATGGAAGGAAAACCAATCATTACCCAATCCAAAAATCACCCCTACCTCGATAAACAATGTCGTTTTCCGACGACACGGAAGATGGTGTCACGGGGTGAGGTTTCGAGGATGGCATTAGCGTGTTTCCAAGGAGGGAACGACGTCTCGCACTAGTTGTGGAGAGAAGAAGGAATGGCACGATGTCTCTCCTTGTGGTGACGACGTTCTTCGTCGAAGGGTGTTGTTCTTCGCAGAAGGATGAAGTTCTTACAACAAAGCTAAAGCTCTCTCCCCAATTCCCAACACAACAAGTTAACCCCAAAATAAAATAAGCTTTTCCCTTATTTTATTTTACCTTTCCATGCATTTCAAAAACTTAAAATTCAAAACTTAATCCAATTAATTAAAGAGGTTCAATTAATTAAATTAATGTGAGTTGGCATTATTAAAGAGGGAGAGAGTGGAGTTACTCAAATAAATGGTGGAGTTAGGGAGTTATGGAATGTGAAGAGTTGGGGCTCATGTGGGCCCCACATCACCTTTATCCTCTCAAGGGTAGTTAGTAACTAGTGGTTCCCACCCCAACTCCCACACCTAGGATATAACCACTTAGAATAAAGAATAAAAATTGTTCTACAATTTTTGTTCAATTCTTATTTAAACCACAAAATTAAACTCCTTCTCCCGTGAAAACGCATCTATGGTAAAAGTCCTCTTAAGAAATTATCGGCGTTGCGGTTCCATAGGTACCCTCGGATTTCAAATCCAAGCACCAGTTCAAAAGATAGAAAAACCTGCTTGTTCGTTCACTAAATGTACCTGAGCTAAACTTCAAAAATTGATTCCGGGTACACCAGGCCTTAGAATTAGGTGCCGTCAGAAACTGCGTACTCGTAAAATCCCAGAGAATTTAAGAAAAAAATTTCCATGAAATTTACGAGTCTTTACAAACCGTTGGAAATCTCGGTGGCTTGACTCTGCATGGTCAAGTGCTCACCATAGATCAGGATTAACAAGGAGTAGAACATAGAAGTGTAAGAAGGGAACAAGAGAAAAAAAGAATTAATGTTTTTTAAAACATGGATACGTGGTGTGTATAATGCCTACACGGCATGTTCCATTAAGCCTTCACATGGGAATGTACTTTTCCAACCCAGGTCGTGTAACACCCCATACACATGGCATGTTGTCCTAACACATGGTGTGTACTTGAATCCTCTTCACCTTCCCAAGTTCTTCAACACAGCTAATTCACTTGGTTTTCCTAGAATAGGACTACACAGCATGTTAGTGCCAGACACGGCATATAATAGATGAACTTCACCAACCCGTGTTGTTATTCACACGACCAGTTACACAACTCACTCTACACAGTGTGTTCCAGAAAGACACAGCGTGTACTACTTAGGTTTCAACTGCCCATGTTGTTAGTCACACGAGTAAACAAACGGGTGACTATACACAGCGTGTTTATCCAAAACATGTCATGTCCAATAAGGTTTCCACCATCCAGTGTTGTTCGTTACACGGTCAGATACATGGGTTACTTTACACGGTGTGTTCATGCTTGACATGGCATGTATAACTTAAGTTTTTATCCATCTGTGTCGTTAGTCACATGGGTGGACACATGGTCTATGGAACATAGTGTGTACATCCGGTACACGACGTGTCCCATAAAAGATTTCCCAACCCTATATCTCTGCCCACACAACTAGTGACACAGGTAGAGACTACATGGTGTGTACATACAGTAACCTGCAGGTACTTAAAAGAAATAGTTCCTTCCCAAAAAAAGGACATATGGCATGTATTCATCATTACACGCCGTGTATTCTAGGTTATTCCGGGCAGTAAGCCACAAAAACTACTCTAGAACCCATAAAAACGTTGAAAGGAACATTAAGGTGCCAAATTATGATCCATGAGGGCCCATAATCCCCATGAATCAAAGCTTGGAATCTTTTATATGTCATATATAAATATTACAGAGCAATGATCCACCAAATTCCAATCCATGAGGGCCCATAACACCTCAAGAACCAAAGTTTGGCATTCATTAAAACTAAATCATTGCACAAGTCAATAACTTATCAAATAGCAGGTATTCAATCAAGGCATTTATCACAACAGCATGCATATCAAGCACAACATCTATCACAACAACATTCAATCACTAATTCACCCTAAATGGCACGGCAAGAATTCATGACATGTGATCTCTAGCAATGCCTATATAATGTAAGAGATAGAATACCCTCATCTCATTGGGTTGAAACAAAAATATAACCTCAATAATATCAACAATAACAGCACAAAACATGTGAATCACCCAATGCTAAAATCAAATCAACTGTAAAATTGAAAAATTAGAAAAATTACAATAACAACGTAAATTGGATTTTCCCTATACATTGTTTAGCTACTCCCGGGAACAGCCTATTACCAAGTACCTATTCTCATCATATCTCTAGCTATAGGCACCAAACAATAAGTCAAGAAGAAAAGAACCCCTTTGATACCCCTTTTTAACGTCCTCGTTTTAGGAGCCGCCCAGAGGTGCCCCATACCCGGTTGGTCACATGGCCTCAAGCGCATTTCCCCAAATGTCAGAGGCTTCTGACTAGCAGTGAGGGCCTTGGGTGTGATAGTGGGTAAACTATTCCCTCATTGGCAGAGTAACACAGTATAAGTAAAACAGATATACAATAGTAGAAGCAGTAAAAGCATGCAATAAGTGAACAACAAAATACTAAAGAAATAAAAAACTGGGGAAAATATATATATTTATGAATGATACATATGTCTAGGAAAGAATCCAAACAAATCACAATGCTAGAATACAGTACTAATCCAAAGTACATAAGAAAAGAAATTAAACATCTCCACAACATCACAAGCCTCAGCTTGGTCCCATGCTCCCCAGCTCCATAGTAATCAAGTACTTGAAGTAGTAGGGTGCTTTCCCTTATCTAGACCTGTAACAATATAATTTTTTTGGGCCCAAAATCATGACCCAAACAGGGTGTGAGACGAATCCCAATAGGCAACCACCAAAATATTTTTTCCAAATAGTTAGTGAATATATTTGGCAGGCAATAAACAAAATGAAGAAGTAAACAAGTAAGTACACATAGTAACAATCCTACAAATTCAATTGCATTCATTTTCATATATCAAGTAAGCATCTAAACAAAAGAAGGTAACCCTATAGGAAGTACTCACAGCCTAAACCCTCTTTTTCAACCAAATAAACACAATAAACCATCTGGGAAGTACTCATAGTCTACCCCTCTGGTTCATCTTTAGTAATGATACTCTGAGGAAGCACTCACCGTCAATTCCCCAAGTGGTCTTGCATCAGTAACTAATAGGCACTCTGACAAACCACTCAACATCTCATTCCCCCTACGGCCCATATCTAGGAAACTACAGACACTATAAGAGAGCACAAAGTCTATCCCTCTTATTTTCTTGCAATGTAACAGTAAAACAGAAACTCTGGATAATCCCTCAACATCCATTCTTCCTAAGGTCTACTACACCAAGTTCCCACAGCCCTGTGTAAGTCAGTCGTGCACAAATGATACATGGTAGCCAAAGTAAACCTCAAGAACTACTTGGATAAACAATCAACCGCATATCATAGCATTTCAGCTAATAATCACTCCATCCTAACAATACTAGGCATGGAAAGAAAAGTAGCATCCTAACAGGAAAAGCTATACTAAATGGTAAAACAAAACATGGGAAAAACATCCATATCATGGAAAAGTTAACCCTATTCACAAAAATTAACCTCTATCCAAACTAACAAGGAATAACAGGTAATAATAGGGCTAAAACCATAAACATGCAATACCCCGTTCTTGGGTATTGGGAACTTTTTCACATAAAATACAAAGAATAACTACTGAAAGGAACAAACCACCTACCTCAGCATTGTGAGATCGATATTCGAAAACCTCATGCCTTGAATCACCCTAGGACATCGTATATCTAAAAAAACACTTAAAAAGTTCAATTGAGGATATCTTGTGGAAGAGGAAAAATTGGGAGATGATGTTCAAGAAGAAGGGATAACTCAACATGGCGATTCCATCACAATCAACGACTGTTGATTTAGAGAACGGACGGTGAGTCGAGGGCTCAGAGAAGATTTGCAGATGTACGGACACTCTTGGAGGAGATAGGTCAAGAAGAAGTGTGTTCTTTCCGTTAGACGTAACCCTGATCCATTTAATGGAAAAAAAGATATTACACGGCATGTATTTTAAAAGTACATAGTGGTTACATGCCTTTTTTGGCCTCCGATTTAGGTAGTCTCCAGGTCACCACACACATCCATGTACACAACCATTACACGGCCCTCACACAGTCACCTATAGTCACCGAGTACATGGTGTGTGCTCCAGAAAATTCCAAAAAACTCCTCTTTTTCTCAAAAACAACCACAAAAGAAAAACATACCTAAAAATAAGATCTGGGTTCTTACAATATGGACATATTTTGCTCTACTTTTTTTGTTTTGAGTAAGGTTATACACCCTCTGTTTCATTTCCCATCATCCATTTTGTGGTTTTTGTGATATATGAGTCCCCATTAAATTATTATGGGTGTGTTGATCTTTGTCGAACTAATTGTGGATACCTATTTATTGTTATAGTGAATGTTGATCAATGATAAAGGGTGCACACATGTAGACACACACACACACACACACACACACACACATATATATATATATATAAAGGTGTCTGTGTCCAACGAAATACCGGTTGTGTTTGGTTTCTGCCTTTTATGTAAAAATATTGTGTATTAAACAGGTTCCACCCTGAGATTGGGTCCTTTTCCAAGTTCTGCATTATTATAAATGCATTAAATAATTGCTTGCTGCACTTTTATATATATAAATTGATGCAGTAATTTTGTTACATTTAATGCCTTTTAAATATGAATTTATCATGTTGATTCAATTACTAAATGTAATAAATGATTTGGGCGATAAGTAATATCATGATTTTATAATAAAACCCCTCAAACGGGGATGAATTGTCTTCAAGATAAAAGTAGTGATTAGGCTTTTATTCTTGCTTCATTTGTTGTATTGGTTTTTTTCATTTCCTTGATGTTGACTTGAAATATGGCATGTTTAGGACATGGACCGAATGGCATTAGAAAATTAGAGTTACATTTTTAAATAATTAAAGGGCTAAGGCACCGCCTAAGTGCTTGGCCCAGTTTTAAATTGGATTTATCCATGTGTGAGGTTTTCTATAATTTTATTTAGTGGTTCAACACATTCATGCCAATATTTGGGTGTGCCTTAGCTTGACCTTTATAAGGGTATGTTTTCTTACATTAAATGGATTTTTTTTTTACATTTTGAATTTCATGATGACCCATACCATGTAAGCTCACCACTTGACCCACCTAAGGTAAGTGTTTCAATTTGATAATTAAATGTGTGATGTAAATTGGAAAGCATACTTGAGTATATGACTTGGATATATTAAATGTGAATGAAATATAGGTTTCATGTCTATAGCACCCCTTACACATTAATGGAAGGTAGAAAAATGACCCCTAATTATTGAATATGCCTTAAAGGGAATTAATAATGGTTTCATGCTACTTGGCTATGTAATACTAATAAAAGGAAAGTCTTAAACCAAATTAAATATTACATGACTTCAATAATTAAATAGGAATGTCCTGACTCAAGATCGCCTTGGATTCTGATTGGATAATTCCTTGAGAACATGGGAGACCCATTCTGAATTTAAGGACATAGCTTGCTTATGTTGAGACCCACCTAGAACCCAACCATTTTCTAGCCTTGGATTCCCAGTATGACACAGTAATATCCCTCATGTAGTACTACAGGATGCCTTAGACTACACTCCTTGGATCCAGGAATGACAAGTTAGTGTCATGGTTAAAGCCCATTGGCCCTTGTAATTTTCTTAGCCATTTTACCGTGGATTAATTCCTTGGACTTGGTCAAAGGATTCCTTGGATACACTCTTTGGATCCGGTATTGACAATTAGGTTCCACGTTGAAAGCCTATCGGGCCTAGTCTTTGCTTGACCTCATTTTACCTTGGATGGACATCCTGGAATCTGTAGATATTTCATTGTGGAATGTTGTGGACTATGATCCTTTTACTACACTCTTACCCCCATGTCAAGATACATTTATTATTGAGTTGGTGACCCTTGAGGTCTACATCGCCTTGGTTGTTACCTTGGGACTACACTAGTAGATATCATTGCAGCTTTCCTTGTCACATCTTAGAACCTTAAATATTTATATTGTCATGAGGTGATGTCAGTACTGGATATTCCTCACATTAATTATTAATAAAAATTGGTGATTACTTAATTAATGAAATGGTTACACGTTTAGACACCATCTGAGGGATGAAGAAGGTACTTGGGTATTTAGTTGTATTGTACTGCTTACATTATTATGCATACTTGCATACTAATTAATTAATATTACACTGTCTCGAATAAGCTAGACACTGGTGGTTTCAGCCTACTGATATTTATATCTCACACCCTACTCGGGCCACCATTATATTGGTGTACCCGAGTAGTCTTTCTTGTTTACATGACCTCAAACCTTGCTTGTTGTTGTTTGATTGTACCTCAGAGTTAGAAGAAAAGGACTGAGCTGGAGATCAGGATTCTCATGTAGATCGCCTTTGGGAATATAGTTCTATTATATACATGAATCCTATATTTTATTGTATTTAAATGAATGTTGTTCTATTTACTAATTTTCGTCATGTACCATTACCATGTCATGCATTCATCTGTGGTATAAACTAGTATAGGAAACTTTTATTAAATTGAATATATTACTCTTTCGTTGTTTATCATTGTTACTTACTGCTTCTGCTAATCCTATGATTATTCTCTGATAATATCGTTATGCAACTCTAATAAGAGGGTATTGTCTTCCCACTATCGCCTCTTGAGACACTCGCTGCTAGTCGGTAGCCTCTGGCGTACGGGGAGGCGTGCTTGAGGCCATGTGGAAACCAGTTCAACCACTGTCTTAGAGGTTATCCAGTTCAAGATGTTATAGTTGAACCAAACCTATACCACTAAAAACCAAAAAAATAAACATGTTATTCTCTTTACCTCTAAGGTTACTCACTTTAACCATTTTAATTTTTTTATCGTGGTAACTATTTTTTTATTATTTTTACAATTCATTATAACCAAAAATTAAGTTGAACTTATTATATAATGTAAATTATTATTATTCCATAATTTGAATCCATTTTTTTAGATTCAATTCAGATAATTGGTATAATTTAATTTGTAATAAAACTTGTAAGTGCAATGAAAAGTGATTTTCTGAGAAACACATTTTCCAAGGAAAAGACAGTCTTATATTAACTATACGAATGGAAATAATAATTATATGAATTTAAATTAAAATATATAGATATATAATATATACATTTCATTTAAATCATTTCTAATTAGGGGTAAATTTAATTAATTAAAATTGAAGAACATTAATCACTTTAAAACAATTTTAATAAAAATGTGTTTTTAAGCATAAAAATTAACTTATACTAAAATCCAGTATAAAGGTGATTTGAATAAAATTAATTAGATTATATATATCTAAAGAATACTTATACTGATTTAAATCAAATTAAAATAGTAATTGTGCTTTGAAATTACTTAATTTATTAAAATAAATTATAATTTTACAAAAAATCAGCATTTTTCACTATTCATTGAGAAATGAATATTTTCTAAAAAACCACAAAATTTCACCCATAGTTAATATAAATATGATTATTTCAAAAATTATTTTAATTTTATAAAATAAAATTTCTAAAATTTCCATAAATTAATTATAATATTTTCTCGCAAAAGCATTAAAAATCATTTTTGAAGGAAATGTATTTTTTATAGAATAAAATATCCTTATTAAAGTTGACTTATTATTTATTGTGAATCAATAACTAGTTTTATATTTAGTAGGAAATTTATATATATTTCATAATGTGATTAATACTATTCATGCCTACTAATTTAATAGTTAGGTCATATCGATCATGTTTAAATAATAATATTTTAAAATTATATCATGATTCATTTAAACTCAGTGTTGTGTGTTGACTAATCTATCAGCCATAGTGTTCTTATAAAATTTAAAGTCATTACATTATACCCCTTTGAATAAATCAAATCCTCATTATTTTAACTTGTGGTCATCAATAACAATATTTACATTCAAAAATTCATTTGTTGTAAACTCACATTGCAAAATGGGTTAATAAAACGTCCTACAAAAAAGAGATAAAAAAATATTAATTTCATCACATAACTAGGTTTACAAATAGAAAAAAATTTGTGGGAATTAAAAACATGGGTTTAGAAAAAATAACCATTTAGGATATAATGTTATACTCTTCTTTTAAATAGAAAATAGACTATAGATTTATTGAAAATGAATAACATTTTTATTTTAGAATCCCTTTCCTAAAGTTGATGGATACTTTTACCATATAGAAAAAGGACATAAGGTAATATAAATACTTGAAAAGTATAATTTTATCCTTTAATAATTTTTTGCACAGTATTATTTGTTACTCCAAACAATGAGTATTCAAGATTAATTTTTTATTCCTATAGTACTAAATTTAACTTCTAGAGGATCAAATGATTTAAAAAAATAATATAAAGACATTCATCTTGTATTTAGACATTAACCAAAACCAGAAATGGTTAGCATAAGGTAAGATAATTTAAAAAATGCATACACCTGCATATTAAAATCTAAATCCAATGGTTAACTTAAATCATTCAATAACTAAATAACCCTACATCCCAAATAACCTCAACATTCAAGGATTTTTTTGTTGTTCTTAAATAATATTTTAGGTTAAATTGCATGTTAGACCTCAAGGATACCTATACCTTAAACCAAAGAAAAATATCTCAAAATATCATTAATCACCTCAAAATCCTAAAATTTTAAAAATATTTTATCCAAAAAATATGTTTCCCAATATCAACTGAATATTTATCCATAAAATCATTTTAGTAAATATAATTTCATACTTACTAGTACATCATGTAGGCCATTGGTAAGTGTTACACCCTTATCACCCATCGGTTGTGGGTTCAAGCCCCATGGCCTTACCGGATATAATAAGTTGTCACCCAATATGTGGGTTGTACTTACTATAAAACAACATTAATATAATTACTATAAAATTACAAAAGAAATATTATGAATATACTAAAAATAAAAAATAATCATCAAATTAGGTTTTAACAACAAAAGTATTATATACAGCTTATTTTTTCCAAAAAAAATTAAATAATCTTAATTAAATATACTTACCTTAACATTTAGCACATACCAAATATTATATTTTCCCAAATATTTTTTTCTATAATATATCACCATACTATTAAATTGAATTTATAGGTCATTTGTACCATTTAACATATTCTTGCGAGTCCTTAAAGAAAAAATACTAAAAACAATACTTATAAGTTTCATGATTCTTTTAACCAGCATACCATTAATAGAAATACTTTAGCAACATTATTGTTGAGTTCCAAAAACTAAATACTTTAATCATTCCACTTAAATAACTGTCATAACATAGGCCCATAGTAATTAATCTTTGGATTAGAGAATCAACTTCAATAATGAACATATTCCCCACATCTATGACATTGAACTGTTAGCGGTTCCTTAGTTTAAACTTTTTTTCTACATCTTGTTAACTATACTCTACATTTATCATCAATAATTATCAACTTTATTCCATCCTTTTCGACACATAAAGCATCTTCCAGTTCTTTTAAGTCATTTTCTTGGGTTCCTATTCCCACATTTTTTACATGTAAAAATTTGAATATTCTTTCTTTATCATATTTATGACTTGAGATTCCATTATATGTCATCCTTCTCTTTTTTTATGTGTTTATAAATTAAAATATGTTCCAATTGTTAATTATAATTTGAGATAGGTCATTTTAAATGATATAAATATGTATAATTTCTACTGCCATTAGGTTAGCCATAACATTAGTAAAATCATTACATTTTCCATCACATTGGTTTTTGGCATGCTTTCTCCCATTTTCTTCCATTAACTAAAAGAATAAAAAAAGATAATAATACATTAACTTATAAATTTACATGATGTAAACGTGGAAACTTGGGAGGAATAACTTATAAATTATAAGTATATATAGACTTATGAGTATCTAGGTCTCAATCTAGGTTATCTCTGGTAATGTTTCCTATTCAGTTTTCTAACCAGTTAATTTTTTTAAGTCTTTTATAATGATTCATATAGAGTTTGGTAATTTCCAAAGCACGTCCCCTAGGAGATTCAAACTAGGTGTGCAGAAAGGCTTGTTTTCATGCACAGGTGATGATCAAGTCTAGCTCAATACACCTTTTTTAGAGTTATTACCCCTTGATTCTACAGTTCTATAGCCACATCCACTTCTAGTATCTAGATAGGGATGTAATTTCTCAGAAACACACTCTATATCCTTGAAAATATTTTAGGATATTTTCCTATACTTATAATTATCCTTAGACTTATCCCTAGTGTAATAACTAAATTTTTCTCATCCTAGTTTCCAAAGGTTAACTTAACATTTTCTTTGATACAAAATATAGATACCCAAGACATTTACACATATTATTTTATGATTTTTTAACAGAAACATCTATTAATTACAACACAAATATCATGATATCTAGTGTATTTATAATTCATGGTTCATAATACATCAAAGTGAGGTTAAAATAAAAAAAATATTTTATTCTCTATAATGAGCTCTTAAATATTTTGGTTCTCCTAAAACGTCATGGGATGACCTGGGGAATACATAGACCTAAGTGGTGACCTAAAAATTCCATTAAGGGAATAAATATTATAATGAAACATAACATGTGAATCAATCGAATAACATGATATCATAAAATAGAAGGAGTGTGAGTAATCACATGGGAGAATAATATACAGATAATGGTATTTTAAGATCATGGTAATATATAAAGTCTAAAAGAAACATATAACATGACATAAACATGAGTCAAGGCTAAATTCCTAGACAATATCACATGCTAGACAAAGTCTCATGGTGTATTAGGTTTACTCCCTAATCTTATACATGATTCCTCATGAGAATAAATCTTTACGAAATTCATTAGAGTACTACCTTAGTACACCCATAAAAACATATTCATGATTATGTGTTCCACAAAACAAAAACCAATCATAATGAATAAACATAAGAACTAACCCTGAAAATAAAATGGGTTGCATAATCTTGTCTCATATCATAATCAAATGAAATTTCATAATGAATGTATTTGAGAGATGAACATGAGGAATGTATTACCACCTAAAATTAAAGGATAATATGATAGTTATATATGTGATAGACATATATACATAATTTAGAATCAATACATAACATAAAAGATTATCATAATTGGTGAAAATGTCTTTAAAATATTACATGCAATATTCTTGAGAAAAATACCCTTTTCACTTTGAAATCACTTCTTAAAAATATAAAACATTCACAAATGTTATGGAAAAAAATATTTAAAAATAAATATGGAAATTATTATTTAATATTTAAATAATTTATTGGTCATGATGGTGGTTAATTCCATACATCCGGTATAAGTTAAAAGAAACCTTCCTTTCACACTATTGTAAAAAGGTTTAAAAAGTGACTCATTTAGGAAACAACAATAAGTTTCATTTCAAACTACTTTGTAAAGATTATAACATGGGTCGAAATTTAATTAATAAATATTTTTTTTAATGTTAAAAATTCTTTAAAATAATTTTAGAAAACCTGGATATGGAAGAAAATGGTTTTTTTACTGAATAGAGAAATAAAGGAAACTTTAATTAAAAACATTTTCTCAATTATTTTAAACTCCAAAGAGAGGAAAAATGTACTATTACATGAAAATTTAATTTATAAACATAAGATAATAAAATTATAGAGTTTTATTATACAAAGATCAAATAATTTCCTACAATTGAAATTCAATCATAAATAATCTTGATTAAAATGAGATTGAAACATAAACTCGTACTTCTTTGGTAACTTTTAAATCGTAATTCCCATTAATTAAGTACATGAATTTTAAGATAAATATCATGAATTATAAATGATTCATGATATAATATTTAAATTGGTATTATATACACCATTTAAAATAAATTAGGTGCATAAAAAACATGTTTCTCAAGGAAGGAAGTTATAAGACAAAACCATTTCCTCAAGTTGAGGCTTTTTTGTGTATGTATTTTATCTCCTTTTTAATTATGTTATATAAATTATTAGTTTTATTAATATAATTTTATATGCTTCATACCTTATACATAAACCATTTACTTCATTTATTTTAATGATTTTTTTAATCTCATAATCAGTTATATCCATGTTGGGTGTTTTTTTAGATGCTCAGTTCATAATTTTAAAACAAAATTAGTGTGTTGACCATGGTCAAATGGATCATTATTCCATCGTCTCTAGAATAATAATCATGAAATAATTATAATTTTATACATAAATTATACTTTTTAAAAATAACCATGAATTATAGTTATGAAAAATGAACTATGTTACAATCATGGAGATGGTAGGTTGTCCGTATGCATGTATAACATTTCCATTTTTCAATGATCATGATGGAAAGAAGGTAAGTTTTGTTTTATATTTAAAAAATAATAATATTATTATTAAAATAATATTATTTATTTAAATACAATTACATATACCATCCATTTTATGTGGTAATATAAATAATGAATCATATCACTTCATGAAACGGTAGTCTACCATACACACGAACGATGTTATCATTTTTCAATGGATGGTAAGGTAAGAAGGTATGTGATATGTAAATTTTTAATAATGATTAATATTTCATTAATATAATATATAAAAATTAAATCCGTCATATTTAATATCCATTTGAGGTGATGATGGAAAATGAATTACATCGATTTGTGAGTCAGTAGTGCACCACACACACGAATGATGGTTTTATTTCCCATTTGATGGAAGCAGAGACGAATAAATATTATGAAATAAACATAATAAAATATAATTATATTAGAGAGAATAATTTTATTAATTTAAAATTTTTAATAATTATTTTAATGATGAAAAATAATAACTAAAAAAGGAATATATTGGTGAAGATGATTACATTCTATTAGAATAACCTCCATTGTGTCTCTTTCTAAGGAACCTTAGGATGGTCTTTTGGGAAGACCATAAGATCTATAATTTTTATAAGGATTTGTGGGAGATATTTTGGAAGGTTTTTTTCCATACAAATTTCATGATATGTGTGAATAAGAGAAGGGATGGGGTGCCCTCTTATAATTGAGAAGGAAAGGCGTTTTTGTAAATACCCAAAACTATTCAATCATGGGAAGTCTCTCTCAAGACAAGGGCCTCCAAAATTTGAAATTAATGTATTATAGAAGACATAATATCAATAAAAACCTCTAAAACTAAAAATAAACATATTTTAAATATGTTATTTTCCTTACCTCTAATGTTATTCAATTTTACCATTTTAATTTGTTTACCACAGTAACTATTTTTTATTATTTTTACTATTCATTAGGACCAATAATTAAGTTGAACTTATTATATAAAATAAATTATTTATATTCCAAATTTTTAATCTATTTTATCAAATTAGATTCATATAAGTTATAAAATTTAATTTAAAATAAAACTCGTTAGTGCGATGATAATCGGTTTTCTAAAAATACATTTTTCAAGGAATAAATGATCTTATATTAACTATGTGAATAGAAATGATCATTATTTGAGTTTAAATTCAAAAAAAATAGATATATAATCTAAAAAATTAATTTAAAACATTCCTAAATAGGGTTTATTTTAATTAATTAAAATGGAGGAATATTGTGCACTTTAAAATAGTTTTCAAAAAACTTGTTTTTTAATCTTAAAAGTAAACTTATACTAAAATCCAGTATAATTGTGATATAAATGTAATAAATTGGATTATATATAAATAAAAAATATTTATGTTACTTTTAAATCAAATTAAAATAAAAATGGTACTTTTTAATTTCTTAATTTATTAAAATAAATGGCAATTTTACAAAAATCAGTATTTTTCACTATTCACTGAGAAATCAATATTTTCTAAAAAATCCAAAAGATTCACCCTAAATTAATATAGTTATTATTATTGAAAAAATTATATTCATTTTATAAAATAAAATTTATTAAATTCCAATAAATTAATTATAATATTTTCTCATAAAAGTAATGAAAAATCTTTTTTTAAGGAAATGTATTTTTTGTAGAATAAAATATATTTCTTAAAGATAAGTTATTATTTATTAATAGTTTATGAATTTATTTATATTTATTATGACCTTTATATATGTTTCATAAATTAGTTAATAAAATTCATATTTGTCAATTTAAGAGCTTGGTTATATTGGTCATGTTTAAATAATAATATTTTAATATTATATGGTGGTTCATTTAAATAAAACGTTTCATGTGGAATATGCTCTCAAGAAAAAAAAAATTATAAACATTTCGGTGTTACATATTTAGTTTTAAGTGTTAATATTCTTCTATAAAGTATCTTATATTCGTTTAAAGAGTTTCATGCTGAGTATGATAATGGATTTATTTTTCTTCTACCTTAACTTTTGATTGTATTGAGTTATGAGATTAAATTATGAATTTAATTGTGACATATACATATTAAGTGTTGTAATTATGATTTAATATATATATATATTTAGTAAATTATCCTTGGGTAGAATGAATTTGGTTCCATCTTCCTGTTAGCCTGGAAGAGTATGCCTTGCTCTAGAAATTTGGGAGTTGAATACCTATGTATCTTCTCTTAATCATATGAAGATTATTAATTTTATATAATTATAAGCACATTCATTGATGGGTTTCATGTACCTTATTCATATAATTCATTTAGATATGTGAAAATTTAGTTCTATTTTAATTTGTTTTAGCAACATTAGTTCTGAATTTTGTAAAGTGTTGCACATCAATATGGTTTGAACATATTGGTTTGGTAAAAGAAATAAAATTTCAAACTAAATGACTAAAATTGTGAAAACATGTTAATGTAATAACATGATATAATATTGTGAGATTAAATCCCCTTTAAAATACTAAGTGTTAGATTCCTTCCAAATTAGCACGTTTAAATACCTCTATCATCTAATATGGTGGGTTCACACTAATGTGAGGTCCCCTAGGTTATCTTATGTAAGTTAGAAAAGAAAATAGTTAACCCTAAGAGTTAGGTTCTTCATTATCAGTATATTATTTTGGTAAAACTTATTTGGGAAACCCTATGAGTTATGATTCCAAAGTAAATAGTTTAGTTTATCCATATTATAGATTAGGTAATGATTTTTTTTCTCAATTATCCAAGAGTTATATGTTATATGATTAGGATAATTCCCTACCTAAATAGATAATTTGTGAGGTTCATGCCAAAGTGGGTTCATTTTTTTAGTGAAATATGGATCTTATCCCACTAATGAGTTTTATGAGTTCAAAAGGGGTCATCAATTTAATGGGAGAACATTGAATTAAATTCCTTACTAAATATTTGTAAAAAATTATAATCATCATATAAAAGATTTTTTTTATAGATATAAAACATCATCATAAAAACAAATATATATGAGATTAATCCTTTAAAAGGAGAAGATATATTAATCAACTCTTGATATCGATAACATAAAAAATTTTAAGTAAGATAAATTTTATGTGTTAATAGAAACTCCTTATTAAGTAAACAAACCATTTAAGTTTTTTAGTACGTGGAATCTAGATTCTAATTATATGTATAAAATGATTCACCTAAGGTTTAAAAAATAATTTTATGTAAAATGAATTAATTAATTTTATTCTTTGCTCATATACACAACAAGATAAAGTATGTTAACGACTAGGTGAGACTGATGATATCCTTAAGGCTTATTCTGGTTGTTGAATTCATTTTATTGTCCTTAATGGAAGTGTTCTAAAAATATTAATGGGTCTAATAAAAGTTTACTTGATATTCTTAAAGTGATGAGAATATATGAACTAGGCATAGTAAGCCTAGGTTTTGGTGTTATATTGATATCACAAGTGAGTGAAAAATAAAAATAGGAGAATAAAAGTTACTTTAAATGTCCAACAATGTTTATTATATTATCTAGTAAGGGTTTGGGAAACCTAAAGGTGTTATCATAAAGGAGGAGTAATGATTCTATAGGATGAAATTTTTTTAAATTCATGAAGTATTTTAAGAAACTCTGTAGAATGTAAATGTTAGGTATCAGTGTTATGGAAATTTAATCTTCAATTATGAATGGTATATGATACCAAATTTATAATTTAGAAATGTTTTAAATATAAAATTGTTGAAAATGAATAGAATAATTGCAATATATTGAAGTTTTTATTCAAATGATAATGTAAAGAGTTAATACATAAAATATTTTAATGAAAATGAATATATCAAATCCCATGTGGATTTTTTATAAAGGATTTGTATAGTTATCTCATATATTTTATAAATAATTGTTATGAACAAATGAGATGATAAACAAGGTTTATGATTCATCAGATTTTATATCATTTTTCAAGAAGAATATAAGGATTTAAAAATGTTTTATCAAAGGATAATATGTTTATATAGATATTTATTGAAATGTGGTGGAAGGTGTTCCCACCACCCATTATTGGAAAATTTAAAACAATAACCCTATTTTTATGAAAAGTCTCCCAACATAAAGAATACTATATATGATATAGAAACAAAGGTTTATCTATTAAATATTCATACTAAAAAAAGGAGTTATTTCCTAAACACAATTTTTTTTTCATATTAGCATGATATTCTAATAAGAATATACTATCTAAGAGGGAAGTGGGAGTATTTTTAGACTATGATAAGTTCAATGTAAAAAAATAAAATGTTATTCAATAAAATTAAAAATTGAATGTAACTTTTTATCCAATAATTTTTAGGATATGTTTTAAAAATGTAAATGTAAATAGTTACATTAGTTACCAAAATTTTTTGAGGAAATTTTTTGATAAAAATGGTTCTAATAATGATGATGATTAACTTACAAGATTTTTTAAGTAGATAGAAGAAGTTATTAACATCTTAAAATTTTATTTCATGGAGTTAATGAGTTTGAATATATTCGAGTTAAAAAGTAGAAATATAATACATAAATATACCCATTATTCAAACTATATTTATTTCTAGAAGTTACTCACTAAAGGTTTTAGTATGATGGTTTTTATCTGATAATCATATAGGGATATGGAATGAATTACATAGAGGTGTAACATGTTTAAAAACCCTCATAAATTATAGTAAAAATAAGTTTTATTTACTATTTTATCATATATTATATATTATACATGCGCTTATGTGTCATTTTTTTATTTATTGTTAAATAAGTTTAATAATATCCAATATATCATGTTGTACAAAATTGAATATATGCTTTATCATTCTTTCACATCAGCTGCATATTTTGTGTGATGTGAAATGATAATTATTTCCTCAAATTATGAATTTAATGTATCCTTAATCGATGATAGTCATTGAGAATTATGGGTTATGATGATATGTTAATATTATCATGATTATAATCTATTAATCAATGCAAAGATTTATATATGATTTAAAAATAATATATTCTTGAGGTAATAAGTTGATAATTATTATCTATACTAACCTACCAAAGTGTATCACATGGAATTTCATGAGGTTATTTATATACTTAGGGGGTGTATTCTTACTATGAATCCCCAGTACATAACGCTGGAAAGATACCTAGCATGATAACCTTTATACTTTGATACCTTTATATGAAAGCCTTATGGCTTAGCTAATTAGTGGTGGTTGGGTATGTTGTTCATCATTCCTTCAGTTGGAGGTTAACCAAGATGATATTTCTCCACTTATATTATGTGTTAAGAAATCAGGGTCCTTGATTGTATTAGACTGAGGAAATTTATATAAATGCTTACTTAGTAACATGTGATGTGCTCTAGTACTTGGATGAATGGAATGTGATATTTTCATTCAAACTAGTTAGTCTATTTTAGGGAAACATGATTGTATGATACGAACTATACTAGATTGACATATTCCATGTATATTGATCACTCAATATCATATAAAAATGTATTATATAAGTATACAAATTATTTATATGATATATCTTGTAGTGGACATGTTCATGTGCATATATGAGAGTGTTTGATTAAGATCATACCAGAACCCTATGTAGCTTTAGTAGAATTGATGTTTTTATAAAGTCCACTCTTGTTTTAAATATATGTAATCAAGATTTTATATTTATTTTAAATGTTACAAAGTCCCACAGGGCCACATAGGACTTAGAATAAGGTTTAAATTTAAGAAAAAGTTTATGTTCCAAAATAAAGATATTTTGGATGGATTCAAAAAGATTAAATATTTTTTTCATAAAGTGCTAATGGGGTTTTAGTCAAAGTGGGAGATTGTATGATATGAAATAAAATAAGGATATAAAATCATATAATATCCCCTAACTCATAGATAGTGATATTTATATGATGCATATCACATATTATGATATCTAGATGACATATAAGGCAGGAGATACCTGTATTGTAACATGTTATGGGATTACAATATGGGTACATGGATTCTACCATATCTCGCACATGGTTTACCATCAATTATGAATCATTGGGTTGATTTATTTATCATTAAACATAATAATTTGAAACATTAAAATGATTATGATATCCTAATGTGAATGAATTATGGGTAATACATGATGTTTATCATGTGATGGTTGTCGATTCTTGACTCCCTTAATTAAATAATGGGATGATAGATAAAGTATGGTGACCCTCATTTTAGGGTGTTGTTTTATAAGAGATATAGTTATTATAAAAGTTAAACCTCTCTTCTTCTCTGTTAACCATTTATCTTCATGAAGAAGGTTCTTGAACACATTTAGTTTTTGGGGATCCTCTAATAACATACAAGCATTCTAGTTGCTAGTGTACTACCTCCAATTGAGAGAGTTCATTGGTCATAACACGGTGATATCCATCAAGAATACTATATAAAGTATGGTAGAGATGGATCATAATGTATATGAGGTACACCAGTTTATATTTAATGTTCTTAATACTTTATGTTTCTTTGTTAATGATATATCAAACAATTTTATTGGTTTCTTCTGTTGTTATGATCATGTAATGATACCTAAAAACTTACCAGTTTATAATCTATTACAATATCTAGTAGAAAACTATTATAAATAATATTGTATATGACTCTTGGATAGCTAACTGGATAAATATTTACCCAAATCCATCATATGGATTCACCCAAATTTATTTATCTGGTATCCTAATTCTTAGGGTTTCCTAGCTAAGTGTAGTTTAATGAAAATGACAAGAATAAAGCACCCAATAGTTAGAGTCCCCTAATTACTTACTTACCTTATGAAAGATAATCCATGGGAATCCAAAGGATAGGTTCACCCATACTGAATGACAGATATCTTGATAAGGGACACTTTAAAAGGAATATAACACTTAGTGTAATGACCCCAGCCACTGTAATCGAGAGCTGATGTCTTACTTTATTACATTGTCATAGATACAAAGGGTCAAATCTCAAATAACCGATCAGTTTAGTATTTTTGGAGAAATTGATATATACATGATACCCATTTTATAGTGGTAATATAAAATAAAACATAATACATAGAAAAATAAAATGAACTGCATCCTTTAAAATTCATTCTAATAATTCTTCTTCAAGTCCTAAAGAAAAGAAAAAAATGGTTTGATCAAATGCTCAGTAAGGGTTAAGTACAGCAGAATATATCATGAATCAATAAGAAGAATCAACATAGAAAGTTAAATAAATAAAAACACATTACTTTTAAATAACTTGAATATAATAATAAGCTAAGGTATAATTAATAGGGAAAGGTAAATAACTAAAAACACATGCCCTTTAATCAATAACTGAGAATGAAATTCATTGATAGATAATATCATAGTGTAAATATCATGGATAATGATAATAAATGCATTATAAATGAAATAATTTCTTAATTATTGTACATCATGATCTCAAGAATCATGATACCTCTACCATCAACATCTTTCATCAAGACAATTTAAAACTACTGGGTAAAACCCCAAAAAAAATTCCAATAGATTTTTCTCAAAATACCTGTAGATAAATCAAGGGGATATCTATTACTAGGCCTCACCTGTATCTTCATGTCCAAATAATTCTTTATATATCAAACTATTTATTTAATTCATGGACAATATGCCTTATCAACAAGAATTCGTATTTATTAAGGGATACAAATTTATCTATATTTCTCTGGTTTATCAAATAACTTGAAAAGTAAACACCATATGTAAAAATTTAAATGGTTTAGGAAATAATCATATCCATTAAAAAAGAATATAGATATTTAAGATAAATATACTGAAAAATGAAAAATAGTAATGGGAAAGTGATTATTTCAAGTGAAGGTTAACAATCATAAAAGAAATTGAGATTGTACAATAACTTTTACGACATGGTAAATTTCAATTAAAATCACCTAGGATGAAATAAATAAAATTTAAAATTAAAATACCATGAATTATTAATTAATCATGATTTTTCATGTCAAAGGGGTTGTATATACACCATATAAAAGAAATTAGTTTTATAACATTACAATACGCCTCAATGAAGGTAAATTGGGATGAAGTCTCTTGCCTTAACTTTGACTAATCATCTACATTATTTATCTTTCTGAATAATAAATTTATATTAGTTATTTAATTTCTTAAGAAAATTTTTCATGTTTATTAGTACTTCTATTTTACATATTACCATGTTATATATGATTACTTAATCAATTAAGTTTATTTTGGATGTTTTAATGATATTTGGCTTATGTGTCAAAAATGAATTTCATTAGTTGAATATGGTCAAAGTGATATTTATTTAAACATATATAGAATAATAATATTGAAATAATTATCATATTTATACATAAATTATAATTTTAAAACAAATCATGAAATATGTTTATGATAAATGAAGTGTGTTATAATCATGGTGACCATAGGTCGTATATAGTCATGAGTAACATTTGTATTTCTCAAACGATCATTACTAAAAGGTGGTAAGTAATATTTTATATTTATAGAATAATAATAATGTCATAAATACCATGTTAATTATCTAAATATACTTATATATATCATCCATGTGTTATGGTGATGAAAATAGGGTCACATTTCTTCGCGAAGGTAGTAGTCCACACATACAAGAACAACGTTATCAGATTTAAGTGAGTGAAAAGATAATAAAAAATGACATATTATCTTTTCATAATGATAAATATGTCTTGAATACCATAATTATGTAATTTATATCATATATATTCATTAATTTTTTCATTATCAACTTCCATGTAAACTGTTAGTGAAAGATGAATCACATCGCTTCACGATGTGGTAGGCCGTCATACATATGAGCGACATTATTGTATCCCCAATAGAATAAAAATTAAAAAAAATATAAATGATGTAAAAATAGGTATAATTATTTAATAAATATCATATATATACTTTATATAAATCATTATACTCTATAGTGAGAAGTGGTAATGGAAAAAAGAAAATTACATTGGTTCGTGAGGCGGTAGTCCACCGTACACACAAATAATGATTATGTAACCTATTTGATAGATGTGTGGATGGTTATGGGTAATTAAATTGACATAAAAACATATAATTATATGTAATTAACTTATTTTATTATATTATAATGTTTTAATAAGTGTTTAATGATGTGGAGTAAGTAATAAAATAAAAACACTTGTTGAAATGTGTTACCTCTTCTTTGGGTAACCTCCTTAGGTTTTCACCAAAATCCTTCCTAGGTTGGTTTTATTCCAGAAATAAGGATTATAGGATCATAATATGGGATTTGTGAAGTAATTTTGGTATTTATTTTCTAAAATGAATAGTTTTTAAGGTTTGAATAAGAGAGAATAGGGGTGGCCTTTTATAAGTGAGTTGAGTGGCACACTTGTAGTTTTTGAAAGGAAAAAAGGTTTACCCATGTCTTTCACATGACAAAAGAGTCCAAAATGGGGTATTATAGAGACTTAGATATTATAGTGTCTAAATATGTCTAGTAAATATATTTTAGATAAGTTTTTAGTCCATTTTTACCCTTATCTATTTAGTTTAACCCCTAGTAAACTCATTCTTACCTTAGCTGTGTTAAATAATTTTTACTATTTTTATTATTCATTATGGTAAAAAAACTATGTTGACCTTATTAGATAATATAAATTATTATTATTCAAAATATTGAATCTATTTTACCAAATTTTTTTAAAATAATTGGAAATTTTTATTTTAAAATTAATACTGTAAACACAATGAGAAAATGGATTTGCTGAGAGAGAATGATCAAAATTTTCTAAAGTTTTTATACCACAATTAAATATGAAAATGATTCCAATGATGTAAATTTGATTAATATATATATAATTAAACTAATATTACATTGAACCTGATTAAAAATATAATTTAACTATATAAATAATTTAAACAAAAACGCAATTTTTAATTAAAATTCAATATTTTTTACTATTCATCAAAAATTGAATCATTTTTAAAAAAATCCAAAAAATTCACCATAAGATAATTTTTATATTATAATTTAAAAAATAAATTTTATATTATAAAATAAATTTTGTAAAATTGGTAAAAATTAATTTTATATTATTTGAATGATGTAAAACTTAACCATTTTTTAGAAAGAAATACACTTTTTTCAGAAAACGTTTATTTTTTTAAATGATTCTTATTTTTATTTCAAATAAATACATAAACATGTGCATGTGTAAACTATATATTTTTTATTATTTATTTATTTATATTCATACCCACTAATTTAATGTCTAGGTTATAATGATCATGTTTACATAATATTTTAATAGAGTATCATGTTTTGTTTAAACCCGGTATTGTGTGCATCACAAGATATCGATGAAATTAAATTTATTTTAAAATAAATATATTTTAAATCATTAGTGTGTTACATTATTACCTCTTAAAAAAATCATCCTTGAAATTTCATGGATATAACCTTATAAATAGATTATGGTAGTTCTTCTTAATTATATCCTATGGTTCCCATGTTGCTTCCTCCATTTTTTGATTTATCCAAAGTACCTTTTCAATACCAGTCATCTGATTCCTCAATAATTTCTCTCTGGTATCAATAATCTTCATGGACTCTTCACTGTAAGATATATTAGGTTCCAATTATATTTAATCATAGGTAAGAACATGCATTGGTTCAGGAATATACTTCTTCAACAATGATATATGAAACATATCATGTACTATTGAGAGATTTGGTGGAATTTCCAAATGATAAGAAACAAATCTATTTATTTTAATGATTTAAAAGGGTCCAATATACCTAGGTCTCAATTCCATTTCATACCAAACCTTATAACACCCTTCCATTGATATATTTTCAGGAAAACATTATCTCTCACTTGGAATTTTAAATCTTTCCTCTGATTATTGGTATAACACGTTTGCCTAGTTTGAGATTCATTAATGTGAGCCTGAATAGCCATTACCTTTTTCATTTTTTCTTCAAAAATTTCTCATCCTAAAGTTTACTTTCACTAGACTCATCCCAATAAGTTGGAATATGACATATCTTTCCATATAATTCTTCATACAGTTCCATTTGAATAGTTTAATGGAAACTATTGTTATTGGAAAACTCTACCAAAGTTAAATAGTGCTACCATATACCATGAATGTCAAGTGACGATGAACTCAAAATTTCTTCTATTCTCTGAATAGTCATTTTTTAATTTCCATTAGTTTTATGATAGTAGGTAGTGCTCAAATGAAGCTCAGTATCAAGATCTTTTTGAATACTCTTCTAGAATTGCGATGTAAAATGGGGATCATGATCAAATACAATTGAAATAGGTGGGCTATGAAGTCTTGCAACATCATTAATATAGATCCTTATGATTCAATAAAGTGGTAAATATTCTCTTATAGAAAGTAAATGTGTGGAATTTTCTAGGTGATCAAGGATAACAAATAATGCATCATTATTTTTTGGATTATTTGGTTGTGTTGTAAAAAAATTCATAGTAATGTCATCCCATTTCCACATAGGAATAAGAAGAGGTTGCATGAATCCTATAGGAAGATATATCACAAATATCACTTGTTGAAAAACCAAACATCTTGAAACATAATTATTAATTTCTCAATTCATTTTATCCCACCAAAAACGTTCTCTCAAATATATATAAACATCTTTATGCTACCAAGGTGTATAGATAATTTTGAGCTATAATAATCATCCAAAAATTCTCTTTTTATATTCGGTATAAATGGAAAACATAATATCTTTCCAAATTTTAGAGCACTATCATCACAAAGAGAGTCTACTAATTTCCTCTCATTCACATCTTTAATTTTCTTCTGAAATTTTTCATCATCAGATTAACAAATTTTTATCTTCTCTAATAAATATGGTTTCTCAATCATTTATAAAATTATTGATGTCTCTTATTCCTTAATAATTAAAATATCCATATTTACTAGATCCAAGAATATATGATCCCTATCTATCCTCATTTTGGGAATAAATCCATGACCTTCCTACTCAATGGGTCCACTTACTTATTTTCTTCCGTGGGTGGTAGTTTATTGAGAAATCATAATCTTTGAGTAGATTAAAAGATTTCCTTTTCTTCATGTTTAGCTACTTTTTTGAAAAAAATTATTTTTGTATTTTATGATCCTTGTATATTTCAAATATTTCACTATAGAGATAATGTATCTATATTTTCAAAGAAAATATTATAGATTCTAACTCAAGATCATGAGTTGGATAGTTTTGTTCAAGAGTATTAAATTACATTAATGCATATGTATTAAATTTATCATTTTACATTAGGACACAACCAAGTCCCTTATTCCTTATAGGTACCATTTCTAAATAATTTCATATAGTGTATTAGCTTATAAAATTATAAATTTTAACCTGTAGTGTATAATTCTAAATATGATGTAACACTTTAGATAAATTTAAAATTAATGCATTGTGAATCTTATAATTATAAACTCGGTTTCATTAGGCTTATATTTATTTTCAAATCCAACATAATATTTTGTAAAGAAATTGTGATTTATCCTAATAATATCCCTTATGATTGTCAAACCAGGTGTATACTAAGGGCCATTTTTCTACACTATGTGATGACTGGGTCAATCCTAGTGTTCCCTTTTTAGAGTTATTACCCTGAGGTACCTCTTTTCCATAACCATGTCCACTTGTAGTATCCAAATAAGGATGTATTTATATGAAATATCATATAATATATTCCTTAAAAAAACTTTATGATGTTATTCTATACTTATCCTCAAATTTTAGCATAGGGTTATGATCCCTAATCTATGTTTTCCTAAATCTATTTCTCATGTTCTCTATTAAACTTCCTATGATACCAATTGTAACAGTCCCAACCCTTGTAACCTGGAGCTGGTGTATTGATTTATTATATTGGGATAGATACAAAGGGTAAAGTATATAAGGACCTATCATTTTAGTAGTTCTGGAGAACCAGATACATGCATGATACCCAATTTTCATTGCGAATATAAAATAAAACATTATACGTAAAAAATGAACTATATCCTTAAAAACTCATTCCAAAAATTCATCTTCATATCCTTTCAAAAGGAAATAAAATAAGGGTGAGATCAAATTCTTGGCAAGGGTTAAGTACAGTGAAAGATATTGTGAATCAATAAGAATAATAAACATGGAAAGTTAAATAAATGAACACACATTCTATTTAAATAACTTTAATATCATGATAAGATAATTGATAATCAATATGAAAAGGTAAATAACTAAAAACACATTTCATTTGATCAATAATTGAGAATGAAATGAATCCTGAGATAATATCATAGATAAAATATCATAGATAATGATAATAGTTGTATGATAAATGAAGGAATTATTTTATTATTAGACTTAATGATTTCAGGATTCATGATACCTCTACCATCAAGATATTTCCTAAAGATAATTTAAAAATACTTAGTAAAAATCCATCATATTTGGCCCGCTAATTTGTCTCATTAGACCAGTCGAAGCATCGAGGAGATATATATGAATCTTTCCCACTTGTATATGGATTTAAAAATCATTCCTCATATATTGAATGATCTATTTAATTCATGAAAAATATACCTTATAAAAAATATCATTATGCATTAAAGGATACAAATTTATCTATACTTCCCCAGTTAATCAAATAAATTTTAAAGTAAACCCCATATGTAAAAATGGAATATAGTTTATGAATTAATCATATAAATAATATAATAATATTTATGTATAATATAAATTTAATGACCAATGAAAAATTATCATAAGTAATTCATTATTTCAAGATAAAGTTAAAAATCACAAAATAAAATGAAATCATACAATAACTTTTACCACTTGGTAATTTTCAAGTCAAATACCCATGGATGAAATAATTCAATTTAAAACTTAAAATACTATGAATCATTAAGTAATAAAGATATTACATGTTAAAGAGTAATTATATACACTATATAAATGAAATTATGTGCATAACATTACAATATGCTTCAATAAAGGGAAATTGATATGAAGTCCCTTACATTGAGTTTGACTCACCACGTATGTTCTTTATATTTCTAAATAATAAAATTATGTTAATTATTTACTTACTTAAGAAACATTATCATTTTTATTATTAATTTTATTTAATTATTACTATGTTATATATGATTACTTAATTAATTAGGTTTACATCAGATATTTCAACGATATTTGGTTTATGTATCAAAAATGAATTCTATTGGTTGACTGTGGTCAAAGAGATATTTATTTAAACAAATAAAGAATAATAATAATAAAATATTTATCATATTTATATATAATTATACTTTTAAAACCAATCATGAAATGTTTTTATGAGAAATGAAGTATGTTACGGTCGTGGGGATGGTAGGTCGTACGTAAACATGAGTAACATTTCTATTTTTCAATGATCATTATGGAAAGGAAGTAAGGAATATTTTTTCATTAGAAAATGAAAATAATATCATAAATATTATATTACTTCTTTAAATATACTTATATATATAATCCATCTGGTATAGTGATAAAAAGAGGGGCACATCGCTTCATGATAGTGGTAGTCCACGCGTACACAAACGGAGTCATCATCTTTAAGTGAGTCAAAAGATTAGAAATAAAATGATATATTATATTCTAATAATGTTAAAATTTTAATTTATATCATATATATTTATTATACTTTTCCTTATCACTATCCATGTAAAGTTTTAGTGAAAGATGAATCACATCGCTTTATAAGGCGGTAGTTCGTCGTGCACAGGAGCGATGTTATTGTATCCCCTAAAGAATGGAAAGAAAAAAAAGTTATATTTGATATAATTAATCAAGAGGAATAATTATGTTATAAATATCTTATATATAATGTGGATACATCATCATACCCAACTGTGATATGTCTTAATGGAAAAATGAATGACATTGGTTCGTGATGAAGTAGTCTGTCGTACACACGAATGATGATTTCATAACCCATTTGATGGAAGTGGGGATAGTTTTAGGTAATTACAATAAAATAAAAACATCTCATTATATGTAATATACTGATTATATTATATCATCATGGTTTAATAATATTTTAATTATGTGGATGAAGTAATAAAATAAAAATGCTCATTAAATAATGTTCTCTCTTCTTCAGGTAACCTCTATAGGTTTGCACCAAAATCATTCATAGGTTAGATTTCTTCCCAAACTAATGCTTATATGATTAGGGTATTAAAGTTGGGAAGTTATTTGGGAAGGTATTTTATAAAAAACATTTTAGAGGTGTAACACCCCAAGATTTCATAGTACGTTATTTATTCAAAGTAATTCAATAACTTGCACTACACACAACACAGGGTTCAAGCGCACCACGACTTACCAAACTAGCCGTTCAAAAGTTTTTATGAATAGTATTTACTGATTTTTGAACTTTATATAATACTTATAACTTTAGAATCCATATTATGAGTTTCTTATACATAATTTAAGAATACATTTATTTTTTCAGATAAAAGAAATATTTTTCAAAAAATGCAATTTTACCACCTTTTAATGGTGAACCGTTTTTAAATCCAATATTTGAAACTTTTATATATTAAATTTGACAAAATAAACTTATTCTTTAGAATTGGGACATAATAATTTAGTTTCAATAAATTTTTTGGAGTTTTTCTAATAACTTTCATATTTGGGTGAATAGTGAAAAATACTATATTTTACTTGAAAACAACTTTTTTAATCAAAATAATTTGTAGTGTTAAATTATAAATTTTAATGGTTGGGAAGTATAAATAGATTATATTTTTACCATTTAATTCAATTTTATTCATTATAAATAATTTCACTTTGAAATTGAACATAAACAAGTATCAATCTTTTGTTAGTTATTATTTCTTAAAAACACGCTTTTTGGTTTTGACAATGGAAATTAATTTTAAATTAATAAATGAAACATATATGTTTTGAAATTGGTAAAATAAATTTAATTTTTGAATTCATAATATAAAAATTATCTTAGGTTGATTTTTTGTTATTTTTCTGAAAACTTTCAACTTTTGATGAATAGTGAAAAACTCTGAGTTATAGTTTAAAAACGAATTTTTATTTAAATAATTAATTATTTTATTTAAATTTATTTTAGGTCAAAATAGATACATAATATCTATATATTTTTAATTTAATTCATTGGATTCATCTTGTAATAATATTATATATATAAAATTTTATTGAACTTTTCACCGTCTTTTACCCACCTCTTAAGAGTATTTGCAAATTTACATAAAACTTAATTTTACCACTATTGTGAGTTTAATTTAAAAAATATGATAGACCTGGTTGATATCAGTAAGTAAAATTTCGTTCAGTAAGATGAAAATAATTTTTGGTGAATAGTAACTTTTTACTTTTATTTACCACGGTTAAAAGTAAATAGGGTAATTAAGGGTAAAAATGATATTACTATTACCCTAACACATGTCCTAATTCTATTGGATTAGTGTAATTCCACCAGAAAAAATCTTAGGAATGAAATATGAACCTCTTTTTCCCACATGGATTAGATTAGGACATTTATTATTATTTTATTTAAAGAAGAGTTAAAAGAGTTAAAATCAAAGTGTAATAACTAAAACATTTTTAATATAGGGTTATACATAATATAAATTAGACTATAAATATTCATTATAAATATAAACAGATTTTATACATAATTTTATTTTATTTATAATTTTTATGCATTAAATAATTAAATTAATTTATGACACAATGATGATGTAGTAATTACCGTATTAATGGAAGATTAAAATAATTGATATTATAAATATCCAAATAAATGTAATTTGAGACTTTTTATGAATTACACTATTTTTATAGGTTATTAAGAGATGTTAGGGTTTCTTAGATGAATTTTTTTTGAATTAATAATGCTGTTATAAATTTATAAAAAACAAAATACCAAATAGTGTCAAAATTTACATAAAAGAGTTTTTAAAACAATTGTTATATTATTAATTGATATTATATTCCTAAAAATCTGAGGTTCAGAAAAAAGACTTATATAATGTTATTTGTATCATTAATGAACCACTTGGGATTCTCTTGGAAGTATATAGTAATTTTATTAACCATATAATATAAAAATACAAAGAGACATGGTAAATGTCAAACTATTTAACTAAGAGTTAAATCAAAACGATAAAGTTAATATAGTGAACCAAACCTATATAAAACCTATTGGTTGAGTGGTTTTAGACCCATACGCACCTTATACTTTAAATAATTCATTTGGATCCATTAGAAACCGAAAATGATTTTATTTGAAAATAATATTTCTAGCTTTTCCTAAGGTGCCCCTCACCCCTCTTATAAAAGGGCACTCCCTCTTCTCTGTAATTAACACCTTCAACTCCTTTTGGATCAGCCAAAACCTTCCCAAATACCCTCTAAACTATCCTCCCTTCATCCTAGAGGCCTTAATTTAGTCATAAAATTACCCTAAGGAGCCCTTTTGATCAAATCAAAAGGAGAAACTCAAAGAAGAGGTAAATATTTCATCACCTCTTTCAAGTTCCTTTTCTTCTTCCACTTACTCTTTCTTTATTATTACCATACCAAAATTATAACTATACTACCTTATATATACTGTGTTGTTATTATAAATATTCCTCAACCATATTCATTATTTTATCCATCCTATGAATGATAATGTCACCATGCGAGTGTACGCACAACTTACTGTCTCCACGTCGTGGTGTAATTTTTTATTCAACACTATATTATTTAGATGGATATAAGGATGAGAAATATGTATATAAATAATGAAAATAACATGATAATGTCTCTGTAAAATAAATATACCATCCAATTCAACACCTTTAAGGAAATTATATTGTCACTCATGCGTACGCACGGATTACCGTCTCCACAACGTGATGAGATTCATTTCCACATTCACAATTCATTGACTATTATAAAAATATATATTTCTAATAAGTATGTAATATATGAAATAATAATGCTACTATTGATATATATTTATATTTATATATGTATGTATGTATTTTTTTACTTACATATATCTTATTCACTCACATCCATTTAATACAATATGAAAACAGAAACAACGTTTACGTGTATGTACAGCCTACCGTCTCCAAAAACGGTGTTTTCCATTTCATATATCTATCTATTATAAATAATTATATTCTAAATATATATGATATATAAATATAGTTTTATATTCTAGAAGTATTTAAATCATGATCTAAATGATATGAACAAGAATAACAAGTTAAAATACGTTCGATAAAGAAAGCGATTATTACCCGAAATGTTAATTTAACATGGAAATTATTATTAAATGGTTAGTATAAATTCATAGATGAATCATGTATGTTATAAAAAATATTAATATGGTTCTCGAATAATTTAATAACATACTACGGTCTTTATACAGGAGGTTAAATGTACCCTCGAATAAAGAAAAGTACAAGGTAAGGGTTAATTTCACAATCTCATTTTTTTCTGAGGTTGTTTTCACATAAGTATCTACTGGGACATATTTATTATCCATGTCCATGTTTCATAAAAGTTTTTTCAAAGGGATTATTTTTAAGGGACTCTTTTAATAAAACATCATTTTAAAATTTTTAAGTATTTATCCTTCCAAACCTTAATTATTAATGTCCATTTTTTTAAAATGGTTTTTAAGGATTTATTTATATGGACATGAATGTTTTTAAAATGTTAATTCCTTTCAAAAGTTTCAAAGTGGTATGGGATAATTTGATTCAAAAATTTCTTTAAACATATTCCTTTCTATATTGTGTGACTTATAAATGTTTTTATGAAAAATTGATATTTCTCACAAAGAGTTTTACAAATAATTTTCATATATATCAACATCCTCTGATGGATTTTAAAGTTGTTTGAAGTTGATTTATTATGATACAAATCTTCCATATTTTATTGAAGGTATTGTGATATTTTTTACAGTGGATGTTTTCTTTATACCATTCACGGTTTATAGATAAAGTATTGACATTTTGTATACTAGTTTTAATACGAATGTTTATGTTCTGTTTAAACCTTTTCATTTGAGGAATGAATTGGACTTAGTAAGTGATGGTTGGAGCCTACTATAGCTCCTAGATACATCGGTAGGTCTCATGAGACAAACTAGTGTCTTGGTAAAAGGCCTTGAAAAATCGTATTTGTAGTCTTGGCATAATTCTTTGACTATGTGGTTATGAAGTCTGGAATTTTGCATTCCATCATTATGAAAGTGGATATTGATATTGCATGTGATTATTCAACTAGTAGAATATCCATGTAAATAAGTAAATGGAATTAATTGATTTTATATTTTCCATATTATACTGAAGTTTAATTTTAAAAGGCTTTTGTTTTAGTATTATACATTTCTCTAAATGTTTATGCTTATTTATGAAATATTCTTCTATATTTTTATCCTTACTGAGCATCTGAGCTCACCCCTTTCTATGTTTTATTTTTCTCAGGATTCCAAGAAGTGTATTTTGATTGAGATGTGGGGTTAAACTAAGGGAATAATTTAATTCATAGAGTATTATTTATGTTGTGTTGTATGTTATAAAGTGTAATGTAACATTCATGTATGTAATCTTTTTTCCAAGACTGCTAAACTGATCGGTCCTTCGGGACTTGATTCCTTATAATCATGTAAATGTATTAAAATTATGCACTGACTCTGGGTAATTGGGGTCAGGGTTTTACAAGAGGTGTGAATAAGAGAGGATAGGGTGTGACCTTTTATAAGTGAGTTGAGTGGCACACATGTAATTTTTGAAAAAAAAAGTATACCCACATTTTTCACTGGCCAAAATGGTAAAAATTGATTTTTATCAAGAATTAAACATTATAAGGTCAAAATATATCCAATAAATATATTTATTCAAGATTTTATGATATTTTAAACCTTATTTTTTTATTTTAACCCCCAGTAAATCCAGTTTTACCTTGACCATAGTAAATAATGTTTATTATTTTTACTATTTAGTATAGTAAAAAATTAAATTAGAATTATTAGATAATATAAATTATATTTATTTTAAATATGAAATCCATTTAATCTAATTTCCATTTATATAATTGGTAATATCTATTTTAAAATTAATCTCTTAGACGTGATAAAAATGGGTTATCAAAGAGAAAATATAAAAAAATTTACAAATTTTTTATATCAAAATTCAATATGAAAATGAATAAAATGAAATAAATAATATTAAAATATATATAATTTAACTAATTTTAATTTAAAATAAATTTGAAATACAATTTAAATTTATAAACAATTTAAACAAAAAAAACCAGTTTTCAAATTAAATTCAGTATTTTTCACTTTTCATCAAAAAATGAAACATTTCAGAAAATAAAAAAAAATCACCCAAATCTAATTTTGATACTATAATTTATAAAAAAAATTATTTTGATCAAATAAATTTTCTTAAAGTGGTAAGAATATATTATATATTATGTTAGTGAAGTGTGGCTAAACAATCTTTTAGAAAAAAATACAATATTTTCAAAAAACAATTGTTTTTATTCTAAATGATTCTAATATTTATTTCTAATTAATATATAACAACTTTTCATGTATAAACTATATATTTTTCATAATTTAATTAGTTTTATTCATACCCATGAATTTAATTGCTAGGTTATAGTGGTCATGTTTAAATAATATTTTAATAGAGTATCATGTCTCATTTATACCCGGTGTTGCATGCATTGCAAGCTATCGATGAAATAAAATTCATTCTAAAAAAATATATTGTAATGTTTTTCGTTGTTAAACTAATTATTTTTAATGGGACTTAATATCACCATACTATATCATGTTATTCACTTTATGGATGATTTTAATGATTTAGTTTAGAATCATATCCCTTCCACAAAACTATTGAGTCATTTTCCTAAAATGAAATCTTCTAGATCCAATATATTTATGAATAAAAATAATATTTTTATTATATTAGTTATTAATTAAATTGTTATTAGTTTTTTATAAATACATAACATCCAATTAATATGTTTTTTTGAGATAACCCCAAGGCATATATGTTCCAGAACATTGAGAAAACATACTGAATTGTCTCAATGGAAGATATATATTCTTATTTTTTTTATAAAAAATCCAAAGAACTAAGATAACTATTTCACACTAAACTATATAAATAGAGACTCGTATTTGAGGAATGGGAGAGGGATAAAATGAAACATAGATACAAAAAATTCCACTTTGGTTAGTTGTGAACTATATCAGTGCTGTTGAGAGATTTCATGTGCATTATTTTTTATTATGTTACTAAGAGATTATGTGTGTGAGGAACTGAATATAAAATATCAAAGTTTTGTTTTTATAATTGTTTATTATTATTTTGTGTGATTGATGAGATTATAAGACTTGGAATTTAGGTATCCTAGGAATACTGAGTTTGATAAAGCCTAGGGAAGGACTTACTACTAATATTTTTTATTGAAGACGATATAATAGATAGTATTGCATACTATCAATGGGATATTAGAGAAGTTATAAGGTGTGGAATATGTATTTCTTCGTCATTGGGGTTTATGAAGTTCCAAGGTTTGCAAATTTTATTCCTTGGATCTAGTTACTGATCCTATTACCGTTAGGGATTGAAATAAAAGAGTTTCCATGTTGTAAGTTATAGCTTATATCCTTTAAAATATCCTTAAAGGAGATTAAGGATATGTATCTTAAACTCTAAGAATTTTTTAACATTCCTTTGTTCTTTATCGTTATTTTTTACCTCTGTTAAGCTTTTAACTTCTAAGACTTTTAATTTCCACTGACTTTACTATCTTGTACTTTTTAATATTTAATGTTTTTAACTTCAAAACAATTTTCATTCTTGAGTGGTAGAAAATTATATGTTTTCTTAAACTTTAATTCACCCCCACACCTCATGTAGTGTCCATACTGAGAAAATGTGTGATATAAGAGCATGTATCTATACTTTTTTTAGAACTTATATTTTAAAATATGATTTTAAATCTATTCAATATTATACTTACACTAAAATATTGGTATAGGAAAGATCCTTTTTCTCTGTAAGGTTACTAATTAAATCATTTGAAAAACTGGGTCTAATTTATCCACCAATTTTTTATGGTGTAGACTCTGAATATTGGAAACATCATATAAAGAAATTTTCACGAACACTGGTGTGGATAAAAATAAAATAATGAAAAAAAACTATAAGACTCAAAATATGGAAATTTAAAATTTCAATCATGAGGGGAATTTGATGTATCAGGTGAATTATAAAGTCTAAAACACTTTGTTTTATGACCATAAATATTTATAGTCATATTTCCCCTTGTAAGACTATAAATTGAATTTAAAGAACTCTAAAGGTTACACATTTCAGTACTTCTAAAGTCTTGGAGACCAAAAGATCTTTGTTGAGTGATTATTATCAATAATTTTGTTTTCTTGCAGTGTAATGAGGGGCTTAGATGCCTAAAGTAGTTAATGGACTAAAATCACTTAGATAACATTTGGTTGAGGAAATCATTGATATATTACGAACGGGATATGAATCTAAATGAACAGTAATAGAAGATATAAAACATCTTATGAAAATTATAATGGATGAAATGATTGGAACATTAATTCAATATAAAAATATATTAAAGAGAGTTTTTAATAAAGAGAAACAAAATAATGGTGGGGAATATTTTTCTACAATTACTTATAGAGTTATAACTTCTATATTTAATACCTTATAGTCTAGTATGAATAGAAATTATAAATGATATCTATATAGTGGTTGTTCAAAACTTAGTGAAGGTGAATTTTTTCAACTTTAAAGGAATATGAAAAAATATATCAGAAAGTAGAACTTCCAAAATGATTATCAGAGTGACTATAAAGATAGGTATGAAAAGGGTAGAAGAAGAGAAGATAATTTATATTCTATATATTATGAATCCATGAAACCAAGAAAAATCAGACTGGATTTTACTATACTAAATAAGAATGAGATAGAATCCATAAGATCGTCATATTGAAATGTAAATGAATTTTTAAGAGAAATTGGTGACACTTGGAGTGAATGTAAATATCAACCTTATGACAGTAGTGGTTCTGAAAGTGATGATAGTTGAAAGATAACTAGTTTCTATATGAGAGTACCTTTAAATAAATCAGGTTTCATTGAAAATGTAACTATTTAGTCTCTTACTATTTTTTCTTTAGATTCAAGTTTTAATTTTACTTTGGTTGAAGAAAATGATAATCCATTATTTGAAGATATGGTTGAATGTGTCACTCTCCTAGAGAAAATATATATATAAGGTCGAATAAATACTATGATTTTACTAAATCAGATCTTAATGAGGATAATGATAAAATTTCTCATCATACTTCCAATTTTGTTTCTAATCATTATTATACATCAGGTTATGGGGATAAAGGTTCATGGTCAAATGAGGAAATGAATAATTATTTATTTAAAGATTAAAATACACCCTAAATACTCTTTAAGAAATATAATGATGTTAAATAAAAGTTGGATAAGGATAAAATTGATATAGATAAACTTAATTATGAGTTGTAATTCAATCATAGTATTATTTCTACATTTGATGGGAATGATTTTATTAGATTAAAGTATGAGGTTGGGACTATGAAGAATATTATTTCTAATTTTACTTTTGGTGGGAATAATTTTGACAAATTTTTAAATATTTAAATCTAAATATGAAAACTTCAAAACTTTTTTGAAAATCTACCATATTTTCATAATATGGAAGGTTATATTCCTAAATGAATTACTTTTCACCAATGTTCACATTTTTTTGTATAAAATTTAAATGTGGTGTTAATTGGAAAAGTGGTATTTTTTTAAAAGGTTTAGTATTTTGGATATCACCTAGAATTTATTTCAAAGGTACTTCCAACTTATCAGCATAAACAATTAGGAAATACTTCATATTTTCCAAGAGAAATTTTAATGGATGTTATAATTTTTATGATGAAATTATTATTGAACTAAACCTAATGGAAGTTTCATTGGTCAATATATTTAACATTAGTTATATTCTAGAAGGTATATTTTTTTTCATGTGTTTTACAATTAAGAAAATATTCCCACTCATTGTTACACTTACATATAATTTTTATTATTTGATTTAATCTTATATATTATTATTGACTTACCCTTAAATATTCAAAATTATATCAAAAGTTATACTTTTATGTATTTTGAAAGTCGCATTTATGCATTCTGGATTGTTACACTTTTGAATTCTATGATTATTACCTATACTTAACTCTTTTTGTTTTCCTTTATAGTTATTATTTTATTTGTTTCTTTTGATAATAATAAATGCGGAGAAGGTTTAAAGGACACTTTCTTTAAAATAATTGGGGGATAATTTTGAATAATTTTTTGAGAGGTTAAAGGCTAGTTACATTAAAATAATCGGTGTATAACTTTGAAATATTTTTGAGAGGTTAAGAGGTAGAGTCTCATTATAGGTAGTATTACATATGTGATTCTGTTGATTCGATAATAGGGTGAATACTTAAAGAATTTCTCTAAGATTTTGTTGCATGACCCAGAGGGAGTAAGTTTTTTGGAAGTTACAGAGATTTTCTTACTTTTTTTATTCCATCTAAACACATCCTATTTGTGGTGTTTTATATTTTGAGTCATATTTTGTGATTACTAAAAAGGGGTTATATTTTTGAGTCATTTTTCTAAAATAAAATATTAAAAATATTTTTTAGGAATCAAAATACACTCCTTGTTTTACTTATACTTATATGATGTTTTGGTAGTTCTATTTTTTATACAGACTTAACTTTTCAATTCATAAATTCTTGTGATTTAATTCTAATGCATATTAGTTTTATGAATTTTTAAAATAAGAAAAAATAATCTTAATAGAATTTATATATTCTTCCATATTTGTTATAACCAAACCATAATAAATCAATGAAGTTTGTTACATATAAATCTATAAATGAAGACTAGGATTTGAGGAATAGGAGATACAAAAAATATAATATAGAAACTGAAAATGTTTCTTCCATGACCTGTGAATTTTCTCAATGCTTTTTGGAGCTTTCATGTGTATTTTTCTAATTTTTTACTTAGATATTATGTGTGTGGGAAACTGAATGTAAAATATAAATGTTTTTTATTATAATCATTTCTTCTAGACGTGTAAGATCTATGAGATTCTGAGACTATAAATATGGGTATATTTTTAATGATGAGTTTTATAAAGTATAGGGAAGGACTTATTTCCGATCAGGCTGATCTAAGAGGAGCTCGAGGATACAGTTTCCTACTGATAAGGGTTTGTTAAAGAAGTTACAAGGTGAAAAACTTGCATCTTCTGATCAATGGGTTTGATGAAGTTCTAGGGTTTGGAAATTGTATAACTTGGATCTAGTTCCTGATCATCCTACCACTTTGGATTAAAATTAAGGATTTATTATGACTAGAATTTTTGTTTATTTATTTTATAATATCCTTAAATGATTTTAAGTATGAATATTCGAAACTCTATGCATTATTTTACTTTTCATTGTTCTTACTGGTTATTGTTTACCTCGGTTATGTTTTTAACTTCTTATAATTTTAATCTCCACCACAATTACATTAGTGTACTCTAATAGGTTTGAAGTTTGTTTTTTCTAAAAAATTTACTTTATTTATTAGTAGAAAATTATAAGATTATTTCAACTTCAATTTAGCCCATCTTGAAGCTACCATATTGGGATATCATAAACTAATATTTCAAGCTATATTGATGTGTAAATATTTATATAACTCATAAATTTTGTTACTCTCCCAAATTAAAATCCAAATATATTGACACATATCTAAATACATCATATGCACAAGGTATATGAAACCCCTTCATGTAAAGGCATGTAATTCTATGAAATCAATAATCTCTACATGAGTAAGCCTACAACCATAGATAGTCAACCCCCTCCTTTCTATAATAAGGCATAAGCCTTAATAATAGAGTGAATTTTTACCCAAATTCACTCTATCTATATATAATTTTCTCACAAAAGATTTCAAATTCATTATAATTCTATAAACTAATATGTATAAAAAATAATTAGCTACATAATTTGATCTTGTAACTCAATACAAGCCAAATTTAAGGTAGAAGAAAACTAAATCCATTATCATGCCTAACAATTAACTCATTATATGTATGTATGATAACTTATAAGTATATTAACAACTTTAAACTAAAGAAAACACAAATTCATAATATAAAAAATTTAAATCTTTGAATAAATCAAGGAATAATTTTTAAATAAATGAATAGTTCACATATTTAGTCTTGTGATAAAAATTTATAATAAATTATTAAATAGAGTTGATTATAAACACTTTATAATTTATCTAAACTTATGAACATTCCATAATTTTTAATATAAACACTTTATATTCAATTCCTAATATGAAATCATTCATATTATTCATTATATGGTATTTACATTAAATATATGATATTTCATAAAATATAAACATTTATATTTCAATTTATATTATGTAAACTATTTACATAATCTAAATATCACATAGTAATTATTATTTAATCCTAGATCAAATCAATCATCAAAAAATGTTTTAATGTGGTTTTAATAATTTCTATAAATAAGACCTTCAATTTTAACAATTAAAATTATTAATAACGAACATTTTATAATTTTAAATATAAAAAATTATATATAAAATATATTCCAGGCCATATAAGTTTCACCAATAAACAATTTATATATTATATATAATTCATTCCATATAAGTTTCACCAATTTAATGTACATCATATACATATTGAATCCATGACTATTTTATCACGTGAAATCTTTATTTTATGATGTGGTATTACTTTAAATTAAAGTATACACAATATTCATATTTTATAAACAATTTATAAACATGAATATTCAAATGGAATAAATAATTAAATAAACATTTTATTTATTTTCCAAACCTGTGATATTAACATTAACATTTAACATATTATTTAGGCATAGAAATATCCTATCGAGTAACCCTTACATATCAAATAACCATTACATATCGATTAACCCTTACTATGAGAGTATCACACAAAGTTAGTAAACATTACATATCAAGTAAAACTTATGTATCAAGTAACCCTTACCTGGAAAAGGAAAATATCTTATGTAAGGGCCTCATAGACTCTTAAACATGGAAAAATCGGATCCTATATATCATAGGTCTCGATGGGTGTAACCCTTACACATGTGGTCATATTTGATGATATATGTTATATCATTTTTAAGACACAATGACTTGTTTTCATGCAACTCGAGTTACAATCGTATCCTATGATATCATCTATATCATTGTTTTTGGTAAAGATCAAAACCATGTGTTTTTAATGTATTGTACCTTAGGATACATATTAATCATACCCTATGAGTAAGAAAATTAAGATCATGCATTGTGATATCTTATATCATAAATCCAGGTAGAGCGATCCAACAGATGAAACTTAGTCACGCCATATCACACTTTATGATATGGCTTATCATAGATTATGATATGCTTATTCTTCATGAAAATATTAAAATTGTGTGTTGATCAATTGATATAAATGTATAGGATTCCAATGATGGGTTTTAGAAGATCATATTATGAACAAGGAATTAAATGAAACCCATTTAAAGTTATTGGTCAATCATCATAAATCAATATAAAGTATTATGAACATATGTACAACAAGAAAACATAAAATACAGGGACATCCTTATCTGGTGATATTTTATGGAGATTTATTGATTGAAATTACTAAGAAAAACTATCAAAATATTTACTTGGAAGTTATGAAACTGACCACTTGAATCCTTGTTCACAACGAGAAGACCCTCGAATATGAAAGGTGTGCTAGAAACTTCTCTATGAAGATGAATGGTAACCTGGGGTGAAGAGAGATTTGGTAATGGATTATCAATGTCATGTATTCATACACACACTAATAAGAGGATTGTATCCTTTATTCATGCTCTATCCATTCAATGAAGCTAGTAAAGGGTCAGCTTCCATCACATTTTAGCCGACATGTGTTACCAATAACACATTATCTTTGTTGTTTTTTGATGATGGAACATTTCAATGATCATATTATATTTTTTGAGCCATAAATGAATCAATATACATATTCATAATGAAAGATATATTATGTGAAATATATGGAACTATATATAAACTCAATATTTCATATTTTCTATCAATATTATAATATGATATATATAAATAATATGATATGAGAGAGGTATCTATATTCCATATCGTAAGCTATAACTCAGAGGATATCATATAATATGATATCCCTATTTTTTTGAATTTCCTACATCCCTAACATAATGTATGATCACATATTCCATAATATGATACTAGGGATCCTCTATATATGACACACTATAGATGGTTGTTTTGATATCTATCTAGAACTTACAGTAAAATTTTTTTGAACCCAAGTAAATGTTGTGAAATTGGGACTCATGTTGTCTTTAAGGAGGTAGAGTGTTTTTGGTTTGTCTTTTTGTGTTGTATGGATTTAGTTGGGTATTGAAAATAAGGAATAATGTTTTTGTTTATTTTTAAATTCAATTTAAAGGGTGTTTAAATTAAATTTTAAAAGTAGTGGTATGGCCTTGAATATTCCCATACTTTCCTAAAAAATCATGATTCATTTAGTTAAATATTCTTATCTCATTCACTAATCAATTGATACTTAAACTAATCACCCTCAACAAGTAATTTCAATTTAAATAAATAAATGTAATAATAACTAAAATCCATGTTATTTCCTAGAAAAATAACTAAATAACTCCAATAACTCCTAAATTTATCCCCACTTCCCCCAATTGCATCCTTAGAGAAGAAGGTTCATGGGGCATGTGTGTCAAAATTAGAAATAAGGAATAATAATTTGAGTAAAATAAATAATGGAAACCACATATTGTCTAGATAATTTATATACTTCTAATATTAACATACAGAATATGATTTTTAATTAAATTTATAATGCAATAACAAGAGTGGGTTACATCTCTTTGGATCAACCATTATGGTTATAGTACATCGTCATTGGAGAAGAATTGAAAAAATTAAAATTAAGACTCCAGTCAATAGCAGTAGACCCTACTTGATCTGACCTAGAATCCACTTCATAGTGATACTCATCCCCTTTTATAATAATTATAATAAATTACCAAGGTCCTTCATGTGATTCTAGGATGATATCTTTCACATGTATGGAACATACTCCTTCCAGGTCCTCCTTCTTCATGCTCGCTAAACTCATGTTCTCCCTTTTCCCCAAACAAAATTTTCTTGTGTTTTAGTGTTGAGAACTCCTCATTTTCCAATTTATTCCATATTTACTTCTTGAGAGTTCATATAAAGACCCTAAACATTTACACATATTATTACATAATTTTAAGCATAATTAAACATTAAATACAACCACAGATCGTAAAGTCAAGTGTCTATGGAAGATCAGGTACATAATTAGAAAATTATAAGAATAAAAAATAAAAAAATATATTTAATCTTAATAATGATCTGTTAACTCTATTTGATCCCTTATATCGGTATAGGATAACCTGGGGAATACATGAATAAAAGGGATTAACTAAAAACCCAATAAATGGAATAAGCATAGGAATAAAACATAGAACATGGGTTAGAAGTCATAACATGATGACATAAAGGAATGGAACATGAATAAAAATAAGGAATAATAACATGTATAAAATGGGAACATATAACCATTACATCACAACAATGTCACAAAATTATAGAACATGAACTAAACATGAGTTAAGGATAGCTTCCAAGACATGGTGGACAAAGTCCCACAAAGGAATCAGGTTCACTCTATATCCCAACATGATTTATAAAGATGATAAACATTATCTAATTCATTGGAGAACTATCTATGAGCATGCATCATAACATGTTTTAGTAATATGTGTTCTACATGAAGAATCAAAAATAAATGTTAGTTTCACCCATGGAAAGAAATGGGTATCATAATCACATCATATGGAATAACTCAAGTGTGTCTAATGAAGGTGCCCATGAAAGAGTGGATTTGAATCATAAATAGAAATTAATAAGTGAAATTGGAATATATCATGATAATTGATGCCAAACTGAATCAAAAAACATGTAAAAATGCAATTTAAGAGTCATTATAAATGAAACATTTTAGTGAAGTTTAAGGAAAATTTTAAGCATTAAAAGTGAAAAGGGAATATTTATTTTTATAAAACCGAAAATTAACAAAGATAGTTTTCCATGGTAAAATGAGTGATTTTATAAAGAAAATTGTGGATTAAAAAATTATGCACGGTGGCTCAAAATGGGTAAGAAATTATAAATTTCTCTTTAATCGGGTTTTCTTATTGGGAAGAATTGAGAAGGGATCCTTATTAAAAACATGTATATCCCCAAAAAAATAAGGATGAAATGATCTGGATACATGATTTCAAAATATATAAATATAATTTAGATGAATTAAAAAAGTTAATAAGAGTTACATTATGTTAAAGAGAGAGAAACCGTAACCTGAAGGAAAACAATGGAGGTTCGGAAAGAATCTCTTACCTTATGTCCAAAACGGTTATGAACTTGAACTTAATTTTGTGTATAATCAGAATAGATTAATTAATTAATTAATTAAAAACCTTTTATAAATTTATTTTATTTATTATAATTTTATCAAGTTAATTTATTTTATTTTTTATGTGTTCTGAGATTCAATTTCATCGTTTGGGAGGATTGGTTTCCTTTGTTTTCATGATTGGTTTACCCATATACATGTGGGGAAAATCATGTAAAATGAGAATACATGTCCATATTTGATGTTATATGTTATTAATTAACATATATAATATTAGATGTCTATATAATATATTTGGTAATTTTTGGTGATGATGAATCATTAGATAAGATGTTAATGATAACTGTTTAGATTATTTTGACATTTTTTTCGATCATCACGAAATAGTTTTATATTATTAATATAATTTATATATAATTGTTACATAACATGAAATATAATATAATACATATATTATAATATAGTTTAACCATAAATTTTTTTTATGACCATCCTTAAAGGCAGTAATGGAAATTGAAAACTCTTTATCCTTGAATGTGATAAATTAACACATCACATACGATATTTTTATTTATAGTACAAAAGGATAGAGGAATAGAATTTATGATGAATTATTCCAATATTATAATAAAATTCCAGTATATGTAAGGTAATGGAGTTATCATACCATTTATATTAGGGCAGGTGAGTAGATAATAATAAAATAAAATTACTTGAAAAGAAACTAAAATAAATGAAAGAGGATTTTACCTCTTGAATACTTCATCTTGAGAAACTCCTTAGGGGGATTAATTTTGGTATTTTTTGAGAAAAAAGAATCATGAACGTGTGGGAGGGGATTTTGAAGATATTGTAGTAGAATTTGGACAAGGTTAAAATCTTGAGAGGTGTGAGGAAAAGATTTTGCGAAGGGTTCTATTTATATGGGAGGAGAGAGGTGTTTTCTCATTATTTTATTCATTAACTTATTATTTTGGATCAAAATATGAATAGTTTGAGAATTTTAACCAAATTTATTAAAATAATTATGGATATTTCGAAATTTTTGGTTTACATCATCCATACATAATATATGAATCCATAATCCATGTATTTAGCTTTTATCATAAATTATCGCATTTTACTATTCACCAAAAATTCAAGTATTTTAGAAGAAAACCAAAAAAACACCCAAACCATTTTTTGACAAGTATAATTAAAATATAAAATCCATTTTAAGAAAATAATTTTATAAATATGAGAAAAATAATTTTAAGATAAAATCATCATTTACTTGGAAAATAACAATTTTAAAATTATAACAAATTTTATAAAACATTGAAATATTAATTAAGGTCTCATGAAATTATCTTATAATCATAATATGAAATAATATTAATTTATGAATACATTTTATGGAAATATATTTTCTATTAAAACATTATATTAATTATAAAATTGAAAATAAGCACTTGTATATTATAAAAATATCAACACTTAATTAATAATTACTAAAAAAATATTTACTTATACTATGATATTATTATATCATATTTTCATTTATAATATGGTTAAATTTTATTTATACCTTCATAGGTTGTGTTACTATTCTATTGTCTGTTTTACTATTTATTAGGTTCATATTACTGTTCCAAATGTCAAGTTATTATTCCATTGGTATAGGTTCACTAACTTCTAGAAATACCTCTCATATCATTCATTCTTAATTTATAAAGTTTTTATTTTTTTTATATGTGATTTTATGTGATTTATTGTATATGGAATAATTATTAGAAGGGAGTTTCCACTGATAAAGTTTTTAGTTGTTACATTCTTCCCCCATTATGAAATTTCACCCTTAAATTTTCATTTTTCTAACTAAGTGAAAAATTGGTGACGGCACTTATCCTATTATCCTCCATTAACTAGAAATGAAAAATAAAATTATGGGGCTTGAATAGTAATCTAATAATTGTAATAAAAGGAAACTTTGAACATAAAGGGATAAACTTATAAATAGAAAGTATATCCTATAGTATGATACCTTAAGTTTTAATCTAGTTTATCCACCGTGATAGAATTATCCCTAGGGTTTTTAATAAAGTGATACAGTCATAATCCTCAAAAATAACTAGACTTGTCTCTAATACCAACTATATATACCCTAATCTTTTACACATATTATTACATGATTTTAAGAATAATTGACCATTAAATACAACCAAGGATTGTAAAGTCTGGTGTCTTCATAAGATTAGGTACATAATTAGAAGATATCAAGAAACTAAAATAAAACATGTTTTTTAATATTTATAATGAGATATTAACTCCATTTGATCCCTTATATATACATAGGATAACCCGGGAATTACATGAACAAAATGGATGGGCTAAAAATCCCAGTAAGGGAATAAACATAGGAATAAAACATAGCACATGGGTTAAAAGGCATAACATGATGATATAAAGGCATGGAACATGAATAAAAATAAGGAATAATAATAGTTATAACATGGGAATATATAACCCTGAAATCATAATAATGTAGAAACAACATATAACATTACATAAACATGATTCAGGGCTAGCTACCAAGACATGGTGGACAAAGTCCCATAAAAGAATTAGGTTTACTCCCTATCCCAACATGACGTCTCATGAGACTAAACATAACCCAATTAATTGGATAACTATGTGGGTAAACCCATCATAACAATTTGATGAATATGTGTGCCACACGAATAAACAAACATAAACAGAATTTTTACCCATGGAAAGAAATGGTTATCAAAATCACATCATAAGGCATAACCCAAGCTTGTATCATGAAGGTGTCCTTGAAATAATTGATTTAAAACATATATGGACATTGATAAGGCAAAATAGTTATATATCATGATAATTGAGGTCAAAAAAATGCTATAACATGTAATAAAGAGTGTTTAAGAGTCATTAGAAATGAAACATTTTAGTGCAGTTTAAGGAAAATATTAAAGAGCATTTAAAGAGAAAAAGGAATATTTTTTCATGAAAACAAAAATGAAAGAATGTATTTATTTCATGATAAAATGAGTTATTTTAGAAAAATAATGTTGTATTAAAACATTTTATGAATGATACTTGAAAATGGGTAAGAAGTTTGGATGTTTTTATTAAATGGGCTTGCTTATCAAGAAGAATTGGGAGTGGAAGCTTATTAAAAGATGAATATCCCAGAAAAAGAAGGATGTAATGATATGGATAAAAGATTTTGGAACATATAAATATAATTTATAATAGTTATAAAAATAAAGAAGAGTTATATTAGGATAAAGAGAGATAAAGAATAACCCCAAAAAATGGAGGTTTGGAAAGAATCCCTTACCTTAGGTCTGAAACGGTTCTTCACTTCATCATAATGTCCTAGATAATAAGATTAAATACATTAATTAAATAATTCAGAAACTTTTATACATGTAATATATTTATTTTAATTTTATTAAGTTTATTTATGGCCTTTTTTATTGGTTATAAGATTCAATTTCATCATTATGGAGAATTGGTTTCCTTGGTAATCATTATTTGTTTACTTGTATACATGTATAGAAAATCATGTGACATGAGAATCATTGTCCAAAAATGAATTTATATGTTATTAATGAACATAAAAAATATTAAGTTTTTATATAATTTATTTTAGTAATTTTGGGTGAGGATGAATCATTAGATAATATGTTAATGATAACTATTTAGAATATTTTGACGTATTTTCGATCATCACAAACTTGTAATGTTTTACTAAATAATATCATGTATATATAATAGTTTCATAAAATTAAATAGGATTTAATACATATATTATAATATTTTTTAAACATAAAATGGTTTTATAAACATCCTTGAATGAAGTAATGGAAATTGAAAACTTTTCGTCCTTGAATGTAATAGATTAACACATCACAGAAGATGTTTTTATTTTCCGTACAAAAAAGAGAGGGGTAGAGAAGTAATGATGAATTATTCAATTAGAATAATAAAATTTCAGTATATTTAAGGTACTAGATTTATCGTATTATTTAGATGAGGGGTGTTTAAGAGAGAATAAGAAAAGAAAATTACATGAAAATAAATTAAAATAAAAGAAAGAGGATTTTATCTCTTGAATCCTTATTCTTGAGAACCTCCTTAGGGGGATTGGTATTAGTCTTTTTTTGAGACCTAAGGCTCTTGGATGTGTGGTAGGGGATTGGGAAGATATTTGAACATAATTTAGAAATGTTTCAAAGTTTTAGAGGTGTGAGGAGAATATGTTGTGAGGGGTGGTATTTATAGGGGAGGAGAGGGGTGTTTTCTCCTTATTTTATTCATTAATTTATTATTTTGGGTAAATACTATGAATTGTTTGAGAATTATCACGAAAAATATTAAAATAATGAAGTTTAGTTTGATATTTTGGTCTTAAATTGGCCATAAATCACTTATTATTGCATAATCCATGTTTTTAGCTTTTATCAAAAAGTATCATATTTTACTATTCACCAAAAATTCAAGTATTTTAGAAAAAAACAAAAAAAATCACCCTAACCATTTTCTGAGATATATAATTCAAAAATTAACTCTATTTTATGAAAATATTTTTTTGAATATGAGAAATTTATTTTTTAATTAAAATTTTCATTTACTTGGAAAATAATAATTTTAAAATTGAAAAAAAAAATTATAATACTTTGAAAACTTAATTAAGGTCTCATAAAATTATCTTAGAATCATAATATGAAAAAATATTATTTTATTAATACATTTTAAGGAAATAAATTTTCTATTAAAACATTATATTAACTAAAAAATTGTAAATAAACACATATGTGTTATAAAAATATAAACACTTAATTAATAATTTCTAAAACATTTATTTACATATACTATTATATAATTATATCATATTTTCATTTATAAGATGGATAACTTTTAATTATACCTTAATTGGTGATGTTACTATTCTATTTTCTAGTTTATTATTCATTAGGTTTATGTTATTATTCCATTGGCATAGGTTCCTTGACTTCTAAAAATAACGATTATTTCATTCTTTCTTAATTTATAAATTTTATATTGTGTTCTCTATATGATTTTATGTGATTTATACTATATGGAATAATTGTAAGAAAGGATTTTCCATTGATAAAATTTTGGGTTGTTATAGTTCATATTCTATGAATAAGAATTTGATAAACCTTCCAACATTTCATTCCCTTCCCACTATCTTCATATTTCTTAGTTCATTGGATGTTTGAAATGTGGAAGCTTTGCGAAATTTCCACCCAATTTAGGAATACAAAAAAGTGAAAAATTATTTTAATTCATGCCCTGTTTATTTTGGAATATTCAAATTCTATTTCCTTTTGTGATGTGGTTAATTTTTTCATGAAGTAGATCCATCTTGCAGAGGTACTAAACACTCTCACCTGAAAAACATTCCCCTGAGATGTAGTGTTCAAATCCATAAAAAAAATAAATCACTTAAATTATTAAAGTATCTTTGCATTAATTTCCCTTCCATCATGGGTTAATTTTCTCTCTGAGTGCATTACCATGTTTTTAATCATATTTCATAATCAATAAAATACTTTCACACTACCCTAGATGATACTCCATTGAAAATCATAAAGTTAACACATCTTATGAATTATCCCTTAGGTTTCCTCTTAACCATCACAATTCAAAAAAATAAATATACCTACTAACTCCCAATACATTTTATGAAGATTAACTATTCACCTTATGTTCTCACAGAATAGCCTTATGGAAGTATCATCTCACATTAGGAAGTCATATTAACTTTGTCAAGTATAATTAATCACCATATAATGGTTGGATATTCACCATATAAAATCTAGTTAATCAATTATTTCACCTTTTGGAGGGTATTAAATCACCTTACACTCATAGTGTTAGTCCCAAGTTGTGTTTTGGTTGTATTTGTTGTTAATAGATCAGTATGTTTCTTTTGTAGAAGAAATAAATTATACTGAAAATATGATGGATGGAAATCCAGATTAAAGACTGTTTTCAATTGGATCCAGGGCATTTGGATTATGGTGATAAAAATTCAAAAGTTGGTAAATATCTTATTAACCATCATAATCATGAAGAGGTTTGTTGGTGATCAATTTTTCTACTAAAGAGGAAAGGTAAATCACCTCTCATTGTTTTTGGTGAAATTTGGGTTGACCATCATATTCGGATAATCAAATTTACAATTCTTGAAAAGGGAAATCATATTGAGGAAGAATGTTGTTACAAGTAAATGGTCATTTGATTCACTCTGAATCTTTTATGGAAGGTCTGGTTGTATTTGATGAGAATCGGATTCTATATGAATATGAATAAAATGTGATGATGCTTTTCTGATCGTGGAGTTCTCATAAATCATGGGTATTTTGAAAACTTATGATGAAATCTTGGTGAAAGAAAGGGGGAGTGAAAGAGATCATTCCAATCATATTTAGATTGATCAGATCTAGATGCATAGAGAAAAGACGTTGAAGATCATATTCATCTGGATCATAATCATGTTGATCATATTCATGTCTTTCATATTCGTGATAGTTGAATTCTATAAAATCGTATTTAGGTAGAGTTGGAAAGAAACCTGGTTGCTGGAGTTTTGGGAAGTTGCAAGACTGTCAATGCTGAAGTTGTTCTCAAATGTGTTCAAAGACATGAAGGAAATCGTGATATAAGTTGAAGTTTGTGAAAGATGAAGGAAGTTACTGAAGTCAAATCTTCTGAAACTGGTCCATCATATTCAGTATTTCATTATATTCATTAGTGGTAGAAATGGTTCATTTGAGAGAATTATGAGGTATCGTATTCAAAAGAGATAGATGAACACTGGTCTATTTTCAAATGTTTTTTTTTCAATTGGTATAGGATCCATCATATTAGAATTGATGTTGATTCATTCTTATGAATATAAGAATAAGCGTATGTGATTGAATTACTTTATTTAAGTATGTCAAGAAAAGAAATGATGGAAATAGGTGGATGTGTTATTTATAGTGAGCTTTAATTTCTAAGAATATGTTTTGATTATACAATTGGTATAGAGCATCATAATGAAGAATCATAATGGAGTTTGAGAGAAAAAAAATTAAATCTTTCTATTTATTCATACATTTATGTTTAACTGGTTCAGAGTATCATAATGAAGAAATCGTACTGAGCTAATCGGTGTGGGAAATTGGATCCAGAGTAGTGTTTAGGAAGTAAGCCTAAAGATAGGTTGAAGGTGGTATAAGATTCTAAAATAATCGATAATTGTTGAAAAAGTCATAAATGCACCCTAAATTCAAGGGAATCAAGATTTTAGTGAATTTAGTTAAGCGGGAAAGTTTTAGGGATTCCTGCCAAAACAACTCAAGGGTCACCTATAAAAGGTGAATGTAGTATTTAATTTTTGGGACTAAAGTATTGTTCATAGTGAATAGGAAGAGAGATAAGCTCCACATTTCTAGGGAGAAAAGAAGTTTTCTGTATTGAGCTCTGTTGGATAAGTTTTGACTGGTTAAAGAGAAAGGAGAAGAGATAGGATTACAATGTATTTAGCTAATCATCGTATTCAGTGATCATCATATTCAGCTATTTATTGTATTTTTTTGTCAATATATTCGGTTGGTCTTCATATCAGGCTGGATAATTGGATTAGGGTTTCCATATTTTGTTTTCCAGACTAAGAAGAATGAATTCTGAATTGTCTCTATCATATTATTATAGAGTAATATTTAATGTATTGGGTAATTCAATTTGAAGATTGGATCAGGAAAATTGGATTGGGAAATTATAATGAGTTTTCATTACAAAGTCTAGGAGTTTCCTACCCGCTTCTAGGTTAGAAAATAAAGATTTTTTTTCAAAGAATACATTTGTGGAAATTGAAAATAATAAAAGGTAACATGTGTTGTTACACAAATATTTTTTACCCAATTTCTGCTAATAGGGTGCACATTCACTATTGGATTTTTTTCAAAGTTCTACATGAGTGAAAGGGTATATCCAAATCATTTATTCCACACAAAGGATTTTTTTCTAACTAATTGTGTTGTATTGGATTATCTCCACACCAAAAAAAAAGAAATAGTTATTTTTTTTAAATAGTGAACCTTGTAAATACTTGTGTTCTTATGGATATGTGTCTCTGAATTGATTATACCAGGGAAAAAAATCTTTAATAGGAGGATAAGGTTGTTTTAATTTCAAGGAAAAATAAATGAAATTGTATCACTGATTCGCGCTCTCCCCTCTCAGGGATCCAATTATTCTGACTATGCACTTTCAACTAGTATTAAAGGAAATTTTCCCTTCGCTTATTCTTTTCTGAAGTTTTTGAAGAAGATTTTGTGATGGAATATTATAATTGTGTGAACAGTAAGGGGATTCTTATCTTAAATGGTAGGAATTATCATATCTGGAAAGGAAGAATGTTTACATATCTTAGGTATCTTGGGTACGATGTTTCAAAACCTGTTACAGATGGTTTCCCTCCTCGTATTGAGAATTCCCCTCTCATAAGTGATTATAAGGAAAACCTTGAGAATGATGGAAGATCTAAGACTGATTTACTATCATTACTTTTTAAGAGTGAGTTTCTAAGCGTAAAAGGAGTTTTCACCACCAAAAGTATCTAGGATAAGTTGAATTAAATTTATAAAGGTAATAAAAAAGTGAAAAATCAAAATTTACAAATATGGAAATTGAAGTATCAAGATCTGCAGATGGGTGAGTATGAATCTATTGGTTACTTCTTTACTAGAATGAATTACATTGTTATCCTTATCGGAGGACTTGATGAATAGTTAGAATATTCAACTATTTCTGAAAAGATATTAAGAATTCTTCTTGTTAAGTTTGATGCCAAAGTTTCTTCATTGAAAGATACCTATCTTGATACATTATCTCTAGATGATTTTCACAGTACTCTCATCACATATGAAATGAAAAGGGAAAATATGAAGGGAAAACAAAATATGATAGAGAAATGTCTTTCACAGCCACCAAGAATGAAAACTCAAGGAATATTCTTGAAGAATTGGAAGCTGGAGATTCTAATTCTGAAAATGAGGTATGTAAAAATCTTGATGAAAGTTTATCCTTATTTTCTAAGAATGTGAAAAGTGTTATAGGAAGGTATAAAGGGAAATTTACCTTAAAATGTTTTGGATGTGGAGCTATTAGGAATTTCATTACCAATTGTCCTCAAAGAGGTGATGAAGAAGAATGTGATGGAAATTAAAGTTAAGAAGAATAAATAAGGCCAAGTAAATCTTAGAAGAAAAATGATGATGAATAAAAATCCTATTCCAAGAGTGAAGATAAGAAGTTCTCTAAATCAAAAAGGAGAATCTTTTTTTCTAAGGATGGTGATAGTGAGGAGGTTACAAATGGTGCTAAATAGAACACGTTTATGTAAATAGTTAATGAGGAATGTTTTTTAACCAGTGAATGTTGTTTTTTTGAAGAAGAAGAAGAAGAAGAAAGTAAATATGACTCTGAAAATTCTGTTGAGTATATTGGTGGAAATACTTTTATTACAACAGTTAATGATGATTAATTTAGAATTAGTATTTCCAATAAAGAATAAACACTTCTTTAAATGAATTTGAAATAAGAGTTGAAAAATGATTGAGAACTATTATAAGGATTGAAAAACTGTATGAGAAGTTGGAAGATGAATGTTCCTCAATAATTTGAGAAATTTTTTCAGAAGATAAGAACAAGATGCTAGTAGAGATTGGTGATTTTTAGAGAACTCTTAAAGAATAAAAGAATAGTAATGAGCCTCTGAAGGTAAAGTTTAAGGAAAAAGAAGAAGAGTTTGGACTTGTCCAATAAAGATTTTTTAAAGTTGATTAAAAAGGTATAAGTTTCAAAAATATATATCTCTAAATTTGGTGAAGGTTCTAGAAAAGGTAAACCTAAGAAAGATAAACAAAAGTTACCTTCAAAGGTTAAGAAGAAATATGGAATTGTTTTTGAAAAGAAGAATTCTATGAAATTTATATATGTGTCCAAGACCAAGAAATTTAGGAATTTAGAGGTTTCCAAATACTCTAAGTCTAAAAATTATTCTATTACTTCTAATTCTAATAAGGTAAAAAAGGAAAATAGGATTCATATTAATAATAGAAAGGTTAGTGACTCAGAAAATAAATACAATAAGGTTACTGAGAAACATGTTTATAATTCCAGACAGTATGGAAGTTTCAGAGAAAAATTCTCTTTATATAGCTACTACTGGTATTGTTGTGTATTCAAATATACAACTAATATGTTTTGGTTCAACCAAAAACATTACTATTATTCTATAGGTTATGAAAGGAAAATGTTGAGGTGGAGTCAATCTCCATAAAAAAAGAAGTCAAAAAACGTTTTTTTAAGAAACTTGAGAAAAATGGAGTAATAATTGGAAATAGGTTCCAATTTTTGGAAACTATTTGGGAGATATGTGAAAAACCTATACACCTTTAAAAATAATGTATTGTTTTTTTTCCATCTCAGCAAAAGATTCTAAAAATTTCTCAAAGGATGGATGTTTTAGTTTTTAGGAAAAACAGATTTATTGAGTCTGGAAAGAAACAATGCTCAGTTATCTAGCCAGAACATGTTGACTAGACTTGGAAGTTAGAGGAAGAACAAAAATCATTAAAGGATAAGAGTAATAAAGATACTAGTAAATATGAAGAAAAATCAACATCCTCATTAGAATATTCTACAAATGAGAATAAAGTTGTTATAAAATATGAGAAGTATGAAGAGAAGAAATAAAGAACGTCTAATTAAAATCCAAGAAAAAGAAGAAAAAGTCAAGACTGTGAGAGGACTCTCAATCCGATTGTTTTTTCTAAGAAATAATCGATGGTCTTCCTTAATCCAGAAAACTTTTTATATTTGAACTAATGTATAGGGAATTTAATTATTGGAAATAATGAAGATAGAATAGATGATTCTCTTATTATTATTGTAAAATAAAGTAATGAGGTTATGAAAAATATGAGGTTTTGAAAAGATGTATTTTTATACACTTGAAATTTCTGATATGTTTGTTGAGATGTGTGAAGGTTGATTTTATAAACTCTTTTTAAGATTTCCATAGATATGAGAATGTGTAAAGAAACAAGTTAAGGTATTACATGAAATTTTTGTTATGGACAACATTAATAACCTTGATTATAAACTCTTTTTTCTAAACTGGGATCACTGAGAGAGACTTATAGTTGTCTAGTTAAAGTATCTTTATTAAGAAAATCATTTTATACTTATGTTTTCCTATAGAAGAGTTTCATGTTTTTGAGATGAAAATTTCCAAGCCTTGGAAATGAGATAATTTTTCAATAAGGGAGGAACATGTCCTGATGACCCCTTTGAATTTGACTGCCAATAAGGAGGATAGATAAGATAAATTTGGTGAGAAACTAAATAGGGGGGAAATAAAATAATTGAGAGAATAAAAAGTGAGATAAGTTAATAATAACACATATTTTTTTGAAGTAGTTGAAGTGGGTATTGACAACAAACAAAAAGGGGGATATTTTTAGGGCTGAGTTTTGTTTTGGTTGTATCTGTTGTCTGTAGATTTGTGTGTTGCTTATGTTGATGAATGAAATTATATTTAAAATATGGTGTATGGAAATACATATTAATGAATTTTTAAATTTGATCTAGAATATTTGGATTGTGATGATAAAAAGTCATAAGATGGTAGAAATCGTATTCACCATCGTAATCAGGAAGAGGTCTGTTGGTGATCAGTTTTGTCGATAAAGAGGAAAAGGAAATCACCTCCCATTATTTTTAGTGAAATTGTGAATGACCATAACATTCATAGAATCAAATTCTCACTACTTGAAAAGGTCAATCGTACTGAGGAAGAATCTTGCTGGAAGTAAATGGTCATTGGATTCACTCTGGATCTTGTATAAAAGGTGTGATTGTATTGGAGGAGAATTGGAGTCTACATGACTACTAATTAAATTTCATGATGCTTTATTGATATTGGAGATATCATAAATCATTAATATTTGGAAAACTTATGATCCAAGATTGATGAAAGAAAGGGTGGGTGAAAGATATCATGCCAATCATAATCAGATTGATTGGATCTGGATGGATAGAGAAAATATGTTGAAGATTGTATTTATCTTAATTGTAATCATGCTTACTATTTTCATATATAATGTATTCGGGTAAATTGAATTCTAGAAAATCTTATTTATATTGTTTTGGAAAAAAATATGGTTGTTGGGGATTGGGGAAGTTTCAATACTTTCCATTACAAGAATGATGATGCTGGAGTTATTCTCAAATGTATTCAAAGTCATGAAAGAATTCATGATACAAACTGATGTTTTTGAGAGATGAAGGAATTTTTTGAAGTTGAATATACTAAAACTAGTCCACTATATTCAGTATTTCATCATATTAACTAGAGGAATAAATGGTTCGTTCGAGAGAAGTCTGAGTTATTATATTCAAATGAGAAAGATGAACTCTGACCTGTTTTCAATTTTTTTGTTTTTTAATTGGGTCAATAACCATCATATTATAATTGATATTGATTCATCCTTCTAATGAGAAGTAGATGTGATTAAATTACTTCATTCAAATGGGTCAAGAGAATATATGATGGAAATTTTTGGATGTGTTGTTGAGATGAAGCTTGAATTTTGAATAAAATGTTTCAATTATTTGATTGGTATTAAGCAACGTGATGAAGAATTAGAATGGAGTTTGAGAAAAATATGAAAGCTATCTATTTCTTCATATATTTATGTTTAACTAGTTTGGAGCATCATAATGAAGACATTGGACTAAGCTAATTGGTATGGGAAATCATATCCAAACTACTGATTAGAAAGGAAGCCCAAAAACAAGTTGATGGTGGTAGAATATTTGAGAAGAATCGAAAAGCCTTAATGAAGTCATAAATGCACCCAAAATTCAAGGGGATTTAATATTTTGGTGAATTTGGTTGAGCGGGAAAGGTTTGGGAATTATCACAAAAACCACTCATGGGTCACCTATAAAAGAAGAAAGTATTGTGTACTTTTTTGGACTGAAGTATTTTTCACGGTGAAGATGAAGAGAGATAAGCAATACACTTTTAGGGAGAGAAGAATTTTTCCATATTGAGATTTATTGAAGAAGTTTCAACATATTTAAGTGAAAGGAAAAGTGAAAAGATTGTAACATATTTAGCTGATCATCATATTTAGTGATCATCGTATTTAGTTGTTTATCATATTCTACTTGTCATCATATTCGTATGGTCATCGTATCAGGCTGGATAATTATATTGGGATTTCCATATTGGGATTTTCAGATTGAGGAAGAAGGAATTCTGAATTTTCTAAACCATGTTCTAACAGAGTCATATTTATCATATTGGGAAATCATATTTTAAGATCGGATCTGGAAAATTTAATTCGGAAATCGGACTAAGTTTTGATTGTGATTTCTATGAGGTTCTTACCTACTTCTGGGTAAGAAATTAAAGAATTGTGTTTCAAAGAATACCTTTCTGGAAATTAAAAAGAATAATCGGTAACATGTGTTGTTACACAAACCCTTTTTTACCCTATTTCTTCTAATAGGGTGTACATGCACTATTGCATTGTCTTCAAAGTGATACATGAGTGAAAGGGTCTATTATACTCATTGTATTACACACAAAGGATTTTTTCTAGTGGATTGTGTCGTATTAGATATCTCCAAACCGTACCAAGTACATAGATATTCATATTGAATAGTGAACCTTGTAAATACTTTTTTTCGTATGGATATGTGTGTTTGAATTTATTTAGGTAGGGAAATAAATCTTCAACATGAGATAAAGGTTGTTTTAATTTCAAATAAATATTAAATAAAAGGTATCATTGATTCACCCCTTCCCCCTCTCAATGATACAATTATCCTGACTGGGCACTTTTACATAGGGTCTTGCCTTAAGAATTCATATATTCCATCTTAAATGTATATCTTAATGTCATTACTTTTTCAAATTTCATGGGTGGTTTAGACTTTTCTAAATTATTCAACTCCTTCTCAAAAACAAATTCAACCAAACTATTCCAATACCACTTCAAAACTCCATCAAACTTTTTAATCACCTCATGAACTTATTCAAAACTCTTGAATCACTTACATCATGAACTCTTCATATATTTAAAATATGTTTACCAAGTATGTGATAACCATTTCACTATGTCATTCTTAATTTCATCCTCTTATCAAGATTCATGCTCTATGACCTTGTCAAAAATCCCAATAATTGTTTTCAAAAAATCCAATCATATAAAAAAACCAACACTGTATAATTCATTATAATTGATTCTACCAATTCAACATATATTTTCAATAAATACATCATACAACCACATTATTTCAATAATGTGATTTATCGTCATAGATTCTAGAAGGATTTTATCAATGCAAAACCATGAATATACATATTTTCATTTTAATTCCAAATTCAATTATTATTATCAAATTTAAATCATTTATTATGAATTATATAAAAATAAGGGTGTAAATCCTAAAAATATGGAAATAAAATTTGAAAATTTGTGGTTCGATCACTCCCCCACACTTAAACAAGATCTTTTAATCAACTTCCCAAGGGTACCAATTCCTCCTAAAAAATTTATTGTTTTTTTATTTTAAAAATATTTATATTTAGTGGAACTAAGATTTTAACAAGTGGCACTGTCCTAAATTACTCTCCCTTAAGGTTCCTATTCTAATGATCCTTTTCACACTTCCTTAATGTTTTGAATATAACATTCATATATATCATCTTCTCCTTATTCAAAAAGGTTTATCATTGCCCAAAATATTTACTTCTATTTTTTCAATTAGCAATTATTGGCCTTTCTCCCAGCTATGTTTGTGAAAAGAACTTATTATATGAGTGCAGTAGAACCTAAAAATAAACTATCCCAAGACATAAGGTATCCCTCATGACTAATTTTAAAAGTTTGGGCATAAAATCAATGCTTGGGTAATGGGCTATTAGGTTTATCTAACACATAATTAGTGGAATACTCTCACACACATGTGCTTTATTAACTTATTAAGACTTATAGATCCAGTCCCATATGATTTTTTTCCTCCATCTCATATTTTTTATCCAAATTTCATTTAAGGGGGATCTATATGGTATTAATCAGTCACAATTGTAAATTTTCCTATGTTGAAATTTAAAATTATAGTATTCTCATGCTATAATTTTAATTCCACTATATTCCTTTCTATTTATAATCCTTTAGCTTAATCTAAAAACGTTCATGGTTCCCTCTATAATTTAGTTATTTTTATTTCAGTGAGGGAATGAATTCTCAGAATCATATTGTATTTTTTATTTTATTTTTTTATTTTTTAAGGCCAAAAACACCTAAAAACAAATAAATAAATTAAATTTATTTTATTTTCATTCGAACAACTTTTTCCTACCCCCCCATATTTATCTTAGATACTACCTTCAATTTATTTTAGCATGCAATTATCAATAAAAATACATATTTATTATGTGAGTGTATATCCTAGTTTAAAGAAAATATTCAACTTAGTAGTTCTTATTTATATTCATTAGGGAGGAGTACAGAATATTTTATTGGTTCTTCCTAAAAAACACATAAATTTCTTCAAATGTTACCCACTCACTTTAAAACGTTTTTCTGATTTAACTCATTTTATCTAAACTTTACAAAATAGATATGTTTTAATAATTATAAATGTTTCAATTGTTTGGAATGAATATTTCTAGTCAAGAGTTCCATCTAAGAGAATAGTAACACTTTTTCATCAATTTGGAAATATTTTCTATGAATAATTCTTTCATTGATAGACTTTGTCCTTTATTTTTATGGCTAGGAGTTTTCAATAAGCTTCTCTCCTTGTCTCCTCTAGTTCAACAATTTAAAAATTCCTTTTCTCTCTATATTTTCTTAATTTTAGGGTCATCATCTTAACATCCTAGTAGGATATATGTTGTAATTAATAAAAGGAAAGTGGTAAAAATTTCTATTAAAAATTATATAATGGGACATATCTAGGTTATTTTGAAGGTAGTTATGCATTCCTATAGTGAAAGCTATAATTTATTTCAATATTGGGTTTGATTGTCCTTTCCAGAATTATTTTTTTTTCTCAATTGGATACCTCATCCTTCCCATTATTCTATGGCTGATGGGTAGTAAAGGTATTCTATTTTTCTCCATATCTCTTCATGAGGGCTTCCATGATTTTATTGTAAAAAATTTTTCCCTAATCATTGATGATTTCCTATGTTACTCTAAACCCAAAGAAAATATACGATCTCATAAATTCAATAACGATTCTTGAATCATCATTTCAAGTTGTTTGGGGTTTAATTAATTTAAAAATAATAATCTACTACTAAAAAAATATAGGTGAATCGAAAATAAATAGGAAATTGGTCTATAAAATCTATACCCCATAAATCAAATATTTCATAAAAATTAAAGGTTATTAGTGAATTTCTTATCTTTTATAAATTCCTCTAGTAAATTAGAAGTTCTTCCATGCTTTAAAAACATCATGTGAGTATTTAAAAATTATTTTCCAAAATAAATCATCTTCCCTAACTTTTCTAGATATTATTTAAGGTCCAAAGTGGCCTCAGTAAGAAAGGGTATGGAAAATTTTAAGCTTAGATTTTACTTTTTCCTTGGGTATAAATATTCTAATTACTTGATCATTACTTATTTTCCATAAGTATGGATACTCCCAAACATAGTATTTGGATTAAAATTTCCTATTAAAAGATTTATGATTAGAAAATAAGGTGGTTACCTTTTATGTGACCAAATAGATCACCATGTTAATATACTAAGGATCCTTACTAATGATTCCATACAACATCTCACTAAGGTTAGAACAATCTAAGGCTATTTCTGTGGGTGTTTCTGCCTCATAAGTGTGGGGAGATCTACTCATTTGGTCTATAACTAGGTTCTCAAATCCTTTTTTTACTTTTTCTCTAAGTTAAATTCTTTTACCATAATAATTCACCTACGAATCTTTTTTTCATCATCTTTCTTGATTAAATACTTGGGAGCTAAAAAATCAGAATAAATTGTTACTTTAATCCTTAATAAATATGAAAATGAAATATTTTCTAACAAATATAAAAAACTACTTATATATTGTTGTGTAATTAATATTTTCTATTTCCAAGGTCCATGAATCATAATATATCACATGGGAGTGTCCGTTGATCTTTTGGGAAAACACGGATCTTACTACTTGGCTAGAGGAATCAAACAACACATAAATGGGATCTTCTTGGGTTGGTGGTCTATTTATATGGGTTGTTTTTTAGAAAATAGTTGAGTCTATCAAAACTATTACTACATGACTCATCAAATATAAAATTTATATCTTTATTGAGTATGTTAGTCATGGGTAATATATATTTTATAAAATTTACAATAAACCTTCTATAAAATCAAGAATGTCTTAGAAATGATATAACATATTTCATAGTGGTGGGGTATAATAGTGTTGAAATTATGTCAACCTTTACCTTGTCTAATTCAATTAATTTATAATTAATTATTTGGATTAGTACATTACATTTATCTGTTATAAAGTCTCATTTTTTAATATCTAAAACTAACATAATTTCAATGTATCTGTTCAAAACTATTTATATATTTTATAGATGAATTTAAAAAGATTTTCTATATACTATAAATTCATTGATAAATACCCCCATTATAATTTCAACTATATATAAAAACATACTTACCTTGTATCAATATAAATTGTATGGGGTATTTTATAATTAAAAATGCATCATTCAGTATGAAAATATACCAAAGGAACATGTGAATATACTTTTATCTTAGTCTTATAGTGATATGGGGGCCTGAAAATAACTATAAAATTCATCAATAAATCAATTATGACCCTCTCAAATTAATTTCTTTAACATTTGATCAATAAAAGGAATGGTTAAGATGTATTTTGGGTCACATGGTTTATTTTTTTACTCAATACAGATCCTCCAAATATTTTTAATCCTAGTGGGTACTAATTCCTTATTTTTATTTTGGAAAATGGTTATTCCTACTTTTTAGGTATAATATAAATAGGGCTTACCCACTGGGAATCTAAAATGGGTTATATGACTCTAACTCCCAACAGTCTTTCAATTATTATTTTTGAACCTCCGTTAAGGTCATATTAATACTTCTTTGAGGCTATCTATTTTTTTTTATTCACTTTATATGGATTTTATCCACAAAAAAGTATGGAACTAATTCTTGGAATTCCCCCTAATGACCAACCTAAATCTTTAATAATCTATTTTAATATGGTCAATGGTTGGTGTCCTTGATTTGGTTCTACATTTTATGAGATAATAACAGATAGTTTCTCATTTATCTTATGATAATAATATTTTAAATTAGATAGAATCTATTTGAGTTCCAATTCATATGGGTGTTCCAATGATTGTGTTAACTCAATGTTTTCATTACATACAACCTACATGTTCAAAATAGAAGTTTCAATAAATTATTTAATAAAATCATCAATGTAATCGTATTATAATTCTTAAAATTGAACATTTCAAAAATATTGTTCGAGATTAAATCTATTTTCCAAAAAAAATAATTATCAAAATGATTTCGTGAATATATATATTCTCCTTATTGATTATAAAATAGTTGAATTTACTCCTCTAGGAAAAAGGGAATTTCAAAATGATTAAAATGAGAATATAATGTTCTTATTGAGGGTATTCAATTGAATTCAAAATAATGAAATTCACATTATCATATCCAAAACAATTAAAAAAGATCCTTCATAAACATTTATTATGGTTTTATAAGTTTTAAAAAATGTTCAACCTAAGATGATAGAGGAATGAGTTATGCCTATTTATTCTTCCATATTCAGGATCTAAAAATCAGTGGGGAATAATAATTCTTTCCCTCTTACCAATAAATCCTACAAGACTCATATGGGGTAGGAAGTGGCTTGGTTGTCTTCTTATACAATAAATATGGTAGAATTAAGTTCCCCTTCCTTGAGGGATAAATATATTGTATAAAGTATGACATTAATTGAATCTCCAGAATCACATAATTCATTAGAAAAATTAAGATCTCAAGTGGTGTTGGGGATATTAAAAGTACTTTGGTCATGAAATTTTATAGGTAATTGTGGATTTATTTATGTAGAAAAATTTCTACCCAAACATAGCTTTAAACTGACATATAATTTTCTCTTCCAGGTACACAAGTCCTTGAGAAAAATTTTCATTCCTCAAGATCTACTTTATTGCATCTGGAAAAGGAATATCAATTTCCACTTTATTGAAGGTGTCCATCAGTTCTTATTATTGGGATAATTTAGTGCATTTATTAAATGGTGTTATTATTGACATATAGGTGGGTTGGGGTTGAGGTAGATCATTTATCTCATCTTTCCCATTATCATTGTTCACTAGTTATATCTTTATATTCGCCTACACTTTTTTTCAAAAGGACTGGTTCTTCTTTTTCAGTATTCCCACTTAAATATTTGGATTCTAGTGGTATTTCTTCACAACTATTTACTCACCTTAAACTTATTAAATAGAGTGAACTAACATTTCCATTAGGGTTAGGAATTTATTGGCCATTAATTTCACCATAACCTTGATTAACCAAGTTATTCCTGGTAGAAAATATTTTTATAAACTATCCTTTCAAATCCTTTAGTTTTTATCCATGAGTGGAAAGAGTGTATTATTGGTTACCTTAGGACTCTACTATTTATCTTAGAATTTCTTCTATAGTGGGTTATTTTTTATATCCTTTAGGTTAGTATCTAATAGAGGGTTGAGATTTATTCCTATATAATATGGGTGGCTAGTAATACTGTTGAAAATTCTATTGAAATGGTGGACTTTTGGATGCTAATTTCTATCTCTATACAAAATTATTGAGTGCTCTTTGAATATTTGGTTTCTTTTTTTATTATTATTACCACCACTTGTACATTGATTAACAATTTTCATTTTATTTCACTTGAAGACAGACATATATAAATTACTCTAGGGAATGGAATAGCTGGAAGAATCTTAGGAGTGTAAGTGGTGATGATTTATGAACTTTTTTCAGTGCTAACTATCCCATAAGAGTTTTTTTCTCTATAAAAAATTTCAAGTAAATTATTGTTGGAAATATTTCCCTTATAGACTTATCTAGTAGTATACCTTATACTATATTATTGAGAGTTTATTAAGATACTTTCTATTAATTATTTGGATTCATCTAGTAGTTCTCTATCATTGCTTTTCCTAGGGAATCATACAAAATTTTTTGATCATTTTCTAGTATTCCATGCTAAAGGAACATAAATAGGTTTTATTCTTTAAATGGTTAATGAGGGAATGTTGTTTTCAACCTCTTCAATCTCTCCTAAAACTCATATATATTTTATCCATTGGTTTATTTATTTCTACAGATTTCCTTCCTCGATTTGGTACTTTTTGAAGCAAGAAATAATTTTTGAACAAATTCTCTATGGATTTCATCTCTGGTGGTGACTTATCCAAGATACATTTAGTACATCCACTCCTTTACTAATTCTTCTCGGGAGAATGGTGATAATTATTAAATGTGAACATCATTTAACAATAATTTTAATATTGTATTTGAATTAAATGAGTCATTATTCATGTATATTCACTGTTTGATGGCAAAATTATAGGTTTTAATGGAATTTATAGATGTTATATGTTTTTAAGAAAATTAATGCAAAACATTATATATCAATTACTCTATAACATGGTATATGGAAGAAGGAAGCTAGAAACCATAAACTAAAACAAAACCATGATATAGCCGTGGAACCAAGTTGTCATATCCCCCTTTGGGGGAAAATCTGGTAGATCCATTAATGAGTTTCACTATAGTTTAAATCCTCAAATCATATAATAGTTTACATGGTTATAATATTAGAGAAATAATGTTCCAACTCACCCTCACACAATAAGAGATCAGGAAAACACCAAGTGGCTATCCAATATCAATTGTGGAATAGTGGTTGAGTGGTAGGAGAATAAATAATATCCTAGTGTGGCTTAGTGTAATGAAATTTTATAAAGAAGGGGATCACCTGATGTGGTCCTATATTGAGCATGAGGATTGGTGTGGGTGGCACTTAATGTACTCATTTGTAGGGTGCTTTTTCTATGTAGGATAATAAAGGAGAACTCTTTTGACTGGAAGTATGATGTGGGAAATGGGTAAATGAACCATGCCATAGTTCACTTAACCAAGGTGTGGTGGGTTTAAAATTGGTCTATGTACTTAGAGCCTAGGGGGGATTATTTTTACACTATAATTATTCACCCATGGTATGGAGGGTCAAAATTTAGCAGAGGCATGATATTCAAAGTACATGATCTCCATGAAATAGGAACCATTCCATGATGTAGGTTTCTTAGAGGTAAATTTTTATCTCGTCAAAGCATGGATAAAATTTAGAAGGAAATTTTCAGGACATTCATATGTTTAAAATTAAAAATAATATATTTTAGTCTCCACACCACATCAGGGATCTTTCACCATGTGACCAATAAAACACCATATACAAATTTAGGGTTTAATTCTACCACACTACAACAATGTAGGATACATCATGGTAGTTATTTACTATTTAATTCATGGCCTATAAACTTTTAATGTGGATGAATTTTAAAAAAAGTAAATAAGGGTGATATAGGTCATAGGAACATAGGAAAGGATTTTTTTTAGAGTGATTAGAATATTTATTGTAGGTTTAGATGTACTTAATTTTGTTTTTTATTTGATATTGACAGTTTCATGGTAGTAATGCTCATTCATTTTTCATTTTATTCATGTGGGATATTTCTTTTTGTGAATATGATTATATCATCCCTTGAGTTTACTATTCCACGTGTGATGAATGGAAAATTCTTCATGAGTGAGTAGTTCATCTAATGGATATGGAATTAGGAGTAGGGGACCAATGTTTTTTAAGGAATAATTAATTTAACTGATGAATAACTTGTGAAGTGATAATACCACATAATTCCTTATCTTTTTCATATCTCATGATCTCCTAGTGATGGTGATGGTGATTAGGTAATGAACCCAAATGTGGTAGAGGGTAGTGGTAGATCAATAGTTGACCTTAAATTCACCTTTTCCCTATAAGAGTGAAACTATTTCACTTAATACACACTAGATTACCTTGAACAAAGGGATCAACTAGCCTAATTAGTTATAATTTTCACCAAGTAATTGAATTGGTTATCTAACTAAGTCTTGAAATCAGTTATCCATGATGATTCAAAATTTTAATTTGATTATAAATATTAGGAATATTTCCTCTAAAACGGGATCACCGTCATTGTTTTCTAATATAATTTTTATCAAACCAAAGTAACCCCTATTTAAAAACCTTTGTTTGTATAAATTTTCTCTCCCAGCTTTAGAATTACATTGGTTATCAATTAACTTTTTCACCAAAACAAAAAAAATCATCAATATTTGGCTAGGGTAGGATCCAACCTATTCCCTATGGTTTGACCACGAGACTTCAAGATTATATACTACACATGGGCAGTTTTATAGATTAGTATACCATACTTTTAAATTCTAAACTCTGACCAATGACCTAGATAGTTGATAATTCCTAGGAGCATGTAAATTACTTGCCTCATTGTTAGGAATAATGGTGTTACTATCTTATAAACTAATTTTTTATTGATTTTTTCATTATTTATTTTCGCTTTCTTTTTTTATTTTTTTTATTTTTTACATGCACAAGTGTTTTTGTATGAATTAATAAAATCTAAAAGTGTATGAGCCAAACTACACAAAATGTGATCAATAATTTTTTATTTTGAACAGTCCCCCAACTTCCATCCAGAGATACAGTGGTAAATTTATCATACTCATAGGATAGTGATGAAAAAAATCAAGGGGCCTAATATTCCTATGAAGATCTAGCCAATATTATTAGCATTGAACAACAAGTACAGAGTGATATGTAATTGATAGAATATAGACTCCAATCCATATAAGGATCATTTTTTGGTATCATGAGACCTCCAATTATATTTAATGATTTTTAATTAATTTCAATAATTTTACAAATGATTCAGATCATTGGATAGTTTGGGGGTACAAAAAATGATTATCCTCATGGCCATATATTAAACTTTATCAGGATATATAATATATTCAAGAATAATGGAGTCTTAGGAAGTTTTATTCGGTTGATAGCCTTCCCATTTTCACTTATATAGTAATCTAAGGAGGTTTTGAAGTCATAAACACTCTGATCAATCACAACATAGGAAGATCTTCCATGAATATTCTTGGAGAACTATTTTTCACTAGTTAAGATGGTGAAATTTAAAAGTTTTAATCATAAATTCTATTACAAGGATGTTGAATCTACATATGAATAATATTATAGATTTAAGGAGTTTCTATAGTGGTTCCCTCATCATGGAGTGGCCTTGTGGATGTAGTTACAAACCTTTTATTTTGGGTTGTAAGATAATTCAAGGTTCTTTATTGACTCATTAGCAAGAATATGTTCGATGAGGAATACCCACACTAAATCCCAAGACATTATGGATGACTTAGTTGAAAATATATAATATTTTAAAGGTGAGTGAGGCCTGGAAGATAGGTTAGTAAAACTATTAGAGTATATAACTATGATGGATACTCAACTTGAGGCAATGTCTAATAAGATGGAGATAATTTTGGATATTAATTATCAAGGATCACCCTATAAAATCATCAGGTATTATCTGGTGAAATGTGTAGAGGGTCTCACATATTTCAATATTTACGGAGTAGATTATAATATAGATCAACATGTGAGGTGAATTTTTTTAATTACAACCGGCCTCAACTGTACTAACAAAATCGGTATGGATTTTGATTGAGTCTAGTTCAATAAAACCAAGGTTTGAGAGTTATTTCAGGGAAAAATAATATCCAAGATCTAGGACCTATAGTATTTAAATAGTCACAGAAAGAACCTTGACCCACAGTTCTACAATTCTAACTATAGGGACCTAATGTTTTCCTTGTAGGACTTTGAAATATTTCTGTATATATTTATGGATCTTGGTACTGAGACAGAGTGTGATTCTGAGGCCTATTGTGCTCTGAATTAATTTTATGAAAATATTAAATATATTTTATATTTCACATGAGTGATTTATTAAATAAAATAGAATAAATCTTAAAAATAAGATCATATGATAAATTTGATACCACAGTTGAGTCTAGAATGTTTTTGTTACCCAATACGCAACCTAAGATAGGTCATCATGGGGCATTCATGCATCTCACTCGTTGGATCTATGTTCAATGGATTAATTAATTAATTCATTAATTAATTATTTAATTTTAACCTATATGGAAATTATAAAAGAATATTACCATTGATATATTTCTAAGGTTAGCCTCATAATCCTTGGATCTGCTAAGAGCTTCTCATTTCTCCTTCTAATGTTGAATCAAATCGGATGACAATAAAACTATGAATTGAAGCAGATCAGGACACAGTGAATGAAAAAAATTCCTTAAATAATTTTTGAACATGTTATTTGATGAATAAAAATCCAATATCAAGGTAGGAATCATCAATTTTTGGTTTATGACCATTTTGATTAAATTGATTAAGCAGATTGATCCCTTTATTGGATATGTGCCAATTTCATCCTTTTCATATACCCAGGTATTGATTAAATAGATTTATTTCAAAGTTTTCTAACCTGAATATCCATGTTCTTGATTATTTTCCAAGAATGATAGGAAATTATCTTTAAACTATTTTTATTGTGCCTTTACTCTTCAATTTCTTCATGTTCTTCACTGGTTGAACCCCATGGTCCCGGGTCAACATTTTCAAGTGGTAATGTTCCCAATCGGACCCCCATAAATCATGAAGGATTCGAAAAATAGGGACATATTGATGAATTGGGTATAGAACTGGTACATTTTTAGGTTTTTTATGATCATTTGGACAATTAGTATCTAAATATTTGATGACAGAAGGCTCGAGGGCACGCAAAACACGCAATGCATCAATGAGGGCCACCAGAATCCGATTTTCAAAAAACGATGATCAAAAACAATGACTCATGGATATATCCACTAATTTTTTGTGGAAACGATGTAGAATCTATAGAAAAATGGATTTAATAAATGTTTGTGAATCGGATCTGAGAATCTGTGAAAAATCTGACTACATGTTGTGTACTGTGATGAACACACGGTGTGTAGCCCCTTAGTTGTGGTGGCTAGAGTTTTGGAAATATATAATGGTGGAATGACATGTAGCCCTCCTACACACCATGTACCTCATCTCCAGATGGAAGATCCATGTGGATGAAAACATGGGAGGCACCCTGTGTGGGAGTATATGGCCAGGCACACGACCATTTACGAAATTACACAAACATAGGGTATACTATACAGTCATGTACCGAAGTACATGGATATGTCCAAAAAAGACACAGCTTGGTCCTAGATAGATAGTACATGCCATGTATTCAACCTACATAGCATTTAATTATACATGGATTGTGAGTTGGGTGCTGGCCAAGACATTTCTAGCCAGTGGAGTAGGATCACATGTCATGTAGGTCCCCTTACACGTCACGTACTACTTGGTTCCTTTTGAAGAAACATCAATGTTCTATATCTTCTTCATCTGAACTTATATTTTGGACCAATAGTATCCTATCATGATTTTTTTTCATATAAAATATTATGGTTCTCTCATTTTTCTTTTGAGATACGATGTGTAATGTTCAAGGAATAACTCTTGGTTAGGAATCACTCGATGATGGTAGTGATTAAGCAAGATCACCAGAGAATTATTGAGTGGAACCCTCTAGTTGGGCTGGGCATTGGTCCTCTACTAAATCCTGGAGTGGAAACTCTTTTAAAATAGGGCATGGGTCCTATATAGAGTTCAAAGTCGAACCCTCTAGCTGGGTTGGGCATGGGTCCTTAATTACTAGAGTGGAACCCTCTTATCAGCACAAGGCATGGGTCCTCTACAGAATTCTGATTAGAACCCTATCGTTGGGCTGGGCATGGGTCCTCTACAGAATTCTGATTAGAACCCTATCGTTGGGCTGGGCATGGGTTCTTAATGACTATATTGGAACCCTAAAACTATTATAGGGCATGGGTCTTATATAGACTTCTATAGTGGAACCTTCTAGCTGGGCTGAGCATGGGTCCTCGACTATCAGAGTGGAACCCTCCTGCTTGGAAGGGCATGGGTCCTCCAATGACTATCAGAGTTGAACCCTCTAGTCATACTAGGGCATGGGTCCTCTACTAAAAGATTGTTACCCTTCGATGGTGTGACATAGTGACGATGTGTGACTTGACTTGTATGGTTACTTATAAGAAGATGCATAAGATGTCAGTTATCATTGATGGACTTCTAGGAATGTTAGAAACTATTCTTATTGGGCTGAGATGTGAGATGTAGATCCCCTTACTCTCTCGTTTGGGATTCTTTTGACTGAGCATATATATATACCTATATATATCCATACCTTGGGATTTTGTTACTCTCTTTCCGTGAGATGAAAATATTTTTTGGGTATCCCACATGATTCATGTGTTTAGATTCTCATGGTTGGACGAGTATACTCTCTAGATATGGGTGGAAAATACTCGACATGTAGTTAATTTACTCATTGTATTGATCCCCCTATGCTTGGATGGGGTTACTCCCTCTCTTAGTTTGGGTTTATCTATTCTCTTTCACTCCATCATGACTAATATATATTGTCTTTCCATTCTTGTTATATCTCTTACTAATCCCCCTTCATCTTTCAGGTCATCCTACTAGATATTTATATATTCACCTCTTCATGGGTTTTTCCCACACATGTCATGTCTTATGCAAATGACGGATAGGTCAGCGGTGACTATAGAGGATCTTAGGGATACCTGGTACTTTGGACCGCGTATGGTGGTAATGGTTTGGAGATCAGGATTTGGGATCTCTCAGTGTATTACTTTCTAGTTTTTTTATGTTGGGATATATTTTTGGTTAGGCATGTATTTTTACCCTTTAATTTTCAGTTTACACTACTATTCATTTGTACAATCTAGAGTTTTTATATTCATGGTTGTATCCCTTTTTTATTTTCCTTTTACTTATTTTAAACTTATGTATCGATATGGATGTGTGTGTTCATATATGTACTTAGGAAAAGGACTCCCTATGTTAGTTATGCCTTCAACACTAGTCACTAGCCCCTATCCTTTAAAGGCGGGCTTGGGGTAGTTGTGGCTCGAGACCCAGATTGGGTCATGTCATGATAGATTGGTATTAGAGAAATTCATTCCTTGGGATATTGTATATAGTATTCCTCTTGTGATTTTTTGGCTGGGATTAGTTTAATAGTTTCAAAGTATCTTGAGTGCGGCTATCAAGACTTGGAATCTAATGATGGTGCAGGAGGCTGACATATCCATTCACTAGGACCTTGAATACATTCTTGTCAACTCAGAATACTAAGACATTGGTTATAGGTATCAATGGTACATGCATTATATAGGATTGAGTCTTTAACTATCCTTTTGGATACATTTCCCCATTTCTTATATATATATTCGTGTTTGTTTGTGTGTGTATATTCTCAACTAACCATGGTACATCTTGATAAATCTTAGGATGCCTCCACAATGACAACCAGAAAGGATAACAGTTCCAAATCATGAAAATGATCTGATGAGTGACAAGGCCTTGGTTCAGGGTCCATCCCATAGGATTCTTCCACCATGTGGGAAGGTAACATCACCTCCACTTATTGAGTAGCATATCATTCTAGTATAACAGGCTATTTATGTGTGCAGGCCTAGCATTCTCTATGAGTTATAGTGCTAGATACTGAAGAGGTTCCATAGCGAGCTAGATCCTCATGCAGTAGAGGATTGGATAGAGCCAGTGGTCAGTATGTTCATGATTGGTCAAACCCTAAGGGATCAAGTGGTTGCACTGGATGTTGGCCTTTTCCATGGACTAGTTGGGTGTTGGTGGATCCTTGTTACATAGATGCACAATGAGTTGACACTCTTAGTGAGTTATAGTGCTAGATACCGCTGAGGTTCCATAGTGAGCTAGATCCTCATGAAGTAGATGATTGTATAGATCCATTGGTCCATATATTCATGATTGGTCAAACCCTAATGGATTAATTGGTTGCAGTGGGAGTTGGAATTTTCCATGGACTAGTTGTTGTTGGAGCCTTGTTACATAGATGCACAATGAGTCGACACTCTCATGTCCCAACTTCCAGCAGATGTTTTGTGAGGAGTAATACCCCTCACGCTTGTACTCATTCTAGATTCAGGAGATTATAGATATTTAAGAGGGAGTTATGATGGTAGATGAGTACATAGTGAATTTCAAAAACCATACCTAGTACTCCCTTGACATGATCTGTGATGGCTACTTCCGAGACTGGAAGTTTGAGCAGGGACTCTGAAGAGATATTTGTGTTAGCATGGTACCCTTGTGCATACCCACTTATATTGGGGTGTTGTAGTGGGAACAAGTGAAATATATATTTCTTTTATAAGGATTATAGGTAGCCTAAACTACCAGTGGGTTTCATAGAGTTGAGTCATCTATAGCAGCTAGCAGGTGTCAGTCGGCATGATCTCAGCATAGGAGATATTTTAATGATCAAACTCAGGTCATGGTTGTGTGGTATGGTGATAGTGCAGAGCACCAGGGCATCCCAAAGAGGGTTGGTGTTATTCTTGTGATGGGTGAGGTTATATAGCATGATACTACTTGACCATAAATGTTGAGGATTGCAGGAAGATAGCTGATGGACCGCCATGTCAGAGGCAACACTGTGATCAGGGATCTTCCAAATGAGGGAAGGGTGGTCCCAAGGGAGGTGTAACGCCCTGACCCCAGTTACCCAGAGTCGGTGCATTATTATATATCATTGTCATGATCACAAGAAAGATCAAGTATCGAAAGACCGATTAGTTTAGTAGTCTTGGAAACACTAGATACATTTATAAAGTTTACATTACATCATAAATTTAAAACTACAACAACATCTTGTCTCCACACTGATATCCTCTTATACTATCCTTGCAGGTCATTCATAAAATACTTCTTCACATCCTGGAAAAAATAAAACATAGAAAGGGGTGAGCTCAAATGCCCAGTAAGGATAACAATATAGTGGAAACTTTTATAAATAAGCATAACCCTTTAAGGCAATGTATGACTAAAACAAATGCCTTTTAAACTTGAACTTCAACATAATATGGGAAAAATAAAATGAAATAATTCCATTTACTTATTCACATGTATATTCTACTAGTCTAATAATCACATGCAATATCAATAACCACTTTAATAATGAAGGAATGAATAAAGCCAGACTATCATAACCATATAGCCAAGGCCTCGTGCCAAGACTACAAATAATATTTTTTCAAGGCCTTATGCCAAGACACTAGTTAGTCTCATGACACCTACTAATTCATTGAGGAGCTATAGAGGGCTCCACCTGTCACTTATTAAGTCCAATGCATTCCTCATATGAATAGGTTTAAACATAACATAAACATTCATATTCAAACTAGCATATGAAATGTCAATACTTTCTCCATAAACCATGAATGGTATAAAAATAACACATCCATCAAAGGATGTTAACATAGATGAAATCAAAACTATTTGAGGGAAATATCTCTTTTTTTGAAATAATTTAAAAGTCACATAAGTATAAAACAAAAATTTTACTTTGAAAATATTCTTATAATATTATAAAGGAATCTTCGAAGATTTTATAACAGTGGAAAATATCCTCACCTGCCGTATAAGTTAAAAAAGACATTCTTACCTTAATTCTGTCGAAAAGGTTAAAAAGGACCTTGTTTGGAAAATGACGGAAAGATTAATTTATAAAAATCTTATAAAAAGTCAAACAAGGGTATAAATTACTTTAACTTATATTCTTTAAAATAGTAATAATGGTTTGAAACACATTTTTAAGAAACATGGATGTGGATGATAAAGAGGTCTCAGTAGATAATTACGTATAAACAACCTCAAATAATGAAGAGATTGTGATATAAACCCTTACCTTGTAATTTTCGTTGGTTGAGGGTAGGTTAACCTCCTGTATAATGGTGAAATAATTGTTATTAAATTATACAAGAATCATATACGTTAATATGATATCATATATGATCTTTTAACATTGATTTGTTAATAATATCTTAGTATTATCGTTGTTTCAAGTGTTAACTTACTCGTTTTCTTTTATATGTTTTGTTACGTAAGCCATGTTTTTCATGGATAGGTTGTATCTTATTCATATCTAGAATTATATCAAGTCCTTAAACATTATTTTTAATCATTAAATGAGAATTATTCTTTAATGGATACGATGGGGAATGAACCTCATCGCGTTCGTGGAGACGGTAGTCCGTACGTACGCACGAGCAACAATATCATTCTTTTGATATTAAAATAAAATATAATTGGATGGTATATCATATATATAGAATAATTATCAAGTTATATTTATTATTTAAATGAATTAGACATCATTATTATACCCATACAAATAATAATTTATTGAATAACAATTGCACCATGATGTGGAGACGGTAAGTCGTACGTACGCACCTATGGTGACATGTCATTCAAAGGATGGATAGAATAATGAATATGGTTGTACCATATTTATAATAACATCACATTACATATAAGATACTGGAGTTATTATTTTAGAATTGGAATAACAAAGAAAGAAGAAGTTGAAGAAGAAAGGAACTTGAAAGAGGGTGGTGAAAACATTGCCTCTTCTTCGGGTTCTTTATTTTGATTCGATCAAAAGGGCTCCTTAGGTTGTCCTTATGATCAAAATAAGGCCTCTAGGGTGAATTGAGGAAAGCATAGAGAGTATTTGGTCAGGGGTTAGCCGAGAAAAAGGGATTTGAATGTTTGAATTAGTGAGAATGGGGAGTGCCGTTTTATAAGAGGGGTGAGGGGAACCTTTGGAAAAGCCAGAAATATTATTTTATAATAAATTAATATTCGGTTTCTAATGGCTCCAAAGTGGATTAATTAAATTTAAAGGTGGGGATGGGTCGAAAACCACTCAACCAATAGAATTTAGACAAGATTGGGTAAATATATTAACCTTATATTTTAGTTTTAACTCTTAGTTAATTAGTTTGACACTTACCATGTCACATTGTATTTTTATATTATATAGTTAATAAACATACTATATACATCCAAGAGACCCCAAAGTGGTCCAATAATGATACACCTATCATGATATAAGTCTCTTGGCTGAACCCTATATTTTTAGGAATAGAATATAAATTAATAATATAATATTTCTTTTAAAAACTCTTTTATGTCAATTTTGAAACTATTGGGTATTTTGTTTTTGATAATTTCATAAAAGAATTATTACTTCGAAAAAAATTTATAAAACCAATACTAATATGTCATATTAACTTATAAAAATAGTGTAATTCATAAAAAGTCTCAAATTACATTTATTTTGATATATATAATATCAATTATTTTAATATTTCATTAATTAGGTAATTACTACATCACCATTGTGTCATAAATAAATTAAATTATTTAATGTCTAAAAATTATAAATAAAATACCATTATGTAGGAAATATTTTTATATTTCTAATTAATATTTACAATCGAATTTATTCTATGTATAACCCTATATTAAAAATGTTTTAGTAAATAAACTTTGATTTTAACTCTTTTAACTCTTCTTTGAATTAAATTATAATAAATGTTTTAATCTAATCCAAGTGGACCTAAATGATAATATTTTATTCCTAAGGTTGTTTTTGGTCGAGATACACTTGTCCAATAGAATTAGGACATGTGTTAGGGTAATATTAATATCATTTTTACCCTTAATTACCCTATTCACTTTTAACCGTGGTAAATAAAAGTAAAATGTTACTATTCACCAAAAATTATTTTCATCTCATTGAACCACATTTTACTCCTTGATATTAACTGTGTCTCTCGAATTTTTTAAATTCCACACACAAAATCAGTAAAATTAAGTTTTATGTGAATTTTCAAATTCTCCTAGGAGGTGGGTAAAAGACGATGAAATGTTCAATAAAATTTTTATATATCTAAAATTATTCTAAACTAACTCCAATTAATTACATTTAACTTATATAGGTATTATGTATCTATTTTGACCTTATATAAATTTAAATAAAATAAATAATAATTTAAATAAAAAATCGGTTTTAAACTATAACTTAGTGTTTTTTCACTATTCATCAAAAATTGATAGTTTTCAAAAAAATACCAAAATTTAACCCTAGGCTAATTTCAATATTCCGAATCCAAAAATGAAGTCCATTTTGAAAGATAAAATTTATAAAATTTCAAAAAGTGGGTATTACAATTCATAATGTCTAGTTTGATTGGTTGTGGTGTGTGTGTTAGAACTCAATGTTTCGTACAACACACACTATTGTATTATTCAAAGGGAAGTGTACCGTGGAAGCTTGGGGTGTTACATTCTCCTCTCCTTAAAATAATTTCGTCCTCAAAATTTCTAGAATACTACCGCATGAAAAGACTCGGGTTGTCCTTCATCATAAGTTCCTCAGGTTCCCACGTTGCCTCTTCCATCTTATGGCTTCTCCACAAACCTTTTACCAGAAGAGTCGTCCAGTTTCTCAGTACTTGTTCTCTCATATCAAGAATCCTGACGGGCTCTTCGTAATAAGATAGATCGGGCTCCAGTTCTAATTCTTCATAGGTGAGTACAAGTATTGGGTCATGCATGTATTTCCTCAACAGTGATATGTGGAACACATCATGAACTTTGGAGAGACTTGGCGGCATTGCCAAACGGTAAGCTACATCCCCAATTCATTCTAGAATTTCAAAAGGTCCGATGTACCTAGGACTCAATTTACCCTTCTTACCGAAACATATAATTCCCTTCCATGGAGATACCTTCAAGAAAACATGATCTCCTACCTGAAATTCCAAATCCTTCCTTCGGTTATCGGCATAGCTCTTCTGCCTACTTTGAGCTGATTTGATGTGGTTTTTGATTACCTTTACCTTTTCCATTGTTTCCTCCACTAGTTCTGGTCCTACAAGTTTTCTTTCTCCAACGTCATCCCAAAAAGTTGGTGTGCAACATCTTTTTCCATATAACGCTTCATATAGTGCCATCTGAATACTTGAATGGAAGCTATTATTATAGGAAAATTCCACCAGAGGTAAATATTGATCCCACATACCCTGAAATTCAAGTGAGAATGATCTCAACATGTCTTCTAAGGTTTGAATAGTCAGTTCTGATTGTCCATCTGTTTTAGGGTGGTAGGTAGTGCTCAAATGAAGTTTAGTATCCAGGGATTCTTAAAGACTCTTCTAGAATCTTAAAGTAAAATGGGGATCAAGATCAGAAACAATCTATAGGGTTACTCCATAAAGTCTCACCACTTCATTAATATATAGCCTTGTTAGACTTTTAAGTGGGAAATCTTCCCTTATAGTAAGAAAATGTGCTGACTTGATAAGACGATCAACAATGGCCCATATTTCATTGTTCCTTCTAGGAGTCTTTGGTAGTCCCATGACAAATTCCATCGTAATATTGTCCCATTTCCACTCTGGTATGGAAAGAGGTTGAATGACTCCTCCAGGCTGTTGCCTTCCAGCTTTCAATTGTTGACAAACCATACATCTTGACACAAAATCAGCAATCTCCCTCTTCATATTGTCCCACCAAAAATGTTCCTTCAAGTCTCTATACATTTTGGTGCTCCCAGGGTGTATAGAGTAATTGGAACTATGAGCATCGTCCAACAATTCCCTTTTTAGATCAAGTATATTGGGAACACAAAGTCTCTTCCCAAATTTCAAAATTCCATCTTCATACCCAAATCCATTCAATCTCCCATCATTCACAGCTTTAATATTATTTTGAAACTCTTCATCACTGGTCTGAGAACTCTTTATCCTTTCTAGTAAAGATGGTTTGGAAACCATTTGAAAAAGTATCAATGTTTCACCTTCCATGGTAATTCTCATATCCATCTTCACTAGATCCATGAAAATATGATCCCTTTCAATTATCATCATGTTCAAAACTCCATGATCTTTTTAGCTCAAAGCATCTTCCACCTTATTTTCCTTCCTTGGGTGGTAGTGTATCGTGCAATCATAATCCTTGAGTAGTTCAAGCCATCTCTTTTGCCTCATGTTGAGTTCTTTTTTTGAGAAAATAAACTTCAAACTCTTGTGATCAGTATAAATATCACATTTTTCACCATAGAGGTAGTGCCTCCATATCTTCAAAGCAAAGATCACAGCTACTAACTCGAGATCATGAGTAGGATAGTTTTGCGCCTGAATTTTCAAATGTTGTGATGCATAGGCAATAACCCTATCATTCTGCATAAGGACACAACCAAGTCCTTTCTTTGATGCATCACTATAAATAACGAACCCATCATTCCCTGATGGTAGATTCAATATAGGAGCATTGACTAATCTTCTCTTCAGTTCTTCAAAACATTCTTCACACTCTTTTTTCCAAACAAATTTAACCCCTTTACGTGTGAGCTTTGTTGATGGGTTATCCAATCAAGCAAAGTTCAGGATGAAACGTCGATAATAACCTGCTAAACCAATAAAACTGCGTACCTTAGTTATACTCGTCGGTGCAGGCCATTCTTGGATTGCCTTGGTCTTAGAAGGATCAACATATATTCTATCTTTTGAGATAATATGTCCAAGAAAAGAAATCTCCTGAAGATATAATTCACACTTTCTAAACTTCCCATATAATTCAGGTCTTCTCAGAGTCTTCAAGATAATTCGCAAGTGATTTTCATGATCTTCATAGATTTTAGAGTATACCAAGATATCATCAATAAATACCACCACAAATTCATCTAGATATTCCTTGAAAACTCTATTCATTAGGTCAATGAATACAGAGGGCGCATTAGTCAGCCCAAAAGGAATTATTGTAAACTCATAATGCTTGTACCTGGTTCAAAATGTTGTCTTCGGAATGTCTTCCTTCTTCACACACAACTGATGGTATCCAGACCGAAGTTAAATCTTTGAAAAGTATTGAGCTCCATGCAGTTGGTCAAATAAATCATCAATGTGAGGTAGGGGATACTTGTTCTTTATTGTTATAGCATTGATCTCCCTGTAGTCGATACATAACCTCATAGATCCATATTTCTTTTTAACAAAAAGAACAGGGGATCCCAATGGAGAAACACTAGGTCAAATAAATCCCTTATTACTCAATTCATCTAGTTGTTTATTTAGTTCAACTAATTCCACAGTGGCCATTCTATAAGGGGTCTTCGATATAGGCCTTGATCTAGGAATTAAATCAATGGAAAACTCAACATCTCATTCTGGAGGATGTCCAGGTAAATCTTCCGGAAACACATCTACATATTCTTTCACAATAGGTACATACTCTATTTGAACATTCCTTACTCACCCACAATCATTTCATTCTCTTCCTCCCCAATAATTGAATTTAGTTGAGCTACTGGGGGTAGATCTAGACTAGAATTAGGTGGTGACGATTCTGCTCTAAAGATAAGGTGTTCCTTATCATCATCATCAAAAATCATAACCTCCTTCTTCTTACATTAAATCTTCACATCATGATCTGAAAGCCAATCCATACCGAGGATTATATCAAACCCAATCATAGGTATGACGATGAGATTAGTGGATAAAGAACATTTATGTGCTCTAATGGGGACTAATTCACAAAACTTTGTTGCAATGATACTTCCCTTAGGAGTTTTAACTTACAACTCCCTTGTTATATCAAATTGGAAATATCTAATTTTCTTAGAAAACTGGGAAGATATGAAACAATTTGATGATCCAGAATCAAATAATTCATTTGCTAAACTTGATGAAACCATTAAATTACCTGCCACCACGTCTTTTGGAGCTTCTACCTCAGCAGTAGTGATAGCATAAGCTTGTCCTTGATCCCTTAGCATTTTCTGAGGAAAGTTCCCCTGATGCTTAGGACATTCATTTGCATAATGTCTCATCTTCCTGCAATTGTAGCATTGGACATCGGTAGCTTCCTTCATCCCCTTGCAATCACGAGCTTGGTGGCCTTTTTCACCACACTTGTAACAGACTCTCATTCCTTTTAAGCAACTACCGGGGTGTTTCTTCCCACATTTACCACAGTATGGATATTCAAACATTCCCTTCTTCCCCTTATTTCCATTCCCATATTGATCAATAGACCTCTTATTCTCTTTCTTTGCTTTAAATTCATAAGACTTAGATATTTTCTTTTCTGTCTAGATAGCACATGAGACAATGTCTTCGTACGATGAGAAGGATTGTGAGACTAATGCTCGACGGAGAAATGGTTTTAACCCATAAAATAAATGATCAATCTTACTTCTTAGGTTATGTATATAATCTCCAGCATACCTTGATAACCTTGTAAAGTTAGACTCATAATTTGCGACATTCTCATCCTCCTTTTGTCTCAGACTCAGAAATTGCCTTTCCATATCTTCTTGATGGTCACGAGGAAAGTATTTTTCTAAGAAAAGATCTTTGAACTCCCTCCATTTCATATTTGATAATTCATCATCTTCCTTTGTGTTTTGAATCAATGACCACCATTGATCAGCATCTCCAGTGAGGCGATAAACTGCCATGAAAACTTTTTCCCTTTCACTACTCCCCAAAGCCTGAAATATTTTCTCTAGGGAACTTATCCATTCCTCATCTACTAATGGATTTGAACTCCCATTGAATGTTGGTGGTTGCTGCCTCATGAAGCGATCTAACATTGATCTTCCACGCTGTGGATCAGGGTGCTCCATACGGGTAAGGTTATTTTTCATAACCTGAGTGAGTTTTCCCAATATGGTGATTAGTTGATCAGCACCAGTTGCATCACCAACTCCACTATAATTATCTTGAGCAGGAGGGAAATCCTTACATGGAGTGCGTGCATTGATATAGTTTCCATTTCTTCCACTAGGCGCCATTTCTAAACAATGGTATAAACTAGATTAGTTTATGAATCAAAATACATAATTCCATACTTGTAAAACACTTAACATAAATTTAAATATTTATGGATATAATACATAATCATAAAAATGTTAAGTATATACTCAAAAACCCTTCATAATGATTTTTAAAGAAAATGAGAGTTATCCTAAGCATATCCCCCAAGAGTGTCGTAACCAAGAGTGCAGCAAGGCCCGTTGTCGTGCACCAGTTCCTGTTCAAGTCAAGCTTAAAGAGGTGTTTTTGGGTTTTACCCCTAGGTACATCTGTGCCAGAGCCGCCTCTACCTACTCGTATCCAGACAAGAATGTATTGCTCGGAAAACTCACAAAATCTCTACAATACCAAAATTCTAGGAAGTTCTTATATACTAATCCTCAAAGTCCATATTAGATCTATGTGCTCTAATCAGAGTTTATCTAAATTTAGTTTCCATGGTTTGTACTAAACTTCCTATGATACCAAATTTAATGCCCCGACCCCAATTACCCAAAGTTGGTGCATTATTACATATCATTGGCATGATCACAAGAAAGATCATGTCTCGAAAGACTGATTAGTTTAGTAGTCTTGGAAACACTAGATACATTCATAAAGTTTACATTACATCGTAAATTGAAAACTACAACAACATCTTGTCTCCACACTCATATCCCCTTATACTATCCCTACAGGTCATTCATAAAATACTTATTCACATCCTGGGAAAAATAAAACATAGAAAGGGGTGAGCTCAAATGCCCAGTAAGGATAACAATATAGTGGAAACTTTTATAAATAAGCATAAACCTTTAAGGAAATGTATAACTAAAAAAAGGCCTTTTAAACTTGAACTTCATCATATTATGGAAAAAATAAAATGAAATAATTCCATTTACTTATTCACGTGGATATTCTACTAGTCAAATAATCACATGCAATATCAATAACCACTTTCATAATGATGGAATTCCTAATGTCAGACTATCATAACCACATAGTCATGGCCTTGTGCCAAGACTACAAAACAAATTGGTCAAGGCCTTGTGCCAATACACTAGTTTGTCTCATGAGACCTACTGATGCATCTAGGAGCTATAGCGGGATCCACCCATCACTTATTAAGTCTAATGCATTCCTCATATGAACAGGTTTAAACATAACATAAACATTCGTATTAAAACAAGCATATGAAATGTCAATACTTTCTCCATAAACCATGAATGGTATAAAAATAACACATCCATAGTCAAAAATATCACAAAACCTTCAATACAATATGGAAGATTTGTATTATAATAAATAAACTTCAAATAAGCTTAAAATCCATCAAAGGATGTTGACATAGATGAAATCAAAACTATTTGAGAGAAATATCTCTTTTTTTGAAATCATTTAAAAGTCACATAATTATAAAATAAAACTTTTACTTTGAAAATATTCTTAGAATCTTGTAAGGGAATCTTCAAAGATTTTATAATGGCGGAAAATAGCTGCACCTGTCGTATAAGTTAAAAAAGACATTCTTACCTTAATTCTGTCGAAAAGGGTAAAAAGGACCTTGTTTGGAAAATGACGGAAAGATTCCATTATAAACTTCTTATAAAAAGTAAAACAGGGGTATAAATGATGTTAACTCATATTCTGTAAAATAGTAAGAATGTTTTGAAACACATTTTTAAGAAACATGGATGTGGATGATAAAGAGGTCCAAGTAGATAATTATGTATAAACAACCTCGGATAATGAAGAGATTGTGAAATAAACCCTTACCTTGTACTTTTACTTTGTTGAGGGTAGGTTAACCTCCTTTATAATGGTGAAATAATTGTTATTAAATTATACAAGAAACATATACGTTAATATGATATCATATATGATCTTTTAACATTGATTTGTTAATAATATCTTAGTATTATCGTTGTTTCGGATGTTAACTTACTTGTTTTCTTTTATATGTTTTGTTACATAAGTCGAGTTTGTCATGGATAGGTTGTATATTATTAATATCCAGAATTAAATCAATTCCTTAAACATTATTTTTAATCATTAAATGAGAATTAGTCTTGAATGGATGCAATGGGGAATGAATCTCATCGCGTTCGTGGAGACTGTAGTCCGTACGTACGCACGAGCGACAATATCATTCTTTTGATATTAAAATAATATATAATTGGATGGTATATCATATATACAGAATAATTATCATGTTATATTTATTATTTACATGAATTACACATCATTATTATACCCATCCAAATAATAATTTATTGAATAACAATTGCACCACGATGTGGAGACGGTAAGTCGTACGTACGCATGTATGGTGACATGTCATTCAAATGATGGATATAATACTGAATATGGTTGTACCATATTTATAATAAAATCACATTATATATAATATAATGGAGTTATTATTTTAGAATGGGAATAACAAAGAAATAATAAGTTGAGGAAGAAAGGAACTTGAAAGAGGGTGGTGAAAACATTACCTCTTCTTCGGGTTCTTTCTTTTGATTTGATCAAAAGGGCTCCTTAGGTTGGATTTATGATCAAACTAAGGCCTCTAGGTTGAATTGAGGAAAGTTGAGAGAGTATTTGGACAGGTTTTGGCCGATCCAAAAGGCTTTGAATGTGTGAATTAGTGAGAAGGGGGAGTGCCCTTTTATAAGAGGGGTGGGGGGTTCCTTTGGAAAAGCTAGAAATATTATTTTATAATAAATTTATATTCGGTTTCTAATGGCTCCAAAGTAGATTATTTAAAGAATAAAGGGGTTATAGGTCTAAAACTACTCAACCAATAGAATTTATATAGGTTTGGGTCATTATATTAACCTTATCTTTTAGTTTTAACTCTTAGTTAATTAGTTTCACACTTACAATGTCACTTTCTATTTTTATATTATATAGTTAATAAACATAATATATACATCCAAGAGACCCTCGAGTGGTAAATTAATGATAAACTTATCATGATATAAGTCTCTTGGCTGAACCTCAGATTTTTAGGAATATAATATAAATTAATAATATAATAGTTTTTTAAAAACTCTTTTATGTCAATTTTGACACTATTGGGTATTTTGTTTTTGATAATTTCATAACAGAATTATTACTTCAAAAAAAATTTATATAACTAATAATAATATGTCATATTAACATATAGAATTAGTGTAATTCATAAAAAGTATCAAATTACATTTATTTTTATATTTATAATATTAATTATTTTAATATTTCATTAATTAGGTAATTACTGTATCACCATTGTGTCATAAATAAATTAAATTATTTAATGTCTAAAAATTATAAATAAAATACCATTATGTATCAAATATTTTTATATTTCTAATGAATATTTATAATTGAATTTATCTTATGTATAACCCTATATTAAAAAAAATTTAGTAAATAAACTTTGATTTTAACTCTTTTAACTCTTCTTTGAATTAAATTATAATAAATGTTTTAATCTAATCCAAGTGGACCTAAATGATAATATTTTATTCCTAAGGTTGTTTTTGGTCGAGATACACTTGTCCAATAGAATTAGGACATGTGTTAGGGTAATATTAATATCATTTTTACCCTTAATTACCCTATTCACTTTTAACCGTGGTAAATAAAAGTAAAATGTTACTATTCACCAAAAATTATTTTCATCTCATTGAACCACATTTTACTCCTTGCTATTAACTGTGTCTCTCGAATTTTTTAAATTCCACACACAAAATCAGTAAAATTAAGTTTTATGTGAATTTTCAAATTCTCCTAGGAGGTGGGTAAAAGATTGTGAAAAGTTCAATAAAATTTTTATATATCTAAAATTATTCTAAAATAACTCCAATGAATTAAATTGAACTTATATAGGTATTATGTATCTATTTTTACCTTAATAAAATTTAAATAAAATAAATAATTATTTAAATAAAAATTTGGTTTTAAACTATAACTCAGTGTTTTTTCACTGTTCATCAAAAATTGAAAGTTTTCATAAAAATACCAAAATTTCACCCTAGGCTAATATCGATATTCTGAATCCAAAAATGAAGTCCATTTTGAAAGAGAAAATTTATAAAATTTCAAAAAGTGTTTATTACTATTTATACCGGCTATTTTGATTGGTTGTGGTGTGTGTTTTAGAACTCGAAGTTGCGTACAACACACACTATTGTATTATTCAAAGGGAAGCGTATTGTGGAAGATTGGGGTGTTACAGAAGGTATATCTAGAAGTGGATAAGTAGGATCTATGTTTATTGGATGATTTTATGATATCCTTCAACCACCACCACCAATAATCCAACATTGGGCTTAGATAGCTGGCCATTGGGTTTGTGGACAGCTATAGGCTTCAGAGGCTTATGACCCCACAACACATGACATGATCAGAGGTACAATATGTGTATTTTCTACTATTGATTAAATATTATTATACACATGTTCCAATTATATATTTATCTAAATACTTATAGTGTGAGAGTTGGAGCTCCCAATTGAGGTGCTAGCCTTGTAGCTTTTTCTTGAGGTTTCTACAGGGAATACTTTTTCTGTATCTTTTATCTACCGGTAGTGTGAGCTATCGCTTAGTAGAGAGAGGTTCATGTGGGACCTTTTGGTCATCACGATGGAACCCTATGCCATCATCTTGGGTATGGATTGTTTTTCCATGGACTAATCCCAGATTTATTATCACCATAGATGAGTCATATGACTTCACCCTGATGGGATGAGATTCACCTTTATGGGTGAGAGAGATCTCATGGAGGGATGAGAGGGTTTTTTGAGAAGGAGGCTACATCCCACAACCCATAAGTTGGTGAGTATATCCCTTATTGAGGAAACATCTTCAGGAATTTGGATTCCTTTAGTTGTGGATCATTGTATGGACATATTCCTTAAGAACTTTCTAGGACTACCTCCAAATTGGGAGATATTATTTTTCATCGACTTGCATCCTGAGACTGCTCTAATGTCTTCTTTAGCATATCGGATGGACCCTATCGATCTCTAGGAGCTATTGTTGTAGTTGGAGGACCTTTTAGAGAAGGTTTTCATCAGTCCCATTGTTTCTCCCTATGAAGATATAGTTTTGTTTGTGAAAAAAGTAGATGGGAGCTTGCATATTTTCATTGATTATCATTTCTTGAACCAGGATACAATAAAGAAAAAAAGTACCCCTTATTGAGGATTGACATCCCCATTGACCAGTAGAAAAGCATGAGATTATTCTCTAATATTGATCCCTACTATGGCTACCACCAATCGATAGTTTGTATGGTTTATATTCCAAAGTTGGCATTCTGATTTTTCTATGCACACTATTAGTTCCTAGTGATTCCCTATGGTGTGACGAATTCCCCCTCTGTGTTTCTGGATTTTATTAACTAGGTCTTCTAGTTGTACTTAGACCATTTTCTATTGTCTTAATCCAAAATATACTCCTCTAATATGTATTAGAGAAGGAGTATGTAGAGAACTTAAGGATAGTTCTATATTTTCTTCGAAACCACTAGCTTTATAGGAAAATCTTGAAGTGTCAGTTCTGGATTCATGAAGTTCAATTTTTGGGGAATGTCATTTATCATCTTGGTTTATCCATGGACCCTGAAAATATTTATGTAGTGATTTCTTGGTAGTCACCTAAGTGTGTGTTAGAGGTTATGAGCTTTCATGGCTTGTTTGGGTACTATAGGAGGTTTGTGTAAGACTTCTCCCAAATTTTATTCCCTTTGACCACCTTTATGTGGAAAGGGAAGTTTTTTATCATGATTAAGTTGTGCCAGATATCCTTTAATGAGTTGAGTCTAAGGTTGAGGATTTATCCTTTATTAAGAATACCAGAGGAGGGTATAGAGTACATAGTTTATTGTGATTCCTTAGTACCTGGTCTTGGTTGTGTGTTTATACAATGACATGTAGTTAACACATACGGGTCGACACAGTTGAGATCCCATGAGAATAAATATAAAACTCATGGCATAGAGATAGAATAGGTAGTCTTTTCTCTATAGAGGTGGAGTCACTACCTTTTAGGAGACATATTTTTGGTTTACTCAAACCATCAAATTCTTAGGTATGTCTTTACGTAGAGGGACATGAACCGGAGACAGTGGAACTAGTTGGGGTTATTATAAGACTATGATTTTTAGATAGTCTATACCCTAAGGAATGGAAATGTAGTAGTATATTCTCTTATCCATAAGTCCCATACTCACTTGGTTTAGGAGGCTTTAGAGAAGTCGGCCTCTTTGCAGCTAACCCTGGTATAGTAGGAGGGTCCAACCTTTCTATAGTCAATGGTTTTTACTCTTCTATTTTTGGAGTATGTGAGAGATTCCCATCTTGGGGACATCAACTGTGAGGTCTTACATGACTATATATCCATATTTGATTCACTAGATGGATATTCTGAAGGAAGGAATCATTTTGACTTTTTCTAGGGTCAATCGGTGGTTCCAGTCATAGTACGAGAGTAGGTGATGTGAGAGTTCCACACTTCTACCTATTTATACATCCCAGTGTGGGGAATATGTACAAAGACCATCAGTGGAAGTTTTCATGGTCCGGCATGAGGTGAATCATAGATGAGTTCATATATCAATTACTAACATGTCAGAAGGTGAACTATGTTCACCAGGTTCCGGCAAGGTTTTTACAACCTCTTGAGATCCCAAAGTGGAAGTGGAATGGCATATCCATGGTATTTGTGATAGGGATTCCACAAAGATCCAAGGTCCATGATGCCATCTGGGTGATAGTTGACTGAATCATGAATTACGCACACTTTCTTACTATTTTGGAGTAGATTTTGGTAGAGATTTTGGTGTAGTTGTATATACGGGATGTCATTCTCCTACATGGGGTTCCCTCAACGATTGTATTTGATCGTGATGCATGGTTTACATTATGGTTACAGAGAGGACTACATGAGGAATTCAGGACCTAAATGGGGATGAGTATATCCTTTCACCCTCGTACATATGGGAAGACCAAGCACACTATCTAGGTGTTGGAGGATATGATGAGGGCTTACATGATAGACTTCGGCTGGATTTTGGAGGTCCAATTTACCTTAGTAGTGTTTTCATAAAATACCTACCACTCTACCATCTGCATGGAACCTTTTTAAGACCTATAAGAGATAACCTGAAGGTCAAACTTGTGCTATAGAGAGATTGGTGAGACATCCCTTATGGATCCAGAGATGGTGTAGATGAAAATAGAGAAGGTACAAGTCATCTGTAAGTGGACGAGGAAGGCCCATAGAAGAAAAAAATCTTATACAGATCATCATCGTAGGCCCTTGGATTTCAAGAAAATATACCACATTTTTCTAAGAGTATCCCCACAACAATGATTGTGGAGGTTTTTCAGAGGAGGCAAGCTATCCAAAAGATTCATTAGGTCAATCAGGATTGTGTTGAGGGTTGATGCAGTTGATTACCATCTCTCCCTACCCCCACAGCTGGAGTGGTTTCATGATATCTTCTATGTGTCACAGCTGAGGAGATATGTGCATGACCCCACACACACCATCTATTGGGGAGACCTGGATATCAAGGATAGATCCACCTTTTGGAGTACTTGGTGGTGATCGAGGATCGACAAGAGAGGACCTTTCATTGATGGATCGTCCCCTTGGTTCAAATGTTGTGAAAACACGAAAACATGCAAGAGACTTATTGGGAGTGGGAGAACCAGGTTCGGGCTTTGTATTCTGAGTTTTTGTTTAGTTTTTCCTTTTTTAGATTTAAATATTGAAGGATTGAATGATTTATATACCCAGTATTTCCCTTATAAGACTTTGAAATAATTTTTTATATATTTATAGAGCTAGGCACTAAGACAACGTGTAATTTAAAAGCCCAGTGTTCCCAGAATTAATTTTATTAAAATATTAAATATATTTTATATTACACATGTTTGGTTTCTTAAAGAAAATGGGATAAATCCTAAACAGAAACTCAAATCAGAAATATGATACCACATTTGAGTCTAAAATTTTTTTACCCAAGACGCGACATAAGATAAGTCAACGTGGGGAATTTGGACATCTCACTCATTGGAGGTACGTTCTAGTGGATTAATTAATTATTCAATTCATTCATTCATTTTGAACTAAAGAAAATTATATAATAATTATGGTGATATTTCTAGGGTTAGCCTCAAAATTTGTAAATCAATTGAGAGCTTCTACTTCCTCCTTCTATTGATGAATCACATCAAATGATGATGAAACATTGGATCGGAGCATATCGGGAAACAGAAAAAGCAATGACTTCCATTGATCATTGGCGATCATGTTATTTGTTGATGAATGATCCAATATCTAGGTAGGACTCATTAATTTTTGGTTTACGCCCTTATTGATTAAATTGATTGAGAGTATTTATCCCTTTATTGGATTTGTTCTAGTTACCACCTTTTCATGCGCTCAGGTATCAATTAAATTGATTTATTTCAATTTTTCTAACCTGAATATCCCCATTCTTGTTTTTTGAAAAAAAATGCTAGTAGATGATATTTAAACCATTATTGTTGTACCTTTACCCTTTAATTTCTTTATTTTCTTCCCTAGTTGGACCCCTCGATATCGATTCAACATTTTTAGGTTGTATCGAGCCTGATCGGACCCCCGGAAATCATAACAGATTTGAGAGTTAAGGATGGATCAATGAATTGGGAACAGATCTAGGATGTTTTTGGGTTTTGGATTTTCATTTAGATGATCGATAATGTAATCTTTGATGGTGTAAGGATCAAGGGTGTGTGGAACATGTGGCACATCACTAAGGACCACTATAATCTGATTTTGGATAATAAAATGACAAAAATGATGACCCACAGATAGATCACCTGATTTAAAGTGGAAATGAGGTTGTATATATGAAAATTGTCTTAAATAGGATCATGGGAAGGGGATATTAGAATCTTCAAAAAAATCTATCTACATGTCGTATACTATGATGAACACATGGTTGTAGCCCCTTGGTTGTGGTGGCAAGGGTTTCAGAAATCTATAAGGATGGCACTTTGTGTAGCCCTCCTACATGTCGTGTACCTCCTCCCTAGATGGATGAGACATGTGGAAGAACACACAGGCGAAACCCCATGTGGGAGTACACAACCAGGCACACGTCCATGTACCAAAGTACACAGACACGGGGTAGACTACATGGTCATGTACTAAAGTACACGGACACGACCATAAGGACACAACCTGGTATCAAATAGTTAAGACACACTGTGTTATCCACCTACATGGTGTATACTTGTACATGGATTTGGAGTCGTGTGCTGGCTAGGGACACATCCAGGTGGTGGAGGAAGATCACACACCATGTGTGTTCCCTCACAAGCCACATACTACTTGGTTCCATTTGAGGAAACTTCAAGGTTTTTTATCTCCTTTGTTTAAACTCGGATTTTGGACTGAGAGTATCCTATCCTGAGTGTTTTTTCATATAGAATGTGATGGTGCTATTAGTTGTGTATTTAAAGATATTATGTGGAATATTCTACTCATTATTCATGGTTAGGTGATGCTCGATGATGGTAGTGATCGTGTAGTATTACCAGGGACTTCTTTAGTGGAACCCTCCAACTAAGATGAGCATGGGTACTTGACCAATTTTAGAGTGGAACACTTTAGCTAGTCTATGAATGAGTTATCTATAGAATCATAGAGTGGAACCCTCCTATCATTGTAGGTAATAGGTCCTTTATAGACTTACAAGTGTAACCCACCAACTCGGTTGGGCATGAGTCCTCGATGACTAAAGTGGAACCCTAGTATTGGCATAGGGCATGGGTCCTCTACAAACATCTGAGTGTAACCCAACAACTGGGATAGGAAATGGTCTTCAATGACTATAATGTAACCCTCCTATTAGAACAAGGCATGGGTCCTCTACAGACTTCTGGACTAGAACCCTCTGGGTGGGCTGGGCATGGGTCCTCAACTATTAGAGTGGAACCCTCCTGTTGGAAAGGGAATGGGTCCTCCATCAACTATCATAGTGAAACCATACTATCATACCAGGGAATGGGTCCTCTATGAAGATATTTTTTCCCCATGAATGTGTGTCACAGTGACGATGTAGAGACCCTAAGCTTAACGTACATGAACATTACATTACTTTTGCAGAATACTTAATACATAACAAAAACACACACACAAGGACCGTAATAGTTTAGTGTCTTTGGAAACTCGGAATATAATATTTTAATCGTGGTGAAAGATCTTCAACATCTCCCATAAAGTTCTTCTTTTTAAAAAAAACCTAAATCCTTTCTTTATATCCCAGGGAAAAGAAAACATAAAAGGGTGAGCTCAAATGCTCAGTAAGGGTAAACAAAAGAAATATCAATCACATCATATTCATAAGAACATATCTTTTGGAAATCTTAACCAGCAAAAGAGATTATAATTTCATAACATGGGATAAATCATAGTAGTGAAATGTAATCCCAATAATCATAACATAAAACATGAAACTTTGTGGAATACACACATAATCATAGAGAATCATTTCTTATTAGTCAAGACTCATGGCCAAGACTATCTTAGTGGACAAAGTCCATTTCTGAACCGAGTTCACACCTCGTTTCAGTCCTGTTTCACTGAACCGGTATAGCCTACCATTCCATCCATGTCTATCTCATGAGATATAAAATCTTTACCCAATGCATTGGAGGGAGATATAGGTCCCACCCATATCATAATGATACCATTCTTATGTGTGCCACAAAATCATAAATCATACATCATTGCATAACCCATGTAATAGAAATGGGATTCTTAAACAACATGACATCATAAAACAATTCATATAAGATAAAGGAATTCATAAAAATAATTCCATCACAAAATAATAAAATCAATTTAACAATAGGTATAGAAACATAACCCTATATTATCTTATATGGAAAATAATTTTGATAAAACACCTGAACTCCATTCTTGAGGAAAATATCCTTTCTACTCCAAAAACATTTTCCTTTCTTAACATGTCATACAATTTTAAACTAAAAGAAGTTGATTAAAAATAAACTTTAAAACTTTTAAAAGAAGCTTCTTGGAAATAATGTTTTAAAAATCCATTCATGCCGTATAAGTTAAAAAAACATTCTTCTCGTATTTTTGTCGGAAAAGTCAAAAAGTACCTCGTACGAAAAACGACAACAGATTCCTTTCATATCTTTTACTAAAAACTCACCGAAGGGTAAAATAGGTTTTAAAAAATTGTAGGTGGATGGAAATAATATTACATATTGAGGGAACATGGATGTGGATGATAAAATACACCCCAGTAAATACCAATGTATAAGCAATCTCGGATAAAAATGAGATTGTGATATTTCCCTTACCTTAGGTCTGATATGCTTCGTAAGTGTCCGAACCTCTTGTATAATGATTTAAATAATGTTATTGAATTATTCCAGAATCATACTTATTGTTATAATATCATATATGGTCATATTCTTAGCTTCTTATTAGTAATATTTCATTACTACTTGTTATTCGGGTGTTTATTACTTTTTGTTCTTATGCGTTTTTGTCGAATAATTTCTTATTCTTCTATTTAGGTTATAGATACCTCATTTCCAGAATGGTATTAGTGTAACATATATCATATTCATTCATTCAATTCGTTTATATAATCATTATGAAATGAATATCATGTAGAATGAGTCGCATAACATCGTGGAGACGGTATTCCGTACGTACGCACGAGTGATGATATCATTCCTATGATCGTGGAATTGTATTGGAGTGTATGTATAATATTTCAGAATCAATATCACTTTATAATAGTAATATATAGTCATTATTTAAACCATTATACCCATCCAAGTAAGGTGGTGGTGGAAAATAGATTACACCACGGCGTGGAGACGGTATTCCGTACGTACGCACGCGCGGTGATTTCCTTTTTCCGTAGGATGGATAGAAGGTTAATTAGAGTTGTTTCCTATTTATAATAACATATCAGTATATAATAAATACTTATGTTATTACTTTATCATGAAACAACTAAATAAGAAGAAGTTGAAGAAGAAAGAAATTGAAAAAGATCGGTAATGGATATTACCTCTTTTTGACGCGCCTTCACTTAACCTCCACTTAAAGAACTAAGGATGGTCTTTGAAGAAGACCAGGACCTCTAGGATGATAATAGGGAATTTGAGAAGATATTTTGGCAGGGGTTTTCTGAGCTTGAATGCTCAAATTGGTGTGAGGAGGAGAGGGAGGAGGTGCCCTTTTATAAGGGAGGAGAGGGGCACCTTAGGAAAATCTCAAAATATTATTTTATATTAAGGTAAAATTCGGTTTATAATGGTTAAAAAGGGTCTTATTTCTAAGATAAAGTGGGGATGGGTCTAAATCCTCTCATACAATAGGATTTAGACAAGTTTAGGTTATTATTTTAACCTTATCAATTAGATTTAACTCTAAGCTAAATAATTTAACCTTTACCGTGTCTTTTTGTTTTCTTACACTATATGGTTAATAAACTTACCATAACAAGCCAAAAGAACCCCAAGTTGTTTATTATTAATATATCTATCCTTATCTAAGTCATTTGGCCGAACCTTATATTTTTAAAAATTAAATAACAATTAATAATATAATATTTGTTTTAAAAACTAATTTATGTCAATTTTGACACTATTTGGTACATGATTTTTATTAAATTCATAACAGAATGATAAGTTCTAAAAAAGTTACTTATATCAACAATAACATGTCATATTAACCTAGAAAATTAATTTAAGTCATAAAAAGTCTCAAATTACATTTATTTGGGCATTTATAACATCAATTATGTCAATATTTCATTAATAAGACAATTACTGCATCATCTTTGTGTCATACTAAATGATAATTATTTACTCCCTAAAAATTCTAAATAAATTCCTATGATGTATATAATTGTATTATATTTCTGGATACTATTCATGTTCGATGTTTCATGAAGTGTATCACTAAATTAAAATTATTATACTTATAAGATTTAAGAAAGTGACATGTTGTCACATTCTTTGGTTTTAATAATAATTAAATTATTTTCATGGACAAAAGTCCATAAAATGAATTTAATCCGACCCTTAGGTTATATGGGTCTACTTTTAGCCATCCAATAGGATTTTTATAAGTGTTAGGGTAATTTTATAATCTTATATTTACTCTTAATTACCCGATTTACCTTTAACTATAGTAAATAAAATTTACCGTAGTTACTATTCACAATGCCCAAAAATAAAAAGTAGCTTATTAACATAATTTGGAACCACTGATTCCAAATATGGAATCCATTTTTCCAAATTCAATACACAAAATATGCAGAAATTAAATTAAAATTAATCCCGTTGTCGAAAGAAAACGGGTTTTTCTTTAAAACATTGCAAAAGATTGAATTGATTTAACCTACGAATTAAAGGTAAAATAAATGCTAATTACATACATTATATTAAATGGTAAAAATATATTCTATTTATACTTTAAAACCATTAAATATTATAATTTAACAACATAATATATTACGATGAAAAAATTTGTTTTTAATTAAAATATAGCGTGTTTTTACTATTCATTAAAATATGAAAGTTATCGGAAAAAGATCAAAACTTCATCTAATGTAAATTTTTATATCCTGATTCAAAATAAGAATTTTATTTTGTCAAATTGAACTTATAAACATGTCAAAAACTAGATTTAAAGTGGGTGCGCCATCAAAAGGTGGCAAAACTGCATTTTTTTAAAAATACTTATTTTACCCGAAAATTTTATTTTGTTCTTATACCATGTTCTAGAAATGTGTAAGATTAATAATAATGTTATAAAATTCAAAATTTAGTTAACATTATTCATAACGGCTAGTTCATAACAATATTATAATAATATATCGTTGTTTAGTAAAACCTGGTATTGCGTACAACACACGCTATCGAGGAAGGTCGCGATTACGTGTAATGCAAGCCAAGTCAGGGTTGTGTGTAGTGCACAACTCCTTTGTTGTTGTGTATAACATAATCCAACCATATTTTATTTATACATTGAATATATATATATATATATACACTCAATTTTGCGTAGAATAACTTCTATCGTACTTGAAATTGTGTGTAACAAGAGCCAAGAAAAGTGTTGCGTATACTGCAAGCTAATATAGTGTTGCGTATAGCGCAAGATAATCTTGGTGTGTCGTACAATAGAAGATATGAATGAAATTAAAAATAATGTATCTTTTAAAATCTCGGGTTGTTACATTCTACCCCCCTTAAAATGAATTTCTCCCTCAAAATTCGTCGGGGTTATAAATTGTTTACTATTCATAAAAACCCACATCGTAAAAAGAAATACCAAAACAGAACTTTAAAAACTAAAGTATGAAATATAACGGTTACCCAAATTAACTCATCACTAGGTTTCTATATAGGAGAAAATATGGACATGGAAGAGAAATATAACTGTCATGTTCTCATGGAGAGTGGTAGAGAACATGGCTATGAAAAAGCCAACAATCACAAAGCTATTGATTTGTGGTGATCTAAGGTACCATCTGATTCATCGGATATAAGGGAACTAGGAAAAAAAATTTGGTTTTCAAGATCATTTCCCTATAGTTGATTAATTAAAAGAAATACTTGCATGATTTTGGTAAAATCTCACTGTTGTTCGTGAATTGAACAATTTTCACTTCATCCCTTAAAGAAATGAAGTTGAATTTGTTATTAGTGATGTGTTAGAAGATCATGTGATAGAATGATGGGTCATTCCATCTCATTCAAAAAAAAGGTTTGCAAAAGTTATAATTCCATCTTATGGTTAGATTAATCGTATATGGTTCCAAAAATGAACTTATAATTCATATATCATACCACTTAATAAAATAAAACTATTTTCTACTAAACAGGGACTTCCTGTAGGCCAGTGGTAGGCGATAAAGGCCAGTCGCACTTTGGTTATGGGTTCGATTCCCACAGCCTTGTCTGACGGGATGGGTTGTCACCCATCCTGCCGGTTGTCCTTTTTCTAAAACTACATTACTATAAAATCCCATCAGTAATATCGAAAAAAGTTCTATCCTTAAACAATACTTAGCATATGTCCAGTATAATCCATTCCAATATTTAGGCTTATCTAAAATACTTCAGTCCAAACTCATAGTATAAAGAAAACGATTACTTGAAATGTCATCAACCAAGCATGTGAATACCATCATTTATACCCCATATATATATATTGTTGGTCACATTCCAATCATGTGAATACCTTAATCATGTATTCTCTTGAAAAAATGAATACCCATTGAACCATAGTGAAAACATGAATGCAGTTAAAAGTTAACACTTTCCACATACCAAAATCCTCAAAATTCTATATACTCAAACCATGATATCACTTAGTCCTTATATCAATCATGAGCTCATGAATACTGTTAAACATTTCATTTTCTCGTTTTCCCTTCATTATGCCCATATCATCTTATTTCTAAAAATATCTCAATCACTTTGAATACCACATTAGACCAATACATAAATATTCCAATACTCCATGATACAACATTATTTTGGAATCCCATTACATAAACACTTAATCATTCCACCACATCGTTTTCATATTCAACATCGCCAATAGTGATTGCATGTGACTTCCCTTTGTACTTTGCCTTAAGCGGTTGCTCATGTCGATAATCACTAACCCTTGGATTAGGGCATTTATTGGCATAATGTCCCATCTCCTTGCACTTGAAACATTTAAGTGTAGTAGGTTCACTCTGTGTATCCCTTCCTTTTTTTTGCATCATTAGACATCTTCTTCCCATCATTGCGGCATTCAAATGCCCGATGACCTTCCTTTCCACATTTGAAACATTTACTTGTCCCTTTAAGACAATCTCCACCATGCTTCTTTCCACACTTTGAGCATAAGGAAACATTCATCTTATTTTCACCATTATTCTGAGATTTCTCCTTGAACTCCATCTTTTGTTTCTTGTCAAAACCTTGAGATGGATATGTAACACCAACTTCCATTTCTACCTTGATAGCACAACGCACAATTTCTTCATAGTTACTGAAGTCTCTTATAGCTAATGCCCGTCGAAGACTTGGTTTTAAGCCACTGAAAAATCGATCAACTTTACTTTCAGATTGGATAATAATGCCAGATGCATACCTTGCAAGTCTTGTAAAATTCACTTCGTATATACCAACAGATTCATCATCCTTCTGCTTCAGCTCAAGAAACTCCTTTTCCATCTTTGTTCGAAGAATACGAGGGAAGTACTTACTGAAAAAAAAAGTTCTTGAACTCGTCCCATTCCATGGACTCAATTTCATCTCTTGGCCTCGTATTCTTGATAAGATTCCACCATTGATCAGCTTCACCTACCAAACGATATACTGCTAATATGACTTTATCATGTTCAGAACATTGAAGAACTGAATATATATTTTCAGTGGTACTGATTCATTGTTCAGCAACAAGTGGATCGGAAGACCCACTGAAAGAAGGTGGGCGTTGCCTCATGAAGGACTCAATAGAATATTGTTCCCTTCTCTGCTCATTTGGAATTCCATAATGATTCATAGCTTGTGTAAGTATAGCAATAAGATTTTGCACTCCATCTCCCAAAACACTTGTTTTTTCAGGAGGACAATCATTGCATTGTCCATTATAATTATCAACACAGTTCCTTCGGGTTCCAGCCATCGTCTAAAACCAAAAAAGAATAGTGTGAGAGGCAAAAATAATGATAGGGAAAACAACATAGTAAAGGGGAAGTACCCTTAATATCTAACATCTTAGGTTAAATTCTAATATCGTTACCGTAGTTCTAGGACTATATCCTATATGTATACTTATCCTTAGGGACATCCCTATACATACCTTAGAAATATCTCTAGGGATCTCACTAACATTTTCACATCCTAGTTTCCAAAGGTTTACTAAACCTTTCCTCTAATACCAACTTTAGAGACCCTAAGCTTAATGTACATGAACATTACATTACTTTTGCGGAATACTTAATACATAACAAAAACACACACACAAGGACCGTAATAGTTTAGTGTCTTTGGAAACTAGGAATATAATCTTCTAAACGTGGTGAAAGATCTTCAACATCTCCCATAAAGATCTTATTTTTTTTAAAAAAACCTAAATCCTTTCTTTATATCCTGGGGAAAAGAAAATATAAAAGGGTGAGCTCAAATTCTCAGTAAGGGTAAACAAAAGAAATATCAATCACATCATATTTATAAGAACATATCTTTTGGAAATCTTAACCTGCAAAAGAGATCATAATTTCATAACATGGGATAAATCATAGTAGTGAAATGTAATCCCAATAATCATAACATAAAACATGAAACTTTGTGGCATACACACATAATCATAGAGAATCATTTCTTATTAGTCAAGACTCATGTCCAAGACTATCTTAGTGGACAAAGTCCATTTCTGAACCGAGTTCACACCTCGTTTCAGTCCTGTTTCACTGAACCGGTATAGCCTACCGTTCCAGCCATGTCTATCTCATGAGATATAAAATCTTTACCCAATTAATTGGAGGGAGATATAGGTCCCACCCATCTCATAATAATACCATTCTTATGTGTGCCACAAAATCATAAATTATACATCATTTCATAACCCATGTAATAAAAATGGGATTCTTAAACAACATGACATCATAAAACAATTCATATAAGATAAAGGAATTCATAAAAATAATTCCATCACAAAATAATAAAATCAATGTAATAATAGGGATAGAAACATAACCCTATATTATCTTAGATGGAAAATAATTTGGATAAAACACTTGAACTCCATTCTTGAGGAAAATATCTTTTCTACTCCAAAAACATTTTCCTTTATTAACATGTCATACAATTTTAAACTAAAAGAAGTTGATTAAAAATAAACTTGAAAACTATTAAAATAAGCTTCTTGGAAATAATGTTTTAAAAATCCATTCATGACGTATAAGTTAAAAAAACATTCTTCTCGTACTTTTGTCGGAAAAGTCAAAAAGTACCTCGTACGAAAAACGACAAAAGATTCCTTTCATATCTTTTACTAAAAACTCATCAAAGGGTAAAATAGGTTTTAAAAAATTGTAGGTGGATGGAAATAATATTACATATTGAGGGAACATGTATTTGGATGATAAAATACACCCCAGTAAATACCAACATACAAGCAATCTCGGATAAAAATGAGATTGTGATATTTCCCTTACCTTAGGTCCGATATGCTTTGTAAGTGTCCGAACCTCCTGTATAATGATTTAAATAATGTTATTTACTTATTCCAGAATCATACTTATTGTTATGATATCATATATGGTCATATTCTTAGCTTCTTATTAGTAATATTTCATTACTACTTGTTATTCGGGTGTTTATTACTTTTTGTTCTTATACGTGTTTGTCGAATAAATTCTTATTCTTCTCTTTAGGTCATAGATACCTAATTTCCAGAATGGTATTAGTGTAACATATATAATATTAATTCATTCAATTCATTTATACAATCATTATGAAATGAATATCATGTAGAACGAGTCACATCACATCGTGGAGATGGTATTCCGTACGTACGCATGAGTGATGATATTGTTCCTATGATCGTGGAATTGTAATGGAGTGTATGTATAATATTTCAGAATAAATATCACTTTATAATAGTCATATATATTCATTATTTACACCATTATACCCATCCAAGTAAGGTGGTGGTGTAAAATAGATTACACCACGGCGTGGAGACGGTATTCCGTACGTACGCACGCGCGGTGATTTCCTTTTTCCATAGGATGGATAGAAGGTTAATTAGAGTTTTTTCCTATTTATAATAACATATCAGTATATAATAAATACTTATGTTATTACTTTATCATGAAAAAACTAAATAAGAAGAAGTTGAAGAAGAAAGTAATTGAAAAAGATCGGTAATGGATATTACCTCTTTTTGACGCGCCTTCACTTAACCTCCACTTAAAGAACTAAGGATGGTATTTGAAGAATACCAGGACCTCTAGGATGATACTAGGGAAGTGGAGAAGAGATTTTTGAAGGGTTTGGACGATCTTTAATGCTCAAATTGGTGTGAGGAGGAGAGGGAGGAGGTGCCCTTTTATAAGGGAGGAGAGGGGCACCTTAGGAAAATCTCAAAATATTATTTTATATTAAGGTAAAATTCGGTTTATAATGGTTAAAAAGGGTATTATTTCAAAGATAAAGTGGGGATGGGTCTAAATCCTCTCATCCAATATGATTTAGACAAGTTTAGGTTATTATTTTAACCTTATAAATTAGATTTAACTCTAAGTTAAATAATTTAACCTTTACCGTGTCTTTTTGTTTTCTTACACTATATGGTTAATAAACTTACCATAACAAGCCAAAAGAACCCCAAGTTGTTTATTATTAATATATCTATCTTTATCTAAGTCATTTGGCCGAACCTTATATTTTTAAGAATTAAATAAAAATTAATAATATAATATTTGTTTTAAAAACTAATTTATGTCAATTTTGACACTATTTGGTACATGATTTTTATGAAATTCATAACAGAATGATAAGTTCTAACCAAGTTACCTATATCAACAATAACATGTCATAGTAACATAGAAAATTAATGTAAGTCATAAAAAGTCTCAAATTACATTTATTTGGGCATTTATAACATCAATTATGTCAATATTTCATTAATAAGACAATTACTGCATCATCTTTGTGTCATAATAAATGATAATTATTTAATCCCTAAAAATTTTAAATAAATTCCTATGATGTATATAATTGTATTAGATTTCTGGATAGTATTCATGTTCTATGTTTCATGAAGTTTATCACTAAATTAAAATTATTATACTTATAAGATTTAAGAAAGTGACATGTTGTCACATTCTTTGGTTTTGATAATAATTAAATTATTTTCATGGAAAAAAGTCCGTAAAATTAATATAACCCGACCCTTAGGTTATATGGTTCTACTTTTATCCATCCAATAGGATTTTTCCAAGTGTTAGGGTAATTTTATAATCTTATATTTACCCTTAATTACCCGATTTACCTTTAACTATAGTAAATAAAATTTACCGTAGTTACTATTCACAATGCCCAAAAATAAAAAGTAGCTTATTAACATAATTTGGACCCACTGATTCCAAATATGGAATCCATTTTTCCAAATTCCATACACAAAATATGCAGAAATTAAATTAAAATTAATCCTGTTGTCGAAAGAAAACAGGGTTTTCTTTAAAATATTGCAAAAGATTGAATTGATTTAACCTACGAATTCAAGGTAAAATCAATGCTAAGGAAATACATTATATTAAATGGTAAAAATATATTCTATTTATACTTTAAAACCATTAAATATTATAATTTAACCACATAATATATTACGATGAAAAAAGTTGTTTTTAATTAAAATATAGCATGTTTTTACTATTCATTAAAATATGAAAGTTATCGGAAAAATATCAAAACTTTATCTAATATAAATTTTTATATCCTGATTCAAAAGAAGAATTTTATTTTGTCAAATTGAACTTATAAACATGTCAAAAACTAGATTTAAAGTGGGTGCGCCATCAAAAGGCAGCAAAACTGCATTTTTTTAAAAATACTTATTTTACCTGAAAAAATTATTTTGTTCTTATACCATCTTCTAGAAATGTGTAAGATGAATAATAATGTTATAAAATTCAAAATTTAGTTAACACTATTCATAACGGCTAGTTCATAACAATATTATAATAATGTATCGTTGTTTAGTAAAACACGGTATTGCGTACAACACACGCTATTGAGGAAGGTCGTGATTGCGTGTAATGCAAGCCAAGTCAGGGTTGCGTGTAGTGCACAACTCCTTTTTTGTTGCGTATAATAGAATCCAACCATATTTTATTTATACATTGAATATATATATATATATATACACACTCAATGTTGTGTAGAATAACTTCTATCGAACTTGAAATTGTGTGTAACAAGAGCCAAGAAAAGTGTTGCGTATACTGCAAGCTAATACAGTGTTGCGTATAGCACAAGAAAATATTGGTGTGTCGTACAATAGAAGATATGAATGAAATTAAAAATAATGTATCTTATAAAATCTTGGGTTTTTACAGACGAGTCATGGCATGATTTGGATGGTTACATCTTGGTAGACACGTGAGATGATAGGCATTGTTGATGGACTTCTGGAACTATTGGAGATTCTTCTTCATGGGATGAGATATGAGAAGTAGACCCTATTACTCTCTCATTTGGTCTTATTTTGACTCATCATATATATATATATACCTATATTTATTTATACCTTTAGATTTGGTTAATCTCTTTCTATAAAATGCAAATATGTGCGGGGTATGCCACATGATTTCCATGTTTAGCTTCACAGGGTTGGATGAGTATACTCTCCTACTATGGGTGAAAAAGAATCGATGTGTATTTAATCTACTCACTATATTGATCCCCTTATGCTTGGATGAGGTTACTCCCTCTCTTGGTTTTGGTTAAGTTTTTCAATTTCACTACATTATGTCTACTATCTACTATCATTCAATTCCTGATTTATCTCTTACTACCCCCCCCCCCTCACCTTTTAGGGCATCCAACTTGGTATGTATATGCTCACCCCTACATGGGATTTTCCCACATGTTTCATGTACTATGTAGATAATGGATTGGTCGGTGGTGACAATATAAGGGCTTAGGAATACCTGGTACTTTGGACTGTGTATGGTGGTCACAGCTTGGAGATTAAGAGCTAGGATCTATCAGTGTTTTACATTACAGTTTTTTCAAGTTGGGTCATATTTGTGGTTGGGAAATTATTTCACCCCTTTACTTTTCAATTTACATTATCATAATTTGGTACTTTCTAAAGGTTTTACATGCTTGGTTGATCCCCAGTGTTTTATTTCTTTTACATTTACTTCCTATACACTTCTTTATCAAGAAGGATGTGTGTGAGTGTGTATACAGGTACTTAAGAAGAGTCATACCCAAGTTAGTTATGAATTCAGCGTTAGTTTTTAACCTCTGTCCTATGGAGGCAGGGTTGGGGTAGTTGTTGCTCGATCCTTGGATTGGGTTGGGTCATGACACCAACTTAATCAACCATAGTTTTAATAATAATAATTTATTTCATAGTAGCAAGTATATCAACCCTATTTCAAGGAGTTGGTCACCAAGTAAATTAAATAAAATGAACAATTCCTTTTCTAATTCAAAAGAACCATGAATATGATAACTATTTGGAAAATCACCAAGGGTTTCATAGAAACATTGAGACCTAGCTGGGATAGATTTATGAGAAACATATCAAGTTTACCCTTGGAGTATTTTCAGGTATATAAATACCCCAACCCCAGTATCCTGGATCTAGTGCCTTACTTTATTACATTAGTACCATAAACAAGTGATCACATCCCAAAGGAAGGAATAGTTTAGAATCTTTGGAAAAATAGTTACAAACATAATTATTACATTACAACTTGAAATTAAATTCAACATAGAAACTCCTTTGAAAACAACCCTATTCATCTAGATTATCTCTTCATGTCTAACATAACATATATCTTGGAATCCTGGTAAAATTAAAAAAATAAGAAATGGGTGATCTCTGATGCTCAGTAAGGGTAAGAAACACAGGAGAATCTATCATAAATAAATATAAACCATAATTTAAGGTGAATAACTAAAAACACATGCCATTAAAACATAATATTGATTATAATATGGTAGAAATAAAAAATTATTAAATAAATCCAAACAAATAATCACAGGAGAAATATAATTAACCATGGATATTATACTAGTAGAATAATCAGATGGACTATCAATAATTAATCTCATAATGGGGTAATGCATAATAAGGGACATCATAAGCATGTCATCAAGGCCTTGTCCAAGAAGTCAATATAATGAGTAAGGCCTCAGCCAAAACTTGATATAGTTCATCTCATGAGACATACCGATGCATCGAGAGTCTATAGTGGGCCCCTCTTGACTCTTATTATTTCCAATTAATTATTCATATGAAAGGGGTGAAACATAATCAACATATAAATTTATATTGAAACTAGCATATCAAATGTAAATAATTTTCCCAATCAGTAAACATAATCATAAATTATCCAAAGTAATATGAAGAATGGTATCATGATAGTACATCCCCAATAAAAATGATTATAAACCACTAAATAAGATATGATAGATGGTATTATAAGATATCAACCTAAATTATGCATTATAAATTAATATAAGGGTCACCCATGGAAAGAAATGGGTATCATAATCATGTCATAAGGCATAGAAAATCGGCGTATCATAATGGTGTCCATGAAAGAATGGAATTATAAATGGAAACTAATAAGGTTAAATAGGCATATATCATGATAATTTATGTAAAACATATGTTAAAACATGTAAAAATAGTGTTTAAGAAACTTTTGAAATGAGCTACTTTAGTGCGGTTTAAGAGAAAATATAAAAGTCTTTAAGTTGGGAAAAGGCATAATTGTTCTCATAAAACTAGAAATTAACTAAGATAGTTTTCCTTGATGTAAAGAATTATTTTAGAAATGTATCATTGTATTAAAATGTATTAAGTAATGTACTTAAAAATTGGTAAGAAATTGGGAAGTTCCGTTTAATTGGGCTTACTTAACAAGAGAAATTGAAAAGAGAACCTTATAAAACATATATTTCTCCATAAAAGAAATAATAATTGAGATAGGTACATATTTTTGGAAAATACACATAGAATTTTGGAGTATTACATAAGAATAATTAATAATTACATTAGGGTAAAGAGAGATAATGCATAACCGGAAGGAAAAAATGGAGGTTTAGAGAGAGACTCTTTCTTTATATCCAAAAGTGTTCTATACTTGTGCTTAATATCATGGATAATAAAATTAGATTAATTAATTAATTAGTTCATAACCTTGTAAAAATATATTTTATTTATTATAATTTTATTGAGTTTATTTATGTCCATTTTTATGAATTATAAGATTTAATTTTGTTGTTCGAGAGTTTTCATTTTAATGGTTTTCATGATTGGTTTACTTGTATACATGCATGAAATATCATGTAAAATGGGAATAGTTATCCAGAATAGAAATTATATGTTATTAATGAACTTACATATGATTAAATAGTATTATATATCATTTTTTCAGATATGAGGATGATTCATTTGATTAAATGTTAAATATAACTATTTAGATTATTTTGGTGTGTTTTTTATCCCCACGAACTAGTTTTTTTATTAATTAATATTATATATATAGTTTCAAAACACTAAATAAGTTGTAATATACATTTTAAAGTATTTTTTAACCATTATAATGGTTTTATTACCATCGTTGAAGGTGATTTTAGAAAGCAAAAAATCATCGTCCTCAAAGGTGGTGAATCGACACCTTATGAATGATATTTTCTATTTTTTAGAATAGAAGGGAAAGAGAAGAGAATTGATGGTGGATATACCATTAACATAATAAGATTATAGTATATATAATATCCTTAATTTATCTTTCATGTTTTGATATAGGATTAAATAAGATGATAAGAAAAGAAAAATAAATTAAAATAAAATAAAATATAACGAAAGAGAATTTTACCTCTTAAATTTCTTCTCCTTGAGAACCTCCTTAAGGAACTTACATTTAGTCTTTTGGAATGACCAGAAGGTATTATATGTGGTAAAGAGGATTGGGAAGGAATTTTTTTGTAATATAATCAAGTTCTAAATCTTATAAGGTGTTAGGGGAAGTGGTGAGGGGTGGTATTTATAGAGAGGAGGAATGTTTTGTGATTATTTTATTCATTAGTTTGTTATTTTGGCTTAAGTATATCAATAGTATTGATTCTTATGACTATGTATAATAAATAGTTCATTTTATTTTTAACTAATGGTTCTAAAATCATCCATATAGTAGCCATGACTAAAAAATTCATATGTTTGGCTTATAATTTTAAATATTGTAAATTGCCATATTTAACTATTCACTAAAAATTATTTTTTTTAGAAAAATCTCAAAAATTTATCCTAACCATTTTTTAACATTTATAATTCAAAAATTGAATCCATTTTATGAAAATAATTTCTTAAGTATGAGAAATTTAATTTTTCAATAAAATCATCATTTATTTGAAAAATACTGATTTTAATATTATAACTGATTCTATGGCGCATTGAAAATTTAATTAAGGTCTCATAAAATTATCTTTTAATAATAAGACATCAAAATATGAATTTATGAATATATTTTGTGAAAATATATTTTCTTTAAAATCATTATATTAATTATAAAATTTTAAATAAACATTTATGTTTTACAAAAAAAACCAATACTTAATTTATCATTTTTTTAACTTTTATTTACTTATTCCATGATATAATTATATTATATTTTCATTAATATGATACATAAATTTTATTTATAATTTTATAGGTGAATTTATTATTCTAATGGTCACATTACTATTCCTAACTATCATGTTAATATTTAGTAGTATATCACAGTTTTAAACATGGTGTTGAGTGCAACATAAGCTGTTGAAGTTGTTAAATTTAATAGAGAAATACCATAAAATATTGGGGGGTTACATTCTACCCTCCTTCAATAAATTGGGTCCTCACAATTTGAAATTGCACTTTTAATATAATATTTTGATACATGAAAATTACTTTTTGGGAAACTTTCATTAGATATGGGGTTAATAATATATCCTCTTAATAAGAGGGTTAGAGAAATGAGAAGGTCCCCACAAAATTAGGATTTCGAATAGGATAACAGTAGTGGGAACTGATAACCTAGACATGAAAGAGAGATCTAACTATCAATTTTTGATAAAGAGTGATAGAGAAAATTGTCATTATAAAGTTAACCATCACAGAACAATAAATTCTTGATTAGTTAAAAGACCATTGATTTCTCAAAAATAAAATTAAATGGATAACATTTTTATATAAAAATATTTTTTCTTATAGTTGAGGGATTATTTTACTATTTATATAATCACTTGAGAAAATAAAAATACTTGATTAATTTCCATGTCATAAACATAATATCATCCTTTAGTTGTGATTTAATCTATTTCCACTTCTTTCTATACACTAGGAGATTGATATTCAAGACAATTTTGTATTCCTGAAGCACTTCCATCAAATGATCCATAATTCATTACCTCAACATTTAAATATTTAACAAAAGAAAATGGTTATAAAAAGATATCCAATATTATAAATCATACTTTAATCTTAATAAATAATATCCATAATCCATTTCATGTGCAGTAAATCTTAAGACTCCTCCAAAACATGTCTTTCGAAATTCAGTGACCAAAAACATAGAAGGAAGGCCACTCAATTTCCAAAATAAACTTAACATAAGATTTCCCAATATAATGTAGTTGTTATTATCACATAACAAATATATGAATGCCTTAATATACTTTAAACCTTTATGAAACATGTATTCTTCCAAGAGTAGAAACATAAGTTGTTGAATATATTCCTTAAATCCAAACATCTAATAATTCCAAAAAACATAACTTAAAACATCAAATCACTATCCATATTTATGGTCACCAATACTATCCCATGAGAATCAATTTATTAATATATCATCATCAAACATATATTTAGGGTTATCTTTTCCAAATCATGTGTTTTTAAAAAGATTAACTTACAATAGAATCACTTCTCTTGATTATTGATTCTATTTATCACATGCTTCCAATTCCTTAAAGAATAAGTTTGAAGTACTATCCATATATATCTCATGATTATATAATATCATAAAATAATTCATGAATCCAAAAACACAAATACTTTAATTATTATACTTCAATTGTAGTAAAAAAATAAGCTTGACATTGATCCCATTGATTCTTTTGAGCTATATTCCCTTGATGTTTGGGACATTCATTTGCATAGTGACATGTCTACTTATAGTTGAAGAATTGTAGAGATTATTTCTTTCCTTTATAATCATGATCCTAGTGGACCTTCTCTCCACACTTGTATAAAACTCACATTCAGTTCAAGTAAGTACCAGGGTGTTTCCTATCACAATTATCACATGTTGGAACATCCTTCTTTCCCTTCATCCCTTTATCTATTGTTGTATATTTCTTCCTCTTCTTCTCTTGCTTCCTTTGAAAGTCTTAAAACATGGATAATTTGTTATTTATCTTGATATCACATGATACTATATCCTCATATGAGGAAAATGTTTATGAGGATAGTGCCCTACATAGAATCGGTTTAGGACTATCAAATAAATGGTCAATATTGCTCCTTGGATTACATATGTAGTTCACGGCATGAATTTATAAATTCATAAATTTGGATTCATACTTAGTAATGTTTTCATAGTATTTTTTTATCATACTAAATAATTTCCTCTCTATATCCACTTACTATCCACGTGGGAAATATTTTTCCAAGAAAATTTCCATAAAATCATTCCATTCCATATTTAAAATTTCCTCTTCCTCCTAAGTGTTTTAAATCAATGAGCACCATTTATCCTTATCTTCTGAGATATATTAAAATACCAGGATAACCATTTCTTTTTCATTACTTCCCAAAGTGAAAAATATCTTCTTTAATTAACATATCCATTTCTCAACTACAAATGGGTTTTTAGTACCGATGAATTATGGGGGTTGTTGTCTCATGAAACGGTCTATCATTCTTACACCACATTATGGATCGGGATACTCCATGCGAGTAAGGTTATTTCTCATAACCTGAGTTATTTGTCATAGTATAGTTATTAGTTGTTCAACTCCAATTGTATCTCCAGCTCCTACATCATTATCTTTCATAGGAGGTAAATCCCTACATGGATTACGTGCATTGATATAGTTTATATTCCTTTCATTAGGCACCATTTAGAAATAGTGTAACACAATACATTGGATCATAACATTATGAAACATAATTTATAATCTAAAACTAGTGAAGCACTTAATGTAAATTGTAAATTTAGTTATAACTAACATCTAAATTATAAACTTGTTTAATTTTTTAATATTCTCAAAGTATGTTATAGGGTTAGGTTTCCCTAATACATGTTTTCCTAAATCTAGTTTTCAAAGTTTCAACTAAACTTTCTATGACATCAACTATAAAGACGCCAACCCCAGTAGCTTAGAGTTGGTACCTTACTCTATTACATTGGTGCTATGAATAATATATTACATCCCAAATGACCAAATAGTTTAGTATATTTGGAAAACTAGTTACAAACATAATTTTTAAATTATAACTTGTAATTAAATATAATAAAGAAACTCCTTTGGAAACATCCCTATTGTCCTAGATTATCCATTCATGTAAAACATAATATACATCTTAGAACCCTACAGAAAAATAAAACATAATAAATGGGTGATCTCAGATGCTCAGTAAGGGTAATCAATATAGTGGAATCTATCATAAATAAACATAAAAAAATAAGTTAAGGTGAATAACTAAAAACACATACCATTAAACCATAATATTGTGAAGAATATGGAAGGAATAAAATATGATTAAATAACTCCATATAAATAATCACATGATAAATATCGTAACTATGGATATTCTACTATTCAGATAATCATATGAATTATCAATAACTAATCTCATAATGAGGGAATTCATAATGCAGGACATCATAAACATACCATCAAGTCCTCGGCTAATAATTCTACATAAATGGGTAAAGCCTCGGCCAAAGCCCGGTCTAGTATGCCACATGATACCTACCTATGTATCGAGGGGATATAGAGGGGCCCACCTAACACTTATTAAGTATAATGTATTCATCATATGGAAGGGGTTAAAATAATCCACATATACATTCACATTGAAACTAGCATATAAAATGTAAATAATTTTCCTAATAAGTAAACATAATCATAAATTATCCAGAGTAATGTGAAGAATGGTATCCAGATAGTACATACATAGTAAAATGGTCATAAACCATTCAATAAATTTTTTTAGAAAGAATCATAAGAGATCAACCTCAATTAAGAATAATAAATTTACATAATGGTTACCCCTAGAAAGATATGGGTATCATAATCATGTCATAAGGCATAGAAGATTAGCGTATCATAATGGTGTCCCTGAAAGAATGGATTTATAAAAGGTATTTAATAAGTGAAAATAGGAGTTTATCATGATAATTCATGCCCAAGTGAAGTGAAAAAATGTAAAAAGAGTGTTTAAGAAACTTTATAAATGAGCCACTTCAGTACGGTTTAAGGGAAAATATAAAAGAGACTTTAAAGAGAACAAAGGAATAATTGTTTGTATAAAACCATAAATTAACTAATATATTTTTCTAAGATAAAAATATTTATTTTATAAAAATATATGTGGATTAAAATAGATTATGGAGTGTACCTAAAAATGTGTAATAAATTGGGAAGTTCCCTTTAATCAGGCTTGCTTAACTGGAGGATTTGAAAAGGGAACCTTATTAAACATGTATTTACCTATCAAAGAAAGAATAATTGAGATAGGTACATATTTTTGGAACATAAACACAGAATTTATGAAAAGTACATAAAAAATAATTAAGAATTACAGTGGGTTAAAGAGAGAGATAGCGTAACCTGAATGAAAAAATGGAGGTTCAGAGAGAAACTAATACCTTAGCTTTAAAAGCATTCTACACTTGTGATTAATATCCTAAATAATAAAATTAGATTAATTAATTAATTAATTAATAACCTATTAAACATATATTTGATTTATTATAATTTTATTATGTTAATTTATGGCATTTATGTGTTAAAAATTCAATTTCATCCTTCAGGAGTGTTCATTTCCTCGGTTTTCATGAGTGGTTCACTTGTATACATATATGAAAGATCATATAAAATGGGAATAGTAATCCAGAATTGAAATTATATGTGATTAATGAACTTAAAAAATATTAAATGGTCTTATATATCATTTAGTCTCTATATATGATTATGATTCATTATATAAAACAATAATGATAATCTTTTATAGTTTTTTAGAATTATTTTATCCTCACAAACTAGTTTTGTTTTATTTATCATATTATGTATATATACTGGTTATAGAACACTAAATAAGTTTTAATATAAATTTTACAATTTTTTTAACCATTATAATGGTTTTATGACAATCTTGGAAGGCAATATTAGAAAATTAAAAAACATCACCCACGAAGGTGGTGAATCGACATATCCCAGCTGATGATTTCATTTTTTGAACAAAAAGGGAAGAGAAGAGAATTGATTGGGGATATATTATTAACATAATAGAACTCAATTATATATAATATCCTGGATTTATCATGCATGTTTTGTTATAGGAGGTAAGGAAAGGATAACAAAATAAAAAAAATAAAAAAATAAAAGAGAATGAAAGTGGATTTTACCATTTGAATTGCTTCTCCTTGAGAACCTCCTTAAGGCACTTAGGTTTTCTCTTTTGGAAAGATTAGAAGGTATTGGAAGTGTGGACTATTCTTGTGAAGGTATTTGGGTATAATATAAGCAATCTCCAAAGTTTAGAAGGTGGGAGGAGAAGAAGTGGTGAGGGGTGGTATTTATAGGGGGAGATGAGTGTTTTTTAATTTTTTTATTCATTAGTTTATTATTTTGGATCAAGACTATCAATAGTATCGATTCATATGAATTTTTATAGTAATTAGTGAATGCTATTTTGATCTAATGGTGCTTAAATTATCCATACACTAGCCATGATTCAAAAATCCAGCTGTTTGGCTCTTAAATTTAAATATCATAAATTATTATATTTCACTATTTAGCAAAAATTTAACAATTTTAGAAAAATCCCAAAAAAAACCCTAAATTTTTTTGACAATTATATTTTAAAAAGGAAATCAATTTTATGAAAAAAAAATCTAAATATGATAAATTTTTTTATAAATAAAATCATAATTTATTTGAAAAATATGGATTTAAATATTATAATCGAATTTAAAACACTTTGATAAATTAATAAAAGTCCCATAAAATTATATTAGAATAATAAGACCTAAAAATATTAATTTAAGAATCTATTTTGTGAAAATATATTTTCTTTTAAATCATTATATTAATTATAAAATTGTAAATAAATATTTATGTTTCACAAAAATACCAATACTTAATTCATCATTTTTTAAAAGAATTATTTACTTATTCTATGATATAAATATATTATATTTTCATTAATAAGATACCTAAATTTTATTTATAATTTCCTAGGTTAGTTTACTATTCTAATGGTCAGATTATTATTCCTAATGGTCATGTTAAAGTTTAATAGTATATCAAAATTTTAAACTCAGTGTTGTGTGAAACATAATCAATCAAAGATGTTAAATTTAAAAGAGACATATCGTAAAATCTTAGTGTGTTATAGGGTAACACTGAAGTTATGAGAGAAATAATATGGGCAATAACTTTTCAAAGTAGATGAGAGTTACTAAAGGAGGTCATGTTCCAATCAAAAGATGAAAAGGAGATAATGCAGAAACATGAGGAAGAAGTACAGATACACAAAGTAGAGAAAGTTGAAAAACTATGTCAAGTGAAAAAAGATGAAAAAATGGTGAATAATCAATAATTACAACCACTCTATCCACATATCAATTTTCTATAGAGGATTCTTCATTGGAAATTGGAAGAGTAATATAAGAATTGTTCGTAAATTTCCATGTAATTACACATTAATATAACATTCACGGAAAAAAATTCACAAATGAAAACTTACACCAAGTTACTAAAAGAGTTGATTTCTAAAAAAATAATTTGTAGGATTTAGTTTTAATTTACCTAAGTGGGGAATTATTGGTAGTGGTACAAAGGAATATCTCTCCAAAGTTGTTATCAGGTCCTACACTTTGATGAAGGAATTGAATGATGTGGGAGCTAGTATAAATATAGTTCCCATAAATGGTTTTAAGAGGATATGATTGAGTAATATAAAACCCACATGGGTTTCACTATAGTTGGTGGAAATATAAGTTAAATACCCCAGTGGGATTCTAGAAGATGTTTGTGTAAAAGTTATGAAATTCGTTTTTTACCTAATTCTTAAATCTTGATATCGAAGAAGTGGGGTAAATCTTGATCATCCTAGGATTCCCTTTCCTTTCCACTAAAAAGTATATTAAATATATTAAACAATAAAGACTTATTTTCTATGTGTGCTACAAGTAGGTATAATTTGGCATTAAAAATTAGTTAAACACAGAGATAAACTGGAAGATTGTATTCTCATCACCACCACGGAATATAGATACAGATTCCAAGAAACTGAGCCTATAGAGAAATAGGTATGTGCCATAGATGAAGTTGACAAAGTAGTGGAGAAAATATAAAAAAATAGTGGTGGGAGAAACGTTTTTGGTTATAAAGTTGCTTACCGAGGATAATTTTCTTGAACTAACACCCTTAGTGGTGAAGGAGCCTATGTTGGAGATAAAGAAACTCTCAAGTTGCCTTTACTATGTGTCTATAGAATAATTTGATATGGAACCATTGATTTTCATCATAATATTATCAAAGGAGTAAGAGAAGTTGTTATTTATAGTTTTAAAAAAAATAAAGGAAGGATGTCATATAGAACATTGCTGATATAAAATTCATCATCACATTATTATGCACACACAAAGTCAAACTAGAGGAAGGGAGGAAGCCAACACGATATCCCCAAAAAAGGTTGAAACTTACAATTAAGTGGCCCATGAAGATAGAGGTTTTGATGTTTTTTCATGCTGTGATCATCTAACCAATTTCAAATATTAAATGAGTGACTCCAGTAAAATTATTTCCCAATAAAGGAGTTATAAAAAATTAAAAAAAAAGGTAATTAATTGATCTCTACCCATATGTTGATAGGGTGGTGAGTTTGTGTGGACTGTAAAAAGATGTAAAAAGCAACAAGGAAGGTTAAATTTCCCCTTACATTAATTGATAAAACGTTATAAAGGTTGGATATACATGAGTACTAATATTTAATAGATGGATTTTTTTGGTATAATCTGATTCTTATGGCACCCCAAGATCATGAAAAGACTACTTTCACATGGTCGTATAGAATCTTTTCTTACCTTTGTATGTATTTCAGTATGTGTAAAACACTCAATAGTTTTTAGTGGTATATGAAACACCTATTTGATTAAATGGTGGAATATTTCCTTGAATTTTTCATGGATTAATTCCCATTTTATGAGTGGTATTATGATGTTTTTTTAAAAAATCTAGAATCAGTGCTTGAAAATGTGAGACGGCATTCCTTGTGTTGAATTGAGAGAAGTGTAACTTCATGGTAATAGATATTATTATACTAAACATTTAACAATATAGGTAATGATAGAATAAATAATTTTAATATTTATTAGTATTTCTTAATAAATTAGTTATATTAATTATAAATATATTAAGTAATTATTAAAATCAAAAAGGAAATGGTTTTATTAAACTCGTGTATTATAAGATTTTATTTAAAAATTAAATTTTGGAATTATAAACTTTAAATTTGAAAAAGTATATTTCATTTTTAAATTCATCATGTTAAAATTATCATCATATTAATTTTTGAGAATTCCCTAAAAATATTGATTTTTAAAGAATAGTGAAAAATAATAATTTTTATTGAAAATACTATTATATTTTAAATTACTTACAAAGTAAAATTATGTTTTTAATTAGTTTTAATATTTAATTAGTTCATTTTTATTTAAATTAATCTAATTATTATTTTTTAAATTTATTTTACAATTGATTTTAATATAAAAACATTTTATATTTAAAAGGGGAATTGTTTTCAAAAACTGTTTTTCGTTGCATTTTTTCTGTTTAATTTATAATTAGAATCCACCATGTATGTGTTTTAAATTTTTTAAAATGGATTAAATATTTGGAATTAATGGGACCAAATTTATGAAATATGTCCCTTCTATTTATTTGGATAATAATAATAGTAACCTTAGTAATTTTTATTACCATGGAAAAGGATAAATTAGGTTTTAAGGGTTAAAAATAAAATGATAAGAACTATAAAATGACCTAAAAACTTACCTAAATATTATTTCATGAGTATATATAGAACATAATATTTCAAGGGTAGAATTTATGATATTTTAGTGTCACTTGGATGATATTATGAATTTTATATAATTTTATTTAAATAAATGTCAAACAAGTCACACTCTTATTTTTAATAAGTTTAATATTTTCAATAGGGTTTTATCCAGAGGATATGATTGACTATAAATAGAATTTTTGACTATAAAATATTTATCTTCATCATGGTAATTTATTTTTTATTTTTTATTTTTGAAATAATTACCTTAAATGCTTGCACGACACTAATTTAGTAATTAATTAATTAATGGAGAAATCAAATAAATGGTATTAAAAATATTAAAATAAATATAATTTGAGATCAATATTTCCATAAACTAATTTTATAGATACCCATGAAATTTTTGGGATATAATAAAATATTTTTTTTAATTTTAGCTATATTTTTTATATTATTAATGTAATAGTAATGAATAGTTATAAAAATTAACATTATGGATATTTTATAGTAAATAATATTTTATTAAATGATATAAAATTAATAAAAAAATTAAAATAATTCAATTGATTAAGATATGGTTTGAAATATTAACCATTATCTATTTATTGGTCTTTTATCATTTTATATTAACTATATTGATCCTCAAAGAGTAAAAAACCATGTTGTCACGGTAAGAGTTAAAGGGGTTAAATAGGAGTTAAAATCAAAGGATATCGGTATAAATATAGTCATAACATGTGTAATTTTTATTTTATGAGGTTAGTTCCACCCATACCCATGTTATATTAGAAATAACCTATTTTTGATCCATTTGTATCTGAAAATTAATTTATATTAATTTAATATTTTTTGAAAATCCAAGAGTGCCCCTCCCCTCTCTTATAAAAGGGAACATCTTATTCTTAATATTTCACCCTTAAAGACCTATTTGGTTATTCCAAGACCTGATAAAATACCTTCCTAGAATAACCAACCACAATATAGTGGTCTTTTTTTATAAATAATACCAATATTATGGGTCTTAATGAGTTAAGTCAGAAGTTTTTTCAAAGAAGATGTATAGTTGTTATATGCATGTTTTAGTTTGGATTATTCTTCTACAACTCTAAATCCTTATTCATACAAGATTATATAATAACAAAAATATTTTAAATATACTAAGGTTTTTTTATTTTAATGGTAAAACCTATATGCATATCCTCATTCATGAAATGGGAAACAAAATTATCATTTTTGCATACGGAAGACTACCGGCTCGCGAACCGATGTAATTAATTTCTCATCATCATATCTAAAGATAGGTTATAATGATGGAATTTATTTTTATATATGATATCTATGTCATATTTATCATTCTGAAAAGATAATATATCATTTACATTATTACCTTTCTATGCCCAAAAAAATGATAACATCGTTCGTGCATACGTATGGACTACTACCTCTATGAAGCGATTTGATTCATTTTTCATCACGACATCACATGGATGATATATATAAGTATATATAAAGAAGTAATATGATATGTCTGATATGGTTATTATTATTTTTATTATTTAATATTAAATAACACTCACCTTATTTCTATAATGACCATTGGAAAATGGAAACGTTTCCCATGCGTACATACAGCATGTCGTCTCCATGATTGTAACGTAGTTCATTTTTTTATAAATATATCTAATGGTCATATTTAAAAGTATAATTTATATAAAATAATAATAATTATGTAATTAATATTATTATGGATATGATGAAATTATAATCTCTAACAATAGTCAATCTACCAAATTCATTATGGACTTATGAACTGAATATCGTTAAAATATCCAATGTGAACTTAAATGATTAAGTAATTGTTTATAAAATGATAATAAGTTATATAAAAAATAATATAATTTAATATAGTTATTAATAATGTATAAATTGACGTAAATTTATTATTTATGAATATAAAGAACATACATTACTAGTTGGACTCAAGGTAAGGGACTTTATTTTAAAAACTATCTTTTAAAGATTCCTTTAAAACTCCCTTTTTATTTCATATACATATTTTATAAAAATGTTTTAAGTAAGGTTTTTATTATTCTATTATGATTGTTTGAATTCATTTTTACCCATGTTTGAATATTAAAAATGGTTTCAAAGGAATCTTTTTTTTTATTTTCCAAATGGGGTACTTCGTAAATTTTCCCACAAAAATACAAAAGGAATGTTTTTTAACTTATAAGTAATGAGTGGATTTTATATTTTAATGGATAATATTTGATTTGAAGATTAATTTATAATTTTATATGGTTCCTTTAAAATAAATTTTTTTCTTTTATAATTTCAATACTTTTTAAATTAGGGTTTTCAAAATGGAAATTCTATTCTCCTCAAGAATGTTTTAAATGACCTTTCTTCAAAGAAAATCTCTATTTCCATTGTTTTATGTATTTTGGTATTGAAAATGTGTTTTTAAAATAAAAGGGTATTTTGATATCCAAAATTTTTTTTCATATGGGGTTTAAAGACTTTTCCAAAGGTTTTATGATGAAAATTTAAAACATAAAATGTTTTATTTATGATATGGTACTTGAGAATTATATGTGAAACGGGTGATCCCAATACAACTTATATGAAGGTTTGAACCCAATTATAACACATGGATGTGGCTGATATAGCTTATTTTTTGGGTGAACCCAGATAGAAGTGGGTGATCTTGTTATAGCTTTTGGTTATCCCATATAGTGCTCAAATGTATTAGGTAATGTGCCCAGTGTTTTGAGATAAGAAGTAGGGATTTATTGAAGGGTTTCTCATATGTATTTAACTGGGCTCCAATTATTTCTAACACAAATATAAAATGGGTTATGAAAGTGATTTTCTTTGTTTCTAAAAATGGTTTTTATTTTCCTTCTATGGGTTTAAGGGATTTCTTAGAGAAAAGTGACTGATTTTTTCATAAGAAAATGTTTTATTTTATATGATCAGATAATTTTAAAGATAAAGGTAAATATTACATGGGTTTTCATGTTTTTCACTAGACTAGTGGTTTTAATTCTTTTTATGTACCTTACTAGGATTTTTTTGCTCATCCCAAATTTTTAAATTGTTTTTCACAAGTTTCACAAATGTGTAAGAAAAAGGAAGAATTCAATTTGAAAGGCATGAAGATTTATAATGAATAGAAACCATGTTTTATTTTGAAGAGTTTTTTAGTGGGGAAATGGATATTGATTATAAGTGTCCACTTATAATGCATGGGATAACTATTTAATATTTTTTCCAAATTCTCTAAAACTATAAACCTAAAAGATATTTGGGAATGAAATAAATAGAATTATAGTATAAAGTAAATAGAATGTGTAATGTTCAAGTATGGATCCTTACAGTTGGTATCAGAGTAGGGTTTAGAAAAATTTAGAGATTAATAATTTTTCTTAAGAATAGGTTAAGTTTCTCAGTATAATATTTTAGTAAAATACTTATTTTGTAGCTTTTTTAGATAGAATAAAAATCAGTTATAAATGGAATGAGGAGGATACCATGTAATATTTTTATCACTCCCTCGTAACATTCTTGTAATAATTATTGAAAATTCATGTATTTATGATTTTGAAACTTTTTCTAACATAAAAATATCCTAAATATATTTGTATAAAATATCAAACACATCCTGTATACCTCGATACCACCATTGTTCATGGATTCTTTTTAATCAAATCCTAATTTCCAAATTTTATCATCATTACCTAAAAGGTAAATATCATCATGGAATTTTCAAATATTGTATCCTGTCACAGGAATTTGGAGAATATATTGATTTTAATGCAACTTCTCATAAATTATACCCTCATGTAGCCTATCTATATTTGGTTTAAACTTATAGTATTTTAGGTTAAACTTATGGTATTTCAAAAGGACCCTTTATTGAAAGTTTCAAAACAAACTTGGACTGAGTTTTTTATAAAAAAATCAAGTTTTATCAAATGTTTTGAAATAATATATCATATAAAAATATTTTTCAAAACTATTTCACTACCAACATAGATAAGGGTATGATGTCATCACAGCCCTCAAAATTAAATTTAATAACCTATACTAGTATAGTAGTGCATGGTCGATCCACAAGGAAGGTTGGTGAGTGTTTAAGGGTTTAAAACAAACCCCACTAGTGTCAACAGTGAGGGAACTTCCTTTTAATTTTTTTTTTACTATTTTTATATTTTATTTTTAGAAAAATGAAATAAAATGTTGAAATAATTTTTATGATTTTATATAAAAGAAACATAATTAGAAATAAAGAATAAAAAGTAAGAAAATATTAAGAAATATAAGAAAAGAATGATAAAATCAAGAAATATATTCGGGGAAGATCAACTCAACTGGTTTTAAAAGGGTTTATCTTCATAGAAATGTAATTTCATTCACAAACACTAAAAAAGAGTCATTAATCTCCCTCACCAAGAGATTTATCACGAAAAGTGAACAATATCATAGTTTTTAACTCAAAGAAAGATTCAACTACACTGTAATTGAAATGATAATGACCAAAAGATATCTCACTAATTTTTTTGGATGATTTGAAATGAAATATTTAAGAAGTTGTATCCATGATCAAACCCACAGAATGATCGTAGAGTTTTTTTATGTTGATAAAAAGTGGAGTTATAAAAATTTACAGAATTTAGAATTAATCTCACCAATAAATTATAAACAACTTAGTAATATAGGAAAAGAAGTGAATTAATAAAAACTAGTTGAAGTAGAAAATCCCCAAACTAAAGGTTTAGCTGACATACATATTGAATTAAAAAAGAAAATAGTTTGAACAATATAATATTTTAAAGGGATAATATTTCTTTCTCAAAAAATAGTTCATGCTATCATGCTGCTCAAAATCCCAGTCTCTGGCTTTAGCCTCCACTCTACTACTTCTCATTCTCTCCAAATCTTAGAATTTCTTAAAAAGTGAGTGAGAATTAGAGCCCCCACCTTTCATATTATTGTTTTTTTTATATCATCTTTCATATTCTAAAAGTCACCTCCAAGTTTCCACCGACTTAATTAAGTCCTTCTTTTCTTAAATGCACACGTGCATTTTTTTCGTGTAAATCTTTTCGTAATAGCAATACACATATAACTAACTGTATAATAGTTTGTGTTGAGTGAATCTAGATGTGAACCTAACTCCCGAATGAATTTGTAAATTAAAAATATAGGAAAGGTAAAAGAGATTTAAATCATAAAAAATTAATAAATTACTGTTTATTTAATTAATTAATATAATTATTATATTAATGTAAAAACTAAATTTTTTATAATTATTTTCTATCTCATATTTTTTAAATTGATTATTATTATTTATTTTATTTTATTTAAATATTTTATTAATTATGAAATATTTAATTAATATTATCATAGTTAATATTTTAACAATTTTATAAATGAATGATAAAGTTACTTTTAAGATTAAAAGTTATTGTTAAGTTAGTTTATTTTATTAAATATTGTTAATATTGTTAATATTATGTTAGTTATTTATTTATAATGATGTATAATTGTTTGAAATTATTATTATAATAATGATTTTAATTAATTTAAAATAATTATTGATTATTATTAAATAATTTATTTATTTTATTAAAGTTAATATTTTATGATTTTATAAATGAAAATTATTTTAATAATTATTATTATTAGTTTATATTTTAGTTTTGTTATTTTATTACTTTATTATTATTTTTTAAGTTTTATTTTTATTATATTAGATTTATATATTTTTTATTTTTATTTTTATTAACTAATTTTCCTCCCCCATTTCTTCTTTGTGCTACACACAGGGGGTAGAGGGTTTTCTAGTTTCTTCTGAAACTAGTGGCAGTGGCTCTATCTTTAGGTGACTCTTCCGACAGACTACGATAGCAGACTATCCTGCGCCATACCCTCAACAACGAGGAATGGCGGCTTCTTGGTCCAGTGGTGACTTCCTGGTCACACACGACTCTAGCTTAGTGGATTCCCATATATGGTAGTAGCTTCTGAAATGGGGGTCCTAGCTCACAGCTCATCCACCTCCCTCAATGTCGACAGCTCAACCTCCACAGCAATGACAGTGGCCCCTATCGATAGCTATAGCTCTGATAAAGAAAAGCTTTAGATTTAAATATGTGGTTGAAAGCCTCCTCAGATCCATGGTGGTGCAACTCATAGTTGGCCATGGATGGTGAGACAAAGGTGAAAGTGTATCGGTGAGACCGATAGGGAATCAGTAGGTCGTTGGATGGTGAAGGTAGGAGGCAGTGCGGGGGTGTTGGTAGGTTATGAGCGATAGGAGAAAAGAGAAGTGTATCGGTAGGTGCGGAAAGCAGGATGTATTAGTAGTTTATGCAGGCATGCATATTGGTGAGTCGGGCGATGAAGCTGTTGGTAGGTTACGAGCTACCGACATGACGTCAGTGACTCATAGAAAAATGGAAAAGGACAGAATATTTCATCTTTGGTTTTCCAACAGTGACTCAATTAAACTTTTCGAAGGTGGTTAGGGATCGGTGACTTATTTTTGCTACATCAAAAATGGAAAAAAAAGGGTTAACTACAAGTTAAATATAATTAATAAAATAATAATAACATGGAAATATTAATTAAAACAAAAATAAAAATTAATTATTCAAAATTTAAACATGTTAAGGTTTGGATTAAATAAAATATAAATTAATAAAAAAAATTAATAAAACTTAAGAATAGAAATATATAAAAATTGAAAAATAAACATTCATTAAAAACTAATTAAAATTTTTTATACAGAGATTAAAACATTTGAACGAGAATCATTAAATTAAATTAAATTAATAAATCAAAAAGGGTTAAATTAGTTATTGGAATTATGAAGGAAATTAATATTGAATTAATAATGTTTAATTAAATTTGTAAAACATAAAAGATTAAATATAAAGTAAATATTTAAGTTGATTAAATGAAAAACCATTGACTAATTAATTAATTATTTAAAAGATACTACAAATAATTATAATGACAATCAAAAAATGAAATTAAGAGTTAAATTAAAGAACAAAAAATCTAAGTAAAATAAAACTAATAAATTAAAATAGTAAATATATAAAATTAATTATTAAAAATGATTAAATAATATATTTTAATATAAAATTACAAAAGTGATTTTATCCTCAAAATGTGAAGAGATAATTAATTAAATTATTAAAAATCAATTAAAAAGATGTGGAAAATTAAATAAAATTGAGTCCATGTCAAACATCCATACAAACAAAATTAAACATGGTAATTTTGGAAAATGGAAGAAAGGTACTTTGAAGAAGCTCTAAAGAATTGTTGTGACGTGTGGACCTTCTATCTACGTGAACAAAATGACAAAAAAAATAGGTGGACGCCATTATCAAGGTACAATCTTCTTTTATCGTGTCATGGTTTTATTAAAATAATAGGTAGCTTAAATTTCAAATATTGAGATATAAAAGACTTCATGAATTTAGAAGTTGAGGAAATTATGGGTTGGTATATAAAATGAAAGGTATAATATAACCATTAAGGTTAAAAAATTGTATTTAAGGATGAGTATATTAAATTAATTTTTGAGAATTTCCATCATATTTCTGGGAATGTTATAAGAATTATATTTTTTTATAAAAGGATGACCTACAAACTAGGGGGAAACCTGTCACATCCAGCAAGGTCATAGGTCTTGAAACCACAACAGAAGGGAGATAAGGGTGGATCACCTACCATAAGCTTACGTGAAGACTTGGTTAGTATAAAAATTTATTATTAGTTAAAAAAACCAATGAGTGAAGGTTAAGTTCATTTTTGGAACATATTTTTTATTTAATAAATAACAATGGGATTGTAAAATGATTTCATGATTAATTGACTAATGTTATTTTGGAATATGTTTATTATTTTAGGAAATCTATGTGATTAAGGTAAAGAGAATACTATGAGATTTTATTTTAGGAATAAATGTTGAATTATATTTTGGAAGCATATATGATTTTATTTTGAATTTATGGTGATTTAGGTTATTTATGGAAATTGTTAGAATATCTTTTATATTATTTGATTTTGGAAATTAAATTTTTTGGTAAGAGAAATTAAGAGTTATTAATGTTATTTTGAGATAAATATTAAAATTTATCTTGGAAGACTATGTGATCAAATCATTATTATTATTGGGTTTTAGTATTAGTCTTGAATATTTTTGAATAATTTTAAGCACAGTTATTTATTAAATGATCTATGTTGAACTTTCAGTATTACTATTGAATTTTGGAGATTAAAGTAGTTTTTTATCATATAAATGATTATTCTTTTTTTTTATAATTATCTTATATTGTACAACCCATTTTTTATTTGTTAATGTATAATAATTAGATAAATATATAGTTATTATTTTGTGGATTTTTTTATCCCTATAATATTAATATATTGCTTCATGTATGAGAAATTCATCTTTAAGACTCTTCATTTAGTAAAAAAGATTACTTTATGGTGGAAATTTGTTAAAGGATGAAATTCTACTTATCATGTAAGTATATTTACTTATGTTATAATTTTATCTAGTAAAATAATTCCCCACCATTAGGAAGAGTATTTTGAAACAAAAAAATATATCTTTTTAATTTTATTATTGAGAAGTCAATGGTATTTTAACCCATCATGGATTCAAGATTTTTTATGGTCAAATTTCTCATGACCATGTTCTTTATTACTCTCTATCAGTCTTTATGAGTTAGTTTTATCTTCCATATCTATGTTTTTACATCCCACCAAAGTTCTACTACATAGAAACCTAGTATGTGTTATTCTAGATGACCTTTTTACTTCCCTTTCACCATTTTCAAGTGGACATTTTATTGACCATTTTTACTACGTCGGTTCTAACCAAAAGTATTTTCAAAATTCAAACCCCGGTTATCGAACCTGAGTTCCGAATTACAAGGATGAAATTTTAAAAAGGGGGAGAATGTGACAAACCAGATAATGATAGAATAAATAATTTTAATACATATTAGTATTCCTTAATTATGTAGTTATATTCATTATAAATATATTAATTTAGTCTTAAAATCAAAATGGAAAGGGTTTTATTAAATTAATTTATTATAAGATTTTATTTAAAAGTTTAGTTTTCAAATTATAGAATTTTTTTTCAAAATTTAATTTCAATTTTAAATTCAACATGTCGAAATTATCTTAGTATTAATTTTATATAATTACCTGAAAATATTTATTTTTCAAGGAATAGTGAAGAATACTGATTTTTATTGAAAACTATATTTTATTTTAAATTATTTAAAGGGTCAAATTATTTTATTTATTAGTTTTAAATTTTCATTAGTTATTTTTTATTTAAATTAATCCCATTATGGTTTTTGAAATATATTTTATACTTGATTTTAATATAAAATTATTTTATATTTAAAATGGGCATTTTTTCGAAAAACGGTTTTTTTGTTGCATTTTTCCTTTTTAATTATAATTTAAATTATTAAAATTTTTTGTTTTGAATTTTAAAAAATGGATTAAATATTTCTAATTATTGGTTCAAATTTTATTAACTAGGTTCCTTTTATTTTTAGACCATTTGAATAGTAACATTATTAATTATGTTTACCATGAAAACGGTAAATCGGGTAATTAATGGTTAAAAATAAAATGATAAGAACCATAAAATGACTCAAATACATACTTAAATATTATTATATGACTATATATCAATTATAATCATCCAATGGTATAATTTATTACCTTTTTAGGCACGTTTATGAGATTATAACATATATAGTATTTTATTTAGAGAAATGCCAAACATGTCACACTCTTGTTTTTAATAAGTGTAATATTTTTAATATGGTGTTTTCTAGAGGATATGTTAAACTATAAATATTATTTTCAAATATAAAGGATTTATTTTCATCATGTTAATTTATAGTTAAATTTGTATTGAATAAATAATTACCTTAAATGCTTGCACGATGCTGATGTAGTAATTATGTAATTAATTGAGAAACAAAATAAATGATATTAAAAATATTAAAATAAATATAATTTGAGATAAATAATGTGATAAAAGAATTTTATATATTAAAATAATATTTTTGGGATATAATAAAATATTTATTTTTAATTTTATATGTTTTATTGATATTATTAAAGTCAAAGTAATGAATTGTTCCAAAAATTGACATCATGGATATTTTATAGAAAGTAATATTTTATTAAATGATATAAAATTCCTAAAAAATTAAATTAGTCTAATTTACTATTATAAGGTTTATCATATCAACCATATTCCATTTATGCATCTTTTTTTATTTTATAGTAACTATATTGACCCTCAAAGATTAAAAATTCATGTTGTCACAATAAGAGTTAAAGGGGTTAAATAGAGGTTAAAATCAAAGGTTAAGGATAAATATAGAAAAAACATGTCTAATTACTGTTTTATAAGGTTATTTATAAACATAATAATCTTATAATATAAATAACTCACTTTGGATACATTTTTTATTGAACATTAATTTATATTAATTTTATATTTTTAGAAATGTCAAGAGTGCCCTTCCCCTCTCTTATAAAAAGGAACCTCTTTTTCTCAATCCTTAACCATTAAAACCATATTTTTTCATAATATACTTACTAAAATACTTTCCTATAATCTCTCCCCACAATATATAGGATTTTTTATTCATAATACAAATCCTAGAGGTCTTAAGGAGTTATGTAAATGAGGTTCTCCAAAGAAGAGGTATAGTTTTTATCTACATGTTTTAGTTTTGTTTTTTCTTCCATATACCTAAATCCATATTCAACTATGATTATATAATATCAATAGTATATTAAATATACTAATGTTTTTTATGTTAATGTAAAAAAATTATATCCATCTCCCCTTTCATCAAATGTGAAACAAAATCATTATTTTTGTTTACGGAGGACTACCACCTTGCGAACCGATGTAATTAGTTTTCCATCAGTATCTATCAAGACAAGTTATAATAATGGAATTAATGTTTAAATATGATATTAATGAAATATTTATCACTCTTAAAATATTATATGTCATTTATGTTCTTACCATTCCATGCACAGAAAAATGATAACATCGTTCATGCGTACGTGTGGACTACCACCTCCACGAAGTGATGTGATTCATTTTTCATCACTACATTACATGGATGATATATATATATAAGTATATTTAAATAATTTATATTATATATTATATAATTACCATTATTTTAATATAAATTAATACTCACCATCTTTTAATAATGAATATTGAAAATTGGAAACATTACTCATGCACACATATTGTCTACCTTCTCTGTGATTGTAATGTAGTTCATTTTTCATAACCATATTTAATGTTTTGATTTAAAAGTATAATTTATGTATAAAAATGGTAATTATTTCATGAATATTATTCTAAATATTATTTAATTCAGATATCTTTGACCATAGTCATCTAATCAAAGTCATTCTGGACTTATGAACTGAATATCATCAAAACACCTGACGTGAACATAAATGATTAAGTAAATTTTATATAACATAATAATAAGTGATATAAAAGAAAAAATAAACTTGAAAAAACTTATTAAGAAAGTATAAATTAACCTAAGTTTATTATTCATGAAGATAAATAATGTATGTGATGATTCAGACTCAAGGTAAGGGACTTTCATTTGAAAATCTTCTTTTAAAGATTCCCTTAAAAGTCTCTTATTCTATCATATCCAGATTTTACAAAAAAAATTAAAGAAGATTTTTATTATACTCTTATGATTTCCTAAATTCATCTATACTCATGTTTTTCTTTTTACCAAATGTTTTGAAAGTAATCGTTTTTTCATTTTCCAAATGCGGTACTTTGTGATTTTTCAATTAAAAATATGGAAGGAATATTTTTTTAACTTATATAGCATGATAGGATTTTCCACTATTATGAATAGTATTTTATCTGAATATTCCTCTAAAAAATTTTATGGTTATCTTCAAATAACAATATTTACTTTATAATTTTGTTTTTTTAAATAATTGTTTTCAAAATGTAAATTTTATTTTCCTCAAGAATATTTTAAATGATATTTTCTTTAATTAAAACCATATTTACCTTGTTCTGGGTATTTTGGAATTAAAAATGGGTTTTTAAAATAAAAGGGTATTTTTATATCTGAAAGTGTTTTGCATATGGGTTTTAAATTGTTTTTTAAGGGTTTTATGATGAAAAGTGAAAACATAAAAGGTTTTATTCATGATATAGTACTTGAAAATTCTATGTGAAATATTGGATCCCAATATAGATTATATGAAGGGTTGAGACCCATTATAGCTCATGAGTGAGCCTGATATATATTCTACATTGGTTGTTCCCCGATAGCATTGGGTAACCTTGTTATAGCTTTGAGTGCGCCCAGATAGCACTCTAATTCATTGGGTAATGTACCTTCTCTTTTGAGGAAAGAAGGAGGGAGTTACTGAAGGGTTTATCCTACAGATTTAACTGGTCTCTAGTTATTCTAATATGGATTTAAAATGTGTTATGAAAGTGATTATTTATATTTCCAAAAGGTTTTTGATTTTCATTATATGGTTTTAAAAGGTATTCTTCGAGAAAAAAGTGAGTGATTTTTTCAGGAGAAAATGTTTTATTTTATATGATAAAAATAAATTTGAAGATAAAAGGTAAAAATTACATGGGTTTTCATTTTTTTCACTGGTATAATGGTTTTATTTCTTTTTATGTCCCCTACTAAGCTTTTTTTTCTCATCCCACATTTTAAAAAAATCATCGGTTTTAAGGATGGTTAAGAAAATGGAATGATTCAAGTTGAAAGTCATGAAGATTTATCATGAAAAGAAACCATATTTTATTTTAAAGTGTTTTATTTGGTGGAAAAAATGGATACTAAGTGTAACTATCCAGTTATAATATATGGGTTTATTATATAATATTTTTTCTTAATTATCTATAACTCTAAACCTAAAAAATATTTGGGAATGAAAGAAAGATAATTATAGTCTAAAGTAACTGGAATGTGTAATGTTTAAGGCTAGGTCCATACACATCCATATAATTTCCAAAGAAAGAATTGAATTTGATACTAAAAAAAACAAAGTGATCAAATATTTTAATAAATTATAACCATTAAAGAGATATGGAGTTTTATAAGTCATACTAGTTTTTACTACAGCTTAATCAAGGACTTATCATAGGTTTCTAAACTTCTCGCTCACTTTTTATCCAAAGATGTTGAATTTAACCTTGATGATCGATGCAAGGAATCCTTTTGAGATCTGGGGAGTCTATTAATAGCTATTCCCATTATGATTCCACCAAAATAAGAAGAACCATTTGAGTTGATGTGAAATTCTAGTGAATATTATATAGATTCAATTAATGGGAAAAGGTATAACCAATATTTTTAGCCTATTTACATTTGAGTAGAACTTTAAAGAGGCTCAACTGAATTACACCACTAGGGAGAAAGGAATCCTAGAAATGGTATTTTATTTTGATGAGTTTAGAGAATATATTATACTTTCCAAAGTGGTGTTTCTTGTTTCATTGAGGTATTTACTTCTAAATAAGGGTGATAAACCCTACTTGATGATGTGGATTATATTCTTATAGGAATTCTATATTGAGATTTGTGATAAGTGAGTGATAGAAAATGTCATTGTAGACCATATTTAAAGACTGGGGCTACCAAACCTTTTATATGAACAAGAAGTGGAGATTACATATTAATTCTCAAATGAGAACCTATTCTCAATGTATCTAGTATCTAGGACCTGGTTTGAATGCATTTCAAATTTTTTTCCACAAAAACCATTTATCCACAGTTATACTACCAAAAATGAATAATAGGTTCAAAGATGATTCTCAACATTATTTCAATTATGATCAACTGATATTCAAGTAGTACATATATGGTTTTATCTGAAGATGTGTTCCAAATAATGAGATGGAGCGTGTATTGGAGTTCTTCCTCTCCTTGCTGATAGGGGAACACTATGGGACAAAGCGTACTGTGGTAAAAAAATCAATATGGGTTTTTCTAAGAAATATTGTATAGAGATCCCAAAACATTTGTGGCTACATGTTATTTTTTTCAATGGACATGGAATATTGAGAAGTGCAATGAAATTACCCAAAACCCCATTTTGGAAGTTAAAGTGTGAAATGTGTGTGTATCAATTTCATGGGCCATTTTCTCAAATATTTCAGCCACATTTACATCTTGGTTTGTGTCTTATATATTTCAAATATGGTAGAAGTTGAAGCCACTATAGCTAACACCATGAAATTCATGGTCATTTTTTTAAATAAGAAATTTTTTTCTTGATTCAGGGTGCCAAGGTTACTGATTAGTGATAAGGGAGATCACATTGATAATCATATTTTGAGGGAATATTTGAAGAATTATGGGGTTTATTACAACATGAGAACCTTGTATCATCCTCAAACCAGTGGACAGGTGGATCTATCTAAGAAATAATAGAAATTGATTTTGGAAAAAACCATGACTTCTAGTATAAAGGATTAGTCAAGAAAACGCATTGATTCTTTATGGTCTTATGAAATAGATTACAATACACCATTGGGGATGTATATATTTCTGTTGGTGAATGGGAGTCATTCTACCTTCCCTTGGAGATTTCCCTCTGATCATTTTGGGTGGTTAAATTAGTAAATTAGAATGAAGATACAACTAAGAGAAATATATTTTTGGAGATTCATGATCTTAAAGAGATCCAAAGATATATTTATTCCAATGATGAGATTTATTAGGAAAATAAAAGATGATGAAATGACCGGCATATCAAAAGAAAATAGCTCCACCCAATAGACAAGGTAATTTTATTTAATTCAAATTTTTTTGTTTCTATGGAAGCTATGGTCTGTGAGTTTAGGCCCTTTCATGGTTTTACAAGTGTTTTTTATAGCATAATAGAGATACAATAGAATTAGTCACTGTATTTCAAACTCAATGGGAATAATATCAAATCTTATCACAAAAATTATCAAATAGGGGGTTTCTTTTCCCTAGATTTGGAATCTATAAAATGTGTATCAAACATTAAACATTAAATAAATAGTTGATTATGAGACAATGTAGGTATGTTTTCTTTCTATATTTAGTTATATAGTGTTAGTATTTCATAGTTTTTTAAGGTAGTATATTTGGTATTCAAACTCTAACGTGTTATACTATGACTCCCCATTGGGTGTCTCAAGACAATACAATAAATAATTGGAATTAGATACAAGTGTATCAACTAGAGTGTAAATAACAATTTCAAAGGGATTTAATCTTTGTTGTGATGAGAAGTATTGTGCCACACTGCATAGTTGGATCAATTGAGTAAACCATTGAACAACCCTCTGATCCATGTTGTATATCCCGAGAATATTTCAAGCAAGAATGAAGCATCCCCCAAGGAACTATTTGACTCTCCCACACCAAAAAATGCAAACCATGTCTCAAGAAGGGGTATTTTGGGATAAAATTTAAAGTATGGAATAAACTTTAAGGTAACCATTGTGAAACATCTAGAAACACATTTTAGGGGAAAATATCTATACAAATTTCATAAATATAATTTCTAGACAAATTAGAAACCCTATGCTATGGTGAAAAATCCATGTTTTAGTATGTAATCAAGGGGTGAAATAAGAATTTGTCAATCTGGATAATTTAATAACTCAATTTCATAGTCATGGAACTGAAGTATAAGTAGATGGGAAATAAAGGATACTATGTTACATTGGAGACTTAAATATTATAGAACATGTGTCAATTAAAACTTTAAAATCTATCAGGTAGTTAACCACATTAAAAAGCTAAATATTGTACTACATGGATTTTCAAGCTTATACACTATGGCCGAAACCCTAACTTTCCATCATAGTTATTGTTTCCCCTACTCCTGCATGCTAATCCCCCAATAATTGAGGCCTCTCTATAGAAGTGTTTTGAACTAGATAGGGAGTCTCTTGAGATTCCTCATCAATCCATCCTCTAACCAATAAATATTTTCATCTTCTTTCACATTCCACATCCTTTAAACTTTTCCTTCCATTTATTTTCTAATAATTACCTCATTTCCCAAGCAGCCACCCTTTCAACTTTCTTAATAACTCATTCCCTTAACCTCACACAGTAATCCCTAAAATATCACAACCTAGCTCACACTAAACAATAACTAAACTACTGGTTCCATGTAACCTCAAGTGCACCTCTTCATAGGCCAGAAGTTGTTGACTAGTAGTAAGGTTCTAAGGTAGTACTATGAGGAGACTATACACCCAATGTTAGAGTGTAAAATCACATGTAAATAAACAATTATAATCCATTAATACATCAAAGTATACATAAGGGATGAAATATATCCATCAATAATTAAATAATATAGATGTAATAAAAACTTGAATGGTTATGCTGGCATACAAGAAAATCACCCATTTTTCTCATCACATATAAAATAAATAATCAAACAAATAAAATACATTATGGATCCATTTCCACTCTAAGAAATACCTCATAACAAACTCCTAATGTTGTTCAATTTTTCCTATTCGTCCATACAAACATCTATCCTTGGCCTAACCTATTCCTAAAAAAACTGTCATGCTTTATGGGTACCCTAGTTCCATGGTCACTTGAGTAGGGTTTAAGTACAAAACTAAGTAGGGGACCAATAATAAGATCCCTTACATAAAAAAAATATAGTGATATGTGCATGTGACATGATCAGAATATGTAAATAGACAACTAGACAATGAATAAAATAGAAAAACAATAATAAGTACTTTGGCTAGTGATGGTATATCTTTGATTGTGTCATATGGACTGTACTAACCCATGTACCATGTTGTTTTTTATCTTTAGATATTTTACCCTAATCATCCACACCTTCTTTTTTCATTTTAGGGGTGTCTCTAAGTATGTCGTAATGATTATTCCTCCCAATATAAGAGAACCAGGTCTCCCAGATATACATACCAAGTATCAAATACCTAGGGAATACTCCTAGAAAGCTCCTTCCTAGTATGCAAGACCATCCCTAGCTCCATGTCCATGGTAGCCCCACTAATAGTAACATAGACCTCCCCTATGGTAGTTTTATCAAATAAGTATCTGAGACCACCCCAATGGTTTCTTATATACATAAACAAATACCCCCCCTCCAAGGGATTTTATTATTCATAAAAATCACCCCCAAGGGTGTTTAATATTTAAAACAGACACAACAATCAACAAGAAAAAAAATAAAAATTGTTGGTTGAATTCGCAAACACGTTATCTCTATCCAAAACCATATATTCTCACTCTAGGTCCAATCACTCAAGTGGAACCTAATGGGGTCCCCTAGGTCAATACATAGGTGGAGGCACCCTACTCTGGTTCCTCGGTCTCAAGAAATCCACTCGGGTCACAAAACATCGCTCGGAGGATGTCATGATTCTTAGAAAGGTCATAAATATAGACTACCTTATGTATAGTGACCCAGTATTTTTACACATATTATCAACTTATTTTTAACATAAACATTGATTAATTAAAACCCAAAGATTATAAGACCTGGTTTCTTTGGGATATTAGGTTTGTAGTACATTGAAATGAAACTAAAACATGGAATCCTCATATTATTCTCTATAATGTGATCCTGAGTCTATTTGAGATTTTAATATAGTATAGGATAACCTGGGGAATACATCAAATAAATGGGTGATCTAAAAAGCCTATTAAGGGAATAAACATGATAAGGAAACAAAAATTTGGAGTCAAAGGTATAACATCGTATCATAAATGATAAGCCTCATGAGTAATCACGTGGTATCATAAGATCCTGGAAATATATAAAATGTGGTAAAAAAAAGTATAACATGAAATAAACATGAGTCAAGAATAACTAACTGGACAATATCAAATGGTTTAAAAAGTCACTAAATGGATTAGGTTTTCTCTGTAATCCCATACATGATACCTCATGAGACTAAAGCTTAACCCAGTGAATTGGAGTTATATTTGGGTTCCCTCATCATAACATTTTCATGATTTATGTGTTAAGCATAAATTAAATAAATCATAATTAATAACATAATAATTACTCATTAAAATAAAATGGGTTGTATAATCTTGACTCATACCATAATCAATAGAAGTTTCATAACGATGTTATTTGAGAAATGAGCATAAGGCATGTATTACCCCATCAAAGGAAGATAGAATAATCTAGGTATATATGTGAGAGAAATATATAGAAAATTTGGAATCATTACATAACATTAAAGAGAGATATAAAGTGTGTTATATAGATAATGGTCATAACCTAGAGAAAAGGGTGGTTTAGAGATATCCCTTACCTCGAGCCAGATTTGTTACATATGTTCTTATTTTCCTAAATAATAAATTAATGTTAATTATTTAACATTATTAAGAACATTTTTCATGTTTATTAATCCTTTTATTTTATTTATTATCATTTTATATTCAATTACTTAATCATTTAGGTTCAATTCAACCGTTTTGACGATATTCTCCTCATATATCAAAAATCTCCTTAGAAAGTTGACTAAGGTAAAAGAGATTATTTTTTAATAATATAAAGAATAATAATATTGAAATTGTTTTAATTTTTATAAACCAATTATACTTTTAAATCAATCCTGAAGGATGTTTATTAAAAATGAACTACACTGCAATCATGGTGATTGTAGGTCGTACGTACGCATGGGTAACATTTCTATTTTTAAGAATTTGTGATGTAAAGAAGTTAAGTGTTATTTTATCCTTCTAAAATGATTATTATATCATAAATATAATATTATTTTTTTAAATACACTTACATATACCATCTATGTATCATGGTAATAAAAAATGAATCACTTCACTTCGTGAGGTGGTAGTCTGTCGTACATGCGAACGATGTTATCATTTTTCAATGGATGGTAAGGTAAGAAAGTATATGATATATTAATTTTAAATAATTATTAATATTTAATTAATATCATATATAACCATTAAACCCATCATCATTAATATTTATGAGAGGATATGATGGAAAATGAATTATATCGGTTTGTGAAGAGGAAGTCTACGGTAAATAAAAATAGTGCTTTCGTTGCTCATTTGATGGAAGTGGATATGGATTTAGTTTATTAAATTAAAATAATATAATATTATTATATTGGAGATATATATTATATTATATAAGAATTATTTAGTGATATTGGAAGGTGGTGGAAGAAGAAATAAAACAATGATGCTCGGTTAATAATGATACCTCTTCTTCGGACTACCTCTTTAGGATTATACCTAAAGCCTCCATAAATTGAATTTATAATAAAACGAAGGAATATAGGAAGTATATAGTGAAATAAATAATGTATTTGGGTATATATTTTCTGAACCAAATGGACTTTTATGTTTGTAAAGGATATGATATGATGTTCCCTTTTATAAGTGAGTGGGAGTGGTATTTTTGTAAATATCCAAAACTATTCAATAATGGGAAGTTACTATGAAGAAAAGTGAATTAAAAATTGGTAAATAATGTATTTTAGAGGTTATATTTTCAATAAAATCATCCAAAATTCAAAATAAACAAGTTACTCCTTTAACTCTTTAGTTTAACCCTGGGTAAAATGGTTTTAACATTAACCATGGTAACAAATTTTACTATTTTTACTATTCATTATGACCAAAAATTAAGTTTAATTTATTATATAATATTAATTATTAAGATTAAAAATATTTAATCCTTTTTATAAAACTTCATTCATAGAATGGGAACTTTTTAATTTAAAATCAACCCTACAAAATGCGTTAAAAAATAGATTTTCAAAAAATGTATTTTTCAAGCATAAGATGATCTCACAATAACTATATAACTTGTAATAATAATTATATGAATTAAAATTCATATAAATATATAGATAATATATAATTTTTGTTGACATATTTCATTACAAGGGATTGTTTTAATTAATTAAAATGTAAAGACTTTTTTTAAAAATAATTTGTAGAAAACTGCGTTTTTAAGCATAAATATAATATTATCCAAAATAATAAAAATTTATGATTCAAATGAAATTAATAATATTATTATTAATATAATGGTAAATATTTAACTTTAAGATCGAATCCATAATATAATGTAACTTTTAAATTATTTTATATAATGAAAATAAATGACAGTATTTCAAAAATAGGAAAAATTTCACTATTCACTAAAAAATCAACCATTTCATAAAAAGCCAAAAATATTACCCCAACTCAATTTGGATGTTAAGATTTAAAAAATTATGTTAATTTTATAAAATAACATTTTTAAAATTTCAATAAAATAATTTTAATATTTTCTATCAAAAATAAATAAATAACATTTTTGGAGAAAAGATGTATTTTTACAATAAAATGTCATCATTTAAAAATAGAGTACTTATTACCTGAGAATTTATGAATAATTTTTTTATCAATTATGAAGTTTATATATATTTCATAAATTGGATAATACGATTCATACCCACCAATTTAATTTCTAGGTTATAAAAGTCATAAATAATCATGGTTTGTTTAGGTTTGATGTTGTGTGTTGCATATGCTATAAAGAATAGTTTTCCATTTTAAAAACTTGGGGTGTTACATTACTTGCCTAATAAATAATTTTACCCCTGAAATTCCATATTATATACCAAGGTGTAAATATGTGAGGGTACTTCTAATTCATGGTTTCCTCTGGTTCCCAGGTTGCCTCTTCATATTTATGGTTCTACCATAACACTTTGACCAGGTGAGTTGTCTTATTGAATAGAACATTATCACTACGGTCTAATATATTCACTGGTTTCTCCTCATAAGAGAGATCATTTACCAACTATATCACCTCTAAATTTAGTACATGTGAGGGGTCTAGTGTGTACTTCCTTAAGAGGGTCATATAGAATACATTTTGTACTTGGGAAAGGGTTGGTGGGAATGATAGTTGATAAGCTACAGCTCTGATGTGATCAAGAATCTAAAAGGGGATGATGTACATGGGGCTTAGATTTACCTTATTCCCAAATATCATGACTCTCTTCCATATATATATACATAAACACTTTATCCCCAACCTCAAACTCTAGGTCTCATTGATGATTGTCAACATAGTTCTTCTGTCAACTTTGATAAGTGTTAATGTGGTGTTGAATGGCCTTAACCTTTTCTACCATCTCCGCAATCATTTCAGGTCCCAACATCTTTTTTCACCAACTTCATCCAAACATTCATGTGTTATACATCTCTTACATAAATTTATTCATATGGATCAATTTTTATGCTTAATTAGAAAGTATTACTTTATAAGAACTCGACTAGAGGAAGATATTAATCTCATCCTCCTTCAAATTCCATCGAACATGATCTGAACATGACTTCCAGTGTGAGAATAGTCCTCTCAAATTGGCCATAAATTTGGGGGTGATAATTCATACTAAGGTTCAACTAATTATTTAGATCATGTTAGATTCTCTTCTAAAACTTAGAGGTAAATATCATATCTCAGTTAGATACAATCAATAGTGGTATTCCATACAACCTCACCACCTCTATGATATATATCCTTACAATTTGATTGAGTGGGAATTTCTCTCGAATTAAAATTAAGTGGGTAGATTTTGTAAGAGGATCCACCACAACCCATATAGAATTTTTTCTCCTTGACTTCTTTGGAATTCCAGTGATAAAGTCGATGCTGATATTTCCCCATTTCCATGTATGTATGGGTAATGGTTTCATAATCTATTAATAATTTTTCCTTTCATCTTTCACTTGTTAACAAACCAAAAACTTTGATGTATATTCATTTATATCCTTCTTCATGTTGTCCCACTAATATTTCTCTTAGAAATTGTAATATATATTTGTGCTCTTTAGCTATATAGAGAATTTAGAGCAATGTTCATCATTCAGCAACTCTTTCTTTATCTCTAAATTTTATGGTACACATAGTCATAACCTAAATATTAAAACTCCTTCTTCATCAATTTTGAACTCTTATGATTTCCCATTTCTTATAGATTCCACATTCTTCTGAATTTCTACATCATCACTTTAAGCGCCCTTTATCTTCTCCATATTATATTTTTGAGAAATCATTTGAGAAAGGAATGATGATGTACCATCCTTCATGATTCTCATGTCCATCCTCTCCAAGTATAATAATATTAGATCCTTATCGATTCTCATTAGTGATAAGGTTTTCATATCCTTTCTACTTAGATAATCTTCCAATTTATTTTATTTTTTGAGATGGTAATGGATTGAGATTTCTTAGTCTTTGATCATCTCTGACTATATTTACTCGCACATATTAATCTTCTTTTATGTGAATAGTTATTTTAGGATCTTATAGTCCATATATATTTCACACTTCTCTCCATAGATATAATGTTGGTATATTTTTAATCGAAATATCACTGTATCCAACTATAAATTATTCATGGGATATTTATACACATTAATTTTCATCTTTATTGAGGTGTATGTTATTGCTTTATCATTTTGTATTATTACACATCCTAATACCATCTTTGAAGCATCGCTATATACCGTAAAAAGTTCCCCTCTTAAGAGAAGCATGAGGACTAGGGCAGTAATAATCCACTTTTTAAACTCCTTAAAGATCTCTTCTTATTTTCTACTCTATAAAAAATTTATTATCATCTATGTTATATTTTTTAGTGGGTTTTAAAAATACAAGAAGTTTCTCACAAATCTCTAGTAATACCCAGCTATTCCAAGGAAACTACGGATCTCTGTTACAGATGTTGTCCTAGGTAATTCCACAATTTCCTTTATCTTGGAAGGGTAAATAAATATCCCTTTACTGGTGATAATATTCTCTAAGAATTATATTTCCTTCATATAAAACTCACATTTACTATATATTTCATATATATTGTCTTTTATAAAATCATTTATCTTAGTTTTTAAATACTCTTTATGATCCTCTATTTTAGATTATATCATAATATAATCTATAATGACTACAACAAAATTTTCTTGGTAATCTCTAAAGACTTTTTTCATTATGTCCATAAATATTTATAGATAATTAGTGAATCTGAAATGCATCACTATAAACCCATAGTGTCCATACCTTGTTCAAAAAAAAGTTTTGGGAATATCTTTCTTATTCACCATTAACTGATGATATTCTAAAAAAAAGGTCTTCCTTATAGAAATACTAGGATCTATTTAGTTGATAAAACAATTTATCTATCCATGAGAGCTGATGTTTTTTCTTTTATCATGATTTTGTAGAGTTCATGATAATCAATGAAGATATGCTTTGACCCATCCTTATTTTTGATGAAGAGGATTAGTGTACCCCAAAATGAAGCACTTAGGAATATAAAACCATTTTTTAGATTCTCTAGTAACTATTCTTTAAATCTTCCAACTCAAAAGTGGCCATTCAGAAGGAATCTTGGATATGGGTAGATATCCAAGTATAAGTTTGATTGATAACTCAACCTCTCATTTAAAAGGAAGACCATCAAACTCTTTACTGAATACATCTGTATAATCCCTCATGATGGGAATGTATTCAATTTTTATTATCTTCTTTTTATTAATAATTTCTACTAGATATACTTTCTCATAATGAAATAATATTTGTGCTTAAACAAAAGATTTCAAGGTAGATTCACCCTCCTCCTTACATTTTTATAGAATCGGAAGATGACTTAAGATGTGAAGAGTGATCTCCCTATCTTGAAAGTTGATGTTGTATTTATATAAGGATGTCCAATCCATTCCCAATATAGAATAAAACTTCCCTAAAATAAGTAAGATGATATTTCATATAATATTTAGTCCTGAAAATTGACTAGGGAGGAGTTATATACTTTGGATGAAACCATCACTCTATTTTATATTCTCACAGATAGCTCAACCCCTTTGTTTTGAGGTGTTTCTTGAATAGTTCTACTAAACTTGAAAGATATGAAGGAATGTGTATAACCAAAATCAAATAGTATGTTCTATGTTATTGAATGAATAATTATCATACCTTTCACTACATCATTATTGGGATCCACCTCAGCAATAGTGGTATGATATTCTCTTCCTTGTTCTCTAGGCCTTAGAGGTATTTTCATTGATTGTCTCTAAGAACCCTTATCTTAGGGCATTGGTTTTAATAATTCTCAGTTTCCTTATAGTAAAAACACTTCACTAAAGGATGAGTGTATATTTAAACCTTCTTTTAATCATACCTATTAATGGGTTTCTTTATTTCCCTTCAACACTGATTAGAAAAATGCCCCTATTTTCCACATTTGAAGCTTTTATTGGTTCCCATAATATAGTTTCTAGGATGTTTATTCCCACACTTTTGATAATTTTAGTGTTGGGTTTTCTTTCCTCCATGGGATTTATCTATTTATGCTCATAAATGAAAAATCTATTATACATTTCTATCTTCATTCACATGAGACCACTTAAAGTCACTAATCTAAATCTCAACTAGGAGGGAACAACGAACAATATCTTTATAGTTTTAAAAGTCTTGAATCTATAATTATTATCATAGACTCAACTTTAACCCACTAAAGAAATATTCCACCTTAATTTTGGTGTTGATGAAAAAACTGGAGGCATACCATACAAGCCTTGAATAGTTTTTCTCATATGTCCTAATATGCTCATCTTTCTTTTACTTTAGAATAAGGAACTCCCTATCAATTTCATGATAGATAATTTAGTGAAAATATTTATTTAAAAATATTTTATTTAATTATTCCCATTCCATGGACTAGATATCCTCATAAGACTTTGTGTTATTGATCAGTTTCCACTATTGGTTGTCTCCTCCCTCAATGTGATAAACATCTGGCACAGCATTGTATTTCATTGAGCATTGGAGGATAGGGAATATCTTCTAAATGGAATTAATCGATTGTTTCATGATAAAGGTATTAGAAGATCCACTAAATTTAAGAGTCCTTTGTATCATAAAAGGCTCAAATGTAACTTTCTCCTTCTTAGGAGGAGTTTATTCTACATGATTCAATTTATTATTCATAACTTATTCTAGTTGAGCCAATACTTCCATGAAGTTCCCATATCCAACTCTTACAAGGTTTGGTATGTAATTGGGGAAATCATAACATTTATTTTCATGTTTTTTGTTGGCATGGTTTATCCTATTTCTAACCATTAACTAAAAAGTAAAAAAACAAGAAGAAAATTCATTAACATACAACAAGAAACTTATAAACATAGAAGGAATGACTTGTAAATTATAAGTATATCATAACTTATGAGTATCTAGGTTTCAATATAGTTTATACATGGTAATTTTTCCTATTGGTTTTTCTAACCTAACAATATGTTTAAGTCCTTCATAATGGTTCTTAAAGAGTTCGTAGATTTACAAAGAATATCCCCTACAGTGTCAAACTAGGAGTGCATAAAGGCTCATTTTCATGAGCTAGATGATGATCAATTCCATCAAAAGACACCATTTTTTAGAGATATTAACCCTAGTTATAACTATACCAAATACACATCAACTTGTAGTATCCAAACAGGTATTTAATTTCTTGTAAACCACTTTCTTTATCCTTCCCCAATATTCTAGGATATTTTCCTATATTTAGCATTATCCTTGGACTTGTCCCTAGGATTCTTACTAAATTTTTATCATTATAGTTTTTAAAGGTTACTAAACAATTTCTATAATACCAACTATAGTGACCCAAGAATTTTTCACAAATTATCACTTGATTTTTAACATAAACATCCATTAATTACAACCCAAATACCAAGGGGGCTCATGTCTTTATAATACTCGGTTCACAGTACATCAAAAAGAAACTAAAATATGACATCCTCATTTTATTCTCTATAATGATATTATAAGTAAATTTGAGATTATAAAACTACATAGTATTACCTAGGGAATACATCAAATAAAGGGGTGTTCTAAAAATCCAAATAAGGTGATAAACATTATAAGGAAACATAACATTTGATTCAAAGGTACAACATGATATCATAAAACAGAAGGCACATGATTAATCACATGGAATCATAACATAAAGAAAATGGTATCATAATATCATACTAACATTGTAAATGTGATGGAAATATATAGCATGACATAAACATGAGTTGATGATAACTTCTTAGACAATATCACATGGTGGAAAAATTCTCATGATGGATTAGGTTTACTCCATAATCTAATACATGATACCACATGACACCAAATATTTACCAAATGTATTTGAGTTCTATCTGAGCCCACACATGATAATATGTTCATGATTTATGTTCTCCACATAAATAAAATCAATCAAAATTTATAACTTAATAATTACCCATGGAATGAAAATGGATTTCATAATCTTGCCTCAAACCTAATCAAATGAAATTTCATAATGAAGGAATTTGAGAAATGAGCATAAGGAATGTATTACCCCATTAAATGAAGATATAATAAGGTGGGTATATATTTGATAGAAATATATATATAATTTAAAATCATTTAAAATCATTAAAAAGAGATATAAAGTGATTTATAGATAATGGTTATAACCCAAAGGAAATTGTGGTTTAACGAGATCCCTTTCCTTGAGCCTGATTCGTTATATGTGTTATTTATATTTACTAATAATAAACCTATTTTAATTATTTAATGGATTAATAAAAAAATTTAAAAAAATATTTCTTTTATTTTATTTATTATCATGTTATATTCAATTACTTAATCATTTAGGTTCAAGTCTTTCATTTTGATGATGTTTGGCTCATATGTTCAAAATTACTTTGGAAAGTTGACTATGGTCAAAGAGATTATTATTTGATAATATATTGAATAATAATAATGAAATAATTTTCATTTTTATACCCCAATTATAATTTTAAACCCAATCGTGAATGACGGTTAGGAAAAATGAACTATGTTGCAATCATGGAGACAGTATGTCATACATATGCATGGGTAATGTTTCCATTTTTTGACATTCATGATGGAAAGAAGGTAAGTTATATTTTAACTTTAAAAAATTATAATTATATAATAAATTTAATATTATTTATTTTAAGTACAATTACATATACCATACATGTTACATTGTAAAATAAAACAAATCAAATCGCTTCGTGATGCGGTAGTCTATCTTATGCAAGAACAACGTTATAATTTTTCAATTGATGGTAAGGTAAGAAGGTATAAGATATATTAATTTTCTACAATGATTAATATGTCATGAATATAATATGTGAAAATTAAATACATCATCATGAATATCCATGAGAGGCAATGATGTAAAACGAATTACATCGATTTGCAAGGTGGTATTCTTTTGTACACACGAATGATGATTTTGTTTCTCATTTAATGGAAGTGGAGATAGATTTAAGTTATAAAATTAAAATAATAAAATATTAGTATGTAAAATAAATTTATTATATTATATATTCATAATTTAGTAATATTTTAAGGAGGTGTGATAATAAATAAAACAAATATGCTCAGTTAAGAACGATGTCTTTTCTTTGGACCACCTCTTTAAGATTATACTTAAATCCTTCCTAAATTAGATTTATAATCAAAACAAGGCTTCTATGATGTAAGGAGTTAAGTAATACAGGTATATAGGTGGTTATTGGACGAAACAAATGGATTTGTAAGTGTGTAAAATATATAATAATAGTTGTGCTTTTATAAGTTAGAGGTTGGGTCATTTTTGTAAATACCCAAAACTATTCAGTAATGGGAGGTCACTCTCAAAACTAGTGCCTCAAAAATTGATAAATAATGGATTTTAGGGGTGATAGGTTCAATAAAAACCTCCTAAATTCAAAATAAACATTTTTTTAACCTTTTACTCCCTTAACTCATTTAGTTTAACCCTTGATAAAATGGTTTTAACATTAATCATGGTGATATATTTTTACTATTTTTTATTAATTATGAACCAAAAATAAGTTTAAATTATTAAATATCATTAATTATTCTAATTATAAATATGGAATAAATTTTATCACAATAAATTCACATTATTGGAAAACATTAATTTAAATTAAACCCACAAAATGTGTCGAAAAATGAATTTTCTAAAAATGTATTTTTCATGCATAAGATGATCTTACGTTAACTATATAAATAGATATATAATATATAAATTTAATTTATATATTTCCTTACAAGAGGTTATTTTAATTAATAAAAATGGATATTATTTTCTTAAAAAGGGTTTGTAGAAAATTGTGCTTTTATGCATAAAAATAATATTTTACCAAAATCAAGAAAATTAATGATTAAAATGAAATTAATTGGATTATTAAAAATAAAATGGTTAATATTTTACTTTGATACAAAATAAAAAAATTAATGGAACTTTTAAATTACTTTATTTAATGAAAATAAATGACAGTATTTAAAAAATAGGTAACTTTCACTATTCACAAAAAAATCAACCATTTCAAAAAAATTAGAAAATTTCAACCTAAGTAAATTTTGATTTGATTATTTAAAAAATGATGTTAATTTTATAAAATAACATTTCTAAATTTTCTAGAAATTAATTATAATATTTTCTCTCATTAATAAATAAAAATTATTCTTTAAGAAAACATTTTTTTAATGAATAAAGTGTCTTAATTAAAAAATTGAGTGATTATTTCATGATAATTTATCAATAAATTTGTATCAATTTGTAACTTTATATATATTTTATAAATAAGTTAATAATATTTATTCCCACTAATTTAACAACTAGGTTATAATAGTCATAAATAATTGTGGTTTATTTAGGATCGGTGTTATGTGTCAAATACGCTATCAATAACAGTTTTCCTTTTTAAAAATATAGGGTGTTACATAATGGTAAAAATGTGTCATCACTTACATAAGATAACCTAGATATCATCTCAAAAATCTAATTTACCACTATGTTTTACCAAACACATATCCTATCATTAAACAACCCAAGTCCTACCCATATGGTAGGCACATCTCAAGAGAAGGGACACTCACCCCAAGTCCAATTCAAAATACAAGGGCTCCAAGGTGTCACAAGGGTTATATATAACCCATTAGGCAAAAATCTTACTCTAATTCATTGCACCTTGCTGAGAGGTATCGAGGGTGTTCTACATGGGGACTAATAGGTCACAATCACTCTAGTCACACCCCTCAAGGGGTTCAAATGTCACAAGGGATCACAAAAATAGTCACAGCCTTAACCATCGGAAGTTGAGGCAAGTAAGATAGTGTATAGGGCCAATGTGGTATTGACTCTTTGCTATTTCATTTTAAGTTACATTATTTTAGATCTAAATATTATAATTTAATTTAAAATTTTATTAATTAAACCCTTTCAATGGTCAATGACTCATTGGCGGGAATACACATTACATGAACCGTAAGAAAAATCATAAATACCATAGGGAATGTATATAGACCACCTAACATTTAAGAATATTTATGATTTAATTTAAAATCCTGGTAGCTTCATCCAGGCCTATCTAAGATCAACCAAGTATAAATATGTCCTTTCCAAACTTCCATCAGTACCTGATCCCCTATCTTATTCAAAACAATGAAAAAATAAATTCAAATTCTCAAAAACTAATTGATCCATTTTATTAAAAATTTCCTAAATTCCAACCAACACACTAGGCACACACCACTCAACAAAACCTAAAACAACCACCCACAGAAGGTCGACAGTAGACTCCCAATACAATTCTTGTGAAAATTCAAAAAAGGTAGTGATAATTCCATAATTAATTCAATACATATTTAATGAAAACCCTATGTAAAATAACTATGATTTCACGCATTGTGAAAAGAAAACAAACCTTAGGAACATGCCACCACGGGACGTCATTTATCTAGGTTGAATAGAATCCCCAAGAGAATCGGGTGATTCCACCATGATCTGCTAGAATAAATAATGAATACCTAAGCTAGAGAAGTGGATAATTAGAATTTAATTATATATGGATCAATATAAGACAAAGTATTATAAGATGTTATTTTATTCGAAGGAAAAAAACAATATCCCATCCAAAATAAGGGTGGTTCAAAGGAATACTAGGGGTGGTCAACCCCTTATGTGTGCACAAATGGGATAGGAATATGTCTACCTATCTATTAAAATTCAATGGGGGTGTAAATTAACCCCATAAAATCCCCACCACTAAGCTGATGGTGCTTAGTTACCAATCGGTATCCACTGGTAGTAGCACCTGTTACTACCAGAAACCATCAGTTGACCAGTGGTTTGCTACGTCCAAGGCGAAAATAGCCACCCCAGCCTCTTCTGAGGCCCTCTCGAGCCCAAAGACGCCTCATAAGAATCATTCCTCATATAAAAACATCCCTTTAAGATGTTTAAATACTCCGAATTCGGTTTATAATCTTGGTTCTCAAAATGACCCATCCCGTAAACTCAAAAAATCAAATTCCCTATAATTTTTCACTCATGAATGGGCATAGGGGAATTAAAAACTCCCCACCATTACACTTCTCATCCTCAATAAGTCTCAGTGGTCATCCACCCTTACAGACTAACCTATCTAGGTAATCAATTCATCATCAATCAACTACATCCCAAATCAAATCACCAAATGTGATTCTATAGAAAAGCATAAAAATTAAGGTTCTTGAGTAATTAAACCACGATCCAACACTTGTAACCATTACCAAATTAGTGAGATGGTAATTTCTTGATCACATCCATCCTGATATGTGATTATGACATTTTCTAATTCATTATTAGGAATATGGTTCTCCACGGCATAAGTTCCATCTCGTAATGAAACTTTTTAATGATTTGGAGCATCTTTTATTAGAATTTACTATTGTAACTCCATAATAATGTTCCAAAAATGTTCCTACAATTTTTTCCATACTTACATTCTCAATTACATTCAAAAAAACTAGTCATAATTCCTCTAGCTAACTTTCCTTGAAATTATCAACTCCATCTGCTGATGTGTCATAAATTAACAGATAATGGTGCCTTAATACCTACAAGCATACCCAAATCATCCAAAAATTCATGATGAATCTTGTACCCAACTTATAGAAATATTCAATTATTGAATCCTCAACCATTTAAAACTAGACTTTGGGAATTTCCACACCATGAGCACCAACGCACCTCGAATTTGATCAATCTCAGATCATATCAATTTATCCTGATCTTGAGGCCGATGCTTGGATTCTATCTGATGTCACAATTGATTTTATACCTAGAATTTAACAAAGAATCCATATGAATTTGACTCCATCCAATCACCTTCATCCCAATTCCAAAACAATTGTCTAATGAATGATCTTATACCTCTATGACGCTTCTCCCACAAGGATCTTGGAACTTGTGACTGATACAAGGTTACCCACTATTGGGATTCTATTATCATCACTTCTCAAATTGGAATATCAATACCCGCATCCCATCCATCATCATACAAGATTATTGGATGTCTTCTAACTCACTCTCATCCAAGCATTAAGATAAAATATCAATTACTCGCATGTTCCCGACTCACTGAAATGGTGCCTATGGTAACCTCCAAAATTCATCTAAAAAAGTCACATACTCTAATAGAATATGGTGGACTCTCCACCATATAAATTTGTTATCAATTATCAATATTAATTCACAATGAATCCCATATTATATATGTGTCACTCCTCCCAAGCTGTACTCACCATTCAATATGAACCTTACCATGATTAACCCATATCGTCCATTCCACTACACGCAGATCATTTTTGATGTCTCCTCTACCATAAATGGAATTTTTCCCTTCTCATAAACTCTTAGAAAACAATACTCATGAAATTTTATCAAGATCAATAGCCCTCATCCACAAAATGGCTTCTCACCACTTTAAAATTCATCAGGTCCCATGCTTGAACGAAGTGTGTCGTCATTAAACTCCCAAAAACATAACTAGAATACAGTCTTGTGCCATCAAATCATTAAAACCTGACTCAAAATATTATGAGTCTCACATTATTAAACTATTTTGATGTGTCATAATCACTGAGCATGATCCACGACATTTTAGTTCGTTAATCCATACACACACTTTGCCACCCCCATGCATCATTCAATGTCACGAGGGCCTACCCATGCTCTCACCACATATAGAAGCACATCTATAACTATAGGGCTAGGAAAATGAATGGTATTGACCTTAAATTCTAGTCTCAATACAAGGCACTATAACTGTCTCACATCCCAAGGCACCATTACTCAAGGTTCTTATCATCACCAACTCCTTAGGAATACTCATCCTTATACCAGATACTAAGAATCACACACATGCACCTTACCCATAACCTGAAGAACCTCCTCATGCTTCCCACATCTAAGGAAAAACACATCCTTGGGCCAACCCCTCACTTTGGTTACCCACTCACATTATACCTCACTCATCAAGATCACCTGTATCACAATCATTCTGAGTCATATCAACAAAACACTAGGCTCTCTCACCTAACCTAGACATCATATCTCAAAATTCACTAGGTTTCTTAGATATCCCATAAATATAATCTCACCAAGGTCCAAAATTCTTGTGTTTTCCTATATGTCACCATCTCAAAACTACATAGCCTCACACATTCCAAAACACACACTCTAGGGTCTCACATATACATACAAAACATCTCCTGCCAACCCATCCACCCATAAGGGTGCAGATTCTCATGAGCATCTGCACACAATACTTTCCCCCTGAGAACCACATAAGCATACTCATATAACTAGCATATTCCTATAATGATATGTATCTTGAAAACCACAACCGCATAGTTTAATTAAGTATAATTTCATTTCAAGATAAATGGAAAAATTCCATATTGGTTTTTACTAACACTTTAAATAAAAAAACCTAAATAGTAAATACCCCTGAGGTTTCTCACCAAGGCATCGTGTTCCTTTTCCAACATACTTGGTGTAGATTCCGAGTGTAGCGAAAGTGTGTGGATGGGTATACCCAACTTTAATTTTACGATTAACAATGATCAATTTCATATCCATCATAATGAAAAAATTCTAGATCTTCAGAATAGAGTGAAGAACAAAAAGGAAAGAAAGAAATCTTGGAACCATAGAGAGGTTCATCATCTATTGGATATAATTAATTTAATTAAAAGACAAGAATTGCATTGATGTAATTTTCTCTCCATTTCTGTTTCTGGTCACGATCCAATGTGATCTGTCATTGCATCATATAAGCCAAGTGTAGGATTCCTCTATCAGCGATCCAAATGTCCTCCAAGTTTCTTTGGACATCGCCAAAAGGATCTTTGGGTTATAGCATGGGAGAGCTTTCACTTGCGATGTCCGCCTTCGATTGCCTTGAGATCCACTTCCAATGCGCTCTCCTTGATCTGGCGGAGGAGGATCACTCTGGTAAGTTGTGAGCATTCTTGGAGGAAAAGAATTCTCTCTTGGCTTAAGAGATTTCTCCAGATCCATTTTACACAACCACACAGAATGGATAGGCTTAATTAGAATAATTTAATTGGGATTTATAATACTTAGAATAATAAAATAAATTAATTACCCAAAGGAATTTCTTCATTTCATTTAATTCTTAGTAATACCCCATGTCTAATAATAACATTTAACTATTACTATCCCTTAACATGCACCTAGAAAATTACACCTATTATTATTTAATTAAATAAATAGAATTTTTTCCCTCAAATCCTCAGAAAAACTACATGGTGTGTATATATTAATATACATGGTGTGTAATTTTGTTTTTCCATTTTATTTATTTCCTCCACCAAATTTATTAGACCTTGAGTAATGACTATTTATTTCTCAAATAAATATCACTGCAATACTCGCTAATAAATATATTATTTTTCCCACAATATATTGTCTCAAATAATTAGTGTTGAAATAAATGTGATCAGGCTTCCTTTAATAATTATTAAACCACAATCGGGAATAATATTTATTCGACTTATTAAATGAATATTTAACTGAGATACTTGGATGTACTTAGTGTGTGACCCTTTAGGCCTCTTTCTCGATGGAATTAGGTGAAGCCTGCCTAAAGTAGAAGGTTAGAATGTAGCAATAAGCCAAGGCACCCATACATAAAGAAGTTAACATCACAATTATGTATCACCTTCTATGAATGCTTACCGTGTAATGAAATCCCTTTTTCTTGGTATCTCGAATCGAGTGGGTTTCATGTTAGCGTCATCAACCCATGTGCTCAATTATTATTTCTTTGACTTATCAAAATTGAACTTTCCCATTCCTCACCATGGCCATGGATTTATTTAGGCTATATTAATTCCATTAACGGGCCTAAGATATCAACTTCTATTATAGAACAGAAGGGGAAAATCCTTTCTCACATTATCTATCAATTTAGTATTACTCATGATGCATCCAATATATCCTACCTCACAGCGAATAGTGTGTCATCACAGTTTTCATCATTACATCTAAGTGCCTGAGTTTTAATACCCATTAATAATAATCTTAATGTATAAGGACCAATAAACACATCTGCATATAGTAACTTCCAATGACACTATAAAATGTGGATCTATTACTAGTGGGTTCTATTCTCATAATATCCTCCTGGATATTACCATGGGTGAACACCATGAGAAGGTGCCTAAAATCTTTATAAGTCATCACCCCTAATTTAATGTATTATTTTTTCCCTCAAAATAACATCATCCATCCATATAAAATATATTTAAAAATAGTATTATGGTACTTCCGGTTTCTCATCATACCAGGGATCTACTATGACCCTTTAGTGAAACAGTTATCCTTAGGATATTATCACATGCATTGTCACCCAAAAGAACAATCAATATGTGATAAGGTATTTATTAATATTCAAATTCATGAATACAAGTTTATCATAAAGTAAAAAGTAGTTGGTTCTAAGCTATGAACTCCAACAGAGTCCCACTTGGACTAGAGACAACTACTAACAACCTTTAATCCTCTAGCTCTCACATGATATTCATGCTTCTTCTGATATTGGCCTTTAGTCATGGGGTCTGCCACATTTTCTCCCATGGATACTCTACTCACTGTAACTTAACCCCTTTGATAGAAATACTACAAGAAGTGATAATTCTAAAGAATGTGATTTGTCTATTGATGTGACCTTGGTTATTTTGAAAGAGCCACCACTACAGCATTATCACAATACAATGTGATAGAGTTTCTACTTCTAGGCACCACATCATGATCCTGGAAAAATTTCTGAATCCAGACTGATTCCTGGGCTGCATCACAAATCGCAATATATTCAAACTCTGTTGTAGAATCAGCAACAACTAGTTGATTTGAACTCTTCCAGCTCACAACTCCTCTATTGAGACCGAAAACATATCTAGATTGCGACTTTAGAACATTATGATCTGTCTGAAAACCAGTATCAGCATACCCTTTGATGATAAGTTCCTTATCTACTCCATACACTACGAAAAAATCCATAGTTATTCTCAGATACTTAAGGATTGTCTTAATATAATTAGAATTTTGTTCTCTTAGATATTCTTGATATCTTCCTACCATGATCAGTGCAAAGACAACATCAATCCTGGTATATAAAATGGAATACATGTTGGATCCTATAGCCGAAGTGTATGGGGTCTTACTTGTCATACCTTTCTCTTGTTGTGTCTGAGGACACATTCTCTTAGAAAGATGTGGGACATGTGACACTGAAACCAATCCCCTCTTGGATTGTTCCATACTAAAACTATTTAGTATTTGGTCAATATATGTACACTGACTTAGTCCAAGAATCCTCTTGGATTTATCATGAATGATCTTGATGCCTAGGTTGTAGGATGATTCACCTAAGTCCTTCATGGAGAAACACTTGTTCAACCAGTTCTTAACTGATTTTAAGACTAGTATATCATTTCCAATAATTAATATGTCATCAACATATACTACTAGGATAATGAATGCAATCCCATTAAACCTTTTATAAACACATGGCTCACATTTGTTTTTAATGAAACCAAATTCCTTTATGGATTCATCAAATTTAATCTTAGATGGCATGGATGCTTTCTTTAATCCATAAATGGATTTTTTGTAACTTGAAACCCCATTTGGCTTCACATGGTGTAACAAACCCTTCCGGTTGTGTCATATAGATATCTTCTTGAAGGTTTCCATTAAGGAATTTTGGTTTGACATCCATTTCCCAAATCTCCTAGTCATGGTAAGTTGTTATGTAAAGTATGATTCTTATGGATTTTAACATGAAAACTGGTGAGAATGTTTCATCATCTTCAATTCCTTGATGCTATGTGAATCATTTAGCCACTATCCTTGATTTATAGGTTCTAAATTGACCTTTCATTTTTAACTTTATCTTGAATAACCATTTGTATACAACAATATTTACATCAACTAGGTCATCGACCAGAACCTAGTCTTAGTTCTAATACATGGAATCCATATCAGAATTCATAGCTTCAAGCCATCTTGCAGCTTCTGATCTCTCTACTTCTTCCTTTTAGGATATAGGTTCATCATTTTACAACAATAATGATTCACCATCCTCGGTGACTAGGAAACCAAATCTCTCTGGTTCCCTTACCTCTTCGGAACTCCTATGCAGTACTTGTGTTTCTAGAACCTCTTTCATGGGGACCTTTGGAATTTGTTCTGGTACCAACTCCTATGTATCTTGAGCATTAACTTCATCATAGTCAATATTTCTCCCACTACCCTTTTTAAAGATGTACTAGCTCTCAAGAAAGACGGCTTGTCTAGAGATAGTCACTTTCGTTTTTTAAGGGTTATATATGTAATATCATTTCATTTCCTTGGTATATCCTATAAAGATACACCTTGTGTCCTAGGGTGATCGTTTGTTTCCTGAGAATACCTGAACAAATTCCACGCATCCCCATGCATGTGTGTACAACAAAATGGGTTTCATTCCATTCCATAACTCAGAGGGAATTACATTTTCCACCTTAGTTGGTACTTGGTTTAATTTGTATGTTGAAGTTTGTAATGCATATCCCTAAAAGGATAATGGAAGATCTGCATGACACAACATTGACCTTACCATGTCTAAAAAGTTCGTGTTACTCCTTTTATTAACATCATTTCACTATGTTGTATAAGGAGGAGTGAGTTGAGATAGAATCATAGACTCTCATAAAAGTTTGATGAACTCTTGGTTCAGATATTCTCCACTTTTATTTGATCTAAGCTTCTTTATCTTATTACTAAACTGATTCTCTACTTCAATCTTGAATTCTTTAAATTTCTCCAAGGATTATGACTTGTACCTTGTTAAGTTTAAATATCCATATCTACTCAAATCATCAGTAAAAGTAATGAAGTAAGAATTTCCACCTCTATATTATATTGGAAATGTTCCACAAACATACGTGTGTACCAAACCTAGAAGCTCGATGGCCCTTTCACCCTGTCCACCAAAATGTGGTTGGGTCATTTTCCCTTGTAAACAAGTTTGGAATCTATCAAGTGGTTTTAGATTAGTAGAGTCTAAATAACCATCTCGTTAGAGCTTTTTCGATCACTTCTCATTTACATGACTGAGACATTGATGCCACAACTAGGTGTTGTATGAGTCATGTGAGTTTGTTTCATTATCAATTTCCAACACTTAGTTTTCATAATTTAATACATACAAACTATTATTTAAATGTGCCATACCATAACATATTTTGTTCTTATAAAATAAACCACCCTTATTTCCAAACTTGAAAATAAATCCATCCATATCAAAAAATGATATAGAATTTATGTTCTTAGTAATACTAGGTACATAATAACAATTATGTAAAATAAAAAGTATTCTAGTTGGAAATGAGAGATGGTAATTTCTAATGGATAACATAGCCAACCTCATTCCATTAGTAGCTCAAAGAACCACCTATACTCTTGAAATATTTATAAATCTACTTGGTTCCTGCATTTGAATACATATGTGATCCCTACATTCTGTATCTAATACCTAATGTGTAGAAATGGAAGGATTACAATTGATAAAAATGAAACTTTAGTAACCCTATACTTCTCTGTGAAGTTTATCTTCTAGTATCCTGGCTTGCCACATAAAAAACATACTGCCTCATATTCCTTTACCTACCTCTTGATCTATCCCTTCTTGGAGGGATGTTGCTCGGGGGGGCTTCAGACTGTTTATAAATCCTTGGCCCCTTTTCCTTGTCCTTCTTATTCATATTCACCATAAGGACTGTGGGATTTTCACGCCCTATGTCCTTATATACCTAGAGAATCATGGTTTGAAGTTCTAATAGGCTCTTCTCATTATTTCTCATGTTTTAGTTGATAATAAAGCTATAAAAGGTCTCGTTCAGTGATGATAGGATGAGATCTATACACAACTCATCCAGGAAGATAATCCCTAAGATGTATAGGCATTCAATGTATCCATTAAGCTTGACTAAATGATGCCCAGCTGTCGCAGACTCTCCAAGATTAGTTGTGAATAAAGCATTTTAGATCTCATATCTCTCCTTTCTCACCTTCTCTTGATAGAGATCCTTAAAGTGATACATCATGTTATACGCATCCATGTTTTCATGTTGCTTCAAGATCTCATTAGAAATGGATGATAGAATGAACCATTGGACATATGTGGAATCAACAAAATTTTTCATATAGATTGATATTTCCTCATCACTGGCCTTATTTCCAAGTGAAACTAGAATAGGATCTTGCAGCACATACAATTTTCTCTCATGGTGAAGGATGACGCGTAAATATCTCTACCACTCCTAGAAATTGGTTTTGGTGAAAAGGTTTTCCTTCTCGATAATGGTTCGAAATGATATGTTTCATGTAATTTTTCTTGTCATTTATAAAAATTAATATGAGCAAAGATTTAGTAATTTATCATGGTAAAACTAAGACAAATAAATAAATTAATACTTATTAGTCTCCCAATATTTTATTGAAATCCAATATCCCTCTCCATTGACATCAGAATATTCTATTACCTATATATTCTAGTGCAAAGGATCCATATTGAACTTCTCATTACCCCAAATATGGTTTTTCAAGAAACTTAAAGGGTTTTAGGTAGGCATTCCAAATTCCAACTATATTAACTCACAGCTCCTTGATCCGTAGAGCAGACTCCCCAATCATGAAATCCTTTTATTTTTGGATTTCCACAACCTTTGCCTCTTGGTCACACCAATTACTACTATGGTAGTCAACTCTTGATGTGAACCAAGTAAATTCAACCCCAAACCTCAAATTATAATTCCCCAATAATTAAAATCACCCCAACTGGGGTTGGTCAAGAACTTTGAACTATAGTTCGATTCTAACCAAGATTATGGAAGGCTATACTGGCTTAATATTTCCTTGATGGATTTTATCCTTATATGTAAATTTTCATTTTATTATCTTTCTTAAATTCTTGTTAATATTAATTTGGATATACTTAAGTTATTAACCATGTCTAAGATAATATTTATGAATAATTCAGTCTTATTTTAGTTCAATATTGCATGCTTATTTAATTCATTAATTGTGTGATCGTGACAACACACCCACAATAAATAAACTATGAAACTAATAGAAATAAAATAAATAGAATGATCGTGATATTTTTCTATTGGTTAGTTTATCTAGTGTTCGGTAAACTAACCCAAGACCTAGGGGAGAAAGCACCTTGAACCTTTTGGGTTCGTGTTTATAGTTTTCCACCTATCCACCTTTGTATTTCTTTTGATTGGTTTCATCTCAGCTTCTAACTTTAACCACCTCCACTAGATTGGGAGCTCCATTCATTACATATGATTTTATCTCACACACAGGTGAGGGGTAAAATGGGGTTTTATATAAAAGAAACCTTGGGCATATAGTCCCTACATATTAATGAGGAGAAGGCTTGCAAACCAACAATTTTAATTTAAATAAATAAATTAAAAGAAACCATCCACATACAAAGGTCTTAGTCTATCTCATGATCATACATACATGCAATGATATTTATGCATAAATAAAACTAGCATTAAATTCTTTAATCATTCTTTTTTAAGATAAATCATGCTCGAATCAATTAATTATTATCTTTAATTAATCAATCCTTTTATATTAAACCCTTTTCTGAATTCCCTTGAGATTATCATTCATAATAATTTTATACAAATAAATTCATTTAAAATTATCTTTGTACGTAACTTTTACCTTGGAGGCAACCCGGTGAATTCCCGTTCATAACTACCCAATGAGTACAAATGAACATTACACAGATGTTAATTTAAACACATATATATAAAACACCTATCACGTTTTGTGCCCCAGTTTTACACCTGCACCATGGTACATGTCTCAAGGGTTTGTATAATATAATAATAAATTTTAAAAAAATCATAATTTGGATGAGTACCTGGCGTGTATTTTTTACTACACGGAGTGTACTATTGTTCACCATTCAACTGAAGTACATGCACGGGGATACAGCGAATAAATTTAATTCGTAAATCTTCAGAGTACACAGCACGTCTAGTGGGCCACATATTGTGTAGTATCAGTGTTACATGGTCTCCAACAGGAAAAACCATGTATGGGGTACACGGTCCAACCCTAACCTGAAGGGAATACATGCCGTGTCAAGTGGGCCAAATGGAATTCAATTTGGAAACTATGTGCCACATATTCCTATTCAATCACACAGAGTCATTAAGAATAGAAAAACTCTGATCACATGGCTTGGTTTGGCAGACCAGTCCCGATGCATTGAACCTTGACTACACGGCATGTACTACCAAATACACATCGTGTGTTCTGGTGTTTTATGGCTAGGAACCTTTTAAACCTTTGGATGAGATCCTCTATTTTATTTTAATCAAAATTAAAATAAAAGATAATTTCTGTAAGGTGAATGAGAAATGAAAGAGGAGGAACAGATCTCGAGATTTACATTTATAGAATGATTAAATTGAATTGAAAAAACAAAATTATTAAATGCGTAAATCATCAATGAAAAAACTAAATAATTATAATAAATGATATGACCCATTTGATACCACTTGTAGGTTCTGAGCGTAGTGGAATAACGTTGATGGGTATACCCATCTTTAATTTTACTTTTAACAACGATCAATTCGAGATCTGTCATGGTGATAAAATGTTAGATCTTTGAAATATAATGAAGAATGAAAAGGAAAGAGGGAATTTTGTGAACCATTGAGAGGATCATTATATGTTGGTTATCATTAATTTAATTAAAAGAAAATAATTACCTTGATGGAATTCTCTATCCATTGATGTTTTCAGTCGTGATCTAATGTCATCCATTGTTACGTCGTAAAATCCAAGTGCAGGCTTCCTCTAGAATTGATCCACACATGCTCCACGTATCTCGATACATCGTTGAAGGGATCTCCAGGTGCTAGTGCAGAAGAGCCTTTTCTTGTGATGTCTGCCTTCGATCGCCTTAAGATCTATTTCCAAAGTTCTCTCCTTAATCCGATGGAGGACGATCTCTCTCGTAACTTGAGAGTGTTCTTAGAAGAAATGAATTTTCTCTTACATTGAGAGATTTCTCTAGATCTTTTTTGCACAACCATAAATAATGGCTAGGATTAATGAGAATAATGTAATTGGTATTTATAATACATAGAATAATAAAATGATTTAATTACCCAAAGGCATTTATTCATTTTATTTCATTATTAGTAATACCCCATGTCTAATAATAACATTTCACTATTATTATCACTTAATATGTGCCTAGAGAATTACACCTATTATTATTTAATTAAAAAATTAATATTATTTCTCATAAATCACCATAAAAACTACACGACGTGTATATATTAATATAAATGGAGTTTACTTCTATTTTTCCATTTTCTTTATTTCCTCCACCACATTTATTAGACCTTGAATAATGAATATTTATTTCTCAATTAAATATCACTACATTGCTCACTAATAAATATATTATTTCACCCACAATATATTCAATTGAATAACTAGTGTCAAAATAAATGTGATCATGCTTCTTTTAATAATTATAAAACCATAATCGGGAATAATATTTATTCAACTTGTTAAATGAATATTTAACAGAGATACTTGGATACACATAGTGTGTGGCCCTCTAGGCCTCTTTCTTAGTGTAATTAGGTGGAGCCTGCCTAAATTCCAAGGTTAGAATCTATAAACACACCAAGGAACCCATAGAGAAAGAAGTTAATGTCGCAATGATGTGTCACCTCCTATGAACTCTTACCATGTAATGTAATCCCTTAGTCTCAATATCTCAAATCAAGCAGGTTGCATGCTATCGTCATCAACCCATGTGCTCGATTATTCTTTATTTGACTTCCCAAAATTGAACTTTTTCATTCCTCACCATGGACTTGGATTTATTTAGGGTATATCAATTCCATAAAAGGGCCTGATATACCAAATCATATTGTAGAATAGAAGGGACAAAGCATTTCTCGCATTATCTATTAATATAGTATTACTCATGACGCACCCAACATATCCTACCTCACTAAGAACAGTGTGTCATCATAGTTTTAATCAATACATCTAAGTGCATGAGTTGTAATACCCATTAATAATAATATTAATGTTTAAGGAACAACACACACATCCACAGATAGGAACATCCAATGACACAATAAAATGTGGATTTCATACTGGAGGGTCTCATTCTCATAATATCCTCCTGGATATTAACAAGGGCTCACACCATGAGAAGGTTCCTCAAAGTTTTATGAGTCCTCTCCCATAATATCATGTATTATTTGTGTCCCTCAAATAACATCATCTATCTATTGAACATATATTCAAGAATAGTGTTATGCCACTTCTAGATTCTCATCATAGCAGGGATCCTCTATGAACCTTTAGTGCAATAGCTTTCCTTAGGACATTATCACATGAATTGTTGTGCGAAAGAACAATCAAGATGTGATAAGGTATTTATTAATATTCTAATCCAATAATACAAGTTTATCATAAAGTACAAATTATTTGTTTCTATTCCACCAACTCAAACACTTGGATCATTGAATATCCCCTACAAGAGGGATCACACCATCATCATCACCACTGATCATCTCGTCAAAGATCCACATATCTTTCCATAATATAAGATAAATTCATATACAAGATGATCCATTTGAGTAAAATTCTAGTGGGAAATTAAATGGGAAAAATTTTTATGAGCGATTTTTGACACTTTAAACAAGAGAACCATTTTCATCGGTGATAATAATCTCACTAGCATGCTGACATGACCTATGATCCTTCATGCCGATTCATGATATACATCTTGTCACAACAGTCTGGCATCCAAAAGTCCACAAACTAGCCTCTTACTAATGGGCCAAGATCCAAAAATCCAATAACTCTAAAATCATAAATTCTAAACCTCAAGTGCATGAAAATGGGTGAAACTCACAAATAACTACAACAACACATGCCAAGAACATCAATCACATGACCATGGTAGCCTAGAATTCCACTAGGAAAGGTGTTCACAATGTATCAATCTAGGTTTTGATACAAGTTTTGACACATTCCTACATCTCATATCTATCATCTCCCCAAATTGAAAAATAAAATAATAAAAAAATTGTTCTGATACCATTTTGTAACATATTGGCTTGGCTCACTCTAAATAGTAATAAAAATGATGGAACCATAGGACCTCAAGTGTGCCTCCTCATATTCTAGAGCCAACCGACTAGCAAAGGGGGTATAAGTAGGTATTATGAGGAGACTATACCCCATGTATAAGAGTGTACAATCACTAGTAAATAACCAAATATCATTCATCAACACATCAGAGTACATAGAAGTTAATAAAAATATTTGTAAATAATAAAATAATATATAAGTAATACAAAATTGAATGGTCATACTGGAATTAAAAATTGATCACCCACTAGTTTGATTGCATGTAAAATAAATAATAAAATAAATAAAATACATTGAGGCTCCACTTCCACTCAAATATATAACTCATCCCAAAATATTAACATTATCCAAGATATTTTGATCGATCATTCAAATATTAGGCCTCGTCTCAACTTGTGTCAACAATAAGTGTAGAGTGGCTCATATACCCAAGTTCCATGGCTTCCCAAGAAGGGTGTGAGTACAAAAGTTAGAAGGGAACTACCAACATGGTCCCATGCATAATAGGAAATGTAATGATATGTACATGTGACATGCTTAGAATAAATAAATAGATTTCTAGATAATAAATAAAATAAACAGTCAATAATACATGCTTTGGATAGTGTTGGGTAAGGGTGTAAATATGGCTCGGTGGCCTAAAAGCCTGCCTGACCTGGCATTAAAAAATCCTACTCTGGGTCGATCTTGTGATGAGGGGTTGGTCGTGTTGGGATTGACCACTATATTTTGGCTCAACCAAGCCTGACATCCCAACTTATAGGCCCGACCCAAAATCCTGGCCTGGTGGCCCACCCTACAGGCCCAAAAAACTAAATAAATTATTGGAAAACTTGTATGGGAGATTCAAACCCATACCTCTATCTTCCAAGGTTATTCCTAAAACAACTTATCCAGGCATTGTGCCTAATAAATTTATATAATATCTATAATTATATCTATTTTATAAAAAAAATATTTTAAAATTAATTTAAAAAAAATACTTTAATATTAAAGGGCCGATCTCCTAAGCATGTGGCCCTGCTTGAAAAATCTGACTCAACCCAAAGAATCGGGTTGGCTTGAGTTTGAGCATGGGTTGAGCTGTGGCTCTATTTAGGTTAGCCTGGTTCAACCTAAGCAGACTTGGGTCGGGCCAGTTTAGGCCGTTTTTACACCCCTAGTGTCGGTATGTCTTTGAGAACATTTTGTGGACCATGCCAACCCATGTACCATGTACCATACCATTTGTATAATTATGTCTACAACCACAATCAACCATGACTTCTTTGTCCAGTGTTAGAGTGTCTCTAAGAAAGTCGTGATGACTATACATCCCAATATAAAAGACTCAGGTCTCCTTAGTATACATTTCAAGTATCACAAGCCTAGGGAATGGTCCTAGAAAGTCCATCCCAGTATATAGGATCAACCCCAGCTCTATATCCATGGAATCCCTACCAATAATAACCCAGACCTACCCTCTGGGAATTTTCTTGGTCATGTATCATGGACCTCCCCTATGGGAGATTTCTCATCCAGGTATCCAAGACCACACCAATGGAATTTTTCTTTGATAAAAAAAGATTTCCCCTAATGGAAATTACTATTTTTAATAAAATACCTCCTACAATGGTGTTTTTCATTTAGTAAATACACAACCACTAATAAGGAAATAAATATAAATGGTTGATTGAACACCCAAACCCACCATCTCAATCCAAACCCATATACATCAACACATGTTCTAATCACTCAATAGGCACCCAATGGGGTCCTCTAGGTCAATACATAGGCATAGCCACCCTATTGGGGGTCTTTGGTCTCAAGCAAGCCATTCAGGCCACAACACGTCATGAAAAGAATGTCATGCTTCTTGGAAAGTTCATTAATATACATGGCCTCATGGGATTCACAGAGCATCACTCATAGAATATGAATTAAAGCCTATATGAAAAACCCAAGTCATCAATAAGTCGGTCTGAACACCCGACCTGATGTCAAACTACCCAAGGCCTTCCCATACAGTAGGCACATCTCAAGGTAGATGGACACTCGTCCCAAGTCCAATTAAAAATCCAAGGAATCCAATGTGTAACTATGGTCACATATTGATCATGGGACCAAAATCTATCTCAAAGTCACTAAACCTATGGAGAGAAGTCTCAAGGGTGTCCTACATGAGGACCACTAGGTAACATTTACTCCATTCACACCCCTCAAGGTGTATGAATTTCATAGGGAATCACAATAATAGTCACAGCCTTGACCATCAGTGATCAAGGTAAGAAAGACAGTGCATAAGCCTAATGTGGACTTGAAAATTTGATCTTTCATTTTAAGGTACATCATTTTAAATTCAAAAAATTTAATTCTATTTAAAAATTTGTTAATAAAACCATTTTTAAGGATAATACCTTAGTGGAGGGACCACATGTTAGATGCGCTATAAGTAAAATCATAAATATCATAAGAAAGTACGTAGACCACATACCTTTTGAGAAACTTTTTAATTTAATTAAAAATCTCAAAAGCTTCATCTAGGACCATCCAAGCTTGAAAAATCCTGATGATGTACGTTCTAAGCCTTTATTAGCACCTGAGCCCCTATCTCGTTCCAAACAATGATGAACATCAATTCCAATATTTAAAAACTAATTGAATCATTTTATTAAAAATGGTGTAAACACTAACCAACTCATTGTGGACACACTGCTCAATGAAACCTCAAGTAAACACCCACAGGATGTCCATAGTGGAATCTTGACACCAATTTTGTGTGAATACCTAATAGGTAGTGATGATTATAAAATTAATTCAAGACTGATTTAATAAAAAACCCAACAAAAATCACTACAGGATCATACCTTGATGATGTACCAAAATAACTCTATCAGATGACACCACGGGACATCCTTTGTCGAGGCTAAATAGAATCCCCAAGATAATCAGGCGATTTCATCATGATCTAGTGGAATTTCTATAGAAAACCTAAGCTGGATAAGTGGGGAACTTGAATTATGGGATATGAGGATAAATAGAGACTAATGGAGTCGAATACATACCTTGAATTACTAGGAAACATTCCAAAATCCCCCCTAAAATGAGGGTGGCTCAAAGGAGGAGAAGGGGGATGTTGGCCTCTATCATGGACACAAATGGGTGAGGAAGAGGGCTTCCTCTTTAAAATTCTAGGGGGTCGAAATTTAAATTTCTCCCATTAAATGCCCCATCAGTTGGTCGGTGGTCAATAGTAGTATCACCTGCTACTGTCAGACACCACTAGCCATACAATGTAGTCACTATAGTAAAAATGGTATTTAATATCAGTTTAAACCACCATAGATAACAGTGTCATGAAATGTTTAGCGGTGGTTTTATAATTTGTATAAAAAAATTTAAAAAAATTCATATTATTTATCATTCACTATACATCATCTATAGTTTTTTTATTTACTTTTATTTATTTATTTATTTATATACTTATATATTTATCCCACCATGTATAAATTGAGTATATTTATTTGTAGAGTGAGATTCAAACCTCTTAGCTCTTGGTTAATAGGCAAAGAATTTACCAGTTTAGCAAGCTTTTAATGTGGTGAGTAAACGGACTTTAATATATTTATATATATATAAGTATATGTAAATACATATACATAAATATATAATAAATATTAAATAAATATTAAATATTAAATAATTATTCAATAATTATTAAATAATCAATAATCAATAATAAATATTAAATCTTAAATAAATAAATAAATAGTAAATAAATATTAAATAAATAGTAAAAATATAATAAATACAAAATAAATAATACTTAAATATTAATTAACTAATTAGTTTCTAATAAATAAATGATAAAAATAATAAATAATAAATAATAAATAATAAATAATGATAAATAATGAATAGTAAATAATTAAGAATTAAGAATTAAGAATTTAATAATAAATAAATAATAAAAACTGAGTGAATGATAAATATACTACATGTATTATATATTTTATAGTATGTAAATAACAAATAATAAATAATAAATAATATAACAATATATATTATATAAGTAATAAATAAATAATAAACAAATAATAAATAATATATTAATATGTAATAATTAATTAATTAATAAAATAAATACATATATATATAAATACACACACACACGCATATTTATAATTATATATAAATATAATCACATATATAAATTCATATATATATTTAAAAATAATTGTATATATACATATATATATTTATATTTATAAGTATAATTATATATAATTATATATATATATAAATAAACACATATAAATATACATATATACGTACATACATACACACACATATATATATATACATATACACACACATATTCCCGCATAATATAGATAGATACATATAAATATAAATAAATATAAATATTTAAAATATATATAAATACATATATATATATATATACTCATATATTATATATAAATATAAATATAAATATAAATATAAATACATATAAATATTTATATTTATACACAAATATACATAAAAGCATATAATTAAATATCTATAATTTTATATATATAAATATATTAAAATTATAAATACATATACAAAAATATATACAAAATCATATATATATATATATATATACTTAATATAAATAATAAGTAATAATTCACCAAAAGATAGAGAAACCACTACAAATGACGTGCCATTATATCGATAGGAATTTAAACTCATGGAATATAATCATAGTCTACTAAAAAGTCATATAAAGATCATCCTAAAAAAAGATGAAATTCTATCCAATATTCAGAAATTAGGATATCCTAACTTGAAACTCAGTTTTCAAGTCATTTCGATAATTTTTTACTTAAAACAATAAAAGGGGCCACCCAAGTTGATATGGTGTATAGCTCATTGTAAGCTTTGATTTGACATGTCACAGAGCTCAAACGAACATCCGGATCAAAAGTTATGACTATTTGGAGTTGAAGTTTGATTTTTTAACTTCTCTTAGAATAGTAATAATTTTTTTACTATTAAATATTTCAAAATTATTATTTAACTTTATTGTAATTATTATCATAATCATCGATTTGACTGATCATGGATCTCAAATGGACACCCAGATCGAAAGTTATAATCATTTGATGTTGAAGTATGATTTTAACTTCACTTACTATTAATTTAATTTTTGAATATTATTAAATAATAATTATAAACTAACAAATTAAAAAATAATTATTAATAAAAAATTTAAATAATGAATGGTAAATGATTATAAATAATAAATTATTAATAATAATAATAAATAATTATTATTTATTAATTATTCAATATTCAATATGTTTTCCCTATAATTTAGTAGTGGTTCTTTGCGAATTAGTAGTGGCTTTTTGAAAACCACACCTAATTTTTTAAAAAATCAGATTCAACATCATTTTTTGAAAACACGACGCTAAAAATATATATACAAAACATTATGTGGCATTTTTTAAAAATCATCGATAAATTCATGTTTTCCTATAGTGTGCTCATTGGTTGGCTAGTGGTTTACTGTATTTAAGGCTACAACAGCCACCCCAGCCTCTCTTGAGGCCCTCCTAAGCCCCTGGGATGCCTATCAAGCCTCATTCCTCATCCAAAAGAATCCATTTGATATTCTTAAATTCTAGGAATTTAATTCTGACTCCCAATTCACAAAATAACCCATCCACTAAACTCAAAAATTCACATTACCTCCAAAAAATTTCACACACATACTGAGATGGGGAATTACACTCCCATCCTCTCACCATCACATGAGTAATGTACATAAACTCTCTATCAACTTATTCTTCCATAGACCCATCCACCACTAAACCAAAAAAATCACCATCTTCTTATTCTATCCACATATCAACACCTCCTCCCCAACCTTAAACTATGCCTTTTTGAGCCCAAACACAAAATACCACCTCTAAACCCAAATGAGATGAAAAATCTGAACCCACATCCAAACTAAAGGTCATGCCTAAATGAAAAGCACCACCAACTAAAATGACTACTTCCCACTGAAGGAAGGATCCTTATCCTAAACCTATCCCAACCCCCACTTCATCTCCCACCCCTTCTGAACCATATCCCACCTCCCTTGAAATTTCTCATATAGATTTACCTCACATGCTCCAAGGCCACCACCATTGGTTACTAGTGTTTTATGATGATTCCCGTTGGTTGAGGATAGATAATTTTCAAAAGAAACTCATCAGTATCAACAAAACATTGGACCCAGTAGTGATTCATGGAATTGGGATAGAAGTTAATGTAGTGGAGTCATTGGTGGATATGAACTTGGAAAATATATTCAATGTCTGGGAGTTTACTTATCGTTAATTATGGATTGAGTTTCTTGATACCTTGGAATTCAAAATGCAGGACATCACCTTTTGGTAAGGCATAAAGGATTAGAAGTTGACAGTCACTAAGTTTGGAATAATTATTAGTATCTAAAGTTATGAGTTTTTTACCACCCTGACTTATATAGGTTTATAAATGGTGCCTAGTGGAACTCATATCAAGGACATGTGGAAATTTTAGGAAATTGACCCGACCATTCAGTATGATGCTGCTAAGACAAAGAGTACCAAACTAAATACTTCACTCCTCCTTATTGTCCATCGTGTTATCACCCATTCATGGTTGGAAAAGTATGAATCTCAAGGTTCTATTATCCACCTATACATGCTTATTTTATATTCTAGCCATGGACCCACCAAGATGAATATGAAATTATGGGGCTAGGGAAAGAAACTTAAGGGGACCCTCATGTGTGAGAATTTCATCACTCACCTAGCCAAGAACTTAATGAACTTCAGCACTGCCCATCCCCCAACTTCTTTAGTCATAGTGGAGCTAATTGATATACCCTTATAATCCAATATATGAATCTTATGAAATAATAGTTATCAATACATATGGACTGAGTAATATTCCCTAGATTCTATTATAGCTGAGGGAGAGGAGAGATTTTTTCAATCCACCTATCAACCTCGATCTCCTCCACTACACCAAATTCATGATTTAATTTAGCCTTTGACCCTAGCCATTCTACAATTAGAGTGGAATAGATTTTCAAGAATAAAATTTCAATTTATTTTATCTACATTAGGTCATATCTATACAAGAATGGTGATTAATTTTGAGGATCAATTGGTTCCTCCTCCACCCTTTTACATAGTGCCTCCTCTATATCTATATACCTAGACAATGGCTGGTCCCTTTATTCTCACCTTGGGATATGATCCCTCCCACCCTTTGGCATATTCCATATAGTGAAGTCCCTCGATCGGTTTCTATGATCATACCTTTCAGTGGACCCCTCATCAGGACAATACACTGGCATCACCTCATTCTCCTATTGTTTCAGCTGCTTGATGTTAGTTGGAGCTTAATTTCCAATGAAAAAGAATGTGGAATTTACTTTAGGCACCCTCAGAGGTCTTGGTTGTGGACTCAATAGCTCTTTATATGACTTCCCTCTCTATCTGGACGCTTCCCCAAATTTTTGAGACTACACACATGGTTGAGAAATTGGTTGTTGGGGAAAATATTGAATATCCATAGGAAATAAAACCAGTGATACCACCCACCCCATAGGAGATACCCAATTATCTTCTATCTCCCTCTACACTAGCTTAGGGACAACCCGATGGAGAATAGTAGGAGAACACTAGAGAGTCCTAGGATCATTATCCTCCATTTTGTCTTTTGTCTTTTTTAGTTACCATTTTTTCTTTTTTCTAGTACCCTATTATGTCCTTATATTATTCACCCCAATTATTTTTTGCCTCTTGTGCGTCAATGTTTAATATAATTGTAAATGTTTTTTGAAAACAATTTTTCCCCTTTCATACCTTTAATTTTTTTACTTTTCATCTTACCTTACTATGAGTATAGAATATGGATGCTTGTTTCACTCTCATAGTCATCGACACAACTTCCCTTCCATAGTCACTATTCATTGACCAGTCTAGTTTAGCTACATTAATAATCAAATTTATCATATCTCTATTTTATTTTGGTCCCTTATCTTTAGCATGTTCTTGTTTCTCTACTTTTTTTTATATAAATTTTGTTGCACATTGGGGGAAATGTGACATCCAGGTGTGGGGGAGGGGAGAATGTCTCTATTTTCTTATTTTTCGTGGTCAATCTAGGATACATCTTTAGGTAAAAGAAATATTTTGACATGTGGTAAATTTTTATTCTTTTTAAAAATAAATATTTAATTCTTGAGTGGAAATTGTGAAAGTTTTATGCTCTTTTAGAGATTGAAGTTGCTTTTAAAATTGATTGCTCATTTGATTCTAATTCTTTAATTTTATTCTTAAAATATTTCATTTAATAGACCAATATTTAGTTCTTATACCATGATTTATTATCCCAATTACATATTTCATATTCCCAATAGGGTTCTAGACTAATTATTTTATACTCTTTTTTATACCGCTTTCTTTTGAGAAACTCAAGACATGTATATTACTAGAACATTCATTGAATCTTTTAAAAGTCATGAAATTACAAAATCACAGTAACATGGTTGTGGAATTTTTTATTTTGATCCATTTTATCCTTTGAGACCCACCTTTACATTAATTTCTTTTTTAATCCTATATAATCTTGGAATTTCCTTGATAGTAAGATCCTCATTACAAACCCATTTTATCCTTCCTACCATACTTTGGGTATTTTTTCATGATATTCAATGGTTTAACTGTATGGGGTGGTTTCCCATGGTGGAAGGGGAATTTTTTCATTATATAAAATATGTGTGGTACTATCATGGGTGATTATATAAGGTTCATGATTTTATATCATTTTATTTCATTGGTTTCAATCTAAAAAAAGTAAAATGTGAGAGAAAATTGAAAGAATGGGTTGTGTCTTGATCAGGTCAAAACCTGCTCTTATTTAGCTTATGATCTTATTATAACTATTTCAATTTATGTTTATAACAGATTGAATAAGGGTTGGGTAATGAGTGTGAGATTTATCTAAAGCGCAAATTTTGAAAAATATAAAATTAATTCAATGTTGAAAAGAGTGGGTATCAATAATTGTACTTAATTTTCATATTTATGGTCCTTTAATGTGATTTGGGAAAGAGTAAGAGATTTTTTTCATGGATTAGTTTTTTATTGAGCTTATATTTTATTGTATCATGAAATATACTTTAGAATTCAACATCATCTTTGATCCCTAATATTTTTTTCCACATAAATTACCTATCAATCCTAAGCCTCATAATATTTTGAACCTTATTTTAAATTCCTCATAATTAATGTGATATTTTTCATTATGATGTAGAGATTTGAGAATAATTAAAATACTATATTTAAGATCATATACCTAAGGTATGAGTATAACTCAAGTAAATATTTACTTTTATTAATAAGGGAATTATCAAAGTGAGGTAGATCATGAATATCATGGTTATTAATGAGTGGTTGAATTATGTGAGTGGAATAGAAGCAGTTTCTTGGGTTGGAATTGGAAAAGCATAATTTGGAACCTTTTTATTGAAATGGTTGTGTGTTTTTGGTATTTAAAATTAATACATAATGTTTATGAGTATAATAATTTGGATGTTCCCTTTATTAGAATGTGAATTATTGGTGAAATAATGTTGAGTTTTTCTTGAGGGTAAGAATATATTCAAGTTTTTGGGAGTTTGATAATTATTTAATATGAACATCATTTGGGAACCATTTTGGAAGTGTCTATGAATTAAATGAGATATTTTTCATGAATTTTCACTAATTCATTGTCAATTTTTAGGTTTTAATTGAATAAAAATATTTTAGTGATTTTCAATTAAAGTAAGGAAAACCAAACTATAAGGATTACTCCATAATGTGTTATAATGAAGAAGGAAATTTGAAATCTGAAACTAAAAGTAAACCATGGAATTATCATGGAACCATTCCATAGTATTTCCCCCCATGAAAAAATCTTGTATATTTGTTAAATAGTTTCATCATGGTCTAAATACTCATGTCACATAATAGTTTATAATGCTAAAAAATCAATAAAAGATATTCCAACTTACCCTTGCACCATAGGAGATCAGGCCAGCTGCAAAGCATCCAACCAATCTCAAACGCGGTATAGGGGTTAAGTGGAAAGTGAATTGTGGATATCCTAGTATGGTTTGGATCTAGTTGATTTAATAGAGAAGATTAGTTCCCATTGGGAGGTATTTTTATGCTTGAGGACCAGTGTGGGGTGGCACCAGTGATATTCATATGTCAAGTGCTTGGAATGGAGAGGTTAATAAAGAAGTTACCTTACAAATAGAAGTTCAATGTGGGATACAGAAAATTAAACTATATTTCATTACACGCAATGGTGTGGAGGGTTTGAAATTGTAAGCTATATTCAGTCCTTGTGGTAAGGATGATTATGTCCTAGTTTTTAACCCATGATGTAGAGGTTTAGAATTTGGAAGAGTTGTGCTATTTAGAGTACTTGATCTCTACATTGTATGCACACTTCTATGTTATAACTCATTGTAAGGTAAATTTGTATCTGGTAAATCCATGATCAAAACATAGGAGGTAGGTTTTGTGCTATTTGGTGGTTTAATATTTTAAAGAATGTATTTTGGGCTCCATTCTCAACATAGCCCTTATGTCTTGGAATCAGTCAAACACCTTGCATAAATTCGTGGTTTCAATTCCACCACACTACAAGAATGTTGGATCTATCATGGTGGTTCTATCCTATTTATGTTGTGGTCTGCCAATTTTTAAGCGGGTTAGATTTTGAAATACCAAAAATAAAGAAGGTTACCAGAGTCTAAAGTCACTTAGGAAGGGATATTTTTGGGGGTGATTGGTATATTTTATTAGGGACATTGATGTACTGATTCTTGTTTTCAATTAGTTATTATCACTTGCGTGGTAGTAAAGCTCTATCCTTTCTCCATTCTATGGTTATGCATTATTTTTTATTATTAACATGAGTCTCTTATCTCTTTAGGTCACCAACCAACTTTTGATGAATGAAAAATTAACCATTAGTGAGAATTCTCTCTAAGTTTTATTGAATCGGGGGTAGGAGGACTGATGCTTTGACTAGAATGATTAATTTAGCTAATAAATAACTTTTTAGGGATAATATCACATTATGAATTCTATTTTTCTTATACTCTGATCACCTAGAGAGAGTGATGGTGATTTGGGGGTGAACCCCAACATGGTTGAGGGGATTGGAAGAGTGAGATATAACCTTAACTTTGCCTTTTTCTTTTGAGACTGAACCAAATACACTTAGGACTTACTTGATTCCTTGACCAAAGGGATCAAAAAGCCTAATTAGTGTTAAATATTACCAACTAGGTGAATTATTTTTATCAATAGGTCTCAAAATTAGTCTCCCATATTTATTTAAAAGTTGAATTTAATCATAACCCTTAAGAAAAAATCTTTTGAAACTTGATCACCATCTCTATTTTTCATTATATGTTTTATAAACCCAAAGTAACCCATTTTTGGAAACTTTATTTATATGACTCTTCCTTCCCCCCTTTGGTATTTCATATATTCTCATTCACCCTTTTCTATAAAACAACAATCTATAATGGTTGGATAGAATATGATCCTACCTATTCTCTAAATTTTGACCTCGGGACTCTAAGTTTCTATATTATACCTCTGTATTTTTATTGATTAGGATTTCATACTTTTAAATTCTAAACTCTAACCAATTCCCATGGGATTTGGTGATTCCCAAGGGAACATAAAATGGAAATAACTTCCAACTTATTTGATATTCTCGGATAATTATCAGTTTAAATTTATTTCACATATCCTAAAATTCCTTCAAAGATTGATTGGGATCCTCTCCTACCATTCCATGGAACTTATCTGGTAATTTTATTTATCTTGGTTTGAGTTTAAAATCATAGTGATTATTAAGTGGTGATAGATTATTATTATTATTCATGTAAAAATTGAGTTCAAAAAGTTATTTGAGTATTCTCTTCAATTGAAAAAAGTTATCTTCCATGTTTTTACTTCTTAAAGAGACTCTATATGTAGTAAAATGGTAGTATGAAAAGGTTTTTAAATGGGCTAGTGATAAAATCCATATCCATCGGTTCAATTAATCTTAAATTTCATACTCTAGCTAGTAATTTTTTCTCAACCTCTGGATCAAAGAAAAATAGGTGACCCAAACTAGACCAGGTCATGTATCAAAAACATTTCAACCAAAGAAAATAAATACAAGAAAACACACCATTGGAATGCCTCCTTAGATATGAAACCAAGTTGATGTGTTGAATATTACAGGACTCTTAGAAAAAAAATAACCCAATAAAATATAGTGAAAGTGAGACTCTATTTGTCTCCAAAGAGGCAGAGTGTTTTCAGTGTGCCTTTAATGTTTTTTATTTTTAAATGAAATCAAAAGGGTGTTAAAATTAAGTTTAAAAAGTTGTGTTCTAACCTCATATATTACCAAGACTACCTGTTAAATCATTATGAATTCAATTAAATCTTCTAATCTCTATAGCACCCCCAACTTGGTGCTCTCTCAAGTGACTGATCTGGTTGGCTACGTGACCATAGATGTGCCTCCCCATATTCTAGAGGCTACCAAATAACAACAAGGGTATATAGAATATAGTGGGGAGACTATACCCTTTGGTAAAGAGTTTCAATGAAAGTGGAAAAAAATAGAACATTATCCAAAATAATAGATATTATATGAATAAATAATCAGAAAACCAAAGCTGGGAAATGACCAATGAAATAAATCCAAATAATAAAAGAATAATGTAATGAAAAGATGAATGAAACTAAAAGACATACTGAAATTCATAGATATAAAATACTAAGAAGACTAAAATAATGACTCTAAATAGACCATAGTCCCGAACCCCATGTCAGTTCTGTCTCTAAGCTCTAACCCATCTAGCAAGCCACAAATCAACAATAGGGTCTCATGCCCTTGTCCAAACCTGCATACATGGAATTTTTCTAGGCACAAAATGGATTCCCACACAGGGTGTGAGTAAAAATCATTAGGTTGAAACCACCATGTATAAAAAAAATATAATCTTATAAATATATTTCATGAAATAAAGCGAATAATTGGTATTGATTTAATAAATTAATACTTCTTATGAAAAAAACATGTTAACCCTAATGTTCTAGGTGAAACTTGGGGCCAGCCCAAAACCTTATTTGATTCCCTACTAGATATCTATTTCTAGGGAAGGATCCTCCAACATTAGGATGGATCTCCAATTAGTGGAATATTCTCCAACCGAGGATGAATCGCACAAACATAAAGTAGACAAATGGCCTATTCCCATTGGATATCCAAAATATCACCCTTGGGAATCCAGTAACTATGTATCTAATCCTCAAACATCCGATATAATCATATAATCTACCTTTGGTCATAAATTACCTATTCACCTATCCCTCATGTGGTATAACAAATCATGTACCAAGCCCTTAGGTGTCAATATAAATCATGAGTTGTATCCAGACAAACTCAACATGCCAATAAGAATCCCGCCCTCAGGTATCAATCACATCGATGCCACATAAGCTCAAAAGATAAAAACTACAAGGCTAATAACACACATACTATATATATCATCATAAGACATAGTGATCAATATATCAAATTTTCATTTTTCTAACTGAATATTTTTCATTAATCCGGGTTCCCAATTATCATAATACTTATAGAAAACCTATTTCATTTATCATTTAACCCAATGTTCATTAACATATTAGTTATCCCAATTTAACTGATGTGATTTTACTATAATAAGTCACACAATATACATGTTATTCCAATTCATAAGATTAATCCAATAATCAAACAATTTATTCCCAATTTATCACAGGTCTATAATGTCAAACTAACCAAGTCTCCAAAAGGGCCAAGGATGGAACACCTATCGAGTGACTTCAAGTCCTAGTTTTTATGAATATTGATCCAATGGGATATAATAGATGGTATAAAAATAAATATTATAATTTAATAGATATTATCCAATTTATTGTTCCCATGCATGGTGTCATGACATGATCACACATATCGCATATACTATGGATAATTAAATCAGGTAAAAAGGGATAAGGTTTAGACCACCAACCTTTATTTGGAATTCAAAAAAATGATTCCAACTAAAAATTACAAAAATAATGAAGGTGAATAATATCTCTAAAATAACCTAGATCAAACAAGATCAATATCAACACTAGATTCCATAACGCTCAAAAGATTACACCGCGATAATAGAGAATAAGCAAAAGATAAGGGAAAACCTAATAAAAACAACTCACCATGGATCAAATGCTTGATATATATGTATGGAAGGAATAAATCTTTACAAAATATTATAGATATTCCCTAGTCTTTAATGTAGGAGGGATACATGTGGATGAATAAGGAATAAAATGCCCAACGTAGATTTAAAACTATTGAGCTCAATAAATACACGACGTGTAATAATTTCACTTCATATATTTCTTAATTTATAAGTTTCTCCAAAAACCTTGTTACCTCAGATTAAAAAAACCCAACCAAAAATTTCACATCATATATAAGTTTCTTAACGTTTAACTGATTCACACCCTAAACCAGTTCACGACATCTGCCTGAAGACATTTATATGTTGTGTAACAGGTTCATAGTGTTTAACTATTTCACACCATGAACCATTTTGTGAAATCTTCTTAGACATGTTTACAAATATTTTAACAGGTTAATGAAGTGTATATTTACATTATACATCACTTAGTCCATTTTCAACCAAAGATCCTGAACCACCTTTGAATATCTCCAAACTCACAGATAACCCTCATAAACCCTTAACACGCATAATACCCAGACTCCATTAATTCAAAAAAAACATACATCCCAAAAAATTTGGTCATTTTCCCCATAAACTAATATTTATTCACAAAGGGACTCAACCTCTAAGGTTTTAAGAAGAAGAAAAACCCAAACAAAAGAGTTTCAACCAAAATTTAATGTCCTCCCCACCATATAACAGATCATCCCTAAGCTAATCCAAACATCATTGTAGGGGCTCCGAGAAAAGGTCTAACCATTATAATCATATATTATATTCCATCTCACACGTATCCTCTTTAACACACCCATGCTACCATCGCACTCAAACTAAAGGTATAGTATTCCCTCATAGATACTTCTCACTATGATCCAAAATCAATATTGGATTCTCCTCAAAGGAAACATCAATACCAAGATAAACGTCATCAAAGTATACCGCATGAGAAGGGTCTTGATGATATCTTTGAAACTGTGACATGTGAAGCTTGTCGTTCATGGCACTATATCACTATGGAAGGGCTAATATATATTCCACTAGACCAACCCTTTCCACTATCTTAAATGTCCTAAAAAACATGGGTGCTAGATTTCCCTATTTTCTGGTACAAGGTTTTCCCATCCATGGTGTCACTCGAAGTAAAACGTGTTGACCAACCTCAAACTTTAGAGGTCATCTCTGATGGTCAACATAAGATTTCTTCTTGATCTGTGTGGTCATCAACTACCTCCTAATCAACTAAACATGGTCATATGTCTCCTACACAAGACTAGGTACAACAAAAATTGACCCACCTACCTCTAACCAATAAAGAGTCAAACAAAATGGAATTATATACAAATCCTCAAAAGGTTTCATCTGGATTGATAACTAGAATCCATTATTATATAAAAACTCCATGAGTGGCATATGCTACTCCCACAAACCACCGAAATCCAAAACACAGGCTCATAACATATCCTCCATAATCTTAATAGTATACTCATATTTACCATTAGTCTATGGATTATAGGTTATTCTTAGAAGAACCTATGATCCTAGATCCTTCTGAAGACCTTTCTAGAATTAAGGCGTGAAACAAGGGTCTCTATTAAAAACAATACTCCTTGGAACTTCATGAAACCAAACTATCTCATGTATGTAAATACTACCTATATCATCAATAGTGAAGGTCTCTATAATAGGAAAGAATATGGATACCTTTGTTAGTCGATACACAATCACCCATATAGAATCATTCTTGATATTTTTTCTAGGTAATCATATCACAAAATCTATAGTGACATTATCCCACTTCTACACCAGAATGGGAAGAGACTAAAACAGCCCAACAGTCCTCTAATGCTCGGACTTCACCTAATGATATGCGAAACATCCCACCATGAAGCCTAATATATTATTCTTCATTAATTACCACCAGTACTATCTATGGATATCATGATACATCTTTGTCAAACTAGGATGTACCACCCATCTAGAAGCGTGAAACTCTCTTATCATATCCTCACAAAACCCCATAGGAACCCATACTCAAAAAATAAATAGAATAAATTTATGTCCTCCAAAATATCATCCTCTTGGTGAATCCCCACCATATATGATATCCTTCTTAGCTAATCCCATTGGACTAGATAACTTCTCCATATTGATTCATTCAAGAATCACTAGTATAAAAGATGTGGAAGTCAGAGCTACTCATCCCTATGACTCCTAAACATCAAGATCCATATTTTCAAAGAGTTCCATTATCCTCCACTCACCACAAGATTCGAGAACTTCCACTATCTCCATATTCTGGATCAAGGTGTCAACAATGAAATTTCCCTTTCCTACTGTGTAAGCCAACTCAAAGTCGAAAGACTGTAGATACTCAAACCACCTCCTCTATCGAAGGTTCAGGTCTCACTAATAAAACATTCACTTAAGGATCCTGTAATCCATGTACACTAAGAACCTATCACCCAAAATATTATTTCTCTATTATCTTGGGGGAATATACCACCAGTGATAACTCCAAGTCATGAGTAGGGTAATTCCACTAATGTGGTATCAGTTGTTTGGAGCCATAAGCAAACACATGGTCATCCTATATCATAACTGCTCCCAATAAAACTCTGTATGCATCACATTACACATTATATGCCTTAACCAATACAGGTAAGGTTATAATCGATACCGAGGATAGCATTCTCTTAAAATCCTAAAAATATCTCTTGTAAGAATCTGACTAAACAAACTTCACCCCTTTCTTGGTCAACCTGGGCATCAATACTACCAGATGGGAGAAGACCTCGATGAAGCACTAGTAATAACCTTCTAAACCCAAGAAACAATGTATCTCAAAGAATTTCTTAGGTTATCCCCAAGATATCAAGTATGAAACTTTCTCTGGGTCCACTAACACTTCTGCCTCGTAGATGGCATGGCCCAAGAAGCGCACTTTATCAATATAGAAACCACATTTGGTTAGCTTAGAATAAATACAATTATATCTTAGTATACTCAGAATAATGTCAAGATGTTCAAAATGATCATATAATGACATATATTACACTAATATATCATCAATAAAAACTTCCCCAAACTGATCCAAAAATGGAAGAAATATTTGATTCATCAAGTCCATGAACATAGTTGGTGCATTCGTCAAACCAAATGGCATCACTATGAACTTATACAAGTCATACCTACTCCTAAAATAAGTATAATGTATGTTTGACAATCTCACCCTCAAATAAAGGTATCCTGATCTCAAATAAATCTTGGAGAATATCTTAGCACCTTTCATCTAATCAAAGAGATTGTCGATGCATAAAAGGGTATATCAATTCTTGGTTGTTAACTAGTTCAATCTCTGATAATCCAAACACAAAATTCCCATCAGACTTCTTAGTGAAAAGAACTATGAAAAACTCATGGTGATGCAATAGGTCATATAAAACCTTTATCTTACAAATAATCCAACTAAACTTTCAACTCTCAAATATTTGTTGGTGTTATCTTGTATGGTGGGATTGAAACTAGATCTACTCCCAATATCAACTCGATCATGAACTCGATCTCCCACTCAAGCAGTAAGACATAGAAATCATTAGGAAAGACATCCTAAAAATGATTTACCACTAGAGGAAAATTATTCTTCTTTATTATTCAATTATCAAGAATAAGGATTTCTATCCAAGCCACGAGAAAATTTAATCTTCATTAAATTGGTCCTGCAAGAATAGCCTGAAGACCCACTCACCCTAGTGAGAATAGTTGCCTCCATCTGGAGATAGAAAGGAAAATATCCTCCAATAAAATTTGATATGATCCTGGAATAGAACTATGAAATCCATACCAAGACTAAAATTAAAAAATTATTTTCATCACAAAAAGTTTCTGAAGTAAATGATAGACACCAATTTCAAGAGAACACTCCTTGCAGTGCCTGATGCCCTATATCTACAATCCCAATGGTGTATAATTGGTCATAACACCATTCATGATCTCTATAGCTAATCCAAATCCATTTGAAAAAAAAATATTGGATATAAAGTTATTTTATGACCTTGTATCAAAAAAATGAATAATAAGGTAGATTATATAATATTCATACCTCTGATGCTAGAAGGTCATGCATCCAAACCAGTCGGAGTAGACTATATAGTATGTTTTTGGATTTTCCCTCTACCCTAGGATCTAGTATGAAACCCTTGTTCTATTCCTTGTGATTAGTATTGCTACTTCTTTAGTGGGGTAGCACATCCCCTACCTCGTCCTGAACAACTAGAGGAACACTAGTAACCAATCTGTTGAGGGGTAGCTAAGCCTCTCTCAGAATCAGGTGTCAATATGAATCCCCTACCACTTCTCTACTGTGGTAAGTTCTCGCAAAAATTATAAGTCTGACCCAACCTATCATAGACATAGAACTACACTACAGGGTGAGAAAACTATAGGCACTTTTGGCCCAATATTCTATTCTGAAATCATTGTACCAACCCATGAACCTGAGGTAGAAGTTCGCTCCCTTGAATACTCTTCCCACTATTTTCTTGCTGGAAACAACTATAGTGATTCTTATTTCCAATAGAAGAAGAGTTCTTATATCATTATATTAAAACTATATGGACAAAATTTGAGGACTCTCTCATATTTCCTTCCATGATGAGAACCAGATTCATCACATCCACAAGACTTCTCAGGTGAAATACACTCACCTATGACCTAATCTTATAGTGAATCTCATCCTAAAAATTTATCACCCCGGCAATATCATCAACTTCTAAGGAATGATAAAATTGTTACAGAATAGCGAATCATTATCTATAGTCCATCACTGACATTATCCCATATGTCAGATTTATGAACTCATAAGCCTTCTCATCCCACAAAGTCTTAGGGTAGAAGTGTCTTAGAAACATTAACTCAAAGTCCTTCTAGGATAAATCCTCTTACTACCTGAATTTATCCATAATATCCCACCAACACTTATCAAGTCAACTAAGAATGTATGAAGCAAGCTTCACCCTCTAATATATGGGTTTCTTGAGGTTCTTAAAGATTGTCTGGAATGACTCAATCCATAAATTGGAAACCTAAGGGCCTCCCTCCCCAGTGAATGCAACTGGATGTTGTAGCTGGATTTCTCTTTTTAGCTCAAACATTGAAGGAAAAGTGTGAACAATCTCTCGTTCCATCGATCACAGGACCCTTAGGAATCTATCACAAAGACGAAAATCCATCAAATCCTTGGGAGCTACCAGAATCTTCAGTTCAGCTATGTTAAGAGGAAGTTGATTACCACCCTCCTAATTCTTTACATGAAGATGATGATGAGACATTTTCTATACAATACAAACACACTCCTTAGAACACTGGATACGCAAAATATCAACATCAAAATTTGACAACAACATAGAAAAAATAGCTCATCATCTCTCTAAACATGGATTAACAAGTGAATTGGCATGACATGACAGCTCATTTATTCCCTTTTTCATAAAATATAATAGGTATCTCATTTCATAGTTCACATAGTAAAATATATCACATGTAATAAATGTGTCCCTATCATGAACAATAAATGTCAGGATATATCCCAATGGTCCTATCATGATGCATGCATACTCATTTCTCACTATACCGGACCATGAGTATAAATCTAAATAAACAATAACATTGCACAACATGTGAATCACCCAAGGTGAAATAACATCAACCATAACAATCAAATAGCATGAATAGAAATCCCATCCATGGGAACTCGAATTTTCCCCCATACATGGGTTATTAACTCCTATACACAATATTTTTACCAATTATCAACATATCCTAGTCTAATTTATACCTTTACCAACTAGTAAATCAACATAAAAGAACAACCTGCTACCTCTAATACCACTTTGTAAAGTCCCCAACTATATGATCCATCAAGTGACCAGGCTAGTTTTCTATGTGCCCTCTGGTGTGACTCCCCATATTCCAGAGACCTCTGACTAGTAGAGAGGGTCTAAAGAATATAGTGGGGGGACTATACCCTTTGGTAAAGAGTTAGAATGAAAGTGGAAAATAATATCAGAGTGGCTGAAATAGTGGAAAAATGAATAAATAATTAGACGACCAAATATGAGAATGTACTAACTAAATAAATCCAAATAATAAAAGAATAATTTAATGACAAGATAGATGAAACTAAATGAAATTATGAAAGTCATAAGGATAAAATAATAATCAAACTAAAATAAATACTTTAATGAAACTGTGGTCCCAACCCTCATTTCAGTCCTGTCTCTAAGTACCAACCCATCCAGTAAGACATAAATCAATAACATGGTCTTTTTCCCATGTCCAAACATGCATCCATGAAATCTATTTAGGTACCAAATGGTAGAATTTCCAAGGTGTGAGTACAACTCAGTAGTTTGACATCGCCATCTCTAAAAAAATATAGTCTAATAATTATAGTTCATGAAATAAAGAAAATAATAAGGTATTAATTTAATAAATTAATACTGTATATAAAATAAACATGTTGAAATTCAAGTTCTGGGTGACACCCATGGTTAGTCCGAAACCTTATTTGGTGCTCTACCGGATATATCTATCCAGGAAAAGATCCTCCGGTATCAGGATGGATCACCCAATTGGTGATAGATTCTATTTCCAAGGATGAATCACAAAAACATCAAGTACAAAAATTTCCTATGTGTTCCATCAAGCATCAATTGACTTTGCTTATGGTCCTTAGACATCCAATATAGTCATATATTATCCCCTTGATCATAAAGTACCTATGATCCTAACCCTTAGGCAGTATGAAAAATCATGCACCTAGCCCTCGAGCATAAACATAAATCATGATTCGTATCCAGACAAACTCAATATGCTAATAAGAATTCCACCCCTAGGTATCAATCACATCAATTTCATATAAGCTCAAAAGATAACAAAAAAATTACAAGGCCAATAACATACATACCAAATATATCATCCAAAGTCACAATGATCAATTTACCAAATTATCATCACTCTAACTGAATATTTTTCATTAATTTAGGTTCCTAATTATCAACATAATTATATAAAACCAATTTCATTTATCATTTAACCCTAAGTTCATTAACATATCGGTTAACACAATTTAGTTGAGGTGATTCTACTATAAGCAGTCACAAAAATATACATGTCATTCCAATTCATAATATTAATCGTGTAATAAATCAATTTATTCCCAATTTATCATAGGTCTCTAATGTCAAACTGACCAAGTTTCATCAAGGTCTAGGGATGGAACACCAATCAGGTGGTCATGGGTATCAGTTTCCATGCCAATGAACCCAATGAGATCTAGTGGAAATTATAAAAACAAATATTATAATTTAATAGGGATTATCAAAATTATCTGGTCATGCACATGGTGTACTGACATTATCACACATATCACATATACTATAGATAATTAAATAAAAAAGAGATAAGATATAGACCAATCACCTTTATATAGCATCCAGAACAACACCTTCAATAGGAAATACCCACAAGAATGAAGTAAAATAAGATCTCAAGAAGAACCTAGATCTAACAAGATCAAGATCAATACCATATTCCACAACAGTCCAAATATTACACCACGATAATGGAGAATAAGCTGAATAGAGGGGGAAACCAAAGAAAAAAACTCACTAGGGGTCAAATTCTTGATCAAAACATCTGAAAGGGAATAAATCTCTCTAAAAACTACCTATAGATGCCCTATGATTTGAGATTTGAGGGATTCATGTGGATGAAGAAATAATCATATGAAAAATGTGGCATTAAAACTGATGAACCTGAGAAATACACAACGTGTAATCATTTCATGTTGTGTATTTCTTAATTTATGAGTTACTCCAAAAAAATCATCACCTTGGGTTAAAAATATATCGATTGAACATTTCACATCATGTGAAAGTTTCACATCTTGTAACTGATTCACACCCTAAACCAATTCACAATGTATGCCTAGAGACATTTACACATCATGTAATAGGTTCATGACGTGTAACTATTTCACATCAGGATCTAGTTCACATTGTATGCCTAACCACATTTACACATCATGTAATAGTTTCACAACATATAAATTTCAAGTAGAAAGCACTCCTCCCAATTTCTAAAAAATAGTCTGAACCACCTCTAAAATCATCCAAACTAACAAGTAACCATCATATTCCCTTGACATGCTTATTACCTAGTCTCCATTAATTCAAACAAACATGCATCCCTTAACTTTAGGTCATTTTACCTATAAATTTATCTCCATTACCAAAGGGACTTGACCACCGAGGTTTCAAGAATAAGAAAACCCCAAATGAAAGAGGTTCAACCAAAACTCAAAGAGGTATGTAGCTAGAAAAAAATATCGGATCTTACACTCTCCCTCACTAATTAGTCGATAACATAACTAATCACCCTCAACTAGTAATTTAGGATTAAATAGAGAAATGTAATAATCACTACATTATTTTTTCTTTCATATCCAATGATCAAAGAACTCCAATTACTTATGGATTTATTCCCACTACCCTCAATTTCATGAGTAGTGAAGCTAGTTTAGGGGTCTTGGGTTTGTAAACCAAAAAATAGAAGAATTTGAGTACAATGAAAAATGGAAACCTCCCATTGTCTTAATAAACCTAATACTTCTAGTAATAATGGCACACCATAACCTCAATTTATTGAATTATTGTATTTATTTTCAATCCCCCTTGGTTTATCCCTCTACCCAAAATGTTTCTCCATGAAACTTTAATGTTTTTAGGAATGTAATTCATGTCACATAGTTATATTAGGGTTATTAAAAATCATATAGAAATTGTGTGGTAGGCCTATGTTTTTTAGTGGAATAAACTACATGATTGGAACATGGTTTGTCTAACCATTCATCTTACCCATGCAGGGTGCTCTGTGATTTCTTGTATGAGGTTCACGTTTTGGCCAACCATGCCACAAAATCTTGAAAAGTGACCAGATTCATTAAAAATGGAAGATTAAATTTTTTTCTTGATTGAATTTAAACCCAAACCACACCCTACCCCCTTCCCCCTTTTTGGATCTCATGACTCTAGGAGTCTCTCTCCCTTGGTTTATCCTCCTCCTTTAATGATTTATATTGTATTATTTAATGTTTAAAGTAGGGTCTCCTATGTAGACCCTCCTTACTATCTTCCTTTCTTTCTTCCCTTTTTTATTTCTTATTATCGCTCAATGAGGTCTCAACAACCTGGGGTTTCTCCATGGCTCGATTTTAACTTAGATTTTTTGTTTGTCTTAGTTTCTTCTTAGTTTTCTAGTTCTTATCTAGTTTTTTGGGGTGATAAATCATCATTTTTGGTGAAGGACGTGAATTTCAAGGTAGGTGGTCCCTTTATTATATCTTTAAATTTATATCTTTGATTTATTATTGTTTTAGAAGTATGTTTTGAGTGTTTTGAAAATTCAATCTAGTACAATTAGTAGTTTTGGTTAAAGTAAAACCGTTTCCCTTTGTGTTTCATCAAATACATAGGGATTTCCCTTTCATTTATAAATTTTAAATCCTATTTTAGAAATCAATGCTCTACCAAGTATTTTTATAAATTCCTGATTGGTTATATAAAATTTATAATTGGATCATGAATGGTGTTTTGGTTTTAAAAACATGATTTTAGAGTTGGTTTGGAAATAAATATTCTTGAGGCCTGATTAGTGACTTAGAAATTATTTTTCTAAAGAATAAAAATCCTTTAAAATAGTCCCCATGCACTTTGAAATCAAATTTTTATTGATTCCATATATTTGATGGTGTTTGTTGAAGGGTTTTTTTTACTTTTTTGTATGTTCTTGATGGAATAATGGTTTTTTCTTATGATGGTGTCATAGGTGAGGGTGTGGCCTATTTTTAAATAATATGATATATAGATATACTATTTTTAAATGATTTCTTAACTCACAAACATTTTAGATTCATGGTTTACTGTGGTGGTTATGTGGGAATTCTAGGTATTTATGTTGCACTAGTTTAGAATCATACTCTAAATAGTGTCCCTAAGATAGATTTTATTTTTTCTTATGGGATGTGCCCCTTGGTTAAGCTAGTGAGGGAAACACCAGGTATTATGGAAGGTTTTTGTTATCTGAAATTGGTCTTATTTTTTAGTTTTATAGTATTTTCCTAGATTATCACAATAGGCCCTAGGTTCCCATGATATTTTATTTTTAAATTATCTACATTGAATGTTTTCAATAGTAGAAGTGTAAATGATTCATTTTTTATAAAATAACTAGAGTTCTTACCTTTTGTATAGAAATAAAATATTTTTTTATTTAACTTTTTTCCCTTCTAAAAACCTTGGTTTTAATAGTGTAAATCATGTTTTTTTATTTTGGAAAAAAACCTATTTTACATATGTATATATATCTATTTTAAAACTCATGTGAAGTAATTTTACTTTTAAAGAGGTATATATAGACTAGTGGTTGGTTGCCTACTGGGTTATATAGCTCATGACTATTATCATTTTAGGTTATCTGTTTCTTCTTGGACATGTCTATTTGACATCTGGATCATGTTTGGTATCGAATTCTTGGTTTGAGATAACATTGGTGGAAAGTGGAGATACTCTGCTAGCACATGAAGATAGTCAATGTAGTTTGTATTATATTTCTTTATTATGTTTTTAATCATTTATGTATCAGACTTATATGCATTTACACTATGCAATCTATATCTAGTATCATTATAGTTGATCTATTTTCATTTGATTGTGTTGTTTCTCTATCTGGATTTGATTACTTTCATTGATATTTTTATTATTTTATGCTTATTTTGGATAGTATTTATTTTTATTCTTCTAATTTCTATGACATTTCACTTTAATATGTAGAATAATATTGATATAATTTTGGATTTAATTCCTTGTATTATTAGTTATCATTCAATATAAAAAAATTTCCAATATACTCTCTTTGATTCCCTTGGCAATTATTGTCAACCTGGGAGGATTGGGAACACCTATTAGGTATATCATGGGTCGGCTTGGGTACCTAAGTTGATTCATGACAAATAATATATAAAATAATATTATCTTATAAATTCATACATCATTAATAAGGGTGGGTGAAATATCTTTAACTCGGTCACTATGGGTCTTATGTTCCATCACTGGAGAAGAATTATATAAATGAAAATAAAATCTCCAGCTAACAGTAGTATCCCCATCTTGACCTGACCTAACAAACTCTACATAGTGAAACTCAAACCCTTTTATAAGGTGCAGAATAAATTTTTATATTCCTTCACATGTGTTAGGGATAATCTCCTTCACATGGATGGCATAAACTTCTTCCATTTCCTCTCACCCATGCTCATTTAATGCTTTTGCACCCTTGGACCCAACATAATTTTCCTATATTTTAGTTTTGATCTCTCCTCATTTTATCATGGATTCCACATGTGTAGATATAGGTTTCTGATTCTTTAAATCATCATTTTTAAAAAATTCCATCTTCACATTCCCTTCCTGTTATCTTTGTCTCTCTCAGTTCATTGGATTTTTTTCACATGAAAGCATGGGGAGAATTTTACCCGATTTCGGAAGACATCAGAAATAATAATTTATATGAAGTAATTCTCTACTGATTTTTTGAAAATTAATATTTTATTTACCTTCATTATGTGGCCAATTTTCCCAAAACATTTCTCTAAATTAAATAGGTACTGAGTACTCTCACCTGTAACACTTTTCTTTATGGTGTTGTGGTCATATCTATAAAACTAATATAGAAGTATCATTTAAGTTACTAAAGTATCATTGCATAAATACCCCTTAAATCAAACCTTAAATATCTTCTTGAGTGTTTGACCATGACTTTAATAATATTTTATAATCAATAAAAAACTTCTACACTGCCCTGGTTGACCCTCTATTGAAAATCATAAAGGGAACACGCCTTATGAAATCTCCCTTACGTTTCCTCTTAACTATCACATTTTTTCAAGGAAATTCACCTTATAAACTCCTGATAAACCTTAATAATACTATCCATTCACCTTAATATTCTAACTAACTCACCTTATAGAAACCTCGTCTCACCTTATGAAGTCAACTTCACCATATGAAGTTTGGGTCTTCTCCTTATGAAGTCCAGCGAATCACTTTTTTCACCTTACAAAGTTGAATGAACCATCTTATTCTCATTGGGAATCACCTTACAAAGTTAGATATTCTTTCTTACATGCATAGGGTAATATGATTCCTTCTAAAAAATTCATGAGTGGTTTATACTTATCAAAATCCTTTAACTTCTTCTCAAAAACATATTCAACCACAACTATTCTAGTTCCACTTCAAAACACCTTAAGCATATGTAATCACCTCATGCACTTCTTCATAGATATTGAATCACTCATGTCATGAACTCTTCATATCATCCTAATATGGTTACCATGTATGTGATAACCATCTTCTTTATATAATGTAATATCCAGGTCACCATGTCATTCTTTAATGCATTCTTCTATCAAGCTTTATGCTTAAATCCATTTTCTATAGCTCCACCAACTAATGTCAATCGATCAAATCATATATAGATACCAACTCCATATAATTCATTATAATTCATTCTACCACTTCACCATATATTTACAATAAATCTAATAAGAAACCTCTTGGTTTCAATAGTAGTATTTATCTCCATAAATTATAAAATGATTTTATTAATGCAAAACCATGAATATAATCTTGTTTTCATTTTAATTATATATTCAAAATTATTACCATATTTAAACTGTTTATTATTAATTAAAAAAATAAGGATGAGAATTTAAAAAAATCCTATAACAAAATTTTAAAACATGTGGCTTAATGAATGGTCAATTACGGTGAAGTAGGTGGAGGGGTGGGTTATGCAAGCTGAAATTGTATCTGTATTTCGACAAAAATCGATTGCACCAACAATATAATCTTATCCTTCATCATCTCTCATAACCAATAAACCTTTTATTCTAAAGGGCATATTTTTTCCTTATACAATTCTTCCTTTGAAGAAGGTTTAGGATGAAGAGACAGTTTTTTATTAGATACACCTTGATCATATCTTTATATGTTGCCTGGGTATTCTTCCTTCTATAATACAGTAGCCAAAATTTACTTCTTGTCATTGATTATAAAGGTATCATGTGTGATTTTATCCTAAAGGGTTTCATTTAAATAATATTTTAAAATTTTATTACTATTAAAAAAATTAAATAGTTGAAAAAAAATTTAAATTACTTCTTATAATATTATCAATTATAAACATTAACTCTTTTGTAATATATTTCCCATTTTTCATGATCCAGGATCTTTTTCATTTTTTATAGAGAGCTAGTGGGGGAGGGTTAATCTATGTAGATCCGGATGATTAGGCTCTCATTTTTTCAAAACTACTTATTAATTATTTTCTCTAAGAGTAACATATACCCTCCATAAGATAAATAATGAGCATATGCATTCTTCACCTTTATATGTTGATAAGATCTCCTCAGTGCATGTAATTTAAGAAAAAATAAATCATTGATAATATTTTTTTAGTGATTTAATAAATAATCCATTTAACACTACGACAAAATGCGTATTTAGCGGCGGTTTAAACCGCTGCTAAATGGATTGGCGGCGGTTTTCCAAAACCGACGCTAAATTGTGCATCGGTAAAATATTCACGGTGGTTTTCAAAACCGTCGCAGAACGTTTCATAGCGGTTTTTTTTTATTTTTTTTATTTTTTTTTATTATTTTTTATTATTTTTTTAATATTTATTTATTTATTATTATTAATATTTATTTATTTATTATTATTAATATTTATTTATTTGTTATTTATTTATTATTTATTATTAATATTTATTTATCTATTATTATTAATATTTATTTATTATTTATTTATTTATTATTTATTTTTTATCATTTATTATTTATTATTTATTATTTATTATTTATTATTTATCATTTATTATTTATTATTTATTATTTATTATTTATTATTTATTATTTATTATTTATTATTTATTTATTTTATTTTTAATTTATTTATTTTATTTCGTATTTATTTTTTATTTCGTATTTATTTATTTCGTTTATTTTATTTATTTCATATTTATTTTATTTACTTTTTTACTTTATCCATGCATGCACATGTCCATGCACATGTCCATGCACATGCACATGCCCATTGTCCATGCAATATAAAGAAATACTGCGTTTGGTGAGATTTGAACCCCTAACCTCTTGCTTATTTTCCAAAGACTTTACCACTCCAGCAAGCTCATCATGTGGTTAATAAATAGAATTTAACATACTTATATATACTAATTGAAAAAACAAATAATTCATAACTAATAGATATAAAATCAATAATAATTAAACAATAAGCAATAATCAATAATTAATAATCAATAATTAATAATTAATAATTATTGATTTTTTAGTAATTTATTGAGTTATTTATTTATTTATTATTATTAACTATTTATTATAATAAATAACAAATAACAAATAAATTATAATAATATTTACATATATTATAAAATTATGAAAATAATATAATAATATAATAAAATTACGAAATTAAAATAATAATACAACAAAATAATAAAACTATAAATAATAAATAATAAATAATAAATAATAAATAATAAATAATAAATAATAAACAATAAACAATAAACAATAAACAATAATAAATAATAATAAATAATAATAATAATAAAATATTAAATAATAAATATTAAATATTAAATATTAAATAATAAATACCAAATAAGAAATAATAAACAATAAATAATAATAAATAATAAATAATAATAAATAATAAATAATAAACAATAAATAACAAAAAATAAAAAATAAATAATAAATAATAATAAACAAATAATAAATAAAAAATAAATAATTTTAAATTTTAAATTTTAATAAATAATAAATAATAAATAATAATAAATAATAAATAATAAACAATAAATAATAATAAATAATAAATAATAATAAATAATAAATAATAATAAATAATAAATAATAAATAAAATAATAATAAATAATAAATACTAAATACTAAATACTAAATAAAAAAGTATTAAATAATAAATAATAAATAATAAATAATAAACAATAATTAATAATATACAATAATAAATATATAATAAAAAACAATAAAAATAATAATAATAATAAATCATAAATCATAAATCATAAATCATAAATAATATATAATAAATAATATATAATATATAATAAATAATATATAATAAATAATATATATTATACAATATATAATATATAATATATATAATAAATAATAATTACTAAATAAATATAAATAATAAATAACTAGTAACAAATATTAATAATAATAATAATATTTTATTATTAATAATAATATATAATATATAATAAATAAATATAAATAATAAATAACCAGTAACAAATAATAGATAATAAATAAATTAAAGTACATTAGAAATAATAAATAAAAAATGAAAAATGAAACACATGAAAAAGTATGAAAAGGTGTGATAAGGGATGAAAAATCATGAAAACGCATGAAAACCGATGGAGAAGCATGTAGAATGAAGCATTAGAAAGCATGAGAACGCATGAAAACTCATGACAACTCTGGAAAACCCCTTAAGAATTCAACATAATCATCATAATAACCCACAAAAAACCATTGATAAAGATAACAAGTCATGGAAACTAAATAAACAGTAATAAATGGAGCAACTGTTAAAACCCATCAAAACGGTCATAAAGTGACAAAAACATTGGACTCACATTAACAGAGATAACTTATGATCCGAGAGTCCATTCCAGATCCGCGACCAGTAAAATCAAATATTTTGAAATGATCTTCGACCTGATAGGTGAAAGTGACTGAATGGACCAGCGGATCAGAAGTTACGACCATTTAAAAAAACTGACAGGGAACGAGTGCTAGAAACAAGGCATCGAAAAACTTAACAAACCCAATACCCACTAAAAGGATCATAACTTATGATCCAGAAGTCCATGTGGGCATCGTGACTAGTCAAACTAAATCTCATGAAACAAACTATAATCTGGAAGGTGGAGGAGTCCAAAATGACACACGGATCGAAAGTTAGGTCCATTTCAATACAAGTTCGACATGAAACTGGTGATGGAAAAGAGGTTTTGGAGGCCTTCGGGGGGGGTTGGGGGTCAAAAAACATGACATAAGCTTGCTTCTGTCAAATTTGTGTGTATCTCTCTTCGCTGGCTTCGATTTAATATGTAGTAGAGCCCAAACGGACACCAGGAGCGAAAGTTATGGTCGTTTGAAGTTGGAGAACTTTTTTCAAATTTCTTATAACTCTCATATCTTCCTCACCTTAGACCGTCGCACGGTTTTGATTATACATGCCTCTTGATCTCTTCATGAGCTTTGATTTTACTGTTCATGGCGCTCTAACGGACACCCGGATGAAATGTTAGGGTCGTTTTAGTGATTTTGGGGTTCCTAATGTTTTTTTATTTTTTTCTTTTCATTTCACGGCGATTTTACCAAAACCGCCACTATTTCACGGTGCTTTTTTAAAAAATTGCCGCTAATCCTAGAAAAAATATAAAAAAATTAACACATTTCGCGGTGGTTTTTAAAACCGCCGCGAAATGCCCATTTTTCTGTAGTGTAAATAGTTGAAATTTAATTTATCAAACATAATTCTTATTGAATGCTTTTAACAATGTTTCCTTGTATGTATTAATCTAAAATACCATACAATTGACATGGATTTTCATTCTATCTTTCACTAAAATTGAAATCTAAAGTTAATATTAACTTAAAAATCCCTTCATCTCCTTATTGTAAAATATAAGAATCTCCTCCTTGCTTCTTTGGTATTAAGTAAATTATATGTCATCAAAAATTGAGTGGAAAAATATATATTACTAAAAAAATGTCATGATAAATAAAAGAATAATATATGAGAATACCAAAAATGGTCTCCCATAGTTAAGCAAGTGTTGTATGGTTGAAACTTATCCAACCAAAAATAATTATTATTATTATTTCTTGAATTTTAATAGCTATAAAACTCTTAAATTATTTCAAATTTGGACCAATAGGATTACCATTACCATAAAACTCAACAAGTGTCGTATACTTATTACTATGAAAAAGTAATAAATTAGGTAAATGTGTATGGTACCATATTTTCCAACCCTAAAATCCTTCTACCCTATAGAAGTACGATTTTCATATTGATAAGAATAAGAAGGCACCTAAGTATAAGAATGTAAAGTCTCTTGACTAAAAGATTGAGATGACTAAGCTATTTTATTTTACACGTTCCTACAAATAAAAATTAAGAAATAATTAGTAAAATATTATATAAATTTAACTTTTAACCTAAAAAATTGATTAAAATTTTAAAATGGTACAAATAGAATAAAACTAAACACAATTTTTATCATATTCGTTAAAATACCTTACTTAAATGATAAAATTAGTTATGTTGACATTTATATGACATGAAACGATATAGAAAAAATAAAAAAACCTAATTGAATTTAAAAAAGATAAAAATATCATAAAAATTTAATATTTATATGTAATTTATTTTCAAGTAACAAATAAATAATTCATCATATTTAATAAAATATATTAATTAAATAATTAATTCAATTAGAAATGATCTATTTCACATATTCTATATTTTTAAATATTGAATATGTAATAAATATATATTTCTTGTGATATTTTGAGATTACTCAAGTATTATTTTCTCATATTCCATCTTCAAGATCATTCTTTATGGAATGAACCATGTCTATATCATGGTCATCAGTATCCTTTGATAATATTTCCATGGAATTGTGGATCTCATATGATTTATCACCATCTTCAACTTTTTCATCACCAAAATATGATTTTTTTTCTTTGAAAAATGATAGACCACTAATCATTTGACGGATCAAGAATATAAAAAAAAATTGGGCATGTTTACATGATAAAATAATCATTTATGCATCCCAATCTTTTCAAATATAATAGTTTAATTCTGAATTCATTATATTTAACACTATTATTATCAAAAACCCAATTACACTTGAACATGAGAACTTTAAATTTAATGAAATAAATATCTCTTATATCTTCAATGAATCAATGATATGAAATTAACACAAAGATTGGGTTTTTATCTTTTTCACTATAAAAATTCATTGCTTCAGTGAACACTAATACATGGGTATTCTTAACTACAGTTCTTTTTTATTGGGATTTAGTATAAAATGTATAGATATTAATCTTGTTAGCATCTAATTGAGGTTTGGTGTTGTATGGTATTGGATTTTTTATCAATGGTGTTGGATTTAATTATCAAGCAAATTAATGAAGTTTTTTTGGATTTATTTTCAACCAATGGTGATTTTTTGTGTTGGATTTATTTTTAACCAAGAAAGATATTTTCTAGTTGTGAAATATGGAGATGGAAAATCTCAAGGTATGCTCAGAGCAATTGAGTATGGTGAAGAAGGTTGAGTGTACTTGAAGATGAATAAGTGTATGAAAAGATATGGATGATGTTTTTTTGTAGATAATATGGCCTTGGAATAGTTATGGATATATTTGGAGTAGGTTGGAGGAGTTTCGAATGTGTTCTATAGGAATTCTGGAAAATTTGGTTTTGGGCAGGTTTTATGTGAATTTAGATAAGTCCCTATATAAATAAGTTTTTTTATTTATATAAGTAATTTTATTATTGATGAAGTAGTATGGAATTTGGAAAATTCCATGCATACGTAATATATTGTGGGAACTAGAATATTTGGAAAAGGCATGAGGTGATCAGTGATACGTATGATATTATCTATATGTAAGTTTTTTTAGGAAGTTTAGAGTATTGGCTTTGAATAAAGAATTATCTATATATGAAATAATTTTTAGAGTTTTATATAATATATTTGAATTCCCTACATATGTTTTTATAGTTTTATAATATTCTGAGAAGAAGTATGAAAATAGAAAATTCAAAAGTCACTGGTTGATGAATAATATATTTTAAAGGTTATTTAATATTCTCTAGTGTGCCGAAATGTGATAAAGGTAGAATAATTACCTATATATATAATACATGTTGGGAGTTGCATAATATATTTTTGTGTAATGTAAGGCTTTATACTTGGGAATATTTTCATGCGTAAGTTTTTATATGATGTGTAACATTTTTTGGTGGACTACATAAGATTTTCCAAAACCCTCCTATGGTATGTAAGTTTTTTTACTTATAATTTATTGACCAAAAATGAGGTCACTTCCTTGTATAGTAGTGAATTATAATTTTATTTTTAGTGATTTTATTGTGTGAGGTATTTCCGTGTCATGTTTAAGGTAATATCAACCCATGGTATTCTAATACTTTAAATTAAAGTTTTGTGAAAATTTTGTGGATCTGATATTTGACCAAGTGAAATGAAATAATGGATGATTTCAAATATAGTGTGGTATTTAAATTAAATTTAAATAGTGGGTTTGATTTAATAATGACAATTTAATTAATTCTTAATTATTGTAGAATTAATATTGGAAGAAATTGTGTTACAGTTTTTTGGAATTTCTATATTCTAATATGGAATATTTTTCTATCTTTTTGTAAGGTAATCATAGAATTAAATTTGGGATTTTTACTTGGATTAAAAAAAGTATTATTACAAAAAATTTCCCTTCATACATGAAAAAATTAATGATCCTCATAAAGGGAAATATGGATATTTTCTCTTTAGATAGAGAAAAGGATGCTTGAATGCTAATATTTATGGGGATATATTTCTCTATAAATATCAGGGTCAGTAGTGATGTATAGGAATATAGGAATAAAGATTTATTGGTATATATAAACCTATAAATAGATATTACAAAATATAAGAAAATAATAGGATTTATTATATTAAGAAATTGAGATTTTCATCAGTGTATTGTGTAAAACATAAGAAGAGAACAATATTTTTCGTTGTGTGGAAAAGTGAGGATCACTAACATATTAGGAATAGAAAAAGAATAATATGGGGGAGATTTCAATTCTATGTTTGAAGGGAGATTGAGTAAATTTGTGCCACTCCTTGAATATTTTGTTAATAAATAAGAAGGTGGAGTTTTTCATGATGAATTATGGAAAAGTAGTTATATTGTTCGTGGATATTTCCATAGCCTTCCCATGAAGGAGTGGCTTATGGAGATCAAAGTGAACCAAACTACATCTAGGGAAACTACAATAGTGGTTCTATTATTTATCTTAGATTGCATGCTAATTTGGTAATCCTTTATTGTAGCAGTGAGAAAGAGAATATAACTTAAGGGTGTGACCTTGGGAGATAGTGAGCTATCCCAAAACCTTATAAAGTAAGTGACCATATAAATAGCCTAAACCCACCACCAAATAGTGAATTTAGTGCTTTCTAATGCATTGACACATTATCGATTACATTCTCCTTGGATTAGCCTACTGTGGGTGAACTAAGTAAAAGACCTTTTGACCTATGTTTTTTCTTTATTTATATTCTACATGAAATAATTAGTGTGTGAGGTTAAATCATTATTGAACAATAATATTAAGGGAATGAACTATAAAATAACAATTAGGTCATCATTTTTAAAGGTAAATCTAAAGAGTTCCCCAACTAAAAATGAATGAAATATCATCTTGGAAGGTGAGATTTTATGAAAAAAGTGTTTAAGTTGGAAGAGTTTCATACATAGATTCATGTCATCCCTCCTCAGGGTATCTCTCACATACATACCTTGTAGTCCAAATAAGTGGTATAGAATCATAGGTTCCTTTTTTTGGATTTTTTTTCATTTTATGTGATCTGATTAGTCATTGGTGTTAAATTTTATTATGACCTTATATTCTTATAGTGATATGAAAAAGGAAAGAAGTAGTAGAACTCCAAATGAATTTTATACTATGTATTTTTTTTGTAAAAAGTGTGATTCAAATGGAAGACTCTTGATACTTTCAAAAAAAGGCATAGATGTTTTTTATTGTGAATTTTTTTAATTCATATAATGATTCTATATCGTTGTTTGAGGAGCTTGATATTCCAAGTGAATATGGATCTATCAATGATGATAAAATCCCAAGGATTCCAAATGTGGGATTTTTAAACTTATCAAAAGTGATATATCAAAGACTTTAAGAAGAAAAGATGTAGTTATAAGAGGAAAAAAAGTCTCAAGATATTCATGTTAGTGTACTAAAAAGTGAAGTTGGAAAATTGAAGATCTATAATGAGAGACTAGTTGAAGTGGAAACTGATCTAAGGGAAAATAATGATTCTCAGGTCAAGGAATTTGTGGAGATTCCTTCAACAATATAAAATATTAAAGATGATTCCAAGTATAAGTTCCTTGGCTCAAATTAAGTTCAAAACCCAAAGCCCTAGAAGGAAGATTATGTTGTATACTAGAAAGAATCAATCAAGGAATCATATCGAGGTTGCAAAAAGAGAAGGTAAGCCTTAAGGATTATACTACTCGGATGAACTCCCAAATGAAGGAGTAGAGTGACATGCTAGATAAAATTTCATATTCATTATAGGATGATGTGGATAAGAGAAATATAATCAAAGAAGATATTATTTTTTATCTTGATACAAAGAGAAAAAACATCCAGCAATTGGAAAAAGAGTTAACCTCGACCAAGAAACAAGAGGTACATTCAAGTTCCAAGGGTAATTCAATTATAAATGATGATTTACATTTATTATTTTATTATCCTTCAATGGGTGATGATGAGATAAATAGTAAGTATGCAATATCATATGTGAAGCATGAAAGATTTTTATGTAACAAAGTTAACTTTCCAGGGGGAAACCACACACAAGAAGGTCCCTGTGAGAGGTTAGGAAAAATGGGTGAGCCTTAGAGGAAGGTACACATATATGTGATTTTACTAATTAATGCACGATCATATTTCCAAAAAAAATAAGGCATTGGAATATATTATCTGATATGAAGTTGGTGGAATATTTTAAAAATATAGTTACCAATATCAATAAAACTGTTATAAATATTGTTCTAATAATTCTTACCATGTTAACTATGTATCTGGTGTAAATTTTAAGACAATTTCAGCTAAAATAAAAACGAAAATGCATTGTGTCTTCAATTATAAATCTATTATTTCAAGAAATATATTTCATGGGATGATTTAAAAAGATCTCCATGCTGAAAGTAGATTGAAAAGGTGCTCTAGATCTGCAACTAAACCAAAAATTTCTTTGAAAGATGAGAAGAAGATTTAGAAGCAAGAAAGTAGTTCACATGTTGTTGAAATTGTAAAATTTTATGTGAAAGGAGTGTCTCAAGGCAAGGTACATATTGAAATATATAATAATTATTATATGAAAAAACAAGGAAACAATAATTTTTGGAAAATAAAAGACTAAAAATGATGAATGGGGAGATCCTTGTTGATAAGAACACCCTAGGAGGAAGACCTTGGGTTTTGGTCCATGAAGAGAATATCAGGCCCAAGGATAATAAAGTGAATTTTGAATCTATAAAAACTATTAAATATCTGGAGATGGACTTCAAATTAAAGGATAAAGTAAAAGTGGTGGTCTATAGTGACTCATTATCTTCCTCAACATGAGGAAATTGGATGGTCTCCCCTATGCATGTATTAAAAGTTATTAATTGTTGTTGAATATTCTCATATTTTGGTGGAGACACTATTCATGGGGAAGTTTAATAAAGATATTCAAGTAATTCTGTTACATTATATTAAATTCTAATTTAATATTTTATATAGAATAAGTGACATATTGATAAAGAAGTAGTTTCAAGTACATTAGTGAAACAAGAATCATCAAAAAAATTATAATTAGTACCACAAGTGTTATCAATGTCAAATTCAAGTACTGGTGATAAGAGAACATATTATTAATTGATATAAGACCTTGAATATGGAGGGATATTCCTTAATAGATAAGTTAAAACAAAAAAAAATTCATGGTTTATTTTTTGTGATCTAACATTTGGTTTAACATGTGATATTAGATGATGGTTTTTAGGATATCAAAATCTATTTGAACTAGATGACTTTCAAGTTGAATATTTATTCTATATTCAGTAATGAAGCAGGGATAGTTTTGGGGGTTGAATATTTATATCCAATGGTGGTATCCCCACCATTCATGGAGAGACACTTGGTGGAAGATAGTATGATTTTGTAACATAGTGATATCATTTTTTATAATTGGTATCATGTTTGGTGTCTAGAATTGATATTTAAAGATGAAATATGGTATGAATCACACAATGTGTAGTTCATGTTTATTTACTAATTTTTTTGTGAAAATGTGGTTTAATTTATGAGATGATATCCTTGGTAAAAGATGAAAGTTGTGATTTCATGTATCATTTAGAAGTAATTCGGTACAATGGATAGTATTGATATTGTTAACTTAATATCTCATTTCCTACAAATAATTCTAACTTTGTATGCTTATAGGTTGTGTTAATGGCTCATAAATAAGTGGTAAGACCACTCACTAAAAGTAATTTATAAATAATCCATATTCAAGAAGTTTATTGAGTTTGAAAGATAAATCTAAAGTCGTATTTAAAAAGTGGTATCAATTGTTAACAAGTTAATAATATAACTAGAAATTACATGAGTATTTAATTATACTAGAATAAGGGGAACCTAGTCTCTCTTAATCTGATGAAATAAATACATTGACATATGGGGAGAATATTTATTGATATAATATTCCAATGTGATATCTTAGAATGTTAAATCCTAGAAAGTGGTGTCCCAAAAGAAGCATATAAGTAGAATCTGAATAAAAGGATATTTTGTTTGATATCAATAAGGCAAGGGGGAATGACAATTAGTAGTTTGTTTTAAAAGGAAACATTATTTGGATTTGACATCAAATATGGAGTAATAAGAATCATGAATCCATGAGTTTGAAAAAGGGGAGTATGAAGAATAATGATGATGTGAAGGAATTTTGGGATTCATGATGGGTGTTTCCAACAAATCAATAGGGGTATTATTATCATAAAATTTAGGTTTATTATTTTACGTTATTGGATTTCTTTTCCAATGGTGTTATATTAAATTAAAAAATAATAATGAATTTGTGTTTGATTTATGGTCAACTAATGGTGATTATTATTATTGGATTTATTTTTAAAAAACAAAGATATTTTCTAGTTATGAAATATGAAAGTTGAAAAGCCTTATTTATTCTTAGATCTATCAAGTATAGTGAAGAAGGATAAATATACCTAAAGATAAAGAAGTTTATTTAGAGGGTGAGATGATGTTTAATCTTGGATAATATAGAATTTGAATAATTTTTTGATATATTTGGAGTAGGCTAGAGGAGTTCTAAAAGTGTTCTGGAGTAATTCTAGAAATTCTAGTCTTGAGAAGGTTTTACTAAATTTTGTTAAGTCCCTGTGTGTGTAAGGATTTTATTTTTATGTAATAAATTTAATAATTTCTAAAGTATTCTAGGATTTGGAAAATTACTTGGATACATAATATGTTGTGGTAACTAGAAAATTCAGAAAAGTTATGAGGTGATCAAAGATACATATGATATTGTGTATATGTAACTTTTTTGGGGAGTTCAAAGTATCATCTTTTTTAGAAATATGTGTATAAGTAACATTTTTCATAGTGGTGTGTAATATATTTTAAATACCTACATAAGTTTTTAGAGTTTCATAATATTATAAGAAAAATCATGGAAATGACAAACAAATAAATCATTTCTTAATTCATAATATATTTTTATGGATAGATAATATTCTCTGGGGTGTCTAAATATGAAAAAGGTATAAGCATTCCCCATATATGTAATATATATTTTGAGTTGCATAATATTTTTTTATATAATGCAATGATTTTTTACTTGGGAATATTTTTATGAGTAAGTTTTTATATGCTGTGTAACATTTTTTGTTATGATTCGTAAGTTTTTTCATAATATTCTCATAGTGATTAAGGTTTTGTGTATATATATTTTTGGAAAAACATGAGGTCAATTAGTCAACTAGTAGTGGATTATGATTTTATTTTTAATGATCATTTCATATGAGGTATGGTCATTCAATGTTTATGGGAGGATCAATCCTTGGTATTTTGATGCTTTAAATTCAAGTCTTGAATTGTTTTAGTGAATATAATATTTTACTAAGTGTTATGTTACAATGAAGGATTTCATAGATGATGGTGGATCAAAATAATGGGTTTGACTAAATAATGAGGATGTGATTAATTGAAAAGTATTTGGAAATTAATATTGTGCAAAATCAAATTGTTATTTTTATGAAGTTCCATATTATTGTATGGAATTAATTCTATTGTTGAGGAATGTAATTGAGGAATTAAATCTAGGAGTTTGACTAGAATTTAAATAATGATGATTAGATGTATTTTCCCATCATACCCATAAAAATTTGAATATTCTCATGAAGGGAAACACAAATATTTTCTCTTTGAATAGAAAAGGGATTTTTGGAAGTATATATATATATATATATATATATCTTTATCTATAAATTTTGGGGTTTGTAGTGATGTAGAGTGAGATTCTCAGTGGATTAGTGAAAACACACCTGAGAGGGGTCTAATCATGTGTGGTTAAATTTTTACCAAATACCAAATCATATTTTAATACTTTAAAACCCCTTTGGTATTTTAAACCTCTTTAGTTGGTTAAGACTCAAATAAATATTATTTTTATTTTTCCAACCCATATACATCACATACAATCAAGTAAAGAAGGAAAGTAAAGTACACTATATTTTTACAAGGTTCAGTCTCAACATGAGCTTAATTCATGTTATAATTAGTTATTATCCTGGACTATAAATTTTTCACTATAATATTGTTATCAATTACAATGGAAGTGGGACGTTTTTAACCTAACCCACTCTCTTACCATATTACACATGTGAGGGGTTCATAATATTATGCAGGTAAAAAAATACTCCATTATATTAAAAAAGTGAAGGGGTATTTATACTACCAAACATTGTATTCAGTCTATCAAGTGATCTTGAAACTTCCTCCTTAAAGTCAATCATAATCTATCTAGGGATGTCTCTACACCCATGAAACTAATTTAATTTATCAATACTAGAAGCTTTGACTACCTTATAATATTAGAACTTATTTCTTACAGCTCAATTTACGGTTTACAACACAACTTCCTAGATATCCTTCAAAACTTGTTTGTTAGATTCTATCAACTTGGTCTTTAGGATCCCAGCCCATAAAATCCCACTTGGGAAATATCCTCCCAAGTAATCATGGAAACCCTTGACTAGTTTTTCTCACTAAATAAAAATCCACTTCAGTCATCTACCTATTCTTATTCTTCTCTTTCTCTTATTCTTCTTCAAAACACAGTAGGTTGTAACACTTCAACATGGTCTCAGAAGATCCACTTATTCCTTGAGATAACCTATTTTTTCTCTCAAATCCACATTCTTTTTCCTACTTTGAGAGTTTTTTAGTTCTCTAAACTTCCTCACAGTTATAATTCTTTGAGAGGTTCTTCTTTCTTTCTCATCTAACTCACACCAATATACCTCAACATTCTCAATCTCCTCTTTTATATTTTGAGAGCCTCTCACATTTTTAGTACACTAGTAACTCATTTTTTTTTTGTCATTTTCATATTCCTAAAAATTAAAATATATGTAAATCAATAAATCCATGCACACAATAATCCGTCCATGATTTCTCATTTCTCATTTATTTTTTAATGTTTATCATTAGTGAAATAATGGCAGTGACCTTTATTTATCATTTTATTTTTTTTATCTAAATAGATCTTCTATTTTTCTATAGTATGATAGACATATTATTCATCTCAAAATATGATTCCTTAAAATCCATATTTCAATATTCTTTCACGGTTATATAAAATGAATATCATAATAAATTTGGAATGGACCATTCCATATTTCATCTTGAAAAAAATTTCATTTTTTTAATAGATTATATTTTAATCATAGCCTTTATCACTTCCATATTAGTCTTCCCATCTTCTTCTCATGGTCTAGTTGAAAATGATTTTGTGATATTTTATCTTTTAAGAATAGCACATGAACTAACTGACTTATTTTTTATTTATATATTTATTAAAATCTATAAGTACTCTAATTTTTTGATTGGGTAAATTCATATCCTTACATCTTAGATTGATCTCTTTTATTGAATTAATAAATATTCATAACTCACTCATTCATCTCAGATCACAAATATTTTGGATCTAATTAATAATCCAAACTTTTAATCAACTTCACCTATGTTATTCTTGAAAAATAATAAAGTTTCTTTTCCTATATCAAGAATCTTATCCTATTGATCTTACTCAAACTCAAATGGTGATTCATGTCTAATAATAGCATCATGATATTTATAAAATTAAAGAACAACTCCTGAATTGTTCTAAATGATTTTCTATTTAGAATAATTAATTCTAGAAACTTCATTTTCAATCTGCAGAATATTAAAAATATTTATTAGTTTTGAACCTTATGATCCTTGAAGATGAACCTTATGAGTTATGCATGTCTCTATAAATAGTTAGAATACTACCTTATGAATTTACCTATGTAACGCCCCGACCCTAGTTACCCAGAGTCGGTGCATTATTACATTACATTGGCATGATCACAAGAAAGATCAAATCTCGAAAGACCGATTGGTTTAGTAGCCTTAGAAACACTAGATATATTCATAAAGTTTTACATTACATCACAAAGTGAAAAACTACTACAACAACATAGTCTCCATATTCCACACTCATATCCCCACATACTATCCCTGCAGGTCATTCATAACTTACTTCTTCACATCCTGGGAAAAATAAAACATAGAAAAGGGGTGAGCTCAAATGCCCAGTAAGGATAACAATATAGCGGAAACTTTCAAAAATAAGCATAAACATTTAAGGGAATGTATAACTAAAACAAAAGCCTTTTAAACTTGAACTTCAACATAGTATGGCAAAAGAAAAATGAAATAATGCCATTTACTTATTCACATGGATATTCTACTAATCGAATAATCACATGCAATATCAATAACCACTTTCATAATGATGAAATGCATAATTCCAGACAATCATAACCACATAGCCAAGGCCTCGTGCCAAGACTACAAATAAGATTTTGCCAAGCCCTTGTGCCAAGACACTAGTTTGTCTCATGAGACCTACCGATGCATCGAGGAGCTATAGCGGGCTCCACCCGTCACATATTAAGTCCAATGCATTCCCATATGAAAAGGTTTAAACATAACATAAACATTCGTATTAAAACTAGCATATGAATTGTCAATACTTTCACCATAAACTATGAATGGTATAAAAATAGCACATCCACAGTCAAACATATCACAAAACCTTCAATATAATATAGAAGTTTTTTATCACAATAAATCAGCTTCATATAATCATAAAATCCATCAAAGGATGTTGACATAGATGAAATCTAAACTATTTGAGAGAAATATATCCTTTTTTTGAAATCATTTAAAAGTCACACATTTATAATGGAAGTAATTAAAAAAAGATTTTTAAATCAAAGTGTCCCATACCACTTTGAAACTTTTGAAAGGAATTAAAATTTTAAAAACATTCATGTCCATATAAATAAATCCTTAAAAACTATTTTGAAGACATGGACATTAATTAAAAAGATTTAGAAAGATAAATCTTTAAAACATTTAAAATTCTGATTTTGATAAAGAGTACCTTTCCGAAATTCTTAAAATATTCATTTTGAAATCATTTAAAAGTCACATAATTATAAAATAAAACATTTACTTTAAAAATATCCTTGTAATATTGTAAGGGAAGCTTTGAAAATTTTATAATGGCGGTAAATAGCTGCACCCTCCGTATAAGTTTAAAAAAAATTCTTACCTTAATTTTGTCGAAAAGGTTAAAAAGCACCTTGTTTGGAAAACGACGGAAATATTCCTTTATAAACTTCTTATAAAAAGTCAAAAAAAGGGTATAAATTACTTGAACCCATATCTTAGTAAATAGTAAAAAATGTTTCTAAATTCATTTTTAAGAAACATGGATGTGGATGATAAAGAGATCCCAATAGATTATTACGTATAAACAACCTCGGATAATGAAGAGATTGCGAAATAAACCCTTACCTTGTACTTTTCCTTGGTTGGGGTAGGTTGACCTCCTGTATAATGGTGAAATAATTGTTATTAAATTATAAAATAATCATATACATTAATATGATATCATATATGATCTTTTAACATTGATTTGTTAATAATATCTTAGTATTATCGTTGTTTCGGGTGTTAACTTACTCATTTTCTATTATATGTTTTGTTACGTAAGCCATGTTTGTAAAGGATAGGTTGTATATTATTCATATCCATAATTATATCAAGTCCTTAAACATCATTTTTAAATCATCAAATGATAATTATACTTGAATGGATACGATGGAGAACGAATCTCATCGCGTTCGTGGAGATGGTAGTCCGTACGTACGCACGAGCGACAATATCATTCTTTTGATATTACAATAATATATAATTGGATAGTATATAATATATAAAGAATAATTAACATGTTATATTTATTATTTACATGAGTTACACATCATTATTATACCCATCCAAATAATAATATATTGAATAACAATTACACCACGACGTGGAGACGGTAAGCCGTACGTACGCACGTATGGTGACATGTTATTCAAAGGGTGGATAGAATACTGAATATGGTTGTACCATATTTATAATAACATCACAGTATATATATATATGATACTGGATTTATTATTTTATAATGGTAATAACAAAGGAAGAAGAAGTGGAAGAAGAAAGGAACTTGGAAAAGGGTGGTGAAATCATTACCTCTTCTTCGGTTTCTTCCTTTTGATTGGATCAAAAGGGCTCCTTAGGTTGGCTTTCTTATCAAACTAATGCCTCTAGGTTGTAGTGAGGGAAGTTGGGAGAGTAATTGGGCAGAGTTTTGCCGAACAAAAAGTCTTTGAAGGTGTGAGGAAATGAGAAGGAGGAGTGCCTTTTTATAAGAGGGGTGAGGGGCACCTTTGGAAAAGCTAGAAATATTAATTTATAATAAATTCATATTCGGTTTCTAATGGCTCAAAAGTTGATTATTAAAAGGTTAAGGTGGGTATAGGTCTAAAACAACTCAACCAATAGAATTTAGACAGTTTTGGGTACTTATATTAACCTTATCTTTAAGTATTAACTCTAAGTTAATTAGTTTCATTTTTACGATATCTCTTTGTATTTTTTTATTATATGGTTAATAAAATTACTATATACATCCAAGAGACCCCCAAGTGGTACATTAATGATACACCAATCATGATATAAGTCTCTTGGCCGAACCTTAGATTTTTAGGAATTTAATATCAATTAATAATATAATATTTGTTTTAAATATTCTTTTATGTCAATTTTGACACTATTCAATAGTTGATTTTTGTGAAACTCATAACAGAATGATTACTTCAAAAAAACTTAATTAAATAAATCCTAATATGTCATAGTATCCTAGAAAATTATTTTAATTCATTAAAATTCTCAAATTATATTTATTTGGGTATTTAAAATATTAATTATTTTAATTTGTCACTATTATGGTAATTACCGCATCATCATTGTGTCATAAATAAATTAAATTATTTAAAGTCTAAAAATTATAAATAAAATATAATTATGTATGAAATCTTTTTATCTTTCTAATGAATATTTATAGTATAAAATCCAACATATATGACCCAATGTAAAAATTGTTTTTCTAAAAGATATATACTTATGTCATTTTTGTACTTATTTTAACTTAATTAAAATAAAGTGTCCCTATCACCTACAAGTGGCTCCATGGGGTCCAAAAATCGACCCAAAGATGCCTATGGCCGAACATGTATCATCCAATAAGTCTAGGACACGTTTTAGGGTAATTTAGTATTATTATAATATTATTTTTTAACCCTTATTTACCGGATTTACCCTTAACCATAGTAAATAAAATATTTACCGCAGTAATTATTCAAAATGTCTAAAAATAAAAGTTACATATTTACACAATTTGAAAATCCTGGTTCCAAATATGGAATCTATTTTTCTAAATTCAAAACACAGAAGTGGCAGAAATTAATTTAAAATTAATTCCCGTTGTTAAAACAAAAAACGTGTTTTTAATAGATAATAACTATCAAAAGATTGACACTTGTTTATGTCCGGTTTAATTGTAAAATTATGTCCAATGACCAACATTATATTAAATGGTAAAAATATATTCTATGTATACTTTAAAACTACTCAAATTCATAATTTATCACTATTAAATTATTTTGATTAAAAAAGTTGTTTTTAATTAAAATTTAGTAATTTTCACTATTCATCAAAATATTAAAGTTATCCGAAAAGTACCAAAATTTCACCTTAGGCTAAATTAAATACTCCTAATCCAAAAATGAAGTCCATTTTGAAATATAAAATATATATAATTTCAAAAAGTAGGTATTTCTATTCATAACGGTGAGTTTGATTGGTTGTGGTGTGTGTTAGAACTCGAAGTTGCATACAACACACGCTACTGTATTATTCAAAGGAAAGCGTACCGTGGAAGCTTGGGATGTTTCATTTTAAATTTTTTTGATGTCCCCATTTAGTCAAAAAGTTTAAAATATTGTATTTAAAAAGGGTTCACTATTAAAAGTTGGTAAAAGTGCAATACTGAAAATGAATTTGTTCTTACATTATGTCTAAGAAACTCATAATATGGATTCTAAAATTATAAATATTATATAAAGTTTAAAATTTAGTTAATACTATTCATAACCTCTTTTGAATGGCTTGTTTGGTAAGTCATGGTGTACTTGAACTCGGTGTTGTGTGTAGTGCAAGTTATTTTATTATTTTGAAGAAATAACACACTATGAAATCTTGGGGTGTTACACCCTATCTCAACCTTATGGTTACATTTCATAACCTTGTGAGTACATGTCTAAACCTTATTATTTGGTTTTACTAACCTTAAAAGGTGTATGTCTATACATTATGGCCTCTGGTTATCTCAAACTTTTAAAATTTCTATCTAAAACATAGGAGGTAACTATTATTAACTTTATAACTACTTGTCTCAACCATTTGTGTGATAGTCTCAACCTTATAATATTTGAACCTTGACTCAACCAATTTTATAGATTTCCTTTAAATTGATTCATGGATTCATCAAAGTTGATTCTTCCCTTATCAACCTTTATACAAGTGTTGTATAACACTAATTTTAGTAGAAAAAGGGATTAGTAACTCTTGGATGGTTTCTAAACAACTTCATCTAGCTTTATTAAACCTTTGAACCTATATTACACTTGTTAACCATAGTTTTATAAGTTTTCCAACACAAGTTCAGCAGCCAGATTATTTTATACCTCTCAAACTTTACTTGTAACTTTTTATAGATAGTACCTAAAATATTAAATACATGTCTTTTAAATGAGGAATAACACTAAAAAAATTTGATGTTTTTGGGCTTCCCATTGAATCTTTCCATCTAGGTATTCAAGGTTATAAACTCATTACCCAACACTTATGGGTATCTCATTCACTTCCTTTAGGAGTATACTCAATCCATCACCTGATATATTATCTTCTAATATATATATTGATAACAAAGCTAATTGAAAATAAATTCAACTAAAACCCAAGTTCAATTAAATATCCTCATTTTGATTTTTTGTTCATAAAATTTTACTTCCAAAGTCAATTTAACTTTTCTCTCCCACCTATTGAAATTTTAGGGAAATTTTGAAAAAAAAAATATTCTCCCCCTTTTTATGTCAGAATTTTATGAGAAGGCTTCTGAACATTTTTCTTAAAAACTATATATTCTCCCCATTATTCATTCATTTACATTATTTTCAAGTGATTATCTGAGAGAAGGTAGGTGAAAAAATTTCTCTTAGAAATGATCCATAAACAAATCAACTATAATTCCACATGTGCTAACCATTTATAGAAAACAAGAGTGACTAATTAAGAAAAACAATTCCATTGTCCAACCTTAATGTGATGCTTCTTATGAAATTATATTTTATAGGGGATCCACAATATAATTTTTCAACTAACTATATAAAAATTCACTTTACTTAAATAAACACATAAAAAAATTCAAGTACAAGGTATTTTATTCCTAGTTTTGTTATATAATCACTCTCTCTTAATGATAAATTTCAACATAAAATAGAATAGATTTAAGAGAGTGAAAACCATTCCTCAAACATTAATTTTAAAGGGTTTCTCTAGAATTAAATATTAAACCTAAGTTATTAAATCATTGATAGTTTCACCCTTTTTAAAGATCCCCCTCAAGGGATACTCTCCATTCTTATTAACCTTTAATTCCTTTCATTTTATCATAAATGCGTTGATATGAAAATAAAGTTTACTGACATAACCTCTTTAATTTGAGAAACAAGGAAGATACTTTTCTCTCAACCTAATGATTCCTTTATTTAAAGTTCTAAAGTTTCTAAAAAACATCATGTTTTATTCTATTTTGGTTTTAAAAATCTATTCACCTTTCGGAAACATGGTTCTATTTCTATTGTCAACTTTTTTTCCTTTTCTATATTGGTCATATCAACTATTAAAAGTATATTGATTTACTTTATTTCCTATTTCTATATATATTTGGACTTTTCTAACTGATCTAACCATATTATTAGATAATCTTTTAGTATATGCTCAGCCTTCCTCTTGGATGTGGATTAATTTCTAGCTGCAACACTTTTAGCACTAAATATAGCTGGCGCTTTCCCTATATTTCTCATTTTTTCGGGAAAAATAGACATAAATCTAACACCCACATATCCTTCCATCTTATACCTTCTACAAACCTTTTTATCATCATTTCATCACTAGGAGTATCAACCACCAATCCAATTTTATTATCCCTTTCCTAAATTAACTCTATTTTTATTTATATCTTACTCTATTTAGATGTGATATTTATGGACATATTTAAAAGGTCTATAATATGGAATATATTACCAAAATAGAATAATCTTCTCTTTGTGGTGACATCCTACTTACTTATACTCATTTTCTTCTTAGGTATAATTTGTTCAAAAACCTTCACCTTTTGATTATATACTAGGTAAACATCCCATTTTTCTTCACCTACTTGTTTCTTTGTTGTGGCCTTATATTTTGATCATAATATGATTTGGAATAATCTAATAGATACTAAAACAAATCATAGAAATGGAAAACTTTTTCATAACTCATAGAAATTTTCAAAGTATTTAAATAAATTCTTTAAGGATAAATTCATTCCATTATGTGATGTCTACTCTGAGCCAGCAAATTTTCTCTTAGATTCAGTTATAATCCCCCTTACTTCAAGGACTATAACACTTTTACAAACTGACATGATGTTCCAATAATCAATATCCCTATGCTAAAAACTCTAGTAGCACCAACATCAACCAATTAATCTCTTTCTTTGGAATATAGGTGCAATCTATCTTGAACTACAGGCTTAATATTGTTGGGTTGGAACCCCAGCTTTTTTATCTCCATTTGGGTAAAAAAATTAATTTTACAAGCCTATATTCACCCTTGATGATGTGGTGAATTTATTGGTATTGTTATCATTCCATATTTATATAGTTTTTTAATTTAAATTTTCACATGTGGTTGAAATAGATTTATCATAAACTGATTCAACTAAGCCATGGGATACTTTCTTCCATGATATTAAGGTTGATGCTTCTCTAGATATTCTCAAACTTTTTTTTCATTAATGTAAGTTCTTTTTAAAGGAAGAATCATTTCAGATATTGGTGTGGCAACACTTTTCTTAACTTTTTGGGATGACTCAACTTGTATAGAATCCAGATTTATCAATTTGATCTCCAACTCTAAACAATTCTTTCTAAGATGAGTTTTCCCAACCTCAACAAATCTTAAACTAACTTCTCATTACCATTTAAACTTCATAATAATTTCATCATGCGACTTGTTTTTTTCCAAGAAATACTTTTCAAGGCCCTTAATCATATTGGTTTTGGTATCTAATTGGGAATCCTTGACTCTGATAGTAGTTTTATGAATTTCTTCTAAAGAATGTATCTTCTCCTCAATAATTTATCTAACCTATACTTTCTTATCAATAAATAATTATAAAATATGTTCAAGAATTGAGAATTTATCACTTTTTATTTATAGATATTTCTCCTTGGATTTGAGCTCTTTGATAAGAGAGTTTCATTTTTTTTCAACTATCCTACCAATCCATTTTTAATTTCTTTGAAATTATCTATTATATGTGATTTCTCAAGATATAGATCCATGATGAACTCAAATGAATATATGAAAAATTAAGTATATATTTTCAATATATGTTCCCTAAACTAAAATTATATGTATTCATCAGATTTTACAAGACCATTCTCAATACATATTGAACTTGAATAACTAGAGGAATCATAATAAATAGACTTATCAAGATGTTTACCACTCTAAATACTTTCATCTATTAATTTTTAATCTTTCTTATTTGATCCTTTTATAAGCTTATTTTCCTCCTTCTATCTATTTTTCATGGTCTTGGAAGAGACTCCCATTTATGCTTTAATAAGGACAGAAATAGATTCTTCTATCTAAGTCAGTTTTTAAAACACTTCCAATATATAATTTATATATTCAAGTAAACACACCTTAGGTATAACAACCAATATATCCAATCATATGGAACCTCATTATGATGCCAACTAAGAGTCCCAATAGACCGGTGTAGACACACCTGAGTGGGGAGTTGAATTAGTTCGGGTCAAATTTTACCAAATACCAAATATTATTTTAATACTTAAAACTCAATTTGGTCTTTTTAACACATGTAGTCAGTTAAGAATCAACTCGATCTTATTTTTTTCACCCAAACTACATATTCCACATGAAATCAAGTAATGTGGGAAAGTAAAGAATGTAGTATTTTTACAATGTTCAATCTGAATGTGAGCGTACTATTTATTGTAGCTGGTTATTATCCTGATCAATATATTTTAAACTATAATATTTTTATCAAATACAATGGAAGTATATTGTTGTTATACTAACCCACTCTATCACCATATTACACAGGAGAGGGGTCAAAAATATTATGAATGTGAAAAAATCATCCATTATATTATGAAATTAAAGTTATCTTTATACTACATCTCACAATCTTTAGTCACTAATCTAGTCTTGAAACTTCCTCTATATTTTAAGTAGATCACAACCTATCCAAGGATGTATCTACAGCCACAAAGCTAATTTTCTTACTCAATACTAGAATCTTCAACTTCCATAGGATATTTGAACATGTTGCTTCCATGTTGTTTTTTAATATATAACATAGCTTCCCAAATATCCTTTAAAAATATTTTTTTGTCTTCTATTAACTCATTATTAAGGAACAAACCCCAAAAATCATACCTTGAAAATATTCTGTCAAGTAAACATTAAAAGACTCATCTATTTATTCTCACTACATATAGATCCACTTTTTCCTTTTTTCTTCTCCTTATTCTTCTCCTCATTCTTCTCTTTATGTTATTATTCTTTGAAACATAAAATGTTTAACTCTTTAACATGATCTGGGAATCTCCACTTATTCCTTGACATAACCTCTATTTTATATCATATCTTCATGCTTCTTTATATTCCTTTTATATTTCTTTAGTTCTATCAATATTATCCTAGTTCTACTTCTTCAATGGGTACTTTTTCCTCTCTCAACTAACTCATACCAGTACACCTATACACTCTTGAGCTCCTCTTTTTTTCTCGGGCCTCTCATATTTTTAGTTCAACAATAACTCACATTTTTTGGGGGTAATTTTCATATTCCAAAAAATGGAAATACATGTAAATTAATAACTCCATTCACATACACAATCTCCCCCAACATTTCCCTATCTCATTTATTTTTCAATGATTTTACTTAGTGAAATGACTATAGTTACATTCATTTATCTTTATATTTTCTTCATCCAAATAGATCATCCATTTTTTCTATAATAGGCTTGACATATTCTTCTTTTTAGAATATGATTCAAAAAAATCCATGTTTTAATAATATTTCAAGGATATATACAATGAAAAATATAAATAGTGAGTAATGGAGAATTCCTCATTTAGACTTGATAGAACTTTCATTTTTCAAAATATATTTAATTTTAAACACATCCTCTATCACAACTATCTCATAATTATAATCTTCTTCTCATTATTGAATCATAAATGATTTTATGATATTTTTATCTTTTAATAATAGAACATGAATTAACTAATTTATTTTTCTATTTCCATATTTAATAAAATATATGATTCCTCTCATTTGAATCTGGGGTAAATTCTAATCCTTCTATCTCAACTTGATCTTATTTATATAAAACATAAAGATTAGAAACTCACTTATTCATCTTGAATCACAAATATTTGAACTCTTATAAATAGTTCAAGCATTGAATCAACTTCATATGTATTATTCTTAAAAACTCATGAAGTTTATTTTCCTTTATCAAGAATACCATCCTATTTATCTTCTTCATACTCAAATGGTGAATCATGGGTAATCATAGAGTCATGATGTTTATAAAATGAAATAACAATGCTTGAATTGTTCCAAATTATATTCTCTTTATAATAATTAATTCTAGAAACTTTATTTTCAATATACACAATATTTAAATTTTCTCTAATTATTGAACCTTACAAGCCCTATAGATAAACCTTGCAAGGTTGTCTCTGGAAATAGGTATCTGTAAAGCTTATAAAGTTCCTTGTCTCAACCATATGGTGACATTTACTAACCTTGTGAGGGCATGTCTGAACCTTAGAGCTTGGTTTTACCAACCTTATGAGGTGTCTATTCTAACTTTACAGCCTCTGGTTATCTCAAACTTATGAATTGTCTATTTGAACCTTAAAAGGTGGTTGGTCTCAACCTTATAGCCAAATTTTCACAAACATACATGTAACAGACTCAACCTTACCATATAATAAATTTTAGCTATACCAATATACCTATACCGATGGTTTGAAGAATCATTATTATAGGCCCCCTATTCCACTATGTAATGCCCCAACTCAGGTGACACATACCGGCCAACAATCTAGTTGGTTGCATGACCTCAGGTACGCCTTCCTATATGATAGAGGCTACCGACTAGAAGAAAGGGACTAATATATAACTTGGGGAGCCTTTACCATCTTTATTAAAGAATCATAATAGAAGAATTAAATAAATGATATCAAAACAATAATAAACAATAAATATAATAAAACCACAACCAATAAATAACAACATCACTTGATAATCCCAAAACATGGATAAATGACCATGAACTAAAATAGTAGATATTTAATTCCATATAAGCATCAAGTTTCAAATGAAAACCAAAAGTAAATACACACTGAAAACTCCCCAAGAGGTTCCCAATATCATGTTTGGTTCCCTCATCCATGCTCTATCCCAACTCAACCATCTAACAAAGGGATATTTCCCTTATCATATCCTGCAAACATGAAGTCTATTTGGGTACTACTTAGGAAGCCTGAGTAGGGTGAGAGTACAACTCAGTAGGCCACCACCAACGGCTTCTAAAACAATATCCTGTCTATAATAGTGTATACAGTTGTATAAATAATAAAGTACAAAAGATAAGGTAGTTAGTTTCCAAATTAAATTATTCTTTAATTAACCATATGGTTCCATGGGTCCACAATGACACATGTACCAACAATTCCTACTTAGTACCATGCCAAAGTCTAAACCATCCACCAAAGGGATATCACATTTCATTCTATCATGGGTTTTCATCAATTATTCAATTCTAATTTAACATTAAAACAATGGGGTCCTAGAAAAGCCGTCTGGTACCCCATGGGTATTTTGAGCTACAGTCTCTATCCCATAACTCATTGTTCACATGAAATACACACATACTAACACACATAAATATATATATTCATTGGGGGCCTAAAGTGATAGTTTGGAACCTCGTGGGTATTTGGAGAAACATTCTTTGTCCCATAACTTAGTCATAGATATCACATCAAATAGTTCCACATTCTCAATCCATTTATTAACCATTTCTATAAACTCGTTATTCAACCCATTTCATAAATTCATTTATCAACCAAACATACTTTATAAATCATTATTTCAATAATATCATAACACCCTGTGGGTCTCCATAAATTTCATAATCCCACTAATCAATCAATTTCATAAACCCGTTATTTTGTCAATTTCATAATCCCATGTTGAACCAATTGATTAATTCATATTATAATGCAATTTCCCAATGTGGAAATTGAAAGTTCACAATTACATAAACGAAATTTTAATTAATATTGTGGGAATTGATAATTATACCACCTATATAAAGTTTTTTGACCAACATTTTCCAAATAAAAATCCTTAATTTGATGTAAAACTAACAAAATCACAATGACACAGAAGATCTAAGACTAAATCCTAAGAATAAAATCCAAAGGAACAGGATCCATTAAAACCTATATCTAAACCATATACGATGGAGGAAAAAACAACCCTCTTCATTCCTAATGAGATACGGGAGATAGAGCAAACCAAGTAGGGAAGATATTACATATTGTAGATGAGATGGTCCTTTAATCAGATCTTCAATTCATCAAGAAAGGCATTCAAGTATCCTTGGAATCCTGCCAGGAGTTTCCAAAATTGAAGGAATTTGCTTAGGTATGAGCCAGGGAAATTAGGGGTTAAAACTGGTGGGTTTAGGAATTTTAAATAAAATTTTTGGGGAATTAAAATATGCATACATAGTTTGTTGGACGGAGGCACACGGTTTTCCAAATTGTGTGCCTTAACTGTGCACCTCCCCTTAGGGGTTGTACCATTTCTCTTTTATGGAACATGGTTTGAAAATCCATGAACCAACCATGAAAATATCTTCTATTCAAGGTGAACATTTTGGGGAGGGAGTTCGCATGGTTTGGCCAAACCATATGACAACTGTGTGCTGCCTCTTATGTATCTAAGATATGGTTCACGGTTTCCTGGTTCATGCAGCATGATTTCCCGTAATCATGCACCAACCATGAACATCCCCCTGGTCTTACAAATTTCTCCAACTTTTCTTGAAACAACCCCATTTAAAAATACAACCAAGTTATAAATAAAAAAAGGTTAATATCTCTCCCCTCTTCATTGGCTTGAGAAGTAAAAAGGATGTTACTTATCCTTAAGCAACATCCCCAAGATGTTAATTGCTGGAAATAAATGTCAATGGCTTCATTAATAGTTCAGGGATGATTTTTACTTTGAAAATAAAACAAATCAACCAAACATTACATAACACAATAACCACTATATGATGCGTGATACTAATGTAAAACAACTCACAATAATACTAATGATATAAAAACCAAACTATAACCAAGTACCACAACGAAAGACTGTTAACATCAAAGTACAAAGAGAAAGAAAAACCAACAAAAATCAAAGACTCTAATACATGACTCCATAGATCTTAACACGCTCCATGATTCAACTCCATAATAGCACCAAAATATCACAAAGCACCAAGAAATAAGTGTGATTTTTTACCTTTACCTATGTCCCAATAAACAACATCTACAAAAGAACCAACATGCCAAAGCTGGGGGTGAGTAATCAAACTCAATAGATTTCCCCCAAATGACTTCCCTACTCATGCCACTAGGATAGAAAAAGTTATCATGTTTATATAAAACAATTTATATAAAAACCATTTTGAATAGTTCAACAATTTATAACAAATCCACACAATTCCATATCAAAACTAGTTTTCACAAATAAAACAATTCCCAAGGAAAGCACCCAAAAAAATTTTATCCTTTCCTCAATTTCCATGTTGGTATAACCCATTAAATTTCAGATAACCACACACACACACTCTCAACCACACAACCACACAAGCTTGGTATTACCATTGATGGTGGAACATCACTTCCAAAAATCATCCCTTTGATGATGGTATTTCATGACCATTATCCATCCCATTCAACTCACACTAAACCATTTAATCCAACCACATGCCAAAACCATATTTTTAATAACATTTCAATAAAACCATCCATTTATTTAAAACACTTTTCCATGCATCAAAATCAAACAACCATTTTAAAATCATGTTACCAATTTCCCTTTTCACCAAAACATCTGATTTTCACAATTTCACAAACTCTCACCAAAGAAGGTTTCCATCAACCATTAGAAAAAAAAAAGCTCACTGTAAATTCCAATAAAAACAATAAATTTTAAATAAATCCTTTTAGTTACAATAAAGGAGTTGATAGTGAAGCCACCCACCTCATGAATTATGACAAAAATGAAGAACGGCACAAAAATGCACACAAAACCGGGTTGAATCTCCAAAAACCCACCTTAGATATCTTCACCTAATATCAGCATGGAAAAATACAACCATGATTGGAATCAATAACCTTATATCTATAAAAAAACAGACAAGATATAATAAACTGAGATAGGTAATAAATTAGATCTACGAAAAACCATGAAAAACTGCCACAAACGATGAATTACCATGAGAATCATGATTCAACGCACCAAGAAATGTCTCTGGATCACTTCTAATTTGATGGGGAAATGTTACAAAACCATTTGGAGGAATAATTATTGAGTTAGGACTTTTTTTGAGAAAAAAGGATGGGTTAAAACTTGATCCCAACCCAGATACACTTTTTTATAACCGTAATTTTAAACCATGCATGGTTAGTTGCATGGTTGGGAAAATTGTGTGATAACCATGCGTCAGCCTCTTCTTCAAGGGTAACCTAGCATGGTTGGTTCCCATAGTTAGACAAACTATGTTCCAACCATGAAAAATATCATAGTCTCACTTTTCACAATGTTCTCCTTTGTGGATGCGTGATTTTTACAAACTATGCACCAACCCATACACCTTCCCCTTAGCCTCTATCTCACTTTGCAAGGTTTCATATTGTATTTCCATGGTTTCAACAAACTATGATCAAATCATGCACCTGTAAACCCCCCCCCCCAAAAAAACATTCCAAAAGTCATCCAACTCCCCCCTCCCAACTTCACACAAACACATTACATACATAAAAATCATAAAGAAAGGGTTACTTACTTGAAACCAGGGGGGATGAATTCTCCCCAACATTGGTCTTTTTTTCCTGAGAAAGTAAAAAAAACCACTACTATTCGAAAAGAGTTCAGTTCATTACTCAACCATTTACTTTTCCTATTCTCAAGTCTCCTCTTGAATGTGACCATGTTTTCACACAACCTACACTAGATTGATGCTTTTCCCATGCAAGATTTTCTCTTTCCCATCCACAATCTATATTGGCACATGTACCAATGAAGCATCCAAATCTAGTTCAATGTGATCCCATACAATCACATTGTCAGGATCAGGCTAATACTTTTTCAACTGAGATACATGAAACTCATTATGCACCACACTGAACCATGGGGGAAATTCCAACTAATATGTCGCATATCCAACCCGTTCAAGTATCTCAAAATGGCCTATGTATTGAGGATATAACTTTTATTTCATTCCAAAATGATAATGTAAAATCCTTAGAGAGATCCTCAAGATCACATGATCACTCACCTTGAATGCCAGTGGCCATTGATGATGATTCTCATACAGTTTTTGATGACTATGTGATGTCTCCATCTATTTCTTGATCAACTAAATCTTATTCACTGTTTATTGGACAAGGCTTAGCCCAACCAGTGAAGTCTCGCCTATTTCAACACAAAAAAGTGAAAAATGACAAGTATTCCCATACAAAGCTTCCAATGGATCCATATATATCAAGTCTTGATAACTATTTTTGTACGATAACTCCACTAACGACATGTGTTCTTCCCATGATCCTCCAAAATCCATTACATAAGCACATAACATGTATTCCATAATTTGTGTTGTCCTTTCAGATTTCCCATCCATCTAAGGATGACATGTTGTACTCATAGTCAATTGAGTCCCAAGGGATTTCTATAAGGATTTCCAGAAAAGAGACATAAACCTTGGATCTCTATCTGACACTATCGAAACAGATAAGTCATTCCTCTTTACCACTTCTAAGATATAGATTTTTAAAAATTCATCCACCGTATGAGATTCATGAATAGGGATGAATGATCCATATTTGTGAGTTGATCCACTTTCACACATATGGAATAGTGTTTCTAAACCATTATTGGGAGACCTATTAAAAATACATAGTTATCTATTACCATTTCCAAATAGGAATAGGTCAAGACTATAATATACCTACTAGTCACTGATGTTTTTTCATAAATTTCTGACATGGTAAGCATCTCAAAACAAACTCAGCCATTTTCCTTTTCATACTAAACCACCAAAATTTTTCTTTTAACACCTTATACATCTTCTATAATCAGGGATGAATAGCCCATCATGAATGGTTGTAATCATGAAGAAGTTGTTCTTGATAAGAAAAATTTATGACCATCCAATCTCAAAAACCACAAAACTAAACTCCCATCAAGTTTCCATCCCTCAATGGTCTCCCCACCATTGAGTGTTGACCTCATAGAAAAACATTAATAATTGAACGTATGTTCCTCCTTAATTGTCTCAACCAAATCATTAATTAATAAAACTAGAATTAAAACTGCAATATCACCTTATTATTCACATTTCAAGTTCATGTCTTTTATGACAGACATCAACTACCATTGGTTTAAAGCTTCTTTTCTAGTTGTTCATATTACTTTCTACTTAATGCATCATCCATTGTATTGTATTTACCCGATGTATACATCAAGTCAAATTCATACATTTGGAGGTACATCATTCATATTCTTTATCTCAGGTTCAAATCCCTTGGTGAGAAAATATGTTTCAAGATATTATGATCTGTAAACACTATAAATTTCTTGCAAAAGAGGTATTGACACCAAATATTCAAAGCATGGACTATCACAGATAACTCAAAATCATGTGTTGGGTAGTTCTTATCATACAATCATAATTGTATTGATCCATAAGAAACAACATGATATCCCTATATGAGAAGACATCCCAACCCCAATCTCGATGCTTCATAATATACCACATACCTTTTTCCTGATTCTGAAAATAATAATATTGGTGTTGATGTAAGGTGAATTTAAAGCTCTTGAAAAGACTTATGACATTACTCCATATATTGGAATGGAACATTTTTCTGTGTCAAAGCTATCATAGGTGAATCTAGTCATGAAGAATCATAAAATAAGTGTCAGTAATAACCAAATAGGCCAAGAAAATTGTGTATCCTAAAGATATTATATGGTGGTTTCCAAGAGATAATATCATATGTCTTTTAAAGATCCATAAAAACACCTATTTTAGAGATTACATGGCCAAGGAAACATACATCTTGTATCCAAAAATCACATTTTTATAATTTGGAATACATAAGATGATGTCTCAAGATTCCCAACACTATCACCAAGTGTTTCTCATACTTAGCCCTTGTCCTTGAATACACCAATATTTCATCTAGAAACACCACCACAAAAGAATCCATATACCTTATAAATATCTAATTCATCAATTCCATAAATACTACTAGTGAATTCGTAAGACTAAAAAGAATAACCACATACTCATAATGTCCATCTCGACTCCTGAAAGATTTTTCTTAGATATCCTCTTCCAAACCCATAATTGGTGATATCCTGGTCGCAAGTCAATTTTGGAGAACAACTGAGATGCCCTTAATTGATCAAAAATATCATCAATGCATGGAAGTGAATGACTATTATTTATCATAACTTTTTTAAGCTTAAGATAATACCCACATAGCCTAAGAGTTTCATCCAACTTCTTGACAAACAAGAATGGTTCTACCCACAGAGATGCACTCATCCAAATGAACCATTTTCTTTCCAAAACTTCCAACTAAAATTTTATTTCCATTAATTCTTTTGGTATCATTCAATAAGATGAAAGTGATATAGGACTAGTACTTGGGAGGAGACCAATTTTAAACTTCACTTCCCTTATGAGTGGAAACCCTGAGAAATGTTTAGGAAAAATATCTGGAAACCGATCAAAAACTGCTAGGAAACCATTATTCTTAGTCTCTTCCATTAATGAAAAAGTCAAAGCTACTAACTAGTATGATATTGTTCCAACTACTGGTTCCAAAAATCTTGTTGCACCTACCTTTACAATATGTTCTCCTTTAAATAGATTCTTGATGCCATTGTCAGTCATAAAACTAACCTTTTTGGTATAATAGTTGATATGATCCGTGAACATTATCAACTAATCCATACCTAGTATTATGTCATAGACATATATCTCAAGCACATAGAAATACCATATCATCTCAGATATATCAATGGTTATAGTAAATGCTCTATACACAAAGGCTAGACATGCTCTTTGACCAAGAGGAGTTTTAAGTTTCAGCACAAAAGGCATCATATCAACATTTAAACTCAAAAAATCAATAGTACGAGAAGAAATAAAAGAATGGAAAGAACTCATATCAAATAAATATTGTATAAGGGTATAATTCAAAATATTCATACCTTGTGTAACGCCCTGACCCCAGTTACCCAGAGTCGGTGCCTTATTGCGTAACATTGGCATGATCACAAAAATCAAGTCTCGAAGGACCAATTAGTTTAGTAGCCTTGGAAACACTAGATACATTCATAAATCTTACATTACATCATAAAGTAAAACAAAACAAAAAAAACTTCATGTCTTTATATCCCCTCATAATATCCCTACAGGTCATTCATAATATACTTCATCACATACTAGAAAAATTAAAACATTGAAAGAGGTGAGCTCAGATGCTCCGTAAGGATAACAATATAGCGGAAGCTTTCATAAATAAACATAAACATTTAAGGAAATGTATAGCTAAAACAAAATCCTTTTATACTTGAACTTCAACATAATATAGAAAAAGTAAAATGAGATAATGTCATTTACTTATTCACATGGATATTCTACTGGTCGAATAATCACATGCAATATCAATAACCACTTTCATAATGATGGAATACATAATGCTAGACTATCATAACCACGTAGCCAAGGCCTCATGCCAAGACTACAAATAAGATTTTTTCAAGGCCTCGTGCCAAGACACTAGTTTTTCTCATTAGACCTACCCATGCATCGAGGATCTATAGCAGGCTCCACCCGTCACCTATTAAGTCTAATGCATTCCTTATATGAAAAGGTTTAAACATATCATAAACCATAACATAATCATATCACATAAAACATGCATAAAAAACATAAAATTTCCACATTTCAATCACAAGATATCAATACAATACATTGATATAATAAAAACATTATCAAAACCATTTTCAATACCAAAATAAAATAAAAGTAAAACTTGGTATTTATTTTTCTATTAAAAAATCATGGCTTGTAGAGGAAGCCGAAACTCAAATAATGGTCACGGCAACGGAGAAGTCATTATCGCCACATACGTACGAAAAAAAAACATTCCTTTTTTTCATTTAGTAAAACGCTTTGTATAAAAATATTCCTTTTGAATAAATGTAAAAGTCAAAAGGGTTTATACACCGTATAAAAGAAATTTGTGTATAAAACAAAATATGCCTCAATGAATGGAGATTGAGACGAAGACCCTTACAAAGATCATTTTTTAAATAAAATAGATCTATTATGTGTATTCACTATAAGTACACATAAAGAAAGTACAAATACAAGATAGGACATAATAATATCAATACATAATTTGAAAGTAGGAGATTAACCCAAAGAACGGAAATTGGGTTAAGAAGTTCCCTTACCTCGTGTCTGACTTGACTCGACTGTTCTTTAACCTCCTGAATAATAAACTAGAGTTAATTTATAATTTATTAAGAACCTTTTTCAATTTTACTATTCCTTTTATATCACTTATTACCATGTTATGGACATTATGTAATTATTTATGTTAATAACGGTCGTTTTGTCGATCTTTGGTACTTGATTCCAAAATAAACTTCTTATAATTACAAGTTTTTCATGTGGTAAAATATCCATTATATCCAGAATTATATTCATGATTTAGATATCATATATATCATATATATCCAGTATATACATTCATTCATAATATTACGTAACATTTAGATGTAAGAAATGAAATGCACCGTTCATGGAGAAGGTAAGTCGTACGTACGCATGAACGCTACTTTCATTTCTATTTCATATTTAATGTAATTAAATCATAATGATATAAAGGTGTATTATAATTCCAGTATAATATCATATATAATATCATTCACTCCATCCTTTATACGTCTCACATATGGCATTAATGATTCAAATCACTTTGAGGGGGCGGTAGTCCGCACTTACTAAAATGAAATTATCACGTTTGCCCATAATGGAAATCATAAAGGTATGCCATAAATTATAAATAAATAAGCATAATGAAAACATATACATAATATATATATCATATATGAAAATAGTGTCAACATAATGGCCACCATGAGGGGTGGTAGGAGAAGATAGAACAATCATCATTTCGTGAGGCAGTAATTCACCATCCACGGAAACAGTATGTTCCTTAACCATTAGACGGAGGTGTGTGTAAGTGTAGCTAGAATAATTATCATATAAACATCATAGTATATTGAAGATACTTTTGTTGTTACAAAATAAAGTAATGAAAAGAGTTTAAGGGGTTGGAGAAGCAAAATAATACAAAACAACATAAGAGAAGACATTACCTTAAAATCGGGTAACTCTTTTTGATTTGAGCCAAATGCTTCCTTGAGAAGACTTCTGCCCAAATTTAGGATTCTAGGAGTAAGATAGAGAAGTTGAGAGAGTATTTGGTAAGATTTTGGCTGATCCAAATGGCTTGGAAGGTGTGAATAAGGCGGTAGAGGTGGGGTCCTTTTATAAGAGGAGACGAGGGGCACTCTTGGAAAGTCATGAAATGTTACATTATTATGAAATGATTTTTGAATTTCAAAGGTCCCAAAATTATATATTTCAAATATAAGGTGATAACGGTTCGAAATATACTCATATAATAGGTTTTTGACAAGTGTAAGTCTTATATTTTACATTATCTTTTCATTTTATTTAAATCGTTAATTAATGAGTTAATCGTTGCATCATCATGGTGTGATAAATAAATTTATTTATTTAATGTCTAAAAATTATAAAAAAAATTACCATGATGTAGTAAATATTTTTATCTTTCCAATGAATATTTATAGTCGAAAAGTTAACTTATATAATCCCATGTAATAATTGTTTTATTAAAACAACACATGTTTGTGGAAATTTTATTTTTACTTTAAATAAAAAGTTATTAATGTCATTTTATTACCAAAGTAGCTCCATGGGGTCCCCAAGTTGACCCATGGATTTTCTTGGTCGGCTCTGACTCATCCAATAATGTTAGGACAAGTTTCAATATATTTTCATATTTTTATAATATCATTTTTACCTTAAATTTCACTAATTACCTTTAATCGCGATTAATAAAACTTAAAAGCTACTATTCACCAAAAAAATATTTTAATCCCATTGAACCGCATTTTTCTTCTTAATGACAACCATGTATGACATATTTTTGAAAATTAAATCACAGAAGTGGTAATGTTTCATTTACATGAAAAATTAGTTTTTAAACTACCACTTAGTGGTTTCACTATTCATCAAAAATTGAAGTTTTTCAGAAAAATACCAAAAATTCAATCTAATCTATAATAGATATTTTGAATTCAAAAATGGTGTATATTTTACAAAAATTCCAAACATATAAGTTGCATTAATTAATTTTATAATTAATTCCCGTTGTCAAAACAAATAGCGTGTTTTTAAGAAACAATATCAATCAAAAGATTGACAATTGTTTATGTCCAATTTCAAAGTGAAATTAATTCTAATGAGCACGATTGGATAAAATGGTAAAATTATATTCTAATTATAATTTAAAACAACTAAATATAATAATATATCACTATTAATTATTTTGATTAAAAAAGTTTAAAATTTAGTAATGTTCACTATTCATCAAAATATAAAAGTTATCCAAAAGGTTCCAAAATTTCACCCTAGGCTAAATTCGATATTCCGAATCCAAAATTGAAGTCCATTTTGAAAGAAAAAATTTATAAAATTTTAAAAATTAGGTATTACTATTCATAACGGCTACTTTGATTGGTTGTGGTGTGTGTTAGAACTCGAAGTTTCCTACAACACACGCTACTGTTTTATTCAAAGAGAAGTGTACCGTAGAAGCTTGGGGTGTTACATTCTCCCCTCCTTTAATATATTGTGTCCTCGCAATTTGAAAATTTTCTTTTAAAATAAAAGGTTGAAAATAGAAAATACCTTTGTGGAAAACCCACATCGGAAATAGGGTTAATAAAAATATAACTTTAAAAGAAAGAAAGAGGAGTACAAAGGTCACCCGAGATAGCCCATACTAGGATTCTATGAAAATATGGATATGGAGGAGAAAAAAACCATCAAGGTCTGATGGAGAGTTGTAGAAAACAGGATTAGGAGAAATTTTAATAACAAGAAAATCACAAACTTGTGATTGGTTAAACGATCATTGATTCCCCAGTAGGAAAATTTTACCGACAACGTTTTTGTTTTAAGTTACCTTTCATAAAGTTTAGTAATTTATTTAGGAGATTTACTAGGAATGTATGGAAATATACATACTTGTCATGTAGACTTTCATTCTTTAATAAATTTTTTTACGAAAAACTCATCTTTCACTCAAAAAGATAATAGAACTCAAAAATATTATATTTATCCTAATCGTACAAGGTTCCAAATATTAACACATACCATTTTGATTAGGAAAAATATTTTGTAATAACCAGGGACTTCCTGTAGGCTAGTTGTAGGTAATAAAGGCCTGTCGCACTATGGTTGTGGGTTCGATTCCTACAGCTTTGTCCGATGCGATGGGTTATCCCCCAACCTGCAAGTTGTCCTTTTACTAAAACTATATTATTATAATATTCCAAAAATAATCTTCATAAATGTTTTAACCTTAAACAGTACTATCCAAAGTTCAACTTAATACATTCCAGCCTTTATAGTTATCCAAAATACTTCTGTCCAGACTCTCTCTAAAAGGTCTCTAAATTCCAAAATCAATTGTAACAACAGATTCTCTAAATAAAGTAAGGTTTCTATTATTGTCACATACTAAAAATATGATTGAATTCATCATATTAAAACCTTAATGAAAACAACAAGTACTGCAGTACAATCCTTATATATATATTTCACATTATTATTATAACCATAATATAGTTCTTGAGTCTAAAAAACACAAATACAATAATTATTCAACTTCATTTGTAGTAACAGCATAAGCTTGGCCTTGATCCCTTGGCCTTTTATAAGGTAAGTTTCCTTGGTGCTTAGGGCATTCATTAGCATAATGCCCCATTTCTCTACAATTGTAGAATTCAACATTGATAGCCTCTTTCTTCCCCTTACAATCACGAGCCTGGTGACCTTTTTCTCCAGATTTATAACAAACTCTCATTCTTTTTAGGCAAGTACCAGAGTGATTCTTCACACAATTATCGCATAATGGAAAATCCTTCTTTCCCTTTTTCCCTTTATCTGTCTCTTGTTCCAACGTTCTCTTCTTCTCTTGCTTTACTTTATTTTCATAAGACTTAGACAATTCCTTTTCTGTCTTGATATCACATGAGACAATGTCTTCATACGACGAGAAGGATTGTGACACTAATGCTCGACGAAGAAATGGTTTTAACCCATAAAAGAAACAATCAATCTTACTTCTTGGGTTACGTATATAATCTGCAGCATGCCTCGCTAACCTTGTAAAGTTGGCCTCATTCTTTGTGACATTCTCATCCTCCTTTTGTCTCAGACACAGAAATTGTCTTTCCATATCTGCTCGATGGTCACGAGGATAGTATTTTTCTAAGAAAATCTCTTTGAACTCCCTACATTCCATATTTGATACTTCATCATCTTCCATTGTGTTTTGAATCAATGACCACCATTGATCAGCATCTCCAGTGAGGCGGTAAACTGCAATGATAACCTTTTCCCTTTCACTACTCCCCAAGGCATGGAATATTTTCCCTAAGGAATTTATACATTTCTCAGATACTAAGGGAATTGTACTCCCATTGAATTTTGGTGGTTGCTGTCTCATTAAGCGATCTAACATTGATCCTCCATGATGCGGATCAGGGTACTCCATACGGGTTAGGTTATTATTCATAACCCGAGTGAGTTATCCCGGTATGGTGATAAGATGATCAGCACTAGTTGTATCACCATCTCCACTATAATTATCTTGAGCAGGAGGTAAATCTCTACATGGAGAACATGCATTGATACGATTTTCATTCCTTCCACTAGGTTCCATTTCTAAACAATTTCATAAACTAGATTAGTTTATGAATCGAAATACATAATTCCATACTTGTAAAACACTTAACATAAATTGAACAGTATATGGATATAGTCCATAATTATAAAAATGTTTTCTTTGAGGAAGTATATACTCATAAACCCTTCATAATGGTTTATAAAGAAAATGAGAATTATCCTAAGCATATCCCCCGAGAGTGTCGTAACCAAGAGTGCAGCAAGGCCCGTTTTCGTTCACCAAATCCCATTCGAGTCTAGCTTAAAGCGGTGTTTTTGGGTTTTAACCCTAGGTACATCTGTTCTAGAGCCACCTCTACCTGCTCGTATCCAGATAGGTATGTATTGCTCGGAAAACTCACAAAATCTCTATAATAGAAAAATTCTAGGAAGTCCTTCTATACTAATCCTCAAAGTCTATCTTTGGGATATGTGCTCTAATCAGAGTTTATCTAAATCTATATTCCACTGTTAGTACTAAACTGCCTCTGATACCAACTGTAACCCCCTGACCCCAGTTACCCAGAGTCAGTGCATTATTTCATAACATTGGCATGATCACAAAAGATCAAGTCTCGAAAGACCGATTAGTTTAGTAGCCTTGGAAACACTAGATACATTCATAAGTATTACATTACATTATAAAGTAAAACAAAACTAAAAAAACATCATGTCTTCATATCCCCTCATACTATCCCTGTAGGTCATTCATAATATACTTCATCACATCCTGGAAAAATTAAAACATTGAAAGGGGTGAGCTCAGATTCTCAGTAAGGATAACAATATAGCAGAAGCTTTCATAAATAAACATAAACATTTAAGGAAATGTATAACTAAAACAAAAGCATTTTAAACTTGAACTTCAACATAATATGGTAAAAGTAAAATGAGATAATTCCATTTACTTATTCACATGGATATTCTACTGGTCGAATAATCACATTCAATATCAATAACCACTTTCATAATGATGGAATGCATAATGCCAGACTATCATAACCACATAGCCAAGGCCTCATGCCAAGACTACAAATAAGATTTTGTCAAGGCATCGTGCCAAGACACTATTTTGTCTCATGAGACCTACCGATGCATCGAGGAGCTATAGTGGGCTCCACCCATCACTTATTAAGTCTAAATCATTCCTTATATGAAAAGGTTTAAACATATCATAAACCATAACATAATCATATCACATAAAACATGCATAAAGGAAACATAACATTTCCACATTTCAATCACAAGATATCAATACAACACATTGATATAATAAAAACATTATCAAAACCATTTTCAATACCAAAATAAAAGAAAAGTAAAACTTGTTATTTATTTTTCATTTAAAAAAAATTCATGGCTTGTAGAGGAAGCTGAAACTCAAATAATGGTCACGGTGGTAGAGAAGTCGTTGTCGCCGCATACGTACGACAAAAAAACATTCCTTTTTTTCATATAGTAAAATTATTTGTATAAAAATATTCCTTTTGAATAAACGTAAAAGTCAAAGGGGTTTATACACCGTATAAAAGAAATTTGTGTATAAAACAAAATATGCTTCAATGAATGGAGATTGAGACGAAGTCCCTTACAAAGATCATTTTTTAAATAAAATAGATCTATTATGCGTATTCACTATAAGTACACATAAATAAAGTAAAAATTCAATATAGGACATAATAATATCAATACATAATTTGAAAGTAGGAGATTAACCCAAAGAATGGAAATTGGGTTAAGAAGTTCCCTTACCTCGTGTCTGACTTGACTCGATCGTTATTTAACCTCATGAATAATAAACTAGAGTTAATTTATAATTACTTAAGAACATTTTTCAAGTTTATTATTCCTTTTATATCACTTATTACCATTTTATGGACATTATGTAATTTTTTATGTTAATAACGGTCGTTTTGTCGATCTTTGGTACTTGAGTCAAAAATAAACTTATTATAATTACAAGTTGTTCATGTGGTAAAATATCCATTATATCCAAAATTATATTCATGATGTAGATATCATATATATAATATATATCCATTATATACATTCATTAATAATATTACGTAACATTCAAAGGTAAGAAATGAAATGCACCGTTCATGGAGACGGTAAGCCGTACGTACGCATGAACGCTACTTTCATTTCTATTTCGTATTTAATGGAACGAAATAATAATGATATAAATGTGTATTATAATTCCAGTATAATATCATATATAATATCATATACTACATCCTTTATAATTCTCACATATGGCATTAACGATTCAAATCACTTTGAGGGGGCGGTAGTCCGCACTTCCTAAAATGAAATTTTCGCGTTTAACCATAATTGAAATCATAAAGGTATGCCATAAATGAGAAATACATAAGCATAAGGAAAACATAAACATAATATATATATCATATATGAAAATAGTTTCATCATAATGGCCACCATGAGGTGTGGTAGGAGAAGATAGAACAATCATCGTTTTGTGAGGCAGTAATTCTCCATCCACAGAAACAGTATGTTCCTTAACCATTAGACGGAGGTGTGTGTAAGTGTAGCTCGAATACTTATCATAAAAATAGCCTTGTATATTGAAGATACTGGTGTTTTTACAAAATAAAGTAATGAAAAGAGTTTAAGGTGTTGGAGAAGCAAAATAATACAAAAGAACATAAGAGAAGACATTACCTTAAAATCGGGTAACTCTTTATGATTTGAGACAAAGGATTCCTTGAAAAGACTTATGCGCAAAGCTAGGCTTCTAGGAGTAAGAGGGGGAATTTTATAGAGTATTTGGGCATAGGTTGGCCGAGCCAAGTGGCTTGGAAGGTGTGAATAAGTTGGTAGAGGTGGGGGCCTTTTATAAGAGGGGAGGAGGGGCACTCTTGGAAAGTCATGAAATGTTACATTATTATGAAATGATTTTCAGATTTCAAACGTCCCACAATTATATATTTCAAAGATAATGTGATAAGGGTTCTAAATATACTCATCCAATAGGTTTCAGACAAGTGTAAGTCTTATATTTTACATTATCTTTTCATTTTATTTAAATCGTTAATTAATGAGGTAATCGCTGCATCATCATGGTGTGATAAATAAATTTATTTATTTAATGTATAAAAATTAAAAAAAAAATCCATGATTTAGTAAATATTTTTATATTTCCAATGAATATTTATAGTTGAAATTTAACTTATATAACCCCATGTAATAATTTGTTTAGTAAAAGAACACATGTTTGTGGAAATTTTATTTTTACTTTAAATAAAAAGTTATTAATGTCATTTTCTTACCAAAGTGTCTTCATGGGGTCCCCAAGTTGACCCATGGATTTTCTTGGTCGGATATAACTCATCCAATAAGGGTAGGACAAGTTTCAATATATTTTCATATTTTTATAATATCATTTTTACCTTAAATTTCACTAATTACCTTTAATCGCGATTAATAAAACTTAAAAGTTACTATTCACCAAAAAAATTATTTTAATCCGATTGAACCACATTTTTCTTCCTAATTATAACCATGTATGACGGATTTTTGAAAATCAAATCACATAAGTGGTAATGTTTCATTTACATGAAAAATTAGTTTTTAAACTACCACTTAGTGGTTTCACTATTCATCAAAAATTGAAGTTTTTCAGAAAAATACCTAAAATTCACTCTAAGCTATAATTGATATTTTGAATTCAAAAATGGTGTCTATTTTAAAAAATTCCAAACATATAAGTTTAATTAATTAATTTTATAATTAATTCCCGTTGTTAAAACAAATAGCGTGTTTTTAAGAAACAATATCAATCCAAAGATTGACAATTGTTTATGTCTAATTTCAAAGTGAAATTAATTCTAATGACCACCATTGGATAAAATGGTAAAATTATATTCTAATTATACTTTAAAACCACTCAATATAATAATTTATCACTATTAATTATTTTGATTAAAAAAGTTTAAAATTTAGTAATTTTCGCTATTCATCAAAATTTAAAAGTTATCCGAAAAGTTCCAAAATTTCACCCTAGGATAAATTCGATATTCCGAATCCAAAAATGAAGTCCATTTTGAAAGATAAAATTTATAAAATTTCAAAAAGTAGATATTACTATTCATAACGGCTACTTTGATTGGTTGTGGTGTGTGTTAGAACTCGAAGTTGCGTACAACACACGCTACTATTTTATTCAAAGAGAAGCGTACCGTGGAAGCTTGGGGTGTTACACCTTGCATCGTTGGTGGTCCAAATTGATCATCCATAATAACTTTCTCACCTCCATATAATTTCTTACTCTCTACACTTTGTTCCTTATTTCCCTATTGAGATTTCCCTTGCTAAGGATTCATGGTATTCTTAGAATCACCATGGATAGTTGTGTTCTGTTGATGATAGTCATTTTTTCCCTCGTCATGTCGAATCATATGACATATTTGAAACCTGAGATGTTTCCCAAACACCCGACCTCAGAGCACTGTGACAATAGCACTGAGGATGCCCCATATGATTACAATTTTGGCATTCTCCAGGTGGTGTCATACACACTTTCTTTATGTGGTCCAAAGAACCACATTGGAAACATCCTGGTTGCTCTTGGGTCTTGGAGGAAGATTAATTGAACTAACCATCATATTTCAAGTCATACTCCCACCTTGGAAATAAGTGTCTCTCTTCTACTTGTTCCCATAATTGGAGTTCCCACCATTTACCATAGGTATCAACATGCTCCCTACACTCATTGCTTCTTATATTTCCCTTTATTCTACTATATCTCTATTAACCATCTCTATATGATCTATTATAAAAAGCATGAAAATATTTGAGTAAATACCCTACCTTATCCCCGATTCAGAAATGTGTTCCTTCAAGGATGAACTAGTAGAAAATTATAGTGTAAAGAAGAATAAATTCATGAATTTAGTTGCGTACTCTGTCACTGTGAGGATCTCATGCTTCAAGATGAAGAAGTTTTTCATTCTTGCAATTCTGAATGTATGAGGATAGAATTGTTTTTTGAAAAATTCTTCAAAATCTTTCAATGTCAGGACTTGGTCTAATTTATCCTGAATAGCTAAATTTCATCATTTTCGTGTATAATCCTCCAGTATATATGATTCTAACTTGACTTTCATCTTTGTTATTATGCCAAGGAAATCGAATATTCGATTCATCTTGTTCATCCGCAACTCTACCTTTTCTGGTTCCAAACCACCCTGAAATATGGATGGATTATACTTTTAGAACTAAACATATTGATCCACTTTCCTTGGTTCATCTATTCTATTCCCTATATCCATAGCATAAAATGCTTGGACTATACTCTAAACTAGATTTTTTTCACCTATGTCTCAGGTGAAACCACATTTTCATCAGCTTATTCCAGTTAGTTTCTACGATGCCTATAGGGTGTCATTCTATAAACACAAAAACATCATAAGTCTCACTCTCTAGTAACTGAAGGCTTAACAATTTCAAATTCTATCACATCATACTATCACAATAATGCTTTTTGAAATTCACTATTTTCCATGTTTAACCATTTTGTAAATAATTCACCATGATTTTGGAAATCAACCCATCTTCAAAATACCTATATCACGCCTTTTTCAAAATCACACATTTGAAAACAATTTCAACATTTCTAAAAAATCAAAATTTTTGCACCAAATAATATATCATTACTCAAAATTAAATATGCACTCCTAGTGGGAATCCATTTCTACAATGAATGTAATGATTGTATCATTTACTAAACCCATGAAAATAAGATTCCAATTCCTATAATTGTCTCCAAAATAATTATGTAACCAACTCCCTAGTAACTTTAAGTTTAGCATAGAAAGTTTAGCTACGTCTTTTTATGATCTACATTCCAATTCCTGAAAATCCTACTCCTTTCTTCCATCCCAACTCAAGGATTACACCAAAATTAATTGTCAACTCCAAGACCGACATAATTGATAACCAAGTATTGAAAAAAATGACACTACTTGTAAGTCATGGACTGAATAAGATGATACCACTTGTAACATCATACCCCTCCTCATTGGATTGAGAAGGTGGAAGGAAATTACTTGGACTTAAGTGACATTTCAATATGCTAAAGGCTAGTAATAAATTCCAAGGGCTTTATTAATATTTGGGGGATTATTTTCCATTTTAAAATAAAACAACTCAACGAAACATGCCATAAAATAATAACCACTATATGATGTATGATACCAATGTAAAATATATCACAGTAATACCACTAATATAAAAACCAAACTATAACCAAGCACCATAGCATAATAATACTAACATCAAAGTAAAAATTGAAAGACAAATCAACAAAACTAAATGACTCTAAGACATGACTCCACAGCTCCCAAAGGTTATGGAATTAGTCCCTTTTATGGTGGTACTTCAGAACCATTATCTATCACATTCAACTCATGCTTAACCATTTAATCCAACTACATGCGAAAACCATCTTTTCTAAACCATTTCAATAAAACCATACTTTTATTGAAAATATTTTCTCATGCATAAAAATAAAACAACCATTTTAAAATCATGTTAACAATTTCACTTTTCACCAAAACATCCAATTTTCACAATTTCACAAACTATCACCAAAGAAGGTTTAAATCAGCCATTGTACAAATAATTCAAAATCAATTTCAATAAAAAAATCAATTTTAAATCAAACCATCTAGTTCTAATAAGAGGAGTCAAGACTAAATCCAACTACATTGTGAATTATGATGAAAACGAAGAATGGTAAAAAAATTACCACAAAACCGGGTTGAATCTCAAAAAACCCACCTTAGATATCTTTCATTAACATCAAAATTGTAAAATATAACCATGATTGGTATCAAAAACCTTATATATATTTAAAATGGAATGGATCTATGAAAATGAGAGAGGGAAGAAAGTATATCTAAGAAAAACCATGCAAAACTACCACAAATGATGACTTACCACAGGAATTGGACTTCAACGCATCAATAAATGCCTCTGTATCACTTCCAATTCAATGGTGAAAGGTTCCATAACCTTTGGGAGGAAGAATTATCGATTTAGGTTAGTTTTAAGATCTTGATTTTAAATTGTTCACGGTTAGTCACACAGTTAGGAAAACCATGTGCTACCTATGCGGAAGCCTCTGTCTCAAGGAGAACCATGCACGGTTAGCCCACATGGTTAGATAAGTTGTGTCCCAACCATGAAAAATCTCACTACCTCACTTTTCATGTTTTCTCCTAGGTGGCTGCATGGTTTGGAAAAATTATTCACTTACCCATGAACCTTCCCCTTAGCCTCTATCTCACCTCACACAGTTTCCTATAGGAGTTAACTCAGGAATTATGATGAAAACGAAGAAAGGAATGAAAACACCCAATAAAATAGGTTGCATCTCCAAAAACTCACCTTATATCTCTTCCACTAACATTAAAAAGTCCAAATCTAACCATTATTGGCATCAAAAACCTTATATTTATCCACAATATTCTAGATCTAAGAAACAAAGTGGGAAGAAAGTAGATCTAAGAAGAACCATGAAAACTACCACAAAGGTTGACTTATCATAAGAATCGGGATTCAATGCACCAAGAAATGCCTCTGGATTACTTCCAATTTGACAGGGAAAGGTTCCAAAGCATTTGGAAGGAATAATTATCTAGTTAGGTCCGTTTTGGAGAAAAAATGAGGTGTTAAAACTTAATCTTGACCGAGATCCACTTTTTGGATCTTGATTTTAAATAATGCATGGTTAGTCACATGGTTAGGCAAACCATGTTCTAATTGTGTAGAAGCCTCTACCTCAAGGAGCACCTAACATGGTTAGACCACACTATTAGACAAACCATGCACTAACCATACAAAATCTCACTACCTCACTTTTCATGGTTTCTCCTAGGTGGTCGCATGATTTGGATAAAATGTGTGCCTTCCCCTTAGCCTCTATCTCACTGTGCATGGTTTCCTATTGGAGTTGTACAGTTTCCACAAATCATACTCAAACTGTTCACCTATAGAAAACCCCCAAAAATATTCCAAAAGTCTTCTAAAACCCCCCACCAAAACTTCACCCAAACACTTCACATGCTTAAAAATCATAAATAAATGGTTGCTTACATGAAATAGAAGGTGCTACACAATATCCCCCACCTTATAACAGCTCATCCCTGAGTTGTACTCCCATGAATCTCTAAAAATCTGAGGTAAAAATGTTTGGCCACTTATCCCACATTTCTTCTTCCCTCTCCCATGTTTCCTCATGAACACATCCATATTTCCACAATACTCAAACTATAATCATGGTATTTCCCCGCAAAACTTTCTCACTGTGATCCGTAACATGAATTGGATGCTCCTTAAAGGATGCATCATCCTCAAGCTCAACATCATTAATATTGATCACATGAGATGAGTCAGGGTGATACTTCCAAAGTTGTGACACATAAAAAACATCATTCATAGCACTAAACCTATAAGGAATATCCAATCAGCACAACACCAATATAATCCTCTCCACACTCTCAAAAGGTATAACAAACCTTTGTGCTAACTTTCCCTACCTCTGTATCCTATGGTGACCCGATCTAGTAGACACCCAAAGGAATACACAATCACCTTATGAGAAATCTATGGGGTTTCAATGTCAATATTAATATGAATTATTCCAACTCTTATTCATAGCCATACGTTTCCAAATAAACTGAACCTGCTATGATGTCCCATGTATGAGACTTAGTCCCGATAACTCAGACTCACTTGCCTCTATCTCGCATGGAGGTGACCTGCATGACCTACCATAAAGTTCCTCATATGGTTCCATCTAAATAATCACATAATAATTGTTGTTATATGAGAACTCAATGAGTGATAATTATTTATCCCAAGCACACTAAATTATAATATGTATGATCATAGAATATCCTCCAATACCTATATACTTTCCATCTATCTATGGGTAGAAATCTATACTCAAAAATACCTGGGTACCCAATGATTTCTATAATCCCTATAATAAATGTGAAGTAAATCAAGGATCACGTTCCAAAATAATACTTCATGGTACCCTATGTAAATGGACTATCTCATGAATGTATATGTCCCCCAACTAATCCACTATGAAAATCTTCTGGATAGTCAAGAAATGGGCTACTTTCATCAAACAGTCCAAAATCACCCATATATCATCATTCTTCCAAGGAATCCTTGGAATACCCACCATGAAGTCCATGGTAATTTTATCCCACCACCATTTAGAAATGAGAAACGACTATAGTAAACCACTAGGTCGTTGATACTCAGCCTTCACCTACTAACAGGTGTAGAATCATGTCATGAACCCTACAATCTCCCTTTTCATGCCTGGCCACAAATACTGTTGATGTAGGTCATAGTACATTTTGGTTAAACCAGGATGTACTGCCCACTTCGAGGTAAGAAAATCATGCATCATCTTCTCTTGCATAAACATAGGTACAACAACACGGTTCCGAACATAGATGATCTCATACTCATCTATAGTCTAGTCAGAAGATGACTCCCCACCTTCAAGGATTTACCTCAAGTAGGAAAAACACTATGGATCCTTGTATTGTCTCTCCCTATTATGGATTTAAATAATGGAATCTAAATATACCGATACGAGGGTCATATACTCCTAGCCATCCTACACCACAATATGCATCTCATCCAGAAATGTCATCATCTTTCACTCAAAATTGGACTCCTAAACTGCTTGACTCTATGTCTTCCTGCTCAAATCATCACCAACACTATTACCATTCTCAGGTGTATATTCTAGCTTAAAATAAAAATATTGCATATACTCAAATCATGTCCACTGCCGGAGATTCAAATATCCCTACTAAAAGATGTACTTTAAAATCTTGTGATCGGTATACACAGTAAAATTTTAACCCAACAAATAATTCCACCAACACTTCAATTCATAAACCACTATAGCTAACTCAATATCTTTTTTAGGGTAATTCCATTCATCTGGCCTCAACTATTGTGACACATATACCACTAAAAAATCTTCCTACATTAACACTACTCCAAGTCTGACCTAGGACGCATCACAAAACATTGTATACTCCTCACTCGATTTAGGTAGGATCAAAATAGGTGTATTATTCAAATGCTTATTCAAATTCTTGAAAGAATACTCACATACTCAAGACCATTCAAATTTGATCCCTTTCTTGTTCAAGCCTTAAAGTGGAACTATAAAGCAGGAAAATTCTTGGATGAACCTTCGATAATAACCCGCTAAACTCAGTGAGATTTAGATATCAAAAACATTATTGAGTTTATCTTGAGAAACCACTACCTAATCTTTCTCTGGGTTCACTAACAAAACTTCTTCAGAGATGATGTGACCCAAAAATGTACCATGTTGATCTATAATTAACACTTAAATATCTTGGATTAGAGTATATGCTCACTCTCAGTGTACTCAAGATGATTTCAATATGTTGGGCACAATCATCATGAGTCTTAGAGTAAACCAATATTTCATATACAAAACAACCACAAACTAATCTAGGTACTGTTGGAAGATTCAGTTCATTAAGGACATAAACATATCCAGAGTGTTCATTAGCCTGAATGGAATCATGATGAACTCGTATAGGCCATACCTGCTTATGAAATCAGTTTGTAGTATTTCAGAAGGTCTAACTCTTAACTGATGATACTCCAACCTCAAGTCAATCTAAGAGAGAAAAAAAAGATCCTCCCAACTATTAAAATATATTTTTGATACATGGAGGAGGATATTGGTTCTTCACTACCATCTGGTTCAAATTTCGGTAACAAACACATAAATGTAAGGTATTGTCATCCTTCTTAGTAAACAAACCGGAGAACCCCAAGGGAACATACTCAGATGAAAAAATCCCTTATACATTAACTCTTCCATCCAAGTCTTAAGCTCTTGAATCTTGGTTGGTTCCATTCTATAAGGTGAAATAGAAACTATTTCATCTCTAGACATGAGCTCAACTATAAACTCAACATCCCTCTCAAGTGGGATCCCTAATAAGTCCTTGAGAAAAAACAACTTAAAACTGGTCTGATACAGGTGTAAAAGCACAATGTTTCACACCCCCATCATCTAACATTAGACTTGAAAACTGGGTTGTGAGCTCCCCCAATTGCAGATGAACTAGCCCTGTATGGCCTGCCTAGATATCTCACTCTCCTTGATGAACATAACTACTACCCCTAATAGAGATAAAGGTCACTCTCCTATGGTAACAATTGACATGGTATCGGTACTATACCATCCAGTATATACCCAAAATCAAGTCAAAGTATAACATGTCAATTATGTAAAGATCCCAATAGAAAATATACTCCCCAACATCAATAGAACACCCCTTATATAAACATATTTCCTTCAACCATACTCCTAACGGTGTATCGATCATCATAACCCCACTCATAAAATCCATCATCAGATTCAAACCATTCACAAGTTGTGTTGATATAAAATAATGAGAGGATAATGTATCAAATAAGGAACTAGAAAGTGTAAAATCCATAATAATAGTACATTTTATAGTCAATGGCCCAACCTTGATATCCACAAGTGCAGGCTGAACTGTATGCAACTATCCCACCCCTCTTCTTGTGTTGCAGTTTGTGTCCCCTAAGCTATACAAATCTTCTGATATGGGTTATCTTTCCCTGACGTACCATGTCCATTACCTATACCTCCTTGGCTATAAGAACTCAAACTATCCGAATGATATGGGGTAGAATACCACCATCTATCACTTTAACTCTTTCTAGCTCCTCTATAATTTCCCATCATTCGAGGGTTCCTGAAATACCTCTGAAAGTGACCCATCCTTATATAGTCTTGGCACTCCACTAGTGGTTAAGGACATTGACTATGAATGTTCCCCGACCTACCACACTCATGGAAGTATATTTGGTTAATTCTCTAAGTAACAAATCATTCTCCAAGGACACTTTTTTTCATCTCTCGAGTTTATGTTTTCATAGAGATACTTCCTACTCTTAGAAGATGCACCTCCTTTTCATCTAGAAAAAATCACCTGAATTCTACTGGAAGTCTCCTTCTAGTTCCCCTCATAAATGAGATCTTGATTTACCACTTCCAAAAAACTTCTTCAGCTGGAATATATTAACCTAGGACTTAATCTCACATTTAAGGCCATCCTGAAAATGTTTTTCCACAGTTGTCTCATCTCCTACCAATCCTGAGACAAAATTGCTACAAATTAGTGAAATTACTAGAATATTCCATCACAAAAATTCACCCATAGGTCAACTACATAAACTCATATTCCCTCTCTTACCTGAGTATCTAAGGGAAAAAGTGTTCTAGAAAATTATCTTAGAAGTATTTCCATACCATATTCTCCAGCCGCTCATCCCAAGTCTGAATGTCCCACCAATGCTTTGCTTGACCACAAAACATATAAGCCTCCATCTTAACCCTCTTCTTAGTATTAGTCTCTGAATGGTCAAATATAATCTATATGGACTCAATATAGAACTTAGATTCCTCAGGTCCACCCTCTCTAGTGAAGGTCGGAGGGTGTTGCAAGTGGAACTCTAGTGTCAGGTTAGACATACTCCACACAACCTGATCTTGGTCTCTCTCCATGAATAGTAGAAAGAGAGAAAATTCCTCATGGAACATTTCTCCCAACCCTTAACCTAGAACTATTGGTACCTCAAGTTCCACATCTAGAGAAAAATTTCCATCCATGTCCTCCTATTGTCCTATCAACAAGCACCACCATGGAGGCATATCTCTGTAATGCGAAATATTCATCTTAGGAAACATAACATATCATTAACACATTTCTGTAAGATAAATTCACATAAATACATAATAATTCATCCCACATACCCCCACCACATGGTAAAACCAAGGCACAAACACTAACCTCAACCATCCTTCATCTAGGTTATGGTTAACATAGGGTAAGAAATTTTCATATTTCAAGGTTTCCCATTATACATCCATTTATCCATTTCAATTTTCCACATTTAGTATCATTTATAATTTTTTAATTCATATTAGGCACCATTTTATCTTAAATCAACCAAACAAAAAAATCATTTCATTTTATCAACTCGCTTAAAAACTGTTTTTTCCATGCGTGCCTAAAATGATGCTTGCCACATAAAATTCTTAGTTCCTAGAATGATGTATGTATACTCAATTATCATGCCATATCGAGCAATGAAGAAAATCTCAGAAAAGTAATAACATCACAAAACAAGTGAATAAATTGAGGTAAAATAACATTCAATTGTAATAATAAACATCAACAACAACAATCCCACCCTGGGTACTTGGGTTTTCCCCCGTACATGGGTTAGCTACTCCTATCCATGAGCTCATGACCAAGGATAAGCTCATACTAGTATCCCATCTACCATTCTCAAGTAGTAAGTAAACTTAATAGAAAATAAAACTCCTTTGATACCACTCTGTAACATCCTAACTCGGGTGCCACATGTCGATACCCTGAGCTGGTTGGTTACATGAACATAGTTGTGCCTCCTTATACTCTAGAGGTTTCTGACTAGTAGTGAGGGTATAATATATAACATCTAAAGACGATACCCTATTTATCAAATAATCACAATAGTGTAAATAAATAAATGATAGTCAAATGATAATAAATAATAACTAGAATAAAACCACACCTAATAAAGAACAACATGACATGATAATCCAAAAACATGGATAAATGACCATAAACTAAAATAGTATATATGTCATGCCATATAATTATCAATTTTCAAATGAAAACTAAAATTAAAAACACACTGAAATCTCTCCAAGTGGGCCCAAACATCATGTATGGTTCCCTCATCTATGCTCCACCCCAACTCATCCATATAACATAGGTCCATTGCCCTTATCCTATCCTGCAAACATGAATTCTATCCAGGTACTAATCAGGAATCTCAGGTAGGGTGTGAGTACAACTCATTTGGACACCACCAATGAAATCTAAAATAATATCTAGTCTATAATAGTATATGAAGTTGTATAAAGAATAAAGTACAAAAGATAAGGTAAATAGTTTCCACATTAAATTTTTCTTTAATTAACCACATAGTCCCCTGGGTTCATAATGAACTCATACCAAAAATATTTTTTTGTCCCATGTTGGGGTATGAACCATCCACCAAAGGGATATCAAATTTCATTATATCATGGGTTTTCATTAATCATTCAATTACAATTTCACATTCAAACAATGGGGGACTAGAGAAACAGTCATTGTCCCACAAATCAGTGATCACAGGAAATATATATATATATATATATATATATATATATATATATTAGGGGCCTAGAGTGGTAGTCTGAAACCTCATGGGTATTTAGAGCAGTAGTCCATATCCCATAACTCATTCATAGATATCACATGAAATGGTTCCACATTCTCAATCTATTTATCAACCATTTCCATAAATTCATTATTCAACCCATTACATAAATTCATTTATTAACTAAGTATAATTTATAAATAATCAATTCAATCATACCAATACACCCCATGGGTCACCATAAATTTCATAATCTCATTAGTCAATAAATTTCATAAACCCATTATTCCATCAATTTTATAATCCCATGCTGATCCAATTGATTAATTCAAATTAGAATGAAATTTCCCAACATGGTAATTGAAAATTCACAATTACATACACGTCGTTTTTATTAAGACTATGGAAATTCATAATTAGACCACATATAGACATTATACAAACAAGAATCCATAATTTGATGTGAAATTATTGAAATCACAATGGCGCGGAAGATCTATAACCAAATCCTGAGAACAAAATCTAAAAGAATAAAATCCATTAATACCATGATCTAAACTATTTCCAACAGAGGAAAAATCATCCCTCTTTATCAGGAAAGAGAGATAGAAGAGAGAAGAAACAAAATGGGGAAGATATTACATACCATATAGGAGAAGATCCTTCATTTGGATATTCAATTCATTAAGAAGAGGGTTTGATGAGCCTTAGAATCCTCCTGAGAGCTTCCAAAATCAAAGGTATTTTCTTAGGGATGATTTGGGGTGATTTGGGGTTAAAAAAGATTATTTGGAAATTTTAAATAAATTTTTTGGGGGATTAAAACCTGTATGCATGATTTTTTGGGAGGAGGAACAAGGTTTTCTAAACCATACACCTCTCCTTAGGGGTCCCATAGCTTCTCCTAAGTGGTGCATTGTTTTTAAAGATGTTCCCAAACCATGAAAATACCCTTTGTTGGGGGGTGCACAATTTGGGGAGGGAGGCCGCATGGTTTGGAAAAAACATGTGCAACCATGCACCACCTCCTATATCTCCAAAATAGGGCACATAGTTTATTGGGGAAATCCACATGGTTTTCCCTAACCATAAACCAACTGTTCATAGGCCCATCTACTTCCAAATTTATATAACTTTACCCAAAACAACCCCATATAAAAACCTAACCAAGGTATAACCAAAACAAGGGTAAAATAGTACCTGAAAATGAGTATGAGACATCTTTAGAAAGGTTGGTATCTTACACATTTGTTTCAAGGAACCATTGGTATTGTGTTGGTATACCGTTGGCCTATACCAATGGTTTAAAAAATCATTGGTATAGGGTCTCTCCCTATACCATATGCATGACTCCCCTTTCCCTATGAGAATTGGGCTCTATTGTAGTATTATTGTACCTCCCCTTCTATTCCCTTCAGTATTCCTTCTTTCATCAACATTTTTTCAATAATTTTTAGATATAATTGTTAAGTAATGTTTTTTCTCTTCCCATTCTTTCTTATTTTATTATCTTATTTATTTATTTTCATACCCTAGATTGCAATGGTGGGCTAAGGTTTCCTATTTCACAAATTTCATTGTTTTTTATTTTAGACTTTATTAATATCAAACTAATGAACAATAGCCCGAATGGCCCGAAGGCCTTCTTTTTTATTGATTTTTTATAACCTCACTTTCAAGGAATGAGGGGGAACCCTTACAAGGCATGTAGTCTTAGAGATTATATAGCCCATAGGCTTAAGAGACATTACATGACACGAAGGTCTTAGGGAATTCAACTAAACTATAACTACAAGGAACTACCCCTCCCTAGCATATACATCATCATGGTAGCTCTCCACCTTCGCATGGTCATCCTTCTACACTTCCCATAAAATAATAGGCTGGTACCGATGGTGTTTTCCATACCCTTTCAATCTTTCAAATATGTTTGGTTCTGCTCTGGTGAGTGTGCCTGCTCTAAAACCTTTTCTGGGGATTCTCCTTTATCAAGTACCACTACTACACATATTCCTTTTAATAGTGTTCAAATAGGTTTTTAACAGTACAAAAATAGAACTGTTAGTCACATCACTACTGAAGGATGCCTTTATCAATGCTATTTTTAGTGCTGATAAAGGCCTAGATGGCTGCAATGTGCTATTAATATAACATCACACCCAATAAAAACCTTTAATTTCAAAAAATGTTATATAAAAACTGAAATTTCAAACAATGATATATACATTTAATTGAAATCATGAATACAAAAATGTATAACCATTGTATATAAAAAAACACTACTATTTCATTTCAAACAATTTTTTATATAATTACATTTACAATTATCCAACAATAATTTTAAAACATTAATATTTCATATTTTGATGCATGTGATCCCCTATCAAAAATGTATTCCCATGGTATCAGTTACTGAAAAAATTATCTCAACCCAAGAAAAATATTCCTCTTAAATAAGAAAAAAAATATTATGTTAGTAATACTATAAAGAAATAAATTAAACATTAATATGAAATAATATTTTAATTAAATATCAATATTTAATAAAAAAGACACATTTGGATTTATACAGGTCAAACCATATGTTCTATTGAGGTTGGGTTTATTCTTATACATTAAAAATGAGTGATGGATTATTGTCCTAAAATATCAAAACAATCTGAATATGTTTGCTTGGTTTTCAGTATGTCTCTTCTTATTTTACTAAAATTAATGTAAATTTTAAATAATGACACATTTGGAGTTATATCAAACACATTGTGCATCGTATTGAGCTTCATCAGATTCCTAACTATTAAAAATTACTTCTAGATCATTTTTCCTAATGTATCATAATAATCCGAATGTGTTTTCTCAGTTTTCAATATGTCAGTTGTGTTTTTTTACTAAAATGACTATTCAAATTGGAAACATGCATTATTAGTCATATCGGTCACATCATGTGTTGTTTTTATGTGAGAATACTTCATACACATCACAAATGACTTATTAATCGGTGTCCTAAATTATCAAGATAATCGGAGTGTGTTTTCTTGGTTTTTAATGAGTGATATGTTTTGAACTAAAATGTTAGTTTTAAACTGATAACGGGTAATTTTAGTCATAATGGTCATACTTTGCATCGGATTGAGGTGTATTTAATTTCTATATATCACAAATGACTCATGGATTGTTTTCATAAAGTATCAAAACAATCTGAATATGTTTACTCAGTTTTCAGTATATTTCTTGTTCTTTTAAATTAAATTAATTTCAATTCCAAATAAAAAGAAACACTTAGAGTCAAATTGGTCACACCATGTGTCTTATTAAGGCATGGTGGACTCCTACGTGTCAAAAATGACTCATTGATCATTTTAATAAAATATAAAAAATAATCCAAATGTGTTTTCTAGGTTTTCAATATGTCACTTATTCTTTTTACTTAAATTAATGTCAATTTTAAATAAAAAGATACACTTGGAGTCATATCGGTCATACCATGCATCATAATTATGTGAGGTTTACTCTTACATGTCGAAAATGAATTATGTATCTCTATCATAAAATATAAAAACAATCTGAATGTGTTTGCTTAGTTTTCAGTATGTCACCAGTTGTTTTTACTTAAATTAATGCCAATTTTAAATAAAAAGATACACTTGGAGTCATACCAGTCACACCATGCATCGTATTGAGGTGATACTAATTCCTAAATGTCAAAACTAACTTATAGATCATTTTAATAAAGTATAAAAACAATATGAATGTTTTTTCTATGTTTTTTGTATGCCAGTTGTGTTTTCTTACTAAATTATCATTTCAAACTGGAAACATGCATTATGAGTCATACCAGTTGCATCGTGAGTTAGTTTGATGTGATATTGCTTCATACACATCACAAATGACTTATTAATCTATTTCCTAAATTATCAAGACAACCATAGAGAATTTTATTGGTTTTTAGTGACTGACATGTTTTGAACTAAAATGTCAATTTTAAACTATTAACGGACACTTTTAGTCATACCAGTCACACTGTATATCATATTGAGGTGTGGTTGATTCCTACATGTCACAAATGACTCATAGATCATTTTACTAAAGTATCAAAATAATATGAATTGTTTTCTCATTTTTTAGTATGTCGCTTGTTCTTGTTTACTTAAATTAATGTCAATTTTAAATAAAAAGACACACTTGGAGTCATATTATTCATAAAGTACTTCTTATTTATGTGTGGTTGACTCTTACATGTCAAAAATGACTCATTGATCATTGTCCTAAAATATCAAAACAATACAAATTCATTTTATCATTTTTCAGTTTTTCATTTTTTTCTTTTTACTTAAATTGATGTCAATTTAAAAAAAAAGACACATTTAGAGTCATACTGTTTACATCGTGCATCATATTGAGGTGAAGTTGAATCCTAAACATCATAAATGACTCATGGGTCATTTTTATAAAATATAAAAACAATCTGAATGAATTTTATCAATTTTTAGTATGTCACTTGTTATTTTTACTTAAATGAATGTCAATTTTAAATAAAAAGACACACTTTGAGTCATACCAGTCACACCATGCATCGTATTGAGGTGAATATGATTCATACATGTCAAAAATGACTTATATATTTTTGTAATAAAGTATAAAAATAATCTGAATGTGTTTGCTCAGTTTTCAATATGCCAGTTGTGTTTTTTTACTAAAATTTCATTTCAAACTAGGAACACACATTATGAGTCATACTAGTCACATCATGCATCGGTTTGATGTGATAATGCTTCATACACATCAAAAATGTCTTATGAACTACTTTCTTAAATTATAAAAATAATCTAAGCATGTTTTATTGGTTTTTAGTGAGTGACACATTTTGAACTAAAATGTTAACTTTAAACTGATAATGGACACTTTTAGTCATATCGGTCACACCGTGTATCTTATTAAGTTTGGGTTGATTCCTACACATCAAAAATGACTCATGGATCATTTTTCTAAAGTATAAAAACAATCAAATGTGTTTCTCAATTTTCATTATGTCACTTGTTCTTCTTACTTAAATTAATGTCAATTTTAAATAAAAATAAATACTTGGAGTCATACCGGTCACACCATACATCGTATTGAGGTGAGGTTGACTCATTCATGTAAAAAATGACTCATGGATCATTTTTCAAAATTATCAAAATAATCTGAATGTGTTTTCTTGGTTTTTAGTATGTCACTTGTTCTTTTTACTTAAATTAATGTCAATTTTAAATAAAAAGACACACTTGGAGTCATACCAGTCACACTATATATTTTATTGAGGTTTTTCTGAATCATACATGTCACAAATGAATCATGGATTATTTTCCTAAAATATTAAAACAATTTGAATGTTTTTTCTCAGTTTTTAGTATGTCACTTTTTGCTTTTACTTAAATTAATATCATGTTTAAATAAAAAGAGACACTTTGAGTTATACCAGCCACACCATACATCATATTGAGGTGCTATTGATTCCTACACATCAAAAATGACTTATAGATCATTTTACTAAATTATAAAAACAATATGAATGTGTTTTTTTGGTTTTCAGTATACTAGTTGTGTTTTTTTACTAAAATGTCATTTTAAACTAGAAACACACATTGTGAATCATATCGGTCACATCATGCATCGGTTTTATGTGAGACTACTTCACAAACATAAAAATTACTTATGAATATATATACTAAATTATGAATACAATCAGAGCATGTTTTCTTGGTTTTCAGTGAGTGACACGTTTTGAACTAAAATGTCAATTTTAAACTAATAATGAACACTTTTAGTTATACCGATCACATCATGTGTCAGATTGGGGTGTGGTTGATTAATACGCATCAAAAATGACTCACATATAATTTTTATAAATTATATAAACAATATGAATGCATTTTATCAGTTTTTAGTATGTCTCTTATTCTTTTTACTTAAATTAATGTCAATTTTAAATAAAGACACTCTTTGAGTTATATCGGTCACAACATATGTCGTATTGAGGTGTGGTTGGATCCTACACATAAAAAATGACTCATGGATAATTTTCATAAAATATAAAAACTATATGAATGTGTTTTCTTGGTTTTAATTATGTTACCTATTCTTTTTTACTTAAATTAATGTCAATTTTAAATAAAAAGACACACTTGGAGTCATACCGGTCAAACTGTAAATCGTATTGCAGTTAAGTTGAATCCTACACATCAAAAATGACTCATGGATAATTTTACTAAAATATAAAAATAATCAAAATATTTTTTATTGGTTTTCAGTATGTCACTTGTTGGTTTTACTTAAATTAATGTAAATTTTCAATAAAAAGAGACACATTAAGTTATATCAAACACATCATGCATCATATTGAGGCTTGGTTTATTCCTAAACATAAAAAATGACTTATAGATCATTTTAATAAAGTATAAAAACAATAAAAATGTTTTTGTTCATTTTTCAATATGTCATTTGTGTTTTTTACTAAAATGTCATTTCAAACTAGAAACATGAATTTCGAGTCATACCAATCGCATCGTGCATCGGTTTGATTTGATAATTCTTAATACACATAGAAAATTACTTATGAATCACTATCCTAAGTTATGAATACAATTGGATCATGTTTTCTTGGTTTTAAGTGACTAACATATTTTGAACTAAAATGTCAATTTTAAACTGATAACAGACACTTTTAGAAATATCAGTCGCACCGTGCATCGGATTGAGGTGTTGTTGATTCCTACACATCACAACTGACTCATGGATCATTTTACTAAAGTATCAAAACAATATGAGTTCATTTTCTTGGCTTTTAGTATGTCACTTTTTCTTTGTTTCTAAATTTAATGTCAATTTTATAAAAAAAACTACACTTAAAGTAATATCGGCCACACCGTACATCAGGTTGAGGTGAGGTTAAATCCTAAACATCGAAAATAACTTATTGATCATTTTCATAAAGTATAAAAACAATTAGAATTCATTTTATTAGTTTTTAATATGTCACTTGTTCTTTTTACTAAAAGTAATGTCAATTTTAAATAGAGACACTTTGAGTGATATTGGTCACTTGTTCATTTTGCTCGGTTTTGAATAGGTCTATTTTTTTATACCAACTATATTGACCCAGAAATTTAATATATAGATATCACATCTTATTAGATTAATATTACTTATATAATATAATATTAATTCCAGAATAGTTTAAGTCTATTACTTTTGGAAACATAGAAACATAAATAACTAGTTCATAAGAGTCTCTTATTAAGTTATTATTTACTAGAAAACTTCTTAGACATATCATTTCTAAAAACATTTTTAATAAACTAAGGATATTAAACATAATAAAGGGAGATAATAGATTCTTAATAAGTGTAAAAAAGGTATATTTCGATGATTCTATATGGATAACATGAGCATAAAGATGTTTGAAGGTGATATTAGCATTAGAAATTCATACCCTGCATATCATAGATCATAATAATGAGTCATGGATCAAATCATGGTAGTTAAAAAGACATGAATCTTAATGGATCAAAGAATACTATAAACTAAAAACATACACTTTAAGTCATATTGATCACACTGTGTATCAAATTGAGGTACGGGTGATTGAGCTACAATTGATTACTACATTGTTCAGGAAAATGTTCATTAAAGATCTTCTAGGAATCCATAATTTGAATTAAACTATTGAGAAATCCCTTGGTAGATTCAACCTTATTATTCACTTCACATTTCATGCAACATGGGGTTTCCTCTTCCACCCAAAAGGAATATGTTCTCTCTTTCCAAGTTTATTGCAGATAGTTGAAAGGAAAGTATGACTTCCCAAAAGATTTTTAAAAAAGACTAAATAAGTATTAGATAAAAATGATAAATAATTTAATTTACAAATAATAGATAAAATTATGAAAAAATTAATTAATTACATAATTAATAAGAATTTACCTTTATACATTCTTGACCCATTTCTTTTTTATCATTATCTGAGTTTTAGCCTCTAAGTCCTATATCTCATGAGCATGATCATCTTTGAACAAACCAACCAGACTCAAAAAAAAGGAATCCACCTATATAGAAAAACAATTATTATGTGAGTAATACTAAAAATAAGTAAATTAAACATAAATATGAAACATTCCACTACGTCTATGGAAGTCACATATTCATGTTATTTGTGTACATTCTTCCATCAGGTATGCTTTCTATTCATTTTTTAGCACATCTACATTGTCTTGTGAATATGAGTCTTTCTTAAAGTCATAGCAGTATTGGAAAAATATAAATAACAAAGGATTAATAAATATTTTAAATTAAATAGTAATTATATTTGAAAATACCTCTTCAGGGATGATAGTTTTTTTATGAAATATGATCTCTCTCTTAAATTTAAAAACATAATAACCCCAATATTTTCCATTGGTTTGTTTAGGAAACTAGAGAAATATTGAGGATAATAAGTAATTTATTTTGATATGTGTTTGGATAGTGAAATATTATTATATATACCCTGATACTTTTCCAGTCATAGAACTTGTCTTGTTCCTCGTGCTTAGGCCCTGGCCTCATTTTGTGTTTTTCACGATATTAATGAACTACCCTATCATAACATAATCCTCATTAAAAGATAATATAAATTATATAAATTTATGTTTAGTTATAAAACATTGGATGTAATGTATTAAAAATTGGTAAACTCCATCATGTTTGGATGGTTTGTTAGATATTCATGCATTGAATTCAGGAAATAAATCTTTAGAGTATCCACATTTACTACAATGAGCATCCAATGCTTCCTAAAAACACAAAAAGTAATAAGTAATGAAAGAAATGAAACTATATTTGATATGATTAAATTATAGATCTTTACCCATGCATCAATGTTATTAAATAGAGTCTATCATCTGAAATTTTTCTTTTATATGACTTGACCAGACCTACCACATTTTCATCCTTTTTTTGTATCCATTTTTGGTTATTCTATAGAAAAGATGTGAGGACTAACGAGTCCAAAAAAATCCTGGGAAAATCCATTCAATTGTTTTTCATATATACTTATACAAAAAATATTAAATTTATTTCATCATAATTAACATATTATATAAGATTTTGTAAAATCAAGTCATGAAAACATACCTCAAGTATACATTTATAATTGAGCTGCCTAGCCAATCATAATTGAGGATTTCAATTACATTCTCAACACCAATGAAGTATTGAACCTACTCTATATATATATTTTCTTCATAATAAAATATGTGAGTACAACCATTTTTTAACTTTGTATCCACATGAACCTTCAATGATAGTAAATGAAGATATAGAATAGTCAGGGTAATGGTGCTTTCGGTAGATCTTTTTGATCAGTTAGTTGATCCTTTAGATGGTTTTGAGTCTGTCTTTTGTTCCATCCTCTTCCCTTTTTACTTCTATAATAACATTCATTGGTTTAGACCTTTTTTCATTAATTTTTTAAGGTTTATATTGAAAAATATATTGGAAATGAATACATCATTGCCGATGTGTCTTTTTACAAGATGTGACGGCCATGCGATGAATGTTCCAACATATTTTTTGACCGTATGAATATCTTCCTCGTCAATTGGAATAGGTAGGTTAGTGATGGAATCAGGGGCTATGCTAATTGACACTATCACATGACCTATTGGAAGTGGTATATTGTGTAGCATGTCATTTTGAATATTGAACACCATATCCCTTGCTACAAAGCAATGGGTGGGTGTTGATATATATAAATCATAGTAATTATCACCCTATAGAATATCAGTATAGGAAAGGTATCAGTGTCTGTATGATTCACATATCATATAAACATTTATTAGAACATTGATTACCTCATCTAAAACATATCTTTAAGGGGAATGGCTTGACTCATAGCTGTTGGGGGTGGGTGGGATCTCAATGCGGTGTTTTTTCCCTCAAAATATGTCCGGGGGGTCACCCCAAAACCAGAACCTTTGACACGATCATACTGTTCTAGCCACTTCAAGGCCACTAATAGTATGTGTTAATATATTATGGGTTTTGTTGATTCCTATGACTATATCGTATAAAAAATATAGAAAAATGAGTTATCATTTTTGTGTAATAGAAATTTAAATCAAAACAAATTTTTATTATTTAATACTTACACATGTTTCTCACACTTTTTGTGTGTTTTAATCTATGAGTATCCCATCTTTATTTACACGTTCCTCCTTTCATAGCACATGGAGTAGGATGGAAGTGGCTTTGGATTTAGATTCATAAATCTACATATAAATAGAAGATCATAGTTATAGTGTTGTTTCATGTCACATAAAATTATTGTGATGGATTTAAAATATGTACCAATTTTTTTTAAAGAGAAGCTCACCTCATCCTTGATTTATGGTAGAGGTATTCTGGTTTTTCTACTTGTTCCTTATTTCCAGTACTTAGTTTTTTTCATAAATAAAAAAATGTCAATCAAAGTGATGAATACCTGTATCATTAAACAACATATTACTAGAAATAATTTACCTGAAAAGACACATTTTCATAACAGCTAGTAAACGCATCCCATTATTCTTGAGTTATCATGTGTTTATAAACAAGTGGTGGGTGCAAGATTATTTTCCCTTCAGCATATTTATGATGATGTATATTTATAATTATGATAAATCCTCTATGAATCCTTCTAGGATGCATTAATATATAGTTTTTATGGGATCCATCCACTATAAATTAAATCTAAAATAGATGATGAAGAGTAAGTCAAGGTTTCATTATTTTATTTTTTATTAGAATAAAGAAATGATATCATAATTTTACTGTAATCTACATCAATGTGACTAAGTGCGAGCACAACATGGTGCCAAAAACCTACATCAATTGGCACATGTTGTCAAGTGATGATTCCAATGTAACTACTAAACATGGTATTATTGGGGTTAACATGTTGGCCATGCCTATTCCATCTAACCTCTTATTTTATACCTTTTATTTTTTCTTTAATTATTTTTGTTAACACCATTAAACTATGGATCTCCTATTTTTTCTACGTCACCGGGCCTTCGTCTCATACCATTTACACATATTCAACAACATCAATATGTTTCTCTAGAGCGGTAGAATCAACATGTGTAGATGGTAATTGTACCTCTACACTAGGAGCAACAGCTGGTTGAGAAACCTAATGTTTCTTAGGATTGGGAGTACCATCATGTGAAGAAGGTCATTGTTCCTCTACACTATGAGAAGAAATAGGTTTAGAGACCTATTTTTCCTTAGGATTGGGAGCACCAGCATATATATAAGTCATTATATGCATAATTGGTTTAACATTTAATTTAGATTACATAAATGTAGTAACGAACGGATAATAACATGTGGTAACCTGATGTATACTAGAAAAAAAAATATAACCTGCTTATTGAACTCTCTTTTTCTTTTTTAAAGGTTGGAGATATTTTACCCCTCTATCAACTATCCAAATCCCTTAATTTTGGTCTCCTATAGCATACAAAACATTTTCTACATTGGGACCACTACGAAATGATTGCGACATCTCAATTAAAGGGTCTTACTCAGTTGAATTTTAATCTGAACCTTTAGTGGTTTTGGTCGATAACAGAACAATTGACCACTTTTGTCTTGTGGGATCTAAAACATAAAATACTTGTGCTTCATGTGATTCCATTATAAACGGTTCATCCTTATACCCTTACTTATTGAAATCAACTTTCATGAATCTCAATTTATCTATTTTAACAACACTCCTATTATCAACCCACTTGTATTGAAAAAACACACTTGGAATGTTGTATAATCCAACTCCCATATTTGTTTTATGATACCAAAGTATGACATATTTGCATAAATTGGATTTCTATCCTTAGTAATAGAAACATGCATCTCTTCAACCACAAGTGTAACTCCACTATTTTTCATGGTATTTTCTTCATCATGTTCATTTTTATAAAAAATATAACCATTAATTACATACCCATTGTAAGATAATACATAAAAACATGGTCCTCTAACTAGCCATAAAAGTCATTCTGAAATTGAATCAAGATTTTCATTTGACTCTTTAAAAATATGGTCCTAAAACCATTATATAAACTATTAATTATGTGTATTTGATATCCATATTTTATCCCATGATGTATTCAAATACCTAAGAATTTATTTTTGGGTTTCAACATAGGGAGAAACCTCCAAACTATTGTGAAAAATGTAAAGTCAGGTCTGCTTCCAATCTGTAATATTGATTGTGATGAAAACTCTTCCAGAAATTATTTCACCCACAAGCCACCCAGTGTGATGAGATTTTAGTAGACTAATGATTTACACACTGGATAGGTATTTGGTACATAATTAAATGGATTCCTCAAAAATATATCGTTTTTCAATACAACCCTCTAGCCGACTTTTATTTTTTTACATGCCCTTTCAAAATCTTCGTATACCGTTCAATGGGGTGTATCTATCTATAGTATACAGGGCCACATAGTCAAATCTCTATCACAAATTGAACCATGAAATGAACCATCATATCAAATAATTTTGGTAGGAAGAACATTTTTAATTCACATAATATGACAACAATTTGTCTTTCCATGTAGTTGGAAATTTCGTCAGGTCAATAATTTTGCTTCATATAGCTTTAAAGAAGAAACAGAGCTTGGTTAATGTATGAAGGACATTCTTGGGAAAATTCAAGGTAAATATATAGGAATTAGATCTTTCATCAAAACATTATAGTCATGTGATTTCAGACCCTTTAACATTAAATCGTCCATTGACGTGATGTTCTTGATATTCGATGAATACCCCTTTAGAACCTTTACGTCATTCAATAAGTTACAAAACTGATATCTCTTCTTCTTTTAAAGAGTGTAAACAGCTTGAAGAATAAAAGTTCATTTTTCATCCTTAACAAGTGCCAAATATTCTTGTATTCCCATGTCTACTAGGTTTAACCTAGACATAATTTTATCCTTTGTTTTTTCAGGTGAATTTAGCAATGTATCGATGAAACTATCACATATATTTTTTTCAACATGCATAAAATCAATAAAATGCATGGTGTATAGAAAATTCCTGTATGGTAATTAAAAAATGGATCTCTTTTTCCAACCTGATTTTGTAAGGTTTTTCAAAAATAATTTACCAAACATATTTTCCACATCTTTTACTTTATCAAATAGTTCATCACCAGTTAGTGGAGATGGTGTTGTACATTCTTCTGAACATCCATCGAATGATGTCATATAAGATCGGTACTTATGTTGTCAGGGTAGAAATCTATGATTTCCTAGAAACACAGTTTTTGATGAATGTTTAAACCTAATTGACTGTGTACCTTGTTCATAAAAGGGACACCCATGAGTTCCTTTAATGTTATATCCTAAAAAAATTCCATAAGTAGGAAAGTCATTTATTGTTTTGTACAACATGGATATCAACATGAAATCTTAATTTCTATAAACATCATACAACATAACACCTAAATCCCACAATAATTTCAAATCCTCAATCAATGGAGCCAAATAAACATTAATATCATTACCCAGATGTTTTGGTCCTGATATAAGCATTGATAACATGATGTATTTTCGTTTCATGCATACCCATGGAGGAAAGGTATAATTTACCAAAATAATTGTCCATGTACTATGAGTTCTAATTTGAAAACCAAAAGGGTTCACTCCATCTATAGATAACTCAATACAAAGGTTTATCGACTTGTTTCTAAATTTAGGATACTCATGATCAACTCTCTTCCATTAAGGAGTGTCTGTCAGGTAACGTATGTAACGACCCAAAAATTAATTAATGAAAATTCCTCTTGGTCTATGTCTTCTTGTGGTTATGTAAAATGTATGGACTTATTTGGTTTTATGCTTTGGATTTTAAAATACTGTTAAGAATTGTGACTGTTGCTAATATATTCTTTGAACAGTGACCACATGATTAGTATAAATATAGGGCTTCAACAAATCCAATTTACTCAAACAAAGGAAGCAATGGCCTCATCCAGTATACTTTCTCCATATGAATCTCATTTGTCAGAGCTCAGAAAGGATGTGTAATCATTGGGATTCGCTCTTGACCAAGCCTAAGACGATCGTGAATATGTTAATCTCAAGTGTAACTGCCTACGAGAGAAGTGGAAGTTGATAAAGATTACCACTCGAGAAATGTTATCTAAGACACCCCAAGAGTCTGTCATCATAATGCACCTTACCCTAAGGTCTTATGCAGGTGTTATAATAAGTTATGTAATAAGACCTTAGAACTATGATTATGTGCCTTAATTTTTATATAATAATGAATGTACATTCATTTTATTATTGTTACTTTGTAAAGAGTTTTTAAATCGCAAATAGTATTTTTAGTTAATATTCAACCAAGAAATATATTTTGATGAATTAATAGATTTTTGAATTAAATAATAATTTTAATAAAATATTATTATTATTATTAAAATTATTTTTATTAAATATAAATTATCGTATAATTTTATGAATGCAATTTTAATTTTTATTAAGGTTTGAAAGTAGTTTTTGTCAAAACCCATGAATTTTCGATAAATGTCGGTTTTTATTTTTAAAGTAAAAAAAATCACATATTTAGAAAATTATTTAGATAAAATGAATATTATTTTTGTAATAAGTACATAAAAATTATCCAACGGTGAATTTTTCATAATTTTTTGAGATAGTCGAATTTTTGGGTAAAAATTAAATACCGTTTAAATATATAATGTGTTTTATGACATCATAATGACCCGATAGTGATGTAATAAAATACTATAAACATTATTTTCGGCCAATATATGTTTTACCATTAAAATAATTTAATTTTGGGTTTGTTTTATTTATTTTATAAAGCTTTAGTGGACCCTTCAAGGATTATAAAACATTTTTTCTTTTTAAATTGTTTTCCTTGAGAATGTGAATCACCTCCACATAAGAAACCCTATTATTTCAATAATTTCGTCCATTGGAATTGTAAAATATTTTTTTCTAATCCCCTTCTTCAAAACCCTTGGGTTTTTTTGTGGTTTTTATTAGTTTAATGTGAGGTGTCCCAAACCTAAATAATAAAGAATCCCTTCTCTTTTCCTATATAAACACACCCAAGCTCCCACTTCCTCTTCACTCAAAGCCTTTGGAGTTCGACCAACCCCTGCCCCTCTCTCTCTAGAATACTCCAAAGTTTCCCCAAGCTACCAAGAACCTCTCTCAAGCCTCTCCCAAGCTTTTGGGATCGCACTTCCAAGTAAGGGATTCATACCTTTGTCTTTTTATCCAAGTTTCTTAATATTGTTATGCCCTTTTATTTTCAATTACAAATGTTGGAGTATGATTTCTCACCTTCCATATACTTACCTATTTATGTTTGGACAATGGGATACCCGTTTCTCTCTCATTAATGCCTCCCATGTACTCTTGTTACCATGCTGAAATTTCGTGAGGGATTTATCTCTCCTATTTTACATCCAAGTAATCATTTATATTATGCAGCTAAATTTTATTATGTTTGTTGGGAAATGTGTCTATATTACCCCCTTACTGTCCATTTAATGTACATATGATGAGACACTCATTTCTCTTTCATCAACCATTTTCATGTATCCTTATGTCACACCGTTATACTGCCGAAATTACACAATATTTTTTCAAGCCGAAGTCATTGTGTAGTGAATACCATGCCCATTTCTCTATCAAGGGTATTCACCTTTATGCACATTTACTTATTTATTATAGATTTTCATGTATTAATTCCACATTCCTTTATCATGGAATAAATTTTTATTTTTAATGAATCCATGTTTTATGATCCATGTCGCACACTTATGCATGAAATGAAATGTTTAAAGTGGGTGTGCCCAGATAGCGCTCCAATGCATTGGGTAAAGTATAGTATCATGATACACCATGTGCAATGATTGTTGACTCATTCTAATTCAAGTGAAACAAGGGTTTACTCGTGTTTCATGTTCAATAAGGGTTTACTCATGCTCCATGTGCAATGAGCTTTGGCTCATGCTAATTCCGTGTTAAGTGTTGTTGTCACATTTCCATGTTATGATTATCATGATTTATCATGACTTTATGTTCATGTTTCTCTTGTGCTCCATTGATATTCCTATTGTATAACATGTATTGTATTACTCATCTTATTCCACGTTAATTCCCTTACCGGGCTTTATAGCTCACCCTTTTCTTACGCATGTCCTCAGGTTATCACATGCAATGATAAGTATGAGGGAATGTAGTAGTGATGTAAAGTAAGTTTTCAATAAAGATGTTATATTTCATGTTTTAAGTTGTTATGTAATGGTCCTAATCCCCAAATACATTATACCTCTCGATCTTCTATATTGTATCAAGTGAAGTTTATGTAATAAATCATGTTTAAGTGTGTAATAAAGAACAGGGTTGTTATAACATATTTTCCAATCTTTAATCTGTGCATCTTTGTACCACATCAATTGTCCTGCAGTCTCCTCACTTTCATATAGGTTCCTAAACCTTGGAATGATTTGAAAGTTCCATAAAACTTTTGTAGGATTAGATTCATCTTTATTTTATCAAGTAGATCCACACTTTGGGGATTCAGTAATTGATTTTTAGTCCGTGCAAAATAGTATAAAATCATCAGGGTAGGTTTGTATTCTTTCATAGATCATACTCATCGATCATAGCATTTGTTTGGTGTCATATGTCCAGTTCGGGATCTCATTATCTTCTCGAAGCATGTCATCCAAGAGAGCAAGTAGTTATGTAAAACTATATATATATATATATATTATAATATTATAACAAATATATTTATTATATTTATAATTTTATTAATATATATAATTAATATATTTATTATAATTTTATAATTATTTAAATATATCTGTATTTATTTATAATTATAAATATAAATATTTTAATTTATTTATCAATATTTGTATACATTTATAAATATATTTATTTAATTATATATAACATTATAAGAATAATAAATATATTTTATATAAATTTATAATTATTTAAATAAATATTTATTTATTTATAATTATAATTTTATAATTGTTGAAATATATATATATATATATAGAGAGAGAGAGTTATAATTATAATTACAAATAAATATATTTAAAAAGTATTTATATATAATTAAAATTTTATAATTACAAATATTATAAATATATTTATTATTTAAATATATTTATTGTAATTTTATAAGTATTTTTGAGAACATAGTAGATTCATGGGTATAAATGAATGAATCATGTACCTAGTAAAGTATAAATAATAAAAAAGTGTAATGTATAAATGAGTATTCGTGATGAAAACATAACATATATGCATGTCAATTATACTCACGCATCAATATATTTACTGACCAAATTCATTGGAAACATATATTTATTTATTTATATTTATAATTATAAATATATGTATTTAAAAAGTATTTATATATAATTATAAATCTAATAAATCTAATAAAAAATATTTATTGTTTAATGAAATTTATTATAATCTTATAATTATTTTAATATATATTTATTTAATTATAATCTTAGAAATACTTTTTCTGAAGCATTATATATATATTTGAATTATTAAAAAAATATTAATTATAAACATTCATTTTTTATTTAATGTATACAAATAAACATTATTTTTGAATATAAATATAATAATTTTATATAAATTACAAATATTTTTAATTAAAAACTTTTTTCATCGCTAATAATTGTGCTGATAAATCTACCCTTTATCAACGCTCTTTTTAGCACTGATAAATGGTAGATTTGTTAGCACTTTCAGCTAGTACTGATAAAAGCCCCCCTTTTATGAGCACTTTTTGTTTAGTACTGATAAAAGATGGCACATCCCTTGCCTAGATCTGTGGTAGTGTACATTTTTTTATTATTTATAAATTATAATTTTATATTAGTGTTTTAGGAAATATAAAAGTTAACTTATACAATTTAATATATACATATATATATGATTTTATGAGGATTTTATGTGGATTTTATTCTAAAATTTTTCAAAAAAAGTTGTAAAAATTTATCAATAGTGTAATTTAGAATTTTTATGAATGGTGATTTAATTGAGTATCATTTTATTCCAAATTTGTATGTATGAAATTTTTTTCTTTCTTATGGATGTTTTTGTTTTCTTGATAATGTTTTTTCTATATCAAAATGGTTGGGTGAGTCCAGATTGTTAGAATTGACCCCCCCCCCCCACCCTCCTCCCCCTGAGAGGGTGGATATGGGTAAATGGATCAACCTCACCTTGTTCCATGGATAGGGGTAGGGTTTTCCTCTTATGTTCATTGGTCCTAATGTGTGTTGTTTTGGATCTATTAGGACTTGGGTGACCATGTGACTTTGTATATGTCACAAACCCCCACCCCCTCCACTGATACCCCTTTTGGGCTAATAATGAAGAGAATGAGTTACCCCAAACACTCACCTCTAATAGGTTCTAGGTTGGTGACTTGCATCGATGGTATAAAATACACAATGGGAGGAATTACCCTCAATATATGAATTTAAGGAAAATAGATAATATGGAAACCATTGATCAATACCACAACAAATAAAATAAACTAAGATTATATAAAATAAAAACCCCACAATGCATTTCATATCATACAAAATAAAACTCCATAAATAAAATAAAAAACAACTCCCAAGTAGCAACTCCAACAATGACTCATCTCTAAGCTAGTACAATCCAGCTCATTCACCAAAACCCACTTGATCATATTAAATATATATAGTGGTGATCATAATAGGTATATACTCAGTATGATCCTCCTCACAACCTCTCATGTAAATTTGATAAAGGCATTCTAATTCTCTAGTGAGTGAAGAGTAAAACCAACATGCACCCAACCGGTCAACTACCCATTCTTTGCCTCACTAAGACTCACTCTCTAAGTATCAAACATAAAGTAATAACATAATATCATGAGAATGTAATCAAAGGTTCCCTACAACCACTTCCCCGCCATTTTTCTACTCTCACACCCCAATGTCAAATGTCTTATACTACCATCCCTTCTATATCTAATGTGAGTCGGATCCTATCCCTCCCCACCCCCATCTATGTTGAGTTTAGAAATATTATACTAGTATTAGTGAGTATTCACATAAATTAGACAATAATAGTAAGGTATATTGAACATTAAGGACACCAACCTCATGGCCTCATCCTACCATACATAACCCCCACTATATAACATCACCACCAAGCATGGCCCCCAATTGTTCAATCATCATCGGGCATCACCACCAATTATTCTATCATCATGTATACCACATGAAACTCCCACACCATGAATGATCTACTTTCAAATGAAGGGATAGGGTGAGGGGGGTCATCCATCCACCCTCACCGACCAAGATGTTGGGGAACACCTAGAACCAAAACATTTGGCGTTGGTACGAAGTACTCAACTTGGGTGGTGTGCATTTATAAATAATAATAAAATACATAAATAGATAGTCATTCATAGATCCTAGTTTAAGGTTTCACATAAAATATCCTTAAAACAATTCATTTATTCCACCATTTCATCACCATTTCCCATAAACAACCATTGTTGCCTCTATAACACAAACCGGCCAATAAACACACATAAAATAGCCTTAACAACCAACCACATTTCTGCTTTTATTCATTCATTCAACCAACTTTAGATTTACCATTCACCAACCAATATTAGGTTAATTTTTTCATTTAATTCTCATATTTAATGACAAAATAATCTATACATCAACCACATTAATTTCCATTATTCAATTATCTTAAGAATTTATATTTCAATTACATCCTGCATCCATTTATTTTTTACCATTCCACTATACCAGGTTTATTTAACATCATAAAATATATTATTCTATCCAAAAATCTATTTTCATATTTATTAAATCCATTCCATCCCATGTCTTCAAGAATTGCTAATAAAATTCCACATTATCCAACAATTACCACATCATCAAGACATAACTACATCATTTATCATAGCCACAACTACATCAATTATAATAGCCAAAACCACAACGCAATAAGCAAAAACCATATTTTATATAATATATAATACATCTTCCAACATCGACATCAATCAAGTCCTAATTATTTAAATAACTCATTTAATTACCAGCTTTAATTATTATTCAGTTATGAAAGGTGATTCTATCATTCAATCTCTAAAAACAAGAAAGCCTTTAATGGAAACCAATTCACAATAATAAAGAGTATTATAACAACTTAAAATGCATAATAATGCTTCAATTTAATGAAAATTCAGTTTTCACATAATATTAATGTTCACTCCATGCCTCATGCTCATGAATTCTCTCTAACTCTTTTCATCATACTCTTCTTTAATTTTTTACGTGTTTTCTTATTAGATAAATGGAAACAGCAATCACACATGAAAAAATATAGTATAAAGAGGTAAATTACATTTTCAATACTTCCCTTTCTATCTCCCATCATCCCAGTTACTTATATTATTTAGGCTAATTCATACTAATTATCCAATGAAAATAAAAAGTATGATATCCTCATAATTTAAAAAAAATAATGGATCCTTGAATCCCATACCTAGAGAGAATTCTCACACGTGCTTCACCAAGAAAATATGAGAGAGAGAGAGAAGGATAACTGAGGTCTAGAAATTATAGTAGAGATTCAAGTTGATATTAAAAGACTTGAATGGAAAGACCTTCATGGATCAAAATACCTGAAAACACAAAGGAACAGGTCGAAAGTGTCTGTTCATTGTAGTATATAGGTATAGGTGATGAATCCCTTAAATTTATTTTTATTCTATTTTAGTTTGGAAGGTATGTTTGGTTTAGTTTTGTTTTTTTTGGTATAATTTAATTATAATTTTATATATCCCATTCAATTTGGATTTATTTGTTTTATTTCAATTCATTTAGTTTCATTTATGTTGCTTCAGTTTGGTTCCTCTGAGCTCATATTATTTTGTCTAATGGTGAGTTAATATAAGGTTGTGGGTAAGGTAATGAAAATTTAAGACCCAAATATAAACATAAGTTAATATCATCTCACCTTGATAGATGAGAGTTTTAAGGGTGTGGTGGCAATAGAATCACAGAAAAAGTACCTAACCACTACTCAAAGTGGATAAGAGAAACCATATAGGGACTCTTGAATTTATGAGTAATCCCTTGACTACCATGAGAGATGATTTAGAGGGATAGGTTCCCTTTTTAATACACTTATTATAGTTAATCATCTTATAATGCTTCATGTGATCAATTACTAACCTTAATCCACAAACACTCAACTAAATTTGGATCAAGTGTCTTAGTTGTTGTCTATTACTCTCACTGGATTGTACCACATACATCACATTGACACTTTAAATATAAAAAAACCAAAAACATTTATATTATTGCATGATTAAAAAACCAAACACCCCATAAAATTTGAGTTTTAAATTCTATATGTATAATTGAATTATTGAATCAAACTACCTCTCCCTATAGAGATGACACAGTACTAACTGCTATTTGTGCTAAAAATTTCTACAACCACAAACCGGAATGGTTTTCAGAGATGTTTGTGGTTACTTCATTAATTTTATTCCATTTTAATAGATAAAACTCATAAAAATCATAAAACACGGAAAAATACAAAAAAAAACTACAATTAATTGCATTCTTAAAAATATTCAAAACACTTGTGAATTTACTATTATTATTCTCATTTTTTATTGTATATTGATTAATTGAGAGGAATTTATTCATACTATTTGAACCAATGATACACTGAAATTAATGTGTATATCAATTAGAGTAAAACCAAACACAAATAAAGTATATAAATTAGGGAAACACAACCTATTTTGTGGCCAATTCTAGGTAGATAACACTTATTTAATATGTCAATGTGGAATTTCATTCAAGTTATACCAATGTTGAAATATATTAAAATAACCCAAGTAAGGAGGAATCATTCATGAATTAGAATATCACAAAAATCAATGGAATATTTACTCAAACACCATCAAGTTGACTTGAATCTAATATTTAGTGGTTCCTATAGAGAATATTCTTTTATGTTCATCACTTTGTCCATGAAATCTATCTTGTAAGGACATTCATTTTGATGTCTTGTGAGAATAAAGGGAAATAATTTTTAGTTCCCAGAGCATATGATGGATAAAATTATCATTTTCCCTAGTGGGTGATCCAATAATTATTTTTTGAGGGTTTTCTTGATCTTAGAATAGGTTGTTTAAACTTACGATGGAATTTGGAGGAATTCTGAGTCAGACGTGTTTTTCGGGATATATGGATGTGTGTTTAATATTTATTAAAAATACCCACATATGTAAACATTTATATCTCCTTAATGGATTCCCTGGTTGAATTTTTGACTCCATGGTCGAGTCTAGAATAGGGGATACTATCGAGGTAAGGTATAAACTCTACCCAGGTTCTGAGCCTTGGGTCAACCTTTTAAGTTTTAGTGTTTACTTGGAAAAGTTTCTTACCATAATGAAAGTGTACTCCCCTGGTATTGAAAACTTTCTATATGGTAAGTTACTATAGGGTAATTTTTTATATGGTAACTTGTTATGGGGTAAGTTACTATAGGGTAACTTGTTATAGGGTAAGTTGTTATAGGATAACTTGTTATAGGGTAAGTTATTAAAGGGTAAATTATTATAGGGTAGGTTTATATATGGTAACTTTCTATATAGTAACTTACTATAGGGTAAGTTGTTATAGGGTAAATTATTGTGGGGTAAGTTACTATAGGGTAACTTACTATGGGGTAAGTTACTATAAAGTAAACTACTATTGGGAAACATACTATAGGGTAAATTTCTATAGGGTAAGTTACTATAGGGTAACTTACTATATGGTAAGTTACTATATGGTAATTTACTATAGGAAAACTTTTTATAAGGTAAAAAAACTAAACTTACTTGAACCAATTTAAACTAAATCAAAACCCATTGATTTATATAAGTTTAAACATAATAAAAATGAAGCCAATATGGATAGAAGTTAACTAAATAAAATTGAAACCAAACTAACTAAAAAGAACCAAAATTACCTAATATAACTAAATCTAAACTAAATTGAACTAAATCAAACCAATATAAATGAAATTAAATAAAATATAATAGAAAAATAAAATGGAGTAAAATCGAACAAAACTGACTTGACTCGAATAGGATATAATTGAACTAAATCAAACTAACATGACTTAACATGACTTGATCAAATCAAGTTGAAAAAAAATAACTAGACATGAATGAAACTGGAACATATCAAACATAATTTAAATAACATGAAATTATTCAAATGAAATCAGTTTGGACCAATTAAAAACAAACATAATCAAACATAATCATGTAATATATAATGGATTTGAAATGATCCAAATGAAATCACATTGAATCAATCAAAATTAAATTGAAACAAATAATTTTAAAAAACTTAAACCAAACCAAATAGAAATTAGTAGAATATATTATAATGGTATAAAAACATATTTAATGAAACCACCCTTAATTTAACCAAATTAACCAAACCCAACCTATATAAAATAAAAATGAAATGAACGTAAGTAAATTAAATTAGATTAAACAAAATCAAAATTAAACGAACTAAGTGGAAATTAACTAAACTAGATTGAAGGAACAGAATCAAACCGAATAAAATAAATATAAACTAAAATGACAAAAATAGAAATAACACCATCTAGATAGGCATAACCTAACTCAAAAATGTATAAATATAATTAAAACAAAATAAAAAAAAATAAAATTAATTGAACATAAATGAAGTGAAATGAGCCAAATTAACCTAACCCTAAAAAAAGATGGACCCAAAAATGGTCTTGTGACACCCATGTGTCACTGTAGACTTTAATTTTTATTTTTTATCTTGTTTTGAGTCTCCTTGAGTCCCAGTAATTTTCATGTTTGAAATTTGGAGTTTTAGAGGTTTTATGGGTGTTGCAAAATTAGGGGTAACCATGTAGCGCTCATAAAAAGGGTAATTTCATGGAGTAATTGGGGGTTTTCATGGTCTATGTATAGTTTTTTAAACCATGTTGAGCTTCCCATAAATCATATGGGTGGTTTCGGATTAGGTAGTGGCATGTGTGTGGTTTGTGCACGGATTGGTAGATTGTGTGGCCAAATCATGAGGCCTTCTTAAAATCACTTAAAAAGTGTTTTTTAATAAAATTACCTCTTAAAATTAAGAGGGGTTATTCCCATTTATTCCCCCATTTGAATCATATGACTCTTGGGATCCTAAGGAGGAGCTCCACCCTCTTTCCCTCTTCAATATTAGCCCTTCTTTGGTGTTTTCCAAATGATTCTAAGGTAAATCCCTCCTCTTTTCTCCTTTATTATTATTCCTTTATTCCTTCATAGGTTTCATGTTTCTCATGAAACCCTAGTTAACTATGTAAGATAGTTATTGGGTTTGGGATGGTTCTAACCTGGGGTTTTGGTCTCTTTTGGCCTATATAGGATGTTTTCTTGCATATTCGGGTGGTCGTTGTGGAAGGTGACACATTCTAGCATGGTTTATGTTTCTTCCAAGTACATGTTTCTATGAAATTGTTTTATTTTTAGATTTAAATAGTTCTTGTGAATTATAAATCTATTTTTAGTGAAATTATGAATATATATGATATCTATGTGGTGTTTCTAAATCATTTCGATAAAGTTTGAGCTTAGCATAAAGGTATTTTATTTGAAATTCTATATTTTCATGTTTGAAATGGAATTTTTTTATGTTCTAGGAATTTGTGAAATTCTTATGAGGTTTTTTGAAATTTATTTTATGGTTTTAATTGTATTTTTATCTGGTAGTTATTTTAAAAGAGTGAAAACTAGGTTGAGATTTATTATACAATGATATGTTGTCTGCGAAATGATTTTAAAATAGGGTTATTTATTGAATTTAAAATGTTAGTTTGAAATGAGAATATTGTTTTACCCTTGTGAAAATGACATATTGATCCTTAAAAATGTTTTTTATTGAAATGTAAGGCTCTGGTCCATGTTTTAGATTTCAAAGAGGAAGACCCTTGTTTTAAAGGGTGGATTTGAAATTTTTTAATGGTGTGTGTGATTTCAATGTATTTCTAAAGAATATTTTATGTGGTGTTTTGTGAAATATTAAAGGATTGGAATTCCTAACCATGTTTATGGTAAAGTTTTGGTTTCGCTTTATAAAAAGTTTCATTCAAATCTTTTGATTCCCTCTTGATCACCCCTTGGTGTGTGTTACCCCTTTTGTGGTTTGTTTATCACTATGTGATCCTTGTTTCCCCTTGTGTGGGTTGTTTTCACTATGTGATTCTTATTTATCCCCTTATGTGTGAATGTTATTATTTATACCATGGATTTATGAAGTGTTTAAAGATATTTTATATGAGGATGATGAAGGTGAGTGAGAGTTATTTCATATTCCCTTTGTGTGGTATTGGCTTGTGTATTCACTCACCTCCACTTTTATATTGGTCATAGGAACCCATGTACTAAGTGGGAGGTCTATTTTCATGTTTCAATAGTTATTTCACATGTTACTAGTGCACCTCCATTCATGTTAAGAACTAGGGATAGAAGGGGGTGTTCCATTGTAATGAGGATTGTGTGGTCTAGTTATATGGCTTGTGGTTTGGACTTAGTATGTTACAGAAGTTGGTCTATCAGAATTTAATAAAGTTAAACATGCCACATGTAATACTCCTAGTGTAGATCCCATGACATATTCAATGCTTTATTGGTGGTTTATGTGGGGGATGCATATCTTATGATTGATTGTATCATTCCCCTATTTATATTGTAGTTTCACCTTTATCTTATATATATTCATTGCATATCTTTAGACTTGTAGTGCCTTCTTTGTGTATGTTTGACCAATTGTTTGGTTTTTTTCCTTTTTAAAGTATTTTCATGATGTTTATAAAACTCATTTTAATTAAAAGATTCTTATGTTGGGTTTTTAAATTGGATTTCAAAATAGGTGTTTGGCTTAAAAGGGATTAGGCAAGTGAAATTTATTTAAAGTATGTGTTTTCATTTTAACAAAGAAAAATGAATTTTTATAAATATATTGTGTGTTTGATTTTATTTTTTCACAAGTTTGTGTTTGAAAATCCTACTTTATAGTTATATTTTCAAACTATCATTTATGAATTTCTTTATGAAAAGGACTTCATAGTCATGACAGGTGGAGACCTACTGGGTTTTTTATCACACGCATATATATTATAGGTTCTAGGTTTCTTTCATCTAGACTTGGGTTTTATTCTCATGGATGGTGTTGGGTGGGTCGAGTAGTGTTGATCAACCATGGTTTTCATGGAGTTGGATTCGATCATGGCATAAGTTTTCTTAATTTTTTTTTTATTGTATTGGCCAAGATGACCATCTTTATATAAGCTTTCATTTATCTTTTATTGTATCTGTATATTCCATGATATATTGTTTTTTTATTGATTATGTTTTATATTTATACAAATAGGTTAAATAATTGTAGTTTTCTATGATTTTTTATCATGTTCATTTATTTTTGTCTTTATTTATATGCTTAATTCTATATGGATTTCCAATGTAAAGATGGTCCATGTTGGATATTGGTAAGTGAGATGATTTATTTTAACTCTGATTTTATGGTGAAACTATTCCCAAAAGTGTTTTTTATAATGCCCTGGTACTATTTTCCAACCCATGGAGATTGAGAATTCTCTTAGGGCCATGTGGTGGGTTGTTTCGGGTGTCGTATAAGGTCAACCTGATTGATTCATTACAAAATGATTTTATAGACTTAGCTTATTTGGTGAGAGTTTAAGTTTTTTGAGTAGACCTCTTCTTATTTGGGTATTCAAGGTATAATGTAGATTAAGGTTACTAGGACTTGATAAGTAAGGATGGGGAGAGTCTAATTAGCTCTTTCTCATCCCGAACCTCAAGCTACTAGGGGAAGTTTGATTTTGAATGGTGAATTTCAATGTTCTTTTAGTTATTTTTGATATATTTTATGTGAAATAATATTTTTTTAATCCCCTTTGAGTATATGAGTGATTCTGAGATTGAAATTTGGTTTTGAGATGAAAATGTATAAGGATTTGAGCATCACAATTTTCTCACATGGTTTGGAAAACTATGTGGTCCATGTGCAGTTGGGGTTTGTTGCCTTAATAGATCCAATGGAATGGTTGGAAAATAGTTTCCTAACCCATGTTTCTAAACCACACACAATCTTATTTCTTCCTCGATTGTGTTGTTTTAAATCCTCTCATTTCTTGATCTCTCCTAAAGTGACTCTCACTAGTGAAGAAAACGTTTTTTACGTCACCATTTTTTACGTCGGTTATATATAACCAACGTAAAAATGCGGCGAGTAGATTTTTAACGTCGGTTATTTTAATAACCGACGTTACAAATCGTGCCTGTTCGGTTTTTACGTCGGTTATTTTATAACCGACGTAAAAAACCCATGCACGGGGGTTTTTTACGTCGGTTATTTGGAAACCGACGTAAAAAAGGCGATATCTACGCATTTTTTACATCGGTTATAAGATAACCGACGTAAAAAACCAATGCGCGGGGGGTTTTTTACGTCGGTTATTTTGAAACCGACGTAAAAAACCCGATATCTACAAATTTTTTATGTCGGTTTCCCAATAACCGACGTAAACCCCCCCCCCCCTGTGCTTGGGGAAAATGGTAATTTTTTTATGCACCTTATTTTGATATTACATGATACCCAAGGTTGTTTTGTTTTAAAAGGGGGTTTTTCTTACTTTACTAAGTGTATTCCTTAGTTGAGTTTGGTTGAAAAAATTACTTAGTGGAATTGTTAATTTTTTTAAAATCGTTTTTCTTTTCTTAGTGTTCAATTTAGGTGCCTTTCCTTGGTGGATTGTTGTTTTTGATTTTGATCTCGATCTTATAATGGGATTGTTGGTTTGAATATAAGATGTGAATTGATGTTTTTTATGAATTTTTTATTTATAATATGCCTCCCAAAATGGTCAAAAGTAAAATTATAAGGTGTACTAATGAGGATGATCCTCTTGGTAAATCCTCTATTTTATTGGAAGGAGTTCCTTTAGTTACAAAATCTACCAAGACTCTGAGTAGAGTGATAGACTCAAAGCCTTACTTACTATCAGACCCCATCAAAAACTTCTTAAATTATTATCCACCTTATTTCTATGATGATTGAGGTTCAAAAAAATTGGTAAGGTGGTTGGAAGGGATTTAGGTTATCCTCAATTCTCTCGAGACACTTGAAGATTCAACGGTGAGATTTATAGTGATATTTCTTATCGGTTCTAACTGAGTGTGGTAGGACTCTATGGTAACTTATCATTTGTGATAAGATATATCTTAGGGTTTTTTCAAAATGAATTTTATCTAGTTGTTTTATCCAAAATATGTGAGAGTGCAGAGAGATCTTAGGTTTTTGATACTTTATCAAGGTGAGTGATTAGTGAAGGAATATTCCAATCAATTTTCAGAGTTATTTGTCTTATCTCAAAGGATGGTTTTTAATGATTCTGACAAATCTCATTTCTTTAGAGGTTTTCTTCAAACAAATTTTTGTTAAGTAATAATTATGTCTATTGTGGGGATTTAAGGCACTCTAAGTCTTCCTTTTTTAAATCTTCAAGGTTTTCCCTCTATTGTGGGCATTTAAGTCATCTTCATAAGTTCTATCAATTGGGTTTTTAGAAGAGTTCTTATGTTTGATCCTTCTATGGATGAGTTTTTTTGGGACCTTTTTTATGGTTGTATTTTTTGTTTAGATTTTGGGGCTTTTATTGTTATACTTTTTTTGGAATCCAATGGATGGTTCTTTTATGGAATGTATTTTGTGAATGGATTTGAATGTTTTTTTCTAGCATGCCTTATTCTTTTGCGGATGGTTGTGAGAGATTTTTTTTTTGATATGCCTCATTGTTTGGGTGAATCTATCTTGATATTTTTGGTATATGTCATCTATTGGTGTTTAGATTTTTAGATGATCATTGGTTGGACATGCTATGGGCCTTGAGTGAATGATTCGATAACTAGGGTGGGTGATTTACTAGTTTATATTATACACTAGTTGGTCTTTGGATTAGGTTGGTATAGATTCACTATGTGAGAGTTATCCAAATTATTAAAATAGGTTATTCATGTGTTTTATGGACAATGTTAGATCTCATGTTATTTCATTGAGGCTACTTGTAGTTTTTTCTTATGTATTTTGGTTTAGAAGTGATTATTTTTTGAGAATGAGCTTCTCTCATGGTTTTTCTATTTTTTTATGTATCTTGTAGTAGTTACCTTTGGTTCCGCCATGTTATAGTAATTATAAATCATGGGGAGACCATGTTAGTTCTCCCTGGCTTCTTAGGACTTCTAGTTTGAGGTTTGTGTTTCAGTTGTGTTTAGGGGCGCTTTGGAATTATTATGGATTATTGGTTTGACTATTTTGAGGATCTTGGTTTCTTTTTTTCAAGGTTATATTAGGCTTATTAGTTATTTTGAGTTTGGTTCTCTTTGGGTATTTTGTATTATCCTCCTTTTATTTTATTTTTCAACTATGAAATTTCTTATGCTATAAAGTGGAATGATGTGGAGAATTGTGACACATGTATGTAACTGTATCATTTAATTTGTGTTATTTTATATTATTTTGGGTCTCTTTGAGTCCTAGTAATTTTCATGTTGGAAATTTAGATTTTTTGAGGTTTTCTATGTGTTACATGTCTTACCGGCACAATGAATGGTAACTCTAAGTCACCCATAAATAGGGTATTTTATGGAGGCATTAAGGATTTTAATGGTCTCCAAATGGTCTATTAAACCATGTAGATATTTCCAAAAACTATGTGGGTGGTTTTGGATTAGGTTTTTGGCTACAAAAAGTTGGTCCATGGTTTTGTAAAATGTGTAGCCTACCCAAAATCACTTAAAGAGTGATTTAAAAAAAATCCTCTTTGAATTAAGAGGAGTTGCACCCCTTTCCTCCCCCATATGAATTTTACAACATTTTATATTATAAATAGGATCTCCAACCTCATTCCATATTTAATATTTTCCCTTATTTAGTGTTTCCCAAGTGATTCCAAGATAAATCCCTCCTATTTTCTCCTTTATTATTATTCTTTACTTTTTTCATAGGTTTCCTCTTTCTCTTGGAACCCTAGTTTACAATTTAAGTTTGGTATTGGATTAATGATTTTTCTAACTAGGATTTTTAGTCTCTTTTGTCTTATAAAGGAGTTATTCTTTCTTATTTGGGTGGTTTTCATCAAAGGTGAAACAATCCAACTTGGTTTTCATTCCATCTAAGTAGGTGTTTCTATACCATTATTTCATTTTGTGATTAAAATAGTGATTGATCTTTATAAATATATTTTTAATGAAAGTATTAATATATTTAATATCCATGTGGTGTTTCTAAAACATTTTGATAAATTTTTATCTTGGTGTAAAGAGTTTTTCTTTGAAATTCCAGGTTTTCATGTTTAAAATGGAATTTTTTTTATGTGACAACCATTTTTGAAATTCCTATGAGGATTTTTGAAATAATTTTGATGGTAAAAGTTTTATTTTTATCTATTATTGGTTTTCAAAGAGTCAAAACTAGACTTTAAATGGATATTCTGTAACACCCATAAAATTCTAGAAGAGTAACTTTTATTTAATAGTGTGTATGACATGGAACACCAAGAGCATAAGGTAATATAATATCCCAAGACTTTATAATATAATTAATATTTTAAATAAATTTAATATATGGTATAGCTTTCAATACACACAATACTGATTTATATTGTGTTACACACAACAAATACTTACTTCGATAGCTTTTGTTACATTCAAGACCAAGTTTTACCGAGCAATAATATATTTTTAAAATATTGTTATTTAATATAATAATATATAATTGTCCCATTAGATTATTGGTTTAGGATCAACTAACTTATAAAAATATATCTTTTATAAACATATAAAATGAATTCATAGGTTACCAAGTAACTATAAGTGAATATAAAAAACAATTGAATATAATGGAAATGTTTTTATGCTCAAAAAGGGGTTTTATCATAATAAACTAAATTAATTACTATTATTGAATGATATTAATGATATATATATATGTTATATATTCAATAAAATATTTTTTACATTCATACAATATATTTTATAGGCATAAAATGCGAACAAATTCAATTCTACGCATACAAATCAATATTTTTATAAACACAATTTTATCACCTTTTAATAGAGAACCTAATTTAAATCTAAGTTTTGACAATTTTATAAATTTTCTATGGAAAAATAAACTTTATTTTTGAAATACTAACATTAAAATTATCTTATGGTGAATTTTTTGGTAGTTTTTGGAAATATTTCATTTTTTAATGAATAGTGAAAAATATTGAATTTTAATTCAATACTACTTTTTTATCTAATTTATTTATAAGATTAAATTATATTTTTGATTGGTTTTAAATTTTAATTAGATAAATTTTATATAAATTATTCCAATTTATGTTATTTAAATCAATTTCACATTGAAATTGGATATAGAAACTTAGCAAACGTTTAAACTTTTTTACTTTAAAAACTCGCATTGTCGTCCCATCTATGGGATTAATTTTAAATTAATTTCTGCCACTTCTATGATTTTAATATAGAAAAATGGATTAAATATTTGGAATAAGAATAATTTATAATTTATAATAAGTTCAACTTAGTTTTTTATCAAAATTATTAGTGAATGTGATTAAAATTAATTACTACAATTAAGAGAAAAATAGCTTAATAAGGGAATAAACCTTAAATTTAAGAGCCCAAATGACCTATAAAATTGTCCAAAAATTTTTTATGTTAATATTTATACCCTAAAATCCCTTTTCTATAATTTTTACCATTATTGGAGCCTCTTTACATGGTAATAACATGGGTGTAATTCCCTTTTCAAAAATTTACAAGAATGTCACTCCTCCTCCACTATAAAAAAGGCAGTAAGCCCTCCCATTTATTAATACCTATAAAGTCATTTTGTTTTCCCAAAATCTGATAAAATAATATCTAAACATTCCTCCCCTAAAACTATAATACTAAACTTTGTAATAATTGTAACCAAGGAAGTCTTTGGTATAAACCAAAAGGAGTTACCCAAATAAGAGGTAATGTTCTTCAATGATCACTTTCATTTTATTTCTTTCTCAAACCATTAAAATATTATTATTACATTATTGTATAACAACCAAATTATCATAATTATAATTATATTTTTTTATTCTAAGGTTTTTACCTACACTTACACACACTTCCATCTAATGGGTAACGAACTTACTGTTCGTATGTGTGGCGGACTACTGCCTCACGAAACAATGTCATTTGTTTTTCCTTTACCACCTCTCATGGTTGGTAATTATGATGGAAATTATGTTTATATATGATATATATTATATTTATAATTTATTTATTCTTATTTAATTTTTACATAACACATACTTTTATTCTTTCCATTTTGTGTAAATTCGATAACATCATTTGTGGAAGTGTGGACTCCCACATCCTCAAAGCGATGTGATTCGTTCACACTATACACGGGATGTATAAAGGATGGTTTTAATAAACCTATGTGACATATATGAAATATATATGATACTATAATTATAATACACACACACACATATATATATATATATCATTTTCTTTTCATTCTTTTAAATATGACAGTGAAATGAAAGTAGCATTCATATGTACGTACGGCCTACCATATCCATGAATAATGCATTTAATTTCCTAAATCAAAATATTATGGATTATTATAAATACATTTATAATGGATATATATGATATTTAAATCATTTTTTACATTCTATAGATGATAAAACCATTATATAATTAATAGTAACAAAAAGTAATAAGTCAAAACATACTCGAAAAGCTAGACAACTAACACCAAAAATAGTGAAAATAATGAAGTATTATTAAAAAAAAGGTGATAAGATATTATAAGAAGATAATATATGATATTATAAATATTATTATAGTTATTTTATAATTCATTGACTTGTTTAAAACTATTATAAATGAAGTTAAAGGACTTTCACCTAAAAGAAAACACAATGAAAGGGATTCTTGTCTCACTTTTTCTTCCATGAGGCATATATCATTTTCACCACTTATTTAATTGTGTGGTGTATATACTTAAACTATTTTATTTTATATCATGAATAAATTTATCTTCATGGTATTTAGAGTTTTATTTGATATTATTTCTTTCATGGGGATTATAATTCAAAATTTACCAAGTAGTAAGGGACTTCATCTCAATTTCTATTCTTTAAGGCATAATTTATTATTGGGAACCTAATTTGTTATATGTGGTGTACATAATACACACTTGAAATATAATATCTTGAATAATTAATTATTAATGTTATTTTAAGTTTCAATTTTAATTATTTCATCTAAGTAGATTTGGATTAATCGTTACTAAGTAGAAAAGAATTTCATAACCTAATTTATTTTCATTGGGTTATATTACTTCCTCATTGTCATTAATATTCTAAGATTATCTGTGTAATAAAATTTTACTATATATTATTTTATTTCTAATTTTTTATATGGATTTAAATTTGACACATATAATCTATCCATTGGTTGAGTCTCACTTCAACGTTATGGCCTTTTCAAGGGATTACTTCACAATATTATTTTATTCATAATTATTTACACTTGAATTTTCATTTGAAGAAATTATTTGATAATTATTTAATAAAACCTTTCATTTTATCTGCCTATAGTTATTCATGACCTTTTCCAAGTAATTTTTCCAATTTTTAACTCTTTGGTACTCAAAATGTTTTATAAAATGTTTTAAAGAAATCCTGGCTTCATTTCTCTCTTTAGTCAGAGAACCAGTTTTCTTCTAAAAAAAATTTCTTAAAATGTTTCCAAAAATGTTTTTATACTTTCCAAAATGATTTAATAAATACATTTTTACCTTTTTTCTTTTAAATTTTTTTTCAAAGGAATATTATTTTTTGCTTTCCAAACATGGAATTTTTCTAACCTTTTACATTATAAAAGGAATGTTCTTTTTACCTTGTATGACATGTATGAAATTACCCACCATAATTTATTTGAATCTTCATTTTTAAGTTTAAAAGGTTAATTTTTAAAGAAAATGTTATCAAAAAAGTTATTTTCAAAAAAAATTATTTTCAAAATGAAAAGGATATTTTACTCAAGAGTGTTTTTAAAATATATTTTTATATTATTTTCATTCATCAATGACATCAAACCTTTATTTTACTCTACTTGGGATATATTGTATTGATATCATCCTTATTCTTCTTCTAGATAGTTTATTATTCCATTGACCAAGGATAATATTGACATTCACTACCTTGAATGCTTTGTTAGTCCCATTGAGATATTTAATTCCCTATGATCATTGAAAATTGAATTTTCCCTAATTATCTATATAATTTATTTGGATTATATTAATTTATTAAACCATGTATCATTTTTACATATAGTTTTTTATTTGAAAGTTATTTTATTTACTGGGTAAATATTGATAAATATGTATCTATTACTCAATATGGATATTTGATAAGGCACATTTTTTTTAATAAAATCAATTATTAGATATATGAGGAATGATTTGGATATGAAATACACAGTTTAGGGAAATTTTAAAGTAATACCTTGGATGCATCGGTAGTCTCATGGGATGAAATTAGTTGGTGAAAAATCCTACGAGTTTGTTTCCTAGTAGAATAGACAGGTTTCTACCCATATATTTAAACTGTCATGTGAAAGATCTTAACAGTAGTATGCTAAACTATCTTTTGAAATGTATTGATGATAAATGTGTCATGTAGTCGGGAAACATGATGTCATATAATTGAGAATTGTGTTCCCTAATATCTAGTATTTATTATCCATGAGATTTTCACTATGAAAATGTATATAGATGCATTTCATTCTCAATTTATTGATTAAATGGAATGTGTTTTCAGTTTATTAACTTAACATATTGATTATTCCTTATCTAGTTATTTAAATGGAATGTGTTTTCAGTTATTTACCTTTCTATATTTTTTATTCACTTCCTTCTTAGATTATTGATTAAATGGCATGTGTGTTTGGTTATTTACCATGCTATAATGATTATTCTCGTTAATTTCATTATTTATTCCATTATACTTACCCTTACTGAGCATTTGAGCTCACCCTTATTTTATTTTCTTTCCCTAGGATTTCTTGAAGTGTATTAAGAAAGATATGAAAGGATACAGTATATGGAATAAATTTATTATCTTTAAAAAAATGTAGTAATTTTTTGCGTTCATTTATAATAAACTACTCATGTATGTATCTAGTTTACCAAGAATACTAAAATGTTCGGTTCTTTGGGACATGATTTACTTGTATTTTATTCTAATGTAACAGTAGTAAACATCAACTTCTGGAGTTATGGGGTCAGGTCTCTACAGTTGGTATTATACTAGGATTAGTAGCAACCTTGGGAACTAGATTTAAGGAAACATAGATTAGAAAACATAACCCTAAGGTATAATTTGAGTATAAGTATAGAATAACATCCTAAAATTTTAGTTAGATAGAGATTATTTGGTTTTCATATAAATAAATATCTATTTGAATACTACAAGTGGACATGGTTATAGAATATATGTACCTAGTGGCAACAACTCTGAAAAGGTGCATCGGGACTAACTCGAGCATAACTTGGTACACGGTGACAGGCCTTACAATGCACCTAGTTTGAAACTCCTAGGGGATACTCTTAAGATAATTCACATTTCTTTAGAAACCATTATGAAGGATTTGAATAGATAATGATAATGCATGACCTAGGTTAAACCTTAGACCAAGGAAGGACATATGTTTAAATAAAACTGATGAATTATTTATGTATTGAGGTTTTATTAAAAACCTTAGTCAAAAGGATCTTTAGTGGTTAAACTTATTTCAAGGATGTCCATCATATTTATTTTGGAAATTATATTAATTTAGTTTATAAAAGGACAACATGTATGTCAGATGACAACCCATAAAGTCTGTAGATGTCGCAGGACTTGAATCAATGACCAAAGGATAATAAGGGTATCACGAATACCACTAGCCTAAATGATTTCTTGTTTAATGTGTAATTATTTTTAGTTAAATAATTTGATGAATATATATTAATGATGAACAAATAGCATTAAATTTTAGGTTTGGAGATTAATTTATTAACAATATTTTATTTGGACAATATTTAGAGACAAATAGTTATACTTTTCACTCTGTTATTGGCTTTAAGATCCATTAAAATTGTATTTTAGTACTTCAGGCATCAAAGTTAATTTTTGGATATCCATTTCTTAATGTAATGAATGAATTGGAAATTTATCAAAGAATAACCAAAGGATTAAATTGTGTATATAGAAATATATCAAGTAAGTATACTTCCTTATATTCTTAGGAAGTAAAATAATTACTCAACATTAGGAAAATGATTTACAAAAATGTTTCCCTAATACCTTTTTTTTAACCGGTGGTCTTTTAAACCATAAAAAATTTACGGATTTGAGGCCCTCAAATTTCCATTGATAATTAAAATGTTTGTGATTTATGACCTAAATCACCCCAATAAATATTTATGCTTTTCCTCCATTTATATATCTCTGCTTTACATTAACGTTCTCCTACTTAGAGACCTAGTTATATGTTATTCCATGTGACCTTTGTACTTCTCATTCTCTCTTCTCTAGAGGATATTTTATGAACCCTTATCATGATGTGGGATTTTAGAATAGTAAATATCAAAAAATATATTACTAAGATAGAATTTAAATTGTGACTATGCAATTTATTTAAGATGGGTAGAATGTAACACCCTAAAAATTCTAAGAGTAACTTTTATTTGATAGCGTGTATGACACAAAACACCAAGCACGTAAGAGAATATAATATCCTGAGACTTTAAAATATAATTAAAATTTAAAAAAAAACTTCAATCTATTATATATATTATAATTCACCCAATACTGAGTTATCTTGTGTTACACACAACAAACTTTCTTCAATAGCTTTTGTTACACACAAGATCGAGTTTTACCGAGCAACAATATATTTTGAAACTATTATTATTTAATATAATAAGATATAACAAAGACATTAAATTAGTGTTTGTGAGTATTATTAACTAAATAATTATAATATATGATTTATAAAAATATAAAATGAATTCATAGGTTACCAATTAATTATAAATGAATACAAAAACCAATTGAATATAAAGGAAATGTTTTTATGCTCAAAAAGATTTTTTATCCAAATAAATTAAATTAATTACCATTATTGAATGATATTAATGAAAAATATATTTTATATATTAAATTAAATATTTTTTACATTTATCTAATAGATTTTATAGGTATAAAATAATAACAATCCTAATTTTACGCATAAAAAGCAATATTTTTCTAAAGGCAATTTTACCAACTTTTATTGAAGATCCTATTTTAAGTATAAATTTTGACACTTTTATAAATTTTATATATCAAAATAAAATTTATTTTTAAAATTTTTATGTTAAAATTATTTTAGGGTAAATTTTTGGTAGTTTTCTAAAATATTTCATTTTTTTTATGAATAGTTAAAAATACTGAATTTTAATTCAAAACTGTATTTTCATCTAATTTTTTCATAGGATTAAATTATATTTTTGATTGGATTTAAAGTTTAATTATATAATTTTTATATCAATTAATCCAATTAATTTCATTGGAATCTATTTCACATTGAAATTGGATATAAAAAATTAGAAACTTTTGGAACTTTTTTACTTTAAAAACCTGCATTGTTATCCCGTCTGCGGGATTAATTTTAAATTAATTTCTGCCACTTATATGATTTTAATTTAGAAAATTTGATGCCATATTTTGAATAATAATAATTTATAATATATAATAAGTTGAAATTTTTTTTGACCAAAAATATTAGTGATAGTGATTAAAAGTAATTACAGCGATTAAGAGAAAAATTAGCTTAACAAGGGAATAAACCTTAAAATTAAGGGGAAAATGACCTATAAACTTGTTGAAAAATAATTTTATGTTCCTATTTAGACCCTATAATACCATTAATCTAGTTTTAACCATTATTTTAGGCACTTCACATGGTAAAAATTTGGTTGGAATCCCCTTTTCAAAAATTTATAAGAATGTCACTCCTCCTCCACTATAAAAAGAAACTCACCCCTCCCACTTATTCACACTTCTAAATCCATTTGTATCACCCAAAATATGATAAAATAATCTCCCAAAATCCATTTCCTATACCTAGAAGCCTCATATTTTCCATAAACCTAACCAATAAAATCTTTTTGTATAAACCAAAAGGAGTTGCCCAAATAAGTGGTAACGTTCTTCAACGATCGCTTTCATTTTATTTCTTTCTAAAACCATTAAAATATTATTACTTAATTATTTTATAATAATATAATTATCCTAAATATACTGATATTTTTTTATTCTAATTTTTATACCTACCCTTACACACACTTCCATATGATGGTAATGAACTTGTCGTTCGTATGTACTGTAGACTATCGCCTCACGAAATGATGTCATTCGTTTTTCCTTTACCACATATCATGGTTGATATTTATGATCGAAATTATATTTATATATGATATATATGATATTTATAATTTCTTTATGCTTCTATAAATTTTATATAACACATACCTTTATGCTTTCCATTCTCTATAAATTCGATAACATCGTTTGTAGAAGTGTGGACTACCACCTCCATAAAGCGATGTGATTCATTCACACTATACATGGGACATATAAAAGATAGTTTTAATAAACCTATGTGAAATATATGAAATAAATATTATAATATAATTATAATATACATATACATATATATCATTTTCTTTTCATTCTTTTAAATATGATAATGAAATGTAAGTAACATTCATGTGTACGTATGACCTACCATCTCCATGAATGGTGCATTTCATTTCCTATATCTAAATATTATGGATTATTATAAATACTTATATAATGAATATATATGATATTTAAATCATGCATTACATTCTGAATATGAAGAAACTATGTTCTAATTAATAGGAACAACAAGTAACAAGTCAAAACATACTAGAAAATCTAGACAATTAACACCCAAAATCGTGAAAATAATGAATGATTATTAACAAATCGGTAATAAGATGTTATAATTGTAACACCCCAATATTTTGAAAATAAATTTACTATTTAATGCATTAAATACTGAGTTTCTATAAAACACTACTTTTTTATAACCTACGCATTAAACATAATTTTACCACCCCTATGATTTAAATTTTGAAAATTTGACAAACACGATTGCGATGAGTATGTTATTTAGAGTCTAATATGACCAACATAATTTTTTGTGAATTGTAACATACCCTTATGAAAATTAATGTTAACCTTATGAATAGTGACATACTCTTATAAATAGTAACATCACCTATGATAGTATATATATATAGGATTTAAGTGAAAGTATGATGTACCTATGTTTTAGAATAAGTACATAAATGTTTTAAAAACTGTATTTTTCAAGTAAATTATGATTTTAATTAAAAAATAAATTAATCATATTTAGAAAATTATTTTTAAAAATTTGACTTTATTTTTGGATTTTACACATTGAAAAATGGTTAGGGTGAATTTTTGAGATTTTTCTGAAATACTTGAATTTTTATGAATAGTAAAATATGGTAATTTACCATATATATACATTATAAGCTAAATTCACTATTCCTAGAATCATGGATGATATAAGAAAACTTGGTTCAAACTCACATACACATATTACTATTATTGGTTACAAGAATAAATATTTTTGGTTGTCTTTGGAAAAATAATAAAATAATGAGTAAAATGATGGGAAAACCCTCCACTCCTCCACTATAACCCCCCCCCCTCACTCCCTCTTCTATTCACTCATATAAATCCATTTTCTTTATCTAAATTATGATAAAATATCCTCCCAAACTCCTCCCCCATTACCAACAGCCCTTGGTCTCATAAAAAGACCAAATCCACTCCCCTAAAGAGGCTCTCAAGGAAGATTACTTCAAGAGGTAAACACCTCTTTTCATTTCTTTTATTTCAAGTTCTATTTTATGTGGTATGTATTTTTAGTTTCCATACCATGTTATTATTTCCATTTTATTCTATACCTATACTATATTATGTGTCTTTTATGAATGGGTGACCTCTACCTTCTCTCTTTTTAATGTTTTCTAAAACCATGTTGCATAGTTGTTATGTTGCAAAATTTTCGTCTCAAAATCTATCACTTTTTCAAGAACTATTTTTATGTTATTATATTTTATTTTAAATTATCTTATATTTGGATATTTTAATACATATTCCTATTATTTTTCATATTATTTAATAATTATTAGATACCCCTTTTCTCTTCTCAAAATATTTTATGAATTTTTACGTGATGTCGTTAGGCTGCCAAATTTTAATAAGGGATTTCTCAACTTTTCTTTTATTTTGAGTTCCTTTTTTTTTTCCTCACCTAATTTAATCCAAATGTTATGATAAATCCAGTAACTTACATGTACTATAATATTTTTTGATAATGTAATAATTCATCATCATCTCTCATTTCCTCTTTTTTATACAAGAAATGAAAACACCATCTGAGATGTGTTAAATTATCACATTCAAGGACGACGGGTTTTCAATTTCTATTAACATATTCAATTCTGGTCATGAAACCATTTCTATGGTTGAACCAGACTATAAAATATATCTTATAACTTATTTAATGTTCTGGAATCTTTTTTTACACAGGATATTATTTTATAAATCAAAATGAGTTCGTTGTGATAAAAAATCACCAATTAACCCAAACAATTATCATTAATGTTTTATATAATGATTCATCTTAACTCCCAATAACCAAATTAATTTTTTAACCATGTAATATTCTGGATGTTAATAAATAAAATACAACTTCTATTTTGGACAACCATTCTCATATTATATATTTATCCTTATATGTATATAAGTAAATCGATCATGAATACCAAGAAAGAAAACACTCACAAACAATAAAATTAAACCTCTTAAACCCATCAATAAGGCCATAAAAAAACTTAATAATGATATAATAAATCAATTACATAAATAATATGTTCTATAAATATTAATTAATGAATTTAATTTGGTTATCCATGATACTAAGATCAAGTGAAGAACACCATCGGACTTAAGGTAAGGGTTTCTTCATCTCACTTCCATTTTTTGTGAGATATTTTGTATTCACTACTATCACTTGTGTATGGTGTATTTATACTGACAATTGATTTTTTATATATTTAATCTCTTTATTTTCATGATATTAAATGTATCATTTTATGATTATTAATTTTGGGTCATACGATTCAATTGATTACAAAGTTGTAAGAATTTTCCACCCGAACTTCCATTTTCATGTGGGTTAATTTTATTATGTAATTACCTCAATTGAATTATTATGTATTATTATGTACTCATCATAAATTATTTTTGAATGTTATATATATGTTTTCCAATCATAATAATTCTTTATTTTATGTGGAGTTACATGTTTTATAAGAATCTTTCAAAAGTTCTTCTGAAATACAAGCTCGATTCAAACAACTTTTCAAATTCTTACCTATTTTGAATTTCACTCTATAATATGTTTTAAGCCAGATTTATCTTTCTAAAATCAAAAAATTTAACATGAAAAATATATTTTTGTTCATTTTTTTATGAAATCATGTATCCTTTTCACTTTACATTCTCTTTACTGAATTCCTTAAACCGAAATAAAATGTTTTAATTCTAATGCTTCTTTAAAAACACTTTTTACATGATTTCACTTCAGTGGGACATAATTTGTACCTAAAATGTAATCTCAATGTCCTTCAATTTTATTTTCTGAGATATATGTGTCTTTAAAAATAGATTTATGATAAACAAAAATTATTTTCCAAATGAACTCTTCTTTCTAAAGTAAAAAAGGAATTTTCTCATCTCACTTTAACTTTTATAATATATATGTATTTTTTACCACTTATTTATTACTTGTAGTGTATGTGCTACCATTTTGTATATCATATCAAGAGTCTCATTATTCACATTATATTCTAATGGATTATTATTTGAATGTTTCAAGGTGTTATGTGACACTTTGGAATGTTTAAAGATTATTCCCTCAAGGATTATTCAATGGTATTATTTAAAAGTGTCTTCATTTATGTCAACATACTTTTTTGAATATTTTAGTTCATTGAGTTTTATCTATTATGATGTCATACACCATTTTTTATTGAATGGTTTATGTATAGTTTGACTGTGAATGTGCTATCTCGAAACCATTAATTATATTACTCTGAATGGTTAGTGTTTATGTTTAATGATTGGGGAAAGTTATTTACATTTCATATATTTGTTCCAATATGAATGTGTATGTTTTTTATTTTGATCCCCATTCATATGAGGAATTTATTGGAATTGGTAAGTGTTGGTTGTGGACCATTATAGCCCCTCGGTGCATTGGTAGGTCTCATGAGACAAACTATAGTCTTGGTATAAGGCCTTGACAAAATGGTTGTTTATGGTCTTGGCACGAGGCCTTGACAGTATGGTTATGATGTCCCTCATTATGCATTCCCTCATTATGAAAATAGTATTTATAGTTAATATGGTTATTTGACTACTAGAATACCCATGATTATGTTTTATTGTGGCATTATTTATTCAACTCTTATTCCTGCCATAATGTGTTAAAGTTCATTTTAGAGGGATGTGTTTTTAGCTATTCACCATGCCAAATTTTTATGTTTATGAAATATTATGTTGTATTTCTTAACCTTATTGAGCATTTGAGCTCACCCATTTATTACTTTTCATTTTCTCAGGACATTAAGAAGTTTATTATGAATGATATGCAAGGATAAACTCAGAGTTTTGGATGTTTCCAATAAAACATATATGTTTTATTTACTTTTAAGTTGTAATGATGAACCTATATATGTATCTAGTTTTCCAAAACTACTAAACTACTCGGTCCTTTGGTATTTGATTCCTTGTAATCATGCCAAGGTAATAAAATAAGGCATCGGCCCCAGGAAACTAGGGTCAGGTCTTTACAATAATAAGATAATATATGATATTATAAATATGATTGTGTTTCTGTTATAAGTTATTGAAATGTTTGAAACCATTATAAATGAAGTTAAAGGATGTTCACCTGAAAGGAAACACGAGGTAAGAGATTATTGTCTCACTTTTTCTTCCGTGAGGCATACACCATTTTCACCACTTATTTATTTTTTTAGTTTATATACTTACCCTATTTTATTTTATATCATGAATACATTTATATTCATGGTATTTAGAGTTTTATTTGAATTTATTTCTTTCATGGGGATTATAACTCAAAATTTACCAAGTAGTAAGGGACTTTATATCAATTTTCATTCTTTGAGGAATAATTTATTATTATGAACATAATTTCTTATATATGGTGTGCATATTGACCACTTGACATTTAATATCATGAATAATTCATTATTCATGGTATTTTATGTTTTAATTTGATCATCTAAGTAGATTTAGATTAATCATTACCAAGTGTAAAATAATTTCATAACCCAATTTCTTTTCATTAGGTTAAATTACTTCCTCATTGTCATTAATATTATAATATTATATGTGTAATCACTTTTTACTATATATTTATTGTATTTCCACTTTTTTATGTGGATTTACATCTGACAGACATAATCTATTCATCGATTCAGTCTCACTTCAGCGTTAAGGTCTTTTCAAGGGTTTACATCATAATCTCATTTTATTTGGGATTGTTTACACTTAAATTTCCATTTGGGGAAATTATTTGATAATTATTTAATAAAACCTTTAATTTTCACCTCCTCTAGTCATTCAGGACCTTTTCCAAGTAATGGTTCCATTTTCCACTCTTTGGTTCTCAAAATGTTTTAGAAAATATTTTATGGAAAACTAGACTTCATTTCTCTATTTAGTCAGAGAACCTATTTTCTTCTAAAAAAACCGTGTTTTCTAAAATGGTTTTCAAAAAATGTTTTTTTTCCTTTACAAAATGATTTATTAAAGGAATTTTTACACTTTTTTTCTTTTAAAACCTTTTTCAAATTAATTTTCTTGACACTTTCCAAAACAAGGATCTTTTATAAACTTTTACCATACAAAAGGAATGTTCTTTTTACCTTGTATGAAATGTGTGGAATTACCCATAATTGTTTCTTTGAAGCTTCATTTGTATGATTAAAAGGTTAATTTTTACAGAAAATGTTTTCAAAAAGTGATTTTCAAGGAGTATTATTTTCAAAATGTTTTTCAAAATGAAAAGGATGTTTTCCTCAAGAATGTTTTTAAAAGATCTTTTTATAGTATTTTAATTCATCAACAATAATAAACCTTTATTTTACTCCACTTAGGATGTATTGTATTGATACCATCCTTATTATTACTCTAGATGGTTAATGATTCCTTTGACCAAGGATAGTATTGACATTCACTACCTTGATTCCTTTCTTAGTACCCTTAAAATATTCAATTTACTATGATAATTGAACATTTAATTTCCCCAAATTATCCATATAATATATCATGGATATATTTATTTACTAAACTATATATCATTTTTACATAAGGTGTTTACTTTTAAAGTTATTTTATTTAATAGGGAAATATTGATAAATCTATATCCTTTACTCAATACAGATATTTGATTAGGCATATTATTTTTTAATTAAATTGATTATTAGATATATGAGGAATGATTTGGACATGAAAGAAATGGGTTGGGGACCATTTAAAGTAATCCCCAAGATGAATTGATAGTATCATGAGATGAAGTTAGTTAGGAAAAAACCCATTTGAGTTTGTTTCCAAGTAGAATAGATGGGTTTTTACCCATAGATTTAAATTGTCTTGTGAAAGGTCTTGACAGTAGTATGCTTAACTATATTGTAAAAGGTACTAATGGTAAAGGTATAATGTTCCTATGAAACATGACATATGATAATTAAAAATATCCTTCATTAATATTCAGTATTTTTTATCCTAGATATTTTCATTATAAAAAAGTCTATTGATGCATTTAATTCTCAGTTTATTAATTAAATGGAATGTTTTTTTTAGTTTCTTATCTTGCTATATTGATTATTCCTTATCCGGTTATTTAAATGTAATATGTTTTTATTTATTTACCTTACTAAATTTTTTATGCACTTCCTTCTGAGTTTATTGATTACATGGCATGTGTTTTTAGTAATTTACCATTCCATAATGATTATTATCATTGATTTCATTATTGTTTCTATTGTACTTACCCTTAATGAGAATTTGAGATCACCCTTATTTTATTTCTTTTTTCTGGGATTCTCTAAAGTGTACTAGGAAATATATAAAAGTATACTCTATATGGAATAAATTTATTATCATTGAAAAAAATATTCTATAATTTTTTTATTCATTTGAAATAAAAGACTCATGTATGTATCTAGTTTTTCGAGACTGATAAATTTTTCATTCCTTTGGGATGTGATTTAATTTTATCTTATGACAATGTAATTTTAGTATACAACAAATCTAGGCTTTCTGGGGTTGGGTTACTACATATTCATTATATAATAACTTGTTGACCTCGAAATGATTTTAAAAGGGGGTATTTATTGAATTTCAAATTTTGTTATGAAATGAGTGTATTGTTTTTCCTTTGTGAAAATTCTATATGGATCTCTAAAAATGTGTTTTATGGAAATGGAATTCCCTTGGCCTTATTTTAGATTTCAAAGAGGAAGGATAGTGTGATAAAGTGCAGATTTGAAATCTTTTAATAGTGTGTGTGATTTTAATGGATATATAAAGGATATTTGAAGTTTTTCTTCATAAAATGGAAATTCCATGGTATTCTAAGCCACGTTTATGGTGAACTATTCTTTGGAACATTCAAAAAAAATCAAATATTTTGAGACCCTTTTGATCTCCCTTTGGTGTGTGTTTTCCCTTGTTCAGGTTTTTTATCACTATATGATCCTTATTTCCCCTTGTTTGGGTTGTTATCACTATATAATTCTTGTTTCTCCCCTTATGTGTGAATGTAATTATTTATTCCATGGATGAATGAAGTGTTTGGGTATGTTTTATATGAGGGTGATAGAGGTGAGGAAGATTTGTTTCATATGCCTTATGTTTGATTGTGGCTTTTGTGTTCACTCACCTCTACTTTTTTATTGGTCATGGGAACCCAAGTACTAAGTGGGAGATCTATTATTATGTTTCTATAGTTATTTCAAACATTATTAGTGTCCCTCCAATCTTTCTAGGCACTAGGTATTAGAGGGGGTGTGTTATTATAATGAGTCTTTTGTGGGATAGTTTCCAGGCTTGTGGTTTAGACTCAACATATGCCAGAAGTTGGTCCATATGAATTTAATAATGTTAGATGCATCACATGATAGCCTCCCAAGGTATATCTCATGACATATTAATTTCTTTATTGGTGGTTTATATAGGGGATTAATATCTTATAATTGATTATAACATTTTCCTATTTATATTATAGTGGAACCTTTAACTTGTATATCTTCATTGCCTATTTTGGACATGTGGTTCCCTCTTTCTATATGTTTGTCCCATTTTTTTTGTTCGTTTCCTTTTTAAAATATTTTCATGATGTTTATAAAACTTGTTTGAATTTAAATAATCTTGTTTTGGGTTTTTAAAGTGGATCTAAAAATGGGTGTTTGGCTTAAAATGGATTAGGCTGGTGAAATGTATTTAAAGTGTGTGTTTTCATTATAAGAAAACAACATAAAATTTTATAAATATATTTTTTTCTTGATTTTTTTTCATGAGTTTTTCTTGGAAAATACTACTTTATAGTTATATTTAAAACTAGAATTTATGAATTTCCTTATGAAAAGGATTGAATAGTCTTATAAGGTGGTAACCTATTAGGTTATTTAGATCACGTTTATATATTCCAGGTTCTAGGTTTCTTTAAACTAGACTTGAGTTTTATTCTTATGGCTAGTGTTTGGTGATTTGGGAGGTGGTGAGAAACTAGATATTTTATGGAGTTGGTTTTAATCATGTCTTGAGTTGTCTTATTTTTCATTATTGTTGTATTAGATAAAACAACCATCTTTGTAATGTTTTAAATTATTTTTTGTTGTATCTATATATTCCATGTTGTATTGTTTTGTTTATGGATGATGATTTGTATTTATGAAAATGGTTTTAATCAGTTTTTTTGGTTTAGACACATTTTGAATGTTTATTTATTTTTGGATTTATTTATATGCTTGATACTACATGGATGTCTTATGTAAGGATAGTCTATGTTTGGCCTTGGTAAATGATCTACTATCTTTTTACTCTGATTTAAGGGAGAAATAATTTTCAAAGATGTTTCATGTGATACTCAATCACTAGTTTCCAACTTATAGGGATCAGGAACACCCTTCAGGCTATGTGGTGGACTGGGTCGGGTGACGTGTTAGGTAATCCCGTGTTTGTTTATTATAGGAAGAAATTACCTAACCCAAATTAACTTAAATGAACCAAATGACTAAATAAACCAAATATTTAACATGATAATTTTTATTCCTTGATTATATGTTATTTCATATTTTATAAAATCCTTTACTTATTAATTATTATGCTTTAGTTATGGTATTACACCTCCTTTTTACTATTTGGATTTCTAGTTGGTATGAATTAATTATTTCCTATCACTATTTATGCCTTATTTTTCTTCCCATTATTATATGAAATATTAAAAAAAAATTACATTGTATTCCTATGAATAATGTGATAGATATTAAAGATATATAGAGGAAAATATTTTCCAATAATGATCGGTGAATGAGAGAGATAGAAATTCCTCCTCTAGTTCCCTTAGTGAGTGTAGTAATTCTAATGTATATCAATTACAATACATTAAATGAAAATTTTCTATTCTTTTAAAATTTCTATTAGGGATGACTATCTAGGAAGTAAATTTTTTCTTGTCATACTAATAATAGTGGTGAGTAGCATAGCCAAATGAGTGGGTGTGGTACTAGAAGTACTCAGGGTGATGACCTCGCTATGTTGGAATAGGTTATCCTGATCCTTTTAGATAAATTTGGGCCAACTGATTGTGGCCAAGACTATACAACAAAATACAACTCTCATGGTTCTACCTTTGTAGTGAGGTCGTTGGGGGATGCAGAGGGCAACATGACCCTACTCAGAGTTCTAGTATTCAAAGGCCCCTGACCTAAATTTTGATCATCTTACTAACTTTGACCAACTATAGTAGAGTTGATTGATGACACCAATTGGGGAACTATAGCTATGTGGAATTACTATAGCATTATGTGATAGTGGAATTGTAGCTCCATGGGATTCTTGCTACTAATATTGTATCAACTTGGACTTGGGTGGTTGAGACACTATAGCGCAGTGGATTTACTATGCGAGCATTGTATCAATGTGGTTTACTATTCATCGTGTTTCTTTAAGATATGATTTGAGATAGGGTTTAATTAACTCTAAAAATTAAGTATATAATATTTCTCTCAAACATAGTGAGGTGATTATTCTTCTATATGGATGTAGGTATTATTACCAAACCGTGTAAATCATTGTGTATATATAATTCTTGTTATTTTACACTTTTTTCTCCCTTTAACTCTCCATCTTTGAATCATTTTCTTACTTTTTTCTCTTATAATTTCCATAACATCCTGGTAATAATGGTGATAAATATTTTGAAGGTGATTATTCTGATGAGGATATTTATGATGAGGGTGATGATAGTGATGACCATGATGGTAGTGGTTATCCAGATAGTGATTGTTTAGAGGGATATATTGATCCACTCCATTTTTTACTATATTTATAGTGATTACAACCATTTTGATGATTTATTATGATTTAAACTTATTGTATTTATTTTAAGTTATACTACGAAAAAAACAGTTATTTGTGACGGGGTAACTGTGGCGGGGAAGGGTCTCATTGAAAAATGTCTATCGGGAGGGACTATTTGCGATGGGACCCTCTAACCATCGCAAACAACTAATTATTTAAAATAGGTATAGGGTCTCACTGCTAAATATTGGGCATGAATTACGTTCCAAACTATGAGAAGGTTATTTTCGATAGAAATAAGAGCCCGTTGCAAATACCTGATGGCGTTTTTTAGTATTTTCAATGGGATTTACCTCCCATCGCAAATAGTGTATCAACAGGTTTGTATTTTTAATGGGTCTCATCTCAATTACCTTTTTAAACATCACCCCTAATTAATAGGTGAGTTAGTATTTGCAACGATACTCATCGCAAATAATCCTATTCCAACTAATCTACTCTAGTTGACTTTTATAGCATGCTAGAAGAAATTATTGAAATGTGTTATCTGGGATAGAATTACATAATGATGTTTAAATGTTAGTGTTTGGATACTAAGAGAGTATTGTGTGTTCATCTAAACCATGTAATCATTGATATAAAATATAAAATTCTTCTTGTAGTAAATGAAATGTTTTTATTAGCTCATCAGGCACATCAAATTTATTATGCAAATTATTGTGACACTTCAAAAGAGTTGGGTGATTGGTGGAGCATAATAAAAATTAAATCTTGGGAAAAATAGTTTACTCAAAGTGAATGTAGTTCTACTGAAGTGCAAGGAATTGAAATTTTTCAAGAGACTGCTCAAAATCCATATTTTTCACGAAGAGATGTCAATATGGATGATGACACCCCAAATTTAAAGTTAAATGGTGAAGATGATCTTAATAATGTTACAAATGAATTTTAAATGACAATATATAATGAAATTAAAACTCATATGGAAATTTATGATGTGGAGGAAGAATATGAAGACATTAACATCATCAGATATGAAGATGAGGATGCAGAAGAATATTGAAATGGTAAATGCTTATTATAATCATATATAATTTATATCTATATATAATAGTGGTTTTTAAATATTTTTTAACAATAATAATTTTGTGTTTAAAATGGACTAAGATCTATTTCATCAGTTATAGTAGGTTGATCAACCTTTGGACGAGCATGATGTTGGCTCATCTGACCCTCAAACTCATAGCGGTTCAAGAAGGACTCGGAGGGGGTGTGGTCTTGCCTGGTTGATGATTCCTAACCCTATCCTGGAGCGACGTCCACATCTTGGCTTTGATCCATGTATAAAGAAATATGTTTACCTATGTATTTTAGTTATTTTTCATTAATTTATTTATATACTAATTGTTTTATTATTTGTTATTTTTTCACACCTATTCACATATAGCTGTTGGAAAGGGGAGTGCTATATTGAAAAATTATTTTTCTGAATCATGGGTCACATGGGATAAGATTCTCATTGATGTTCAGTACCACATGTTTGATCATTGTCTGGTACATAAATAGATAATATTTATTTTGAAATTTATTCAATTAATAACTTGATATTATAATTTATTTATAGGGTTAATGGTATCCAATCGATAAGCGCATGTGTGGCGCTATCTGGAAAGCATGGGAGGGGTTTATGTATGAGAATTGTCATCATCTTTTTCACAATTTGAGAAGGAAATCAATTATGAAGGAAGTAGTGATAGAGTTTGATGATTCTTGTTACGCCCACTGACCTAATTGCATTTCATCTTAGGTTTGGGATAGATTATGTTCACATTAGTTGGGTGGAAGTTTTCAAAGGATATCATCAATAGGTTGAAAAATTCAGGGGAGACAGGAGGTGACACCTTGAGCCAGTAGTCATACATTTAGTACGCGAAGGGAACATATGGTAAGTACTATTTTTTAAATAATTTATATAACTTTAAATGTAACAGTTTATTTTATATTCAAATAGGCAGTCTAATAGACTGATTTTACCGAGTTCGACGTTTATAGGAGGATGTACATTGATCTGATCACTAAAGAGGTTAGAGGTGGTCACCGGTGTTTGATTGTGGTTAGTAAAATTTCTTTTTTAGTTTTAATATTAACTTCAAATAATATTTTAACTATTTTAATTTTAAATTACAATTGAAGGAGTTATATGAGGTCACGGAATCCCAGACACAGAATGAGAGTCAGGCCAAGACCCAGGGTCAGACTAGTGCCCACCGATTTGGTGAGGTAGCATAGATGTAGGTGACCCAGTATGTCTTTATGAAAAACCAATTTGTTGGTATCGAATCTCTATTGACGCTTGGGAGTTATCATGGTATTTTTGTGATGTCGGCGTCCATCTTGAAAGGACTGCATGGAGAGTTATCATCATTTGCTACATAATATCAGGATCAGTTGCGAGATTATAGTGAGCTTATAGAGAGTATGCATAGAGATCAATAGGAGATGCATTAATGGCAGTAGTAGGAGATGTGCCAATAGCAACAGCAGTAGTAGGAAGAGCTTTGACAACAACAACAGCAGGAGGAGGAGGAGGAGGAGATACATCGATGGTAGCATCAGCAGCATGAGTAAATGGAGTACATGTGACATCTGACTCAGGGTTTAGGGATGGATTTTCATCCACCATGTTCTTCAGCACCTTCAGAGCCCCCCTAGTGATATATTTGTTTTTTTTGTGATAAAACATTTGAATGTAATTTTTTGTAATATTAACTATTTACATTTCTATATAGTGTGTTTTTTATATTTTTGCGAATATTTCATTTTTTAATATTTATTTAATTTTTTAATATTTATTTAATTTTTTAATTGTTTTATTACTTTATTTAATTTTCTTATTATTTTTATTATTTTTTATTTTTTATTATTTTATTATTTTTTATTATTTTGTTATTATTTTTTATTATTTTTTATATTTTTATGAATATTCAGATTTTTATTATTTTATAATTTTTTATTGTTTTACTAATATTAATATTATTATTTCATCAATATTAATAATATTATTATTATTATATTAATAATATTATTTTATTATTTTACAATTTGTTTTTATTTTACTAATATTAATATTATTATTCCATCCATATTAATATTATTAATATTATTTTATTTTTATTTTTATATTAATATTATTTATATTATTAATATTAGTATTATTATTATTATTTTCCAACAGAAGCATGACTCCTAGCGAAAGGGGTTATACCAATAGTTTAAAGAATCATTAGTATAGCCTTTTATATCAATAGTCCTCAATAACCATTAGTATCATCCAATTTCAATGACTATATACCTATAGTTCCAAGGAATCATTGGTATATCCATATCTCAATGAAAAAACACTCAAAGGCTGGGGGGAACCATTGGTATAGGTTATACTAATAGTTCTCAGTCCTATACCAATGGTTCTAAACAATTGGTATAGCTATAATTTCTAGTAGTGTTATGAGATATAGACCAAGACTTAACCACTTTTCCATATTTCCTTAAAATTAATTTAGGGATTATTCAAAGAAAATCCAACACTTATAAACCTTCATCTAGGTGCTTTATAAAACTGATTTTGATATCCAAAATTCTTAGTAACTCTTGGATGGTTTTTTAACAACTTCATCAAGCTTTCTTTAACCATTGAACTAGTATTGCACTTGTTCTCTATATTTATACAAGTTTTCCAACACAATTTCAATAGCAAACATATCCCAAATCTCTTATCTTTCACTTGTAACATGTTTTAGTCAGTACCTCCAACCTTTAGTACATGTATTTAACATGAGGAACATCTCTCCAATCATCTAATGTTTTTGGGTTTTCTTTTCAATCTATCCAGTCAGGTATTCAGGGAAAGTAACTTCATTTCGCAACACTTATGGGAAGCTCCTTTCTTTCCTTTGGGTGGATATTCAATCTACCAACCAAGGAGTTTCCATTTCATAATTACATCGACAAAAAAATCTAATTGAAAAAACAATAAAACTTCAACCTAAGGGAACTTTACAAAGGATCATAGGAATATAGCTTTATTGGTATATCTGAACCTATGAAGAGAAATTCAAAAACAGAAGAAAATAAAAAGTTTGATATTGTGAAACAAAGTTATAGAACCAATGAAATATCTATATAGAATAAGTAAAGAGAATAGAATTTGTTGTTGTGCATCAAAGTGAGGATCACTGACATATCAAACATTGAAGAAGACGAATTGGGGGATTCCATTTCTGTGTTAGAAGGATGGTTGAGGAAATTTTTGAAACTCTTTATTGATTCTACTAATGAAGAATAAGGTGGAGTTTTTCATGATGAATCATGGGAAAGTAGTGATATTATTCATGGATATGTTCACAACAATCCTATTAGGGATAATATTGTGGAGATCAAAGTTCATTGACCTGTATCAAGTGAAGATAAAACAGTTGTGATATTATTTATCTTAGATTTCATGATGATGTGGTATTCATTTGTTTTAGCAGCGAGAAAAGAGAAGGAAAGTTAAGGGTGTGACCTTGGGAGGCAGTGATTTATCCCAAAACCTTTTAAGGGGAGTAAATAAATAGCCTAAACCCACCACCAAACAATTTTTTTAATGGATTCAAATGCATTGACACATTGTTGATTTCATGGTCCTTGGATTATCCCGTTGTGGGTGAATCAAGTAAAAAACATTGTGACTTGTGTACTTGATTTTTTTATATTCTATATGATATAATTATTGTGTGATACTGAAACATCATTTAAAAATTAGATTATGGGATAAAGACTAGAAATATAAAAATCAGGTCATCTTCATTAAAGTAACAACTAAAGATTGACCCTTCTAATAGTGAGGTAAAGATCTTATAGGGTAATGAGATTTTAAGTAAATTGTATTTAAATTTGAAAAGTTTCATACCCTATTTCACCTCCCCCTCCCCCTCAGGGTGTCTCTTACTTGGATCACTTATGGGCCTAAAAAATTTCATACCCAGACCATGTTATCACATATAAGCATGGGTAACCTACTAATCATCTGAATTTTTATGACACATTATATCCATTAGACAAGGTCTCTATAAACCATTTTAAAAAATATTATTCTCATTAAATACCCAAACTTATAAATTTTTCATATAATAAAGTTGTAATGCATTAATATGCAATGTTATATATGATCAGGCATCATCTATGTTATTCAATATGCATAAATGTTCCTGAATTACTTTCTCACCTATCAGTGGCTTTATTTTTAATCCACAGACCCCCTTTTCCCTAAAACTAACTCATTCGTGGAGAGATGTAGGAAAACCAATGTGCTCTACTTTAGATAAGTAGTTCATGCAACACTCTACCACCTCATTAGAAATATACTTATTAATGATGTCACACCATGACCCATGTCTTTGGTCAATTTAATTATTTTCTTTGGTTTTAATTTTTTTTAAGGTTCAGGTTGAATCTTAAACAATATTTTTGAGTTTTGTTAAAAAGTGCGCATTTTTTAGCTGACGGCGTTGGGTGCACGAGCGGAGCACATTATGGAAACCCCACTCAACTTTGCCAATGCAATTGCACGATCTGTCTATCTTTGAAAAAAAATAAAACGAGTAAATTTTTTTTGTAATTTATTATGTTATTTAAAATTTTTATTGTTGTTAATAATTTTATTATTATTATTAAAATGAAATGAATATTTTTATCATTTTTATTTTTATTATTGTGATTATTACTGTTATTATCATTATTATTAAAAAGTTTCATTAATATTATCATAACTATTAAAATGTTATTAATGTTATAATTATTAATAATGAAATAAAATAAAAATTAAATGAAGTGTGGTTAATGCATTAAAATGAGACAGAATAATTGCAATAATACTATTATTATTGTTGCGACTAATGGTATTATATTTAATCTTGTTCTTGTTTCTGAATTATTAAAATTTAAAATTATTATTATAATAATTATTACGGGTAAACATTATAATGACTATGAATGTAAATAATTATTTTTATCAAGAGTGTTGCTAGTTATTTTTATTATTATCATTATTACATAGTTATTTTTATTATAACTATTATTATTATTAGGTTTTAGTATTATTTTTATTATTTTAATTCAATTTATTTATCTTTTTAGGGTTTTCTATCATCTCCCTCTCCCTTTCTTTTTTCTCAAGTGAGATCTCCCCCCTCCCCTAGAAGTTCAGAGGCTCCTTCCTCCATCAACCCTACAACACAGCTCCACCCAGCCCTGACTCCCCTTCTCAATGTTTGGTTGCTGCCTCTGCCTTCTACACAACTCCTCTGGCTGGCCCATACTCTATCGGTGTCCCTTCTACCCATCATGAGTAGGCTGCCCCCCCCCCCTCACCGGATCACCTCTTCCTCTCTACGCAGGCCACCACACTTTTTGTTCAAGAACCACCCACTGGGATTACACCACCCCGGCCACATGCCCTTGCACCTCAACCCAACTCGTAGCCACCTTCAGCCGACTTGTAAGACCCTGATTCTTATTCCAACGCACACTTTATGACCCACAACCCCCTTCTTTGGCGTCTTCCTTCCACCGGCCATGCCCTACACGTGACCTCAGATGTTCTCCTCTCCCTTAGGCATGCACAACCCCTCTCAGAAGACCGTAGCTGAATGTGCCACACCCCTTAGTCGTGTGTTGCATCCCCTATTGGTGGGATTTTCCAGTGCGGCGCACCTCTGGCACCCCTCGTCTTGCTCGACCATCCCCCCCCCACCACTTTCATATGTGCATTCTACTCTGATTGTTTGTTTCTCCCATTTGGTAGATTTACAGTGGCTAGGGTTCATGATTTGGAGTTTTGGTTTTGAGTCTTTGCATTTGATTTCCATTATTAGAGTTTTTTCTTGACCTGCAAAGGTACGGTTGATGTGCGAATGAAGATTCTCATCGGTTTTGGGTTTTCTTCATCTTTCTTCCTTGGTTCCAAGGTAATGGTTTTCACTTGCCGCATGTTTCCACTCAGTTTATATTTTTTAATTTGGGTGTTTTAAGGTTCCTATAATTTTATTTGTAGTGCTTTGAGCATTTCCACATGTTTTTGGGTGTGCATCATCCTTACTCCATGAATTTCAAGTAGTTTTCCCTTTTCACTTGCATTTTTAATTAAAGATGCATTCTTTTCATGTTTTTCACAGACTCTTTTCTAGCCAGTGTCATCCCCTACTGGTGCGCGCCGCCCCTTTATGACGATCGCGTGACCCCACTAGTTAAAAGCATCTCAGCGTCGAGGTGAAGCTTTCACTGTTCTTGCTTGAGTATTAGAAAATTACTTTAGTGAGTGTTGTGTATAATTAGGTTGGTGAAAATTTAGTTTTTTTAAAATATTTGAGTTTGTTTAATTAGATGGTGCGAGTTGTCTTTTAAAAACATGGTAGTGTGGGTTATGCGATGTTCATTCGTTTGAATTATCTTAACTTGGTGTTACAATGTTTTTAGTTATTTTTTTGATATTTAATTGTTTGAGTTATTTTTGGTCAATGTTTCTATGTTTTAGATTGTTTTATATTTTTTGAAGTGCATTGATGAGGTAATTCTGCAATACTGTGGTTGGTAGGTTGCGCACACTTGTGCGCAAGTGTGAGGCATGTCACGTGGTCATGTTTGAGCTGTGAGTTGAGGTAGGTCACCCACTGAACTTGCCTTTAAATTTAGAATTTATTAATTTCTTGATATTTCATTGATTTTCGATCAATGATAATAATATTATATAATTATTTTGGAATAAATATTTGATTTAAATGAAGCTTTTTATTTTATGCATGGAACCTAAATTGTTTTCTTGATGAATTGACACAAAATAACGAAAGAATAACCATTTGGCCTTTGAATATACTTCATGACCTTTCAAGTGTGGTTCTGGTTTGATTTCAAAAGTTATCTTCTGATGCGTGAACAAATGTTTTGCTTTCTCTAGAGGAATGGTGTTTCTTTAAAAGTTACACAAGGCTCATTTGGCACTTTGATAAAATAATATTATTTTGAAAAACTTTCTTTGGGGTGACTCAGGGGTGATCCTATTGTGTACGTCGATTGTGTGAGTTGTTGTGTGTGATGTTTGTGCATCGTGACTGGTTACTTGATTGAAATTGTTGACTCACCCCTTTTTATTACACGTGTTGACATGGGAACTTGGCATAGTAAGAGAATCTTCTAATAATGATTGTTGCACTAGTTTAGACTATGCACTGGCTAGTGGCCCTTAGTATGGACTTTACTCTACTTGGGTATTGGGCCCCTCGGTTAGGCAGGGTAGAGAAACACCAAGCGTTAGGGAATTATGACGTCATCGAGAGTAGGCATGCCTTCAAGATGAGTCACATGTATAGTAATTTTTGGATTGTTCATGAGCTCCTAGGTTTGACCCATGTTTTCTTTAGTGCTTATTTGTATATAGCGTATGATTGAGAGGTCTAGTTTGGTTTTCTATCCTTGTTTACTACTTTACCATTACCCTTCTTGTGTGTTGTGTGTTGTGTGTGGTTTTCTTCTTGACTAACTACTAAAACTTTTAGATTTTAATTTGTTCAAGAAAATTTTTTTAAAATGCAATTCACCTTCTACCATCAAACATTAAACTTGTTTTTAAATTAAAAAGGGAAATGGACTGTTACTTTTTTTGGAAATTTAAGTGTGTGTGGAAACCCATATTTTATATAATTTAGTTCAAACATGAAATTGGTAAATTATTTATTTAAGGATAGTGATTTGGGAATAGTTTTTTGGGAATGCCTACTAAGTTTTAATACTAACACCTATAATGTTTTCCTGTTTTTAGTTTCTATTGCAGGTTCAACTCGAGCTTGCTCGCTGTGGGTGAGAGTTGGTTATGGATTGGTGAGATACTCTTAGGGGAATGAGGAGTTTTGTCCATGGTAAGGTTAGTATGTTTTATTGGACATTCTTTCTCTTTCATTTCATTTTTTTATTTTTCATTGTTCTATTTTATTTTTTCTTCTTAGTTGTTTTTTTATTAGGAGAAATTTTTCCCCTGCTATTCTCTATTGATGACCTAGTGCTTGTCGTCAGCCCGTAAGGATCAGGAATGAATCTCAGGCCTTGTCGCGGATCAGCTTGGTTAACCGGTTCAGGTTTTACCTGGGTTGGTTCATGAAGAAATGGTATTATAGCAGGTCGGCTCTTGGGAGGACCTTGTTTTTTAAAGCGCCCATCATTATTTGGGGTTGTCGTGGTAGAAGAAGTAGGATTTTCAGGAATCTAGGCATAGGGATAAGAAGGAAGTCATGAACCCTTGCTTGTTCTGAACCCCAGGTTACCATGGGATGTCTGGGCATGTTGGTTTCCTTTAATTGTTGTAAATTTTTTTATATTAGGAAATGAAAAGGGATCTTGGAAAGTAGCCTCATAAGCTCGCAGGGCCTGGCAAGCCATGTGGAGTTGGGGACATTTCCGTAGGCTTCTCTTTGTGATGGTGGTGTGGCTGGCATATGGCCGCCAACCATATATCTGAGTCACCCATCGGCACTAGTTTCCCCTTATGGATTGTTTGGGTCTTCTTTAATTCTGAAAACTATTTGTAAATTTTTATTTTGGAATTTGTGAAAAATTGAATTTGAAATGGAAATAACCATGTTTTGATTAAGTTCTTTGTTTCCTTGTTCCTTAGTGTTTGCCCCCACGATGGTTTGATTAATTCTAAAAGTGCAGCTTCAGGTGGTGTGCCCTTAGAAAATCCTCCATTTGATCAACCTATACACTATGTTCTAGAATTCCAGAAGTTGAACCCTCCTCTGTTTTATGGTCAAGAATATCCTCTTGAGGCGGAGGAGTGGTTGTGGAATATTGACAGGAACTTCAGTTTCATTGGGTTTCTTGAGTCATTGAAGGTGAAGTTGGATACATTTATGCTTGAAGGTCTAACCAAGAAATGGTGGAAGTTCGTGTCTCAAAGAAAGCCTCAAGAAGATCTTGCATAGGAGTTCTTCAAGTATTCGTTTATCCAACAATATTTCTTTGAGCTGACAAAGCTGAGGAAGATGATGGAGTTTTGTTGGGTTTAGCAGGGCATTGAATCGGTACTAGAATTCTATCGACGTTTCTTGTACCTAGTTCCGTATGACCAATGGTTTGTTGGAAATGATCCTGGTAAGGCTCGGCAATTTGAGTCTGGACTCCGACCTGAACTGCAGTCAAAAGTGGCAGAGCTCAACCTAACCACCTTCTTGGAGGTTGTGGGGAAATCCTTTCTTGCGGAAGTTGAGTTAGCAGGAGGACTTTAGGTGGATAATCCTTCTCCAGCCATGGGAAGTAGTTCAAAAGATGGTGATATAAAGAATGATATGTGACCTGATGTTGGTGGCTCTAATAGAGGAATCAATAGGCCTTCATAACTTCAGTCATCTTCTTCACAACGCAATGTCTTGATCTGTCACCAGTGTGGTAGGAAGGGTCACAAGAGGCCGATGTGCCTGAGTGATCCAAAACCCTACCACATATGTGGACATACTTGTCGTGATTCTAACAAGGTGTTTCCAAGAAGTGTGTTGAAGCCAGTCCTGGCTAGTTGAAGGTCACCACAGCCTATCGATAGGAGTAGGTCGATGTTTGGGGATCAGTTTGAGGATTTCTCTTTGTAGTGTTTCTTGGATGTAGTGGTCATCTCTTGTATCATTTTTTGGTATTTATTTTCTTTCGGTTGTAAGAATGGTTATTTATGAACCTCTTTGGAACCTTTTCTTTATTGGAAGTGTGTTTGGTGAAATTTCAGTTTGTGTGTTATGTTTGGGAATTTTTGAAGCCTAACTGTGAGGCAGGAGATGCTTCAATCATCAGTGCTCCAACAATAGGCCCTAGATTGAATCAGGCACGTAGTCAGGAGAACCCCATTGGTGTAAAAGGGCCTTCGTTTAATCTTTATCCTTACTGTAACATGTTTTTTGTTCTTCTGAGGATGTGACGTTGTTAATATAGTGATGATGGTAGTTTTGATGCTCTGTCATTTCACCCTTCCCTCGTCCCCCCTCATGGTGGGGTTTTTTGGTATGTGTGAAAAGTTCTCAAGTTCGGTTAATCTCATCAGTTCTTATGGTGGGGAGACCCACAGTGGGTCTCGTAGAGTTACGCCCGAAGTAATTTAGGGTTAGCCTGATTCTTATAGTGGGGAGCCCATTTGGACCTCCCCATGTCAGTGTCAGAGTTTATTTTCATGTATCATTTGGTGGGGGTGGTCTCGAACGGAACCACCTAATCCTAAGTTCTACCTCTTGAGTAAATGTTGGGATTGGAGTACACCAGACGATTTCGTTAGACTAATATTTTTGGAATAAGTGTTAGAGTTAGTTTAATTTTGTTCATTCCTTGGTTGAAATGGATGATCTAGGTTATGCTTCATGATGCTTAATGTGAGCGTGTTTTAAGTATGAGTTGTGTATCATGGTTTTTGGTGTCTATTTGGATCGATCAACTAAAGGCGCTTAAAATTTTAGAGGTGGGTGACACTTAAGAAGTTTTATTTTTTGGTCTAGATCTTGTTGTGGATTTCTAGGAGAAGAAATCATTATGGTGTGGAGAATTATCACACCTCAACCAATGTTATCACGACCCGCCTTCACCAAGATGAGGGAAGGGACAACATACTATCAGACCCTTCCTTCTTCAAGTTAAAGGAGAGATAATGACCCCTGAGACCTACCTTTAATAGGTCCTGGAGTGGCGACTAACACCAAGGGTATATAATCACATGCAAAATAGAAGGAATTTCCCTTTTTATTTAGTAGGATATAGAGATAAGATGGTAAATCCCAAAAAAACCAAAATTGGAAGTAAAAATAAAGCCAAAAAATCATTCCCATATACATGTTCCAATAATAAGTTCTACAAAAATATAATAAAACTCCAAAAAAAGTACCAAAAGAAAAGAAAAGAAACAACGTCAACGGTCTCAATGTCCGAACTAGTACAGTCTCGCACGGTCCTTGAAGTCCTCATAGAAACATGAAAGAAGTTTTATATATGTAGGGTGAGTATACAGATATACTCAGTAGGGAAGACAAAAATATCTTGTGCACAAGTGGGGAGGCATTCTAATGCCCCGTGAGAAATGAGATAACCAAAGCCCCTATCAAGGAAACTATCCACCCAAACCTCACCAATTCACACTCCCCAAATAACGCAAGCCATGTAAAGTAATAGTAATAACACATCGATATTTGGGTACCCTTTACCACTTTCCCACTGGTTATTGAAGACATCCTATGTGTCAGACCTCCCCCATCATTCTCACCACAGTCCCACTGCCATACCCCGCCCGCACACACCTGGGATACCACAAACACACTTCCCGCCCACAAACACCTGGGCCACAACAACCACATGTAACCATGCTCGTAGACACCTGGGCCAGAAAAACTACCACCACGCTTGAAGACACGAGGTCCAGAACAACTACTGTCATGCCCAAAGACACCTGGGCCTTATCTCAAAGACACTTGGGAAACAACTTGCCCGCACACACCTGGTTCAACCACCACAACGTACCCTATCCAAAGAATATTGGGCTAAAATGGACCTCAAACCATTACATACTGCCTGAAGAGTCTTGGGATACTTGGGAGAGGGAGCAGAAAAGGAGATAATAACCAACCACTCATAGAAGTGTTGGGAAAAACACCCTCCCCCATGAAATGGGGGTGTTCGGCACAAAGTGATCAACTTGGGTGGAGCACAAATAAGAAACATAGGAACTAAATTATACATACAGGTAAACAAGCCCTCATCCCAACCTAGTAGTTCCAAAACCATCACATACACAAACACCCTCAGTATTATTCATTCATAAAAATCACAATAGCCACAACCAAGTCACAACTCATTCCCAGAAAACAAATCTCATTTGATCCCACTCTTGTTATCACATTCAAGTGGTTCTATTTAAATAAATATTCACTACCGAGCAAATAACAGGCATAGCCATAAGCCAAGGAAGGAAAAATAGCCAAGCAGCAATTTAAGCATTCACACCTAGTTCTCTTGTAAGGTTACAATAACAAAAGGGATTTGTGAGTTCCCTTGATGTACTGGAACCAAACCAAGCCCCAACATACGGTGCCACACATCCTCAAATCCACAAACCAACAACTGCACAATAGGGGATCCCTTCCCCATCCACGTCACCCCACAAGCATCAAGCAGAACAACCATACACATCACCAGAACAGAGCAAAGGAGTTTTCAAATTCAGCACACAATTCATTAAGTCTATTCTTTCCATTTGGATAACTAGGGTGATCACACAAGTATTATTGTTCACTGGACATCCATTTAATAAATCGAGTTTATGTTATTAACCAATTTCCATATCACATCCATTCAATCATTATAAATTTTCAGAAAAATATAGGTTCATTAGTACGCATGAAAGGACCACCAACAACCACGATTTTCAATAGACATAAGCTCGTAAAATTAACTACATATTGGCAAAGATAAAAGAGTACATCAGTATCATCAAACACACCCCATCATTCTTTGAAAATAATTTTTTATCTTGTTAGGTTTTGGTTTCATCCATCCTCGAAGGAACATCATATTACCCAACCCGCATGATACACAGTAAAGAGAGATGAAGAAAACCCTACTTGGATGATCAACAATTGAAGTTTTTCTCCACATGCTAAGAATTGGGGAAGATTGACTTGTAAGGGAGGAACTCTGAGGACTCAAAGAGTGAGCATGAAAGGCTCCAGCATAGGCACACCCCTAGCCTCAGGAAGGGGGACTCCAAATACACCAAGGAAAGTAAAGAGACCAGCCAAGAAGAAGGAGGAATCCATGTGTGAAAAAAAGGTGAGATCCTGGAGTTATGGGATATGAAATTTTGAATGGCTTTAAAGGATGATCGTGGTTTCACCAGGAGGTTAGACAGTTACACATGATTGAATTAATTGTTATTTAATAATTATCATTAGAGAGGTGGCCATAATGGTTGTGAGTTAAAGGGTTTCCTTTAAATAGAGGAAAATGTGTAACTGGGGTGGAACTAGAAAGTACGGGAAAGGGGTGTGACACCGAGGAAAATGCCACATGTTTTGGTAATTCAAGGATCACCCGGCTCTTGGGGGATTTTAGATATCATTTATGGGATTTTAATGGCTTTAAAATGGGTATTAAAACACTTTTACATCAAAGGATACATTTTGGGGGTGGAATTGGGAAAAATCGGAAAACTGGAAAAAGGTAAAGGCAAAAAGGGAAGACACGGTGCCACCGTAATGATGAGAAACTGTAACGGTGCCACCATAATAGCAAGACGCCATAATTGGTACCACCATTTCGGTGTGTGATAGTGATTGTGTGACTGTACGGTGTGACCATGATGGTGTGACCGTGAAGGTGCCACCAGTTCGGTGAGACACTGTAAAGTGGTTCCACCGTCTCGGTGTGCGACTGTGATGGTGCCACCGTTTCGGTGTGCGACCGCGACGGTCCCACCATTTTAGTGTGTGACTGTGACAGTACCACCGTTTTGGTGAGACACCATAAGCGATGCCACCGCAACGGTGCGACCGTGATGGTGCCACTGTAATGGTGAAACCATTTAGTGGAACTGAGTTTTTGGAAAATTAATGGACCAAGAGGGTTTGGGCGTGCATCTATGCCTCCCATTCCCAAGTACTTTCCTCGAGGTCACCATGACTCCATAACACACGAACCAAGGGGATGGTTCTTCCACAAATCACCTTCTCCTCATGATCCTCGACCCTCATTGGCCTTTCTATGAATGTCGTGTCGTCCTCGATATCCAGCTTCCCCCAGTCAAGGACATGTGAATCATCATGTATATACCGGCAGAGTTGAGACACATGGAATATGTCGTGCACCCTCAGTAGAGGTGGTGGTAGCACCAGCTGATAAGCTACCTTGACAACCCAACACAACACCTTGAAGGGTCCAACGAACCTGGGAGAAAGCTTAATTCCCCTGCCAAACCTCTATTTCCCACACCGAGGGGAGACCTTCAAGAACATGTGGTCCCCGACCTCAAACTCCAAGGGCCTCCTTCTATGATCGACATACGACTTCTACCGGTCCTGAGCCACCTTCATCATCTCTCGTATAAGTTAAACCTTCTCCATTATGCTCTGCACTACCTTTGGTCCAAGAACAACTACCTCCCCAACCATGGTCTAGCACACGAATGAACGACACGGCCTCCCGTACAAGGGTTCAAACAGTATCATGCCAATAGTAGAGTGATATCTATTATTTTAGGAAAACTCTAATAAGGTAAAATGTTGTTCCCATGATCCCTCGAATTCCAAAACACATTCCCGTATCATATCCTCTAATGTCTACATAGTCCGCTCTGTTTTCCCATATGTTTGGGGGTGTAAAGCAGTGCTAATGCATAGCTGGGTTCCAAAATCATGCTTCAATCCTCTCCAAACTCATGAGGTAAACCATGCATCCCTATCTGAGACTATGGACCTTGGAAATCTATGCAACCGCACCACCACATCCACATATCTCTGTGCTAAGTCATCCACTGCACTCGACTCCTTGATCTCCATGAAGTAAGTTTATTTCATCAGCCGGTCTACCACTACCCAAATAGCATCACATACTCCTTGAACCATGGGTAGTCCTGTGAAGAAATCCATCGATATGTCATCCCACTTCCACTCAGGTACATCTAAAGTTTATAAAAGACCTCCTAGGACGTGGTGTTCAGCCTTCACCTGCAGACACACGAGGCACTTTCCCACAAACTCTTCCACTGTCCACTTCACTCCGATCCACCAAAAATGACCCCTCAAGCCCTGGTACATCTTGGAAACTCCTAGGTGTACCACTAGGGGTGATTTGTGGAACTCACCAAGAACTATCTCACATATTTCCACTGTGAAGAATATCTTTACATAAAACAGCATCTGATTCTGGACATCTTACGACCATTCTTCTGGAGCATTTCCCTGGCTAACATGATCGCACATCACTTCAGCCACTAATTCCCGATAATGAGACTCCTCCACTTGCTATAACAGAGAGGAATTCACTGTCATCTAGAATAGACATCCTCTTCCATACTCTACCCTTACATCTAGGTGTAGGGTGGACAACTCCTCTATCACCTTCCAAGCATCTACCGATTCTCAAACCACATCCATCTACTACTTCCTACTCAAGGAATCGGCCACCACATTCCCATTTCCTAAGGTGTATGAAATCTCAAAGTCGTAGTCTTGAAAAAACTCCATCCACCTCTGCTGCTGTAAGTTCAAGTCTCGCTGAGAGAAGATATACCTCAAGATATTGTGATCCATAAAGACCACAAAGCACTCCCCAATGAGGTAGTGTCGCCACAACTTCAACGTGAAGACTGCTGCTGCAAGCTCCAGGTCATGGTTGAAATAGTTACACTCATGAGGATGTAACTGCCTAGAACCATAAGATATCACTCCCCACTTCTGTATCAGCACACACCCCATTACAAGTCCATAAGAATCAAAAAACACCTCATACAACAGCCCTTCCACCAGTAACCTGAGCACTAGAGAACTGACCAAACTTTCCTTCAGATAGCTAAAAGCTGCCCGACACTGCTCACTCCACATGAAGGCCAAGTCCTTTTTTGTCACAGTTTTCAAAGGACCTACAACTCGAGATAATTCAGGTACAAACCTCCTATAACAGCCTACTAGACCCAGAAAACTATGAACCTCCATCACATTCTGGGGTGCTTCCCAAGAAACAACTACTTCAACCTTTGACGAATCAACCTTTATTCCCTGATCAAACACTGTGTGTCCAAGTAAGTGCACCTCTCATGTCCAGAACTTTCACTTGGACAACTTCCCGTAGAGCTCATGTTGTCGAAGGACCCCTAAAACCGTTCTGAGATGCTCAATGTGATCCTCCTCTAATCTTGAGTAGATCCGGATGTCGTCAATAAACACGACCACAAATCAGTCCATATACTCTTGGAAGACGGAGCTCATGAGTCCCATGAACACGGAGGGTGCATTCATAACACCTAACAACATGACTACAAACTCAAAGTGCCCATATCTACATCTGAAGGCAGTCTTCAAGATTTCACCCTCATTCACCCTCAACTGGTGATATCCGAACTGCATGTCAATCTTGGAGAACCATCCTGCCCCCTTCAACTGATCAAAAAGATCATCTATCCTAGGTAGAGGGTAATGGTTCTTGACCATCACCTGATTCAGTCTCTGATAGTCTGTGCATAGCCTGAGACCACCATCTTCCTTCTTTGCAAACAAGACCGGATCACCCCATGGTAATGCACTTGGTCAAACAAAACCCTTCTTTATCAGATTTTCAATTTGAATCCATAACTCCTACAAATTAAAAGGTGTCATCCGATAGGGATCCATAAAAATCGGACGGGCACCGGGTTGCAAGTCTATCCCGAACTCAATATCACATCGAGGGGGTAGAGTCACCACCTCTTCAGGGAAGACGTCTATGAACTCACTGACAATCCCCAAGACTTCCACCATCTCTGAGTCTTTTGAATCCACTTACAACCCATCTAACAAGGAAATAAGGGGATCTACTCATTGGCTTCCCTCCTTGCAACCCCACTTGTTGATGAAGGTCACACGTTGTCCGCCCACACCTGAAAACATGATCTTTCTTCAGAAGTAGTAGATAATGGAACATAAATAGAATAGTCAGTCAATGCCTAAAATGACATCATACGGCTGCATCTACGGCAAAATACGGTCCCCACTAGACTGATGTGGTCCCAACATCAGTCTACAACTCCAGTAAACATGAGACAAGTTAGTCTGACCTCCAACTGGTGTACTCAAAACTAGGGGTATGGGAAGTCTCTCTATGTCTAGACTAAAATCATGGGCTATAATGGGTGCAACAAATGAGTGAGAAGATTATGAATCAAACAAGCCACATGCAAGAGTACTAAACAAGCTGATCGTACCTTGAATAACCTCTGGACCTGCTGGAACTGCTACCTTTGCAGCGTGAAACTACCCACACCCAGCTCCTCTTCCCCTCGGATATTGGCCACCTCCCCAACCACGCCCTAGTAGAGGTCCTTGAGGAGAACTCAGGGGTCAGACTCTTCCCGCAATGTGTGCTCTCGGAGGAGCGGGAGCTCACTGTCCCAGCTCCTGCTACGGAAAAGGCCTGGCTAGAAACTGCTGCTACTGAGGTGGGCACTGAACCTGCCCACCCCCACTATACTGCACTTGGTCTAGGCACTGATTCTTAAGGTTCCCACAACTGCCAAAGATGAAGCATCTCAGCCCTGGGACCACAAGAAAGGGTTGAGGTTTGGTAGATCAAAACTGAAACTACTGGGGTCTGCTCCCCACTGGTCAAAACCTGGAAGGCCCTGATGTTGGAGGCCTACTACTAATGGCCTTCCCCTTTGACAAGCCCAATCGACTCCCCTCTCACGGAACACCTCGTAGAATTTGTATCCTCTCCACCAATTTGGACTTCTTCTAGACCACCAAGTATGTTGGTAGAGTGAAGGGAGTAACAACATACTAAAGAGAAGGTCAGAGTGACTCCTCTAAACATCTCGCTTGAGACTCCTTATACGGAAAGAGGTCCAGATCAAAATGAAGGAGATACTTGAACTTGATCCCCAGCTCCCTCATTGACATACTCCCCTGTTAAAGGGAGAGTATCTCCTGCCTCTTCTGATCCTTCATCATGGAAGAGAGGAATTCCTCCCAGAACTCCCTCTCGAATTCAGTCCATGAAACCTCAGTCTCCCTCTTCTCCCCAAGATAGAGAATCCACCACTAACATGACACTCCCCGCATCTGGATTACAGCTAGAGGAACCCAGTACTCCTTCAGATCCTGAATCAAGCTGAAATATATCACTAGCTCCTTGAGCCAGCTCTTTGTCTCTATGTCTGAGATGTTTCCCTCGTACTTCCCGAGGGTCTGTCGCTGAAAGGAATGAAGCATATTCTACCATTGGTCATCCTCCTCCTCTCTATCATCCTTCTGCTGATCATCTAAATCATCCTTCTGGGCCTCGATCACCCACACTACTCGTGGTCGTCGTCTGGGTGCCATAGCTACAAAGTAAACAAGGAATAACTAAGCCAGAGTAGTGTAGAAGATTTATTTTAAATTTTGTTTAAATGTTTTATTTATGTTAGATTCCCAAAGTACCCAAGACACATAAGATCATAATTTATTATGATGCATGTACATTTCCTAGGGTCTCTAACTTGCAATCAGTGTAGCATCACTTGGTTGTTCAGTAGGTCCAGAGTCCTTGCATCGGATGACGGGGGCCCTAAAATCCCATGTCCTAGTCGGTCTTCCATGGCCTATTTCACATGCCAAGATTTCCTAACGTTGTTTCCCTACCACCCCATGAAATCCTCACTGTGCCTAACTCTAGACTCCATCCTATATCTCAACCTCTTACGTCTGATACCATTCTGTCACGGCCCGCCTTCACCAAGATGAAGGAAGGGACAATAGATTGTCATACCCTTCCTTCTTTAAGTTGAAAGAGAGATAATGACTCCTGAGACCCACCTTCAAAAGGTCCTGGAGTGGAAACTAGAACCAAGGGTCTAGAATCACATGCAAAATGGAAGTCATTACCCTTTTTATTTAGTAAGATCAAGAGATAAGATGGTAAATCCCAAACAACACCAAAACTGGAAGTAAAAGTAAATCCAAAACAATTCATTCCCATATGCATGTTCCAATAATAAGTGCTACAAAAATGAAAGAAAACTCCAAAGGAAAGTACCAAATGAAAAGAAAAGCAGCAATGTCAATGGTCCCAACATCCAAACTAGTATGGTCCCACATGGTTCCCAAAGTCCTCTTGGAAACCTGAAAGAAGTTTTATATACTTAGGTTGAGTATACAAGAATACTCAGTAGGGAAGACCAAAATCTCTCATGCACAAGTGGGGAGGAATTCTAATGCCCTATGAGAAAGGAGATAACCAATGCACCTATCAAGAAAACTATCCACCCAAACCTCACCAAGGCACACTACCCAAATAACGCAAGCCATGTAAAGTAATAGTAATAAAAAATCAATGTTTGGGTACCCCACACCACCGTTTCGGTGTGCGAACGTGAAGGTGCCACCATTTCGGTGTGCGACCGTGATGGTGCCACCGGTTCAGTGAGACATCGTAAGCGGTGCAACCACAACGGTGCAACAGTGACGGTGCCACCATGACCAGTGCCACCGTAATGGTGGAACTGTTTTGCAGAACCATGTTTTTGGAAAAGTAATGGAACAAGAGGGTCTGATCCATTAAACGTGTCTTTGATAGTTTTAATTATTTTCTTTGGTTTTAAAAAAATCAAGGTTCGGGTTGAATCCCAAACAACATTATTGAGTTTTGTTAAAAAGTGCGCATTTTTTCAGGTGACGTTGTTGGGTGCACAGGTGGAGCAAGTTATGGAAACCGCGCTCAGCTTCACCAATGAAATTGCATGATATGTCTGTCTACGAAACAAATTTCAAACCAGTAATTTTTTTTGTAATTGAATGTGTTATTTAAAATTTTTATTGTTGTTAATAATTTTATTATTATTATTAAAATGAAATAAATATTTTTAACATTTTCATTTTTATCGTTATGATTATTACTATTATTATCATTATTATTAAAAGGTTTCATTAATATTATCATAACCATTAAAATGTTATTAATATTATTATTAATAATAATGAAATAAAAATAAAAATAAAACGAAGTGTGGATAATGAATTAAAATGAGACAGAATAATTGCAATAATATTATTATTATTGTTGCTACTAATTGTATTATATTTAATCTTGTTCTTAATTTCGAATTATTAAAATTTAAAATTATTATTATTATAATTATTATGGGTAAACATTATAATAGCTATGAATGTCAATAATTATTTTTGTCATGAGTGTTTTTAGTTATTTTTATTATTATCATTGTCACATTATTATTATTATTATTATAACTATTATTATTATTAGGTTTTAGTTTTTTTATTTCATTTTAATTAATTTATATTTTTTAGGGTTTTCTCTCTTCTCCCTCTCCCTTTCTCTCCTCTCACATGGGCTCTCCCCCTCTCCTAGAAGTTCAGAAGCTCCTTCCTCCATCAACCCTACAGTGCGCCTCCACCCAGCCCCAGCTCCTCTTCTCACCATTCAGTCACCACTTCCACATCCTACCCAACTCCTCCGGTCGGCCCATCCTCTACCAGTGTCCCTTCTACCCATCATGAGCAGGCCTACCCCCTCACTGAATCTCCTCTTCCTCTCAGGGTATGACACCGCACCTGCTGTTTGCGTGCCACCCACTAGGCTTGCACCGCCTCGGCCACACGCCCTTGCGCCTCAACCCAACTTGTAGCCACCTCCAGTTGACCCGCAAGACCCTGATGCATGTTCCAGCATGCACTGCATGACCAGAATCCCCCCCCCTTCTCTGGAGACCTCCTTCCACCGGCCAGGCCCCATGCGTGACCCCCGATGCTCTCCTCTCTCTTAGGTGCGTACAACCCCTCTCAGAAGACCATATCTGAATGCGTCACACCCCTCATCCATGTGCCGCCTCCCCTCTCAGTGGGATTTTCAAGCACGACACACCTCCGTCACCCATCGTCTTACTCTACCATCCCCCCACTCCACCCCGCACCATTGTCATAGGTGTTTTCTACTATGATTGTCCGTTTCTCCTATTTGGTAGATTTCCAGTGGCTAGTGTCCATGATTTGGAGTTTTGTTTTTGAGTCTTTGCATTTGATTTCTATGATTAGAGTTTGTTATTGACCCTCAAAGGTGTGGTTGAGGTGAGAACAAAGATTCGCATTAGTTTCGGGTTTGCGTCATCTTTCCACCTTGGTTCCAAGGTAAGGGTTTACACCAGCTACATGTTTCCACTCAGTTTATATTTTGTAATTTGGGTTTTTTAAGGTTCCTATAATTTTATTTGTAGTGTGTTGAGATTTTCCACGTTTTTTTGGGTGTGCGTCATCCTTACGCCATGACTTTAAAGTAGGTTTTCCTTTGCACTTTCCTGTTTAATTAAAGATTCATTCATTTCATGCTTTTCGTACACTCTTTTACAACCAGCGTCAGTCCCTGCTGGTGTGTACCACCCCTTTCTAACGATCACACGACCCCACTGGTTGAGCACGTCTCAATGTCAAGGTAATTTTTGCACTGTCCTTTCTTGAGTATTATATAATTACTTTATCGAGTGTTGTGTTTAATTAGGTTGGTGTGAATTTGGTTTTTTTTAATATTTGAGTTTTTTTAATTAGATGTGCGAGTTGTGTTTTAAAAATATGTTGGAGTGGGTTATGTGTTGTTCATTATTTTGAATTATCTTAAGTCGATGTTATTATGATTTTAACTCTTTTTTTTATGTTTAATTGTTTGAGTTATTTTTTTTAGTGTTTCTATTTTTTAGATTGTTTTATATTTTTTGCAGCTTATTGATGAGGTAATTCTATGATACTATGGTCGGCAGGTTGCACGCACTTGTGCGCAAGTGCGAGGCGTGTCACATGGTCGTGTTTGAGCTGTGAGTCAAGGTAGGTCCCCCACTATACTTACCTTTAAATTTAGAATTTATTAATTTCTTGATATTTCATTGATTTTTGATGAACGAGAAATAGTATTAGATTATTATTTTGGAATAAATATTTTATGTAAATGAAGCTATTTATTTTATGCCTGGAACCTGAATTATTTTCTTAATGAATTGACGAACAATAATGAAAGAATGCCCATTTGGTCTTTAAATATAACTCATGAACTTTCAAGTGTGGTTCTAGTTTGAATTCAAATGTTCTCTTCTAATGCGTGAATAAATGTTTTTCTTTCTATAGAGAAATGACGTTTCTTTAAAATTTTCCCAAGGCCCGTTTGGAACTTTGATAAAATAAGATTATTTTGAAAAACATTCTTTGGGGTGACTCAGGGGTGATCCTATTGTGTACATTGATTGTGTGAGTTGTTGTGTGTGATGTTTGTGCATCATGACTGGTTACTTAATTGACATTGTTGACTCACCCCTTTTTATTATACGTGTTGACATGGGAACCTGGCATAGTAAGTGAATATTCTGAGAACGATTTCTACACTAGTTTAGACTATGCACTGGATAGTGGCCCTTAGTATGAACTTTTCTCTATTAGGGGATTGGGCCCCTCGGTTAGGCTAGGTAGGGCCACAGTGATCATTAGGGCGTTATGACATCATCAAGAGTAGGCATGACTTCATTATGAGTCACATGTATAGTACATTTTGGATTGTCCATGTACTCCTAGGTTCGACCCATGTTTTCTTTAGTGATTATTTGTATATGGAGGACAATTGAGAGGCCTAGTTCGGTTGATGGTCCTCATTTACTACTTTCCCATTTCCCATGTTGTGTGTTGTGTGTTGTGTGTGGTTTTCTTCTTGACTAACTACTAAAACTTTTAGATTTTAAGTTCTTCGTAAAAATGTTTTTAAAATGCAATGAACCTTCTACCATCAAACATTAAACTTTTTTTTAAAATTAAAAATGGCAATGTATTGTTACTTGTTTTGAAAATGTAACCGTGTGTTGAAACCCATATTTTATATAATTTAGTTCAAACATGAAATTGGTAAATTATTTATTTAAGGGTAGTGCTTTGGGGATAGTTTGTTGGGCACGCCTACTAAGTTTTAATACTCAATCCTATAGTGTTTTCCTATTTTTAGTATCTATTGTAGGTTCAACTTGAGATTGCTCACTGTGGGCGACCGTTGGTTATGGATTGGTGAGAAAATCTTGGGGTCGTGAGGAGTTTTGTTCATGGTCAGGTTAGTATGTGTTGTTGTACGTTCTTTCTCTTTTGTGTCATTTATTTATTTTACATTGTTCTATTTTATTTCTACTAGTTAGTTGTTTTTTTATTGGGTGAAATTGTTCCCCTATTGTTCATTGTTGATGCCCTGGTGCTTGTCGCCAGCCCAGGAGGATCGAGAACACATCTCGGGCCTTGCCGCGCATCGGCTCGGGTGACTGGTTCAGGGTCGACTTGGGTTGGTTCATGACAAAATGGTATCAGAGCAGGTCGGCTCTTGAGTGGACCTTGTTTCTCAGAGTTCTCATCGTTATTTGGGGTTGTCGTGGTAGAAGAAGTAGGATTTTCAGGACTTAGGCGTAGGGATGGGAAAGAAGTCATGAACCCTTGTTCTTTATGAACCCTTGGTTACCATGGGATGTCTGGCCATGTTGGTTTCCTTTGATTGTTATAAATTTTTTTATGTTGGGAAATGAAAAGAGAGTTGGGAAAGTAGCCCTGTAAGCTCGTAGGGCCTAGAAAACCATGTGGATATCTCGGTGACAGTGGTGTGAATGATGTATGGCCACCAACCATATATCTGAGTCACCCATCAGCACTAGTTTAACCTTTTCGGATTTTTTATGTCTTCTTTAATTCTGAAAACTATTTGTAAAGTTTTATTTTTGAAATTTGTGAAAGTTGAATTTGAAATAGAAATTACCATGTTTTAATTAAGTTCTTCGTTTCCTTGTTCCTTAGTGTTCTCCCCCAAAATGGTTTGATGAATTCTCAAGGTGCATCTTTGGGTGGTGTTCCCTTAGAAAATCCTTTAGTTGATCAACATATAGACTATGTTCTGGAATTTCAGAAGTTGAACCATCCTCTGTTTTATGGTCATGAAGATACTCTTGATGCAGAGGAGTGGTTACGAAAGATTGATAGGAACTTCAGTTTCATTGGGTTTCCTGATTCATTGAATGTGAAGTTTTCTACCTTTGTGCTTGAAGGTCCAACCTAGAAATGGTGGAAGTCTGTGTCACAAAGCAAGCCTCAATAAGATCTCGCATGGGAGTTCTTCAAGTCTTCATTTATCCAACAATTTTTCTCTGAGCTAACAAAGATGGGGAAGAGGATGGATTTGTATTGTGTTAATTAGGGAATTTAATCAGTACTATAATTCTATTGATTTTTCTTTGACCTAGTTCCGTACAACCAATGGTTTGTTGCAAATGATCCCAGGAAGGATTGGAAATTTGAGTCTGGACTCTGACCTGAACTGCAGTCGAAAGTGGAAGAGCTCAACCTGACCACCTTCTCAGATGTTTTGGGGAAATCCTTTTTTGCTGAAGTTGAGTTAACAGGAGGACTTGAGGTAGAGAATCATTACCCAGCCTTGGGAAGCAGTGTAGAGGATGGTGATAATAATTATGAGAATTGACCTGATGTTGGTGGCTCTAATAGAGGAATCAAGAGGCCTTCATACCTTCAGCCTTCTTCTTCACAGTGCAATGTCATGATCTGTCACCAGTATGGTAGCCAGGGTCACAAGAGTCTGACGTGCCCGAATTCTCCAAAACCCTACCACACTTGTGGACGTCTGGTTCACTTGCAGCGATTCTACCGAGGTGTTTCCAAGAAGCGCATTGAAGCTAGACCTAGCTCATCGAAGTTCACCTCATCCCGTCAACAGGAGTAGGGTGATGTTTGGGGATCAGTTGGGGCCTTCTCTTTATAGTGTTTCTTAGATGTAGTTTCCATCTCTTGTAGCATTTTTTAGTGTTTCTTTTCTTTCAGTTGTAATAATGTTTATTGATGAACCTCTTTGAAACCTCTTCTTTTTTGGAAGTGTGTTTAGTGAAATTATAGTTTGTGTGTTATGTTTGGTAATTTTGAAGCCTGATTGCGCGGCAGAAGATGCTTCAATCATTAGGGCTCTAGCCATAGGCCCCAGAGTGAAGCTAGCGTGTAGTCAGAAGAACCCCATTGGTGTAAAAGGCATTGGTTTAATCTTTTTCTTTAGTGTGACATGGTTTGTGTTCTTCCGAGGATGTGACATTGTTGATATAGTGATGGTGGTAGTTTTGATGATCTATCAGTTCACTCTTCCCTTCTCCCCCCTCATGGTGGGGGTTTTTGGTATGTGCGAAAAGTTTTCAAGTTTAGTTAATATCGTTAGTTCTTATGGTGGGGAGACCCACTGTGGGTCTTGCAGAGTTATGCCCAAAGTAATTTAGTGTTAGCCCGATCCTTATGGTGGGGATTCTGTTTGGGCTTCCCCCTGTCAGTGTCAAATTTTCTTTTCATGTATCATTTGTTGGTGGTCAGTCTCGTGCAGAACCACCTAATCCTAAGCTTATCCTCTAGAGTAAACATTGGGATTAGAGTACACCCAATGGTTTTGATAGACTAAGATTTTGGGAATAAGTGTCAAAGGTAATTTAAGTTTTTTCATTACTTGGTTGAAATGAATGATCTGGGTTATTCTGGGTGATGGTTAATGTGATCATGTTTTAAGGATGAGTTGTGTGTCAAGGTTTTCGGTGTTTTTTTGGATCGATCAAATGGAGGCACTTAAACTGTAACACCCGATATTTTTATGAGAAATATTTTGTTTTTAGGTTATATAAATCATCAAAGGAATATTTCACTACACACAACACTATCTTGGCATGATTTACACGCAATCGTGACCTTCCTCGATAGCTTGCGTTGTACGCAATATTGAGTTTCACTAAACAACGATATGCTATTAAATTATTATTAAAACTAGCCATTATGAATAGTAATACCCACTTTCTGAAATTTTATAAATTTTATCTTTCAAAATTGACTTCATTTTCGGATTTGTAATATCGAAATTAACCTAGGGTGAATTTTTGGTATTTTTTTGAAAACTTTCAATTTTTGATGAATAGTGAAAACACTAGGTTACTATTTAAAAACCGACTTTTTATTTAAATAATTTTTTATTTTATTTAAATTTATTTTAGGAAAAAATTGATACATAATACCTATATAAGTTCAAATTAATTAATTGGATTCATTTTATAATAATTTTAGATATATAAAAATTTTATTGAACTTTTCAGCGTCTTTTACCCACCTCCTAGGAGAGTTTGAAAATTTACATAAAACTTAATTTTACCACTTCTATGAGTGGAATTTTGAAAATCAGAGAGACATGGTTAATATCAAAGAGTAAAATGTGGTTCAATAAGATAAAAATAATTTTTGGTGAATAGTAATTTTTTACTTTTATTTACCACGGTTAAAAGTAAATAGGGTAATTATGGGTAAAAATGGTATTATTATTACCCTAACACATGTCCTAATTCTATTGGATAAGTTTAATTAGACCAAAAATAACCTTAGGAATAAAATATCACCATTTAGGTCCGCTTGGATTAGATTAGGACATTTAATATTATTTTATTTAAAGAAGAGTTAGAATAGTTAAAATCAAGGTTTAATAACTAAATATTTTTTAATATAGGGTTATAAATAAGATAAATTAGACTATAAATATTAATTATAAAGATAAAAAGATTTCCTACATAATGGTATTTTATTTAAAAATTTATACTTTAAATAATTTATTTTATTTATGACACAATAATGATGCAGTAATTACCTTATTAAGGAAATATTAACATAATTGATATTATAAATACCCAAATAAATGTAATTTGAGACTTTTTAAGAATTAATCTAATTTTATAGGTTAATATGACATGTTATTATTGATTCAATTAACTTTTTTATAACTAATCATGATGTTATAATTTTCACAAAAAACAATTACCAAATAGTGTCAAAATTGACATAAAATAGTTTTTAAGACAAATATTATATTATTAATTGTTATTTTATTCCAAAAAAGCTAAGGTTCGGCCAAATGACTTAGATAATGTTATATATATTAATAATGAACCACTTGGGGTTCTTTTGTCTTGTTATATTAAGTTTATTAACCATATAGTGTAAGAAAACAAGAAGACACGGTAAAAGTAAAATTATTTATCTTAGAGTTAAATCTAAATGATAAGGTTAAAATAGTAACCTAAACTTGTCTAAAATATATTTATTGAGATTATTTCGACCCATCCCCACCTTATCTTCGAAATAAATCAATTTTTAGCTATTAAAAACCGAATATGACTTTATTATAAAATAATATTTTAAGTTTTTTCTAAAGTGCCCCTCTCCTCCCTTATAAAAGGGCACCTCATCCCTCTCCTCTTTACACAAATTTGATCCTTCAAGATCGGCCAACCCCTAAAATTTTTTCTTCTCAAATTCCCTAGAAACATCCTAGAGGTCCTTTTATTCTTCAAATACCATCTTTAGTGCCCTAAGAGGTGGTTAAGAAGAGGTGCTTCAAAGAAGAGGTAATGTCTGTTACCGATTCTTTCAACTTTATTTCTTCTTCTACTTCTTCTTTAGTTGTTTAGTTATGAAGTAAAAACATCATTATCACTCATATACTTATATGTTATTATAAATATGAAACAACCCTATTTCACCTTCTATCCATCCTACGAAAAATGAAATCACCGTGCGTGCATACGTACGGAATACCGTCTCCATGCCGTGGTGTAATCTATTTTCCACCACCACCTTACTTGGATGGGTATAATGGTGTAAATAATAACTATATATGATTATTGTAAAGTGAGATGGATTTTTAAAATAGTATACATACACTTCAATACAATTCCATGATCATGGGAATGATATCATCGCTCGTGCGTACGTACGGCCTATCGTCTCCACGATGTGATGTGACTCGTTCTACATGATCTTAAATGCATAATGATTATATAAATGAATTGAATGAATAAATATGATATATATCACACTAATAACATTCTATAAATTAGGTATCTATAACCTAAAATGAATAATAAGAATTTATTTGACAAAACACGCATAAGAACAAAAAGCAATAAACACCCGAATAACAAGTAGCAATGAAATATTACTAATACGAAGATAATAATATGACCATATATGATATCATAACAATGATTAAGATTCTGGAATAAGTCAATAACATTATTTAAATCATTATACAGGAGTTTTGTACACGTACAAAGCAAATCGGGCCAAAGGTAAGGGAAAATCTCATAATCTCATTTTTATCCGAGATTGTTTATACTTTGATATTTACTGGGGTGTATTTATCATCCACATCCATGTTTCCTCAATATGTAATATTATTTCTATCCTACTACAATTTTTTAAATCCAATTTTACCCTTCGTTGAGTTTTTACTAAAAGATATGAAAGGAATCTTTTGTCATTTTTCGTACGAGGTACTTTTTGACTTTTTCGGACAAAGTATGAGAAAAATGTTTTTTTAAATTATACGGAATGAATGGATTCATAGAAAATTATTTCCATGAAGATTCATTTAAAATATTTAAAGTTTATTTTTAATCAACTTCTTTTAGTTTAAAATGGTATGACATGTTAAGAAAAGAAAAATATTTTTGAAGTAGAAAGGATATTTTCCTCAAGAATGGAGTTCAAGTGTTTTATTAAAATTATTTTCCATCTAAGATAATATGGGGTTCTATTTCTATAAATATTTTTACATTGATTTGATTATTATATGATGGAATTATTTTTATGATGTCCTTTTTATCTTATATGGATTATGTTATGATGGTATGATGTTTAAGAATCTCATTTTTATTACATGGGTTATGCTATGATATATGATTTATGATTTTGTGGAACACATAAGAATGGTATCCTTATGAGATGGGTGGGACCTATATCTACCTCCAATGCATTTTGTAAATATTTATATCTCATGATATAGATATGGCTGGAATTGCAGGTTAATCCGGTTCAGTGATACATTACTGAAAGGAGGAGTGAACTCGGTTCAAAAATGAACTTTGTCCTCTAAGATAGTCATGGAAATGAGTCTTGACTATTAAGAAATGATTCTATATGATTATGTGTGTATGCCACAAATTTTCATGTTATGATTATTGGGATTACATTTCACTGCCATGATTTATCCCATGTTATGATATTATGATCTCTTTTGCAGGTTAAGATTTTCAAAATGTTATGTTCTTATGAATATGATATGATTAATATTTCTTTTGTTTGCCCTTACTAAGAATTTGACCTCTCCCTTTGTATGTTTTCTTTTCCCTGGGTCAGGAAGAAGGGTATTAAGTAAGATATGCCAAAGGGACTCTAGATATGATAAAATAAAAGGGAGATACTGTATATGATTTATGAACCAGTTGTTTATGTTTCCTAGTTTCTAAAGACACTATACCTATACGGTCCTTTCATGGTTTTGTTATATGTTGTAATAAGTATGCTTCAATTTTTAAGTAATAACAATGTATGTAAATTATGGGTTGTTATAGTTGGTATCATAAGAAAGGTATAGGAAACCTTTGGAAACTAGGATGTGAAAGACTTAGTAACAACCCTAAGGATATATCTAAGCATAGAATAATCTAAGTGTTTTAGAAATGGCCATTAACAACCTATGATAGAACCTTAAGTGTGAAATTTTATTCTTGATTATGTGGTTTTCCTATTAAAATTAGTGTTTCTCACACTATTATTCTTAGTTTTAGTTAATGGATGGAACCCGAAGGAACCGTGTTAATGCGGAATGTGACGGGAAATGCAATGATTGTCCCCCTGAGCAACCAAACATTATGGGAGCTGGAATGAAAAATCTTGTAGCCATGCTCACATAACTTTCTCAAGCTATGAATCATGAAAAACTTCCAAACGAGCAAAGGAAGGAGAAACATTCTGTTGAATCCTTTATGAGGTAGCGTACACCTTCATTCAGTGGGTCTACTGATCCATTAGTGGCTGAACAATGAATCAGTACCACTAAAAAGATATTTTCAGTTCTTCAATGTTCTGAACATGATAAAGTCATCTTAAAAGTATATCGTTTGGAAGGTGAAGCTGAACAATGATGGAATATTATCAAGAATACGAGGCCAGGAGATGAAATTGAGTCCATGGAATGGGACGAGTTCAAGAACTTATTTTTCAATAATTACTTCCCTCATATTCTTCGAACAAAGATGGATAAGTAGTTTCTTGAACTGAAGCAAAAGGATGATGAATCTGTTGGTACCTACGAAGAAAATTTTACAAGACTTGAAAGGTACGCTTCTGGGATTATTATCCAACCTGAGAGTAAGATCGATCGATTCTTTATTGGATTAAAACCAAGTCTTCGAAGGGCGTTAGCCATAAGGGACTTCAATAGCTACGAGGAAATCATTTGATGTGCTCTCAAGGTTTAGATGGAGATTGGAGTAACCGATCTGTCATATGTGTTTGATAAAAATAGGAAAATGGAATTCAAAGGGAAATCTAAAGACCACACTAAAAAGAAGATGAGTTTTCCCTTATGCTCAAAGTGTGGAAAGAAACATGGAGGGAGTTGTCTTAAAGGGACAAGTAAATGTTTCAAAAGTGGAAAGTAAGGTCATCGGGCATTTGAATTCCGCGATGATGGGAAGAAGATGTCTAGTGATGTGAACAAAGAAAATGCTACACAGAGTGCACCTCCTACACTTCAATGTAACAAGTGAAAGGAAATGGTGAATTATGCCAATCAATGTCCTAATACAAGGTTTTTTTTACGATGATCGACGTCAACAAACTCTTAAGGACAAAGACAAAGGAAATTCACATGCAATTTCTATCAGCGATGTGGAGTATGATAACGAAGTGGTGAAAGGTACACTTACCATCCACTCTAAAGTAGCAAATGTTTTATTTGATTTTGGATCCACCCACTCTTTTATTTCTGAAGAATTTTCTAAGTGTATCACCATATTACCTCAGCAGTTAGATATTGAGTTAGCTGTGACAACCCCTAATGTCAGAACAGTCGCATAAAAAGTTTACAATTCTTCTCTGATTAAAGTTTGTGCGAAAGTGCTTCCTTAAAATCTTGTGATCCTTACTATAGTGGAATTTGATGTGATTCTTGGCATGGATTGGATTTATTTATATGGATCTCATATCAATTACCAAATAAGGGAAGTCACATTTCAAATTCCAGATCAATCTATGATCGTCTATCGATACAAGGATGAACATAACTTTCTAGTGAAAATTTCATCCATCTTATGGGTCTTGATTCCACTAAATGAAGGTTATTTATCTCAAATATTTGGAGAGAAACCCACGATTAAGAATATTCCCATTGTATGAGAGTTTGATGATGTCTTTACAGATTAATTGCCTGTTCTTCCACCAAATCGTGAAGTTGAGTTTTCAATAGAACTCGTATCGGGTGCTTTACCTATTTCAAAGACACCTTATAGAATGGCCCTAATTGATTTGTAGGAATTAAAGAAGCAACTCCAAGAGAATCTTGATAAGGGATTCATACACCCCAGTGCATCACCTTGGGGAGCACCTGTTCTGTTTGTTAAGAAGAAAGATGGATCAATGAGACTCTGTATTGATTATCGAGAACTTAACAAGATCACTATCAAGAACAAATATCATATCCCACGCATTGATGACTTATTTGACCAACTACGCGGAGCTCAGTACTTTTCCAAGATTGATCTTCATTCAGGGTATCATCAATTAAAGTTCAAAAGGGAGTATATACCAAAGACGACTTTCCGTACAAGGTATGGACACTATGAATTTATAGTGATGCCATTTGGTTTTACTAATTCCCCTGCTATCTTCATGGATACAATTAATAGAGTCTTTAGAGACTATCTTGATCGGTTTTTGGTAGTCTTTATAGATGATATTCTTGTCTATTCAAAGAGAAAGTAAGAACATAAATATCACTTGATAATTGTATTAATAACCCTGAGAAAGGAGAAGATTTATGCCAAATTTACCAAGTGTGAATTTTGGCTTCAAAAAAGTTGCATTTTGGGTCACATAATCTCAAAAGAGGGGATATCTGTGGATCTAACAAAAACAGAGGTTATTGAAAGATGGTCAAGACCAACAACAGTAACTGAGATCCGAAGTTTTCTTGGTTTGGAAGGATATTATCAACGTTTTGTGAAAGATTTTTCACGATTATCTAATCCACTCACCAGGTTTACTCGAAAAGGAGTAAAGTTCACTTGGACAGAGGAGTGTGAAGAGAATTTCAAGGAGTTAAAAAATAAGGTTATCCAGTGAACCTGTGCTCACACTGCCTTGTAGTGGATAAAGGTTTGTGATCTATAGTGATGAATCCAAGAAGGGATTGGGGTGTTTTCTCATGCAAAATGATATGGTGATAGCTTATGCCTCACGACAGTTGAAAATCCATGATCAAAATTACCCAACTCATTATTTGGAGTTAGCTGCGGTAATATTCGCATTAAAAATATGGAAGCATTATCTTTATGTTGAAAGGTGTGATATTTATACTGATCATAAAAGTTTAAAGTATATTTTCACACAAAAGGAGATGAATTTGCACCAAAGAAGATGGTTGGAGTTGATTAAGGACTACGACTACTCAATTCATTATCACCCTGGGAAATAAAACAAGGTGGCAGATGCATTAAGTCGACAAGACCATGCTATCTTATCCATGATGAGGATCACAAAAGATCCAATATTTATGGATTTAAAAAGGATGGATCTAGGAATTATAATGGAAGGGGAAAAATCTTATCTTTCTCAAATGAATGTTCAACCATCTATACATGTGAAGATTAAAGAGGCACAGAAAGAAGATGTAGAGTTACAAAAGAAGGTGAGAAATGTTCCTGAATTTCACATTGATTGTGATGAAATAATAAGGTTCAGGAATTGGGTTTGTGTTCCTACCATCCTAGAATTAAAGAATGAAATATTGGATGAAGCTCATAGTTCATCATTCTCTATTCATCTTAGAAGTACGAATATGTATAGGGATCTGAAAGATTACTTCTAGTGAGATGGCATGAAAAGAGATGTTGCTGAATATGTCTCTTGATGCTTGGTTTTTCAACAAGTTAAAGCTGAGAGACAGAAGTCTAAGGGGATGTTACAACCATTACCCATACCCGAATGGAAATGGGAAAACATCATTGTGGACTTTGTCACCAGACTTCCTAAAACATCTAAAGGCAATAATGCTATATAGGTCATAGTTGATCGTCTTACAAAGTCTTCACACTTCATTTTTATTAGAGAAGATTTCTCTCTGGATCAGCTTGCCAGGATATATGTAAAGGAAGTGGTAAGATTGCATGGAGTACCACTTTCCATTATATCTGATCGGAATCCGAGGTTTTCCTCGAAGTTTTGGTGAAGTCTTCAGAATACTTTAGATACAGATTTGAGTTTCAGCACTACTTATCATCCTCAAACAGATGGTCAGTCTGAGAGAATAATTCAAACTCTAGAAGATATGTTAAGAACTTTCTCTATGGATTTCAAAGGTGGCTGGGATCAACACCTACCTTTGGTGTAATTTTCTTATAATAATAGCTTTCACTCCAGTATTCAGATGTCTCCTTATGAATCTCTCTACGGAAAGAAATTCCAAACTCTAACTTGCTAGTATGAAGTTGGGGAAAGAAAGCTATTAAGACCTGATCTTGTTGATGGTATGGAAGAAAAGGTCCTATCTATTCAATAACACATAACAGAATCTCAGAGTCGACAAAAAAGTTATGCAAATAACCGAAGAAAAGACCTAGAGTTTTAAGTGGGTGATAAAGTATTCTTACAAATATCTCCTTGGAAGAGAGTAATGAGATTTGGAAAGAAGGTAAAGTTGAGCCCTAGGTATATCAGTCCTTTTAAAATACTGGATCGTGTTGGGAAGGTAGCTTACCGATTGGCACTTCCACAGAATCTCTCTCAAGTTCACGATGTGTTCTATGTATCTCTCCTGAGAAAGTACATACCCAATCCTTCACATGTACTCATCTCAAAAGTTGTACCGCTGGAGCAAGATCTTTCTTATGAAGAACAGTCGATAGAGATTCTGGATCATAGAAAAAAAATCCTACGGAACAAGACCACTTTCTTGGTGAAAGTTTTATGGAGGAACCACCAATTAGAAGAAGCTATATGGGATCTTGATGATATAATTAGGGAGAGGTATCCCCATCTGTTTGTTATAAAGTGACGAATTTCGAGGGCGAAATTCATTTTAAGGGGGGTAGAATGTAACACCTGATATTTTTATAAGAAATATTTTGTTTTTATATTATATACATAATCAAAGGAATATTTCACTACACACAACACTATATTGTCTTTCTTTACACACAATCACGACCTTCCCCGATAGCTTGTGTTGTACGCAATACCGAGTTTCAGTAAACAATGATATGCTATTAAAATATTATTAAAACTAGCCGTTATGAATAGTAATACCCAATTTTTGAAATTTTATAAATTTTATCTTTCAAAATGGAATTCATTTTTGGATTTGAAAAATCTAAATTATCCTAGGGTGAATTTTTGGTATTTTTCTAAAAACTTTCAATTTTTGATGAATAGTGAAAACACTAGGTTACTGTTTAAAAACCGACTTTTTATTTAAATAATTATTTATTTTATTTAAATTTATTTTAGGTAAAAATTGATAGATAATATCTATATAAGTTCAAATTAATTCATTGGAGTCATTTTATAATAATTTTAGATATATAAAAATTTTATTGAACATTTCACAGTCTTTAACCCACCTCCTAGGAGAGTTTGAAATTTTACATAAAAAATAATTTTACCACTTCTATGAGTGGAATTTCGAAAATCCTAGAGACATGGTTAATATCAAGGAGTAAAATGTGGTTCAATAAGATAAAAATAATTTTTGGTGAATAGTAACTTTTTTCTTTTATTTACCACGGTTAAAAGTACATAGGGTAATTAAGGGTAAAAATGGTATTATTATTACCCTAACACATGTCATAATTCTATTGGATAAGTTTAATTCGACCAAAAACAACCTTAGGAATAAAATATGACCATTTAGGTTCACTTGGATTAGATTAGGACATTTAATATTATTTTATTTAAAGAAGAGTTAAAATAGTTAAAATCAAAGTTTAATAACTAAAACATTTTTAATATAGGGTTATCAATAAAATAAATTCGACTATAAATATTAATTAGAAAGATAAAAAGATTTCATGGATAATGGTATTTTATTTATAATTTTTAGAATTTAAATAATTTAATTTATTTAGGACACAATGATGATGCAGTAATTACCTTATTAAGGAAATATTAACATAATTGATATTATAAATACCCAAATAAATGTAATTTGAGACTTTTTAAGAATTAAACTAATTTATAAGTTAATATGACATGTTAGTATTGATTAAATTAACTTTTTTAGAACTAATCATGATGTTATAATTTTCACAAAAATCAATTACCAAATAGTGTCAAAATTGACATAAAATAGTTTTTAAAACAAATATTTTATTATTAATTGTTATTTTATTCCTAAAAATCTAAGGTTCAGACAAATGACTTATATAAGGTTATATATATTAATAATGAACCACTTGGGGTTCGTTTGGCTTGTTATAGTATGTTTATTAACCATATAGTGTAAGAAAACAAGAAGACATGGTAAAAGTAAAATTATTTAACTTAGAGTTAAATCTAAATGATAAGGTTAAAATAGTAACCTAAACTTGTCTAAAATCTATTGGTTGAGAGTATTTAGACCCATCCTCACCTTATCTTATAAATAAATCAATTTTTAGCTATTAAAAACCGAATATGACTTTATTATAAAATAATATTTTAATTTTTTTCCTAAAGTGCCCCTCTCCTCCCTTATAAAAGGGCACCTCCTCCCTCTCCTCTTTACACAACTTTGAGCCTTTAATCTCAGCCAACACCTGAAAATTTCTCTTCTCCACTTCCCTAGAAACATCCTAGAGGTCCTGGTCTTCTTTAAATACCATCTTTAGTGCCCTAAGAGGAGGTTAAGAATAGGCGCTTCAAAGAAGAGGTAATGTCCATTACTGATTCCTTCAACGTTATTTCTTCTTCTACTTATTATTATTTAGTTGTTTCATTATTAAGTAATAAAATAAGTATCACTCATATACTGATATGTTATTATAAATATTAAACAACCCTATTTCACCTTCTATCCATCCTATGGAAAATGAAATCACCGCGCGTGCGTACGTACGGAATACCGTCTCCACGTCGTGGTGTAATCTATTTTCCACCACCACCTTACTTGGATGGGTATAATGGTTTAAAGAATAACTATATATGATTATTTTAAAGTGATAAGTATTCTGAAATAGTATACATACACTTTAATACAATTCCACGATCATGGGAATGATATCATCGCTCGTGCGTATGTACGGCCTACCGTCTCCACGATGTGATGCGACTCGTTCTACATGATCTTCAATGAATAATGATTATATAAATGAATTTAATGAAGAAATATGATATATATTACACTAATACCATTCTGGAAATGAGGTATCTATAACCTAAAAAGAAGAATAAGAATTTATTTGACAAAACACGCATAAGAACAAAAAGCAATAAACACTCGAATAACAAGTAGCAATGAAATATTACTAAAACGAAGTTAAGAATATGACCATATATGATATCATAACAATTATTATGATTCTAGAATAAGTAAATAACATTATTTAAATCATTATATAGGAGTTTCGGACACGTACAAAGCAAATCAGACCTAAGGTAAGGTAAAATCTAACAATCTCATTTTTATCCGAGATTGTTTATACTTTGGTATTTACTGGGGTGTATTTATCATCCACATCCATGTTTCCTCAATATTTAATATTATTTCTATCCTACTACAATTTTTTAAATCCAATTTTACACTTTGGTGAGTTTTTAGTAAAATATTTGAAAGGAATCTTTTGTCGTTTTTCGTACGAGGTACTTTTTGACTTTTTTGGCCAAAGTACGAGAAAAATGTTTTTTTAACTTATATGGTATGAATGGATTCATAGAACATTATTTCCATGAATATTCCTTTACAATATTTCAAGTTTATTTTTAATCAACTTCTTTTAGTTTAAAATGGTATGACATGTTAAGAAAGGAAAAATGTTTTTGAAGTATAAAGGATAATTTCTTCAAGAATAGAGTTCAAGTGTTTTATCAAAATTATTTTTCATCTAAGATAATATGCGGTTATGTTTCTATCCCTATTTTTACATTGATTTGATTATGATATGATGGAATTATTTTTATGATTCCCTTTTTATCTTATATGGATTGTGTTATGATGGCATGATGTTTAATAATCCCATTTTTATTACATGGGTTATGTTATGATATATGATTTATGATTTTGTGTCACACATAAGAATGGTATCATTATGAGATGGGTGGGACCTATATCTCCCTCCAATACATTGGGTAAATATTTATATCTCATGAGATAGACATGGATGGAATGTCAGGTTAATCCAGTTCAGTGGTACAGGACTGGAACGAGGAGTGAACTCGGTTCAGAAATGAACTTTGTCCACTAAGATAGTCTTGGCAATGAGTCTTGACTACTAAGAAATTATTCTCTATGATTATGTGTGTATGCCACAAAGTTTCATGTTATGATTATTGGGATTACATTTCACTACCATGATTTATCCCATGTTATGATATTATGATCTCTTTTGCAGGTTAAGATTTTCAAAATGTTATGTTCTTATGAATATGATATGATTAATATTTCTTTTGTTTAACCTTATTGAGCATTTGAGCTCACCCTTTGTATGTTTTCTTTTCCCCATGTCAGGAATAAGGGTATTAAGTAATATATGTCAAAGGGACTCTAGATATGATAAAATAAAAGGGAGACAGTGTAGATGATTTATGAACCAGTTGTTTATGTTTCCCAGTTTCTAAAGACACTATACCTATATGGTCCTTTCATGGTTTTGTTATATGTTGTAATAATTGTGCTTAAATTTTTAAGTAATAACAATGTATGTAAAGTATGGGTTGTTATATAAACTTTTGTAGGTGGGTGACACTTAAGAAGTTTTATTTTTGGGTCTAGATATTGTTGTGAATTTATGGGGGAAGAAAGCATTATGGTGGGGAGAATTGTCACACCCCAACCTGTTTCTTTGGTCATTATAATTATTTTATTTGGTTTTAAATTTTTTTTTTTGAGTTTTGGGTTGAATATCAAACAAGACTTTTGAGTTTTCTTAAAAAGTGCACATTTTTTAGCTGATGTTGTTGGGCGCACGGGCAGAGCACGTTAAGGAAACCCCACTCAGCTTCTCCAATACAATTGTACGATCTGTCTGTCTTAAAAAAAATTCATTAATATTATCATAACCATTAAAATGTTATTAATATTACTATTATTAATAATGAAATAAAATAAAAATGAAACGAAGTGTGGCTAATGCATTAAAATGAGACAGAATAATTGCAATAATATTATTGTTGTTGTTGTGACTAATTGTATTATATTTAATCTTGTTCTTGTTTTTGAATAATTAAAATTTAAAATTGTTATTATTATAATTATTACAGGTAAAAATTATAACAGCTATGAATGTCAATAATTATTTTTATCAAGAGTGTTCCTAGTTATTTTTATTATTATCATTGTCACATTATTATTATTATTGTTATAACTATTATTATTATTAGGTTTTAGATTTTTTATTATTTCATTTTAATTTATTTATCTTTTTTGGGTTTTCCCTATTCTCCCTCTCCCTTTCTCTCCCCTCATGCAGGCTCTCCCCCCTCCCCGGGCAGTTCGATAGCTCCTTCCTCTATCAACCCTACAACGTGCCTCCACCCATCCCTGACTCCCCTTTCACCGTTCGGCCACTGCCTCCACCTCCTACTCGACTCCCCCGGTCGACCCATCCTCTATCAAAATCCCTTCTACCCGTTGCGAGCAGGACTCCCCCCTCATAGGATATCCGCTTCTTCTCTATGAAGGCTATTGCACCTGCTATCTGTGCGCCACCCACTAGGATTGCACCACCCCGGCCACGCGCCCTTGCGTCTCAACCCAACTCACAGCTGCCTCCAGCCGACCCGCAAGACCCGAATGCCTATTCCAGCACACACTTCATGACCATCACCCCCTTCTCTGGTGACCTCCTTCTGCAGGCCAAGCCCCATGTGTGACCCCTGACGCTCTCCTCTCTCTTAGGCATGCACAACCCCTCTTAGCATACCATAGTCGAGCACGCAACACCCCTCAACTGTGTTCCTCCTCCCCTCTTAGTGAGTTTTTCGGCGTGGTGCTCCTTCGACACCCCTCGTATTACTCGACCCCCCCCCCCCCCCCCGCACCATCGTCATTGGTGTGTTCTACTCTGATTTTTTGTTTCTTCTTTTTTTGTAGATTTTCAACAGCTAGGGTTCATGATTTGGAATTTCAGTTTTGAGTATTTGTATTCGATTTCCATGATTAGAGTTTTTTCTTGACTTGAAAAGGTGTGGTTGAGGTGAAAACGAAGATTCTCATCAGTTTCGAGTTTGCGTCATCATTCCACCTTGGTTCCAAGGTAAGAGTTTTCAACTCCCGCATGTTTCCACTCAGTTTATATTTTTTAATTTGGGTGTTTTAAGGTTCCTATAATTTTATTTGTAGTGTGTTGAGAATTGACATGTGTTTTTAGGTGTGTGTTTTCCTTCCCCATGACTTCCAAGTAGGTTTCCCTTTGTGCTTTCCTTTTTAATTAAATATTCATTCATTTCATTCTTTTCACACACTCTTTTCCAACCAGCATCAGTCCTTACTGTTGTATGCCGCCCCTTTCTGATAGTCGTGCAACCCCATTGGTCGAGCGTGTCTCCTCATTGAGATGAGGTTTGTGATGTCCTTTCTTGAGTATTAGATAATTACTTTATAGATTGTTATGTTTAATTAGGTTGGTTCGAATTTTGTTTTTTTTTTAATATTTTATTTTGTTTAATTAGATGGTGTAATTTGTGTTTTAAAAACATGTTGTGGTGGGTTATGCATTGTTCATTCGTTTGAATTATCTTAAGTCAGTGTTACTATGTTTTTAGCTATTTTTTCAATGTTTAATTATTTGATTTATTTTTGTTCAGTGTTTATGTGTTTTAGATTCTTTTAAATTTGTTGTAGTGCATTAATGAGGCAATTCCATGATACTGTGGTCGGTAGGTTGTGTGCACTTGTGTGCAAGTGTGAGGCGGGTCGCGTGGCTGTGTTTGAGTTTCGAGTCGATGTAGGTCCCCCACTTCACTCCCCTTTAAATTTAGAATTTATTAATTGCTTGATATTTAATTGATTTTTGATGAATGAGAAATAATATTAGATAGTTATTTTGAAATAAATATATGATATAAACAAAGGTGTTTATTTTATGCATGGAACCTGAATTATTTTCTTGATGAATTGACACACAATAATGAAGGAATGATTGTTTGGTATTTGAATATAATTCATGAAATTTCAAGTGTGGTTTTGGTTTGACTTAAAATGTTATCTTAGATTCATGAACATATGTTTTTCTTTCTCTATAGGAATGGTGTTTCTTTAAAAGTTTCACAAGTCCTATTTGGCGCTTTGATAAAATTGGATTACTTTGAAAAACTTTCTTTGGGGTGACTTAGGGGAGATCCTATTGTGTACAATGATTTTTTGAGTTGTTGTGTGTGATGTTTTTGCATCGTGATTGGTTTCTTGATTGACATTGTTGGCTCGCCCCTTTTTATTACACGTGTTGACAAGGGAACCTAGCATAGTAAGTGAATCTTCTAAGAATGATTATTTCACTAGTTTAAACTATGCACTGGCTAGTGGCCCTTAGTACAAACTTTTCTCTGCTAGGGGATTGGTCCCCTTGGTTAGTCCAGGTAGGGGAACACCGAGCGTTAGATCATTATGACTTCATCAAGAGTAGGCATGCCTTCAGGATGAGTCACATGTATAGTATGTTCTGGATTGTTCATGATCTCCTAGGTTCAATCCATGTTTTCTTTAGTTCTTATTTGTATGTGGCATATGATTGAGAGGCCTATTTTGGTTTCTTGTCACGACCCGTCCTTGGGGCCCGTGTCGTGACTACCCCAAGCCCGCCTTCCATAGGCTAGGGGCTGGAAACTAGCACCAAAAGAGAATACCTGATAAAAAGGGAAGGCATTGCCTTTAAACCTGTAACACACACATTCTGAACACAAGCAGTATAAGAAAAAAGTACTAATATAGAAAAGAAAGGTGTGCTGAAAGTAAGTGGGCCAATATACAAACCCAATTGAACAACAAGTACAAGTACAAGTAAAAAGGGTAAAACAACTCATGGATCGTCCACCGGGGAATCCTATCAGAAGGGTAGGTACAGATCTCAAACAACTCGTCCCTGAGGTACGTCCCATCAAGTCCAGCACCGTGGAGCCTCCCGTCCGTCACCCCCAACCTCGATCACTGCTGACCATCATCTGCACAAAACACAACAAGGTGCGGGCAAAGCCCGTGCAGGGGTGAGTATAACAATACTCAGTAGGGGACCCCGGGACCCCCAAAGGTCTCCCAGAATCCACTAAGGACAAACCACATTAGTAAGATACAATCAAGAAGTATCAACCATCCCTACTTAGGTATATGCCCATACATATACCTAAGTTACCAATCATCATCCGGCTCCAACACTCGAGCCCAAGCACAACCCATTCCACAAATTAAAGTTAATCATCTCAATGATAACAACTAAAAGACAAGACTCAACTCACACAAGTATAAAACTCATGAAGATGGGTATAGATGATTAGATGTAGCCTCTGAATCATCTCCTCTGTCGAACCCACGTAGGATCCTAGAACATTATCAGCGCTGTCAAACCCACGGAGGATCCCGGTACAGAAGTCGTCACTGTCGAACCCATGGAGGATCCCGATATAGAATTCATAACTATCGAACCCACGAAGGATCCTAGTATTGTATCTTCGATGTCGAACCCACATAGGATCCTGGTACAGTAGTAGGTCCACATAGGATCCTATCATCTCAGTCGTAGCCATCCCTAGGGTTCTCGCACACAGCACGCTCGATTCTAGTAGGGTCCGCTCCTCGAGCCAAGTGTCGATACATCAACTACCACGAAGTCTTGAGTTGATGTATCCTGTAGTTCTGTCTTATCATAAGGAACCCAATGCGGCATATGGCGTGTCAATTGGACACCCGGTCTGTGAGTTATTGACATTTCTGTTCTAGGGGCCCGGTTGGTTTTTAGGCTCAAACCAACCTGACCATACCTCAACTACATCCAAACCTCAAGTGTAGTACTTAAAAAGTATTGTCTCACTCCAATAATTCCATCGCCACAGGCAGTTCATCAATCGGACACCTGAAGCCCAAGAAGAGGGCGAAAAGGTGTAAACTGGCCAAACGGGTCTGGGTCAAGTACGACTCAGTCGGACTGACTCGGCCCGACCCGGACTGTGATTCTGACTCAGTTTGAAGAAACGGTCTGAGTTGAGGGGAAGGCTCGCCCTGAAGAGGCGGCCCGGCCCGAAGGGCGGCCCAGCCTAAAGGCGGCCCAGCCCGAGGTTGCCCGCCCGAGGGCGGCCCAGCTGAGGGTGGCCTGGCCGAGGGCGGCTCGGCTGTGGGCGGCCCGGCCATGGGCGGCCCGGATGAGGGTGGACCGATCGACTGGTTGGCTAGCCCCCGTGGTCGGCGGTTGTCCTGCGTGGCTGGCGGTTGGCCCGCGTGGCCGGCTGGCCACGCATGGGGGGGGGGGGTTACACCCCCCTGCCTTTTGAAACGGTCGGCGCATGGTGCGCCGGCCTAGTAACCATGGGACCCAAAGGGTATGGCCTTGTCTGGCTGGTCGAGTGGCCAGCCGGTTCTGGGCTCTGGCGCCGCGCGACGGTGTCGCGCCCCTTCACCGCGGCCAGCCCTAACCGTAGTTCCGCATCACCGGCGCGACGTGACAGTGTCGCGCCCCTCCGCTGCGGCCCGCCTTGGTCGTAGCTTCCTAGATTTTTCGGCGTGGCGTGACGGCGCCGCGCCCACCGCGGCCTATTGTGGTCGCGGCTCTCCTTCCGCATGGCACAATGGTGTCGCGCCCTCTTGGTGACCCAGCGGTCTTGCACCCCCAATTCACCTTCGTGTTCCACCTTCGTCGTCAACAAACAAGAACAACCAAAGGGGGAGGGTCAGGCCGTGTTTGTGCGGTCCGAACCCTCCTCGTCATGGTGATGTCATTCAGAATAAATAATATGAGGTTTGAATGATGAAGAACAAGAATAAGAATTCTACTAAAACCCCTACCTCGATTAGATGAATGTTGACGAAGTCACGAGAAAAGGGCAGATGCCGATTTGTTGACGTCGGAAAGCATCTGAGGAAGAAGCATCCTCAGTATTATTTGTGGGCGGCACCTTCTCTTTTGGCTTGGTTGAAGATCAAGGATGGGTTTGTCGTTCTTCAGAGATGAGGAGCATTATTGGTCGAGAGGATCAAGTTCTCCAAAATCGCCCAAGTCCTCTCTCAAAGTCCCACCCAAATGAAAGTTTCCAACCAACCAAAATAAAATAATAGGTTTGTCTATTATTTTATTGTTGGAAAAAATTTCAAAAGATTTCAAAAGTTTAATTAATTGAAGGAGCTCAATTAATTAATAATGGGGGGTTGGCACTTTAATGAGAGAAGTTCAAAAGCCTTCCCCCACATAAAGAGAGTTACATGGGGCTGTATACTCATGTGGGTCCCACCTAATAATATCCTCCCAAGGGAGGTTATGGTGTGGTGGGACCCACCACATAACATCCTCCCATGGGAGGTTAGGGTGTGGTGGGCCCCACCTCCAACCTCCACTTGGAGATTTTAACCACCCAAAAAATAAAAAAAATAAAGTAACACCTTTATTTTTATCTAATTTAATTAAAAACCCCATAAAATAATTTTCATTATCGTCAGAACACAACTATGGTGAAGGTATCACTAAGAAATCATTGACGCTGCGAGTTCAACGGTGCCCTCGTATTTCAATTTCGATCACCGGTTCAAAAGATATAAAAACCCGCTCGTACGTTTACTGAACGTACCCGAACAAAACTTCATAAATTGATTCCGGACACACTGGGCCTCGGAATCAAGCGCTGTCAGAAACTGCGGACTTGTAAAATTCCCATTTATTTAATAAAAAAATTCCACAGAAATTTCTGGGTCTTTACATTCTCCCCACCTCAGGTATTTACATCCTCGTAAGCTACAAGTCACACTAAGGAAACAAATGGGGGTACTGAGCACACATTTGTGCCTCCCGCTCCCATGTGCTCTCCTGGAGGTTCCTGTGCTGCTAGTGAACGTGCACCAGAGGTATCAACCATCCACACAGGACCTGCTCCTGTCGATCCTCAATCTCCACTGGAACCTCTGTGAAAGTCGCCCTATCATTGATGTCTAACTCCCTGTGGTCGATGATGAAGGACGGGTCGTGCACATATCTCCTTAGTTGAGATACGTGGAAGACATCGTGCACTCGGTGCAACTGAGGTGGAAGGGCCAGGTGGTAATCCACCTCACCTACTCTGCTAAGAACCTGGAATGGTCCGATGAATCGCGGAGATAACTTGCCACCTCTGCCAAATCTCCGTAGACCTCATCGAGGTGAGACCCATAGAAAGACGTGGTCTTCATCCTCGAACTCCAGTGGTATCCGTCTCCTATCAGCATAGGACTTATGATACTCTTTGCAGTCTTCATCTGCTCTTAGATGATTTGCACCTTATCCGTCGTAGCCTGCACCATCTTTGGTCCCATAAGTGCTGACTCCCCTGGGTCAGTCCAGCACAGAGGCGATCTGCAAGGTCGGCCGTAAATTTCCTCGAAAGGTGTCATCCCGATGGTGTAGTGGTAGCTGTTGTTATACACAAACTCTACCAAGGGTAAATGATCCTCCCAACTATGACTGAAGTTGAGGATGCATGCACAAATCATGTCCTTGAGAGTCTGAATGGTCCTCTCAGTCTGACCATCCGTCTGAGTATGGAAGGCGGTGCTCAAGAGAATTTGCATCCTAAAAGCCTCCTACAACCCCTTCTATAGCTGGGGAGTGAAACGAGCATCTTTATTGGAGATGATTGTTGATGGAGCACCATGAAGTCGTACGATCTCCTATACGTAGAGGCGTCCCAGGATCTCTATTGAACCCTGCTCTCTAATCGGTAAGAAGTGAGCCGACTTGGTGAGTCGGTCGACAATCACCCAGATAGAGACGAGTCCTCTGGATGTACGTGTAAGTCCTGTCACGAAATCCATGGATATCTCGTCCCACTTCCACTCTAGAACCTCTAAGGGATGAACTAATCCTGCTGGAACTTGGTTCTCTGCCTTCACTTACTGACAAGTGAGGCATTGTGAGACAAACTCTGCTACTACCTTCTTCATACCTGGCCACCAGTGCTGTCGTCAGAGGTCCTGATACATCTTTGCCACACATGGATGTACCACTAAATGAGATGTGTGGAACTCCCACAACACTTCCTCCTAAAGTGAAACCGGTGCCATGGTACGTCCTCTGAAGAGAATGATGTGCTACCCACCTTCAGAAAATCCATCAGGTGCTTGCCCTGTGGATATCTGAGCACGTCACGTCTCAAAGTCAACATCCCCATGTGGTGCCTCCCTGACTTGCTGAAGAAGCAAAGGAGTGACTGTGAGAGACTGTAGAAATTTTTCTCCATATCTATCCACAAAGGATATCTACAACGCATCCAGCTTCTCTATCGCCTCTCCTAGCAGCTGAATGCCTGATCTCCTACTGATAGCATCAGCTACAACATTCCCCTTCCCAGGAGTATAGACTATCTCGAAGTCATAGTCCTGGAAGAACTCAATCCATCTCTATTGTCTCAGGTTCAAGTCCTTCTGAGAGAAGATATACCTAAGACTCTAGTGGTCAGAGTAGACTGTAAAGCGTTCTCTCATAAGATAGTGTTGCCACATATTCAAGGTGAATAATACTACTGCTAACTCCAGGTCATGGGTTGCGTAGTTCTGATCATGTTATATCAACTACTGAGAACCACACGCGGTCACTGCTCTCTCCTGCATCAGGACACTCCCGAGTCTGGTCCCTGATGCGTCGCAGTAAACTATGTACCCAACACCCTCCTCCGGTAGCCTCAAGATAGACACACTAGTCAACCTCTACCTCAGCTCATGAAAGCTCTGCTGAAATCTCTCTCACCACACGAAGGGTTTCCCCTTCTTCATCAAAGATGAAAGCAGTGGTGCAACTCTTGAGAAGTCTGGCACAAACCGCCAATAGTACCCAGCCAGTCCCAGAAAACTCCATACCTCCATCACACTCCTAGGTGGATCCCAAGAAAGTACTGTCTCGATCTTTGCTGGATCCACTACAACTCCAGCCTCTAAGATGACATGTCCCAGAAAGTGTACCTCTCGGATCCAGAACTGGCACTTCGAGAGATTACCATAAAGCTGGTTCTCTCGAATTGTGTCCAGTACTACCCACAAATGGTAGGCATGCTCCTCCTCGGTAGCTGAGTAGATCAGAATGTCATCGATGAAGACTACCACAAAGAGATCAAGGTATGTCTGAAAGATCATGTTCATGAGTCCCATTAACACTGCTGGTGCATTGGTTACACCGAATGGAATAACCAAGAACTCGTAGTGGCCATACCGGCATCTGAAGGTCATCTTCTGCACATCCTTATCCCGTACTCTGAGCTGGTGATAGCCCAACCGAAGATCTATCTTCGAGAACCAACGCGCTCCCTTCACCTGATCAAAGAGGTCGTCAATCCTCGGGAGTGGGTACTTGTTCTTCACGGTCACCTGGTTCAGGCACCGATAATCAACACACAGACACAAGCTCCCATACGCCTTCTTGGCGAACAAAATCGGGGATGCCCAGGGTGAAACACTAGGTCTGATAAATCCTTTCCCCTACAAGTCCTCCAGCTATACCCGCAGCTCACGAATCTTGGTGGGAGCCATCCGATATGCTGCAGTAGATATCAGTGTTTTCCCAGGGTATAGGTCAATGTATAAGTCCACCTCCATGCGAGGAGGTAGTCCTGGTACATCATCAGGGAAAACATCTGCGTACTGATCCACCACAACAAGAAAACTCGGACTCCGCACATCAACCGCTCCAAGAATGAGGCTAGCCAACTGATTTTTGATCGGTTGCCCCCTCCTCTGGGTAAGTCCATCCTGCACTGGAAAGGCTCCCCTCTCGCCGGTGAAGGTAAACCTCATCTCATCCTTGCATACACACCACACTTTCCGCCTAATACAGTCAATCTAAGCATGAACTGTGGATAACCAATCCATACCCAAGATGACGTCGTAAGGCCTCGACGCCACTATGAGGAGATCCCAGTCAAAGCTCTTGCCTCCTAGAGTAATCTCACACTACTGACACTAGTGCGTAATCATCGAGTTTTCTATTGTAGGATTCTCTAGCCGTAAGGATCGAGCCAAATGCTCTATCGGAATCTCCAAGCTCCGAACAAGGGCAGAAACAATAAAAGAATGACTCACACATGTGTCTATGTGTACTACAGCAAGGGTGGAGTAGACACAGATAGTACCTCGAATCATCTCAAGTGCATTGTGGTTGTAGGGATCGACTACCTGGAGCTGAGCCCGCCCCTGTCTGCCCGCTCCATGTGGTCGGGGTGGACCTCCTGGTGGTGGTGGTGGTAAGGCCTCGAAACGTCGTCCACCACCTGCTGCTCGGAAATCTCCTCTACCACGTCTGCCTGATCTCGGCGGACCACCATGGTCAAACCTTTGCCTCTACCTGGGAGGTCCCTCTACTGTCTGTTTCTCATCTGCATGGCAGGTTGGGCAGTCACGAGCCATGTGACCCTGCCCGCCGCATGCATAGCACTGCCTACTCCTTGTATGGATAGCTCTGTCTTCTGTGCCCCGCACAGCCGAACCTGTATCCTGGGGTTTCCCACCTAATGGCATGGTCTGCTTGGACCTCTGTGACATCTGTCTACTTTCAGCTATAGAAGACTCCTCTATGTGTCACCTTGTGGTGGGTCTCGCTACTGGTGACTGCTCCGCAAGAAAACTCTCCACTAGAAGGGCTCACTTCAGCACCCCCACCTGCGTCGGGATATTGAGGGAGATCATTAAAGCCATGATCTTATGCCTGAGTCCCTACTCAAAGGTCTGATCCCTGAAGAATGGGTCTTGTACCATATCTGTGGAGTAGCGTGAGAGGTCAGTGAACCTCGATGAGTACTGAGCTACTATCATGCTACACTATTTTAGATGCAGTAACTCCTAAATCTGCACCGCACGAAGGGTGGCTAGAAAAAAATCTGACCGGAAGACACTCTCAAAGTATTCCCATAGTAGTGATGCCTCATCATTCACCTGGAGCATTAGACTCCACCATATGCCTGTTTCTACATACAGGAGACTCGCGTAAAGGATCACCATGAGTTTGGCTGGTGTCCTTACTAATCTGAAAACTATCACAACAGTCTCTAGCCAATCCTCAGGTTCCTGTGGGTCTGTCTTTCCCCTGAACTTGGGCGGCCTCTGGTGCTAAAACTCATGCAATGCACTTAGACGGCATACACTCTCTACTACTGAAGCTGGTGGTATCAGTGGCCTAGTGGGTAGTGGCACTTCTGGTACCTCTGCTGTGATGGGGCCCTGCACTGAGGCCTCATCGCTTAGTAGGCTACCATCTCGTAGGAAACTCAGAACCCTAGATGGCTGCCTACGTGGGGCCATCCTTAAAAGAAACAGGTGTGTCATGGTCAAAATAATATACCTGGTGACCTGCCACAAAGTAATCACGAAGAAAACTTTTCAAAGGAAACACACACACAATCGGTGTTTTCATGAACTGAGTCCAAAATCAGAAGTCAGAATCCTAGTGTATGGATATGTCGGTCACCGCACCAACACCAGTTTCCCTAAACTGATAACCACACCCAAAAAACTTAACACTATTGTTGTTAAAATAATCAGATTCTAAGTTCTATGGTAGAACAGACTCCTCTGATACCAATTTTTCATGACCTATCCTCGAGGCCCGTTCCGTGACTACCCCAAGCCCGCCTTCCATAGGCTAGGGGATGGCGACTAACACCAAAGGAAAATCCCCGATAAAAAGGGAAGGCATTGAATTTAAACCTGTAACACACACAGTCTATACACAAGCAGTAAAAGAAAAAAGTACTAATATAGAAAATAAAGGTGTGCGGAAAGTAATTGGTCTAGTATACAAACCCAACTGAACAACAAGTACAAGTATAGGTAAAAAGGGTAAAACAGCTCCTGGATCATCCATTGGGGAATCCTACCAGAAGGGTAGGTATAGATCTCGAACAAATTGTCCCTGAGGTATGTCCCATCAAGTCCATCTCTGAGCAGCCTCACGTCCGCCACCCTCAGCCTCGATCACTACTGACCGTCGTCTGCACAGAACACATCAAGGTGTGGGCAAAAGCCTGTGCAGGGGTGAGTATAACAATACTCCGTAGGGGACCCCGAGACCACAAAAGGTCTCCCAGAATCCACTAAGGAAAAACCACAGTAGTAAGATACAATCATGAAGTATCAACCATCCCTACTTAGGTATATGGCTATACATATACCGAAGTTACCAATCACCGTCCGGCTCCAACACTCAAGCCCAAGCACAGCCCATTCCATAAAGGAAGTAAAGTCAATCATCTAAATGATAACAACTGAAAGATAAGACTTAGCTCACATAGGTATAAAACTCATGAAGAGGGGTAGAGATGATTAGATGTAGCCTCTAAATCATCTCCTTTGTCGAACCCAGGTAGGATCCTGGAACAATATCAGCGCTGTCGAACCCACGGAGGATCCCGGTACAGAAGTCATCACTGTCGAACACATGGAGGATCCCAGTACAGAATTCATCGCTGTCAAACCCACGGAGGATACTGGTACATTATCGTCAATTTTGAACCCATAGAGGATCCTGGTACAGTAGTAGGTCCACATAGGATCATATCATCTCAGTCGTAGCCAGCCCTAGGGTTCCTGCACACAGCACGCTTGATTCCAGGAGGGTCCACTCCTCGAGACAAGTGTTGATACATAAACTACCATGAAGTCTTGAGTTGATGTATCCCGTAGTTCTGTCTTATCATAAGGAACCCAACGTGACAGATGGTGCGTCAATCGGACGCACGGTCTGTGAGTTATTGACATTTCCGTTCCAGGGGCCTGGTTGGTTTTTAGGCTCAAACCAACCCGGTCGTACCCCAACTACGTCTAAACCTCAAGTGGGGTATGCCAAAATAATTTTATCGATCCAATAATTCCATCGCTATAGGCGGTTCGTCAATCGGACACCCGTAGCCCAAGAAGAGGGTGAAAAGGTGTAAACTAGCCAAATGGGTCAGGGTTCGGTCCGACTCAGTCGGACCGACCCGACCCAACCCGGTCCGTGATTCCAACTCAGTTCAAAGAAACGGCCTCAGTCAAGGGGATGAACCATCCCGCGGCCCTCTGCTGGCCTTCGCGCAGCATGATGGTGTCGTGCACCTCCACCGCAGCCCGTCGTGGCCGCGACTCTCCTTCCGCACGGCATGGCGGTGTCGCGCACTCTTGGAGACCCGGCGGTCTTGCGCCACCAGTTCATCTTCGCGGTCTGCCTTCATCATTAACAAACAAGAAAAACCAATGAGGGAGGGTTGGGCCATGTTCTTGCGGTCTGAACTCTCTTCTTCATGGCGATATCATTCAGCATAAATAATCCAAGGTTTGAACGATGAAGAACAAGAATAATAATTCTACTCAAACCCCTACCTTGATTTGATGAATGTTGATGAAGTCGCAGGAAAAGGGCGGACGTTGATTTTTTGACATCAGAAAGTGTCCAAGGAAGAAGAATCATTGGCCTTATTCGTGGGCGGATCCTTCCCTTTTGTCTTGGTTGAAGATCGAGGACGGGTTCGTCGTTCTTCGGAGATGAGGAGCGTTCTTTGTCGAGAGGATCATGTTCTCCAAAATCTCCCAAGTCCTCTCTCAAAGTCCCACCCAAATGAAAGTTTCCAACCAACTAAAATAAAATAATAGGTTTGTCTATTATTTTATTGTTGGAAATAATTTCAAAAGATTTCAAAAAGTTTAATTAATTTAAGGAGCTCAATTAATTAATAATGGGGGGTTGGAACTTTAATGGGATAAGTTCAAAAGACTTACCCCACTTAAAGATAGTTACATGGGGGTTTATACTCATGTGGGTCCCACCTAAAAATATCCTCCCAAGGGAGGTTATGGTGTGGTGGACCCCACCTCTAACCTCCACTTGGAGTTTTTAACCACCCAACAAAAAAATAAAGTAACACCTTTATTTTTATCTAATTTAATTAAAAACCCCATAAACTAACTTTCATTCTCGTAAGAACGCAACTGCAGTGAAGGTGTCACTAAGAAATCATCGACGCTGTGAGTTCAACGGTTCACTCATATTTCAATTCTGGGTAGTGGATCAAAAGATATAAAAACCCCCTTGTACATTTACTGAATGTACCTGAACAAAACTTCAAAAATTGATTCTGGGCACACCAGGCCTCAGAATCAAGCGTCGTCAGAAACTGTGGACTTGTAAAATTCCCATGTATTTAAGAAAAAAAATTCCATGGAAATTTCTAGGTCTTTACATTTCTAGGCCTTGTTTTATACTTTCCCATTGCCCTTATTATGTGTTGTGTGTTGTGTGTGGTTTTTTTCTTGACTAACAACTAAAACTTTTAGATTTTAAGTTGTTCACATAAATTTTTTTAAAATGTAATGCACCTTCCCCCATAAAACATTTAACTTTTTTTAAAATTGAAAAGGTAAATGGACTATTACTTATTTTTAAAATGTAAGTGTGTGTGGAAACCCATATTTTATATAATTTAGTTCAAACCTGAATTTGGTAAATTCTTTATTTAAGGGTAGTGCTTTGGGAATAGTTTTTGGGTATGTCTACTGAGTTTTAATACTCACACCTATAGTGTTTTCTTGTTTTTAGTTTCTATTATAGGTTTGAATGAAACTTTCTCGCCATGGGCGAGAGTTAGTTTTGGATTGGTGAGCAACTCTTGGGGTCACAAGGAGTTTTGGTCGTGGTCAGGTTAGTATGTCTTGTTGGTCGTTCTTTCTCTTTCATGTCATTTATTTATTTTGCATTGTTCTTTTTATTTATGCTTCTTAGTTGTTGTTTTTTATTGGGAGAAATCATTCTCATGTTGTTCTCTATTGATGCCCTAGCACTTTTCGCCATCTTGGGATGATTGGGAACGCCTCTCGGGCCTTACTGCAGATCGGCTCAAGTGACCGGTTCAGGGTCGACCTGGGTTGGTTCGTGACAAATGATAGAGGATTTTAGTTGATATGTATTCTTAACATACCACTTAAATATCTTCGTATACCATTTAAAAGGATACATCTAATGTAAGTATATGTTTCCACATATATTTATTCCTCACACCAAATGAACCATTAAATATACCATGATATCAAAAAAAGATAATATAAATTGTGTTTCCAAATTAAAAAGTATATCGACTATTTTATTCTCTAAATAGTATAACAAATTCAAATCCATTACTTCATTATAAATATAATTTAAAAAAAATAACACACCTTGATGATAGTCATTCTAACATGGATGGGTAGTATTTCATATAACGAAAGTGGTAGCAATTATTACATCATAATATGATAATCATGAGATTCCATTCCAATTAATTATAAATATTTTAGTGACATGAAATTTTTTTACATTTGAATAATAACCCTAAGGCACTTTCATACTATGTAGGAATTAACAAAAACTGGTTTTATTCCTCTTAGATAATGTATGAAAATTTGTATGCAAGTGTGTTGGTTTTCCTTTAAGAGTGGGAGCTAACTCCAAACATATTATCATCAATATTATATCCAATATTGAAATCAAACCATTCTTAGTCTTTCCTTTAATATCTGAAAATGATCTAATAAAATTTTCACATGTATTCTTCTCATAATACATTATATCAATGTTATGTTTGACATCATGATATCTCCAATGTAAAATCTTAAAAAATATTGATCATTTCATCCATATGTGTATATTATTATTATATTTTGTTCCTTTTCAAATGTGACGTCAATATTTTTCAACCTCTTAAAATACGTACTGTTTGACGAAGTATTTAGAGAAATATCTAGTTCTTGTGAGTTTTTGAATGACTTTTTAATATTTGATAATAGTGACTCGTAGATATAAATCTTCTATGACCCATGTACGCTATTTTTCTACCATATTGTAGTTGATAACATAAAGTCCCTTATTTGAAAATTGGATGAGATTTATTCTCCTTAATACTATATAAAAAAATCATATTTTGGGAAGTCATTTATAATGAATATAATAATTTCATATAATTAAAAATATCCCTTTCTTTAAGAATCGAACACTCTGCTACCTTCCTTCTATAAGAGTTTAAAATCATCAATTAATGGTGAAAAATAAACATCAATATCATTTCAAGGATGTTTTGGTACATAAATCATTAAACTCAACATGATATATTTCTACTTTATACAAAATTCTACAAATAAGTTATGAATTACTAGAAAAATATGGCAAAAACTATTTTTTCTACTGAGAATCTGATATGGATTCATTCCATCCATTCATAGTTCAAGTCTAATAATTCTAACTTCATTTTTTAATTTAAGAAATGTTTTGTCAATTTTTTTTCATTATGGACAGCCTCCTAGATAACGTAATTTTCCATCAGACATTAATTAATCTACATGTCATCTTAACATTTTTTAATAATTTGAATTTGAAAATAAATGTTTCAAATGAGGAATTATAGTGAGATACCAAACTATCTTATAATGAGTCTTGGTACTTGTCATAATAGATCAATCATCCCGTGATATTTCTTTTAAATCATACTTTGATGTCCCACATTTAGGACACTCTAGTACGCCTTTGTGTTATTTCTTTACAACACATAGTCATTGTGGAGAGAACATAACTTTTTTATATCCCATCCCCATCAGGAATAATATTTTTTTGTAATATAATATTATTATGACATATCATTGTCTTCTGGAAGTATGTCTTTAAATAGTGATGTGTGGGCTATTTTGGGGATTCTAGAAAATGAATTTTGAACCCAATTTCAAATACTATTATAGTGGGAATTAGTTTGTCTCTAGATAGTAGAGTGTTTTAGGTGTGTTCTAATCAAGGTTAATGGGTTTAGTGTGTAATTGAAAATAATGGTGGATTGGACTGAATGAAATATATTTGGTTTTGAAATTAGTTTAAAATGAATTGTCCTAACATCATATATTTAATTAACTTTCATGTTAAATCATTATTTCATTTTTTACTCTATTTTTTATCTCTAATAAAGTGAAATATCAATTGATTACCCTCACCTTGAAGTTTTGGTTTAATCAGATGGATGCAATAGCCACTACAACCTCCAATATTACCTAACTAAGTAATCATATATCCCCAATTACCCTTAATTCAACCCACTACTCACAGTCACAAGTGATGGAGAGGAACTAAGTGGCATGTGTGTTTGATCTAGTGAAGAAGGGAAAATAAATTCAAAATGTAAATAAATAAGGAGATCACCTAATGTCTAAACAATTTAAATGAATCTAGAGAGATTAACAGAAGATAATGAATTATTTAAGCATTGAATTCATTAACAGAAGGTAAGAAAAATATACTCATCTTAGCCACTAATGGATTAATGTGGCATCACCAAAGTTATTACAGCAAATAGGAATGGAAGAAAGTGGTAAATAGTGTCCCAACTCTTGATTGGGTGATCATGAAGCAGTCCCTAGAGGCAGTAAACATTTCCTTATTTAAAAAATTATTGGAGGTCCTTTGTGTTCTTTGAAATCCCTTCCATGTGAGTCGCATGAGATTCCTCTCCCATGATCCTGGTATTTCCAAATAATTCCTCAAATTCCAATCCTAATTCCCTCTCTTCAGATTGTCACCATGCACATGCTCAAAATTTGATATTTCTCCATATCAACATTACCTAAATCATTTTTATTAAAACATTTGTCTCCCATGATCAAGCTTGATACTTGTTCAAGAATATTCAAAACAGAATCACTTCATTTTTTCATGACCACAGTGGTAATATTACTCTACTTAGCATGAAAACTTGAAGAAGAAAGATATTTTACTTTCCCCTGGTAAATTCTTATTATAATGGAGGAGGGAATTATTGAATTATGTCCCTAATTTAATGGATGTGGGCCTATATGTCACTACTCTTGTGTCTTGATTTAGGTTATCTTGGACGCTCCCTCACGTGAGGGGCAAGAACCTTCAATGTATTAGGGCCTTAGTAAAAGCGGGACATGCTTTGGCCTGGAATGTTTAGCAGTGGGCTTCAAGTGATGGTCCTGGTCATGGATGCATATAGGCCTTAAATATTGGTAGACCTATCCACTTCAGAGGAAGGGACTAGCATCTTTAATCAAGGTCATGTTATATGAACTTTTTTTAATCCTCAAATTGAGTACGCGACTTTGAAAAAAATCTCTGGAAAGTGGTATATCTCAATTTCTTCAATGAATCGTACTTAGTTGATATTAACCTTCAAAAAATGATTACATCTATAGGTTAATCAATCCATTGAGGTCTCTTCTCTTGGACCACCTATATTAATAGTTCAAAATTTTCACTTCACTTTAGTAAAATCTATTTTGGATTTGAAGTTCATCATACAACTCAACATCAAAAAATGCATTCACTTTGTAGTAGCTTAGGCTTAAATGTACAGTAGCTTGACTTTTCCATATTTGTAGTGGATTAATTTAAATAAAAATGAGTTTTATGTATAGGTTCTATCAATCAGTTCCAGGGTGTGTGGTAGGTGAACATTCGTTCGACAATGAGTTCTTCTTATAGTTGATCTAAGACTTTTCTATTTTTTCAACCTATAAAATTAAAATCTAAATTAAGTAAATGTTATGTTCAAATTAAATATAGGATGAATTAAATAATGAATATTTTAAATTTAAATCCCATAATAAATTTCATTCTATAAAATCAATGAGTTGCTAAATTGATATAATAAAATTCTTGAAACAATTAGAATTCAAGATTCAATCTATTCGAACATTGAATTATTGATTTTAATTAAAAAATTAAAATTCAAAATCAATAATGACGTCATAAAATTCCAAAAAAAAATCTTTCAATTAATTCAAAATGAATAAAATAAAATAAAAAATCCATATTTGATCCATTTAACAATTTAATTTCAAAAAAGTTTTAAATAGTGAAATAACAATTTCAAAAATTATTTATCAGTTTAATTACAAATATAAGGATTGTTCAATTAAATAAAAATAATGAATAATTAAATTAAAAATAATGATTTTCAACCTTTAAATAAATAAATTCTAGATTTAATAAAGTACAAAAAAGTGAATTAATCGCCTTGTTTTTAAATGGATTGATAGGATTTAAACTATATATTACAAATAAAATTTTCAATAAAATCACATTTTATCACTCCCTCACACTTAAATTATTTCACTCCCTGGTAATACCATTAATTTCAAAAATAATCGTCCTACCTATACCTAAATATAAAATTTAGAGAAGAATAAAATCTCAGGTTCCTCCATTGTTTGAATTATCATTCCTACTCTATGGATCTAAGCCTCAGTCCTATTTTTATCCAAGCAAGAGTTCCAAGTATAAGAGTGGAACAAATTATATTTAAGTAAAATAAAAATTTAACAAGAAACACTTCCATTTAAGCATTTATACTGTGATTATTAAACTAAAATTTTAATTTTCACTTCATTAATAAAAATCAAATGACGTTGTTATAAGTCAATTTTTCCCATCTTCATCTAGGTTCAATATTCCCCTCATATGAATGAATTCATTTTTTACTATTATCCAATTTATTAAAATTTTTTCAATTTTCCCTAGACATGTATATGAAAATTAAATTATTTAATATTCATAAATGGATTTAATTTACACACACACCCAATGTCTAATGCCTCATAGATTCATTTTGGGATCCCAACTGGCCATTTTACTCCAGTTTCAAAGGACTTAAATCAAATTTATTTTGATTTGAATCCCTAAGGTTATTTTTAACAAAGTTTAAGTTACTTTATATTTTTTTCAAAAATATAGTGACCTCATATTATAATTATTATTCCATAAATATTTTTTCACTCACACACTTTTTTCTAGTTTTAAACCCAAATTTCCATAAAAAATTTGACAAAAATCACTCAGTAATAATTCAATTCTAACAATTTCAAAACCAATGAAATCCTTAAAATTTATCATGGTATTTATACTAGGTAATAAAATATTTTTATTAATTAAATCTAGAAAAAAAACACGCAAAAACTATAAAAATATTTATGTATAACATTTGTGAACAGAACCATTTTTAAGGCTAAAATCACTTAAAAGAAGAAAGAAGAAAATAGAAAAAATATCTAAATTCTAATATACTTTTCCTATCTCACACAAACTTAGTTTAAATTCACTTTTATTTAATTATAGCATGAATTTATCATGTAACATGGGTTAAAAATAAATAAAAATATCTAAATCAATGTAAAGGAAAGAGACATCCTAGGGTTCTTTATTCAGTGGCAGTAGAGAGAAGTTTGGAATCCTCCTTTGGCTATTTACAAAATTAATCATAGTAATGATTCAATTATTTTTCATTCACTTATAAGGGATTCTATGATTTATATCCCTTGATCTCAACTACACAAAATGAAAAAATGTTAGTCATTGTGTATGGTTCGGTCCACTTTGAATGAAGTTTACCTGACATGAGTTTCATCCTTGAGGAGAACAACAAAACATTATATAAAATTTTAAAATATATTATCTTTATGAGTCTTTCATGGATATATTTTTATTTATATGTGTACAATAGGTAATTATCATAATATTATCTTCTTATTTCCTCAATCTCTATCATATGCAGCTTCCTCTTCTCTCCAACTGTTTTAAATTTCATATTAACTATCTTAACATCCCAGTAGGATTTCTACTACTTCTCAACAAAAAAGTAAAAAAAATCCATAAAAAAATTTATAAGGATACATACCTAAAGGGGTTTTTTAGGTAGTCATTTATTCCCACAGTGCATCATCTAGATTCTTACACTGATCTTGATGATTGGGTTGCACTAAATTCTCAAGAATCATTTTTATCTCTCTGTTGGAAACCTCATCCAGCCCATTTGTTTATGGGTGGTATAAAGTGGAAGTATTATGATGCACTCCATATTTACTCATCATATATTCCATGTTCTTGTGGTAGAAGTGTGTACCTTGGTCACTGATTATTTCTTGAGGGATTCCAAACATACAAAAAAATTATTTTTATAAATTCAATGACAAAGTTGGAATCATCAATTCTAATTATTATTGATTTAGTCAACTTAGAAATATAATAGAATACTAATAATATAGAGTAAAATCTAAAGGAAATAGGAAATGGTCCCATGAAATCAAATCCACATATATCAAATATTTCATATAAAATCAAAGGTTTTTGGGGAATTTCATGTATTTTGGAAATTCCACCAGTAAACTGATAGTTTGGAAACTTTTTTCCAAATTCATTTGAATATTTAATAATTTAGGGAAAAATAATCAAGATTTCAAAGCTTTACTACTTATTATTTAAGGTCCAAAATGTCCTCCACATGCAAGTGTGTGAAAAAATGTAAGAAAGTACTTAAATTTTTCTTCAGGGATACACCACTTGATTACTTATTTTATTTTGTGATTAGGGGTAAAAATACATGAAACACACATATGATCACCTCACACAAATATTACATAAATATGTATTTTCCTTAACATAATACTTTAAATCATATTTTAGTTTTGGATTTTGGTTCCTAGTAAACGAGGTAGATACCTTTTATGTGACCATAAAATTCACTATATCAGTATAATGGGTGTTTGAATGACTTCATATAGCTTCTCACTAGGGTATGAGTCATCCAATTTTTCTTTAATGGGTGGTTCTACCTTGTTAGTGTGAGGTAAACTTCTCATGTGGTCTGTAACCATATTTTCAATACCCTTATTATATTTTATCTCCAAGTTGAATTCATATATAAATAACATCTATATCACTAGTCATGAATTTTCTTTAACTTTATTAATCAAATTATCAATGGCTTCATGATCAGAATCAATATTTACTTTTCTTCCTAATGTGTAAGATCAAAATTTCTCTAAAGCAACAACAATATAAAAAAAATGTATTCTCTATTGTTGTGTAGTTTATTTGGGAAACATATAGGGTCTGTTAAGTATAAGATATCACTTGTGGTTATCCATCAATATTATGGGAATTAATAGCTCCTACAACCTTTTTCAAGGCATCACACATAATATAAAAGGGTTATTTCAAATTTTGTGGAAAGATTATGGGAGTTGTGGTCAATATTTATTTAATATTATCAAAATATTCTCTACATGATTCATCAAAGACAAATTCATTTTCCTTCTTAGGTAGGTTAGTCAAGAGAAAACCAATTTTTCTAAAGTCCCTAATAAACATTTTTTAAAATACAACATGTCCTAAAAATAATCTAATGTGTCTCATAGTGGTTTGGTAAGGTAGTGCATAAATAACATAAATTTTTTCATTGACCACTTCAATCCCAAATTTAGAAATTATGTTTTCTAAAACATTTCATTTTTCTACCATGTAATAGCACTTTTCAAAATTTAACACCAATTTTTTGTCATTACAATTATTTAAAACGTTTTCTAGAATTTCAAGGAAAATTTGAAAATAAGTTTCATAAATAGTAAAATCATCAATAAATAACTCCAAGTGGAACTCAATCAAGTCTAAAAAGATACTCATCGTGCAGCATTTAAAGGTACCTAGGGAATTGTAAAGATTAAAAGGCATAATTTGGTAGTATAACATACCAAAAGTATATGTGAAGGTGGTTTTTCTTAGTCCTTTGGAGTAATTAGAACCTAAAAGTACCCAAAAAATCCATCAAGGAAATAATAGTTTCCCTTTATAGTTATCCTTTCTAACATTTTTTCTTTAAATGGAATAGGGGAGTGGTCTTTCTAGGTCATATGGTTCAATTTTCTATAATTAATACAAACTTTCTATCTATTATAAATTTTTGTGGTCACTAATTCATTATTCTCATTTTGTATGATGGTGTGCCTAGTTTTCTTAGGAATGATTTGAATGAGAATTACCCATTGGGATTCTGATATGGGGTAAATTATTCCATCTATTACTAGTCTTTCTACTTCCTTTTTTACAACTTCTAAAAGGGTTGGGTTGAGTCTTCTTTGGGGTTATCTCATTGGTTTGGAAACAATTTCAAGTAATATCAGATACATAAAGTGGTAAGGCTAATCCTCGGAATGTCTCTTAGTGTCTATCCTAAATATTTAGCATTTTATTTCATAATTTCTAGTATTTTATACTCTTGTTTAGTTTTAACTTATTTAAATTTATTAATGTTAGTTTGTTATTTTCCTTAAGAAAGGAAAATTTCAAATTTGAAGGGAGTGATTTTAGTTCAAATTTAGGGGGTTGTTCCAAATATGGTTTTATATCAGTATTCTCTATGTTGGAAAACTACACATGTAAGAAAGAAGTATCATTATTAGTTTTGAGTAAATCTTATAAATAACTTTCATTAATTTCTTTTAACTTTCCAACACAAAACATTATTTCCAGATTTATCTCATTTTTAAAATAAATTCATCAATAATATTTGGTGTTTCTAAAGCTTCTCTTAATCAAATTATGTCATAAAAATTTTCAATTTATTCCTCAAAGTAACAAGAAAATTCAAAATGGTTCAATGTAAAAACATACTTCTCTTTATGGGGGTATTTTATTGAATATAAAATGTTAAAATCCATAGTCAATTATCCAAAATTAATTAAAAGAGTTCCTTCATTAACATTTATTATTTTCTTGGTAGTCTTGAGGAATGGATTGCCTAAGATGATAGGGGAGTAATATTTACCATTTCCTTCATCCATGTACATGATGTAAAAGTAAGCAGGGAATATAAATCCATTCACACTTACTAGAATATATTATAAAATACCTACTAGGTGGGTAGTGACTCGGTTGGCAAGTTACAAAACTACTCAGGTGGGTTTGAGCTCTCAAATCTATAGGGATAAATAAACTGAGTAAAGTATTGCATTAATTTATGCTCCTAAATCACATAATATATTGTAAAAAATAAGTTTTCCAATAGTTAAAGGGATAGTGAAGGTATACAGATCTTTAAATTTATAGGGTATTTGTGGGGTTACAAGTGTAAAAACGTTTTTACCTAAAATTACCTTTTCATTACCATACAATATTCTCTTCCCAGTGCATATTTCCTTGGTAAATTTTTTTAAAACTTGGTATTTTGTAGATGAATTCTAGTAAAGGTATATTAATATACACCTTTTTTAATATCCCAAAAATCTCTTATTATAGTGTGTCTTCATTAGTTCTCTTGGATGGTTTTACAATAGATAATAAATGGAGTTGGGGATGAAGCAGGACTTCCAACTTGGCCTTCCCTTTGTCTTTTTCTACTGGAAATGTTTCCATGGGTTCTTCATATACTTTTTCTTGGGTAGATTCTTTAGTGGCATGTGGTTTTTCACTTTTAGATCCTTCTTTTGATGGTGATTATTCACTGCTTCTCAGCTCCTTTCCACTCCTTAATAAAATAGAATTGAAATTCCTCACGGGGTTAGGAATTGATTGAGCAGGAATCTTGCCTAAGACTTGATTCTTTAATTCATTAGTGGAAATAATGGTTTGGTTTTACTATAATTATAGCTCTTTTAGTACTAATATCTAAGTGTTGAGGGTAGTTTTCAAAGTGGTGTGAGATTCTGCAAGTTGTTTTAGAAAGTTCTTCATGGTGGGTTCTTGATCTTTACCTTATTAGTAGTATATAAAGGGTTGATAAATAGTCCTTTTAAAGGGGGGAGGCTGGAAAGGTTGGTGGAAGTTCTGTTGGAAGGGTACCCTTTGCTGTTGTTGATTATTGGATCTAGTCTAATTATTAGAATACTCTATATATCTTTGGTTACTAGTTTATCGCTTTTGGTATAGCCTTTGAAACATGGAATCAAAACTTTCAGTTCCTTGAACTCGAGGGAATCCATTGATGTAGTGGTATTGAGAGTATCAAAGCTGACACACCCTTGTAGGTGTGAGAGGTGATGTTTATTATACCTTGTTCCAAGTTAAATTTCACAAAATATAGGTTATTTATTCAATTTTATATTCAAGTAAATAGGATTTAGAACTTTTTACCATGTGTACACTTCTAGTTCTGGGTCTTTTTTTGAATTACTGTGAATTTTGTGAGATTCTCTAGATTAATACTCAAGCTTCAGTAGGTGACTTGTTGATTAGTGCTTTACTAGAGGAAGAATCTAAAAAAAATAGTAATTATCCATCAATACCTAGTAAAATAATAGTAAGAAATTGTGATCTTCATGGGGATGGTCTGAGAAATAAGTTTTCATGCACTTAAATCTCTCCCAAAATTCATAAAGAGTTTCTAAATTAGCTTTTTTAATCCCCTAAATATCTTTTTGTGGATGTGTAATCCTTGAAGAAGGGAATAATTCTTAGAGTAAAGCTCTCTGAATTTCTTCCCATGTGTTAAATTCTTCATGATGCAATCTATATAACCATTCCTTGGTTGATTCCTCTAAGGAGAATGGGAAGGCCTTCCAAATGATCTAGGACTTAGATACACTTATAGACTTTATGTTGTTTCAAGAATCTATAAATTCTTTTAGAATCCTATTAGGATCTTCTCCAGATATACCATGAAGTTTGGGTAATGGTTGGATCATTCCAGTTCTTAGTTCACATTTCTATTGGTTGTTTATTTACATCAGTTGGTAATTATTATTGAAATTTGGTTCCTATATATCTCTCAAAATCTTATTCATTTGATTCTAGTTATTTTCCAAGTTTTCACTACCTAAAGTGACTTTGGTGGAAGAAATAGAAGAGGATGGGGAGTTAGTCGATGAGATAGTGAAAAACTACCTTTCCACTCCTTTATGATTCTAAAGTTTTTAATTCTTTACAAAATAGTATGTTCAAAATTTGGATCAAATCCAATGATGTGGGATAAAATTATCTTGGTCATGTGTTGAAATCATTTTAAAACAAAATTAAAACACTAACATTGGCCTCCATAATAATGATTCCCAGTTGATGTATGACCAGTATGAGGGTCACCAACAAATGAATTTTGAACCCAAGTTTTAAATGCGGTTATATTGGGAATTGGGTTGTCTCTATAGAGGATAGTGCTTTAGATGTGTTCTAATTTTGATTAATGGGTTTGTTGTGTGATTTAAAGTAGCGGCTTGAATTGAATACAATTTAATTGGTTTTGAAATTAGTTTAAAATGAAGTAGCCTAACCTAAGATATCAATTTATCTATCCTGTTAAATTATTATTTCATTTTTAATCTCATTTTTTCTCTCTAATCAAGTGAAATTTCACTTGATTACCCTCAGCTAGATTTTTTGGTTTAATCATAGGGATTCAATAACCATCAAAACCTCCAATATTACCTAGCCTAATAATCTAAGATATCTAATTACCCTTAAGTCAACCCATTACTCACAATCTTAGGAAATGGAGAATACCAAAGTGGCATGTGTGTGAAATACAATAAAAAATAGAAAATGAATTCAAAATGTAAATAAATAAGGAGATTTATTAATGTATAAAGAGTTCAAATGAATCTAAATAGATTAACATAACAAAATTAATGATTTAATCATAGAATTCATTAAAATAAGGTAAGAAGAATCTCTTAGGATCATCTAATAATGGCTTAATGTGACATCACTGAAGTTATTATATAAAAAATAAATTGAATAAAGTAGTAAAAAATATCCCAACTCTTGATTGGGTGATCACGGAGTAACCCCAAACAATAGTGTGTGGTTTGTTATTTATAGTTTGATTGAAGGTCCTTCAGGAAATTAAAAATTCCTTCCATATCTGTAGTATAAGATTCCTCTCCCATGATCCCAGTATTTCTAAATTATTCCTCAAATTCCAAGCCTAATTACCTCTCTTCAGATTGTCATCAAATGCATAGCTTGATGGGAAATATTTCTCCTTGTCATCATTAATTTATTTTTTTATTAAAACATTATCCTCTCATTATTGAGCTCTAGGAATACTTGAATTGGAATCACTTCACTACACCATAGCTAAAGGTTCTAGGCATAGAGGAAGCACCAATAGGGGCATGCCCAACTTGAATTTTTTTCATAATTAGTGATTAATCTGATATGTACATGATTAATAATTTCATGACCAACATAATTGAATTAAATATTAATTGATATGAGAACACTAAAACCAAAAACATGATCATCACATAATTATTTATAATTAATTTAAGAAAAAGAAGAATTACCTTGTGGTGAATTATTTCTTCCTTGATAAATATAACAATTCCTTTGCATTGTACCATCATTGTGTTGTAGGAATAAAATGTAGATTCTCTCTGGTGGTGATCCACTCGTGCACCATGAACCTCTGAGCAACATCATAGGAATTTTTGAGTGTAAGAACAGAAGATCCTAATGCTTGCATCATTATTATATGATCACTATAAGAATCTCTTTAAATAATAACTATTCTTGATCTCTCTAGAATCAATATGGGTAGATGATGAGAATCACTCTCCATTCTTGAGAGTGTTCTTAGAGAGAATCTCTCTAGGGATTGAAAGTATTCTCTAAAGTCATTGTGCACAACCAAAAAAAGGGTAGTATTAATATTGGAAATAATATAATTGAGTTTAAATAGTGTTAGGGTTAAAAAATAATAATTGCACATAAACACTTATTATTTTTCTTAACCTCTATGGGCACCCATGTCTATAATAATAATATTATTATTTCTTAACATGTGAAAACCCAGCTAATTAATTAAATATTACTTCTTGAATAAATTGTTTAAAATTTATTCAAATAATATTTAATATATATTATTTCTCAATAGACTTTTAAACTCGATCCACCATTCCTTCAAAATATTTATTCGGTCTTGAATAATGAATATCTATTTAATAAATAAATATCACTACATTATTCACTAATAAATAAATATTATATATTATATTCCTTAAATATAAAATAAATATTTATTAAATATTCTACTCTCAAATATTCTCTTGAATAACTAGTGGCTAAATATATGAAAACGAGGAAACATGAATAATTATTAAACCATGTGCAGTAATAATATTTATTCAAAATATTACATAGTAAATAATATTCAATATTTAATTGAGGTTTTTTATTAACATAGTGTGTAACCCTTTAGACCTTTTTCTCAGTGGCATTAGGTGAAGCCACTCAAAGTCCAAGGTAAGCATCTAGAAACACGACAAGGAACCCTTAGTGAAATAATTTAATGTCTCAATGACTTACAATATCATATGGGTGCTTACTATGTAATATAATCTCTTTATCATGATATCTCTAATCAATCAGGTTGCATGATGGTGTCATCAACCTATGTTCTCAATGTCTCTTTCTTTGACTTTCCAAAAATGAACTTATCTACAAAACACCATGGTCATTGATTTATTTAGGATATTTCATTCCCATAAAAGGGCCTAAGATATCAAAATTCATTAAATAAAAAAATGGGAAATCCTTTCTCATATTATTTATTAATGAAATATTACTCATTATGCATACAACATATCCTACTTTTTCATTAACATATGTCATCACGGTTTTTATCAATACATAAAAAAAATGAATAATAATATCCACTAATAGTAATCTTGAAGTATAATAATAAATACACACATCCATATATAGGAGAATCCAATGACACATATAAATTTGGATTTCCTACTGGCGAGTTGTGTTCTAATAACCTTATATAATGGAAATTACAAAGGGCTTGCACCGTGAGAAAGTGCGTCAAAGTTCTATGAGTGTTCACAATGAATAGACTATATCATCTGTGTTACATAAAATGATATCATATGGCTATATAACATATATTTAAGAATATTTTCATGGAACTTTTGGGTTCTCATCATAGTTGGGAACTGTTATGGACTTTTAATGTGATAATTACTCTTTGGATATTATAACATATTATTTCACATATAAAAATAATCTTGATGTGATGATAAGTTTATTAATATTCAAAAAAATGAATATAGTTTATTATAAAGTATATAGAATTTGGTTCTAGGGAACCAACTCTAACTAACTCCCACTTTCACTAGATCTAACTACTAACAAACTTTAGTATGCTAACTCTCACATGATACTCATTCTTCTATGTATATAAGTCTTTAGTCAAGGGGTATGCCAAATTTTCTTCTGTGAAAACTCTACTCACCTTAACTTCACCCCACTTAGAAAAATCTCTCAAACTTTGATACTTCTAGAGTATGTGATTTGTCTGTTGGTGTGACCATGGTTCCTTTGCAAGATCCATCGCTACATTATTATCATAATATAATGTTATGGGGTCTGTACTAATAGGTATCACATCAAGTTATTGTACAAATTTATATATCTAAAAAACTTTCTTGTCTCTATGATATGTCGTTATATACTCTGAATCCATTATATAATCAATAAAAATAGGATGTTTTTAAATCTTCCAGCTCACAACTCTTCTATTGAGACTGAAAACATATCATGAGTACGACTTCAGATCATTTTGATCTATTAGGAAGCTAGAATATGTATAATACATAATAACTAGATACTTGTATCCTCCATACACTAAGAAAATATCCTTTGTTCTTGTCAAATATTTAAGGATAGCCTTAATAGTAGGCCAATGTTGTTTTTCTGAATCATCTTGATATCTACCTACCATGATCAAGGCATAGGAAACATAAATCCTAATACATAACATGACATACATGATTAGTCCTATCATATAATCTTATGGGATATTACTCATTCTCCCTTTCTCCTCTTTTATTTGAGGACACATTTTCTTGGAAATTTATATACCATGTGATGTTGTAACCAGTCCTCTCTTGGATTTTTCCATAAAAAATATCTTTAATATCTAGTAAATGTATGTACCTTGACTTTATCTAAGAAGACTTTTAGATCTATCATTATTTATCTTGATCCCTAGATTGTAGGCTACTTCACCTAAGTCCTTCATGGATATGCACTGGTTTAACTAGTCTTTAAATAACTATAATGCCGATATTTCATAAATAATAATTAGTATTTCATCGACATATACTACTAGGATAATTATTTCACTCTCACTAAAATACTTTTAAACATGGAGATCATATTCATTCTTAATGAAACCAAAGTATTTTATAGCTTTATCAAGTTGAATGTTTCATAACCTGGATGATTTATTCAATATATAAATGGATCTTTGTAACTTTCAAAACCTTTTGGAATTACTTAGATTCACAAACCCTTCTAGTTGTGTCATATATACATATTCCAAAAGGTTCTAAGTAAGTAAAGTTGGTTTGATATCCATCTACCAAATTTCATAGCCATAGTAAGCTGTTATAGCAAGTAAAATTTTGATGGACTTAAATATAGAAACTAGAGAAAAGGTTATTTCATTGTAACACCCAACTACCCAAGACCACTAATCGACGTCCAAACCAATGGTATCTACCTTTCCCCAAGAATACCTTTCGTATTCTAGAGGGTGTCGACTAGTAGTGTGGGTCTAAACTAGAACTGTGGGGGGGAAAATACCCACCTATCAGAATAACAATAGTAGAAATAATACTAATAAAATACAACATCCAAATCAAGCAGTAAAAGAAAAACATCCAGGAAAGTGCCACCAACATCCAAAATAACACATGTTAAAACAAATTAAATATATATTGTACATGCTAGGAATTCATACCTCAAACCCAAAAATAAAAAGAAAAAACTAATGAAAAACTATGCCAATGGTCCTAAGACCTAGCCCAGTGCCAACATCCCATTCTCCATCCTAGAAATCCATACATGAGCCAATCGTTAAGCCCCTTACCTGAACCTACACTTGAAAACAAGTAATATCTTATCAGGTATCCAAGTGTGATAGTAGTCCGAGTAGGGTGTGAGTAAAACTCAATAGGCTAACACCAATGATATCCCTAAAATAAACAGTTCATAACCAAGTTCATATAGAAGGGATATAAATAAACATTTATACGATTATCAAATTAGAAATATTATATAAAAAGAAAGTAAAATGACTACTAATCCTTAGGATTCATGGTGACACCCATCATCAGTCTATTACCTACTTCAGCTTGCACTAATGTTTATTTGATCATAGTATACATCATGGCCTCACTGGTTCTTAGGTATACTACCAAAGAAACCATAGTATTTATAATTTTAGTAAACCCATGTGGATCCATTGGGAATTACCTCTCAATAAATCCATTATGGAATCCATGAGGGGTGGCCCTTGGAATTCCACTACATCCAGTATACCAGTATGAACTCAAGGAATTGTACTTAATATTCAGAATCACAACTTTATTGTAATCCATGGATTATTCCCAAGGTGTTCCACCTAAATAGATCAAGAAGAATCTAGGGATCTCATCCTATGGCATTAAACCATAGGACCCAATAAGAATTTACAACATTAATTCATGGCATTCGATATGTAAGTTATTACCTGAATTGAAGGGGGTGTTTCTCTAAGGCATTGACGATAGTGAATCTAATATAAACCCAATGGATAGCCCAAGGAGTTCTATAGTTGTGGGATATCTTGGCTAGTAGTAATCTAAGTTTGAAACCCTAATCCTGCCTCTAATAGGCCAAGGGATGGAGACTAGCACCAAGTAGGAATATCACACACTTGGGAGGCCTTAGCCTAAAGTATATGTACACATGCACACATCTCGAAATACCATTATAATGTAGAAAATAATGATGAAACTAATACCAAAATACTTTCATGAAACTAAATCACATGTTATAGTATAAAATAAGTCTGGTAAATCATAAAGGACCAAACACATGCCCTCCAAAACTATAAAAGAGTCCAACCTACTAAAAGGAGTGGAATGATGTCAAATAAAACTTCTAGAACAAACTACATTCCATCTATCTCAATTATGCTCTACCTACTCTAAGACTACCCAGGACTCCCTCAAAAGGAATGTTTTCTATATAAGACACGACATAAGCGGGGCGAGTCCATGTAGGGGTTAGTATAATCATACCTAGTAGGACACCTTGAAATCACAAAACATAAATCATCAACATAGTAGTCATATTATCACCATGAAGTCATGTCAATCAGAATACGAGACAATAACAATAATAACCTAGATATACTCAAGATAGACACCAAGTCTCAAAGTAAGGTCACAACCACACTACTATACTTGTATTCTTCTAGTGACTTTATGGTAACACTTGTCTAGGATAACTCACTCATTGGGTCTTATTAACACTGATGGAACTCATCTGAGATGTTGTGTTTATTGAGCCTCTTCATGAATAAGTACATGCTAGAACTCATAAGATATTGATACATAGATATGGGATCACAATCAAGACCTATGGGGGATGCCTGAACCTACTCAGAGTAAACCTTCTAGGATGGAGATCACACTCCTTGATAGTTAGTAACAAGATACCTGACCCAAATTTTGGAATAATGGTAGATTATTCCACCCCAATACATACGGGTGGATACTTTAATCTATCTATGAAAAACCTATAGAGGGGATCACCCATCTTATATTTAGGATGAGATGCATCACTTTACCCTCATAATAAAGGGCCAAGGGAACACATCCTACTGATACTAGTATAAACTAAAGAGATAGAAGGAATTAACCTACACTCTAAGAAGTACACAGAATTTATTGGTAGTACACAATGTGTCCCACAAAGTCTAGACCTATCAGTGTTTATTCCCATGTTCATCATAATATGCTTGTGTAATCTGGTCATGCTCATATAAACTGGTTATGCCTATCTACCTATATTTTTCTGAGTACCTAGAAATTCTTGTGTACTCTGGTCATGCCTGTGTACCTATTCGTGCCCTTCCCATGTACCCAGAGGTATATGTCAGGTCAGTAGTTATAGATCACATACTGTGTGATGTGTCACATGGTGTGTGATGTTTAACTCTTTATAAAACCCTAGTCTCCATAGTAAGGGTCCTCATTAGGAGTTTTTATCTAAACTTCACACCGTGTAACTCAACATTTTCCAAAATCTTTCAATCTTCATGAATTTCCACCCACACTTATTCCTCCTTCGATATAGCCATAAAAAACTACTGAGGAACATGGATATAAGGTTGAAAAAATCCAAATCATCATCAATGTTTGGATCCCATCCACCCAATCTTATTGGGAAATTCTTCCCATCATGTCGCACCAATGCATTTCCAAACCGTAGATGAAAATCATCAATTTGGACTATAATAATTATATAATCTCCTATCACACTACATCATGCCTAAATCATGCTCTCAATCTTGAACTTGAACCTACTAAAGTGATCTATTTCACAAAATATCGAATACTCAATAATCATTTTTCATATATTGTCAAACCACCGATCAAATGGAACAATGACAATGAATTCATGAAGAACAAGGGGAGAAAATAAAGAAATATAAAAGTGAGCAAACATACATCAGTCATTACTCAGGTTGTTTTTGATCCATTGATAAATAAAATGTTGAATATAAGCAATAATCATGGATTATCAAACAATATCAATTATTAATTATAGGAAGATAAATCAACACTTGTAAATCAATGACCAACAAGAAAATCAATTTGTTAGTGAAATTGATTCACGTTTGACAAGGGGTAAACAAAATAGGTATTAAATCTAATGAAAAAGAAATTATACCTTGAGTTTAGATTAATCTATGATGAAGAATGATTATATGTCATTATTTTTGGAGATATCCATTAACACTTTTTTTTAAGACAAAATCCTCGACACACTAATCACTAAACCATGATTTCATCATTCTTCAAGGCTCCCCTTTAACAAATCCTCTCAAATCTATAGAGTTATACGAATAACCCTAGGGTTTTTCCATAACTGGGATTATATAGAGAATGATTAATGTATGTATATTTAATACATAAATTTATTTATTTATTTATCAATTATCTCATGATTTATCTTAAACCAAACACCCTGATGCGCACAAAAGTTATATTTACCCTAGGGTAAAAACTGCATCCTGGATTTAATGGAAGTCTCAGTTTTCCCATCCAAGACTTAATTTAGAAGATATTCCATTATTTCAAAAAAACTATTAATGAGTGATATGACATATTTAATATTTTTATTATATCAATATTGAGGCTCCCCAGGCCCTAGAATCCCATGCTGACTCAACTCCTATCATTGAAAATATTCTTTAAACTGTCCCAAAGTTTTATAAGGAAAAAAAGAGTCATTAAATTCTACCCACCTTAGTAATTTTCATCTCGAAAACCAAAAACCTACATAGATAGGTGAGGGTATTGATCTCAAATCTGGTTATCCTTCTCTTAGTTCCCCTCCTAAAGATTCATGTACTACCATCAAACACACACCAAGGGAATCACTCACCCATGAAGGATCTTCTCTTTTTGATCCTTGATCTCTATCGGGTACTCTATGAAGGTAGATCTGTCCTCAATGTCCATCTCACCCCATTCAGTGACATGCGATAGGTCATGAACATACCTTTTCAACTACATTACATTTAAGATATCATGTACCCATTCTAACTATGGTGGTATTGCTTAATAGTATGACACCTCACCAACCCTGTGTAGTATCTAGAAAGGTCCAATGAATCTCAAAGATAACTTGTCACCCTAGAAAAATATTCACAATCCTCACTGAGGTGATACCTTCAAGAATGCATGGCCTCCCTATTTGAACTCCAAAGGCCAGTACCATAAGTCTTTATAAGACTTTTAATGGCTTTAGTAAGTCCACATCCACTCCAATATGGTCTATAACTTCTCTATTATAACTTTCACCAACTATGGTCCCATGATTGTTGACTCCACTAGATTAGTCTAGTATAGTGATGACCTGCAGGGTCTTCTATATATGGCCTTGAATGGTTCCATATAGATGATGGAGTGGTAAAAAAAATTGTGCACAAAATCCACCAAGGGTATGTGATCCTCTCAACTACAATCAAAGTCCAACATGCAAGCCCAAATCATTTCCTCTAGAACCTAAATGGTTTGTTTAGTCTAGCCATCCTTCTGGAGATGGAAATCCATGCTCAACCATAACTAAGTCCTAAAGGCCTCCTATAATCCTCTATAATCATGACATGAAGAAATAATCGTGGTCTAAAATAATCACCAAGTGAACTCTATGAATCTGAACTATCTACTACAAGTAAATTCATTCCAAACTCCCTGCAAAAATATACTCTTGGATGGCTAAAAAGTGGGATGATTTGGTGATTATATCTACAATCACCCTGATAGAATCATGTACTCTAGTATATCATGGATGCCCAATCATGAAGTCTATAGAGATACCATCCAACTTCCACCCTGGAACCTCAAGGGGTCAATCCAAACCCACTGGAACCTAGTGCTCAGCCTTCACCTACTTAAAAGTAAGGCATTGATAGACAAAATATGCTACACACATATTCAACCCTGGCCACCAGAACTGACATAAAAGTTCCCAATACATATTCTCCACTCTTGAATGTACTTATATGGGGGGTGTAAGAAAATACCTCAGTACATCCTCTCATAGTGGCACTGATAACATCATTTGCTCTCATAAAAGTATGGTGTGCTCTCCACCTTTATAGAATCCATCGAGATCATGTCCAGTGGATATCTGAACACACAAGGACTAAAAATAAATATCTCTATGATGAGCCTCCCAAACACACTAAAGAAGAGGAGGGGTAAAAACAATCAATTATAGGTATTATGCACCACCCTCATTCACTGAGGACAACTGTAATGGTGCCAGCTAACCAGACAGCTCACTCAACAACTGTGAACAAGATCTCCTACTAAGATAATATTCTACCACATTCCCCTTATAGGGGGTATAGACTATCTCTAATTCATAATACTAGAGTAACTCCAACCATCTACTATGTCTCAATTTAAGATATTTTTGTGAAAATATATACTTGATACTCTTGTGGTCAGAATAGATGATAAATATATCACCAATTAGGTAGTGTCACCAGATATTCAGGGAAAAGACTACTATTACCAACTCTAGATCATGGGTCATGTAATTTTACTTATGGGGTCCTAGATACTGATACCCATAGGAAATAACCACCTTCCACTACATTAGAACACACCCAAGACCAGTTTCAAAGGAATCGTAAAGCATCACATACTTAACACCCTCCTCTAGTATTCTCAAGAAGTGGGTGACCATCAACCTCTTATGTTAATCTTGAAAAGATTACCAGCACCTCTCCATCTATAAAAAAGGTTTCCAATTTTAGGTAAAAGTAGTCAAGGGTGTTGAAATACTAGAGAAATATGGCATGAATCTCTGATAGTAGTCTTCAAACCCAAATAATATCCACACCTCAGACATGCTCTTGGGTGGATCTCAAGATTTCACTACCTCAACCTTCACCAGGTCCACAGCTACTCCCTCATATGAGATGACATGTACCAGGAAGTGGACTTCTCAAATCCATAATAGACACTTCAAGATATTTACATAAATTGGTTTCTCCCAAGGTGTAATGACTCATATTTTCCATGTATTATTTTTAAATATTATATGGATTGATTTTGAGATGACCACCTATATCCCACAACTAGAGGATCACCCCCTTAGTGACAAGGGGGGACTTCTCTTTTGGTGGGCATGTAATCTTGTACCAGGATGACCCCCTTAGTGATGAGGCTTCAATACAGGGACTAGTTCCCCAGATGTTACTTTTAGGTGGTGCACCAACCATATCACCACCCGTAGAGTAGCACATGGTACCCGCAGTACCAACGGATGAAGAGCGTAGTCAGAGAATGGTTAATGAGTATTAGTGACAAAGACCCCTTAGGTACTAAGGTGAGCCTAACCCATATGTAGTTGAGGATTGGATTGAGGTAGTGACCTGAGTTTTCCATCTAGTTAGGACACCTACAGATTAGATGATGGTCCTAGCAGCGATCCTTCTACACAGATCAGTGGGACGATGGTGGAGTTTGGTTATCTAGACTTACAACGAGGCGACTCTTTCATAGATATAGTTTGAGCACCTCTTTAGAGAGGATTTATCACTAGTTACACTAAGGTCTATGTGTATTCATGAGCTTATTAGTTCTAGTAGGGCAGTATGTCTAGGTTTACCAACCTTTCCAGGTACTTGATGGATATGGTTCGAGATTAGTACTTTAGGGATTGGAACTTTGATTGAGGTCTGTGTAGATACATTCAATCCAATGTTATTCCTCTGTGAATTCTAACATATGTTGGGGTTATTGAGAGGGCTTTGGTGGTTGAAATATTCTTGGATGAGTATATATAGCTAGTGACAGTCAGCAGTGGGAAAGTAGGAGAAGATACCCCAGCAGTCGAGAGTCGACATTAGTCTTAGGGACCTATACGTGGGATACATTTCAGGAGGAGGTTCCAGGACATAGGATCTATAGTTCAAGGCTCACATGGTAGGTCCATCCATCCTAGAGAGAAGAGGTGTTATTCATGTGGAAAGGGGACATCTCTCTTGAGATTTTCCAACCCATCGTACTGCTGATAGGGAGACTATGGATGGACCACTGAGCTATAGGAAATGATAGGAGAAGTAAGATCCATAAGTTAGAGGATGTGGAAGAGGATCTTGGAGAGAAGTAAGAGGTTGTCAACATTTTGACTTGCTACCACCACCACCCCCAGGTGGTCCACGCTAGGCTCAGGAAGCTAGAGGGAAGGGGTGGGGAAGGCTACGTGTGGTCGAGGATTTTGATCTAGGGGATCCAAGAATGATTCTATGTATGATCTATGTATTTTCAAACTTATCTTCCATACCGATATACATAAGTTATATTCATTCCTTTCTCACCACATATCTTGTACAAGACCTAGAGATTATGTTTAAATCATTGACTCGACCCTTACACTTAGGGACACATATTGGGGGAGACTCAATGATCACACACCTATGATGGATGTGTGATCTAGCCCTTGGAGGAAATAGTTTCATTTGGAACCTCTTAGTGGAGGTTTCAAGGCCTTACGACGTCATTCTTGGTATGAATTGGTTATATACAGTTTATGCCTAGATTAACTATTTTAGGCGAAGGGTGTGGTGTGTCCATAGTGATGAAATGAGGTTTAAATTTATCGATGAAAAGGAAAAGCAAGAAGTACAGGATAGACTCATGTATAGGAAGGTGAAGCCAATTACTCATCAGTTGGAAAACCTGACCCTCAGTGCAGTAGATTTTATGAGCTTAGAATTTCCAACAGTGGTGGCAGAGTATGAGGATTTCTTTCCTGAAGATGTTCCAAGATTACCACCCCACTGGGAGATATACTTATGCATTGATTTACACCCTAGGATGGCACCGATATCTACACCAGCATATTGTATGACTCCTGCAGAGTTTCATGAGCTGAGGGTGCAGTTGGAGGACTTGTAGAGGAAGGGTTTCTTGAGACCCAGTGTTTCCCCCTGGGAAGCCCCAGTTTTTTTTCAAAAAGGAAGATGGTAGCTTGAGGTTGTGTGTGGACTACCAGTGCTTGAACCAGGTGATTTTTCAGAACAAGTATCAACTACCAAGGATAGATGTCCTCTTTGATCAGTTAAAAGGGGAACGATGGTTCTCTAAGGTTGACATCAGATCCGGTTATCACCAATTGTGAGTATGGAATGAGGATACACCGAAAATGACATTCATATTTTTTTATGATCACTATGACTACTTGGTGATTCCCTCTAGTGTAAAAAATTCCCTAGAAGTGTTCATGTGACTCATAAACCAGATCTTTCATCCTTACTTATATTGGTTCATGGTAGTCTTCATTGATGATATCCTTATGTACTCAGCATATGAGGAGGAGAACGTGAGACACATAAGGATGGTTTAAGACATACTCCAAGAGAAATATCTTTATGGGAAACTCTCTAAGTGCTAATTATGGATTCAAGTGGTCCACTTTCTAGGACACGTTATCTCAAAGGATGGAGTGGCAGTGGACCCGACCAAGGTGAGGCAGTGTTATCATGGGAGCCACCTAAGGACGTGAAAGAAGTGTGGAGATTCCTCAGGCTAACAGGATATTATCAGATATTCATACCTTATTTCTCTAGGATATCAGCACCTATGACATATTTGAGTCAAAATTGGAATCCTTTCATATGGATAGAGAAGTGTTAGTAGACTTTTCTATAGTTGAGGTAGAGTTTGATGAGTGATCTGGTCTGGAGATTTTCGGAGGAGGGTGTCGAGTATGTCGTGTTCTACAATGTATCAAGAAACGGGATTGGTTGTGCCCTAATGTAGACGTGAGCGATTATTTCCTATGTTTCATGCCAGTTGAGACCACATGAGCATAAATATGTAACCCATGATCTTGAGTTACCATAAGTAGTCTTCGCGTTAAATATGTGGTGACACTACCTGGTGGGCAATTTGTTTATCATCTACTCTAACCACAAGATTCTCAAGTATATCTTATCTTAAAAGGATATCAACTTGCGATAGAGGCGATGGATAGAGTTACTCTAAGACTATAAATTTCATATTTTCTATACTCCTGGTAAGGGGAACGTGGTGGCATATGCTCTCAGTAGAAGATCTAGTTTACAATTTTTGAATGAGGTATTAGATCAGTTGGCCTCATTATAGTTATCCTTAGTGGATATAGATGGATCACCTTACCTACAATCGATGGTTGTTGCCCTTACACTCTTATAGTGATTTGGGGAGTCATTGATTGGGGATACCGACTGTGAGACCCTGCATGCTCATATATCCATAGGGCATGCTTCTGATGGATATTAAAAAGATGGGGAGCACATCGTTCTTTTCAGAGGATGCATAGTAGTGCCACTGACGTTGTAGGAGGGTGTTTTGAGGGAGTTTCATACATCCCCTTTGGTGGTACATATGATCATGGAAAAGATATACTAGGACCTCCGATGTCAGTTTTGGTGGCTAGGGATGAAGAAATGAGTTTCATAGTTTGTCTCTCGATTCCTTATTTTTCAGTAAGTTAAGGATGAGCACCAAGTTCCAGTAGGTTTAGATCCACCCCTTAAGGTTCCAAAATGGAAGTGGGATGGGATATCTATAGACTTCGTGATGGGATTACCACATATGTCCAGGGGAAATGATGCCATCTGGGTGGTCATTTACCAACTCACTAAGTCAGCCCACTTCCTAACTATCTAAGAGAAGAGTTTAGTAGAGATCTTGAGATGCCTCTACATGCAAGAGATAGTTCGACTCCATAGAGTTCCATCGATGATTGTTTCAGATAGTGATGCTTGTTTAACATCCCAGTTTTGGAAGTGATTATAAGATGCGTTTGGGACCTAGTTATGCTTGATCATAGTGTTTCACCCACAAACAGATGTCCATATAGAATAGTCTATTTAGGTTCTGGAGGACATGTTGTGGGATTTCATGTTAGAATCCATCCATATTTGGGAGGATCACCTACCACTGGTGGATTTTTTATACAATAACAACTACCATTCCACCATTAGTATGGCCTCATTCAACTATTTGTACGGGATACCATGTAGGTCACCGCTTTACTAGACTGACTTAGGAGAGTCAACACTCATGAACATGTAGTTTGTGTGAGCTACAACAGAGAAGGTGCATATCATCCATGGATAGATAAAGACTACATAGATACATCATAAGTCTTATGTTGTCAGGCAGTGGAGGCCTTTGGAGTTAGAGGAAGGAGACCATGTGTTCCTATATATTTCACATCAATGTGGATTTCATAGATTTGGCTGGGGAGAAATTTATCTCCAAGGTTTATCAAACATTTTCTGATACTTTATAGAGTTGGAGAGGTTCCATACCATTTGTCTCTACCCCCACAGTTAGACTGGGTACATAACTTCTTCCATGTGTCGTAGCTGGGGAGGTACATGCATGACTCATTCCACGCCATCAAATGGGGTGAGCTGGACATCAAGGATGGAGTGAATTTTTTAGATTACCCATTGGAAATTGAGGATCGGAAGGAGAGGATCCTTCATGGGTGATTGATTCCTTTAGTGCATGTTCGATGGCATCACAGGAATCTCTAGGAGAGCACATGGGAGCGGGAGACTCAGATTCGTTCTCAGTACCCTCATCTTTTTTAGTAGCCTTTGTTTTGGATTTTTGAGGATGTAAAGCCCCAATGTGGGGATAATTTAATGAATCTTATTTTCCATGTATTATTTTTAAATATTATATGGATTGATTTCGAGACCAGGCACTAAGACGGCTTGCGATTATGAGCCCAAGTGTTCCCTAAATAAATATTTAAAATATATTAAAATATTAAATAACACTCACGCATGGTTTTCCAAAAAAAAGTTGAATAACATCTAAATGGGAACCCGGATCCAAAATCCAACGGTACCATTCAGTTTATAACAGAGGCTTTACCCTAGGCACGACCTAACATTGGTCAGCATAGGTCTCTTGTGAAAACATTATCACAGGCGCAAAAATGAATAAAATAAATTTATAAATTTATTTTATTTTAAATGTTGACACAGTGAACGGTTAAAATTTAAATAAGACCCTTTTTCAGAAATCCAAGGTTAGTCTCATAACCCTAGAATTCCCTAGAGACATTGGAGAGATAACCTCTAGAGAATCCCTCCCACATACCACAAAAAAAATCTCATATCCAAGATCAGCGCACACCAATCTTGTTAGATCTTTCCAATGAAGACGACGCAGTGAATAATATTCATCAGTGAATGATCCAAATCCAGGTATGATGCGTTATTTAAATTCTTATTTCCCATTATTGAAATCCTACAACAAACATGGACTAATCCACAAATAGATTTTCCTATGGATCGATCATAATTATAGGATAGGGTATTTTCAAGATTTATTGGGATTTTATTATAGGGAATTGTTTTGATTTGTTTACCATTATAACGGTGAAGAACCAAGATCAACACGAACATCGATCGATATTTTTCCCTCTTGATTGTTGTGCTTTTATCCCCCGATTTATTTTGTTCTTGGTGTGCATTATTCTTTCTTCCCCTGACATTGAACAATCGATTTTTGTGCCTTCAATTCTTGGTGCAATGATCCGAAACTAGATATCCAGCATCAAGACAAATTGATGGATGTTCGATGGAAGGCTCGGTGTCGGATCAAACGATGGTGGGTGTCGAAACCGCATTCTTTTAAAACAACAAAGAATGCCTATGATCACATTTTTTGAGCCGTTTTAAGGCCCAAATCACATCAATTCAGTGTTATAGTAACCGAATGACCTTCAATATAGATTTTAGAGGCAAACTGAGCACCAGAGCGAGATTTGGGAGATGGATCGATGCGAGCAGAGGAATAACATAAGTTTCTGGAAAGCTTGATACACATGGCGTGTAGTCCCGACTACACGACATGTGTTCATAAGTGGAAAAATTAGTGTGTATATGGGAATTAAATGGACATGGGGTGGAGTACATGGGTTTCCTACACGGTGTGTACTCCCCAACACAGTATGGCCTAGACCAAGTACAAAGTCTGCCACACGTACTAGTACATGGGCAGGCATACACAAGATGACGTTGTGTATTGGCACACAACTAGAGTGTGTAGGCAGTCCCTAGATGAAAGGGCATAGTGTGTGACTCCCTATATATGTTGTGTACCCCCTCTTCTATATTACATGTTCTAAATATATGGGTCATTGTATACGGGTAGTACCATGGGTCAAGGGACATGACATTTGACCCTACTACGCGTCGTGTACCCCTACCTACATGGATTGAGCCACTTTTACTCTACATCTTGGATAAGTTTCATTAGGTTTTGTTACCTTTATCATTTCCTTGAAGGTAGGTGAGAATAATTTCCTACTCATAGGACTATGATCCATTTAGCAGGAATTTCTAGATAGAGCTGTTGAAATCCCCTGAGAGGCCCAGAGCAGGATCCTCTATTCATTCTTCATGCCCTAGGTGGATTTCTCAGTATCGACATGACCAACACTATAGATGTGTCGATCCTCTACTTAGCGAGTTAATCCAGATTGAGTTGTCTTTATCACCCCATGGCCATGGTTTTGATCCTCTTATATTGTATCATATCTCACTATTTAGATCTATTGGCATATCCTTCTCATGGTGAGACCTTATGAGTAGTGCATCTCGGACGGACATCATCAGTGCTATCAGACACAAGAGTGTGTTCTCTCGGATGAGCACTTCATGGAATATTTGATCTGAATTATTAAGGCTTGTATACTATTTTTGTAGATTACCTATAGATTGTGTGTCTTGGTTTGAGTATATCTAGATATTATTGTTATATGTGTTGTAGACATATACCTATGTAGAGAAGACTATTATTTCCTTTGTTATATTGATTTTTGGTTTCAGAGTATCCTAAGTATTTTTATACTCACCCCTACACGGGATTTGCTCTCACATGTTGTGTCTTTTGCAGACAATAGACCCTTTGATAGAGTCCTAGGAAGACCAGGAATAGATGGTACTTTGTGAGATCAGAAAGTCTAAGGTGTGTTCTTGTAGCTTTTAAACAGCAGTCCGAGTGCCTTTTTATTATTGGTTAGACTTATGGTTATAGACTATTTTGGTGGTCTTGTATTCTGGTCCTGTTTACTTTACTTAATTTCTATCGTACTCTGGTTGTGGGATATAATGGTATTTATGCATTTTTTACTTAGTGGTTTTTACATTTCAATATTTTATGGGCTTGGAGATGTGTGTGTGTGTGTGTAAAAGTACTTAGAAAATGCCTCCCATGTTAGTGATATGCCTACTCGGTGCTATTCACCATCCCCTGGCCTATTGATGGTAGGATTGGAGAGTCACATAATGGTCCCCACTAGGATGGGTCATGAATCAAAGTACGTCCAGGACCATCCTCAAATGTTTCATGTGCTCCTCCTCAAACACCAAGTGCACCAGGATTTCATCGATGAAGACAACCATAGACCGATCCAAGAAAGGATGAAAGATTTAGTTCATAAGTCCATTAACACTATTGGGGTGTTCATAATTTGAAAAGCATCACCAAGTAATCTTAGTGACCATAGAGACATTAGAATGTCGTCTTTAATATATCCTCATCTTAAACTCGGTTTAGTGTGTATGCCACAATTTGTAATGAATATACCCAAAAATATAATAGAAGATTCACATGACTCATCATTTACCTTACCATGTCTATAAAGGTATGGTTTCACCTTTCACTAACACCATTTCACTGTAGTGTATAAGGTAGAGTGAGTTGAGATAAAATCCCAAAATCCCATAAAAAGTCAATAAACTCTTAGTTAATATAATTAACACCTTGATCAGATCAAAGCATCTTTATCTTCTTACCAAATTTATTCTCTACTTCATTTTTGAACTCATTAAATTTCTTGAAGGTCTTGGACTTATACCTCATTAATAATAAATGGAAATATATACTCAAGTCATAAGTAAAATTTATGAAGTAATAATATCCACCTCTATATTCTACTGGAAAAGGTTCACACAAATCAATATATACCAATCCTAGAATCTCTATCTCCCCTTCACCCTATCCATTGAATGGTGGTTTGTTTATTTTTCCTTACAAACAAACATGACATATTTCAAGTGGTATTATCTCAAAAGAGTCTAAATAACCATCTTAATAGATCTTTATTAGAGACTTCTCATTTAAATGACTAGAAAAGTGGTGCCACATATGGGTTGAAGTTCCAAGGACCGAATGTCAACTGAGAAGGGGGGGTTGAATCAGTTGATATCTTTTTATAAGTTTCAAAACTTTATGAAACTTAACCCTTGAAACCTATTAAGATTTACTTCCTTATCAAACTTTAGCAAGTAACCCAAGCATGAAAGAAAGGTAAAGAAAGAAAATCACACAAGAATTACAAGGTTCTGTCTCAATAAGAGAACCTACGTCCTTGCCATATCCACTCCCGTGGGTCTATGTAAATCCACTATAATGAAAAAGTGAATACAACTTGTGATAACTCCCATTGGACACCTTCTATCTCCCGATAGGAAAGATTATACTGACTCCCGTCAGTTTACAATGTTTTCTTAAAGAACAATTGAGCCAAACATAAGAAAAAGACTTTGTCAAGATTCTCCACAAAATGCTCACTCCGAATCTTCAATCCAATTTCTTGGATCTGATTTTTTGAAACTGAACTTCTAAGCAAGAAAACTATGACACCGCAAAAGCTCACTCCGAATCTTCAATTCGGATTTCTTGAATCCGGTTATCTAAAACCGGTCTTCTTAGCAAGGAAACTGTGACTCCGCAGAAATACCCACTCCGAATACTGAATCTGAATTCCTAGAATCTGATCTTATGAATCTGAATTTCTCAACAAGATAAAAATGATTCTACAGAAATGATCACTTCAAAAACTCAGTACGAATTTCTTGAATCTGGTTCTCTCAGCAAAGAAAAGATGACTCAGCACAAAATCTCACTCTGAATTCTCCAGCACTCCACCTTTTCCACATGTGTAAAAAGTTGTTTTTGAGAAAATGATTTGAGAACATATTTATAGGAAACTCATAAAACAAAGGTGGGAATCTTGAAAAAATTTCCCGCTTCCTCAAATCTCAAAAAATCTGCAAATCTCTCACATTTAATCTTCAATCTTTGACTTATTCAATTTTCCTTAAATTTCTCCGAGATTTATGCAAAGTTGAAGTATGGGTTTTCTTTAACTCTTCATATCTTCCTCAAAATGATAAGGCTAGATCTTGGTTCTGATTTTAGGTTCAGGAAAACTGGTTTAGGAAAACTGGTTCAGGAAAACTGGTTCAGGAAAACTTGTTCAGAATTTTCATTCCGAATTTCTAGCTCAGTATTGTCATTCCGAATTTCTGGCTTATGATTGTCATTTTGAATTTATGGTTCATGAAGTCCACTCTGAATTTTTGGTTCAGGAAGTCCACTCTGAATTTTTGGTTCAAGAAGTCCACTCCGAATTTTGGTTCATGAAATACACTCTGAACTTCTGGCTCAGCAAGTAGACTCTAAAAATCTGGTTCAGGAAATAGACTCCAAACTTCTGGCTTGGGTAGACTCCAATTTTCTAGCTCAGATAGACTCTGAAAAACAGGTTCAGAAGAACTAGTTCAGGAAAAGTGGTTCTGAAAAACTGGTTCCGAATTTCCTCAGAATTTTCCTTAGTGAAAAAAAACTCATTCCTCTTCACCATTTCTTCAACAGCTTTTATCATGAAACTTTTCATGATGTGTGAGAACTATAAGATCAGAAAAGCATCGTCTGATTTTTTTAAGAAATTTTGAGACACTTTCTTAACTGTTGACTTCTCATTCTTCAACAAAATCTTCTTTAAGAAAAACTTCAGCAACCAGTAACTTCAACTTTCTGTAACTCAAAAAAATTATTCAAAAAAAAGATTAGTTTTCAAAAAATACAAAAAAAAATGTTAAACAAAACACCACAAAGTTTCTTCAATATCCCCCTTTGGATTTGTTGGCAACCCTGGTTAACAAGTTTTCACCTCACAAGACTTTCATCTCTCAAAAATGAATTTTACCAAAACATATCCTTTCTCAAAAGAGAGTGTCTTGACACCACACTACTGGAAAAAGTAATGTTTTTGAAGGATTTCCATCCCTCGGTGACAAGAAAATATTGCGGCCATGTAAGGGTAAACTTAACCTTACTCAAAATCCCCCTCAATATTTATTTTTCTCATTCTCACTTTTCTTTTAATATCTCATTTTTCTTTCTCACTCCCCCATTATATGATAACCACTGATTTAGATTCATAAAGAAAACTTACTCTCCCCCATTGTAAAAATAATCCAAAGTACGGTGGGGGATACTTCCTTATGAGTTTTTAGGAAGTCATGGGAGGAGGCTGAACATGGAGTTGCAGCCTCAGCTCAACAAACCTCTCCTTTGACATTGCTTTTGTGAAAATATCTTCAATCTGATACTTTGTTGAAATATATTCCAGCAAGATTTCTCCAGCAGCATCTTTCTCTTTTAAGAAATGATACTTTATATCAATGTGTTTTGATCTTGAATGTTGAACAGGATTCTTGGAAATATCAATGGCACTTTGATTATCACAGAGTATCTTCAATGGTTTAGAAACATTCACTTTCAAATCTTCTAGCAGAACTTTCATCCACATCATTTGAGTACAAGCCTGAGTAGCTGCAACATATTCGGATTCAGCTGTACTTAAAGTTACTGAACTTTGTTTCTTGTTGTGCCAACTCACGCAGCATTCCCCTAAGAAAAATGTTCCTCCTGATGTTGATTTTCTATCATTACAATCACCAGCCCAATCAGCATCAGTATAACCATGAAACTTCATCTCATTGTTTCTCTTGTATAACAACCCATGTGAAGTTGTTCCTTTAACATATATCAGAATCCTCTTGACTTCCAACATGTGTGATTATTTTGGATTACTTTGATATCGAGAACAGAGAGTCACAGCATAAGCAATATCAGGCCTTAAAGCTGTAAGATAAAGAAGACTTCCTATCAACTTTCGAAAGTCTTTCTGATTCACACTATTCCCTGACTCATCTTTGCTCAACTTTGTGCTCACTGATATAGGAGTTGAAACTTCCTTTGATTCTTCCATCCCAAACTTCTTTAAAAATTCCTTGGCATACTTTTCTTGGGACAAGAAAATGTAGTTTGCTTGTTGATGAACTTGTAATCCAAGGAAAAAAGTTAATTCTCCCATCATTGACATTTCAAAATTTTCCTTCATTTCTTCAGCAAACTGTTCACAGACCTTTTCTTCATCGCTAGCAAAAATTATATCATCCACTTAAACGATTACAATCAAAGTTCCGGAGTTGACATCTTTAATATACAAGTTTCTATCAACCTTTCCTTTAGAAAAATTCATCTTTCTCAAAGAATTGTCAATCTTTGAATACCATGCTCATGGAGCTTGTTTCATCCCATATAAGGCTTTATTCAGTTTGCAAACTTTTTTTTCATCCTCATCAAGAAAAAACCCACAAAGTTGTTCAATGTAAACTTCTTCCTCAATCTCACCATTTAAGAAAGATGACTTTACATCCATCTGATAGAACTTGTAATTCTGATGAGCAGCCACTGCAAGAAACATGCGAATAGTTTCCAACCTTGCAACAGGGGAAAAGGTTGCATCAAAATCCACACCTTCCACCTGGGCATATCCTTTACCCACAATCCTCGCTTTGTTTCTTGTAACTTCTCCATGCTCATTCAATTTATTTCTATAAACCCACTTGGTTCCGATAACATTCTTATTTTATAGCCTTGGAACAAGTTCCCATGTTTCATTTTTCTCAATCTGATCCAGTTCTTCATTCATAGAATCCACCCATTCTTTATGTTGAATAGCTTCTGAAACTGATTCTGGTTTAACTTTTGAGATAAGGGAAGTCTGATCTTATAATCTCAACTTTATTCTTGTCTGAACTGGAGCCTTCTGATTCCCAATAATATTTTGGGATTCAACATGTTTTAGTAAGGTAGGGAAACTCACATCTTCCTTCCCAACATCACTTTCTTCCCCATGTGGCTCATCTGAGTCACTTTTACTCTCGTGGGAATTCTTTGATTTATCTTCCTCAATATTATCAACAAATTTTGTGAAGGAACTTGGATTTTCAATTACCTTCACATCATATGAGTCTACCAACTTTTGTAAACGTTTGTTCCAGCATTTGTAACTTCTTCCATTTGGTGAATAACCCATAAATATTCCTTCTTCAGCTTTCTCGTCAAACTTTCCTAAGTCAGTATTTTTGTTTTTGAGAAAGCATGGACTTCCAAAAACATTGAAGTAATTAAAAGAAGGCTTTTTGTTATACCACATCTCGTAAGGAGTCATGTTGGTTTTCAGTCTCAACAAGCATCTATTTTGAACATGTACCGTGGTGCTAATATCTTCTCTCCAGAAGAATTTTTAAATTTTGTATTCTGATAACATACTTCTTCCCATTTCCACCAAGATTCTATTTTTCCTTTCTGCTACTCCATTTTGTTATGGAGTATAGGGAGCACTATACTGATGTTTGATACCATGCTTCCTTAGATAAGTTTCAAAAGCATTTCTTGTGAATTCAGTACTGTTGTATGTTCCCAACTTCTTTATGGAAACTCCCAATTCTTTCTCAACATCTCTTCTGAAGAATTTAAACATTTCAATAGCCTCTGACTTATGCTTCATGAACATGACGTTTGCCATCCGAATGAAATCATCAATAAAAGTGATAAAGTATAAATCTCCTTTTGTTGATTGATGTTTCATCATCCCACACAGATCGGAATGAATAAGCTCAAGTGGTTTTTAAGATTGAATCTCAACTCTTTTATGACTTTTGTTAGTCATCTTTCCTTTCTGGAAAGTAACACAAACATCTTCATCTCTTCCTTTTAGTTTTGGAAAATTTTGAATAGCATCAACTTTAGAAAGCTTACTCATGTTCTTCTTCCCCAGGTGGCCAAGTCTTCGGTGGCACAACTTTTTTTCATCTTCAGCACTCAAATAACAAGAGTTATTGGATTCTCCAATTTGAAAGAGATTCTCACTGGTTCTTTCTCCTTTTGTAATCACTTTTCTATTTTTCACACTTTTGGTTACACAAGAATATTTTCTAAAAATAACTTCTTTTCTATCATCACAATGTTGACTTACACTAAGTAAGTTATGTTTTAGACCATCAACAAGAAAGACTTCCTTAGATTTCAATTTCTCTGGTTCAATCTCTGTCGTTCTGATTCCCTTAATTTTTAAGGAACTATCATTGCCAAAAGTAACTACTCCTACATCATGACTTTCAACATGCTCCAAGATTTTTATATCACCTTCCATGTGTGAAGAACAACCACTATCAAGAATCCATGGTTTTTTTCTATTACATGCGTTTAAAGATATATCAACAACAAAAGCTCTCTCATCAACCTTCTTATCTTCAGCTTTATTTTCTTTCATATCATAAGAAACTTGTTCTGGAAGAAGAGTCATACATTGTTTGGCATGATGACCAGACTTATCACATCTTCCAAAAAATTCTTACAAAAATTCAAATTGATTCTTTGTTGGCATGTTTCTGACATCTTGATAATTCACCTTTTCAACTTTCTTTGAATACAGAAGGTTACTCATTCTTCTTTCGTTATTTCTTCCACTTTGCTCAGGCCTTCTTCCAGGTAGAGATAAATTGTGCCAACAATTATAAGCTCTATGCCCATACATTCCACAACACCAGCAATAGCCCTCAAATCTTGATTTTCTATTAAATAAAGATATTTCTTTATAGAAACTTTGTTGAGGTTGATAACTTCTTTCAGCTCTAGGAAACTCAGGATGTAGGCCATCTCTTCTTTTGAGTGAGTTTTCAATTTTTGTAGGATTGAAAGGTTTCTCACATCCTTTCTCCACCCAAGTTTTACTGATACTTTTTCTATAACCTGAAATGTTATAATAATTAGATAAAACGTTATTTTTGATAGGAGAATATTTCACATGATTCTCATGATAAGCCTTTCCAGTAGTCTTGGAAGTCTCAACTTTTACTTCAGTGGCTTTGTGGAAGTTTTCATTCATCTTCCTTAGGGAATTTTCGGACTCAATAACTTTTTATTGCAACTTTTTGACCTCTTCTTCTTTAATTTCTAGCTTCTTACTAATATCTTCTATCATCTTTCCTTGTTCATCAATTCTAAGTTTGTGACTTAAATTTTCTTGAATGTATTCATCTTCCTTCTTGGTAACATCTTTACTTCCATCATGAACTTATTCATGATTTTTCTTCATCACACGAATTTTTTTCTTGAGGGGTTTTTTTTTCTCCAGACATGCAAGAAGTTCGGATCTTAGCTGATATTCTCTATAATATTCTTCACCACCTTCTTCACTTTCTGAGGAAGCATTTTTTTTCTCAACTTTTTCAATAAAGGTTCTGAATCTTTCTCTACTTTCATCTTCTGAGGAATCATTGTTAGATGATTCGGATTCAACCTTCTCACTCAACATACTTCTTTTCTTTCTATAAAACTTCTTCTTGAGTTCTTTAGAAGTCTTCTCTTCTTTTTCATTCTTGTTATACTTCTTCCATCGAGTATTCTCATTAGAAACATCTTGATATTATCCAACTTTCTTCTTTATACAATTCATAGAAAAGTGCCCGATTCCACCGCACTCAAAACATTTGAGAGGAAGTTTCCCTCCATATTTTCCTCTTCCTATTTGATAGTTCTTGGATATGAGAGACATGATTTTTTCATTCAACTCTTCATCTTCCTTATCAACAGACTCACAATGATCAGCTTCATCATCATCTTGGATTTTCATCTTTCTCATAGCTTCAAAAGCCATTTAATCTTTCATCTTCTTCTTAAAGATAGGATCTTTCCTCATTTCATAAGCAACAAGAAAGTTATGCAGTTCATCAAGAGATAAATTATCCTTATCTTCTAAAGCTGAAATTTTAGAATCAAACCTGTCTGAAAAGTTTTTCATAAGTTTCTTCACAATTGTAGAATCTTCCAAGTCTTCTCTGAATCCCCTGATGTTTCAAACAATTTCATTAACTTTGGTGAATTATTCATCAATTGTTTCATCATCTCTCATCTTGATGTCTTCAAACTTACTACACCAGATTTGTAGCTTGGCTTCCTTGACTTTTGTGTTTCCTTCAAAAACACTTTACATCTTGTCCCACATGACTTTTGATGTTGTGAGACCCATCACCTTCTGATAAACATTTTCTGATAAGGAAATGAGAATAGCATTCCTATCCTTTCCATCAACTTCTATGTTCCTCTTGTTGGCAAATTTCATAGAATAATTTTTCTCAATAGGTGGAAAGCCAATAGTGGCAGCATCAAGAACTTCAAGGCCAAGAGATAGGAGACAAATAATCATCCTATTTTTCCATCCATAATAATTATTTCCATTGAATATAGGAATTCCTCTACTGTTGAGAGAATTTATATTCTCCATGATAAGGAAAAAAGAACAAGGGAACCTCCCTCTGATGCCACTTTAAGTTCCAAGGATCGAATGTCAACTGAGAAGGGGGGGTTGAATCAGTTGATATCTTTTTATAAGTTTCAAAACTTTATGAAACTTAACCCTTTCAACCTGTTAAGATTTACTTCCTTATCAACCTTTACCAAGTAACCCAAGCATGAAAGAAAGGTAAAGCATGAAAATCACACAATAATTACAAGGTTCGGCCACAATAAGAGAACATTCGTCCTTGCTATAACCACTCCCGTGGGTCTATGGAAATCCACTATAATGAAGAAGTGAATACAACTTGTGACAACTCCCATTGGACACCTTCTATCTCCCGATAGGAAAGATTATACTGGACCTCTTCAGTTTACAATGTTTCCTTAAAGAACAATTGAGCCAAACATAAGAAAAAGACTTTGTGAAGCTGCTCCAAAAATGCTCACTCTGAATCTTCAATCCAATTTCTTGGATCGGATTTTTTGAAACTGAACTTCTTAGTAAGAAAAATATGACTCTGCAAAATCTTACTCCGAATCTTCAATCCGAATTTCTTGAATCCGGTTATCTAAAACCGGTCTTCTCAGCAAGGAAACTGTGACTCTACAGAAATACCCACTCCGAATACTCAATCCGAATTCCTCGAATCCGATATTTTGGATCCGAATTTCTCATCAAGATAAAAATGATTATGCAGAAACGCTCACTTCAAAAACTCAGTAAAAATTTCTTGAATCTGGTTCTCTCAGCAAATAGAAGATGACTCAGCACAAAATCTCACTCCGAATTCTCCAGCGCTCCGCCTTTTCCGCATGTGTAAAAATTTGTTTTTGAGCGAATGATCTGAGTACATATTTATAGGAAACTCAGAAAACAAAGGAGGGAATCTTGAAAAACTTTCCCGCTTCCTCAAATCTCAAAAACTCCACAAATCTCTCGCATTTAATCTTCAATCTTTGACTTATTCAAATCTCATTAAATTTCTCCGAGATTTATGCAAATTTGAAGTACGGGTTTTCTTGAACTCTTCATATCTTCCTCAAAATGATAAGGCTAGATCTTGGTTCTGATTTTAGGTTTAGGAAAACTGGTTCAGGAAAACTGGTTCAGGAAAATTGGTTCGGGAAAACTGGTTCAAGAAAACTGGTTCGGGAAAACTGTTTCAGGAAAACTGGTTCAAGAAAACCGGTTCAGGAAAACTAGTTCAGGAAAACTGGTTCAGGAAAACTGGTTTAGGAAAACTGGTTCAGGAAAACTGGTTCAGGAAAACTGGTTCAGAATTGTCATTCTGAATTTCTGGCTCAAGATTGTCATTCCGAATTTCTGGCTCATGATTGTCATTCCAAATTTCTGGTTCAGGAATTCCACTCCGAATTTTTGGTCCTGGAAGTCCACTCCTAATTTTTGGTTCAAGAAGTCCACTCCGAATTTTGGTTTAGGAAATACACTCCAAACTTCTAGCTCAACAAGTAGACTCCGAAAATCTGGTTTGGGAAATAGACTCCAAACTTCTGGCTTGGGTAGACTCCGATTTTCTGGCTCAGATAGACTCTGAAAAACAGGTTCAGAAGAACTAGTTCAGGAAAATAGGTTCTGAAAAACTGGTTCCGAATTTCCTCAGAATTTTCCTTAGTGAAAAAAAAACTCAATCCTCTTCACCATTTCTTCAACAGCTTTTATCATGAAACTTTTCATGATGTGTGAGAACTATAAGATCAGAAAAGCATCATCTGATTTTTTTAAGAAAGTTTGAGACACTTTCTTAACTGCTGACTTCTCATTCTTCAACAAAATCTTCTTTAAGAAAAACTTCAGCAACCAGCAACTTCAACTTTCTATAACTCAAAAACATTCTTCAACAGAAATATTAGTTGTCAACAAATACAAAAAAAATGTTAAACAAAACACCACAAAGGTTCTTCATGGGTGTTATATGATTCATGTAAACTTTATTCCTTATCTATTTCCAATACTTGGTTTTTGTAATTTAATGCATAAAGACCATTATATAGTTTTTTTATACCATAATAAATTATATATTTATAAAAGATCCATTCTTTATTTCCATATTTAAAAATAATTACATCCATGTAGAGAAAAGAAACATAGATGATGTTCTTAGTAACACTTCGCAAAAAATAACAATTATTTAAAACTAAAATTATTCAATTTTCCAGTGGTAGGTGGTAGTCTCCTATATCCAAAGCAACAAGTTGTGCTCTATTAGATACTTGAAGATCCACCTATCCTCTGGAAATATTTATAAATATACTTGGTTCCTTAATTTAGATATATATTTGAGAACCACAAGTTGTATATAATACCCAATATATAGATATAGAAATATTACACTTGATAATGAACACACCTTTAGCTTCCCCTTTCTTTTGGGTGAAGTTATTCTACTATTGTCCTAGATTACAACATGTAAAACATATTGTATCTTATTATTTCACCAACCTTTATATCTTCTTCTTCTTGTAAGGATGGTACTCAAGATCTTTAGACATAGTATGAGTCTTAGGACCCTTTTCCTTGTTCTAACTTTTCTTGTTCATCATAAGGACTATGGGTTTTTTCACACCCCATGTCCTTATCAACTTATAGAATGGTATTAAGAGGTTTTAAAAGATACTTATCGATATTTATTATATTGTAATTCATAATGAATCTAGAGAATGATTATATAAATAATAAAAGGGTGGGATTTATGCAAAGCTCATCTGGGAATTTAATGTCTAGGATGTCTAAGCAATCTATATAGCTAATCAAATTGACTACATGAAGCTCAACAGGAACCAACTCTCTAAACTTTTATGTAAAAAAAATCATTGGATATATCATATCTCTCTTGTATCATCTTATCTTGATAAAGATCATGAAGGTAAGATGACATGTTATATGCATTCATATCCTTATGTTACTTTAAAAGATCATTTAACTTGGATGATGACATGAAACATTGGACATATGTGGCATCATCCAAATGTTTCTTCTACATATACAATTCTTCCTTACTAGCCTTTTGCCAAGAATTTTAATAATGGGGTTTCTGGCATTTATAATTTTATTTCATGTAATATAATAACATTCAATATCCTTTTCCATTCTTGGAAATTAGTTTTAGTGACAAGGTTATCCTTATCAAGTATGGATCATAGTGATATGGTTGAAGTCATGTAGATTTTTGTTTTTATAATAAAGAATATTAGAATTTTAGTAATTTATCTAATTTATTAGATAATAAATATTACATTAATTAATCTGACACTATTTTATTGAAACCCAATATCCTTCACCATTGGTTTTGAAATATCCAGTTGCTCGGAAATTCTAGTGGACAAGACCCATATTACACTTATCATAACCCAGACATTGTTCTAAAAAGTTATTTAAAGGGTTTTAGGCGGGAATAATTTTTCTAACTACATTAACTTGAATTTCTTTGATCTATTTTGTGGACTCCCTAATCCTGAAATCCTCAATTTGGATTTCCTCAACCCTTTCCTCTTAGTAACACCATGTCCTGCTTTGGTTGTTAACCCTTGATGTGGACTAAGTTAAGTCATCCCAAAACTCAATTTATAATTCCCTAATAATTGAAAGAACCTTGACTTTATCCAATCAATAACTTTGAATTATGGTTTAATTTTAAATTAATTAGTGGAAGGCTATACCAACTTAATATATATAATTGATGGATTTTAATAATTATACATAAATTTCAAATTTTTTATCTTTATTGATTTCTTGTTAATTTTAATTGGAATTACTTAAGTGATTAACCATGTCTTAGATAAATTTTATGAATAATACAATTTATTTTAGTTTTATCTTTTAGCTTATTAAATTCATTAATTCATCTGATCACAAAAAAACATCCATGATAAACTTAACCATGAAACTTGAAAAAAAAATAAGACTGGTATGATCATTATATTTTCCTAATGGTTATTTTATCTAGAGGATGATAAACTAATCATCAACATAGGGGAAAACAACTTGAACTGTGACATGGTTCATGTTGTATCTTTCTACCTATCCTCCCATATATCACTTGGATTGGATTCACCTTAGCTCAAAACATTAACCACCTCCACTCACCAAATAGATCCATCCATTACATAATCTTTTACTCAAATGCAGGTGAGGGGAACCAAATTATTGGTTTGGGGTGTTTATATAAAAGAAAATTATGGGCATGCAGACCCTTACATAATGAGAGGAAGGATAAAACACATTCCATTAATTTAATTTTATAAAAAATTGAAAGGAAATCAGTGACATACAAAGGTATGGTATATGCTCATGATTATCCACATATAAGAAATGAATTATACATTTAATAAATTGGCATTCATTCTAAATCATTATTATTTAAGATAAATCATGCTCTAATAAATTAATTATATTATTTAATTAATCAATTATTTTATCTTAATTATCTTCCAAATGTTATTGATATTCTCATCCATAATTATTTAAAATAAATTAAATAATTTATTTAAAATTTACTAAGTACATAAACAAGTACCTTAGAGGAAACACAGTGAGTATTTGTCTAAACTACCCAGAATGTATGATATTAGCATATTTTTTACTCATATAGTATGTATCATAACCATCTTATCACATAATTTCATGTTGTGTGCTTTTAAATAAATGACACAGACACATATTTTTTATATAACATGTTATGTCTTAATGCACATAGAGTAATCACTATATTATGACTTATACACAAAATGTAGTTTGGGATGTTACACAGAAAATAAATTAGACATTTAATATATATATATATATAACCCAACACAAGGTGTTTATTTTCAAATAAATGACACATGAAATGCATATTGATAAGATTTAAGTATTATAATAAATTGATTTTAAATTTTTCATAATTAGGTATTATACATGGTGTGTACTATCCAGTTACACATCGTGTATAGTTCTTTACCGTATATCCATGGTATAAGCCTATAAAATGGGTGTGTTGCTTTTCCGTAGATATTAATGGAGTACACAATGTTTACATGGGTTATATATCATATGGAATCTAATTTACACAAGTCACACATTTCATGTAATAAATATGTGATTTGTTTGTGAATAATGGACTATATGTCATGTATACAAGTTACACACTATGTAGTCAAGATAACCATGAACTGGGATAGAATGATCAATATGGGGTGTGTATTAATTACACATCACATGTGATAAATTCACGATGATCTGAATTAATTCATAAGTTATCCTGGTGCACAAAATGTACCTATGGGATATATGCTATATATTCTTATGTTATCCTGCCAAAATCATTGGCACCTCCAGATGAGTTATTTGAATGTTCATCCTTCATAATTAATCCATTTTTTATTACATTTTTGAGAATGAAGATGAAGAAGAGGAAATCAAAAAAAATTATATTTAAAGAAATATTAAACCAAAATTTAAAACCAATGATAAATTTATAAACCAATCAACAAACTTAAAATAATTATAAATTATTATGTGACCCATCTGATACCACTTAAAGGTTTAGAGTGCAGTGGAAGCACTTGTAGGGGAATTCCCAACTCAAATTTTTGTTGTTATCTATGATTAATTAGAGATTTATAGGATAAAGAACATCATGAGAAATAGAATTGAATCAAATATTAATTTACATGAGAATGTATAAACCAAATACAGGATCACCACATAAAGATTTATAATTAATTTAATTAGTTAAAGAATTATATTCCAATGAATTTTTTATTTTTTTGATGGATATAAAAACTCCTCTATATCATACCATCATTACGTCATGGGAATCAAGTGTAGATTCCCTCCAAGGGTACTCCACATGTGCACTATGAACCTCTGATGGATATTATAGGAATATCAGACTACTTATAACAACCTAGGACCCACACTCCTAGATCTTGTTCTGAAAATAATAAACTTTACATTTTCATATTTAATACTAATAAGGGTGACCCATTGTTTCCATACAAACTGTAAAACATCAAAAGGAAAATTTGGATCTCTTACATCCTAGATGGCCTTTTTGGTTTAGAGTTTTAGATAATTAGGAAAAACTCCTACATAAACAATTCACATGACTTTAAATAATCATTTCTCCCACTTAACCCATATTCTCTCTTTCAAATTAAGACATCATAATCATCCATATGAAATCCCTTATAGACATAATTATTTCAGCCTCATTTCTTATAACCTGTGGAAAAAAGAAGCATAATAAGTGTGAGCTCAAATGCTTAGTAAGGGAAAACGTAATATTTAACAAATGAATTTCATCAACGATCATAAGAAGAGCATAAGGGTGTGATGGAATAATCAAAGTGCATGAGTATAACATAAGAATATTCATACCCATAAATACCTGGATCATCAAACATGAAAACATGGAATACATCTTTAATAAAGTAAATAGTCATAAGAATAAATAATCATGAGACATATGATATAAATCTTGATTAAATGAAATATCATGAACACATAGTAAGCATAGATAAAATATTAATATAACCCTTACAAAACCCTTAAATAACCCATAAAAATTTGAATAACCATACAGATTAATTCCAATATAATTATATGGAGAACATAATAATTACCCAATACATTAGATAATTATCTGGTCACACCCATCATATAATCTATAATGGGCTCACCCAATGCTGTTTGGGTGCACCCATCATTTATAATGTCTGTGAACCACAACATTAATAAGGAACATAGAGAATTAATTTCATCACAACTCATTGAAACAAAATTTATTCACTTCAACACATGATTAACCCATGGAAAAAAATAGGTTTCATAATAATATATTTGAAACATGATAAGTTGTAGAAAAGAAACGGGTTCTATGATAATTTATTTGAAACATGATTAAATCATGGGAAAAAAATGGGTTACATGAAAATATCCTTGAAACATGATTAAATCATGGGAAAACGGGTTCCATAACAATATTTTTGAAACATGATTAACCTGTGGGAAATAAACTAGTTCTATAACAATCTCTTTGAAACATGATTAGCCTGTGGAAAAGAAATGGGTTCCATAAAAATCTCTTTGAAACAAGTATTATCCATATAGAGAAATAATGAGGATGGTATTAATACAAAATATACCCATTTTAGGATAAGTAACAACAATTTTTTTATGTTTATGAATTTAAATACCATTAAAAGGTTATTAAAAACATTCTTGAGGAAAATATACATTTAATTTTAAAAATCACTTTTTAAAACATAAAACAGTTGAAAATTATTTTCTTTAAAAACAAACTTAAAAACATATAAAGGAAGTTTTAAAAATAATGTAAAAAATTTATTGAGTAAAATATAATTTCATATTTGAAAAAAAAAATAAAACATTTTTGAAAATATTTTTAGAAAACATAAATTTGGAAGAAAACATATTTCCAACCAAAGATAGAAATGAAGTCGGATATTCTAAAAAAACTTTCTAAAAGATTTTAAGTACCAAAGAGTGTAAAATGGTATAATTACTTAAAAATATCATGAATAAACATAGGATAATATATGTCATGATAATGATAATATTTCAATATTGGAGATCTAATCATACACAATCCTAATAAACAACGAGATTGTAACAAAAGACTCTTACCACTACTGTAACTTTGAATCGTAATCCTCATGAAAGAATAACATTAAATTAAACTTATAATATCATGAAAAATAATTATATTCATGATATAACATGTAAAAGGGGAATTATATACATTTTATAAAATAATATAGGTGTATGATATAACAAACATCTCAAATAAGGTAAATTGAGATAAAAATCCCTTACTTCTTTAGTAAGATTGAAACTGTAAACCCTATGAAATAGAGATCCTAAAATGTATATTAAAATCCCCACAACTTTAAGTATAATAATAATAAAATACATTTATGTTCATTATATACACTATAAAATAAAAATAAGTGGTTAATATGAAAGGTATCTCATAGAAATAAAAGTGAGATGAGAAAAGCCCTTACCCTAAGTCTGATTCATCACGCTTATTCTTTGTCTTCAGGAATAATAAAATCATGTTGATTATTTAATTTATTGATATCCTTTTATAATTTTATTATTACTTTTATTTCACTCATAAAAAAGTTATATATAATTACTTAACCAATTAATTTTAAGACAAATGTTTTGACCATATTCGGCTTATGTGTCAAAAAAATGACTTGGTAGGTTGACTATGGTCAAAAAGGTCAATATTTAAACATATATTGAATAAAAATCATGATATAGTTATAATATTTATATATAAATTATAATTTTAAAACTAATCAAAAAATATGTCATAAAAAATGAACTAACATTACAATTATGGAGACAGTAAGACGTACGTACGCATGAGTAACATTTCCATTTTTCAATGATCATTATGAAAAGAATATAAGTAATATTTAATATTTAAAGAATGATAATTTTATCATAAATACCATTATATTTAGTTATATATACTTATATATATTATTCTTGTGATTTAAAAGAAATCGCATCGCTTTGAGGAGGCGGTAGTCCACACGTCCATGAACAACGTTGTCACTTTTTCAGTGTGTGAAATTTTAATAAATAAAATGATATATTATATTTAAAAAAATATAATTATGTAATTAATATCATAATTTTTCAGTCATATCATATATATTCATTATATTTACCCTTATTACCTTCTATGTAACATGTTAGTGAAAAACGTTTCACATCACTTCACGAGGCTATAGTCCACCGTACACACGAGCGATGTTATCGTATCCCCTATGGTATGAAATGTAAAAAATTTATATATGATATAAATACTATATAGGTATAATTATTTTATAAATATAATAAATATCATATCTAAATAGTATTTCCATCATTATATCTAACCATGATAGGTGGTAATGTAAAAACGAACGACATTGTTTTGTGAGGCGGTAGTCTATCGTACACACAAATAATGATTTCATAACCCATTTTATGGAAGTGTGTTTTCTAGGTATTAACCTTAACATAAAATCATATTATTATATTTATGATACTTAGTTTATTATATAAACATGGTATACGAATAATTGAAGGGGTGGAGAAAGAAATAAAAAATGCATGTTGATGAACGTTACCTCTTCTTCGAGTAACTCCTTTTGGTTTATGAAAAAGGCCTTTATTGGTTGGATTTATTCCCAAATTAAGTATTCTAGTATGATATTAAGGAAGTGTAAAAGATATTTTTTCTAGTATTTTCTTATCTAAAGGGCATGATAGGTGTGAATAGAGTATGAGAGTGAGTGCCTTTTATAATTCAAAAGGAGTGACATTTTTGTAAATACTCAAAAGTATTTACTATTGGGAGGTCTCCCTTACCTCATGTGCCTCAAAAACTGAATAATAATGTAGGTGGGATTAGTTTTTAGAGAAAAAACTCCACCACACAAAATAAATACATTTTTTAAACATTTTTTCCTTAACACTTAAGTTTCCTTATTTTTTTATTTTTATTTTTCATTAAGGTAACTAGTTTTATAACCTATGTAATCCATCCATTAAGAAAAAATTAAAGTTATAATTATTATAAAATTTAGACCCAATTATTTTAAATATTAAACCAAAATTATAAAATAAAAATCTTATATGTGTTGGAAATTAATTTTAACATAAGTGTGTGTAATGCGCAAAAGCACTATTTTAACCCTAACTATGTTCATAATGTTTTTACTATTTAGGGGTCAATATGTTCATTATAAAAGATAAATTAGTTCATGGATGTACCATAATTGATATTTATTAACATTTAAAAATAACTTTATATAATATAGTAATTTTAGTAATTTTAAATTATTTAATAAAATATCATTTAATTATAAAACAACATTAATCTTAATTTTGACATTATTTATTAAATTTGAATTAAAAAATATCAATAAAATTATGAAATTAAAATATATAAATTTAATATATTTTTATAATGATATATTATTCAAAAAAATAATGGAATATAAAAATTCACTCTATTTACTCCACTTTTAATATTTTTTGCATCGTTTATTTTATTTTATTATTAACTAAATAATCCATGCGTTGGCATTTCTTAAGCATTTAATGTAATTATATCATCTCCAAAAATTAAAGATAAATTAATATGATAAAAAATCATTTATATTTAAAAACAATATGTATAACTAAACCAATGTAGTTTTTTTACTATCCCTGAATCTTTATAGAAATTTAAAGGAAGAAAGGTACATTTTTTGTCTTTTTCTTTATTTAACTTATTATATGGGTCACTTTCATTGAAAAATGTCCAAAAAACTCATAAATTTTTATTCTAATATCATAAGGGTCTAAATATGTCCATAAAATGGGTTTTGAACAAGTTTTAAGTCATTTTTATACCTTATATTCTAAGTTTAACCACTAAGTAAACTCATTTTTACCTTAATCATTGTAATTAAATTTAACTATTTTCACTAATCACATTGGTAAAAAATAAGTTTACTTTATTATATAATATAAATTAGTAGTATTATGAATATGTAATTGATTTTTCTAAATTAAATTCACATAATTTTTAGAATTTAATTTAAAATTAATCTCGTAGACGTGATGAGAAAGTAGATTTTTAAAGTGAAAAGATTCAAGAGTTCACAATGTTTTTTTATCAAATTCCATATGAAGATTATTAAAATAACCTATAATGGATTAATATATTTATAATTGATCTAATTTCACTTTAATCCCAATTTAAAATATAATTTAATATTATAAATTATTTATATGAAAAGTTGGTTTTTAATTAAAATTCAATATTTTTTACTATTCATCAAAAAATGAAACTTCTCATAAAAATACCAAAAAAATTACCCTAAGATGATTTTGACACGATAATTTCAAAAATAAAGTTTATTTTATAAACAAAACTAATAAAAGTGTCAAAATTTATTTTTAAAACAAGTGCAACATCAAAAGGTGGCAAAAGTGCCTTTAGAAAAATATAGCATTTATGCATAAAATTAGATCTATTTTTATATCATATCAAGAAAAACATAGGATGAATATTAAATGTTATATTTCATATATTATATATTTATATATATCATTAATATCATTCATTAATAGTAATTAATTTAATTTATTAAGATAAAACACCTTTGGGTGCATAAAAATATGTTTATTATAATAAAAATTCCTTTATATTCAATTGGTTTTTATTTTCATTTAAAATTAATTAGTAACCAATGAATTCATTCTATAAATATTTTTAAACAATATATTCATAATTTAGTTAATCTTATTTATTCCCTCTATTCCAATGACTAAGTGATAACTATCATGTTAAATAATAATATTAATAGTATATTTTTGTCTGGTAAGACTCAGTCTTGTGTGTATCACAAGTTATCAAAGAAACATTATGTTATTCACAATGCAACATAAACTTGGTGTTGTGTATAAGATAATCTAAATTGTTCATTGTGTGTAATTCAATCTATCAAATAATTTAAATTAATTTGAAATAAGATATTTCATAAAATCTCAGGATGATACATCCTACCCCCCTTAAAATTAATTTCACCCTAAGAATTCATCTTAGTTATAAAAGGATTAACATATTTTATAATTAATTTATTGTAACCCACATAGTACAAATTAAATAATGAAAACATCCCATAAAAATTGAAAGTGTGAAACATAAAGGCCATCCGAATTTTTTCATAACATGGATTCCACATAGAGAGAACATTGGTGGGAAACTAAAAGATAGATTTGGATGGGAAAACTAATTCCCATAGACTAATAGAGAGTTATAGATAACTTGGTAAAGAGGATATCAATGACAACAAAACCACTAGCCAAATAGATGTGGAAAGGTCATTGATATCATTAGAAATTTTGGTAAAAGGATAAAATTTTATTTAAAGTTAATTTTCTTAAATTTGAAGGATTATTTCCCTATCTAGACTGAAAACATAATTAAATATACTTACTTGAAAGGTAATATTTCATCCTTTAACAAAATTCCACCACAATATCATCTTTTTCTCTAGATGATGAGTATTTAAGATGATTTTTTCACACATGAAAAACTAAAATAAAATTTTAAATACTACATAACCATAAAATGGATAACAAGCAATTCCCCAGGTCTTTAAACATTAACCAAAACCAAAAAGGTTATAACATGATAAGATAATTCCCAAAATGAATAAACCTTCATATTATAAAGTGATATTTGAAATTCAACAGTAATGCCTAAAGCCGAAACCAAATCATTCCATAACCCTATATCCCAAATAACCTTAATAACCTCAAAATTAAAGAGTTTTTTAAGAACAAAGGTTATCTCATGATTTCTATATTTCAAGCCTAAAAATATGGCAATCTTCTTTTGGAGTAACATTAATTACTTAGTCACCAAATAACTTTTCAATCTTGTTGTTATTTATATGATAATACTTTTGTTACCATAATTACCTCAATATCCAAGATCATATAAACCTTAAAGGTTATCAATTCCTTAAAACTTATTTCCAAAATAAATTAAAGTATTACCTCACATTAAACTGAATTTTTACATATACTCGAACCTAATAAATTGTATACTAAAATGTCATTAATAACCTCAAAAAAATTACTACTTAAAACCCTTAAATGAGGTGTCTAAGACTTTGAACTTATGATCAAAATTAATCTTATTGACCTATAATGGTATAAAAAACTATTAATATAACCTCACATGAAAACATCATAATCTCCAAAGTTATATAAATTGAAATTTTATACCAACTATAACAACCTATGGCCCACACTCTCGGATCATGTGCTAAAAAATGAAAACTTTACATTTCTGGCTTTAATGCCAATAACGATGACCCATTTTTTCAACTAAACCTTAGAACATAAAAAGTAAAAATTGGATCACTTGCATCCTATATGACCTTTTAGGTTTATAATATTAGATAATTAGGAAAAACTTCTACATAAACAATTCTCATGACTTCAAATGAGCATTTCTCCCACTTAACCAAGCTTCTCTTTTTCACATTAATACACCATAATCATCCATATGAAATCCCTTATAGACATAATTAGTTCAGACTCATTCTTTATAACTAGTGGAAAAGGAAACATTATAAGTATGATCTCAAATGCCCAGTAATGGAAAACATAAGAATTATCAAATGAATGTCATCAATGAGCATAAGAAGAGCATTAGGGTATGATGGAATAATCAAAGTGCATGATTATAACACAAGAATATTCATACCCATAAATACCTAGATCATTAAACATGAAAACATGTAATAAGTATTTAATAAAGGAAATAGTCATAATAATCAATAATAATAAGCCATATGATATAAATCTTGATCAAATGAAACATTATGAAGTCATAGAAAGCATAGATAAAACATTTATAGAACCCTTATAGAACCCTTACAGAACCCATATAAATTGGAATAACCATACAGCTAAATTATAATATAATTATATGGATAATATAATCATTACCCAATGCATTATAGTATTATCTGGTCACACCCATCGTATAAGCTATAACGGTCTCACCGAGTGCTATTTGGGTGCACTGATCATTTATACTGTCCTAAAACCACAACATGAATAAGGAACATAAAGAATTAATTTCATCATAACTCATTGAAAAAACATTTATTCTTTTCAGAACATGATTAACCCATGTAAAATAAACAGGCTCCATAACAATATCTTTGAAACATGATAACTTTTATAAAAGAAATGGGTTCTATAATAATCTATTTGAAACATGATTAACCCATGGGAAAGAAAGGGGTTCCTTGACAATATCTTTGAAACATGATTAAAATGTGGGGAAAATAGTTTCCATAATAATCTTTTTGAAATAAGATTAAACTATGTGAAATAAACAGGTTCCATAATAATCTCTTTAAAACATGATTAACCAGTGGAAAAGAAAAGGGTTCCATAACAATATCTTTAAAACAATTATTATCCATCTATAGAAAGAATGAGGATGGTATTACTACAAAATATACCCATTTAAGGATAAGTAACAATAATTTTTTTTATATTTATGAATATAAATACCATTAAAAATCTTTAAAAACATTCTTGAGGAAAAAATACTTTTAATTTTGAAAATCGATTTTTAAAACATAAAACATTTTGAAAATTATTTTATTTATAAAAATTGAAAAAATATAAAGGAAGTTTAAAAAATAATTTAAAAATTTTATTGAGGAAAAAATCATTTGGACTTTGAAAAACACTTTTTAAAACATTTTTTAAAATATTTTTAGAAAACATAGTTTTAGAAGAAAACAGATTTCCAACAGAAGAGAGAAATGAATTCAGATATTCTTAAAAAACTCTCTAAAAAATTTTATGTAACAAAGAGTTTAAAATGGTATAATTAATTAAAAATAACATTAATAACCATAGGATAATATATTTCCTAAGAATTATAATATTTCAATATTTGAGACTTAATCATACACAATCCTGATAAACAACAAGATTGTAATAAAAGACTGTTACCACTTTTTTAATTTTGAATCGGAATACCCATGAAAGAATAACATTAAATTAAACTTATAATATCATTAAAAATAATAATATTCATGATATAAAGTTTAAAAGGGGAATTATATACCTTTTATAAAAGAATATAGGTATGTGACATAACAAATATCTCAAATAAGGCAAATTGAGATAAAAATCCATTTTCTCTTTGGTAACATTGAAACCGTAAACCCTGTGAAATATAGATCCTAAAATAGATATTAAAATACCCATAAATTTAATTATAATAATAATAAAATACAATTATGTTCAGTATAAACACTATACAACAAAAATAAGTGGTGAATGTGGAAGGTATCTCATAGAAATAAAAGTGAGATGAGAAAATCCCTTACCCTGAGTCCGATTCGTCACACTTATTATTTATCTTCCTGAATAGTAAACTCATGTTAATTATTTAATTTCTTGATATAATTATCTAATATTATTATTAATTTTATTTCACTTATAAAAAATTTATATATAATTACTTAATCAATTAAGTTTAATAAGAACGTTTTGACCATATTCAGATTATGTGTCAAAAAATGATTTGGTAGGTTGACTATGGTCAAAAGGTCATTATTTAAACATATCTAGAAAAATAATAATTATATAATTATAATATTTATATATAAATTATAATTTTAAAAACAATCAAAAAATATGGTTATAAAAATGAACTAACATTACGATTATGGAGACAGTAGGTCGTACGTACGCATGAGTGATGTTTCTATTTTTCCAAGATCATTATGGAAAGAAGGTAAGTAATATTTAATATCTAAAAAATTATAATTTCATAATAAATACCATGGTATTTAATGATATATACTTATACATATTATTCTTGTGATTTAAAAGGAATCACATCGCTCTGAGGAGGCGGTAGTCCACATGTCCACAAACGACATTATCACTTTTTCAGTGTGTGAAAAGGTAATAAAGAAAATGATATATTATATTTAAATAAATATAATTATGTAATTAATATCATAATTTTTTTCATTTATATCATATATATTCATTATAGTTACCCTTATTACCTTCTATGTAACACGTTAGTGAAAAACGCTTCGCATCGCTTCACGAGGCAGTAGTTCATCGTACACACGAGTGACATTATCGTATCCCCTATGGTATGAAATGTAAAAAGTTTTTATATTGTATAAAGAATATATTGGTATAATTATGTTATAAATATCATATATAAACATTATTTCTATCATTCTACTCAGCCATTATAGGTGGTAATATAAAAATGAATGGCATTGTTTTGCGAGGTGGTTGTCTGTCGTACACACAAATAATGATTTCATAACCTATTTTATGGAAGTGTGTTTTTTAGGTCTTAAAATTAACATAAAATAATATAAGTATATTTATTATACTTATGTTATAATATAAACATGGTATAAAAATAATTGCAGGGTGTGGAGAAAGAAATAAAACAAAAATGCATGTTGATGAACGTTGCCTATTCTTCAAGCAACTCCTTTTGGTTTGTGAAAAAGGCCTTTATTGGTTGGATTTCTTCCAAAATTAAGGATTATATTATGAGATTAGGTAATTGGATTAGTGATTTTTTTTAGGGATTTTCTGAGCCAAAGGTCTTGAGAGGTGTGAATAGAGGATGAGAGTGAGTGCCTTTTATAGTTGAGGAGGAGTGATATTTTTTGTAAATAATTAAAGGTATTTACTATTGGGGGGTCTCCCTTACCTCATGTGCCTCCAAAATTAAACAATAATGTAGTTGGGATTATTTTTTAGATAAAAAACTCCACCACACAAAATAAATACATTTTTTAAACATTTTTACCTTAACACTTAAGTTTCCTTATTTTTTATTTTTGTTTTTTATTAAGTTAACTAGTTTTCTAACCTATGTAATCTATCTATTATGAAAAAATTAAAGTTATAATTATTAGAAAATTTATACCCACTTATTTTAAATATGAAACCAAAAATATAAAATAAAAATCTCATGTGTGTTGAAAATTAATTTTAACATAAGCACATGTAATGTGCAAAAACACTATTTTAACCCTAACTCTGTCAACAATGTTTATACTATTTAGGAGTTAATTTATTCATTATAAAAGATAAAATGGTGCATGGATGTACCATAATTGATATTTATTAAAATTGAAAAATTACTTTATATAATATAGTATTTTTAGTAATTTTAAATCATTTAATAAAATACCATTTATTAACATTAATCTCAATTTTGATATTATTTCTAAAATTTTAATTTAAAAAAATATCAAGACAATAATGGAATTAAAATATATTAATTTCAGAGTAGTGTATCATGATATTTTTTTATACAAAAAATAATGTAACATAAAAATTCATTCTATTTACCCCACTTTTTATATTTTTAGTATCATTTGTTTTATTTTATTATTAACTAAATAATCCATGTGTTGGTGTTTCTTAAGAATTTAATGTAATTATATCATCTCTAAAAATTAAAGATAAATTAATATGATAACAAAAATTCATTTATATTTAAAAATAATACATATAACTAAACCAATGTAGTTTTTTTACTATCCCCAAAGCTTTATAGAAATTTAAAGGAAGAAAGGTGCGTTCTTTTGTCTTTTTCTTTATTTAACTTATTATACAGGTATCTTTCATTGAAAAGTGTTAAAAACTCATAAAATTTAATAATAATATCATAAGTTTCGAAATATTCCCATACAATGGGTTTTGGACAAGTTTTAAGTCATTTTCACACCTTATATTCTAAGTTTAACCACTAAGTAAACTTGTTTTTACCTTAATCATTGTAATTAAATTTAACTGTTTTCACTAATCACTTTGGTAATAAATTAAGTTGAAATTATTATATAATATAAATTAGTATTATTATAAATATTCAATCCATTTTTAAAAATTAAATTTACCGAATTTTTTGAATCTAATTTAAATTTAATCTCATAGACGTGATGAGAAAGCAGGTTTTAAAAGTGAAAAGGTTCAAGAGTTCATAATGTTTTTATATAAAAATTAAATATGTAGATTATTAAAATAAACTATAATAGATTAATATATGTATAATTGATCTAATTTCACTTGAAAATAAATTTAAAATATAATTTAACATTATAAATTATTTAGATGAAAAATTCATTTTCAATTAAAATTCAGTATTTTTCACTATTCATCAAAAAAAGAAACTTCTCATAAAAATACCAAAAAATTACTCTAATATAATTTTGAAATTATTATTTAAAAAATGGAGTTTATTTTTTCAAATAAAACTTATAAAAGTGTCAAATTTTATTTTTAAAACAAGTGCAACATCAAAATGTAATAAAACTGCCTTTAGAAAAATATAGTTTTTTATGCGTAAAATTAGATCTATTTTTATATCATGTATAGAAAACATATAAGATGAATGGTAAACATTATATTTAATATTATATATATATATATATATATATCATTAATATCATTCAGTAATAATAATTAATTTAATTAATTAAGATAAAATGTCTTTGGGCGCATAAAATAGGTTTATTATGAAAACATTTCCTTTATATTAAATTGGTTTTTATTTTCATTTAAAATTAATTGGTAACCAATTAATTCATTCTATAAATATTTTTAAACCATATTTTTATAATTTAGTTAATCTTATTCATTCCCTATATTCCAATGGCTAGGTGATAACTATCATGTTAAATAATAATATTAATAATATATTATTTTCCGGTAAGACTCGGTCTTGTGTGTAACACAAGTTATCAATGAAACATGATGTTATGTGCAATTAAAGATAAACTTGGTTTTTTATATAACACAAGATAAACTATTAATTCTGTGTAATTAAATTTATCAAATAATTTAAATTAATTTAAAAGAAGATATTTCATAAAATCTCAGGATGTTACATCCTACCCCCCTTAAAATGAATTTATCCCTTAGAATTAATCTTGGTTATAAAAGGATTAACATTTTTTAGAATTAATTTATTATGACCCACATTCTAAAAATTAAATAATGAAAAATTCCCTTAAAAGTTAAAGTGGGAAACATAAAGTCCACCCAAATTTTTTCATAACTAAGATTCCACATAGGGAGAACATTTTTGGGAAATTAAAAGATAGATTTGGAAGGGAAAACTAATTACCATAGAATAATAGAGAGTTATATAGAACATGGTTAATAGGATGTCAATGACAACAAAACCAACAGCCAAATAGATATGGAAAAGGTCATTGATATCATTAGAAAATTTGGTAATAGAATAACTTTTATTTAAAGTTACTTTTCCTAATGTTGAAATATTATGTCACCATCTAGACTGAAAACATAATGAAATATACTTACTTGATAAGTTAGATTTCATCCTTTAACTAATTTCCACCACAATTTCATCTTTTTTTCTAGATGATGAGTATTCAAGATGAATTTTTCACACCTGAAGAGCTAAAATCAAATTTTAAAGACCACATGACCATAAAAGGGATAAAAATCTATTCCTCGTGTATTTAAAAATTAAACAAAACCAAAATGGTTATCACATGGTAATATAATTCCCAAAATGAATAAACCTTCATATTATAAAGTAATATTCAAAATTTAACAGTAATACCTAAAGTCGAAACCAAATCATTTCATAAACTTATATCCCAAATAACCTCAATAACCTCAAAATTAAAGAGTGTTTTAACCACAAAGGTTATCTCATACCTTCTAGATTTCAAGCCTAAAAATATGATGATCTTATTTTAGAGTAACATTAATTACTTAGTCACCAAATCACTTTTCAATCTCGTGGTTATCTATATGATAATACTTGTGTTACCATAATTACCTCAATATCCAAGATTATATAAACCCTAAAAATAATCAATTCCTTAAAACTTATTTCCAAAAAAGTTCAAGAAATACTTCACATTAAACTGAATTTTTACATATACTCTAACATAATAAAATGTATACTAAAATTTCATTAATAACATCAAAAAAAATTACCACTTAAAACCCTCAAATGAGGTGTCTAAGACTTTGAACTTATGAACAATATTAATATTGTAGACCTATAATGGTATCATAAACTCTTAATATAAACTCAAATGAAAGCATAATAATCTCAAAAGTTATATAAAACAACCTCTTATACCAACTATAATAACCCAGGACCCGCACTCTCGAATCCTGTACTGAAAATCGTAAACTTTACATTTCTGGATTTGATACTGATAACGGTGACCCGTTTTTTTCAACTAAGCCTTAAAAAATAAAAAGGAAAAATTATATCACTAACATCATATAGGACCTTTTAGGTTTATAGTATTAGATAATTAGGAAAAACTCCTACATAAACAATTCTCATGACTTTAAATGAGCATTTCTCCTACTTCACTCATCTTTTCTTTTTCACATTAAGACATCATCATCATCCATATGAAATCCATTATATAAATAATTTGTTCAACCTCATTCTTTATGAACTAGGGAAAAGGAAAAATAATAATGGTGATCTCAAATTCTCTATAAGGGAAAACATAAGAATTAATAAATGAATGTCATCAGTGATCATAAGAAGAGAATAAGGGTATGATGGCATAATCAAAGTGCATGAGTATAACATAAGAATATTCATACTCATCAATAACTGGATCATCAAACATGAAAACAATGAATAAGTCTTTAACAGAGTAAATAGTCATAAGAATCAATAATCATGATCTATGTGATATCAATCTTGATCAAATTAAACATCATAAACCCATAAAAAGAATAGATAAAACATATTGGTATCTTGGAAGATCATTACATATAACCCTTACAAAACCCTTATATAACCCTTTAAGAACCCTTAAAAATTAGAATAATCATATTTTTGACTTCTAATATAATTCTATGAAGAACATAATCATTACTCAATGCATTGGAGTGTTGTCTAGGCACACCCATCATATAATCTATAACAGTCTTACCCGACACTATCTGGGTGCACCCATCATTTATAATGTACAAGAACCACAACATGAATAAAGAATATAGAGAATTAATTTAATCATAATTACTTGAAACAAAATTTATTCTTTCATAAAATGATTAACTCATGTAAAAGAAATGTATTCCATAACAATCTCTTTGAAACGTTATTAACTCATGGAAAAGAAATGGGTTCCATAACAATCTTTTTGAAATATGATTAACACGTGGGAAAGAAAAGAGTAATGTAACAATATCTTTGAAACATGATTAACCCATGGGAAATAAATTGGTTCCATAAAAATATGTTTTAAATATTATTAAATTGTGGGAAATAAATGGGTTCTATAATAATCTCTTGGAAATATGATTAAACCATGGAAAAGAAATGACTTCCATAACAATCTCTTTGAAATAATCATTATACATACAGAGAAAGAATAATGATGGTATTAATACAAAATATACCTAATGGATGGTAAGTAAAAACAATTTTTTTTTAGTTTTATGAATTTAAATATAATTAAAAGGTCATTAAAAACATTCTTGAGGAAAATATCCTTTTAATTTTGAAAATTACTTTTTAAAACATAAATTATTTTGAAAATATTTTTCTTTGAAAAAAACTTTGGAAATATGTAAATTAAGTTTTAAAAATCATGTAAAACATTTATTAAGGAAAATATACTTTATTATTTGAAACAAAAAATTTCAAAAAAATATGGAAATATTTTTATAAAATATCATTTTGGAAGAAAATAGATTTCTGACCGAAGAGAAAAACGAAGTCAGGTTTTCTTAAAAAATATCTCAAACATTTTAAGTGAAAAGAAGTGGGAAAATGGTAAAATTAATTTTAAATATCATAAATAACCAAAGTATAAGATATTTTATGAGTATTATAATATTTCAACATTAGATACTTAATCATACACAATCTCGATAAATGATGAGATTGTAACAAAAGACTCTTACTATTTTTGTAAGTTTGAATCGTAATAACCATGGAGGAATAACATTAAATTAAACTTATAATATCATTAAAAATAATTATATTAATGATATAACATGTAAATGTGGAAGTATAAACACCTTATAAAAGAACACAGGTTTATAACATAGGAAACGTCTAAAAGAAGGCAAATTAAGATAAAAATCCCTTACCGCTTTGGTAACATTGAAAATATAAACCCCATGAAAGAGAGATCCTAAAATTGATATTTAAATTGTTATATTTTAAGTATAATAATCATAAAATATATTCATGGGCATTATATACACAACACAATAAAAATAAGTGGTGAATATGGTAGATATCTCAGAGAAATAAAAGTGAGATGAGAAAACCCCTTACCTTGAGTTTGGTTCATCGAGCTTGTTCTTAATCTTCCTAAATAATAAACTTATGTTAATTATTTGATTTATTTATAACCTTTTATAATTTTATTATTACTTTTATTTCACTTATAAAAAAGTTGTATATAATTACTTAATCAATTAAGTTTAAGTCGTGTGTTTTGACCATATTCGACTTATATGTCAAAAATGACTTAGTAGGTTGACTATAGTCAAAATATAATTATTCAAAAATATAAATAATAATAATAATTAAATAATTATCATATTTATACATAAATTATACTTTAAAAATCAATTAGTAAATATGGTTATGAAAAAATAACTAACGTTATGATCATGGAGACGGTAGGTCATACGTACGCATGAGTAACATTTCCATTTTTTAATGATCATTATAGAAAGAATATAAGTAATATTTTATCTTTTAATAATGATAATTATATTATAAATAACATTATATTTAATTATATATACTTATATATATCATTCTTATGATGTAAATGGAATCACATCGCTTAGAGGAGGTGGTAGTCCACACATCCACAAACGATGTTATCACTTTTTTAGTGTGTGAAAAGGTAATAAAGAAAATGATATATTATATTTATAGAAAGATAATTATATCATAAATATAATAATGTTTTCATTTATATCATATATATTTATTATATTTACCCTTATTACCTTCCATGTAACATGTTAGTGAAACATGTTTCACATAGCTTTGTGAGGTGATAGTCCGCCATACACATGAGTGAAGCTATCGTATCCCCTATGGTATGAAATATAAAAAAGTTTGTATATGAAATAAATAATTCAGAGGTATAATTATGTTATGAATATCATAAATATAATATATAAACAGTATGTCCATCAGTATTCCCAACCATCAGAGGTGGTAATGGAAAAATGAACAACATTGTTTCACGAGGTGATAGTCCTCCGTACACACGAATGATGATTTTGTAACCCATTTGATGGAAGTTTGGGTATTTTTAGGTAATAACATTAATATAAAAATATCTTAGTACATTTATTATATTTATTTTATTATATAATCTTGGTATAAGAATAATTGAAGGGGTTGGAGAAATAAATAAAATAAAAATGAATGTTGATGAAGGTTACCTCTTCTTCGGGTAACTCCTTTTGGTTTGCACCAAAGGCCTTCATTGGTTGAGTTTGTGCCCAAATTAATTATTCTAGTATGATAAGAGGGAATTGGAGAAGTTATTTTTTTAGGTATTATCTGATCCAAATGTCTTGATAAGGGTGAAGAGAAGAGGAGAGTGAGTGTCTTTTTATAGTTGAGGAGGAGAGGCATTCTTGTAAACACACAAAATTATTTACTATTGTTAGGTATCCCTTACCTCATATGCCTATAAAATTGAATAATAATGGATTTTAGGGATTATATTTTCAGTAAACACTTCCACCACACAAAATAAATACATTTTTTAAACATTTTGTTCCTTAACTCTTAAGTTTCCTTTTTTTATTCAATTTTTCATTAAGGTAACTAGTTTTCTAGCCTATGTAATTCATCCATTAAGACTAAATTAAAGTGAGAATTATTATAAAATTTATACCCACTGATTTTAAATATTAAACCAAAATTATAAAATAATAATCTCATGTTTTTTGGAAATTAATTTTAAGAGAAGCGTATGTAACTTGAAAAAACATTACTTTAACCCTAACCATACCAATAATGCTTTTACTATTTTGGATTCAATATGTTCATTATAAGAGGTCAATTGGTACATAAATGGACCATATTTGATATTTATTAACATTTAAAAATCATTTTACATAATATAGGATTTTTAATAATTTTAAATCATTTAATAAAATATAATTTATTATAAAATAACATTAATGTCAATTTTGAAATTATTTATTTAATTTGAATTTAAAAAAATATCAAAAAAATAATGGAATTAAAATATATTAAGTTAAAATATGTGTATCATGATATATTCATCTAAAAAAATAATGTAACACAAAAAACCATTTTATTTACTTCACTTTTAATATTTTTAGCACCATTTATTTTATTTTATTATTAACTAAATAATCCATGAATTGACGTTTCTTAAGCATTTAATTTAATTGTATCATATCTAAAAATTAATGATAAATTATTATTATAATAAAAAATCATTTATCTTTCAAAATAATATGTATAACCTAACCAATGTAGTTTTATTCCTATCCCCAAATCTTTATAGAAATGTAAAGCAAGAAAGGTGAATTTTTGTCTTTTTATTTATTTAACTTATTACATGGGTCACTTTCATGTAAAAGTGTCCCAAAAACTCATAAATTTATATACTAAGATAATAAGAGTCTAAATATGTCTATATAGTGGGTGTTTCACAAGTTTTGGGTCATTTTTACACCTTATATTCTAAGTTTAACCACTAAGTAAACTCATTTTTACCTTAATCGCTGTAATTAAATTTAATTTTTTTCACTAATCACTTTGGTCAAAAATTAAGTTGACCTTATTAGATAATATAAATTAGTATGATTCCAAATATGTAATCTATTTTTCCAAATTCAATTCACATAAGTGATATAATTTAATTTAAAATTAATCCCACAAACATGATGAGAAATCAGGTTTTTAAAGTGAAAAAGTTCAAAAGTTTACAATGTTTTTATATCAAAATTTTAAATGAAAATTATTCCAATGACCTATATTGTATTTTTAATGACCCATATTTTCTCAAAGGTGTGTATCATTGTTTTTTAGTTTAAATTCCTTAGATTTTCTCTTATAATGTTACCTAATGGAATCATGGAGGAGCTGAGCGGGTCTGGGGATTGTTTGAAGAATGGAACCCCAGATTTTGGAGAAAAAGACTGGTTTTCATGGTTTTCCACAACCATGTGAGCCTAGGCACATTCTCATGCAGTAATTTCAAATGTTTAGGATAGTTCCTTTCGCACGGCTTGTGCACTGTAAAGAAAACTATGCGCCTAGCCTGTGAGTGGTCCCTCCTTCGGTAGAACCTAGCGCACAATTTGGCCAACCGTGTGGCCAAACCATGAAACCCAGGGATTTTTTAGTAAAGAGACCATTTTTCCATAATTAATTCTAAAACCATGCCCCTATCTTATTTCCTCTACAATAGACAGAACACACCAATTTTTACCTGTAGGATCTCTCTTCTGCCTCTATGGCTAGGATTTGATGTCTTTCACTTATCTATACTCTTATTAGAATGTATTAGGTCATGTTGGATCTCTTTCAGTAATATCTATCATCCTCTTACTTTTGTAGTTTATCTTCTTATCTCTTGTGTTATTTTTGTGTGAGCTCATTCACCTTATTTTTAGGGCGTTGGACCATTATTCTATTTTCTTTTGATCTACTTCAAACCTAATGTCGATATTGGATAAGGAGTCATCTATAGCCCTAAGGTAGGTGGTCTAGTTGTTTTCCTTAAAATTCATGATGTTTTCATAGCTTCTTCATTATTCTATATGTCGTCCATTGCCACGCATTTCCCTTAAACATGCTCATCCCTTCTAAATAATTATATGCATGTTGTTATACTTCCATGGAACCTTGCTAAGTGTTTATAGGATACTAACCTCAACCATAGTCATCCATTTGGGTGTTCCAAATTAAATTACCTATATTATGTATTTTTTTAAAAGACCAAACACTTATTAAGTGTTCATCTTGGATTGGAAATTTAATTTCTCTCCTTTATATAATTTTTCAATGGACCGAAACACCTTCTATATGTTCAGATTGACCGTGAATTGAATTTCTTTAATTAATTAAATGGAATAATTAAAATGAGTGATAATGGGTGTCAAGGACACTCCAATTGATGCATAATTTTATTTATATGGATTATATGAATTGTGATTCCTTGGTTGTATTGGGATCGATGATTATAATTCACTAGAGGTGATCCCTCATGTTTTCATTATTATTATTATGAGTATTCCATTATTACAAGATATTGAATGATGGTTAAGGGACCTGTTGAGAATGAATTTTCACACTCACTTACATTGGGTGTTAAGCATAAGGTATCTCACTATTATACTTTTATTTAGGTGATGAGAATGGTGTTCCATGTTCCTTTGTATCAGGTGTTGGGAATGAAGACTCACCCCACCATCTTGAATGATAGGAAAGACATATCGCATTCATCATGAGATACAGTTCATGTACCCTTGCTAGAGAATATATCTCATTAGACTAGTTATGGATGCCAAATTTATGGCTCAGTTCAAGCTAGAACCTAGTATCCATTTATATTACTACTTATGTCCTCACGTACTTAGTAAAAATACATGTATACAGTATATAACTATATATATATGGTTACTGATCAAAATCTTACACCATCCTATACCAAAGAAGGTGGAGCTAACCAGGTGTCATGTAGGAACCTGATCAAGATGGTATTTATTATTCAGCATTATTTATTATTCATTATATCTACACACTACTATGCAATGTACACTTTCTAGATTATTTCTATACATTGTTGGTGGTGGCCTACTAAGTATCTAACACCCTACCTGGGCTGCCTTTGATACTCGAGTTGACCTCGTCTCTGCAAGTATGGATAAGGGAATGCACCCTACTATAAATTTTTTATCCACTTTAATTATAGCATGGAGTATGGGAGCAGAGGACCGAGTATATTCTCATGATGATAGTGGAGAAGCCTTTTGGACTTTTGGAATTTTGTATAGCATGTTGTATGTGTTTGTCCCCTGTTTCCCCTTGTAACGTCCTGGTTCCAGGAGCCACCCAGAGGTGCCCCGTACCCGGTTGGTCACATGGCCTCAAGCACATTTCCATGAATTCCAGAGGCTGTCAACTAGAAGCGAGGGCCTTGAGTGTGATGGTGGGGAAACTATGCCCTCATTGGAATAGTAACATAGTGGAAGTAAATAGATAGAAATAGCAGAAGCAGTATAATACCATACAATAGTAAACAGCGGAAGACTGAGGTAATAAAAAACTAGAGCACATATATATAATGATTCATGATATAGATGTCTAGGAAAGTAGAAAAACAAGTCATAATTCTAGAATACAGAAATAACCAAAGTACAAAAGAAAATAGATAAACTCCAACAGCATCACAAGCCCCATATTGGCCCCATGCTCTCCAGCTCTGCAGCAATCAAGTACCTGAAGTAGAAGGGTGCTTTCCCTTGTCTATTCCTACAGCAATATAATCTGTTTGGGCCCAAAAGCATGAAACAAATAGGGTGTGAGACTAATCCCAGTAGAAAACCACCCAAAGATATGTGCCTAACAGTCAGTGAATATATATGGTAGGCAATAAGCAAAAAGAAGCATTAAACATGGAAGTACTCAAAAGTAAACAATCATACAGTTTCCAATGCATTCAAATTACAGATATCAAGTAAGCAGCTAATCATAAGTAGGGAACCCTCTGGGAAGTACTCACAGCCTAACCACTCTGGTCCAACCAAAACTAACACAAGCAACCCTCTAGAAAGTACACACAATCCAACCCCTTTGGTTCATCTTTTGCACAGACTCTCTGAGGAAGAACTCACCATAAATTCTCCCTATAGTCTTTTATCGGTAACTAAAAGGCACTTTGGGGAAGCAATCAATGTCCAATTCCCCCTATGGCCTGCATCTAGGAACTAAACACACTCTGAGTAATCACTTATATCCATTCCCCCTATGGTCTCGTATCATAACAGTAAACATACACTCTGGAGAAGCCCTCAACGTCCATTCTCCCTATGGCCTACTACACCAGGTTCTCACGGCCCTGTGTAAGTCAATCGAGAACAACGATATATAACAGCCAAAGTATACCTCAAGAACTACTTGGATAAACAGTCTACAACATAATAGCATGTCAGATAAATAATAGTATCACTCCATCCTATCAGCACTAGGAATGGAAAGCAAGCATCCTAATAGGATAAGCAAGACCAAATGGTCATAAACAATATAAGAATGGTAAAGGAATCCATAGCATAGCAATAAAACCAATTCACATTCAATTTACCTCTACTCAATAATATAAATCATAGCAAGAAATAACAGGGTTAAAACCGTAAACACGTAATACCCCGATCAAGGGTAATGGGAACTTTTGCACATATAACTCAAAGACTATCTATGAAAAGGCACAAACCACCTACCTTGGTGTCGTGAGATTGATATACCCCAACATTGGCCCTTAGATTTACCTATAACATGTTCTATATACAAAAACATCTAAAATGTTCAACTGAGGATAACTTAAGAAAGAGGAGAAATCAAGAGACTAAGCTCTAGAAGAAGTAAGATTTTACCGTGGCGATCCCAACTCAATAGATGGCGGTCTAATCGGAGAATCTATGCTTGATCAGGGGCTAAGGGAAGGATCAGCGTCATACAGACGCTCTTGGTCGAAGAAGGCGAAGAAGAAGGTACTTCTGCCAATTAGATGCGACCCCATTCCGTTTAATGAAAAAAAATTCACGGCATGTACTTTCCCTTATCGGGCTCCACTTTAGGTGGCCTCCATGTCACCACACACGGTTGTGTGCTCAGCTGTTACACGGTCATCACATGGCTACGTGTGGAAATTGAGTACACGGTGTGTACATATAAGTACACGGAATGTACTTCAAAAATTTCCAAAAACTCTTCTTTTTCTCAAAAACACCAGAAAAGAGAAAACAATTCCTGAAAATAAGATCTGGGTTCTTAAAAACTTCCCCCCTTAAATAAATTTGTCCCCAAATTTCCCTAGCAAGGTGGAATAGAAGAAGAATCCTCAAACAGATCTAGCCACTATGATTGTACATCGGCCTCCCTCTCCCAAGTCACGTCATGTACTCACCTGTGCTGCCATATCACTCATACCGGAAGAAAAAACTGGCCATAGAGAACCTTTTTCACTTCAATCAACAATTTGGATAGGATGCTCCTCAAATGAGGTGTCCACCTCTAACTCAACCTCTTCAGGTTGAAAAACATGAGATGGTTCTGAGAAGTAACATCAAAGATAAGAAACATGGAAGACATCATGCATAGCCCAGTACCTATGAGGTAACTGCAACCGATAGGAAACCAGACCGACTCTTTCCAACACCTCAAAAGGACCGACATACCTCAGTTAAAGATTACCCTACCTCCTAATTCTCATGTGTTCTAACCTTGGTGTGACATGCAGGAAAACCTGATCTCCGACCTCAAACTCCAGAGGTCATCTCTGTCGATCATCATAAGACTTATGTCGTGATTGTGCTGTAGTCATCCTCTTCCAAATCAAATCTATCTGCTCTGTAGTCTCTTGGAAAAGTCGAGGTCCCAGCATAGCTACCTCTCCTACCTCCATCCAGCATAAGGGTGATCGGCATGGCCTACCGTACAAAGCCTCATAAATTGCCATCTGAATAGTTTCTTGAAAACTATTATTGTAGGAAAACTTCACAAGAGGTATGTGTTTCTCCCAAGAACATCTGAAATCTAGGATGCATGCTCGAAGCATGTCCTCAAGCACTTAAATCATATACTCGGACTGGCCATCTGTCTAAGGATGGTAAGTTGTACTCAAAAGTACCTGTGTACCCAAAGACTTCTGAAGTCCATGCCAGACCCGAGAAGTAAAACACGCATCCCTATCTGAAACAATAGAGTGTGGAACCCCATGTAGACATTCAATCTATCATATGTATAACCATCCCAGATCATTAACACTGAAGGTCTCCTTGATCGGAAAGAAGTGAGAAACCTTCGTGAGTCTGTGAATGACAACCAAAACTGCAACATTCCATTGAGGCGACCTCAGTAAACCTGTTACGAAGTCCATCGCAATATCAATCTATTTCCACTCATGAATGGGTAACTATTGTAAAATACCTATTGGTCGTTGATGCTCCACCTTCACCTGCTGACAGGTGGAACATTTCATGACAAACCCAACAACATCTCTATTCACACCTGGCCACCAAAACTGATGGTGTAGATCACGATACATCTTTGTGACACCAAGATGAACTGCCCAAAATGAGGAATGAAAGTCATTCATCATCTTCTCACGTATGTCTGTTGGAACCCATATTCACCCATGAAAATGAAAGATCTCATCCTCACCTACTTTCCATATAGGAATAGGGTCCTCTCCTGTAACACTCTCTCCCATAGGACTAGGCCTTCAGAAAAAGATAGTTGCCTCATTCGCACTCAATCAAGAAGAGTAGAGGTAACAGCTACAGAAGATAGAAACGTCTTCCCCTGTCTGTCGTGCACCTCCAAATGCATCTCAAAGAATAGATCCATAATCTTCCACTCACTATTGGCCTCCTAAACTACTTGTATTTGATTCCTCCTGCTCAACACATCAGCCACAACATTACCTTTACCAGGCATGTAGGAAAGCTCAAAGTCAAAGGACTAAAGGTACTCAACCCACATTCTCTGTCTCAAATTTAGGTCACGTTGATTGAAGATATACTTGAGACTTTTGTGGTTAGTGAAAACCACAAAATTCTCTCTGAGAAGATAATTTCTCCAATAACGTAAGTCATGAACAACTACAGCCAGCTTGAGATCGTGCATCATGTAGTTCCTTTCATGTGGCCTCAACTACCGAGAATTGTACACAATAACCTCTTCTCCCTATATAAGAACTGTTCCCAACCCGATACCTGATTCATCACAGTACACAGTATAGCTCTTTCTAGGCTTTGGCAATACTACTATCGGTGCTGAAGTCAACCTCCCTTTCAGCTCCCAAAAGGCTGACTCACAAGAATCTGACCACAAGTACTTCGCACCCTTCTTAGTCAGGCCCGTCAGTGGCACTGCTAAACATGAAAAGTCCTATATAAAATGTCTATAGTAACTATCCAACCCTAGAAAACTCTGTAACTCAAAGACATTCTTCGGCTGCTCCCAGGAAACTACTATTCTCACTTTCTCTGGGTCTACTGATACTCCTGCCTCTGAGATAACATGACCCAAGAAGTGAATTTGGTTCATCCAAAAGTGGCATTTTGAGAGATTAGCATATAACTGATTCTCTCTTAGTGTACTCAAAATGATCTTAAGATGTGTGGCATGGTCATGTCGAGTGTGAGAGTACAACAAGATATCCTCCACAAAGACTACCATGAAAGAATCCAAGTATGGATGGAACACTCATTTCATCAGTGCCATGAAAACTACAGGTGCGTTTGTGAGACCGAACGGCATAACCACATACTCATATAAACCAAACCTTCTCCAAAAGGTTGTAAGAGGTAAATCTGATGGTATAACGCGCAACTAATGATAATCGGATCTCAAGTAAATCTTCGAGAACATCTGATCTCCTCTAAGTTGGTCAAAGAGATCATCAATCCTCGGAAAGGGATATTGGTTCTTGACCATCAACTGGTTAAACTTTCTATAATCCACAAAAATTATGAGGGTATCGTCCTCCTTCTTCGCAAACAGGACAGTTGAAGAAGATATCAGCAGAAGAAAATATGTAGATACTAAGGTTATCCACAACAGGAATAGATATAAAGCTATAGGAATCCCCCATATCGAAAAGAGCAGAAGCTAAAACTGAGGCAACTAGGATCGTACCTCGAATTGTAGAGGGTTCGGGATTCTTCTCCTGCTGGGTATGCTCCACTGCAAAATTCTGACCTACACTGCAACCCTGTGACCCATCCTAACCACTCTGAGCTGATCCACCTTGTTTTCGCTGAAATCTTGGAGACTGGATACCATGTCCACGACCTCCACCTCGGCCTGAATTTCCATAAGAACTCCAATTTCCAAACTGGAGAGAAAATGGTGGTGATGCTCCTGAACAAGGAGTCATAGAAGAACCTCTGTCACTAGCTGCTGGTGAGAAGAACTGACAGAAGCGCTGAAGATGGCCCATCTTGCTTCATGATCATCACTCCACTGGGTCTTTCGGGCAATGTGGCCTTGTATGCCCACTCTTTCCGCAATGGTATCACACTACTTGGCTGCCAAAATAATTGTCTCGCATCCTCAGATCTCTGTGCATAGACTCCCTACGGTGCTTCCTGCTGTCAGTAGGAGGGATACCAACTTCGGATGTCGAGAAGCCCTGGATCACAACTCCAGAATACCTTAGATTGTGCTCCATGATCAGCACCTAGTTGACTATATAAGTGATGGAAGTCAATCTGAATATGTTCACTTGAGATCAGATGTCATGCCTGAGACCATACTCAAACTTTCTTGCCAGAAATAACTCATCACCTTTTGGGATGGGCATGAAGCGCTACATCTCTATGAAGCGAGAAGAATACTCCATAACAAAAAGAGTACCCTGCTCCAGACTCATGAACTCTTGGTCTCGATCGGCCCTCAAGGTCTCCAGGTAGAAGTAGTCATAGAAGGCACGCTGGAACTCATCCCACACCATAACCTGCCAGAGTCCCACCTGTGATATCACATCCCACCATCTCTTGGTAGAGTCCTGAAGCATATACGTAGCAAGCTTCACCCTCATCTCTAGAGGAATATTCAGATGCTCGAAGATAGAAAGTCTGGATTCTAACCATGACTCTATATCCTGAGTTCCTCCTTCCCCTGTGAAGGTGGGAGGATGCTTCTGCTGGAAAACCCATGTCAACTCTGACATAGAAGGGGCAGGATGTGGTACTCCATTGAAGGTCTGCATGAACCTCATAAATCCCTCTCAGAACTGTGAATTAGTGCCTATTTTTGGAATCACGGCTGGTGCCAAGACTGGAACAACTGGAGGATCTACTGGTAGTCCCGGATTAGCCATATCCGGTGTCTGATCACTGCCCTATAATTGGCGGACAACTGGAGGATGTCTCGGTGGCATGACTCTGCAAGGTCAAGCTCGCACCTTAGATCAAGATTAATAGGGATTGAAACCTAGAAGTGTAATAAGAGAATAAGAGAAAAAAATCATTTGAGTTTTTCAAAACATGGATACATGGCGTGTATAATGCCAACACAGCGTGTTCCATTAATCCTTTACATGGGCGTGTACTTCCGCCAACTCAGGTCGTGTAACACCCCATACACACGGTGTGTTGTCCTCACACATGGCATGTACTTGAATCCTCTTTCCTTGCCTGAGTTCTTCTACATAGATAATCCACATGGTTCTCCTAGAACAAGACCACACGGTGTGTTAGTGCCAGACATAGTGTGTACTAGACGAACCTCACCAACCCGTGTTAGTCACACCGCCGGTTACATGGATCACTCTACATGGCATGTTTGTGCCAGACACGGCGTGTACAGAAAGGTTTATCTGACCTATGTTGTTCACTGCATGACTGGATATATGGTTTACACTACACGGCATGTTCAAACATGACACGGTGTGTATAACTTAATCTTTCATCCATCTGTGTCATTAGTCACACGGGTGAACACATGGTCTGCACCACACGACATGTACACGTGGAACACGGTGTGTTCTACCAAAATTTACCAACCCCGTGTTTCTTCCCACACAGTCAGTAAAATGGTTAGAGACTACATGGAGTGTACATATGGTACATGGCGTGTACTTAAGAAAAATATTTTTTCCTGAACAGAAGAACACATGGCATGTATTAATCATTACACGTTGTGTATTCTAGATTTTTCCAGACAGTAAGCCTCAGAAACTACTCCGGAAACACAGAAAACACTAAAATGATCATTAAAGTGCCAAATTTCGATCAGTGAGGGCCCATACTCTTCGAGAATCATAGCTTGGCATCTTATACATGTCATATACAAGGAAAACAAGGCAATGATCCCCCAAATTCTAATCCATGTGGGACCATAACACCTCAAAAAATGAAGTTTGGCATTCATTCAAACCAGACCTTTCACAATTTAATACCCTATCAAACATCATGTATTCTTATCAAAGCATCTATCACAATAGTATGCATATCTAGCACAACACCTATCAAAACAACATGCAATCACTAATTCACCCTAAATGGCATGGAAAGAATGAATGACAAGTGATATCTAACAAATGCCTATATGATCCATGAGATGGAATACCGTCATCTCATTGGGTTGTAACAGAAATAGAACCTCAATAACATCAACAATAATATCACAAAACAAGTGAATCACCCAATGGTTAAATCAAATCAACTATAAAATTGAAAACCAAAAAAGAGATTGCAATAAACGAGGTAGATTAACTTTTCACTATACACAGGTTAGCTACTCTCAGGCACAACTTATTACCAAGTACCTATTCCTTCTTATCCCTAGCTATAGGCTCCAAAAAGTAATTCAAGAAGAAATAAATGCCTCTGTTACCACTTTTTAATGTCCCAGATCTGGGAGTTTCCCAGAGGCGCCCCATACCCAGTTGGTCACATGGCCTCAAGCTCATTTCCCTGAACGCTAGAGGCTGCTGACTAGCAGTGAGGGCCTTGGGTCTGATGGTGGGGAAACTATGACCTCATTGTTAGAGTAACACAATAGAAGTAAATATATAGAAATAGCGGAAGCAGTATAATACCATACAACAGTAAACAATAGAAGATTGAGGTAATAAACAACTAGAGCACATATATATAATGATTCATGATAAAGATGTCTAGGAAAGAAGTCAAACAAGTCATAATTCTGGAATATAGAAAAAACCAAAGTACAAAAGAAAACAGATAAACTCCAATAGCATCGCAATCCTTAGCTTGGTCCCATGCTCTCCAGCTCCGCAGCAATCAAGTACCTGAAGTAGAAGGGCGTTTTCCCTTGTCTATACTTGCAGTAATATAATCTATTTGGGCCCAAAAACATGACCCAAATAGGGTGTGAGACTAATCCTAGTAGGAAACCACCCAAAAATTTGTGCCTAATAGTCAGTGAATATATATGGTAGGTAATAAGCAAAGAGAAGCAGTAAACAAGGAAGTACTCAAAAGTAAATAATCCTACAGTTTTCAATGCATTAAAATTATAGATATCAAGTAAGAAGCTAATCATAATCAGGTAACCCTCTAAGAATTACCCACAGCCTAACCCCTCGGGTCTAACCAAAACAAACATAAGCAACCCTCTGGGAACTACACACAGTCTAACCCCTCTGGTTCAGATTTTGCACAAACTCTCTGAGGAAGCACTCACCGTCAATTCCCCTTATAGTCTCGTATCGGTAACTAAAAGGTGCTCTGTGGAAGCACTCAATGTCTAATTCCCCCTGTGGCCCACATCGAGGAACTGAAGACACTCTGAGGAAGAACTTATGTCCATTCCCCCTATGGTCTCACATGGTAACAGTAAACAGACACTCTAGAGAAGCCCTCAACGTCCTTTCTCCCTATGGTCTAATACACCAGGTTCTTACAGCCCTGTGTAATTCAATCGAGCATAGATATATATAACGGCCAAATTATACCTCAAGAACTACTTGGCTAAATAGTCTACATCATAACAACATGTCAGATAAATAATAGTATCACTCCATCCTATCAGCACTAGGAATAGAAAGCAAGCAGCCTAACAGGCTAAGCAAGACCAAATGGTCATAAACAATACAAGCATAGGCAAGAAATCCATATCATAGCAATAAAACCTATTCACATTCAATTGACCTCTACTCAAGTATATAAATCATAGCAGGCAATAACAGGGTTAATATCGTAAAACATGTAATACCCCGATCAAGGGTATTGGGCACTTTTAAACATATAACTCAAAGACTATCTACAGAAAGGCACAAACCACCTACCTCGGTATCGTGAGATCGATATACCCCGGCGTCGACCCTTGGATCAACCTAGAACATGGTGGACCTACAAAAATGTCTAAAACTTTCAACCGGTGATAACTTTAGAAAGAGGAGAAATCAAGAGACTAAGCTCTAGAAGAAGGAAGAGCTTATCATGGCAATCCCAACACAATCAACAGTGGTTAAATTAGAGTACTGATGCTTGATCGAGGGATTGGGGAAGGATCAGTGTCGTACATATGCTCTCAGTCGAAGAAGGTGAAGAAGAAGATACTTCTACCAATTAGACATGACCCCAATTCGTTTAATGAAAAAAAAGTACACGGCATGTACTTTATAAGTACATGGTGTGTACTTGCCCTTACCAGGCCCCGCTTTAGGTGGCCTCTAGGTCACCATAGACGGATGTGTGATCGGTCGTTACATGGCCAGCACACAGATACGTGTGGAAACTGAGTATACAGCGTGTACATATAAGTACACAGCGTGTACTTCAAAAATTTCCAGAAACTCCTCTTTTTCTCAAAAACACAAAAAAATAGAAAAACATACCTGAAAAGAAGATCTGGGTGCTTAAACCCCTTTTTTATATGAGCATGTCATGACATCATTGTATATGACTCATCCTTTGGTATTTTTATTATTATTACATTTTCTTGGTTATTTACACTTCCACAGTTATTTATTATATCTATTTTCATTATTCCATCTATTTATATGTGCTTCCATTGTTGTTTGTTTATTTATTATATCTGTTGTGCCACTCTGATGTAAGGGTATAGTCTTTCCACTATACCACCTTAGACCCTTGCTGCTAGTTAGTAGCCTCTGATGTATAGGGAGGCGCGCTTGTGGCCGTGTAACCCACTGTCTTAGAGCACCGATTGAGTAGATCCTAGGTTAGAACGTTACAAAGTGGTATCAAAGGTTTATTTTCATTTTTTTCTTATTATTTGGATATTAGAGAGTGGACTATGATGTAATGGAATTAGGTAATTAGTCAGTGCTTGGTCATAGCTAACCCATGTACTGGGGAAACCCAAATTACCTGGGATGGGTTATTCTTATTATTTATTACACCTGTTAAAGTTGATGCGACTTCACCATTGAGTGACTCACATGTCTTGTGATGTTATTATCATTCATGTTATTATAATGATATTTATTTTTCTTATGACTGATGAAATGACTTTGTGTCATTTCATGCATCATTATAGGCACAATTGGTCTAATATTCCATGAATTTTTCCATGCTATATCTACTTTCTATGTGAATTTTCCTATTGTATATAGCTAGTGCATGAATTATTATATATTGAAATGTGCTGACATTTATTATAGGGAAAATATAATTTGATTACATAAAGTACCTATGTCAATCTAAATGGTGTTTTCCCGTATAGATTGGTGGTGACACCTTAATTATCCAATTATATCATATTGTGGGTTCTATACCTACTAGTTTTAGACTGTGATATATATATATTATATATATAATAATATAAACACTGATGAAATTAAAACATTACAAGTGAAACGGCTACCGCTAAATGGGTTTCAAATTGTAAATTAAAGGGAATTTTCCTATATACCTTGCAATTGAAACTCCATATACTGAAACCTCTATTATATGATATGATACCTATACACAAACCTAGTCTTATTAGTGGGTAGATGGGGTTGTCTCTTATTGTTCTTATGTCCTGTTATAGTCTTTCCTTCTCACCTAGACATGCCTTTTGAAGCAGGAAGAGAGGTGTGATTTTTCTATAGAAAGGTTATGTACCTATCCTGTTATCTATCTTTTATTTTTTCAACTATTAAATTCTCTTCTAAGGAATGCATTTTGAATTATAGAATCATGTCACCATGACAGCCTCGAGTCATGTGCTAGGAAGGCGATGAAAACTATGCACTGAAAGTGGTGGGCCCTGATCCTCAAGTGATACCTCATGTTGTTCCACCTATAGAACCTCCTATTATTCTTGATATGGGAACCGAAACCTTATTTAGAGAGGGTTTTTTCCGCAAGATGCAGTATATGCAAGGTGTTTCTCAACCTTCCTCGACTATGATAGAGTTGACATGGGAATTCTAGCAGTAACATCCTCCCACTTTTTCAAAGGATAAAATACCACATACTACTAGGTCATGGCTAGAGTACATGATTTCTATATTCTAACATCTGAAGATACCTCTATATCAGAGGTTAAAACTTTATACTTATATGTTACATGGTTATGCCAAGTGATGGTGAGATGTTATTACCCAGGAAAAACAGCATCAAGATATGATCTGTATAGACTTCCATATGATCTTTTATGACTAATTCTTCCCATAGAATCTGAGGGGTGACCGAGATAGGGAGTTTATGAACCTATATCAAATATCCATGTCTTTTATGGAGTATTATACCTTATTTACTAAGCTACAAAAGTTTTCACTGAATTTTTCTAGAAATGATCTTATGACTACCAAACAATATTAGGATTGGCTGGTGTACTCCAACTGATCACAGGTTAATGTTTTCAGGCTGACTATTATTTCTAAGAAAGTATCTTATAAATAATAGTCAGCCTAAAAACACTAGTGCAGAAAACGTTTTTTATGTTGGTTATTTTTAATTTTTTACATCACTTTTTATCCGACGTTAATACGACCGACGATATAAATAATGTTTTTTACGTCGGTTATTTTAAAACCGACGTAAAAAAAATAATATCACTATTTTTCACGTCGGTTATTAAATAACCAACGTGAAAAACGCACGGCATGCTTCATTTTTCACGTCAGTTATTAAAAAATCGACGTGAAAAAATGATGTGGCAGGTGTTTATAACGTCGGTTATTTGAATAACCGACGTGATAAACCCCAGGGTTATCATTTATAACGTCGGTTATTTAATAACCGACGTGAAAAATCATTTCCCAGGTCTTTATAACGTCGGTTATTAAATAACCAACGTGAAAAATCAATTCCAACTTGTAGATAATTTTCTGAGCTTCGATTTGGAAGGTCGTGGCGCTCAAATGGAGTTACGGATCAAAAGTTATGACTATCAAAAGTTTGATAATTTTTTTTGAGGAAAGATTCATTGCGAAAATTATTACTTCATCTTGGAAAGAATTTTATATTTCAAAGGAGTATTTATAGTTTTTCGATGATATGAAGAATTATTCATCATCATAATAATGTAATAATCATTAAAAGGTATATAAATTATGAAAACCACTCATATGAAATATAAATCATGGAAAAATGATTACACATACCTTGACAAGATCACAAAAAGAAGAAATAGTGGATTCATGTGGAAGATCAAACAAGAAAATTCAGTGGAAAGATGATTGTTGAATTAAATTATCATTAAATGGTAAATCAATTTAGAAAACTAATCATAAAAAATATAAATCATGGATAAATGATTACAAATACCTTGACAAGATCGCGAAAATAAAAAATAGTTGATTCACGTTGAAGATCAAACGAGTCCATTCGGCAGATTGATAATGGTTGAAATAAAAGATTGATAAGTTATTATATGCATATAATGAAACATTATAATTGATATGTTAAAAGAAAATGTGGTATTAAAATTTTTAGGCGGAAAATGAAAATTTCGATGCCACGATATAAAAAATTGAAATATCGTGTGGGCGGGATATTAAAATTATATTTCACATCAGTTTTATAATAACCGTCATGAAAATGGATTAAAATTTATTCACATTTTTCACGTCGGTTATATAATAACCGACGTGAAAAATCATATTTAATAACCGACAGGCAAAATGAGGTCTGTCGCACGTTTTTCACATCAGTTATATAATAACCGACGTGAAAAATCAATTCCAGATTGTAGATAATTTCCTGAACTTCTATTTGGCAGGTCGTGGCGCTCAAACGGAGTTACGGATCAAAAGATATGACTATCAGAAGTTGATCGTCTCTTAACGAAGTCTTAGGGAAGACCAACTTCCGAGGGGCATAACTTTTAATCCGTAACTCCGTTTGGGCTCCGAGACCTATCAAATCGAAGCTTGTAAAATTTTATACATGTATGATTACATTTTTCACGTCGGTTATTTAATAACTGACGTGAAAAATGCCTTTTTAACGTCAGTTATTAAATAACCTATGTGAAAAAGGCATGAAAACCAGATTTTTCACATCAGTTATTTAATAACCGACGTGAAAAATGATAACACACATGTAGAAAATTTCCTGAGCTTTGATTTGATAGGTCTCGGAGCCCAAACGGAGTTACGGATTTAAAGTTATGCCCCTCGGAAGTTGGTCTTCCCTAAGACTTTGTTTAGTGACGATCAACTTCTGATGGCTATAAATTTTGATCTGTAACTCCGTTTGGGCTCCGAGACATATCAAATCGAAGATCAGAAAATTCTATACATGTAGGTTAGCATTTTTCACGTCGGTTATTGAATAACCGACGTGAAAAATGAAGCCTGCCGTGTTTTTTTCATGTCAGTTATTTAATAACTGACATGAAAAATAGTGATATTATTTTTTTGACGTCGGTTATTTAAAAACCGACGTGAAACATGAATCATGTCATGCGTTTTTCACGTCGGTTATTTAATAACCAACGTGAAAACCAATGATATTATTATTTTTACGTCGGTTATTAAATAACCGACGTGAAAAGTCATGAAAACTAGATTTTTCACGTTGGTTCTAATATAATCGACGTGAAAAGGTCATGAAATATGAATTTTCACGTCGGTTATTATATAACCGACGTAAAATATAATTTTAATTTCCCTCCAATGCGGAATTTCATTTTTTTTACATCGCCGCGTCGAAATTTTCAATTGCCGCCTAAAAATTTCAATACCATGTTTTTTTTACATCGCAGAATTTATTTTTCATGTCAGTTCTTAAATAACCGACGTGAAAAGGTCCGCACAAATGGATTTTCATGTCGGTTATATAATAACCGACGTTAAAAGTCCACGCAAATGGATTTTACGTCGGTTATATAATAACCTACGTGAAAAAACGTGACGTTAAAAACAGTTTTTGTACTAGTGAGTCAACCAGGATCTCATTACTAAGTGAAACTTGAGGGGAGATGATGGTGGGAACTAGGGAAGTTTAGCACCCAGAAATGGTAGTGTTTCTTTTAGTGGTTGAAAATGGAATTTTGAGGTTTCTCACAGGGGTAGTAGCATTCAGACAGCTCGTACTGAAATCTTTCTTATATGTCACCAGTATAGAAAGTCGGGACATAAGAAACCCCGGTATATGTGGGATTTAGTGGAATTCATAGGTTATAGTAGGATGGGGCATATTCATCATTTCTGTAGGACTTTCCCATCAGTTCCTGGCAATTGGGGATCTACACCTACCACATGTTCTAGAGTAAGGCCAATATTATCTCGCTATGTTGGTAGTTGGAATACCACTGGTCACTCAGGCCATGGTGGTGGTTGAGGTAGAGGTAATCAGACTCAATACTTTTAGTGCCAAAAAAGCTGGCCTGCTCAGGGTAGTCAGATTGTGACTCAAGTCTATAGTATGGTCTAGTTACATGTAGTACCGCATATGCCAAAGGAGCAGAGTACCTGACCTTCTGCTATTTGTGGTATTATTCTAGTAGTCTCTACTTTAGTGTCTTCTTTATTTGAAATAGTAACATCTCACTCTTTTATATATGAGGTAATTATGGAGAGTTTGATCCTTAATATAGAGTTATTCTATGGCATCATGACACTCGATACCCCATTGGGTATCCGATTAGAGATAATTCATCATTTTAAGGATTATCCCCTTGAGATAGGTGGATATCTCCTTGTATGGAATCTTTTCATCCTCAACATGATAGGGTTTGATGTAATCATTAGGGTGGAATGGTTAATTCCCTACCAAGACCATATTGATTTTTATTGCCATAGGGTAATGTTTACATCTCCAGAGTGAAGTAGACATGTACATAATAGAGAATGGGACATCTAAGTGACTCAATAAGTACCTGAGCATCTAGGGATAGGCAGAGTGATGACCCAAGTTGCAAGTCTCTTCTTGGATGATCAGGGGTTATGACCCATTGTTTTCCCTCCTGTAGTGGATTTTTTAAGGGATGTATTCCATAAATACTTTTCTAGTCTATCTCTAGTGAAATAGTTAGAATTCACCATTGAGCTAGTGCCAGGAGCAACACCAGTGTCCATTCCTCCTTATGGGATGGCACCAACTGAGCTTCTAGAGCTCAAGAAATAGTTGGAGTTTGAGTATAAAGTTTTTATATTCCCCAACACTTCTCTATTGGGTTTATCAATCCTTTTTTATAAAAAGGTGAATGGTACCCTCAGGATTTGTGTGGATTACCATTAATTGAACCAGTTCATGGTTAAGAACTGGTATCCACTACCTCAAATAGGTGACCTCTTTGATCAGCTCTGAGGAGTGAGAGTGTTTTCAAATATTTATTTGAGGTCACGCTATCATTAAGTGAACATCGTATCTTTAGAAATACCTTGTATAGATTTCTAAAGTAGGTATGGTATTTACAAGTACCTGGTAATGTTGTTCGGTATCACAAACGTGCCAACTGTTTTCATGGATCTAATGAATTGGGTTTTTCACCCATATCTAGATTCATTTGTAGTGGTATTTGTGGATGACATCTTATTGTATTCTCATTCATGACACAAACATTCCAAACATATTGATATCATGATGAATACACTGAGAGAGAGCCATAATTATTATAAGATCAAAAAATTCCACTTTTGGATCAACAAAGTTCACTTCTTGAGTTATATCATCTCGAAGTTAGGAGTATTAGTAAACCCATAGAAGGTAAGAGTTGTATTTTCTTAGAAACAGCCCAAGAACGTCTTTGACATACATGGTTTCTTAGGGATAATCAGGTATTATATATGCTTTATCCAAGATTTCTCATGCCTAGAAGTGACTCTTATGGGATTTACTAAGAAGGTTGTGAAATTCGTATGCTCATAAGCTTATGAAAAAACCTTTTAGGAATTAAAGGGAATATTAACTTCAGCACTGATCCTGGTTTTTCCAAATATAGTAAGGAGCTATATTGTTTATTGTGAATCATCAGGTATCAGACTGGGAGCAGTTATAATGCAGGATGAGCAAGTCATTGCATACGGGTCTCATCAGTTGAGGCCTCACGAGCAGAATTACCTAACGCACAAACTCAAGATAGTTATGGGTATTCATGTTCTATGTTGTTGGAGACAATTTTTTATTTGAGAGTATTTTATGGTATTCACTGATCATAAAAGCCTCAATTACATATTTACACAACATGATCTAAATTTGAGGTAGCGCAGTTGGGTTGAGTATCTACAGTCCTTCAATTTTGAGGTTACATATATTCCTAGAAAAAGAAATGTTGTATTCGATTCTCTGAGACAGATGACTCAGACAAAGTCTGTTCATAAGGACAGTGGTGAGTGGAAACTCATGGCCTTGTTTTTAGATATGCATGTTGAGGTTCAGAAGGATCATGGGCATACTATCCTCTTAGCTTTAGTAGTGACCTCTACCCTCCTGTAATGGGTGAGAATGAGGTAAATTTCAGATACTAAGGGCTTAGTCCTAAGGGAAAGTATCTTAGATGAAAATTCAACTTCTTGTTATATTGTATATGAGGATGAGACCTTATGCTTTTGTGGGCATGTCCGGGTCCTACCAGACATCAGAGATGAGATGATGTGGGATTTCCATGTCTCATTTTGGGAGGTGAATCTCAATTTCACCAAGATGTATCAAGACTTACATCTCAAATATTGTTAAACTAGTATGAAATGGGAGATAGTTGGATTTATCACACAGTTTTCCACCTGTCATTAGGTGAAGGCAGAACATCAGTGATTGACAGGACTTATAAATTCATTATCAATTTCTGAGTGGAAATGGGATGATGTATCTATGTTCCAACAAGCCCGTACCCGTGTGGTAAGGGCTCCTGATTGGCATCCAAGAGACCCAGGTTCTAAACCGGGTGGAGGTGAATTTTTGGGTTACTGTAGTAGTATTGTATCATGTACTATTCAGTACTGTAGTAGTAGGAACTATTCATCCGATTTGGGCATTCGGGCCACCGGTTTGGGCATACGGGTCTCCAGGGACTTCGGGTCATTAAAGGTCTTCAGGCCTCAGGGCCTTCAGGCCACAAAGACCATGGAGTAGCCTAGTTCACATAGAGAAGGCCCTATAAGAGGATCAGAGTAATAAGACTAGCAGTCACCAAAATCAGAGCTACAGAATTGGAAGAATGAGAGGGTATGGAAACCACCATCGGGACCAGGCACTATGCAGCTTTGTACAGGGCAATGCTAGCCGATCAGTAATGCAAGGTGGGGAGCTAAGTGATCAATGATGCAGAAGCTAAGGGAGGGGCAGTTCCTGTGGGTTGGGCCTACGGGTCATGTATTGGGCTTAGTATGCCTATGGGACTTTGGTTCATGTATTGCGAGTCATGTCAGGCCTTGTGCCTTGGGCTTACGGGTTATGTACGGGTTCCCCTTCATCCCTCAAAAGGGGATTATCTATAATAAAATAAAATAAAAAGGCCTTTGGGCCATTCAAGGATGATGTATCTATGTACTTCATGACTAGTTTTCTTATATCACCTGGTGGAAATGATATAGTTTGGGTTTTCATTGATTGGTTGAAAAAGGTTGCATAATTTTTACCTATTTGAGAGACCTTCTCAGTAGATGAACTAGGGAGACTATATATTAAGGAGGTCATACGTCTTCATAAACCTCCATGATCTATCATATCTTATAGTAATTCTTACTTCATAACTCAATTATAGAAGGGGTTGTATAAGGATTTGGGTATATAGGTGCTTCTGAGCATGGCTTATCACCCTCAGACTGATGGACAGACATAGAGTACAATTTAGGTGTTAGAGTATATGCTTTGTGCTTGTGTCCTTGACTTTGGGGGTTCTTGGGATAAATATATACCCCTAGTTGATTTTTCTTACAATAATAACTTTTAGGATAACATTTAGATGGATCCTTATAAATCCTTAATGTTAGGCCTTGCTAATTACCTCTATACTGGTTAGAGGTAGTGGAGGTAGCTTTACTTGGACCGCATATCATCTAGGAGACTTCAGTGCAAGTTTAGTTGATCAGATAGTATATGTTGATAGCTCAGTCCAGATAGCAATCATTTTTCAATCATTGTTGATAACCTCTTGAGTTTGAGGTCAGGGATCAAGTTTTCTTGTGAGTTTCGACTAGGTTGGGCCATCAATGAATTCAGAGGTAGGTAAGCTTTTTCCTTGATTCATTGGACCCTTTGAGGTTTTGAAATGAATTATACCAGTGGATTACTAGATAGAACTTCTTCAGAGGTATCGGTCTATGCATGATGTCTTTCATGTATATGAGATATGTTGTTACTATCCAAACCCATCACATGTTTTCCAACCACATGAGGTTGATTTAGATGTAGATGGTTCCTTCTAGGAGTATCCAGTTCATATTGTAGATCAAAGAATAAAGACACTCTAAGGAAATTCAATTCCATTAGTACATGTTTTATGGTAGCACAAATGAGTACAGGATGAGACCTAGGAGCAGGAATCTGATATACAAGCTCAGTGGTCTGGATGTTTCTTAGATGATACCTCTTTACCCTTATAAGTCCAACTCGGGGATGAGTTGCTTTAAGAAGGGGAGGTTGTAACAACCAAGATTTTCTCAAAGGTATAGATCATTGTTTTCTATTTAAATTATTTATTTTATCCCTTGTAATGTTTCCTAATGGATTCATGAAGGATCTGAGGGGGTCCGGGGTGTGTTGGGATCCCAAAACCTTGGATTTTGTAGAAACGGACTGGGCTGCATGGTTAGAAGAAATAGTGTTATCCAGCCCACACAATTTCTCTTAACTATGCAGGGAGTTTTATAGGAGATTAGGGGGAACATGGTTGTCTACAACCATTCAAGATTAGGTGCACACCCATGTGTAAATTTTAGAGGTTTTATATAATGCCTTTTATACAGCTTGCACACAGTTAGGAAAATCATGTGCCTTTCCCATGCAGGGTCCCTCCTTAAGCAGAACCTGAAACATGGTTGGTGCACAGTTTGGCCAACCATGTAGCCAAAATATGAGACCCATAGATTTTTAGGTAAAAATATCATTTTTTACCTAATTAATTCTAAAACCACTCTCATCTCTTATTTCCTCTCTAGCAGACATAACACTCCCATTTTCACCCATAGGAGCTCTTTTCTTCCTCCATGGCTAGGCTTTGATGCCTTTCATTCATTCGGGCTCTAATTCAAATGTCGTCAGTCATGTTGGATTCACATCGGTAATATCTCTAATCCTCTTAATTCCTTCTGTAGTTTATTTTCTCATCTCTTGTGTTATTTTTGTGTGATCTCATTCACCAGATTTTTAGGGCATTGGACCATTATTTTGTTTTCTTATGATATAATTAAAACCTAAAGATGATATTGGATGAGAAGCATCTACGACCCCAAGGTAGGTGGTCTAGTTGTTTTCCCTATAAGTCATGATGTTTTCATATCTTTTTCATTGTGTTGCATGCCGACCATTGTTGTGCATTTCCCTTAAATGTGTTCTTCCCTTATAAATAATTATATGCATGTTTTTATACTCTCATGGACCCTATATAAGTGTTTAGAGGATGTATACCTCAATCATAGCCACCCCTTTAGGCATGTAAAATGAAATTCTCTCTCTTATATAATTGTTTAAAATAACCAACACTTCCTAAGTGTTCAGTTTGTCTTGGAAATGGAATTTCCCTCATTTATATAATTTTTCAATGGATCAGAACACCTTATAAGTGTTTGAATTAACTGTGAATTTAATTTCCTTAATTAATTAAATGGAATAATTCTAATAAGTGATAATGGGTATAAAGTCTACTCCAAGTGATGCATGCTTTTATTTATATGGATTATATAAATTTTGATGCCTTGGTTGTATTGGTCTTGATGATTATAATGCACTAGAGGTGATCCCTCATGTTATCATTATTATTATTATTATGAGTATTCCATTATTATGGGTTATTGAATGATGGTTAAGGGACCTATTGATCATGATGTTTCACACTTCCTTACATCGGGTGTTAAGCATGATGTCTCTCACTATTATACTTTTATTTGGGTGATGGGCATGACATTCTACATTCGTTCGTATCAGGTGTTGGGAATGATGACTCACCCCACCATCTCAAATTATGGGAAAGATGTCTCACATTTATCATGAGATATAGTTCATGTACTCTTTCTGGAGCCTATAGCTCGTTAGACTAGTAATGGGTGTCTGAGTTACACCCTGAGTGCAGCTAGCACCTAGTATCCATGTATATTCCTACTTATTTCCTCATGTACTTAGTTCATATACATGTATATAGTATATAAATATATATATATATTATCACTATATATATGTTTATTTATCATAATATTATACTGGCCTATGCCAAAGAAGGTAGAGCTAGCCAAGTGCCCTGTAGAAACCTAATTCGACTAGTCTTTATTATTTAGGATTGTTTATTATTCATTATATATATACAATATTATGTTATATACATTAGATGGATTATTTATAGACATCATTGGTGGTGTCCTAATGAGTTTATCTCACACCCTACTCGAGCCACCTTTGGTACCCAGGTCGACCTCATGTTTTTAGGTATGGATAAGGGAAATCTCTACACTACAGATGTTTGATCTTCTTTACTTATAGCATAAATCATTGGAGAAGAGGAACGAGCATATTCTTGTGATTCTTATGGATCATCCTTTTGTAATTTTTATATTTTTTATAGCATGTTGTATATGAATGTACAGTGTTTCCCCTTTTTGTATACCATCATTCCATGACATCATTATATATGAATCAGCCTTTGGGATTTTGATTATTATTATAGTTTCTTGGTTATTTACGCTTCTTTAGTTATTTATTATATATGTTTTCGATGTTCCATATCTTTATATATGCTTCCACTATTGTATGTTTATTTTTTGAATCCATTGTGCCACTCTAATATGAAGTTATAGTCCCCCCATTGTACAACCTTAGACCTTCGCTGCTAGTTGGAAGCCTTTGGCATATGAGGAGACATGCTTGAGGTCATGTGACCCACCAGCTCGGGGCACCATTTGAGTGGATCCCGGGTTGGGATGTTGCAGTATTAATATATGTATAATTGATCTAATTTTACTTTAAAACCAATTAAAAATATAATTAAATATTATAAATTATTTATATAAAAATTCAGTTTTCAATTAAAATTTAGTATTTTCACTATTCATCAAAAAATGAAACTTCTCAAAAAAATACCAAAAATTAAACCTAAGATAATTTTGAATCTAAAATTACAAAAAAGATTTTTATTTTGTTAAATAAAATTTATAAACTTTCAAAATTTAGTTTTAAAACAAGTGTATCATTAAAAGGTAGCAAAACTGCCTTTAGAAAAATACAATTTTTTATATGTAAAATTGGATTTATTTTTATATCATGTCTAGAAAACACATAAGATAAAAGTTAAAAATTAGATTGAATATTATATATATATATATATATATATCATTAATACTAATAAATAATAGTAATTAATTTAATTTATTAAGATAAAATTCCTTTGGGTGTATAAAAACAGTTTTTTTATTAAAATATTTCTTTTATATTCAATTGGTTTTTATTTTCATTTCTAATTAATTGGTAACCAATGAATTAATTCTATAAACATGTGTAAGCCATATTTTTATAATTTAGTTAATCGTATTCACTCCCTCCATTCCAAAATCTAGATGAAAACTATCATGTTAAATAATAATATTAATAATATATTGTTGTATGGTAAGACTCGGTCTTGCGTGTAACATAAGTTATCAAAGAAACTTAATGTTATGTGTAATGTAAGATAAACTTAGTGTTGTGTATAATTCAAGATAAATTGTTCATTTCATATAACACAAGATATCAAAGAATTTAAAATAATTTAAAAGAAGTTATTTTATAAAATCTCAAGATGTAACACTACTTGCATGGAAGATCCTAACACTTGCATCATTCGTCTATGATAGCCATGAGAAATGATTCAAAGAAGGACTCTCCATGATCTCTATAGAATCGAGAGGAGTGGTGGATGAGGATCACTCTTTTTTCTTAAGATAATTCTTAGAGAAGATCTCTCTATGCCTTGATAGGATTCTCCAAAGTCATTATGTATAACCAAAAAAAGGCTAACGTTAGGGTTGGAAATAATATAATTGGGTTTAAATAGTGTCAGGGTTAGAAAATAATAATTTCACATAAATCCTTATTATTTTTCTTAATCCCTGCAAAACCCCATGTCAATATTATTATTATTATTATTTTAAATGAACAAAACCAGTAAATTAATTAAATGTTATTCCTTGAATAAATTATGTAAAATTTATTCAAATAATATTTAATATATATTATTTATCATCAAAACTTTGAACTCAGTTTTTCATTCCTCCTCAATATTTATGAGGCCTTGAATAATGAATATTTATTTAATAAATAAATATCTTTACATTATTCTCCAATGAATAAATAATAAATATTATATTTACTAAATAAAAAATAAATATTTATTAAATGTTTTACTCAAAAATATTCTCTAAAATAACTAGTGGATGAATATATGTGATCATGAAAACATGAATAATTATTAAACCACATGTGGGAATAATATTTTTTCAACATGGTAAATAAAAAATAATATTTAATATTTCACTGAGGTTCTGGATACACTTAGTGTGTGACCCTTTAGGTCTTTTTCTCAGTGTCATTAGGTGGAGTTGCATAAAGTCTAAGGTTATCATCTATAAACATTCCAAGGTAACCATAAAAAAATAATTTAATGTCACTTATACATACAACCTCATACGGATGCTTACTATGTAATATAATCCCTTTATCATGATGTCTCTAATCAACTAGGTTTCATGCTAGTGTCATCAACTTATATACTCCATGTCTCTTTCTTTGACTTTCCATAAATGAACCTACCTATAGAACACCATGACATGGATTTATTTAGGTTGTTTAATTCCCCTAAAAGGTCCTAAGATATCAACTTCTATTAAATAACATAAGGTATAAATCCTTTCTCACCTTACTCATTAATACAATATTACTCATGATGCACCCAACATATCCTACTTCATCGTGAATATATGTCACCATGAGTTTCATTAATACATAAAACTACATGACTAATAATATTCATTAGTAATAATATTAAAGTCTAAGTATCAATGCACACATCCAAAAATCATAAAATCTAATGAGACATATAAATTTGTATTTTCTACTATATAAACCTAGGCTTAACATACATTAATATTACATCATTTTAGATGAATATTCATCACATTACAAAAATATATTCCAGAGGACCATAATAGTTTAGTGTATTTGGAAACTTGGAACACAATATCTTATAACTGGTTAAATATCTTCAATATTTCCCACAAATATCTTCTCATTTAGCACTCCTACTTAAAACCTTCCTCATAACTTGGGGAAAGGAAACATAAGAAAGGGCGTGCTCAGATGATTAGTAAGGGTAAATAAAGGATATAGATAATCATAACATGAGAATAAGGGTATAAAACATGAGAATAACATTTTAAGATCATACCCTTAATATCAAAGATCATATATGTGAGTTATTTCATAAAAATTAGTAGTTCATAAGATATGAATCATATGGGAATCACGATAATAAGCCATAAAATCATAACATAAGAATATGACATAGAATTATGGCATACACATAATCATATAAAATGATTTCCATGGTAGTCATGGCTTAATTCCAAGGCCATATTAGGGTAATGGGTTCACTTCCTGTTCCAACCATGTCTATCTCATGAGATATAAATCTTTACCTAATGCATTGGAGGGCGATATAAGTCTCACTCATCTCATAATGAAATCATACATAAGTGTTCCATAAGATCATAAACAATAATTATATCATAACCCATGAAATTAAATGGGTATCATAAACATGTCATCATATCATACCCTTTGGAAAAGAGATAAGTTTCATAGTCATTTCATAATATAATAACCCATGAAAAAAATCAGGTTTCATAAGTTTTTTATCGTGGTATAACCCATGGAAGAGAAACGGGTTTCATAAATAACATGTCATCAAAATCATAACCATTTAGATAAATAATAATAATGGTTTCCTTGGATCATATCTTTAATAAATCATAAAATATATCAAAGGATGTCACATTATATGGAGAAGGATTTTGAAAGATCACTTGGAGAATTTCTTAAGGAAAATAGAAATTCTTTGAAAATCATTTTTTAGACATAAAAAATTTTAAAAATACTTTTCTCTGAAAACCGCTTTTAAAACTTATGAAGTAAGGTTTAAAAATAATTTAAAAAATTTCCTAAGGAAAATATAATTTTCTCTTTAAAAATTATTTTTAAAACATAAAACATTTTGAAAATCATTTTCTTTGAAAATTGATTTAAAAACTTAAAATTATTATTTTAAAATTATTTTAAATACTTTTTAAACATAAAACATTTTTAAAAACCATTTTCTTTGAAAATAGCTTTGAAAACTTATAAAAAAAGATTTGAAAAGAATTTAAAACATTTTTTTAAAGAAAAAAACTTTTTCCTTTAAAATTATATTTAAATTTAATTTAAAAACATTTTTTAAAAAATTGTTTTTGAATAAAATAGATTTCCTACTGGAGAGAGGAATAAGGTCAGGTTTTCTTAAAAAATTATTAATTATATTAAGTATCAAAGAGTGAGAAAATTGTAAAAATACATGAATATATCATGAAAACCCATAGTATAACAAAATTTATGATACTTACTGAGATATGGATCATAATATTTCATTAATGTAAGCATAATCATGAACAATCCTGATAAATGGTGAGATTGTAGCAATAAACTTACCACTTTGGTGGATTTGAATCAAAATCACCATGTAAGAATAAAATTAAATGAAGATTATAATATCATTAAAACAAGTATATTCATGATATAACATGTCAAATTTTAGATTATATAGGTGCATAACAAAATATGTGTCTCAAAGAAGGTAAATTGAGACAAAATTACCTTACCGATTTGGTAACTTTTGAAGCGTAAAACACCATGAAATAGATATCAGAAAATGGATATGTAAATAACCATAAATTTAATTAAAATTATCATATAATACATTAATTGTAAGTATATACACCATAAAAAATAAATTAGTGGTGAATAATGCATAAGTCTCACAGAAATAAAAGTGAGACTATAAATCCTCTTACTACTTGAGTAACTTTTGAATTAGGAGATCCATGAAATAATAACATCAATTAAAACTTTTTATATAATTAAATAAATTTTATTCATGATATAACATGTCATAGTACATTATATACACCACACAAAAATAATAAGTGGTGAATATAGCATATATCTCACAGAAATAAAATTGTGATGAGAAAACCCTTACCTTAAGTATTGACTTTCTTCGTACGCATTAAAAACTTATGTATAATAAATATAAGTCTATTATAAATATATTAAAGAACCATATTAAATTATATCATACCATATATTATTTATTTATGACCTTTTATTACCTTTTTATTAACAATTTCATGTTAAACTTGCATTTCGGGTAATAAGAGCTTTGTTTTTTTTATATGTTTTGACTTGTTATTATTAATACTCTTACTTATATTATGATTTACTTATTTCCATAATGTAAAAAATTATTTAAATATAATATATATTCAGTATATAATTATTTATAATAATATATAAAATATATAAATATGAAATAGAAAACACCATTTATGAAGATGGTAGGTCGTACGTACGCATGAACATTGTTTCTGTTTTCTTGTCGTATTGAAAGAAAGAAATTAAATGAAATATATATATGTGTGTGTGTGTGTGTGTATATATTATCATTAAATTATAATTATTTGTCATATATATCATATAAATTTACTAAATCCATTCTTAATACATTTCATGTAAAGTGTGAACAAATCACATCGCTTTGAGGAGGCAGTAGTCCACACGTCCACAAAAGAAGTTATTGTATTCCCACAAAATGGAAGGTATAAAGGTATGTGTTATATAATAATTTAGAAATAATAAATACATCATAAATATCATTTATATATATAATATAAAAAAAATAATTCCATCATTATTCCCAGCCTTTAAAGGTGGTAATGGAAGAACAAACGATATAGGTTTCCGAGGCAGTAGTTCGTCGTACACACGAACGATGATTGTGTATCCCATTTTATTGAAGTGTGTGTAGATGTAGGTATAAAAATTAACATAAAAACATATCAGTATATTTATTAAATTTATTTTATTATATAATCATGTAATAAGAATAATTTATGGATTGATAAATAAAAAATGAAAGTGTTTATGGAAGGATGTTACCTCTTCTTTGGGTAACTCCTTTTGGTTTTCACCAAAGGGATTCCTTGGTTGATTTATGACCAATTTGAGGACTCTATGATAAAGGTAGGAAATTTGGTAGGATATTTGGTTAGGTTTTTTCTGATAAAAATTTCTTGAGATGTGTGAATAAGTGAGGGGGTGAGTTTCCTTTTATAGTGGAGGAGGAGTGGCATTATTATAAATATAAAAATATAAACACTTTTGAGAGATCTCCATTACATCATGTGCCTCCAATAATGGTTAATTTTCTATAAAAGGGGGTATATGGTAAAAATATGTCCATAAAATGTCTTTTTAATATGTTTCTAGGTTATTTTTCCTCTTAATTTAAAGTTTAACAACTAAATAAACTCGTTTTTACCTTAATCACTATAATTAATTTTAATTACTTTCACTGATATTTTTGGTTAAAAACTAAGTTAACCATAATATAAAATATAAATTATTATAAATAAAAAATGGAATCCATTTTTCGAAATTATAAACATAGAATTGGTATAAATTAATTTAAAATTAATCTCGCAGATGGGACGAGACACGGGTTTTTAAAGTAAAAATATTTAAAAGTTTGAAATGTTTTTATATTCAATTTCAATGTGAAATTAATTAAAATGACCTAAATTGTATTAATATATGTATAAATGATTTAAATATACTTTAAAACCAAGTAAAAATATAATTTAAATATACAAATAAATTATAATAAAAATCATTTTTTATTTAAAATTCAGTATTTTTCACTATTTATAAAAAAAATGTAACTTCTCAGAAAAATACCAAAAAAATCACCATAAAATAATTTTGAAGTTTTGATTTAAAAAATGAAGTTTATTTTATTAAATATAATTTATAAAATTATCAAAAATTATATTTAAAATATGTGTTCCATTAAAAGGTGGTAAAATTAACTTTTAGAAAATATATATCTTTATACATAAAATTGAATTTATTATTATCTCTTGTCAAGAAAACACATAAGATGAATATTAAATAGTTGAATAAATAATATATATATATATATATAATTAAAATTTTTTATAAAAAATTTTTTAATTAATTTATTGAGGTAAAAAATGTTTAATTGTATAAATATAGTTTTCCAGTAAAAGATTTTATATATTTTCAAAAGGGTTTTATTTTCATTTATAGTTAATTGGTCAAAAAATAATTCTTCTTATATATATGTTTAAACCATATTTTCATAATTTAATTAATCTTATTCATAACCTCCATTATAATGGATAAGTGATAACTATAATAATATTTTAATAATATTATTAATAGTACATTGTAGTTTGGTAAAACTAGGTCTTGCATGTAATGAAAGCTATAGAATGAACTCATAATTGTGTGTAATACAATCCAAACATAGTTTTTTGTGTAACATAATCTAATATAAGTTTTTCATGTAGTGAAATCTTGACTTGGTGTTGTGTACAAAGAAAGAATAACTTGGTGCTTTCATATAACACAAGATATATTTAGTATTGCGTGAAATGAAAAATATCAAAAAAATTAAATTAATTCAAAAATATATATTTCAAAAAGACTTAGGGTGTTACATTATATCCCTCTTAAAATTAATTTCACCCCTGAAATTTTTATAGGTTATCAAATGTTTAATAATTTAAAGTTCCTTTCAAAGAAACCCACGTCGTAAAAATAAAAACTAAAACTTCATTTTAAAAAAGAAAGATGAAACCATAATGGTTACCCAAAGTAACTCATAACTAGATTTCCACATAACCGAACATAGGTGGAAAGTGAAAACATGGACATTGAACAGAAATTTAACTATAAAGTTATGATAGAGAGTTATAGAGAACAAGTTCAAGAAAATGTTAACAATCACAAGGATATAAACCAAAGAGGGTGGAAAAGGGTCATTGATATCATTAAAAATGATAATAACAGGAAAAAAAAAATTATTTCAGGACCCTTTTCTTAAAGTTGAATAATTTTAACATGTAGATATACTTACTTGATTTCATTACATTTCATATGTTCAATCTTACCTTTTAGTTATGTCTTAACCAATTTCCACTTCATATCTTACTCCAAAAATGAAGGTGAATTTGTTATAACTAAAGCACTAATAGATCATAAGATCCATAAATATAATGATAAGTCATTCCATCCATCTTTAGTTATCACAATATGAAAATGGTTATCACAGGTTATCCAATATTCATAAATCCTCATATGGTGAGATAATAATTTAATCTCAAAAACCTCATCTGAAGTTTAACTTAAACCATTAAAAGTTGGGTTTTATATACAATGCATGCTAAAAGAAAACATGGTCTGGGGACTCAAACTCATGACCAGTGCCCCATACCCCATCCCCCCTCACCACCCCAGCTACCTGTGGGGTAAAAACATGTTTATGGGTTACACGCCTAGTCCCATTGAGGGCTCCACCAAGCATGTGTGTGTCGCACGTTCCCTAGCTAAGAAAATGGTGTTGAATATCCTTATTCATAATATGAAATTTTTTTGAGTCTGGTGATACTAGATCCTATGCCAGTTCCCCTGGATAGTGAGATGGCCTAACCGGTGAACCACTCAACTAACACCCTTAATGCTTTAACTTAACCCATTCCATAAATGGTAAACCTTGTAACCCTTTCAAAAGATAAAAATCCAAAAAATTAGAAATAAGGTCACTAAGTTTCCCAAAATAATATTAACATTGATCCCCAATATATCAAAAAGTATATCTTGGTTGTCAAATACCATACATGTGAATAACTTCATCATGTATCCTCTTAAAACATAGTAATAACCTGAATTACCATAAATCCTTTTTGAAAACATATATGATTTCTTATCCCCAATATTATTGGATATATTCCTAAAATTACATAAAATACATCCATGATAGAATAGACTAATTTATCAATAAATCCTTTATCATTTTTGAGGTCATAAATACTATCCAATTTATTTTATCCAAATCATTCATCTCTTTATCCAAGATAAACACAATTTTCTCAACATCGGTAACACATTAAGGGTTACCTTCCCTTAATCAAAATATCACCTTTACATTAAATCACTTTTCTAAGTCATTATCATCATTCAATATATTTTTTGAAATCCTTAATAGAAAACATATACTTCATGATTCATATAATATAATTATTTAATTCCAATACATATACACTTAAATCATCCAAATTTATTCTTAAACCATTACTTAGGCTTAATCATCTTATTCCTTAATACCCAATTCCTAGAATTTTGAAATATGAATCATGTATCAAAGTTCCTTAACTTCAATTTAATCACACTTCTTACATTTAATGTAAACAATTTTTTATAACATCTTATACCTTTCACATGTCATTTGTGGTCTCTTTATCTTCAATAGTATATCTAATAACCGTACCACCTTTCTGATTCTTTTCATGAGATTTCCATTTAGGACATTGATTTGTATATTTCCCTTAATTTCCACATTTGAAACATTCAATTTTAACCTAGTTCTTTCTAGTTCCCTTTATTGACTGTGACCATAAAGCATTGCGTTATAAACACTTATCATAGTAGAAAATCACATGATCATGAAAAATTACTTATAATATTTCTAAATCCTGACACCTACTTTTAAATCTATAACACCTTAGGATTATCCTTATATATATCCATAGACATATCTTTATAAATATTCCTAGGGATATCACTAAAGTTTTATCAACCAAGTTTCCAAAGGTTGACTAAACCTTTCCTTTTATACCAGCTATAAAGACCCAGGCTTAACATGCATAGATATTACATCATTTTAGATAAATATTCATCAAATTATAAAAATATATGTCTGAGTACCATAATATTTTAGTGTCTTCGTAAACTTAGAACATAATATCTTCTAACTGGTGAAATATCTTCAATTTTTCCACAAATATCTTACAATTTATTACTCCTATAATTTATTACTCATCTTAGGAAACAGATTCATTTACTGAACTGAGTTCACTCCCCATTCCATCCATGTATATCTCATGAGATATAAATATTTAACCAATAAATTGGAGGGAGATATAGGTCCCATATATCTAATAATGAAATAATACTTATGTATTCCATAAGATCATAAAAAATCATTATATTATAACCCATGAAATAAAATGGGTATCATAAACATGTCATCATATCATAATCTATGGAAAAGAGATAGGTTTCATAGTAATTTCATAATAAAATAACCTATGAAAGGAAGTGGGTTTCATAAGTTTTTTATCATGGTATAACTAGTGTAATAAAAACGGGTATCATAAACAACATGTCATCAAAATTATAACAATTTAGAGAAAGAATAAGAATGTTGTTCGTGGATCATATCCCCAGTAAAGAATAAACTATATCAAAGTATGTCATCTTATATGGAGAATTATTTTGAAAGATCACTTGTATAATTTATTAACTAAAATAACCTTTATTTTGAAATCATTTTTTTATACATAAAACATTTTCAAAATCCTTTTCGTTGAAAACCACTTTGAAAACTTATTAAGTAATCTTTAAAAATCATTTAAAACATTTCCTGAGGAAAATATCTTTTTCAATTGGAAAAAATATTTTTAGAATATAAAACATTTTAAAAACATTTTTATTTGAAAATTTCTTTTAAAACTTATAAATTAATCTTTACAAATCATTTAAAACACTTTTTAAGAATAAAAACTCTTTGAAAACCTTTTTCTTTGAAAATATATTTGAAATATTATAAAAGAACCTTTGAAGACCATTTAAAACACTTTTTAAAACATAAAACATTTTTAAAATCCTTTTTTCTTGAAAATTATCTTAAAATATCATTTAAAAACGTTTTTGAAAACATGGTTTTTGAATGAAACATATGTTTGACCGAAGAGAGTAATAAGGTTAGGTTTTCTTAAAAATAATTTCATAATTATATTAAGTACCAAAGAGTAGTAAAATGGTAACAATATATTAATATATAATGAAAAACATAGGAGAATAAAAATAATGATAATTATTGAGATATGGATCATAATATTTCATTAATGGAAGCATAATCATGAAGAATCTTGATAAATGATGAGATTGTAGCAATAAACTCTTACCACTTTGGTAGCTTTGAATCAAAATAAACATGTAATAATAACATTACATGAAGATTATAATATCATTAAAATAATTAAATTCATGATATAACATTTCAAAGGGTAGTATATACACCTTGTAAAAGAATATAAGTGCATAACAAAACATGTATCTCAAAGAATGCAAATGAAGACAAAATTACCTTGCTGATTTGGTAACTTTTGAACAGTAAAGAACCATGAAATAGAGATCATAAAATGGATATGTAAATACCCATAAATTTAATTATAATGAAAATATAATACATTCATGGTCAGTATATACACCACCCAAAATAAACAAGTGGTGAATAAGTCATAATTCTCGCATAAATAAAAGTGATACTAGAAATTCCCTTACTACATAAGTAACTTTTAAATCATGAAATCCATAAAAGAATAATATAAATTAAAAAAAATTATATAATTAAATAAATTATATTTATGATATAACATTTCATATGTCATTATATACACTACACAACAAGAATAAGTGGTGAATATAGCATATATCTCACAAAAATAAAAGTGAGACGAGAAAACCCTTACCTTAAGTCTTGACTTTCTTTGTACGCGTTCAAACCTCATGTATAATAAATATAAGTTTATTATAAATCTATTAAATAATAATATTAAATTATATAATACCATATATTATTTTCTTATGACCTTTTATTACCCTTTTATTAACAATTTCATGTTAAACTTATGTTTCGGGTAATAACTGCTTTGTTTTCCGTATATGGTTTGACTTGTTATTATTGACCCTCTTACTTAGATCATGATTAAATTATTTAAAGAATTTAAAACATGATGTAAATATACTATATATTTATTATATAAGTATTTATAATAATATATAAAATATATAAATATGAAATGGAATACACCGTTCATGGAGACAGTATGTCATACGTACGCATGAACATTGTTTCTGTTTTTTGTTGTATTAAAAGTAAAAAAGTAAATGAAATATATGTATATGTACATGTATATATATATTATCATTAAAGTAGTATTATTATTTCATATATATAATATAATTTTACTAAACTCATCCTTAATACATTCCATGTAAAGTGTGAACGAATCACAATGCTTTGAGGAGGTGATAGTCCACACATCCACAAACGAAGTTATCGTATTCCCACAAAAGGTAAATCATGAAGAAATGTGTTATATAATAACTAAAAAAGAATAAATACATCATATATATCATATATATCATATAAAAACAATAATTTTATCATTATTCCCAACCTTTAAAGGTGGTAATGGAAGAATTAATGACATCGGTTCACGAAGCAGTAGTTCACCATACACATGAACGATGATTGTGTATCCCATTTGATGGAAGTGTGTGTAGGTATAGGTATAAAATTTAATTTAAAAACATCTCATTATATTTAATATACTGATTTTATTATATAATAATTTAATAATAATAATTTAGGGGTGGACAAATAAATAAAACAAAACTGCTTGTGGAAGGATGTTACCTCTTCTTTGAGTAACTTTTTTTAGTTTATACCAAAGGGATTCCTTGGTTATATTTCTTCCCAAATTGAGGCCTCTATGATTAAGGGATGGAATTTGGTATTATATTTTGGTAGGTTTTTTCTGATTCAAATGGCTTGATATTTATGAAGAACTGATTGGGGGTGAGTGCCCTTTTATAGTGGAGGAGGAGTGGCATTCTTGTAAATATGAAAAGGTAAACACTACTGAGATGTCTCCCTTACATCATGTGCATCCAAAAATGGTTAATTTTAGATAAAAGGGAATATATGGTCTAAATATTTCTATAAAATGGATTTTGGACATGTTTCTAGGTTATTTGTCCCCTTAATTTAATTTTTAACCACTAAATAAACTCATTTTTACCTTAATTATTGTAATTAATTTTAATTACTTTAACTAATATTTTTGGCCAAAACTAATTTGACCTTACTATAAATTATAAATTTTTATGATTTTAAATATTGAATTCATTTTTTCAAATTCTGAACACATAAGTGGAAGAAATTAATTTAAAATTAATCTCGCGGACTGGGTGAGACAACGAGTTTTTAAAGTGAAAATGTTCAAAACTTTTAAATATTTTTATATCTAATTTCACTGTAAAATTGATTAAAATGGCCTAAATTGTATTAATATATGTATAAATTATATAAATATACTTTAAAATCAAATAAAATTATAATTTAACTATATAAATAAATTATAAGAAAAGTCAGTTTTCAATTAAAATTCAATATTTTTCACTATTCATCAAAAAATTAAGCTTCTCAGAAAAATATTAAAATTCACCCTAAGATAATTTTGATGTTATAATTTAAAAAATTAAGTTTATTTTATCAAATATAATTTATAAAAGTGTCAGAAATTAGATTTAAAATAGGTATTCCATTAAAAGCCGGTAAAATTATCTTTTAGAAAATATATATCTTTATGCATAAAATTAGATTTATTCTTATCTCTTATCTAGAAAACACATAATATGAACATTAAATAGTTGTTTGAATATAATATATATATATATAATTAAAATCATTTATCAAAAGTTTTTTAATTAATTTATTAAGGTAAAGCATATTTAATTTCATAAATACAGTTTTCCAGTAAAAGATTAACTATATTGTCAAAAGGGTTTTATTTTCATTTCTAGTTAATTGGAACCTAAATAATTCTTATTATATACATGTGTAAACCATATTTTCATAATTTAATCAATATTATTCATAACTACCATTTCAACGGCTAGGTGATAACTATAATGATATTTTAATAATATTATTAATAGTACATTGTAGTTTGGTAAAACTAGGTCTTATGTGTAATTCAGGCTATAAAAATAACTTAGCATTGTGTGTAAAACAAGAAAAACATAGTATTGTGTGTACTAGAATCTAATCTAAGTGTTTCATGTATTTAAAGATCAACTTTGTGTTTCGTACAAAGTAATAATAACTTAGTGTTTCATATAACACAAGCTATATTCAGTGTTGCATAAAATGAAAAATATCAAGAAAAATTAAATTAATTCAAAAAATATATATATCACAAAATCTTGGCATGTTATACCTACTAGTGATTTGTGTTCTTGTACTCTTATACACTGGAAATTACTAAGGGTGTACACCATGAGAAAGTGTCTCAAAATCCTATGAGTCTTCATCCCTGATAGCCTATATTATTTTTGTATCATTAAATGATATCTTATGTCTATTGAACATATATTTAAAAATATTTTCATGTCACTTATGGGTTCTCATCAAAGTTGGGAACTACTGTGACCTTTCATTGTGATAGTTACTCCTAGGATATTATCATATACTAAATCATTTATAAGAACCATCATGATATGATAAAAAGTTTATTAATATTCAAAACAATGAAAATAGATAATCATAAAGTACATAGAAGTTGGTTCTAGGGCACAAAATCCAATAGTAGATGTAATAAAAATATTACTCTGCATAGCATGCTAACTTGAAGAGGAAATATGTTGCATGTTCCCCTAGTGTGGGATTATTTGAATGGGGTTTTCCTACTCGAATATTGGGACTAATTTGATGGATTTAGGCATGAATGTCACTACTCTTATTTCTTGATTAAGGTTAGATTGGAAATACCCTCATGCAATCAAAAGTGGTTTTCAATGTGTTGATGCCTCAGTAAAGGTAGGCCAAGCCTGGGTTGGGAATGTTTGATGGTGTGATTCAAGTTTTGGCTCTGGTCATGGATGCATTTTGTCCTTAAATATTGGAGGGTCTGTCCACTATTGAGGAAGGTACTGACGTCTTCAATCAATGTCACACTGTATGAAATTTTTTTATGCCTTAAATCAAGTATACAACTTTGCAACAAATCTCCATCAAGAGGTGAAGCTCGTATTTTTCATTGAATTTTACTTGGTTGATCTTCACCTTAAAAAACTTATTGCATCCTAAGGTTAATCAATCCATTGAGGTCACCACTCTTGGACCACCCATATTCATAGTCATAAATAGTCACTCCACTTTAGTAGAATATGTTTCAAGTTCCTCATATGGATTATCATCGACCAATGCATTCACAAATCAAGACCCAATGATTCATGGATAGCACAAAATCATATAAGGATGGCTTATAACTCTTCAAAGTATCAAAGACATTTGATCAAACACAAGGTACACGCCTTATCATGTCAATGTAGTTGGTGAAATGGGGAATATTTAATCCCACCAATCTTCAATTAGCACATGAAATCACTCATAATATTCCACGATCAAGAGTTTATTAACCTTACTATCTTTAAATCAAGTTTATATTCAAGCATGGATTGGTGTCAGAGCTCTTAAAATATTTTCTTATGCCACAGCTCAATCTTTAGTCAATATCTATTCATCTGTAGTTGGTATTTACTATGCTCAAATTTTAATCTTTGGGTTCAACTGAGGGAAGTATTTTTATATAAAACAGAAGTTCAGATTCATCCATACTCCCAACTTCAATAATTAGTTGAAATGCAAAGGTACATGGTCAATCCCATATGAAATCTTGGTACGATCACAATTTACAAGATCAGTCGATTGGCATAATGATCACGGTTGATTGTAATATATAGGCATAGTAGCCTGATATGGAAGGCATGTTCAAATCAATTGACGTAGTTGACCATGGAGAGGAGTTTTCAAATGTGAATTCAATTGATTTTCAATATCATGGTTGATTTAAATATAGGGTTCAGTTGGTGTTGTGTTTGCATGGTCTATTGGGATTAGAAGTTCATGGTCAATTGTCAAATTGAAAAAAATGAGGTCGGGTGCACGAATGATTTTAGATTCTACATGGTCGACCATGATATTAACATATTATCTCTTATTAAATGGTCTGTTGAGGTTTCTATGTCTTGTGGTCTGTTTGTATAGGAAACATGCAGTGGATTGAAGTGTCTCTTTGTGATAACATGGGATCCAATGTATGATAGCTTTCCTTTTTCACATTTGTAGTGTCTTTATCGCACTAACTATGAGGTTTATTTCTCTAACGCCCTGACCCCAGTTACCTAGAGTCGGTGCATTATTACATAACATTGGAATGATCACAAAAGATCAAGTCTCGAAATACCGATTAGTTTTGTAGCCTTGGAAACACTAGATACATTCATAAGTCTTACATTACATCATAAAGTGAAAAACTACAACAACATAGTATCCATAGTCCACACTCACATCCCCTCAGACTATCCCTGCAGGTCAGTCATAAAATACTTCTTCACATCCTGGGAAAAATAAAACATAGAAAGGGGTGAGCTCAGATGCTCAGTAAGGATAACAATATAGCAGAAACTTTTATAAATAAGAATAAACATTTAAGGCAATGTATAACTAAAACAAAAGCCTTTTAAACTTGAACTTCATCATAATGTGGCAAAAATAAAATTAAATAATTTCATTTACTTATTCATATGGATATTCTAATAGTCAAATAATCACATGCAGTATCAATAACCACTTTCATAATGATGGAATGCATAATGCCAGACTATCATAACCACATAGTCAAGACCTTGTGCCAAGACTACAAATAAGATTTTTTCAAGGCCTTGTTCCAAGACAATATTTTGTCTCATGAGACCTACCGATGCATCTAGGAGCTATAGCGGGCTCCACCCGTCACTTATTAAGTCCAATGCATTCCTCATATGAACAGGTTTAAACATAACATAAACATTTGTATTAAAACTAGCATATGAAATGTAAATACTTTATACATAAATGATGAATGGTATAAAAATAAAACACCCACATTAAATCATATCACAAAACATTCAATACTATATGGAAGTTTTGTATCATAATAAATCAACTTCAAATAAGCTTAAAATCCATCAAAGGATGTTGACATAGATGAAATCAAAACTATTTAAGAGAAATATCTCTTTTTTTGAAATCATTTAAAAGTCACATAATTATAAAATAAAACATTTAATTTGAAAATATTATTATATGCTTGTAAGGTAAGCTTCGACTATTTTATAACGGCGGAAAATAGCCACACACGATGTATAAGTTAAAAAGACATTCTTACCTTAATTCTGTCGAAAAGGTTAAAAAGGACCTTGTTTGGAAAATGACGGAAAGATTCCTTTATAAACTTCTTATAAAAGATCAAACAAGGGTATAAATTACTTTAACCCATAGTATGTAAAATATTAATAATTATTTGAAATACATTTTTAAGAAACATGGATGTGGATGATAAAGAGGTCCCAGTAGATACTTACTTAAAAACAATCTCGGATAATAAAGAGATTGTGAAATTAACCCTTACCTTGTACTTTTCCTTGGTAGAGAGTAGGTTAACCTCCTATATAATGGGGAAATAATTGTTATTAAATTATTCAAGAATCATATACATTAATATGATATCATATATGATCTTCTAATATTTCCTTTTAGTATTATCGTTGTTTCGGTGTTAACGGATTCGTTCTCCTTTATATGCTTGGTTACGTAAGTCATGTTTGTTATGAATAGGATATATTTGATTTATATAAAAAATGATATTATGTCATTAAACATTATTTTTAACCATAAAATGAAAATTATTCTTGAATGGATATGATGGGGAAATGAATCTCATCGCGTTCGTGGAGACGGTAATCCATACGTACGCATAAACGCTACTTCCATTTCATTTTTCATTTTAAAAGGAATCAAAACCAAATGATAAATAGGTATATTATTATTAAAGTATAAAATAATATCTTATATATGTTACTTAAGTTCATTAACACCATCCTTTATACGTTCTATGTATGGTATGAATGAGTCATATCACTTTGAGGGGGCGGTAGTCCGCACTTCCTCAAATGAAACTATCGTATATATATACAACATGAAACGAATAATGGTATGATATGAAATGTAATTACAGAAGCTTATATATAAAATAAATATTGTTAATATCATATTTAATTATAGTTCCATCATAATGACCACTATTAGAGGTGATAGGAGATAATTGAACAATCATCGTTTCGTGAGGCGTTTGGTTTCCATCCACAGAAACATTATGTTATTCACCCATTAGATGGAGGTGTGTGTAAGTGTATTTTGAATAATTATCATAAAAATATACTAGTATATTTAAGACAATGTTTTTGTTACAAAATAAAATAATAAGAATATTTTAGGGGTTGGAGAAGTAAAATAAAAGAAAAGAAGCTAAGAGAAATCATTACCTTTAATTTGGGTAACTCCCTTTGGTTTGAACCAAAAGGACTCTTGAAGTACCTTATTCCTAAGGTAAGTCTTCTAGGAGGAGGAGAGGGATGTAGGGAGATTAATTGGGCAGAGGTTGGATGAGCCAAAAGTCTTGAGAGGTGTGAGGAATTGGTTATAAGTGGTGTCCTTTTATAAGGGGGAGGAGGGCCTCTTTAGGAAAGATTGAAAATATTATTTTATTATATAATGATATTCAGTTTATAAAGGTCCAAAACTCATTAAATTTGAAGATAAGATGACTCATGATCTAAATGAAATCATCCAATAAGAATTGGATAGGTTTGGGTATTATTTTAGTCAATATAATCTTATTTATTTAATCATTTATTAATGAGGTAAACACTACATCATTATTGTGTCATAAATAATTTAGTTTATTAGATGTCTAAAAATTATAAAAAAATACCATGATATATTAAATATTTTTATCTTTATAATTAATATTTATAGTCGAAAAGATAAAATATATAACCCTATGTAAAAATTATTTTTCTATAAGATATATGCTTATGTCATTTTTGTATTTACTTTAACTTAATTAATATAAAGTTTCATTATCACTTACAAGTGGCTCAATGGGGTCCCAAAATCGACCCAAAGATGCCCATGGTTGGAAATGTATCAAACAATAGGTTTAGGGAACGTTTTAGGGTAATTTAATATTATTATAATATTATTTTTTTACCCTTATTTACCAGATTTACCCTTTAACCATGGTAAATAAAATATTTACCGAAGTAATTATTCAAAATGTATAAAAATAAAATTTACCTATGTACACAATTTGGACCTCCTGATTCTAAATATGGAATCCATTTTTCTAAATTCAAACCATATAAGTGGCAAAAATTAATTTAAAATTAATTCTCGTTGTTAAAATAAAAAAGCGTGTTTTTAAGAAATAATAACTATCAAAAGATTGACACTTGTTTATGTCTAATTTAAATGTGAAATTATGTTCAATGAGCATCATTGAATTAAATGGTAAAAATTATAATCTAATTATACTTTAAAATCACTCAAATTCATAATTTATCACTATTAATTATTTTGATTAAAAAGGTTTTTTTTAATTAAAATTTAGTAATTTTCACTATTCATCAAAATATGAAAGTTATCAGAAAAGTACCAAAAAATCACCCTAATCTAATTTCGATATTTCGGATCCAAAAATGAAGTCCATTTTGAAATATAAAATTTATAAAATTTCAAAAAGTGGGTATTACTATTTATAACAGCTAGTTTGATTGGTTGTGGTGTGTGTTAGAACTTGAATTTGCGTACAACACACGCTATAGTATTATTCAAAGAGAAGTGTACCATAGAAGCTTGGGGTGTTATAGTCTCCCCACCTTAAAATAATTTCATCCTCAAAATTTCTAGAATACTACCGCATTTAAATACTTGGGTGGTTCTTCATCATTAGTTCTTCAGGTTCCCACGTTGCCTCTTCTATCTTATGGTTTCTCTATATAACTTTTACCAGACGAGTCATCTGGTTTCTCAACACTTGTTATCTGGTATCAAGAATCCTGACGGGATCTTCACAATAAGATAGATCGGGTTCCATTTCTACTTCTTCATAAGTGAGTACATGCGTTGGGTCAGGCATGTATTTTCTCAACAGTGATACGTGGAACACATCGTGAACTTTGGAGAGACTTGGCGGCATTGCCAAACGATAAGCTACAGCCCCAATTCATTCTAGAATTTAGAAAGGTCCGATGTACCTGAGACTCAATTTACCTTTCTTACCGAAATGTGTAACTCCCTTCCATGGAGATACCTTCAAGAAAACATGATCACCTACCTGAAATTCCAAATCCTTCCTTTGGTTATCAGCATAGATCTTCTACCTACTTTGAGCTGCTTTGATGTGGCTTTGGATTACCTTCACTTTTTCCATCGTTTCCTCGACCAGTTCTGGGCCTACGAGTTTTCTTTCACCAACATCATCCCAACAGGTTGGTGTGAAACATCTCTTTCCATATAACTCTTCATATGGTGACATCTGAATACTCGAATGGAAGCTATTGTTATAGGAAAATTCCACCAGAGGTAAATATTGATCCTACATACCATGAAAGTCAAGTGAGCAGGATCTCAACATGTCTTCTAAGGTTTGAATAGTCCGTTCTGATTGTCCATCTATTTGAGGGTGGTAGGCAGTGCTCAAACAAAGTTCAGTATCCAAGGCCTTCTGAAGGATCTTCCAGAATCTTGAAGTAAAACGGGGATCACGATCAGAAAAAATTGATAGGGGTACTCCATGAAGTCTCACAACTTCATTAATATATAGTCTTGCTAAACGTTCATGTGGTAAATCTTCCCTCATAGTAAGAAAATGTGCTGACTTGGTAAGACGATCAACAATGACCCATATTGAACCATTCCTTCTAGGATTCTTTGGTAGTCCCATGAAAAATTCCATCGTGATATTATCCCATTTCCACTCAGGTATGGGAAGAGGTTTCATGACTCCTCCAGGTTGTTGCCTTCCAACTTTCACTTGTTGAAAAACCATACATCTTGACACAAAATCAGCAATCTCCCTCTTCATGTTGTCCCACCAAAAATGTTCTTTCAAATATTTATACATTTTGGTGCTCCCAGGGTGTATAGAGAAATTGGAACTATGAGCATCATCCAACAATTCTCTTTTTAGATCAGGTATATTGTGAACACAAGGTCTCTTCCCAAATTTCAAAATTCCATCTTCATACACAAATTCACTCAATCTCTCATCATTCACAGCTTTAATCTTATTTTGAAACTCTTCATCATCGGTCTGAGAACTCTTTATCCTTTCTAGTAAAGATGGTTTGGAAACCATTTGAAAAATTATTGATGTTTCACCTTCCATGGTGATTCCCATATCTATATTTACTAGATCCATGAAAATAGGATCCCTCTCAACTCTCATATTGTTCAAAACTCCATGATCTTTTCTAATCAAAGCATCTGCAACCTTATTTGCCTTCCCCATGTGGTATTGTATCGTTCAATCATAATCCTTGAGTAGTTAAATCCATCTCCTTTGCCTCATGTTGAGTTCTTTTTGTGAGAAAATATACTTCAAACTCTTGTGATCAGTATAAATATCACATTTATCACCATAGAGATAGTGTCTCTAAATCTTCAAAGAAAATATTACAGCTGCTAACTCAAGATCATGAGTAGTATAGTTTTGCTCATGAATTTTCAGCTGTCATGATGCATAGGCAATAACCCTATCATTCTGCATAAAGACACAACCAAGTCCTTTCTTTGAATCATCACTATAAATAAAAAACCGCATTGACTAATATTTTCTTTAGTTATTTGAAACATTATTCACACTCTTTTATCCAAAAAAAATTAATCCCTTTATGTGTGAGCTTCATTAATGGGTTAGCCAATTGGGCAAAGTTCTGGATGAAACGCCGATAATAAACTGCTAAACCAATAAAATTGCGTACCTCGGTTATACTCATTGGTGCGGGTCATTATTGTATTGATCTTTTCTTAGAAGGATCAACGGAGATTCCATCCTTAGAGACAATATGGCCAAGAAAAGAAATCTCCTGAAGCCAGAATGCACACTTTCTAAACTTCCCATATAATTCATGTCTTCTAAGAGTCTTCAATATAATGCGCAAGTGATTTTCATGATCTTTGTATATTTTGGAGTATACCAAGATATCATAAATAAATAACACTAAAAATTAATCAAGATATTCCTTGAAAACTCTGTTCATTAGATCCATGAAAATAGAGGGTGCATTAGTAAATCCAAAAAGGCATTACTGTAAACTCGTAATGCTCGTACCTGATTCGAAATGCTGTCTTCGGAATGTCTTCTTTCTTCACACACAACTGATGATATCCAGATCGAAGGTCAATCTTTGAAAAATATTGAGCTCCATGAATTTGGTCGAATAAATCATCAATGCGAGGTAAGGTATACTTGTTCTTTATTGTTATAGCATTGATTTCCATGTAGTTGATACATAACCTCATAGATCCATATTTCTTCTTAACAAAAAGGACTGGGGATCTCCATGGAGAAACACTTGGGTGAATAAATCCCTTATTACTCCATTCCTCTAGTTGTTTCTTTAGTTAAACTAATTCCACAGTGGCCATTCTATAAGGGTTCTTCGATATAGGCCTTGATCCAGGAATTAAATCAATAGAAAACTCAATTTCTTCTTCTGGAGGATGTCCAGGTAAATCTTCTGGAAACACATCAATATATTATCTCACAATAGGTACATCCTCTATTTGAACATTCCTTTCCTCACACACAGTCATTTCATTCTCTTCCTCCCCAATAATTTAATTTAGCTAAGCTACTAGGGGTGGATCTAGATAAGAATTATGTGGTGACGATTTTGCTCTAAAGATAAGGTGTTCCTTATCATCATCATCAAAAATCGTAACCTCCTTCTTCTTACAATAAATCTTCATATCATGGTCTGAAAGCCAATCCATACTGAGGATTATATCAAACTCAATCATAGGTATGACGATGAGATCAGCTGATAAAGAACATTTATATCCTCTAATGGGAACAGATTCACAAAACTTTGTTGCGATGATACTTCCCTTAGGAGTTTTAACTAACAAATCCCTTGTTAAATAAAATTGGAAATATCTAATTTTCTTAGAAAACTGGGAAGATATGAAACAATGTGATGATCCAGAATCAAATAAATCATTGGATAAACTTGAGGAAACCATTAAATTACCTGCCACCACATCTTTTGGAACTTCAACCTCAGCAGTAGTGATAAAATAATCTTGGCCTTGATCCCTTAGCCTTTTCTGTGGTAAGTTCCCCTGACGTTTAGGATATTCATTTGCATAGTGTCCCATCTCCCTGCAATTGTAGTATTGAACATTGGTAGCTTCCTTCTTCCCTTTGCAATCACGAGCTTGGTGGCCTTTTTCACCACACTTATAACAGACTCTCATTCCCTTCAAGCAAGTACTAGGGTGTTTCTTCCCACATTTACTACAGGATGGATATTCAACTTTTTCTTTCTTCCCCTTATTTCCATTTCCAGAGTGATCAACAGATCTTTTCTTCTCTTTCATTGCTTTAAATTCGTAAGACTTAGAGAATTCTTTTTCTGTCTTGATAGCACATGAGACAATATATTCGTACGACAAGAAGGATTGTAATACTAATGCTCGATGGAGAAATGGTTTTAAACCATAAAATAAATGATCAATCTTACTTCTTGGTTTATGTATATAATCTGCAGCATGCCTCGCTAACCTTGTAAATTTAGCCTCATACTTTGTGACATTCTCATCCTCCTTTTTCCTCAGACTCAGAAATTGTCTTTCTATATCTGCTTGATGGTCACGAGGAAAGTATTTTTCTAAGAAAATATCTTTAAACTCCCTCAATTCCATATTTGATACTTCATTATCTTCCTTCTTGTTTTGAATCAATGACCACCATTGATCAGCATCTCCAGTGATACGATAAACTGCCATGATAACTTTTTCCCTTTCACTACTCCCCAAAGCCTAAAATATTTTTTCTTGGGAACTTATCCATTGATCAGCTACCAATGGATTTTTATTACCATTGAATGTTGGTGGTTTTTTGCCTCATGAAGCGATCTAACATTGATCCTCCACTCTGTGGATCAGGGTGCTCCATATGGGTAAGGTTATTATTCATAACCTGAGTGAGTTGTCCCAGTATGGTGATAAGTTGATCAGCACCAGTTGTATCACTAGATCCAATCTAATTATCTTGAATAGGAGGGAAATTCCTACATGGAGTGCGTGCATTGATATGGTTTCCATTCCTTCCACTAGGCGTCATTTTTAAACAATGGAATACACTAGATTAGTTTATGAATCTCAATACATAAATCCAAACTTATAAAACACTTAATATAAATTGAACAGTTTATGGATATAATCCATAATAATAAAAATGTTTTCTTTTAGGAAGTATATACTCATAAACCCTTCATAATGGTTTGTAAAGAAAATGAGAATTATCCTAAGCATATCCCCCAGGAGTGTCGTAACCAAGAGTGCAGCAAGGCTCGTTGTCGTACACCAGTTTTCGTTTGAGTCTAGATCAAAGTGGTGTTTTCGGGTCTTACTCCTAGGTATATCTATGCCAGAGCTGCCTCTACCTGCTCGTATCCAGACAGGGATGTATTGCTTGGAAAACTCACAAAATCTCTACAATACCAAAATTCTATGAAGTTCTTCTATACTAATCCTCAAAGTCCATCTTAGGTATATGTTCTCTAATCAAAGTTTATCTAAATCTATCTTCCAAGGTTTGTAATAAACTTCCTCTGATACCAACTGTAACGCCCCAACCCCAGTTACCCAAATTTGGTGTATTATTACAAAACATCGGCATGGTCACAAAAGATCAAGTCTCGAAAGACTGATTAGTTTAGTATCCTTGGAAACACTATATACATTAATAAGTCTTACATTACATCATAAAGTGAAAAACTACAACAACATAGTATCCATAGTCCACACTCATATCCCCTCAGACTATCCCTGCAGGTCAGTCATAAAATACTTTTTCACTAGGAAAAATAAAACATAGAAAGGGCTGAGCTCAAATGCTCAGTAAGGATAACAATATATCAGAAACTTTCATAAATAAGCATAAACATTTAAGGCAATGTATAACTAAAAAAATGCCTTTTAAACTTGAACTTCAGCATAATATGGAAAAAATAAAATGAAATAATTCCATTTACTTATTCACATGGATATTCTACTAGTCGAATAATCACATGCAATATCAATAACCACTTTCATAATGATGGAATGCATAATGTCAGACTATCATAACCATATAGTCAAGGCCTTGTGCCAAGACTACAAATAAGATTTTTTCAAGGCCTTGTTCCAAGACACTAGTTTGTCTCATGAGACCTACCAATGCATCAAGGAGCTATAGCGGGCTCCACCCGTCACTTATTAAGTCCAATTCATTCCTCATATGAACAGGTTTAAACATAACATAAACATTCGTATTAAAACTAATAAACCAAATGTCAATACTTTATCCATAAACCATGAATGGTATAAAAATAACATATCCACATTCAATCATATCACAAAACCTTCAATACTATATGGAAGTTTTTTATCATAATAAATCAACTTCAAATAAGCTTAAAATCCATCAAAGGATGTTGAAATAGATGAAATCAAAACTATTTGAGAGAAATATCTCTTTTTTAAAAGCATTTAAATGTCACATAATTATAAAATAAAACATTTACTTTGAAAATATTCTTATAATATTGTAAGGGAAGCTTCGAAGATTTTATAATGGTGGAAAATAGTCACACACATCGTATAAGTTAAAAAGACATTCTTACCTTAATTTTGTCAAAAATGTTAAAAAGGACCTTGTTTGGAAAATGACAGAAAGATTCTTTTATAAACTTCTTATAAAAATTAAAGAAAGGGTATAAATGACTTTAACCCATAGTCTGTAAAATATTAAGAATTATTTGAAATACATTTTTAGGAAACATGGATTTGGATTATAAAGAGGTCCCAGTAGATACTTACGTAAAAACAACCTCGGATAATAAAGAGATTGTGAAATTAACTCTTACCTTGTACTTTTACTTGGTAGAGGGTAGATTAAACTACTTTATAATGGTAAAATAATTTTTATTAAATTATTAAAGAATCATATACATTAATATGATATCATATATGATCTTCTAATATTTCCTTTTAGTATTATCTTTGTTTCGGTGTTAACGGATTCGTTCTCCTTTATATGCTTGGTTACGTAAGTCATGTTTGTTATGAATAGGATATATTTGATTTATATACAGAATTATATTATGTCATTAAACATTATTTTTAACCATCAAATGAAAATTATTCTTTAATGGATATGATGGGGAAAGGAATCTCATCACGTTCGTGGAGACAGTAATCTGTACGTAGGCACGAACGCTACTTCCATTTCATTTTTCATTTTAAAAGGAATCAAAACCAAATGATAAATAGGTATATTATTATTAAATTAAAACATAATATCTTATATATGTTACTTAAGTTCATTAACACCATCTTTTATACGTTCTATGTATGGTATGAATGAGTCATATCACTTTGAGGGGGTGGTAGTCCGCACTTCCTCAAATGAAATTAACGTATATATATACAACATGAAATGAATAATTATATGCTATGAAATGGAATTAAAGAAGGTTATATATAAAATAAATATCATTAATATTATATTTACTTATAGTTCCATCATAATGGCCACCATGAGAGGTGATAGAATATAATTGAACAATCCTCGTTTCGTGAGGTGTTTGGTTGCCATCCACAGAAACATTATGTTCTTCACCCATTAGATGGAGGTGTGTGTAAGTGTAGATTGAATACTTCTCATAACAATATCCTTAGAAAATTTTGGATACTTTTTTTGTTACAAAATAAAATAATAAGAAGATTTTAGGGGTTGGAGAAGTAAAATAAAAGAAAAGAAGCTAAGAGAAATCGTTACCTTTAATTTGGGTAACTCCCTTTGGTTTGAACCAAAAGGACTCTTGAAGTGCCTTGTGCCTAAGGTAAGTCTTCCAGAAGGAGGAGAGTAATGTAGGGAGATTAATTGGGAAGAGTTTGTATGATCAAAAAGGCTTGAGATGTGTGATTAATTGGTTAGAAGTGGTGTCCTTTTATAAGGGGGGGAGGGGCTCTTTAGGAAAGATTGAAAATAATATTTTATTATAGAATGATATTCGGTTTCTAAAGGTCCAAAACTCATTAAAGTTGAAGATAAGATGACTCATGATCGAAATTAAATAATCCAATAATAATTGGATAGGTTTTGGGTATTATTTTAGTCTTTATAATATTATTTAATTAAATCATTTATTAATGAGGTAAACACTACATCATTATTGTGTCATAAATAATTTATTTTATTAGATGTCTAAAAATTATAAAAAAAATACCATGATGTAGGAAATATTTTTATATTTCTAATGAATATTTATAGTCGAAAAGATAACATATATAACCCTATGTAAAAATTGTTTTTCTAAAAGTTATATGCTTATGTAATTTCTGTATTTACTTTAACTTAATTAATATAAAGAGTCATTATCACTTACAAGTGGCTCCATGGGGTCCCAAAATCGACCCAAATATTCCCATGGTCGGACATGTATCAACCAATAGGGTTAGGAAACGTTTTAGGGTAATTTAATATTATTATAATATTATGTTTTTATCCTTATTTACCGGATTTACCCTTTAACCATGGTAAATAAAATATTTACCGAAGTAATTATTCAAAATGTCTAAAAATAAAAGTTACCTATTTATAAAATTTGGACCACCTGATTATAAATATGGAATCCATTTTTCTAAATTCAAACCACAGAAGTGGCATAAATTAATTTAAAATTAATTCCCGTTGTTAAAACAAAAAGCGTGTTTTTAAGAAATAATAACTATAAAAAAATTGACACTTGTTTATGTCTAGTTTAAATGTGAAATTATGTCCAATGACCATTATTGGATTAAATGGTAAAAATTATAATCTAATTATACTTTAAAATCACTCAAATTCATAATTTATCACTATTAATTATTTTTATTAAAAAAGTTGTTTTTAATTAAAATTTTGTAATTTTCACTATTCATCAAAATATGAAAGTTATCATAAAAGTACCAAAAATTCACCCTAAGCTAATTTCGATATTCCGGATCCAAAAATGAAGTCCATTTTTAAATATAAAATTTATAAAATTTCAAAAAGTGGGTATTTCTATTTATAACGGCTAGTTTGATTGGTTGTGGTGTGTGTTAGAACTCGAAGTTGCGTACAACACACGCTACTGTATTATTCAAAGAGAAGCATACCATGGAAGCTTGGGGTATTAAAATTTCCATGGTTAATCTATCAACCTTGGGGTGTGTGGTAGATGAACATGATGTTAATTATGAGTGTTTCTTTTATTCGATCCAGGACTTTTCTATTTTTTAAAACAACAAAATTAAAAATTTAATTCAGTGCAGGTGATGTCTAAATTAATTACATAATGAATTAAATAATGAAAAAATTAAATTGAAATACCTTAATCAATTAAATTCCATAAAATCAATGAATTTATAAATGGATATAAAAATGTTTGAAACAATTAGAATTCAAGATTTAATACATTTGAACATTTAATTATAGATTTTATTTAAAAAAATAAAATTCAAAATCAATAATGAAATTCCAAATTTACAAATGTCAATTTATGGATTTAAATTAATTAAAAATGAATAAAATATTACAGATTCAAGCGATTTAACAATTTAATTTTCAAAATGTTTTAAAGAGTGAAAGTTCAATTTCAAAAACTAGTTTTCAGTTATTTCCAAAGGTATGGATTATTCAATTAAATATAAATAATAAATAATTAAATTAAAAAACATGTTTTTTGTCATTAAACAAATAATTTATAGATTTAACAATGTAACTAAAAGTGAATTAATTACCCAATTTTTAAATGTATTGAGGGGATTTCAACAGTAAATCATAAAGAAAATTTTCAATAAAATATCATTTTATCAAATATCTCTAGAAATTATATAAAAATCTTGTCACTCTATCCATTATTAACATTAAATTTAACCAATCTCAACATTTTTTATAAAACCATAAATTTCATACAACTTGGATACGGTGATTTTTCAGCATCACCATATAGGTGTTCAATCGCCGATGTTTTCTCATTTTATTCTACTTCAATGTCATAATTAATTTCTTCAATTTGATTAGAATTATCATCCTGAAAATATACAGCCTCATTAGATCTTAAATTTCACATAATTTCACCATGTCAGATCCAAGGATTGTAGCTCAGATTAATACTATTACAAATTAAATTATTTTTGATTTATTTTCTTTATTGATTTTTCAAATTTAAAAAATTCATGCATGGAAAATAAAACAAGTTGTTGTTTATAACATCAAATTTTGTCTATTACAAAAAATCAGCAAGAACTTCCTCATATTCATCACTTGTTCTTCATGCAGTAATCCAACTTTGATTCGTTATCACTTATAAACTATTAAATAAAGAATATATGTTACCATATTTTGAAATTTTAAATTAAAATTTACTTTTAATAAGAATAATATGAAAATTTATGGGGTTAATCCCCATTTTATTAAGGAAATGAATCCTATTTTTAACTGGATTGAGAGGGAACTCATTACATGATTTTTATGCTCAAACATTACATGGATTAAAATACCATAGGCACAAAGGCCTAATATGTGGTTATCCTTCATCGCTACATTATAGCTTGTGGAACCATGCCATAGGATCCTAGGCTTACACTACAACACCCTGAACATCACACCTATAATTTCCTCATATTTCATGGATGGTCTTCATGCTCTATGGGTTCTTGCTCAATGTTTCATCTCTTAATCACCATGTTATAGTGCTCCTCCTGTAATCACCATGCTTAGTATTATGGTGTGTTTATCCTCCTCAATAATTGGGTGGTGTGGAGTTTGGGTGTACAGCCTAGGATTAATCCCTAAGCATGAGTGTATTTCATTCCTTTGCATGGGTTTTAAACCTACTTTGACTAATATTAATATAATAAGATTACATCCATCGCTATGGAATACAATGCAATAAAGAAGATTTGTAGCACCCTGACTCCAGTAACCTGAAGTCGATGGTTATATTACTACATTGGAAAAAGATATAATAGATCACATATCAAATGATTGAATAGTTTAGTATTCTTAAGAGACTAGATACATACATGATTATTAGATTATATTTGGAAATAATAAATAAAACTTAAAATTCTAATGATAACTTTATTATTTATTCTAGAATATCTTTGAAATCATTTATATATCCCTTATTGGTATCCTAGATAAAAGAAAATATCATAAATGGTGAGCTCAAATGGTCAGTAAGGTAAATCATAAAACAGAATCTATCTTAGAATAAATAAAACATGAATGATATACCCGAGATAAAAAATAATCAAATATGTCATATAAATAAAAACATAAAAGTGGAATATATATATGGATGACATAAAAACATAAATAATCACATGTATAATAATAAATAATTTAATAATGATGGAATACATAATGTTGGAAATTATAATCATATTTTCAAGGCCTTGTTCCAAGACATCATAAACATAGCATTAATGTATCATGCCAAGACATCATAAATAATTAGGCAGACATACACTAAATACCCAGAATATTTTTTCCCATGAGACCAACTAATGCATCGATGGGATATAACAAGCTTCTCCTATCACTTACTAATTTTAATTCATTCAACATATGAAAGGTTTGAATAATTAATACAATATATAATCATCATAAATATCTATATTTGAAAACTAGCATATGAAATATTAATATTTTTATCTATTAAAAAATAAAACATTGTGATCATAAGTCATACAAAGTAATATGTTTAATGGTATCATTAGAGTATATCCTCAGTAAAACATAATATTCATCAAATTATTTTGACATGGATGAAAATACTTCAAAAAATATTTGAACCTTTCTTTGAAAATGTGAGAAAAATATCCCTTTCTTTTGATAATATTTTAAATAAAAAATTCTATAATATTGATAAAATGATGTTCTTTGAAAATAAACATAGAAAATATAAATTAATATTCAAATAAAATAATTTTTATGATGGTGTGAAATCAGTTTATGTGGTAAAAGTTAAAACAAATATCCCTTTCACGCTTTTGGTAAAAATTTAGAAGTACCTCGTTTGGAAAATGATAAGAAGATTCCTTTTAAAACTTTGAAAATAAAATTATATATGGTTAAAAATGACTTTAAATGGTCATTTGATCATATGAAATAAAATTCTTGATAACGTTTTATGAAACTTGTACATAGAAGAAAATATCCATCGACCAAAAGTAAAATAAGGTCAGCTTTTCTTAAAAAATGTTTCCTTGATCATATTAAGTACCAAAGATGGGGAAATGAAAATAAAACATGTAAACCTCATAGAAAAATATAGGAGAAGAAATTATATGGAGCTTGAAATATTAATATCTTATAATTTCCTTCAATTGGTATTTAAACACAAATAATCTTAAATAAAAATGAGATTTTTGAATAAACCCTTACCTTAAGTATAACATGCCTTGTTAGTAATTTTAACCTCCTGTATAATAAATTTAAATTTATTATAATTATATACTAGAACCATATTCATAATTATAATACCATATATGGTTTAATTATAATATATTATCACTTATTAATTAATAATCTTACATTAACATCACCATTTAGGGTATTAACTGCTTTGTTTTTTATGTATGTTTCGATTCAACGGTTCTGGTCCTTAGACTTTGATCATGGTTTCATAATCTCCAGAATAAAAAAAATTTCATTTATATATTATTATTACATAACATCCCTGGTATTTAACATTACTTAATCATTCATGTCATGAACATCATAAAATCACTCATATAGGTGGTAAAATTGACCTAAACAAGAGTGTGTTATAAAGACCGAATAAGTAAGAACATGCTAAGGTATAATATTAATATTATATTAATAAAAGTTTATTAATTTAATAAATATTATATATATTCATTATATACAATTTTAGAACCATATATAGAATTTTTACATTGAAAATAAAATATATCACTCGTGGAGATGGTGGTTTGTACGTACGCATGAACGATACTTCCATTTTTTAATGAGAAAAATGAAAAGACGGAAGATAATATTTTACCATTAAAGAATAATTATTACAAACTAATTATCATATATATTCTATATAATTATAATGAACCATGATTGGTGGGGTTGAAAAATGAATCACATCACTATGTGAAGGTGGTAGTCTACGCGTACACACAAGCGATACTTTTATTTCCCATTTGGTGGAAAGGAGGTGGAAAATGGTTGTCCCATAATAATAATAATAAATAAGAATATTTATTATATTTCATTAAATATTTTAGAATATATACAATATATTTATAGGAATTAGAAGAAAAAAAATAAAGTTTGAAAGGGTCGATAAAGACAGTTACCTCTTCTTTGAGAGACCTCATTTGGCTTACACCTTAAGCCTTCTTAAGATGGTATTAGGAGAATAACATAAGCTCAATAATTAATTAAATTAAGTTATGAAAGTTTCTTGGTAGTTTTTGGCAAATATATATGGATCAAGGTTTTTTAATAAAGTAATAGAGAAATTTCTCTTTTATAAGTGAAGGGAGGGACACACATGGAATTACATAAAAGATTTAAATAATATAAACTCATTTTCTTACGAAAATGGAACCATGTGGACAATAATTAGAAGATAAGATAATATAAATTCTAAATATATTAAAACAATAATATTTATACAATTTTATGTGTCATTTTTTTTATCTCTTAATTTAATCCCCACCCCCCCACACACACACACTTGATAAACCTATTTTAACCTTAACTGTGGTAACAATTTTTTACTATTTTTACTATTAATTATGACCAAAAATTAAGTTAGTATTATTACCAAATATTAATTATGATTATTATAATTATGGAATCTATTTTTTAATATTTAATGTGCATAATTGGTAAAAATTACTTTTAATATATGTTTGTAAAACACAATGAAAATCGTTTTTAGAAAAATGTTTGTTTTAAGCATAAAATGATTTTAAAGTAAAATAAATTATAAAGTTAATTAAAATGGAATTAATTGGATTATTTTATATAAAATGATACTTATTTATATTTCAAACCCAAAAAACCTAAATTAACCTTCTAAATGCTTGATTAAGAGAGAAAAACTAAAAACAATTTTTTATTCACACAAAAACATTACTTAGATTTCCAAAATGTTAAGAATGTATTTATAAGTTAAATGTTATATTATTATTTGCATCATATTAATTATTATTATTATTATATAAAAAAGGTTTTTTAAACTTTAAATTTATTCTTATATCATTATAATTTCATAAAACTGACAGTTTTTGTAAAATTTGTATTTTTCACTATTCACCCAAAAATCAATTATTTCTGAAAAATCTCAAAAATTCACCCTGGATAATTTTTTATATAAAAATTTAAAAAATTAAGTTAATTTATTCAAATAAAATTTATAAAAATAAAAGAAATTAATTTTATTTATTCACACATAAAACACTTAAAACCCATTTTTATGAAGAATGTATTATGATGTCATAAATGAATTTATTCTTATACTTTGTTTGGTAACAATAATTAGATGAATGTAAAATTTTTGATTGAATTAATTATTTTTATTAATGAAATTATTTCTACATATATTTTGTAATTCTATTATTCTTATTCATATTTTTCAATCCAAAGACTAGGTTATAACTGTCATACTTAAGTAATATTATTTCATGATTTGTTTAAGCTCAGGGTTGTGGGTGGTGCATGATATTGAACATTGTATTCATTTAAAGGATACTAAAAAATTTTGGTGTTACATTATACCCTATTTATAGAAATTGTGTCCTCACAATTTTAATTTATTTTTAGCATATCATAACATTTTAATAAATTTTATCATGAATTTTAATTTTTAGGTTAAGGCTAAGGAAATTATTATTTTGTAAACAATATGTGTGACTTTATAAGACTTACACTTATGAATGTGTTTACATAATATTAACGTAATAATTATTTGATACTTTATACACAAAACTTTATATATTTATCTTCCATTTCTTGAGTTTGAGTAATTATAAGAAAATATACTTACTTGATTCCTTTTAGCTTTCTAAGTGATGTTTTTTCCTTTAACTAAGTATTTAAATTAGTTTCCACTTTTGATTCTAAAAATTAATGACTAAGAGTAATTTTTCATGGATTAAGCACAAAAATAAACCTTTAATGGATCATAATATCCATAAAAGAATGAACATGTATTTCACTAATCTAAAATATGATGATAAAAAGTTAAGATAATACTCAATATGAATAAACCTTCTTATGAAGAAGTAATTTTTTAATTCCTAAAAATCAATAATAACACCCATATAAATTCTATAATAATTTAACTAGTTCTACATAGATTTTTTTATGATTAATTTACTAATTTCTAAATCCTCAAAACTAATTAAACCCCCAAAATGGGATTATGTTAAAGCCAATCGTAGGTATAACAACCATGTTTGCAATTAGGTAAGAGCTATTCATATTAATAGAAACCGCTCAATATATTATCATTATAACCAAATTCTCACTGGATATATTGATTGAAAATTCTTTCCTTATAGTGTCTAGGGTTAATTCAATATCCATGTAAAATATAGAAGTGTTCATAGATCCAGAATTAAATAAAGCATGATTTTATGATCAGAGTACCAATTATCACAACTTAATGGATTTCAACTTTAACTGGATTAATTACATGATCTTTTTATTTCTCCCTTAGCCTTTTTTAAGTTAAATTCCTTTTATGTTGATGGAATTATCATAGTAAAACATGTATTTATAATTGAAACACTATACATAAATAGATTTTCCCTTGCATTCATGTGTCTGATGGTCTTTCTATCAACACTTGAAGTAAACTATCTTTCCCTTTAAGCAAGTACCAGGGTGTTTCTTTTTATAATTATCACATGTGGGAAGTTTTATCCTTCCCTTATTTCTATTCACCTTATTTTTTTATTGGTTCTCAGTCATGATCTTATTCTATTAATTTTCTTTGAAAATATATAACTTGGAGAATTTTTTCTCCATCCTGATGAAACTTGATACCCCATCATCATATGATGAAAATGTTTGAGAGACTAGTTCCCTTCAAAGTCTTGTCTTAATCCCATTAAATAAATATTCAATATTACTTTCTAGATTACTTATGTATTCTATAGCTTTCCTTGTTAATCATGTAAAGTTTGTCTCATACTCAACAACACATTCCTCCTCCTTCTATCTTAAATTAATGAATTTTCTTTCCATATTAGCTCATTTCTCTCAAGGAAAATATTTCTCAAAAAATATTACCTTAAAATTATTAAATTCCATTCGATTTGTATCCTCTTCCTCCTTTGTATTTTGAATTAATGACCACCATTGATCAGTATCTTCCTATAAACATTACATTTTCAAAATATCCTTCTCCATTTCATTACTTCTCTAAGTCATAAATATATTTTCAAGGGACTTGATCCATTGTTCAGATATTAATGGATTTATAATTCCATTAAATTATGGAGGTTTCTACCACAATAAGTGGTCTGGAATCATTGAATCATGATGTGAAGCAATAGGTTATTCCATACGGAAAAGGTTATTAGTCATAACATGAGTCAACTATCCTGATATAATCATAATCTACTCAACTCCAACACTAGTTGTGTTAACTTACTCATGAGGTAAATCCCTACATTGATTACTAGTGTTGACATGTTTTTCATTCCTTATATTATGTGCCATTTCTAAATAATGTCATACAATATATTATATCATAAAATTATGAATCATAGTGTATAATTCCAAATATAGTGAAATACCTAACATAAATTGAATATTTATGCATAGCTAATATCGTAATTATTAGCTTACTGTCTTTGGGAATATCTTTAAATAAAAAAAATTCAAATCTTCCATAACGATTCATAAAGAGTGTGTGAATAAACCAAATAATATCCCTTAGAAGTTTCTAGCTATGTGTGTAATCTTGGGCCCACTAATCGTGCACCACATGAAGATTGAGTTGATACTCAATGAGACTTTTTCAGGGTGTTTACCCCAAGGTGAATCTATGCCACAACTACATCCACATGCTACTATCTAGCTAGGGATATCATTTCTAGGAAACTCTACACTCTATGATTTATCAATGTTTTATAATTTTTTCTTATAATTAGACTTATCCCTAGAGTCTATCATAGTGTTATCTTCTCTAATTTAAGTTTTTCCATAATCTAATTCTCAAGGGTCCTATTGAACTTCATTTAATAGCAATTATAGCACCTCAACTCGAGTAACCCAAGGTTGGTAGTTATCTTACTAAATTGGTACAAGATACAAGTTATCACATCCTAAATGATTTAATAGTTTAGAAGTCTTGGGAGACTATATACATACATGATTCTCACATTATATTTGAAAACATGAAATAAAACTTAAAATTCTAGTGATAACTTTATTATTTTCTCTGTATATCCCTAAAATCATTCATAGATCCCTTCTTAGTATCCTGGGGAAAAGAAAACGTGATAAAGGGTGGGATCAGATGTTCAGTAATGGAAAGCATACAATAGAGGCTATCACGGAATAAATAAAGCATAAATAATATGATAGAGATAAACAATAATCAAATATGTCATATAACAAATAAAATAAAAGGGAAATATATCAATGGATGACATAACAACATAAATAATCACATTGATAATAATAACTAATTTTATAATGATGGAATTCATAATGTTAAACATCAGAATCATATTGTCAAGGCCTTGTTCCAAGACACCATAAACATACCGTCAAGGCCTCATGCCAAGACATCTTAAATAATTGGGTAGGCATCAACCAAATAATCAGGCTAGTTTATCTCATGATACCTACCGATACATCAAGGGGAAATAATGGTATCTTCCTATCACTTACTAAGTCCAATTAATTCAACATATGAAAGGGTTGAATAATCAATACAATACATAATCAGTATAAATATCCATATTTGAAAACTAGCATACAAAATACCAATATTTTTCCTCAGTCATAAATATAACATCATGATCATAATCCATCTAGATTAATATATTGGATATAATAATTAGATTATATCCCTAATAAATCATAATATTCATTGAAGGATATTGACATAGATAAAAATACTTTTAAAAATAACACTCGAACCTTTATTTAAAAACATGAGAAAAATATCTTTTTCTTTTAATAATATTTTAAATAAAATTATATAGAATATTGAGAAAAATTATTTCTTTGAAAATAACCATGGAAACTTTTAAAGTAATATTAAAAGAAAATAACGGTTATGACGATGAGAAAATAAATTCATGTGGTAAACATTAAAAAAATTTCCTTTCACATTTTTGGTAAAAAGTCAAAAATACCTCATTTAGAGAACGATAAGAAGATTCATTTTAGAAATTTGAAAAGAAAGTAAAATATTATTTAAAATGAATTGAAATAATAATTTGATCATAGAAAATATTATTATTGAAAATATTTTATAAAACATGGACATGGAAGAAAATTTTCATTGACCAAAGAGTAAATATGATCGAATTTTCTTAAAAAGCATTTTCTAAATCATATTAAGTACCCTAGAGAGTAAAATGAAAATAAAACCTGTAAAACTCATATATAAATAGATTATAATAATATGGATGGAATTTAAAATCATAATATCTTATAATTTATTTCAATGGATATTTAAACACAAATAATCCCAAATAAAAATGAGATTATAGAATAAACCCTTACCCCAAGTATGACTTGCCACGTAAATGATTTTAACCTCCAATATAATAAATTTAAATTTATTATAATACAATACTAGAACCATATTCATACTTATAATACCATTAATGGTTTACTTATAACCCCTTATCCCTTATTCATTAACAATCTTTCATTAACATCGTCATTTTTTGTCTTAATTGCTTGATTTTTTATGTTTGTTTTTGTTCGTAAGTTCCGGTCCTTGCACATTGATCAGGGTTCCATCATATAAAAAATGGTAATTATTTAATATATATATTATTATTACATAATATCACCATTACTAAAGATTACTTAATCATTCATCTCATAAATATTATAACATCACTCATGTAGGTGGTAAAACCGACCCAAACAAGTGCATATTATAAAGACCAAATAAGTAAGAACATGCTATGGTATAATCTTAATATAATTTTTATAGAAGTTTATTAATTCCAAAAATACTATATATATTCATTATATACAATTTATAACTTTCTATAAAAGTTGAACATTGAAAATTAAATATATCACTCATAGAGATGGTAGTATGTATGTACGCATGAACGATACTTCCATTTTCTAATGTAAAAAAGGAAAATAAAGAAGATAAAATTGTATTATAATAGAATCATTATTAAATCATAAATATCATATATATTTGGAAAATATATCTTTATACCAACCATTAGTGGTGGTGTTAGAAAATGAATCACATCGCTACGTGGAGGCGGCAGTATGCACGTACACACGATCGATACTTTCATTTCCCATTTGATAGAAAAGAGGTGAAAATGATTATACCACAATCATAATAATATCTCAGTATATTTATTACATTTTATTCATTATTTTATGATGGATAAAACTGATTTAGAGAAATTATAAGAAGAAATAAACTTTGAAAGAGTGGGTAAAGATGATTACCTCTTCTTTGAGAGACCTCCTTTGGCTTACATCTTAAGACTTCTTAAGATGGTATTATGAGAAGACAAGAAGGTCAAAAACCAAAGGAATTAATATATAAATGTTTTTGGGTAGGGTTTTTCTAATCTAGAGTGATAATTTTTTTTGAATAATGTAGGAGAGGAAGTTCCCTTTTATAAGTGAGGGGAGGACACACATGGAATTACTTAAAATAATTAAATAATGTAGTGTATTTTTATTGTGTAAGTGGGAAAAAATGGACAATAATTAAAAGTTTAGATATTATAAAGTCTAAATATATTTAAAATATAATAATTAGACAATTTTATGTGGCATTTTTACTCTTATATACTAGTTTACCCTCTCTCCCCACCCCCGGTAAACCCATTTTAACCCTAACCATGGTAACAAATTTATACTATTTTTACTTTTCATTATGACCAAAAATTAAGTTAAAATTATTATATAATATTAATTATGTTGATTCTAAATATGGAATCCATTTTTCAATATTTTATTTTGATAAGCGGTAAAAATTAATTTTAATAAATGGTTGTAAAATGTAATAAAATTTGTTTTTAGAAAAATGTTTATTTTAAGAATAAAAATAGTTTTACCACAAGATAAAGTATAATTTTGGTAACAATAGAATTAATTGAATTTTTTTATATAAAAATAGACTCATTTTTATTTCAAATCCAACCAAAACTAAAAGTAACGTTTTAAATACTTGATTAAGAGAAAAGAATTAAAAATAGTTTTTTATTTTCACGAACACATTACTTAGATTTCCAAAATGTTAAGAATGTATTTCTAAGTTAAAAATTATATTTTTATATTCATTATATCACTTATTAAATATATATTTGGTATGTAAAAAAGGTTTTTTAAACTTTCATGTTATTCTTATAATTTTATAATGTTATAAAAGTGACAGTTTTTGTAAAATTAGTATTTTCACTATTTTCCCAAAAATCAACTATTTCTGAAAAATCTCAAAAAATCACCCTAAGATAATTTTTGCATAATAATTTTAAAAATTAATTTCATTTTTTCAAATAAAATTTCTAAAATGAAAGAAATTAATTTTAATTATTAACACATGAAACACCTAAAAACCATTTTAATAAAGAATGTATTCTTATGGAATAAAATGAATTTATTCTTATGATTTTCTCAGTAACAACAGTTATATGAATGTAATTTTTTTTATTAAATTAATTATTTGTATTAAGTAAATAATTTCTACACATATTTCATAATTCATTTATTCATATTCATACCTGTCAATTAAAGGACTGGGTTATAATAGTCATATTTAAAAATATTATTTTATAGTTTGTTTATGCTCGGGGTTACATGTGGTACACACTATAAAATGTAGTATTAATTAAAAGGAAACTAAAATCTTAGGGTTTTATAATATCCCCCTAGGATTTGAACCTGGGTGGATAGTGTCTAAACCCTCCCATCCCTACCATCCAACCATGAGGTGAGAAGATCAAATATTAATATTAATCATAGTAACATTAACATTAATAATACTAATAATAATATTGATAATATTAAGATGATATATTTTTCATAAATATAACAACTATATTACAATTAATATAAATAAACTATTATTCATATATATTTATTGAAATAAAAATAAATTATATCATCTAAAATTAAAAAAACAAAATATAAATGATAAATGAATTGAAAAATACATGTATAACTAAAAATGTAATTTGAATAAAATACACGTAACGACCCATGTCATTATGGATTATGAATTTTGAATAAGATTTGAAATTTTCATCTAGTGTATTAATTTTTTAGAGAACCAGGTGATGAATTGAGATGTTTCTTATTTAAACAACTTTAAGAGGTGTTTTTATACTTGAAATGAGGCTTGGTGGGGTGACTCGGATCTCAGGTAACTAGAAAAGGAGGCATGAAGTAGTAAAGGATGACACTATAGTCATAAACTATATGGTGGGGTGGGAAGTATCCATACTAACCAGTAAGAATCACCAACTAGTTGGTGAGACTGCACTGGGTGGTCGGTGGGGCGCACTAGATAGTGTTTTACTAGGGGTATTTGTGGTCTTTTTGGCCACCAAAACTCCTAGGGTTTAACATGATTGGATCAATTTTTAGAGATAAATTTATTCATTCACTCCTCCACTTCTCCCTCCATGGGATCCCCTTGATCTGTGGTGGATCTAGGTGAAAATCATTGGCGAATCTAGGTAATATCCTCTATTCTTCTTCCCTTTTGACATCCCTCTTCCTCATGTAGTGGTGGATCATTGTGTAGTTCTTCATGGGTGATTTTTCTTGGTATGTATTAGACCTTAATATAATTTTATGTATCACTTATCTTTTAATCCTCTTCTCCTTGATCGTCTTGGTCATCGTTTGGTCTTTGTCTAGATTCCGATTATAGAATTGGATGAAAATTCCATCAAATCTTAGTGGAACTGTCTAAGAACGATGGGACTTTGGATTGACAAGGCTAGAGGATGTCATGTGACAATAAATGAGTATAGTTAATGGAAGTTTCATTGAAGTTACATCCCCTTGGTGTTTTATTCCATGATTTTAGTTGAATTGAGATATATCTCCATTATATCATGGAATTGAATTACATATTTTGTGTTCCATATATCCAAGAGTGTGTTAGGAGTAGCCCAAACTCCATTGGATGATGTTGCAATAAAGGTATGTCACCCATTTTAATTATCATAAAGATTCCAATTTAATTATATTAAATTAGTCTTTGTTTTTTTGTCGTGTGATAGGGATTTTTACTAAAATGATGTCAGAAGGGTGTTATGAACCTTTCATGGGTGATTAGTCATGGTTCCAGTTAGGCAGTGATACCCGGTAAGTATTTCTACAAGTACATATTTCTCCTTTGGTTATAAATTTTCTTATGATCATTTAATTAATTATAATTTCTTTATAATTAATTAAATTAGAATGATCAATCATGAGTTAGTACCATGTAGTGATTAATGGAGGTCGAATAGACTTGGACGAGTTGGGAAAAACAGATAGGGTTTTCTTGGATGGGAGTTGGATCCATTTTGATATAGGTGTGTAGTAACCCTGAATCTAGTAACCTAGAGTCGGTGGTTGATTTATTACATTATCATATATAAAATGGTTCAAATCCCAAAGGAATAATCAGTTTAGTGATATTGGGGAACCATATACATACATAATACCCATTTTAAATTAGGAATAGAATATAAAACATAAAAAAAGAAAATGCTCAGTATCCTTGAAAATCATTCAAAGAATTCATCTTTATATCTTGGGGAAAAGAAACAAAATAAGGGTGATCTCAAATGCTCAATAAGGTTTATGTACAGTGGAAGATATCATGAGTAAATAAGGAATAATTAATATGGAAAGGTAAATAACTGAAAACACATGTCATTTAATCAATAACTTGAGCACAAATACACCCATGGATAATATCAATGTGAAAATATCATGGATAATAATAACTGAATTCTCAATAAAGAAAATGATTAATATTGGATATCATGATCTCAAACATAATTTTAATATCCCAACCCAGCTTACCACTAAACCGGTAGTCATGCTAGTGGGTCACATGACCTCAAGCGCATCTCCCCATACGTTAGAGGTTGTCGACTAGCAGTGAGGGTCTAGGGAGGTGGTAGTGGGGAGACTATACCCTCTTATCATAGATGCACAACAGTATTATCAAATAATAAACAATAAAAAATAGTAGAAGTAATATATAAATAGATAACAGTGCAGCGGAAGAATAATAGTAACAGTTTTATAAAATTGGACAACGCTAGTTTATACAAGCATTCATGATGGATGATGATACATAACTGAAAGTAGTAATAATAAAGCATGCATTTCAATACATATCAATAATAAATAAAAAGATACAAAATCCCCAAGGGCGGTCTCCATGAGCATCCTAATCTCTAGCTCAATCCTTTGCTCCTAAATTCTTGGTACAAACATTATAGCATAAGGAATCAATCATGGTCCTCAGTCCTACAAACAAGAAAGGTCTACTCGGGTACCCTAGTGCAATGGTGACCCAAGTTGGGTGTGATATATAAATCTTAGTATGCCAGTACCACTGGTGTCTAGCCCAATCCAGACAATGCATTTTAAATTTATAATTATTCCATATATAATAAATGCAGAAATATGATAAATTAAATAATAGCAACTTGGTCTAGATTCTTAAACGAACACCTGCCCAATACCACCTGCTTCAGCCTAATCCAAAATTCTACAAAATATATCTGAGTAAGGAAGAATATATAAACACGGGCTAATAGTAACATGTAAAACCAAGGAAGGCATATCCCCAAGATTATTCTTTAACTTGGGGTCTAAATCTCATGTCATCACATAAGTAATCTAGTAAAGTAAGGGAAACATCGCAAATGAAATCAAAATACATAATAATAAATAAAGATGCATCTCAAGAATTTAAATTAAAAACCATCAATTTCATAGGTGGAGTCTGAGCCTGTCCCTGAGGTATCACTATAGTGCATCCATTCAAAATATCCAATGTCATTGAGCTTTTCCAAGGATATCCTTTTAAAAGTCTAAGTATCACTCATGGTATATTAACTATCAGTCTGTCATGGGTATCGCATGTAAGGGACCAAGTATCAACTGAGCCTTGGTATAGCCATCTTGCCAACAATTCTATCCTCAACTACCCCTCAGGGAACCAATATCACCCAATAGTATAATAGAAATCCCTGGGAATCCCTTTCATAGAGATCCTAAAACATCGCTTCTCCAGTGTGTTGTGTTGTAACCTATCAAGTACAGAGAGTCCAATTGTGGTCTCTTAATATGGGACCCACATTCTCTCATCGACCTGATTTCATTTAAAATAACAAGAGAGTAAAAAATCACAGAGTAAGAAAGGTATGAGGCTTAAGCTACATGGAATAAGCCTTAAACAATTGCATTTCAACACATACAACTCAATTTCATAAGCTATAAATGTTAACAAGGCATTTTATATGGTTCAAGCCACTAACAAGGTCATAAGAAATAAAGAAACTTACATAATTAAGGAATTATAAACAAGGAATGTGGCATCAATGTGCCTTTTACCAATATATCATCAATGAAATTTCATCATATCAAGCTATCAAGCTTGACCAAGTGTCACAATCCATACAAACCATTTAAAAATGCTCAAGTAAGGAGAACCAAACAAGGCATAAGGAGTTTATTAATAGGCAAGGTACTCATGTAACTTGAAATGAGTAATTTTTCGTGTAAGTCGTATTGCATTCAAATAAACCTCAAGTATTCCATAGGTAGGAGGCACCACACATGGGATAAAAGATTATGTTCAAGCTTAGGCATTATCAAGAGGGACCCAATTCATAATTCATTTCTCATTAATCAATTTAAGGCATTACTAAGTTTCTACACACAACCCATGGAAATTTTCCACATTTTATATAAAGTCAACTTAGGCCATTTAGGATGGCTCACCCAAAGGGGTGGCCGAGAGGCAAGGAGAACACCCAAACAGTTTTTTCCATAAAATAAGGTTAAAATGGACATGATAGAACAAACCAAGAAATTTAATAAAATATGACAAGGAAAAAAAATTCATTATGACTAAGCCATTCATTCAATACATTCCATTTGGTATGAGTCATCCTACTCAAGGTCATCTCACCCTATTCGCCTAAACATGGAAAATCGGTTTTAAGGGTTCAAGTGTCAAGGTCACTCTATCCAATGGATAGCACTATCTCATTTAAGTCATACCATACAAACCCCTTTTATCTTATCCAAAACCTATTATTCATTAAGTCATAGTAACTTCTCAAATGCATGTGTGGGAAAATCCAAGCCTAATAAGTCCAAACACCCATGGGGTGTCTTGGGTCAAATAAATTACATAAGGGATAGGGGAAAATTAATATATAAAGGCACATCATTCAGATATTAAAATAGGATGAGGTAGTAAACCATGTCTTTTATTATCCACAACTTCAAAGCATAAGTAACACAAAAGCAACAAAACCAATAAAACACTAAAAGTCTACTTTATACATTTTTAGTTTGAAAGTAGCGCACCTCCATTTGAGGGGTTTTATTACAAAAACATGACCTTGTTGTAAAATAAATCATTTATCACATTTAATAACTTTATTCACTTTATTAACTTTATTAAAGGAATCACTTTAGAAATAAACTACCATACTAGGCAAGCATTAAATAAAGGTATGAACCCAAGCAATTAAATATTTAATGCTTTCTTAAATAAATAGGGCAAGGAAAGGGATCCTACCTCTGGGTTGAACCAACCTGAACACTTCAACTCTTGATTGTTTCTAACTCAAATTTGTTGTTACCCCCACTAATCATATGCACATTCACATACATATAAGGACACCTAGCCCCTATGCACATATTCACATGGCCCGTGAATATGTAAAAGGGGATCCTTACATATATGCTTATATGCATACACCCGTCTCCACTTACCTACTTATGCATTTTGAATATATATATACATAGGAACACCTATAACCATAACTATATATTCACTACCATGGGTGAATATACACATAACAGGGGAACCTATATATATATATATACTTACCTATGCATATGCAGGCAAGTCGCCTTAGTCCCGGAGACTCAAAACCACCTCAAGGATGACTCAACACACTAAAAACAACACTAGGGTCTCAAAGTCACCATAATAAGGTTCAACACACTTAAAAAAATATTTTTAGAAGATCAAAAACTATGAAATCCCTAAATATAAATTGATCAATGATTAATAATGAAGAAAAACTACTTGAAACAGCACGATAAAGGCCCAACGCACTATAAAAAAGTACTATAACTTTAAGATAACTTAAATAACCCTAAATAAAATAGTAAAGATGGTGAAATGGAAGTAAACTCACCTCAGATGGTGGTGAAAAATCAAATCGGAACCAATCCACTTTTCATTTGGCGGTGGATGTTAGAATAAGCACAAACATGACCCGAGAGGCTCACTGCACACCATAGAAACAAAAGACACATCAAAAATCATCCAAAACAAAACCCTAGGGTTTGTTCGATCCATGTAGGGCTATGGGAAGACCACCAATCAGCTGAAAAAGAGTAATAGGATGGAGGAGAAGGCCTACCTTGACGAGACACATGCAAATCCGGTGATCACCACCCCGGAGGACACCGCAAGGAGGGTGGTCGTGCGCTAGGGGGTTGACCATGGGGGCCTCACATGAGTAAGGAGGGGGAAGTGGAGGTATGCATGGATGGGTAAGGGAAACCCCTTATGGGTTAATAAAAACCCTAAAAAATAATAAACTTAATAATAATAATAATAACAACAATAATAATAATCATAATCATAATAATAACATTAATATTATCATTATTATTATCATTAAAAAAATTATTAATTTATTTATATTTAAATTTTAATTCATTTAATTAAATTTCTTTAAAAGACACATCACAGTGTCAACTCTCAGAAAAAAAAAGTTTTGATGCTCGATTTTAAAAACGGCTTGCCCATAAAATAGAAAATTTTAAATTCCCCTAGAATTTTTCATCCAGTTCAAAACACAGGACCTTACAACCTTACCACCTTAGAACTTATCATCCCTAAGAATACTTCTGGAACAATGTAAACATCACCTGACCTACAAGGGTCGTGAAACTTCATTAAAATGGTCGTGTTGCATTTCCAAACTCCAAATGTACCTTCAAGCATCCCTTCAAACACACAGCAACTTAAGCCGTCAAAACTCGAGCCAGCACTCATTCTCCAACTGAAATAGAAAGATAGCTCTTACCTGATCCCATTTAGCTATAGACATGATTACATCGTCATCTTGTCGAGAAACTGGCCAAAGGTACTTCCCACCTTAGGCTTTAATGTTAAGCGGCCAATTTGAAACCACGGTTAACCCCAGTCAGAATTTTCTTACAAGCACACCTATAAGAGTTTTAATGATTCTTATAACATGATTTTGAAATGTTAAAATGGTTGATCTCCCATCAATATTATTTAGATAGGTCGATCTAGATTTTCATGAAAGGCCTAGGCTGACCCATACCGCACTCGTATTCACCCACGCTCGGCTTATATGGTCAGCATTTTACAAGCATAACTACAATGCCTCCTCCAAAGGAATCTCACATTCAACACGAACACATCCACTGAAGTACATACTTGACCTCCAATGAAGTTCCTAACCAAACTATGAATGAAACCATGTATCCATTTTGAAACACTGAAAGAACCAATCGAATAAGCCCAATGGATTTATAACATTAGCACAGCATTATACTGATTCTCTCTTAGTGTACCTATATGATGTTAAGATTGGGGACATGCTCATTGATAAGTAGGATACACTAAGAGGATTTAAACAGTTTCCAATAAAACTCACCCAAACTAAAAAGAATAATGGTCAAACCATAACTAGTCGACTCATATTGAAAGAAACTCAACTTCACCTGTCGGTGCACTATCATTAACCAATCACAATACCTTTACCACCTAAGACATTACATGATAGTTCAATATTAACCACTGAATTCCTTCATGACCAATGGATTTTCTCAAGGGTTTCATACACAGCCAAACTCATCTATGTTGTACTTACGAGCAAACACTGAAACAATTTAAAGTTCACAAGCCTCGTGGTCATTTAATTAAGACCAACCATCCTCTAACGGTCCTATTTGGTTGTGTTCTCCACCACCTAGAAGAACACATATTTAATAGAAATAAAATGACATTACCCTCCTTAAGAGTGTCCTAATTGTCAAAAATAAGAGATAGACTAGCTGCTCAAAATCACTCTAGGTCAGAACTTCCATAAATGTAAACATTTAAACAATTGGCATGAAGACCAAAACCAAACCGACCAGCATGTCAAAACACCTGAGTCTCTCAAATTCATCCCAAGCATTGGGAAGAACTTGATTTATTTACTTTCAGTTCACTCTACTACATAGATGACCCGAGAAATATTTAATAGCACAAAGCTTAACAATTACACTAAACTCATCTGGTTCATTACAACATTAAGCTGAAACAAAAGTCAAGGATACCATGACCACCCATCCAAACAAGGGTGTCATTGAGAAGCTAAAAGTCTTACTAGGTACAACAACGCATGAATGGAACCAAACATCAGAAAACTCACTAGAGTTAGTAATGATTTTAAGTTCTATGGGTGCTACCTACCACGGGCCAGACCCTTATGAAAGCAGAAAGCATTGACCCATAATGAGTTCCCACCTACGAAAGTATCTAGGATCAAGAGCCAATAATTAAGGTCAAAGAGAGCCTATGAAAAATGCTCATGATTCCATTCCAAGGAAAATAAAATAATCTTATCTACCCTTGCATGAGGGTCTTAAATAGAGGACTCCACTACATGTTCTATTTCCAAGACCTTTACATTTGAAACCATTTCATAATACAACATGCACATGTTCTATAGTCCAGTCATATGGGCGGCCATCTACCAATCCATAAAGCACTCATACACTTTACAGGTGGCATTTGACTCCCATTTAACTACAACTAATCCATTTAGACCAAGAAATAAATTACATATTTAAAACAAACTAAATCATTTCATATTAACATTGAATCATTTTATGTAAGCAAGCATGCTAATGAAAATAAAAACATGGCATATCACTCAAGGCACGCAATCCAAATCAGCAAGAATCCCATATATGAAACTACATGGCATAGCATATGCATGGAATTTTAATTCTTTGTGTGCATAATATGATGCATTTACTTCTTTATCCTTGTCATAGAAGACCAAGGGTATAATACCACAAAATCCATAAATCCATAAGAAGTATAAATTACACCAATCACTCGAGGTAAAATCATATCAACTGTAATATTGAAAATCATGGACATCAATTCCCAGCCCTAGACACTTGGTCATTTATTGTGTGTGGGGTGATTAGTCCCAAGAAAAGCTATTAACCAAGTACTGACACATTCCTATTCTCCTATCTACAAACCCAAAATAGCAAGACAAGGGAAAAAAGTAACCTCCTCTAATACCACTTTGTAATGTCCCAACCTGAATTACCACTAAACTAGTAGTCGGACCGGTGGGTCACATGACCTCAAGTGCGTCTCCCCATATGCCAGAGGCTATCGACCAAAGACGAGGGTCTCGGGAGGTGATAGTGGGTAGACTATACCCTCTTATTAGAGATTTACATCATTATTATCAGATAATAAACAACAGAAAATAGCAGAAGAAATATATAAAGAGATAACTGTGCAATAGAAAAATAATAGTAACCATTTTATAAAAGTGGTCAGTGCCAATTTATACAAGAATCCATGATGGATGATGATACATAATTGAAAGTGGTAACAATACTGCATGCCTTTCAATACATATCAAGAATAAAGAAAAAGACACCAAAGCCCCAAGGGCGATCTCCACGATCATCCTGAGTTCTAACTCAGTCCTTTGCTCTTAACTTCCAAGTACAAATAGCACAGCATAAGCAATAAATCATGGTTTTTAGTCCTAAGAACAAGAAAGGTCTACTCAGGTACCCCGGTGTAATGGTGGCCTGAGTAGGGTGTGAGATTTAAATCTTACTAGTCTGACACCACCAGTGTCTAGCCCAATCCAAACAATTCATTATAAATTTAGAATTGTTCCATATATAATAAATGTAGAAATTTGATAAATTAAATAATAGAAAATTGGTCTGGGTTCCTAAATGGAAACCCATCCCATACCACCTGCTTCGACTTAATATAAAAGTCTAAAAAGTATAGTTGAGTAAGGAAGAATATATAAACAAGGGACAATAATAACATGGAAAACCAAGGAAGGAATATACCCAAGCTTGATATTTAACTTGGGGTATAAATCTCATGTCATCAAATAAGTAATCTCGTAAATTAAGGGAAACATATCAAGTACAATCACAATACATAATAATAAATAAGGATACATCTCAAGCATTTACATTAAAAACCATCAATTTTAGAGGTAGTTTCTAAGCTCGTCCTTGATGTATCACTATTATACATCCATTTAAAATATCCAATGCCATTGAGACCATCCAAGGTGATCCTTTCTAAAGTCCAAGTATCGCTCATGGTATGGTAACTATGAGTCCATCCTGGGTATCACACATAAGGGACCAAGTATCAACTGAGGATTTGCGTAGCCATCTTACAAATGGGTTTTTCCTTAGATACCCCTTAGGGAACCAGTATTACCCAATAGTATAATATAAATCCCAAGGGAGACCTTACCTAGTGATACTAAAACATCTCTTCCCCAATGAATCCTGTTGTAACCTATCAAGTACGAGAGCCCAATTGTGGGTTCTTAATATGGGACCCACATTCTCTCCTTATCCCGATTTCATTTAAATTAACAGGAGAGGAAAAAATCACAAATCAATCAAGGTATGAGGCTTAAGATACATGGAATAATCCTTAAACAATTTCATTTCAACACACACAACTCAATTTCACAAGCTAGAAATGTTAACAAGGCATTTCATATGGTTTAATCCACTAATAAGGGCATAAGCAATAAAGCAACTTGTATAATCAAGGAATTATAAACAAGTCATGTGGCATCAAAATACCTCTTACCAATATGTCATTAATTAAATTTCATCATCTCAAGCTATCAAGCTTGAACAAGTGTCACAATCCATCCAAATCATTTAAAATGGCTCAATAAAGGAGAACCAAACAAGGCATAATGAGTTCATTAATAGGAAAGGTACTCATGTAACTTGAAATGAGTAATTTTTCATGTAAGGCGTATTACATTCAAATAAACCTCAAGTATTCCATAGGTAGGAGGAACCACACATGGGGAAAAAATTATGTTCAAGCTTAGGCATTATCAAGAGGGAACCGATTCATAATTCATTTCTCATTAATCAATTTATGGAATTACTAAGGTTCTACACACAACCCATGGAAATTTTCCACAATTTATATAAAGGAAACTTAGGACATTTATGATGGCTCACCCAAAGGGGTGGCTGAGAGGCAATGCAAACACCCCAAACAGTTTTCTCCATAAGATAATGTTACAACAGACACAATATAACAAACCAAACAATTTAATAAATAATAACAAGTTAAACAATTCATCATGACTAATCCAATCATTCAAGACATTCCATTTGGTATGAGTCATCCTACTCAAGGCCATCTCACCCAATTCGCCTAAACATGGAAAATGGGTTTTAAGGGTTCAAGTGTCAAGGTTATTCCATCCAATGGATGGAACTATCTCGTTTAATTCATCCCATATAAAAACCTTTTATCTTAACCAAAACCTGTTATTAATTAAGTCATGGTAACTTCTCAAATTCTTGTATGGGAAAATCCTAGCCTAATAAGTCCAAACACCCATGGGTGTCTTGGGTCAAATAAATTACACAAGGGACAAGGGGAACTTCATCTAGAAAGGCACATAATTTAGTTATTAAAATAGGATGAGGTCCTAAACATGTCTTTTATCATCCACATATTCAAATAATAAGAAACACAAAAGCAGCAAACCAAGAAAACACCCAAATTCTACTTTCTATATTTTTAGTTTGAAGGTAGTAGACCACCATTGGAGGGATTTTATTAGAAAAACATGACCTTGTTGGAAAACCAATCATTTATCATCTTTAAGAACTTTATTCACTTTATTAAATGAAGCACTTGATAAATAAACTACCATACTAGGAAAGCGTTAAATAAAGGTATGAACCCAAGCAATTAAATATTTAATGCTTTCTTAAATAAATAGGGAAAAGAAATAGATCCTACCTCAGGGTGGAACCAAGCTGAACACTTCTACTCTTGAAACTTTCTAACTCAAAGTTTATACTACCCCCACTGATCATATGCACCTTCATATACATATAAGGACACCTAGCCTCTATGTAAATATTCACATGGCCCATGAATATGTATAGGGGGTCCTTATATATATGCTTATATGCATACACCCATATCCACTTACCTACGTATGCATTTTGAATATATATACATAGTAACACCTATCCCCATACATATATATTCACTAACATGGATGAATATACACATAAAGGGGGAACCTATATATATACATACTTACCTATGCATACGTAGGCAAGCCGCCTTAGTCCCTGTGACTCAAAACCACCTCAAGGACGACCCAACACACTGCAAACAACACTAGGGTCTCAAAATCATCACGACAAGGTTCAACGCACTTAAATAAAAATATAAAAATATCAAAAACTACGAAAATCCCCAATATAAATTGAGCAATAATTAAGAATGAAGGAAAAAACTACCCAAAACGGCACGATAAAGGCCCAACACTCTATAAATCAATGACTAGAACTTTAAGATCACTTAAAGAACCTTAAATAAAATAGGCAAGATGGTGTAGCAAAAGGAAACTCACCTTGGATGGTGGCGATAAATTGAATCGGAATCAATCTACTTCTCCTCCAGTGGTGGATGTTGGAATAAGTGTGAACATGACCCAAGAGACTCTATGCAAGCCAAAGAAACAAAATACACATCACAAATCATCCAAACTGAAACCCTAGGGTTTAGATGATCCATGTAGGGTGACAGGGAGACCACCAATCGGTCGAAAAAAAGGAATAGGAGGGACGAGAAGGCCTACCTTGAAGAGTCACACGAAAATCTGGTGATCGTCACACCAAAGGACTTCGTGAGGTGGAAGGTCGCATTCTAGGGGGGTTGACCATGGGGCGTCACACGAGCAAGGATGTGGGGAGGGGAGGTGTGCATGGATGGGTAAGGGAAACTCTTTATGGGTTAATAAAAACCCTAAAAAATAATAAACTTAGTAATAATAATAATAATAATAATAATAATAATAATAACATTAATATTATTATTATTATTATTATCATCATCATTAAACATTTATTTATTAATTTATTTCTATTGAAATTTTAATTAATTAAATTAAATTTCTTCAAAAGACACATAGCAATGTTAACTCTTGGAAAAAATATGTTTTGATGCTCAGTTTTAAAAATCACCTACCCAGCAATTGGAAAAAATTTAATTCCCATAGAATTTTTCATCTGGTTAAAAACATGGGATGTTATAATAATGATATTTATACCATCAATACCTTATGCCAAGATAGTTTAAAACTATGGGTAAAACCCCATTTAATTTATCCAACTGATTTGTCTCATGAGGCATGTCGATGCATTGAGGGGCTATATAATTTTGGAACCCACCCATCATTTCATGTCCAAATAATTCCTCATATATTTAATGATAGATTTAATTCATGAATAATATGCCTTATTAATAAATGTCATTATTGAATAAATAATATGGAATATCAATATTTCCCCAGTTAATCAAATAACTTTCAAAGTAAAACACCGTATGTACAAATGATATATTGTTTAAGAAATAAACATATCCATGATAAATAATATACGTATTTAAGGGAAATTTACTATTTAATGATCATAAGAAATTGAATGATTCAAGAGAAATTTAACATCCACAAAATTAATAAGAGACGAGAGATGACTATCAATTCATCACGAATATAGGTTTATAATAAAATCATGTCCTTTGGAATAATAAAGGGAATGGAATTGAAACATTAAAATAAGCTTTAATAAAATATTTTTCTTAATAAAAATATTTAAAACATGTATAATAAGCTAAAATTCATAAAATGGTTATGATGGTGGGGAAGTCTATTATCATCGTATACGTAAAAAACATTTTTTTGACTTTTTATAAAGAAAGTATACAATGTCCCTTTTAGAAAACAGTAGAAATATTTCTTTCAAACCATTGTTAAAAGTAAAGGAGAAATTAAAATGTCCTTAATAAATCATTTGAGTAAATAAAAGGACTTTTTTAAAACAATTTTTGGAAACATGTACATTGAATAAAAATACATTTAATTTAAAGATAAATAAAATCAGTTTTTGTTTTAAGCATTTATTTTCTTGATTCAAGTACCAAAGAGATGAAAAGTTGGAAGAAAATATGAAAACCCCTTAAAAATATATATAATAAGAAATTTATTGGATATTGTTAAGGATAAATGATAATATTCCTTCAACTAAAATATAATCAATCCCTAAAGAAAGTGAGATTGAAACATAAATTCTCACTTATTTAGAAACATTTAAATTGTAACCCTTTGAAAGAATAAAATTGAATTGGAATATAAATCACCATGAATAAAAAGTTATTTATGTTAAATAAATAAAAGGGGTAGTATATACACCACATAAAGGTGAATAGGGTCATAATAACAAATATGTCCCAATAGAGTGGAAATTGAGATGAAATTCTCTTACCACACACTTCCCATTAGTTGAACCTTCTTTAACCTTATGAATAATGGTTTTAAACATGTTATTAATTTTTACCAGAACCATATTCATATTTATAATATCATATATGATTCTTTTATAACATTTTACCTCCTATTTTTTAATAATATTTCATTATTAGCATTGTTTTGAGTGTTAAATGCTTCATTTTCTCATGTATGTTTTGTCACAGAAGTTATAGTTCTTGGGCATAATGCTGGTACCAGGGAATGTAGTGGAAGCCAGTGCATAAGGGATTTAAAATTTTTCATCACCATAGCAATGATACTATATCATCACTAGTGATCTGAGCCTCGTTAGAGGTCTGAGGATCTCACATGAATTTAATAAGAACAAAAATAAATAAATGAGTACCTCATTCAATTCGACAGTGCTTTCGACAGCAGCTAGTCATCAATGATCATTGCTCAAAGAATCTAAATCAAACCCCTCTATATCATACATTCATTCTCAAATAATCTATTCATATATCGATCGTCGAATTTTGGGTGCTAGTGTGGATCTCTGATGATTCATTCGACATCGTGACAATCACCTTTATCTTGTCCCTTTGATTCATCAAAGGTGTTCTTGGATCAGTCACTCAAAGATATACTTTATCTCTATAGGATGTGGGAGGAGAGAAAATATTGCATTCTGTTGGAATGAGCTTCTCCTCCTACTTATATAGTGGGAGGTTCAAATACCTAAAAAGAATTCCCCAGCCCTTGATAAATAAAACACTCACTAAATAAGCAGTAAATGACACTTTATGATAAAATAAATACATCATTGACATCATTTATAATTTATCACCTCTTTTTAATATATAATAAATATATTATTTGATAAAACCCAAGTCTATAACTTGACTCGTAATTTCCTCTAATATTAAATAAACCTTGAATATTAAAATAATATTTGTTCGTATAATATTTTTTCTTACATTATTTAAATACCTTGTGAATAATTTTAATAAATAAATTCAATCTAATTATTCTATACTTTAATAATAATGAATCTATTTATTCTTCAGTGATCGATTACTTGGACAACTCTTGGACCCCATGGTGGAGCCCACCATTTCCAATATTCCTATTTACCAAAATGGGGTGGACTCCTCTAGACCCTTATCTCAATAGCATCAAATACTATTAATAAACTGAGAGTGGAGTATAGAAACCCATCAAGGCCCTTAAAGAGATAAGGAATATTCACAAAAATGACAACCATCCTATAAACACACACTGTGTAATATAATATCTTTGCCTTTAGATATCTCATAAATTAGGATACACACTTGTGTCATCATCCTTCCTTGATTTATTATTTTTTGATTTGACTGGACAAACTTACCTTCAACTACCTTGGACAAGGATTTATGAAGGTGCTACCATCCTAATCAATTAGGCCCAAGATATCACTTCATCAACCCAAAAGTAAAAAATTATAACTTGATCATTCAACCAATGTCATACCACCAATGATGCACCCAACACAAGATACATCCCTACGACTTCAATGTCATGGTTTTTTTTCTTGAATCAAAGTATGCAATCAAATGGTACACACTGATAATGATCTCAATTCTGGAGATCAATACACATTTTCATAGATAGAAATAACCAATGACACCTGAAACATGTGGTGTTCCTATTGGTGGGTTTGACCTCATGATCTCACCTAATATAGATCACCAAGTGTGAACTTCATAAGAATAAGTCTCAATGATTTTGAGACTCCATCGCCTTATAGTTAATCATTAACTGTGTCCAGTTATTATGATGTATCTAGACCATAGAATATATGTTTAAGATTAATGTCATAGTATATCAAGGTTATCATTATTTTCTAAGAACTTCTATAACCCTTTGATAAAAAAAATATTTTATGAAAATTAATATTTAAATAGTGGTTGTAGAAATATCAACACTATAATGGTAGGTGTACATCATGTACAACTCACTGTATACATGGCATGGTAATCAAAAAGAACTATTTATTTGGGTCTAGGGAACCCACTCTTACATCACATAAGATATAGATCCAAAATATGCAGAATGATATTAATTTTATAAATATCATATTTTTCATTATATTCTTTTTTAGAACCATTCATGAATGTTGGACATGGAAAATGAATCGCATCGCTTCATGGAGATGATAGGTCGTACGTACACACGAGCAACAATATCATTCCCTTAATAGATGAAAGGGTAAGTAAGTGGATGATATGTTAATCTTACATAATCAATATCATGTCATCTGTATCATATATATTCAGTATTTCCATAATTATGACTATTCATGTGATTCAATGATAGAAAACAAATTACATCGGTTTTCAAGGCGGTAGTCCACCATACACACAAGCGATGGCTTTGATTCCTATTTGATGGAGAAGGAGATGAGTAAATATTTACATAAATATAATAAAATATCAATATATAAGATATAATATTGTTATTATATTTTAATTATTAATGTATAATTTAAGGTGATAAAATAATGAGTAAAAATGAATGAGCTCAGTGAAGACAGTTACCTTCCCTTAAAAGAACCTCCTTTGGATCTATTATTAAGGACCCTAGGATTGGTCTTTTGGGAAGATAGGTACCTATATAATGTGGATAAGTATGTTGGAAAGATATTTTGGTAGGTTTTTTTTGAGCTAAGTTTCTTGATATGTGTGAATAAGTGAGGTTAGGGGTTCCCTTTTATAATTGAGGTGAGTGGCACACGTGTAATTTTTCAACAAAAAAATCAATAATGTCATGTCTATTTCTTGAACATATGGCTCTAAAATGGATAAAATTATAAGGTTAAAAGGATAAGGTTGAAATAAAACCAACCAATGTGATTTAATAAAGTGATTTGGTCATTTTTACCCTTATCTTTATAGATTAATTCCCCGGTAAACCTATTTTTACCTTAACCATGGTAATTAATATTTACTATTTTTACTATTAATTATGACCAAAAATTATGTTTAACTTATTAATTATGATGATTAAAAATGCATAATAAATTTTATCAAATTAAATTTATAAAATTGGTAGGATTTAATTTAAAAATAAACCCAAAAATTACGTCGAAAAATGGTTTTTCAAGAAATGATTTTTTTAAGCATAAGATGATCTTATATTAACTATATGACTAGTTAATCATCATTAGATGGATTTAAATTAATAAATTTAGATATATAATCTATACATTTCATTTAAATCATTCATTATTAAATATTATTATAATTAATTAAAATGGATAAATATTATTCCTTTTTAAATAAAAAATGGTTTTCTCAAAAAACACAGTTTTCTGGAAAAAAAAATAACCTTTTTACCTCTAAATGATCTTAAATTTATTTATATAAAATTAATATTTAATTAATTGTTAATTATAAATATTATTACACATTATTATGAATAAAATGAAGAATATTTAAATACTATATTTTTTATTATTCATAAAAGCTTATTTCTAAGGGAAATTTTTTAAAAAATAATTTTAGGATTGTTTTGACCAAGTAAGTTCAAAATAAATATTAATCCCATCAAATTATAATTTTTATGTTGTAAAATATTAAAATGTGCATTTTATTATAGTTTTATTAAAATAGAATGTTTGCCTTCTATAATTTAGGATCGGGTGTTACATTCTTTCCTCCTACATAAATTTCATCCTCAAAGTTTTCATCGATATTACATTCTAAACAAATGAGGGAGCTTATTCTTCATAACATCCTCTGGCTCCCACATTTTTCCTCCATTTTTTGATTTCTCCAAATTACCTTTACCATTTGAATTCTGAATTTATCAATACTTTCTCTCTAGTATTAAGAATCTATATGGGATCTTCATAGTAAGATAGATCAGGTTCCAATTCTATTTCTTTATAGGTGAGCACATGTGTTGGGTATGGAATGTAATTCCTTAAGAATAGTATATAGAGCACATCATATACTTTAGAGATTCTTGGTATAATTATCAATCATTAAGCCACAGCTCTAATACTTTCTAAAATTTCAAAGGGTCTGATGTACCTAGGGCTCATTTTTCTCTTCTTACAAAATCTTATGACACCTTTCCATGGAGATACTTTCAAGAAAACATGATATCCTACTTGAAATTATAAATATTTCCTCTAATTATTAGAATATATCTTTTTCCTACATTTAGTTAATTTAATATGAGCCCTAATAGTATTTACCTTTGTCATTGTATCTTTGACAAGTTCTAGGACTACAAGTTTCTTTTAACCAACTTCATCCCAACAAGTTGGAGTACGACATATCTTACCATATAATACTTCATATAGATCCATTTCAATACTTGAATGGAAACTATTGTTATAGGAAAACTCTACCAAAGTTAAATTAGGATCCCACATACCTTGAAAGTAAAGTGAGCATGACCTCAATTTGTCTTCCAATGTTTGAGTTGTCCTTTTAGGTTATCCATCAGTTTGAGGATGGTAGGTGATGCTCAAATGAATCTCAATATCAAGATCCACCTAAATACACTTCCATAATTTTGATATAAAATGGGGATCACGATCAGACGTAATTGAAAGTGGTGAACCATTAAGTCTTACAACTTCATTAATATAGATCCTTTTGAGGCACTCAAGAGGTAAATCCTCTCTTATAGTGAGGAAATGTGTAGATTTGGTAAGGTGATCAACAATAACCCATATTGCATCATTCCTTATAGAAGTATTTGGTAATATATTTACAAATTCCATAGTGATGTCATCCCATTTCCATATAGGAATATGAATAGGTTGCATGAATCCTCTAGTATCTTGTCTCTTAGACTTGACCTATTAAAAAACTAATCATCTTGATACATAATCAGTAATTTCCTACTTCATTTTATCCCACCAAAAATTTTCCCTCGGATTCTTATACATCTTGGTGATACCCGAGTGTATAAAGAAATTTGAGTTATGAGAATCATCCAACAATTAACTTATTATATTAGGTATACATGTAACACATAGTCTCCTTCAAAATTTTATAATTCCATCTTCATAAACAAAGTCTGCTAATTTCTCATCATTTAAAGATTTAATTTTCTTTTGAAAATTCTCATCAGCGGATTGGTAAGTTTTTATATTTTCTAATAAATATGGTTTCACAATCATTTTAAAAATGAGTGATGTTTATATTTCCTTAATAATTATCATATCTATATTTACTAGATCCATGAATGTAGGATCCCTATTAATACTCATTTGGGTTAGAACTCCATGATATTTCCTACTTAATGAATCTGCTACCTTTTTTTCCTTCCCTAAGTGGTAGTGTATTGAGAAATCATAATACTTGAGTGGATTGAACCATTTCCTTTGTCTCGTATTGATCTCTTTTTATGAAAATATATATTTTAGGATCTTATGTTCTGTGTATATCTCACATATTTCACCATAGAGATGATGTCTCTATATATTCAAAGTAAATATTATGGCTGCCAATTCAATATCATGGTTTTTATAGTTGTGCTCGTGATTTTTTAACTACTATTATTCATAAATAATGACTTTATCATTCTGTATAAGGACACAACCAAATACCTTCTTTGATACATCACTATATATCACAAATCCATCATTTTATAATGGTAGAGTCAAAATTAGAGCATTGACCAATATTCTCTTCAATTCTTCAAAACATTATTCACATTACCTTTTCCATATAAACATAACCCATTTACATGTAATATTGGTTAACGGGTTATCCAATCGGGAAAAAAATTGAACAAATCATCAATAATAACCTACCAAACCAGTGAAACTACATACCTTTGTTATGTTAGTTGGTGTAGGCCATTCTCTAACCACATTTGTCTTCATAGGATCAACTGAGATTCCATCCTTATAGACAATATGGACAAGAAAATAAACTTTTAGAATCTATAATTCACACTTGCCAAATTTTATATATAGCTCTTTTCTCCTAATAGTCTCAAGAATGATCTTCAAGTGATTCTCATGGTCCTAATAGCTCTTATAATACACCAATATATCATCAATTAATACTGTAATGAAATTATCAAGATATTACTTGAATACATTTTTCATTCGATCCATAAAAATTGATGGTGCATTAGTCAATCCAAATGGAATTACTATAAACTCATAATTTTTATACCTCATTCATAATATTGGCTTCAAAATATATCCATTCTTTATTCACAATTAATGATACCCATAATAAAGGTCAGTCTTTGAAAAATATTAAGATCTGTGAAGTTGATCGAATAAGTCATCAATGTGAGTCAGATGATACTGTTTCTTTATTTAATAGCAATGATTTCCCTATAATCAATGTGTAGTCACATGGATCCATATTTCTTATTAACAAAGAGAATAGGGTCTCCCCATGGTGAAACACTAGGGTGAATAAATCCCTTATCACTCAACTCCTATAGTTTTTTATTAAACTCTACTAACTACACAGTGTCCATTCTAGAGGGATTTTTTTACATAGGTATTTCATCAGGGATTAAATCAGTAGAGAACTTTACTTCATGCTTTGGTGGATGTCCAAGTAATTACTTGGTAAATACATCAATGTATTCCTATAAAATAGGTGTATCCTTAATTTTAAGATTACCCTTTCCATTAATAGATTGGGTTTGATCTTCTTCTCTAAGAATCTCATTCAGAAGTGTTATTGGGGGTGGATATATACATGACTCGGATAATGAAGACTCTACTATAAATATAAGTAATTTTATATCTTCATTACAAATCACAATTCCCTTCTATTTACAATAAATTTTTGAATCATATTTTGAGATTCAATCCATACCAAGGATTATATTAAATTATTTCATAGGTATGATAATAAATTATACAAATAGAGTGAGTTTATGTGTCATAATAGGGACTTCCTAACACATCCTTGTTGTATTGAGACTTCCATAGGGATTTTTTGACTGAAAATTTCATTCTTAAGGTGCTAGGGAAAAATCTAATTTTCTTAGAAAACATGTAAGATATAAAATATTGTGATGATCCACAATCAAATAAAGAATTGGATAAATTTGAGGCTATGATTAAAGTACCTTACACCACATCATTGGGTACTTCCACCTCAGCTGTAGTGATTTCATAAGCCTGGCCTCCTCCCCTCAAACCCATATGTAGTATGTTCCCTTGATTCTTAGGGAATTGATGTGAATAATTTCCCATTTCTTTATAGTTGGGAATTAGAAATAATTTATTTTTTTCTTCATATTGTATTCATTATCTAGATGACCCTTATCACTGCACTTGTAACAAACTCCCATGCCCTTAAAACATTTTCCAGGATGTTTCTTCCCACAATTTTCACATAATGAAAATTGATTCTTTTTCTTCTTTTTCTTTGATGCATTCCATTTCTCATGGTATTCATCAGACCTATTCTTCTCTTGATTCCCCTTGAATATATAGTATCTATAAAATTCATTCTATATTTTCATAGATCATAAAACTATTTCATCATATGATGAAAAAATTTAGAAACTAGTGTCCTTCTGAGACTTGGCTTAATCCCTTCAAAGAAATGGACAATCTTGCATCCTATATTATGTATGTAATACATAGAATAAATGTATAGTCTTTTAAAGTTTGACTCATACCCTGCAATACTTTCTTATTTATTTTGATTTAAGATGAGAAGGTTTCTCTTCATTTCAGTTTGTTGCTCATGAGGGAAATATTTATTGAATAATTTTTATTTTAAATCTCTCCATTCCATGTGTTCTATTTCTTATTCCTCCCTAGTATTCTAGATCAATAACCACCATTGATTAGAACCTCTTTTGAGAAAATATACTTTAAGTATAACCTTTTCCTTTTCATTGCATCCCAAGGCCAGGAATACCTTTTCAAGGGACTTAATCTATTACTCAGCTACCACTAGATTAGTTGTCTCACTAAATAATGGGGGATTTTATTGCATAAAGTGATCCAACATGGGAGAATCACACTATAAAATAACAGTTTTCTCCATTCGGGCAAGTTTATTTGTCAAAGACTGATTAAGATTCCCTAATATAACCATGATCTGCTCAGTTCCAACACTAGTTGTATTGGCTTGCTCAGCATGGAAATCTCTACATTGACCATGAGTGTTGATACCATTATTTCTTCTAGTAACCATTTATAAATAGTGACATATTTTGTATTATCTCATGACATTATGAATTTTAAATCATGATATATAATTCTGAATCTAGTGTAAAAATTAACATAAACCAAAAATTTATGCATTGTTAATCTTGGAATCATAAACTTGGTTTCTTTGGGAATATATTTAAATTATAAAAATATTTTAAAATCCTTCATAAGTTTTTGTAAAGAAAATTTGAATTATCCTAAGCACATCCTCCAGGAGTGTCAAACCAAGTGCGTAGTAAGACTCGTTATCAGCACCAGGTGATGATCGAGTCAAATCTCAATGTTCCCTTTTTAGAGTTATTACCCCTAGGTGCAACTGTTCCAGAACCACATTTGTTTATAGTAACTAAATAGAGATATATTACAAGGAAAAAACACATAATCTATTCCTTAACAAAACTTTAGGATGTTCTTATATACTTATCCTCAAATTATATCATAGGGTTATGTTTCCTAATCTATGTTTTCCTAAATCTAGTTTGCATGGTTTCTACTATATTCATTTGATACCAACTGTAACAACTCTGACTCTAGGAACCCAAATTCGGTGGTTACTTTATTACATTGGCATGGATACAAGGGGTAAATTACTGAAGGAATAATCAGTTTAGTAGTCTTGTAGAACTAGATACATACATGATACCCATTTTACATTTGGAATGTAATATAAAACATCACAAAAGCAAATTCTCTTCATTATTGAAAATCATTCAAAGAATTCACCTTTATATCATAGGAAAAGGAAACAAAATAAGGGTAACCTAAAATATTTGGTTAGGGTTATGTAAAATATAATCTATCATGATTAAATAAGTCATAATCATTATGTAAAGGTAAATAACTCAAAACATGTTCCATTTAATCAATAACTTCATTAATAAATGCATCCATGTATAATATCAATGAAAAAATATCATGGATAATAATAACTAAATTATAAATGGAGGAAATGATTAATATTTGACATCATGATCTCATACATCATGATATCTATTCTATCATTGCCCAGTACCAAAATAGTTTAAACTTATGAGTAAAAACCCATTTAATTTGTCTAACTAATTTGTCTTAAGAGACCTATCTATGCATCTAGGGGCTATATAATTTTAGGACCCATTCTTCACTGAATGTCCAAATCATTCCTTATATATCAAATTATTGATTTAGTTCATGAACAATATACCTTATTAATAAATGTTTGTATTGAATAAATAATACATAATATCAATATTTCCCTAGTAAATCAAATAACTTTAAAAGTAAAACATTGTATGTATAAATGATATACAGTTTAAGAAATAAACATATCCATGATAAAATATATATAGATATTTAAGGGAAATTTAATATCAAATTATCATTAGTAAGTTAATGTTTTGAGTGAAAGATAACAACCAAAAAATTTAAAAAGGGATAAGAGATGACCATCAGTTCATTAGTAATATAGGGTTATAATAAAATCATGTCCTTTGGAAGAATAAAGGGAATGAAATTAAAATATTAAAATAAGATTTCATAAAAGAGTTTTATTTGAAAAACCATTTAAAATGTGTAAAATAACCTAAAATTAATAAAATGGTTATGATGGTGGGGAAGTTTATTATCGTCGTATATGTAAAAAAAACATTTCTTTTGAATTTTTGTAAAGAAATTTGAAAACGTACCTTTCAGAAAAAAAAAGTATAAAGATAAATTTAAAACATTTTTTAAAAGTAAATTATAATTTAAAATTTAATTAATAAATAATTTTAGTAGATAAAAGTACTTTTTTAAAACAATTTTTAGAATCATGGACATGGAAGAAAAATACATCTGATTTAAAGAGAAATAAAATCAGTTTTTATTTTAAACATTTATTTGCTTGATTTAAGTACTATAGATATTAAAATTTGAAAGAAAATATGTAAAATACTTAAATATATATATTATAATAAAATTATTAGAGCTTATTAAGGATAAATTATAAGATTCCTTCAACAAAAATATAATCAATCCCAAAAGAAAGTGAGATTATAACATAAATTCTTACCTCTTCGGAAAATTTTAAATTGCAACCCATTGAAAGAATAATCTTGAATTGAAACATAAATCATCATGAATAAAAATTTATTCATGTTAAATACATAAAATGGGTATTATATATACCACATAAAAGTTAATAGGTGCATAATAACAAATATGTCCCAATTGAGTGGAAATTGAGACAAAATTCCCTTACTTTACGCTTCCTTTTAGTTAAACATGTTTTAACCACCTATATAATGATTATAATAATGTTATTAATTTATAATAGAACTATATTAAAATTTATAATATCATACATGATCCTCTTATAACATCTTACCACTCATTCATTAATAATATTTCATTATTACCATTGTTTCAGGTGTTAACTGTTTCATTTTATCATGCATGTTTTATCGCAGGAGTTCCAGTTTTTGGGAATATGATATAGATACATAATCTAAGTAATTATATTAATGTTTAAAATATAATATTTTTTCATTATATACATTTTTATAACCATTCATGAAATTTTAACATAGAAAATGAATTACATCGCTTCATTGAGACGGTAGGTTGTATGCACGCACAAGCGACAATATCATTCACTTAATGGGTGAAACGGTAAGGAATTAGATGATATATTAATTTTATAGAATTAATATAATTTTATATTTATCATATATATTCATTATTTCTATCATTATGACTATTCATTTGATTTGGTGATGGAAAAAAATTACATCAGTTCGCGAGGTGCTAGTCTGTTGTACACACGAGCGATAGCTTGATTCTCATTTAATAGAGAAGGAGATGGATAAATATTATGACATAAACATAATATGATATTATTATATGGTATATAATGGTGTTATTATATTTTAATTTTTAATACATAATTGTAGGTCATAAAAGAAGAAGTAAAAAGAAAGAGCTTAGTGAAGACAATTACCTCCCCTTAGTAAAACCTCCTTTGGATCTCTTATTAAGGGCCCTAGGGTTGGTATTTTGGGAATAAAATCACATCTATAATGTGTATAATATTTTTTTATGAGATATTTTTGTAGTGTTTTTTTATTGAAATGGATTTAGAGGTGTGAATAAGTGAGGAGATGGGGTGTCCTTTAATAATTGAGGTGGGTGGCACACTTGTAATTTTTCAAAGTTTTTCAATAATGTCATGTCTATTTCTTATAAATATGGCTCAAAAATAGATAAAATTATAATGTTACAGGTATAATGTGTAAATAAAACTAACCAGTTGATTTTCAATAAGTTTTTTGGTTATTTTGACCCTTATATTTATAGATTAACCCCTCTAGTAAACTCATTTTTACCATAACCATGGTAATTAATTTTTACTATTTTTACTATTCATTATGACTAAAAATTAAGTTAATATTAATATTAATTATTCTTATTCAAAATATTTAATCTATTTTATTAAATTCAATTCATATAATTGTTAGAATTTAATTTAAAAATAAACCTGCAAATCATGTCGAAAATGGTTTTTCAAGAAATGCATTTTTCAAACATAAGATTATCATGTATTAACTACATGACTAGTAATCATCATTATATGGATTTAAATTAATATATTTATATATATAATCTATAAATTTAATTTTAATCATTCATAATTAAATATTATTTTAATTAATTAAAATGGATAGACATTATTGTTTTTAAATAAAAAATGGTTTTTTGGAGAAAAAACAATTTTTTGAAAATACCTTTTTTTACCTCTAAATGATCTTATGTTTATTTACATAAAATTTATAGTTAATAAATTATTAATTATACATATTATTACACATTGTGATGAATAAAAGGGGGAATAGTTAGTACTACATTTTTCATTATTCATAAAATCTTATTTCTAAGAGAAATTTTAAAAAATTAATTCTAGGCTTATTTTGACCAAGTTCAAAATCAATATTCATCCTATAAAAATATAATTTCTATGACATTAAATATTAAAATTTTCATTTTATTATAGTTCTATTAAAATATAATTTTCACCTACTATAATTGAGGCTCGGGTGTTACAAGGTGGTCTCGTATGATCTACCTTATGGTATTATGCATGGTTTATTGGTATGTGGTAAGTGGTTTTACATGTTGGGTAAATGATTCCTTAATTTATAATTGTTTTATAAACTTCATGAAATGCCTAATTATTTAATAATATAGAGGTCTTAACAAATTAAAGGAACCCTGACAAATGTAATTGAACAAAGTGTCAAGGGCTACGATGGACCCTTACACACCAGCTTGATGTTGGCCACTAGTGGTCGAGGATTGATCACATGTGTGTGCATTATTATCTTGTGAGACCCATGTTTGATATTGATCACATGTGTGTGTGTGTGTTCCCCATGAGACCCATGTTTGATACTGATCATGTGTGTATATGTGTAGCCCATGAGATCCATGTTTGATATTGATCACATGTGTGTGTGTGTGTATTTCCCATGAGACCTATGCTTGATATTGATCACATGTGTGTGTGTGTGGCTCGTGCAACCCATGTTTGATACTAATCACATGTGTGTGTGTGTGTGTAGCTCATGAGACCTATGTTTGATGTTGATCACATGTGGTGCATGTGTAGCCTTGTGAGACCTATGTTTGATTTATTCTCACATGTGGGTTTGTGATGATTATGAATCTTTCTTGGCATGATGTGATGTTTGATATGTAATATTTTATCTTGTATTGCATGTGTTTTTTCTCTTTCCTTTTCAGTTGATCATTCATGTTTAACCATGTGAACCTATGAGGGATGTGTCAGACATTGGTCAGCATGTACATGGGATGTCCCTTCCAACGGGATGTGTCAAACATGTTTTGGGTTTATCCCATTGAGGGGTGATGTGTTAGGTATATGGTTAACATTTATTTTTGAATTGAGTCAAAATAAGTATGGTTGGGGTCCATGGAGGCTTGGTAAGTGCACGACCACTTGACATATGGGTGTTTTTTGTTTACTTGTTCATTGGTGATTATATGTTATGCTTTCATAGTTAATGTATTTCATGTTTCCCTTATACTAATATTATCACATACATGTACACTAAATTTACTGGTTTGGTACTGGATTATGTTGGTGGTTCCCTACTGAGTTGTACTCACACCCTGCTCAAGCAGCCATGACACTTAGGTACCCGAGTAGCCCTCACTTATTAAAGATACAAGTTGGGCCAAGGATCAGGGTTGATCATTGAATGGGATAAATTTTTTCATACCTAGAGACCGAGAGAGTCATCGCTAGGATTTTTGTGTATATCCTCTTTTTTATTTTATTTTTACTATCTTGTATATGTGATCGGTCCAGTGGGTGATTTGTGTCCTTGTATTGAGGCATGATCATTCGAGTATGTTGTTTTCTCATTAATTTATTATAGTTATGGTTATTGGTTTCTATATAATTTAATTGTATATTGTTACATGTTTAGTTATTTACCTATTACTGTACACTCTGATTGAGGGTATAGTATCCCCACGATTCACTTTAAACCCTCACTGATAGTTGGCAGCCTCTGGCATACAGAGAGGCGTGCCTAAGGTCACATGGAACTATAGCTCGAACCTGAAGATTTAGGTCAAGGAATTACAAAATGGTATTATAGGTGTTGTGTTTTCTAATTTAGGGAGTTGGTAGATATGTGACATAGGAATATGTCAGATCTTGTAATGAAACTCGGTCCGGTGCGTCGTGAACACCTTTTTTATGGAATTCCAGATTACCAAGGATTGAGATTTATGTTAATAGTTTATACTATTATGGTAATGTGATTTCACCTCATGTGACACACATGGATTTTTAAGGTTAGTGATTTCATATGGATTTGAAACTTTCCTATATCGGAAAGAGTAATTTCATGAATCATATTTAGTACATAGGTTTCACATGACATATATGTTACTTGTGTGTGATTGTATTGACAACGGAGGACTTGGCTTCTTTAGTTGAAATAACTTATACTGTGTTTTCATATATGAGTTCTTGATGATATTCTATTTGTTTAAACCCCTGTTCATGTTTACTTCTGAAAACAGGTCATGTGAGACCATGGTGTGGTGCAACAAGGAGATGATGATATAGTCCCTTGATTCATGGACAATGCAGTGAACCTTGTTAGGTCATTTCCAAGCATTAATTTCTTTAGTGATGAATCTTGTGTGAGTGGTTATTAGATGGGTATAGTTAATTAAGGTGATAATTATAACTTATGTAGAGTTGTTTTTATATCACCTAGTGACATTCCATTTAATTGAATTAGTCATTTATGACCCCTTGAAAAAAATGGTCTAGGACGGACCGGTTATGGGATATCTATAGAGATGTACTTAGATTTGATTCTATGAGTTATGGCCCTCGGTGAGACCTTGTTTTGGGTTATGTACAATACCCTTATGACCTTAGTGATGTGGCTCTAGTTACTGGTAAGTCAGTGTCGCATGTTGTGTGGGAGAAACCTGTGTGAGAATATCTCGTGTGAAGTGATATTCCAAGTTATTAGTTCCTTAGGGGATGGTTTTATTAAAGAAAGTGCCTTGTGCATGAGAATAACCTTTTGAAGTATTAAAGGAAAATATTTTGAGTTTCCCTGTAACCTTGGAGTGTAGATCACCTTGAGTGCAAGAACTCATTATACAAGGTTTAGGTTTAAAGTCACGATCCTTCATATACTATACCATATTAATTATAGGTGTTCCTTTGAGTGGTGGTTGAATTCATGGTATATCCTGATGTAAATTATATGATCGATGTTAAAAAGGATCATCAAGGGTTCTCAGTATGGTGGAGTTGGTGCCTTGTAGAGTGTGTAAAATAAAGAGGCATTTGATTCCATCTTAGAGGTTTGTGAATTTTGGGATATCACTGTTGTTGAGAAAAGAGTTTCATTTTCATTCCTTGCTGGGAAATCCTTGATGAAGGAGAAATTATATATGTGTTTATGTGAGGTGTAATTTGAATCAGTAGAAATAAGGTGGTGAATGGACTATTGAGAATGTTTTAGGTTCTGTTGATGAACCCATAAGAGCTAGTGGCAGTAAGTCACTGATGAATTTGGTTCAAGGTCATCCTTGGAGTTAGAAACTGATGTGTTTGGTGTGAAACTAATAGGGCTCAGTAACCCAAATTTTGATGCATGAAGATATGTCTCTGTAGAGGGAGATAACATCGACAATGGATCTAGGTACCATTGTGTTGTTCACCTAGGTTTAACCTTGATGGAGATGTTTTGGTTCAGGTAGTGGCTTGCATGAGGGAATGAGACCCCTTTGGTCAGAGTTTTTAACCCATGTATAGGAAGCTAAAGGATATATATTACATCGAGGATAGATCATTTAATATAGTGAACTATGTTCTGAGTAATCTAGGTATGTGAAGAGCATGGTTCTTTGATTGATAGTTTAGTATGAACGGACAGTCATACTTAGTCATCACGTTCATTGATTAACTAATAATAGTTTTAGTAGACTAATATATGCATTTAAAGGTGATTATATAGATGTACCTATGATGATTATCTTAGATCTGGTCACAAGTGAAATTAATATCTTGTGGAAAGGGTTGTTGTCTTGTATAAAACTAATTATCGAATGGTCATGGTGACTTCAAAAGACTGATGTGTAATGGACCTAAGATTATTTGGTTCTATAATGAATTCCTAGTGTATGATTTATATATGGCACTGGATGGAGACCAGATATAGGCATTGGACTCGAGGAAAGGTTGACACAATCTGAGAGTGAGTTGGAATGTTGGTGTGTTGGTACACGGCTAAGAACCTTATGGATTGTGCAAGCGGTTGGTGAATCAATCAGGGAACTTCCTTAAAAGTTGGTTCAGATTTTGATAAGTATATTGGATCAATTTAATAGTGCCTTTGAGGCTTAATTAATCATGATCGATGGCTATGTGGAGTGTTGGTTGCTTAAGTCAGGTACCTTTGTAGGAAGTTAGATGGAAGAGTATTGAATGGTGCTTCCACAAAACTGAATGCAGTGGGTAAGAACTGAATCGATCTCATAATATTAGATATGATATAGGAATTTAAGGATTTTCCAAAGACTTTTTTATAGTTTTGTTTGTTTGGGTTACATTTTTTGGTAGAGATTCATTCATTCAGTTTAGAATAGAGAAGAAGATTTCTAGTATTGACTTTTAACCCATGTTTTGTGTATGATCAGACATGATAGAACTAAACCACACCAAGTGTGTCATTGGACTAGTGAAATCGTGTTTTTTATGGAAATTCTTATGGTGGGAGAACCATGATGCTTTAGGAGTAATCAGTTGAAGACATTATGGCATGTCTAGTTTGATGGGTGCGGTTATTGTGGTCTCGATATTGGATGACAGTGAGATATTGGATCAGTTTCTGGTGTTTGTGAATGGAATCATAATGAAATAGTGTTATGGGTGTTCGGAGATGAGTGTATCCCAGAGGTGATGAGTTGGAATTTAAGGATGGAATGTGGAGAAATCCTTATGGATGACAACTAAGACAGATCGAGAGGTATGATTAGAATGTTACAAAAACTTCTCGAGGATGAGAAGAACTATGGTGGAGATATTTTAATGACCTGCATTGTTATGGGTTATTAATTTTAGAATAAATATGAAATTTTCATCTAGTGGATGGATCATTCAGAGAATTGGGTGATAAACTGAGATACTTCATGATTTAACATCTATAAGAGTTGATTTTAGACATAAAAGGAGGCTCAGTGGAGTGAATTAGAGCTTAGGTAACTAGCGGAGGTGGATTAGAACAGTAAGGGTAGTTGTTGTAGCCACTAATTAGTCAGTGGGGTAGGAAATATCCATGCTACCTAGCATGGCTCACTGACCAACCAGTAATCTTGCACTGAGTGGCTAGTGGACCTCAATCGGTTAGCTGGTGGGGCACGTTGGGTAGTGTTTTAGTAGGGATCTTTTTGGTCTTTTTGGCCACTGAAACCCCTCAATTTTAACAATATTACTTGATTTTTATATATATATTTATCTTCCCACTCATCCTCTCCTCCCCCCTTGATATACCCTTGATCTGAGGTGGATCTGGGTGCAAATCATTGGAAAATCTGGGCAATATCCTTTGTTCATCTTTGATTTTTACCCTCATATTTCTCATTTGGTGGTGGATCATGGTGTTGTTCATCATGAGTGATTGCTCTTGGTAAGTATTATCCCTTGTGATCCTTTGATGTCTTAATTATATTTGAATCCTCTTCTCCTTAATTTTATTGATTATAATTTGGTCTTTAGATAGATTCCTATTAGAGAATTGGATGACAATTCCACTGGATCTTAGTGGAATTGTTCGAGAATTATGGGGATTTATATTGACATATCTAGAAGATATCCCATGATGATGAATGAGTGTCGTTGGTGGAAGTTTCATTGAAGGTACATCCCCTTGGTGGTTTCTTCCATGGTTTTTGGTTGAATTGAGTTGGATCACCATTGTAGCATGGAATTGAATTGGGTCTTTTTCATTCCTTAAATTCATGAGTGTGTCAGGAGTGGCCCAAGCTCTGTTAGATAATGTTGCAGTAAATGTATGTCACCCAATTGAAATTTTATAAATATTCCAATTTAATTATATTAAATTGGATATTATTTTTTTGTCACGTGATAGGTATTTTTTTAGGAATGATGTTGGAAGAGTGTTACTGACCTTCCATGGGTGGTTGGTCATGGTTCTGGCTGGGCAGTGATACCTGATAAGTCTTTCAGAAAGTATGACTTTCACCTTTGGTTATGAATTTTCTTGTGATCATTTAATTAATTATAATTTAGTTAGAATTAATTAAATTATAATTCCTGAGTATGGTTTAGGACCTCATAGAGATATATAGAGGTCAAATGGACTTGGATGACTCATACAAAGCATTCGGGCTTTACTTGGATGTAAGTTAGCTCTATGTTGAGGTAGGTGGTCCTATATGAATTCCCCAATGGTATTATTCATGGTTTATTAGTATGTGATATGAGTTTTTCCATGTTGGGAGAACAATCCCTTACTTGATAATTGTGTTATGAACTTTGTGAAATTCCTAATTATTTAATGATATATAGGTATTAACTAATTAAAGTAATTGTTCCAAGTGTAACTAAACAAAGTTCCAAGGACCATAATGGACCCATGCTCACTAGTTTGATGTCAGTTGTAGATGGTAGAAGCTTGATCGCATGTGTGTGTGTAGATCATAATACCCCTATTTGATATTTATCACATGTGTGTGCATGTTTAGCCCTTGAGTCCCATGTTTGATATTGATCACATGTGTGTGCATGTGTAGCCTATGAAACCCATGTTTGATATTGATCACATGTGTGTGTGTGTGTGTGGGTCCCATGATACCTACGCTTGATGTTGATCACATGTGTGTGTGTGTATTGATATAAAAAAATATTTTCAATTATTTTATTCTGAATTTCATTTTTTTAATCCTACCAATGTGTTATTTAAAGGTAAATTGTCACATTTTATAGTTTTTGAATTATTTTGAGCCTAATTGCTAAAATGGTTTATTTTGGAATTTAACTGTTTTAATATATTTCAATGTTTAGGCCATAAAATTTTCTACACTGATATAAATTTAAATATTATTATTTTATAGTTTTCTATGTTCGATGAGATTTATTTTATCCTTCTTGATCCAAAGATCAATCCATCATTTGGAAGCTTAAATCCTGCTCACAACGCGTACCTTGAAAACTATGCACAGATCTGACTAATTTTATTAATGGGCCCATATATCATAAATGGAAGAACCAGATGAGCTGGTATTTTTCATAGAGAAATAATACATCCTAATTAAAAAGTTTTATTAATATGTTCGCGGCTGATTCCTTCATTATCAAGGCCATAAATTCATTGGGACTCGGTGCATTGGAATACGAAGAGTCTGTTTAAATATCTGGAGTAATTTAGATATATCTATCTCCCCAAATGTCCAATGATTCTAAAATTTTGTGGGTATACATAGGAGATATATTGGAACAACTTTAAATAATTACACATTCCAAAATTCATCAATTAAATGGGTCTATAATGCACATACTTTCAGAAGATGATTTTTGGAGCTAAATTTTCACCCCCTCTCCCTATAAAAGAGTGTGTTTTCTTCTTCTCAAGGTGTTGGAAACTTAGGGGTATCCTTTTTTGTCCATTTTATGTATTTTAGTATTGTATTTATTTTTCATTTCGTTCTTTAATTACATTTAATGTTTTAATTTAAGTGTTATCCTTTCTCTCAATTTCTTTCTCTCTTTTGTTCCCCCCCTGTTTTCTTCATCACTGTGAACTCTTATGCTCTTGCTCATGAGTAGCTTACCTGAGGAAGTTCTCGGGGGAGTAATCCAGTGATGAAAACAAGTATTTTAATATTCATTTTAAATATTTCTTATTTTCTTATAGTTAGACTGAGGGGGATCTTAGTGGTTAAGGTGCCTTTATGTCTCCACTTTCCACCTGAGGCTTAGCTTTCACTTCTGTCATATTCTCCCTCGATTGAGGAGGTGGATGTGTGGTCTCTCAATGATAATTGGGTGTAACATATATTCACAACCATAGGAATAAAGTTATGTTCATGCATATGATGGATATGATCATTAAGTATATTTGAAGTTAATAAAGAGATGATGAAAGTTCACTCTCGATAATCTCTTGGGAGGATCTCCTTTCTGTCTAAAATCATTCTGTTTGCATTTATTCTGTTTGTATTTCATCTGCATATTTAATTTTAGTATTTCATTATCATTTATCAAATCTAAATTTATGATCATTTTATTTCATATATATATATAAATATAAAAAAGGTTAATTATAAGTAGTGAGTGCTTGACCGTAGAGTCTCCTCAAGAGATCGACCTAGGTCAGCCACTATGTTGCACTTAGTATAAATATTTTTGAGAGCATGAACGAAAATGCTTCATAAAATTTGTGTTGTTTACAGGGATACAAGTGTTCTTTACTCACTATTTTTATTCAAATTTTGTAAATAATTTTTCTTTCATTAAAAAAACAAAAAAAAACATAAATTTCAAAAAAAACTAAACAAATATCTTTGTTCATGATGTCTTTCAATTAAAACTTTTATACACTGACTAAGAAATCTCAGGTGATAGAAGAAGATTACAATTATGTTGATGTTAAGTATCAAAGGATTAGTGATGTAGTAGAAAAATTGGAGAGTCAAATAAAGTTGATAGATGAATATGTACATGCATTCAAAGAGAAACCTGAGCCGGAACCTGAACTGAAACCTAAACTAGAACAAGTGGTGGAAGAGATTTCACTAATTATTTTTTATATTAAAGAACCTGAGGTGGGTGAGAAGGAGATACTAAAGTAGTTAATAATATCAACCCATACTCAAAAATTACTCTAGTATGACCCTGATGTACACATGCAATCTGATGCACTTATGGTAGATCAACAATTTTTGGAAGAATCCTGGAATCACTTTGTTGAACATAACCTAAAACTTGATCTTCCAATCATTGATAATGAACAATCAACACCTTTTGACCTCTCTCTTTATTTGGAAGATAATGAAGAATATGCACCTGATGATATGGAGTTTTCAATGTTCCTTCCTAAAGAGATCAATTTCCAAGCTGACTTACTTGAAAGGGAATATTTCTTAATTAATTCGTCATGTTTTAATCTTATTCAAACTGAATTGTTTTCTGACTTCTCCTTTACTAAAATTTCTAATACATCACAAATATAGAAGAACTTGGATGATAAGGAAGAGACCACCCAATTGGTGGTGATTGAATAATAGTATCTAGAGAAGATAGTGGCGGTGAGACTACCTTCTCTACAACAACTTGCATATCATATGGAGGAGGACATCGCATAAGTTCACAGGAGCACCCCCTATATTATATTCCCTCCCACTCTTGAACTCAAATTCTATCTTTATTATTTCTTGGGTTTTGGGAAATTTCTTATATTCTTTGGGGCTCTCTATTCTCGTTGTATACTTATTGACACTGGGAAAACTCACATGTGGTGGTTCATCTCAAAGAAACCACACCTACCATATGATTGGGGATAATCCACTACAACTTCCTGACTAGGGGCAGTAAAAACCTATCACCCACTTAGGGTGTCAAACCAAGCATTATACATTTTTTATCCCCTTTATTATTTATTTTTATTTATTTTTATTATGTCTTTTCATTTCATTTTTGTAGTTTTAAAGTGGTATCAGTTAGGATCTTAACTCATGGCTACCACTGAAATATAAATCAGGTTGTGTCTTTCTGTTTCTTTATTTTGGTTGCTACCCAATATAAATTATGCAAGAAATTTTTCATGATCTTATTTGAGATAAAAAGAGGATAGTAAATGGAATAATTGTGGGGGAGGTATTTCAACTTGTTTTTAAGAATTTTTTGTGTTCTTTCATTTTATTTTTCATGTTGTTTTTTGAAATTTTCTAGTTTTCCTTTTTCATTTTTTTGGTGTGTTTTTAGGATTCTTGAGCTGAATCGAATAGTTTGTAAAATTCAAACCATATTGGTATTTTTGGAAAATTTCTTAATTTGAATATTTGAGGATTTAAATGATTTCTGAATGGATTTTTTTCTTAATTTTTGATTTTTTTTTATTTGAAGAAATTTGATTGATTGTGAAACTCATGTGCACTAGTGTTGTCCAAATTGAAAATCTTGCCCAACCCAAGAGGTTTATAAACCTATTTGACATATTCTTACATTTTTCTTTTTCTTGAGAGTCTTGAGATATTTTTTGTGATCCATAAATTTTTGTTTTTCTCTTTTTCAAAGTTTTTAGAGTTCATTGAATATGTTAAGTATGATTCAGGCACCACTTTGAAAGCCCTCTTGCATTCAACTCTTATTTTGGACTACCATTTCATATGAAATTATTTAAGCCCCTAGTAGCTATAAAATAACTTATTAGGAATACAAATTACAATCCATTTATACATTTACAACATTCTCTATAAGTTAAATGCATGATTATTGTTGAAATCAAGTGTGGTGGAGGGAGAATATGGGTTGTATTTTTCTTTCCTGAAAAAAATCTATTTGAAATGAATTGAAATTGTTGCCATATTTACTGCTATTTTGGTGGAATAAATTTTATTATGGGAATATGGATTTGTGTAATGAAATATCATTACAAATATGGGTCAGGTGTTAACCAATTTTTGAAGATCAAAAGTTGCCTCTCTTTACCTCAAAAATATGATTCTAAAGAGAAATCTAGATCTGAATTCAAGCTGAAACAATGTTACAATTGGGGAAAAGAGGGAATAAATTCATTGATGATGAAATTCAAAGTGTGAACTTACCAAATAAATAAATATGTGTTTGGAGGTGATTCATTTTTGAGCTGATTGAGGATCACACCATTCTTGAGTAAAACTGTTTTTATGCATTTACTTCACTTTAGATCTTAACCATCCTCATTCTACCTTAGATGTTTTTACATTTTAAACATTCCAACCCTTAGCTTCAGAACAAACCATTAAAAATAACTCATGATTGACACATTTTTGACTCTGTAAAGTGGAGATTCTAGGATGATAGCAAACCTATGGAGATCACACCTATTCTTAAGAATGAGAAAAACTCCACATAAAATATCCTTGAGTGAAGAGAGAAATATTTTTCCAGGGAGGTAGGTATGACATGAATGTGAGGATTAAAATGAGATTGAATGGATTATAATTATTTTTTAGGAGTTATAGAATTTTTATCCTTGTGTGAGGCATGATATTTTCTTTGATATGATAATTGGGTTGTGTTGTTATTTATACTTTGAGAAGTTTGTTTTGACCTTGGTATAAGATGATTGCCCAGGAGTGAAATGTTTAAGTGTGGTGAAATTAATAGAACAAATATTTTTAATTATTTTATTCTTAATTTCATTGTTTTTAATCCCACCAATGTGTTATTTAAAGGTCAATTGTAACATTTTATAGTTTTTTAATTATTTTGAGCTTAATTTCTAAAATGGCTTATTTTGGAATTTAACTATTTTAATTTATTTAAATGTTTAAGCCATAACATTTTCTCCACTAATAAAAATTTAAATATTCTTATTTTATAGGTTTCTATGTTCTATGTGATTCATTTTCTCCTTCTTTACCCAAATCTCAATCCATCATTTTGAAGCTCAAATCCAGCTCACAAGGCGTACCTCAAAAATTGTGCATAGATCTGATAAATTTTATTTATGGGCCCATATATCATAAATTTACAAACCAAATGATATAATATTTTACATAGAGTAATAAGACATAGTTAGGAACAACTTTTATTAAGATTTATTCATATTATTCTTTCATTCTCAATGCCATAAATGTGTTGGAACTCGGTGTATTGGAATATGAATAGCATGTTTGGTAGAATTAAATTTCTGAAGTAATTTGGATATATCTCTCTCCCCATGTGTACAATTATTATAAAATTTTGTGGGTAAACATAGGAGAGGTATTTTAAAAACTTTAAATAAGGACACATTCCAAAATTATCCAATTAAATGGGTCTACCATGTGCATACTTTTGGAGGATGATTTTTTTATCCAAATTTTCACCCCCTCTCCCTATAAAAGAGTGTGTTTTCTTCTTCTCAGGGTGTTGGAAACTTAGATCTAGAATTTTTTGGCCATTTTTTGTAGTTTAGTATTGTATTTACTTTTCATTTCATTATGTAATTGCATTTCATGTTTTAATTTAAGTGTTATCCTTTCTCTCAATTTCTTTCTCTCTTTTGTTTTCTCTCCCGTTTTCTTCATCACTATGAACTCTTATGCTCGTGATCATGAGTAGCTAACCCAAGGAAGTTCCTGAGGGAGTAATCCAGTGATGAACCCAATTATTTGAACATTAATTTTAAATGTTTATTATTTTCTTATAGTTAGACCTAGGGGGATCTTAGTGGGTAAGGCACCTTTGTGTCTCCACTTTCCACCTAAGGCTTAACTTTCACTTCTGTCATATTCTCCCTCGACCGAGGAGGTGGATGTGTGGTCTCTCAGAGATCGTTGAGTGTACTATATATTCACAACCATAGTTATAAGGGGATGTTCATGCATATTGTGGATCATTCTCATTAATTATATTTGAAGATAACAAAGAGACGATGAAGGTTCACTTTGGATAATCTTCTGGGAGGATCTCCTTTCTATCAAAAATCATTCTATTTGCATTCATTATATTTTCATTGAATCGGTATATTTAATTTTATTATTTGATTATCATTTATAAAATATAAATTTCTGAACATTTTATTTCATATATATATATAAATATAAAAAAGGTGAATTAGAGGTAATGAGTGCTTGACCGCAAAGGCTCCTTAAGAGATCGACTTAGGTCAGCCAGTGTGTTGCACTTAGTATAAATATTTTTGAGAGCATGCATGACAATGCTTCATCATGTATCTCATGAGACCCATGTTTAATATTGATTACATGTGTGTGCATGTTTATCCCCATGAGACTTGTACCCAATGTTTTCTCTCATGCGGATTTTTGATGATTATGACCCTTTCTTGTCATAGTGTGATGTTTGATCTGTCATCTTGTATCTCGTATTGCATGTGTTATTCCTTTTTCCTCTATAGTTGGGTGTGTAGGTTGATCCATATGAACTATCCCCCCAAAAGGGATGTTTCAGACATTGGTCGGCATGTACATGGGATATCCCTTTCAGCGGGATGTGTCAAATGTGTTTTTGGGCTATCTCATCGAGGGGGGTGTATCAAGCTGCTAGTTGACATTCCTTTTGGTATAGAGTCTAAGTAGGTATGTTTGGGGTTCATGGCATCTTAGTAAGCGCACAACCACTCAAAATATGGGTTTTTATTGTTTACTTGTGCATTGGTGATTATATACTATGTTTTTGTGGTTTATGTATTTCATGTTTCCCTTCTACTAAGATTATCACATGCACGTACACTGCATTTATCAGTTGGTTACTGGCCCATGTTGGTGGTGTCATACTGAGTTATAATCACACCATGTTTAGGTGGCCATGACACTTGGGTACTTGAGTAGCCCTTGCTTATTGCATGTACAGGTTGGGATGAGGCTCAGGTTTGATCATTGAGTAAGATGTCTCACTATGAGTCTGGAGACTGGGAGGATATGTGGCTAGGAGTTAGGTGTAGAGCCTCTTTTTTATTTTGTTCTTTTATTATCTTCTATAAGTGGTCAGCCATGTGGTCAATAAATATCCTTGTATTCATGCATGACTATTTGAGTATATTATTTCCTCATTCATTTATTATAGTATAATTATTAGTTTCCACATACTTTGATTTTATATTGTTACATGTCTGGTTATTTACCTGTTATTGTGCACTCTGATTGAGGATATTGTCTCTCCACAGTTCACTTTAGACCCCCATTGTTATTTGTAAGCCTCTCACATATGGGGAGGTTCACCTGAGGTCATGTGTCACTCTAAATTATATTATCTGATTTAGTTTAGGGTGTTATAGTACACAAGTCTATAATAAAAAGAATACAAATTTACTTATAAATAATCAATTCAAATCTCATATTTCAAAAATCGACAAACAATTTGACTTAAATATTTGATGGAATATCAGTCAATAAAAAACATAATTTTTAGATTTAGTATCACAAGAACAATTATATAGTCTAATTGATAAATAATCTATGTGAGATAGAAGATGCATATGTCTATTTAAGTAAAGGATGACTTACAATATTATGAATAGAAAATATGAAGTTGATTTTGAGGCGATGACTCAAAAATGGAATTAAACCAAATAAGGAAATTCAAAAATAATGGATGAAGAGAAACGGTAGTAAACTGTGGCGAACAAAGAAAAAGGGATGAGGAAATTCAATGACAATGGTTGCTTGAAGGAAAGAGTTGGGGTTTAGGTTAGAAAAAATTATGGAAGCATCATATGGACTAAGGGAATAAACAAAATTATTAGTTAAGTGTGTGTTTTTTTTATTTTTTCAAGGGTTTTCGATGTTGGTTATCTTATGGCCAATGTTAAAAATCTCAACCTATAGTTTTTAATATCAATTATAAAAAAACTAATGTTAAAAACCACATTTAATGTTGATTATAAAAAATAGACATTAAAAATGTGTGGATTTATACTTATTTTTGACTAGTGACTATTAGATATGCACTAATATATATATATAATATTATATTATATATATAAAGTGTGTATTTAAATAATTTAAATAATATATATATATATATATATATATATGATATTTATTTATTTTCCCTGAATGGTTTTATTATCAGTTACAATCCGTTATGAATGGATTAGTTGGTTTCACCACTCATTGAATGAGATTAAATGAATTATAAGAATAAATGTATATGGATACATTAATATGGATGGAATGTTTTCATTTAATGAAACACATCATGGATGGCTATATAAAGGGACGTGATCCCTCCTGTTGTTATAATCTAATTGTGAGTAAGCCTCTCAATTCTCTCTTCCTCTCACACTATTTCTCACTGTCTAAGTTGAAGTCGCTAGAACCCATTCAGAATTTGGGTATCCTCGTGATACGATCACAAATCCATTAGTCGGTGTACCCCCTTGGAGACAGAGTTATTTTTTTCACTACTTCATGATCTTCATCAAATATTCTCATTTGTTTAGAAAGAAGAAGACTGTTGTTATTAGTGATTTCCAGGTACACAGTTAATACAGTTTATTTACGCATTGATTTTCAAAGATAGATATGTCTATTTTTGGGTTATCTACCACTACATGTGATCATATGATGTTCATTCAAAACCCATCAGTGGTATTAAATGATAGGCTTCTTTGAAAAATTAACACTTTTATTGATTTATGAAAAATAAAATTTAATAGTAAAACAAGATTTATCAATCCTGGAAATAAAATATGAAAAATTCATATATATATTACTCTTATTTATGAAAATAAATAAAGTATTTATTTTAATCAAGATAATTTAATTTTGATTTTAATTATGTTATTTATAAATTATTTATAAATAATAATAATAAGGTATTTTGAAATATTTGTATAATCTTATAAAAAAATTTATACATTAATTAACTATAAAATGTTTATTTTTTAATTAATAAATATATATTTTAATTTTTTTTTAAATTAAATGACATGATTTATGATATATAAATAAATAGTTTATTTAGAAATTATAAAAGGTAGTTTATAAAGAGTTTATAAATTCCAACATATATGAAATTTAGATTATATAATGTCGTTTAATATAAAATGTGAAAGAGTTCATTTTGATAAGAATATAAAATGTTTCTATTCTTTATAATTTATAAAATTTTTATAATTAGCATTTATTTATGAATAGTTCATAAATGTCTCATATTTTGGAAAATAAATAATTTATTTATTTATTAAATTTTCTTAGTATTCATGTCTAGTTCATGATTGATTAATTTAAAATTGTTCAAATTAAATGTACTTTATTTGGATATTATTTAAGCCGCATCAAAAGGTGTTTTAATAATTGATACCATCAATGTTTAAATAATAGTTAAGTATATGATATTTATATCATGTAAAATATTTACATAATAGAAATTGAATTATAAATAGTTTATAATTCATATAATATTATATATATTTAAAATAGAAATGTAATATTATAATAAATATGAAATAATTCATATTGGAAAGAATATAAAGAGTTTATATTCAAAATTATGGAATCCCGTAATGTTAAAGGTGAAATTATAAAAGGTTTTTTAATTAGCTTTTATTTATTAAATTGTTCATAAATGTTCATCTCATGTTTAAATGTTTTAATTGTTCATTTATTTAAAGGTTATTATATGTTTTATTCATAGTTATAAATTGTTTATTGTATGGATAACTATATGCCAAAATTTATATGATAAATTTCTTCTAGGATATAGCCCTAAATATCATGCTAGGTTTGATATCATAAAATTTAATTTTCATATACCATAACATCGGTTTATGATTTTAATTATTAGATTGAGAGTAGATTTTGGGTATAGTTTGTACCTATTATGTGTTAGAGTTTTCATGAATTGAATTCTCTCTTGAGTAAAGTATCCCTGGGTAGAGGTACTTGGGATTGGACCACTAACTTTCTTAGAGGCTTGCCTTGACTAGGAAAGTGAATGGGGTTGGTTATATATCGCTTCAAGCTTACTCATGTGGAGTTTTTTAATCTTATATAACTCTATGCCTTTACATTAAGTTTTCATGTACCTTATACACATGATGCATTTGGATATGTATGAATATACTTGACTTCTATTTTTTAGTGATTAACACAGACTTGTGGGTTGTGTAAAGTGTTACACATTAATGTGGTGTGAACACATTAATTTGGTGGTAGGAATAGGGATTCTAAAAACTAAATCTTTAGAATCATGCATACACAAAAAGGGAATAAAACATGAGAAGATAATTATTACTTAGGATGTAATAATTGTGAATTTAATATGAATATGATTTATATTAAACTAATGATACCTTAAATAAAAACCCCATAAATACTAAGTGTAATATTCCTTCTAAAGAAAAACTTTTCAAGACCTCGGTCATTCAACCAAGTAGGTTTTACCTTCACAGGGTGCCCTGGATTATATTGTGTAAGGCAAGTAAGTAATGGGTTACAATGGATCATACTTGGGTAGATTCTGCCTTCATAGGGTGCCCCTGGATTTTCCTTTGTTAATATATTTTTGAAATTTGCTTTGGGTTACACTTAGCTGAGAAACCCTTGGGAAGGATACCAAAGAAATAGAGTTGAGTGAATCTGTATGATGGATTTGGATAAAGGGTTATCTACTCAACTATCCAAGAGTCACAACTATTGTGATTGGGATGACTTCCTACCTAAATATTCAACTGATGAGAAAAAATCCCAAGTGGAATCATTTCTTAATGAAATATGGATATTGGCTCACTATATAGATATGATGTATGGGGTCATCAATTTTAGTGGGATAACTATAATTAAAATTCCTTAATGAATATATATAAGACATGATTTACATATGATAAAAAGTTATGTTGTAGATAAATGAATCATCACCATAGAACTAAAAATTATATTAATCCTTGAATTGAGAAGATTAAATTAATAAACCCTTAAGACTAGTATCTTAAGAAAAGTTTTTTATCAAGATAAATATTCTATGTATTAGAACATTTCCTTTTTGAGTAAGCAATTGTAGAGGTTGTTCAATAATAAAATCAAGATGCTTATGGAAGCATGGAATGATTTATTTAGGTTTCAAAATAATTAGATTCTAAATAGACAAAGGAATATTCTAGTCTCATACACTCGATATTCTTGGGTATGTCTATGATTTTAAATATGATTAAATATTTTTATACAGACTGAATATTTCCTATAAGGCTTGCTCTGGTTAAGAAATTTATCCTATTTTCATTTATGGAATTTTTTTGGTAGATGGATGAATTCAAGATAAGTTTACCTGATATTTTAAAAGTGTTTATAATAGATGCAAGCCTGTCATGGGGTGTGGAAAAAACAATTATTTACTAAGTTAAAATATAGTATAGTAGTTAACCTAAGTTGTCTCCAGAGAGAAGCGCACAACAATCTTGTTTGTCACTTTGTATTTGAATTTGTTTGATTTTGAAAACAATGAAACAAAACTAAATAAAGTAATAAATTATAAGATTTAAAACAAATTGAAAAGTAATGTTATTAAAAATAGTGATAATTATTGGGTGATCAATTCGGGGTTGGTTTTCCAATTGCAATGTTATCATAGTTCTTATTTATTCATTCCTTTTTTATTAAATCGATTAAAATGAGATTTCACAATCGCTTCATCTCACTTATTTGTTTAATGATGTTGGGGAGATTAAACCTTACTAAAATCTTAGTTTGGTATAATATCTATCCTTTTGTGAAAGAGTTGTAGGGAATACCCTCAATTGATTAAGTCAATTCCCAATCGGGTCTTGTTAATCCCAAACAATCTTGAATATTCAGTACAAATCTCACACGTACTGACGATCGCCAAGTACTTCACCACTATGTTCTGATCTATTCCATCGTATATAGACCAGAACCTAGTGAGGGATATAATTATAATTAAAAAAATAAATAATAACAACAAAATATAAAATCAAATACAATCGCACAAGATAATATAAGCTGTTATTACAATTGAAACCAACTTCATAATAGAGAAAACATTTTATAACATTAAGCGCATGAAATCATACATTAAAAAATGGAAAACCTAACCTTCCCCAATCACTCATAAGATTTACCCCACCATGGTAAGGGTAATTGAGTAGAAGGAGGAAGATTAATACATTATAAAACTAAAAAGAACAAAAGAAAGAAAAGAAAGAACCAAAAGTTTCTCCTCCAGAATCTGTCCACCAGAAGTTCAACTTCAGTTATCCCACCTTATGGTCGAATCAGGATAAGGTCCCTTCTTATATAAGGTGAGGAATGGATTTTTCCATCCACCCACGAAGTTTTAATGCATTTGGAGCCATGTGGAATTAGTTATGGCCGCCTAAATGGAAGAGACTTTTCCTGACCACCAAACACTATTCCACCAACCCTTCTTTGACCATTTAATTGGAGGCCTTAATGAATGAATTTATTCATAATATTTTTTAACCTATGAACCTTCTATTAATATTTCGAACCCAGCTGGAATCATTGAATTTGGAGGTCGTTTGGTCGAGATATGATTCTTTGAATGAGTCATGGTCCATTCTTCCGGCCAGAATAACTTTTCACATTGACTGAAATTTTTTGGCATGTAGACATTCGAATTGGAACTTGGTCCAGAATAATAATATGTAGCCAACGAACCATTTCATCCTAAAAAAAGGAATTGCATTAATGAGATCAAAATTTCAGGATTTATGATCGAAATACAAAGTCAATATAAATCTGTTTAATGCCCAGAATTAACCACTTTTCACATTTAAGCTCAAACTCTCCAAAAGTCATAAAATGATGCAAATAAGATCAAATTTATTAATGGGAAGTGATGAAATCATTTAAAAACATATGTATAAATATGAAAATATGATATCTATCAATTCCCCCACACTTATCACTTGGACTCCTGGACAAGTAAACATCGATATTAAATCAAAGAAAATTTAAAACACATATCCATGAGATCTAACAATTTAACACCAAGAAACAAAAGATATCATGCCTCATCAACAACCATTCTTCCATGTTATCAATTAATTTAATTAAATATATTTCCTCTTCATTTATTCTCCAATACACACAAAACACTTACCTAACATGCATTTTTTTTCTCATCACACAAATATCAATTTTCAACAATGTATTTCTCATCCAATACTCATGCAAGGGTCACCATAGGCTTGATAAATTTCTACATCTCCACCCGATGTGAGTCAAGGACATATGTTTATCATTAGGACTTTTAATGGGTGTTCTGTGGCTTCAGGTTGGTAGGATTAAGATGTGAAAAATTATGAGGCTGAATAAGGAGGGTTTGGCTCTTTTTGAAGCAAAATTGCATTATTCTAATTTTAACTCAAGTGTAGTATCCTCCTCACTCCCCTTAGTAGAAAATAAGCTCCATCAGCATGAAAAATTAGTGAAATTAAAAATCATTCATAATTTTAGCAGAAAAAAAGTATTAGTCGTCTCAAACATGATTTTTCTTGAAAGATCCAGATAGCCACAGCTTTTTTCGCCATTGGAAGCTCCAGAAAGGCACAGCTTCTCATACATGAAAGCTCCAGAAAAGGCACAGCTTTCAACTGAATGATTTTTTTTTCGAAATGATAACATCTCTTAAACATTTTATTTTCCACTCAAATTATCTCCAAATGAGGTAGCACAACACAAGACAGCTTCCCCCACACTTAAGTTCAACTAGATTATGCAATTTCACTTCAAGAGCAGATTGGATAGGGAAAATTGGCTTGTAATGTGGCTAACCTAATAGGTTGTTCATGGATTCTATGGGCTACAAGGATTAAATGTACAAGGTGGACCATTATAAAAAGTATTATCTTGAAAAGGGGGATTTAAAATCAAAGAAATGCCTCAATCATTTAAAACACATGTACCTCAAACCCTCAAGTTTTGATAGGAATAAAACAAATTCTGGTTAAATCAAGCATGGTATGGTTCTCTCAAGAAGTGAGGTGAATGAAAAGAATATGAAAATTAGTTTTAGAAGCCTCACAAGAAATTGATTTCAAATATAAATACATTGAATTGTGGCATGGGATTAAAAAATCATAGTACTTTTCATGAAAGTTCCAAATAGTTGAAACTTGAAACAAAGTCATTTTCAACATTCATTTAAGATTAATTTCATGGAATAAATTGTTTCACTCATTGAAATGGGTTTCAAAAATGGCGATGATATTCATTTTAGCTCATAAGATTTAAAAACACACAAAAATTTGAAAAAAACACATTTTTTTAAATAATTGAAAATACTAAAATACAAAGGTTCCTGAAAGAGCGCTGTCGTGGGTGCCCTCAAATGATTAGTGTAATTTGGGGTACTTAGGTGCAGCAGAGTGGCTGACCAAGGTCGTCTCTCAAAGGAGGAAGTGAATTAAAAAAAATTTAGAGGTATTCTAGAAGTAAAATAAAAGAGAATAAAAACACTACTTGAAAGGATGGGGGTGGTTGTTTATAGTTTATGAATCTAGAAGAAGTTTGCTGGAAGAAGATTGTATTTTTTTGTTTTTTGTTTTGAAATAAAGTTTGATTAAAATGACACAACAAAAAGATGTTTGTTTAGACAATATTTAAAAGACGTAATCGATCTAACTCTACCTCTTCAATCATTTATTAATCATTATCATTTAAATTAATATTCACTTAATTATGATCCCTTAATTTGTTAAATCCCGAACCCTACGAGAATTAACTTTACCACGAAGATTGAAGTGAATTTAACCTTAGGCTAACTTCGGAACATGCAATCGCAACACCCTGCTTTGATTGATGTTCTAAAATTAGCTTATGGTCATTGGTAAATTAAGGCACATAACCACTCTGTAAATGAGGATTAATTGAGTTTAGGGATTATATTTGAACTCTAAAATTGATCCTGTGTGGTTTTGAATTACTGGTTAAGGTTGCGCTCTCACAGTTCACACAATTCCCGACCTCACGTGTTTTGTGTTAACAATTAAATTGCTTGATTAGTTTCATTTAAATTGAAAACTCAATTAATATATCATAATATTTGAATTACAATAGCTCATTTATTCAAAATAAATGAATGAAGAAGGATAGAGGTCGATCGATTACTAAAAAGAACTACTCTTCCATGGGTGGTGTAGTCATCGTGGAGACGTTTTGCATAAGAAACGGATTGAAAGGGTAGAACCCAATATTGTCTCCACTCTTGATTCCAACCCAATTAAGAAGATTAATAGAAGAAGAAGAGGGATGAACACAGAAGATTATTTGAAGAAAATTTCAAGAAACAAACATGAAAGAAAAGAAATACAAAGAAGAGGTGAGAGAGGAGAGCCTTTTTGGAAGAGAGGTTTGCACAAAGGATTACTTCTTCCAAGAGTTGTGAGGGGCTCCCAAGAGACACACTTTCGACCACACCTTCCCAAAGCCTCTACCAGCCCTCTGAAAGAGTTAAAACCCCATTTAAATAGAGTTTGTGAGGGCTAGGGATACATAACTTTTTAAGTGTGAAATGAAAAACTCGGCCAAATATTTTATTCCAATTTCCACCGCCCATTTTACCTCGAAAACGCATTAATTTACTGGCCTTCCAGAAGGATTATTTTTTCCAAATAATGTACCCTAGATTTCCTCAAAATTTGGGCTCAATCCAAGCCCTTATGTAGAAGATATGGCCCAAATACAAAACTCATGTCCATTCTGCCGAGTCCATCCCACCATTGGATTAATGGATCATTTACTCCATCCGAATGCACTATTTAGCTCTAGTGTCCTGCATTAAAGTTGTATAAAATGAAGTTAGTAACACTTCTACAAAATTTCAAATTCAAATAATAAATATAAAAATATTTATCTTCGAAATACTACAGTGCACTATTAAGGGTAAAACTGGAATTTTCACCAAATTTTCAAATGAATGATCAAATCCCAAATATTTTATAAATAAATATATTTAACACAATTTGAGGAAATTATATCATTTATTATCAATAAAATATTCAATAAAATAGTGTTTTATCAACTCCCCCACACTTACCCTTTTGCACACCTGGGCAAAACCTCATATCAAGTAAACATCAATATCAAATCAAAACCAATTTTAAAACACATATCCTTAAGATAAATCAATTTCACACCAAGAATAAAAAGATATCATGCCTCATAAAAAACCTTATTTCAAGTTCTCCATTTATATCATTCAATATATTTCCACTTCATTTATCCGCCCATGCACAAAACACTTACCTCGCTTGAATTTTCTCTCATCACTCAAATATCAATTTTTTTTTGCAATATCTTTCTCATCCAAACTCATACAAGGGTCACCATAGGCTTGATAGATTCCTACATCGCTACCCGATGTGAGTCAAGGACATAAGTTTATCATGAGGACTTTTCAGGGTTGTTCTGTGGCTTTTGGTTGGTAGGATTAAGATGTGAAAAATTCTGAGGCTGAATGAGGAGGGCTTGACTCTTTTGAAGAAAAATTGCATTAATCTAATTTTCACTTAAATATGGTCTTCTCCTCAATCCCCATAGTATCAATTCAGCTCCATCATCATGAAAAGTCATGAAAGGTTTACACCATTCATCATTTCAGCATAAAAAATTTCAATCTTCTCAAACATGATTTTCTTGAAAGCTCCAGATGGGCACAGCTTTCCACCTCAATTAGAAGCTCCAGAAAAGGAACAGCTTCCAATATAATGAATTTCTTCAGCAGCAAACACATCTCTTCAGAATTTAATTTTCCACCCAAATTATCACATAATGTGGTGGCACAGCACAAGATAGCTTCCCCCACACTTAAGCTCAACTAGATTATGTAATTTCACTTCAAGAGTTAGTTGGATATGGAAAATTGGCTTGTAATGTGGCTTAACCTAACAGGATGTGCATGGATTATAAGGGATACAAGGATTAAATATTCAAGTTAGGCCATTATAAAAAATGATTCTTTGAAATAGGGGCTTTAATACCAAACAAATGCCTCAATCATTTAAACATATGTACCTCAAACCCTCAAGTTTTGACAGGAATAGATCAAATTCTGGTTAAATCAAGTATGGTTTGGTTCTCTCAAGAAGTGAGGTGAATGTAAAGAATATGAAAATAATGGTTTAGAAGCCTCACAGGAAAGTGATTTCAAATATAAAGACAGTGAGATTGGCATGGGATTCAAAATTCAGCGTACTTTTCATGAAATTACTAAATATTTGAACTTGAAACAAAGTCATTTCAGCATTCATTTAAGCTTAGTTTCAAGGGGTAAATTGTTTCACTTATTGATATGGATTTAAAAATGGTGATGAGAATCATTTTAGCTCAAAATGTTTCAAAAAAACACATAAAATTGTAAAATAAACACACAAAATTTGAAAAACACACAATTTTTTTTTTAAACACGCAAATTTTTTTTTGGTTTTTTTTAAACAGGAAAACAATTGAAATTACTAAACTAAAAGGTTCCCTCCCCCACACTTAAAAAATTGCATTGTCCTCAATGTGAACCTGTGAGATGATATATGCACATGAAATGCAGAATTTTTAAATAGGACAAATAATATAAAAGTGAAAGGGTTAGGAACAGCCTGATGTGATCAAGTGATGATGGGGTCATGCAGTGTGATAAAATCCACTGCCTCAGTAGGATGTCCCTCAATGTATCTCTTCAAACGTTGCCCATTGAATGTAAAGATCCTTCCAGTGTCCTCTTGTGTGATCTCCACTGCACCATAAGGAAAAACATTAGACACAATATAAGGACCTAACCATCTGGAATGCAACTTATCAGGCATCAACTTCAGTCGTGAACTATAGAGAAGGACTTTCTCTCCAACATGAAACTCCCTTTGTTGGATCATTTTTTCATGAGCTGCTTTTGATCTTTCCTTGTAGAGCCTTGAGTTCTCATATGATGACAGTCAAATCTCCTCAAGCTCTTGAATTTGCAACTTCCTTTGAATTTTAGCTTGGGCCAAATCCATGTTGCATTTCTTTATAGCCCAATATGCCCGATGCTCGAATTCCACGGGGAGATGAAACGCTTTCCCAAAAACAATCCGAAATGGGGAAATACCAATGGGTGTCTTGTATGTTGTCCTATAAGCCCACAATGCATCATCCAAGCGCTTGCTCCAATCCTTCCTATTTGGCTGCACGGTTTTCTCCAAGATTTGTTTCAACTCACGATTTGAAACCTCAGCCTGGCCATTTGTTTGGGGGTGGTATGGTGTTGATGTTTTGTGTGTCACCCCATACTTTCGAAGGAGGGAAGCAAAATTCCTATTGCAAAAGTGTGTCCCTTGGTCACTGATGATGGCCTCTGGTACTCCAAACCTACAAAAAATTTGTGCTTTGACAAAGTCCACAACAACATGAGAATCGTCAGTCCTGGTGTCCTTGGACTCCACCCATTTACTCACATAATCAACAGCAACCAAAATATACAAAAATCCAAATGAACTAGGAAAAGGACCCATAAATTCGATGCCCCATACATCAAAAATCTCACGAAATAGTATGGGTTGTTGGGGCATCTCATGTCTCCTAGAAATGTTCCCAGTGTGTTGGCAACGAGAGCATGACTTACAAAACAAATGGGCATCATGGAACAAGCTAGGCCAATATAATCCAGAGTCCAAAACCTTCCTAGCTTTCCATTGGGGTCCAAAGTTTCCACCACAAGCAAGTGTATGACATAAATGCAAAACAGACTCAATCTCATGATCGGGAACACACCTCCTAATGACTTGGTCACTACACATGCGCCAGAGGTAAGGATCATCCCACACATAATACCTAGACTCACTTTTTAATTTTTGGACTTGATGATTCTTCAAATTTACTGGGATTTCATAGGAAACAATGTAATTAACTAAATCAGCATACCAAGGATGCTTACCTGAGATGGTATAGAGATGCTCATCGGGGAAAGTGTCCCGAAGTGGTACCTGGTCCAAGGTGTCACCCTCTAGTGTGTGAGTAAGCCTACTCATGTGGTCTACCACCAAATTCTCTGACCCCTTCTTGTCCTTTATCTCAAGGTCAAACTCTTGAAGAAGGAGCATCCAATGGATAAGTCGTGGCTTTGCATCTGGCTTCTTCAGGAGGTACCTCAAAGCTGCATGGTCAGAAAAAACAACTAATTTAGAGCCCAATAAATATGAACGGAATTTATCTAAAGAAAATATGACAGCAAGAAACTCCTTTTCCGTAGTTGTGTAATTTGATTGGGCTGAATCCAGTGTCCTCGATGCATAGGAAATCACATGTGAACGTCCTTCCACCCTCTGAGATAAGACACCTCCAACCGCGAAGTTGGAGGCGTCACACATAAGCTCAAAAGGAATCTCCGACCGTGGGGGTTGTATGATAGGTGGAGTGGTCAGACGTTGTTTTAGCTCATCAAATGAATTCCTGCAAGAAACATCAAACACAAAATCAGAATCCTTTTGAAGTAATCTTGACATAGGAAGAGCAATCTTACTAAAATCTTTGATGAAGCACCGATAAAATCCTGCATGCCCTAGGAAATATCTAACATCACGCACACATAAAGGATATTTTAAGGATGAAATAATGTCTATCTTAGATCTATCAACCTCTATCCCATATTTTGACACTACATGCCCTAAGACAATGCCATGCTCTACCATAAAATGACACTTTTCAAAGTTCAGGACCATATTCTTCTCAATACAACGATTCAACACCTTTCCCAAACTCTTTAGACATTCATCAAATGAGGATCCATACACTGTAAAATCATCCATAAATACCTCCATGAAGGTCTCAATAAAATCAGAAAAAATACTCACCATGCATCTCTAAAAGGTACCTGGGGCGTTGCAAAGTCCAAATGGCATCCTTCGGTAGGCAAAGGTACCGAATGGGCAGGTGAATGTCGTCTTCTCCTAGTCCTTCGGAGCTATAGGAACCTGAAAATATCCATAAAATCCATCCAAGAAACAATAGTGTGTCTTCCCAGCTAGTCTCTCAAGCATATGATCAATAAATGGGAGGGGGAAATGGTCCTTGCGAGTGGACTGATTTAGTTTCCTATAATCAATACACACACGCCAACTATTTTACACCCTCATTGGAATTAACTCATCTTTCTCATTTTTAACAACAGTAAAACCACTTTTCTTAGGCACAACCTGAATAGGACTTACCCACTGAGAATCTGAAATGGGAAAGATTATACATGCCTCGAGAAATTTCTCAACTTCTTTTTTAACAACTTCCAGGAGGGTGGGATTGAGTCTCCTTTGTGGTTGTCTCACCGATTTAGCCCCATCCTCCAAGAGAATCCTATGCATGCAAATGGAGGGGCTAATACCTGATATGTCAGCCAAGGTCCACCCAATCGCCCTGATGTTCTCCCTCAAAATATTCAAAATATTTTCTTTATGTTCAAAAGGAATATTGTTATCAATGATAACAGGTAATCTTTCACCACTCAACAAGTATGAGTATTTCATATTTGGTGGAAATTGCTTGAGTTCTAATGAAGGAGGGTGTAGTATGGATGGAGACATTGAAGGAACTGAAATATGTGCAAAAAGAGCATCAGTATCAGAATATACATCATCAAAATCATAGAATAAAGTATCAAATCCATCAGCATACTCAACAGCCATTTCATAATCAGAGTGAACATAATCAAAATCAGAATATGAATCCACATCAAAATCAAATCCAAGATAGGATTGTGTATCAGAAACATGTGCGGAAGTGCTCTTAGACATCAAAATCGAACCAATACTCATAATCTCCCTAAGCATAGGACAATCAAATTCTATGGAGTTTTTATTTGGTGGTTCGAAATGGGAGATAACAAAAGCAGAATGGTCCTCTGAGGGGTACTTCATGGAATCCATAACATTAAATATCACAACTTCATCTCCAAACTCCATGGAAAGTGTACCCTCATTGACATTTATGATAGTTTTTGCAGTTTTGAGGAAGGGTCTACCTAAGATAATGGGGGCATGAGAACTTACCTGATCATCCTCCATGTTAAGAACATAGAAATACACTGGAAAGATCATGTCTCTTACACAGACAAGTACATCCTCAAGGACTCCCGCTGGATATGTCGTAGCTCTATTCGCCAATTGCACCACTACTCTTGTTGGCTTCAACTCACCAACCTGCAAGGAAGAGAATACAGAGTGAGGCACCACATTTATGGAAGCACCTAAATCACAAAGTGCATTAGAAAAGTGCAACTCCCCTATGGTGCATGGGATGGTGAATGTCCCTGGATCCTTGCACTTTGTTGGCATTGCTAGATTTGGTGAAATGAGTGCTGAGACATTCCTTCCAAGGTTGATCCTCTCATTTCCCTTGAGCCCTCTTCGATTGGTGCAGAGTTATTTTAAGAATTTGGCATACCTTGGGATTTTCTTAATGGCTTCAAGTAGAGGAATGTTGATCTCCACACGCTTGAATGTGTCCAAAACCTCCTTTTGCATTGCTTCTTCAGCCATCTTCTTGGTTTGAACAACCCTGTTTGGAAAAGCAAGGGTTTTAGGAGGAACATCATCAATATTTTTCTTACCTTTATCTTTCTCCTTGGATTTCTCATCAGTTGGTTTGGAATGCGGCTTCTCTGGAGTTGAGGTAAATCCCGGTGGAATGGTAGGTCCAGATATATCATTCATTTTCTTCCCACTTCTCAGTGTGATGGCACTAACATTCCCCTTTGGATTTGGAGTGGATTGGGAAGGTAGATTTCCAGAATTCTTACTCACAAGTTCATGGAGGGCGGTGGCAATCTGACTCATTTGAGTCTTCAACTCTCTCAACTCCGAACCTTGACTCTTCAGCTCATTCTGTTGATTAAGAACAATTTTTTTCAAAAGATCATCAGTGTTAGAGTCTACCTTGTGTTGTATATTCCCTTGTTTCTGACTCGTTGATGTTTGAGCTTCGAATCTCCTTTGGGGTTGTTGGAAACCCTGTTGGTAAGGTGGAGGCTGCTGGAAGTTTGGTTGAAAAGGGGGCCTTTGTTGTTGTCCAGAGCCATACCTCATGTCTGACTGATCTTTCCACCCTTAGTTGTATACTGTATCAAACTTCTTTTGGGGATATGGTTGTTGTTGTTGCTGCTGGAATGGTCTCCCAGGGAACACTGCTTCGCAATCGTCTGTCTCTTGTAGTTGTGGGCAACAGTCAGTTGGGTGGCTTGTCTCAGTGCAAATGCCACATGGCCTTGAAGGAGGGGGTTGGGATGTCTTTTGAGCCAATGCAATCTGCCTCACCATAGTTCTCAATTCTTCTAACTTAGTATCAATCAAATGACTTTCAAGAGAAGAAGGACTTACCTGATGTACTCCTCGAACATGTGGTGTACCTCTATCACCGAATTGTTGAGAGTTTTGGGCTATTTTGTCGATCAATGCTCGTGCAGATACTGGTATCTTGTCCACCAATGCTCCTCCAGCTGCAGCATCCACCATGCTCCTCTCCATGGGTGTGAGTACTTCATAGAAGTATTGGATGAGGAGTTTCTCACTGATTTGGTGATGCGGACAGCTTGCATACAACTTCTTGAATCTCTCCCAATACTCATACATTGACTCCCCTTGGGCTTTCTTGATCCCCGATATCTCCTTTCGAATGGATGTTGTCCTTGATGCTAGAAAAAATCTTTGCAAGAAAAGACGTTTCAAATCATTCCAACATGTTACATCTTCAGGTTGCAAATAATACATCCAATCTTTTGCAGCTCCATCAAGTGAGAATGGGAATGCTCTTAATTTAATTTGATCTTCAGAAACATTTCTTGGTTTTAAAGTTGATCAAACCAAATTAAATTCCTTAAGGTGTTTGTTGGGATCCTCACCAGATAAGCCATGAAACTTTGGAAGAAGGTAAATTAATCCAGATTTCAATTCAAAGTCTGATTCGAGATTTGGGTATGCAATATAATTTGGTTGATAGTTAATATCAGGTGCAGCCAATTCTCGAATGGTTCTATTTAGTTCATTTCCATTATTTCCAGACATTGGTTCCTCTTTTATGTTTGAATTTAAATTGCTTCCAATTTCAATGTTCTGATATTGGAGTAATTCTCCAACTAGTTGAATGTTGAAACTTCCCGTAGACTGAGAATGTCTGATTCGTTTCCTAAGGCTACGTTCAATCTCAGGGTCAAGATCTAAGAGATATTCGGGATTAGTTCGTGTCATAGATCAAATAAAAATGAAAATAAAGAAAATGGATCATAGTAAAATAAAAATGAGAAGTTTTAGTTGATGGTTCAAAGAGAAGTTGAAGAAAATAAAAGAAGAAGAAGAAAAATCAGATTGGGTAAAGAAGGAAGAAAGAAGAGAGGAAGAGAATAAAATGTAAAATAAAATAAATACCTCTAATTGGTTGAAATAATTACTTGCCTCCCCGGAAACGGCGCCAATTTGAAAGAGCGCTGTCGTGGGCGCCCTCAAATGATTAGTGTAATTTGGGGTACTTAGGTGCAGCAGAGTGGCTGACCAAGGTCGTCTCTCAAAGGAGGAAGTGAATTAAAACAATTTTTAGAGGTATTATAGAAGTAAAATAAAAGAGAATAAAAACACTAATTGAAAGGATGGGGGTGGTTGTTTATAGTTTATGAATCTAGAAGAAGTTTGCTGGAAGAAGATTGTATTTTTTTTGTTTTTTGTTTTGAAATGAAGTTTGATTAAAATGACACAACAAAAAGATGTTTGTTTAGACAATATTTAAAAGACGTAATCGATCTAACTCTACCACTTAAATAATTTATTAATCATTATCATTTAAATTAATATTCACTTAATTATGATCCCTTAATTTGTTAAATCCCGAACCCTACGAGAATTAACTTTACCATGAAGATTGAAGTGAATTTAACCTTAGGCTAACTTCGGAACATGCAATCGCAACACCCTGCTTTGATTGATGTTATAAAATTAGCTTATGGTCAGTGGTAAATTAAGGCACATAACCACTCTGGAAATTAGGATTAATTGAGTTTAGGGATTATATTTTAACTCTACAAATTGATCCCGTGTGGTTTTGAATTACCGGTTAAGGTTGCGCTCTCACGGTTCACACAATTCCTGACCTCGCGTGTTTTGTGTTTACTATTAAATTGCTTGCTTAGATTCATTTAAATTGAAAACTCAATTAATATATCATAATATGTGAATTACAATATCTCATTGATTCAAAATAAATTAATTAAGAAGGATAGAGGTCGATCGATTACTAAAAAGAACTACTCTTCAATGGGTGGTGTAGTCATCGTGGAGACGTTTTGCATAAGCAACGGATTGAAAGGGTAGAACCCAATCTTGTCTCCACTCTTGATTCCAACCCAATTAAGAAGATTAATAGAAGAAGAATATGGATGAACACAGAAGATTATTTGAAGAAAAATTCAAGAAACAAACATGAAATAAAAGAAATACAAAGAAGAGGTGAGAGAGGAGAGCCTTTTTGGAAGAGAGGTTTGCACAAAGTCTTACTTCTTCCAAGAGTTTTGAGGGGCTCCCAAGAGACACCCTTTCGGCCACACCTTCCCAAAGCCTCGACCATCCCTCTCAAAGAGTTAAAACCCCATTTAAATAGAGTTTGTGAGGGCTAAGGATACATAACTTTTTAAGTGTGAAATTAAAAACTTGTCCAAATATTTTATTCCAACTTCCACCGCCCATTTGACCTTAAAACTCGTGAATTGACCGGCCTTCCAGAATGATTATTTGTGCCAAATCATGTCCCCGATATTTCCTCAAAATTTGGGCTCATTCCAAGCCTGTATGTAGAAGATATGGCCCAAATACAGAACCCATGTCCATTCTGCCGAGTCCAGCCCACCATTGGATCAATGGCTCATTTACTCCATCCGAATGCACTATTTATCTCTAGTGTCATGAATTAAAGTTGTATAAAATGAAGTTAGTAACACTGTTACAAAATTTCAAATTCAAATAATAAACATAAAAATATTTATCTTCTAAATACTACAGTGCACTATTAAGGGTAAAACTGGAATTTTCACCAAATTTTCAAATGAATGATCAAATCCCAAATATTTTATAAATAAACATATTTAACACAATGTGAGGAAATTATATCATTTATTATAAATAAAATATTCAATAAAATAGTGTTTTATCAACTCCCCCACACTTACCCTTTTGCACACCTGGGCAAAACCTCATATCAAGTAAACATCAATATCAAATCAAAACCAATTTTAAAACACATATCCTTAAGATCAATCAATTTCACACCAAGAATAAAAAGATATCATGCCTCATAAAAAACCTTATTTCAAGTTCTCCATTTATATCATTCAATATATTTCCACTTCATTTATCCGCCCATGCACAAAACACTTACCTCGCTTGAATTTTCTCTCATCACTCAAATATCAATTTTTTTGCAATGCCTTTCTCATCCAAACTCATACAATGGTCACCATAGGCTTGATAGATTCCTCCATCGCTACCCGATGTGAGTCAAGGACATATTTTTATCATGAGGACTTTTCAGGGTTGTTCTGTGGCTTTCGGTTGGTAGGATTAAGCTGTGAAAAATTCTAAGGCTGAATGAGGAGGGCTTGACTCTTTTGAAGCAAAATTGCATTAATATAATTTTCACTTAAATATGGTCTTCTCCTCAACCCCCATAGTATCAATTCATCTCCATCATCATGAAAAGTCATGAAAGGTTTACACCATTCATTATTTCAGCATAATAATTTTCAATCTTCTCAAACATGATTTTCTTGAAAGCTCCAGATGGGCACAGCTTTCCACCTCAATTAGAAGCTCCAGAAAAGGCACAGCTTCCAATATAATAAATTTCTTCAGCAGAAAACACATCTCTTTAGAATTTAATTTTCCACCCAAAGTATCACATAATGTGGTGGCACAGCACAAGACATCTTCCCTCACTCTTAAGCTCAACTAGATTATGCAATTTCACTTCAAGAGTTGGTTGGATAGGGAAAATTGGCTTGTAATGTGGCTTAACCTAACAGGATGTGCATGGCTTCTAAGGGCTACAAGGATTAAATATTCAAGGTAGGCCATTATAAAAAATAATTCTTTGAAATAGGGGCTTTAATACCAAACAAATTCCTCAATCATTTAAACATATGTACCTCAAACCCTCAAGTTTTGACAGGAATAGATCAAATTCTGGTTAAATCAAGTATGGTTTGGTTCTCTCAAGAAGTGAGGTGAATGTAAAGAATATAAAAATAATGGTTTAGAAGCCTCACAGGAAAGTGATTTCAAATATAAAGACAGTGATATTGGCATGGGATTCAAAATTCAGCGTACTTTTCATGAAATTACAAAATATTTGAACTTGAAACAAAGTCATTTCAGCATTCATTTAATCTTAGTTTCAAGGGGTAAATTGTTTCACTTATTGATATGGATTTAAAAATGGTGATGAGAATAATTTTAGCTCAAAATGTTTCAAAAAAACATAGAAAATTGTAAAATAAACACACAAAATTTGAAAAACACACAATTTTTTTTTTTTGAAAAACACGCAAATTTTTTTTTTGGTTTTTTTTAAACAGGAAAACAATTGAAATTACTAAACTAAAAGGTTCCCTCCCCCACACTTAAAATATTTCATTGTCCTCAATGTGAACCCGTGAGATGATATATGCACATGAAATTCAGAATTTTTAAATAGGACAAATAATATAAAAGTGAAAGGGTTAGGAACATCCTGATGTGATCAAGTGATGATGGGGTCATGCAGTGTGATAAAATCCACTGCATCAGTAGGATGTCCCTCAATGTATCTCTTCAAACGTTGCCCATTGACTGTAAAGATCCTTCCAGTGTCCTCTTGTGTGATCTCTACTACACCATAAGGAAAAACATTAGACACAATATAAGGACCTAACCATCTGGAACGCAACTTACCAGGCATCAACTTCAGTCGTAAACTATAGAGAAGGACTTTCTCTCCAACATAAAACTCCTTTTGTTGGATCATTTTGTCATGAGGTGCTTTTGATCTTGCTTTGTAGAGCCTTGAGTTCTCATATGATGACAGTCGAATCTCCTCAAGCTCTTGAATTTGCAACTTCCTTTGAATTCCAGCTTGGGCCAAATCCATGTTGCATTTCTTTATAGCCCAATATGCCCGATGCTCGATTTCCACGGGGAGATGACACGCTTTCCCAAAAACAATTCGAAATGGGGACATACCAATGGGTGTCTTGTATGATGTCCTATAAGCCCACAGTGCATCATCGAAGCGCTTGCTCCAATCCTTCCTATTTGGCTGCACGGTTTTCTCCAAGATTTGTTTCAACTCACGATTTGAAACCTCAGCCTGGACATTTGTTTGGGGGTGGTATGGTGTTGATGTTTTGTGTGTCACCCCATACTTTCGAAGGAGGGAAGCAAAATTCCTATTGAAAAAGTGTGTCCCTTGGTCACTGATGATGGCCTTTGGTACTCCAAACCTGCAAAAAATTTGTGCTTTGACAAAGTCCACAACAACATGAGAATCGTCAGTCCTGGTGGCCTTGGCCTCCACCCATTTACTCACATAATCAACAGCAACCAAAATATACAAAAATCCAAATAAACTAGGAAAAGGACCCATAAATTCGATGCCCCATACATCAAAAATCTCACAAAATAGTATGGGTTGTTGGGGCATCTCATGTCTCCTAGAAATGTTCTCAGTGTGTTGGCAACGAGAGCCTGACTTACAAAACAAATAGGCATCACGGAACGAGCTATTCCAATATAATCCAGAGTCCAAAACCTTCCTAGCTGTCCGTTGGGGTCCAAAGTGTCCACCACAATCAAGTGTATGAAAGAAATTCAAAACAGACTCAAACTCATGATCGGGAACACACCTCCTAATGAATTGGTCACTACACATGCGCCAGAGGTAAGGATCATCCCACACATAATATCTAGACTCACTTTTTAATTTTTGGACTTGATGCTTCTTCAAATTTACTGGGATTTCATAGGAAACAATGTAATTAACTAAATTAGCATACCAAGGATGCTTACCTGAGATGGTATAGAGATGCTCATCGGGGAAAGTGTCCCGAAGTGGTACCTGGTCCAAGGTGTCACCCTCTAGTGTGTGAGTAAGCCTACTCATGTGGTCTACCACCAAATTCTCTGACCCCTTCTTGTCCTTTATCTCAAGGTCAAACTCTTGAAGAAGGAGCATCCAACGGATAAGTCGTGGCTTTGCATCTGGCTTCTTCAGGAGGTACTTCAAAGCTGCATGGTCAGAAAAAACAACAACTTTAGAGCCCAATAAATATGAACGGAATTTATCTAAAGCAAATATGATAGAAAGAAACTCCTTTTTCCGTAGTTGTGTAATTTTATTGGGCTGAATCTAGTGTCCTCGATGCATAGGCAATCACATGTGAACGTCCTTCCACCCTCTGAGATAAGACAGCTCCAACCGCGAAGTTGGAGGCGTCACACATAAGCTCAAAAGGAATCTCCCACCGTGGGGGTTGTATGATAGGTGGAGTGGTCAGACGTTGTTTTAGCTCATCAAATGAATTCCTGCAAGAAACATCAAACACAAAATCAGAATCCTTTTCAAGTAATCTTGACATAGGAAGAGCAATCTTACTAAAATCTTTGATGAAGCACCGATAAAATCCTGCATTCCCTAGGAAAGATCTAACATCACACACACATGAAGGATATGGTAAGGATGAAATAATGTCTATCTTAGATCTATCAACCTCTATCCCATGTTTTGACACTACATGCCCTAAGACAATGCCATGCTCTACCATAAAATGACACTTTTCAAAGTTCAGGACCAGATTCTTCTCAGTTCAATGATTCAACACCTTTCCCAAACTCTTTAGACATTCATCAAATGAGGATCCATACACTGTAAAATCATCCATAAATACCTCCATGCAGGTCTCAATAAAATCAGAAAAAATACTCACCATGCATCTCTGAAAGGTACCTGGGGCGTTGCAAAGTCCAAATGGTATCCTTTGGTAGGCAAAGGTACCGAATGGGCAGGTGAATGTCGTCTTCTCCTGGTCCTCCGGAGCTATAGGAACCTGAAAATATCCAGAAAATCCATCCAAGAAACAATAGTGTGTCTTCCCAGCTAGTTTCTCAAGCATCTGATCAATAAATGGGAGGGGGAAATGGTCCTTGCGAGTGGACTGATTTAGTTTCCTATAATCAATACACACACGCCAACTATTTTGCACCCTCATTAGAATTAACTCATCTTTCTCATTTTTAACAACAGTAACACCACTTTTCTTAGGCACAACCTGAATAGGACTTACCCACTCAGAATCTGAAATGGGAAAGATTATACCTACCTCAAGCAATTTCTCAACTTCTTTTTTAACAACTTCCAGGAGGGTGGGATTGAGTCTCCTTTGTGGTTGTCTCACCGATTTAGCCCCATCCTCCAAGAGAATCCTATGCATGCAAATGGAGGGGCTAATACCTGTTATGTCAGCCAAGGTCCACCCAATCGCCCTGATGTTCTCCCTCAAAATATTCAAAATCTTTTCTTCATGTTCAAAAGGAAGATTGTTAGCAATGATAACAGGTAATCTTTCACCACTCAACAAGTATGAGTATTTCAGATTTGGTGGCAATGGATTGAGTTCTAATGAAGGAGGGTGTAGTATGGATGGAGACATTGAAGGAACTGAAATATGTGCACAAAGAGCATCAGTATCAGAATATACATCATCAAAATCATAGAATAAAGTATCAAATCCATCAGCATACACAACAGCCATTTCATAATCAGAGTGAACATGATCAAAATCAGAATATGAATCCACATCAAAATCAAATCCAAGATAGGATTGTGTATCAGAAACATGTGCGGAAGTGCTCTTAGACATCAAACTCGAACCAATACTCATAATCTCCCTAAGCATAGGACAATCAAATTCTATGGAGTTTTTATTTGGTGGTTCGAAATGGGAGATAACAAAATCGGAATGGTCCTCTGAGGGGTACTTCATGGAATTCATAACATTAAATATCACAACTTCATCTCCAAACTCCATGGAAAGTGTACCCTCATTGACATTTATGATAGTTTTTGCAGTTTTGAGGAAGGGTCTACCTAAGATAATGGGGGCATGAGAACTTACCTGATCCTCCTCCATGTTAAGAACATAGAAATCCGCTGGAAAGATCATGTCTCCTACCCGGACAAGTACATCCTCAAGGACTCCCGCTGGATATGCCATAGCTCTATTCGCCAATTGCACCACTACTCTTGTTGGCTTCAACTCACCAACCTGCAAGGAAGAGAATACAGAGTGAGGCATCACATTTATGGAAGCACCTAAATCACAAAGTGCATCAGAAAAGTGCAACTCCCCTATGGTGCATGGGATGGTGAATGTCCCTGGATCCTTGCACTTTGTTGGCATTGCTAGAGTTGGTGAAATGAGTGCTGAGACATTCCTTCCAAGGTTGATCCTCTCATTTCCCTTGAGCCCTCTTCGATTGGTGCAGAGTTCTTTTAAGAATTTGGCATACCTTGGGATTTGCTTAATGGCTTCAAGTAAAGGAATGTTGATCTCCACACGCTTGAATGTGTCCAAAACCTCCTTTTGCATTACTTCTTCAGCCATCTTCTTGGTTTGAACAACCCTTTTTGGAAAAGGAAAGGATTTAGGAGGAACATCATCAATATTTTTCTTACCTTTATCTTTCTCCTTGGATTTCTCATCAGTTGGTTTGGAATGCGGCTTCTTTGGAGTTGAGGTGAATCCCGGTGGAATGGTAGGTCCAGATGTATCATTCATTTGCTTCCCACTTCTCAATGTGATGGAACTAACATTCCCCATTGGATTTGGAGTGGGTTGGGAAAGTAGATTTCCATAATTCTTACTCACAAGTTCATGGAGGGAGGTGGCAATCTGACTCATTTGAGTCTTCAACTCTCTCAGCTCCGAACCTGGACTCTTCAGCTCATTCTGTTGATTAAGAACTATTTGTTTCAAAAGATCATCAGTGTTAAAGTCTACCTTGTGTTGGATATTCCCTTGTTGCAGACTCGTTGATGTTTGAGCTTCGAATCTCCTTTGGGGTTGTTGGAAACCCTGTTGGTAAGGTGGAGGCTGCTGGAAGTTTGGTTGAAAAGGGGGCCTTTGTTGTTGTCCAGAGCCATACCTCATGTCTGAATGATCTTTACACCCTTGGTTGTATACTGTATCAAACTTCTTTTGGGGATATGGTTGTTGTTGTTGCTGCTGGAATGGTCTCCCAGGGAACACTGCTGCACAATCTTCTGTCTCTTGTAGTTGTGGGCAACAGTCAGTTGGGTGGCTTGTCTCAGTGAAAATGCCACATGGCCTTGAAGGAGGGGTTTGGGGTGTCTTTTGAGCCAATGCAATCTGCCTCACCATAGTTGTCAATTATTCTAACTTAGTATCAATCAAATGACTTTCAAGAGAAGAAGGACTTACTTGATGTACTCCTCGAACATGTGGTGTACCTCTATCACCGAATTGTTGAGAGTTTTGGGACATTTTGTCGATCAATGCTCGTGCAGATACTGGTGTCTTGTCCACCAATTCTCCTCCATCTACAGCATCCACCATGCTCCTCTCCATGGGTGTGAGTCCTTCATAGAAGTATTGGATGAGGAGTTGCTCACTGATTTGGTGATGCGGACAGCTTGAGCACAACTTCTTGAATCTCTCCCAATACTCATACATTGACTCCCCTTGGGCTTGCTTGATCCCCGATATCTCCTTTCAAATGGATGTTGTCCTTGATGCTGGAAAAAATCTTTGCAAGAAAAGACGTTTCAAATCATTCCAACATGTTACATCTTCAGGTTGCAAAGAATACATCCAATCTTTTGCAGCTCCATCAAGTGAGAATGGGAATGCTCTTAATTTAATTTGATCTTCAGAAACATTTCTTGGTTTTAAAGTTTAGCAAACCACATTAAATTACTTAAGGTGTTTGTTGGGATCCTCACCAGATAAGCCATGAAACTTTGGAAGAAGGTGAATTAATCCAGATTTCAACTCAAAGTCCGATTCGAGATTTGGGTATGCAATACAATTTGGTTGATAGTTAATATCAGGTGCAGCCAATTCTCGAATGGTTCTATTTAGTTTATTTACATTGTTTCTAGACATTGGTTCCTCTTTTATGTTTGAATTTGAATTGCTTCCAATTTCAATGTTCTGATATTGGAGTAATTCTCTAACTGGTTGAATGTTGAAACTTCTCGTAGACTGAGAATGTCTGATTCGTGCCCTAAGGCTACGTTCAATCTCAGGGTCAAGATCTAAGAGATCTTCGGGATTAGTTCGTGTCATAGATCAAATAAAAATTAAAAGAAAGAAAATGGATCATAGTAAAATAAAAATGAGAAGTTTGATTTGATGGTTCAAAGAGAAGTAGAAGAAAATAAAAGAAGAAGAAGAAAAATCAGATTGGGTAAAGAAGGAAGAAAAAAGAGAGGAAGATAATAAAATGTAAAATAAAATAAATACCTCTAATTGGTTGAAATAATTACTTGCCTCCCTGGCAACGGTGCCAATTTTAAAGAGCGCTGTCGTGGGTGCCCTCAAATGATTAGTGTAATTTGGGGTACTTAGGTGCAGCAGAGTGGCTGACCAAGGTCGTCTCTCAAAGGAGGAAGTGAATTAAAACAATTTTTAGAGGTATTCTAGAAGTAAAATAAAAGATAATAAAAACACTACTTGAAAGTATAGGGGTGTTTGTTTATAGTTTATGAATCTAGAAGAAGTTTGCTGGAAGAAGATTGTATTTTTTTTGTTTTTTGTTTTGAAATGAAGTTTGATTAAAATGACACAACAAAAAGATGTTTGTTTAGACAATATTTAAAAGACGTAATCGATCTAACTCTACCTCTTCAATCATTTATTAATAATTATCATTTAAATTAATATTCACTTAATTATGATCCCTTAATTTTTTAAATCCTGAACCCTACAAGAATTAACTTTACCACGAAGATTGAAGTGAATTTAACCTTAGGCTAACTTCGGAACATGCAATCGCAACACCCTGCTTTGATTGATGTTATAAAATTAGCTTATGGTCAGTGGTAAATTAAGGCACATAACCACTCTGGAAATTAGGATTAATTGAGTTTAGGGATTATATTTTAACTCTACAAATTGATCTCGTGTGGTTTTGAATTACCGGTTAAGGTTGCGCTCTCACAGTTCACACAATTCCTGACCTCGCGTGTTTTGTGTTAACTATTAAATTGCTTGCTTAGCTTAATTTAAATTAAAAACTCAATTAATAGATCATAATATGTGAATTACAATATCTCATTGATTCAAAATAAATGAATGAAGAAGGATAGAGGTCGATCGATTACTAAAAAGAACTACTCTTCAATGGGTGGTGTAGTCATCGTGGAGACGTTTTGCATAAGCAACGGATTGAAAGGGTAGAACCCAATCATGTCTCCACTCTTGATTCCAACCCAATTAAGAAGATTAAAAGAAGAAGAATATGGATGAACACAGAAGATTATTTGAAGAAAAATTCAAGAAACAAACATGAAAGAAAAGAAATACAAAGAAGAGGTGAGAGAGGAGAGCCTTTTTGGAAGAGAGGTTTGCACAAAGGCTTACTTCTTCCAAGAGTTTTGAGGGGCTCCCAAAAGACACCCTTTCGGCCACACCTTCCCAAAGCCTTGAACATCCCTATAAAATAGTTAAAACCTTATTTAAATAGAGTTTGTGAGGGCTAGGGATACATAACTTTTTATGTGTGAAATGAAAAACTCGGCCAAATATTTTATTCCAACTTCCACCGCCCATTTGACCTCCACAACGCGTGAATTGACCGGCCTTCCAGAAGGATTATTTGTGCCAAATCATTTCCCCGAGCTTTCCTAAAAATTTGGGCTCATTCTAATCCCTTATGTAGAATATGTGGCCCAAATATAGAACCAATGTCCATTCTGCTGAGTCCAGCCCACCATTGGATTAATGGCTCATTTACTCCATTCAAATGCACTATTTAGCTCTAGTGTCCTGAATTAAAGTTGTATAAAATGAAGTTAGGAACACTGTTACAAACTTTAAAATTCAAATAATAAATATAAAAATATTTATCTTCGAAATACTACAGTGCACTATTAAGGGTAAAACTGGAATTTTCACCAAATTTTCAAATGAATGATCAAATCCCAAATATTTTATAAATAAACATATTTAACACAATGTGAGGAAATTATATCATTTATTATCAATAAAATATTCAATAAAATAGTTTTTTATCAACTCCCCCACACTTACCCTTTTGCACACCTGGGCAAAACCTCATATCAAGTAAACATCAATATCAAATCAAAACCAATTTTAAAACACATATCCTTAAGATCAATCAATTTCACACCAAGAATAAAAAGATATCATGCCTCATAAAAAACCTTATTTCAAGTTCTCCATTTATATCATTCAATATATTTCCACTTCATTTATCCGCCCATGCACAAAACACTTACCTCGCTTGAATTTTCTCTCATCACTCAAATATCAATTTTTTTGCAATGTATTTCTCATCCAAACTCATACAAGGGTCGCCATAGGCTTGATAGATTCCTACATCACTACCCGATGTGAGTCAAGGACATATGTTTATCATGAGGACTTTTCAGGTTTGTTCTGGGGCTTTCGGTTGGTAGGATTAAGATGTGAAAAATTCTGAGGCTGAATGAGGAGGGCTTGACTCTTTTGAAGCAAAATTGCATTAATCTAATTTTCACTTAAATATGGTCTTCTCCTCAATCCCCATAGTATCAATTCAGCTCCATCATCATGAAAAGTCATGAAAGGTTTACACCATTCATCATTTCAGCATAAAAAATTTCAATCTTCTCAAACATGATTTTCTTGAAAGCTCCAGATGGGCACAGCTTTCCACCTCAATTAGAAGCTCCAGAAAAGGAACAGCTTCCAATATAATGAATTTCTTCAGCAGCAAACACATCTCTTCAGAATTTAATTTTCCACCCAAAGTATCACATAATGTGGTGGCACATCACAAGACATCTTTCCCCACACTTAAGCTCAACTAGATTATGAAATTTCACTTCAAGAGTTGGTTGGATAGGGAAAATTGGCTTGTAATATGGATTAACCTAACAGGTTGTGCATGGCTTCTAAGGGCTATAAGGATTAAATATTCAAGGTAGTCCATTATAAAAAAGGATTCTTTGAAATAGGGGCTTTAATACCAAACAAATGCCTCAATCATTTAAACATATGTACCTCAAACCCTCAAGTTTTGACAGGAATAGATCAAATTCTGGTTAAATCAAGTATGGTTTGGTTCTCTCAAGAAGTGAGGTGAATGTAAAGAATATGAAAATAATGGTTTAGAATCCTCACAGGAAAGTGATTTCAAATATAAAGACAGTGAGATTGGAATGGGATTCAAAATTCAGCGTACTTTTCATGAAATTACTAAATATTTGAACTTGAAACAAAGTCATTTCAGCATTCATTTAAGCTTAGTTTCAAGGGGTAAATTGTTTCACTTATTGATATGGATTTAAAAATGGTGATGAGAATCATTTTAGCTCAAAATGTTTCAAAAAAACACAGAAAATTGTAAAATAAGCACACAAAATTTGAAAATCACACAATTTTTTTTTTTGAAAAACACGCAAATTTTTTTTTGGTTTTTTTTAAACAGGAAAACAATTGAAATTACTAAACTAAAAGGTTCCCTCCCCCACACTTAAAATATTTCATTGTCCTCAATGTGAACCCGTGAGATGATATATGCACATGAAATGTAGAATTTTTAAATAGGACAAATAATATAAAAGTGAAAGGGTTAGGAACAGCCTGATGTGATCAAGTGATGATGGGGTCATGCAGTGTGATAAAATCCACTGCATCAGTAGGATGTCCCTCAATGTATCTCTTCAAACGTTGCCCGTTGACTGTAAAGCTCCTTCCAGTGTCCTCTTGTGTGATCTCCACTGCACCATAAGGAAAAACATTAGACACAATATAAGGACCTAACCATCTGGAACGCAACTTACTAGGCATCAACTTCAGTCGTGAACTATAGAGAAGGACTTTCTCTCCAACATGAAACTCCCTTTGTTGGATCATTTTGTCATGAGCTGCTTTTGATCTTTCCTTGTAGAGCCTTGAGTTCTCATATGATGACAGTCGAATCTCCTCAAGCTCTTGAATTTGCAACTTCCTTTGAATTCCAGCTTGGGCCAAATCCATGTTGCATTTATTTATAGCCCAATATGCCCGATGCTCGACTTCCACGGGGAGATGACACGCTTTCCCAAAAACAATCTGAAATGGGGACATACCAATGGGTGTCTTGTATGCTGTCCTATAATCCCACAATGTATCATCCTAGTGCTTACTCCAATCCTTCCTATTTGGCTGCACGGTTTTCTCCAAGATTTGTTTCAACTCACGATTTGAAACCTCAGCCTGGCCATTTGTTTGGGGGTGGTATGGTGTTGATGTTTTGTGTGTCACCCCATACTTTTGAAGGAGGGAAGCAAAATTCCTATTGCAAAAGTGTGTCCCTTGGTCACTGATGATGGCCTTTGGTACTCCAAACCTGCAAAAAATTTGTGCTTTGACAAAGTCCACAATAACATGAGAATCGCCAGTCCTCGTGGCCTTGGCCTCCACCCATTTACTCACATAATCAACAGAAACCAAAATATACAAAAATCCAAATGAACTAGGAAAATGACCCATAAAGTCGATACCCCATACATCAAAACTATCACAAAATAGTATGGGTTGTTGGGGCATCTCATGTCTCCTAGAAATGTTCCCAGTGTGTTGGCAACGAGAGCATGACTTACAAAACAAATGGGCATCATGGAACAAGCTAGGCCAATATAATCCAGAATCCAAAACCTTCCTAGCTATCCGTTGGGGTCCAAAGTGTCCACCACAAGCAAGTGTATGACAGAAATTCAAAACAGACTCAAACTCATGATCAAGAACACACCTCCACATGACTTGGTCACTACACATGCGCCAGAGGTAAGGATCATCCCACACATAATACCTAGACTCACTTTTTAATTTTTGGACTTGATGCTTCTTCAAATTTTCTGGGATTTCATAGGAAACAATGTAATTAACTAAATCAGCATACCAAGGATGCTTACCTGAGATGGTATAGAGATTCTCATCGGGGAAAGTGTCCCGAAGTGGTACCTGGTCCAAGGTGTCACCCTCTAGTGTGTGAGTAAGCCTACTCATGTGGTCTACCACCAAATTCTATGACCCCTTCTTGTCCTTTATCTCAAGGTCAAACTCTTGAAGAAGGAGCATCCAACGGATAAGTCGTGGCTTTGCATCTGGCTTCTTCAGGAGGTACCTCAAAGCTGCATGGTCAGAAAAAACAACTACTTTAGAGCCCAATAAATATGAACGGAATTTATCTAAAGCAAATATGACAGCAAGAAACTCCTTTTCCGTAGTTGTGTAATTTGATTGGGCTGAATCCAGTGTCCTCGATGCATAGGCAATCACATGTGAACGTCCTTCCACCCTCTGAGATAAGACAGCTCCAACCACGAAGTTGGAGGCGTCACACATAAGCTCAAAAGGAATCTCCCACCGTGGGGGTTGTATGATAGGTGGAGTGGTCAAACATTGTTTTAGCTCATCAAATTAATTCCTGAAAGAAACATCAAACACAAAATCATAATCCTTTTGAAGTAATCTTGACATAGGAAGAGCAATCTTACTAAAGTCTTTGATGAAGCACCGATAAAATCCTGCATGCCCTAGGAAAGATCTAACATCACGCACACATGAAGGATATGGTAAGGATGAAATAATGTCTATCTTAGATCTATCAACCTCTATCCCATGTTTTGACACTACATGCCCTAAGACAATGCCATGCTCTACCATAAAATGACACTTTTCAAAGTTCAGGACCATATTCTTCTCAATACAACGATTCAACACCTTTCCCAAACTCTTTAGACATTCATCAAATGAGGATCCATACACTGTAAAATCATCCATAAATACCTCCATGCAGGTCTCAATAAAATCAGAAAAAATACTCACCATGCATATCTGAAAGGTACCTGGGGCGTTGCAAAGTCCAAATGGCATCCTTCGGTAGGCAAAGGTACCGAATGGGCAGGTGAATGTCGTCTTCTCCTGGTCCTCCGGAGCTATAGGAACCTGAAAATATCCAGAAAATCCATCCAAGAAACAATAGTGTGTCTTCCCAGCTAGTCTCTCAAGCATCTGATCAATAAATGGGAGGGGGAAATGGTCTTTGCGAGTGGACTGATTTAGTTTCCTATAATCAATACACACACGCCAACTATTTTGCACCCTCATTGGAATTAACTCATCTTTCTCATTTTTAACAACAGTAACACCACTTTTCTTAGGCACAACCTGAATAGGACTTACCCACTGAGAATCTGAAATGGGAAAGATTATACCCGCCTTGAGAAATTTCTCAACTTCTTTTTTAACAACTTCTAGGTGGGTGGGATTGAGTCTCCTTTGTGGTTGTCTCACCGATTTAGCCCCATCCTCCAAGATAATCCTATGCATGCAAATGGAGGGGCTAATACCTGATATGTCAGCCAAGGTCCACCCAATCGCCCTGATGTTCTCCCTCAAAATATTCAAAAGCTTTTCTTCATGTTCAAAAGGAATATTGTTAGCAATGATAACAGGTAATCTTTCACCACTCAACAAGTATGAGTATTTCAGATTTGGTGGCAATGGCTTGAGTTCTAATGAAGGAGGGTGTAGTATGGATGGAGACATTGAAGGAACTGAAATATGTGCACAAAGAGCATCAGTATCAGAATATACATCATCAAAATCATAGAATAAAGTATCAAATCCATCAGCATACTCAACAGCCATTTCATAATCATAGTGAACATGATCAAAATCAGAATATGAATCCACATCAAAATCAAATCCAAGAAAGGATTGTGTATCAGAAACATGTGCGGAAGTGCTCTTAGACATCAAACTCGAACCAATACTCATAATCTCCCTAAGCATAGGACAATCAAATTATATGGAGTTTTTATTTGTTGGTTCGAAATGGGAGATAACAAAAGCAGAATGGTCCTCTGAGGGGTACTTCATGGAATCCATAACATTAAATATCACAACTTCATCTCCAAACTCCATGGAAAGTGTACCCTCATTGACATTTATGATAGTTTTTGCAGTTTTGAGGAAGGGTCTACCTAAGATAATGGGGGCATGAGAACTTACCTGATCATCCTCCATGTTAAGAACATAGAAATCCGCTGGAAAGATCATGTCTCTTACCCGGACAAGTACATCCTCAAGGACTCGTGCTGGATATGCCGTAGCTCTATTCGCCAATTGCACCACTACTCTTATTGGCTTCAACTCACCAACCTGCAAGGAAGAGAATACAGAGTAAGGCATCACATTTATGGAAGCACCTAAATCACAAAGTGCATCAGAAAAGTGAAACTCCCCTATGGTGCATGGGATGGTGAATATCCCTGGATCCTTGCACTTTGTTGGCATTGCTAGAGTTGGTGAAATGAGTGCTGAGACATTCCTTCCAAGGTTGATCCTCTCATTTCCCTTGAGCCCTCTTCGATTGGTGCAAAGTTCTTTTAAGAATTTGGCATACCTTGGGATTTGCTTAATGGCTTCAAGTAGAGGAATGTTGATCTCCACACGCTTGAATGTGTCCAAAACCTCCTTTTGCATTGCTTCTTCAGCCATCTTCTTGGTTTGAACAACCCTGTTTGGAAAAGGAAGGGGTTTAGGAGGAACATCATCAATATTTTTCTTACCTTTATCTTTCTCCTTGGATTTCTCATCAGTTGGTTTGGAATGCGGCTTCTCTGGATTTGAGGTGAATCCTGGTGGAATGGTAGGTCCATATGTATCATTCATTTGCTTCCCACTTCTCAATGTGATGGCACTAACATTCCCCTTTGGATTTGGAGTGGGTTGGGAAGGTAGATTTCCAGAATTCTTACTCACAAGTTCATGGAGGGCGGTGGCAATCTGACTCATTTGATTCTTCAACTCTCTCAGCTCCGAACCTTGACTCTTCAGCTCATTCTGTTGATTAAGAACAATTTGTTTCAAAAGATCATCAGTGTTAGACTCTACCTTGTGTTGGATATTCCCTTGTTGCTGACTCGTTGATGTTTGAGCTTTGAATCTCCTTTGGGGTTGTTGGAAACCCTGTTGGTAAGGTGGAGGCTGCTGGAAGTTTGGTTGAAAAGGGGGCCTTTGTTGTTGTCCAGAGTCATACCTCATGTCTGACTGATCTTTCCACCCTTGGTTGTATACTGTATCAAACTTCTTTTGGGGATATGGTTGTTGTTGTTGCTGCTGGAATGGTCTCCCAGGGAACACTGCTGCACAATCTTCTGTCTCTTGTAGTTGTGGGCAACAGTTAGTTGGGTGGCTTGTCTCAGTGCAAATTCCACATGTCCTTGAAGGCGGGGGTTGGGATTTCTTTTGAGCCAATGCAATCTGCCTCACCATAGTTGTCAATTCTTCTAACTTAGTATCAATCAAATGACTTTCAAGAGAATAAGGACTTACCTGATGTACTCCTCGAACATGTGGTGTACCTCTATCACCGAATTGTTGAGAGTTTTGGGCCATTTTGTCGATCAATGCTCGTGCAGATACTGGTGTCTTGTCCACCAATGCTCCTCCAGCTGCAACATCCACCATGCTCCTCTCCATGGGTGTGAGTCCTTCATAGAAGTATTGGATGAGGAGTTGCTCACTGATTTGGTGATGCGGACAGCTTGCGCACAACTTCTTGAATCTCTCCCAATACTCATACATTGACTCCCCTTGGGCTTGCATGATCCCCGATATCTCCTTTCGAATGGATGTTTTCCTTGATGCTGGAAAAAATATTTGCAATAAAAGACGTTTCAAATCATTCCAACATGTTACATCTTCAGGTTGCAAACAATACATCCAATCTTTTGCAGCTCCGTCAAGTGAGAATGGGAATGCTCTTAATTTAATTTGATCTTCAGAAACATTTCTTGGTTCTAAAGTTGAGCAAACAACATTAAATTCCTTAAGGTGTTTGTTGGGATCCTCACCAGATAAGCCATGGAACTTTGGAAGAAGCTGAATTAATCCATATTTCAATTCAAAGTCCGATTCGAGATTTGGGTATGCAATACAATTTGGTTGATAGTTAATATCAGGTGCAGCCAATTCTCGAATGGTTCTATTTAGTTCATTTCCATTATTTCTAGACATTGGTTCCTCTTTTATGTTTGAATTCGAATTGCTTCCAATTTCAATGTTTTGATATTGGAGTAATTCTCCAACTGGTTGAATGTTGAAACTTCCTGTAGACTGAGAATGTCTGATTCGTTCCCTAAGGATACGTTCAATCTCAGGGTCAATATCTAAGAGATATTCGGGATTAGTTCATGTCATAGATCAAATAAAAATGAAAAGAAATAAAATGGATCATAGTAAAATAAAAATGAGAAGTTGGAGTTGATGGTTAAAAGAGAAGTAGAAGAAAATAAAAGAAAAAGAAGAAAAATCAGATTGGGTAAAGAAGGAAGAAAGAAGAGAGGAAGAGAATAAAATGTAAAATAAAATGAATACCTCTAATTGGTTGAAATAATTACTTGCCTCCCCGGCAACGGCGCCAATTTGAAAGAGCGCTGTCGTGGGCGCCCTCAAATGATTAGTGTAATTTGGGGTACTTAGGTGCAGCAGAGTGGCTGACCAAGGTCGTCTCTCAAAGGAGGAAGTGAATTAAAACAATTTTTAGAGGTATTCTAGAAGTAAAATAAAAGAGAATAAAAACACTACTTGAAAGGATGGGTGTGGTTTTTTATATTTTATGAATCTAGAAGAAGTTTGCTGGAAGAAGATTTTATTTTTTTTGTTTTTTGTTTTGAAATGAAGTTTGATTAAAATGACACAACAAAAAGATGTTTGTTTAGACAATATTTAAAAGATGTAATCGATCTAACTCTACCTCTTCAATCATTTATTAATCATTATCATTTAAATTAATATTCACTTAATTATTATCCCTTAATTTTTTAAATCCCGAACCCTACGAGAATTAACTTTACCACGAAGATTGAAGTGAATTTAACCTTAGGCTAACTTCGGAACATGCAATCGCAACACCCTGCTTTGATTGATGTTCTAAAATTAGCTTATGGTTAGTGGTAAATTAAGGCACATAACCACTATGGAAATGAGGATTAATTGAGTTTAGGGATTATATTTGAACTCTACAAATTGATCCCGTGTGGTTTTGAATTACCGGTTAAGGTTGCGCTCTCACAGTTCACACAATTCCTGACCTCGTGTGTTTTGTGTTAACTATTAAATTGCTTGATTAGTTTCATTTAAATTGAAAACTCAATTAATAGATCATAATATGTGAATTACAATATCTCATTGATTCAAAATAAATGAATGAATAAGGATAGAGTTCGATTGATTACTAAAAAGAACTACTCTACCATGGGTGGTGTAGTCATCGTGGAGACGTTTTGCATAAGCAACGGATTGAAAGGGTAGAACCCAATCTTGTCTCCACTCTTGATTCCAACCTAATTAATAATATTAAGAGAATAATAAGATGGATGAACACAGAAGATTATTTGAAGAAAAATTCAAGAAACAAACATGAAAGAAAAGAAATACAAAGAAGAGGTGAGAGAGGAGAGCCTTTTTGGAAGAGAGGTTTGCAAAAAGTCTTACTTCTTCCAAGAGTTTTGAGGGGCTCCCAAGAGACACCCTTTCGGCCACACCTTCCCAAAGCCTCGACCAGCCCTCTCAAAGAGTTAAAACCCCATTTAAATAGAGTTTGTGAGGGCTAGGGATACATAACTTTTTAAGTGTGAAATGAAAAACTCGGCCAAATATTTTATTACAACTTCCACCGCCCATTTGACCTCTAAAACGCGTGAATTGACCGGCCTTCCAGAAGTATTATTTGTGCCAAATCATGTCCCCGAGCTTTTCTCAAAATTTGGGCTCAATCCAAGCCCGTATGTAGAAGATATGTCCCAAATTCAGAACTCATGTACATTCTACCGAGTCCAGCCCACCATTGGATCAATGGCTCATTTACTCCATCCGAATGCACTATTTATCTCTAGTGTCATGAATTAAAGTTGTATAAAATGAAGTTAGGAACACTGTTACAAAATTTCAAATTCAAATAATAAATATAAAAATATTTATCTTCGAAATACTACAGTGCACTATTAAGGGTAAAACTGGAATTTTCACCAAATTTTCAAATGAATGATCAAATCCCAAATATTTTATAAATAAACATATTTAACACAATGTGTGTAACACCCCGAGCTTCCATGATACGCTTCTCATTCAATAATGCAATAGCTTGCATTGTACGCAACTTCGAGTTCTAACACACCGCAACTAGTCAAAGTAGCCGTTATGAATAGTAATACCCACTTTTTAAAATTATAGAAATTTTATATTTCAAAATGGACTTCATTTTTGTATTCATAATATCGAAATTATCCAAAGTTGAATTTTTTGTAATTTTCTGAGAACATCCAATTTTTATGAATAGTGAAAATTACTTAAAAACAACTTTTTTAATGAAAATAATTTATAGTGATAAATTATACTATTTAGTGGTTTTAAAGTATAATTAGAATATATTTTTACAATTTTATCCAATGGTGGTCATTAGAATTAATTTAACATTGAAATTGGACATAAACAATTGCCAATCTTTTGATATAAATTATTTCTTAAAAACACGCTATTTGTTGTGACAACGGGAATTAATTATAAAATTAATTAATGTAACTTATATGTTTTTAATTTTTTAAAATAGATATCATTTTTGAATTTGGAATATCAATTATAGCTTAGGGTGAAATTTTGGCATTGTTCTGAAAAACTTCAATTTTTGATGAATAGTGAAACCACTAAGTGATAGTTAAATAACTGATTTTTCGTTTAAATGAAATATTACCACTTCTGTGATTTGATTTTCAAAAATCCGACATACATGGTTGTCATTAAAAAGTAAAATGTGGTTCAATGAGATTAAAATAATTTTTTGGTGAATAGTAACTTTTAAGTATTAATCGCGATTAGAGGCAATTAGTGTAGTTTAAGGTGAAAATAATGTTTTAATAATATGATATGAGCTTGACACTTGTCCTACTCCTATTGGATGAGTCATGGCCGACCAAGACAACCCATGGGTCAACTTGGGGACCCCATGGAGCCACTTTGGTTGGAAAATGACATTAATATATATTTATTTAATGTCAAAATTAAATTGACACAAACGTGAGTTGTTTTACTAAAACAGTTTTTAAGTGGGGTTACACAAGTCCAAATTTTGATTATAAATATTCATTAGAAATATAAAAAGATTTCCTACATCATAGTATTTTTTTTATAATTTTTAGACATTAAATAAATTAATTTATTTATGACATCATGATGATGCAAGGATGACCTCATTATTTAATGATTTAAATAAAATGGGAAGATAATGCAAAATCCAAGGCTTACACTTGTCCAAATCCTATTGTATGAAGATATTTCTAACCCTTATCACCTTAGCCTCTAATTATATAAGTGTTGGACCTCTAAAATCCGAAACCCATTTTATAATAAAGTGACTTTTCTTTACTTTCCAAGAGTGCCCCTCCTCTCCACTTATAAAAGGCCCCCACCTCTCCCACCTCATTTACACTTTCAAACCATTTGGATCGGCCAACCTCTGCTTAAATACTCTCCCAACTTCCCCCTCTTACTCCTAGAAGCCTCACTTTGGGCAGAACGCTTCCCAAGGAAGCCTTTGGCTCAAATCAAAAAGAGTTACCCGATTTTGAGGTAATGTCTTCTCTAATGTTGTTTTGTTTTATTTTTCTTCTCCAACCCCCTAAACTCTTTTTATTCATTTCTTTTGTAACAACACCAGTATCCTAAATATAATAGGATGTTGTTATAAGAAGGATTCGAGCTACACTTACACACACCTACATCTAATGGTTAAAGAACATACAGTTTCTGTGGATGGAGAATTTCTGCCTCACGAAACGATGATTGTTCAAAACTCATATAACACCTTCAAAGGTGGCCATTAAGATGTCACTATTTTTATATATGATATATAATATGTTTATGTTTTACTTATGCTTCTGTATTTCTCATTTATGGCATACTTTATGATTTCCATTTTGGGTAAAACGCGATAATTTCATTTTAGGAAGTACGGACTACCGCCCCCTCAAAGTGATTTGAATCGTTAATGCCATATGTGGGATGTATAAAGGATGGATTAAATGGTATTATACACTATATTATACTAGAATTATATTATACATTTATATCATTATGATTTCGTTCCATTAAATACGAAATAGAAATGAAAGTAGCGTTCATGCGTACGTACGGCTTACCGTCTCCATGAACGGTGCATTTCATTTCTTACCTCTAAATGTTACGTAATATTATAAATGAATGTATATACTGGATATATATGATATATATTACATCTAAATCATTAATATAATTCTAGAGATAATGGATATTCTACCACATAAACAACTTTTAATTATAAGAAGTTTATTGTTGACTCAAGTACCAAAGATCGACAAAACGACCGTTATTAACTTAAATAATTACATAATGTTCATAACATTGTAATAAGTGATATAAAAAGGATAATGAAATTGAAAATGGTTCTTAATAAGGTATATATTAACTCTAGTTTATTATTCAGGAGGTTAAAGAACGGTTGAGTCAAGTCAGACACGAGGTAAGGGAATTTCTTTACCCAATTTTCATACTTTGGGTTAATCTCCTACTTTCAAATTATGTCATGATATTATTATGTCCTATATTGTATTTGTACATCATTTATGTGTACTTATAGTGAATACACATTATAGATGTACTTTATTTAAAAAAATGATCTTTTTAAGGACTTCGTCTCAATTCCCTTTCATTGAGGCATATTTGGTTTTATACAAAACTTTCTTTTATACGGTGTATAAACCCCTTTGACTTTTACGTTTATTCAAAAGGAATCTTTTTTATACAAAGCGTTTTACTAAACGAAAAAAAAGGGAATGTATTTCTTTCCGTACTTATGCGGCGACAACGACTTCTCCGCCGCCGTGACCATTATTTGAGTTTCGGCTTCCTCTACAAGCCATCATTTTTTTAATGAAAAATAAATACAAAGTTTTAACTTTATTTTATTTTATTGAAAATGGTTTTGAAAGATTTTTTATTATATCAATGTATTGTATTTATATCTTGTGATTGAAATGTGGAAATGTTATGTTTCCTTTATGCATGTTTTATGTGATACGATTATGTTATGGTTTATGATATGTTTAAACCTATTCATATGAGGAATGCATTGGACTTAATAAGTGACGGGTGGAGCCCGCTATAGCTCCTCGATGCATCGGCAGGTCTCATGAGACAAACTAGTGTCTTGGCATGAGGCCTTGACAAAATCTTATTTGCGGTCTTGGCACGAGGCCTTGACTACGTGGTTATGATAGTCTGGCATTATGCATTCCATCATTATGAAAGTGGTTAATGATATTTCATGTGATTATTCGACCAGTAGAATATCCATGTGAAGAAGTGAATGGCATTATCTCAATTTAATTTTGCCATATTATGTTGATGTTCAAGTTTAAAAGGCTTTTGTTTTAGTTATACATTGCCTTAAATTCTTATGTTTATTTATGAAAGCTTCCGCAATATTGTTATCCTTACTGAGCATCTGAGCTCACCCCTTTCAATGTTTTAATATTTTCCAGGATGTGAAGAAGTATTTTATGAATGACCTGCAGGGATAGTCATAAGAGGATATGAGTGTGGACTATGGAGACTTTGTTATTGTAGTTTTTCACCTTATGATGTAATGTAACAATTATGAATATATCTAGTGTTTCCAAGGCTACTAAACTAATCGGTCTTTCAAGACTTGATCTTTTGTGATCATGCCAATGTTACGAAGTAATGCACCGACTCAGGGTAGCTGGGGTCGGGGCATTACAGTTGGTATCAGAGGAAGTTTAGTACAAACCTTGGAAGCTAGATTTAGATAAAATCTGATTAGAGCACGTAGACCTAAGATGAACTTTGAGGATTAGTATAGAATAACTTCCTAGAATTATGGTATTGTAGAGATTTTGTGAGTTTTCCGAGAAATGCATCCCTGTCTGGATACGAGCAGGTAGAGGCGGCTCTGGCACAGATGTACCTAGGGGTAAAACCTGAAAACACTACTTTGAGCTAGACTCGAACGGGAACTGGTGCACGACAATGGGCCTTGCTGCACTCTTGGTTACGACACTCTCGGGGGATATGCTTAGGATAACTCTCATTTTCTTTACAAATCATTATGAAGGGTTTATGAGTATATACTTCCTCAAAGAAAACATTTTTATGATTATGGATTATATCCATAAATAGTTCAATTTATGTTAAGTGTTTTATAAGTATGGGATTATGTATTTTGATTCATAAACTGATCTAGTTTATGCCATTGTTTAGAAATGGCACCTAGTGGAAGAAATGGAAACTGTATCAATGCACGCACTCCATGTAGGGATTGCCCTCCTGCTCAAGATAATTATAGTGGGGATGGTGATGCAACTGGTTCCGATCAGCTAATCACCATACTGGGACAACTTACTCAGGTTATGAATAATAACCTTACCCGTATGGAGCACCCTGATCCACAGCGTGGAGGATCAATGTTAGATCGATTCATGAGGCAACAACCACCAACGTTCAATGGGAGTACAAATCCCTTAGTAGCCGAGAAATGGATAAATTCCCTAGAGAAAATATTTCAGGCTTTGGGGAGCAGTGAAAGGGAAAAAGTTATCATGGCAGTTTACCGCCTCACTGGAGATGCTGATCAATGGTGGTCATTGATTCAAAACACAAAGGAAGATGATGACGTATCGAATATGGAATGGAGGGAGTTCAAAGATCTTTTCTTAGAAAAATACTTTCCTCGTGACCATCGAGCAGATATGGAAAGGTAATTTCTGAGTCTGAGGCAGAAGGAGGATGAGAATGTCGCAAAGTATGAGGCTAACTTTACAAGGTTAGCAAGGCATGCTTCCGATTATATACGTAACCAAAGGAGTAAGATTGATCGTTTCTTTGATGGGTTAAAACCATTTCTCCGTTGAGCTTTAGTATCACAATCCTTCTCATCATACGAAGATATTGTCTCGTGTGCTATCAAGACAGAAAAGGAATTCTCTAAGTCTTATGACAAAAAAGTAAAGCAAGATAAGAAGAGAACGGTGGAACAAGAGACAGATAAAGGGAAAAAGGGAAAGAAGGATTTTCCATTATGTGATAATTTTGGGAAGAATCACCATGGTATGTGCCTAAAAGGAATGGGAGTTTGTTATAAATGTGGAGAAAAGGGTCACCAGGCTCGTGATTGCAAGGGAAAGAAAGAGGCTGTCAAAGCTGAATGCTACAATTGTAGGGAAATGGGGCATTATGCAAATGAATGTCCTAAGTGTCAAGGAAACTTACCTCAGAAAAGGCCAAGGGATCAAGGCCAATCTTATGCTGTGACTACAGTTGAAGCGGAATAATTAATGTATTGGTGCTTTTGGACTCAAGGATTATATTCTGGTTATAAGAATAATGTGATATATATATATATGGATTGTACTGCAGTACTTTTTGATTTCAATAAGGTTTTAATATGATTAAGGTAATCATATTTTTAGTATGTGACAATAAGAGAAACTTTTATTTGTTTGGGGAATCTGATGTTACAATTGATTTTGGAATTAAGATACCTTTTAGAGAAAGTCTGGACAGAGGTATTTTGGATAACTATAAAGGTTGGAGTGGATTAAGTTGATATTTGGATAGTATTGTTTAAGGTTAAAGCATTTATGAAGATTATTTTTGGAAAATTATAATACTATAGTTTTAGGAAAAGGACAACCTGCAGGGTGGGGAATAACCCGTCGCGTCGGACAAAGCTGCAGGAATCGAACCCACAACCATAGTGCGACAAGCCTTTATTTCCTACCACTAGCCTACAAGAAGTCCCGGGTTATTACAAAATAGTTTTACTAATCTAAATGGCATGTGTTAATATTTGAAACCTTATACAATTAGGATAAAAAGAATATTTTTGAGTTCCGTTACCATTTGGAGTAAAAGATGGGTTTGTGGTAAAAATTTATTAACGAATGAAAGTATACATAACAAGTATGTATATTCCCTTACGTTCTTAGTAAATCTCCTAAATAAATTCCTCAACATTATAAAAGGTAACTTAAAACAAAAATTTTGTCGGTTAACTTTTCCAACTGGGGATTCAATGAACGTTTAACCAGTCACAAGTTTGTGATTTTCTTATAGTTAAACTTTCTCATAATCCTGTTTTCTATAACTCTCCATCATACCTTGATGGTTTGTTTCTCCTCCATATCCATATTTTCATGGAATCCTAGAATGGGCTATATCGGGTGACCTTTGTACTTATCTTGCTTTCTTTTAATGTTATATATTTATTAACCTTATTTCCGATGTGGGTTTTCCACAAAGGTATTTTCTATTTTCAGCCTTTTATTTTCAAAGAAAAAAATTTCAAATTGCGAGGACGCAATTTATTGAAGGAGGGGAGAATGTAACACCCCGAGCTTCCATGATACGCTTCTCATTCAATAATGCAATAGCTTGCATTGTACGCAACTTCGAGTTCTAACACACCGCAACTAATCAAAGTAGCCATTATGAATAGTAATACCCACTTTTTAAAATTATAGAAATTTTATATTTCAAAATGGACTTCATTTTTGTATTCGTAATATCGAAATTATCCAAAGATGAATTTTTTGTAATTTTCTGAGAACATCCAATTTTTATGAATAGTGAAAATTACTTAAAAAAAACTTTTTTAATGAAAATATTTTATAGTGATAAATTATACTATTTAGTGGTTTTAAAGTATAATTAGAATATATTTTTACCATTTTATCCAATGGTGGTCATTAGAATTAATTTAACATTAAAATTGGACATAAACAATTGCCAATCTTTTGATATAAATTATTTCTTAAAAACACGCTATTTGTTGTGACAACGGGAATTAATTATAAAATTAATTAATGTAACTTATATGTTTTTAATTTTTTAAAATAGACATCATTTTTGAATTTGAAATATCAATTATAGATTAGGGTGAAATTTTGGCATTGTTCTGAAAAGCTTCAATTTTTGATGAATAGTGAAACCACTAAGTGGTAGTTAAATAACTGATTTTTCGTTTAAATGAAATATTACCACTTCTGTGATTTGATTTTCAAAAATCCGACATACATGGTTGTCATTAAAAAGTAAAATGTGGTTCAATGAGATTAAAATAATTTTTTGGTGAATAGTAACTTTTAAGTATTAATCGCGATTAGAGGCAATTAGTGTAGTTTAAGGTAAAAATAATGTTTTAATAATATGATATGAGCTTGACACTTGTCCTACTCCTATTGGATGAGTCATGGAAGACCAAGAAAACCCATGGGTCAACTTGGGGACCCCATGGAGCCACTTTGGTTGGAAAATGACATTAATATATATTTATTTAATGTCAAAATTAAATTGACACAAACATGAGTTATTTTACTAAAATAGTTTTTAAGTGGGGTTACACAAGTCCAAATTTTGATTATAAATATTCATTAGAAATATAAAAAGATTTCCTACATCATAGTATTTTTTTTATAATTTTTAGACATTAAATAAATTAAATTATTTATGACATCATGATGATGCAGCGATGACCTCATTATTTAATGATTTAAATAAAATGGGAAGATAATGCAAAATCCAAGGCTTACACTTGTCCAAATCCTATTGGATGAGGATATTTATAACCCTTATCACCTTAGCCTCGAATTATATAAGTGTGGGACCTCTAAAATCCGAAACCCATTTTATAATAAAGTGACTTTTCTTTACTTTCCAAGAGTGCCCCTCCTCTCCACTTATAAAAGGCCCCCAACTCTCCCACCTCATTTACACTTTCAAACCATTTTGCTCGGCCAACCTCTGCCCAAATACTCTCCCAACTTCCCCCTCTTACTCATAGAAGCCTCACTTTGGGCAGAACTCTTCCCAAGGAAGCCTTTGGCTCAAATCAAAAAGAGTTACTCGATTTTGAGGTAATGTCTTCTCTAATGTTGTTTTGTTTTATTTTTCTTCTCCAACCCCCTAAACTCTTTTTATTCATTTCTTTTGTAACAACACCATTATCCTAAATATACTATGATGTTGTTATAAGAAGGATTCGAGCTACACTTACACACACCTACATCTAATGGTTAAAGAACATACGGTTTCTGTGGATGCCGAATTTCTGCCTCACGAAACGATGATTGTTCAACACTCATATAACACCTTCAAAGGTGGCCATTAAGATGTCACTATTTTTATATATGATATATAATATGTTTATGTTTTACTTATGCTTCTGTATTTCTCATTTATGGCATACTTTATGATTTCCATTATGGGTAAAACGCGATAATTTCATTTTAGGAAGTGCGGACTACCGCCCCCTCAAAGTGATTTGAATCGTTAATGCCATATGTGGGATGTATAAAGGATGGAGTAAATGGTATTATACACTATATTATACTGGAATTATATTATACATTTATATCATTATGATTTTGTTCCATTAAATACGAAATAGCAATGAAAGTAGCGTTCATGCGTACGTACGGCTTACCGTCTCCATGAACGGTGCATTTCATTTCTTACCTCTAAATGTTACGTAATATTATAAATGAATGTATATACTGGATATATATGATATATATTACATCTAAATCATGAATATAATTCTGGAGATAATGGATATTCTACCACATAAACAACTTGTAATTATAAGAAGTTTATTGTTGACTCAAGTACCAAAGATCGACAAAATGACCGTTATTAACTTAAATAATTACATAATGTTCATAACATTGTAATAAGTGATATAAAAAGGATAATGAAATTGAAAATGGTTCTTAATAAGGTATATATTAACTCTAGTTTATTATTCAGGAGGTTAAAGAACGGTTGAGTCAAGTCAGACACGAGGTAAGGGAATTTCTTAACCCAATTTTCATACTTTGGGTTAATCTCCTACTTTCAAATTATGTCATGATATTATTATGTCCTATATTGTATTTTTACATCATTTATGTGTACTTATAGTTAATACACATTATAGATGTACTTTATTTAAAAAAAATTATCTTTTTAAGGACTTCATCTCAATTCCCTTTCATTGAGTCATATTTGGTTTTATACAAAACTTTCTTTTATACGGTGTATAAACCCCTTTGACTTTTACGTTTATTCAAAAGGAATCTTTTTTATACGAAGCGTTTTACTAAACGACAAAAAGGGAATGTATTTCTTTCCGTACTTATGCGGCGACAACGACTTCTCCTCCGCCGTGACCATTATTTGAGTTTCGGCTTCCTCTACAAGCCATCATTTTTTTAATGAAAAATAAATACAAAGTTTTAACTTTCTTTTATTTTATTGAAAATGGTTTTGAAAGATTTTTTATTATATCAATGTGTTGTATTTATATCTTGTGATTGAAATGTGGAAATGTTATGTTTCCTTTATGCATGTTTTATGTGATATGATTATGTTATGGTTTATGATATGTTTAAATCTATTCATATGAGGAATGCATTGGACTTAATAAGTGACGGGTGGAGCCTGCTATAGCTCCTCGATGCATCGGCAGGTCTCATGAGACAAACTAGTGTCTTGGCACGAGGCCTTGACAAAATCTTATTTGTGGTCTTGGCACGAGGCCTTGACTACGTGGTTATGATAGTCTGGCATTATGCATTCCATCATTATGAAAGTGGTTAATGATATTTCATGTGATTATTTGACCAGTAGAATATCCATGTGAAGAAGTGAATGGCATTATCTCAATTTACTTTTGCCATATTATGTTGATGTTCAAGTTTAAAAGGCTTTTGTTTTATTTATACATTGCCTTAAATTCTTATGTTTATTTATGAAAGCTTCCGCAATATTGTTATCCTTACTGAGCATCTGAGCTCACCCATTTCAATGTTTTAATATTTTCCAGGATGTGAAGAAGTATTTTATGAATGACCTGCAGGGATAGTCATAAGAGGATATGAGTGTGGACTATGGAGACTTTGTTATTGTAGTTTTTCACCTTATGATGTAATGTAACAATTATGAATATATCTAGTGTTTCCAAGGCTACTAAACTAATCGGTCTTTCGAGACTTGATCTTTTGTGATCATGCCAATGTTACAAAGTAATGCACCGACTCAGGGTAGCTGGGGTCGGGGCATTACAATGTGAGGAAATTATATCATTTATTATCAATAAAATATTCAATAAAATAGTGTTTTATCAGTTCCCTCCCCCACACTTAAATTATACAGTGTCCACAATGCATTCAAATTGATTTAACATGTAATTATAGTTTAAATTGAATCACAACAATCAAGCAAGAGATATGGAGAGGTACAACCTGACTTATTGGTAGTGCAATGTTGAGTTAAGCTCCTAAGTTCTACGCATATAAAAACCTACAAACAAAGGTAGATAATAAAACATAATAAATTTATTGAAAGTAAAGAAAATAGAAATAGAATTAGAATAGAAGGATAGATCTTGGTTTAATACCCCAAGTGGGCCCTGAGTTTTGACTGCCTCCAGATGGGTAGTTTCAGTTGGTTACCCCCAATCTGATGGTGGGTTGAGTTTCTTTGAGATGAACCACCAACACATTTTCCTTCCAGATAGAACTTCTTTATTTTTGTTGAGAAGTATATGGATACAGTACACCAAGTCCACCCCTATGAAAATTATATTCTTCTTTTATGGTGGGGTTAGGATAAATAATGAGTCCTCCTCTTAATTGGTTTCCAATTTCATAACTTCTTCTTCATTCTCCAGCAGTTCCTCAAGGTATATTGTATCAAAAGAATATTCAAAGGGAAAATTAGAGAGTAATTAAATTTGAATAAAATTAAAGCATGATGAATCAATATCGAGATCTTACCTTTCAAAGTAAGCATCTTGTGTCTCTTTTTCCTCAAGAAATTCCACTTGGATCTCATCATGAACTCCTTCTAATAAATGATCACCATGTTTGGGGAGCTCTAGGTGTTCCTCTTTAGGTGTATCTTCTTATTTTTTTCTCATCCACCAAGGAAATACATTTGTTATCCAAATCTGAAAATTTCAAGCAAGGGGATGTGATAATCAATTCAGATTATATATAATTATAATGAAAAGAGTTAAGAATAATATTATCTCTCTTAAGTGTATTGAATTCAATTTATTCTTCAGTATGAGGTTTCTCTTGTAGTTTAATTTCACAAGATAGAGGTAGATAGTCAGGCTCCTCCATCTTTTCTTCCACCGCTTTGGTGGTGTCTTCCTTCATTGGTTCCGGATCTTCTAATTTGTAAGGAATATTTGGATCAAGTAGTTATTCACACTCGTTCCAGAATTCATCTAAATCTTTTTCTCTCCCACATGTAGCTCAATAGGTAATTCTTCCTTCTTGTCCTCCTCGGGTTCATTCATAGGTTCTGGTTTTTCCATCATTGCACGGACATATTCAAATTCAAGTTCTAATTTGCTCTCTAGTTTTGCTATGTCATTTTTATGTTCTTGCATATGAACTATATCATAACCAGCCTCATCTAATTTTTCTAAATTTTTGCAGTTGTTACATGAATTAAAGAAATAATCCTTTGAAAACATCATCGAAAAAATATTTTTTTAACTTTTTTTTTTAAATGTTAAATTTTAATAATTAGATTACGGCACTACCTCCCCGGAAACGGTTCCAAGTATTGACACACACCTATCGTGGGTTCTGGAAAAAATAATTATTTACTAATTTAAAATATATTATAGTAGTTAACCTAAGTTGTCTCCAGAGAGAAGCGCACAACAATCATGTTTGTCACTTTGTATTTGAATTTGTTTCATTTTGAAAACAATGAAACAAAACTAAAGAAAGTAATAAAGTATAAGATTTAAAACAAATTAAAAAGGAATCTGATTAAAAATAGTGATAATTATTGGGTGATCAAGTTGGGGTTGTTTTCCAATTGCAATGTTATCATAGTTCTTATTTATTCATTCTTTTTTTATTAAATCGATTAAAATGAGATTTCACAATCGCTTCATCTCACTTATTTGTTTAATGATGTTGGGGAGATTAAACCTTACTAAAATCTTAGTTTTTTCTAATCTCTATCCTTTTGTGAAATAGTTGTAGAGAATACCCTCAATTGATTAAGGCAATTCCCAATCGGGTCTTGTTAATCCCAAACAATCTTGAATATTCAGTAGAAATCTCACACGTACTGACGATCGCCAATTACTTCACCACTATGTTCTGATATATTACATCATATATAGACCAGAACCTAGTGAGGGATATAATTATCATTAAACAAATAAATAATAAAAATAGAATATAAAATCAAATACAATCGCACAAGACAATATAAGCTGTTATTACAATTGAAACCAACTTCAAAATAGAGAAAACATTTTATAACACTAAGCGCATGAACTCATACATTAAAAAATTGAAAACCTAACCTTTCCCAATCACTCATAAGATTTACCCCACCATGGTAAGGGTAATTGAGTAGAAGGGGGAAGATGAATACATTACAAAACTAAAAATAACAAAAGAAAGAAAAGAAAGAACCAAAAGTTTCTCCTCCAGAATCTGTCCACCAGAAGTTCAGGTTCAGTTCTCCCACCTTCTGGTCAAATCAGGTCGAGGTCCCTTCTTATAGGAGGTGAGGAATGGAGTTTTCCATTCACCCACGAAGTTTGAATGCATTTGGAGTCGTGTGGAATTAGTTATGGCCGCCTAAATGGAAGAGACTTTTCCTGACCGCTAAACACTATTCCACCAACCCTTATTTGACCATTTAATTGGCGGCCTTAATGAATGAATTTATTCTTGATATTTTTTTAACCTCTGACCCTTCTAGAAATATTTTGAACCCAGCTAGAATCATTGAATTTGGAGGTCGGTTGGACGAGATATGATTCTTTGAATGAGTCATGGTCCATTCTTCCATCCAGAATAACTTTTCACATTGACCAAAATTTTTGGGCATGTAGAAATTCGAATTGGAACTTGGTCCAGAATAATAATATGTAGCCAAAGAACCATTTCATACTAAAAAAATGAATCACATTAATGAGATCAAAATTTCAGGATTTATGATCGAAATACAAAGGCAATATAAATCTGTTTAATTCCCAGAATTAACCACTTTTCACATTTAAGCTCAAACTCTCCAAAAGTCATAAAATGATGCAAATAAGATCAAATTGATTAATGGGAAGTGATTAAATCATTTAAAAACATATGTATAAATATGAAAATATGAGCTCTTTTAAGAATAGATCAACTAAGCATGTGATTTCTAAGTTCTAGTACTATATAGATAATATAAAGAGTTAAATATTCAAAAAAAACTGAAATAGGAAATGTTTAAAAGTCTAATAATATTTATTAAAGAATCCAATAAAGGTTATTTGAAATATGAGGGTATTATCATGAAGAATTTGTGATTCCATAGGATGCAGTTATCTAAAATACCTAAAGGGGTTTGGGAACACCATGGAATGTCCATGTTAGGTGTTAATGTTGTAATAATTAATTATTATATTTTGAATGGTATGTGATATAGAATGTATGTTTAACAAGTGTTATAAATATATAGGAGTTAAAAATCAAATGAATAATTGATTGATCTTTTAGTTTACATTCAATTGATGAAGTAAACAGTTATTACATCAAGAATTTGAATGTAAAGGAATGTGTCAAGCTCGTATGAATCCAAGTAAAAGATGTATATCTTCATCTCACTTCTCTTATATGATAAAAGAGGATGATCAATAACAAAGGGTTGTTATGAGACTATTAAATTAATACACATGGTTTATGATTCATCAATTTTTATATCATGTTTTTTAGAAGAATATATATATATAAGTGTTTATCTAGAATAATGGTTTTATCCCAATTTTTATTAAAATATGAGGGAATGTGTTCCAACCACCCATTGGCAGTATATTTTAATAAAGTATTATTTTCAAGGAAGAGAATTCCAAACACATAGAATACCATATATGATATAGAAATAATATTTTATTTGTTTAATATTCCTACTAAAAATAAATAAATATTATTTCCTACAACATAAATTATTTTGCGTTGAGTCTTAAAAAGATATTCCTAAAGTAATATAATGTCTAAGAGGCTATTGGGGGTATGTTTGGACTTATAGAAGTTCAAATATAACAAAAAAAATATTGTACTAGATTTAGTGTTCATTTAAATTGTATCCTAGAGAGTTAGGTTTTGAGATAATAAAGAAAAATGTAAATAGTTACATTTAGTTACTATGATAAAGTAAATATCACTATTATGATAGCTTATTTAAATTCACTTTATTTATTAAAAAGTTTAGGAAATAATGGTAAAGAGATATTACTATTGGAAAATAAGGATATACCCACGTTTCTCTAAAAAAACTATGGGTATAGGTCACCCCTATACCCATGGTTTTTGTAAACTGTGGGAATATGTTTCGTGGGGGGGGGGGGGGATTTCACAGGGAGGAACTATACCTAGGGTTTTTTGTAAACCATGGGAATAATTTTGGGAAAAAAACCCTCAAGGTAACATTGATTCATTTTTTGTTGATTTTGTTTGTTGAAAAAGTGGGTTTCCATGGTCATTTTTGGAGTTCTAGAGATATTATTAAAAAAATATGTTGACAAAGAACCATGACAAAGGAATAGATGATTTGGAGGTGGTACAAAAAAGATCGTATACAAGGTGGTGTCGTTTCCCAGTGTTTGCCAATATTTTTTGGGTCCAAAATTGAGAAAATAGAGAAAAGTGTTTTTGGAAAAGGAATTTGCACGCAATATTGAAGGTGGTTTGGAATGTTGCGTGTAAGGAAATTTTTGGGAGTACCGCATCAAAATATGGCAAAGGCATAAAGCATGTGAAAGATTTGGATTTACGTGAAATATGAGGTTTATGAAAGAGGTGTACGCACCCAATGTTATGTCAAATGTGGTTTTTCACGCTCGAAGAGGATCTTATGCACATAAAGGAAGACACGTTAGGATCTTGTGTGCAGGGTTGGTAATTCCTATAAATAATAGGTTACCCCCCTCATTTCAGCAGCTTAACACTTAGAGAGAATCTGATCTTTGAAGTGCTTAAGAATTGTGTGCAAATGGATTTTCATGTAAGAAGGGTTTTGCATGTAAGAAGAGAGTTATGCATAAAATTTTGTTCCACAATAGTGCATGGAATTTTAGTTTTTCTATGAAAAATCATAAATATTGTGTACAAGGCATTAATTTTGCATGCAAAACACCAAAAATTTGTGTGGAAGATTGAAGTTTCCCAGTAGTACTATGGTAAAGAGGTATTCATCAATTGGATAAAGGTGTAACTTCAATAGATCATCCATCTACAACTGAGTATGTATTCATTAGTGATAACGAAGGGGCCTACAAGTCTATAAACTATGAGTGAATCCCCTATAAGAATAGTGAGAAAAGAAAGGGGAAGATGGTGATCCTTTCCACCTATAGTGAGTTAGAGAAAGAGACATAGAGATTGACCATTGGGAATACAGTGATTGGACCCTAAACTTTGTAAAGGCAATGAGCCTGGGAATAGAATTTATCTAGCCCGAACATCATTATTGGTAGTGAGCCTTAGTGAATTTGGTATAATTGACATATTTCCATCGTATGATCCTTGGATGTATCCCAATGAGTGTGAACCAAATAAAAATCTATGTGTCGGTGTTCTTGATTTATTACTTTACTTTCAATACATTATCATCAGATAAAATGAGAAAGGAAAAGATCAACATTAACATTAAAGAGAATAAGAAGTGACCCTTTTAATAAAGAGTTCAAGATCTAGTGGAGTAATAAGAAGTTTGAAAATAATATCCATAATATGATTCACTCCCCTCTCAGGGTATCTAGGCCCCTTTTGGACCTAACAAATAGGTTTTGTGGGAAAAAATTGTGAGAAGGAACTATACCCACAGTTTGACCAAACCGTGGGTACAGGTTGGTCCATTATTTTTCCATAATAATAATAAATAATAATTTAATATAAATATATATATATATATTAATATAAGAACAAAAAATTTGTTTTAGGATAGCGGTAAAGTCATTAGAGTGTAGGTGGATGATGCTGGGATCAAATCCCAGTAAAGTATTTTTTTTAATAAGGGAATATACCCACGATTTGGTCAAAATGTGGGTATAGGTTGACCCATTATTTTTCCATGATAATAATAATAATAAATAATTTAATATAAATAAATTTTTATATATATACATATATATATATATATATGATTATAAGAACAAAAAATGTGTTGTAGGATAGTGGAAAAGTCTTTGGAGTGTAGGCAAAATTTGTTGGGATCAAATCCCAATAGAAGATTTTTTTTAATAAGGACCTATACCCATGGTTTGACCAAACTGTGGGTATAGGTCTATACCCACGGTTTAGTCAAATCATGGGTATAGGTATTTCCATTGAAATTTCCTACACCAACGGTTTAAGAACTATGGGTATAGGTCTATCCCAATGGCTTGAGCAACCACGGTTCATAGAACCGTGGGTATAGCCTATACCCATGGTTTTTTGGGCTATACCCATGGTTTTGTATTGTGGGTATAGTTAAATATTCCAGTAGTGAATTTAAATGGTTACATATGTTTACTAAAATGAAGTGAATGTCAAATTTTCCTAAAAGGGTTTAGGATATGCTGAATAAAAATGTAAAGAGTTACATTTAGTTACCATAATAAGTGAGCATAACTATTCCATAATGTATTATACCAGTTAATACTCAAATTATTACACTGTATATCCTAAAAATATTATAGGGTATAATGGTAAAGAAAAATTTAAAGAGTTGCATTAGTTAGCATAACCAAGTGTTATCAATTGGTCCAAAAATAGTTTAGGGTATGGCGGTAAATAAAAATGTAAACATTTACATTAGTTACCATAATAAGGTTGATATCACTTTATCCTAAAAGAGATTAGGATGTTCTGGTAAAGTGATAATTTAAATAGTTACATTATTTATAGAAGTATTTCAAGGAAAATGTTTGAAGTAAAATATTCCAATGATGAAAATTATGTACTTAGAAAGAGTTTTAAGTAGACAACAAAATTTAACATTATAACATTTGATGTTATGAATTTAAGGAGTTTGAATATAAGTTCAAAGAGTTGAAATTTAGGGATATGATTCCTATGTATCACCATAATTCAAAATAGATTACTTTATAAATGTTACCCACTAAGAGGTTGGTGAGAGTATTTTACCAAATTGTCACATAGGGATGTGACGGAAATTACATATGGATGTAATGTTCAGAAAAATGAATCCATTACTGCAATAATTGCATGAGGTTCATGTTATATCTCTATGAGAGGTTTATTGTAATAGTTGTAAACATATCATGTTTTTTATAATAAATTAAATCTACATTTATCATTCATTAATGTGTGTTTTAATTTACTTTACATGGACGGTTTAATGATAAATACCCCCTTAAATTAAAAAAAATTAAGTTGTCCCTGACTGATGTTCATCATGAAGTATAATGGGTTGTGATGATATATAAAGGTTATCTCAAATATATCATTATATCCATTATGAAGGGTTGTATTTGAGATATTGAAGAATAAATTCATGAGGTAATAAGTAAATACTTATTACTTGGATTGATCCACAAAAGTATATCTCATGAAATGTCATACATACATAGATATACTTAGGGGTATATGCTTATTATTAATCCTTATTACTTGAGGTTGGAGAGATAACTAGAATGAGAGCCTTCATACTTTGATACCCTAATTATGCAAGTCAATATATGAACTTAGCTAATATGGGGGTGATTGGGTATATTTCTAATCATGTTTTTGGTTAGAGTGTAAATAAGATAAGATTTATCCACTTATATGACAAGAAAAGAAATCTGAACCTTGATTGAATTAGACTGAGGAAATGCATGGTTATTCTTAGTTTTTTCACATTTGATGTGTTCAACAACTTGGATGAGTGACGTGTAATGTGCTTATTATATAGATGAATGACACGTGATGTATTCATCCACTTGGTCAGAATTTTTTAAAGAATTAAGAAAATGATGAGAGACCTATACTAGATTGAAATGTTCTGTGTCTAGTGGTAACTTGATGTCATGGACAAAGGGATTATATAAGATACATATGATTTATATGATATATATTATGGTGGACATGTTCATAGATAGATATGAGTATTCTTAATGAAGATCACACCAGAATCCTTAATAGATTGAGTAACACTGATGTTTTGTCAGAGGTCTCTCTTTGCTTACACATATGAAATAGAGATTTCATAGTTGTTGACAATGTTGTTAAGGACCATAGGGTCACACAATTAGGACCTTGTATAAGGATAAATTTTTGGACAAATTGTTTGTTCAAAATGAAGAGTGTGATGAAAAATTGTACCCAAAAGAGTTTAGATGAATTCACAAAGAGTAGTGAAGTTATGCATAAAGTCCTTATGTGATTTTAGTACAAGTGGAAGATTGTTAAATATGGACTAATATATATATATATATGGTGTATATTTAAATAATTTCAATAATAAATATATTTATTTATTTATTTATTTTTCCTGAATGGTTTTATTATCAATTACAATCCGTTGTGAATAGATTAATTAGATTGACTGCTCAATGAATAGGATTCAATGAATTATGGGAATAAATGTACATGGATACATTAATATGTTCGATGTGTTTTTATTTAATGAAACATTTCATGTATGACTATATAAAAGGATGTGATCCCTCTTGTTCTTATAATCCAATATGAGTGCTTGTTTGGTAGTCTTTAGAGACTTGGTGTCATCAATGGCGGTGGTGGTGTTGATCGGTTGTCATTGGTAGGGCATGGGTTTGTTTTGGGCAAGTTATAATGTTAGGGCCTTTGGTCCTACAGTATTTAGACATTGTCCAATAGGCCTTCAAGCAGTGTATTTTAATGACAAGTTTTTTCATAAAGGTATGGATTGTTTTTTTTTTCAATTTGAATCCTTGTCTTAATCATGGTAGATGTGTGCTATGGCCTAAGGAAGGTCCCAAGAGCATCTGGTTCTTTTTCAGAGCCTAGAGTTCAAGAAAATAGGCTAAGTAACTAGGCCACATAGTTAATGTAAATCATTCCACCCAGGCTATATGATTAATTTTAATCGTGCAGTATCTCACAAAGAGAACATGGGGGTCTCACAGTCACTATGCAACCATGTGACCTAGGGTACATGGTCGTGAAGTAGCTACCAAATTTTGGGTAGAATAGTTTTACACGGTCTGCGCACAATTAGATAAAATGTATGCCTAACCATGTGGTGTATCCCTTAATATGAGTGACTTGCACATAGTTTTAAAAATCGTGCACACTTATGTTTTAAGGATAAATGACCATTTTTTCCACACTTAACCTTTTAACATATTTCCCTTTTTCTTCTTCTTCCTCCAGTAGCAGAAAATGGATCTTCTCTCCCATTGAGCTCAAATCTCCTCTAATCTAGGCATCCAAGTATCTCCCACATTTGGTGTCTGATTCATGATCCATCGGAAGAATCAGATCTATCTCAGTAATCTCTTTTAATCTCTTACATCCTATTCAAGTTTATTTCTAAATTCATTGATCTATTTAGGTGTGAGCTCATTTTTTCTATTTTTATGGTGTTAGACTGTTTCTCATATCTCTTCCAACCTACTCCAAATTTGAGGTTGATATCAAGTGAGGGGTCATCTATGGGCTTGAGGTAGGTGGTCACATCATTTTCCCCTTGAGTTTTTTTGCTTCGTAGCTATGTGATTGTGTTTCATGCCGACTATTGTTGAGCATCCCCATTATATTAAGTTCTTCATGCCAAATTGATCATTGCACCTTGATACATGCATGTTGACCCTTATTTAATGAATTAGAGGTGGTTTATTCCATTTATGGACACCTCATGGGTGTGATAAGTTAAATTTCCCCTTGTGTATAAATGAATTCAATTCCTAGGACACAATTTATATTTTGGCTTAGACTTTAAATGGAATTTTCCATTGATGTATGAATGTTTATAGGACCCAAATCTCTTAGGTATTTATCCCAACCTATAGTTGGAATTTCCCATGTAAGGAATTACCTTATTTTACCATGTCACATCCTAAGTGACTTTATGATTTTTATAAATTGCACTACTGTAAAATGCCTCTATACCCATAGTTTTGGGAAAATTGTGGGTATAAGGGGACCTATACCCATAGTTTTCCCAAAACTGTGGGTATAAGGGTATGTTCTGAACCTATACCCACATTTTTCACAAAACCGTGGGTATAGGTCTCAGTGAAAAACCTTATACCCATAGTTTTAGAGAACTATGGGTATAGGTTTCTAGCGTGAAAGCGGGAAAAATTAGGGTGGGAAAACCCTATACCAATGGTTTTTTATCCTATACCCATGGTTTAGATTAATATATTTATGAAAATATAGAGATATTTTTAGAAAATGTACTTAGATTTGGTGGTGAAGTGTGGCTTGCTAATCAAAGAAGCCATGGGATCGAAACTCGCTATCTTTTTTTTCAAATGTGACATTTAAAATTAATATAATTATATAAATATAGATTTTAAACAATGTAACTTCCATATACTGAGTGGTGAGGCACTGAGTATTTGAAGTGGACATCGTGAGTTCCAAACTTGTTGTAGGTTTTTTTCTAAAATGGATGGAAAATATTAATATATTTAGGTAAATGGATATATATGTATAATAAAGTTAAGCAGGTTAGATGGTGAGATACTCCGGGAACAAAGTGCAGGTCGCGGGATCAATACTCACCACTATATTTTTTTAATATATTTAGACCCACAATTTTAAAATCATGGGTAGAAGGTTGTGACATGGTGGAAAAAAGGCAGTGACACGGTGGATGAATCTATGCCTATGGTATGCAAAACTGTGGGTATAGGTTGTGGACCTATACTGATGCCTCGGTTTCCCACGGTTTTGGGGGTTATATCTGTGGTTTTGAACCATGGGTATAGGTCATTTTTTTAGTAGTGTTGATTTTCTATGTTTCAGTTGTTTAAATAGATTGATTAAGTGGAATGGATAATGCATAATGGTTCCCCTTATTAATTTTAATTTGGTGAATTAAATGAAATGGTTTATAAATTTTGGTAAGGCCACACCTATTGCTTAGTCTTTACTAAATGATTAAAATGAATCAAGTTGTCTTCCTTGAAATTGAACATGACTATTGAGAAGCATGATATGTGATTCCTCGTGCCTAATTGTTATACATACTCTTACGCCTCGATTATAGGTTGTGATACGATGGTAAGGAATTTTTTGAGCATGATGATATCACGCTCCCTTACATCAGGTGTTGAGCATGACGTCTCACACCATTGACACTAGTTGGATGTTGGGTTTGAGGTGTCGCGTCCCTTGTTAGAGTGTTGATATGATGGAACACTCACTATATCAAGTGACAAGCATGAAGTCTCCCACTCATTATGATATGTTGAGAATGTACCCTATTACTTGATCTTATAGGCTCATTAGACTGGTCATGGATGTTTGAGTCACGCCCTAGTCCATCTAGCACTAGTGCTCCAGGTATATGGATACTTACGTTCACACGTACTTGGTTCAAATAGGTGGATTAAATATATATAATTATACTATATATATATATTATTAATATATGTATATATATATACTTTTCAAACACTTCCCAACTATGAGCCGAAGTAGGTAGAGCCGTCAGGTTTCCTTTAGGTACCTAAGCGGCCTGGTTATTTATTCATTTCAGCATTTCTTTTATTATTCATTTATACCTACACACTGTTTTGTTACGATCACTACTCAGTTTACACGTAGACACCGTCGGTGGTGGACTACTGAGATTTATATCTCACACCCTACTCGGGATGCCTTTGGTACCCGAGAAGATTATCTATTTGTAGGTGTTGATAAGGGAAAGGGCCCAGTTACAGGTTGTTGATATGTTTACTTATATATGGAGCTTAGGAGCATAGGACTGAGCATTCACTCGAGATGCTAGTGAATAATCTTTTTTAATTTTTGTATAGCATGTTTGTATGCCTTCCCACTATTCCCTTTTTGTATACCAACATACCATGAAACCATGTATATGACACTTCCATAGTGACTTTTATATTATTATTCAGTTTTTCTATTGATTTACTCTTATGCACTTGTTTATTATATCTGTACAATTATTTATTCTTCCGCTACTTATTCTATCAGTCTGTTTATATTATGATTTCACTATTGATTGTGTCTTTTTTATCTATTATGCCACTCTAAGATGAGGGTATAGTATCCCCACTATACCACCTTTAAACCTTCATTGTTATTCGGCAGCCTCTGGCGTACGGGGAGGTGTGCTTGAGGCAATGTGACCCACTGGCTCAAGGCACGGGTTAAGTGGACCCCGGGTCGGGATGTTACAAAGTAGTATCATAGCCTTTGTTTTTCCCTTGTCTTACTATTTAGGCATTATACATGAGACTAGGAGTTAAAGGAATTTGTAATTGAACTTGTGTTTGGACGTAGCTAACTCGTGTACAGGGGAAACCCAAATTACATGGGATGGGAAATTTCAGTTGTTGATTATTCCATTTGTAGTTGATATAAATTCACCATTGGGTGACACACATGTCTTATAGTGTTATTGATATTGGTATTATTTAAATGATGAGTTCTTTACCATGTCCATATGAAATGAGGTAATTTCATTAGTACATGCATCATCATAGGCATAATAGGATTAATATGCCATGAATTTTTCCATGTCACGTCTATTTTTAGCATGCATTTGTCTGTTGCATATTGATTGTGCCTTAAATATGTATTGAATTATTCCAACACTTCTTTTAGGGATTGGAAAACATAATTTATACTTAAAGTGTCTACCTTAACCTAACAGTTTTTTCCTAAATAGGTTAAAGCAGACACCTTAAGCAGTAAATTATGGCATGTTGATCCATGGACCATTAGTCGCATGGCATGGAATGTGTTATGGTGTGGATTGAGTGGATGTCATATTTTAGTTCATAAGGAATATGGGACCTTATGGATTGGAAATGTTAAACCACCTAATTCAATTATTTAAAGTGGATTAAATATTTAAATGGGAACAATTTCAAAATGAATATGACTTTTAAAGTAGAAATGACCATCTTATATTTACATCTGACATATATAATTAGATTTAAACCCAGCCTTAGTAGTGGGTAGTGGGTATCTCTTACATTCTTATGTCCTATTATGGTCTCTTTCTACAACCTAGTCATAGATTTTGAAGTAGGCTAAGAGTTGTGATCATTTCCTTAAGAAGTCTTTAATGTTGTCCTGGTTTCCTATCTGAAACCTTATTAGTTGTTAAATCTCTTATGAGGCGTTCGTTTGGAATTGTAACATTATTCCGCCATGATGTCCTCTGGTCACACACCTTGAAGGTGGTGATGATCATGCTCCTGAGGTAGCGGGTTGTGATTTTCTAGTGATTCTTCCTGTAGTGCCACCTGTGGAACCTCTTCCCATTCTTGATATGAACACTGATTCCCATTTCCAAGAAAACTTTGTTCATATATTGTAGTTGATGAAAGGTTTTGTTCGACCTACCCCGAGCATGATAAAGTTGACTTAGGAATTTTAGTAGCATCATCCTCTCACCTTTTCAGGAGATGGTGGATCACACGCTGCTAATTCATGGCTCAAAGTGATTATCTCTATATTTGATCATCTGAATATGCCTCCAGAGTCTAGGGTCAAACTAGTTGTGTATATGTCGTGTGGATCTAATAAGTGGTGGTGGGATGTTATCACCCAGACATATCGACACCGTGATATGGTCTAGGCGGATTTCCAAACAATCTTCTATGATTATTTCTTTCTCCATACACTAAGGGTTGATAGAGATACAGAATTCATGAACCTGTAGTAGGGTAGCATGTCGGTTATGGAATACTCTACTTGTTTTACTAAGCTGTAATGGTTTGCTTCTACTCTAGCAGGTGATGATCTTATGACCACTATGAAATTAAAGGATGGGCTGGTATGCGCCATCTGATCGCAGGTCAACATGTTCTAGTTGACTACAATTTCTAAAATCATCAACCAAACCCTTATTATAGAGAAAAACCCAAGGGAAGCTGATGGTGCAAGTCAGGGCGGTTTGGCACCTAGAGCTGCTAGTGGTTCTTCTTATGGGTAAAAGAGGTTTTTTGAGGCTACTCATGGAGGTAGTGGTATTCAGGATCCTCGTGCTGACAATTTTATGATATGTCACCAATGAGGGAGGTTTGGATATACAAAACCTCAATGCTTGCGTGATCCAGTCGAGTGCAGAGGCTATAGAAGAATGGGGCATATCCAACACTTTTATAGGTCCTTCCCTTCAGTGCCTAGAAAGCAAGGATATACACCTACTCTATGGTCATAAGTGGGGTCAGTGGGACCATGTCAGGTAGGAAACTAGAATACCATTGATCGATTAGGCATATGTGACGTCCCGGACTCAGATGCCACTTAACCCATTCCCCAAGCCCAGTTGGACACATGACCCCTGGCACGTCTCCCCATAAGCCATGGGTTGTTGACTAGCAGCGGGGGTGTGTAGGTAGTACAGCAGGGAGACTATACCCCCATGTTAGAGTAACGTAATGGATACAACAAATAGTAAATAGTAGTTAAAGCATATACGACAGACAGATACAGTAAACTATAGAAGCATAAACATATACAGTGGAAAACTGAATAACTGGATAATATAACAAAGCCTCATAAGCAGTTTCTAATACATATATATATGCATGGAATGATAGTATAGAGAAAAATAGAAAATATGTAAAAGGCATGCTAAACCAAAAGTTCAAAAGTAAACAAAAGACAAAAGATGATCCATAGCATCCCAAGCCTAAGCTCGATCCTCTAATCCTAAGCTCCAACTAAGCAGTAATAATCAACAACCTGAAGAGTGGTGATTGCCTCTATCTATACTTATAGGCAAACAATCTTCTCGGGTGCCAAGGGTGTCCCGAGTAGGGTATGAGATAAAAATATTAGTAGGCCACCACCAACAGTGTCTACTTGTAATCTGAGTATGCACTCATAAGTAAATAGTGTGCAGATAATGATAGGAAAGTAAACCAAATCCAAATAAATAAATAACCTCCCAATCATGTTCCTAAAGGATACATGGCGGGTCTACCCACTTCATCTCAAAGCTGGTATGTCTGTTCAAGTCACTATATATATATATATAAAGATCATAAATGAAATTGGGTAAGAATTCCTCCCATACATACATGTATATAGATATTTTAACTAGTATGGGGTAAGCATGCCTCCCTCCCATACACATATAGATATTATAACTAGCGTGGGGTAATAATGCCTCCCACCCATTCACATATATCATAAGCTGTCATGGGGTAAGAATGTATCCCACCCATATACATATATTATAAGCTGACATGGGGTAAGAATGCATCTCACCCATATATATATTTAAATCTGGCATGGGGTAAGAATTAATCCCATCCATATACATATCATAATCTTGATCACATGATATCAATAAGCTCAAAACATTCATGGCATTCCACATAAAATTTATCATTTTACAAAACAAACCATTTCATATAATGAATTTATAATAAATCATGACTAGGGAAAGGCCATGTCATACCTTGAAACCATTCCATTTAAGCCAATTAATTTAGAAGGTTTAGTCCATCTCATCCTCTCCAACCTACAAATCCAACCATATTATTTTCCTAACATGGAAATCCATTTCAAGGTAAGGTGTCAAGGACAAAGTGACAGGGTCAAATACTCACATGCCCATTTGGAAAATTCCAATTCAAAAGCGGTTAAGCACCATTGACGCACCTTGTTATACATAAATTACACATGGTACAATGGTCAATTCAATTAAAAGTCAAGCTGGAAGCTAAATCGGGTTCCATGTATTGTGAACCATTTAGCCCAAATGGCCATTTTCAAGGTGGCACCCCTATGGGGGTCCATATAGAGTAAGGGTGGTGTCTAGCCCCCTAAACAAATCCAAATTCACCTATATCAAGGAACTATGGTCATTTATACATGAAGGAACCAACATAATTAAGAACCTCAACAAAGCTCGTCACATGGCATGACGAAATAAATACGAAATAGTCAAAACTCAAATGGAAAACTATGTGTCCACCTACCTTAGGGTCGTAGATGATACCTCACTTGATATCGACCTTAGATTTAAAGCAGGTTGGAAGAGATTTGAGTTTCAGTACAAATACCTGAAAATATGGCATATGATCCTAAATCCAAATAGCACAATATATGGCAAGAATAACAGAGACAGAAGTAGAGAGACTAGGGAGCCTTACCACAAGGGATCCAATGCCACTGATAGATTAAAGATCTGACACCAGATGAAAAACCTGGATCAAAACCAAGTCTTAGGCCTTTGAGAGATCAAATAGGAGGATTCCACTAGTTTTTTCCACTAGAAACAAAGGAGAATGAAGAAATAGGTTAAAGGTTTAAGTGGGGTGAAATGGTAATTTTTTCCCAAAACCATTGTGCATGGTTTCTTCACATGGTTTACAAACCGTGTGCAAACCATGTGTTAAGGCTCTGTCCCCTTTTTGTAGTAGGTCGGACGTTCATGTGCATGGTATACATAGTTGCAGACAACCCATACAGACTTGTAGGTGCCACTATCTATAGTCGAACGGTTTATATAAATTGTGCAACCTAGGTCACACAGTTTACACTAACTGTGCAGCCCAGCCTACAACCCACTTTTCTGGATGTCCAGGCTCTGAACCATCCCTAGACACTCCTTGGGCCTTTCCTAGGCCGTATTATACCTTTACCATGATTAAAGGTAAGATTCAAAATGAAAAACCAATTATCCATTCCTTTGCTAAAATCCGGGTCGTTATAACCTCCCCTTCTTATAGCAACACATCCCTGAGTATCCCCTCTATGAATAAAGATGTACTATCAGCAAAGAGTTCCGATCACTAAGATCATATATTAGTTTCTTGCTCCCAGGTCTCATCCTATGCTCGTTCGTGCTACCGTAGCACCCATACAAGAGGAACGAGCCTGCCTCGGAGTGTCTTCATGCTCCAATCAACAACACACACCAGATACTCCTCGAAGGAAGCATCCATATCTAGCTCAACCTCATTAGGATAAAAGATGTGAGATGGGTATGGATAATATCAATGAATCTGAGATATATGAAAGATATCATGCATGGACTGGTATCTTTGAGGAAGTGACAACTAGTAATCCATTGGTCTAATCTGCTTCACAGCCTCGAAGGGTCCAACGAATCTCGGTGATAGCTTACCCTACTTCTTGATATGTCTATTTCCCAACTTCGGTGATACTTTCAAGAAAACATGGTCTTCAACCTCAAACTCAAGAGGTCACCAACATCTGTTGGCATAAGAATGGTGTCTAGACTGAGCTGTCAATATGCACTTTCTGATCTGTTGGACCAACTTTATAGTCTCCTGAATGAGACAAGGCCCAAGCATAGATGCTTCCCCTTCGTCTAGCCAGCACAGAGGTGAGCGGAAAGACCTACCATATAATTATTCATAGGGATCTATCTCAATGGTAGCTCAAAATCTATTATTATAAGAAAACTTGATGATGGGAATGTGTTTCTCCTAGGAACCCCCAAATTCAAGAATGTAGGCACAAAGAATATCCTCTAGAACCTTTATTGTATGCTCTATCTATCCATAAATCTGAGGGTGATAGGTTATGCTCAAAAGTACCTACGTACCCAAGACCTTCTATAAACCCTGCCAGAACTATGATTTGAAATGATTGACTATGTCAAAAACGATAGAACAATGTGCTACATGAAGACGTATCACCTCCTTAATGTACAACCTTCCTAGCTCGTCTATGGAGAAGGTTTCTTGAATAGGTAAGAAGTGTGAGACCTTCATCAGATGATCAACGACAACCCACACTACGTCATTTCCATGAGGTGATCTGGGTAGACCAGTCACAAATTCAATCATCATCCCATTTCTACTCAGGAATGGGAAAAGGTTGAAGAATCTCTTCCAGATGCTGATGTTTCGCCTTCACCTACTGATAGGTGGAACATCGCATGATAAAACTGGCTATCTCACATCTCATGCTAGGACACAAGTATTAATGACGTATATATCAATACATTTTGGTGACATTAGGGTGAACTGCCCATGCTGAGGCATGGAAATCCCTCATCAACTCCTCTCTGATGTCAGCAGGGACCCATACACACCACAGAATAATAGAGTGTCATCCCCATCGACTGTCCAACCAGAACATGTATCATCATCAGAGACACTTTTCCATAGGACAAGGCCTTAAAGATCAAATATTTGTCTCGAACTTACTCGTTCTGAAAGAGTATATTTCATCGATAAGGCTTAGATAATAGTCTAACCATGTTCCTCCTAAACCTCAACATGCATCTACAAGAATAAGGCCATAAGATTCCATTCATCACTGGATTCCTGAACTGCCTGTGTATGAGTCTTCTGGATTAGAGCATCAGCTAGCGAATTCCCTTTCCCTAGAGTGTAAGAAAGCTCAAAATTGAACGATTACAAGTACTCAACCCACCTACGCTACATAAGATTCAGATCCCACTGAGTGAAGATGTACTTGAGTCTTTTGTGTTCTGTGAACACCAAAAAACACTCTCCTAATATGTAGTGTCTCCAATAGAATAAGGCATTCAAAATGGCAGTAAGCTCGAGGTTGTGCATTAGATAGTTCTGCTCATGAGGAATCAAATAATGAGAACCATACACAATGACTCACTCATCCTACATCAGAATAGATCTAATTCTGATACCTGATGCATCACAGTAGACTGTATAAGCCTTGTCTAGCTCTGATAGTATCAATATAGGAACTAAAGTCAGTCTGCCCTTTAAATCCTAAAAGGATGCTTCATAAGCTTCAGACCATTTTAATTTCACACCCTTCTTTGTCAAACTTGTAAGAGGTTCTACAAGGCATGAGAAATCATAGATGAAGCTTCTGTAATATTCAAAAATCCCCAAGAAAGTCCTGATATCAAAGATGTTCTTGGGCTTCTCTTAAGAAACTACAACTCTCACTTTCTCTAGGTCAACAAAAACTCCTGACTCTAAAATGATATAAACTAGGAAGTGAAGCTTATCAATACAAAAGTGGAATTTACTGAGCTTAGCATAGATCCAATGCTCACTCGATGTATTCAGAACGATCTCAAGATGGGTTGTATGGTCACATCTGGAGTGTGAATGCACTAAGATATTATCAATGAAGACAACCACAAATGAATCCAGATATGGGTGAAAGACCTAGTTCATATGATCCATGAAGAAAGTAGGTGCATTCGTGAGTCTGAACGGTATAACCAGATACTCGTATAGACCATACCTACTCCTAAAAGTTGTACAGTGTATGTCTGAAGTCCTGGAACACACCTAATGATAGCTCGACCTTAGATCTATCTTTAAAAACACCTTCACTCCTCAGATCTAATCAAAGAAGTCTTATATTCTAGGAAATGGATACTGGTTCTTGATAGTCAATTGATTCAACTAATGGTAATCTACGCAAAGCCCAAGGGTATTATCTGCTTTCTTGGCAAAGAGGACCAGTGAACCCTAAAGAGAACTGATGGGGCATATAAATCCTTTCGGCTCCAGATACTCTGTAACACCCCAAAGTCTTGAAAATGAATATTGAATGCATGAAACACCGAGTCCCTACAAAATAACAAATTTTATAATCTAGTCGTTAAAAACAACTTTTCCTCTACTATGTTTTGAATTTTGAAAAACGGTCATCTAGAGTTGTGACCAGTAAGTCATTTAGAGTCTGATAGAACCAACTTGATTTTTGTTAAATAATAACATACCCTTATGAATAGTAATATGAAGAGTAATATGACCCTTATGAATATTAAATAATATTATTATTTTATTTTCTTAAGGTAATAAGATAATTATATCTTAATTAATTTTTTAATGTGATATAAAACTAATTTTACCTTCAAAATTGTTATTTTTTGAATTAACTATGATTTTATTTAAAAATTAAATTAATAATATTTAGAAAATTATTTTTAAAAAATTAATTTCATTTTTAATTCTATATGTCGAAAAATGGTGGGGGTGAATTTTTTGAATTTTTCTGAAATTCTTGAATTTTTTATGAATAGTGAAATACGGTAAAATACCGTATATGCAAATTGTCAGTTAAATACACTATTTATGACATCATGAGTGATGTAAGGACACTTTTTTAGAACTCACATTCACTTATTACTATTATGGGTCACATGAAACAACATTATTGGTTGTCTTGAGGGAATTAATAAAATAATGAATAAAATATTCAAAATTTACTCCTCTCCTCCACTATAACCCCCCCCCCCCCCACTTCCTCTTCTATTCAATCCTATAAGCCTTGAATCTCCTCTAATATCTACCCAAATACCCTTCCTTATTCAATACCCATGTCCAATAATCTCTTGGTCTTTCAAAAAGACAAAAACCTCTTCCCTTAAAGAGATTCTCAAGGGGGTGGATTCAAGAGGTACATTTACATTTTATTTCTTTCATTTTCATTTTGAGTTCCTTTTCTATTGTTATATTCTCCTCACCTCCTCTATCCAAATGAACATGATAACTCCATTATAATATATATATTATAATTATATCATGTTAATGGAAGAACCATCATCAATACTCTTACTCTCTCTCTTTTATTTTATAAATGAAATCATTGTTTGTGAGGTTCCAATTTACAACCTTCATGGACGACGAAGTTTCGGTATTCAATTTCTCCTTTATTACTGGTCATGAAACCATTTTTATGGTTTAACAAGACTATAATATATGTATTATAACCTATTTAATATTCATGAACTAGTATATGTACATAATATTAAATCATATGACCAAACTAGATCTTAATAATTAAAATACCGCTTAAATAATCTAAGTGATTGTCGTTAATATTTCACCTAATGATTCATCCTCATGACATGTAACAAAATGATATAAATGAACATTAACACTTATTTATGTTCATAAATAATATTTAATTTCAATTCTTTATATTTACATCCATTCCTCATGAACTCCATTACATAAAAATAAGTTAACTGATTATGAAAATCAAGAAAACGAACACTCTAGAATGACGGAATTCAATCTTACAACTAATAAATAAGGACATAATGAACTTAATAAAATTATGATAAACTAAATAAATCTATAATATCTTCTTAATTAAGTAATTAATAAGTCTGATTTCATATTACAGTACCTTAAGTTCAAGAGGGAAACACATTTCGAGTTAAGGTAAGGGTTTTTTCACCCAAACCTCCATTTTCATTCTGGTTACTTTTATTGTCTAATTACCTCAATGAAACTTTTGTTTATTATTATTTACTCCCCATAAATTATGTTTTAGTGTTATATATATATATTAACCAACCATAATCCTTTCTTATTTTATGTATAGTTACACATTTTAAAAGGAACTTTCAAAATTGTTTCCAAAATACAAGCTCGGTTCAAGGGAATTTCTCAAATTCTTACCTATTTTCAAATGAACTGTATAATATATTTTTGGAAACCATTATATTTATAAAATCACTCATTTTATTATGAAAATAAAATCTTACTTCACTTCTGATTTTATATAATGATTTTTCCAAAAGAACTCTTCTTTTCAAAGTAAAAGAGTATTAATCCCAAGAATTACTCGAAGATTTTATAAGAGTATCTTCATCTATTTCAACACTATTGTTGATTATTATGTATTTTTTGGATTAGTATTTAATGTTATAATATAAAATACTTAATTTAATGGTTTATTATTATTTTGGCCATGGATGTGCTATCTTAAAACCATTCACCAATTTACTATGAATGGTTAGTGTTTATGCTTAATGTTTAGAGAAAGTTATTTACATTTCATATATTAGTTTCAATATGAATGTTTATGTTGTTTATATTTATCCCTGTTCATATGAGGAATGCATTGTACATAGTAAGTGTCAGGTGGGGCCCGTTATATCCCCTTGGTTCATTAGTAGGTATCATGAGACAAACTACAGTCTTGGCATAAGGCCTTGACAAAATGATTATTATGGTCTTAGCATGAGGCCTTAACAAAATGATTATTTATGGTCTTGGCACAAGGCCTTGACACTATGGTTATGATTTCCTATATTATGCATTACCTCAATAAATAGTATTTATGTTCCATGTGGATTATTCTATTAGTAGAATACCCATGATTATGGAATTATTTATTCAACTCTTAATCCTTCCATAATGTGTTCAAGTTTTTGTTAAAGTCATATGTTTTTAGTTATTCAACGTGCCTAATGTTTATGTTATGATATCTTTCTTTGTATTCCTTAACCTTAATAAGAATTTGAGATCACCCCTTTATTATGTTTTATTTTCTTAGGACATGATTAATTTTATTATGAATGACATACTAAAATAACCTAGGAGTTATGGATATTGTCGAAGGAGTTTCTATGTTGTATTTCTTTTCAAGTTATAATGTTGAACTTATGAATGTATCTTGTTTCTAATACTACTAAACTACTCAGTCCTTCAGGATGTATATTCCTTGTTTATATTCCAATGAAATAAAATAAGGCACCGACTCCAGGAAACTGGGGTCGGGTCCTTACAGTTGGTATCAGAGGAATTTTAGTAGAGAACTTGGAAACTAGATTTAGAAAATGTAGATTAGGGAAAAAATTCCTAAGATATTCTTTTAGGATAAGAATATAATGACATCCTAGTATTTTAGTAAGTAATAGATTATGTGTATATTTCTAGAAAACACATCCTTGTCGGGATACTACAAGTAGAAGTGGTTCTAGCACAGATGTACCTAGGAGTGAAAACTCCGACAAGGAGTTTCGGTTTTGACTCGGGATATCCTGGTACAAGAAAACGGGCCTTACTACACACCTAGTTTGACACTCCTGGTGGATATGCTTAGGATAATTCAAATTTTCTTTACAAGCCATTATGAAGGATTTAAATGTAAATTTTTCCTCAAAGAAACCATGTTTATGATTAAGAGATTAGCTATGTATAGAATTTCAATTTATGATAAGTATTTTTCTACATTGAGATTATACATTATGATTCATACCCTAATCTAGTGTATGCCATTATTTCGAAATGACACCTAGTGGATGGAATGGAAACCACGTGAACGTGTGTGTCCCATGTAGGTATTTCCTTCTGATGCAAGATAATGATTATGGATCTGGTACAGTGACTGGTGCTGAGTAGCTTATAACTATACTGGGACCACTTATTCAGGTTATGAACAATAACCTTACCCATATGAAGCATACGGATCCACCATGTGGAGGATCTTTTTTATATCTCTTTATGTGACAACAGCCTCCATCATTAAATGGGACTATAAATCCATTTGTATCTGAGCAACGGATAAGTTCTCTAGATAATAAATTTCTTGCTTTGGGATGTAACGAAAGAGAGAAGGTCATCATGGAAGTTTATTTTCTATCGGGAGATGAGGATCAGTAAACACAAAGGAGGAGGAAGAGATATAAGATATGGAATGGAGGGACTTTAAGGAAATCTTCCTAGAGAAATACTCTCCTCATTAATAGTGAGCGTATATATAAATAAAATTCTTAAATCTGAGGTAGAAGGAGGATGAAAATGTTTCCAAGTATGAAGCCAACTTTACAAGGCTAGCACGGCATTCTGTGGACTATATACGTAATCTAAGGAGCAAAATTGATCGATTCTTTGATGTTTTAAAACCATTCCTCCTAAGGGCTCTAGTCTCCCAAAGTTTCTCATCATATGAAGATATAGTCTCAAGTGCTATCAAGATAAAAAAGGAATTTTCTAAGTCCTATGACTTTAAATAAAAACAAGAGAAGAAGAGGGATACCAAAAACTTTGGAAAATGAAATAATGAAATGGGGAAGAAGGGAAGAGTAGAACTTTCATCCTGTATTAATTATGGGAAGAAACGCCTTGGCACTTGCCTGAAGGGAATGAGAGTTTGTTATAAGTGCGGAGAAAAAGGCCACCTATCTCGAGATTGTAAGGGTAAGAAAGAAACTACCAATGTTCAATACTATAATTGTATAGATATGGGACATTATTCACATGAATTTCCTAAGTGTCAGGGAAACGTTCCTCAAACAAGGACAAGGGAGAAAGGCCAAGCTTATGCGGTCACAACTGTAGAGGTTGAAGTTCCTAATGAATTGTTGGAAGGTACTTTAATTATTTCATCAAACTTAGACAATGCTTTATTTGATTCTAGATTTTCTCATTCTTTCATATATTCCCAGTTTGAAAAGAAAATAAGATATTTCCAATTTGATTTAATAAGGGAGTTGTCAGTAAAAACTCCTAAGGGAAGTATCATTACAACAAAGTTGTGTTAGGAAGTCCCCATTATGGCATATATACATGCTTTATCTACTGATTTTATTGTCATAACCATGATTAATTTTGATATAATCCTCAGTATGGATTTACTTTCAAACCATGATTCTAAAATTTATTTCATAAATAAGGAGGTTACAATTTTTTAGGATGATGTGGAATCCCTTATCTTTAGGGAAGAAACATCACCATCTGATTCTCATCTAGATCCACCCCCAGTAGCTCTATATAATTCAATTATTGGGGAGGAAGGGAATGCAATAAATATGGATGATGAGAAGAATGATAAAATAGAGTATGTACCTGTTGTGCAAGAATATGTTGGCGTCTTTCCATAGGATTTACCTGGACATCCTCTGGAGTGGGAAATTGAGTTTTCCATTGATTTAATTTCTGGTTCAAGGCCCATATCAAAGAACCCTTATAGAATGGCCACTGTGTAGTTAGTGGAACTAAAGAAACAACTATAGGAATTGAGTGATAAAGAATTTATTCTCCCTAGTGTTTCTCTATGGGGAGCCCTTATTCTTTTCATTAAGAAGAAAGATGGATCTATGAGGTTGTGTATTGACTGCAGGGAGATCAATGCTATAAAAATAAAGAACACGTATCCCCTACATCACATTGATGATTTATTTGATCAACTTCATAGAGCTCAATATTTTTTGAAGATTGATCTTCAGTATGGATATCATCAGTTTCTTGTGAAGAAGGAAGACATTCCAAAAACAGCATTTCAAACCAGGTATGGGCATTACGAGTTTACAGTAATACCTTTTGGACTGACTAATGAACCCTCTATTTTCATGGATCTAATGAATATAGTTTTCAAAGAATATCTTGATGAATTTGTGGTGGTATTTATTGATGATATCTTGGTATAATCTAAAATATATGAAGATCATGAAAATCACTTGTGCGCTATTCTGAAGACTTTTAGAAGAAATAAATTATATGGGAAGTTCAGGAACTATGAATTTTGGCTTCAATTAGTTTCCTTTCTGGGCCACATTATCTCTAAAGATGGAATATTTGTTGATCCTATGAAGATAAAGGCTATGCAAGAATGGACTGCTCCAACAAACATAACTTAGGTACGTAGTTTTATTGGTTTAACAGGTTTTATTGGCATTTCATTCAGAACTTCTCCCATTTAGCCAACCCAGTGAACAAGCTTACATGTAAAGTGGTTAAGTTTGTATGGACAAAGGAATCTGAGGACTATTTAGAAGAGTTGAAGAGAATATTAGTGAATGATCAGATCCTAACCCTACCATCAGGGAATGATGGGTTTGTGATCTTTAGCGATGCATCAAAGAAAGGACTTGTTTGTGTCCTTATACAGAACGATAGAGTTATTGCTTATACATAAAGGTAGTTAAAAATTCATGAAAAAAAACTATCTCGCACATGATCTTGAGTTAGCAGTGGTAATATTTTCCCTAAAGATATAGAGACATTATATTTATGGCGAAAAGTGTGAGATATATACAGATCACAAGAGTCTAAAGTATATATTATCAAAAAAAGAACTCAACATGAGGCAACAGAGATGGATCAAAATACCAAAGGATTATGATTGTACTATACACAACCACCCAAGAAAGGCAAACAAGGTAGTTTATGCATTGAGCAAGAAGGATCATGGGGTTCTCAATAATATGAGGATTGATAAGGATCCTTTGTACATGGATCTAGTGAGGATGGATATGGGAATTATCAAAGAAGGTGAAACATCACTACTTTTTCATTTAGTTTCCCAACCATCTTTATTATAAAGGATTAAAAGTTCTCAACCTGATGATGAAAACCTACAAAAGAAAATTAATGCTGTGAAATATGGGAATATGGATGACTTTGTGTGTGAAGATAGTGTTCTAAAATTTGGGAAGAGGCTTTGTGTTCCAATTATACCCGAACTAAAAAGGGAGTTATTGGATGATGCCCATATTTTGAATTTCTCCATACATCTTGGTATCACTAAGATATATAAAGATTTGAAGGAACATTTCTGGTGGGATAACATGAAGAGGGAAATTGTGGATTACATATCAAAATGTTTAGTTTGTTAACAAGTGAAGTCCAAAAGGCAACATCCAAAATGATTCATGTAACCTCTATTGATTCCTACGTGGAAATGGGATGATGTAACCATGGATTTTTTTCATAGGATTACCCAAAACTCTAAGGAATAATAATGCGATATGGGTAATTGTGGATCAACTTACGAAATCTTCACATTTCCTTGCTATAAGGAAGGATTTTCCACTGGAGTGCCTAGAAAGACTCTATATAAATGAAGTTGTGAGACTTCATGGCGAACCTCTCTCAATTTTATCTGATTGTGACCTGTGATTTACATCAAAATTCTAGAAAAGTCTTCAGAAAGTTTTGGATAATAAACTTCTATTGAGTACTGCTTACCACCCACAAACTGGTGGGAAATTAGAGAGGACGGTCCAAACCTTAAAGGACATATTGAGATCATGTTCGCTTGAATTCCAAGATATGTGGGATCAATACTTACCTTTAGTGTATTTTTCCTACAATAATAGTTTCCATTCAAGTATTCAAATGGCGTCATATAAATCATTTTACAGAAAGAGATTTCGTACACCAACTTGTTGGGATGAAGTTGGAGAAAGGAGGCTTGTCGGTCTAGATCTTGTAGAGGAAAAAATAGTAAAGGTAAATACTATTCAAGGTTATATCAAAACATCTCAAAGCAGACAAAAGATCTATGTCTATAATCTAAGGAAGGATCTGGAATTTCATGTGGGGGATCACATTTTCTTAAAAGTATCTCCATGGAAGGGTGTTATAAGATTTGGAAAGAAAGGGAAACTGATCCCTAGGTACATTAGGCCTTTTAAAATTCTAGAGAGAATTGGATCTGTTGCATATCATTTGGTTATGTCGCTTATCCTGTCCAAAGTACAAAATGTGTTCTATGTCTCATTGTTGAGAAAGTACATGCTAGACCCAACGCATGTCCTCACTTCTGAAGGTATAGAATTGGAACCTAAACTATCTTACTCTGAAGAGCCTATATGGATTCTGGACACTAAAGAACAAGTGTTGAGGAATAAAATGACTCGTCCTATAAATATAATTTGGAGGAATCATAAAATTGAAGAGGCAACATAGGAGCCTGAGGAGCTTATGAGGAAGACCTGCCCAAATCTTTTTATGAGGTAACACTCTGTGAATTTCGAGGATGAAATTTTTGTGAGGGGAGAATGTAACACCCCAAAGTCTTGAACATAAATATTTAATGAATGAAACACTAAGTCCCTGAAAAACAATAAATTTTATAATCTAGCCGTTAAACACAACTTTTCCTCTACTATGTTTTGAATTTCAAAAAACGGTCATCTAGAGTTGTGATCAGTAAGTCATTTGGAGTCTGATAGAACCAACAAGATTTTTGGTGAATAGTAACATACCCTTATGAATAGTAATATGACCCTTATGAATAGTAAATATTATTATTATTTTATTTTATTAAGGTAATAAGATAATGAGATCTTAATTAATTTTTCAATGTGATATAAAACTAATTTTACCTTTAAAATTTTTATTTTTTGAATTAGTTATGATTTTATTTAAAAATTAAATTTATAATTTTTATAATTTTTTTTTGAAAAATGGAGTTCATTTTTTAATTCTACACGTCGAAAAATTGTTGGGGTGAATTTTTTGGATTATTATAAAATGCTTGAATTTTTTATGAATAGTAAAATATGGTAAAATACCATATATACAAATTATCAGTTAAATACACTATTTATGACATCATGAGTGATGTAAGGACACTTAGTTCGAAATAACATGCACTTATTACTATTAGGGGTCACACAAAACAACTCTATTGGTTGTCTTGAGGGAATTAATAAAATAATGAATAAAATATTCAAAATTCACTCCTCTCCTCCACTATAACCCCCCCCCCTCACTTCCTCTTCTCTTCACTCCTCTAAGCCATGAAGCTCCTCAAAGCCCTGCCCAAATACCCTTACCTAGTCAATCCCCACATCCAAGAATCTATTGGTCTTTCCAAAATACCAAAACCTCTTCCCTTAAAGAGATTCTCAAGGGGTGGATTCAAGAGGTAAATTCACATTTTATTTATTTCATTTTCATTTCGAGTTCCTTTTCTATTGTTATCTTCTCCTCACATACTCTATCCAAATGAACATGATAACTCCAGTATAATATATATACTATAATTATAACATGTTAATGGAAGAACCATCATCAATACTCTTACTCTCTCTCTCTTATTTTATAAATGAAATCATCGTCCGTGAGGTTCCAATTTACAACCTTTGTGGATGATGAAGTTTTATTCTTCAATTTCTCCTTCATTATTGGTCATGAAACCATTTTTATGGTTTAAACAGACTATAATATATTTATTATAACCTATTTAATATTCATTAACTAGTATATTTACATAATATTAAATCATATGACCAAACTAGTTCCTAATAATCAAAATACCGCTTAAATAATCAAAGTGATTGTCATTAATATTTCATCTAATGATTCGTCCTCATGCCATGTAAAAAAATGATATAAATTACCATTAAAACTTCTGTATGTTCATTAATAATATTTAATTTCAATTCTGTAGATTTACATCCATTCTTCATGAACTCCATTACATAAAAACAAGTGAACCGATTATGAAAATCAAGAAAACGAACACTCCGGAACGACGGAATTCAATCTTATAACAAATCAATAAGGACATAATGAACTTAATAAAATTATGATAAACTAAATACATGTATAATAGGCTCTTAATTAAATTATTAATAAGTCTAATTTCATATTCTAGGACCTTAAGTTCAATAGGGGAACACATTCGGACTTAAGGTAAGGGTTTTTTCACCCGAACCTCCATTTTCATTCGGGTTACTTTTATTGTATAATTACCTCAATGACACTCTTGTGTATTATTATGTACTCATCATAAATTCTATTTGAGTGTTCTATATATATTCACCAACCATAATACTTCCTTATTTTATGGATAGTTACACATTGTAAAAGGAACTTTCAAAATTGTTTCCAAAATACAAGCCCGGTTAAAGGAAATTTATCAAATTCTTACCTATTTTCAAAGGCACTCTATAATATTTTTTTGGAAAAAATATATTTATAAAATCAATCATTTTATTATGAAAATACTGTCTTAATTCACTTCTAGTTTTATACAAATATTTTTTCAAAAGAACTCTTCTTTTCAAAGTAAAAGAGTATTTATCTCAAGAATTACTCGAAGATTTTATAAGAGTATCTTCATCTATTTCAACACTCTTGTTGATTATTATGTATTTTTGGGATTAATATTTCATTTTATCATCTACCATAATTAATTTAATGTTTTATGATTATTTTTGTTGTGGATTTGTTATCTTAAAACCATTCACCAATTCACTCTAAATGGTTAGTGTTTAGATTAATGTTCGGGGAAAGTTATTTACATTTAGTATATTAGTATCAATATGAATGTATATGTTGTTTATATTTATCCCCGTTCATATGAGGAATGCATTGGACATAGTAAGTGTCAGGTGGGGCCCGCTATAGCCCCTTGGTTCATTGTTAGTACTCATGAGACAAACTACGGTCTTGGCATAAGGCCTTGACAAAATGATTATTTATGGTCTTGGCACAAGGCCTTGATGGTATGGTTATGATGTCTCGCATTATGAATTTTCTCACTATGAAAATAGTATTTATGGTTCAATTATATTATTCAACTAGTAGAATACCCATTATTATGGAATTATTTATTCAATTCTTAATCCTTCCATAATGTGTTCAAGTTTTTGTTAAAGGCATATGTTTTTAGTTATTCAATATGTTTAATGTTTATGTTATGATATCTTCCATTGTATTGCTTAACCTTATTGATCATTTGAGCTCACTCTTTTCTTATGTTTCATTTTATTAGTACATAAAGAATTTTATTATGAATGGAATGCTGAAATAACCTAGGAGTTATGGATATTGTCAAAGGATTTTCTATGTTGTATTTCTTTTCAAGTTGTAATGTTGAACTTATGTATATATCTTATTTCCAATACTACTAAACTACTCGGTCATTTGGGATGCATATTCCTTGTTTATATACCAATGAAATAAAATAAGGCACTGACTCCAAGAAATTGAGGTCGGGTCCTTACATACTCTAACTGATTCTTGAGCTTGAGGATCTCCTTAGGTGCCATCCTATAAGGAGGAATGGTCACAGGTGTTGCTCCTGGCATAAGCTCAATGGTAAACTCTACCTCTCACACCGAAGGTAAACTAGAGAATTCATCATGAAAAAAATATCTGAAATTATTTACCATAGGAGGGAAAACATCAGGTTTTAACCTCTGGTTATCAAGTTATAGACTGGAAACTTGTGTCCTAACACTACCCAACTTCTACTGCTCGGGTCTTGCTCGTGTCACACTGACATCCTATTCTCCCTTGTGTATATGTGTAACTCCCTATGGTGATGTAAATGTCACCCTTTGATGATAGAAGTCAATATGGGATCTATAGGGAACTAACATGTCCATCCTAATGATTACATCGAAGCATGTCATGTTAAGAATGTACAAGTTCCATACGAATAGTTAACCACCTATCTCAAGGGAATAATTCTGAAAGTGGAAAACGCCCTCTGAACGGATACCTAAGGGTGTATTTAACATCATAACACCATGATAGTACTTGATTTTGAGGCCCAAACTCTCAGTGATTTTCTCAGATAAAAATGAGTGAGATGCACCTGTGTCAAACAAAGAAGACACTAAAGTGGAGGCTACTAGAATAGTACCTCATATAGTAGATGGTCTGATGCTCTGCTCCTATAGTGTAGGTTGGACTAGATGTAACTGGAATGTACCATGGCCCTAAGTCATTCCCTAACTACCCTAAGTAGGTCCTCTCTATTAGTTTTGAGAATCATATACCTAATTTCCTCTACCTCAACCACCACCTTGTCCTGAACAACTGGTAGTATTCTAGTTGCCTAACTGTCATGACCCTGCTGACCCAGCTCCTGACTGAGGAGTAGGTGCAAATACCTACTCGCTAAGTAATAGAGTTAAAGTCCAATAGAAATAATAGATATGACTCATCCTACCAAATATTTTGCACTCAACTGGGTTCTATGTACACTACCTCCTAAAATGTCCTAGAACCCCACACTAGTGACAGATAGGAGAACTACCTATGAAAGGAGCCTGGCCACTACTACCACCGTAAGATTCCTTGAAGCATCATTTTTGTCTAGAAGAAGATCTGTTGGAGGCCTTAGGTGTTGAACCACCCTGGCCCACACTTTCTACCTCTCTTAGATTTCATTCTATAATTAAGGTCTAGTTGACGATTTTAGAAATAGTTTTCAACCTGAAAACATTGATTTGCAATTGGATGGCGTAACACATCCCATCCTCAAATCGCCTAGTAGCCATAATATCATCAACAACTAGAGAGGGATACAACCACTGCAGCTTAGTAAAATAGGGTGAGTAATACATAACTAACATGGTCCCCTACTGCAGATTCATAAACTCTCTAGCTCTATTATCCCTCAATGTTTGTGGAAAGAAGTAGTCATATAAGACGGTCTGGAATTCATCCCAAACCATCTTTATATGTTGTCCTGCTTAGGTGATGACATCCCACAACCAATTGGCTAGACCGTGTAGCATGTAATTAGCTAGATTGACCATCCACTCTAGAGGAATCTCCAGATACTTGAATTTAGATAGGATTTCTTTGAGCCAAGACTCTGTAGCAAGTGGTCTTCCGTCCCCAGAGAAAGTAGGAGGATGTTGCTGCTAAAACTCGTGAGTCAACTCTATCATAATCAGGAAAGGTCAAACTTTTCCTTGCATACTATGTATCATACACAATAATACCTATCAAAACTAGGCATCTACACCCATATCAGGATCAAGAAGAGGAGTCATGATTGCATAGCGATTCACTATTCATTTCCACCCTTACACCACTATTTTAAACTGGTTTTGTAATGAATATTAAAAATATAATAATAAATTTAACTTCATGTTTGATTCATTTAATTAATTTTTATAATTTTTTAATAGGGAAATTTTACTTGTTTTAGTATTTACATTGTATGATGAGGTTATTTAGAGAGCCCAAGATGGAATTCAAGCAAAACGGGCCAAACTGTGTGAGATCCCGAGCACACTTGTGGAGTTAAATATCTACTTTGGATAATCCATGCATAAAATTAGGCTAATAATTGGTTTAAATGTGACAAACTTTGTGGGATACATTTCTCAAGAACACTCTAGATCCCAATTCATCCATTTGGAGACCCAAAAGAGATCCACATTGTGAAGAAATTCTAGGCGGGCCAGATTGGACCACCCTTCTGTATGTGGACCATAACATGGGACTCAGAAGTACAAATGGGCTAATTCCACTTTAATTGGATAGATAACTTGAATTACCTACTATACACAGAATTTTAAGTCATTTTCACGTGTTTTGGTGAGTCAACCAGCCAGATAAAGATGGAGTAATAATTCTACCTTGAATATTCACCTAGCCCTTTAGATACTTGACCACTTTTTGTGGAAATTTTGATGCAATTGTCCATAAAATCACTCCTCTCCATCATTATCTCATGTTGAAAGACTAGGGTTAAGGGTGGGTCTAACTTGAGAGCTCTATTTACCCATTTTAGTCCTCTTCTCTCTCGTTTACTTCTAAACCTATTAGTGATCAATTTGGGGGGGTGTCCTTTGTTGTAATCCCAAGCTCCACAGTGTAATCTTCATAAGGTAATTGAATTTCCAGTTTTTTTTGTCAATTGTTATTAATTTATACCTTTTTAATTTTTTTTATTCTGGTATGATCAAATACAAATCAAAGGAACAAGAATCAACATGCTTTTATGCATAACTCAGATCTTATGATGATTTGAGTGTGGTTGCCTCTTTTCTCACCCCTTCCCTTTTATGAGTATGCGAATGAATTATGTCGGTTGATAAATTCTAGGAGATTGAACCCATGAATATTAATGTTCTTTTATTATTGAATATTTTATCATTGACACAAATCTGGTCATCTCATCACATTTTTGATGTGATGCCTTGATTGAGTTCTGTTTTTACATCGATTCAAGTTTATTGATTTTGAGCAGTCGTCGATAATCAATATCATTGATCGATTAAATACTAGGTGGTAACCTAGTAAGAACTCACATAACATACTGTTTTCAGTTTGTATAAATCAAATAATCAATTATCCTTCCCATTCCCTTGAGATTGATGACGGATTGAGCATCAAGGGACACTTACCCGGGTTGATCATGATTTCTCCATCTTGTTCTCTCACTTAGTAGTATAGTTTCAATTTATGTTTTAAAATCAAAAAACTCCAAGTTTTATAAATCCTAATTCCTGTTTTATTTTCATAATAATAACCTTCTTTTAAAATTAATGATCTAAGGCTCTATTGAGATATGACCTAGGGTTTCTGTTGTACTGTAGAAATTCTAGTTAAAAATAAACATCTAATTTGACGTGCTCGACAACGCGATCAAATTTTGGTTCTGTTTCTAGGGATCCAAGATCATTTTTTCCCTTTTACTCTTTTCTTTTTTATTTCTTACATCTTTAAATACCCCCCCTTCCCCTTTTATTATTATTTTTTATATTATTCCACTCTTCTTCCCTTCTTATTATTCTTCTCTATCTCTCTCTATCTAATTTTGTAATATAACATTATATTCTTCTTTCACCCTTATTAAGTTATTTTTTATCCATATCCAATCATAAAAAGAAAAAAACATAAAAAAAACAAAATTCACAACTTAGTTGCATGACCTGATCGGGAAAAGAAAAAATGTTTGAAATAGACCCTGAAATTGAAAAGACACTTTACTCACAAATTATGTTATCCAAAGTAGGAAAATCAAGTAACATAGAAGAAATCATTTCTGAACCTCAAGTGGTCTTAAACCAATCAAAATTGAACCAAATCAAACCCCATAAATCATGGCTGCAAAGAATCGAACTTTAAAATAACTGACCACCCCTGATGTGGAGTACCAACCTGCATACATCCAATACCCCAAAGAAGAATCCAACTTTGATATGAGATCAGTCCTCATACACCTTCTTCTTAAATTCCATGGTCTTCCCAGTGAGGACCCTCATAAACACCTTAAGGAGTTTCACATAGTGTACTCCATCATGAAACCCCAAAATGTGTCTGGGGACTTAATTAAGATTAGGGCCTTCCCTTTCTCCCTTGATGGTGTAGCCAAATATTGGATATACTGTTTACCTACTACAATTGGGGGTTAAAATGAACTGAAAAGACTCTTTTTAGAGAATTTCTTCCCTGCCTCCCAAATTTCATCAATTAGGAAAGAAATATGTGGCATTGGGCAATCACAAGGTGAGACCCTTCACGAATACTGGGATAGATTCAAAAGACTTTGCTCAAGATGCCCCCACCATTAGATTAGTGAACAATTATTAATCCAATACTTTTATGATGTACTTGTACCCATGGATCGTGGAATGATTGATGTTGTAGTTGGTGGTTCCCTTGTTGATAAAACTTCATCTGCAGCTCGTGACTTAATAGCCAATATGGCTCAAAATGCACAAAAATTCGGTACACGGGCTATTTCACCAACCTAAGGAGTTCATGAGGTAATTCATTAATCCCTAGAAAAAAAGTTAGATAATAAACTTGATGACATGCATACCCTTCTAAGGAAATTATCTCAAGCACAAGGTAACTCGCACTCTTATTCAGTTCCATTACATTGTGGTATTTGTTTTGACAATACTCATTTTTCTGACCAGTACCCACAACTTCAAGATTCACCTGAGTCTTGTGCAGTCGTGTTCCTAGGGCGTCCATTCCAACAAGCACCTCCCTTCAATCAAGAACCATTCAGAACAAATCCAAACCCTGGGTGTCAAGAACAACCCTAGTACCGATAAGGAGGAAACTCAAGATACCCCAAGCATAATTGGTATCAAAAAGGCCAAGTTATGCAACCTTCTTATCCTTCACCTTCTCAAAACAATCCTCATTCTCCTCCCAAATCTGAACCAAGCCTCAAGGATATGGTGAAGAAAATTGAAACCCAGAACCTTCAGTTCCAACAGACCACACAATCGTCTATTCAAGACCTATGAAACCAAGTGGGACAATTGGAGAACAACATAAGTGAGATAAAGATACAAGGTTCTGGATAACTACTATCCCAACCCATTTAAAATCTTAAGGACAAAGGTAATGTATGTTCAATTACTCTTCATAGTGGTAAAGAAGTTTCTCCTTCTACTGATTCTTCACAATAGGTATGTCCCCCTCTTGAAAACTCTCTCTCCCAACCCTCAAAAGTTTTAAGTAAAGAAAAACAAGACAAAAAGGGTAATCAAATTATCATTGAGTATTACCATGAACAATCCATTCCTATTCCTTTCCCCCAAATACTCACTAAATATAATAAGAATTTTGAAAATGACATTGATAAAGAAATAATGGATACATTTAAAAAGGTTCAAGTTAACATTCCTTTATTGGAAGTAGTTAAACAAATCCCTCAATATTCCAAATTTCTTAAAGAGATCTACACCCATAGATGGAGTCTAAAGGGGAATGAGGGATTCAACTTGGGAAGGAATGTCCCAGCCTTGATTCAACCATAAATGCCAACCAAATGCAAGGATCCTGGCACATTCATGATACCTTGTACCATAGGGGAGACATTCTTTTCAAATGCTATGTTATATTTAGGTGCTTCCATTAATGTGATGCCTCACTCTTTGTATACTTATCTACAGGTTGGAGATCTACAACTGACAGGCATTGTCGTGAAACTTTCCAACCAGAGTACTATGCATCCAACAGGAGTGATTGAGGATGTCCTTGTAAGAGTGAATAATATCATCTTCCCCACTGACTTCTACATTATTAAGATGGAGGATACCTGAACTCAAGGACATTCCCCTCCCATAATTGGGAGTCCATTCCTCAAAACAGCAAAGACGATCATCAATATTCATAATGGTATGTTGTCCATGGAGTTCAGTGGAGAAAAGGTAATTTTTAACATCCTTGAGGCTATGAAATGCCATGTTGAAGAGCACTCCACTCTTCCTATATATTCAATGGAAGTGCTCTCAAATGATATACTCACACACAATTCTCTCCTTGACCCATACTCTGATTAATTTTCCTATTCTTCACCTTTGGATGGTTTGAGATTTGATTCGTGTTTTGAGTGTTGTGTGGGTTCTAAAAAGTGTAAATTTTGTGCTTTAATTGATGACTATGTTCATTCTGAGGTACCCATGATCATCGATGATTCTACAAATCTCATTTCAATAGATTCTCTATCCATAGAGAATAAACATGAGCAAATAGATATTTTCATGGACCTCACTCCCCCTAAACCCCCTCCCTCAATTCAAAAACCACTGGTGTTGGAACTTAAACCACTTCCTTCTAATTTAAAATATGCATATCTGGAAGGTATTAACCAATTTCTCATCATTATGACCAATTAACTCTCTCCACAACATGAATCAAAACTGCTCAACATTTTGAGAGAGTGTAAAAAGGTGATAGGATGGACATTGGATGATATTCCTAGGATTAACCCATCTATTTTTATGCACCATATAATTTTAAATGATGTGTCTAAGCCTGTAAGACAATATCAATGCCAGTTGAATCCCACTCTCCTTGAAGTGGTAAAATTGGAAGTCAGTAAATTACTTGTTGCAGAGATCATTTATCCTATATCTAATAGTAAATGGGATAGTCCAGTACAAATTGTGACTAAAAAAACTGGAATAATAGTTGTGTCAAATGACTAAAACAAGTTGGTTCCAACATGTGTGAAAAATAGTTGGCGAGTCTATATTGAGTATCGTTGACTAAATCAATCCGTGCAGAAGGACCAATTTCCTCTACCTTTCATTGAACAAATGTTATAAATATTGGCTGGTAAGTCTCATTATTGTTTCCTTAATGGATATTCAGGTTATTTTAAAATCCATATAGCCCCCGAGGATCAAGAAAATACAATATTTACCTATCTATTTAGAACACTTTCATATAGAAGGATATATTTCAGTATATGTAATGCTCCTGGTACTTTTCAGTGATATATGTTGAGTATTTTTTCTGAGTACCTTGAGAGTTGTATGGAAGTATTTATGGATGATTTCATGGTATATAGTTCTTCTTTTTAATGATTTTTTGTAACACCTAGGTTCTGTCCTCTGTCATTGCATTGAAAAAGATCTTCTTTTAAATTATGAGAAATGTCATTTCATGGTTGAGCGGGGGATAGTTCTTGGGAATGCCATTTCAAATAAGGTAATTCAAGTTGATAAATCTAAAATTGAATTAATTTCATCCCTTCTATATCCAAAATGTGTTTGTGAGGTGTGATCTTTCTTGGTTCATGCTGGTTTTTACCGCCAATTCATTAAATACTTTAGTAAGATCGCACTTCCCTTGTCTTAGTTATTACAAAAGGATTATGAGTTTTTGTTTGATAAAACATGTGAGTATGCATTAAATTTACTAAAAAGGAGTCTCAAATCACCTCCCATAATCAAACCACTAAGGTGGGATCTCCCATTAGAACTTATGTGTGATGCCTCTAACTTTACAGTTGGGGTAGTTTTATCACAAATATTTGAGAAGGCTCCTAGTGTCATTGCATATGTCGCGCGTACCCTTTACCCTGCCTAGGTAAACTACAAAATCACTGGAAAAGAACTCATTTCTATTGTGTTTTCCTTGGAAAAATTTCATTCATATATTCTTGGGTCAAAATTTGTTGTCTTTTCTGATCATGATGCCCTTAGTTTTCTCCTAAAGAAACCTGAAGCTAATCCCCGCCTCATACAGCGGATGCTCCTCCTCCAAGAGTTTGACCTTGATATTAGAGATAAGAGGGGAGTATAAAATTTTGTAAGTGGACCACATTAGTAGGATTTATCTACCATTGGACCACCATGTTGACTCATCCATCCCCATTGGATAATTCTTTCCTCATGAGAACCTTTGTGATGTTGTGAACCTTACCCCCTGGTATGTGGACATTGTAAATTTTCTAGAAACATCCAGGGTCCCCACTAATTTCAGCACTTCCCAATCCTAGATACTTAAACATGTTTCTAAGTGGTACATTTAGGATGACCCATATTTGTAGAGAATTTTTGGTGATGAAGTAGTTCGTCGGTGTGTCCCTGGCCATGATTTCACCTCTATTTTGACCTTATTCCACACTTTGGCTTGTGGGGGCCACTTTGGATCTCAACATACATCTCGAAAGGTCCTTAAATCGATAATTTATTGCCCAACATTGTATAGGAATGCCCATAGATTTTTCAAGTATTTTATTCATTGTTAATTCATATGGAATATCTCCAAGAGGAATGAAATGGCCCAACAACCCATGTTATTCTATGAAATTTTTGATGCATGGGGCATTGAATTCATGGGGTCTTTGATAAATTCATTTGGCTTTGTGTACATATTATTGGTTGTGGACTAAATGTCTAAATGGGTGGAAGAAAAGGCTACTAGGACCGATGACTCTCGAGTTGTTGTTGATTTTATAAGGTCCTAGATTTTTAGTAGGTTTAGTTTGCTGAGATTCATCATTAGTGATCAGGGTTCACATTTTTGCAACCTTAACATGAAAAAATTGCTTAATAAGTATGAGGTTGATCATAAAGTCTCCACTGCATATCATTCCCAAACTAACAGACAAGAAGAAATCTCAAATCGATAAGTTAAGAGAATTTTGGAAAAAATGGTACAACCCTACAGGAAAGATTGGAGTTTGCGCTCAGATGATGCACTTTGGGAATACCCTACAAATTTTAAAACCCCAATCAGAATGTCACCATATAGAATTGTGTTTAGAAAGGATTTTCACCTCCTATTGGAGGTAGAAAATCATGCATATTGGGTTGTTAAACAGTGTAATATGAATCTTTCATCTGCAGGTGAGCATAGGAAGCTGCAGATTCAAGAGTTGGAAGAAATTAGATGTGATGCATATGAGAAATCCTGGATCTATAAAGAGAAGAAAAAGGTTGTCCATGATATCATGATTCATCATCAGAAGTTCCATATTGGTGAAAAGGTCCTCGTGTACAATTCAAGGCTAAATCTCCACCTAGTTAAGCTTCGTTCCTGATGGGTCGGTCCTTATACTGTTACTAATGTTTACCCTTTTGATGAAATATATATTTTACATGAGCATAGTTGATTAAGTATTACCATCAATGGTAAATGACTTAAACACTTCTATGAGGATTTTTCAAAGAATCTAGTGGAGGAAAACCACCTTCTAGAAGCAACATACTAGTGAAACACACCAGATTTTATCCTTCTCACATTCTCAATTATTACAGTAATGACACTGCACATTCTAGGTGTAGGGGTGGATATATTCCTAGGTTCATTAGGATTTTCATCATCTTTCTTCTTTCTTCCCTTTTTCTCCTTCTTTATGGTATTTTCACATTTCCCCATCTTCCTGGGTTCATTAGGATTTTCATCGTCTTTCTTCTTTCTTCTCTTTTTCGCCTTCTTTATAGTATTTTCACTTTTCCCCATCTTCCTGGGTTCATTAGGATTTTTATCATATTTCATATTTTTTCTCTTTTTTTCCTTCTTCATGGTATTTTTAATCCCCCCCCATGGTCACTAAATCATGGAACTTACTAAAAATGCATGTTGAAATTTTTTATTCCATGTTGTTTTAACATTTGGTGAAAACTTATCTCTATTGTAGAATGAATATTTGTATGAATTTAACATTGAGGAGTGATTTTTAGTAAATTTATTTTCTATCAATGATATAAATGGTTGTATCTCTGTGAAAACTTTGAGATGATTGATACCCCTTGTGTGAGTATTTTTTGGGAAAACTGTGTCACTAATATCTCCACAAATTTTTTCACCAAACCACAAATTGTGAATATTTCTTACTTAATAGAAGGTAAATATATGTTAGGTTAATATTTTTTATCTTAAAATTATATTTCTATATGTTAGTTCCTTATCTGATCTGTTTCATTACTGTACTGAATTGACATATGTGTGTGTACCTAATATCTGACTGTTGTATGCCCAAAAAAATATAAAATATAAAAAAAAAATTGGGTTGTGTCTTGGGCAGGTCAAAAACAACTCCTCCTCAACCTTTTATCTTGTTATAACTATCACAATTAGTGTTGTTAGGAGATCAAACAAGGGTTGATAGATGAGTGTGAGATTTGTTCCAAATGCAACTTATGAAAAAAAACAAAAAAACAAAAAAAATAATAAATGAGGGGAGTGGTGAAATGTGAAACATATGGGGATATCTAGGTCGGGAGCTTAAAGTTTCACTTCTGGGAATTCTTAAGTGAGTGGGTCTTGAAATATGATTGTAAAGGATTTAGGGTAGGATTAGTGAACAAAATCATTTAAGCTGAAAAATGGTAAAATAACCTATATTTACTGGATAGATAGTGGAAAGAATATCATGGAATGGTTTTCACACACACACATGGAGATTTAGTGGCATGGTTGACTTTTCAATTCCTTTATAAATTTTGTATCATGAATCTATTTTAATTTCATTGTGATATAATTCATGAGACATCTTTTTTCATTTTCACTAGGAATAAATCCTTGGTGTGGTTTGTGATTTGATCACATTAATTTAATGAATTAAAATTTACTTGAATGTTAAAACTTCATGATTTTGGAAATATATACATGCATATTTTTTTTTGGATATGTGACTTTTCCCAGGAGTGAAAATGTTTAGGTGTGGGGGGGTGATCGCATAGTGATCCACTATTCATTTCCAACCTTACACTATTGTTTTAAACTAGTTTTGTAATGAATAGTACAAATATAATAATAAATTTCACTTCATTTTTGATTCAATGGATTAATTTTTATCACTATTTAATAGTGCAATTTTACTTATTTCAGTGTTTACATTGTAGGAGGAGGTGATTTGGAGAGCTCAGGATGGAATTCAAGCAAAACGGGCCAAACTGCGCGAGAGCCTGAGCACACTTATAGAGTTAAATATCTATGGTGGATAATACATGCATCAAATTAGGATGATAATTTGTTTTCATGTGAAAAAACTTGTGGGATAAATTTCTAAATAAGACTATAGAGACCAATTCATCTATTTGGAGGCCCAAAAGAGGTCCACGTTGTGAAGAAATTCTGGGCAGGCTAGATTGGACCAACCTTCTGTATTTGGGCCATAAATTGGGCCTCATAACTCTAAATGGGTTGATTCCACCTTCATTGGACAGATAACTCTAATTTACGAATCTCCACAAAATTTTAAGTCATTTTCATTCGTTTTGTTCAGTCAACCATCCAGATAAAGATGGAGTAAAAATTATGCCTTGAATAGTCACCTAGACCTTTAGATACTTGACCACATTTGTAGAAATTTTGATGTAATTGTCCATAAAATCACTCCTAACCCTAATTATCTCATGTTTAAAGACCAGGGGTAAGGTTGAGTCTAACTTGAGAGCTATATTTACCCATTTTAGTTCTCTTCTCCCACATGTACTTCTAAACCCCTTAGTGATCAATTTGGTGGTGTCCTTTGGTGTGATCCTGAGCTCCATGCTTGTAATCTTCATAAGGTAATTGAATTTATAGGTTTGTTTTCAATTATTCTTCATTTATAATTTTTTAATTTGTTTTTATTCTAGTATGATCAAATAAAAATCAAAGAAAAAATAGTCCTCATGCTTCCATGCATAACTCGAATCTTGTGATGATTTGAGTGTGGTTTTCTCTTTTCTCGCCCCTTCCCTTTCATGAGTGTGAAAATGGATTATATCAATTGATAAATTCCAGGAGATTGAACCCATGAATATGCATGTTCTTGTCTTGTTTAATATTTTATCATTGACATAAATATGGTCATCTCATCACGTTGTTGATGTGATGCCTTGATTGAGTTCCATTTTTACATTGATTCAAGTTTGTTGATTTTGAGTGGTTGTCGATAATCAATATCATTGATCAATAAAATCCTAGGTGGTAACCTAGTAAGAACTCACATACCATACTGGTTTCAGTGTGTATAAATCAAGGAATCAATGATCCTTATCATTACCTTGAGAGTGATGACGGATTGAGCATCAAGGGACATTTACCCGGGTTGATTATGATTTATCCATCTTGTTCTCTCACTTAGTAGTATAGTTTCAATTTATGTTTTAAAATAAACAAACCCCAAGTTTTATAAATCCCAATTCCTCTTTTATTTTCATAATCAGAACCTTCTTTTTAAATCAACGATCTAAGACTCCATCGAGAGATGACCTAGGGTTGCTACTATACTGTAGAAATTCTAATTAAATATAAACATCTAATTTGACACGCTCAACAATGAAATCAAGCCATAGGTGGCTCAATTGAAAGAAAAACTGGAAGATCAAGGTCTACCACTTCAGAAACATGATCACCTCTACCTTTATGGCGTGCATCTCGAGGAGGTCGTGGTGACATAATGCTACAATTCTGTAAGAACATCTCAAAAGTGAAAATAGAGCAATTCAAAAGATTTCATTTAAGAAACTTAGTCAGGTACTAAAGACTTCCTATGAAATGAACACACCTTTCTGCCTGCTTTAAAATTTAGGTCTAGATAATAGAACAGACCATGTCAGGCTATAAGAATGAAGATACACCCACTACCCACTATTAAGTTTAGGTTTAGGTCAATATTCGATATTAGGCATGTAGAAGATGGTTGTTCTTAGATTATAAATAATTTCCCTCTTGGAGGTGTGCTCATTTAAACATTTAAATAATTTGAATCGGCTAAATCAAATGATATGCCATTTTTTGGCCCATAAGAGATCATACACCTTATGAACCAAAATATGGCACTCACTTGGATGGAATTCCCATTTAAATTTTTCTTATTAATGTAATTATATTGTTCTTAAATGGTTAAGCTAGCTGAAATTCCATTTTTCTCATCCATAAGGGCCCATACACCTTATAAATCAAAGAGTGGAACCCACTGAACTCACACTATTTCACGGTCCAAAACTTGCAAGAAGGGTCAGCACAATTGTATATATATAAGACAAGGTACAATGAATATGTAACATGCAATGATTACTAGAAATTAAACATGACATGAGAAAATGCATGGCCTATTCATATTGTGCCTATAATAATGCATGTTCTAATACATTGCCCCCATTTTATCAGGTCGAGAAATGAAATCATAACCCCAACATCATCAATATCCATAACATCACAAGTCATGTGTATCAACCAATTAGGAAACCATATCAACTGTAAATATCATAATCAATAACAATCATAAGTAAGGAAGCTTGGTCTTTACCCCATACATGGGCTCGTGACGCCCAAGCATGGATTATGAATAAGTCCCTATGTGCTGCCAATATCCAATATATTGTATCCAAATAGAAAATCATGAAAGAAACCCCTTTGATACCACTTTGTAATGTCCCAGACTCGGATGCCACTTAACCCATGTCCTAAGCCTAGTTGGCCACATGACCCTTGGCGCATCTCCCCATAAGCCAGAGGTCGTTGACTAGCAACGGGGGTGTGTGGTTAATACAGAGGGGATATTATACCTCCATGTAAGAGTAACGCAATGGATACAACAAATAGTGAACAGTAGTGGAATCATATACGATAGAAAAATATAATAAATAGTGGAAGCATAAACAGATACAATGAAAAACTGAATAAATAAATAATATAGCAAAGCCTCATAGGCAGTGTCTGATACATATAAGGATTCATGGCATGCTAGTACAGATAAAAATAGGAAACAAGCAACAGTCATGCTAAACCAAAAGTGAAAAAGGTGAACAAAATCCAAAAGGTGCTTCATAGAATCCCCAGCCTAAGATTGATCCTTTTCTCCTAAGCTCCAACTAAGAAGTAAGAATTAATAACCTGAAGAGTGTTGATTGCCTCTATCCATGCATATAGGAAAATATTTTTCTTGGGTGCCAAGGGAAGCCCGAGTAGGGTGTGCGATAAAAATATTAGTAGGCCACCACCAACAGTGTCTATGTGTAATCCGAGTAGTCACTCATAAGTAAATAGTGTGAAAATGATGATAAGAAAGTAAACTAAATCTGAATAAATAAATAACCTCCCACTCAGGTTCTTAAAGGATAATTGGCAGGTCTACCTGCTTTATCTTAAAGCTGGTATGTCTGTTCAAGTCACTATATATATATATATAAAGATCACAACTAGCATGGGGTAATAATTCCTCTCATCTATAAATGTATATAGAGATTGTAACTAGCATGGGGTAATCATGCCTCCCACCCATACACATATAGAGATTATAACTAGCGTGGGTCAACAATGCTTCCCACCCATTCACATATATCATAAGCTAACATGGGGTAAGATTGCCTCCCACCTATATACATATATCATAAGCTAGCATGGGGTAAGAATTCCTCCCACCCATATACATATTCAAAGTTGGAATGGTGTAAGAATGCCTCCTACCCATATACATATCATAAGCTCAATCACATGATATCAACAATCTCAAACCATTCATGGCATTCCACATAGCATTTATCATTTTACAAAAAAAACATTTCATATAATGCCTTTATAATAAATCATGACAAGGGCAAGGACATGCCATCCTTTGAAACCATTCCATTTAACCCAATTCATTTAGAAGGTTTAGTCCATCTCATCCTAGCCAACATACAAAGCCAACCATCCTATTTTCTTAACATGGAAAATCCATTTCAAGGTAAGGTGGCAGGACCAAAGTGTCAAGGTCAAATACTCACATGCCCATTTGGAAAATTCCAATTCAAAGGGGGATAAGAACCATTGAGGTGACTTGATATATATCAATTACACATGGTACAATGGTCAATTAAATTAAAAATCAGGTTGGATGCTAAATTGGGTTCTGTGTATTTTGAACCATTTCGCCCAAATGGCCATTTTCAAGGTGGCACCCCTATAGGGGGTCCATATAGAGTAAGGGTGGTTTCTAAACCCCAAAACAAAACCCAATTCACCTATATCAAGGCACTAGGGTCATTTAGACATGAAATAACCAACATAATTAAGAATCTCAACAAAGGCTGACCCATGGAATGGTAGAATAAATATGAAATGATCAAAACTCAAATAGAAAAAAACGTGACCACCTACCTTAGGATCATAGACAATGGCTCACTTGATATCAAAATTAGATTAGAAGAAGGTTTGAAGTGATATAAGTCCAAATCAATAAAAATAGGGTATATGAGCCTAAATCAAAATAGTGTAATAGATGGAAAGAAGAATAGAGACAGGAGTATAGAGACTAGGGAGCCTTACCGTAAGGGATCCAAAGCCACTGATGGATTGAAGATCATACATCAGATGGATAACCTAGATCAAAACAAAGGCTTAGGGATTTGAGATCTCAAAGAGGAGGAGGCCATTGGTTCGATCCACTGGAAACAAAGGGGAAGGAAGAAATAGTTTAAAGGTTTAAGTGGGGGGGAATAGTAATTTTTCCCCAAAACCTATTGTGTATGGTTTAAGTGCATGGTTTACGAACTATGAACGAACCACTCATTAAGGATTTGTCCCCTTTCTACAGCAGGTCGCACGGCCATGCACCTAGTCTACATAGTTGCAGACAAATTGTGCGGACTTGCAGGTGCCACTGTCTGCAGTCGCACGGTTTACACTAACCATGCGGCCCAGCCTCCATCCCACTTTTGCAAACCCCTGGGCTCCGAACTCTCCCTGGATGCTCCTCAGGCCTTCCCTAGTTCATATTATACCTTTTCCATGATTAAAATAAATATTCAAAATGCAAAACCAATAATATTTACCTTTTCTAAAAGTCAGATCGTTGTAGTTGATGTGGCAGTCGAGGTAGAGGCAGTTATACTTTTTATTCTTAGCGTTAGTAAAGCGGGCTTACTCAGGGTAGTCAAATAGTGACTCAAGGCCATGGTATAGGCTAGTTACATAAATTTCAACCTACACTATATGAGTAGATAATTGAACCTTCTATAGTTCAAGGTACTATTCTAGTAGCCTCTACTTTGGTGTCTGCTTTATTTGACATAGGCGTGTCTCGCTCTTTTATATCTAAGACTATAATGGGAATTCTAGGTCTCAAGATCAAACACTTTCATAGAGTTATGATTCTATACACCCCATTAGGTATTCGGTCAAAGGGTGTTCTCCATAGTAAGTATTATCCCCTTGAGATAGGTGGATACTTATTCATATGGAATATTTATGTCCTCAACATGACGAGATTTGATGCAATCATTGAGATGGACTGGTTAGTTTCTCATTGATCCCACATTGATTGATATCATTTTAGGGTGATGTTTACATCACTAGAGGGCAGTGGGCACATGCATAAGGGATAATGGGATGTCGGTGCGACTTGATCTAGGCCTGAGCAACAGAGGTTGGGTAATGTGACAGAACAAATTGCCAGTATTTTCCTAGATGACCAAGGTTTATGACCCACTATATTTCTTCCTATAGTAGAGAGTTTCATATATTTCTTTCCTAATGATTTCTCTACTCTAACTCCAATGCTAGAGGTAGAGTTTACTATTGAGTTAGTTCTAGGAGTAGCACCAGTAACCATTCCTACTTATAGTATAGAACCTAAGGAGATTCTGGAGCTCAAGAAGCAATTGGAGGATATGGAGGCTAAATGTTACATACACCCTAGCGCTTCTCCTTGGGGTTCACCAATCCTTTTTTTTTCAAGAAGGCAGATGGTACCCTCATGCTTTGTGTGGATTATCTTCGATTAAAACAGATCACAATAAATAATTGGTATCCACTACCTAGAATAGACAACCTCTTTAATCAGATATGAGGAGCGAGAATGTTTTCAAAGATATATTTGAGGTCAGGCTATCATCAGGTTCATGTCAGGTCATCATACATACCTTGCACATCTTTCAGGAGTATGTATGGTCTATATGAGTACTCGGTTATGCCATTTGGACTCACAAATGCACCTATGGTCTTCATGGATCTTATGAATCAGGTTTTCCAACCATATCTGAATTCATTCAGGGTGGTATTTTTTGGTAATATCTTGGTGTATTCACACTCTAGACATGACCATGCCAACCATTTTGATATTGTGATGAATACACCAAGAGAGAACCAGCTCTATGTTAAGCTCACTAAATTCCACTTTTGGATCGACAAAGTCCACTTCTTGGGTCACATTATCTTGGAGTCAAGAGTTTTAGTAAACCCAGAGAAAGTGAGAGATGTAGTTTCTTAGGAGAAGTACAAGAACATCTTTAACATCAAGAGTTTCTTGGGGATAGCTAGATATTATAGACACTTGATCCAGAATTTCTCATTCCTTACAACGCCGCTTACAGGATTGATAAAGAAGGGTGTGAAATTCATATGGTTAGAATCTTGTAAAGCATCCTTTTAAAATTTGAAGGGTCATTTGACTTCAGTATCAATACTGATTTTATTGGATCTAGGAAGGAGTTGTATAGTCTACTGTGAAGCATCAGGTATTGGTCTTGGAGTTGTTCTGATATAGGATGAGTGAGTTGTCGCGTACGAGTCTCGTTAGTTGAGGCCTCACAAGTGGAACTACTCGATGCACGACCTCAAGCTCACTATTGTTATTGATACTCTATATTTTTGGATACACTATCTACTTGGAGAGTGTTTATGGTATTCATATATCATAAAATCCTCAAGTACATATTCACACAGTGAGATCAAAATCTCAGGTAGTGTAGGTGGGTTGATTACTTACAGTCATTTGATTTAGAGCTTGTCTACACATCTGGGAAGGGTAACTCAGTAGCCAATGCTTTAAACCGAAAGACTCAGAAATAGGTTGTTCAGGAATCCAATGACAAGTGGTAGTTTATGGCCTTATTCTTAGAGATACATGTTGAGGTTCAGGAGAACCATAGTCAGACTATCCTCTCAGCCTTAGCGGTGACTTCTACTCTTTTGGAACAGGTAAGAATGAGACATTTATTCAATATTGAAGGCCTTGTCTAAATGGAAATAATTTTAGATGGTGATACATCTTCAGGTTGGACCGTGGATGGGGATGATACCTTATTCTTACATGGGTGTGTATGGATCCCAACATACATCAGAGAGGAGCTAATATGAGAATTTCATGCCTCAACTATAATGACCTAGAACTATATCAATGAAATTTCCCTTCTTATGTTTATTTCATATAGTATAGATCACATAAAATCACTTAAAGAACATAATACAATCATCATAAATGAAGAATGAATGAAATAAGAGGTATTTCTAGAAGTTAAGGAGCCTATACCGATGAAATAGTAACTTGACCTTAGGAATAGTAATATGACTCTTATGAATAGTAAATTGGAATAATGAATAGTAACCTCACCCATGAAAGTATAAATAAAATTTAGGCACCTTATAAATGAAAGTATGATATAATTATATCCTAATATAAGTAAATGAATATTTTAAAAATTATTAATTAAGTGTTGGTATTTTTGTTAGTCATAAATATTTAATTACAATTTTATAATTAATAAAATGATTTAAAAGAAAATTAATTTTCATAAAATTTATTCATAAATCGATGTTTTTTTGTCTTATTATTTTAGGATATTTTAATGAGACCCTAGTTAATTTTTCATAGTGTTATAAAATCAGTTTTAATTTTAAAATCTATATTTTTTTGAGTAAATGATGATTTTAATTAAAAATTAAATTTATCATATTTAGAAAATTATTTTCATAAAATGGAGTCCATTTTTTAATTATACATGTTGAAAAATGTTTAGGGTGAATTTTTGGGATTTTTCTAAAATACTTGAATTTTAGGTGAATAGTAAATACAGTAATTTACGGTATAAATACATTATAATTTAAATACACTATTACTCAAGTTATCGCTGATGTAAGCATCATAATATCTAACTTCCCTTCATTATTTTAATATATTTGATGATAATTCTCAAACTATTCATAGTTTTGATCCAAAATAATAAACAAATGAATAAAATATTCAAAAATCACCCCTCTCCTCCACTATAAATACCACCCCTTATCCTCACACCTTCCAAGATTTGAGCCTTATAAAATTTATGCTCAATAATATTCCCAAGACCCTTCCCCACATATAGGAGCTCTTGGTCTCATCAAAAGACTAAAACCATTTTCCTAAGGAGGTTCTCAAGGAGGAGAATTCAATAGGTAAAATCCTATTCTTTTTCCTTTTAATTTATTTTCAAGTTATTTTATTTTATTATTATATCCTCACCACCCCTCATACAAATATAATGAAAACTCTAGTACCTTAAATGTACTATAATTTTATTATTCTAATGGATTAATCCATCATTAATCCCCTTCTCTTCTCTCTTTTATTCTAAAAATGGAAACGTTGTCCATGAGGTGTTGTTTCATCACTTTCAAGGGAGACAAGTTTTCATTTTCCTTCACCGTCTTCAAGTATATTAATGAAAATATTTTAATGGTTTAAAAATATTTTAAAATATATATTATAACCCTTTTTACATTCTGGATGTAACATATTTACATAATACCAAATGATAAAACAAAATGAGTTCATTATGATCAATAATCGTCGTCATAATCTAAATAATTATCACTAAATGTGTTATCTAATTATTCATCCTTATACCATATAACCAAATGATATGTATAACCATTTAAAATTCTGTATTACCATTAATAACATGCAATTATAATTCTGTAGAATTATACCCACCTTACATGAACTCCATTACTTATAAATAAGCAAACCGGTCATGAAACCAAGAAAATGAATGCTTTGGAACGATGAAATTAAACTCTATAAATCATCAAAAATGACATAAATTAACTTAATAAAACTATAGTGAATCAAATAAATGTAGATAAGGTTCTGAATTAATTAATTTGATTATCTAGGACAGTAAGGTCAAGTGCAGAACACATTAAGGCATAAGGTAAGGGTTTTCTTCTCAAACCTTCATTTTCATTAGGGTTATGATTTCTTCCTCTATACACCAATGTAATTCTTCATTATTTTTATATACTTATTATAATTTATTTTTATAAATTTCCAATCTCATCTATTCAGATCATTTCATCTTTTGTTTATGAGAATTACATGTTTTACAAAGGTTCTCTTCTCAATCCTTCCTGATACGCAAACCTGATTAAAGGGAATGTATCGATTTGTTACCCATTTTCAAGTACCATATATAATTGGTTTTAAGAAACAATTATTTTTCTAAAATCACTACTTTTTCATAAAAAACTATCTTATTTTATTTCTGGTTTTATACAAATATTTTTTGAAAAGAACTCTTCTTTGCAAAGTAAAAGAAGTATTTCTCTCAAGAATTTCTCGATGATTTTATAAGAGTATTTTCATCTATTTCAACAATCTTGTTGATTATTATATTTAATTGGGATTAATATTTTATCATATCATATACCATATTTTATTTAATGGTTTATGATTAGTTTGACTATGGATGTGCTATCTTGATACCATTCTCTATATTACTCTTAATGGTTAGTGATTATGCTTACTGGTTGGGGAAAGTTATTTACATTTTGTATGTTAGTTTAAATATGAATGTATATGTTGATTATGTTTCACCTCTTTTATATGAGGAATGCATTGGACTTAGTAAGTGTTGAGTGGGGCCCTCTGTATCCTCTCATTACATCGGTAGGTCTCATGAGACAAACTAGTTTGGGTATGGGCTAACGTCTTACCCGATTATATATGGTGTCTTGGTCGAAGCCTTGAAGGTATGTTTATGATGTACCGCATTATGAATTCCCTTATTATGATATTAGTATTTGATATTCCATGTGATTATTTGACTGATATAATATCCATGGGTAAGTATCATTTTCATGTGATTATTTATATGGTATTATTTATTCAGTTTTTATTCCTTCCATATTATGCTCAAGTTTTTGTTTTAATAGCAAGTGTTTTTATTTATTCACCTTGACTTATAGATTATTTTTATCTTCCTTTAAATTATTAACCTTAATGATCATTAGAGTTCGCCCCTTTCTTATATTTATTTTCCCCAGGATGCTAAGATGAATTTTATGAATGACATGAAAAGATAATCTAGGAGAATAAGAGTGTTTCCAAAGGAGTATCTATAATGTATTTCATTTCAAGTTGTAATGTTAAACTTATGTATGTATCTTGTTTTCCAAATCTAATAAACTATTCGATCCTTTAGGATGTGTCTTTCTTGTTTATATACCAAAGTAAGGCACCAACTCTGGGATACTGGGGTCTGGGTCCTTACAGTTGGTATCAAATGAATTTTAGTAGAAACCTTGGAAACAAGATTTAGAAAACATAGATTAGGGAACATAACCCTAATATATACTTTGAGGATAAGAATAGAATAACATACTATAATTTTGGTAAGGAATAGATTATGTGGATCTTCCTAGCAATACATCTCTGTCAGGATACTACAAGTGAACATGGTTCTGGCATAGATGTACCTAGGGGTAACAACTCCAACAAGGCATCCAGGACCTGACTCGGGGTAACCTGGTACACAACAACAGTCCTTAATGTGCACCCCATTTGACACTCCTGGGGGATATTCTTAGGATAAGTCACATTTTTTTTACAAACCATTATGAAGGATTTAAAAGTAAACATGTCCCCAATGAAACCATGTTTATGATCATGATATTAGTTGTGCATAAAACTTTAATTTATGTTAAGTGTTTTTCTAGTTTGAGATTATACATTATGATTCATAACCTAAACTAGTGTATGCCATTATTTAGAAATGGTGTCTATTGGAATGAATGTAAACTTTATCAATGCACATATCCCATGTATATATTTCCCTCTTATGCAAGATAATGATGTTGGTATTGGATTTGTGCCTGGTGCTGATCAAGTTATAACTATACTGGGACAACTAACTCAGGTTATAAACAATAACCTTACCTGTATGGAGCATCCTAATACACAATGTGGAGGAGCACTGTTATACCAATTTATGTGATAATAACCTCTATCATTCAATGGGGTTACAAACCCATTTGTAGATGAGTAGTGTATAAGTTCATTAGAGAAGACATTTCTTGCTTTGGGAAGTAAAAAAAGGGAGAAGGTTGTCATGGAATATTATTGTCTATCAAGAGATATAGATCAATGGTGGTCACTAATTCAAAACACAAAGGAGGAAGAAGAAATTACAAATATGGAATGGAGGGATTTCAAGGAAATTTTCCTAGAAAAATATTTTCCTCACGAACAACAAGTGGATATGGAAAGGCAATTATTGAATCTGAGGCAAAAGTAGGATGAGAATATTGCCAAGTATGAAGAAAACTTTACAAGGTTAGAAAGGAATGTCATGGACTACATATATAATCCAAGGAGCAAGATTGATCAATTATTTGATGGTTTAAAACCATTCCTCTGAAGGGAACAGGCCTCCCAAAACATCTCATCATATGAAGATATAGTCTCATGTGCTATCAAGAAAGAAAAATAATTCTCTAAGTCATATGACTTTAAAGGGAAGAAATAAAAGAAGAGGGTTGATTGACACTCTAGAAAAGGAAATGGGGAATAAGGGAAGAGTTGACTTTTCACCCTGCAATAATTGTGGGAAGAAACACCCTGGTACTTTCCTGAAGGGAATGAGAGTCTATTATAAGTGTGGAGAAAAAGGCCACCAATCCCATAATTGTAAGGGAAAGAAAGAATCTACAAATGTTCAATTCTATAATTGTAAAGAGATATGACATTATGCACATTAATGTCCTAGATTTCAAGGAAACTTTCCCCAAAGAAGGAAAAGGGAGTGAGTCCAAGCTTATGTGGTCACAACTGTTGAGGTTGAAGTTACTAATGATATGGTGGAAGGTACTTTAATCATTTCCTCAAACTTATACAATGTTTTATTTGATTCTGGATCATCATATTCTTTTATATCTTTCTAATTTCCCAAGAAAATTAGGCACTACCAATTTAATTTAATAAAGGATTTATCAGTCAAAACTCCTAAGGAAAGTATCATTGCAATAAAGATATGTCAATCAGTCTCATTTATGACACATAAATGTGATTTAGTTGTTGACCTTATCATCATACCTATGATTTACTTTGATATAATTCTTGGTATGGATTGTCTTTCAAATTATTATGTAAAAATCTATTACAATAAGAAAGAAGTTGCAATTTTTTATAATGATATAGAATCCCTTATCTTTAGATCAGAAACCTCACCATCTCATTCTTATCTAGATCCACCCCTAGTAGCTATACTAAATTCAATTCTTGGGGAGGAAGAGAATGTAATATTTATGGGTGAGGAAAGAAATATTCAAATTGAGTATGTGCCTATTATGTAAGAATATGTTGATTTATTTATAGAGGATTTACATGGACATCCTTAGGATTAGAAAATTGAGTTTTCTATTGATTTAATTCCTAGTGAAAGGCCTATATCAAAGACTCCTTATATAATGGTCATATTGTAATTAGTGGAGCTGAAGAAACAACTAGAGGAGTTGAGTAGTAAGGGTTTTATTCACCCTAGTGTTTCTCCATGAGAAGATCATGTTATTTTCATTAAGAAGAAATATGGATCTATGAGGTTTTGAATTGAGTACAGGGAGATCAATGTTATTATAATAAAGAGAAAGTATCCTCTGAATTATATTGATGATTTATTTGATCAACTTCACATAGCCCAATATTTTTCAAAGATTTATCTTCGGTCTGGATATCATCAATTGTGTGTGAATAAGGAAGATATTCCAAAGACAACATTTCAAACCAAGTATGGGCATTACGAGTTTACAATAATGCCTTTTGGATTGACTAATTCACCCTCTGTTTTCATGGATCTAATGAATAGAGTTTTCAAGAAATATCTTTATGAATTTTTTATGGTATTTATTGATGATATCTTGTTATACTCCAAAATCTACAAAGATCATGAGAATCACTTGCACATTATTCTGAAGACTCTTAGAAGAAATGAGTAATATGGGAAGTTTAGCAAATGTGAATTCTGGATTCAAACAGTTTCTTTTCTTTTCCATATTGTCTCTAATAATGGAATCTCAGTTGATCATGCAAAAACGAAGGCATTTCATAAATAAACTACACAAATGAACATAACTAAGGTACATATTTTCATTGGTTTAGCAGGTTACTATCAGCATTTCATTCATAATTTTTCTCAGTTAGCTATCCCATTAACCAATCTTACACGTGAAGGGGTTAAGTTCCTATAGAAAAAAGAATGTGAAGAATGTTTTGAAGAATTGAATAGGAGATTAGTAAATGCTCTGATTTTGACTCTACCATCAGGAAATAGTAGATTTGTGATTTATAGTGATGCAACAAAGAAAGGACTTGGTTGTGTCATTATTCTGAATGATGGTGTTATTGCCTATGCATCAAGGTGGTTAAAAATTCATGAATAGAACTATCCAACTCATGATCTTAAGTTAGAATCTGTAATATTTTCTATGAATATATGGAGACACTATCTCTATGGTAAAAGATGTGAGATATATATAGATCACAAGATCTTGAAATATATCTTCTCACAAAAAGAACTCAACATGAGGCAAAGGTGGTGGATTGAACTGCTCAAGAATTTTGATTGTTTGATACACTACCACCTAGTGAAGGAAAATAAGGTGACAGATGCATTGAGTGGGAAGGATCATGGAGTTCTAAACAAAATGAGGATTGACAAGGACCCTGTGTACATGAATCTAGCAAAGATATATATGGTAATTATCAAGGAAGGATAAACATCATTACTTTTTCAATTGGTTGACCAACCATATTTGTTGAAAATGATTAAAATTTCTCAGTCTGATGATGAGAATCTTCAAAATAAAATTAAAGTTGTGAATGATGGGAAGTTTCCAAACTTCATGTGTGGGGATGGAATTCTGAAATTTGGGAGGAGGATATGTATTCCCTCTATACCTGTGATAAAAAGGGATTTATTGGATGATTCCCATAGTTTGAATTTCTCTATACACCCTATTATCACTAAGATGTATATAGAATTGAAGGAACATTTCTGGTGGGATAACATGAAGCAGAAAATTGATGATTATATATCAAGATGTTTAGTTTGTCAACGGGTGAAGTCTGAAAGATAACATCCTGGAGGAGTTGTGAAACCTTTACCTATTCCTACATGAAAATGTGATGACATCACCATGGATTTTATCACTAGATTACAAAAAACTCCAAGAAAGAATGATGCAATATGGTTAATTTTTTATTAACTTACCAAATCTGCACATTTCCTCTCTATAAGAGAGGATTTTCTACTAGAGTGTCTTGCACGTCTCTATATTAATAAATTTTTAAGACTTCATGGAGTACCTATCTAAATTTTTTCTGGTCTTTATCTATGATTTTCATCAAAATTTTGGAAAATTATTTAGAAATATTTGGATATTGAGCTTCATTTAAGTATTGCTTATCACCCTCAAACTAAAGGGAAGTCAGAAAGGATGATCCAAACTTTAGAAGACATTTTGAGATCATGTTCATTCGATTTTTAATATATGTGGGATCAGTATTTACCTTTGGTGGAGTTTTCCTACAACAATAGTTTCCATTATACCATTAAAATGGAACCATACGAAGCATTGTATGGAAAGAGATGTCGCACACCAACATGATGAGATGAAGTTGGTGAAAGGAAGCTTGTAGGCCCAGAGCTTGTGGAGGAAACAACAACAAAGGTAAATACTATTCAAAATCATATCAAAGTAGCTCAAAGCGGGCAAAAGAGATATGCCGATAATTGAAGGATTTGAAATTTCAAGTGTGAGATCATGTTTTCTTGAAAGTATCTCCATGGAAGGGTGTTATAAGATTTGGGAAGGGAAACTGAGCCCTAGGTACATTGGTCCTTTTAAAATTATATAGAGAACTAGAGTTGTGTATTATCATTTAGAAATGTTTCCTATCCTTTCTATGGTACATAATGTGTTCAACATCTCCTTGTTAAGGAAGTACATGCCAGACCCAACACATGTACTCACTTCTGAAGGAATAGAATTGGAACCTGACTGATCTTACTGTGAAAAACCTATCTAGATTATGGACACTAAAGAATAGGTGTTAAGGAATCAAACAACTTGGTTGGTAAAGTTACTTTGTAAAAATCATAAAATTGAAGAGGTGTCATGGGAACCTGGGGAGCTTATGATGAAGAACTACCCAAATCTTTTTATGGGGTGACAATCTGAAAATCTTAAGGATATAATTTTTATAGGAGGGGAGAATGTAATGACCCAAAACTCTATCAATGAAATTACCCTTCTTATATTTATTTCATATAGTATAGATCACATAAAATCACTTAGATAACATAATACAATCATTATAAATGAAGAATTAATTAAATAAGTTGTATTTTTATAATTAAGGAACCTATACCGATGAAATAATAACTTGACCTTAGGAATAGTAATATGAACCTTATGAATAGTAAATTGACCTAATGGATAGTAACCTCACCCATGAAAGTGTAAATAAAATTTAGGCACCTTATAAATGAAATTATGATATAATTATATCATAGTATAAGTAAATGAATATTTTAAAAAATATTAATTAAGTGTTGGTATTTTTGTCAGTCATAAATATTTAATTACAATTTTATAACTAATAAAATGATTTAAAAGAAAATTAATTTTCATCAAATGTATTCATAATTTTTTTTTGTCTTTTGATTTTAGGATAATTTAACAAAACCTTGGTTAATTTTTTAGAGTGTTATAAAATCAGTTTTAATTTTAAAATCTCTATTATTTTGAGTAAATGATGGTTTTCATTTAAAATTAAATTTATCATATTTAGAAAATTGTTTTCATAAAATGGAGTCTATTTTTGAATTCTATACATTAAAAAATGGTTAGGGTGAATTTTTGGTATTTTTCTAAAATACTTGAATTTTCAGTGAATAGTAAATACGGTAATTTACAGTATAAATACATTATAAGTTAAATACACTATTACTTGAGTCATCTCTAATGTAAGTACCATAATCTAGAACTTACCTTTATTATTTTAATATATTTTATGATAATTCTTGAATTATTTATAGTCTTGATCCAAAATAATAAACAAATGAATAAAATATTCAAAAATCAGCCCTCTCCTCCACTATAAATATCACCCTCACCACCCCTTATCCTCAAACCTTCAAAGATTTTAGCCTTGTAATTTTTTTTCCCAATACTCTTCCCAAGCCCCTCCCCCATGTCTAAGATCTCTTGGTCTCATCAAAATACTAAAACCATTTACGTTCTCAAGGAGGAGAATTCAAGAGGTAAAATCCTCTTCATTTTCCTTTTAATTTCTTTTCAAGTTCCTTTATTTTATTATTCTCTACTCAACTACCCTAATCCAAATATAATGAAAACTGCAATACCTTACATGTACTAGAACTTTATTATGATAATTGAATAATCCATCATTAAACCCCTTATCCTCTCCCTTTTATTCTAAAAATGGAAACATTGTTCCTGGGGTGTTGTTTCATCGCCTTCAAGGATGACAAGTTTTCATTTTCATTCACCATCTTCAAGGTTGTTCATGAAACCATTTTAATGGTTGAAACAGACTGTAAAATTTATATTATAACCCTTTTTATTTTCTAGATTTAACATATTTACATAATACCAAATGATAAAACAAAATGAGTTTGTTATGATCAATAACCACCGTAATAATCTAAACGATTATCACTAAATGTCTTCTCTAATGATTCACCATCATACCATATAAACAAATGATATGTATAACCATTTACACTTTTGTATTCCCATTAATAACATGAAATTCCAATTCTAGAGAATTATACCCACCTTACATGAACTCCATTACTTATAAACAAGAGAACCAATCATGAAAACCAAGAAAACAAATGCACCAGAACGATGAAATTAAACTCTATAACTCATTAAAAAGGAAATAAATGAACTTAATAAAACTAATTAATCAAATACATGTAGATAATTTTTTTAATTAATTAATTAATTGATTTGATTTGATTATCTATGACATTAAGGTCAAGTGCATAACACATTCAGGCATAAGGTAAGGGTTTTCTTCTCGAACCTTCATTTTCATTCGGGTTATGATTTCTTCCTCTATACACGAATGTAATTATTCATTTGTTTTATATAATTATTCTGATTTATTTGTATACATTCCAATCTCATGTATCTAGGTAATTTCATCTTTCATTTATGCGAATTACATGTTTTACAAAGGTTCTCTTCTCAATCCTTCCCGATACGCAAGCCCGATTAAAGGGAACATCTTGATTTCTTACCCATTTTCAAGTATCATCTATAATCTATTTTAAGAAACCATTATTTTTCTAAAATCACTAATTTTTTCATGAAAAACTATCTTATTTAATTTCTAGTTTTATATAAATATTTTTCCAAAAGAACTCTTCTTTACAAAGTAAAAAGAGTATTTCTATCAAGAATTCCTAGATGATTTTATAAGAGTGTTTTTATATATTTCAAAACCCTTATTGGTTCTTATGTTTAATTAGGATTAATATTTTATGATATCATATACCATATTTTATTTAATGGTTTATGATTATTTTGACTATGGATGTGTTATCTTGATACCATTCACCATATTACTCTGAATGGTTAGTGATTATGCTTACTGATTAAGGAAAGTTATTTACATTTCATATGTTAGTTTCAATATGAATGTATATATTGATTATGTTTCACCCATTTCATTTGAGAAATTCATTAGAATTAGTAAGTGTCGGGTGGGGCCCGTTATATCCCCTCAGTGCATTGATAGGTCTCATGAGACAAATTAGTTTGGGTATAGGCTAACGTCTTACCCGATTATGTATGGTGTCTTGGCCGAAGCCTTGAAGGTATGTTTATGGTATCATGTATTATGAATTCCCTCATTATGAGATTATTATTTGATATTCCATGTGATTATTCGACTAGTAGAATATTCATGTGTAAGTATCATTTTCATGTGATTATTTATATGGAATTATTTATTCAGTTTTTATTTCTTCCATATTATGCTCAAGTTTTTGTTTTAATAGCAAGTGTTTTTAGTTTTTCACCTTAACTTATGGATTATTTTTAGCTTCTGCTGAATTCTTAACCTTACTAAGCATAAGATCTCACCCCTTTCTTATGTTTATTTTCCCCAGGATTTCAAGATGAATTTTATGAATGACATGCAAAGATAATCTAGAAGAATAAGAGTGTTTCCAAAGGAGTATTTATGATATATTTCATTTCAAGTTGTAATTTTGAACGTATGTATGTATCTTGTTTTCCAAAGATACTAAAATATTCGATCCTTTGAGATGCATCTTCTTTTTTATATGACAATGTAATAAAGTAAGGCACCGACTCTAGGATATTGGGGTTGGGGTCCTTACATTAGCATAGGCGGTTCATGTCGATGTCACCAAAATGTATTGAGATCTATGATGCCAGTATTGGTGTCCTGGTATAAAATGAGAGATTGTCGACTTCATCACTCGGTGTTCCATCTGCCAACAGGTGAAGGTGAAACATCAGTTTCTAGTAGGGATTTTGTAGGTTTCAGATGCAGCAGAAGCATGTGGATGGGTGTACCCAGCTTTTAATTTTTTCATTAACAACAATCAATCCGAGATCTGTCATGATGATAAAATTATAGATCTTTGAAATAGAATGAAGAACAAAAGAAAAGAGGGGAGTCCCGAAACCATAAAGAGGATCATCATATGTTGTTTATAATTAATTTAATTAAAAGACAAGAATTACCTTGATGGAATTCTCTCTTAGTTGATGTTTCTGATCACGATCCAATGTGATCCGTTGTTGCATCATAGAAGCCAAGTGTAGTCTTCCTCTAGTGGTGATTCAGACGTACTCTGCGTATATCTGGACATCACCAAAGGGATCTTTGGGTTATAGTGCAGAAGAGCCTTCACTAGCAATGTTTGCCTTCGATCACCTTGAGAGATGCTTCCAAAGGGCTCTCCTTGATCTGGTAGAGGAGGATTTCTCTCGTAACTTGAGGGCGTTCTTGGAGGAAAAGAATTCTCTCTTGGCTTGAGATATTTTTCCAGATCCATTGTGCACAATCTTGAAGAATGGCTAGGTTAATGAGAATAATATAATTGGGATTTTAATTACTTATAATAATAAAATGAATTAATTAACCAAAAGTATTTATTCATTTCATTTAATTCTTAATAAGACCCCATGTCTAATAATAACAGTTGACTATTATTATCACTTGGCATGCACCCAGTGAATTACACCTAATATTATTTAATTAAATAAATAATATTATTTCTCATAAATCTTCATAAAAACTACATGATGTGTATATTAATATACACAGCGTGTACTTTTTTTCCATTTTCTTTATTTTTTCCACCATATTCATTGGACCTTGAATAATGACTATTTATTTCTTAAATAAATATCACTGCATTATTCACTAATAAATATATTATTTCGTGCATAATATATTCTCTCAAATAACTAGTATTGAAATAAATACGATCAGGCATCCTTGAATAATTATTAAATCACAGTCGGAAATAATATTTATTCAACTTGTTAAATAAATATTTAAATGAGATACTTAGACACACTTAGTGTGTAGCCCTCTAGGTCTCTTTCTCAGTGGAATTAGGCAGATCCTGCCTAAATTCCAAGGTTAGCATCTAGAAACATGTCATGGCACCCATAGAGAAAGAAGTTAATGTTGTAATGATGTGTCACCTCCTACGAACGCTTATCGTGTAATGTAGTCCCTTTGTCATGATATCTTCAATCAAGCAGGTTTCATGATAGTGCCATCAACCCATGTGCTCGATTATTCTTTCTTTGACTTCCTAGAATTGAACTTGCCCATTCCTCATCATGGACATAGAATTATTTAGGCTATATCAATTCCATCAAAGGGCCTGAGATATCTACTTCTGTTATGGAACATAAGGGACAAATCCTTTCTCGCATTATCTATTAATACAGTATTACTCGTGATGCACCCAACATATTCTACCTCACAATGAACAGTGTGACATCATAGTTTTCATCAATACATCTAAGTGTGTGAATTGTAATACCCATTCATAATAATCTTAAAGGCTAAGGACCAATACACACATCCGCAGATAGGAACATCCAATGACACTATGAAATGTGGATTTCCTACTAGCAAGTCTCGTTCTTATAATATCCTACTAGATATTACCAAGGGTTCACACCATGAGAAGGTGCCTCAAAGTTTTATGAGTCCTCAACCCTAATGTACTGTATTATTTGTGTTCTTCAAATAAAATCATCCAGCCATAGAATATATATTCAAGAATAGTGTTATGGCACTTCCAAGTTCTCGTCATAGTAGGGATCTGCTATGACCCTTTAGTGTAATAGCTATCCTTAGGAAATTATCACATGCATTGTCTCATAGAAGAGAAATAAAGATGTGATAAGGTATTTATTAATTAATAAAGTACAAAGTAGTTGGTTCTAGGCCACCAACTCCAACAGACTCCCACTTGAACTAGAGCCAACTGCTAACAACCTTTAACCCGCTAGCTCTCACATGATATTCATGTTTCTGATGAGATAAACCTTTAGTCATGGGGTCCACCATGTTCTCTTTTTTGGATACTCTACTCACTACAACTTCACCCCTTTGATATAAATCCCTCAAGATGTGATATTTCTTAAAAATGTGCTTTGTCTATTGATGTGACCTTGGTTCTTTTTCAAGAGACACCACTGGAATATTATCAAAATACAATGTGATGGGGTCTATACTGCTAGGAACCACATCAAGCTCCTGGAAAAAGTTCTGAATCCATACATCTTACTTGGCTGCATCAAAAGCCTCTATATATTCAGACTCTACTGTATAATCGGCAAAAATTGGCTGCTTTAAACTCTTCCAGCTCACAGCTCCTCCGTTGAGATAGAAAACATGTCTAGATTGTGAATTCAGATCATTCTGATCTATCTGAAAACCAGCATCATCATACCCTCTGATGACAAGCTCCTCATCTCCTCCATACACTAAGAACATATCCTTAGTTCTTCTTATATACTTAAGGATAGTCTTAACAGTAGTCCAATGTTGTTCTCCTGGATCTGCTTGATATCTGCCTACCGTGCTCAGTTCATAGGAAATATCAAGCCTGGTACATAACATGGAATACATGATGGATCTTATAACTGAAGCATATGGGATCTTACTCATTATATCTTTCTCCTGTTGTGTCTGAGGACACATTTTCTTAGAAAGATGTAGGCTATGTGACACTAGAACTAATCCCCTCTTGGATTGTTCCATACTAAATCTATTTAGTATCTAATCAATGTATGTACCCTTACTTAGTCCAAGAAACATCTTGGATCTATCATGAATGATCTTGATCCCTAGAATGTAGGTTGCTTCACCTAAGTCTTTCATGGAAAAACACTTGTTCAACCAGTCCTTAACTAACTGTAAGACTAGTACATCATTTCCAATAAGTAATATGTCATCAACATATACTAATAGTATAATGACCGCATTCCCATTAAACCGTTTATAAACATATAGCTCATATTCATTCTTAATGAAACCAAATTCCTTTATGGCTTCATTAAATCGAATGTTCCATGACATGGATGCTTTCTTTAATCCGTAAATGGATTTCTATAACTTGAAAACCCATTTGGCTTCACCTGGTGTCGCAAACCCTTTTGGTTGTGTCATATAGATATCTTCCTGAAGGTTCTCATTAAGGAATGATGTTTTGACATCCATTTTCCAAATTTTGTAGTCATGGTAAGCTATTATGACAAGTATGATTCTTATGGATTTAAACATGGAAACTAGCAAGAAGGTTTCATCATAGACAATTCTTTTATGTTGTATGAATCCTTTAGAAAATATCCTTGCTTTATAGGTGCTAACTTGACCTTACATGTCCCTCTTTCTCTTGAATACCCATTTGCATCCAACAGGATTTACATCAACTGGCTCATTGACCAGAACCCAAACTTGGTTCTGATACATGGAATCCATCTCAGAATTCATAGCTTCTAGCTATCTTCCATCTTTTGAGCTCTTTACTGCTTCATTATAGGAGAGAGGTTAATCATTTTCCAACAATAATGATTCACCATCCTTGGTGACTAGGAAACCAAATCTCTTTGGTTCTCTTACCTCTCTTGAGCTCCTACGCAATACTTGTGTTTCTAGAACCTCTTCTATGGGGACCTATGAAACTTGTTCCTATACTGATTCATGTGTATCTTTAGCATCAACTTAATCGAAGTCAATCTTGCTCCCACTATCCTTTTTGAGGATGTGCTCCCTCTCAAGAAAGACAGCTTTTCTAGTGATAGTCACTTTCTTATCTAAAGGGTTATATAGGTAATATCATTTTGTTTCCTTAGGATATCCTATAAAAATACACCTCGTGCCTTGGGGTGCTAGTTTGTTGCTCGAGAAGGCCTTAACAAACACCTTGCATCCTCATACATGTGTTTGTGACAAAATGGGTTTCTTTTTATTCCATAACTCAGAGGAAATTCCATTTCCCGCCTTAGTTGGTACTCAATTTAATGTGTATGTTTTAGTTTGTAATGCATATCCCCAAAAGGATAATGGAAGATCTGCATGACTCATCATTGACCTCACTATGTCCAACAAGGTGAGGTTCCTCCTTTCACTAACACCATTCCACTGTGTTGTATAGGGAGTAGTGGGTTGAGATAGAATCACAGACTTCTATAAAAGGTTGATGAACTCTTGGTTCAGATATTCTTCACCTCGATCTGATTTAAGCTTCTTTATCTTCTTACCAAGCTAATTATCTACTTCATTCTTGAATTCCTTAAATTTCTTCAAGGACTCTGACTTATACCCCATTAAGTAGATATATCCATATATACTCAAATCATCAGTTAAAGTAATGAAGTAAGAATATCCACCTCTAGCTTCTACTGGAAATGGTCCACACACATCTGTGTGCACCAATCCTAGAAGCTATGTGGCCCTTTCACCCTATCCACCGAAAGGAAGCTTGGTCATTTTACCTTGTAAACAAGTGTGACATATATCAAGTGGTTTTAGATCATTAGAGTCTAAATAACCATATTGGAAGAGATTTTTCAAGCGCTTCTCATTTACATGACCAAGACAGTGATGCCACAACTTGGTGTTATATGAGTCATGTGAGTTTTTTTCGTTATCGATTACCAACACTTGGTTTTCATAATTTAATACATACAAACCATTATTTAAATGTTTCATACCATAATATATGTTGTTCTTATAAAAGAAACAACCCTTATTTCCAAACTTGAAAATAAACCCATCCATATCCAAACATGATACAGAAATTATGTTCATGGTAACACTAGGAACATAATAACAGTTATGTAAAACCAAAAGCATCCTAGTTAGCAATGATAGATGGTAATCGTCAATGGCCAATGCAGCCAGCCTCGCACCATTGGAATCTCAGAGATCCACCTCTCCTCTAGAAATATTTAGCATCCCCGTGATTTTGGGTGCAGTTCATCTTCTAGTGGCCCGACTTTCCACATGCAAAACACACCGCCTTCCATTCCTTTCCCTGCCTCTGGATCTTCCCCTTCTTGGAGGGATGGTGCTCGGGGGCTTCAGACCATTTATAAATCCTTGGCCCCTTTTCCTTGTCCTTCTTTTTCTTATTCACCATAAGGACTATGGGTTTGTCATTCCCCATGTCCTTATCTACCTGGATAATTAAGGTTGGAAGCTCTGATAGACTCTTCTCATTGTTTCTCATGTTGTAGTTAACAATAAATCTAGAGAAGGTCTTGGTAATTGATGATAGGATGAGATCTATACGTAACTCATTTGGGAACTTAATCCCTAAGATGTTCAGGCATTCAATGTAGCCAATAAACTTGACTACATGAAGCCCAGCTGGCGTAGACTCTCCAAGATTAGTTGTGAACAAAGCATTGGAAATCTCATATATCTCATGTCTTGCCTTCTCCTAATAGAGATCCTTAAGGTGAGACATAATGTTATACGCATCCATGTTTTCATGTTGCTTCAAGAGCTCATTAGACATGGCCGATAGCATGAAACATTGGACATCTATGACATAATCCAAATGTTTCATATAGAGATGTAGTTCCTCATCACTGGCCTCTTTTCCGAGTGCAACTAGAATATGCTCTTCCAGCACATACAATTTTCTCTCATGGCGAAGGATGACACGTAAACACCTCTACCATTCCTGGAAATTAGTGTCGATGAGAAAGTTTTCCTTCTTGGATATGGTTCGCAATGATATGTTTGAAGTCATTTTTCTTGTCATTTATAAAAATTATGATGATCAATGATTTAGTACTTTATCATGATAAAACTAAGACAAATAAATAAATTAATACTTATTAGTCTCCCACTATTTTATCAAAATCCAATATCCCTCACCATTGAATTCAGAATATTCTATTGTCTAAATATTCTAGTAGAAAGGATCCATATTTCCCTTCGCATTACCCCAACTAGGTTTGGTCAAGAAATTTGAAGGGTTTTAGGTAGGCATTCCAAATGCCAACTACATTAACTCGTAGCTCCTTGATCTGCTGAGTGGACTCCCCAATCCTAAAATCCTTTTATTTTGGATTTCATCAACCTTTGCCTCTTGGTCACTGATGAAACTCATATTTTCATACATTTTATACTGTAAATCATTGTTTAAAAACACACCATAGTGTTATTGTATGGGTAGGGGTGTAATTTTGGCCTGAGAGGCTCGGCACGAAAGCCCAGGCGGCCCAGCTCGGCAAAGCCCGCGTCGGGCCAGGTCGGGCTCGGGCCGTAGGTTCATCAGGTCGGGTCTGGCCCTGTCCAAGGAGGCTCACGGGTCAGGTCGGGCCGGCTTGAAAAAGCCCACCCTGCTGGCCCATACAAAGCCCGGCCCACTGTAAAAAAATATAACGGGAAGCTGCTGGTAGGGAGATTTGATCCCCCTACCTCACGCTTCCGAGTTTGCGCCTGGACCAACTAGCCCAAGTGTTGCGCCTGTTATATTATCACCAGACTGTATATATATATATATATATATATATATATGAACGATATATGTATATATATATCATTATATATTAAAAAAATAATATATGTACATATAACTATTATTATATATAATTATAATGTGTGTGTGTGTGTAACGATATATAATTATATATGTATATATATAAACAAAGTCGTTAATAATATATATCAATTAAGTGTGCCTTTTAAAAATCCATTAATAATATACATATATATATGTGTGTGATTTAATATAATATATATATATACAAACAAATCTATTAATATATATATACATATCAATGATTTAATATTATATATATATATATGTATAACTTGTTGTATATTAATTAAAAAAAATAACACACTCACCTAATGATGTTCGTGCACATCCATCAACCTCATTAATTTTTTAAGTATGTTGTAGCTTGTATATATTATACATACTATACATATATAAATCTATTTAAAAAAAATTAACTCGCCCACTGCGGCGCACCCCCAAACCCCTAATTATTATTTTTACAATTTTCTCATAGTATATATATCAATCATTTAACATTATATATATTTAATAACTTATTATATATTAACAAAAAAATAACACACTCACCCAATGATGTTCGCACACACCCCCCAACCTCGTTAATTTTTTTAAAATATGATGAAACTTGCATATTATATATATATGTATATATATATAAACAAATCTATTAATAATATATATATCAATGGTATGATGCAATATATATATATATATACAAAGCCATTAATAATATATATATATCAATTAAGTTTGGTTTTTAAAAATCCATTAATAATATATATATATATATATATAAATGATTTAATATAATATATATATAATCAAAGCTATTAATAATATATATATATATATATCAATGGTTTAATATTATATATATAATAATTTATTGTATATTAATAAAAAAATAACATACTCACCTAATGATGTTGGTGTACACCCCCCACCTCATTAATTTTTTTAAGTATGTTGCAACTTGCATATATTATATATAAATCTATTTAAAAAAAAAATTAACCCGCCCAAGGCGACGCACCTCCCAACCCCTAATTATTTTTTTACAATGTTATCATATTATATATATATATATATATTAACAAAAAAATAACTACTCACCCAATGATATTCGCACACCCCCAACCTTATTATTTTTTTTAAATATGATGAAACTTTCATATATTATATATACTATATATACATATATAAATCTATTTAGAAAAAAAAATAACTCACCCACTGCTGCACACCTCCTCAACCTCTCATTCTTTATTTTCATATAATATATATAGATTCACATATATAAATTTGTTTAGAAGAAAAATAACATATCATCTCATTGTAAAATGTTAATAAAATAAAAAGTAAATGTTCTTACAAAAAAATGTTGAACGCTTAATAAAAATACATGTAAAAAACGCGCGTTTAAAAAAAATAAAAAATGTTTAAAAAAATGTTTTAAATTAAATAAATGCTTAAAAATAATTTTCATAAACATGTTAAAAAAAGAAATGTAATAAATGTTTTAAATAAATGATAAAAAAACGTTTAAATAACAACACTTTAAACTCAACCACTACTGCGTATCCCCCAATTCCTCATTAATTTTTTTTCAATTTGCACATAATATATATAAATTTACACACATATATAAATCTATTTTGAAAAAAATAACATATCCACCCACTGTAAAATGTTAATAAAAAACGTGTTTACATAAAACATGTTTAAACAAAATACATGTAAAAAACATGTGTTAAAAAATGTTTTAAATTAAATGTATAATAATAAATGTAAAAATTATTTTAAACAAATTTTAACAAACAGTTTAAATAAAAATGTTTAAAAAAAGTTTTTAAAACAAACATTTAAATTAATTGTTTTTAAACAAACACTTAAAAAAAATTATATTACAATTTTTAAAAAAAGTTAATTGTTTTAAAAAAATACTTGTAAAAAGAATGCATTTAAAAAAATTAAGAAACATTTTAAATTAATAATTTAAAGATAAATGTAAAAAAATGTTTTAAACAGATGTTAAAAAACAGTTTAAATAAAAATGTTTAAATAAAAAAATTAACAAATGCTTAAAAAATTATAAATAAGTTTAAAATTTGTTTAAATAACAATGTTTTAAACTCACCCACTATTGTGCATCCCCCAACCCCTCATTAATTTTTTTTACAATTTGCACATAATATATATAGATTCCTATATATAAATCTATTTAGAAAATTATAACAATATATCCACCCACTGTAAAATGTTAATAAAAAATAAAATAAACATTTTTACAAAAAACAGATTAAACATTTAAAAAATACATCTAAAAAACATGCATTTAAAAATAAATGTAAAAAAAAAGTTTTAAAAAAAGTTTAAAAAATGTTTAAAAAGGTTTTAAAACAAACAATTATTTTGAAAATAATAAAATCTCACCATGACCCGACTTGAAAAAGCTCGGTCCGGCCCCAAAAAGCCCGATTTAACCTGATGGTTTATGCCAGCCCGAGGCCGGGCTCGGGCCACCTCATGAGGATGTTCGGACTGGGTCAGACCGAAATTACACATTTAGGTAATTGTCACGTTTTTAGGTTTTAATGGTAATTTGAGCTTAAATGCAAAAAGTGGTTAAATCTGGAATTTTGACAGATTTTTATAGTAGTGGTATTTTCGGCATAACATTTACATTATTATTCCAAATTGTGTGATTTTTTTAAATACCTGATTTATTTCCTATAACTTTTTCTTTAATAGGAAAGGCTGATTCGAGCATTTAGATGCCCAAAAAAATCATTTAATTTGGGAAATTTATCGGGCGGACAGCGTGGACCCCACCGATGTAACAGAAGCATAACTCAGTGAAAACACCTCCAAATGAATTTATTACATATAAAAATGAAATAGGATTTAATAATTCATGTCCTTGATGATTTTCAAGTCAAAATACTTTCATCAAGTCATTATCGGAACGGTTGAAATAAGTGGAAGATGAAATGGCTCACCAGGCAGAAACAGTTTCATTGAATAATTAATTCATAACATCGCAAACATGCATAAAAAATGGCTCATATTTTGTGGAGGGACTAGAAATTACATTTGAAACAACATTTATTAAGGATGTAAGGAGTGTATCGACATTTTTCAAAGCCATAATGGCCAGAGAAGTTAAAGAATTGGAATTTGGCCAGTCAAATGGACAGATTAAATGTCTCGGATTAAATCAGACATAACTCCTACATATGATTTCCAATAAAGCTCATATTTTTAGGGTGAATGTAGGAAATATTATGGAATATCTTTTATGAAGAAATATATTACCAATTCTTCCATTTAATGGGACATTCACGTGAAAACATTTGGAGGATGATTTTGGAGAGAATTCTTTCACCTCCTCTCTTTATAAATATGTATCCTCACCCCTTATCAAAGCATTGGCACTTCTGTGTGACCATTTTCTACTATTTTGTAGTTTATTTACATTTTAATATTATTATGAATTTTTAATATAGTTTTCTCTTATTCATATCATTCTTATTTTTTATCTTTTGTTTTCTCATCCCATTCTTCTCCACTGTGATCTCTTATACTCGTGATCGTGAGTAACTAACCCGAGGAACTTCCCGTGGGATCAATCCAGTGTTGAAACCAAGTCATTGAACATTCAAGTTTATTGTTTCTTATTTTATTATATTTAGGTCAAGTGGGATCTTAGTGGGTAAGGCGACTTTGTGTCTCCATTTTCCACCTGAGACTTAACTTTCTCTTCTGTAATATTTTCCCTCGATTGAGGAGGTGGATGTATGGTCTCTCAGTGATCGTTGAGAGAACTGTATATTCACAACCAAATATAGAATATTATATTCACACATATGATAGAGTGTGTTTATTAATTAAATTTGAAACTAATAATGAGATGACGAAGGTTCAATCTGGGTGATTCTCTTGGGAATATCTCTTTTTTGTCTAACATCATTTTGTCTGCATTATGCATTGCATGTTTACTTTCCTTTATCTTGCATTATTATTTATGAAACAAAAATTTCATTTAGTTTTATCATATAAATAAAAAAATATATAAAAAGTGAATTATAAGTAGTTATTTATTGACCACAAAAGCTCCTCAAGAGAATGACCTAGGTTATCCCTTATGTTGCACTTAGTTATAAATATTTTTGAGAGCGTGCATGAAAACGCTTCATCAAATTGGCGTCGTTTCTGGAGAGACAAGTGGTTTTCATTCACTATTTTTATTCATAGTGTGTAAAAAAAATTCCTTTCATTAAAAAAAACCAAAAAATCATAAATTTCAAAAACTAAAAAAAATATTCTTTGTTCAGAATGTATTCAAATTGTGATTATTATGCATGGACTGACCAATATCAAGTGCAAGAAAATGTTTACAATGAAATTGATTCTCAGTTTCATAGGATTAGTGATAAAGTTTAAAACCTAGAGAGCTGAATAGAATGGATTACTGAATATTTATGCACATCCCAGGAGCAATCCAAACCTGAGGCGGAACTTGAACCAGAATGAGCGGTGGAAGAGATTTCACCAATAATTTTTTATGTTAAAGAACCTGAGGAGGGTGAAAAGAAGCTACTAAAGGAATTAATTATATCACCCCACACTCAACCATTGCTCGAGGAGGTCCCAGAAGTACACATTCCAGCTGATGCACTGATGGGAGATCAACATTTTTTGGAAGAATCCTTGAATATCTTTGTTGAAGATAACTTGAAACATGATCTTCCCATACTTGATAATGAAACATCAGAAACTTTATACCTATCACTTTCTTTGGAAGATAATGCACCTGATGAGATTGAGTTGCCAATGGTTTTGCCTAAAGATATCAATTACCAAGATGAATTACTTGAAAGGGGAGATTTATTTATTAATTCTTCATGTTTTAATTTTATTCAAGCTAAATTGTTTTTTGACGTCTCTTTCTTTGAAATTTCTGATACAACACAAATGGAGCAGACTGTGGATGTTAAAAATGAGACTTCCCAGGTAGCGATGATTGAAGAATAAGAGTTAGACAAACATGTGGTGGTGTGACTACTTCCTCAACAACATTTTTCATATCATATGGAGGAGGATACCACGAAAGTCAACCGGGAGTACCCCTATATTCTATTCCCTCCCACTTCAAACCTCAAATTTCATCTTTATTATTTCTTGGGGGTTGGTAACTTTCTTATCTTCATTGGGGTTATCTACTTTCATTGTTTACTCATGGACATCGGGAAAACTCACATGTGGTGGTTCATCTCAAAGAAACCACACCCACCTTCTGATTGGGGATAATCCACTGAAATTGTTTGATTAGGGGCAGTAAAAACCTAGCACCCGCTTGGGGGTCTAAACCAAGAATTATCTCTTTTCTATTCCCTTTCTATTTCTTTTTATTTATTTTTCTTATGTATTTTAATTTATTTCTTGTAGTCTTAAAGTGGCAGCTTCTAGGGGCTTAACTCAAGGAATTCACTACAAAAATAATGACAGGTTGTATTTTTCCTTCCCTTGGCTTTTCTACCTTTATATTTATATTTTTTTGAGTTGAAATGAGGGGTAGTAAAATTTAAGTGTGGGGGAGTGTCAACCTTATTAGTTATTCTTGTGTGATTTTCATTTTTATTTATTATATTTTTTAGGATTTTTAAGATTTGGTGAATATTATTATCACTTTTCACACATCAATTTATTTTGAAAGAGTTGAAATAGTTTTTGAAATAATGGATTCTAAATGATTTTTGATGTGAATTGTTTTTCCTTGAAATGGATTTTCATGCATTTTTATGAGTTTGAATGATTTTTGAAACCTATGCCCATGAAACACTGACTCAAAATATTTTTCCAATACTATGAGGTATTCTAAAATACTTTGACATATTCTTCCTAATACCCACACTTTCTTGAGAGAAAATTGGATTTTGTTTGAGAAATAGAATTTGTGACTTTTCTCTTTCAAAGAATTGGATTTCGTGAAATTTTTTTGATATGATTGAGGCATCTCTTTGGCTAGACACATTTTATCTTGATACCCACCTTTACATTTATCCATCGTAATCCCTTAGATTCCATGAATTTCCTTATAGGTTTAAGCCACAATACAAGCCGATTTTCCCTTACATACCCACACTTTTAGTATTTTTTATGGATATTTCAAGTTTGAGTATGGTGGAAGGGACTTTCATGTGCATTCATTGGGATTTGTTTCATTTATGGGTGATACGAGGTGTGTTTCAATATTTTGGGTAGTGGATAATAAGAGAATTGGGCATGTGTCTTCATTTCATTGTGCTTTATTTATTTCATCCATTTCTCCTTCAAAAAAATAAAAAAAAATGGAATGAGCTTGAATTCATCATTGTACATTATTTTATGACTCATTTACCTCTCAAAAATCAAGGGAATTAATTTTCATTCATTCATTATATTCAATTTTTAGCTCATCCTCCATGGAAAAAAATTAAAAAAAGAAAATAAAGTTGTGCCTTTCTAAAGCTTAAAAAAAGAGGGAGAACATAGATGATATCATTCTTTTTAATCACATCTTGAATAATGTACCATGTCATAAAATGGGGTGGTGTTTTTTTCACATTTTCAAGCGGGATTGAGAGATTAATTTCCTATGTTTTCACTTGAATTAATCATTCATTTTACTTAAGAGTCCAACCTCCACTTTTTGGCCTAAAACTTTTTAATCATTTGACCACCAACCCTAAGCCATAGAATCATTTGAACCTTTAATTAAATACCTAATGATTGAACTCATTTTCATGTTTCACTCTATTGAGAAATGATAATTTTTACAAGCCTATGGTGATATATGCGATTTCCAAGTATGAGCATAACTCTATATTCAATTTCCCTTGAGTGAAGAGTGACATAAAATTCAATGTGAGGTAGGTTGTTATTGGGACATGGATTGATTTATGAGGTTAACCATATTTGAATTATTTAAATAAAAATTATATAGAATTGTTTTTCATAGATGATACATGATATAATTATATTTTTGATAAGATCATTGATATTTTCTCATTTTTGATTGTTGTGTGGATTTTGAATTGGATGTAAGATGATTGCCCAGGAGTGCAATGTTTAAGTGTGGGGGAGTGATGGAACTCATATTTTCATACATTATATACAGTAAATCGTTGTTTATAAACCCACTATAGTGTTATTTTATGGGTAATTGTCACATTTTTAGGTTTTAGTGGTAATTTGAGCTTAAATGCAAAAAGTGGTTAAATTTGGAATTTTGATAGATTTTTATGGTAGGGGTATTTTCAGCATAACATTTACATTATTATTCCAAATTATGTGATTTTTTTTTTGAAATACCTGATTTATTTCCTATAACTTTTTCTTCAGGAGGAAAGGATGATTCGAGCATTTAGATGCTCAAAAAATCATTTAATTTAGGAAATTTGTCGGGCGGACAGCGTGGACCCCACCAATGTAACGGAAGCATAACTCGGTGGAAACACCTATAAATGAATTTATTACATATTTAAATTAAATAGGATTCAATAAGGTGTGTACTTTATGAGTTTCAATTCAAAATACTTTCATAAAGGCATTATTGGAACTTTTGAAATAAGTGGAAGATGAAACAACTCACCAGGAAAAAACAGTTTCATTGAATAATTAATTCATAACATCACGACCATGCTTCAAAAATGGATCATATTTTGTGTAGGGACGCTAAATTACATGTGGAACAACATTTATTAAGGATGGAATGAGTGGATCGACATTTTTCAAATTCATAATGTCCAGGGAAGTTGGAGAATTGGAATTTGGCTAGTCAAATGGACATATTAAATGTCTCAGATTAAATCAGTCATAACTCCTACATCTTATTGTCAATAAAGATAATATTTTTAGGGTGAATGTAGGAAACATTATGGAACATATTTTATGAATAAATATGTTACCAATTATGCCATTTAATGGGACATACATTCGGAAACATTTGGATGATGATTTTGGGGAGAATTCTTTCACCTTCTCTCCTTATAAATATGTATCCTCACCCCTTCTCAAAGCATTGGAATTTCTATGTGACCATTTTCTATTGTTTTTTAGTTTATTTCCATTGTAATAGTATTATTCATTTTTAATATAGTTTTCTCTTATCCATCTCATTCTTATTTTTTTATCTTTTGTTTTTCCACCCCATTCTTCTCCACTGCGATCTCTTATACTCGTGATCATGAGTAACTAACCCGAGGAACTTCTCATGAGATCAATCCATTGTTGAACCCAAGTCATCAAACATTAAAGTTTATTGTTTCTTATTTTATTATAGTTATGTCAAGGGGGGTCTTAGTGGGTAAGTCACCTTTTTGTCTCCACTTGCCACATGAGACTTAACTTTCTCTTCTGTAATATTTTCCCTCGATCGAGGAGGTGGATGTGTGGTATCTCGGTGATTGTTGAGAAAACTATATATTCATAACCACATATAGAATAGGACATTCAAACATATGATTTAGTGTGTTTATTAATTAAATTTGAAACTAATAATGAGATGGTGAATGTTCAATCTGGGTGATTCTCTCGGGAATATCTCTTTTCTGTCTAACATAATTTTGTCTGCATTATGCATTGCATGTTTACTTTCCTTTATCTTGCATTCTCATTTATAAAACCAAAATTTCATTTAGTTTTATCTTATAAATAATAAAAATATAAAAAAGTGAATTAGAAGTAGTGATTGATTGACCACAAAATCTCCTCAAGAGAACGACCTAGGTTATCCCCTGTGTTGCACTTAGTTATAAATATTTTTGAGAGTGCGCATGACAATGATTCATCAGTCACACAAAGTCCTGTTGTGGTAGTCAACCCTTGATGTGAACCAAGTCAAGTCAACTCAAAAAATTTAATTAGAATTCCCCAATAATTGAAAGCATCTCAACTAGGGTTGGTCAAGCACTTTGAACTATGGTTCGATTCTAACCAAGATTATAGAAGGCTATACTAACTTAATATTTCTTTGAGGGATTTTATCTTTATATGTAAATTGCCTTTTTATTATCTTTTATTACATGATTGTTAATATTAATTGGGATATACTTAAGTGATTAACCATGTCTAAGATAATATTTACGCATAAGCTGGTCTTATTTTAGTTTCATCTTGCATGCTTGTTTAATTCATTAATTGTGTGATCGTGACAACACACTCACAATAAATAAACCATGAAACTAACAGAAATAAAATAAATGATATGATCATGAGCTTGTTCTATTGGTTATTTTATCTAGCGGTTGATAAACTAACCCAAGACCTAGGGGAGAAACACCTTGAACCTTTTGGGTTTGTGTTTATAGTTTTCCACTTGTCAACCTTTGAATCTCATTGGATTGGTTTCACCTTGGCTCCTAACTTGAGCCACCTCCACTAGCTTGGGATCTATATCCATTACATATTCTTTTATCTCACTCACAGGTGAGGGGTAAAAAGGGGTTTTACAAAAAAGAAACCTTGGGCATGCAGGCCCTGAATATTAATGATGAGAAGGCTCGTAGGCCAACAAATTTAATTTAAATAAATAAATTAAAATAAATAATCCACATACAAAAGTCTTAGTCTAACTCATGATCATCCATACATGCAACGATATTTACGCATAAATAAAACTAGAATTTAATTCTTTAATCATTCTTGTTTAAGATAAATCACGCTTGAATCAATTAATTATCTTTAATTAATCAATCCTTTTATCTTAAAACCTTTTCTTAATTTCCTTGAGATTATCATCCATCATAATTTTAAACAAATAAATTCATTTAAAATTATCTTTATACGTAACTTGTACCTTGGAGGCAACCTAGTGAATTCTCGTTCATAACTACCCAATGAGAAGAAATGAATATTAAGCAGATATTAAATTAAACACATATATATAAAACACCTATCACGTGTTGTGCCTCAGCTTTAAACTATCACCATGGTACACATCTCAAGGGTTTGTATAATATAATAATAAATTTTAATAAATCTTCATAATTTAGATGTGTTCACGGCATGTAGTTCCAACTACACGGTGTGTATTATCGTTCACCATACATCCGAAGTATATGCCCGGGGATATGATGTGTGAGTGTAATTCAAAAAATTTCAGAGTACACAACGTGTCCAGTGGGGCACACACCGTGTAGTATCTACGTTACACGGTCTTCAGTCGGGCAAGCCGTGTATGGGGTACATGGTCCAACCCTAACCCGAAGGGACTACATGTTGTATCCAGTGGACCACATAGTATGTAATCCGGAAATTTGGTGCCACCTATTCTTGGTCAACACATGGAGTCATTTAAGACTTAGATAGACTCCAACACACATCTTGGTTTGGCGGACCAGTCCCAGTGCAAAGAACCTAGACTACACGACATATACTGTCGGATACATGTTGTGTATTCTAGTGTTGTACGACCAGGAAGTTTTGGCACCTCCAGATGAGATCCTCTGTTTTATTTTAATCAAAATTAAAAGAAAATATTATTTTTTGTAAGGTTAATGAGAAACAAAAGAGAAAAAATAGATCTCGAGATTCAGATTTTCATAACAATTAACTTGAATTGAAACAAATAAATTATTAAATGAGTAAATCATCAACAAAAAAACTAAATAATTATAATAAATGATATGACCACTCTGATACCACTTGAAGGTTCTGGGTGTAGTGGAATCATGTGGATGGGTGTACCCAACTTTAAATTTTGTTGTTAACATCGATCAATCTGAGATCTATCACAATGATAAAACGTCAGATCTTTGGAATATAATAAAGAACAAAATAAAACAGGGGAGTCCTAGAACCATATATAGGATCATCATATATTGGTTATAATTAATTTAATTAAAAGACAATAATTACCTTGATGGAATTCTCTATTATTTGATGTTTCTGGTCACGATCCAATGTGATCTATCATTGCGTCATAGAATCCAAGTTTAGGCTTACTATTGCAGTGATCCACACATGTTTCACGTATCTCTGGATATTGCTAAAGGGATCTTCGGGTTCTAGTGCGGAATTTATTTCGCTTGCGATGTCTGTCTTCGATCACCTTGAGAGCCGCTTCCAAAGGCCTCTCCTTGATCTGGTGGAGGATGATCTCTCTAGTAACTTGAGAGCGTTCTTGGAGGAAAAGAATTATCTCTTGGCTTGAGAGCTTTTTTCATATCTGTTGTGCACAACCCCGATGAATGGATAGGTTAATGAGAATAATATAATTGGGATTTCAATTACTTAGAATAATATAACAAATTAATTACCCGAAAATATTTATTCATTTCATTTAATTCTTAGTAAGACCCCATGTCTAATAATAATAGTTAACTGTTATTATCACTTGACATGCACCCAGCAAATTACACATAATATTATTTAATTAAATAAATAATATTATTTCTCATAAATCCCTAGAAAAACTACACAGTGTGTATATTAATATACACGGCATGTACTTTTGTTTTTTCCATTTTATTTATTTCCTCTACCACATTCATTAGACCTTGAATAGTGACTATTTATTTCTTAAATAAATATCACTTCATTATTCTCTAATAGATATATTATTTTTCCCACAATATATTCTCTTGAATAACTAGTGTCGAAATAAATGTGATCAGGCATCCTTGAATAATTATTAAACCACAATCGGGAATAATCTTTATTCAACTTGTTAAATGAATATTTAATTGAGATACTTGGACACACTTAGTGTGTGACCCTCTAGGCCTCTTTCTCAGTGGCATTAGGCGGAGCCTACCTAAAGTCCAAGTTCATCATCTAGCAACACGCTAAGGCACCTATAGAGAAAGAAGTTAATGCCGCAATGATATGTAACCTCCTACGAATTCTTACCATGTAATGTGATCCCTTTATCATGATATCTTCAATCAAGCGGGTTGCATGATAGTGTCATCAACCCATGTGCTTAGTTATTCTTTCTTTGAATTCTTGAAATTGAACTTTCCCATTCCCCACCATGGTAATGGATTTATTTAGGCTATATCAATTCCATCAAAGGAACTGAGATATCTACTTCTGATATGGAATAAAATGGACAAATCCTTTCTCGCATTATCTATTAATGCAATATTACTCGTGACACACCCAACATATCCTATCTCACTGCGAATAGTGTGTCATCATAGTTTTTTTCAATAAATCCAAGTGTGTGAGTTGTAATATCCATTATTAATAATATTAAAGTCTAAGGACCAATACACACGTCCACAAATAAGAACATCCAATGACACTATAAAATGTGGATTTCCTACTGGTGGGTCTCGTTCTCATAACATCCTCCTGGATGTTACCAAGGGCGCACACCATGATAAGGTGCCTCAAAGTTTTATGATTCCTCACCCCTAATGGCCTTTATTATTTGTGTCCCTCAAATAACATCATCCAACCATAGAACATATATTTAAGAATGGTGTTATGGCACTTTTGGGTTATCATCATAGTAGGGATCTGCTATGACCCTTTAGTGCAACAGTTATCCTTAGGACATTATCACATGAATTGTCATGTAGAAGAACAATCATGATGTGATAAGGTATTTATTAATGAATAAAGTACAAATTAGTTGGTTCTATGCCACCAACTTCAACATATTTTACAATCATTGTCCATTCCCAAGTGGAAATGGGATGATGTTTCAATGGACTTTGTGATTGGTTTACCCAGATCACCTCATGGAAATGATACAGTGTGGGTTTTAATTAATCATTTGATGAAGTTTGTACACTTCTTACCTATGTGAGAGACCTTCTTGGTAGAAAGGCTAGGGAAGATGTAAATAAGGGAGGTTGTATGTCTTCATGGAGCTCCTCGTTCTATCACTTCTGACAGAGATGCTCTCTCCACATCATAGTTCTAGCAGGTTTTGCAGAAGTCATTGGGTATACAGGTACTTCTAAGCATGGCCTATCACCCATAAACTGATGGATATATGGAGCGTACAATTCAAGTTCTAGAGGAAATGCTTCATCCTTAACTTTGGAGGTTCCTAGGAGAAACACATTATCCTTATTGAGTTTACTTATAATAATAGATTTTAAGCTGCCATTAAGATGGATCCTTATGAATCCTTATATAGTAGGTCCTACTGCTCACATCTGTGTAGGCTAGAGGCAGGGGAGGCTGTTATTCTTGGACCACGTTGCAAGAGACCACAAAGCAAGTCCAGATGATTAGAAAGCACATGAAGACAACTTAGTCCAGACAACGATTGTATGACAATAGATGCCAGCGACATCTCGAGTTCGAGGCCAGAGACTAGGTTTTCTTTTTATTCTCACCCAGGTTAGGCCATAGACATATTTGGAAGTAGGGTAATCTCTCACCAATGTTTATTGGACCCTTCATGATTTTCAAACTAATCAGGCCAGTGGCTTACCAGTTGGAACTACCTCATAGATACCAGTTCATATATGATGTATTTCATGTATTTTAGCTTCGTTGATATCATATAGACCCATCACACATATTTCATCTTGATGAGGTTGAATTGGATATAGATATTTCCTTCAAGGAGTATCCAGTTCGTATTGTATATCAGAGCGTGAAGACACTCTGAGGCAGGTCAGTTCCTCTGATACGGTTGCTATAAAAGCACGATTGAGTGTAGGAAAAGACATAAGAACAGGAAGCTGATATACGATCTCAGTGGTTGGAACTCTCTGTAGACGATACCTATTTACCCTCAAAAGGCCAACTCAGGGATGAGTTGCTTTAGGAAGGGGAGGTTGTAACAAACCATCTTTTCACGAAGGTATGAATCGTTTTTTTCAATTTGAAACATTTTCTTAATCATGGTAGATGTGCGTTACGGCCTAAGGAAGGTCTCAAGATCGTTCGGGGCTTGTTCAGAGCCCAGAGTTCTAGAAAATGAGATAAGTAACTGGGCCGTATGATTAGTGTAGACCATGGAACCCAAGTCTCATAATTACTTTTAATCGTGCGATAGCTCACAGAGAGCACCTGGGGGTCGCACAGTCGCTCTGCAACCATGTGACCTAGGGCACATAGTCGTGAAATAGCTGTAGACTTTTGGAAATAACGGTTTTGCATGGCCTGTACACGGTTAGATAAACTGTGCACCTAATCATGTGGTGTTCCCCTTAGTGGGAGTGACTTGCGCACAGTTTGTGCACGATTTGGTAAACCATGTGCTTTAACTGTGTGCCCTTATGTTTTGAGGTGAAATGACTATTTTTCCTTCACTTAACCTTTTAACCTATTTTTCTTTTTCTCTTTATTCCTTGAGTAGCTGAAAATGGTTCTTCTCTCCTATTGAGCTCAAATCTCCTCTGATCTAGGCATCCAAGTATCTCCCACATCTGGTGTTCAATCTATGATCTGTCAGAAGCATCAGATCCGTCTCAGTAATCTATTTTAATCTCTTACCTCCTATTCAAGTTTATTTTTGAATCCATCAAACTATTTAGGTGCAATCTCATTTTCCCTATTTTTAGGGAATTGGACCATTTCTCATATATATTCTAACATACTCTGAATCTAAGGCCGATATCGAGCAAGGAGTCATTTATGACCTTGAGGTAGGTGGTCATATCATTTTCCCCTTAAGTTTTGTTGCTTCGTAGCTATGTCATTGTGTCTCACGCCGACTATTACCAAGCATCCCTTTTATATTAATTTATTCATGTCAAATTGATCCCTACACCTTGATACATGCTTGTTGACCCTTGTTTAGCGAATTAGATGTGTTTGATCCCATTTATGGACACCCCATGGGTGTGCCAAGTGAAATTGCCCCTTATGGCTAAATGAATATAATGCCTAAGACACCATTTAGATTTCTTCTTAGACTTTAAATGGAATTTTTCATTGATGCATGAATGTTTATAGGTTTAAAATCACCTCATAGGTATTTGGACCAACCTATACTTGGAATTTGTCACACCCTGACCACGAACACCTATTATTTTATTCTTTTCTCGGTCCTGCATCTTTTGGACAGAGTTGGGTTTGGCTCCGGGTTTGAATTTTTTTTGAAACTTTGATATTTTTGGTGGTTCTCGGGCCAGTGCATGGTCACCTCACTGCTAGCAGTGACCGTGCGTTCCGTCCTAGAGACTGCACGGTTGACCGATTATTATTATTCAAAATGAAATGAAACAAAGTTTTCATTTTAATTATCATTAAGTTTGATATTAGTACTATTTTGTTGTTGTTATTAATATTATTAATATTATCATAATCATTTTAATAATAATAATATTGTTATTATTGAGAAATAAAATTATTACTATTCTATTGTTGTTGTTGTTGTTGTTGTTCTTATTATTATATTATTATTATTATATTTTTTTAACCCTAAAACTACCCTTTACCCCTCCCTATACCCTTACCCATGACGCACCCCCCCGGATTGGCGCAACCATACTCCATGCCCCGCTCGACTTGTATCACACCAACCTAGTTGTCCTTGCTGGAGCACTGCCCTGCACCAACCTCATACGGTGCGGCCTTGCTTTCTCGTGCGTGCGCAGCCCCTAGCTCGGGTCTTCCTTTCACTTACCGGCTAGATTCCCTCCCCGTGCGCCCTATTCCCATCGACCCACTGCTCCGACCTGTGCGTGACGACTTCACTCCAACTTCCTCTTCCCTTGATCAGACCTCCCCTATAGTGCCTTGTTTTAGCACATGACCCTCCCTTCCATAGTCGATTCCTCTCGGATCCTCCATGAATGAGGTCTGATTAAGGTCTGATTCTTTGAGGTAATACCATCTCTAATGTCCTCCTTTATCATGTTGGTGTTTTTTTTTCTCTTTTGATACCCAGTTTGGATTCAACCGGAACCTTAAGGTTGGGATAATATGCGATTGTTGTGTTCTTTCTTGAATAGGGTATGCGAAGACCTCCTTAGGTCTTGTTCTTGCGTGTTCCGACATTAGTCGCCGAAGGCGAAGTAGATTGACTCTGTTTCGGTCTGCCACCAACATCCAAGGTATATTTTTATGACTTTTGTTTGGTTTCAAACTTATTAAGTGGTGTCTGATGGATGTGTTAAGGATTCTATTAATTGTTGTGTTGTGCATTGAACCCTATGGTGTGTTTTTGGGTGGTTTCCGATAAAAGTGTCAAGCGCTGAGTATTCGATTTGGTTTCGCCTTTGTGGTAGGATCCCTTTTCATTTTTCCCCTTTAAATTTTAAAATTCATTGATTTCTTGTGTTTTTAATTCCTTGAATATTAATTAATTAGTTTACCATGTTTTTTGATTAATTATATTGATGCAAAATTAATTTTTAAAAGAATCTAGTATGTGTTTGACCTTTTGTAGCATGTTTGTGTGAAATAATGTGTGTTTTTAATGGAAACCAATTTGGTTTTATTTAATAGTTTTGTATAAATTGTGTGATTAGTTTATTTAATTGTACAAGTGGTGTGTATTCATTATTGGTGTGTTGTGGGAGTGTGTTTGATTTTAAAAGAGGTTTTTGAATGAGTTTTAATTGTGTATAAAGCTACGGGATACTCATTAAAATTGTATAATAAATTTTTAAATGGTTTATTGTGTCAATGAATGGTGGATGTGGGGTTTCTTCAAAATGGTTGAGAGAATACCTCTTGTTATGCCATTGAATGTGGGCACATCCATGGATTCATGGAGTGCACCCATGGATAAGCCTTCAAATGAAGATGACCTTTGGAGTGACTCTTCTCTTGAACCATGGTTTTCTAAAAAGAAATTTTATTTCCCTTTTTCCTCTCTCTTTTGATAAATGGTTTCATGGTTTCTAAAGTGGATCAGGGTGTTTTTTTGGATATAAATCCTTTTGGGTAGCGTTTGATTGTATTTTATGACTTGTGCATTTGGTTTATGTGATTCCCTGGTACTTCTGGTCATGTGTTGGCCTTTGCCGCCTTAGTTTTGGGTATCTTTTTTTATAGTGAATTTTTGGTCAACAATAGAGGACGTGCATGCATATATTTAAGGTATGTATATATATAATATATATATGTCCTTCATGTACGTATTTCCTCATGCTGCGGGGAATACTTGCATTGGATTATGAACATATGTATATATATATATAGGTATGTGTGTGCAAGTGAAGGCCAGTTAGGAGTGGTCGCCACCTATTTTTGTTAGGTGCCAAAGTGTTTGGCATGACCCAGTTCCCCTTTGAGGTAGGCGTTTCCATCCTTTCCCTTTTTCGGAGTTTTCCATAGGCACTTGCATGATTTCATTTAATTTATAAAATTTATTTTCACCCTTATAAGCATGATAGTTAATGAATTTCAGTGTTTTTATAATAGTTATAATTTTTAAAAACAATTTTGAGATAGTCCCTTGATTATGTGTAGGTGTTTTCCAAGTGTTACTTTCCTAAGGCGTTCCTTTTATGCTTGGATTTTTAATTAAATTTATAAATTTGGTTATTTCATGAGATGCATAGACCATATGTTGATGTGATAAGGGTGTATAGTTGTGAAGTTGATTTGGTGTGTGTAACTTGTTAATAGTGTGGTTTTACAATGTGTTAAAATGTTTTGGAAAAGGTTTTATTATTTCAAGGGAGTTGTTTTGTGTTTTTGGAATAACGTGGTTGGTTGGATTTAATTTCAAAAGTAATGGTTAGTCTTTTGGAAATGGTTTTGGAATGTACTTTTGGTTATTGGTGTGTCATTAGATGTTGGCACATTCATGGGTGCACTAGGCGCACACGTGGATGTACCCTCAAATGAAAATGACGCATTGAAGAGATGTGTTTTTTATAAAACTGTGTTGTTTTCCCAAAATGGTTCATTCATTATCAAGTGAATATTATGTGACTTTTAAAATATATCATGAATCAGAAACTCAAAAGAGTGTTCCCGGTTGTCTTTTGGTGTGCGTTATAACAGGAGTTTGGTTTTAAGGCCCGTTTGGCATTGAAAATGTAAAGTGGTGTTTCTGCGGTGTTTTGGGTAATGCTTTGAACATGTCAAGTTAAAGGCCTGGTTGACACTTTGTTTAATGTGAAATGATTGAATATATATATATGGGGCGCTTCTATCTAGGGTAACCCTTTATGGGTGAATTCATAGGAAACGTCTGTGTTTGGGGTAGGCAAGTGCAGTGACAACACAGTAAGGTGAGTCACGCATGCAGGGCCTTCTACTTACATAGTATTATTATTATAATCACCATGGGTTTCTGTTAATCTTTTAGTTGATCGAGTGATGGTTGCTTATCAGTCCCGATTAGATGGGTTGGTTCCCACTGGTAGGTATAGAGTCCATATGGGGAGTGCCATTGATTTCTATTGCCGCAAGGGCGATCAGTTGGTTATAGACTATAGGGCTTCACCATACGTCAGTATGTGGTTCTGAACTAATTACATCGAGGGGTATTCTATGGATGTTTAGGATCACCCATGTTTACTTAATTATTTACATTACTTGTCTACTTTCAATTATACCTGTTAGTTTATTTCTAGCTTGCACTGCTTGTTTTATTTTAGCACAACCTTAGTCGTGTCTATAAAATAGAAATGGGTTTGGAAATTGTATGTAGCATGTGTTGGGTTTTTTTAATGGAAAAAACATGTTGCTTATTTAAAAATGTGAAGAACCTACTTCCATACTTGTATTTCAAACTTGGGTTTATGGACTACTTCGGAAAAGAGAACCTTTGGATTCAGTGGTTTATTCTTGGCATCCCTACTAATCATCTCAGTGCTCATGCCTATTATATCTTTCCAGTTGCATGTTCAATCACTTCTTCAAGTTCTTGGTTCAGCTGCTCAATGTTGGAGCAAGCTTAGTTCTGAGTTGGGTGGTGACCTATGAGGTCACATGGAGGTATGTGTAGTTTTTTTCTGTTTTTAGTTTCTATTTTTATCGTTAGTATTCATTCATTTTTTTATCTTTTGTTTATGGGCCAAATTGTTCCCAACGGTTTAATTTTGATGCTCGACACTAGTTGTCAGCCCGTGGGGATCGAGAACTCCCCTCAGGCCATGTCGCGGATCGGCTCAAGTGATCGGTTCAGGGTTGACCCGAGTTGGTTCGTGAAAAAATGGTATCAAAGGGGGGCCTTTTTATTTGGAGAGTCTGGTATAAGGAGATTAGGATTTTTAGGGCTCAGAAGGTAGGTTACAGTTTGGTGTCTGATCACCACCGCTCATGATGAGACCTGAGTTATGAGGGGTACTCTAGGTTTTGAGTCTTTCGTCTTTGGTTGTTTTGGATTGAGGGATGACAATGGGGGAGAATCGGTTCACATTGCAGCCTCACATGGGGTGGTGACTCATGTGAAGTCCAAGTGCTCGGTTCAAGGTCCTCTTAGTGTTATGCCTTACTTAGGGCATGGCTCACCACCATGTCGTCGGGTTAAGCATAGGCACTAGTTTCTCATTCTGATGGTTTGTTTTTTGTTGCGTTTCTTTTTTTTATCTCATTTGATGTGACTGTGTGTTAAAAATGAAAGTGTTTTTGAAATGGAAAAGGGTTTCTTTTAAATTGTTTTCAAATTGGTAAAGGGAGTTTTTAAAAGGGTAAGTGTTTCGATTTGGAAAACTTGGTATGTGTTTGGATTTGGTAAGTAAAAGAAATGTTTGAACCTTGGCACTCCTTATGGAGGGTCACACATATGTGGGTATGTACGGAGAGTGTGGGGGGCACTTGTTCACAGATGATGTAAGTGGGATTGAATGAACACACATGTGACGGTCCATAAGGGGTTATAGGTGAGTTTTAAAAAATAAAAGAAATGGCGCTTTTTGGAAAAGAAAATTTTACTTGTGTTTATTTATGTTTGGCTTATGTGCTTGTTGCCCTTGGCTTGGGTTATTTCTTTGATTTAGTTTTGGCTCGATGCTGGTTTTGATTGTGTTTTTCGTGTTGTTCTGAATACGCCGCCTAGAAAGTCTCTAAAATTTATTAATGAGCTATGCCCAATTCCCGGTTCTTTTCATGTGTTGCATGTTTATTGAGGTAATCGAAGTCCGTTAGAGGCAGTTGTGTGGTACAGGGAGATAGAGTGTGTCTTTGGGTTGCGGGGAACTCCCAAGGGTGTTAAGGTTTGTACCGTATCAGGTTTATTTGAGGGTCTAGTTCTTGACTAGTAAATATGGGATGTCCCACCATCGTTGAAGTTTTGTAGTTGGTGGTGGTCGGCTCTCGTGAAGGTTTCCCATCAGGCAAGGAGTGCATGCAGGAGGAACCTACCTCCAAGAAGCTATCTTTGTCGGTACTGGCTCCAAGTTGTTTGGACCGCTCTCTTGTGCGCCGCCAGTATGACCAGTGTGGGCATTCTAAGTCATCATGTTGCATCCCTTTAAAAATGTATGACCATTGTGGTTGTTTGAATCATCGAGCAGAAGAAGGATTTAGGGACCAGAGGATGAAAATTTCTGACTATTAGGCATGAGATGCTTCAGTCATCAGGGCCCCAGCCACAGGTCTCAGGGTGAAGCTCACGTACAGTCAGGAGTTGCTGAGGGTGTGTGGAACCTTGGTCTGGATCATGTTTTCAGCCTTGGGATGAAATATTCAAATTTTCTTTGTTCTATTTTTATCGTTTTCATAAGCTCGTCCTTGTTGTGGTGGTGTGATGAGCTTATTCTACCGCAATTCAAGCGGCCTTATCTGCTCTTAGTGTGGCTTTCAAATCATTTTTTTTCCTTGAAGGGTGTTAGGCCCATGAATAAATATACCTATTTTGAATTTGAGTTGGTCTCAGTTGTGTTCGTTAGGGTTATGTTTCATTTCATGAAATTGATGGTAGGTGTTGAGTTAATTTCTCATCCTCAAGTTACTGGGTTGTTTTGTATCAAGATTTCCGTCAAAGTCTCAGGTGTGTTGTTCGGTCCATGTGGGGGAAATGAATGAGTTCAGTTTGGGAGTTACCACATTGGCCCCCCTGGGGGGTGGTGTGTTCGGGTTTCAAGGGTTTCTATATTAGTGAATTCTCATGGTGGGGAGAACCCTCCCGTGTTCTCCCCTCAATATTAGGTTGCAATTCTCCTTGAATTGGTCGGGTGTGACGTTTGTTGGGAATGGTCACTCTGAGGCTCTCGGTTCTCTATGATTTTGTCTAGGCATGGACTCAAGTTGGGTCGACTGTTGGCTTGGTGACTTTCTGGGGGCAGAAAGTGTCTGTGGTGGGGATAATTGTTACACCCCAACCACGAACGCTTATTATTTTATTCTTTTCTTGGTCCTACGTCTTTTGGACAGAGTTGGGTTTGGGTCCGGGTTTGAATTTTTTTTCAAAACTTTGATATTTTCGATGGGTCTCAGGCCGGTGCGTGATCACTGCACCGCTAGCAGCGACCGTGCATTTGGTCCTGGAGACTGCGCAGTTGACTGATTATTATTATTCAAAATGAAATGAAATAAAGTTTTCATTTTAATTATCATTAAGTTTGATATTAGTACTATTTTGTTTTTTTATTAATATTATTAATATTATCATCACCATTTTACTAATATTATTTTTATTTTTATTATTAAGAAAGAAAATTATTACTATTCTGTTGTTGTTGTTGTTGATTTTTTTGTTATATTATTATATTTTTTTAACCCTAAAACTACCCTTTCCCCCTCCCTCTCCCCTTACCCGCGACGCACACCCCCCCCCCCCCGGATTGGTGCAACCCTACTCCCTGCCCCGATCGGCTTGCAGTGCACCAACTCTGTTTTCCTCGTCGGAGCTTTTCCCTGCACCGACCTCATCTGGTTCGGAATCGCTCCCTCGTGTGCGTGTATCCCCCAGCCCGGGTCCTCCTCTCGCTCACCATCCAGCTTACCTCCCGGCGTGCCCTATTCCCATCGACCCGCTGCTCCGGCCTGTGCACGACGACTTCACTCCATCTTCCTCTTCCCTTGGCCAGACCTCCCCTATAGCTCCCCTTTTTAGCATGCAACCCTCCCTTCCGCGGTAGATTCCTCTCAGATCCTCCATGTATGAGGTTCGATTGAGGTCAGATTCTTCGAGATAATAACATCCCTGATGTCCTCCTTTATCACATTGGTGTTTTGTTTCTCTTTTGATACCCAGTTTGGATTCAACCAGAACCTTAAGGTTGGGATAATATGTGATTTTTGTGTTCTTTATTGAATAGGGTATGCGAAGACCTCCTCAAGTCTTGTTCTTGCGTGTTCTGACATTCGACGCCGAAGGCAAAGCGGATTGACTCTGTTTTGGTCTACCGCCGACATCCAAGGTATAGTTTTATGCCCACTATTTGGTTTCACAGTTATTAAGTGGTGTCTGATGGGTGTGTTAAGGATTATATTAATTATTGTGTAGTTTGATGAACCCTACTGTGTGTTTTTGGGTGGTTTTCGATAAAAGTTTCAAGCACCGAGTATTCAGTTTGGTTTTGCCTTTGAGGTCGGATCCCTTTGCATTTTTTCTCCTTTAAATTTTAAAAATGTGTTGATTGCTTGCGTTTTGAATTCCTTGAATATTAATTAACTAGTTTACCATGTTTTTTGATTAATTAGATTGATGCGAAATTGGTTTTTAAAAGAATCTAGTATGTGTTTGACCTTTTGTAGCTTGTTTCTGTGAAATAATGTGTGTGTTCTTAATGGAAACCAATTTGGTTCAGTTTAATAGTTTTGTATAAATTGTTTGATTAGTTTATTTAATTGTACAAGTGGTGTGTATTATGTTTTGGTGTGTTGTGGGAGTGCGTTTGATTTTAAAAGAGGTTTTTGAATGAGTTTTAAGTGTGTGTAAAGCCATGGGATACTCATTAAAAATTGTTTAATAAATTTTAAATGGTTTATTGTTTCAATGAATGGTGGATGTGTGGTTTATTCAAAATGGTTGAGAGAAGACCTTTTGTTATGCCATTGAATGTGGGCACATCCATGGATGCACAGAGTGCACCCATGTATGAGCCTTCAAATGAAGATGGCATTTGGAGTGACTCTTCTCTTGAACCATGGTTTTCTAAAAAGAACTCTTATTTCCCTTTTTCCTCTCTCTTTTGATAAATGATTTCATGGTTTCTAAAGTGGATTGGGGTGTTTTTTATATAAATCCTTTTGGGTAGCATTTGATTGTGTTTTATGACTTGTGCATTTGGTTTATGTGAGTCCCTGGTACTTTTGGTCGTACATTGGTCTTTGCTGCCTTAATTTTGGGTATCTTTTGTTATAGTGAATTTTTGGTCAACGGTAGAGTATGCATATACATATACTTAAGGTATGTATATATATAATATATATATGTCCTCCATGTACGTATTCCCTCATGGTGCTGGGAATACGTGTATTGGATTATGGACATATGTATATATATATAGGTATGTGCATGAGAGTGCGGGCCAGTTATGAGTGGTTGCCGCCTATTTTTGTCAGGTTCTAAAGTGTTCAGCATGACCCGGATCCCCTTTAAGGTATGCATTTCCATCCTTTCTATTTTCTGAAGTTTTCCATAGGCACTTGCATGATTTCATTTAATTTATAAACGTTATTTTCACCTTTATAAGCATGATATTTAATGCATTTCAATGTTTTTTATGATAGTTATAATTGTTAAAAAGAATTTTGAGATAGTCCCTTGATTATGTGTAGGTGTTTTCCAAGTATTACTTTCCTAAGGCATTCCTTTGATGCTTGGATTTTTAATTAAATTTATAAATTTGGTTATTTCATGAGATGCCTAGCCCTTATGTTGATGTGATAAGGCTGTATAGTTGTGAAGTTGGTTTGGTGTGTGTAACTTGGTAATAGTGTGGTTTTACAATGTGTTAAAATGATTTGGAAAAGGTTTTATTGTTTCAAGGGAGTTGTTTTGTGTTTTTTGAATAACATGGTTGGTTGGATTTGATTTCAAAAGTAATGGTTAGTCTTTTGAAAATGGTTTTGTAATGTACTCTTGGTTATTGGTGTGTCATTAGATGTTGGCACATCCATTGGTGCACTAGGTGCGCACGTGGATGTACCCTCGAATGAAAATGACGCATTGAAGAGATGTTTTTTTTATAAAACCGTGTTGTTTTTTTCAAAATGGTTCCTTCATTCTCAAGTGACACTTGTGTGACTTTTAAAATATATCATGAATCAGAAACTCAAAAGAGTGTGCCCGGTTGGCTTTTGGTGTGCGTTATAACATGAGTTTGGTTTTAAGGCATGTTTGGCATTGAGAATGTAAAGTGGTATTTCTACGGTGTTTTGGGTAATTCTTTGAACATGTCAAGTTAAAGGCCTGGTTGACACTTTGTTTAATGTGAAATGATTGAATATATATATATGGGTCACTCCTATCTAGGATAACCCTTTATGGGTGAATGCATAGGAAATGTTCGTGTTTGGGGTAGACAAGTAAGGTAACGACGCGATAAGGTGAGTCACGCGTGCGGGAGCCTCCTACTTACACAGTATTATTATTATAATCATTATGGGTTCCTGGACGTCTTTTAGTTGATTGATTAATTATTGCTTATCAACCCCGATTAGATGGGTTGGTACCCACTGGTAGGTATAGAGGCTAGATGGGGAGTGTCGTTGATTTCTTTTGTCGCAAGGGAGATCAGTTGATTATATACTATGGGGATTCACCATACGTCGGCGGGTGGTTCTGAACTGAGTACATCCAGGGGTCTTCTAGGGATATTTAGGATCACCCATAGTTACTTAATTATTTACATTGATTGTCTACTTTCAGCTATATCTGTTAGTTTATTTCTAACTTGCACTGCTTGTTTTATTTTAGCACAACCTTGGTCTTGTCTATAAAATTGAAATCGTTTTGGAAATTTTATGTAGCATCTATTGGGGTTTTTTTAATGGGAAAACATGTTTCTTATTTTAAAATGTGAAGAACCTACTTCCATACCTGTATTTCAAACTTGGGTTTATGGACTGCTTCAGAAAAGAGAACCTTTGGATTCAGTGGTTTATTCTTGGCATCCCTACTGAGCATCTCAGTGCTCGCACCTATTATATCTTTCCAGTTCCAGGTTCAATCACTTATTCAGGTTCTTGGTTCAGCTGCTCAATGTTGGAGCAAGCTTAGTTCTGAGTTGGGTGGTGACCTATAAGGTCACATGGAGGTATGTGTAATTTTTTTTATTTCTGTTGTTAGATTCTATTTTTATCATTAGTCTTCATTCATTTGTTTATATTTTGTTTATGGGAAAAATTGTTCCCAACGGTTTAATTTTGATGCTCTACACTAGTTTTCAGCCCATGGGGATCGAGAACGCCCCTCGAGTCATGCCGCGGATCGGCTCAGGTGATCGGTTCAGGGTCGACCTGGGTTGGTTCGTGACAAAATAGTATCAAAGGGGGCCCTTGTTATTTGGGGAGTTTGGTATAAGGAGATTAGGATTTTCAGGGCTCAGGAGGTAGGTTACAGGTTGGTGTCTGATCACCACCGCTCGTGACGAGACCTGAGTTACCAGGGGTAGTCTAGGTTTTGAGTCTTTTGTCTTTGGTTGTTTTGGATTGAGGGATGACAATGGGGGCGAATCGGTTCATGTTGTAGCCTCATATGGGGTGGTGACTCATGTGAATTCCAAGTGTCTAGTTCAAGGTCCTCTTAGTGTTATGCCTTACTTAGGGCATGGCTCACCACCACGTCGTCGGGTTAAGCATAGGCACTAGTCTCTCATTCTGATGGTTTGTTGTTGGTTGCGTTTCTTTTTTTTATCTCGGTTGATGTGACTGTGTGTTAAAAATGAAAGTGGTTTTGAAATAGAAAAGGGTTTCTTTTAAATTGTTTTGAAATTGGTAAAGGGAGTTTTTAAAAGGGGAAGTGTTTCGATTTGGAAAACTTGGTATGTGTTTGGATTTGGTAAATAAAAGAAATGTTTGAACCCTATCACTCCTTATGGAGGGTCACACGTCTGTGGGTATGTATGGAGAGTGTGGGGGGGAACTTGTTCGCAAATGATGTAAGTGGGATTGAATGAACGCACATGTGACGGTCCATAAGGTGTTATAGGTGAGTTTAAAAAAAAATAAAAGAAATGGCGGTTTTTAGAAAAGAAAAAATTACTTGCATTTATTTATGTTTGGATTATGTTCTTGTTGCCCTTGGCTTGGGCTATTGCTTTGATTGATTTTTGGCTTGATGCCGGTTTCGATTGTGTTTTTTGTGTTGTTCTGAATACGCCACCCATAAAGTCTCTAAAATTTATTAATGAGCTATGCCCAATTCCCGGTTCTTTTCATGTGTTGCCTATTTATCGAGGTAATCAAAGTCTGTTAGAGGCAGTTGTGTGGTACAGAGAGATATAGTGTGTCTTTGGGTTGCGGGGAACTCCCAAGGGTGTTAAGGTTTGTACTGTATCAGGTTTATTTGAGGGTCCAGTTCTTAACTAGTAAAGATGGGATGTCCCACAATCGTTGAAGTTTTGTAGTTGGTGTTGGTCGGCTCTCGTGAAGGTTTCCCATTGGGCAATGAGTGCATGCTGGAGGAACCTGCCTCCAAGAAGCTATCTTTTTCGGTACTGGCTCCAATTTTTTTAGACCGCTCTCTTGTGCGCCACCAGTATGGCCAGTCCGGGCATTCTAAGTTGTCATGTTGCATCCCTTTGAAAATGTACGACCATTGTGGTTGTTTGAATCATCGAGCGGAATAAAGAGTTAGGGACCAGAGGATGAAAATGTCTGACTGTGAGGCAGGAGATGCTTCAGCCATCAGGGCCCGAGCCACAGGTCTCGGGGTGAAGCTCGCGCACAATCATGATTTGTCGAGGGTGTGTGGAACCTTAGTCCGGATCATGTTTTCGTCCTTGGGATGAAATATCCTAAGTTTCTTTTTTCTATTTTTATCATCATCGTAATATCATCCTTGTTGTGGTGGTGTGATGAGCTCGTTCTATCGCAATTCTAGCGGCCTTATCTGCTTCTAGTGTGGATTTCAAATCATTCGTTGTCCTTGAAGGGTGTTAGGCCCGTGAATAAAAAGACATGTTCTGATTTTGAGTTAGTCTCAGTTGTGTTCGTTAGGGGGATGTTTCGTTTCATGAAATTGATGGGAGGTGTTGAGTTAATTTCTCATCCTCAAGTTGTTGGGTTGTTTTTTAGCAAGCTTTTCGTCAAAGTCTCAGGTGTCTTGTTTAGTCCATGTGGGGAAAATGAATGAGTTTGGTTTGGTAGTTCCCGTGTTGGCCTTCCTGGGGGGTGGTGTGTTTGGGTTTCAAGGGTTTCCGTATTAGTGAATTCTCATGGTGGGGAGAACCCTCCCATGTTCTCCCCTTAATATCGGGTTGCGGTCCTCCTTGAATTGGTCGGGTGTGACATTTGTTGAGAATGGTCACCCCGAGGCTCTCGGTTCTCTATGATTTTATCTGGGAATGGAATCAAGTTGTGTCAACTATTGTCTTGGTGACTTTCTGGGGGCAGAAATTGTCTGTGGTGGGGAGAATTGTCACACCCCGACCACAGAGGCCTATTATTTTATTCTTTTCTCAATCCTGTGTCTTTTAGATAGAGTTGGGTTTGGGTCCGGGTTTGAATTTTTTTTGAAACTTTGATATTTTTTGCGGGTCTCGGGCCAGTGCGCGGTCACCGCGGCAACCGTGGATTCAGTCCTAGAGACTGCACGGTTGACCAATTATTATTATTCAAAATGAAATGAAACAAAGTTGTCATTTTAATTATCATTAAGTTTGATATTAGTACTATTTTGTTGTTGTTATTAATATTATTAATATTATCATCATCATTTTACTAATAATATTATTATTATTATTGAGAAAGAAAATTATTAATATTCTGTTGTTTTTTTTGTTGTTGTTGTATTATTATTATGTTTTTTAACCCTAAAACTACCCCTCCCCCTCCCTCTTCCCTTACCCATGACGCACCCCCCCCCGGATTGGCGCAACCCTACTCCCTGCCCCACTCGGCTTGCAGTGCACCAACCAAGCCGTCCTCGAAAGAGCTTCGCCCTACACTAACCTCATCTAGTGCAACCTCTCTCCCTCATGCATGTACAGCCCCCAGCCTGGGTCCTCCTCTCGCTCGTCGTCCAACTTCCCTCCCAGCGCGCCCTGTTCCTGTCAACCCACTGCTCTGGCCTATGCGTGACAACTTCACTTCAGCTCCCTCTTCCCTTGATCGGACCTCCCCTACAACACCCCTTTTTAGCATGCAACCCTCCCTTACGCGGTCGATTCCCCTCAGATCCTCAATGAATGAGGTCCAATTGAGGTCTGATTCTTCGAGATAATACCATCCCTGATGTCCTCCTTTATCACGTTGGCATTTTGTTTCTCTTTCGATACCCGGTTTGGATTCAACCGGAACCTTAAGGTTGGGATAATATGTGATTGTTGTGTTCTTTCTTGAATGGGGTATGTGAAGACCTCCTCAGGTCTTGTTCTTGTGTGTTCCGACATCTACCGCTAAAGGCAAAGCAGATTTACTCTGTTTTAGTCCACTGCCGACATCCAAGGTATAGTTTTATGCTCGTTGTTTGGTTTCTCACTTATTAAGTGGTGTCTGATGGGTGTGTTGAGGATTCTAATTGTTGTGTAGTGTGTTGAACCCTACGGTGTGTTTTTGGGTGGTTTCCAATAAAAGTGTCAAGCGTTGAGTATTCGGTTTGGTTTCACCTTTGGGGTAGGATCCCTTTGCATTTTTCCCCATTAAATTTTAAAATGCATTGATTGCTTGAGTTTTGAATTCCTTGAATATTAATCAATTAGTTTATTGTGTTTTGTGGTTAATTAGATTGATGTGAAATTAGTTTTTAAAAGAATCTGGTATGTGCTTGGCCTTTTGTAGCTTGTTTGTGTGAAATAATTGTGTTTTTAATGGAAACCAATTTGGTTTTGTTTAATAGTTTTGTATAAATTGTGTGATTAGTTTATTTAATTGTACAAGTGGTGCGTATTCTGTTTTGGTGTGTTGTGGGAGTGTGTTTGATTCTAAAAGAGGTTTTTGAATGAGTTTTAAGTGTGTGTAAAGCCACGGGATACTCATTAAAAATTATTTAATAAATTTTTAAATGGTTTATTGTGTCAATGAATGGTGGATGTGAAGTTTCTTCAAAATGGTTGAGATAAGACCTCTTGTTATGCCATTGAATGTGGGCACATCCATGGATGCACAGGGTGCACCCATGGATGAGCCTTCAAATGAAGATTACATTTGGAGTGACTCTTCTCTCGAACCATAGTTTTCTAAAAATAACTCTTATTTCCCTTCTTCCTCTCTCTTTTGATAAATGGTTTCATGGTTTCTAAAGTGGTTCGGGGTGTTTTTTTTATATAAATCCTTTTGGGTAGCGTTTGATTGTGTTTTATGACTTTTGCATTTGGTTTATGTGAGTCCCTAGTACTTTTGGTCATGTGTTGGTCTTTGCCGCCTTAATTTTGGGTATCTTTTGTTATAGTGAATTTTTGGTCAATGACAGAGGACGCACACACATATACTTAAGGTATGTATATATATATAATATATATATATATATCCTCCATGTACGTATTCCCTCATGGTGCAGGGAATACATGCATTGGATTATGAACATATGTATATATATGTATGTATGTATGTATGTGCGTGCAAGTGCGGACCGGTTACGAGTGGTCGCCGCCTATTTTCGTCAGGTTCTAAAGTGTTCGGCATGACCCGGTTCCCCTTTGAGGTAGGCGTTTCCATCCTTTCCATTTTCTGGAGTTTTCTGTAGGCACTTGCACAATTTTATTTAATTTATAAACGTTATTTGCACCTTTATAAGCATGATGGTTAATGCATTTTATTGTTTTTATGATAGTTATAATTGTTAAAAACAATTTTGAGATATTACCTTGATTATGTGTAGGTGTTTTCCAAGTATTACTTTCCTAAGGCATTCCTTTGATGATTGGTTTTTTAATTAAATTTATAAATTTGGTTATTTCATGAGATGCCTTGCCCTTATGTTGATGTGATAAGGTTTTATAGTTGTGAAGTTGGTTTGGTGTGTGTAACTTGGTAATAGTGTGGTTTTACAATGTGTTAAAATGATTTGGAAAAGGTTTTATTGTTTCAAGGGAGTTGTTTTGTGTTTTTGGAATAACGTGGTTGGTTGGATTTGATTTCAAAGGTAATGGTTAGTCTTTTGAAAATGGTTTTGGAATGTAATCTTGGTTATTGGTGTGTCGTTAGATATTGGAACATCCATGGGTGCACTAGGTGTGCACGTGGATGTGCCCTCAAATGAAAATGACGCATTGGAGAGATGTTTTTTTTATAAAATCGTGTTGTTTTTTCCAAAATGGTTCCTTCATCCTCAAGTGACTCTTGTGTGAATTTTAAAATATATCATGAATCGTAAACTCAAAAGAGTGTTCCCGGTTGGCTTTTGGTGTGCGTTATAATAGGAGTTTGGTTTTGAGGCCCGTTTGGCATTGAAAATGTCAAGTGGTATTTCTATGGTGTTTTGGGTAATGCTTTGAACATGTCAAGTTAAAGGAACAGTTGAAACTTTGTTTAATGTGAAATGATTGAATATATATATGGGGCGCTCCTATCTAGGGTAACCCTTTATGGGTGAATGCATAGGAAATGTCCTTGTTTGGGGTAGACAAGTGCAGTGACGACACGATAAGGTGAGTCACACGTGCGAGAGCCTCCTACATACACAATATTATTATTATAATCATCATGGGTTCATGGGAATCTTTTAGTTGATCGAGTGATGGTTTCTTATCAACCCTGATTAGACGAGTTGGTACCCACTGGTAGGTATAGAGGCCAGATGGGGAGTGCCGCTGATTTCTTTTGTCGTGAGGGCGATCAGTTGGTTATAGACTATGGGGCTTCACTATACACCGACAGGTGATTCCGAACCGAGTACGTCCAAGGGTCTTCTAGGGTTGTTTAGGATTACCCACGGTTACTTAATTATTTACATTACTTGTCTACTTTCAGCTATACATGTTAGTTTATTTCTAGCTTGCACTACTTACTTGTTTTATTTTAGCACAACCTTGGTCTTGTCTATAAAATGGAAATGGTTTTGGAAATTGTATGTAGAATGTGTTGGGTTTTTTTTAATGGGAAAAACATGTTGCTTGTTTTAAAATGTGAATAACCTACTTCCATACTTGTATTTCAAACTTGGGTTTATGGACTGCTTCAGAAAATAGAACCTTTGGATTCAGTGGTTTATTCTTGGCATCCCTACCGAGCATCTCGGTGCTCACGCCTATTATATCTTTCCAGTTGCAGGTTCAGTCTCTTGTTCAGGTTCCTGGTTTAGCTGCTCAATGTTGGAGAAGACTTAGTTCTGAGTTGGGTGGTAACCTATGAGGTCACGTGGAGGTATGTGTAGTTTTTTTCTTTCTGTTGTTAGTTTCTATTTTTATCGTTAGCCTTCATTCATTTTTTTATCTTTTATTTATGGTCCAAATCATTCCCAACGGTTTAATTTTGATGTCTGACACTAGTTGTTAGCTCGTGGGGATCGGGAACGCCTCTTAGGCCATGCAGCGGATCGGCTCGGGTGACCAGTTCAGGGTCGACCTGGATTGATTCGCGACAAAATTGCTCGTGTAGGCAATTGCCTTATTTGACCATGTCACCTCTAAAGTGACTCTATGGGTTTTATAAATTGTTTTTCCATATTTCAATGGTTTAAATAGATTGATTAAGTGGAATGGCTAATGCATCATGGTTTCCCTTCTTAAATTGAATTTGATGAATTAAATGAATTGGTTTATAAAGGGTGGTAAGGCCACGCCTATTGCTTATGCTTTACTAAATGCTTAATATGAATCGAGATGTCTTGCTTGAAATTGAACGTGACTATTAAGAAGTGTGAGAGGTAAGGCCTCATGCCTAATTATTATACATACTCTTACGTCATGGTTATAGGTTGTGATGCGATGGTAATGGTAAGTGATCTGTTGAGCATGACGGTATCATGCTCCCTTACACCGGGTGTTGAGCATAACGTCTCACACCATTAACACTAGTTGGATGTTGGGATTGAGGTGTCACCTCCCTTGTTAGAGTGTTGATATGATGACACACTCACCATCTTGAGTGACGATCATGGCGTCTCCCACTCATTATGAGATGTAGGGCATGTACTGTCACGTCCCGGACCCGGGTGCCACGCAACGGGTGCCCCGAGCCCAGTTCGCCACGTGACCTCAAGCGCATTTCCCCAAACGCCAGAGGCTGCCGAATAACAGCGAGGGACCAGGTCTGATAGTGGGGAAACTATGCCCTCATTTTGTCAAAGTGTAGCGCAGCGGAATTTAAATAAAACATACAACAAATAGCGGAAGCAGTAAACCATACACAACTGAAATACACAACAACAGTGGATATAACCAACAATATATATAAATGATGATGATACATGTCTCAAGTTCTAAGAAAACAGCCAGAACATGTTATACATCAATACGATACATCCAAAAGCAGAGTACAACAAAACAAGCAAAACTGCTGGCAGCGGCATCGCAAGCCTAGGCTCGGTCCCATGCCCTCCTACTCCTCAGCGACAGTCAAGTACCTGTATAGGGACTCTTGCCCCTATCTACACCTGCAGAAATGTAATCTGTTTGGGCCGAAAAATGTGACCCAAATAGGGTGTGAGAAATATATCTCAGTAGGCACCCACCAAAGGCCCGTGCCCAACTGCGTGTAAGCATGCAACGATAGTGTGCAGTAATAAGATGCAATAAAGTAAGCAGTACTAAAAAGTAACTAACTTAACAATTAAATTGCCGTTTTATTATTCATTTAATTTATTTAATTTAGTAACATTCTTGTGATCAACAACACCAAGCCCTCAGGCTAAAATAGTTACCACGCCCTCAGGCTTAGATAGTAACCACGCTCTCAGGCTTGTCCTCAGGCCATACAGAATCCAACCCGCAGGTATTGCCCTCAGGCGTAACAGAATTCTTTCCCTCAGGCATACGAAGTGTCGCCCTCAGGCATAGATGTCAAGTCCTCAGGCATGAAAGGTTGCCCTCAGGCGGAATAACGACAGCCCTCGGGCTTAAACAGTCACGCCCTCAGGCTAATCACAATAATGCCCTCAGGCTGAACAAGTAACCGGGCCATGCCCAACAGGTAAACAAGCAGTAGCAAGCAATTCCTCTCAAGGAAATTCTACAATTACTACTTTAAAGGCATACCCTCGGGTATCCTGGCCAAACGGCTAAACAGTGAAACACACCCTGGGGGTGGTTCCGGATCCAAGCAACGATCCCAACCAGCATTTTATTATCACGATTTAATCACCTATGCAATTCTAGGTATTAAATATAGCAATGGCCTCAGCCACACGACACCCCAACATGGGTTCATGGCACAAAAACGCACAAAAACGCACGATAGTTGGAAAATGAACACAAAACCACCTACCTTATACGCCAACGAACGTTATACCCGAATGCCGACTCCAGAAACGTCCAAGAACGACGTAGATCTGACGAAGAACAAAACTCATTAAAATGTAAATAACTTACGTTAGGAGAAGAATTGGCAAGAATGGTACCAGGAGAGAAGAGGGCTTACCCGTGCGGTTCCAACGAGATCGTCCGAAGCCGAATCGGATTCCAGACGAACGCTCGATGGATCTTCAAAGATCCAGCCTCCTCCTTTGGCTCCAAAATGGATCAAGTGCCTCCTCTGCCAAATGAGGAGGCTACTGCCTATTTTAAGCCGAAAAAACAAAGTACACGGCGTGTACTTCCAAGTACACGGCGTGTATTCCCTTCATTTAACTGTTCATTTGGCGGTACCGCCACACTGTTCATCCGTCGACATGAGTACACGGCATGTACTCTCGAGTACACGGTGTGTACTGTCGCCCAGTTGGCGGCGACGCCACCGCCTTACTGTTTAAACCTTCCGACTGACTACACGGCGTGTAAGGTACCACTACACGACGTGTAGTCGGTTCCTACACCCTTCGTCACCGGCATGACTACACACCCCGTGTACTCATCCCAACACGGCCAAAAGTACACGGCGTGTGGATAAAGTACACGGCGTGTAGTTCCAAAATTCAGGATTTTTCCCCATTTTCCATATTTTCTCAAAAACACTTAAGGAAAAGGAAAAGAAGAAGCTCGTACCTCTATAACAAGAACCGGGTTCTTACATGTACCATCTTGCTTGAGATTATAGGCTCGTTAGACTGTTCATGGATGTCTGAGTCACACCCCGGTCCAGCTATCACTAGTACTCCTAGTATATGGTCACTTACGTCTGTGCGTACTTGATTCATATAGGTGGATACAATATATATAATTATACTGTATATATTATTACTATATATATACACACTCTTTAAACACTTCCCGACTGTGAGCTGAAGCAGGTAGAGTCATTAGGTGTCCTTTAGGAACATGAGCAGCCTGGTTATTTATTTATTTTAGCATTGCTTTTATTATTCATTTATACTTGCACACTGTTTAGTTACAAGCATTACTCGGTTTACACGTAGAAACCATAGGTGGTGACCTACTGATCTTTATATCTCACACCCTACTCAGGCTGTCATTGGTACCCGAGAAGGTTGTATGTCTGCAGGTGTTGATAAGGGAAAGGGCCCAGTTACAGGTTGTTAATATGTTTACTTATAGATGGATCTTAGGAGTAGAGGACTGAGCATTCACTCGAGATGTTAGTGGAGCAACTTTTGTTCTTTTTGCACTTTTTGTACAACATGTTTGTATGTTTGTTCCCTGTTATCTTTTTGTATATCATCATGTCATGCATCCATGTATATGACACTGCCATAATGACTTTTTTATTATTATTCAGTTGTTCTGTTGATTTACGCTTCCACACTTGTTTATTATATATGTACAGTTATTTATTCTTTTGTTGCTTATTTTGTCGATCTGTTTATATTATGCTTCTGCTGTTTATTGTGTCTGTTGTATCCGTTGCGTCATTCTGAGATGAGGGTATGGTCTCCCCACTGTACCACCTTTACACCATCGATGCTAGTCAACGACCTCTGACGTACGGGGAGGCACGCTTGAGGCCATGTGACCCACTGGCTTGGGGCATGGGTTAAGTGGATCCTGAGTTGGGACATTACATGTACGATTCTGCCTAGGGTTTCTATCCTTGATTGGGACCTTTGGGTCACTCTTTTAGGTTGCAAGCGACGCAACTGAATTCAGACTCGCGATTCAGCGCATCAGGTTGGCAATGCAGTGACACCGTCAGGCGGACAACCTCAAATTGAGGGATGAGTGTGTTGACATTCATCTTCCCACCCTCTATTCTCTTTGAAAGACATAGGGGTGACCTGCTTGTGATTTTCGCACTTGATTATTGTTTGACGATGCAATGCAACAGACAAGTGATGTAAGCAAGAGCCCGCACAAACATCACTTGGTGGACGACTTGAAAGAGAGATAGATGTGTTGACATTTGTCATCTAGCCCTCCTCCCGCCTTGTGGATGAAGGGGTGTCCTACCTCACTATGTCTGTCCAACATGATGCAGCGTTTTTAATAGGGAGACAATGCATTTTTCAAATTGGAATCATGAGAAGATGACTACTAGCAGGGGCGACGTGTTGTTTGTCTGATGATACGACATGTTGCAGAATTCTCACTTTGGGCCTTAGGGTCATGTTTTGGCCTTTGGGCCACTGGGCCTTTGGGCTATGCTGCATTGAGTCTTTAGGTCTCTGGTTTCCGGGTCATGTAAGAGTTTCCTCTCAACCTTGTTTAAAAGGGGATTTGTTTTTTTTCTAATAAAAAAGGTCTCAACCAACATGTTTTTAAAAAAGGGATAAGGTTTGCTATATAAAAAACAACATCATGTTCAATGTCCATAATCATTCCATTATACACAAAGCAACAATACCACTACCACAAACCATTGTTCCCCGCGCATGAAGGACGGGTAAAAATGTTCATAATTTTGGTGGAAATGCTATTTATATTTAATGATTCATAAATTGAAGTATCATTAAAAAAATGAACTATTTAATTCATGGAATACGTATACGTTCCACATATGAGTTTTTTTATGTGTTTTTTGATTTTTTTAAACGTCTAAGTCGTTTTTTTAAAAAATACGTCGGAAAGGCGGCAGGGGGCTTGCCACCTTTCAGCCAAAAAAATGCTTATTTTAAATATACTTTTTTGTATATTTATTTATTTTTTATTTATTTATTTTGTTTTGTTTTTTTATATATATATAACATAATTTTCCAGCAGAATTTATCTGCTATTTAATATTCGGCGTTACTGGCGTTAAAGCAGTTTAAAATTATGATATCAACCCTCACCCAGTGCTCCCTTTTATAAGAGGCTTTACCCTGAAAATCATTATGCATTTCCGATGTGAGATTTTATTTCTCCCTTTCTCGCACAAAATTAATAATATATTACTATTAATCATTTTTAATCAATTAATTAATAATATTAATTAGTATTTAACAATATTATTAAACAACTAATTAATTTCTAAATAGTTAATAATAAATAACAGGTTTTAGTTAATAAAAAATTAAATAATATATAATTAATAAAAAATAATCTTTATTATAACTAAATAAAAAATAATAAATGCACAGTGTATAATAATTATAATTATTAATTAGTAACTAAATAATAATTTTAAATATTTATAAGTAATTGATGTTTATTAGAAATTAATATTTTTAAATAGTAAATAATATTATTTAATAATTAATATTAATCACCAATAATTATTTAATTAAATAGTAATAATTAAATAGATAATTAATTAATAATAATAACTAATTAACAATTAACAACTGATTAACAATTAGTAACTAATTAACTGAATAATGTGATTTACAATTTAATAATATTAATTTCCAATAAATATTAATTACTAGTTAATAATAATTATTAATAAATAATTAAAATTATTATTTTTAATTATAAAAAATAAAAAAATAATTATTAATTATTAATTAATTAGTAATTCAGCAATATTTAATTACTTATTAAAAATAGTACTTACTAATTGACTAATTAATTATTAAGTAATTATTAATTTATTAATAAATGTTAATAATTATTATTATCCAATTACTAATAAATATTTAAAATTATCATTTAGTTACTAAATATTAATAATAATGATTAAGTTATTAAATTACTAATTGTTAATTAATTATTATTATATCCATATTAATTAATTAACTACTTGTTACTAATAAATAAAAAACATTAATAAATATTAATTAAATAATACGATTTAATATTTAATAATACTAATTTCTCATAAATATTCATTACTAACTCATGTTAATTACTAATAAATATTTAAAATTATTATTTAGTAACTAATTATTAAAAATATTAATATAATTATTAGTTGTTAATTAATTAGTAATTATACAATATGTAATTAATTACTAATAAATATTAATTATAAATTAACTAATTAATTAAATATGAATTAATAATTATTAATGGTAATTATTATACAATTACTAATAAATATCTAAAAAAATTATTTAGTTATTAAATATTATCAGTAATGATTGAATTATTAAAATAGTAATGATTAATTAATTATTATTAAATTGTTATTATATAATTAAATAACTATTGGTAATTAATATCAATTACTAAATAATATTATTTACTATTTAAAAATATTAATTTATAATAAACATTAATTACTAATAAATATTTAAAATTATTCTTTAGTTACTAATTAATAATAATAATTATTATACATTATATATTTATTATTTATTATTTAGTTATTATAAAGATTATTTTTTATTAATTATATATTATTTAATTTCAAATTAATTAAAACTTATTATTTATTATTAACTATTTAGAAATTAATTAGTTTAATAATATTATTAAATACCAATTAATAGTAATATATTATTAATTTTGCGCAGGAAAGAGAGAACCTAAATCTAATATCGAAAATGCAAAATGATTTACAGGAAAAAACCTCTTATAAACAAAAGCTCCGTATGAGTGTTAGTGTTAGAATTTCAAGCTGATTTAATGACAGTGATACTGGATATTAAATAGCAGATAAATTCTAGCAATTTTTTTTGTTTTGTTTATATATATAAAAAAACAAAATAAAATAAAAATTAGAAATAATAATAATTATTTTGGATGAAAGGAGACCCTTATTGTTTTTCCAACATATTTTTAATTTTTTTTTTTGATCTATACATTTTTAAAAAATGTTTTTTTTTTTAGAAGACACGAAAAATCCAGACTGTCTTCTCTGTCGTTGAGTCGCTTGTTCGCGCAGCTTACGGAGGGCGTGGCGTGGATCTGATCAAAACAGAATCGGCGAATTGGCAGATTGCTGATGATTATCCCTTAGGCGGGGAGAAGATTTCGTTAACGGTTTCAGAAGCCATGTCTGCAAGCTTCGGCCCCTCGCGCAACCCTTCAAACTCCAGGTCTCAGCCGGGAAGCGGTATCTCGAGGCTGAGATCTTCGTTCTCGAAAAAGCCACCGGAGCCACTGCGTAGAGCTGTCGCAGACTGTCTCTCCTCTTCGTCTGCCCCTCACCACGGAAGCTCCTTCCCCCCCTTTGTTGCTTCCGAAGCCCTAAGGACCTTAAGGGTAAGGATCTAGATTCGTCCCAAATCGATTCTTATATATATATATATTTTAAAGCGACTTCTTCACAGACTGTTACTCTTGGGGGTTTACCTGTTCGAAGTCCAGTGGCTCCTGCTACGGGCTTTACATTTCATTTGAAACCAGGATTTGGTTTGTTTACATCTGTTAAATTTCTGGACTTTATTTTGCCCTTTTGAATACGAAAAACGCTGCTGAAGCTGGGATCCTGATAAGGATAAAAGAGTCCTTGCATGTATTTATGATCTGAACAAGAAGATTACAGCGGAGCAAAGGAGAAGACCCTTGGGAGGAGGGTAAACAAGAGGGGGGAAGATACTCAGGAGTCCCCTAGGGAGCTCCAGCCCAAGCAGCTGGTGCCGAATCCAAGCCCCGAGGCAGAACAATGTTTTTCCTCCCTTTTTTCTTCTCACCCCCACCTACTGCTTATATAAATATTCTCCAGCCTCATAAGTGGGGTCCAGAACCTCCCCCTAATAACTTAACATACTCACCCCTAAAATACCATACTATCCCTTATTAGAATATTCCCTCCCCCTAGCTGAACAATTCGTCTATCATTCTGCCACCGTCCCGAAAAACCGCCTTGTCAAACCACCTTGTCTTCAAGGTGGTGGATCTCGCAGGTACGCCAAGCGATCTTCCATACCAACCGTGCTCTAGGGAACTGAGGACAATGGGTGCTGGTCAGACAGTTATGCCAAGCAATCTTCCATATTCTTCTCCCTGCTCTGGCGCGTTGGGCCGAACCAAACAACACCGTTGATTTAGGATTGAGTCACTGCGGTCCTGTATAAAGCGCTCATGCCGTAGGTGCATGCCATACAATCTCCCAAACGCGCCTTCTGCCATCATGGAATATGGTTGGATAGACGATGGTGAGAGTGCCTCTCGTTGCAATGTCTGCGCTCCTTCCCCCGGGAAGGCCCCTGGTGTATTGTTGTGAGTTGGGCTGCAAGCACGGTCGGTACCACCCGACATCTGGTGTAGAAAAACTGTATGAACCTCCTGCATGAACCCGAGGACTCCATCCCGACACCGCGGGCGTGACCTGTGCAGTTGGTGGTAAAATAAGGACCTATGGTTGAGCTGGCTCAGTCTGCTGCGGCTCGTGCTCCAACATGACAAACTGTGAAGAGTCTGACTCCTCAGTGGATGGCCAGTCTATCACACACAAGCTGGAGGTAGTGCCGTCATGATTTTCATGCAGCCCCATGCGCAAACATTGTGTTCCGAGGTTGGTAGGACACCCGAAGGGCGACGCAGACAGCCGCATTATAGTTGTCGGGAACTCGGATGTAGTTGCAGGGGGTTCGCTGACGGAGCTTCCAAAAAATCAAGGATTGCTTCTTTAAGATGCGCCCAAGTGAACACAGTTGCAAACCCTTTGACCACTAAAAACCAAAGTGCAGACATATCCGACATGTAGATTCATCTGATCTTGCGTTTGATTGCGTGAGAAATAATCCTCAGCCCTTGAGATCCACGTCTTCGGATGTGTGGCCAAAAATTCCGGTAGAACCTCTTCCTGTAAGTATTTTTCTTGATTTTTGGTTACTCGGGCCAATGAAGCCCAGACTTCCGGCATTTGAGTCGCCATAGGCTGCTGCTTCCGCGGATAGTGTTCTCTCTCTCTCTCTTTATTTTATTTTTACTTTTTTCCACTTGTGTTTCTCTCCCCAAGTAGAAAAATAGGCGACCCTCTTGTGTTTTCCTTCCTCGACAAAAAACACGGCCCGCTTATCTCTCTCTCTTTGTGTTTTTTTTTCTTCTGAAAAAGTAACTTGGCTGGTCGAGCAGAGCGCCTGCTCAGAGACGTAGCTGGCCGGGCAGTCCTTACGATTGGCGCAACCCTGCGTGTCGCGACCTAATAAACTTCCCCGCCGCCAAACGAGAGAAAACGCCGACTCCTGTGTGCGCTTGAAATTCGTGCGGCTGTTGCAGCGGAAAGCGCCTACTGCAACGGAAAGTGCCTGTAGTGTGCAATAACAGAGCGCTTTCCAGTAAACAGGTGCGAGCAAGGGGTGCGCGTTACCTTAGGTCACTGCGCGCGCCTTTGATGATCGAAACCGGAGAAGAGGAATCTGGCAGTAATGCGCTTCCTTCCTCCGACTGAATCCAGTAGTGCGCCTCCTGAAGCGAAGAGGCGTAGCGGCAAGTCGGTGTGTTTGAAATGGTTCGTCTGGTGCTGAAGAACCAGCCGGACGAGCGTTTCCCTTCTGTGCGAATTTCTAGCAGAGCGCGGATCGTTCAAACGAAAAGATATCCAGCAGCAGTGCGTGCCGCGTCTCCTCTGTGCAAGGTTGTTGGTTGCGTGTTCCCTAGATTAGTTAGTAGGGGAAGACCGACAGTAGTAGTTTGCGCGACCGATGCGACTCTGACAACGAAAGTTGAAGTGGAGCCGACAGGGAGTGAGCCGACAGTGGATGATGCTTCGCGAGATGTGATGCAGCAGAATAACAAAGTGGAAATGGTATCTGGCAGCAGTGGATGCGGCGCTGTGTGACCGGACGCTGCAGAGGAAGAGCAGTGCGCGACTCTGTCGGTCAATAACGGAAAACACGACGCGACAGGATGCTCTGGCAGTAGGAACGATCCGGCAGGCCGGACCAATTGATAAGGATATAAGACTCCTTGTATGTATTTATGATCTGATTCAGAAGATTGCAGTGAAGCAGAGGCGAAGACACTTCGGAGGAGGGTATACAAGAGGGGGGAAAGATACTCAGGAGTCCCTCAGGGAGCTCCCGCCCAAGCAGCTGGTGCCGAGTCCAAGTCCTGAGGCCAAACAATGTTTTTTCTCCTTTGTTTCTTCTCACCCCCACCTACTGCTTATATAACTATTCTCCAGCCCCACAAGTGGAGTCCAAAACCTTCCCCTCTAACAACTTAACAGACTCACCCCTAAAAGACCATTCTACCCCTTATTAGAATATTCCCTCCCCTCTAGTTGAACAGTTGGTCTCTATCAGGTCCCTTCTTCTAATTGAAATTTGTGCCCAGGATTTGGGTGGTCTTGTGACCGAGCTTATGTTTTACACGCAATTGGTGGTGTATTCCTCATTTATTGATCATGCCATAGCCAACATTGTATTGGATATGGTACTTTCTATGTTTTGCATAATTTCCAGTCTGCTGTAAATTTGAAACGAAGTGCGGGGATGCATCTTTAGGTTCTCTAAGAGGGCCTTTTTTAACCGGTGCTTCTCTTTCCCTTTCCAAAACCTGGATTGACTATCATAGTTTTGTACGTGGGAGAGTTGCCATTGTCATTGTATTTTTTACCAGGCCTATCATTTAGATTTAAAATACCTTTCTAAATTATCCCATTCCTTCTGTTTTTTTTGTTATAATGGGTTCATTGTTAATTTTAAATGATTATATCCACTTGCAGGACTATCTCGCATCCCCTGTGACAACTGACCTGGCTTACAGTGTAATTTTAGAACATACACTTGCCGAGAGGGAGCGCAGGTAACTGAAGGTTATTTGATCAAGTACCTTTCCTGTTATCATCAATTTTTCCCAGTGATCATGCATTTACTCATTTATAGGGTCCATTAGGTCTGTGGAAGTCAGTTGAGCCACCTTTTGATACTTGGCATGTTTAGTTCGGAGAAGTTTTTGAGCTTATCTAAACTGGGATTCTAGATGCTGAAATGTTTACTAGCACTGACTTGAACATAATGAAAAACCCTCGCATTAACTTGATCCAAGAAATTAAACAAACAAAAAAAACTGTAAAAATTACAGCAACTACTGAAAATGCACAAATTAAGTAAAGAGACCCCTCATGTGTTATGATGAGTTAGGAAATAGAGGAAGTGATCCTTTCTATTGATTATTTGAAGAAGAAATTAAGATTGAAAGAGATTTGAATCCCTCTGGGGAGTAGATTATCTTAGTATTATGCAACTGAGAGCTTTAAAAAAGCTGTGGAATGTGCAAACATGCTGTTACCATTCCATGTACAATAATGGATGCGGGGAAGCAAAAGTTACTAGATCTATTCAAGGATTTGCATCGGTGATGTTGACTTGGTCTTCACCTCCTACTTGCTTGGAGTATTACCACAAACCTCTGAATTACCTCATACCACTATGCATCGATTGAAAATAGAACATCTGGTAATAATGTACCCAATCAATAATAGCTGTAGCATGCTCAGTGCTCCTGCAAGTTCATTATAATTTCTATACCAATCAAGTGTTCGGGTTTTTACTCCCTCAAGCTGGTTTATAGGGAGTATTTGATATATCCGGATCTCATGTGTCGGAAAGGACCTTGACATTGACATCGAGCATTTTCTGCTTGATAGCTTTTACAGATTATCTTTTGAGTAATATTATTGCTGTAAAATGTGCTTTGGCTCATCTTTGCACAGCTGGCTGGATTTCTTGTATTATAATGCCAGAACCATTGAGATCGAAAGATTGGGGCTTATGCACCAAATTGTGGAACCTAACTGCTATTCTTCATTACTGTGTTATTCTGCAGGCATACAAATTTATTAATAAAGGATCATTCTGATATAATCACAATAATGCTAATGTGATTTTGTTCTGTGCCAGCCCAGCTGTAGTTGCAAGGTGCGTGGCACTGTTAAAACGGTATCTTCTTCGGTATGTGAAGTTTCTTAATTTTTGTTTTTGTTTTATGGATAAAATGGATGAATTGATCTGAAGAATTAATTTTTTTGTTGGTTGGTTTTATTAATGAGGATTCCATGATCATGGTTTTACTGTCTACGCCATGCCTTTCCTTTTTATATTTTTTACATGGCTTGGTAGAAGATATAACATACCCAAATTAGAATGTGATGTTTACTTTTTCCCATGCGAATCAGATCTTCAAGCATGAGTTTTATTTGTTTTAACCTGTTTGTGTCTGTGGTATTGAATTGGAAATGAATTAGATTTCCCTGCTCATGAGTCCTTCACCTGTATTATCAGTATCACAATGGTGAATCGGCTTCATCTCAAGCCCAGGTGCTTACTGAAACTATATGCCTGAATATATTTAACCCATTTGTAATTAGGGCTGCCAAAATATCAATTATGCAGTGTCAAGCATTCATCATCCTGTTGTTCTTAATGCAGGTAACCTGGAAACTTAACAGTCTGCTAGTCCTTATTTTATTTAATTGAAATTATTTATGAATCATCTGTTAGTCCCACATATATTAAAGAATGATTATACCTGTTGGAATGCATCTTGATTGCTAGTTAGTTTTGGGTTGGAACATTGACAACCTGCATAAAGGCTTTATTATGCTTTCCGCTCTCGAGACTTTTTTGCATCTTACAAAAGGTGTCTTTTTTCTCTTATCGCCCTGTTGCAGCTACAAACCTGCTGGGGAAACATTGCAACAAATAGACCGCTTTTGTGTAAACACAATTGCCGAGTGTGATATTAACTTAAATAGAAGATTATCACCATGGTCACAGTCTCTAAATCAACAATCAAGAGCATCTTCAGCACCTGCAAATGTCTTTCCTTCTTTGCCTGTTTCTAGTTTTGCTTCTGCGGCACTTGTAAAATCTTTGAATTACATTCGTTCTCTTGTGGATCAACATATCCCTAGACATTCATCGTTACATTCACCTCCAACACTATCTTCATTGCTGAGTGTATCGTTCAACTCTCAACTAAGCCCTGGAAATAGTGAAAAGTCCACAGAGAACAAAGATGCATCCCCTTTCCCAGTTTCAAGCACATCAAACACTGATAAAGTTGATGTGATGGAAGATCATGAGTACATTGCCCTAGATGTTCTGAAGTGGCGCTGGCTTGGGGAACAGCAGTCATCCTTGTTTTCCAGTGAAGGGTAATTGAAGTCTTTTGATTAGTAGTGGCTTTTCAATCTGAACTTTTTAGTCAGATCTTGTTCTATAGCTTCTTACTGAAAGACCTGTAATGGTTTTTCACGTGATACAGTGATCATGCTTTGAATCCCCAAGACATAAGTGTGGATAAATTCCTTGAAGTTGGTGCAGCAGCTTTACTTGTTGGAAGCATGGAAACAAAAATGACAGGCCAGAGCCAGACTATGAAACATTTCGGAACTGCCAGTGTCCCTGTTCTTGATCAGATGTTGCAGTCTTCCTCTATCACAACTGCTGCTAATTCTACCTTTGCTAGACCCCACTTAAAAGTGATAACAGCATCTAAACGCTGCAAACTGGGCCCCAATCAGATTTGGTATGTTAATTTGTTTCCTCTGATTATTAAATGAATTATCTTTGATTGACATCTATTCCATATCAAAATGAATAGATGTTTGGTTATTTAAGGGGTATGTTTGTAATTTGAGCTTCAACTTGGGCCTGAAGTCTTATGCCTGTGAGCCTAGACAAAAATGCTCGATTGTTAGTACAGCCACATTGTTTTTTTAAACAGAAGTCTTGCATATAGACAATGCAATTTTCAATATAGAAATTCCGCAAAAAAATAAATAAACAAGGAATTCTTATTCTTAGTCATGGGTCTGGTATTTGTCTAATGCCTTCTGAATGCTGTGTCTTTAACAGTCATGGACGACCGATTTCTTGTTCTTTTTGCACTTTATTAAATTTTGTGTGAATTTGTTGCTATCTATTTATGTGATGCAAGTTGGATTTTGGATGCACAACAAGTATCCCATGTTTGAGGGCCCTGAGCTAATTTTGACAATGTCAAATTTAGAGCTTGAATTCTGAAGATGGTTTGCATGTAGGCTTCAGCCACATAAGCGGGTCTTTCAAACATGTAATCTAATTTTTTATAGTTTGCATATGCATTTTTGATCAGATGGGGTGGTAGAAGTGTTGCATTGTTTTTTTTTTTGTGATTCATGTGCATATTATTTCCTATTTTTTTTTCACATTAAAATAAGAAGAAAAAAAAATTAAGGCAGACTATATCATAGAAAATCATTTATGGAGATTTTGACATGCTGGACTATGGTTTTATAATCATCACAACTTTTGATTGTTCCTGGCATGAACCCCCAGGACTCAGTTTTATTGTAACCATCTTCTCATTTTACAGGGAGGATTCATTCGTAAACACATTTCGTCCACGAGCTAGACAGCTTTTCCAGTATCGCCATTACAGGTATAAAGAATGATGCATGTTACAAAAACATAATACTAATTCAGTGAGATACTTTCAATATACATATATTTGGAGGACGTGGACAACTAGATTAAAATGTTTTTTAATGTGCCAACAGAAAAGCTAATTGGAAGATAGTGTTTGTTAAATTGCACTGACAGGCAATTATTACTTAATTTGAAGCCATTAAGTTAATGGACCTGTATCAGGAGATTAATTCATAAAATAGGTAAATGTATGTGCAATTCACTTTCATGGAGTCGCAATGTGATTTTTCTTACGAGACAATCACCCACATATTGCTCTGAGATAATATTGGTCACCAAATGCTTTTTGTTTTGAATTTGGATCGGACCTTCCATTGTTAATGCTGGACATCGATGTTCTGTCTCTTTGTTTAGCATCAATGTTTTTTTTTTCAATTGATAAATACCCATCCACCTGACATGGGTTTTAAACGGTTTTGAATATTTGACCTTGTCTAGAACTAATGGTTTCACAAGCACATGTTTGCAACTAGACTAGGACAATATTTTTTATTTTGTTTTTCTAATGTTAAAAAACAAGTTTTTGTGTTATTTTAGTTGGTCACTCTTATCTTTGTGTGTTTTTCTTTGACCTCTTAAAAGTTTGTTTCTTTGGCCTATATTTTTGGGTGTGATAGTTCAATTGTGCATTAAGATTTGCATAGTTGAGGGTCCGTTTGACATTACTTATTGAAAACTGCTTATAGCACTTATCACTTATGATCAGTACTTCTGTACAAGTTTTTCCAGACTACTTATTGAAAAAGTACTTATCTGTTTCTTATGTGTGGTTTTCTTCTGGGATTTAAGTGTAAGCAGTTTTTAGAAACAGAACAAACACTGCTTATTTTTTTAAACTGCTTATTATAAGTGATAAGTGCTATAAAATACTTCTCAGTAAGTGCTGTCAAACGTAGCCTGAGCCATTCAGAGAGTGTATATTAGGTCAGCTTGTGCATTATGTGAATGGAGAAATTAGATATTTGCCGATCTGTCTCATCAAATATTTGTTGATCAGTGAACAGCAGCCGTTACGTTTAAATCCCGCGGAGGTGTGCGAGGTCCTTGCAGCAGTTTGTTCAGAAACTTCTTCGCCGAATGCTAATCTAACAACAGTTTCATCAAGATTAAGTAAAAACAGTGGCAAGCCAGTGATTGATGTTGCTGTGAGCGTCCTCATCAAACTTGTTATTGACATGTATGGATTTCTTCTGCTAGTTGTCATCATCTGCTGTGATCTTAAAATTTTAAGCATAACAATAGGCTGACTTGAGTCAGAAGTTGAAGCACTCGTCTTGGACCTGATCCTGAATTCGGAACATGTCCTGTTCAGGTTACTTGATGAAGCCAAAGACTGTTTTACAACAGTCAGAACTGAGTTGTGACCATGCAGTTGACACATTAAAAAAATATGAGGGAGCTTTGCTTCATGAGGGGTGTCGAGCAGCATCTGCTACCATATCAAGATCACAGTTACTTGCCCCTAGCAACATTTCTGCCTGCACCCGGAACACAATTCCTGAGTTGGAAAGCATTCTGAGGGGTTGGGAATGATATAGAGATTTTTTTTGGCGATCTTTAGTTTTGGAAGGGAAAATAAAAAAAGTATATTTTTCTTTGTGGGAATAAACTAAGAAGACAGTTTTCAAAGATGAACGAAACAAGAGGAACTAAAAGAAAACAATAGCAATAGTGGAGGGGGGTGTGGATACTAAAGAACACAAACTCGATAGCTGTGAACTAATCCCGCCAAAAATTGATGAAAATCTGTTTTGATAAGCCTTGTTGGTGAGGGTGCACTTATTACTTTCCACACATAATGCTCACAAATAGGCAAAAAAAGGGTGGCTTCCCATCGCCTTTCCCTTTCTTTTGAGGTTTAGTATTGATGCGGTTATTAGAATATGATTTTTGTCTTGAAGGAGACTGAGGCCTTGGATTTAGTCTAAATTTTCAAATTAGAATTGCATTTATAACAAAAATAGATTTGTTCACAGACTGAAGATTTTTAAGTTAGAAGTGCTTCTATAACAAAGTGGCGTTGTTAGAGGATGTTAAGAGGTGTAAATGCCACTGATAAGTATGTCCTCTTGTAAAATTATTTGTTTTTATACTTTTTATAAAGTACAATGGGGGAAGTTGACAAAGGATTTTGTTTTGTAGGTATGTTTTGGATTGCAGAACTGCTGCCCCTCTCACTCTGTCTATGCTTGAGGTTTCGTATCATGTTCTTAGATGCCACTTGATTAAAATGCAGTGATTTTTTAGTTCACTTTAGATTGGCTACAAAATCCATTTTTTCCCGATTTTACATAAACTCCTGAACCCTATTGCTTTTGGGGTCATGCTTGAATTTTATGCTAGTTAGCATGTGCACGGTTAAAGTTTCTCAACATTTTTGAACTTTTTTCCAGGGAATGATCAGCTCTCCTAAATCTGCCTCAAGGGCCCGAGCTTTTGATTTGATTCTTAACCTTGGAGTTCATGCTCACTTGTTGGAGCCAGTGATGGTTGATGACGCTTCCACAATTGAAGAAGATTATTCCCAAGAACTGTATATAGACAATGAATCTCCTTTTGTTAAAAAACTACAAAGAAGTGCCATTTCATCAATAACGGAGGATTCCTCATCAATTAACAAGTTTGAATTATGGATTTTGGGCATTCTTTATGAGATTCTTCTTCTTCTTGTTCAGGTATTTCTAATCTACCATATGTTTATTATTTTATAGATTTTTTTTTATGGCCAACTGCATAAAGTTATAACTTATTTAATCATCGGGGTTATCAGTTTATATTTAATTTTCTTGTAGTTATCCTTTAAATGAAGTAAATAAATGCTTGATGGAGGCTTTCTATTCATGTTACTATGTTCTATTTGTATTTTCATGTTGTTTGCTTGTAATGTACAGCCATTTTTTTAGGTGAAACATGCAATGTTCATGTTAATTTTGTTGGTCCGGTAGGTGTTGCACAACGACTCAAAGGGGTGGGGGGGATTGAGTTCTTAAATTTTTAACCAACTCAAAACCCCCCTCTTTGAAACTTAAAATGAATCTGTCCTTCACTCTAAAATTAGATTTAGCAGCGGAATATTAAAACACCAAAGTGTTAGGAATTAAAGAAGAATAGAACGGTAGAGGAATAACAGTCCGGTAGAGGAATAACAGTCCGGTAGAGGAATAACAGTCGTAGCACATATATTTCTGTAGAAGAATCTGTACCTGAATTGGTCTATTACAAGGAAGGAAAAGAAAAGCTACATGCAGAAGAACCTGTAAGTCCTCTCCTGGTTCCCGCTGGTTGAAGACGTACCACTCCAAGCTAGCGGTAGGCCCACCTCTTTCCACGACTGAACCTTCAGTCGGTTACAACTGAATATTTTCCTCTTGATACCCTTCAACAGAACGTACAGTTGTATTTAAAGTGGCTTTCCAGCCAACCGACTAACCTCTCCCTTGGTTCCCATTTACCATCTTGCCCCTCTGATAAGTGTGTAACAAGGGAGGCTTTGGCCCGATATTTCTAACAAAAAGGATCAGAACACAAAGAATTTATAGTGGCTTGAGATACAAAGATCTCCCAGTTCACTCCACCAATCACTCTTTCAGCGAGCTTGGTGATTTTCACTATACATGTCCTTTTCCCAGTGATCTTGACAGTTGAGTGCAAACAATTACAACTTGTTATAAAAGTTGCCAAGAGCTTTTACCAAACTTTTCCTTTTACGCGACCTATCCACAACCTTTGCACACTCAATACAAAAAGTGTAAACTTTACAAAAATAATAGGTGAATAAAGGTTGCGGGTTCAACACACAGTTGCAAGTAGCAACCAATAGACGATGAAGCTTCCCCAGAGATTGAGTAGACTTGTAAAGAGGCTTCGAAGAACTTCGTTTGCTGTAGATATGACTTGAAAGCTCACAACAATTACAAATTTTTGTTTTTAATCGTGTAGCAAGAATGAGCAGAAAAAGCAGAGTATGCGCACATGCTTTGTCACGACCCCCTCCCCTCAAAGATACTCCTCCTGGGCCGACAATAAGAGAAGAGAGATAATGACGCCCGAATCCCGCCTCCAATAGGCCACGAGTTGGAGACTAGCACCGATGGTATATCATACACACAAATGAGAGACATTACCCTCTAAGTTTTATGAGAAATGAGAGATAAGATAAGAACACCAAACAACTCCTCATAAAAGAATAAAAGATCCCAATACATGCATGTTAAGTCATACAAACTGATCAATTGCAAAAAAAAAACTACAAGTACCAAAAAGAAATCCTCGGTAGCGACCTCGAAGCCAAAACAACTCCTGAACAACAACACAAGTTAGTAGTGTCCAGCCTCAACCAGTTTCCGCGGACATGGAAAACAGTTTATATATACGTAGGGTGAGGATAACAGGTATACTCAGTAGGATCTTTCCCGGAACCTCTCATGCAAAAGATAAAGAAAGCATACTAAAACCCAATGAATAAACAAGTAAAACTAACTCATCATCTAAACAAGTATGCTAAGTTCTCAGCCTCACCATGACTCGCTCACCAAATATCACATACAAGTAAAAGTATAATATCCGACATAATATCAAATGAAGGTACCTCGCTACCACTTCTTTACTGGTTTGCTGCTCTGCCCCAACGTCGCACGTCCTGAGCTATCTCTCTCCAAATAAAAGTTTGTCTGAAAACACCTGAGCAACTGTAACTTACCATGCACCTCGCGCATCTCATCATCTCGTCATCAACATATACATCTCCAGATACTGAGTATTTTTCGGTAGTCACCACAACTTGTATATCTTGTATTAAAGCCATCATAGCCCACACACAAAATACTTATAATAATCATTCAGATACTATTTTTAGAGATACATGTGTGAAAAATAACCACAAGCCATTACACCCTTCTACACACATATATGGGAAAGGTAACCACCGTGCATACCAACACATAATACTATCAGGAGAAGTGAGCGGAGAAAGAGAGGGTAGTCAGCCTTCCGTTCCTTACCAACCTGGATGTTGGGAAAAACACCCTCCCAGAGTCCATTGGGTGTCAGCTGCCCTGCTGATATGGGTGGAGTATTGTAAATCACATAACATAAGGAATATATATATATCTCACAAACCACACCATGAGCAACTACTTAGCCTTAACTTCAACTGTAGCTATCGTCTCTCGGACATTCGGATGTCACCGCTATGGACTAGATATCCTATAAGCACACAAACATTTCAAGAGACTTTCGGTTAATTCTTTCTTTAGATGAACATTTCATTTTACATTAATTACCAACCAATATCCATGCCCTCCAGGCATAATCCAACCTCTTCCAAGGTTTCTTAAGATTTATCATCATTTCAGCATTCCGTTAACCTTTCAACCCCATGAGTTGAATTATTTAACATTACCATTCCATAATTCCATGTATTCTAGGACTTGTCCTAAGTTACCATAAAAAAATGCATAAAGCAAGCACCACCATATGTGCCTTGTAGAAACAAACAACCCGACCATCCGACCTTTTAACAGATTCATCAACAAGCAAACATCCCAGCTTCAACACAACAAACAACGGGCAAACCCAACTTCAACCTGTTATATCAATCCTGGCGCCATCCTTGACACCACCATGCATATCACCACCCATCCCGCCATCCCTGACACCACCATGCATATCACCATCCATTCCGCCATCATAGGTGCCAATTGCCGCCACAAACCCGGGCATTCCCGCCCATTTCTCGCCAAACCATTGTTGGTTTGGTGTAGCTCGATCTGTTTTGGATGATGTTCGGGCCGAATGCTTGCGGCCCGTACTGCGCACCAGGCCGCAACCTTCGTGGGTCGAGCTCCGCAGTGAGCTCGTTGGGGGGGTTGGAGGGGGCAACGCGCCCCTGCTCCGGGGGCCGAAGACCCCCGTCTCAAATTCTGGGGCATTGTAGCATCTCTGACCCCTGTAGCAGAGCTGACCGACACCGACAGAGCACTGTAGTAGGCCGGACTTTGGAGTCAACAGTACTGTAGCTCCTTAAACTTCCAGCTGCCGGCCACTGTAGCACTTTTGACTTGGGCGATCACCATTCACTGTAGCGATGCGAACTTCTCGTGCGGTTGGTGGAACAATGGATCGTCTTCTTCCTTTTGTAGCCCATTTCGGGCTAGGGTTTCTGTGTGTGAGAAACTTGAGATAGTTCCTGTAAATTGTGCTTCCGAAACTAGTGAAATTCTGCCTTTCCGTGGACGTAGGTGTCACGACCCCCTCCCCACAAAGTGTACCCCTCCTGGGCCGACAATGTGAGAAGGGAGATAATGACCCCCGAGTCCCGCCTCCAGTAGGCCCCGGGTTGGCGACTAGCACCGAGGGTATAGTAACACTCAAATGGGAGATGTTACCCTCTAAGAGAACACATGCGGAAGAGAGAGATAAGATAGACACCAACCAACTCCAACTTAGAACTGAAATATAAAAGAAACCCAAGTACATATATGAAATGCCATGCAAAAGTACTACAACTGAAAGGGAAAACTACAAGTACCCAAAACAAAGTAAAACGGCAGCGACCACAAGCCCGAACAACACCTCCAACCACAAGCTAATAGTAACCAGCTTGATATCCAACGTGCTCCAAGTGACCTGAAAAACAGTTATATATACATAGAGTGAGTATAACAGTATACTCAGTAGGATCCTCCCCGAAGCCTCTCGTGCAAAGGTATAGAAAGCATGCTAAAGCACAGTGAACAACAAGTGAAACTAACTCGTCACCTAAACATGTATACTAAGTTCCCAATCTCACCATGGCTACTCTCACCAAGTAACGCATACAAGAGTATAACATATAGTAAAGAATATCAAAGGGTACCCCGCTACTACTACCCCACTGGTTTGCCGCTTTGCCCCAACGACATACGTCCTGTGCATCTCTCTCCAAAGGCTTGCCCGAATACACCTGGGCTAAGCTCTACAATCTGCACCACGTGCACCACAAAGGCTTGCCCACAGCCTGGGCTAAGCACCACACCATCCTCACAACCCAAAGTAACCAGGTAGTTTCCGGGAGCCACCACAGCTCGCATAACGTGTATCATACGTCGGGTATTATACTTCAAGCCATTACAACCCATACACCGAGCAAGGATCCTCAAGCCATCACAGCCTATACACGTTACACCTATAATAGTCCATAGGATACTATATCCAGAATATATGTGTGTGAATAACCACAAGCCATTACAGCCCTCTACACACATATACGGGGAAAACTAACCGCTGTGCCTAATGACACTAGTATCTACCAAGAGAAGAGAGCAGGGTCAAAGGGGGTAGTCAACCATTCACCTTCCCATCAGAATGTTGGGGAAAACACCCCCCCAGGGCTCAGAATCCTCGGGGTGTCAGTTGCCCTTACTGACAGGGTGGAGTAGCCTATAGAAACACAAAAAGTACAGAATATACTATAACTCACAACCGCACTATGGGCATAACCTAGTCTTAAGCACAACTGCAGCTAACGTCTCTCGAACTCTGGGCTGCCACTTCTAAGACTAGGTATCCTATAAGCACACAACCAATTAAAGAACTTCATTAGATTACTTCATTCCCTTTTTCATCAATTCCACTTTACGTTAATTAATTCTTTACACATTAACCATGAACAAAACCACATCAAAAATCCACTGTCCTTTCAAAAGTTCTCAACCACATCATTAAGTTTCAACAAACTCCATCCCCATGGGTTAACATCATTTATTCAAACATTCTTTACATATTTACTTTCCCATATTCCCAGACATTCTAGAAAAGCATCCTATGCTACTAAACACAAGGGGGCTCAACACGGTGAGTAGAGGTACTACCCGTCGAGTCTTTGCCGCCTATAACAAGAGCGTAGACCCATTCTCCCTTGAGAGACTAAACACGGAAAACACGTGTCATACCCCGCGTGTCATACCCCAGTGTCCTCCCCGACACCCACATGCATAAACCGATGCATCTCGCCACTCTAGGCGTCATTCGCTGCCACAACCACAAGGCCTCCATGCCTCCACATATCACAACACCCCTCCAGGGTCACATCACAACACAACATATCACAACACCCCTCTAGGGTCACATCACATCACAAGTAGCAGGAAAACAAACCTCACATCAACTGGGCTCTTGGCCCTTTAACAAACAAGAGGGTAACTCAGAACCCTTCAAGGAATTATCAAACAATAAAAAATCCTTAAACAATCTTGAATTAACAGGTTTCTAAACCGCTGGTTCCAAAATCGGAAACCCAACCCGTAAGCTATCCCAAAGGATTATACATGCTTACTACACCAATTGATCAACATCAATTTACAACAAGAACCAGATTTGTTTCAAGCCCCTTTATCTTTAGCCACACAATATCAATTAGTTCCAGCTTTACGTTCTTTATCAAGTTCATCAAGAGCAACATGCTACAAGCAAGGCATAGATATCACACTATCTAGCAAATCAAGAGGTAAACCGTTATCACGGTACAAAACAACAACATGCGATCAACCAATTCTTTTCAATCCGGTTCAAGTATTAAATTAGGTCAATTTCATTGTGATCCAAAAGGGCTAAATCATGGTAACTCTACGATTGCACATTGTTGGAGTCTGCATCCCACATCGGACTTGAGGTCCGGTGTGGTCTTTAATATTCATTATAAATTAACCCCAAGGGCTCCTTTAGAGAGCACACCTTGGGGGTTCGGGTCTCCTATTTTATCATTCTACATGGTATCAGAGGGATTTACTCCCGACCCTCCCTTCCTAATTATTATTATTTTTCTTCTCCCTTCCTTTAGGGTTTTCACCGTCCGGGGGGCGGCGGCTCCAATCCAAATAGCCGCCGCCCCCCCTCCTTCCGCTACTCTTCCCGGTCGCGCAGGACCTCAGTCGCGGCGCCTTCCCCTCCGGCGCGCGCCCCTCCGGCGCGCGCTCCTCCTGCGAGCGAGCCTTTCCAGTTCGGCGGGCTCCCGTCCTCATCATCCGGCGCGACTCCCGGCTTCCTGCGCGTGACTCCATCCGCGCGGCTCCCTCCATTCCCGGCGGATCTCCCTGCTGTCCGGCGACCCCTCTCCGGCGGCATCTCCCGTCCCGGCTCCTGCTCCCACTTCTCCTGACGAGAAGAACAGTCGGCTTTGCCCTTCCCGGTGGCCCTCCCTCCCGTAACTGCCGGCGCGACTCCCCTCCCGGCGTCCCTCTCTCCCGGCGATCTTTCCGCCTCCCCGCAACTGCCGGCACCCGCTTGCGCCCTTCCCGACGATCTTTCCGGCTCCCCACAACTGTCGGCAACCACTCCCTCTCTCCCGGCGGTCTTTCCGGATCCCGTAACTGCCGACGACTTTCCTCCCGGCGCGACGTCCCTCACCGTCCCTGCGCGCTCCTCCAGGGGCGCCTCCCAGCCGCGACCTCCCTTGCCTTGCTGCTCTCTTCACCAGCGGCCTCCGAGCGCGACTCTCCAGCGTCTCCGAGCGCGACTCCCTTGTCCGGCTGCTCTCTTCACCAGCGGCCTCCGAGCGAGACTCTCCAACGCCTCCGAGCGCGACTCCCTTGCCCGGCTGCTCTCTTTCACCAGCGGCCTCCCATTCTGCCGGCCTCTCCCCCTGCCGGCGCCTCTGACAGCCGACCTCCAACAACCGACCTCCACCCTTGTCGACCCCTCCACGCCTGCGGCCTCCTCCGGCTTCCAGCTATGCCTCCCGCTGTCCTGCTCCTTCGCCGGCCTCCCTCTTCCAGCAGCCAGCCGACTCCAGTTCTCCCAGCGGCTGCCCAACTTCAGTTTCGGCTCTCCGGCACCTCCTGCGGCATCCCCGCCTCGCCAGCATCTCCCGGCGACTCCCGGCAGCCGCATCTCTATCCGCCGGCACGTCCATTCGCTGGCGCAGCAGCTCGACCACCTAGGATTTGGGCCCTGTTGGCGCCGCCAAATCCCGCAACACTTCTGCGGAATCCCCGCCTCCCGTCGCCGGCCCCGCAAGTGTGGTTTTCCCGGTGCTAGTTTGGATTTTCCGGCGTTTCATCGACCAGCCCCACTAGTGCGGCATTCCTGGCGTTCCGTCAACCGGCCGGTCTGAGTGGTCATCTGCTGCGCCCGCAACATCTTCCATCCATCATCCTGCGGAGGAGCTTCGATCGTGAGGGGGAGCAGCAGCAACAGCTTTATATTTTATTTCTTCTTGTTTTGTCATCAAGCTGGGCATGTCCAGCTTGAGGGGGAGTGTTAGCGTCTGTTTTGTTGCTTTCTTTTCATTATGTGTCCAAGTTAGGTACACCTAGCTTGAGGGGGAGTGTTGGAGTCTGCATCCCACATCGGACTTGAGGTCCGGTGTGGTCTTTAATATTCATTATAAATTAACCCCAAGGGCTCCTTTAGAGAGCACACCTTGGGGGTTCGGGTCTCCTATTTTATCATTCTACACACATAAACAATTAGAGGAGCCACGAATCCCCTACCTCAACGGTCGAAGAACGCCCAAGAAGACCGGGCTGATTCACCAAGGATCCTCTCTAGATCTCTTCTCCTAACACAGCCAAGACCAAAGCTCATCATAAACGACATCCACACACTTAGATCTACCCATAACAGGCGTAGATCTAAGATCCCGAGAGAAGAGGGGGAGCAAATCTAGGTAGATCTAAGAAACCAAACAAAAGGGTCACATACCTCGAGAAACCAGCTTCGATTTGCGAAGAGAAGCCTCCAGATCGCCTCCAAAACGCTTGGGAGAGGTTCTTCTACCTCCAAGGAAGGTTAATCCCGAGTTATGGCCGCTTAGGGGCTTAAACGAGGTGATTAAAGGCAAAATGAGTTAGATCCACAATTTTAGGATCTAACTTTAAGTGCCCGCACGGTTAGTCCGCACGGTTTACCAAACCGTGCGCTAGCTTCTGCCTCTTCAAACACCCCTCGCACGGTTAGTCTGCACGGTTTGACAAACCGTGCGCTAACCGTGCGTTAGCCACTGCCTCCAAGACCAGCCTTGCACGGTTTGGCCGCACGGTTTAGGCAAACCGTGCGCCAACCGTGCGAAAACTATTACCCCCCTTTAGCTTTCTTTAAAAGTCCACCCAAACGCACCCCAAGCCACCTTAACCTTCCAGAACACCTCTAACACCACATTTTCACAAAGGAATGGACTAGAGAGGTCCGGGCCATTACAGTAGGAATTATTCTCAAACCACGCAAATCTTTGTGTTGTCGTTCTTTTATTTTTCCCTTCTACTCTTTTGTGATCTGTGTTTCGCTTTGTTGCTCCCGACCTTTTTCGCAACAACCATCAGCCATTCGAGGCTCACATCATGTCGCATAACAAAACTCCTCATCAAGAGCTATCACACAAGGCAACAAGCAAACAAAAAACAGTCAAGAGAGCATCTAGGTCCTATAACTAGGACATCCGGCTTTCATAAGCAAACGAGTTCACTTGGCCTCAAACAATTATCTTTTTCAAACAACCATACTGTCTTGAATTAACCGATACATTCATCACAAGTTACAGCTTTAGGCAACCTAAAGACATCGGCTATCAACGACTTTGTTTTCCATCAAGTATAAGGAATAACGATTTCTATTAAACATGCCTTCGTTATTTAGCCAACAAACATTACCAACTTTACGTTCTTTATCCAATTCCAAACATAACAAACATTTTAAACCATAGCATGAGCAAAAGATAACACACTATCTAGCAAATCAAGAGACAAACAATTATACACGACATAAACTCATGCGATCGCTACAACCCCAAACCGATTCTTTTATCCGGTTTAATCTTCATTAAAGTTAATTCCACTGTTACCTATTAAGATAAAGTATGATAACTTTACGACTGCACATAAAAATAAGGAGAAACAACAAATTCCCTACCTCAAGACTTTCAACGTTCTTCAAACTTGAACGGAACAAGAATGTAGATCTCCAGTCACCTCTCCTGTAAGGAATCTACAACCCTCCAAGGATGCTGCGACATGAACGCGCTGACAAACATCAAAAGAACTCCATGAGAACGTAGGAGATCAGTCGCCATAACATGACAAGATAGCACAGGAGGAAACCAGACCAAACAAAGACCAAACAAAGAAGAAACCACAAGAAAAGAGGGAAAACTCACCTCGGATCACCACAGATCGATCTCTAGAAGACGAAGGTTGAATTTGATCAAAGGGGGCTTCAAAGGCCTTCGAAAAACCCTCCTGGGCACCTAGGGTTTGGGAGGAAAAGCCGGGAGAAAGACAAGTTCGAAAGGGGTTCAGAAATTTATAGGCAAACTGGAATTTAGAAGACGGCGACGCAACACCCTACACCATGGCGCAGAGGCTGTCATAGGACAAAACTATGGCGTAAGGGAAGAGGCTACGCTGTAGCATGCCAGGTCAAAGCCGCATATGAGAAATGTGGCGTGGTCCACGCTGCAGATCATATAAATTCGGGAAAGCACTGCGATGCAAAGGGACCACCACACCGCATAATTCTAATTGCCAAGAAAGAGGCTATGCTGTAACTCAGCTCCACAACACAGCGACCCTGAAAATGGCAGAACCACCAAAACTCACCTCCTGGGATTCCACGCCGTAACCTACCCCCCACGCCGTAGGGGTACCGAAATTGAAAGAACCACCCAAAACACCCCCTTGAGCTTTTACTCCGCAACGCTTAATCCACGCCGCAACCTCATCTTCCGACTGGACTCCACGACGCAGCACAAGCCTCCACGCCGCAACCAGCTCTGCAGCTGAAACTTCAGCTGAACTCCCCTCTTTCCTTCTCCGAGCCTCCTCTCGACACCTCCAACACTGGAAACACACAAGGGTACGAGCTACAAGGATCTGGGCCCTTGCATGTTCTCTCGATTGATGGTCTTGAATATATACAACACTTTCCTTTTGAATTTGAACGTCTCCTTTAAAAGGTGGGTCTATTATCACACGCACGCTACAAGAAAAACGGCCCGGGGACTCGATCCTGCGACCGATGCCCCACACCCCAACCCCCCGTCACCCCAACCGCCTGCGGGGGGGGGGGGGGGCAAGAACGTCTACTTTAATTCAAACAGTCAGTAGTAAATAATATAATACTTAGAAATTAATACTTTTGACCTTGCATGTGACTTTCTTCTAGAAATAACAAAAACAGAGTATTGTGTTGGTGCAACTTGTGTCTTTCTTGAAACTTTGCACTTGGAAATATCAGCTTTAATTACTCTGTTGTTTCTTTATTCAGACATACCTACTTTTGATAAAACTAAAGGAGTAAACTTTACTCGAAATATTGCAACAATAATAATTTCCTCGAAACTGTAATGAAGTATTGTGAAAATACTAGATTCCATAAATCTGTACTTTCGTAAGTCTCTGCTTCGTAAGTCTTTTTGTCTCTGTGTAAGTCTTTAGCGTAAGCCTTTCCATAGATCGTAAGTCTTTGTCTCGATCTTATGACTTTATCTTGATCGTAAGTCTTTTTTTCTGAACGTAAGTCTTTCCTTTCAAACATGAGTCTTTTTCTCTAAGCGGAAGACTTTTTGTCCTAACGCAAGTCTTTTGCATAAGTCTTGGCCTAAACATGAGTCTTCCAGACTTTGTGAAATTTCCAGAAACTGGAGCATTGTAAGTCTTTCATGCAAAACGTATGTCTTGAAATGAGATATGTTGGAACAACATTAGTTTTTCCAACAATCTCCCCCTTTTAACGATAACAATACCCATAAAACTTTAAACATAAAATTTTATAGATTTGCATAACAAAATATTTCAAATCAGAATATTTTAATAAGATACTGATCAGAATACTTCACTTCAGCAAAGTACAATGAGTAAATTTCTGTGTTTAATCCCATTTTCTTCTTCCCCTTTTTGTGAGATAAAAAAGAAAGCTAAAAGAATCGACGCAACATTTTAATATTGCACGGTTATTGTCAGAACTGTAAGAATATATGAATTAGAATTTGACATTAATTTGTAGAAACTGAGTAACAATAAATCAAGAATATTAAACAACTGAAGTAACGGCTAAAGTAATATTAAACAACCAAAGAAGGAAAGGAAATAAGAATAAGACACTGAACTTCATTAAACAAATAATCAGAATTACCAAGTGACATAATATATACATTAGCCAAACAACATAGAGACATCAGTCCTTAGGCTCAAGATTGGGCTGAACTGAAGGGTCAGAAGCAGGTTTGACATCGAGATCAAGATGTCCTTGCTTAAAGACATTGGGATTAGGTGTGACAGGGCTCCTTTCAGATCCTGTAGCCCCAAGGCCTGTTTTATCTCTGCTTCTCCATGCCCTCACTAATAAAATTCGATCCAGATTCCTTTTCAGCTTCTCCTCATCAACCTCAGCAACTTTAGAGTAAACAAGCTTAGGTCTGAGAGGTGCTGATCCAGAGACAGCAGCCAGTTGGCTTCAGGTAAGAGCAGCAGCCTGCTCTTCAGGATCTGGGTATCAAGTGATAGGACCAAATCATTCTTCCAACTTCTTCCTTGATGATGAATATCGGTTTGGTGGTATTTCTCCCATAGACTTTCCACTTCTTATTTCAAATAGAGCTTTCCCAAGCATATCCAATCTTCTCATCAGTTCATCTTAGAATAATCAAGCAGAACTCTATACCCCTTCTTTAATCCATGGTTATAATTCTTTTGCAGTTCCAAGAGATCAGACCTGTGCTGGATGGAACAATGTTGTATGGTTTCATCCAAAGAATTAATCCTTTGAGTGATCTGAACTAGCAGGTACTTCTCAAAGAAACTGAGAACCTCTTCTGAAACTATCTGAGCAGCAGGAAAGTCAAGGTCTGGCTGGGCTGAGGATGAAAGATCAAAGATAGGTTCTAAAGAACAAGGGACATGATGGGATACTTGCTGAGAGAGGGGAAAACACATAGATTCTATTAAACCAGCAGTAACGGAGAACAAGAATTGCAGTAGTAGCAGAAGAAGAAGAATTAGAAGGAGAAGAGGGGAAAAGACTCTCCACGGGAACCCCCTTGGAGCCAAGGCCGAGGCCTCCCACGACAGCCAGCAGCTGAAGCCAAAGAATAATCCCAGATATCCCTCAACCAACTGCCCCAACCCACATTTATTACCTTCCAGCTACCCTGCCAACACAGCACTGAAGTAAAGAAGACAATACTGCTGTAAGAACCCGGTTTTTGCTGTGAAAGACTTTGGAATATTCTTGATGATATTCCAGAGCAGCGCCTTCAGACGGCGTGCGATTCCGAGCCCCGGAGTGGCCGGAATTAAATTTTCAGTGCGTTCACACTGGAAACGCCAAATAAATGGGATAACTCCTAAACGGTGCTTCAGATCAGAGATTCGAGTTTACGGATGGGTCCGGAATGAGGTGTTTACCCTAGGAACGACATAAAACATGTCAGCGCGGGATGTTTGGACCCCTCGCTCGCTTTCGGAAGGTTAAACGGATAAATTAATTAATTAATTTATTCGTTTAATGTTGAAACTCAAGTATCTCTTAAACGGCGGCTCGGATTGGGAAATCGAGGGCACCGTTGAGTTCGGAGCATGCGGTTTACCCTAGGAGGGGTGTAAGTTTTGCGGGCGCGGGCCGTCTGTGAAAAATGGCCCAGGGGCGTTTTTGTAATTTGGCGGCTTTGGGCGTTCAACTTTATAACTTCCAAACGGATGCTCGGAATCAAATTCCGAGACCACCGTTGTGCTCGGGAGGTGGTGTTTACCCTAGGGGGGAGGCTTAACCTCGACCCCGTCGGGCGTTTCGGGTGCGGGTCAAAATTGAGCATTAAATTAATTAAAATTTAATTAATTTAATTTTTTTTTTCTTTTTAAACCCTAACCCCACCCCTCTCCTTCCCCTCCCCCCCTGGCAGCCCCTGCTCTCCCTCTCCTCCTCCCACTCCGGCGAGGAAGCTCCGACGAGGCACAACAACGCCGACGAACCACCCGCGAAGCTCCGGGCATTGCCCAAGAGGTAGGATTGTCGTTTTTGGTTTCTTTCTCCCCGCCCCTACTTTGAGCCCAGTTAATTACATCTAGTTGCTGTCAGATTGTTGAACAAAGCCCCTGGTTGTGTAGTCCGTGAAATTATCTCTCTAACGATCTTATCGGGTCGAAATTCCGAGCTCCGAGGCATCCCCAATCGTCCGGCGAAAATTGCGGGTTTTGGAATTGTTTCCGGCCGGTTTGGGTGCTCCGGCGGTCCGAGGCGTGGCGGCGCGGGCGAAGGGCGGCGGCTTCTCCTCGGCAGGCGGCGGCGACTTCCCGGGTGGCGCGGCTTCGGACCGAGGAGGCGGCTGCGGACGGCGCGCCGGCGGACGGAGGCCAGGCGGGGTTCCGGGGGCGGCTCCGATGTAGGGCAGAGGGGGGGCCGCGGGGTGCGCGACCCCGTGTGCGGCGACCGCGACCCGCGTAACGCGGGTCGCTGCGGAAAAGGAAGAGACCGGCCATCAAGGCCGGTCGGTGGCGACAGGCCGCGGCCAGCTGGCCGCGGTGGAGCGAACCGGACCCGCGGCCGGGCCGCGGGCCGACTGTGGGCGGACCGGCCGGACCGGGCCGGTCCGGCCCAAGGGGGTTTCCCCATTTGGAATTTCCGACGCCCGTAGCTTTCGCTACAGACGTCCGTTTTGCGCGCCGTTAGCGACAGCGCGGACCTTGCGTCGAAGGGAACGTTTTGAGATGGTTTCGGAAATTTTTAATTCCCGAAACGAGGGGCCTCGGAGGCGCGGCGCGTCTTTAAGTGGACGAGCGTTTTTCCCGAGATTCTTGTTTTGGACGGCTCGGACGCGTTCAACGTCCGTTTTGAGCGCCGTCAGTGGCGTTGCGACCCTGACACTGAGGCGGGGGGTTCCAGGGCGGTTTCGGGCGTTGAGACTGGATTTGAGGTGTGGGCCCCACGACCTGTCCTTTCGAGCTGCGTGCAGCATTTCACGACTTTTTCATCGGACGTCCGTTCGGGGCGTGCGAGCAGTCGTTTCTGGATGTTTTTCTGAGGGGATTGCAATGGTGCAATCCGCCCGCTCTAATTCGGCACGATGGTGCGGGGCCCACGAGGGCCGTTTCGGCGTCGACGGTGATTTTTCCATCTTTATCACCGGGCGACCGTTTTGGACAAGTGAATAGTCCATCTTGTGTGCTTTTTCGAGAGGATCGCAACGGTACGATCCGTTTGTTGAGTTTCGGGACCGGGATGTGGGTCCCACATGGTACCGCTCGTGTGCAGTGCGCCGGAATGCATCTTTTTCTCCGGATATCCGTTGCACTCAAGTGAGTAGTGCTTTTGACGTGTTTTCCCGAGGGGATCGCAATGGTGCGATTCGCCCGACTGTTTTAGGGGCCGAGGCTCGGGATCACGGGACGCCGTTCGGGCGTGAGGCGGTGTTGGTGACTTTTCCGTCGGATATCCGTTGGAGGCGAGTAAGTAGTCGATCTCGCGTGTTTTTCCGCGAGTATTACAACGGTGCGATCCGTTTGGTTGTGCGGAGCCTCTTGCGCGAACTTGTGAAATGTGGAAATGTGAAGGTGCCTCGGGGGCGGTTCTTCTACTGTGGTTGTAGCGGACCCTTGGCGTGTGATCGCGTGCACTCCCGTGTGAGTGAAGTAATGCTTGAATAGATGTGGTTGGCCGTGCCTGGGCCTTTGAGGTGGAGTTGTTACGTCACGCCTTCGCGTTGACGCTAGGTGCCGTGTGCACGATAACCTTTGAGCTAGAACGAGGTATACTCTGGGAGTATACGGGAGTGCTTGGAGGTACGTGTGGTTGGTACCTGAGAACGTTTGTGCGCTCAGTTGGGGTTGACGTGGGGCCACACGTCGTGTGGGCCCCATGTGCGTGCCGTGTTCTGCTTTGCGTACTTTGACCTCTCGCGACGTAGAGGGTCCCTCTGTGCTTGTTTGTTTGACTAGCAGGGTGGAGTTTTTCCCCTGGCTCTGTGCCCGTTTGTTTGACCAGCGGGGTTGAGTGGTCTCCCCCTGGTTTCGTTCTCAATGGATCGGCCAGTAGCGGTGCTAGTGACACCCAGTGATGGAGCAGGCGCTGAACTTCTTTTGGGTGAGTTGTTCTGGAGTTGGGTGGTTGCGCGATACCCACTCCGTGTTTGGTTGGCCAGTGTTGTACCCTCCAGTGGATATGGCCAGAGCAGTTCTGAGTTTTACCCTCCAGCGGGGCTGGGCAGTGGGTTACTCATCGGCTTTTAGGGTCTACCCTCCAGCAGAGACTGGGCAGTGGGTCACCCGACACTCTTAGGGTCTACCCTCCAGTAGAGACTGGGCAGTGGGTCACCCGACGCACTTGGGGTCTACCTTCCAGCAGAGACTGGGCAGTGGGTCACCCGACGCACTTAGGGTCCACCCTCCAGCAGAGACTGGGCAGTGGGTCACCCGACGCACTTAGGGTCTACCCTCCAGCAGAGACTGAGCAGTGGGTCACCCGACGACCTCTTAGGGTCTACCCTTCAGCAGGGCTGGGCAGTGGGTCACCCGTCGTCTAGTTCCAGGTCTACCCTCCAGCACGGCTGGGCAGTGGGTCGCCTTTCGACTTATTCCAGGTCTACCCTCCAGCGGGGCTGGGCAGTGGGTCGCCTGATGATGTATTAAGGTCTACCCTCCAGCGGGGCTGGGCAGTGGGTCGCCGGATGATGTATTATGGTTTACCCTCCAGCAGGGCTGGGCAGTGGGTCACCCGATATCCTATTGTGAATTACCCTCCAGCAGGGTTGGGCAGTGGGACACCTGTTGGCATTCCAGACTCAGTCCTTTCTACCTGGCTAGTCTGTGGCTTTCCTCCGTGATCACCAGAGCGGGACCCTTGGTTATTCGGGTCAGTGTTGTGACGGTTTTGACTTTGAGAATACTTCTCGACTGCAGGGCAGTGACGAGGTGTGGATTGACTTTCCCTTGAACTCTCAAGTACGAGGAGCACTTTCCCCACCGAGACGCGTTCTTGTGACGCGGTCTAAATCCGTGCGGGCGAGTCAGTGCCGCTCAAAGCGGATAGTGTCGAGGTGTGGTGATTGTGCCCTCTTGGCTTGCGGTTCGGGGCAGACGTGCGGGATGCTGGGCATCGATGGTGTTTACTTCTGGGACTGTTGGCGACTCTTTTCTTGAGCTGAGCTACGAGACGGAGATCCCCTTACGACGTTGTTCGGGCTTCTTGACAGAGCATATGGATGTATATACCTTGTTCCAGAACACACTTCTTGGGTTTGGTTACTCTCCTTCCAGGAGAGGCGAAGACGCGCGGGGTATGCCACGTGCTTTCCGTGTCTAGCTTCTCGTGGTTGGACGAGTCTACTCTCCTGCTATAGGTAGCGAAGACTCGACGGGAAGTTCGTCTTCTCACCGTTTCCAGCTCCTTGTGTTAGGACGAGTCTTCTACCTTTCTCTTGTTGGGTTGAGCTGTTACTCTTTACTGTACTCTCTGTTGTACTCCTTTACTTTTCCTGTTCGCTCTACTGCTCACCCTTCAGTACCTCCTTTGTTGCTCACTCGAGCCTTCGGGGTATCTTACTGAGTATTTTTATACTCACCCCTGCTTGGGCTTTGCCCGCACTTGGTGTGCCCTTGCAGACGACGGACAGGTGGAGCGTGGCTTCAGTTGAGGGCATTCTCCCCACGCTGTGTAGTATCCACAAATTGGCACTAGGTACCAACACCTATAAGGGCATTTTCTATGCTTGAATGTAACAGGTGGCATGGCTGCGCCGTAGCAATAGTGTGGAGCTGAACATTGGATGCGTTTTGGTCATGCTATCTAGCCTGACGCGCTGTAGCAATAGTGTATGGAATACGATGGTGCACTTTTCGATGGAGTGGTTCTGATAAAATAAGCAACTCATCGCGCCAAGCATTGGACTGTAACCTCCTCTGCCTGTACTTTTCAAACCATTCCCGATTAAAATCATTCTTCGCCACCTTGCTGCACCTGACCCGTCCAAACCGGAAAACTCTGAACTGATTTCGCAAGAGTGCAAACTTGCCGGCTCTTTCGCCACTGGCCTCGTCTCTATCAGAGGAACCTCTGGAGACAGAGGTGGCGAAGTATTGGTAGCTTTTTACTCCTTTGCTCAGGCCGTAACAACTCTCGTGGCTGCCGACTGCTCTCATCTGATCGAATGGGGACTAGAAATATGTCCATCGTCGGGGACAACTCCTCAGTCCGAACAAGTGCAGAGTTATTCTGTTCTGCACCTGTACCACACACTAGACTGCTTGTCGGATCTTGCATCAACATTGATACTGCACACTTTAGTGTCCCGCGCGACAGTCACTCGCGTTCTCCTGGTTGAGATCAGTTGGAGTACCGCGACAACACATGTCACAACTCGACCTACCGGGCCCCGCCTGATCGGTGGCAAGTCGAGTGTGACACCCCAAGCTCGCTTCCAATAGGTTAGGGGCTAACGACTAGCGCTGAGTAGACATATCACGCACATGTGAGACCTTGGAACATGTACACACACAAATCTCCAAATACCAATATAATGCTGAAGGAAACAAACCACTGATACCAAATATGCATGCATACAACTAGTCCCACATCAGAGTACGACACAAGTATAAGAAATCAAAAAAGGCCAAATACCAGCCCGCCGAAAGACTGTAAAAAGAGTCAAACTTGCTAGTCAGTAGGGGACTGCTGCTAAGATGCAACTCCTGGAACCGACTTCGGTCTGTTTAGCGAAACTATGCTCTACCTGTGCTCTTGGTCCTCCTAGGACTCAGCTGAAAGGCTTGTTGTCTGCATAAGGCATGACACGTGCAGGCAGAACCCATGTAGGGATGAGTATAAACATACTCAGTTGGACACCCCGAAATCACTAAACACAATGCATCAAGAGAGTCAGCTCATAAGAAAGGCCAATATTAAGCTAGGTATGCTCAAGGATAAACTCTAAGTCTCAAAGTAATGTCATGTCCACATAGCCAGCTTAGGATTCCGCTCAAGGCTTCAAGGCAACACTCTTTTGAGAGAACTCACTCCTCGGGTCTTGCTAACACTGATGACGCTCATCCGAGAAGTCGTGTCCGTCGGACCTCGCCATGAAGTTGGAACTCAGAAGATGTCAATACACAAATAGGGGATACCTAACCCTACCTGGAGTAATCCACTAGGATGAGGATCACATGCCTTGAAAGTTGGTTATGAGATACCTGACCCAACCCAGGGAAGAATGATAAAGGATCACACCCCGGGCCACATGGAGGGATGCCCGACTCTATCCAGAACTATCTCGTAGAGGGGATCACTCATTCTATGCTCAGGACGGGATGCTTTATTGTACCCTCATAAGGATGGATCTAGAGAACATATCCTACTGATACTTGTCTAGATTGGAGAGAATGAGGGCTTCAACTTGCCTTGGAAGGAGTACACGACATGTCCTGGAAAGATCGGACGTGCCAACGCCCGTGCCCTTGTCCTCCGGCCCGCGCTCGTGTACTCTGGTCGTGCCTGTGTACAATGGGCGCGTCCCCTTACATTGGTCGCGCCCACGTACACTGACCGTGCCCGCGTACCCTGGCCGTGCCCGCGTACTTTGGCCGTGTCCGTGCCCATTGGCTGTGTCCGTGCCCACTGGCTGTGTCCGTGCCCGTGTACCCCAGGGGTACATGCCGGGTCGCCAACATCGGGCAACATGACGTGTGGACTGGCCACACGGCGTGTGATATTTATCTATGCTCGAAACCCTAGCTGTCGTGGAAAGGGGTCCACACAGAGTGTCTTCTTCCGATTACACGTCGTGTATGTCGGTTTTTCGCAGAAAGTCAGAAACTCATGCGCCTTCGCCTGCGCCGCCGCCTCTGATTCTGCCTCAGAATCTGCTGTAGACCTTGGATCTGAGGTTGACCACCCGAGCTGTTGCCGATGGTCAGATCCCGGCCACCCATCCACTCGGAAATCGCCTCCCTTCACACCGCTTTGCCGAAACACCAAACCGCGGACGAAAATCACCCGATCCATCTCTTGATCTTTCGTCGTCGTCATCGCACCACGATCGTGCCTTCGATCCCGAATCTGAACCTGAGGAAACGATCTGTTGCACCAAAGATCAATTGCGCCACGATCAATTTTCAGGTATTGTTGAACCGTCGGTCAAACGGAACACCGACGATAAACTCTTGAAGAACGATGAGAGAAAAGCACGAAACACAAGAGCGAGCAACGAACGTTGACCATTGTTTGGGTTGGCCTTGATCTATTAACGAAGGAAACGACGATCGTAGAAGAATAAACAAGGATCAACAAAACATTATCAATTCCTATTTCTGAAAGAAAGATAAATCATTTACCGTAAACCAAACAACGATCCGCGAATTAATTTGCTTAGGAATTAATTCGTGTTCGATCGAGAGAATCCAAAAACAGGGATTAATCCAACAAAACAAAAGTCCCACCTTGAGATTGGATCAATCGCTGATAAAGAATAAATCATGCGTTGTTGTCGTTGGTAAGATCCAATAACTCTGTTGACAAAGGCAACTCCTTGCCAAATTGACCGTCGATTCACGAGTGCTCAGGCAGGGGTCGGGAAACCGCGGGAGGCGGGCCGAGAGACCGCTGAGGAGGGCGGGGGCCGGGAGACCGCATCGGATCCAGTAGCCGGGAAGAGGCGGGATCGTCGGGAAGAGGTGCCTGGAGACTGCGGAGGGAGGCGGGTCGATGAGGGCTGACTAGCCGGGGAGACCGTAGGGATGCAGGGCTTTCTGCGGGAGGGTGTTGCTGATCCGGTTAGTGCCGGACGCAGACGTAGTTGGGAGGCCGCCTGAGGCGTCGGACCACAGCCGCGATGAACGACCGCAAGAATGCGGGTAACACCGGGAGTCGGAAGCACCTCTGGGAGCCGACGTAGGAACCAGGAGGATGTGCAGGGAGCTGCTGGTGAATCAGGCCGCCGGTGGAGGGGTGGCACCGGCGTAGGAGGGCTGGCGCGGAGGCGGCGGGCTGCAGATGACGTCACGAGGGAGCCGCCTGAGGTAGCACATAGGGAGAGAGCCACCTGGTGAGTGCCGCGCGCAGAGGGATCTGGGAGGACGCCGGGATGCCGCCGTAAAGGGAGGGCCGATCGTCCTGGAGGATGCCGTTGGGAAAGGCGGAGCCGGTGGAAACCAGTTAGCCACTGGGAGAGGGGCTGGGGCGAGGTCCGTCGGGAACGGAGGCCAAGCAGGAGGCGTGACTGGGCGCGCGTCTAGACGAGTAGGGGCGGCCGGGAGTTCGTGACGAGATGGGGCTGGGATACGCCGAGGGAAGGGCGGGCCGGGATCGTCGCTGGGAAGAGCGGGCCGGGAGTCGCCGCTGGGAAGGGCGCCGCTGCGGAGGGACGTCGGGATGCTGCCTTGAAGGGAGAGCCGGGAGGAGAGAAAAAAAATATCTAAAGGAGGGATGACTCGGGATTATGTTCCCTCTGATACCATGTAGAAGAGGTAATCTCCATACCTCAAGGTGAGGCGGAGACCTTCTTTTATAGATTGAAAATACGGAATACATAGTGGTATTTCGATGTGGGATTCGGAAATACCCAGAATAATAAAACAGGGTTCAACAGTACTCAAATTCAGAATCAATTTCATTCTGTTTGACAGATTGTGCAACATCTTTTTTTTTTAGTACCAAAGGATGTTAACTTTTCATTGTCACTAGCTGAAGACACCTCCTCATTTCTTTCTTTGCCAACTGGTGAAGGGAGATTCTCAGAGAACACTTGATTATATGTCCTCACTGGAGAGATTTCAGTTGTCCCGACCACTGAATCCTTAAAATCTTCAAGATTTGCAAGGAGATTAGTCTTGTTCTCTTGATGAGACATTTCAGCTCTTTCTTCTTCATCCACTGATCTCTGCTCTCCAATAACTTCTTCTCTAGATTGGGCTTCAACAGCTTCATTCTGACCATTGACTTCAGCAGCAGAGTTTTGAACATTTGCAACAACTTCTGCATTTTCTACCTCCAATCCAGCAACTGATGTTTCTGCACTTTCCAGAGTTGACTCCTCAAAAGGAGTTGTATCCTTAGGATCAACATGTCGGGATTGCTCGCCCCGAGGACCAGTAGAGATGGTCTCCTCTTCATCATTTCCTTCAGCTTCCTTCTCCCATTTCTTCTTTACTCCAAGCTTATTCTGAGAGGCTTCCCAAGCCAACTCCATATTCCTCAAAAGATCACCAGATAGGGTCTGATGCCTTTGACACTTGGTGACCTCAGCTCCACTAAGGTTGAATTCCTTTTTCTGAAAGAGCAGGGCCAACAGCCTTCCATAAGGATAAAACTTAATCCTTAGCTTTAACTGACTGCAATTATACATATAGCTCACCATGTATCTAGGGAAGTTTACCTTTTTCTCATTTACTAGCAAATACATCAAATTTATGTTTTGGAAAAACACTTTCGAATTCACCAGCTCTTTGGGCTATGCCTGTCTGAATAAACTTCGACGCAAATCTTTGGTCAGACTCTAAATCCTTTTGATTTTTTTTTTCAATAGCAGGAGATCCAAATAGGGATTTTATAATGACCGAAGACCTGATCTCATTATCACAGATCCACGAACGACTAAACACATATCTTCCTTCACGAGGGCAGTGGAAAACTTCAGCTATTTCCACAGAAGAAATGGAAATCCCTTTTCCATTTACCTTCGATTTAACAACATCTTCAGCTTCAGCAAAACAAAACCGAGCATTTTCATAGAACTCTCATACCTCTTTCTCAAACACAGTTCCAACATTATTCTCATCGAAAACCCATTCCCAGCCTTGAAAACTTAGAACCTTTCTTAACATAAGACTCTTCTGATTTAGCCAACCAAAATTGATAGCCTTTCCATGCAGCACTTGCCGATATTTGTTGCTTGTCTTCGCTTTCTTTGGGCTACCTGAAACTCCAACAATCACCTCTCTTGGATTTCACCATACTCGTGAAAGGTTGAGAGGTCAAGAAAACAAGGGCTTAGGGTTTGGATTTGGGTAAAGGAGAGAGAGATAGCTTCGAGGGTTTGAAAACGAGTGGGTTTGAGCCAAGAGACTCTTCGACTTCTAAAGTCTTATGGACAAAAATGACTTTTGAGTTACATGACACGCGATGTCTTAAAATAAAAGTAAAACTACAAACCACTAAAGAACAAAACAATAAATGAATTTTGAAAAAATAAACACATCTAAACTTATCTAAAAGCATAAGCCATGAATTAAATAACTTAGAATACTTACTTAATTCCGAATCATATTTAAATCAATATAAAAGTCAAATAATCCTAATTCACCTTTAATGAAATCAAATCTGTCACCCGGTAAGTGCTTTGTAAATATGTCCGCTAGCTGATATTCAGTACTAATGAAAAATATCATCCTTTTGTAAGTGATCCTTTAAGAAGTGATGCCTCAAATCAATATGTTTCGTTCTTGAATGATTGGATTTTTAGAAATGTTGATAGCGGAAGCGTTATCAATTCAATCGACATGATCAAAATTGGATCCAAAATCCATCAATGTGTGTTTCATCCACAACACCCATGCACAACAACTTCCGTTTGCAGTGTATTCAGCTTCAACAGTTAATAATGCAACCAAGTATTGCTTTTTACTTGACCATGAAATCAAAGATTTTCCTAGAAGCTGACAGGTTTCAAATGTACTTTTTTTTATCTAATCTACACTCACTAAAATCGGCATTTGAATATGAAGTTAAATTAAAATCAGAAGTTTTTGAAAAAATGATAAAGAAATTGCTCCTTTTAAATACCTAAAAATGATAAAAAATTTGCTCCTTTTAAATATCTTAAAATCCTTTTGGCAGTAGTTAAGTGAGACTTTTGGATTTGCTTGAAATCTAGCTCATAAACACGCAACAAATATAATATTTGTCTTCTTGTAGTTAGATAAAGCAAACTCTCAATTATTCCTCTACATAGCTTGTTGTCAATTGATTTCCCGGCTTCATCCAAATCAAGCTTAATATTAAAATTCATAGGAGTTGAGTAAGTCTTAATGCCTTCAAGTCCAAATCTTTTAGGTAAATCATGTATGTATTTGCTTATTTAAAACATTCTCAAAATCTTTTTGATAAATCTGAAATCCAAGAAAGAAATTTAAATCACACATCATGCTCATTTCAAATTCTTTTTGCATGAATTTTGAAATTTTTTACACAAATTCTGATTTGTTGAGTTCAAAATGACACTCAACATAAATTTGACCCGATAAAATGTCTTTTGATGATGTTTTCTTAAATAAGGTGGGGTCTGCCAAACCCGCAGAAAATCTATTGGTCGAAAGAAAAGAACTTATCCTTTCATACTAAGCTCTAGGTGTTTTTTTAAGATCATACAAAACTTTGGTAAGTTTTAAAACAAAATTTACATCCATCTGAAATAATTTAAAATTCATAAAAGATGCACATGCTAGAAGGATCCTAATGATTTCTTGTCTAACAATCAAGACAAAATTTTTCTCATAATCCACTCCCTTTTGGTTTCAACCTTTGACAGCTAACCTAGTCTTATTTCTAGTGATCAAACCATGACCATCCTGCTTATTTCTAAATACCCATTTAGTTCCAATAACAGGATAATCAGAGTGTTTGTTTGCTAATTCCCATACCTTGTTCCTCGTAAACTGGTTTAACTCTTCTTGTATGACAACTAACCAACTCTCATCATTTAAGGCTTCTTTTATGGTTTTAGGTTCAAGTTGAGATTAAAAGGCAGAAAACTCTGCTATGTTTCTAACATTCCTTCTAGTTCCAACTCCCTCATCCAGGTTTCATATAACAGTCTCTTAAGAGATGATTTTTAAGGGTTCTAGGATGTCCAGGCAGCACACTTCAGGTTTTTCGGATTCAAACCTTTCAGGACTAGATTGTACTTGATCATGTTCCACACCATCATCCATTTTGTTATCATAGAGAGGTTAAAGTCTTGGATAGTTCGTAGAATCACTCGAGTCATCAATCTGAATCTTTTTGTGATCAAATAGATAACTTTCATCAAATTTGACATGAATAGATTTTTCAACTATCTTTGACTTCTTGTTGAAAACTCTATAAGCTTCATAAGTGGTAGAATAACGTAGGAAGATTCCTTAATCAGCTTTGGGGTCGAACTTACCAAGATTGTCCTTGGTGTTCAAGATATACACTTTACATCCAAAAACTTTAAAGTATCAAACCTTTGGTTTTCTATTATTCCATAGCTCATAGGGTGTTTTCTTCAAAATAGGTCTCATTAAAACTCAGCTAATGATATAATATGCTGTGTTAACAGCTTCAGCCTAAAAATGAGTAGGCATGCTATATTCACACAACATAGTTTTAGCAATTTCTCACAGGGTCCTATTCCTTCTTTCAATAACATCATTTTGTTGAGGTGTCCTAGGGGAAAAGAAGATATGTTTAATGCAATGTTTTGAGCAAAATGAATTGAATTTATGATTATCAAACTATCACCTATGGCCACTTCTCAAAGAAACAATTTTAGCATTTTTTCATTTGCTACAAGCTTGTAGAAATTTATAAACACATGCTTCACTCTTAAGTCTTAAGAAGTAAACCCATGTAATTCTAGGAAAATCATCAATCAAAACATAAACAAAAGATTTTCCACCTAGGCTTATAGTTCTAAAAGGTCCAAACAGATCCATGCGGATAAGTTCAAGTGGTCTAGATGTTGTAACCTCTTTAATTAGCTTGAAAGATGATTTGTGTTGCTTGCCCACTTGACATCGAATAGTTTCTTTTTGTCCAATTTAAGTGGAGGGAAATTAGAAATCAAATTTTTCTTAGACAACTTTTCTAAGGGATAAACATCACAATGTCCAAGTCTTCTATGTTAAATTCAAGATTCATTAATTTCATCATTCAAACAGTTCACATTCTGTTTATATAAAGAATTTAGTTCTAGTGTGTAAACATTTTTAGTTCCAGATGCTCTAAATTTTAGCAGTTTATCTTTAAAAACAGAATAAGAATTGTTAGAAAAATCAACAGAAAATCCATCATTACAGAATTGAGTGATACTTATTAGATTATGCTTTAAAACTTCAACATAAAGTACTTTGTTGAAGAGGACTGGATGCGGATCTTCAACAGATCCAACTCAAATAATTTTTCCTTTGGCATTGCCATCAAATGTGACATAACCTCCATCGAACTTTGAGAGTGAGTGAAACTTAGAGAAATCCCCACTCATGTGTCTTGAGCAACCAATAAACCATTTTTCATTGCTAATCCTGTGGCTTTTTTCCTACAATAACAAATCAAACAAGAAGATTTTTTGGTATCCAAATGCTCTTGGGTTCCACAGTGTTAGCTATAAAAGATTCAGGAACCCAAATTTGTATATATTGTAGGATTTTCAAATTTAACTTTAGATACGTTTGCAGAAATAAATGTCTTCTTTACACGAAGTTGCGGGAGTTGAGGCTTTATGTTGACGATCTGATGTAGAAGGGTTTTATCCGATCCTGTGTGTCACTTTGGGGTGCTTCGGTGTTGTTCAACAGGAAGGCGAACGATAGTCGGAGGTTGTGCATAGACTATTGAAAGTCGAATCAGGTAACGATCAAGAACCGTTGCCCTTTTCTGAAGATAGATGATCTGTTCGATTAGCTAAATGGAGCCAGTTGGTTTTCAAAGATCGACTTGCGGTTTGGATATTATCTGATGAGGGTAAAAGAATGAGGATATCCTAAAGACTATCTTCAGATGCAGGCATGAGCACTTCGAGTTCATAGTCACGTCGTTCGACGTCATGAACGCGCCGACAATGTTCATGAGTCTCATGAACTCTGTGTTTCGTGAGTTCTTGGATCAGTTTGTGGTCATGTTTATCGACGACATACTCATCCACCCAAGATCAGAAGGAGTATGTTGAGCATCTCAGACTTGTCTTGGAGGTTCCTCGACACCACCAACTACATGGAAAGTGCAAATTTTGGACATGGGAAGTGCATTTCCTTGGACACGTGGTGTCCTAACAGGTTGTGGCTGTGGAACCGTTAAAGTTAGTGACAATTGTTTCTTGGGCGGCACTCAAGAATGCGGCAGAGGTTCACAACTTTCTTGGCCTTGCGGGCTATCATCGAAGGTTTGTGTCCGGTTTCTCTTAGATTGCAGCTCCGTTAACCGCTTTGACCAGGAAGGATCAGACTTTCATTTGTACTAATCATTGTCAGACAACTTTCGACTACCTGATGGAGAGGTTGATTAGTTCCTCGATGCTTTGGTTTGCCCGAAGAAAGGCTGATGTTCGAGGTCTTTTGTGACGCTTCTTGTCCGGGCTTGGGATGCGTCTTGATACAACAAAGGGCGGTGATCTCTTATGAGTCTAGGCAATTGCGTTCTCACGAGCGTAACTATGCCATCCATGATCTAAAGTTGGTAGCAGTAGTGTTTGCCCTGAAACTGTGGCGACACTACCTCATCAACGAGCGCTTTATGGTCTTCATGGATCACAAGAGCCTGAACCATTTCTTCTTTGGACGATATCCGAATCTATGAGAGTGGAATTGGATGAAGTTTCTCCATGATTATTGTAGAAAACGTTGAGAAAATAAGAGACCCGAACCCCAAGGTGTACTCTCTAAAGGAGCCGTTGGGGTTAATTTATAATGAATACTAAATACCACACCGGACCTCAAGTCCGATGTGGGATGCAGACTCCAACACTTCCCCTCAAGCTAGGTGTACCTAGTTTGGACGCATAATGAAAAGAAAGCAACAAAAAACAGATGCTAACACTCCCCCTCAAGCTGGACATGCCCAGCTTGATGACAAATACACGACAAAAACAAAAGAAAACGAAAATAATAAAATCGTTGTTGATGCTGCTCCCCCTCACGATCAAAGCTCGCCCTCAGAATGATGGATGGATGATGTTGCGGGCGCAGCAGAAGAAACAACGCAGACCGACCGGTTGACGGAACACCAGGAATGCCGCACTAGTGGGGCCGGTTGATGAAACGCCGGGAAATCCAAACTAGCACCGGGAAAACCGCACTTGCGGGGCCGGCGACGGGAGGCGGGGATTCCGCAGAATTGTTGCGGGATCTGGCGGCGCCAACGGGCCCAAATCCTAGGTGGTCGAGCTGCTGCGCCAGGGAATGGGCGTGCCGGTGGATAGAGATGCGGCTGTTGGGAGTCGTCGGGAGATGCCGGTGAGGCGGGGATGCCGCAGGAGGTGCCGGAGCGCCGAAACTTGAAGCAGGGCAGCCACTAGGAGAAACTGGAGCCGGCTGGCTGCCGGAAGAGGAGCGCAGGAGGAGGCCGGCGAGGGAGCTGGGCAGCGGGGGGCGGCGTTGGAAGCCGGCCGGGAATGGAGGCCGGCTGTCACGCAGAGAGGGGCCGACGAGGCTTGAGATCGGCTGCTGCTGGAGGAGCCGACAGGAATGGAGGCCGGCTGTCGGAGGCACCGGCAGGGGGAGAGGCCGGCAGAAGAGGGAGGTGGGGATATGCTGTCGCGGGAGGTGTTGCGCGCACAGGAGGACCGCCAGGGGAGGGCGGTCGTGCGTAGCGAGAGAGGCGGAGCAGTTGCGGGAGAGGGAACGACCGCCGGGGAAAGCGGGAGCCGTTGAGGAGTGTGGTGCGTGCGTAGCGGGATATGCGGGAGTTGTTGAGATGCGGAAGCTGGCAGTTACGGGAGCCGGGAAAACCGCCGGGGAAGGAGGGAGATCCGTCGGGGAAGAGAATCCGCGGAGAGGCGCTGGAGAGGCCGCGGGCGGACTGCGGGAGAGATCCGCGCTGGAGAGGGGACGCCGTCGACGGAGCAACGGAGCAGTGCCGGACGAAGCACAGGGAGCCGCCGGGATGAGTCGTCGGGGCGCTGGGGAGCCGCACCGGGCGGAAGATCTGTGGGAGGCGGGGATCCCGTCGGGGCGGAGCGCACCCGCTGGGAGAGAGCCGCGGAGAAGCGCCGGGAAGAAGCGCCGAGCGCTGAGGGAGATCCGCTTAGGGCAGGAGGGCCACGAGGCGGAGGGGCGACGACATAAAACCTATGGCCATCGAGGCCGCCGCCCCCCGCGGGGGACTTGACGTCGGAAAACCCTAGACGGGAGGGAGGGATCGGGTTAGAAAACCCTCTGATACCATGTATAAAACGTTGAGAAAATAAGAGACCTGAACCCCAAGGTGTACTCTCTAAAGGAGCCCTTGGGGTTAATTTATAATGAATACTAAATACCACACCGGACCTCAAGTCCGATGTGGGATGCAGACTCCAACAATTATGATTTAGAGATCTCCTACACCCTGGGGAAAGGAAGTGTTGTGGCTGATGTGATGAGTAGGAACTCGCGAGGAGACGTCTTTCGAGAGTCCGATGGTGCTTAGAAAGGGATGGAAGAGCTTGCGACAATGCATCTCGACGCAGGGGAGGCCAGTGATAAAGGTAGTCATTATTAGATGACTGTGAAATCATCTTTGATGCGGTAGGCGAAGGAGTCTCAACGAGGCATCTCAGAGGTGGAAGTGATGCGAGACCGTGTCGGCCATTGTGATGCTTCAAAGGGGTGGTCGGAGGACAGTCAGAACCAGGTGATGTTTCGGGAAAGACTGTTCGTTTTGTTGGCGATGCGCGATGGGGTTCTTTGTGAGTTTCACAACTCACCTTTAACGGTATATCCAGGTGTGTTTAAGATGTATCGTGGTTTAAAGAGACAACTTTGGTGGTCTGGGATGAAGCGATCAATGACGGAGTTTGTGGCATGGTGTTTAGTTTGTTAGCAGGTGAAATCCAGACATCCTGTTTTTAGAGGTTTGTTGTAGCCCTCCTCGAGTGGAAGTGAGGATATTTTGATGGATTTCGTCACCGGGTTACCCTGGGCCCAAGGAAGGATCTGATGCTTTTTGGGTGATCATGGACCGTTTGACGAAGTCGGCTCATTTTCTGGCGACCAGGGAGTTAGGTTCTGTGGATGCTTTGGCAAGGCGATACGTGGATGAGATTGTTCGGCTTCACGGGGTGCTGAGGACCATCATTTCTGCTCTGGATCCATGTTTTACTTTGCGAGTCTGGAGAGGATTGCAGCATACCTTTGGTTCCAGGTTGTGTCTTAGCACTGCTTTTCATCCTCAGACAGACGAGAAGACAGAGCAGACCATCCAGACGCTAGTGGATATGTTGTGGGTGTACGTCTTGGATTTCGGCGGATCATGGGTGCGGCACTTACTTTTGGTTGAGCTTGCTTATAATAATAGCTATCACTCATCCATTGACATGACACTGTTTAGGGCTTTATATGAACGACTGTGTCGTTCTCCGTTGCTGCTGGGCCGAGGTTGGGGAGTTGACAACTTTTGGTCCTGATGTGGTGCAGAGGGACCATTTGACGAAGTCGGCTCATTTTCTAGCGACCGGGGAGTCAGGTTCTGTGGATGCTTTGGTGAGGCAGCATGTGGATGAGATTGTGCGGCTTCACGGGGTGTCGAAGACCATCATTTCTGATCTGGATGCACGTTTTACTTCGCGGGTCTGGAGAGGATTGCAACATGCCTTTGACTCCCGGTTGCGTCTTAAGCTTTCCATCCCCAGATAGGTGGGAAAACAGAGCGGACCATCCAGACGCTGGTGGATATGTTGCGGACGTGCGTCTTGGATTTCGGCGGATCATGGGTGCGACACTTACCTTTGGTTGAGTTTGCTTATAATAATAGGTATCACTCATCCATTGACATGACACTGTTTGGGGTGTTATATGAACGACCATGTCGTTTTTCCATTGTTGCTAGGCCGAGGTTGAGGAGTTGACAACTCTTGGTCCTGATGCGGTGCATAACACAACAAAGAAGATCTAGATGTTTCGAGAACGGACGAAGGTGGTGCAGGACCGTTATAAGGCCTATGTTGATCATAAAGAACGACCACTTGAGCTTGATCACTAACTCGATGACCCTTTAGTTATGCTGAACTTTTGGTCCTTCCAGCGCTTCACCGTAGAACCATTGGTAGATACGAACTTCTGATGGACCACTTGCCGTTGGAGAAGTTTTGCTGCCGCCGTTTGCACCTCACTTCCAGCCCATAATCCGATGCACGAACTTTTGATGAACGTAATTTCAATGGTTGAAATTCCAGTGAATTGAAACAAACGTCACCTCCCAACAATCTCCCACTTGAAGTTTGTTTCAGGTAATCTTGACAACTGTCTTATACTTCAGCATGCAACAACATTCCCCATTTCTTTATTCACCAAGTCTCACTAAGGCTCGATGTTGCCTCAAGCTTTCTTGAACTACCTCTTTAGTGAATATGCCCGTCGGATTTTGGCTTCCCGCTATCTTCCGTAGCTCCAACTCCTTTTCCTCTAGCAAATTTCCGATGAAATGATACTTCAAATCGATATGCTTTGTCCGAGCATGAAACGCCGAATTTTTAGCCAAATGAATTGCATTTTGGGCGTCATAGCTTTTTTCCGACTCCTTCTGAGCTCCTTCAACAATTGCTTTAACCATATCATTTCTTTCCCAGCTTCCGTTGCAGGTACACACTTTGCTTTCGTTGAGTAACAAGTTTTTGCAACTTTGACGGTTAGCTGACAACCGTTCCTCCAAAAGTAAACACAAAACCGGTTGTATTTTCCTTGCATCTGTGTCACCCTTTAAAAGTCTGAGTCCACAAAGCCTTGTAACGAATCTCCCATTCCAAAGCGCAGAGCTTGATTTTCCGATCCTTTCAAATAGCGGAGGATCCACTTCATTGCCTTCCAGTGTACTTTCCCTAGATTTTCCATGTTCTGACTCACAACTCCCACTGCATTGGCAATGTTTGTCCGAGTGCAAACAATTACATACGTCAAAACTTACGACTGCTGATGCATATGGTACCTTTTCCATGCATTTGGTCTCAATTTTTGTTGCTGGTGCTTGTGATTTGGATAGTTTGAAATGAGCGGCAAGAGGGGTAAAGACTGGGTGGCTTCCGGTCATCCCAAACCTTTCAACGATCTTTCACATATAATCCTTTTGAGATAGTGCCAAAGTTCTGACTCTCCTATCTCTTTCGATCTTTCATTTCAAATCTTCTGGACAGATCACACTTTAACTTTTGGATTTTTCGAGCATCCGATCCAACTATCAATATTTTATCCACATATGAAAGTAATATGATGGAAGTTCCATCTTTCCATTGCTTCTGATAAAAACAATGATCTACATTGCGCCTGCCTAACCCTTCAAAACAAATCGAATTTCCGATTTCATTGTCGAGGTGATTGCTTAAAGCCATACAAGCTTTTCTTCAGCTCACATACCAAATTTCTGTTTCCTTCTACTAGTAAACCTATTGGTTGTATGTAGATCTCCTCCAACTCACTATGAAGGAAAACGGTCTTGACATCCATCTGTTCCAGATACAGATCTTCCGATGCAGCTATGCTTAACACTGTTCGGATGGTAGAATGTTAACTACCGGTGAGAAGATTTCTAACTGAACCTACAGTGACACACTTCCGGATCATCGGAACTTGAACTTCTGTCCATTTTAATTCTGTCTGAATTTTCGGTCAAGTAAAGAGTTCCATCCTTTATGCCTTTCGCAACCATCATGGATCCCCGGGTAACTTTCCATACCCCATTTGTAAAGCTGGTTCCATAGCCTTCATTATCTGATTATCCAACGAAAATAAGATTTTTCTGTAAGCCAGGGATGTGGTGAACTTTTGATAGCTTCAAGAATCCTTCATTCTTCATCCAGACGTTGACCTCTCCTTTTCCAACAACCTTTATAGGTTCACTGTCTTCCAGATAGACTTTCCCAAATTTCTTTGATGCATAGTTGATTATGCATCTTTGATCACCAGTTGAATGGAAAGATGTTCCAGAGTCGATCACCCAAGCTTCTACCGGAGTGTTCACACTCAGTAAGTAATTGCTACTTCCTTATGTTAAACCAATAGAATTTGAACTACAGGAGTTTGATACCTTTTTGGTGTTTTTATTGCGACTTTTGCAATCCTTCTTGATGTGTCCTTTCTTCCCACACTTCGAGTAAGTTGGACCAGGATCGACCGATTTGTCTCGGCTCTTCTCCAGTTGTTTTTCTTCTGATGGTTTCTTCCAATAGACCTACTTCCGATGCGGTGGTCGTCCTCGTCCATCAGCATTGAGAGCATCACCGGACGATGCTTGGACTTCCCTCCGCTGAAGTTCTTCATCGAGTATCAAATTTCTGATATCCTCAAATTCCAAGTTTGTTTTTTTATTGGTGTTACTAACAACGGTAACCATTGTATCCCAGCTCTTTGGAAGTGATGATAGCTGTAACAACGCCCATACATCATCAACAAAAGTTACCTTTACCGATTAGAGCTGCTCCTGATGATTTGTTTTCTTTCACCATTCATCAAACAATATCCAAAATTTTCATCTTCCTAACCAAGGAAAAAACTCATTTTGAATTTTGATTCAAGTTTGTTGTCCCTGTTCTTAGAATTTACATGTACATATGCTAAACTACTGAAGTCTCTGAGATGATGAACTTCTGGTCATTTGCCAGACCGCAGCTCCTCTAGAAGTTCCTACCCAATTGTCGATTTTGGATTTCTTTCGGTGAGATAAGCTGCCGTGTTGAGTGCCTCCCCCCAAATCACCTTAGGCATTCTCGAGTACAACCTCGTACTCCTAGTTTTCTCCATCAAAGTCCGATTCGTTCTTTCAGCTACTCCATTATGCTATGGTTTCCCGAGCACCGTCTTCTCATGCTTTATTCCCTCCTCTTAGCAGAAGTTCCAAAAATTGTGTTCGGTGTACTCACCACCATTGTCCGTCTTGATGCACTTCAACTTCCTGCCGCATTCCCTTTCTGCCAAAGCTTTCCACTGAACAAACACCTGAAATGTATCAAATTATGCTTCAAGAAGTAAATCCTTACTTTCCTTGTAGCATCATCAATGAAAGTAATAAACTAAAGACAACCACCGTAAGATTGAACATGGGCAGATCTCCAAACATCTGAGTATACAAGCTCCAACTTTTGGTCTTCAGGATTCCGACCATCCAAGTTGAAAGATACTCTTTTTTGCTTCCCCAACACACAACTTTCACACTTTCCAATTTTCGTGTGATCAGGTTTCAGTATGCCCTTAACTTTAAGAACCTTCATGTTCTTCCCATTGAGGTGACCGAACCTACAGTGACACACTTCCGGATCATTGGAAGTTGAACTTCTGGCCATTTTAATTCTATCTGAATTTCCGGTCAAGTGAAGGGTTCCATCCTTTATGCCCTTCGCAACCATCATGGATCCCCGGATAACTTCCGACCATTTTAATTCTACCCACCGCACAAAGTCATCCTCGCACACACCTCATCACAAGCAAACATACAAAGTACCGGAAATACATCTAACGGTAAAACATGCAACAAAAATACTGAAATCAAGAAAGAACACATAGTTTAACGTGCTTCGGGCTATGTCCTACGTGCACGGTGGAACACACTGTTGCTTGCTTTTATTATAACCAGAAGATTACAGGTGATTGCAAACAGATTACAAAGATTAAGTAATCCTCATCTACTTCTCAGCTCTGTAATAAATGGTCAGTTGAACCGCACTTTGCGCTGAATGTTCCACTCACTTATATACTAAGTGCCAACCAGTCAATCTGTAATACCCACTCCCCTGCTGACGATGTCTGCGCCGCACATTCAGCCCATCATCCGGTGCATGAACTGCCGATGAACGTAATTCCAGTGAACTGAAAAAGACTTCACGTCCCAACAGGAAGAGGATGAGGAGAATTGCAACAGCTTTTCCATCTAGTGAGCAATTAGTTGCCGTTGGAACCTAGCAACTATCACTACTCTCGCACTTCTCTGGCTTTCATTCCTTCCCTGAAGGATCTAGTTCTGTCATCATAGAGAGCAATAACACCATTGAGCTATCTCATAAACCTCAAAGTTCATTGCATGCATGCACATGTACACATGACTTTTCCAGTTATTTCTATGGCCCACGAGTTAAATTTTGATTTGGCACGACCCAAGATTCCTTCAAATGGAGCATTTTTTGTGAAATTCTGAAAAATCTTGCATCTGAATGTAAACCTTGTTGTCTTTTCCAATTTTTGGTTTTATATGCTTTGGAGATGGCCTTGTTTGATACATTTGAATCGGCAGCAATCAATAGATATGTTGTGATTTATTTTGGACAGCATGAAAACATTTGATTTTTAGTCTTGTTTCAAGTATTTTCCATGATCTAATTTATTAATTGATTGTGGAATGTGTTCTGTCTGCTTGACGACGTTTGATCCATGTAGCTGGCCCCAATTGATTGAGTTTAAGGCTTGTTTGTTGTTGTTGTATCCTATTCTAGGTCTTTCTAAATGCTCCATTTTCTTCCATTTTTAAGCAGATAGAAGAGGAGGAGGAATCTGTCTGGGCATCAGCCTTTAGCTGTTTACTTTATTTCGTGTGTGGAAGTGGTAAAATCCGGAGGAGCAGATTAAAAGGCCTCGATATAAGGGTGAGTTGTTAAGCTCCCGCTTCTTACCTTTTACATTTTCTCATGGGTATGCTGTATTTAAATTAAAGCCCCACCAAGCAACCATCCTTTGATTTGGATGTTTATTTTAGATAAAATTGCATCAAATTTTTTCTTTCTCTTTTTCCTTTTTTTTTGATCTTTGTTTCCGGAGAAATTTGTATTTTTTTTAATCTTTTGTTTTTTCTTTTAGGAAAGCCATGATGAATGGACTTGATTTTTAATCTTAGTTTTGAAAATCTTCATTAGTTAATTCAGTTTTTGTGAATGATTTTTTCCTGCTTTTAATATTATTCTTTCTTTTCTGGTTTCTTTTTGGGATTTGTGATGTCCTTGCCACAATCCTCACCCTAGTCTATGCTTTTCTTTTTCTCTGTACCTCTTAGCTGTTGGGCATCCTGTTATCCTGATAGTTTATGCATGTTTTTTCAATGTTCTTTTGCCTAAATTTTGGGCAGCTTCATTGATAGTAATTTCTTAAACGAATCTTGAATTTACTTTGTACAATTTTTTTCATTTTCAGGTTATTCAGGTTCTTATAGAGATCAGCCGGAAGAATTGTTGGGCCGAAGCAGTTCATTCCAAACTCATTTGTATGTTGACCAATATGTTTTACCAAATTGATGATGGGTCCACTGAATCTGTTTCACGTGCTATAATGTTTCTTGCTGATCAGGTTGATCTGGTTGGAGGAGTTGAGTTTATTTTTCTTGAGGTAATCAAAATACTTTTTTAGTAAAAAATATTATGATATAATGGATTGTATGGTTGGTTAAATTGTGGGTGCTTGTATGGATTGAACATGGATATTTTAATTAGTGATCTAAAATTTTCTCAATCTATCCAAGTCTTATAATTAATATTTATCATTGTAGTGTTCTGTTGTGAGTGGAAAATTTTCTCTCCCAACTGGCTAGGCTATTATTGTTGATGATAATTGATTGATGTTAGCGGAATTTTGCTTGGATTTGTTGAAATCTGATGCAAGCTTTAAAGTTCTAAAATTAATTAGCATGAATATTACTTTATGATTTATGGACTGAATGAATCTTTGTTGATGCTTAGTGTTCCTAAACATCGACGACATCTTGGTTCATTGTTAACATCATTGATATTTTTTATGAAATGTGATATCCAAGATTGTAGTTAATATTTATCATTGTAACCTTGTTCTGTTGTATAATTCTGCTGGGGTGAAAATTTTCTTTCTCTTGCAGCTTGTGTGATTGCATTTCTTATTAACATCAGCTGATCTTGTGGTTGCCATTTTGTTATCAATGAAAGCATCATCTAAATTTTCTAAAAAAATTATATATTTCAACACTGCAGTATTCCCTTGCAAATTCAAGAGAGGAAAGACGTAATCTGTATCTTTTGCTCTTTGACTATGTTTTGCATCAAATAAACGAGATCTGCATATCTGCTGGAGTCTCTGAATATGGTGATGCTGAGGTCCAGCCCATTGCTACCCTGCTCACTCTTGCAGATGCGCCTGAAGCTTTTTATATTTCTGTTAAGCTTGGTGTAGAAGGCATTGGGGATACTCTGAGAAGATCAATTTCAAAGGCATTATCTAGATATCCCAGCAATGAACGTCTTATTATGGTAACTGCTCTAACATTTTTCCATCCACTGTTGTATTTCATTTAATCTTTTGTATATTTAATGTTCCTATTTATTTTTTCTTTAAACTGATTTTGGATTATCAATTCAGAATATTGGTTGCGGTTTCATTGTCTCAGCACTTTGATGGACATGCCGCTTTGTGCCTTGTTTCTAAAGAAATTTAACTTAACGAGTTCTCCATTAGTTAAAATCTGAATTGTTTTTTCAGCTGTTGGACAAAATTACTGGAAGGCTGGATACCATTGTCAGTTCATTTACTCATTTAGACAAAGAGTTCTCACATATGACAGCGACGACAAAATCGTACAAGAATTTTAATAACATTAAGGAGGAAGTATTAGGAAGCATAGATGAGGTGAAAGCCAAGCTTTCTTGGGCCAGTTTACATTCTCTTCTTCATTCCGAAAGATTTCCTTGCCGTCAGAATGCATATATCTGGTTGGGTGATTTACTGATTGCAGAAATTTGTGATGAGAGTGATGCCAGTTTTTGGTCAAAATTAAAAAACTTGGAGAAGCAAATTGCCATTGCTGGTGTCCATGATCCTTCAACTGCTCATGTCATTCCTTTACCGATATGGCTTCTATGCGGGCTGTTGAAGTCAAAAGACAATGCCATCAGATGGGGCTTCCTGTTTGTTTTAGATAGGCTCCTCACGCACTGCAAATTTTTGCTGGATGAGAATAAATTACTGCATAACAGCAGCAGTGAAGATTTCCAGCATGCACCTCAAGAAAATCAGCTTGATAAAGCAAATGCAGTAATTGACATTATGAGCAGTGCTTTGTCTTTGGTGGCTCAGATAAATGAAACAAACCGCATGATTATTTTGAAGGTATTTTATAGAAAGTAGATGTAATTTTAGCTGGTGGCTCCCACTATAAAAACCTCATGCCAGAGATTGATTAGTGGCCTCTATCTTGTTTATATTTTGATTGTCAGATAACGGCTAATGTAAGGTATTTGATAGTGAGCCGTGCCTTTATCATTATGAAATTGAATGTGAAATAATTTTATTTAAAATAAACAGGTTCCGAAGTGTGGCCCTTGGTTTGAATTTTCCCTCCTCTCTATGGGCAGCCAGATGGAAAAAATGAAGAAAACGTTTCAATTATTCTCGTCAACTGGCTTTTCATTTTTTACTGTGTTCTCTTGGGTTCTTTGCATTTCCTAGGAAAATAGTCATGGGCTCATATTTTTAAGAACATGTAATTAATGTTATTCGTACTGTCTAACTCCTTGTTACTGTTACAAGCAGATGTGCGACATCTTATTTTCTCAATTATGTGTGAAAATCCTCCCAGCATCTGCGATGCCACTGGGAGATGAAAGTACACGAATCAATTCAGGGGAGACTGCATCTACAGAAGCATCTGAAAAAGTTGGCAGTGATACTCTTGTTTGGGAGAGCTCCTCCATGGCAGCATCGCTTCTCAAAGGACAAGCGATTGTTCCTATGCCACTAGTTTCTCGTGTACCCACGGCCTTGTTTTATTGGCCATTGATTCAACTTGCTGGTGCAGCGACCGACAATATTTCACTAGGGATTGCTGTTGGTAGCAAAGGAAGAGGAAACCTTCCAGGTGCCGCATCAGACATCCGGGCTACGCTGCTTTTGCTCCTCATTGGCAAATGCACAGCTGATTCTGCTGCTTTTCAAGAAGTTGGCGGAGAAGATTTTTTCAGGCAGTTTAGCATTTCCTGTGCAATTTCTCCTTTTTGTCTTATTATACAGTGCTACTAATTGGACATGCAAAATGGATGGGTTGAACCTGAACAGGCCACGCTTGTGCGGGCAATGGCCTGGTTATGATCTGCCCGTTTTGGCCTTTTTTTCATACAGGTCAAAATCAAAACATTCAGACCAGTTTTGAATGATCCCGGCGTGTTTGCTTTTGCTGAACTTGGAATTTAAATTTAAAAGAATAAAAAATGGGGTGGGTTATAATATAGGTTAATCCATTTTTTATCAATTAAAAAAAATTAGATAAATTTTAATTAGACCTTACCAGTCACAGGCATATGTGGGCTGACTCGTGATTGTTCCAACTGGCAAAGAAAATGAGCAAAGTTTCATAGGCCCATTGTGCACCAAATCTTTGGATTTGCCCACTAAGCGCATGAACTGGAGCCTGTTGTTACAAGTCTACTAATAATGTATGTGGGCATCTGACAGGGAGCTATTGGATGATACTGATTCAAGGGTAGCCTATTACTCTGCAGCTTTTCTTCTCAGGGTAAACTGTTCTTTTTCTAACTCCGAAGACTGAATTGCTTTTATCTGATGTTGCAAATTGAGATTCACTTTTTTTTCAGAGAATGATGACAGAAGAACCTGAGAAGTACCAACGGATGCTTCAGAATCTCGTTTTTAAAGCTCAGCAGGTGTGATATTTGTTCAGTGTTTTGCTCAAAATTGCACGCGGTTACTATATATGGTGGCAGTTAATTAAATTTTAAATTTTAGTATTCTTAAAAATTTAAAATCCGCGTTTCACCTTTAATGGTGCTGAATTCTTTGGGCTTGGTAGAATGATTGTTAAGGTAGCCAACTATGAAAAATCCGGTTTTATTAAGTCTTAATATAATAATGTAATTATGTTCCCTTGAAATCAATGTAGTGTTAAATTCTTCTGCTGTGTTGAAATGCAGGATTTTTGACGTGGCAAAATATTTATTTTAAACAGAAAAATGCATATGATGAGTGATGGCCTGCTGTGATAAGGAAATGGTTGTTTTGGGTGGGGATGGGGAAATGGTCTGAAAACCTGGGCCTGCTTGCCAGGTCGGGCCATCAGTTGGGACATTATGCTTGACCCAACCCAAGCAGTTTTTTGGGCCTTGCCTCAGGCCTTGAACAGCCGAGCTTGAGCCCGGTCTGGTCTGCTCCCACACCTCCCAGCATGGTCTGATTTCTAATTTTGTTAGAATTTATTTTATTATATTTTCCGTTTATTTAAAAACAAACATATATATATAGCCAGCCTGTATGGGCCACCCATGAGTCGGCTTGAAAGCACGGACCATCGGGCCAGGCTCAGGTCTCCAATTAGCCACTTTGCAGGCTGGTCTGGCTTGGTCTGCACAGTGGCCTGACATCTGTGTATGTTGGTTCAGCTTTCCCGGCCTGCCTGGTCTTTTCTGGTCAGGCCTGGGCTGGACTTGGCTGGCTTTGCACCTATAATTTCTGTGCGATAACAGTTGGTTAATTTTCTTTCAAAACCAGTGAAAAGGACTGCTAGCAAATCTTATGGTTGTTAAATGCTTGATTACAGGTCTAGGCTAGGGATGTAAAAGGGGGCTGGCCCGGGCAAGATTTTGCCCGACTGGGCTTTTGGGCTGGGTCTAGGCCATCCCAATTTTTTTAAAATTTTATTTTATTTTTTATTAAAAAATCAATTAGGAGAAAAAAGCGGGCGAATCTTACATCCGTAGTCTAGGTGCAGAACCACGTGGATCCTCAAGGAGGGAACATTTTATTTGAAATTACTAAATAAAATCATTTTACTTGTTTTCTGGTTCAGAGCAACAATGAAAAGCTACTAGAGAATCCGTATCTTCAGATGCGTGGCATACTGAAGCTGTCAAATGATCTTGGAATTAGCTTGTAATTTGATTTGAAACCTGCACCTTGGTTGCCCGGGCTTCATCATTTGAAAAGATCGTGACAAGCATTGCCTCAGTGAAGATTGATGACGCACCCTCCCGGTATTATTTTTCCGGATTTTGAAGAAGCCACTGTTGGAAGATACACTTGCCTGTGGTGGTTCGGAATCTGACCCATGGGCATTCTTTATTCTGGGATTATGTTTAGGGGTTTGGGGCCAGGCATGGCATTATAATTAGAAACCGGAGTCCAATATCCATAATGTACATTATTGTAATTATCAGCCAAGGAGGGATCCCGGCAGCTTGGAGGAGGATTGCCGCCATGAAGATTAAGGCACTAAATGATAAGGATCAACATACTGAAGGTATCCCCAGGTATGTGTTTTTATTATCAATGTTGTAGATGTTTTTTTTGAAGGATTCAACTGAATGTTTGGCTACATGAAGGTTCTTCCGCTCCTAAAAATTCGATTATTTTTCATTTTTGTTTACTTGGCAATGTGATTTGTTTCCCTCCTTTCAGAAGATTTACTGGTTTGTGACATGTGGTTGCAGGAGTTTGGCCAGCTTCTCCATGGGTGGGGCGAGGCGTCATTGTGATTATATTGGATTGGCTTGATGCTGCTGATGGGGTTTGGTTTCCATTTTCCCCTACCACTGTAATTGTATATGCAAATGGCTGTTGGGGATCCGTTCCTGCTTTGTTTATAGGTTTTGGCTTGCATTTAAAGATTAATTCGAGCTGCATGTTTTGATTATTAATGGGAAATTTTATTTATTTTTAAGATGTTCGGGTTTTTTTTTTTTAAATATAGGGAATTTGTCAGGAAGGTTAATTCGGGTATTCGCTTATTAAAAAAAAAAAAAAAAATGAGATCGAGACGTGTGGTTTCCATTGTCAACCGGTTATTTAAAGTTTTTGAAGGATTTTAGATGGTTGCATGAGTAGTTCCATGGCCGGGAGACCGTGTGGCATACTCGGGCGAGACCATGCTTATGAAATCTGGAATTTAGAATTTAGAGATTAGTCAAACACAGGGTTAACCAAATCATGCATCTTGACCATGGTCAACCCAGCAGAAAGGATCCCAAGGGAATTGTACAACTGGATGCACGGTTTAGCAAAATCATACATTTTGATTGTTCAATTACTTAAAATGGGATCCAAAGTGAATTGTGCAACTGGATACACGATTTAGCAAAACCATACATCTTGATTGTTCAATTACTTAAAATGGGTGTGATTTTCCCGCCCTGTTCATATTGATTAGTAATTGGGCCAAAGAGCCGTTGAATCATAGGCGTGCCTCTCCGTACGTCTGTTGACTAGCAGGGAGGGTTTACTGAGTGATTGTGGATAGACTATACCCTCTAATGATAATAGTATCCATAATAACAACACTGCAGAAACGATTAATCAAGCACAATAGAAGCAATTTCAAACAACCATAACATCATATGTCAAGGCAATCATTTAAGAGTAACCAAGATTGTTTGTGAGTCGATCATATATGTACAAGAATAAAAATAACCAAAAAAGACCACCAGTCCTGTACTGAGGAAACACCTAGCCTGTATGACAAAAATCGTGCCAACATGCTTGTGCTCCATCTGCCTATCCTTGCCCACTAACTCTAGACCTCGAGCCTAATCCATTTCCTATACTCAAAATCATAAAGTTTGCATGTGTTTTAGTGGTTCTGTGCATGGTGTGAGTATGAATTCAGTGGGCCACCACTAACAGTGTCTCTAACTTACATCCATACATATATCAGTGTATGCAAAATGTAAATAACCAACAATCAACACATCTCACATAACCTGCTCCACTTGTGCTCAATTGGCACAAGTGAGCCTTTACCCGCCTCGACCAATGCCAAAGTTGAACGATACATGCACGATCTATCATATTAGAAGAGCCCTCGGTCTTCCATCCATTTCCATACCACACAACGTCACACGCCAACCATCACTACCAACTACATTGTAATGCTTGGCGTATGTTCAGACATTCGAATTTTAATAAGGAATTTAAATTTTGGTTTAGTGGAGGGGATGATTTTTGAACCGGGCTTCAAGACAACAATTGGAAGGTTGGAGCTCCTTAAATGTGTGCAATTACAAGTGGAATGGGGCTCAGGATGTAGCATAGAGGGCTCATGTGAGTAACAGAGGGTCTGGAGGAGGCGGTGGCATGCAACCATGAAGTTGCAATGCCACCAGCTAGCCGGTGGCCTCCTGGACAGTTTTAAATGAGGGGTAGCCCCATCATTTCACCTGGGGCTACCCCCTCTTCTTATGTGGCATTTTGGCTCCTTGGAGGCTAGTAACACCCCTCTTACGCAACACCCTCCTCCTTCTTCAAGGCGAATCTCCCTTGGTTCTTGGCCATTTGGATTGTCGTCGATTGCGATGCGGAGCTAGAGGTAAGGCTGCACATCCTCTTCTCTCTAATTTGGTTTTCTTTTGCCATCGGGTGGTGTTATGCTTGTTTATGTCTAATACACCCTATTTTCAGGGTGTTTTTCTGGTTTTTCGATTTCTTCTAATTTAGGCCAAACCATCGACCGATATTGGATGAGTGGGCTTCACGAGGAATAAGCTAGGTGGTCCCATTAAATTAACTCATAGTCACACATTCTATTCGAGTGATTAGGTTGTGCTGTCATGCCAGCTTTCCGGGCATTGACCAAAATTTTCAAGTATTGTTTTAAAATGTGGGTTGCTAACATTCAACACCCTTTTATCATGCTTGGAATCTTAGGAAGAGAATCCCTAGGAAAGCACCTTAGAAATGAGTTTGTCCTTGGAATTGGCTAGTGTAATGGCATGCTTGTCTATGGGAAGGGAATTGAAATGGTTAAAGAGGTGTTGCGAGCTGATTCAATGGTTTTGAAATGAAATTTCACAACCATCGGTATTGTAAATAAAATTGGAACCTCACTTGGGTAAATTTTTTAATAAATGGATGGGACTTTAATGAAATGAGAAATGAGTTTTAAAAGTGGCTTGGCCTATGGCAATGGGTTGATAATTGTTTAAAAAGGGAAAGTGATAAAGTAATTATGAAATGAATTGGGGTTATGAAATACCTTGTCTCTTTGTTGGTAATTAGTAGAACGGTCCATGAAGAGGACTTTGGGGCTTGTTTATGATTAATGCTTTTCCTTGATAGAAAGTGTCGGCTTGATATTTAAAGAATTGATAAATGTTTCTCTTTATATGATGATGGGTCAGAATGCCTTTGGAGGATTCCTTAGAGTCTCTGTGGACCTTGACATGTGTGGGATGTTGTAAGAAAGCCTTAGATTCCACATGGGGACTTGTATAAATGTCATGAGGTGATGACACCCTAGGATTCATTGAGGTCCAATGCTATGGAATGCCTCGAGCGAACCATTGGATTCCTATAGATTCCTTATCATGAATGCCTTGGGGTGGCTCCCCCTCAGATTCAAGTAATGTCTATATTATTCGAATGCGAAAAATCAATGTTGTGGATTCTTGTGAGGTACTTTGGTGAATGCCGTGAAATGAGAACCTCATTTTCGGCCTGATTACATGAGTGGAAGGCCTCAGGCATAAGCTGAGGATTCTCATCAGGCCATGCTTCTGAATGTTAAGGATGATTCCTTGAGTTCAAACAAGTAGTCCAATTTAGTGGAATGCCAAGGGTCACCCCTCCCTTGGATTCCACATGGGATTTGATGCGAGGGAAATGCTTGGTGGATCCACGTGGGTTCCCTCGAGTTGTAAAAACATGGTTGCTTTGGAAATCTACCTTGGAACCTGTTGTGTTATGATATGTATTGTGATCAGAGATTCATCGATGATGGTCAAAGCATGTATAGACCAATGTAGGGTGCCACCATAGAGCCCGAGCATCAATGATTGTTTTACTTCATCTTTATATTAGATTATTAAACTACTAAATTGTTAAACTACTACTTACTGACTAACAATTGAAATATTTTATTATAAGAGGAAAACAAAGGCAGGGAACAGTAGAAAGAAACAAATCATGGGGGTCGATAGTGATGGAGTCTGAGGGAATCCCCTCACACAACTGAAGCACAATAAATAGAAAGAGATCCAAAATTTGAAAAAACCTTAAGCCTATCATCATTGTTACCTTTGGAAGTGAGCACATCCACCGACATATTACCCTCCCGCCAAGAATTGTTAAAATACTAAACAATAATTGTTTATTTATATCACTCTAGCATGCACTCTTTTATGGACTGGTTATTTTAGGGATGTTATTAGTGGTGGCCTACTGATTTTTAATCACACCCAGCTCGGGCCGCCATGACACTTGGGTACCCAAGTAGAAGACTATCTGGTAGCAAGTTTAGGTTTAGGAAAGCACCTGATGTGTTGATTACTTGGGATTTTCATGGCTTGCATGGAGTGTGGGCGTTAGGATCGGGCATCATTCAAGGCCAAAATGGTGATGATTTTTATTCTGTTCTTATTTGTTCTATTATATCTAGCATGTGATTTGACCATGGGGGATTGTTCATGACATGTATGGAATTACCTTTTGTTATGGGATTTGATGTTGTATTTATTTATTGGCACTTTCCTTGGCTTATCTGTGATGATTGTTTGATTTGGTTTATATATCTATTATTGTTTCTACTTCTATTGTAACTCTGATAAGTGAGCATAGTCTTCCCACCATTCCACCTTAGACCTACGCTCCTGGTCGACATCCTTTGGCATACAAGGAGGCGCACCTGAGGCTATGTGGTGCACTGACCTAGAGCACCTGTTCAGTAGCTCCTGGGGTGGGGCATTACAAAATGGTATTAGAGAATGTTTTTCTTTGGTTTGATTGTTTGGGTATGGTAGACAGGATACTAGGAGTGTATTGAAACATGGTAATGAGCTCGTGTTTATGAGTGATCAACCCATGCATGGGGGAAAACCCAAGTATCCTGGGATGAGACATGTTGTTCTTGGATTTCGCTTGTTACAGTTGCGTTTTATTTTCACCTTGAGTGAGACACATGGTGTGTGATGTTACTAGTTGATGGGATTTATACTATTGGCTTGGTATGGAAAGAGGGCATGGCTAGGTTCATGCATCATTTCAGGCACGTAGGGACTCACATGACATGCATCATGCTAGGGACATGAGTTTTAGATTCCGGTTGCATGTTGCCTATGATTCATATTACATTGTGATTATATTGCTTGATTTATACCTATCTGATTTATTTTCTTCCTATGGTCTATCATTTACTGGTATTAAGGGAGTTGGTATTTAAAGTGTCCTCAATGTTATATATGGTGTTTTCCATATACGACTATGGTGGCATCTTACTCGACCAATTCCCTAGGATGATTTCTTAATGCATAGCTGGATATAAATGGATTGGCGATCTTCGTGATTAAATAAGGTGATAGAAAGCATACTAAAATGCGTTTTCCCTCATAGAATGTGGATGAAACTTTATTTTTCCCCCTCATAGAATGTGGATGAAACTTTATTTAATTAAGTCTTGGGAATTTGGAATCTTGTTAAATCCTAGATAGAACCAAGTGTAAATTCTATAAGATGTAAATGAATTGATAAATGTCAGTGTTGGTTAAATAGAGTGTTAGTAAGAAACCCATAAAGTGCATTCCTTTATAGCTTGTGAATGGAACCTTATTTAATCAATCCCTGGGAATGTTGAAATCTCAATAAACCATGTAAGTTTATATTGCTTGTGGTAATGGAATTCCTTGGAAAATGCGAGTTTCCTAGAAAATGGTAGTTGGGTTGAATAAAATTCTTGTAAGAAACCTATAAATCATATTCCTCTATAACTTATTAATTAAATTCTATTTTAAAAAAACTGTTCTATGAACCTTGTAAAATATTAAAGACTTAATAATATAAACTTGAAAAGGGGTGAAACTTAAGAAAATAAGATGACTTATAGGCCTTATGTGTTTATCTTGACCCTAGTAAGGATAGGAGGGGCTAGAGAGAGCCTAGTTTGTTAAATCCCTGAGTTGGGTGTTTGGCACGTTGGGTGTCGTGTGACATTGAGATGAGGAAAAGTGTTGTCTTGAGAGCTATGGATTTAGTGAGACCTTAATTAACAGGCTAGGTGGGAGGATCTAGTGACCCTTGAGAGTGAATCAGGTTAATGAGTTAATGCCTTGTGACCTTAGAGGGTAACCTATGAGAAGGGTTGACCCAATTTTGTAAAGTTACTTTAGAAATGTGCGGTAGGTGGATGCTTTGATTTATGCGATCGGTGCATGTTTGGTGCTCCCAAGCAATGGTGTATTTCTATAGAGAACCCATGGCATTTGGGCCATGTGTTTAGGCCAGTTTCGAAGGGAGGGATCATTCAGATGCATGACCCTGTTGGTTGTGGATGTGTTTCGGTACGCAGTTGCGGTAGCGGTATGTGATTTGGGGTTCTTGGAAATGACACTAGAGATGGTGGGTGGTCATGCACATAGACATGAAACGTTCAAGGCATCATATTTGTTCAATGAGGGCATTTAGGATTCCTCTGGTTAGCGAAAGAGATATTTCTAGGAGCATAGTTTGTTGCTGGTTAGGTGAGAGGGCCTAAGATTGTGATGATCGACTCACGAGATGATGAGTTGGGTTCTATGAAATGGTCGTAGTTGAGTGTGTGACCCTTGGGTCTTGATGAGATTGGATGGAGAAAGAGTGAGAATATGTTGTTTATATGGAACTGGGGTGTTTCTTGGGCTTGGATCGGTGCATGTGAGGTGAAACTGAGTGTACGGTATAGGCAAGGTGATGCCTTGAATGGTTTTTAACATGAAAGAACATGGGGTGATAATGCTTGGTATCAATGTTGTGGGTATAGGGAAGAAGTTTTCAAATGCCTAGACCTATTGAGTTTTAATTACACTTCCAGCAGCATGGTTCAAGTAGGGATGGAAGCTTGTCGTTTTGAGACAATTCTAGTTGGTGGGTGGTTGTGTGAAGGACCTTGGCACAAGTGAAATGCCTGATTTTGAAGAGGAGTATTGAGGATAATACCGAATGAGTAAGGATGACCAATGTATGATCATGGTCAATTTTGGGCATGTGATCCTAGTTTGGATATAACACGACTCATGGGAGTGTGAGTTGGGCTGCGTGAATGGTGGTGCATGAGTGTGCACCTTCTTTGTTTCATTTGATCAAGGAAATGTGCTCTGTTAAGCACAATTCCTATCATATTTGGAATCAGTAAGCATCCATGTGTGATCTGGGAGAAGATGATCTTAATGACGTGTTATGGGTGTAATGCCCAAGGCTTGGGTGGAAAAGGAAAAGACCCTCAGTTGATAGGGGTAGTGTTGGTTTGGATTGAAATGATATGACATGGTCAGTTCAAGAGATTGATATCGGTTGGGTTTTTATAGGATGACGGGTGTGGATTGGGAGGAGAGACATGCATTTGGTAAAGATAAGACCTATTGGGGGTCGACGCTTGAGCATCGATGTAAGGAAGGATATATGGAGGGGAACCCACCATAAGACTTGGAGGGTGTGACCCTTATTTTAGGTGGTTTACTATGAGTACCGAGTACAATGTTCCATGATCTGGGAGCGGTTAGCATTCGATGGTTGGAATAACGCTTAGATGTGAGTGAGTTTGGACACATTTGACCATTGTGTTTGGTGATGGATGAGATTAGGGCTATTGAGATAAGAGCGTTGAACCAATGGAATGATGAAAAGGAAACTCCTATAGTGGGGATCATTATGTCTGTTGTGGCATATGACCCTCAGGCAAGAAGGGTTGTATGTAATGTTTGAAGCCTACGGGCAATGAATTCCTCTAAGGCCTATGGGCCATGTAATACTTACACCTACGGGCCTTTTAAGGGTTCCACCTCACCCCTTGAAAGATGTATTATCAAAAATCAATAAAAAATGAAGGCCTTTGAGCCATTGGAGGAGGATGAGTTTGAGTAGTTGGTTTGAGCTTGGGATAGAGTGTCTTTATCTAAACATGGTTCAATGAGGTGGCATGCTGGTGCTCAGGTAAGAGCATAGGGATTAGTGCGAGAGATCAGTTCTTTGGCCCTAGAATCACATTAGAGTTCAGGTTAAGCCTTAGTGTATCGGATGAGCATGGGATTCCTCCAGTGATCAAAGCCCCATGATTGTAGATTTTAAAGGTGTGTCGGTAGTGGAATCCAAGCATCCTTGATATTGGTAGGCCAGAGGAGGCTTGAATGTTTAAATTGTTTGTTTTTAGATTCAGTGAGTTGATAGACACATCAAGCATGCCATGTTATATATAATGATATTTTTTATAGTTGGCCAGGGCTTTTCAAGGAAAGGTCGATGTTTTTGGGTTGGTATTGGATGGTAGAGTCATGACCATTTTGGCTTTAAAAATGGGAAATGAAAGTTGGCGCTGACGTTGACTAGTGCTCTCATGCGTGTTAGGGTATAGTGTGTCGAGAACTATGCCAAGCGGCTTAGTGAACCACTAAGAATGTTCCATGGTAAGAAATTTTTCATGTGGGAGTCTTCATAAATTGGATTTGTACCTTGTGATATAGGACTTGAGTGACAAAAACTTTGTGTCTCGAGATAGACAGGTGTGGGTAAGCATCATCTCAATGTTTTGGAATTTAATGGAAACGGTGGATTGTGTTTTAATAAACAATGCGCTTAGTTTTTGGGAGATTCTTTTGGAAGCACAGTGGGTGTTCGAGAATGGAACACGACCATTTGGCATCAAATTGAAAACCTATGTAGGTTGGGTGATGTAGCCGGATGACCACCAAGATTTATTGGGGATGAGAAGTGTTAGGGTGTGGAGTTTTTAATGCCTAGTGTATGTTTCGACATTTTAATTTTAAAAAGGAATTTGAATTTTGGTTTGGTGGAGGGGATGATTTTTGAACTAGGATTAGGGATGGAAATTTGAAGGTTGTATCACCTTAAACATATGTAATTAAAATTAAAATGTGGCTTGCGATGTACTCATAAGGGATTAGGTGAATAATATAGGGTTTGAAGGAGGAGATGGCATGCATCCATGAAGTTGCAGTGTCATCGATCAGCCGATAGCCCAGGGGCGACTGACCGGTGCTGCATCGGCTAGTCGATGGGAGGTTACCGGCTAGCCAGTGGCCACTTGTGTGATTTTAAATGAGAGAACCAAGGGAGATTCAACATGGAGAAGGATAGGGGGAGGAGGTGTATAAGTGTGAAATATACACATCATCTTCCCTCCAATTTGGTTTTATTTTGTTGTTGGGTGGTTTTCCACTTGTTTATGTCTAATATACCCTATTTTTAGGGTGTTTTTTTTAGTTTTGTGATTTCTTTTGATTCAGGATGAACCAAAGGTCAATATTATATGAGTGTAATTTTCTAGGCCTGATTTAGGTGCACCCATTAAATTAACCCATAGTCCCACATTTTATTCAAGTGCTTAGGTACCAGGTCATGCTAGATTTCCAAGATTTGGAAAAATTTTAAATGTAATGTTTTAGAGCGTGGTTTGCTAACATTAAACACCCTTTTATTAGGATTATGACCTTAGGAAGAGAATCCCTAGGAAAAAACCTTAGAAATGAGTTTGAACTTGGAATTGGTTAGTTTAATGGCATGTTTTTCTATGTGAAGGAATTAAAATGGTTAAATAAGTTTTTCAATTTGATTCGATGGTTGTGAAATGGAATTTTACAACCACTGATATTGTAAATAAAATTAGAACCTCACTTGGGTAAATGTTTTTTGGTAAATGGATGAGAATTTAATGAAATGAGAAATGGGTTTTAAAAGTGGATTAACTTATGGCAATGAGTTGGTAATTATTTAAAGAGGGAAATTGATAAAGTAATTATTAAATGAATTTGGGTTATATAATGTCTTGTCTATTTTTTGGTAATTAATAGAACAATCCATGAAGAGGAATTTGGGGCTTGTTGATGATTGATGCTTTTCCTTGATAGAAAGTGTTGAATTGATATTTAAATAATTAATAAATGTTTGTATCTTTATATGATGATGGGTTGGAATGATTTGGGAGGATTCCTTGGAGTTTGCATGGACCTTGAAATGTGTGGGATGCCTTGAGAAATCATTGGATTCCACTAGGGGAATTATATGAATTCCATGGGGTGATGAAACCCTTGGATTCATAGAGGTCCAATGCTATGGAATTCCTTGATCGAACCATTGGATTTCTCTAGATTCATTATCATGAATACCTTGGGGTGGCTCCCCATTGTATTTGGGTAATGTCTATATTATTCAAATTCCATGGATTAATATCATGGATTCTTTCTAGGTACCTTGGTGAATGCTACAGGATGAGCTCCCCAGATTTGGCCTGGTTATGTGAGTGGAATGCCTCAGGTGTAAGATGAGGATTCCAATTAGGACGTACTTATGAATGTCAATGAAATTTCCTTGAGTTTAGACTGATAGTTCAGAATAGTGGAATTCCAAGAGTCACCCATCCCTTGCATTCAATGGAATTTGCTGCGAGGGAATGCCTGGTGGATCCATGTGGATTCCCTCGAGTTGTACAAACATGATTTCCTTGGTAGTATACCTTATAACCAATTGTGTTATGATGTGCATCATGATTAGAGACTCACCAGTGATGCTCAAAGTAGGTATAGATTGATGTAGGGTGTCACCATAAAGTCCATACAATGGTGGTTGCTTTACTGCCCTTTTTTATTATAATATTAAACTGCTAAATTGTTAAACTACTAAATGGTAATTTTTTCTTTATATAAATCTTTCATGCACCATTTTATAGACTAGTTATTTTAAGTACACTATCAGTGGAGACCTACTGAGTTTTACTCACACCCTGCTCGGTCTTCCATGACACTTGGACACCCAAGTAAAAGACTACATGGTTGTAGGTTCAGGTTTGAGAAAGCACCTAATGTTTTGATTGATTGGGTTTTGCATGGATTTCATGGAGCATGGATGTCAGGACTGGACCTGATTTGAGATCAGATTAGGGATGCATTTTATTCTGTTCTTATTTTTCTATTGTATATAGTATGTGACCTACCCATGAGGGATCATTCATAACATGTATGACATTACCTTTTGTTATGGAATTTGATGTTGTATTTATTTATTGGAACTTGCCTTGGATTATTTGTGATGGTTGTTTTATTTGGTTTATATATCTATTATTGTTTCTAATACTATTATAACTTTTATAAGTGGGTATATTCTCCCCAACATTCCACCTTAGACTCTCACTAATGGTTATAAGCCTCTAGTGTACGAGGATACACGCTTGAGTCCATGTGGCACACCAGTCTGGAGCACCAATTCAGTGGATCTTGGGGTGGGGTGTTACAACATGGCACCACATGCCATCATTTTTATATAACTACATAAAGTTAACCCGTATCCCAAAAGAAAATAACACAAGACATATCACAAGTTCCTTATACCTATGCATAGTTAACCACTATCGGCTCAATAGCCCGACTTCCCTAGGAACGATGATGTTATCCTTCTATGTTTTGACCCATCATCCTTAACATAATGGCGTGCTCCATCTCCCATATGATGGTCTCACAAACCACCAACTATGGCCTTCTATGGTGGACACCTCCTCCATACAGATGGTCAAAACCACCCCCTACGCTTCTTAATATACAGAGGACTCCACCCATAATAAGTGGTCAACACCAACTCATTTGGTCCTATCCTATGTTCACATGACCCTAATGAATCCATCAGATAGCCACAATGAGTGACATCACCAAAAATCCTATTCCATACCTTTGGAGAACCTTCATCACCACCTATGAACCATGTCACCAAACCGTGGTAATGGTTAACACCATAAGCCTCATCTCGGTGAACCATGTCACCTTATTTCTAGTGATCAACATCACACATAGTCACTCAATTCATGCCCAATGCATTTCTACATAACCAACTCAGCCAAAAAATTATTATAAGAATTTCCAAAACTAACATCATCATGCCCAACCAACCATAAATCCCCATATCGCACCTTCTATTCTATACCAAGGATCATTCGTACCATTTCAAACATGAGACCACCCTCCGATATCTCCCAGGAACCACAAATACTCAAAGAATCACATACCTGGTCTCACTCAGACCACCCCTATCAATCCCATTTACCACACATCGCATAAAAAACACATAAAATTTAGTATAAATCTAGGAACAACCTACCTTATACCCCTAGATTCCTACTCATCAAATACCAACCTCTAATTCAAGCTCAAACATAGAGAATCAGAAAAGTAGACAAACACCCTGAAAATAGGGCATAATAGAAATAAATGGTACAACACCACAACTTATCAAGAGAAATCAAGGAAGAATGGATATTAAGTGTTATAATTACTTTAGGATACCTCATGATTACAATTACACCAAAAACCAGTAATAAATGAGTGAGAATCTCCACTTGGAACCAAGGAAGAGAGGGAGGGGGTGTGTCCACTGTACATGTACTGTATCAGAGCTATACACTGTACAGGTACAACAGCAGGTACTGTAACAGTTACTGTAGCAGGTACTGTTTGGTACTGTAGTAGCTGGAACTATTCACCTTGGGCCACCGGTTTGGGCTTGGAGTCTTTAATGCTTTCTGGCCACTCAGGCCTTCAGGTCAGTAGGGCTTTCAGGCCACATTTAAGGCCTTCAGGCCACCTCAAGGCCTTCGGGCCACATGCAGTTTCCCCAAATACACTACAAAAAAGGAGTAGCCCTAGAAGAGGATTCAGAGTAGGTGCACTCACTAGAGTAGAGCCAAATGGATTTATCAGAATGAGAGGGTATGGCTATGCCATCGGGACTAGCCTGTGCTTGCACGGGAAGCCTAGCTAGACGACCATGCGAAGGTGGAGAGCTACTATCATGATGAAGATGCTAGGGAGGGGCAGTTCCTTGTAGATAGTCTGGTTGAATTCCCTAAGACATTCGAGTCATGTAATCTCCTAATCCTACGGGCTATGTAATATCTAAGCCTACGAGCCTTGTAAGGGTTCCACCTCATCCCTTGAAAGGGGGGTTCTCAAAAATCAATAAAAATGAAGGCCTTCGGGCCATTCGGGGTGTCCACTGCATTCTATACAAATTGACTCTCACTTTACCCTATTTTCATTTAAAAAAATTATTTATTTATTTATTTTTTCCTCTAGGCATGATTCATGGTGTGAATTGCATGTTCACACCATGAAATATTAAGATATGGGACACTCCCCTTTAATTGACTCTTTCATGTCATGACACTATCTATCACAACATGAATGGATGAAGTTATTTATATATTCAGATATAGACCCACCTAATTCACCTGTAAATCTTCCCAGGTCCCCATTGACCCCTAAAACACTTAAAAATTGGTAAAACACACAAGTTAAAAAAAATTAAATAGATTATCACTTTAAATGAAGTCTGGGGTTTTAAAATGGGTCCCAAAAAAATTAAATTAAATTTTGATTTTAGTAATTATTGGATCATTTATCTCCTCTAAAATAATAGACATTACCAAGGGGATATTTTAGGAAATTTTGGGTGGGATATTTTATCAGATCACTTCTTTCCTTGGATATTTAGACATTTATAGCTTAGACCAAAGTTATGTAACTCCCAGATCTCTCATCTTGTGTTTATTATTGAAACTTCATTTATGGAAACCTAAAAAGGGAGTGTTTGGAAAAAATAAAATGATAGATCTTGAAAAAAATAGATTTTTTAGTTATAGGTGTTGGAGAAGAGAAAGGAGATATAAGATCTTGAGTTTGGAGGTGTGTTTCACTTCGGTGTTGTGTTAAGGTAGATGACTTCACCTGCACAAATTGCTGTGTAAAATCCATTACGCTTGAATATTTTCTTTTTAAATTTAAATTTTTATAGATTTAAAATAATTTAAACATGATTTTGAGATAATTTTTCTACATTATATTTTGGTGTGTGTTGATAGAAATATGAAATTGGATTTCTGAGCATGTGTGTTTTTTTTGGAAAATCAGGGGAAAATTTTAAGTGTGAATTTTATGATGATGTTGTTATTGAATTGTGAAATTGATGTTGATATTATCAAATTTATTTGGGTGAGAACTTAGACATAAGGTTTTGAAATCCCACTTAAGTTTGGGGGCCTCACTGGGTTTGGTAAGGATGGTCAAAAATCCCATTTTAGTGTTTGGTCTATGTTGGAAAGATAAGGATGAATTATGTATTGACCCACCTTGGCTAACTATAATGTAATTGGACTAGAATGTCACTAGAACTTAGGTTTGAATCCATATACTCTAGAGGCTATTGAATAGACTAAATTGTTTAAGGTGTTATCGCGAGGAGACTATACCCTCATATCAAGTTAAAGTACTACTAGAAATAACCAGCACTATTCACAAAAATAATCAAAGTGCACGTATCAATATAACACATCCATACTATAAAAAAATGAAATGCATGTATATATCCATACACCCCCTTTGGTCTCCCACTGGGTTGACCACAAATATAGGATAAACAAAAGAAAATAAAATACAAGGAGGCTTCACTACGAATCCCCTCACCACACTTAATCCCTGTCTCCAAATCCCTATCGAGCTACTCCAGTACAAACATAAAACATTAAGCCTATATCCTACTACAACCTATGAATACTGAGGTATTTTTGGGTAATAGAGTTCCATGGATTCCTGAGAAGGGTGTAAGAAAAACTCAGTAGTATACCACCAACAATGTCTTTAACATAACTAGTAAATATTATAGAGCACCAGGCCAGATTGAGCACTATGGGGGGGGGGTGAATCAGTGGATTATTTTTATGAATTAATTTTATTTACAATAAAACCTCTCAAACTTTTTAAGGTTCTTGATCTACTCTATATTATCTATCAATCTCACCTCGTGTGTAGTTGTAATAATGGAGAGAGACACTAGTGCAAAAAACATTTTTTACGACGGTTATTTTTTATTTTTTATGTCAGCTTTTGGCCGATGTTATTACAGGAGACATTATAAATATTGTTTTTTACGGCGGTTATTTTAAAATCGACGTAAAAACCAATAATCTGAAGCATTTTTCAAGTTGGTTCATCAAAAACCGATGTGGAAAACGCTTCAGAGTTGTGATTTATTATGACGATTTCAAAATAACCAACATGGTATCTACTTTTTCACATCTATTTTAGAATAACCGATGTAATAAAATGCGCCTCTGAATAGTTTATCATGTCGTTTATGTTAATAACTAACGTTATAAACCAGTCTACCAAGCGTTTTTCACATCGGTTAAATAATAACCGACGTGAAAACATATATACTACGTCGGTTATTAAATAACCGACGTAAAAACCTATTTCATTACATTTATTACGTCAGTTATCAAATAACCAACGTAAAAACCTATTTTCATTCCATTTATTACATCGGTTATGAAATAACCGATGTAAAAACCCATAAACATGCATTTTTTACGTCAGTTATAAAATAATCGATGTAAAAACCAATTTTTTTTAAATAAAACCGTTCAACCCCAAATATGCCTTGCAAAATAAAACCTAAAACATACCAAAAATAGAACAAAACCAGACCTAAATCAGACCAAAACCAGCCAACCCTACTGGACATCCCTCCCACACCCCTAAAAACCACCCTACCCCACTGGACACCCACCACACCCCTGGACAGCCCCCACCCTCCTGGACATACCCCACCCTCCCGGACACCCTCCCACCCCCATGGAAACCCCAGACACCCCCACTCCCCCGGACAGCCCTCCCACCCTCCTGGACACCCTCCCACCCCCATGGACACCCTGTACACCCCACCCCACTGGACAACCCCCCACTCCTCTAGAAACCCCCACCCCACTGGACACCCCCCTACACCACTGGACACCCCTTGGACAGCCCCCATCCTCCTGAACAACCCCCACCCTCCTAGACACCCTCACACCCCCATGGACACCCTAGACACACCCCACCCCACTCGATAACCCTCCCACACCCCTGGAAACCCCCACCCCACTGGAAACCCCCCACACCCCTAGATACCCCCGGGACAGCCCCACCCCACCTGGAAAACCTCCACTCCCCTGAACAACCCTCCACCATCCTGGACACCCTCCCACCCCCATGGACACCCTAGACACCCCCACCCCACTAGACAACCCTCCCACACCCTTGGAAACCCCCCCACCTCACTGGAAATCCCCCCACCCCTCCTGGACAGCCCCCACTCCCCTGGACACCCTCCCACCCCCATGGACACCCTGGACACCCCCAACCCACTGGACATCCCCCCACTCCCCTAGAAACCCCCACCCCATTGGACACCCCCCAAACCCCTGGACACCCCTTGGATAGCCCCACCCTCCTGGAGAGCCCCCACCCTCCTAGACACCCTCCCACCCCCATAGACACCCCAGACACCCCCACCCCACTGGACAACCCTCCCACACCCCTAGAAACCCCCTACCCCACTGGACACCCCTACACCCCTAGATACCCCCTGAACAGCCCCCACCCCTTCTGGACAACCCCCACTCCCCTGGACATCCCTCTACACTCCTGGACACCCTACCACCCCCATGGACACCCTGGACACCCTGGACACCCCCAACCCACTAGACAACCCTCTCACACCGTTGGAAACCCCCCACCCCATTAGAAAACCCACACCACTCCTGGATAACCCCCACTCCCCTGGACAACCCTCCCACCCTCCTGGACACCCTCCCACCCCCATAGACACCCTGGACACCCCCACACCCCTAGACAAACCCCACTCCCCTGGAAACCCCCCACCCCACTGGACACCCCCACACTCTTGGACACCCCTTGTACATCCCCCACCCTCCTGGACATCCCCACCATCCTAGAAACCCTCCCACCCCCATGGACACCTCAGACACCCCCACCCCACTAGAAAACCCTCCCACACCCCTGAAAACCCCCCACCCCACTGGACACCCCCACACCCCTAGATACCCCCCTGGACAACCCCCACCCCTCCTGGACAACCCCCCACTCCCCAGGATAGCCCTCCACCCTCCTGGACACCCACCCATCCCCATGGATACCCTGGACACCCCCACCCCACTAGACAACCCTCCCACTCCCTTGAAACCCCCACCCCACTGGACAGCCCCCACCCCTCCTGGTCATCCCCCACTCCTTTGGACAGTCCTCCCACCCTCCTGGACACCCTACCATCCCCATGGACACTCTAGACACCCCCACACCCCTGGAAAACCCCCCATGCCCCTGGAAACCCCCCACCCCACTGGACACCCCCCACACCCCTGGACACCCCCTGGACAACCCCCACCCTCTTGGAAAGCCCCACCCTCCTAGACACCCTCCCACCCCCATGGACACCCCATACACCCCCACCCCACTGGACAACCTCCCACACCCCTAGACCCCCACCCCATTGGACAACCCCACATCCCTGGATACCCCCTGGACAACCCTGGACAACCCCCACTCCCTTAGAAAACCCTCCACCTTCCTAGACACCCTCCCACCCCTATGGACACCCTGAACACCCCACCCCATTGGACAGCCCTCCCACACCCCTGGAAACCCCCCACCCCACTTTATAGCCCCCAACCCTCCTGGATAGTCCCCCCACTCTCTTGGACAACCCTCCCACCCTCCCGGACACCCTCCCACCCCCATGAACACCCTGGACACCCCCTACTCCACTGGACAACTCCCCAATCCCCTGGAACCCCCCACCCCACTAGACACCCCTACCCCTGGATATCCCCCACCCTCCTGGATAGCCCCCACCCTCCTGGACACCCTCCCACCCCCATGGACACCTTGGATGTAACATCCCAAGTAAGTAAAGAATTATTAATTTTCATATATATGTCTATTTATGAATTAGATAGTGTTTTAAAGGCTTAAAATGAGAATAAATCCAATCTTAAGCATTGAATTCTCTAATATTTTTAAAAGATTGTTTTACCGCCTTTTGATGGCGAACCATTTTTAAATATACATTTTAACAATTTTATAAGATCTATTTGTAAAAATAAAATTATTCTTTAGTATTGGGACATTTAAATTTACTTTGGATAAATTTTTGGTATTTTTCTGACAATGTTTATTTTTAATGAATAGTGAAAAATACTGCATTTTACTTCAAAACTGCTTTTTCATCTAATTTAATTATATGGATAGATTATCTTTTTAATTGGTTTTAAAGTGTAAATAGAATATATTTTTACCATTTAATCCAATGGTGGTCATTGGGATTAATTTGACTTTGAAATTGGACATAAACAATTGTCAAACTTTTGATAGATATTGTTTCTAAAAAACCCGCTATTTGTTTTGACAACGGGAATTATTTTTAAATTAATTACTAGAATTTATGTGTTTGGAATTTGGTAAAATGGATTCCATATTTGGAATCAGAAGGTCCAAATTATGTAATTAAGACTTTTTTTGGACATTATTAATAGTAATGACGGTAATTATCTTTAATTATCGTGATTAATTAGTAATCGGGTAGTTAAGGGTAATAAAATAATATCATAATAATAACAAATAATCCCAACATGTGTCCTAATGCTACTGGTTGTGTCATGGACGACCATGGGATGCCTTGTTCCAAACTTTGGGGCCCCATGGAATCAATTTTGGGTGATAGTGACATTTTATTATATTATTTTTTAAAGGGAAAGTATAACCAAAGTATGTATCACCCAAGTAAAACAATTTTAATTTTGTATACATAAATGATCACTTAGATTATAAATAGTCATTGGAAATCTAAAAAGATTTCCTACATCATGATATTTTTTTTTATAATTTTTAGACATTAAATAAATTAATTTTTTTTATGACACCATAATGATGCAACGATTACCTCATTAATTAATGATTTAAATAAAATGAAAAGATAATGTAAAATCTAAGACTTAAAATTGTCAAAGACCTATTGTATGGGTGGATTTCAAACCCTTATCACCTTATCCTCGAAATATATAATTGTGGGACCTTTAAAATCCGAAACTCATTATATAATAAAGTAACATTTCTTGGTTTTCCAAGAGTGCCCCTCCTCCCTCTTATAAAGGCCCCCACCTCTACCACCTTACCCACACCTCTCAAGCCATTTTCTCGGCCAAAATATTCTCATTTTATCTCTCCACATCCCTCTATTCATTATATAAGCCTTACCTTAGGTATAAATCTCTTCAAGAAACCCTTTTGGTTCAAACCAATAGGAGTTACCCGATTTAAAGGTAAATTCTTCTCTAATGTTCTTTTGTTTTATTTTGCTTCTCCACCCCCTAAACTATTTTTATTCTTTTATTTTGTAACAACAACAGTATCTCCAATATACTAGGATGTTTTTATGAGAATGATTTGATTTAAACTTACACACACCTCTGTCTAATGGTTAAAGAACATACTGTTTCTGTGGTTGGCGAATTTCTGCCTCACAAAACGATGATTGTTCAATCTTATTTTAACACCTTTCATGGTGGACATTAAGATGACACTCTATTTATATATGATATATTTTATGTTTATGTTTTACTTATGATTCTGTATTTTTAATTTATGGCATACCTTTATGGTGTCCATTAAGGGTAAACACGATATCTTCATTTTAGGAAGTGCGGACTACCACCCCCTCAAAGTGATTTGATTCGTTAATGCCATATGTGGGATGTATAAAGGATGGAGTTTATGATGTTATATATGATATTATACTGGAATTATAATATACCTTTATATCATTATTATTTCACTCCATTAAATACTAAATATAAATGAAAGTATCGTTCATGCGTACGTACGGATTACCGTCTCCATGAACGGTGCATTTCATTTCTTACCTCTAAATGTTATGTAATATTATAAATGAATGTATATACTAGATATATATGATATATATGATATCTATATCATGAATATAATTATGGATATAATGGATATTTTACCACATGAACAACTTGTAATTATAAGAAGTTTATTTTTGGCTCAAGTACCAAAGATCGACAAAACGGCCGTTATTAAATTAAATAATTACATAATGTTTATAACATGGTAATAAGTGATATAAAAGGAATAATTAACTTGAAAAAGGTTCTTAAGAAAGTATAAATTAACTCTAGTTTATTATTCAGGAGATTAAAGAACGATCGAGTCAAGTCGGACACGAGGTATGGGACTTCGTCTCAATATCCTTTCATTGAGGCATATTTTGTTTTATACACAACTTTCTTTTATATGGTGTATAAACCCCTTTGAATTTTACTTTTATTCAAAAGGAATATTTTTATATGAAGTGTTTTACTAAACTACAAAAGGGAAAGTTTTTGTCTTACGTATGCGGCGACAACGACTTCTCCGCCGCTGTGACCATTATTTGAGTTTTGGATTCCTCCACAAGCCATATCTTTTTTTAAATGAAAAATAAATACAATGTTTTACTTTTCTTTTATTTTGGTATTAAAAATGGTTTTGATAATGGTTTGATTATATCAATGTGTTTTTGATATCTTGTGATTGAAATGTTAAAATGTTATGTTTCCTCTATGCATGTTTTATGTGACATGATTATGTTATGGTTCTTGGGCATTGTTTATGAAAATGGGTGGTTCCGTGATAAACTAAGGGCGGGTGATCCCGATATATCTCTCCAATGCATTGGGTAACGTGAAGGAGTTAAATGCTAAGGTTTCTCCAAAGAGATTTAGGGAATATACTGTGATGGGTATTTCAAATGTAACCATGAGGGTTACTCCCTACGTAAGAATGTTATGAATGCCTCAAGTTAACTTTATGTCTTATGATTTCTATGAGTTATTCATAAATCTTATGATTTCATGAGGTATGTTAAATTGATTATGTTTTATGAGTAAAGTATGATTTCATTGATTTGTATGAATACATGGACTAATGTTTTCATTACGTACTTTTATATCCCTTAATGACCTTTTTATGCTCATCCCAAGTTTTTGAAATGTCTTTCACATGTCAAGGGAAAGGTACATGATGTGATGATAGTGTCGAGGAAGTGTCAAGAAAGAATCCATGTTTTATTTTAAATATGTCTCCTTTGATGGGAAAAAAGAATACTGTCTTTTATGTAACCACCTTGTTGAATTGTGGAATGTAATGCATGATTTATGATCTAATTCTCTAAAACTCCAAACCTGAAAAGATCCTCAATGTGTATTCTTGAAATAACTCAAGATTAAGTAATGTTTAAGGCTGGGGCCTTATAGTTGGTATCAGAGGTTGGTTTAGATAACTTTAGGAGTTAGAATTGTATTAAATGATTATCCAAAAATATTTTTTATGGTCAAATTTAAATGATATAGCATTTGAAGATTACCATGTTGCTTCATCTAAGAAATGTTTGTTCAGAATGGTTTTCCGCAGAGGAAACATGGAAGCAGTGCTAGGAAGGCATACAGAAGGAAATGACCTTCCAAATCAGCATCCTGAGTTGGTCAGAATTGGAATTGAACAGTTTTTTGCAGTAATGGCGCAGTTGAATCAAGTGATAAATGGTGGTGGTATCCATGCACGAGATCATCCAGATCAACCGCAGAGGAACATGTCATTGGTGGAACATTTCATGAGGCAACATCCCCCATCATTCAGAGGATTATCTGAACCTGTGCTAGCTAAAGGATGGATTAAAGCACTGGAGAATATTTTCTATGTCATGGGGTGCTTAGGAAATCAAAAGGTTAGTCTTGCTGTTTACATTTTAGAGGGTGAAATAGATCAGTGGTGGTCGATGGTTAAAAATATCAGGGACGCTGATGAGATTGATGCTCTTGACTGGGATGAATTTAAAGGTATGTTTCTTGAGAAATATTTTCCTAAGGATGTTCGACTTAGGATGGAAAAACAATTCTTGGAATTGAGGCAAGAGGACGAATCAATGGCTACTTATTAAGAAAGGTTCACTTGATTGGAAAGGTATGATCCAAATTTTATTCGAGACCTTGATAGTAAAATCAATCATTTTTACTCAGGATTAAAACCAAAATATCGAAGGGCTTAAGATTCTCGTGAGTTCAAAAGTTATGAAAAGCTTGTTCGATGTGCTGAGAAGGTGGAAATGGAGTTTGCCGATGATCAAGTGTTCTATAACAACCAATAGAATAAGAGACCGAGGTGGCCGGAGAAAGGGAATAATCCTTCAAAGAAGTCTGATGGTAAGAAAACTAAGTTTTCAGTTTGTGATAAATGTGGTAAAAGGCATGCTGGGGAATGTCTTTTGAATTCTGGAAAGTGCTATTGATGTGGTAAGATGGGACATAAGGCTTGTGATTGCACTGAAAAAGATCAGGGTGATGGTAAGACCAAATTTGATTTACAGTTAGTGAAATGTTTCAAGTGCAATGAGTTGGGTCATTATGAAAACGAGTGTTCGACAAAGAGCTCAAATTATGGGAAGCAGTCAGACTACAAGCAGAAAGGTGTGGTGAAATCCTTTGCAACTACTTTAGAAGATGTTGGGCCATCAAATGAAGTGGTATCAGGTACTTTGTTTGTTTTTTAGATTATTCCAATGTGTTGTTTGATTCGGGGTCTACACATTCTTTCATCTCTGAAATATTTTCTAGTAAATTGGGAATTCCATCTCAAGAAATGACTCCTGAACTTGTGGTAAAAACACCTGGGGGAAATGTTGAGGAAAAAAGAATTTATAAGAATCTTCCTATCCTTATCCGTGGAAAGAACCTACTTGCAAATCTTATTGTTTTACCTCTAGTAGAGTTTGATGTTATCCTGGGTATGGATTGGCTCTCTATTTACCATGCTAAGATTGATTGTAGAGCTAAAGAAGTTTATTTTCAGAAAGACTTTCAGTTCGTGTACAATAATGAACCCTTACTATTGATAACATATCAAGAGGCTGAGAAACTTGTAAAAGATGGAAATGAATGTTACCTTGCACATACTGTTGAAAACAAAGGAACCGTTCAGATTAATGTCGTGCCAGTGGTAAATGAGTATCCTGATGTTTTTCCTGATGAGTTTCCTGGAATAATACCAAATCGGGAAGTTGAATTTACTATTGACTTAGTTCCTGATGCTAAGACAATTTCAAAAACCCCTTATCGAATGGCTCAAATTGAACTTTTAGAGTTGAAGAAGCAATTGCAAGATTTATTAGAGAAAGGTTTCATTTGACCTAGCACATCACCATGGGGTGCTCCTATCTTATTTGTTAAAAATAAATATGGTTCTATGAGACTTTTCATTGATTATAGAGCCTTTAATAACATCACTATTAAGAACAAATATCCTTTGCCTCATATCGATGATTTTTTTGATTAGCTCCAGGGAGCTCAGTATTTTTCAAAGATTGACCTGAGATTGGGGTACCATCAGTTGAAGGTAAAGGAAGAAGATATTCCGAAGACTGAGTTTCGTAAAAGATATGGCCATTATGAATTTTTAGTAATGCCTTTTGGGTTAACCAATGCACCTGCTATATTCATGGACCTTATGAATATAATTTTCCATGAGTTCTTGGATAAGTTTGTGGTTGTTTTCATTGATGATATCTTGGTGTTTTCTAAAAGTAAAGAGGAGTATGAAAGTAATTTAAGGGTTATTTTGAAAACCTTAAAAGAAAAGAAATTGTATGGGAAATTCAGAAAGTGTGAGTTTTGGTTGCAACAAATTTCTTTCCTTGGTCACATTGTTTCTAAAGATGGAATAACTGTTGATCCTGAAAAAACAAAGGTTTTTGAAGAATGGCCAAGACCCACAAATGTAATTGAGATTCATAGTTTTTTTGGTCTGGCAGGCTATTACCGAAGGTTTGTTAAAAATTTTTCACGGTTATCTAGTCCAATGACTAAGCTAACTCAGAAGGGTGTTAAGTTTATCTGGACAAAAGAATGTGATGATTGTTTTCAGGAGTTGAAAAGATTATTGATGAATGCTCCAGTTTTGGCACTACCTTTCAGGAATGGTGAGTTTGTTATCTACAGTGATGCTTCAATGAAAGGACTTGGTTACGTCCTAATGCAGAATGATTAGTTAATTTCTTATGCTTCACGTCAGTTGAAAACTCATGAGGTAAATTACCCTACACATGATTTGGAATTAGCTACTGTTGTTTTTGCTTTAAAAATTTGGAGGCATCATTTGTATGGTGTAAAGTGTGAAATATATACTGATCACAAAAGTTTAAAGTATATATTCAATTAGAAATAATTGAACATGAGATAGAGGAGATGGCTAGAATTAATCAAGGATTATGATTGTACAATTCATTACCATCTGATAAAAGAAAATAAAGTGGCTGATGCTTTGAGTTGAAAAAGTAATGTTTCATTAACCATGTTACATTTGGAATGTGATCCTTTGGTTAAGGATTTGATGAACTTTGGCATAGAAGTTGTTGGTGCAAGATGTTCTTCTGTTTTGTTTCAGGTATCAGTGAAATCTTCTCTATCAAACAGAATTAAGAAAGCACAGAAGCAAGACAGTGAGTTGCAAAAAAAGGTAGAGCTGGTTCAGAAGGGTAATTTGCCTGAATTCAACATTGATAATGATTGTGTTTTGAGATTTGGGAAGAGATTGTGTGTTCCATGTGATTCACAGTTGAAGAGAGAGTTGTTATGTGAATCTCATAGTTCTCCATTTTCAATTCATCCTGGAAGTACTAAGATGTACAGAGATCTTCGAGAGTATTACTGGTGGGAAGGAATGAAAAGAGATATTGCTGATTTTATTGTGAAGTGTTTGAATTGTCAACAGGTTAAAGTAGAGAAACAGTTACCAAAAGGGATGCTTCAGCCTTTACCAGTGCCAGAGTGGAAATGAGAGAATATATCCATGGACTTCATTGTGGGATTGCCGAAGACACCTCGAGGTAATAATGCAATCTAGGTTATTATTGATCGCTTGACTAAATCTGCTCATTTCATTGCTATATGAGATACCTTTTCCCTAGATCAACTTTCTCATTTGTATCTTAAAGAGATAGTCAGGTTACATGGAGTTACCCTCTTCATTGTATCTGATCGTGATCCCAAGTTTACTTCTAACTTTTGGAAAGGCCTTCAGAAGTTGTTGGGTACTGAATTAAATTTTAGTACAACTTTTCATTCTCAATTAGATGGGAAGTCAGAATGAATAATTCAGACTTTGGAGGATATGCTACGTACTTGTTCGATGGATTATCAGGGAAGTTGGGACCAAAATCTTTCTTTGGTTGAGTTTTCTTATAATAACAGTTTTCATTCCAGTATACAGATGGCACCATTTGAGGCATTATATGGGAAGCGGTGTCGAACTCCATCTTTTTGGGATAAAGTGGGTGAAAGGAAGTTGATGGGACCAGAATTGGTAGAAGAGTTGGCAGAAAAAGTTCAGCTGATTCAAAAACACATGAGAATAGCTCAGAGCAGACAGAAAAGTTATGCGGAAAATAGGAGGAAGGATCTCTCTTTTGAGGTAGGTGATCATGTTTTCCTCAAAGTTTCACCATGGAAAAGTATGATGCGATTTGGTAAGAAAGGAAAGCTGAGTCCAAGGTTCATTGGACCATATGAAATTCTGGAGAGAGTTAGATCAGTTGCATACCTAGTGACTTTACCTACGAGTTTATCTCAGGTACACAATGTTTTTCATGTTTCAATGTTAAGGAAGTACATGCCAGATCCATCTCATGTTTTGAGTCCAAAGGTAGTTCAGATGGAAGAGAATATATCTTATGAGGAAAAATCGGTCCAGATTCTTGACAACATGGAGCAAGTATTGTGGAATAAGGTGATTCATCAAGAAAAGGTTTTGTGAAAAAACCACATGATTGAAGAGGCAATATGGGAATCTAAAAATGCAATGAGGGATAAATACCCCGATTTATTCGATAAGTAAATAAATTGCGGGACATAATCTTCTAAAGGGGGGAAGGATGTAACATCCCAAGTAAGTAAAGAATTATGGATTTTTATATCTATGTCTATTTATGAATTAGATAGTGTTTTAAAGGATTAAAATGAGAATAAATCCAATCTTAAGCATTGAATTCTCTAATATTTTTAAAAGATTGTTTTACCGCCTTTTGATGGAGAACCATTTTTAAATCTATATTTTAACAATTTTATAAGCTCTATTTGTCAAAATAAACTTATTCTTTAGGATTGGGACATTGAAATTTACTTTGGATAAATTTTTGGTATTTTTCTGACAATGTTCATTTTTAATGAATAGTGAAAAATACTGCATTTTACTTCAAAACTTCCTTTTCATCTAATTTAATTATATGGATATATTATATTTTTAATTAATTTTAAAGTGTAAATAGAATATATTTTTACCATTTAATCCAATTGTGGTCATTGGTATTAATTTCACTTTGAAATTGAATATAAACAATTATCAAACTTTTGATAGATATTGTTTCTAAAAAACCCGCTATTTGTTTTGACAACGAGAATTATTTTTAAATTAATTACTACAATTTCTGTGTTTGGAATTTGGTAAAATGGATTCCATATTTTTAATCAAAAGGTCTAAATTATGTAATTAAGACTCTTTTGTTTTTGGACATTATGAATAGTAACGACAGTAATTATCTTTAATTATCGCGATTAATTAGTAATCGGGAAGTTAATGGTAATAAAATAATATCATAATAATAACAAATGACACCAACATGTGTCCTAATGCTACTGGTTGTGTCATGTACGAACATGGTATGCCTTGTGCCAAACTTTGATACCCCATGGAATCACTTTTGGGTGATAGTGACATTTTATTATATTATTTTTTTGAAGGGAAAGTATAACCAAAGTATGTATCACCCAAGTAAAACAATTTTAATTTTTTCTATATAAATTATCACTTAGACTATAAATAGTCATTGGAAATCTAAAAATATTTCCTACATCATGATATTTTTTTTATAATTTTTATACATTAAATAAATTAAATTTTTATGGCACCATGTTGATGCAGCGATTACCTCATTAATTAACGATTTAAATAAAATGAAAAGATAATGTAAAATATAAGACTTAAACTTGTGAAAGACCTATTGGATGGGTGTATTTCGAACCCTTATCACCTTATCCTCGAAATATATAATTTTGGAACCTTTAAAATCCGAAACTCATTATATAATAAAGTAACATTTCTTGACTTTCCAAGAGTGCCCCTCCTCCCTCTTATAAAAGGCCCCCACCTCTACCATGTTACCCACACCTCTAAAGCCATTGTCTTGGAAAAAATCTTCTCATTTTATCGCCCCACATCCCTATATTCATCATAGAAGCCTTACCTTAGGCAGAAAGCTCTTCAAGAAACCCTTTTGGTTCAAACCAAGAGGAGTTACCCGATTTAAAGGTAAAGTCTTCTCTAATGTTCTTTTGTTTTATTTTGCTTCTCCACCCCCATAAAATATTTTTATTCTTTTATTTTGTAACAAAAATAGTATCTCCAATATACTAGGATGTTTTTATGATAAGGATTTGATTTACACTTACACACACCTCCGTCTAATGGTTAAAGAACATACTGTTTTTGTGGTTGACGAATTTCTGCCTCACAAAACGATGATTGTTCAATATTCTTTTAACACCTTTCATGGTGGCCATTAATATGACAATATATTTATATATGATATATTTTATGTTTATTTTTCCCTTATTCTTCTGTATTTTTCATTTATGACATACCTTTATAGTGTCCATTATGGGTAAACGTGATATCTTCATTTTAGGAAGTGCAGACTACCGCCCCCTCAAAGTGATTTGATTTGTTAATGCCATATGTGGGATGTATAAAGGATGGAGTTTATGATGTTATATATGATATTATAATGTAATTATAATATACCTTTATATCATTATGATTTCACTCCATTAAATACGAAATAGAAATGAAAGTAGCATTCATGCGTACGTACGGATTACCGTCTCCATGAATGGTGCATTTCATTTCTTACCTCTAAATGTTATGTAATATTATAAATGCATGAATATAATGTATATATATGATATATATTATATCTATACAATGAATATAATTTTGGATATAATGGATATTTTACCACATGAACAACTTGTAATTATAAGAAGTTTATTTTTGGCTCAAGTACCAAAGATCGACAAAACGACTGTTATTAACTTAAATAATTACATAATGTTCATAACATGGTAATAAGTGATATAAAAGTAATAATTAACTTGAAAAAGTTTCTTAATCAAGTATAAATTAACTCTAGTTTATTATTCAGGAGATTAAAGAACGACCGAGTCAAGTCGGACACGAGGTATGGGACTTCGTCTCAATCTCCTTTAATTGAGGCATATTTTGTTTTATGCACAACTTTATTTTATACGGTGTATAAACCCCTTTGAATTTTAATTTTATCCAAAAGGAATATTTTTATATGAAGTTTTTTACTAAATGACAAAAGGGAAAGTTTTTGTCTTACGCTTGCGGCGACAATGACTTCTCTGCCACCGTGACCATTATTTGAGTTTCGGCTTCCTCTACAAGCCATATCTTTTTTTTAAATGAAAAATAAATACCATGTTTTACTTTTCTTTTATTTTGGTATTGAAAATGGTTTTGATAATGTTTTGATTATATCAATGTGTTTTTGATATCTTGTGATTGAAATGTGGAAATGTTATGTTTCCTCTATGCATGTTTTATGTGATACGATTATGTTATGGTTCTTGGGCATTTTTTATGAAGACGGGTGGTTCCATGATAAAATAAGGGAGGGTGAGCTCGATATAGCTCTCCAATGCATTGGGTAATGTGAAGGAGTTAAATTCTAAGGTTTCTCCGAAGAGATTTAGGGAATATACTGTGATAGGTATTCCAAATGTAACCATGAGGGTTACTCCCTACATAAGAATGTTATGAATGCCTCAAGTTACCTTTATGTATTATGATTTCTATGAGTTATTCATAAATCTTATGATTTCATGAGGTATGTTAAAGTTCTTATGTTTTATGAGTAAATTATGATTTCATTGATTCGTATGAATACATGGACTAATGTTTTCATTCCGTACTTTTATATCCCTTACTGAGCTTTTTATGCTCATCCCAAGTTTTTGAAATGTCTTTAATAGGTCAGGGGAAAGGTATATGATGTGATGATAGTGTCGAAAAAGTGTCAAGAAAGAATCCATGTTTTATTTTAAATATGTCTCATTTGATGGGAAAAAGAATACTGTCTTTTATGTAACCACCTTGTTGAATTGTGGAATGTAATGCATGATTTATGATCTAATTCTCTAAAAGTCTAAACCTAAAAAGATCCTCAATGTGTATTCTTGAAATAACTCAAGATTAAGTAATGTTTAAGGTTGGAGCCTTATATTGGACACCCCATCCCACTGGACAACCCTCACTCCCCTGAAACCCCCCCCCATGGACACCCTGGACACCTTCGCACACCCCTAGACACCCCCTGGACAGCCCCTCCACCCTCCTGGATAGCCCCCACCCTCTTGGACACCCTCCCACCCCCATGGACACCCCAAACACCCCCACCCCACAGGACAACCCTCCCACACCCTGAAACCCCCACCCCACTGGACACCCCACACCCCTGGAGACCCCCTAGACAACCCCCACCCCTCCTGAATAGCCCTCACTCCCCTAGACAGTCCTCCCACCCTCCTGGACACCCTCCCACCCCCATGGACAACCTGGACACCCCCACCCCACTGGAAAGCCCGCTCACACCCCTAGAAATCTTCCCACCCCACTAGACACCCCCCCACACCCCTGAACACCCCATGGACATCCCCACACTCCCCTGGACAGCCCTCCCACCCTCCTGGACACCCTCCCACCCCCATGGACACCCTGGACACCCCCAAGACCAGAATACATACTAGAAAAACCTTCAGAACTAGACCAAAACAAGAAGTAGACCAAAATTAAACATTTACATATATAAAATTCAAAACTTACAATGTCAACTAAAAAAAACCTAAATCCGACCTAAACGACTACCAAATACACAATTATAATGAAAATATTAAAAATTAAATTTTACACTACAAACAAACTAAAATCCAATCAAACCTATAAAATAATTTGACCATTTCACTTGTAAGTGTTTTAAATCTTTAGCACTATAGGATTGAGGGTCATCAAATATCCACAAAGTAAAAGGATAGTAGTTAACATGTATAATGAATAAATCAAATGAAATATTATGGCAAAGTTTAAAAGAAAATCTTACCAAGTCAAAGTGCCCAAGTGTTCGAGTTGTAATTATTTCATACATAAATCTTAACATATAATATCCACATTCGATGACACCTTGTTGTTCATGAAAATTCTGTTTAAATGAGTCTAAATTCAAAATATTATTTTTATGTAAAACATAACAAAGTAAAAATTATAAATGAATATTTACCTTTACTTTTACATATTTGATCTTGGAACTCCTTTTATTTGTGTTTTTTAAAAAGTAGACCCATTCCCTGTTAGAAAATAATACAAATGGGATAAATTTAAAATTCATTATAATATATAAAACTATTAAGAAATTGAAACTTACTTTTCCAACATATTCTTAAAACTTTCCCGCATATCACCATGGACAGAGCATATCCAATAAAGTGTTTTCTCCCTTGGGAAAAAAACACCTAACATCCAATGATCACTGATAAAAGAAAATTTAAGGTTAGTGGTTTTTTATGATAAAAGATAATTAACTCTTTTCCAGATATACGTTTTATACATCTCACAAAAAGGCATCATCCAACACTGTGTGATTATATTCTGTTCAAATATTTTAGTAATATAAAGCATTCTTTGTTCCTCATCCAATGCATGTGCTTTAGGGGAAATAAAATGCGGGTCCATGAATCCATATACATCTGTCCGCTAATTCTTCTCACACATGTTATAAAGATACCTAATACAAAAAAGACATAAGTATACATTTTTAATAAATATAACGCAGGGAAAAGGTGTTAAGACTTACATGGAAGAAATTTTCACCACATTGATGCCCAACTTATCTCTAGTAAAAAGCTCTATGATATCATTTTTAAGAATCCCCAAATTTATTACACGTCCAAAAACATGAGCTTCCATTGGAAATTCATAACGATCCTCCAAAAAATTTGAATATCTTGACAATCTATCAAGACCACTAGAATCTGTCTCTAATGTCATATCCATTTGTCTTTGTTGTTGTCTATACAATATTTGTTTACCTTTGAAGTATTCCTATAAAAATAAATAGAAAAGTATATTAGTTTTCAAATGTTAAAACAAATTTAATAAAAAAATAAAATAGAAGATATAACATACATACCTCTATGGTAATGAGTCGTAGAAGTCTGGATGTCCAAATTAAAAAATGGCCGATACTATGTCCAACTGTCATCACCTCATCTTTAGGTAATGGTACTCAAGATGATCTATCTATAATATTCTATATAGAGACTCTATGATGCTCTACCTCTAACTATTGATGATGAATTGTATCTCCTATACAATATACCAGCCCATATGCAACTATATGATGTTGAGGATCATCAACATATAACTCACAATAAGTAGGAAGCTGTGGCGGAGGAGTAGGATAAAAAATGGGTTCCGCAAGCTGAGGTGGAGGAGTGGGAGCTACTGGAAGAGGTGGAGGATAAATAAAGGGGTCTACAGGGGGAGGTGGAGGAGTGGGAGATGCTGTCTGAAATTGTCTTTTCATGTCTGCAAACATAGACTGTACCGACGCTCTAATCTTTTCCTCCATCGTCGCATTAAAATTATAAACTTCAGCCTCTAAGGATTCTATTTTTTTTATAAACACCCTCAATGGAAGAAGTTGAAGAATCTGACAACACTTTTCTTACCAATACACCCATCAGATATCCTCATACACGACCAGGATGTTCGGGCTTTCCCAATGTCGAAGATAAAATATCTTGCCTCCCAGTAGCTGTAAATGCCCCCTGTGAGCTCTACTTCTCAAGATAATACTGTATTAATTAATTGAACATTTCTATAATGATTCAAATTATATAAATAATATATTTAACTTAAATAAATAAAATAAATATATTACAATCCTCTCAGCTACGATTCTCAAATCTTCCAAAAGATATTTCCCCTTTTTGCCCATCTGAGCTCTCTTCCATTTTTCATGTCTAGATGGAGGGGATGGAGGGGAAACCTCTCCAGAGCTTGAAGACTCAACTCTCAGTTTTTGTAATTTTTCCGCCATCATTTATTCTTCTAATGATGTATACCCTCCCCGAGATAAACTATGAGGGTATACATTTTTGGATTGGATCTCCTGATGAGATTTCCTTGTTTGCTATAAATTATGAATAATAAATCATTAACAAAACATTAATAAGATCATATATATAAGAAATCTTATAAAAGTTTACATTGCCCTTACAAAAAATGAATCTTTTCTTCTACTTTCAAAAAACTGTGTCCATGTCTCTTCATATATGAAAGGATATATATGACATGGATTGTCATGACTCCTATGTCCAAAAATGAAATCAAATGTGAGGGTTGATTTTAAATCCCTCCATCTTCTAGCAGCCATCGATAAGCATTTCTTCCCGACTCCTCTAGTGTCAGGGATATCAAATGTCATCTAATAAATAAGAGTTAAAACATATTATACTAGAAACATTTAAATAATAGGCAAACAATAGAAAAAGATCATACCAGAATCGTCTCCCAAAACTGAGATATTATTGCTTTGTCCACACTTCTCCAATCATCATACAAAATGCTTACTTTGCTTTTACCCTGAGTTGATACAAAAATCTTAAAATATTTTTCATTTGGACCTCTAGGAATATAATTCTCATCAAACTCAATGAATATCCTATGGTCTTGCGTATGGGCAAGTGATAATTTTGGTAAATGTGTGCACCCACATTTACCAACTCTTGAACTCTTCTTTGTCGTTATGGGAGCACATGATGAATATTGGGGAACATCAAGAGGAGCATGTGAATGTTCTTCCCCGGAGGTATGATCATTATACTCATCTCCAGAATCATGTGGTTGATCAACTGATTGATCTGTCATTATCTTTCAAATCAAAAAACAAACAAACATTAGTTCACAAATATACAAATTCAAATACTACAATACTAATGTAAACAGAAAATGGAAAATTGAACTAAGTTACATAATAGTAAACATGGTTAATATGGTAATCATGTTAAACAATGGTAAACATGTTAAACATGGTAGTGTAATTTTCATTCAACAAAATCAATAAATATATAAGTTACGAAAAGGTAAACTATGATAAACTATGGTAAACATGGTAAACATGGTAAACATGGTAAACATGGTAAACATGGTAAACATGGTAAACATCATAAACATGGTAAACATGGTAAACATGGTAAACATGGTAGACATGGTAAACATGGTAAACATGTTAAACATGGTAAAGTAATTGTCATTCAACAAATTTAATAGATATATAATTTACGTAATAGTAAACATGATAAACTAAACTAAACAAAATTAAAATGAACAAAAAATTCTACTTATTTGTTTTAATACACGTTTTAATAAAGAAAAAAAATTATAATATCTAACATTTTATGAAAATAATAAATGTAAACAAGAAATAAACATATGTTACCTATAATATTAGGAATGTACAAATGGATTGTTTTCCCAAATTCCTTCAACATGATCGTTCCTTATGAAAAAAACCATGTCTTCAACATGCTCATCATTATGTTCTGCTAATCTTTCCATGGAAGTAGGGATCTCACATAAATCAGCATCTTCATCAAGTTGATCCTCACCAACATATTGTTTTTCCATTGTTAAACAACAGACCACTATATATCTTATTGATCAACTACATAGAATATTAGTTTTACATGTGTTTCCATTATGAAAGAATATGCTGTGTCTTCCAATCTATTTAGATTAATAACTATCATTCCAAATTCATTGTGTCTGACACTATTGTTACCGATAAACCATTTTCAGTTAAAAATAGGAACTTTAATTTTAAAGTAATCAACCTCCCATATTTCTTCAATGACTCCATAATATGGCAGTTGATGCAGAAATTGGGTTTTTGTCTTTAGAAATAGAAAAATTCATTGCTTCTGCAAACACCAATACATCACTATTCTGAACTGCACTTCTGTTGTCCTGAGCTTTCGTATGAAATTTATAGCCATTAATGTCATAACTAGACCATGTTATCACATTTAAACATGGACCACCCACTAACCATATTAATGTCTCTGATATATCTGATCTACCAAGCAAGGTATTTTTAAACCATGACAAAAATGTTTTGTTGTGCTCATTCAAAATCCACATTTCTTTATTCTTTGGATGACTTTATTTCAACTCATTAATATGCAATGTCATATACAGTTGAGCATAAACTATGTTATTCAACATGTATAATTCTAACTTCTTCATCTATTCAGCTGAAAACGATTTGACTTTCAAGCCACGAATCCCCTTTCCCTCATTATTAACTCGTTCATGGTGAGATGGAGGCAAACTTATGTGCTCCGCCACAACCAAGTAGCTTGTACAAAACTACACAACCTCCTCAGAAATATACTTTTCAATAATGGAGGATTTAGGTCGATATGGATTCTTAACATACCCCTTCAATATTTTCATATACCTTTCAAAAGGATACATCCAATGAAGATATACAGGTCTACAAATATTTATTTCTCAAACTAGATGAATCATTAAATTCACCATTATATCAAAAAAATATGGAGGAAAATACATTTCCAATTGTCAAAGTATATAAAATTCATCATTTTCCAAAATGTTCAAAGCATTCACATCAATCACCTTATTACAAATTGAATTGAAAAAATAACACAACTTCATTATAGTCTTTCTGACATGGATGGGAAATATTCCATGCAATGTAACTGGTATAAGTTGTTGCATCATGACGTGATAATCATGAGATTTTATACCTATCAACTTCAAATCCTTCAAAGAGACAAATTTTTTTACATTTGAATAATAACCTTGAGGAACTTTGATATCATTAAGACACTGACAAAAGATAACTTTCTACCTATTGGATAATGTATGACAAGCCGAGGGAAGAAATATTCGTCTTCCATTAGGAGTGGGAGATAAATCCAAACGTATTCCCATTGACAGTAAGTTTAATCTTGCATTCAACCCATCTTTTTTCTTTCCTTTAATATATAGCAATGTTCTAATCAAACTGTAATATATATTCTTCTCCACATGCATGACATCAATATTATGTTTCACTTCATGATATCTCCAATATGTCAGCTCAAAAAATATTGACCTTTTCTTCCAAATATGTCTATCATTACCAGATTTATGTGTCTTTCCCAATGTCACATCAAGGTTTTCCACCCTCTCAAAATAATCATCTGGGGATAAAGGTTTTGGAGCAATATAAAATTCTTGTGAGCCATTGAATTCCCTTTTTAGTCTTCTATAAGAGTGATCCATAGGAAAAAACTTTCGATGAACCATGTACATTGTTTTCCTCCTATTATGAAATTGACAATATGAAGTCTGTTGTTCACAAATTAGACATGCTTTATTCCCCTTAACACTGTATCCAGACAAATTTTCATATGCTGGGAAGTCATTTATAGTGAACATAAGCACTGCATGCAGTTGAAAATATTCATTTTTATAAGAATCATACACTCTAATACCATCCTCCCATAAAAGTTTCAAATCATCAATCAATAGTGACAAGAAAAAATCAATATCATTTTCGGGTTGCTTCAGAATAGAGATCATTATACTCAACATGACATATTTTCACTTCATATAAACTTCAAGAGAGAGGTTGTAAATTACCAATAAAACAGGCCATGAACTATGTGTGATACTGAGGGTTCAGTATGGATTCATTCCATATGTGCACAACCCTAGTCTGATATTTCTAATTTCATTTCCAAATGTAGGATATTGCTCATCAATTTTCTTCCATAGTGGACAATTAGCTGGATGATGTATTTTTACATCACTTATCCACTCATCAACATGCCATCTTAACCTTTTTTCATCATGTGAATTAGCAAATAAACGTTTCAAACAATGAATTATAGGAAGATACCAAAATATCTTGGAAGGGATCTTTGTAATCTCTACATCAACCTGTGATTTTTCTTTCAACTTATACCATGATGTCCCACATTTAGGACACTTTGATAGAAATTCATATTCCTTCTTATATATCATACAGTCATTCAGACAGGCATGTATTTTTTTATATCCCAATCCCATCGGGCATAATATTTTCTTGGTCTTATAATGTGAATCTGTAAGATCGTTGTATTTTGGAAGAATGCCTTTCAAAAATTGTAGTAGCTCTGTAAAACTTCTGTCACTCCATCCATGTTTCACCTTCAGGTTAATCAATATTAACACCGCCGACAAAACCGTAAAATCCGTACAACCAGGATACAATGGTTTTTCAGCATCACCATATAGATATGCAACTATCAGTTCTATCTCAATTTGTTCTACTACAATATCACATATCATTTCTTCAATTCCATTGGAGTTAACATCTTGTAAATCATCATCATTAGTAGATCTGACATTCTGTCTAGTTTCACCATGCCAAATCCAAGGGCTATAACTCGGATTAAAACCATGACAAATCAGATGACCTTTGATCTCTCTACTTTTCAACTTCTTCATATTCAAACATTTCAGGCATGGATAGAAAAAAATTTCACTGCTTAAAACATTTTTTTTTATAAAATTCCAAAAAGGCATCAACTCCTTCCTCATATTCATTACTCATTCGATGCACCTTAATCCAACTTCGACTCATTATTACCTATAAAAAATAGCAAAATTATACATCTTGTTAATATAAGACAAATACATATTTATATGAAAAATATCATAATTTGAATGTAATTTTTTTTAAATATAAAACAAATCTATGCGTATTTGAAAAAAATATGCATGAAAATGATTTTAAAAATAAAATATAGTTAGATATAATAGTTTTAAATTCATCTTGGATCATATTTTCTTAAGGTACACAAAGAATACATCCTGATGTAACTGGATACCAAATTCACCCTTCCTTAAAAAAGAAATATGAAGTGTAAATATTAAAATATGTATACATTCACTACTTAAAATTACATGCATCCCAAAAATTTGAAACCATTGGGATAGCCCCTGAAACCATTGGGATAGAATACCCCAATGGTTTTACACACTGTTTTCATGATGGTCATTGCAATAGCCCTATACCAATGATTCTACATGAATCGTTGGTAAGTTAAAATATTCCAACGGTATCAATGAAACTATTGGGATATATATATACCAAGGGGGTAGGGGGCTGTCCAGGGGGGGTGGGGGGTGGGGGCTGTCCAAGGGGGTAGGGGGATATCCAAGGTGTCCAAGGGGGTAGGGGTGTCCAGGGGGTAGGGGATGTCCCTATGAATTTCATTTAAATAAAAGATTTCATTTGATGATAATTTAAAATATAGGAAAATAAACATAGTTTTTCTAAAAATAATACTCATGAAAACATTTAAAACCAAGCATTCAATTTTACCAAAGAGACGCAACACGATTAGGGAGCATAATCAATGATGACATAATGAGGGCAATGGGTAAGCAGTATTCAAGTAACCATACCAGATGAGGCACCTATATTATCCTCCACAAATAAACAAGTGTTAGAGAACATGGTAATACCTAGGATATTAGGGGAAAATCTAGAACATATTGTAACCTAATCCATACTTTTGGCATGCCTGATGCAATCAAATAGCCTTAATGCACGAGGGGAACCGTCCCCAAAGTAGAGCGTGTTTATACAAAGGGTCAATTAGCCAGAGAATAATCTTAAACTAGTGCAGCAAGCATGATTGAATAATCCACTACCAATTATAGGTTACCATGTTATGTCTAAAATGGGGGTGATCCGAGGAGTATCAAATAATCAACCATATATAAAGAATAAGAACAAGACACACATAAGCCACACACCCACAAGAATCACCCCAGAACACCACTCCAAGAAAGTCCCCTTGCCTTAGGGCCATCAATGCACAATGGAAGTCCCATACCAAGGACATTACCATTCCTTTTAATAATTATAAGGCAATAGACACATTCTAAGGAGAGTTTTCCAAAGAAAACCCACTTTCTAAAAGTGCCAACCGGGCCAGACCCATTATTTTAAAAGAAAAACATTTTCCAAAGTATCCAAACACAACATTTAGGAATCCATGAAATATTTGAAACACATTTGAAAAGGCACACCATCATTTGGAAATCATAAACCACTTATAAGGGCCAACCAGGCTTTTAATCAAACACTTGTTGTGCAGGGCTATGCAAAATAATTCCACAAAATTTTATTCAATGGGAATGCAACTTGATTTAATTAAAGCAATCTTTCAAAAAATTATATATTTTTAACAAGCATCAAATCAAGGTATAAAAATCAAGAAATCAATGATTCTAAAATTTAAAGGCCAATACATAGGTAAACCTACCTCAATCCAAGACACCTTCAATGATGACCACTCAAAATGGCTTCAAGAAGGTCCAAATGATCAAGTAATACCAAGAAGAACCATAAAAAGAAAAAACCCTAAATGTATAAATAAAGAAACAAGAACCCTAGACCAAAGGAACCAATAATGAAGAAGAACAAATAAGAAGAAAAAGGAAGAAGGAAGAAGAGGGAGAAAGAGGATATTATATGGAAAAATCACCCCCAAACTTGTAGAAACCACTTGGAATCACCATTGGAAGGAGGTGAGAGGCATGGAGAAGAGGAGGCGGATACTCCTAGGGTTTTATGTTCCAAATGGGGGAGAAAGAGGCATTTTGGTGTTAAAATTTGATAAGGGAAATGGTAAAAAATACATTTTTAAAGAACTCAGGCACTATGCACAGTTAGGATACACCCCCTAGACAACCCACCCCCTAGATACCCCCTACCCCCTTGGACAACCCACTCACCCCCTGGACACCATCCCCACCCCCTGGACACCCCACCCACTGGACACCACCCCCACCGCCTACCCACTTGGATACTCCCTGGACACCCCACCCCCCTGGAAAACCCCCTCACCCCATGGACACCACCCCCACCCCTTGGATACCCCGGCCCCCTTGGAAATCCCCCTCACCCCTAGACACCACACCCACCCCTACTCTATTGGACACCCCTTGGACACCCCCACACCCCTTGGACACCCCACCCCCCTAGACATCCCCAACACCCCTGGACACCACCCCACCCTATGGAAACACCCACCCCCTTAAAAAGCACCCTCACCCCCCATGAAACCACCCCACCCCCTTGGACACCCCCTGAACACCACCAACCCCTTGGATAGCCCCCACCCCCTAGACAGCCCCCAACCCCTCTGGACAACCCCCACCCCCTAGACACCCCCACCCCCTAGACACCCCCACCCCTGGAAACCACCCCCACCCCTACCCCCTTAGACACCCCCTGGACACCCCCACCCCCTGGATAACCCCCTCACCCCATCAAAACCACCCCCACCCCCTGGACACCCCTACCCCATTGGAAATCCCCCTCACCCCCTAGACACCACCCCAACACCCTTGGAAACCCCTTAGACACCACCACCCCCTTGTAAAGCCCCCCTACTCCTCTAGACAGCCCCCACCCCCAGGACAACCCCCAACCCTTTGGACAACCCCCACCCCCTAGACAGCCCCCACCCCCTCGACAACCCCCCATCCCTCTGAATAACCTCCCCACCCCCCATGGACACCCCCACCCCTAGACACCCCTATCCCCTTAGACAACCCACTCACCCCCTAGACACCACCCCACCCCCTAGACACCCCTACCCCCTTGGACAACCCCCTCACCCCCTGGACACCACCCCCACCCCCTTGGACACCCCACCCCCCTTGGACAGCCCCCCCACACCCCTGGACACCACCCCCACCCCCTTGGACACCCCTTGGACACCCCACCCCCCTGGACAACCCCCCATCCCTAGACACCCCCACCCACTTGCACAACCCCACCCCCTTGAAAACCCCCTGTACGTGCACACACACATGATAGAACATACAAAAATCGTAAACTTGCATGATATCACTTCCATAGGTTTATTTTACCAGAAAATAATTTAGCATGGTATAAATGAACGCTATGAAACTTACCACGATAGCAAGAATAAAGAAAAATAACATCTTAAAAAATTAGTTTAGGGAATCATGAAAAATAAAAACTAAAACCGAGTCATGTGAGGATTACTTGAGTGTTGTGAGTCTAACTGATAGATTTGATGATAATAAATATGAATAATGATGTTGGAAAAAAAAAGGTTGGAGAGAACGACTTCGAAGAATCCTTTCTAGGTTTTCTGCATGAGAGAGACGAGTCTCAGGTCACCCGATTGAAGAAAATAGAATGACTGAATATGGGGTGCGATAAATAATTTAAAAGCTTTATCACGTTAGTTATTTAATAATCAACGTGGTAAAATATTTTTTTTATGTTTATAACGTCGGTTATTAAATAACTGATGTTATAAACAATTTATCAGGTCGGTTATAAAATAACTGACGTGATAAATGGAGCTTTATCACGTCGGTTCTTTTGATAACCGATGTGATAATTTCCAAGATTATCTTTATCACGTTGGTTATTTTATCACTAATGTGATAAAGCACTGAGATTTGATATATCATGTCGGTTATAAAATAACCGACGTGATAAAGCTAATCTTAGTATTTTTTATGTTGGTTATTTTATAACTGACATAATAAATTGATTCTCATCGATTTATCATGTCGGTTATAAAAGAGGTGATGTGATAAATCGATTTTTATAGCTTTTCACGTCGGTTATATAGAACCGATGTTAAAAATACCGACTTGTTAAATGTTATTTCTACTAGTGAGAAAAAAAATATATTTACAAGGTTTAACAAAAAACCTACTCCTTTTTACAACTGGTTATCCCCCAATTATAGATTCTTTACTCTCAAACAAGTGATTTCATCCACTTCCATCACTAACTAAAATATTATCCTACTTCTAGAACCAACTAAAATACTTCTCTTACTTCCATCACCAACTAAAATATTTTACCTCCTCCTAGCTCTAACTGATCAAATTCATCTAATTCCATCACCAACTGAAATATTTCCTATATTCCTAGCTCTAATTGATACAATTATTCCCTTCTTTAGGATTGATCTATATTTAGAAAAATATTCAAACTTCTAGATGATATTCTTTCTTCACAATCTTGCTGAATCTGACTAGCTCGTGTACACTTTATGAACCATTGCAAAAATATTGGTCTTGTTTAAACAAATCATGATCATAGTATACGACCAACTTTCTTATTATTTTCAAATGATTAGGAAATAATTATTTCTTCTAATTGATGATGACCTGATCTTAGTTAGATGTGTGAAATTAATCCACAAAATTTATCAAAGATACGTCATGGATGAATTTTATGGGAATATCAAGTAAAAACCCTATCCCAAAAAATATTTCTTTATTATATTATGTGATATCTCAATTTTTTATTCTATTTGGGTAATTTCCTTAGTTTATTAAGCATTCATGTATGTATTCATTCACATATTCATGCACTTACTTTTCCTTTCTTCATGCATGTTCCTCTTCTGTGGAATAGTAAACACTAGACTCATTGCCTTCACATACACCATAATGGCCATGTGAAAATTCTTCTTCATGAAACACTAAATAGTTGCATGAATTAACTTCTTCAAGAAAGTAATGATCTTAAGTTCATGAGTTATTCTTTATGAAATCTGATGTGCTTCATAGAAAATCTCCGTTATAGTTTCTTCATGAAAATCTTTGAGTGTGAGATTCACAAGTCAAGAGGCTATGGGTTTTACTTATTCATGAAAGAAGAGAGTGCTTTGCAGAACTCCTCCTCATGAAAAAAGTTTTCATTAATGATATATTTTTCTCAAAAATAAGAGATTCTAAATTAGAAACAAGCATCTCCTCGACCAAAGACCCTTGGTATTTATAAGTGAGATCACCACCGCCTCTCTTCTGAGTTTCATTCTATGTCAAGGCTATTTAATATCTTTTAAAAAATATTCCATTTCATGAATTTTATAAACACCAAATATTTTAGAGTTTCTCAAATAATATACATAAAAAACATGGCATATTTATGATGATGAGTTTGATTCTTTTAGTGAAGTGCTCATGTGCATGCAAAAATATAACATGAATCATCAAATGCATCCACACTACCACATACGATCTACATGTCGATATATTCATTTGGAAATGGATCCAACTTTGAGTTCTTCATTTTTTTTCATAATAAAACAAATCAATGAATTCAATTTTTAACTCTAGAGAATCTCATGATTTCATTCGATCATCTTCATGGAAATAATGAGCTCGGTTCAATCACTAGTCATTCTGGAATGAAGAACAATGAATAAAAACTTATCCAAAGAGGCTCAAAGAAAAGAAAACTCATTGGCTCAATCGAATGGACCAAATAAAACATATCAAATGGTTGGTGTTCTATCCATATATTTTTAAGATGGTTGAACAATTATCTCTCAATACTTGTCTGACATTGGTCATGTGGTATGTTGAGCAATTCTTAATAAATAATTTCATGCCGTTCACCCTCAAACTGAAACCAGGGTCTGACACCTAGAATAACTTGCACACACCACCATCACCAGTCCACACTAATACAAATATGGACTTTATCAGTGCTAGAAAAGGGCATTAACATCGCTAGAAAAGTGCTGTTAATCGAGGTGAAGATAGGGGGGGTCTCTTTTATCAGTGCTCAGAAAAGCACTGATAAATTCCCCTTTTATCAGTGCTAAAAAAAGTTCTGATAAAATTAAAAAAAAATTTAAAAAAAGTAAAAATGAATATATTAATACAGGGAGATTTTAACAGTGCTTGAACCCCCCTTTTATCAGTGCTAGGTGGAGCCCCCTCCCTCTCACCCCACACGCTACACCTGCCTGTGCAACCCCCTCCTACTTGCCCCTGCACACCTGCTTCCACCAGAACTCGAACCCGAGACCTCCCCCCTTATGCGCCTGCACCTTTACCACTAAGCCATTTAGTTTTCTCTCTCCATTTAATGATATATCTATTTATTTATATATATAGTTATATTTATTCATATATTAATATAGATTCATATTAATATAAATATATTTAGTTATATTAATAAATATATATTTATTCATATATTAATATATATATATATATATATATATTTATTTGTATATTAATATATATTTATATCTATTTATATATATATTTTTAGTTATAATTTTTTATCTGTATATTTATTTGTATATTAATATATATTTATAAGATTAGTTTTAAATACATTTATAAAATATGTTTTTTATGTGTGTTTATAAATAAATAAATAGATAAATAAATAAATAAATACATATATACAACACACACACATACAAAGACACACACACACACACACATATTTAAGAATAAATACATATATATGTGTATTTGAAAAGACATAGAATGTTAAAACGATCATAACTTCTAATCCAGAAGTCTGTTTCAACTCTAAAACCAATAAAATCAAATAAAATGAAACAATATTTGATATGATATGTGGTACAGGCCAACCAAACATCTGGATCAGAAGTTATAGCTATTTTAATGTTAAAAAATCAGGGTATCCCAACTAAAAACTCAGTTTTGGAGGACTTATAGGACTTTTTTGTCCTTGAAAAACATGATAGAAGGTTCTATTATATCCTTATCATGTAGATCTCATCACAGGCTTCAATTTGATATACTGTAGAGCTCAAACGGATGCCCAGATCAAAAGTTATGTCCCTTTGAAGTTTGAGTTACATTTTCAACTTATTTTAGATCTTTTATTAATTTTTTTTTGATTTTTGTGTCTTCAAATTGTTATTAAATGATTATTAGTCGATGATAATTATAAAATTATTAAATAATAATATTTTTTAAAATATTTTAAATCCATTTTCACTAAATTTATTATATATTAAATTTAATAGTCTATTTATACTTATCTAAACCATATTTAAAAAATATATATTATATTTATATCAATATAAATATACTTATATATAAATATATTATTTTTCATGATTTTTTTGAAATATAAACTTTATAAGTGCTAGGAAAAATCACTGATAAAGGGGCTCCCTTTAACAGCGCTAAAAAAAGCACTGATAAAGGGTGGTGCTGCAGAAACCCAGTTTTGTGGTAGTGCCATGACACACCTGTGCGGTCTATCTGAGAACCTCCATGAATGATCTATGTGTTCCATGCACATACTATAAAAACACTTTACTTCCCATATAGGTGATCATCCTCACCTGCTGCTATGTGTAAGTCAGGTCGACTGCCTCCCACATGGTTGACCTAAGGGTCCCACATGTGGTTGAGGTGGTCCTTGGTTGGATTATGGTTGTACTATTTTTTTTAAGTTTAACTCTCATAAAAATTGTTATCCAAATATTAAATCAATTTATATATAATTCTCAAGAGAAATTGACAAGACAACTTTCTCATCAAATCATCATGAAAAATATTATTTTTTAATGGTCTTCATAATTCCTCTTACTCAACTTCAATTCCTCATGAAAATAAATATGCCCATGGCCTTCTTTAATATGATGTAAAAAATATGTCATCATCGAAATAAGTATTCAACATTAAAGAACAACACATCAATCATCATACTTACAAGAATAATTTCTCAATCATGGCATCCAATGCTCTTCTATAAATCCATAACAATTCTTCCAGAATCACCACTTCATCTTTAACTCAAATAAAACATATTAAAACATCATTAAAAAAAATGAAACACTTGGGATAAACATTCTACCCATTTACATTTTGTTTTCAACATCTATTATCATTTTTTTAAAAGTCAATATGTGTGATCAAAAATTTATACCCCTTATTTATAATCAAATGCAAAGGATAAGTGGGGGGTTTTCACATCTATTTTTCTACCTCTCAAGGTTCTCTCATTATCTTCCCCCTTTTTCTGAGAGAAGGATTATACCACATATTTCTCTTAGAAAATAGCCTTTAGTTGGTCTAATCTAAGTCTACATTGGCCAAACCAATGTAGAAAACAATAGAGATACAACCAAGGTTATCTATACTATCCATAAATTACTATGCAAGTTACATCATGCTCAAATTTTATTATTTCTCAAAATAGGGGTTTTTAAGACATGAAATACATGGATCTAGACAGAATTTAACAAACACAACATAAAGTTCAGGTACAAAAACAATATCTCTCACTTTGTCTCATTTCTTCATAAACCAAGAACTCCCCCTTAATTTATATGGTTAATAAAATTAAGAATAAGGGATGAAATTTTTATTTGAATACTTAAACCTTAAGGTTTTAAATCTATCTAGAATTTTTGGATTCACTGGAATTGAGTAAAATGACATATTCTTCTCAAGGTTTCTCCCCATTAAGGGATATATTCTTTTCTTCCATTTCATGGAAGTTAGTAGACTCTATAAATTAAAATCTATTCATGTTTTCAAGAAGTGACATACTCAAACATATTCTTAAATTCCTTAAATGTTATATTAAAAAAAATAAAATAATAGGTAATAAGGAGAAACCTCTTGGGTTTTCAGAAATAACATTTAGACTGAGAGCTTCCTCTCAATATAGGTTATTTTTTTAACCAATCTCAGAATGAGAATATTTATTTGGACTCTTATTTATGTTTTTAGTCTCATATGTTTGATTATCTTCTTTATTCCCTTAAAATTATTTTTTGTGGAATAAGTTTTTACACCCCAGTCTTATGATCCTTCAATTTTCTAGTTGTGGATAACTTTTGATCAACTTTTACCTTACATTTTAAAACAACTTTCTTTCCTTTAGAGCAAAATTTTCATCCTCTTCCAAATTTTTAGCCATTTTCAATTGATTTGGAAAAAATAACCAAGTAATATTTCTTGAAATTATAAGTCTTCTCAAAATATTCACATGAATTTTCATTAGTATTATTTTGAAATATTTCCACTTTAACAACATAGGTAACTGAAAGAGCGCTGTCGTGGGAGCCCTCAAATGATTAGTGTGATTTGGGGTACTTAAGTGCAGCAGAGTGGCTGACCAAGGTCGTCTCTCAAAGGAGGAAGTGAATTTAACAACTTATTAAAGGTATTCTAAAAAAAATAAAATAAAATAGAATAGAATAAAAACACTACTTTAAAGGATTGGGTTTTTTTTGTAGTTTATGAATCTAGAAGAAGTTTGCTGGAAGAAGATTGTATATTTTTTTTTTGTTTTTAGTTTTGAAATGAATTTCAATTTAAATGACACAACAAGAAGATGTTTTTTTAGAAATCTATTTAAAAAGCGTAATCGATCTAACTCTACCTCTTCACTTTATTATTAATCATTATCATTTAAATTAACATTCACTTAATTATGATCCCTTAATTTGTTAAATCCCGAACCCTACGAGAATTAACTTTACCACAAAGATGATGTGAATTTAAACCTAGGCTAACTTTGGAACGTGCAATCGCAGCACCCTGCTTTGATTGATGTTCTAAGATTAGCTTATGATCAGTGGTAAATTAAGGCACATATCCATTCTGGAAATGAGGATGAATTGTGTTTAGGGATTATATTTGAACTCTACAAATTTATCCTGTGTGGTCTTGTATTACCGATTAAGATCGCGCTCTCACAATTTACACAAAATCTCGACCTCGCGTGTTTTTGTGTTAATTGTTCAATTGATTGCTTAGTTTCTTACAATTTAAAAACACAATTCATGGATCATATTAAGTGAATTACAGTAGCTCATTGATTCAAAATAATTAAATGAAGAGGGTAGAATATAGATCGATTACTAAAAGACTACTCTTCCATGGGTGGCGTAATCATCGTAGAAGCGTTTTGCATGTGCAAAGGTTTAAAATGGGTATAACCCAATAACGCTTCTACTCAAGAATTCCAGCCCAATTAGGAAGATTAAGAGAAGAAGAAATTTAAACAAAACAGAAGAAAAGAGAAGAAATATAAGAAGAGCAATGAAGTTTATTACACAAATGAAAACATTACAAAATGAAGAAGAGAAGGAGGCTTCGATGAGGGGATCCTTGCTTCAAGAGCTACCCCTCTTACAATGGTTGGATAATTTGGGTGAAACAAATTATACTCTGCCTCCAATCTCCCAATGCACGTCCCAACCCATCCAAATGAGAAAAACTCCAATTTATAGAGGGGAGGGGAGGAGAGGTTACAAGTGGTCTCAAGTGTGAATGTGGAAATTCGGCCAAATATTTTATGCCAACTTTCACCGCCCATTTGACCACCAAAACGCGTGAATTGGCCGGCCTTCCAGAAGGATTATTTGTGACACATCATGTCCCCGAGCTTTCCTCAAAATTTGGGCTCAATCCAAGCCAGTATGTAGAGGATATGGCCCAAATACAGAACCTTCTCCATTCTGGCGAGCCCAGCCCAACTTTGACTTCATGGCCCAATTTCAACAACCAAATGAACTCTTTAGCTCTAGTGTCCTGAATAAAAGTTGTAGATAATTAAGTTAGGAACACTGTTACAAAATTCAAATTCAAATAAAAAATATAAAAATATTTATCTTCGAAATACTACAGTGCACTATTAAGGGTAAAACTGGAATTTTCACCAAATTTTCAAATGAATGATCAAATCCCAAATATTTTATAAATAAACATATTTAACACAATGTGAGGAAATTATATCATTTATTATCAATAAAATATTCAATAAAATAGTGTTTTATCAACTCCCCCACACTTACCCTTTTGCACACCTGGGCAAAACCTCATATCAAGTAAACATCAATATCAAATCAAAACCAATTTTAAAACACATATCCTTAAGATCAATCAATTTCACACCAAGAATAAAAAGATATCATGCCTCATAAAAAACCTTATTTCAAGTTCTCCATTTATATCATTCAATATATTTCCACTTCATTTATCCGCCCATGCACAAAACACTTACCTCGCTTGAATTTTCTCTCATCACTCAAATATCAATTTTTTTGCAATGCCTTTCTCATCCAAACTCATACAATGGTCACCATAGGCTTGATAGATTCCTCCATCGCTACCCGATGTGAGTCAAGGACATATTTTTATCATGAGGACTTTTCAAGGTTGTTCTGTGGCTTTCGGTTGGTAGGATTAAGCTGTGAAAAATTCTAAGGCTGAATGAGGAGGGCTTGACTCTTTTGAAGCAAAATTGCATTAATATAATTTTCACTTAAATATGGTCTTCTCCTCAACCCCCATAGTATCAATTCATCTCCATCATCATGAAAAGTCATGAAAGGTTTACACCATTCATCATTTCAGCATAATAATTTTCAATCTTCTCAAACATGATTTTCTTGAAAGCTCCAGATGGGCACAACTTTCCACCTCAATTAGAAGCTCCAGAAAAGGCACAACTTCACTTGTCATGAAAGCTCCAGAAAAGGCACAGCTTTCAATATAATGACTTTCTTTAGCAGCAAACACATCTCTTCAGAATTTAATTTTCCACCCAAAGTATCACATAATGTGGTGGCACAACACAAGACAGCTTCCCCCACACTTAAGCTCAACTAGATTATGCAATTTCACTTCAAGAGTAGGTTGGATAGGGAAAATTGGCTTGTAATGTGGCTTAACCTAACAGGCTGTGCATGGCTTCTAAGGGCTACAAGGATTAAATATTCAAGGTAGGCCATTATAAAAAAGGATTCTTTGAAAAGGGGGCTTTAATACCAAACAAATGCCTCAATCATTTAAACATATGTACCTCAAACCCTCAAGTTTTGACAGGAATAGATCAAATTCTGGTTAAATCAAGTATGGTTTGGTTCTCTCAAGAAGTGAGGTGAATGTAAAGAATATGAAAATAATGGTTTAGAATCCTCACAGGAAAGTGATTTCAAATATAAAGACAGTGATATTGGCATGGGATTCAAAATTCAGCGTACTTTTCATGAAATTACTAAATATTTGAACTTGAAACAAAGTCATTTCAGCATTCATTTAAGCTTAGTTTCAAGGGGTAAATTGTTTCACTTATTGATATGGATTTAAAAATGGTGATGAGAATCATTTCAGCTCAAAAGTTTCAAAAACACACAGAAAATTGTAAAATAAACACACAAAATTTGAAAAACACACAATTTTTTTTTGGTTTTTTTTTAAACAGGAAAACAGTTGAAATTACTAAACTAAAAGGTTCCCTCCCCCACACTTAAAATATTGCATTGTCCTCAATGTGAACCTATGAGATGATATATGCACATGAAATGCAGAATTTTTAAATAGGACAAATAATATAAAAGTGAAAGGGTTAGGAACAGCCTGATGTGATCAAGTGATGATGGGGTCATGCAGTGTGATAAAATCCACTGCATCAGTAGGATGGCCCTCAATGTATCTCTTCAAACGTTGCCCATTGACTGTAAAGCTCCTTCCAGTGTCCTCTTGTGTGATCTCCACTGCACCATAAGGAAAAACATTAGACACAATATAAGGACCTAACCATCTGGAACGCAACTTACCAGGCATCAACTTCAGTCGTGAACTATAGAGAAGGACTTTCTCTCCAACATGAAACTCCCTTTGTTGGATCATTTTGTCATGAGATGCTTTTGATCTTTCCTTGTAGAGCCTTGAGTTCTCATATGATGATAGTCGAATCTCCTCAAGCTCTTGAATTTGCAACTTCCTTTGAATTCCAGCTTGGGCCAAATCCATGTTACATTTCTTTATAGCCCAATATGCCCGATGCTCTACTTCCACGGGGAGATGACACGCTTTCCCAAAAACAATCCGAAATGGGGACATACCAATGGGGGTCTTGTATGCTGTCCTATAAGCCCACAATGCATCATCCAAGCGCTTGCTCCAATCCTTCCTATTTGGCTCCACGGTTTTCTCCAAGATTTGTTTCAACTCACGATTTGAAACCTCAGCCTGGCCATTTATTTGGGGGTGGTATGGTGTTGATGTTTTGTGTGTCACCCCATACTTTCGAAGGAGGGAAGCAAAATTCCTATTGCAAAAGTGTGTCCCTTGGTCACTGATGATGGCCTTTGGTACTCCAAACCTGCAAAAAATCTGTGCTTTGACAAATTCCACAACAACATGAGAATCGTCAGTCCTGGTGGCCTTGGCCTCCACCCATTTACTCACATAATCAACAGCGACCAAAATGTACAAAAATCCAAATGAACTAGGAAAAGGACCCATAAAGTCGATGCCCCATACATCAAAAATCTCAAAAAATAGTATGGGTTGTTGGGGCATCTCATGTCTCCTAGAAATGTTCCCAGTGTGTTGGCAACGAGAGCATGACTTACAAAACAAATGGGCATCATGGAACAAGCTAGGCCAATATAATCCAGAGTCTAAAACCTTCCTAGCTGTCCGTTGGGGTCCAAAGTGTCCACCACATGCAAGTGTATGACAGAATTGCAAAACAGACTCAAACTCATGATCAGGAATACACCTCCTAATGACTTGGTCACTACACATGCGCCAGAGGTATGGATCATCCCACACATAATACCTAGACTCACTTTTTAATTTTTGGACTTGATGCTTCTTCAAATTTACTGGGATTTCAGAGCCAACAATGTAATTAACTAAATCAGCATACCAAGGATGCTTACCTGATATGGTATAGAGATGCTCATCGGGGAAAGTGTCCTGAAGTGGTACCTGATCCAAGGTGTCACCCTCTAGTGTGTGAGTAAGCCTACTCATGTGGTCTGCCACCAAATTCTCTGATCCCTTCTTGTCCTTTATCTCAATATCAAATTCTTGAAGAAGGAGCATCCAACGGATAAGTCGTGGCTTTGCATCTGGCTTCTTTAGGAGGTACCTCAAAGATGCATGGTCAGAAAAAACAACTACTTTAGAGCCCAATAAATATGAACGGAATTTATCTAAAGCAAATATGACAGCAAGAAACTCTTTTTCTGTGGTAGTGTAGTTTGATTGGGCTGAATCTAGCGTCCTCGATGCATAGGCGATCACATGTGAATGTCCCTCCACCCTCTGAGATAAGACAGCTCCAACCGCGAAGTTGGAGGCGTCACACATAAGCTCAAATGGAAGGTCCCACCGTGGGGGCTGTATGATTGGTGGAGTGGTCAGACACTTCTTCATCTCATCAAATGATACCCTGCATGAATCATCAAAATTGAAGTCAATATCTTTTTGAAGCAAGCGAGATAAGGGTAGAGCGATCTTACTAAAATCTCTGATGAAGCGTCGATAAAATCCAGCATGCCCAAGGAATGATCGAACATCACGCACACATGTAGGATATGGGAGGGATGAAATAATGTCTACCTTAGATCTATCAACTTCAATTCCATGTTGTGAGACTATATGACCTAAGACAATTCCCTTTTCGACCATGAAATGACATTTTTCAAAATTTAAGACCAGATTCTTCTCAATACAACGATGCAACACATCACCCAAACTAGAGAGACATTCATCAAATGAGGACCCATAAACTGTAAAATCATCCATAAATACCTCCATGCAGGTCTCAATGAAATCTGAGAAAATACTCACCATGTATCTCTGGAAGGTACCTGGGGCATTGCAAAGTCCAAATGGCATCCTCCGGTAAGCAAAGGTACCGAATGGGCAGGTGAATGTTGTCTTCTCCTGGTCCTCTGCTACAATGGGAACCTGAAAATAGCCAGAAAATCCATCCAAGAAACAATAGTGTGTCTTCCCAGCTAGTCTCTCAAGCATCTGGTCAATGAATGGAAGTGGGAAATGGTCCTTACGAGTGGATTGATTTAGTTTCCTATAATCGATACACACTCGCCAACTGTTTTGTACTATCACAGGAACTAACTCATCATTTTCATTTTTTATAACAGTGAAACCAGTTTTCTTTGGTACAACCTGAACAGGGCTAACCCATTGTGAGTCAGAAATAGGGTAAATGATACCCGCCTCAAGTAATTTTTCAACTTCTTTCTTAACAACTTCCAGGAGGGTGGGATTGAGTCTCCTTTGTGGTTGTCTCACCGGTTTAGCCCCATCCTCCAAGAGAATCCTATGCATGCAAATGGAGGGGCTAATACCTGATATGTCTGCCAATGTCCAACCAATTGCCCTAATGTTATCTCTCAAAAGATTCAAAAGTTTTTCTTCATGTTCAAAAGAGAGATTGTTAGCAATTATGACAGGTAATCTATCATCACTGAGCAAGTATGCATATTTGAGATTTGGGGGCAATGGCTTGAGTTCCAATGTAGGTGGGTGATGTATGGATGGAGAAATTGATGCAACAGACATATCTGCACAATGAACATCAGTATCATAATAAAAATCATCACAATCAGAGAATAAAGCACCAAATCCATCAGCATACTCAATAGCCATGTCATAATCAGAGTTCACATGATCAAAATCAGAATGTGATTCCATTTCAAAATCAAATCTTAGAGAGTCTTGTTCCTTAAAAATGGGTGTAGAAGTATTCTTAGACATCAAACTAGAACCAATACTCATAATCTCCCTAAGCATAGGACAATCAAATTCTATGGAGTTTTTATTTGGTGGTTCAAAATGGGAGATAACAAAAGCAGAATGGTCCTCTGAGGGGTACTTCATGGAATCCATAACATTAAATATCACAACTTCATCTCCAAACTCCATGGAAAGTGTACCCTCATTGACATTTATGATAGTTTTTGCAGTTTTGAGGAAGGGTCTACCTAGGATAATGGGGGCATGAGAACTTACCTGATCATCCTCCATGTTAAGCACCTAGAAGTCTGCTGGAAAGATCATGTCTCTTACCCGGACAAGTACATCCTCAAGAACTCCCGCTGGATATGCCGTAGCTCTATTCGCCAATTGCACCACTACTCTTGTTGGCTTCAACTCACCAACCTGTAAGGAAGAGAATACAGAGTGAGGCATCACATTTATTGAAGCTCCTAAATCACAAAGAGCATCAGAGAAGTGCAACTCCCCTATGGTACATGGTATGGTGAATGTCCCAGGATCCTTGCACTTTGTTGGCATTGCTAGAGTTGGTGTAATGAGTGCTGAGACATTCCTTCCAAGGTTGATCCTCTCATTCCCCTTGAGCCCTCTTCGATTGGTGCAGAGTTCTTTTAAGAATTTGGCATACCTTGGGATTTGCTTAATGGCTTCAAGTAGAGGAATGTTGATCTCCACACGCTTGAATGTGTCCAAAACCTCCTTTTTCATTGCTTCTTCAGCCATCTTCTTGGTTTGAACAACCCTGTTTGGAAAAGGAAGGGGTTTAGGAGGAACATCATCAATCTTTTTCTTACCTTTATCTTTCTCCTTGGATTGCTCATCAGTTGGTATGGAATGCGGCTTCTCTGAAGTTGAGGTGAATCCCGGTGGAATGGTAGGTGCAGATGTATCGTTCATTTGCTTCCCACTTCTCAATGTGATGGAACTAACATTCCCCTTTGGATTTGGAGTGGGTTGGGAAGGTAGATTTCCAGAATTCTTACTCACAAGTTCATGGAGGGCGGTGGCAATCTGACTCATTTGAGTCTTCAACTCTCTCAGCTCCGAACCATGGCTCTTCAGCTCATTCTGTTGATTAAGAACAATTTGTTTCAAAAGATCATCAGTGTTAGAGTCTACCTTTTGTTGGATATTCCCTTGTTGCTGACTCGTTGATGTTTGAGCTTCGAATCTCCTTTGGGGTTGTTGGAAACCCTGTTGGTAAGGTGGAGGCTGCTGGAAGTTTGGTTGAAAAGGGGGCCTTTGTTGTTGTCCAGAGCCATACCTCATGTCCGCTAGATCTTTCCACCCTTGGTTGTATGTTGGATCAAACTTCTTTTGGGGATATGGTTGTTGTTGTTGCTGCTGAAATGGTCTCCCAGGGAACACTGCTGCACAATCTTCTGTTTCTTGGAGTTGTGGGCAACAGTCAGTTGGGTGGCTTGTCTCAGTGCAAATACCACAAGGCCTTGAAGGAGGGGGTTGGGATGTCTTTTGAGCCAATGCAATCTGTCTCACCATAGTTGTTAATTCTTCTAACTTAGTATCAATCAAATGACTTTCAAGAGAAGAAGGACTTACTTGATGTACTCCTCGAACATGTGGTGTACCTCTATCACCGAATTGTTGGGAGTTTTGGGCCATCTTGTCGATCAACGCACGCGCATCTACTGGTGTCTTGTCCACCAATGCTCCTCCAGCCGCAACATCTACCATGATCCTCTCCATGGGTGTGAGTCCTTCGTAGAAGTATTGGATGAGGAGTTTCTCACTGATTTGGTGATGTGGGCAGCTTGCACACAACTTCTTGAATCTCTCCCAGTACTCATACATTGACTCCCCTTGGGCTTGCTTGATCCCCGATATCTCCTTTTGAATGGATGTAGTCCTTGATGCTGGAAAAAATCTCTGCAAGAAAAGACGTTTCAAATCGTTCCAACAAGTTACATCTTCAGGTTGTAAATAATACATCCAATCTTTCGCAGCTCCATCAAGTGAGAATGGGAATGCTCTTAGTTTGATTTGATCTTCAGAGACATTTCTAGGTTTTAGGGTTGAGCAAACCACATTAAATTCTTTCAAATGTTTATTAGGATCCTCACCAGAGAGGCCATGAAACTTTGGAAGTAAGTGAATTAACCCAGATTTCAGTTCGAAGTCCGATTCGAGATTTGGGTATGCAATACAATTTGGTTGATAGTTAATATCAGGTGCAGCCAATTCTCGAATGGTTCTATTAAGTTCATTTCCATTGTTTCCAGCCATTTGTTCTTGTTTTATGGTTGAATTTGAATTGCTTCCAATTTCAATGTTCTGATATTGGAGTAATTCTCCAACTGGTTGAATGTTGAAACTTCCCGTAGACTGAGAATGTCTGATTCGTTCCCTAAGGCTACGTTCAATCTCAGGGTCAAGATCTAAGAGATCTTCGGGATTAGTTCGTGTCATCAATCAATGAAAGATGAAAAGAAGGAATGTGGACCATAGTAAAATAAAAATTTGAAGTTTGAGTTGATGGTCCAAAAAGAAGTAGAAGAAAATAAAAGAAGAAGAAGAAAAATCAGATTGGGTAAAGAAGGAAGAAAGAAGAGAGGAAGAGAATAAAATCTAAAATAAAATAAATACCTCTAATTGGTTGAAATAATTACTTGCCTCCCCGGCAACGGCTCCAATTTGAAAGAGCGCTGTCGTGGGCGCCCTCAAATGATTAGTGTGATTTGGGGTACTTAAGTGCAGCAGAGTGGCTGACCAAGGTCGTCTCTCAAAGGAGGAAGTGAATTTAACAACTTATTAGAGGTATTCTAAAAAAAATAAAATAAAATAGAATAGAATAAAAACACTACTTTAAAGGATTGGGTTTTTTTTTGTAGTTTATGAATCTAGAAGAAGTTTGCTGGAAGAAGATTGTATAATTTTTTTTTTGTTTTTAGTTTTGAAATGAATTTCAATTTAAATGACACAACAAGAAGATGTTTTTTTTAGAAATCTATTTAAAAAGCGTAATCGATCTAACTCTACCTCTTCACTTTATTATTAATCATTATCATTTAAATTAACATTCACTTAATTATGATCCCTTAATTTGTTAAATCCCGAACCCTACGAGAATTAACTTTACCACAAAGATGATGTGAATTTAAACCTAGGCTAACTTTGGAACGTGCAATCGCAGCACCCTGCTTTGATTGATGTTCTAAGATTAGCTTATGATCAGTGGTAAATTAAGGCACATATCCATTCTGGAAATGAGGATGAATTGTGTTTAGGGATTATATTTGAACTCTACAAATTTATCCCGTGTGGTCTTGTATTACCGATTAAGATCGCGCTCTCACAATTTACACAAAATCCCGACCTCGCGTGTTTTTGTGTTAATTGTTCAATTGCTTGCTTAGTTTCTTACAATTTAAAAACACAATTCATGGATCATATTAATTGAATTACAGTAGCTCATTGATTCAAAATAATTAAATGAAGAGGGTAGAAGATAGATCGATTACTAAAAGACTACTCTTCCATGGGTGGCGTAATCATCGTAGAAGCGTTTTGCATGTGCAAAGGTTTAAAATGGGTATAAACCAATAACGCTTCTACTCAAGAATTCCAGCCCAATTAGGAAGATTAAGAGAAGAAGAAATTTAAACAAAACAGAAGAAAAGAGAAGAAATATAAGAAGAGCAATGAAGTTTATTACACAAATGAAAACATTACAAAATGAAGAAGAGAAGGAGGCTTCGATGAGGGGATCCTTGCTTCAAGAGCTACCCCTCTTACAATGGTTGGAGAATTTGGGTGAAACAAATTATACTCTGCCTCCAATCTCCCAATGCACGTCCCAACCCATCCAAATGAGAAAAACTCCAATTTATAGAGGGGAGGGGAGGAGAGGTTACAAGTGGTCTCAAGTGTGAATGTGGAAATTCGGCCAAATATTTTATGCCAACTTGCACCGCCCATTTGACCACCAAAACGCGTGAATTGGACGGCCTTTCAGAAGGATGATTTGTGCCACATCATGTCCCCGAGCTTTCCTAAAAATGTGTGCTCAATCCAAGCCCGTATGTAGAGGATATGGCCCAAATACAGAACCTTCTCCATTCTGGCGAGCCCAGCCCAACTTTGACTTCATGACCCAATTTCAACAACCAAATGAACTCTTTAGCTCTAGTGTCCTGAATAAAAGTTGTAGATAATTAAGTTAGGAACACTGTTACAAAATTTCAAATTCAAATAAAAAATATAAAAATATTTATCTTCGAAATACTACAGTGCACTATTAAGGGTAAAACTGGAATTTTCACCAAATTTTCAAATGAATGATCAAATCCCAAATATTTTATAAATAAACATATTTAACACAATGTGAGGAAATTATATCATTTATTATCAATAAAATATTCAATAAAATAGTGTTTTATCAGTAACCTATCCTTCTAACTTAGTCATGCATAACTTATCCTTGTGACCTTTCAAAATGAATCTTCCAAAAACTTCTTCCAGAATATAAAATTTGTTTTGTGTAGAAAACTATGGTATATATCCAATTATAGGTTGTTCTCTCAAATATTTTTTCCTCATATGATCATTGAAACTCTCTATTGGTTCTTACCACTTTCCTAGTAAATACATATTGAACTGGCAAAAATAGTTTTTGTGTCCATACTTACCATAACACTAGAAGAACCCTTGAAAATTTGTTCTTCTAAATTAGTTCCAGATCTATCTAGATTTATATTACTACTATCCTATTGTAAATAGAGCTTCACTTAATTAAGGGGTTGTGTAATCCTTAGAATATTCTTCCCTTCCTTTTATGTGGAATATTTCCTATTAGTTTTCATGGGATAACATTGTACAAGGTTGTTTTTGTAACCTACATTGTTAGTTATAATAGATCTATCTTGAAAAGTACCAGTTTTTACTTAATTATTAAAGCCCTTCATCTTACCAACTGGATAATATTCACTACTAGATTATATTGGTTTAGATATGTATTCTATGGATTTATTAAAATCATTTTGTACTATGAGGCATATGGATTGTTCCTTGGGTAATTCTTGTTCCTTTAAATCCAATTCCTTTATGAGATCCATGATAATATTTTCATGTTTAGCTTCTCTATGCTTGTGATTCTTGATCTCATCAACACAATATTCTTCCTTTTTTCTTAGATATTTTTTATTAGAAACCACTATTTTATTTTCCTTATCAAACTTCTTATTTTATTTCTTGAGTAATTGCATATGTCCCATTTAAAATTATAATTTTTCTTTTAGATCTAACTCAAGTTCTATTATTTCTTCTCTATCATCACTAACACTTGATGAATCAATTTGTTTCTTTACATGAGTAAAGAAACCAACTTCATTATTTGAATAAAAACTTGATGATGAATATTTCTTATTATTACCCATAATATTTATCTTCTTACTGATGATGTGTTTCTTATTCTTCTTACCCAATTTGTGTTTGTGAGGTATCTCATCATCTGATTCTGATTTTGATTATTAAAACTCCCTTCTTGGATTTTTTTTGGAAAAATGACCATATCCACCATAGTTTTATCACTTTAGTGGTTGCTTAATCTTTCCCTTACACTTTACCTTTTTGAATCCTTTTTATATAATAGAAATAATTTGTTTTAATTCATCATCATCCTCATCACTATATGAATCTTTAGATTCTTTACCATCTTCTTCTCTGACTTTTCCCTTTCTCATGGCTTCAAAATCCATTTCAAAATTTTCTTTCTTCTTGAAAGATGGAATTTTACTCATCTCATAAGATATGGGAATATTGTATATTTCATTAAGATAAAAATAATCCTTTTTTTCTATGGCTAATATATTTGAAACAATGTGATATAGAAATTTACTCATAATTTTTTTTAAAATGATAGATTCATCCATCTTCTCACCAAATCCTTAGATTTTTCTAACTATCCCATTCACTATGGTGAAGTAGTCATCAAAATTTTCTTAATTAGTCATTTTTATTTCCAAAAAATGACTCCTACAAACTTATAGTTTGGATTCTTTGAATTTGACAATGCCTTTACAAATTTTTCTCAATTTTCCCCAAATCTCTTAGGCAGTCTAGAGACCCATGAAATTTCTATAGACCTTCTTTGATAGAGCCATAAAGATGGAATTTTGAGCCTTTCCATTTAACTCCATATTTCTATTATTATCTTGTGTCATAGTATCATCATCATAAATGAGTGGAAAATCCACTCTTACAAAATCTTTCACTTCCAAGATGAGTGATAAAAGATAAAGTCGCATCCTATTCCTCTAGTTTTGATAATTCTTCCCATCAAATGTGGGAACAACTTGACTATTGACAAAGTTAAGATTATCTATCTCTCAAAATGATTTTTATATATTTATAGGGAACCTACTCTGATACCACTTGTATATCCCCATGTCCGATTGATCACTAGGGGGGGTGAATCAATCTCACCTCATGTGTAGTTATAATAATGGAGAGAGAAGCACACTATATTTACAAGGTTAAGAAAAAAGCCTACACCATGTCACAACTGGTTATTCCCCTAGTTGCAAATTCTTTACTACCAAACAAGTGATTTCATCTACTTCTAGTACCAACTGAAAGATTCACCTACTTCCAACTCCAACTAAAATACTTCTCCTAATTCCAAAACCAACTGAAAGATTTCACCAGCTCCTATCTCCAATAGAGATACTTATTTTTCTTCCAGCACTAATTAAAATACTTTCTCTGATCCTAGTACCAATTGAGAAACTTATTCCCTTCTTTAGGTTTTATCCATAGTTAAAAATATCTTCAACCTTTTGGATGACAGTCTTTCTCCACAAGCTTATTAGATCTGACTAGATCATGTATACTTCAAGAAACTTTGCATTAATGCCTATCTTGCTCAAACAAATTCTGATCATAGTATATAATTTTCTTCCTTAGTACCCATGTAATAATTCTTTATTATGATTTATGAAGAACCAAACTCACTTAGATGTGTGCAATTTATACACAAAATTTCTAAAAGATACTTCATACATGAATTTCATGGTCTTATCAAGTAAAAACCCCAACACAAAAATATTTATTACTTTATGATTTTATGTGCTATCTCAATTTATTTATTATGTTTGGGTTATTTAATCATGTGATTAAGTATTCATGTATTAATTCATTGATGTATGAATGAAATACCTTTTCCTTGCTTCATAAACACTCTTCCTTCATGAAATAGTAAACACCTAACCCACTGCCTTCACGTACACCAGAACCACTAAATGAAAATTATTCTTTATGTAACTCCAAAAAAGTTTCATGAATCCTCTCCTTTGTGAAAGTGATGATATTAAGTGTGTGAGTTATTCTTCATGAAAAATTGAATTCTTCACATAAAATATCATCTATAGTTTATCCATGAAACTCTTTAAGTGTAAGATTCACAAGTCAATAGGCCACAAGTTTTACTTTGCAAAAGCAGGTAGTTATTTACAGAAATCCTCCTCACGAAACATGTTTTCACAGGTGACCCATTTTTCTAGAAAACAAGTGCTTCTAAAGAGGCAAAAGAAATCTCCTTGTCTATACACCCTCAATATTTATAGGATAAATCTCCACTGCCTCTCTTCTGAGTTTCATTCCATGTCAATATTTTTTAATATCTTCTGCAAAATACACCATGTGTTGAGTTTTATAAACACCAAATCTTTCAGAATTTATCAAATAATCTACACTAAAAAACATGGTGTCTTCATGATAATGAGTTTTCTACTCATGGTGAAGTTCTCACATGCATGTTAAAATATAACATGAATCATCACATGTATCCACATTGCCATGTGTGATCTATATGGTGATATATTCATCTAGAAATGGCTCTAGATTCAATTTATTCACTATTTTTAATAGAAAAAAAATATCATTAACTTTTATTTTTTATCTCTAGAGAACCTAATGGTTTCATTTTATCATATTCATGGAAATAATGTGCTCGGTTCAATCGCCAGTCATTCTGGTATAAATAATGGCGAATAGGAACTTCTCTAAAAAATATTGAGGAAGAAGATAACTCATTGGCTTGATCGAATGGATCAAATAAGACAGATTGGATGATTAGAATTCTATTTATATATTTTAAGATATATGAATAGTGATCACTTGGTGCTTTTCCCACATCGATCTCACTATATGTCGATCACTTCTTAATAAATCATTCTGTGCCTCTTAACCCTCAAACTAACACCAGGGTTCGGAACCTGGAACACCTTGTACACACCACCCTCACCAGGACACACCATATGTTTGTCATCCACATGGTCAACTCCTTACATGCTCTATGTGTGCCATGCACATACCTATGAACACACCTTCCTACCCATGTAGGTGCTCATCCTCACATACCTCCATGCACTAGCCATGTCGACTACATCCCATGTGGTTGACCCAAGGGTCCCATATGTGTTTGAGGTGGTCCTTGGTTGTATTATGGTTGGCCTATTTTTTTTATGTTTAACTCCCATAAAAGGAGTTATAAAAATCTTCAACTAAGTTCCATATAATTCTTAACCTAAATTTCCAAGTCAACTTGCTCATCAAATCATCATGAAAAATATTATTTTTTCATAGTCTTTATAATTACTCTTCTTCAACTTCAATTACTCATAAAAATAAATATTTTCATGGTCTTAAGAAATATGTTGTAAAAAATATTTCATCATTGACATAAGTCTTTGACATTAAAGAACATAACATTAATCATCACACTTACAAGGATAATTTCTCAAGAATGAAATCCAAATCCATAATAATTTTACAAGAATCACCACATCATCTTCAACTCACAAAACACATATTAACACATCATTGTTAACAAATGAAACACTTAGTATCAAAAAATATAATGCATGAATCAATGATATTATTAGAATATAAATAAATATATAAACATAATAAAATAGATATTATCAATCCTTATGTTATAAGGTGGCACTTATGATGACCATACATGATTTGGTCAGTGCCTAATATCTTTGAACATGTAATATGACCATGCAAGGTTCGGGTAATCATCTGCCCACAATATCATCATAAGTATCTAAAATCAATCATGGGGAAAAGTGTCCTTCCAAGATCATCTCATATATACATCTCATTGGGGGGCAGTGCATCCCTCCTGTAATACCTTGTCGAGGGAAATAAATACCCCTCATAATATATTATAATTTAAGTGTAAATCCACTTAGATGATCTCATATAACACGAGGCAATAACATCCCTCAACTAATATCATATATAAATTCACAGGGATATAGTTCCCACTTGTTTAATCTCATATATAAATTCATAAGGGAATAGTGATCTCCCAACTAATCTCACACACATATATATATATATATATATATAAATGCATGGGGAAATAAAACCCACCTAAATAATCTCATAATTTAATTGGAGTCAGTTTGTCTCACATGGCCATCACATTATATAATTGGGGGACAATGTGTCCCTCCAATCCATTTCATATAATATATATATTTATTTATTATTGAGGGGGGGGGGGGGGGGGTGAAGTGCGTCCCTCCGGGCCATATTATAATATAATTAGTGTAATTACCCAACTCGAGTCACCTGGATAACACCAGAGTGGGGGTCGTCACATGAACTCAAGTGTGCCTCCCCATACGCCTGAGGCTTCCAACTAGCATTGAGGGCCTTAGATAACTGTGGAGAGGCTATGACATCAAATAAACTCTAGGTACATGCATGAATTCTACTGAGAATTTTTCATAACTTTTACATACTTTAGATATAACAAAACCCCATAGACAATAAATAGGGTGAAAAGAGGGATCCTTTAGTCTAGTATACTAAGCATAATAAATATCTACATGATACAACAAAAAATAATAGAGTAGTAATAGATACACATCACCATAAAATAAATAAACAAAAACACAACTGTCCATTAAATACTCAGTGAAAACTAAAAATAAACTACATGGACTATGACCTAAATCACATGATATATAGTTTAATCCTCAACCTCCATAACTTTTTGAACCCATGCTTATATCTAGATTCAAGAAAATACCTGTGTCCTAAGAGAAAATAGAAAATTCTACCGACTTACATCGAAACCCATGTCATGTGCACAAATAGGGGTGAGTCCAATGACCTAGTAAGAATCCCTAATGACTCGAAATAATGAGTGTGTCTATGATCAAGTGGATGTATATGTAATACATATGATAAGGTGAAATAGTTTTTGTGCAACACACCCACCTAGAAATATAATATGCAATTAACAAATAATAAAACACATGTCAGGTCATCATGTGTTAACTAGTCCAATAAGACACCTACCCATATGTTCTTTTTGGTTGTATACTAGAATAAAATTCATATAAATCAATCATATAATATGAACATGGTTAAATAATTCATTCCACAACTCAGCCATCTCACCGATGGATAACCACAATCAAATTAGAACAAGTCAAAATAAGCATTCCAAGACTTAACCATATCAGGATGGATAACTACAATATAATCAAAACAAGTCAGCACAACCAGTCCATGAATCAACCATCTCAGTAAAAGGATTTAATGAATCAACAATTACATGATGGACAACTATAACATAATAAGAACAACTCAACCATCTCATGATGGATAGACACAATATAATCAGAATAAGTTATCACAAGAATTCCACAACTCAATCATCTCATGATGGATAGCCACAATTAGAGTTCTCATAGATTTACACATTCACCCACATGTTAATCAATTTATACAATAGAGTTATCATATGGATATACATACACCCAAATATTGATCAATTCACACTGCAAAGATCTCATAGGGCTATACAATCACCCACATTCCAATTAATTCACATAATCATGCATTGTTAAAAAACATCAAACATAATAAGAAATCAAAAAAAGGAGAAAAACAAACATGAAATATTTTAAGAAGGGGATTTTACCATACAAGGTAAAATTAACCAAACCAGTTTCCAAGCCAATCCCTTCAGGCTATCCATTCAAACTATTTAAAAAGCCATTTTACCTTAATCATAACTTTTACAATGAAAATCCCTTTATATCCAAACCCCCATTTTTAAAATAAAATTTTAAAAAGAAAACAATTTTTTTAAATACAATGCACACCTCTATAAAAACCATAAAAAGGGGCACTAATACTCATTCAACTAGGGTTCTACCATTGAACTGTTTAGAAATATATGTGGTTCATGTTGATTATTATGATGATTCAAGTTTTCCTCAATTAATGGGTGAAACCACACACACAAACAATTCATGTAACATGTAGACATATATAATAGTTATCACACACAAATAAAAAATTACCAAATACAAAGATACTCAAATATGTAAATAGACCCTACCTCATTCAAATCATTATCTTTTAATTCACAACTTTAACATAAATTCTTGAGCTCATCCAAGAATCAAATAAACTCTTGAGAACCTATATCATCAATAAAAATAACTATATTAATTAAACAAACAATTAAAGAAAAAAACCCAAATTTAATAACTGACACCAAACTCACCCGCAAACTTATGACACTGAAAACATAAGTGATGGGGCGCGGTCCTCTCATAACACACACCCAAACCTAATCCACACAAAATAACTAAATAATCAACCTAAATTGATGAAAATTTTTACCCAATTTCACCAAAATACCTAAATAAATTTGTTGGGAACCATACCTCAAAATAAATGAAAAATAATGGCTTGAATATGTCCTATTGGGACATCCTTTATGATCTGTACATGAAATCCCCATCAGGCACAAATATTTAACCATGATCTGGTGAAATTTTCCATCTCAAAAACCTAACCAATGAACCAAAATCAATGATTAAAAAAGAGTAGGAACATGGGGAAGATAGGGAGGGATATTACCTTGAAATAGTGTAGTAAAACCATCTCAAAATACCTAGATTAAGGAAAAATAAATAGGATAAGAAGAGAATCCAAAAGGTATCCTATTTATTATTTGATCAAATGGGATGATAGGAACCCAATGGGTTCCTAAAATATACCCCTTGGATATTTACCAAAATAACCTTAAAAAATTAGGGCACCATGAATAGTTATCGATGTGAATAAAGGGTTTATGCCATGAATCCCCTTCAAGAAGAGGGACTACCCCACTTCCTTGATAGTTTCATGGTGTGAAACTACTGGTTAAAATCATGAATTTCATTTTCAAAGTGAACCACCAAGTTCACATCCATGAATACTATTGGGTAGAAATATTACTCCTTGAATAGGTCATTCATAGTGTGAACCCTATGGTTCATGATGCGAATGACTGCTTCAACCAAATTTCAGCAGACCAACATCCTGAATATTGATATGATGATCAAACGAGCATACAAGACACTATACAATCCTCGAAACATATTCAAAAACATCCTCCAAGCATGTTCCAACTCTCAAAATTCCATTATGAGTCTTAATTCATGGAATGAACCTAAATCCAGATTAAAAATTCAACATTCCCATAAAAATATCAACTTGTAATGACATAGGTTATTAAAAAATTTCCACCATAATGATTTTAATACTATAGAAGCCTTGAATATCCTTATAACAGAAGACTCAACCCGCCTCATTCATCTATTTCCATTAAATTTCCATGTATTTCCTCTGAAACAACTTTCTCTTCTTTATCCTCGGTGAATTCTTCATCCTCTTGCAATTTTTTAGCCAATTTCAATTGATTTGGCCAAATAAATAGGAAATATTTCTTTACATTATCAGTATTCTTAGATTATTCACATGAATTTTCATTAGTATTCTTTTGAAACATATTCCATTTCACATTATAGGGAACCTATCCTTCCAACTTGATCACGCATACCTTAGCCTTGTGACCTTCCAAACTGTATCTTCCACAAACTTCTTACAGAATATGAAATTTGTTTTATGTATATAACTGTGGTACCAATATGGTTATATGTTTCTTTCTCAATTATTTTTTCCCTCATATTGTCATTGAAACTCCCCTTGGTTATTTCCTATTTCCTAGTAAAATACATATTGAACTAACAAGAATAGGATTTGTGTCCATACTTACCATAACACTAGTAAAACCCTTGATTTTTTTTCTTCCAAATTAGTTTCAAATCTATCTAGATTTATGTTGCTTATATCCTATTGATAATCTAGATTCACTTAGCTTAGGGTCTTGTGGCCTCCTTATAATATTCTTCCCTTACTTTTATGTGGAACATTTTCTATCAGTTTTCTTTGTCGAACCTTGTATAGGGTTGTGTTTTTAACCTACATTGTTAGTTATAACAATTTATCTTGAAAAGTAGTAGTTTTTACCTGATTCCTAAAAACCTTCATCTTACAAACTAGAGAATATTATCCATTAACTTATAATAATTTATATAATTATTCTCTAGATTTATTTAAATCATGTTTTACTATGAGACATATGTATTATTCCTTGGATAATTATTTTTCCATTATAGCCATCTCTTTTATGAAATATGTGATAATATTTTCATGTTTAGATTCTCTATGATTACGCTTCTTGATCTCATCAATATAGTCTGATTCCTTCCTTTCTTAGATATCCATTCTTAGCAACCACTATTTTATTTTCCTCTTCAAGATTATTCTTTTCTTTCTTGATGAATTGTATCTATCCCATGTAAAATTATAATTTTTATTTCATCTCCCACTCAAGTTATATTATTTCTTCTCTATTATCACTACTACTTGATGAATCAATTCATTTATTTACATGAGTAAGGAAACCAAATTCATTATCCAAAGAAAAACTTGATGATGAAAATCTATTTTTAATATTTATCATGTTGTAAATAAAGGGTCTCTTCTTCTTTTTACCCAATTTGTGTTTTTGAGGTCTATAATCTTCTGATCCTGATCCTAATTATTCAACCTTCATTCTTGGACATTTTTTTGAAAAAATGACACCATAGTTTTAGAACTTTAGTATTTTTCTACTCTTCCCCTCTCACTTTCTCTTTTTAAATCCTATTTATATAAGAGAATTTTTTTTATTGAATTCATCATCATACTCATAAATATCTAAATATTTAGATTCTTCAGCCTCTTATTATCCAAATTTTCCATTTCTCATGGCTTCAAAAGAAATTTTATTTTTTTATTTATTCCTGAAAGATGTAATTTTCCTCATCTCATAAGATATGGGAATATTGTATAGTTCATCAAGAGAAAAATAATATCTTTATTATAAGGTTGAAATCTTTGAACCATAGTGGTCTATAAAATTTCTCATCATTTTTTTACAATTATAGAGTCATTAAACTTCTCTAAAAATCCTCAAATGTTTCTAATTATCTCATTAAATATATTGAATAAGTCATCAATATTTTCTTAATCAATCATTTTGATGTCCTTAAACTAGATCCTCCAAACTTATAGTTTGACTTCCTTAACTTTGAAATTGCCTTCATAATTTATTCTCAGTTTGTTTCAGATATCTTGGTCATTCTAGATACCCATTAACTTTGTGTAGACATAATTTGATAGATCCATCAAGATGAAATTTTGAGCCTTTCCATTTAACTCTATATTTATCTTATCATCTTGTGTCATGGTATCATAATCAAAAATGAGTAGAAAACCCACTCTTGTAGAATATATCACTTCCAGGCTAAGTGATAAGTTATAGGGTAGCCTAGTGTTTGAGTCCTATGGTGGTGTTTAGGGAGGTCTTAGTTTCGAGCCTCCCCACATGAAATTAGACAGTTTTTTCAATTGTTTATTCCCTCCCTTAACCGATGTAATAATATATGACAGGGTAGCATCCTATTCCTAAAGTTTTGATAATTATTCCCAAATAATGTGAGAACAATTTGACTATTAGAAAAGTTAAGATTCTTCATCTCTTATAATGATTCTTGGATATTTATAGGGATCCTACTCTGAGACCACTTGTAGAGCCCCATACTGGATTGATCACTAAGAGGGGGGGTGGGGGGTGAATCAGTGGTTTCTTTTTAAAAATTACTTTTCTTTCCAATTCAACCTCTTGAACTTATTAAGGTTATCGATACATTAAATATTATCTATCAATCTCACCTTATGTGTAGTTGTAATAATGTAGAGAGAAGCCACAATATTTATAAGGTTAGGAAAAAAGCCTATAATTTTATACAACTAGTTATCCCCCTAGTTACATATTATTCACTATAAAAAAATGGATTACATACACTTCCAGTAAAAACTAAAATATTCACCCACTTGTATATCTAATTGAAAGACTTATCCTAATTCTAGAACTAACTAAAAGATTTCACCTTTTCCTTGCTCTAATAGAGAGACTTCTTCTGCTTCGAGTACTAACTCAAATACTTACTCTAATCCTAGATCCAATTTAGATACTTATTACCTTCTTTATGGTTGATCCATAGTTAAAAATATCTTCAAAATTTCAGATTAAATTCAGTCTTCATAAGATTTATAGATCTGACTAGATCGTTTATACTTCAAGAACCTTTGAACTAATGCTGGTCTTGTTAATCACACCGCGATTCACTGTTTCATTTTCACCCTTATAACACTGTGTTAAACTAGTTTTGTATTGAAAATTATAAAATAATAAAAAATTTCACTTCATGTTTGATTCCATTATTTTGTTTTTATCACTGTTAAAAAAGGTCAATGATACTTGTTTTGATAATTTCATTAAATGTGGAGGTGATTTGGAGGGCCCATGATGATGTCCAAGAAAAATGGGCCAAACTACGTAGGATCTATGCACACAAGTGGAATAATCCTCACACTTCTTCCTAAACATCCATCCAAACGGGATGAAATTTTGTGGGATTTTCTAAAATTAATTTTTATACATTTCATATGAAGTAATCAAAGACTCATTCATCCATATGATGGCCCAACCGACTTGATCTGTCCAGCACATCGAATCTGCACAAAGTCAAAAGTGGTGTGCTGTGATCTGTCCATATCTCGAGCTGTAGGTGTCCGAATTCAGCCAAAAATTCAGTGGATATAGTCACGAGGTGGGGATACAACTTTTTTATTTTCTCCAAATCGATATAAGGCTATTTGGAGGTTGAAAACTATGTCAAAAGTGGTTTTAAGAAATCTATGTGCTCAAAAACACCTTCCCATTTTCCTATAAAATGGAACCTTGGGATCCCCATTTATAACTTCAGCCAGGAGGAAAATATCTAGTATTTTAGAGACCGAAATAATTACTCTCATCATTCATGAAGTTATGGAGTCCCCTATCCTCATAGGGGAAACAAGGATGAAGGCGAAGTTCCACTCGAGCTTCCTCCTCCTCCCAATGTCGAGCTAAACGGTGGACGATCATTTCGAGGGAGATACACACACTTGGGAGGGAGTTCTGACACTTTTTCTTCTAATGTTTTTGTGTAATTTGTGTGATAAATATTTCAATTATTTCCTATCTTGACATTCATCTCCTATGATTTCATTTCTATTGATATAATTAAGTGAAACATTTTTTTATTTCAACACCAATTGGGTTGAGATTTCAAGTGTGATTCTTGGGTTGTTCTGATTGGAAAACACAAACATCCTTTCTATATCACACATATATGATATTTAAGTATGATTTGGTAGCCTTTAATATATTATTTAATTCAAAACCTTTACAAAATGATTGTTGTGTTAAGGGTTGGTACTTTGTGCACCATTTTGAGAGGCAAGAGGGGAATCAAGATCTTGACAACCCTCAACCAAAGAATTAAACAAAAACATGTGGAATTTTTAGAACACCGAACTATCCAAGATTTGTAGTGAACTTGAAGTTATCTCCTTATTTTATAATTCTTAAATCACCACCTTATTATATCAACTATTAAATTCTTTAAGTTAAGTTATTTTCTTGAAACTGTTTTCAAAATCACCCCTCTTTTAGTAATATTTATTAAAAATACACACTATAAGCTACCAACGCTCCTTTAAAGATGAATTAGGTTCTACCCTAGACTACAAAATCTTCTTTAAATAACTATCAATTTGATGTGTCATGAAAAAATATCCAAAATTTTGCGCCATTTTTGGGGAGCGCTTTGTTTTTGTTTTTTTAGTACGTGTTTTTAACAAGATATTTGTAAATTTTGTGAATATTTATTTACCTTTTCAATAATTTTGTGTTATGATATATTTGTTGTGTAGGTTTGGTACATAATGATTTCTAATCTAGAAGATTTACCTCCTTTCAAACCTGAACCAGAGAGGATCTTACGTCAGCAACACTGAGACACAGAAGAAATCCCTTTGAAGGAGGACACACAAAACATCAACACTCCTCTTGATCCTTATACTTCTTCTTCTGTAACCGACAATAAAAATGAAATTAAATTGAATAATATGGATGAAAATAATAGAACATTAAAATAAATAACCTCACCTGATGTCGATATCCAACACACATACATTCAATTACAAGGTGAGGCACCCAATTTTGAACTAAAATCTAGTCTAATTCATCTATTACCAAGATTCCATGGACTTCTTGGAGAGGATCCGCACAAGAATTTAAAATAATTTCATAATGTGTGTTCTAAATTAAAACCTACAAATGTGGACGAAGAATAAGTAAAGCTAAGGGAATTCCCTTCCTCATTATAAGATATTGAAAAATATTGGATTTACTATGTTCATTCACCAATTAGAGGTTGGGAGGACATGAAACATCTTCTTCTTGAAAAACATTTCCCAGCCTCTCGAACTACAACTATAAGGAAAGAAATATGTGGTATAAGGCAATCACAAGGGTAAAAATTACATGAATATTGGTAATTATTTAAAATGTTATGTTCAATCTATCTACACCACCAAATAAGTGATAAACTTTTAATTTAGTATTTTTATGAAGGTTTAATTCCTATTGATTGAAATATGATTGATACTGCTATAGGTGGTGAGCTAGTTTATAAGACCCCAATTACTGCAAGAAAACTAATTGAGAACATGGCATAGAACACTCAACAATTTGGTACAAGGTCCAATGTACCCATTTGAGGTGTCCATGAGGTGAAAATTACTGAATTCGAGAGGAAGGTAGACATGAAGTTCGAAGAGGTAAGTACACTTCTTTGAAAACTTTCTCTTTCATAAGGGAAATACCAATCTCTTCCTCCTATCCATTGTGGTATATGTTCTTTTGAAACCCAATACTCTGATCAATTCCCCCAACTAAGAAAAACTTATGAGAGTTGCGCAACAATCTTTCCAAGCCGCCCCTATAACCAAAATTTTAGGGAAGAACCATACTATCCATCCAATCCTGGGTGGAAAGACAACTAAGCCTATAAGCAAGGGGGTATTCGAACCAAACTCAACAACCATGGAATCAACAGGGTCAGAGTAATCATTCTCCACCACCCAGAAATCCTCAACCACCCAAAAGGCCTTTCCAACAACCCCCTCTAAAACCCGTGCCTATCCTAGAGAATATGATGAAACAAATGGATACCAACAATCTCCAATTCTAGAAAACCACCCAGGTAGCCATACAAGACCTCAAAACCCAATTAGGACAAATTGATAACTTGGTGGGGGGAATTCAAAGTCACGAGTTGGGTAAAATACTATCTCAACCATTAGTCAACCCTAGAGATAAAGGAAATGTTAGTGCCATCACCCTTAGGAGTGGAACAAAACTTAAAAGCCAAATGACCCCTCCTTTAGAGTCATCCCCTCCCGAGGAAACCTCCATCCCAACCATTAAAAATGTTCTAAATGTTGAAAAACTATGTCTTGAGAGAATCCCTTCCAAAGGAAAGAGTGTGTATGCTGATGAGTCTTATAGCCAACCCATTCCTCTTCCATTTCCCCTAAGGGCCACCTAACCTATAAAACAAAAGGAAACTGAACTCAATAAGGAAATTTTGGAGACTTTTAAAAAAGTACAGGTAAATATCCCCTTGATTGATGTTGTGAAACAAATTCCAAGATATGAAAAGTTTTTAAAGTAGATGTGTACACATCGAAGGATACTTCGTGGTGATGAGAAGGTAAGCTTGGGGTGGAATGTCTCAACATTGATAGAACCATCGCTACCTACCAAATGCAATGATCCATGAACCTTCTCAATTCCATGCACCATAGGGAAGTATTAATTTTACAATGCTATGATTTATTTAGGTTCTTCAATAAATGTGATGCCTCACTCCATTTACTCTTCATTGTAGGTTGGAGAATTAAAGCCAACTGGGATAGTCATTCATCTAACAAACTGGAGTACCGCACACCCCTCTGGTGTGTTAGATTATGTTCTTATGAGGGTGAAAAATTTAATTTTTTCTACTGATTTTTATGTGCTTAAAATGGAATATGATAGGATGAATGGACATGCCCTGATTATATTGGGGAGACCCTTCTTAAAAACTGCCAAAACCATAATTAATGTCCATATTGTTACATTATAAATAGAATTTGGTGGTGAAATAGTCCATTTCAACATCCTTGATGCCATGAAGCACCCCTAAGAAGAAAATTCCTCTATCTCTGTTAATTCTATAGATGTACCCCCTTCTCTTGAAAAAACTTCATTTCATTCCCTTGATCCCCTTTCTAAGTTTTCTTCATTGATATAAATTCTAGGAAATGATTCATGAATTTATTGTTGTAGTGGTAGAGAGAAATGTAATGCATGTTTGTTGATTGATGATTTCTTGAACACTAAGGATCCATTAACCATCGATGATACTGATATGCTTGTAAAAGATCATTCCTCAAATGAGGATGATACCATTGAATAGTTAGATGAGATTAGTGACCTCTCACCTTCACACACACTTCCATCAATCAAAAATCCACCTAAATTGGAACTAAAACAACCGCCACAAGATTTAAAATATTCATATCTTGAGAATAGAAACAAGATACCCATTATTATTGCTAGTTTACTCCCTCATGAGCATGAATTGTGACTGCTTGAACTTTTGAGGGAGTATAAAAAAGTTTTGGGATAGACACTTGTTAACATTCCTAGTATTAGCCCATCAATTTTCACACATCATATTTTATTAAATGATGAGGCTAAACCAGTGAGGAAGGCACAACGTCGACTGAACTCAAACCTCCTAGAAGTTGGAAAAAATGAGGTAACAAAATTATTGGCTGCTGGAATCATTTATCACATCTCTGACATCCAATGGGTCAGTCCCATTCAAGTAGTTCCTAAAGAAATTGGCCTTAGAGTAATCAAAAATGAAAACAATGAATTGGTTCCAACTTGTGTGCAGAATAATTGGCGTGTATGCATAGACTATTACTGACTAAACCAAAACACTAGGAAGGACCATTTCCAATTTCCATTCATTGACCAAATTCTAGAGAGGCTAGTGGGGAAGTCCCATTACTATTTTCTCAACGAGTATTCTGTATACTTTCAGACCCATATTTCCCCTGAGGATCAGGAAGAGACAACCCTCACTTGCCCCTTTGGCACATTTTCCTATAGAAGGATTCCATTTGTTCTGTGCAATGCTCCGGGTACTTTCCAGTGATGTATGGTTAGTATTTTTTCGGATTAACTAGATAATTGAATGGAAGTTTTCACGGACGATTTCAATGTTTATGGATCCTCTTTTGATGAATGTTTAAGTAGTATTGGTTCATTCCTACGTCGTTTCATTGAAAAGAATATTGTATTAAATTATGAGAAATGCCATTTCATAGTGAGATAAGGTATTTTTTGGGACATGTCATTTTTGGGGATGGTATCCAAGTAGATAAATCAAAATCAGATGCCATTTCTTGCCTACTATTCTCTAAAAATGTACGGGATGTGTGGTCTTTCCTAGGTCATGTTGTATTTTACCGTCGTTTCATTCGTGACTTTAGTAAAATTGAACTCCCCATATCCTGATTACTCTAAAAAGAAAAAGATTTTGTTTTTGATAAAGAATGTGAATAATATTTTAATAAATTAAAATAGAGTCTCACATAACCCCCAGTAATCCAACCACCTCGATGAGATTTACCATTTAAGCTCATGTGTGACGCCTCTAACTATGCAGTTGGGGAATTATTGTCAAAAAGGGTTGATCAAGCTCCACATGTCATTTCCTATGACTCATATACTTTGGACCCTACCCAAGAAAACTACACCACAACTGAAAAATAATTCCTTACCATTGTGTTTGCCTTGGAAAAATTCATGTCATACCTTTTGGGGTCCAAAGTCATTGTGTTCTCAGACCATGAATCCCTCTGGTATCTCCTTAATAAATCGAAATCCAAACCAAGTCTCATTCATTGGATGCTCATCCTTTAAGAATTCAATCTAGAAATTAGAGATAAAAAAGGAGCAGAGAATGTGGTGTCTAACCATATCAGTAGTAATCCACCATCCTCAGACATTAACTCATCCCCCTGTATTTCTATAAATGATATGTTTCCTGATAAGAAATTTTACCGAGTGCAAGATGTTATTCCTTGGTATGCAGAAATTGTAAATTATTTGGTAGCATCTTTCATTCCTATGGATTTCAACAAAAACCAAGCTAGTCGTCTAAAACATGAGTCTCGTTGGTACATTTGGGATGACCCCTACCTCTGGAAAACATGTAGTGATCAAGTCCTTAGGCGTTGTGTTCCCGATAGTGAGTTTCAGCCTGTCCTTAGATTCTTCCACAATTTTTCCTGTGGGGGCTACTTTAGTCCCCAATAGACTGCTCGCAAGGTCCTTGATTCTGGTCTCTTTTGGCCAACACATTTTCAGGATACCCATGATTTTTTTAAATCTTGTCCTTGTTGTCAAAGAATGGGTAATGTATCTAAAAGAAATGAAATGCCACAACAACTATTACTCTTTCATGACATTTTTTATGTTTAGGGTATTGAATTTATGAGACCATTTCCCAATTCCTTTGGCAACTTGTACATTCTTCTAGTAGTTGATTATGTGCCAAAATGGGTAGAGGCATGAGCTACAAGGAATAATGATTCTAAGGAAGTTGTAGAATTTCTGAGAACCCAATTTTTATGTAGGTTTGAATTACCTAGGTTCATCATTAGTGACTAGGGTTCTTATTTATACAACCTAACAATGCAATCAATTTTGCGTAAGTATGGGGTTGGTCATCGAGTGACTACTGCATATCACCCACAAACCAATGGTTAAGCTAAGGTGTCAAATAGAGAGGTAAAAAAAATTCTTGAAAAAAAGGTTCAACCCAATAGGAAAGATTGGAGTCTTAGACTCAATGATTCATTATGGGATTATTGTACTACCTTTAAGACTCCCATTGGCATGTCAGTATATCAGCTGATTTTTGGAAAGAGTTGTCACCTCCCTGTTGAGATTGAGCACCAGGCCTACTGGGCCATCAAACAACGCAATTCTAATATTTCTAGTGTAGGTGCTAAAAGGAAGTTGTAGATTCATGATCTAAAGGAAATGAGAAGAGATGAATATGAGAACTCTAGGATTTATAAGGAGAATACCAAGGATACCCACAACCATCTCATCCTTCATCACCAGTTCTGCATTGGGAAGAATGTCCTCCCCTACAATGAAAGGCTAAAGTTTCATCCAGGTAAGCTTCATTCCTTCTGGTTTGGACCATAAAATGTTACTAATGTCTCTCCATTTGGTGTTTTCTAGGTTCAAAATGAAGAAACCAAGCAAACCTTCACTGTCAATGGGCAGTGGCTGAAGCACTTCCATGAATCCATTCTGGAGTCCCCGATGGAGGAACTCTATGTTCAAGAAGAAATCTATGAATGAAACTCACCAGATTTTATCATTCCTTTCCACATTATATTTTCTTATAGTGAGTACACTACACAATTTATGTGTGGGGGGGTGGGTATATTCCTGGGTTAGTTAGAAATTTTCATCATCTTTCTTATTTTTCTCTTTTTAGCTTGCTAAATTGTATTGTTACTTTCCACCTTCCCTCCCCCTCACTTTTGTGCCAGAATATTACTTTTTTATGACCAATTTGTCATGGAAAATGATTCCCATTTAATCATGGAAGTTATTTGAATTTCATGTGGAATGTCCATATTTAATGTTGTTTTAACATTAAAAAAATTTCTGATGAAATGTACATTTTATCAAGAATTCAATATTGTGGTGTGACTTTCTTTTGAAATTTTGGTCTTTGTCGATGATATAAATAGCTGTATCATTTTGAAACCTTTGAAAAGAATGATTCCATTTTTTGTGAATAGTTTAAGGGAAAATTGTGTCACTTAATCACTCTACACATTTTTTCACCCAACCATGAAATGTGAAAATTTCTTACTTAATGGAAGGTAAATATAAGTTAGGTTTATTTTTCTCTACTTTCCAAAATCATTTTTCCATACGTTCGTTTCTTATCTAATCTATTTCATTACTGTACCAGATTAACCTATGCATGTGTACCTGTTATCTGACTGTTATAAACCCTATGAAAAAGGGTTTTATATTGGTCAGGTAAAAAAAACCCTTCCTTGACTTTTGATCTTGTTATAACTATTAAAATTAGTTTCGTGAGGAGATCAAACAAGGGTTGAGAGAAGAGTGTGATATTTTTTTTAAGTGAAAATTTTGAAAAAAATAATAAATGAGGGGAGTGATGAAATTTACAACATATAGGGATATCTAGGTTGGGAGCTTATGGTTTGGCTTTTAGGAATGATTAAGTGAGTGGGTTTTAAAATTTTATTGCAAAGGATGTGGGGAAAGTTCAGTGGAAAGGATCTTGTAAGTTGAAAATTATTAAAATAACTTATATTTACTAGATAGAAAGTGAAAAGAATAGCACGAAATGATTTTCACACACACACATGGAGAATTAGTGACATGATTAACTTTTAAATTACTTTCTTTGATTGGTATCATGCATATCTTATAATTTCATTTGGATACACTTTTTGAGATGTATTTTTCCATGATCACTGAGAATAACTTCTCGATGTAATTTTTTTTGATCACATTTCTATCAGGAATTAAATTTTCATTGAATGTTAAATCTTTATGAAGCTATAAATATCTAAATGCATAATTTTTGGAAATATTAATTTTCCCAGGAGTGCAAATGTTTAGGTGTTGGGGTGTGATCACATTGCGATTCATTGTTTCATTTTCACCCTTATAACACTGTGTTAAACTATTTTTTTATTGAAAATTATAAAATAATAACAAATTTCACTTCATGTTTGATTCCATTATTTTGTGTTTATCACTGTTAAAAATGGAAATGATACTTGTTTTGATAATTTCATTAAAGTTGGAGGTGATTTGGAGGGCCCATGATGATGTCTAAGAAAAATGGGCCAAACTGCGTAGGATCTATGCACACTAGTGGACTCATCCGCACACTACTATCGAAAAGTGAATCCAAATGGGCTGAAATTTTGTGGGATTGTCCAAAATTCATTGGGATACATTTCATTTGAAGGAACTCAAGAATCATTTGTAATGTCTCGGTTTCGGAAGCCGCCCAGAGGTGCCCCCTACCTGGTTGGTCACATGGCCTCAAGTGCATTTCCCCGAATGCCAGAGGCTGCTGACTAGCAGCGAGGGCCTTAGGTGTGATAATGGGGAAACTATGCCCTCATTGGAAGAGTAACAAAATGTAAGAGAACAATAAAAATAGTGGAAGAAGTAACAATCCATACAAAAGTAAACAACAAAAGACTAAAATATAATAAACTAGCACACAGACATATATATAAATGATGCATGATACATATGTCTAGGAAAGCAGCCAAACAAATAACAATGCTGGAATAAAAATAGTACTAAACTAAATTACAAAAGAAAATAGATAACAGCTCCTCATCATCGCAAGCCTCAGCTTGGTCCCATTCTCTCTAGATCCACAACAATCAAGTACTTAAAATAGAAGGGTGCTTTCCCTTATCTATACCTGCAGCAATATAACCTGTTTGGGCCCAAAAGCATGGCCCAAACAGGGTGTGAGACTAAATCCTAGTAGGAAACCACCACAAGATCTATGCATAATAGTCAGTGAATATATGAAAGGTAATAAGTAAAAGAAAGGAGTAAACAAGTAAGTACACAGCAGTAAACAATACACAGTTTCAATGCATTTAGTTTCATATATCAATCAATAGTTAATCAAAGTAGGTAATTACAAACAGGTAACCCTCTGGGAAGTACTCACAGCCCATCCCCTATGTTCCTACCTAGAAACACAAGCAAGAAGATAAACACAAAAGGTAACCCTCTGGGAAGTACTCACAGCCCACCCCCTCTGGTCCTACCTAGTAACACAAGCAACCCTCTAGGAAGTACACTCAGTCTAACCCCTTTGGTTCAGCTTAAGCATAGACTCTATGAGGAAGAAATCACCATCAATTACTCCTATAGTCTCCTATCGGTAACTAAAGGCGCTATAGAGAAGCACTTATGTCACATTCCCTCTGTGGCCCATGTCTAGGAACTACAGACACTCTGAGGAAGCACTTATGTCAATTCCTCCTATAGTCTCACATCGTAAGTAAAACATACACTCTGGAGAAGCCCTTCCATCCATTATCCCTATGGTCTACTACACCAGGTTCTCACGGCCCTGTGTAAGTCAAGAAAGTATAGCAATGCACATCGGCCAAAGTAAACCTCAATAAATACTTGGCTAGCAGTCTACAACAACAACATGTAAGATAAACAAGATCACTCCATCCTACAAAACTAGGCATGGGGAAAAACAAGACAACCTAACAGACTAAGAAAAAACAAACAACCACAACCAAAACATGCATGGGAAATACCTCCAAATCATAGCAATTCACCCTATTCACAATCAATTCAACCTCTACTCAATCATACAAGCATAACAGGAAAAAATAGGGCTAAAAAGTACACGCAATACCCCGTTCATGGGTATTGGAGATTTTGCACATATAACTCAAACACTTTTAATAGAAAGGCACAAACCACCTACCTCGGTGTTGGGAGATCGCTATACATGAACCTCAAGCCTTGAATGGCCCAAGAACACCATAGATCTACAAAACACCTAAAAAGTTCAACTGAGGATAACTTAAGGAAGAGGAGGAATCGAGAAACAAAGCTCAAGCAGATGGAAGAGATTACTAAGGCAATCCCAACACAATTGACAATGGTCGATTCGGAGAATGGAGAGAAACTCAGGGGCTCAGAGAAGATTCACGACCATACGGGTTCTCTCAGACGAACTAGGTTGAGAAGAGGATGGTTATATCCATCAGACGCGACCTTGGTATGTTTAATGAAAAAAAAGAAAATACAAGACATGTAATTTAGAAGTACATGGCGTGTACTTGCATTTTCCATACTCCACTTTAGGCAGTCTCTAAGTCACCACACACGGCCGTGTGTATGGCTACTACACGACCAGCACACGGATACCTGCGGTAACCGAGTACATAGTGTATACTTATAAAGTACATGTAACAGCCCGAGATTTTATGAAAAATATTTTTTTTAATTTTATTAATGTCTTGTGTTGTACGCTACACCAAAAGGAGCTTGCACAACACGCATCCTTGACTTGCCTTCCATTACACGCAATCACAACCTTCCTCGATAGCGTGTGTAGTACGCAATATTGAGTTTCACGAAACAACGATATGCTATTAAAATATTATTAAAACCAGCCGTTATGAATAGTAATAACCACTTTTTAAATTTTAGAAATTTTAGCTCTAAAAATGGACTTCATTTTTGGATTCGGAGTATCGAATTTAGCCTAAGGTGAGATTTTGGTACTTTTCGGATAACTTTCATATTCTGATGAATAGTGAAAATTACTAAATTAAAATTAAAAACAAATTTTTTAATCGAAATAATTAATAGTGATAAATTATTAATTTGAGTGGTTTTAAAGTATATTTAGAATATATTTTTACAATTTAATACAATGTTGGTCATTGGATGTAATTTTACATTTAAACCAGACATAAACAAGTGTCAATCTTTTGATAGATATTGTTTCTTAAAAACACGCTATTTGTTTTAACAGCGGGATTTAATTATAAAATTAATTAATGCAACTTCTATGTTATGAATTTGGTAAAATAGACTTCATTTTTGAATTCTGAATATGAAATATAGCTTAGGATGAAATTTTGGCATTGTTCTGAAAAACATCAATTTTTGATGAATAGTGAAACTACTAAGTGGTAGTTAAAAAACTGAATTTTTCATAAAACTTAATTTTACCGCTTCTGTGAATGGAATTTCAAAAATACGAGAGACATGGTTGATGTCAGTAAGTAAAATGTGGTTCAATGAGATGAAAATATTTTTTGGTGAATAGTAACTTTTTACTTTTATTTACCACGGTTAAAAGTAAATAGGGTAATTAAGGGTAAAAATGATATTAATATTACCCTAACACATGTCCTAATCCTATTGGACAAGTGTATCTCGACCAAAAACAACCTTAAGTGTAAAATATTATCATTTAGGCCCACTTGGATTAGATTAGGACATTTATTATTATTTAATTCAAAGAAGAGTTAAAAGAGTTAAAATCAAAGTTTATTTACTAAAACATTTTTAATATAGGGTTATACATAAGATAAATTCAATTGTAAATATTCATTAGAAAGATAAAAAGATTTCATACATAATGGTATTTTATTTGTAATTTTTAGACATCAAATAAGTTAATTTATTTATGACACAAAGATGATGCAGTAATTATCTTATTAATGAAATATTGACATAATTGATATTATAAATACCAAAATAAATGTAATTTAAGACTTTTTATGAATTACACTAATTTTCTAGATTACTATGATATATTAGTGTTGATTTAATCAACTTTCTTCGAACATATAATTCTGTTATGACTTTCACAAAAATCATATATCAAATAGTGTCAAAATTGACACAAAATAGTTTTTAAATAAAATATTATATTATTAATTGTTATTTTATTCCTAAAAATCTAATGTTCAGCCAAATAACTTAGATAAGGATATATATATTAATAATAAACAATTTGGGGTTCGTTTGGCATGTTATAGTAAGTGTATTAACCATATAGTGTAAGAAAACAAAAAGACACGGTAAAAGTTAAATTATTTAACTTAAAGTTAAATCTAATTGATAAGGTTAAAATAATAACCTAAACTTGTCTAAATCCTATTGGTTGATAGGATTTCGACCCATCCTCACTTTAGCTTCGAAATAAGACCCTTTGGAACCATTATAAACCGATTTTGACTTTAATATAAAATAATATTTTGAGATATTCCTAAGGTGCCCCTCTCCTCCCTTATAAAAGGGCACCTCCTCCCCCTCCTCCTCACACCAATTTGAGCACTCAGGCTCGGCCAAACCCTGCCATTTTCTCCTCTCCACTTCCCTATAATAATCCTAGAGGTCCTGGTCTTCTTCAAAGACCAATCTTAGTTCCCTAAGTGGAGGATTCAAAGAGGCGTTCCAAAGAAGAGGTAATATCCATTACCGATCTTTTCAATTTCTTTCTTCTTCAACTTCTTCTTCTTTAGTTGTTTCATTATAAAGTAATAACATCAGTATTACTTACATAATGATATGTTATTATAAATATGAAACAACCCTAATTCACCTTCTATCCATCCTACGGAAAAATGAAATCACCGCGCGTGCGTACGTACAGAATACCGTCTCCACGCCGTGGTGTAGTCTATTTTCCACCATCACCTTACAAGGATGGGTATAATGGTGTAATGAGTAACTATTTATGATTATTATAATGTAATATTGATACTTAAATAATATATATATACTCAAATACAATTCCACGATCATAGGAACGATATCATCACTCGTGCGTACGTACGGAATACCGTCTCCACGATGTGATGCGACTCGTTCTACATGATCATCATTACATAGTAATTATATAAATGAATTGAATGAATAAATATGATATATGTTACACTAATAACATTATGTATATAAGGTATCTATAACCTTAAAAGAAGAATAAGAATTTATTCGGCAAAACACGCATAAGAACAAAAGGCAATAAGGACCCGAGTAACAAGTAACAATGAAATATTACTAACAAGAAGCTAAGAATATAACCATATATGATATCATATCAATATGTATGATTCTGGAATAAGTCAATAACATTATTTAAACCATTATACATGAGCTTCATACACGTACAAAGCAAATCGGACCTAAGGTAAGGGAAATGTCACAATCTCATTTTTATTCGAGATTGTTTATACTTTAGAATTTATTGGGGTGTATTTTATCATCCACATCCATGTTCCCTCAATATTTAATATTATTTCCATCCTTCTATAATAGTTTATATCCAATTTTACCCTTATTTGAGTTTTTAGTAAAAGATATGAAAGGAATCTTTTGTCGTTTTTCATACGAGGTAGTTTTTGATTTTTTCGACAAAAGTACGAGAAGACCGTTTTTTTAACTTATACGGCATGAATGGATTTTTAAAACATTATTTCCAAGAAGTTTCCTTTACAAGTTTTTAAGTTTATTTTTAATCAACTTCTTTTATTTTATAATTTTACGACATGTTAATAAAGGAAAAGTGTTTTTGAAGAAGAAAGGATATTTTCCTCAAGAATGGAGTTCAAGTTTTTAATCAAAATTATTTTCCATCTAAGATAATAAAGGGTACTGTTTTTATCCCTATTATTACATTGATTTGATTATGTTGTGATGGAATTATTCTTTATGAATTCCTTTATTGTATATGAATTGTTTTATGATGTCATGATGTTTAAGATTCCCATTTTATTACATGGGTTATGCAATGATGTATGATTTATGATTTTGTGGCACACATAAGAATGGTATCATTATGAGATGGGTGGGACCTATATCTCCCTCCAATGAATTGGGTAAAGATTTCATATCTCATGAGATAGACATGGCTGGAATGGTAGGTTATACCGGTTCAGTGAAACAGGACTGAAACGAGGGTGACTCGATTCAGAAAGGGACTTTGTCCACTAAGATAGTCTTGGAAATGAGTCATGACTAACAAGAAATGAATCTCTATGATTATGTGTGTATGCCACAAAGTTTCATGTTTTAAGTTATGCTTATTGGGATTTCATTTCACTACTATGATTTATCCCATGTTATGAAATTATGCTCTCTTTTGCAGGTTAAGATTTCCAAAAGTTATGTTCTTATGAATATGATGTGATTGATTTCTCTTTTGTTTACCCTTATTGAGCATTTGATCTCACCCTTTTATGTTTTCTTTTCCCCAGGATATAAAGAAAGGTTTTAGGTATAAAAAAAAGGAAGATCTTTATGGGAGATGTTGAAGATCTTTCACCACGATTAGAAGATTATATTTCGAGTTTCCAAAGACACTAAACTATTACGATCCTTGTGTGTGTGTTTTTGTTATGTACTAAGTATTCCGCAAAAGTAATGTAATGTCCATTTACGTCAAGCTTCGGGTCTCTACAGTTGGTATCAGAGGAAAGGTTTAGTCAACCTTTGGAAACTAGGATGTGAGAACTTTAGTGAGATCTCTAGAGATATTTCTAAGGTATGTCTAGGGATGTCCCTAAGGTTAAGTATACGTATAGGTTATAGTCCTAGAATTGCGCTAACGATCTTAGAATTTAACCTAAGATGTTAGATATTGAGGGTGCTTTCCCTTTACTATGTTGTCTTCCCTAGCATGATTTCGCCTCTCACAATTTTTTTTTGTGTTTTAGTTAATGGAGGGAAACAGAAGGAATTCGGTTAACATTGAATCCAATGGACAAATTGGTGACTATGAGCAACAAAATTGTGTAATACCTAGAGATAAAGATATTGTGATTATACCGAATCAGTCATCACGATATATGATTAACAAGGTGAAATTTAGTGGTATGAATAATTCATCAAAGAAGAGGAAGATAAACTATTATGCATGTTCGCTTGTTGAGGAGCATAAAGAAAGGAAGATTGAGATTTCTAAAGAAGGGAAGAAGATCCTTGAGGAATACCTCAAATGGAGGGACCAATGTTATCTGTGTGGAGAAAAGGGTCATAGAGTGACAGATTGTTATGGAGTTCAATGTCTTATTTGTGGAGAACATGGGAATTACCCAACTCAATGCCCTGACCTAAAAAGTTACTTCTAAATCAAGGAAGGACTTATTCCAGGACAATCATTGAAGTGGATGGACTGAAGTGTTTATGTATTGGTATTTAAGAATAAGGTTGTTGAGGTACTTTTATGGTGTACTGAAATATTTATGTTTTGGTCTATTGTGGTTTTCAATAATTTTATGGTACCGGTAACCATGAAAAGTGATTGAGACATTTTTGGTAAACAGATGATATAAGCATAATGAAGGGATAAGAAGATAATGAGATGTTTGATTGTATTCATGAGCTCATGATTGATATAAAGACTAAGTGATATCATGGTTTGAGTATATATAATTTTTGGATTTCGGTATGTGGAAAGAGTTAACTTTTGACAGCATTCATGTTTTCACTAAGGTTTAATTGGTATTCATTTTTCAAGAGAATACATGATTAAGGTATTCACATGATTGGAATGTGACCAAAAAGACATATCTTATGATATATGGGGATCAACGATGGTATTAAATCTCTGGTAATTGTTTTCACTATATTATGAGAGTGGACTGCAGTATTATGGATAAGCCTAAAGATTGGAATGGATTATGTTGGACATAAGATAGTATTGTTTAAGGATAGAAGTTTTTCGATATTATTGATGGGATGTTATAGTAATATAGTTTTAGAAAAAGGACAACCTGCAGGACGGGCGACAACCCATCGCGTCGGACAAGGCTGTGGGAATCGAACCCACAACCGAAGTGCGACTGGCCTTTATCACCTACCACTGGCCTACAGGAAGTCCCTGTTTATTAGAAACTAGTTTTATTATATTAAGAAGTATGATATATGAAGTATAAAGTCCATTTTAGGAACCATATATGATTAATCTCACTATAGAATGACTTATGAATATTTAATAACTTTTTCTAATCTTTTGTTTAAGACAGATGGAATGACCCGTCATTCTATCACATGATCTGATAACACTTCACGAATAACAAATTCAACTTCATTTATTTAAGAGATGAAGTGGAAATTGTACAAGGCACGAACAACAGTGAGATTGTACCAAAATAAAGTAAGTATTTATTCTAATTCAAATTCTTTAACTTTAGGGAAACGATCTTGAAAACCAAAAATGTTGTCCTAGTAATCTTATATCTAATGAATCAGATGGTACCTTAGATCGTCACAAATTTATGGCTTTGTGATTGCTGGCTTTTCCATAGCCATGTTCTCTACCACTCTCCATCAGAACATGATGGTTAGATTTCTCTTCCATATCCATATTTTCACCTATGTGGAAACCCAGTGATTAGTTTATTTGGGTAACCGTTACGTTTCATACTTTTGTTTTTAAATATTGGTTTTGATATTCCTTTTTACGATGTGGGTTTCTATTAAAGAAACTTTCAAATAGTAAACCATTTATAACCCCGATGAATTTCGAGGGCGAAATTCATTTTAAGGGGGGTAGAATGTAACAGCCCGAGATTTTAGGAAAAATATTCTTTTTAATTTTATTAATGTCTTGTGTTGTACGCTACACCAAAATGAGCTTGCACAACACACATCCTTGACTTGACTTGAATTACACGCAATCACAACCTTCCTCGATAGCGTGTGTAGTACGCAATACTGAGTTTCACGAAACAACGATATGCTATTAAAATATTATTAAAACTAGCCGTTATGAATAGTAATAACCACTTTTTAAATTTTAGAAATTTTAGCTCTCAAAATGGACTTCATTTTTGGATTCGGAGTATCGAATTTAGCCTAAGGTGAGATTTTGGTACTTTTTGGATAACTTTCATATTCTGATGAATAGTGAAAATTACTAAATTATAATTAAAAACAACTTTTTTAATCAAAATAATTAATAGTGATAAATTATTAATTTGAGTGGTTTTAAAGTATATTTAGAATATATTTTTACAATTTAATACAATGTTGGTCATTGGATGTAATTTCACATTTAAACCAGACATAAACAAGTGTCAATCTTTTGATAGATATTGTTTCTTAAAAACACGCTATTTGTTTTAACAGCGGGATTTAATTATAAAATTAATTAATACAACTTCTATGTTATGAATTTGGTAAAATAGACTTCATTTTTGAATTCAGAATATGAAATATAGCTTAGGATGAAATTTTGGCATTGTTCTGAAAAACATCAATTTTTGATGAATAGTGAAACTACTAAGTGGTAGTTAAAAAACTGAATTTTTCATAAAACTTAATTTTACCGCTTCTGTGAATGGAATTTCAAAAATCCGAGAGACACAGTTGATGTCAGTAAGTAAAATGTGGTTCAATGAGATGAAAATAATTTTTGGTGAATAGTAACTTTTTACTTTTATTTACCACGGTTAAAAGTAAATAGGGTAATTAAGGGTAAAAATGATATTAATATTACCCTAACACATGTCATAATCCTATTGGACAAGTGTATCTTGACCAAAAACAACCTTAAGTGTAAAATATTATCATTTAGGCCCACTTGGATTAGATTAGGACATTTATTATTATTTAATTCAAAGAAGAGTTAAAAGAGTTAAAATCAAAGTTTATTTACTAAAACATTTTTAATATAGGGTTATACATAAGATAAATTCGATTGTAAATATTCATTAGAAATATAAAATGATTTTCTACATAATGGTATTTTATTTGTAATTTTTAGACATCAAATAAGTTAATTTATTTATGACACAAAGATGATGCAGTAATTATCTTATTAATGAAATATTGACATAATTGATATTATAAATACCAAAATAAATGTAATTTAAGACTTTTTATGAATTCCACTAATTTTCTAGGTTACTATGATATATTAGTGTTGATTTAATCAACTTTGTTAGAACATATAATTCTGTTATTACTTTCAAAAAAATCATATATCAAATAGTGTCAAAATTGACACAAAATAGTTTTTAAATAAAATATTATATTATTAATTGTTATTTTATTCCTAAAAATCTAAGGTTCGGACAAATAACTTATATAAGGATATATATATTAATAATAAACAATTTGGGGTTCGTTTGGCATGTTATAGTAAGTGTATTAACCATATAGTGTAAGAAAACAAAAAGACACGGTAAAAGTTAAATTATTTAACTTAAAGTTAAATCTAATTGATAAGGTTAAAATAATAACCTAAACTTGTCTAAATCCTATTGGTTGATAGGATTTCGACCCATCCTCACTTTAGATTCGAAATAAGACCCTTTGGAACCATTATAAACCTATTTTGACTTTAATATAAAATAATATTTTGAGATATTCCTAAGGTGCCCCTCTCCTCCCTTATAAAAGGGCACCTCCTCCCCCTCATCCTCACACCAATTTGAGCACTCAAGCTCGGAAAAACCCTGCCATTTTCTCCTCTCCACTTCCCTAGAATAATCCTAGATGTCCTGGTCTTCTTCAAAGACCAATCTTAGTTTCCTAAGTGGAGGATTCAAAGAGGCGTTCCAAAGAAGAGGTAATATCCATTACCGATCTTTTCAATTTCTTTCTTCTTCAACTTCTTCTTCTTTAGTTGTTTCATTATAAATTAACAACATCAGTATTAATTACATACTGATATATTATTATAAATATGAAACAACCCTAATTCACCTTCTATCCATCCTACGGAAAAATGAAATCACCGCGCGTGCGTACGTACGGAATACCGTCTCCACGCCGTGGTGTAGTCTATTTTCCACCATCACCTTTCAAGGATGGGTATAATGGTATAATGAGTAACTATTTATGATTATTATAATGTAATATTTATACTGAAATAATATATATATACTCAAATACAATTCCACGATCATAGGAACGATATCATCACTCGTGCGTACGTACGGAATACCGTCTCCACGATGTGATGCGACTCGTTCTACATGATCATAATTACATACTAATTATATAAATGAATTGAATGAATAAATATGATATATGTTACACTAATACCATTCTGTATATAAGGTATCTATAACCTTAAAAGAAGAATAAGAATTTATTCGGCAAAACACGCATAAGAACAAAAGGCAATAAGGACCCGAGTAACAAGTAACAATGAAATATTACTAACAAGAAGCTAAGAATATAACCATATATGATATCATATCAATATGTATGATTCTGGAATAAGTCAATAATATTATTTAAACCATTATGCAGGAGCTTCGGACACGTACAAAGCAAATCGGACCTAAGGTAAGGGAAATGTCACAATCTCATTTTTATCCGAGATTTTTTATACTTTAGAATTTACTGGGGTGTATTTTATCATTCACATCCATGTTCCCTAAATATGTAATATTATTTCCATCCTTCTACAATAGTTTATATCCAATTTTACCCTTCTTTGAGTTTTTAGTAAAAGATATGAAAGGAATCTTTTGTCGTTTTTCATACGAGGTACTTTTTGACTTTTCCGAAAAAAGTACAAGAAGACTGTTTTTTTAACTTATACGGCATGAATGGATTTTTAAAACATTATTTCCAAGAAGTTTCCTTTACAAGTTTTTAAGTTTATTTTTAATCAACTTCTTTTATTTTATAATTTTACGACATGTTAAGAAAGGAAAAGTGTTTTTGAAGAAGAAAGGATATTTTCCTCAAGAATGGAGTTCGAGTTTTTAATCAAAATTATTTTCCATCTAAGATAATAAAGGGTACTGTTTTTATCCCTATTATTAAATTGATTTGATTATGTTGTGATGGAATTATTTTTTATGAATTCCTTTATTTTATATGAATTGTTTTATGATGTCATGATGTTTAAGATTCCCATTTTATTACATGGGTTATGCAATGATGTATGATTTATGATTTTGTGGCACACATAAGAATGGTATCATTATGAGATTGGTGAGACCTATATCTCCCTCCAATGCATTGGGTAAAGATTTCATATCTCATGAGATAGACATGGCTGGAATGGTAGGTTATACCGGTTCAGTGAAACAGGACTGAAATGAGGGTGACTCGATTCAGAAAGGGACTTTGTCCACTAAGATAGTCTTGGCAATGAGTCATGACTAAAAAGAAATGAATCTCTATGATTATGTGTGTATGCCACAAAGTTTCATGTTTTAAGTTATGCTTATTGGGATTTCATTTCACTACTATGATTTATCCCATGTTATGAAATTATGCTCTCTTTTGCAGGTTAAGATTTCCAAAAGTTATGTTCTTATGAATATGATGTGATTGATTTCTCTTTTGTTTACCCTTACTGAGCATTTGAGCTCACCCTTTTATGTTTTCTTTTCCCCAGGATATAAAGAAAGGGTTTAGGTATAAAAAAAAGGAAGATCTTTATGGGAGATGTTGAAGATCTTTCACCATGATTAGAAGATTATATTCCGAGTTTCCAAAGACACTAAACTATTACGATCCTTGTGTGTGTGTTTTTGTTATGTACTAAGTATTCCGCAAAAGTAATGTAATGTCCATGTATGTCAAGCTTTGGGTCTCTACAGTACACGACGTGTACTTAGGAAATTTATATAAACTCCTCTTTTCCTTCAAAAACACCAGAAAAGGAAAAACATACCTAAAAAGAAGATCTGAGTTCTTACAAACTTCCCCCCTTAAAGAAATTCGTCCCCAAATTTCCCTAGCAAGGCGACGTAGAAGAAGAAACCTCGAACAACTCTGGCCACTATGATCATACATCAGCCTCCCTCCCCCATGTCTCGTCCTATACTCGTCCATGCTGCCATAACACTCATACCAGATAAACATACTAGCCACGGAGAACCTTCGTACTTCGATCAATGATTCAGATAAGATGATCCTCAAATGATGCATCCACTTCGAGCTCAACCTCCTTGGGTTGGAAAACATGAGATGATTCTGAGAAGTAACTTCGAAGCAGAGAAACATGGAAGACTTCATGAATATCCTGGTACCTCTGAGGCAACTGAAACCGATAGGCAACTGACCCAACTCTCTCCAACACCTCAAATGGCCCGACGTACCTCGGATAAAGCTTACCCTATCTTCTAATTCTCCTGTGACCCAACCTTAGTGTGACACACAGGAAAACCTGATCCCCGACCTTGAACTCCAGAGGTCATCTCCGTTGATCATCATAAGACTTCTGTCGAGACTGTGCAGTATCCATCCTTTTCCAAATCAACTCTATCTGCTCTGTGGTCTCCTGAACAAGATGAGGTCCCAACAAAGCTACCTCTCCTGCCTCCATCCAACATAAGGGTGATCGAAATGACCTACTGTACAAAGTATCATAAGGTGCCATCTGAATAGTTTTTTGAAAACTATTGTTATAGGAAAACTCTACAAGAGGTATTTGATTCTCCCAAAAACCTCCAAAATCCAAGATGCATGCTTAGAGCATGTCCTAAAGAACCTAAATCGTATGCTCGGACTGACCATCTTTCTGGGGGTGGTAAGCTGTACTCAAAAGTACCTGTATACCTAAAGCCTTCTGAAGCCCCTTTTATACCTGAGAAGCAAAACGAGCATCACTATCTGAAACAATGGAGTGTGGAACCCCATGTAGATGTACAATCTCACAGATGTACAACCTTCCCAGATCATCAACACTGAAGGTCTCCTTGATCGGCAAGAAGTGATCAACCTTCATGAGTCTGTCAATGACAACCCAAACTACATCATTCCCTCAAGGCGACCTCAGCAACCCGGTTATGAAATCCATCGTGACGTCATTCCACTTCCACTCGGGAATGGGTAACTACTGCAAAAGTCCTGCTGGTCATTGATGCTTCACCTTTACCTGATGACAGGTGGAATAATTCATGATAAAACCCGCCACATCTCTCTTTATACTTGGCCACCAATACTGATGGTGTAGATCATGATACATCTTGGTGACATTAGTATGAACTGCCCAAACTGAGGAATGAAATTCCCGCATCAGCTCCTCACGTATGTCTACTGGCATCCATACGTGCCCCTAAAAATGCAAGATCTCATCCTTTACTACTGACCATACAGGAATAAGTTTTTCTCCTGACACACTTTCCCGTAGGACTAGGCATTCTAAATCTGATATCTGCCTCATTATCACTCGATCAAGTAGAGTAGAGGTAACAACTACAAAAGAAAGAAAAGTTTTCCCCTGTCTGTCGTGCACCTCTAAATGCATCTCAGAGAATAGAGCCATAAGTTTCCACTCACTACTGGCCTCCTGAACTACCTGCATCCGAGTCCTCCTTCTCAGTGCATCAGCCACTGCATTGATTTTCCTAGGCGTGTAGGCAAGCTCAATGTCAAAATACTAAAGGTACTCAACCCATCTTCGCTGTCTCAAATTCAAGTCATGCTGAGTGAAGATATACTTGAGACTTTTTTGGTCAGTGAAAACCAAAAAATGATCTCCCAGAAGATAATGTCTCCAATAGAGTAAGGCATGAAAAACAACAACCAACTTGAGATTGTGCATTGGGTAGTTCCTATCATGTGGCCTCAATCGCTGAGACCCGTACGCAATGACTCCTTCCCCCTGCATAAGCACAGATCCCAGACCTATACCTGAAGCATCACAGTAAATGGTATAACTCTTTCACAACTCCAGAAAAACTAGTATCGATACTGAACTCAATCTCCCCTTCAGCTTCTAAAAGTCTGACTCACAAGAATCTGACCACAAGAACTTCGCACCCTTCTTAGTCAGACCCGTCAATGGTGATGCTATGCGTGAAAAGTCCTGTATTAAGCGTTTGTAGTATCCAGAAAACCCTAGAAAACTTCATACCTCAAAGACGTTCTTAGGTTTCTCCCATAAAACTACTGCTCTCACTTTCTTTAAGTCTACTGATACTCCTATCTCTGAGATAACATGACCCAAGAAGTGAATCTGGTCCATCTAGAAGTGGAATTTTGAGAGATTAGCATATAACTGATGCTCTATTAGTGTACTTATAATGATATCAAGATGTGTGGCATGGTCGTGTCGAGTGTGAGAGTACACCAAGATATCATCCACGAAAACCACCACAAAAGAATCCAAGTATGGATGGAACACTCGGTTCATCAGTGCCATGAAAACTACATGCACGTTTGTGAGATCGAACGACATAACCATATACTCGTATAGACCATACCTTCTCCGGAAGGCTATGAGAGGTATATCAGATGGTCTAACATGAAAATAATGATAACCAGATCTCAAGTCAATATTCGAGAACACCTGGGCTCCTTGAAGTTGATCAAAGAGATCATCAATCCTTGGTAAAGGATATCGGTTCTTGACTATCAATTGATTCAACCTCTGATAATCCACACAAAGCCGGAGGGTACCATCTGCCTTCTTCACAAAAAAATAGGCGAACCCCAAGGAGAAGTACTGGGTCAGATGAAACCCTTTTCCTGAAACTCCTCCAACTGTTTCTTGAGCTCCTGTAACTCTAGTGTAGCCATCCTATAAGGAGGAATGGACACCGATGCCGCTCCTGGAAAAAGCTCAATAGAGAAGTCTACCTCTCGCTCTGGAGGAAAACCTGAACATTCCTATGGAAATACATCCCTAAAACGATCCACCATTGGAGGAAAGTCCATCTGTGAAGTCCCCTGGTCATCCAGATAAAGACTAGAGATCTGGGTTGTAACTCCTCATAACCCATGATGCTTGGTTCCTGCTCTACTCGCCTGGACATCCCATTCACCCTTATGAAGAAATGATCCACCCTCTGGTGATGTGAAACTCACACTACAATGATAGAAATCAAAAACTGCCTGGAAGGGAACTAAATAGTCCATTATGAGAATGAAATCATAGCCTGTCATCTCTAAGACATAGAGGTCCCATAAGAAGTGACACCCACCAACCTCTAGAGGGAACTCCTTACACTGTCACACACTAGCCGTTCTAGTCCCCAACGAAGTGTCTAGCATCAAGATATTAGTAGAAGAAAAGGTGCAGGGCTCAAGGCTCTCCACAAAAACAAAATATATAAAGCTATGGGAATACCCTGTATCGAAAAGAGCAAAAGCTAAAACTGAGACAACTAAGATCATACCTCGAACTGTAGAAGGTTTAGTATCCTACTTCTACTGGATATTATCCACTCCAAAAGTCTGGACTGTACCACGACCCAATCTGACCACTCTGAGATGGTCTACCCTACTGTCGCTGAAATCATGGCGACTGACTACCATGGCTGTGACCTCCACCTCGGCCTGAATAGCCAAAAGAACTTCAGTTCCCTGATTGATGAGAAATTGGTGGTACTACTCCTGAACGAGGAGTCATAGAATAACCCCTTTCACCAGTTGATGGTGAAAAGATCTGACAGAAACACTGAAGATGACCCATCTTGCCACAATATCGGCACTCCACTGGGTCTCTCGGGTAATGTGTCCTAATATTCCCACTCTTCCCACATTGGTAGCACACCACCTAGCTACCAGAAGATATCTCTCGCCTCCTCGGATCTCCACGCGTAGACCCCCTATGACGCTTCCTGTTGTTAGTAGGAGGAATAGTAACTCCAGATGCTGAGCCGCCCTGGCTCGCAACTCCAGAATCCCTCAGATTCTGCTCCATGATCAGCACCTGGTTGACTATAGAAGTGATGTAAGTCAACCTAAAGATGTTCACCTATGAGAGGATGTCCTGTCTGAGACCATCCTAAAACTTCCTTACCAGGTTCAACCCATCTCCCTGTAGAAAGGGTGTAAAGCGCTGCAGATTGGTGAAATGAGAGGAATACTTCATAAAAGAAAGAGTAAACTGCTCAAGACTCATAAACTCTCGGTCTCGATCAACCCTCAAGGTTTCCAGGTAAAAGTAGTCATAGAAGATACGCTGGAACTCCTCCCAAGACACAACCCACTGATGCCCCTCCTGTGAGACTACATCCCACCATCTCTTGGAGAAATACTACAACATGTAAGTAAAGAGCTTGACCCGCCTCTCCAGAGGCATCTATGGATGTTCAAAGATGGTCATCATTGCTTCTATCCATGACTCTGTAGTTTGAGGTCCTCCTTCCACTGAGAAGGTGGGAGGATGCTATTACTGGAAAACCCGCGTCAATTATTTTATAGACAAGGTAGGAGGCAGTGCTCCCTAGAAGGTATGCATCATCCTTATGATGCCTTCCCTAAACTGTGAATCAGCACCTGTATCTGGTATAACTGCTGGTGCCAATACTGGCATGACTGGAGGATCCACTGGAAGTCCCTGATCAGCCATGTCCGGTGCCTGATCACTGCCTTGCAACTGGCAAACAACTGGAGGAAATATCGGTGGCATGACTCTATAAGGTCAAACACACACCTTAGATCAAGATATCAAGGATTGAAAACTAGAAGTGTAATAAGGGAACATGAGAAAGAAAGTATTGAAGTTTTCCAAAACATGACTACATGGCGTGTATAATCTCTACATGACGTGTTCTCTTAAGCCATTCACATGGGTGTGTACTTCTGCCAACCTAGGTTGTGTAACACCCCAAACACACGGTGTGTTGTCCTAACATACAACATGTACTTGAATCATCTTCCCCTACCCGAGTTCTTCTACATGACTAAGATACATGGTTCCCTAGAACAAGACTACATGGAGTGCTTGTTTCAGAAACGGTGTGTACTAGATGAGATTCACCAACCTGTGTTGTTAGTGACACGACCGGATACACGGCTCAAACTACACGGTGTGTTCAAGACTGACATAGTGTGTATTGATTAAGTTTCTATCCATTCGTATCATTAGTCACACGGGTGGACACATGGTCTACAAAACACAGTGTGTACAACTAGTACACGACGTGTTCCCCCAAGGATTTACCAACCCCATGTCTCTGCCCACACAGCCAGTGACACGGTTAGAGACTACATGACATGTACATATAGTACATGATGTGTACATAAGAAAAACAATTTATTCCCAAACAGAATAACACATGGCATGTATTCATCATTACACGCTGTGTATTCTGGATTTTTCCGGACAGTAAGCCTCATAACTACCCCGGAACACAAAAAAACACTGAAACAAACATTAAAGTTCCAAATTTCGATTCGTGAGGGCCCATACTCCCTGTGAATCAAAGCATGGCATCTTACACATGTCATAAACAAGAATAATAGATCAACGATCCACCAAATTATGATCCATTAAGGCCTATAACACCTCAAGAACCAAAGTTTGGAATCCATTCAAACAAAACCTTACACCATCTAATACCTTATCAAACAGTGGGCATTTTTATCAAGGCATCTATCACAACAACATGCATATATAGCACAACATCTATCACAACAACATGCAATCTATAATGCACCCTAAATGGAATGGAAAGAATGCATGACATTTATAGAAAGTGCCTATATGATGCATGAGATTACATACTCTCATCTCATCGGGTTGCAACAGAAATAAAACCTCAATAACATCAACAATAATAGCACAAAACATGTGAATCACCCAATGGTGAAAATCAAATCTACTGTAAAATTGAAAAACCATAAAAATTGAAATAAATGAGGTAAATTGGATTTTCCCTGTACACGAGTTAGCTACTCCCAGGCATAGCTTATTACCAAGTACCAATTCCTTCCTATCCCTGTCTATAGGATCCAAATAGTAAGTCAAGAGAAAAGAATCCTCTGATACCACTTTGTAACGTCTTGATTATAGAAGCCACCCATAGGCGCCCCTACCTAGTTGGTCACATGGCCTCAAGCACATTTCTCCAAATTCCAAAGGCTGCCGAATAGCAGTGAGGGCCTTGGGTGTGATAGTGGAGAAAATATGCCCTCATTGGTAGAGTAACACAGTGGAAGAGAAAAATAACAATAGTGAAAGTAGTAATAATCTATAAAAAAGTAAACAATGGAAGACTGAAATATAATAAACTGGAGCACACAGATATATATAAATGATGCATGATACATATGTCTAGGAAATCATCCAAACAAATCACAATGCTGGAATACAAATAGTACTAAACCAAAGTAAAAAATAAAATAGATAACAAATCCTCAGCATCGCAAGCCTCAGCTTGGTCCCATGCTCTCCAGCTCCACAATAATCAAGTACTTGAAATAGAAGGGAGCTTGCCCTTATCAATACCTGCAGTAATATAATCTGTTTGGTCCCAAAAGCATGTCCCAACAGGGTGTGAGACTAAATCCAAGTAGGCAACCACCAAAAGATCTGTTCCTAATAGTCAATGAATATATGACAAGTAATAAGTAAAAGAAATTAGTAAACTAGGAAGTACACAGTAGTAAAAAATCCACAGTTTCAATGCATTCAGTTTCATATATCAAGCAACAGTTAATCAAATCAGGTAATTAGATTTAGGTAACCCTCTAGGAAGTACTCACAACCTATCCCCTCCAGTCCTACCTATAAACACAAGCAATAATCTAAACACAAAAGGAAACCCTCTGGGAAGTACTCACAACCTATCCCCTCTGGTCCTACCTAGTAACAAAAGCAACCCTCTGGGCAGTACACTCAGTTTAACCCCTTTGGTTCAGCTTAAGCATAGACTCTCTAAGGAAGCACTCGCCATAAATTATTCCTATATTCTCGTATCGGTAACTAAAGGTGCTCTAGGGAAGCACTTACATCACATTCCCTCTGTGTCCCGCGTTGAGGAACTACAAACACTCTAAGGAAGCACTTACATCAATTCCCCCAATGGTCTCGCATCATAAGTAAAACAGACACTCTGGAGAAGCCCTTCCATCCATTCTCCCTATGGTCTACTACACCAGGTTCTCACAACCCTGTGTAAGTCAAGAAAGTATAGAAACGCTCATTGGCCAAATTAAACCTCAAGAACTAATTGGATAGTAGTCTACAACAACAACATGTCAGATAAACAAGATCACTCCATCCTACAAAACTAGGAATGGGAAAAAACAAGGCAGCCTAACAGGCTAAGAAAAACCAAACAACCACAACCAAAACATGCATGGACAACACCTCCAAAACATAGAAATTCACCATATTCACAATCAATTCAACCTCTACTCAAGCATACAAGCATAACAAGCAAATAATAGGGATAAAAATGTAAACACGCAATACCCCATTCATGGGTATTAGTGATTTTTCACATATAACTCAAAGAATTTCAACAGAAAGGCACAAACCACCTACCTTAGTGTTGGGAGATTTCTATTCATGAACCTCAAGCCTTGAATCTCCCAATAATACCGTAGATCTACAAAAATTCCAAAAAATTTCAACTAAGGATAACTTGAGGAAGAGGAGGAATCTAGAAACAAAGATCAAGCAGAAGGAAGAGCTTACCAAGGAGATCCCAACGCAATCGATGATGGTTGATTCAGAGAAAAGATGGAAACTCAGGGGCTCAGAGAAGATTCGCGGCCGTATGGGTTCTCTCAGACGAACTAGGTCGAGAAGAAGACGATTCTGTCTGTTAGACGTGAGCCTGGTATGTTTAATGAAAAAAATACACAACATGTACTTTAGAAGTACATGGCGTGTACTTTCCTTTTCCGTACTCTGCTTTAGGCGGTCTCTAAGTCACCACACACAGTCGTGTGTACGACCGCTACACGGCCAACACACGGCTACCCGCGGTAACTGAGTACACGACATGTACTTATAAAGTACACGATGCATACTTAGGAAATTTCTAGAAACTCCTCTTTTTCCTAAAAAACACTATAAAAGGAAAAAAATACCTGAAAATAAGATCTAGGTTCTTACATCATTCGTCCATATGATGACCCAACCGACCTGATCTGTCTAGAACACTGAATCTGCATGAAGTCAAAAGTGGTGTGCTGTGATATATCCATATATCGAGATTTAGGTGTCCAAATTAAGCCAAAATTTCATTGGATATAGTCAGGAGGTTGGGATACAACTTTTTTATTTTCTCTAAATATAGATAAGACTGTATGGAGGTTGAAAACTATGTCAAAATTGGTTTTAAGAAATCTGTGTGCTCAAAACCACCTTCCCATTTTCCTATAAAATGACATCTTGGGCTCTCCATTTGTAAGTTAGACTAGGAGAAAACTCTACAGTATTTTGGAGACCCAAAGGATTCCTCTCATTATCCAAGAAGTTCTGGAGTCCCCTATCCTCATAGGGGGATCAAGGATAAAGGTGAAGTTCCACCTGAGCTTCCTCCTTCTCCCGATGTTGAGCTAAACGGTGGACGATCATTTTGAGGGAGATACACACACTTGGGAGGGAGTTATGGAACTTGTTATTCTACTGTTTTTTTAATTTGTGTGATAAATATTTCACTTATTTCCTATCTTGACATGCATCTCCTTTGATTTCATTTCTATTGATATAATTAAGTGAAACTTTTTTTATTTCAACATCGATTGGGTTGAGATTTAAAGTGGGAATCTTGGGTTGTTCCAATTGGAAAGACACAAGCATCCTTTCTATCTCACACATATATGAGATTTCAGTATGCTTTGGTAGCCTTTAATCTGTCCTTGAAGTCCAAACCTTGACAACATGATTGTTGTGTCAAGGGTTGATACTTTGTGCAACGTTTTGAGTGGTAAGAGGGGAATCAAGATCTTGACAACCCTCAACCAAAGAATTAAAAAAACTATGTGGAATTTTCAGAACAATGAACTATACAAGATGTGCAGTGAACTTGAAGTGATATCATTCTTTCATAATTCTTAAATCCCCACCTTATTCTATCGACTATTAAACTCTTTAAGTTAAGTTATTTTCTTAAAACTATTTTCAAAATCACCCCTCTCTTTTAGTAATCTTTATTAAAAATACACACTATAAGCTACCAATGCTCCTTGATAGATGACCTAGGGTTTTCCCTAGACTACAAAGTATTCTTTAAATAACTATCAATTTGACGTGTCATGACAACACAATCACTTGCACAAACAAATTTTGATCAAAGTATATAATTAGCTTCCTTAATATTGTCAAATACTTGGGTAATAATTATTTCTTATTATTTATGAATACCCAAACTCACTTAGATGTGTACAATTGATACACAAAATTTCTTAAAGATACTTTATGAATGAATTTCATGGGCCTCTTAAGTAAACACCCTAACACAAAAAATATTTATCTCTTTATTATTTTATGTTCTACATCAATTTATTTATTCTGTTTGGATTATTTCCTTAGGTGATTAAGTATTTATGTATGAATGAATTCACATATGAATGCACTACCTATTTCTTACTTTGTGAACACTCCTCCTTCATATAATAGTAAACACCCTAACTTACTTCTTTGATGTACACAATAATTCCTACACAAAAAATCTTCTTTACACAACTCCAAACAGTTGCGCAAATACTTTTCTCCATGCAAGTGATTATCTTAAGTGCATGAGTTATTCTTCATAAAAAATGGAATGCTTCACAGAAGATCTCAGTTATAGTTTCTATATTAAAATTTTTTATTGAAAGATTCATAAGTCAAGAGGCCACAATTTTTTACTTCTTCAAAGTAGGGAGTGCTTTACGGAACTCCTCTGATGAAACAATTTTTCATAGATGATATGTTTTTCTAGAAAATGAGTGTTTATCAATAGTCATAAAGAATATCCTCATCCACAAAACCTCAATATTTATAGGTGAGATCTCCACCACCTTTATTTTTAGTTTCATACTATGTCAAGGTTATTGATCTTTTACAAAAATACATTATTTCATAAGTTTTCTAAACACTTAAGCTTTCAGCATTTCTTAAATAATCTACACTAAAAAACACAACATATTCATGATGATGAGTTTTTTACTCATGGTGAAGTGATCACGTGCTTTCAAATATATAACATGAATCATCAATTTCATCCACAATGACATGCACAATCTATATGTCAATATATTCATTAGAAAGTGGCTCTAGCTTCGAGTTCTTCACTATTTTTCATTAAAAACATATCATCGACTTTAATTTTTAACTCTAGAGTATCTCATGTTTCATTAAATTACATTCATGGAAATAAAAATCTTGATTCTATCACTGGTAATTCTGGTATGAAGAATGATGAATAGAAACTTATCTGATGAGGCTTATAGAATAATATTACTCGATAATTCAATCAAATGAATCAAATAAAATAGATTAGATGATTGTAATTATATTCATATAATTTTAAAACAGATGAATAATGACCACTCGATACTTGTCCTACATTAGCCTCACAGTATGTCGAGTAATTCTTAATAAATTGTTTTGTGCCACTTCACCCTCGAGCCGACACCAGGGTTCGGCTCCTGGAACACCTTGCACACACCACCCTCACCAGGTCGTGCCTTACCTACATGGTCCACCCTCACATAACTCCATGTGCTAGCCAGGTCGACTGCCTCCCATGTGGTTAACCCAAGGGTCCCACATGTGGTTTAGTTGGTCCTTGGTTGGATTATGGTTAGCCTATTTTTTAAGTTTATCTCCCATAAAAGGAGTTATCCAAATCCTCAAACAATTTCCATATGTTTGTCAACATAAATTTCCAAGCCAATTTTCTCATCAAATCATCATGAAAAATATTATTTTTTCATGGTATTTATAATTCAACTTCTTCAACTTCAATTCCTCATAAAAATAAATATTTTCATGGTCTTATTCAATATGTTGTAAACAATATGTCACCATTAACATAAGTATTTGACATTGAAGAATAGAACATAAATCATCATACTTACATGGATAATTACTTAAGCATGATATCCAATGCCATTATATAAATCTATAAAAATTATCCAAGAATCACCACTTCATCTTCAACTCATAAAAAAAGTATTGAAACATCATTGAAAACAAATGAAAAAAATGGGATCAACAAATATAGTGCATGCATATGTGATATTCTTAGAATATAAATAAATAGATAAACATAATAAAATAGATATTATCGATCCTCAGGTTATAATGTGACACCTAGGATTGACCATACATGCTTCATCCATTGTTTGATGTCTCTGAACATATAACATGACCGCTCTAAGGTTTGGGTAAGCATTCGCCCATAATATCATCATAAGTATCTACAATCACTCTTGGAAAAAAGTGTCCCACCTAGATCATCTCATATATACATCTCATTGGGGGGGGGGGTAGAGTGTCCCTCCTGTAATACCTTATTTAGGGGACTAACAACCCATCATAATATCTCATAATTTAAGTGCACACCCACTTGGCTAATCTCATATAGTATGAGGGAATAATGTCCACCCGATTAATCTCATATATAAATGCATGGGGTTATAGATCCCTCTTAACTAATCTCATATATAAATGCACAGGGGAATAATGCTTACCCAAATAATCTCACACACACACACACACACATATATATATAAATGTATGGGGGAATAAAACCCACCTGACTAATCTCATAATATAATTGAGGTAGTACATCCCACCTGACTATCTCCCTCCGAATGGCCCAAAGGCCTTCTTTTTTTATTTTATTATAGATAATCCCCCTTTGAAGGGTTGAAGGGGAACCCATACATGACCCGTAGGCACAAGGCCCAACATGACCCGTAATACATGACCCGAAGGCCCAGAGGCATACCATGCCCAATACATGACCCGTAGGCCCAACCCTCTAGAACTGCCCCTCCCCAGCTTCTGCATCATTGATTGCCTTTAGCTCCCCACCTGTATTGCTGATCGGCTAGCATTGCCCCGTACAAAGCTGCACGGTGCCTGGTCCCGATGGCGGTTTCCATACCCTCTCATTCTTCCAATCCGGTTAGCTCTGCTTCTGGTGACTGCTACTAGTGCTATGATCCTCATCTGGGGCCTGCTCTGTGTGAACTGGGCTACTTCATGGTCTTCAATGGCCCGAATTCCATGTGGCCTGAAGGCCTTTGATGACCCGAAGGCCCTGAGACCCATATGCCCAAACCGGTGGCCCGAAAGCCCAAATCAGGTGAATAGTCTGGCTGCTACAGTACCGAACAGTGCCTGCTACAGTGCTGCTACAGTGCTGCTACAGTGCCTGCTACAGTCCCCTCGAAAATTTTCCTCCACCCAGTTTTGAACCTGGGTCTCTTGGATGCCAAGCAGAAGCCCTTACCACTTGGGTACGGGCTCGTTGGATCCCACCTAACTATCTCATTATATAATTCATGGGGAAATGTGTCCCTCTCATCCATATCATATATTACATTCATTTATTCATTCATTTATTATTGAGGGGGGGGGGGCTCCTAGCCATCTAATAATATAATTAGTGTAACTCTCCAACTTGGGTCACCCAAATTACACCCGATTAGGGGTCGTCATAAGACCTCAAGTGTGCCTCTCCATACACTAGAGGATACTGACTATTGGTGAGGTCCTAAGATAATCATGGAGAGTCTATGACATCAAATAAAACCTAGGTCCATGCATTATTTATAATGATAATTTGGAATGAATTGTATGTACTTTAGATATCCCAAAACAACATAGATAATAAACAGGGAGCTAATAGGTCTCCTTAAATCTAGTATAATAACTATAAAAACTATCTATGTGATACAAAAAAACATAATAGAGTAGTAATAGATACATAGAACCATAAAATAAATAAAAAACAACACAACTAGATAGTACATACTGATTAAAAACTAAAAATAAACTACAAGTATGCGAGGCCAAATCACATTCCATATGGTTGAATCCTTGACTTACATAACCCATTGAACTCGTGATACATATCCGACTCTAAGAAAATACCCATGTCTTGAGAGAAAATAGTAAATTCTACCCATTTACACAAAAACCCATGTCGTGTGTAGATAGGGGGTGAGTCTAATGACCCAGTCGGAATTCACAATGCCTCAACATACTTAGTGTGGTTGTGATCAAGTGGATTTGCATGAAATACATATGATAAGGTGAAATTGTGTCTGTGAAATACACCCACCTGAAAATATAACATGCAATTCACAAACATGCATACACATGTCAGGTTATCATATGCTAACCAGGCCACCATGACACTTTCCCATATGAGCTTTGGCTCTATACTAGAATAAGTTATATCATTCAATTATATAATTCGAATTGGGTCAAATACTTCATTCCAAAATTCAACCATCTCACTGATGGATAACCAAAATATAATTAGAACAAGTCAAAATAATTATTCCAAGACTCAACCATCTCATAATGGATAAACACAATATAATAAAAAAAAGTCATCACAACCAATCCATGACTCAACCATATAAGAAAAAGGATTCCATGAATTAACCATCTCATAATGGATAACCATAATATAATCATAACAAGCCAACATAAGCATTCCATGACTCAACCATCTCATGATAGATAACCATAATATAATTAGAATAAGTCATCATAAGCATTACATGACTCAATCATTTCAAGATGGATAGAAACAATCATATTTATCATAGAGTTACACATGAACCCACATGCTAATCAATTTACATGATAGATTTCTCATAGGGACACACACACACACACCCAAATGTCGATCAATTCACACTACATAGTTATCATAGGGCTACACAAGTACCCACATTCCAATAAATTTACATAATAATTCATCTTTAAGAAACATAAAACATACCAAGAAATAAAAATAAGGATAAAAAAAGCATGAAAGATTTAAAAAAAGGGGCCTTACCCACACAAGTTCAAACTGACCAAACCATTTTTCAAGCCAATCCCTTTAGGCTATCCATTAAAACCATTTCAAAACCCATTTTCCCAAAATCCCCAATTTTACACTGAAAACCCATTTTTATCCAAACCCCCATTTTTAAATTCATATTTTAAAAGGAAAACAATTTTTTTAAATCCAATGCACACCTCTAGAAAAACCATAAAAATAGCCACTAACACTCATTAAACTAGGGAACTACCATTGAACTGTATAGAAAGCTATGTGGTTCATGTTGAATATTAGGCTGATGCGAGTTCATCCCAATTCATGGGTGAAACCACACACACAAATAATTTATGTAACATATAGAAATATATCATAGTTTTGACAAAAAGTTATAAAATTACCAAAGACCAACCTAAATTAAGTCATTTTCTTTTAATTCAAAGCTTTACCATCGCTTCCTAGGCTCATCTAAATATAAAATGAACTCCTAAGCACCTATATAATCAATAAACATCATTATATTAATTAATAAAACAATTAAAACCAAAAAAAATGGAATAACTAACACCAAACTCACCTATAGACTTAAGACACCGAAACCACGAGTGATGGGGTGTGATCCACTCCTGAAACACACCCAAACCTAATCCACACCAAATACCTAAATCATCAACCCAAATCGATAACCAATTTTACTAATTTTTTCTAAAATCCATAAACAAATTAGTTGGTAAACATACCTCAAGATAAATGATAAACAACAATTACGATCCGTACATTAAATCCACATCAAGCGAAAATATTTCACCATGTTCTGGTGAAGTCATCCATCCCCAAACTCTAATGGCTGAACCAAAACTAGTGATAAACAAAGAGGAGGAATATGGGGAAGATATGGAGGGATATTACCTTGAAATGGTGTGGTGAAACCATCTTGAAATACCTAGATTAAGGGGAAATAAATAGGTAAGGAAGAGGATCCAAAAGGGATCCTCTATATTATTTAATCAAATGGGATAAATGGAACCCAATGGGGTTTATAAAATAGAACCCCTTGGATATTTACCAAAAGATCCCAAAAAATTAGGACCCTTGAATAGATCTCGATGTGAACAGGGGGTTCACACCATGAACCCCCTTTAGGAAGAGGGCCTACCCCATTTCTCGATAGTTTCATGGTGTAAAACTATTGGTTCAAATCATGAATTTCATTTGAAAAGTGAACCACCAAGTCATGTCCATGAAGCCTTCAACATAGAAATCCTTCTTCTTAACTAGGACATTCACAGCATAAACCTTATGGTTCATGATGTGAATGCCTACTATAACCAAATTTCAGTAGCTCGACCTCCTGGCTATTTCTATGATGCTCACTCGAGTATACAAGACACTCTATAATACTCGAAGCATGTTCAAAAACATACTCCAAGTATGTTCCAACCCTTGAAATTCCATTATAATTCTCAATTCACAAAATGAACCTAGTTACGGATTAAAAATTCAAATTTCCCTAAAAAATCTCAACCTGTAATGACACAAGTCATTACAAACTCCCCACTATAATGCTTTTAATCCTTGAGAAGTCGATATTTTACTTAGAATACAAGACTAGACCAACCTCAGTCATCCATTTCCCACTAACTTTCCATGTCTTACCTATGATCATTGAGCACACTTCCACTATGAAACTCCAAACATCAAACACACTAACCCAAAACCGTGCTACATACTCACCCATATTACTACAACAAAAACTAAAATGAACTAATCTAATCATATATAAATAATACATTGATACCATGTTTTAATTAATACACATAAAAAGTAGTTGTATAACCCAAGGAACTAAAGGTTTAGTGTTTTGGAGTATGGAAACATAAAAAACATATTTTATATTCTATGAAAATTTATCCATAAACTAAACCCCCTCTTAGACATTCCATAAGCCATAATCATCTTCAAATCCCTGAGAATGAAAAACATAAAAAAGGGTGATCTCAAATTATTAGTAAGGTATAACATATCAAAGTCCATAATTGTTAAATCTTAAACATGTGGGAAAGCATGGATAATGAAAAATATCTTATTTAAAAGAACATAAATAATTTTTTTTAACTATATTCATAAAATATAGACATATCATCTCAAACAATAACACTTTTACCATTGCATGATAAAATAAAACATGAATAATATAACATGGCCCATGGAACATAAAAAAAGTGACACAATCATAAACATAGTATTTATTATATTTTTGAACTTGGTTAACCACCAATATTTTCACATATAAAATTGTGAGTAGACCTAAATTCCTTCACACTCACCCTTTATAAACCTAGATACTCACTAACCTGTTCATATAAGATTTCTATATAACGAGATATAATAATTTACCCAATGAATTGGAGGGAGATATAGGTCTCACCCTTCTAAAAATACATACATTTCTATTCCACTTGAAAAACAATCATTACATCATAAAATAACATATAGAAGGAAACATGGGTTTTATGACATTGTAAAATGATATATCATAAAATAACGTCAAAAATAAAATCAAATGATACCAATTTTTTTTTCCCAAAATGAAATACATTATAAGTGAACATAGAAGCTAAACCATGAAACATAACTCCATTAGAGGTAAATCTTTTAGTGATATAGAATAAATTGGAAGAAAAACTAAAAAAAGTATTTATTTAAAACCCTTGTAAATTCTTTTTAAAGAGGAGTTTAAAGTTGTGTAAAAAATATTTTTCATAAATATTTAAAGGTATTTTTAATTTTTTTTTGTGAAAATAAATAATCTTGAAAGAATAATCTTCTTTTATAAGGATATGTGGGTTAGAATATAAAATATAAGATCTTAAAGTTAAACAACTTTTATATCTAAAAATTATACTTCTGTTGAAACCCACATCATTTATAGAGTTGATAAAAATTTATTTTAAAAGTGGTAAAGAGAAATATAAGGGTCATAAGAGATAAAACATATTACCTTTTAAAATAAGAGGAAAAAATTTGGTTTTAATGGAAGATATATACATGGAAAAGAATGAATAATTAGAAAATATGAGAATTATTCTTTACAATCTCACACTTTATAAATGAAATAATCATGGAATATGACATGGATATAAAGCATAAATACACATAAAATAAATAGGGATTATAACATAATATCATCATTGGGATGATTAGAACCAAATTTTAATGATAAAGTTCAATAAATAGGAGTAAAACTCAATGGAAGGTAATTGAGTTATCAAAAACCCTCACGTCTTTAGTAAAATTTGAATCAAAATTCATCAAAAGCTTAAAAATCATGTATATATGTAAATACCATGCATTAAATAATGGGGGTATACTAAAATACATTCTTGGGGTAGTATATAAACCATAAAAATATGAAATTGGTGCATAAAATTAAAATATATCTCAATGAAGAGAAATTGAGATGAAAAACCCTTACCCCATTCCAGATTCATTCAGAGCTTGCGATTAGATTCCTAAATAACCAAATTAAGTATATTATATATATTATTAGTGTTAAAACATGAGATTTTAAAATAATAACATTATATTAAATGGCATACATGACACACAACACCATGCTTAGATGAAAATATAACACCATGAGACTTTACAATATATTTATTTTTAAATAAATTCAATATATTAAATATATTATGTTTCACACAAAAATGACTTTATCTTATGTTAAATGAAACACATGTTTATCTTGTGTTACATGAAACACTGAGTTTATCTTGCATTACACATAACACCAAGTTTAAATGGAATGTAAAATATTATTAAAATACTATTATTTAATATAATATTTATCACCTAGCCATTGAACCGATGGGTATGAATAGAAATAACTAAATTATAATTTTTTTGATTATCTGTTGATTAGAAATAAAATAATAATCAATTAAAAGAAAAAGAAACATTTTCTGAAAAACTGTATTTTTTCTAAAGGATGGTTTAGTAACACTTGCACACATAATTTAAAATTAAAATTTAATAATTTTAGAAAATTTATTTGAAAAAATAAAATTTATTTTCTAAATTAGAATATATAAATTATATTAGGGTGTTTTTTTGGGATTTTTCTAAAATATTTCATTTTTTGATGAATAGTGAAAAATACTGAATTTTAATTGAAAACTGCCTTTCTGTTTAAAAAATTTATAATGATAAATTAAATTTTGAATTTGTTTTAAAGTAAAATTAATTAAATTTTATATAAATTAATATAATTTATTTCATTGGAATTATTTTCATTTTGAATCTTGATATAAAAACTTTGTAAACTTTTGAACATTTTCTCTTTGAAAACCCGCTTTCTCATCATATTTGCAGAATTAATTGTAAATTAAAATTTTCCACTTCTATGAATTGAATTTATAAAAATGGATTAAATATTTTTAATCATAATAATTTATAATTTCTAATAATTTAACTTAATTTTTGACCAAAATGAATAGTGAAAATTGTAAAAATTAATTACCACGGTTAAGGTAAAAATGATTTTACTGGGGGTTAAACTAAGAAGATAAGGTTTAAAAATGAACTAAAAAATTTTAAAACACCCATCTTATGGAATATTTTAAAATTAAATATTCTATGTTTTAGAATGTCATATTTTTTAGTTTTTTGGCATGATAAAAATGTGGTTATGATTGAATCTTTTCAAAAAAAAATACAAGTGTGCCACTCACCTCACTTATAAAAGGCCACCCACTATCCTCTCTTATTCACACCTTAATACCCTTTTGGTTTGGAAAAGAACTTAAAAAATAACTTCCAAAATTCCTTCCTCTCATCCTATAGTCCTTATTTTGGGTAGAAATCCAACATAGGAAGGCTTTAGTGAAAACATAAGGAGGATACCTGAAGAAGAGGTAATTTTCTTCTAGAATTTTTATTTTATCTCTTCCTCCACCTACTTTAATTATTATTAAAACATTATGATATAATAAAATAAATATCTTAAATATAATAATATGTTTTTATAATAAGGTCATGACCAACAACCACCTCCACTTCCATGAAATGGGTTATGAAATCATCATTCGTGTGTACGACGAGCTACCGTCTTGTGAACTGATATCATTTGGTTCTCCATTACCACTTATTACAATTGGGTATGATGATAGATATAAAGTATATATATTATAATTATAACTAGTTATACATATGTATTAATTATATTAATTATACATTTTTTACTTTCCATATCGTAGGAGATACGATAACATCGATCACGTGTATGGAGGACTACAACCTCACGAAGCAATGTGATTCGTCTTTCACTAATGATTTACATGGAAGGTAATAAGGATAATTTTAATTATTATATGTGATATAAATGAAATAATTATTATATTAAGGTCATATATATCATTTTTTAAATATAATATATCATTTTACATTTTCACTCATTTGAAGATGATAACATCATTCGTGTATGTATGGACTACCGCCTTCACAAAGTGACGTGAGTTTATTTTCATCACCATACCACATGGATGATATATATATAGGTATATTCAAATAAATAATATGATTCATATGATATTATTATCATTCTGGAAAGATAAAATATTACCTACCTCCTTTCCATGATGATCATTAATAAATGGAAATGTTACTCATGCGTACGTACGACCTACCGTCTCCATGATTGTAACATAGTGCATTTTTCATAACCACATTTCATGAATATTTTAAAAGTATAATTTATTTATAAATATTATAATTATGTTATGATTATTATTATATGTATGGTGAAACTATACAATATTCACAAGAATCATATTTTTCATGATGGAACACGCATGAGAAAACAAGGCAATTAACACCCAAAACAACGAAAACAATGAAAGATTATTAACAAATGGGTGATAAGATGTTATAAAATGATAATATTTGATATTATAAAAATTAATATGGTTCTATTATAATAAAATAACATGTTTAAAATCACTATGCAGGAGGCTAATGAATGTTCAATCAAAAGGTAGCATGAGGTAAGGGATTTCATCTCAATTTCATTTCATTGAGGCATATTGTAATATTATAAAACTATTTTATTTTATAAAATATATATAATGACCATTTACATGTAATATAATTATTCATTTATACTTCATGGTATTTTAATATTCAATTTTAATTATTTAATCCAAGGGGATTTGACTTGAGAATAACAAAGTGGTAAATAATTTCATAACTCAATTTCTTTTCATTCGTTTATTTTATTTCTTTGTTGTCATTGATATTAAAATATTATGTATAGAATGATTTTTTATTATCTTATATTTTATTTAAAATTTTTTATATGTATTTAAAATATATACACATAATTGATTCATTTATTAATTCTCACTTCATTGTTATGATAATTGTAAGGGTTTATTTCACAATCTCATTCTAATCAAGATTGTTTATTATTAAATTTTAGTTGACGGAAATTATTTTATAATTGTTTAAATTAAAAAATTTAATTTTATTCTCCTCTAGTTTTTCATGATATTTTAAGTAATAGTACCATTTTACCACTCTTTTTTTTAAAGTAATTGATAAAATGTTTTTAAGAAAATCCGAATTCATTCATCTCTTTAGTCAAAAATTTGTTTTCTTCCAAAACCATGTTTTCTAAAAATGTTCTCAAAAATGTTTTTAACCTTTTAAAAATGATTTATTAAAGAAATTTTTACCCATTTTGTATTTTTAAATTTTTTTTAAACAGAATCTCCTTGTCTTTTTCCAAAAAATTCACTTTTCTAACCTTTTTACAACGTAAAAGGAATGTTCTTTTTTACTTGTACAACATGTATAAAATTACCCACTGTTATGATAATAATTTCTTTGAAGATTACTTTACAAGTTTACAAGGTTATTTTTAAAGAAAATGTTTTTCTTAATATTCTAGAAATTATTATTTTTTAAAAGTGATCTTCAAAGAAAAGGATTTTCAAAATGTTTTAGGTTTTAAAAAGTGATTTTCTAAATAAAAAGGACAATTTCCTCAAGAATTTTTTTAAAGATATTTTATGGTATTTTTATTTATTAATGACAACCACTATTTATTATTAATTCAATGGGTATATGTTGTATTGATACTATCCTTATTATTTCTATGGATGGTTTATGATCATTTTAACCAAGGAAAGTATTAATATTCACTTTCTTGATTCACTTTTTAGTCATAAACTTTTCAATGAAATATTTAGTTTCCTGTGATCATTATACATTATATTTCCCCTAAATATATATATTATTTATGATGGATATTTTAATTGGATAAACCGTGTATTATTTTTACATATGGTGTTCTATATTGAAAGTTATTTGTTTATATAGGGAAATATTGATAAATCCATATGCTTTACTAAGTATGGATATTTGATGATAAGGAACATTATTCATGAATTAAATCAATTATTCGATATATGAGTAATGATTTGGGCCTACCGATATGGGTGGGGCCTTATATTATATATCCCATCGATGCATCGATAGGTCTCACGAGACAACTAAGTAAGCTAAAATTAAATGAGTTTTTACCTGTAGTTTTAATTCATCTTGTGAAAGGTATTGATAGTATATGTATTATGATATAAGATCATGGAATCCAATAATTAATAATTTCTTTCTTTAAGAATTAAGTTATTATTACCCATGAGTTTTTCACAATGATATTATCTCTGAACACATTTCATTCTCAACTTATTGATTAAATGACATGTGTTTTCAATTATTTACCTTTCCATATTAATTATTTATTATATAGTTATTTAAATGGAATGAGTTTTCAGTTACTTACCTTTTAATGTTGATTATTATTATTGATTCATGATAGATTCCACTGTACTTAACCCTTAATGAGCATTTGAGTTCACTATTAGTTTGTTTCCTTTACCATGAATCCATGAAGTGTACTATGAAATATATGCAATAATATTCTAGAGGGAATAATGATATTCTTGAAAAAATGTTATAATTTGTGTATTTAAATATAATATGGGAATCATGTATGTATCTATTTTACCAAGACTACTAAACTATTTTTGTATCTTATGCCAATGTAATAAATCAGACATCAACTCTAGGCTAATAGGGCTAGGTTTACAACATTTAGCATCAGATGAAGTTAAGTAGAAGCCTTAGGAACTAGATTTAGGAAAACATAGACTATATAACATAACCCTATGATATAAATTGATGATAAGTATAGAAGAACATCCTAAAGTTTTGGTAAGGTAGAGACTATATTGTTTTTCCTCATAATACATCCCTATCTAGATACCACAAGTGTACATAGTTCTAGCATAGATTTACTTAGGGGTAATAAATCTAAAAAGGACACATTGATCTTGACCCAATCTTCACCTAGTGCACGAAAAATATCCTTACTACATACTTAGGTTGACACTGCTGAGGTATACGCTTAGGATAATTCACATTTTCTTTACAAGACATTATAAAGAATTTGATCAGACAATAAAAATGAATGACCTAGGTTAAAACTAAGGTGTATTAAATTGAAAAAAGGGAGTCTCAAAGTAATAGTAAAATTCTTTTTATGTGGAAAGGGAGGGAATAAAGCAAATAATTTCTAAGAAAAAAATGAAGAGTATGATGGAAGGAACTAAATCTCATCCTAGGGATCCATTTATACTTCATTGTCTTAATTACAGGGAACTAGATAATTATCTAAGACAATTTAATCATATAGAGGTTAACTCTTAGACTAAAAAATGACCTATGTTGAAATAAAATGGTTGAAGTATTTATTGAGATTTTGGGATTATATTATAGAAGTATTTTTACCAATGGTATTTTGTTATAAGAATCATGAAGCATTTATGGATTTTGTTAAATTTTAAAATAATATGTGTATTCATTAACTTAATAGTTATGGATACCATCATGGGTTATGAGTTTAAGGTTGATCATAAGTTGGATTTATTAAACACCCCTTTTTAGGTTTTATGTGATGGGAGTCTACCAAGATTAATGATATTCGGGGATAAATTTATGGCAATACAACCCATTAGTTTAATGTAGTAACCCAACCCCAGAATCTCAAAGCTGGTGTATATTACCATTACATTTCCATGATTAGAATAAATCAAATCACGAAGGTCCAAATATTTTATCAGTCTTGGTAAATCATATATATACATGAGTCTTGTATTAAAAAGTAATACATGAATTACAATATAATTTTATTTATTTATTATATAATAACTTTATTCTATCTAGAATATCCTTACATATCTTTCTTAGTACACTTATTGGATTACTAGTGAAAGAAAACAAAATAAGGGTGAGCTCAAATAATCTATAAGGGTTAAGAATAATATAAGAAATAATGAATCAATAAACATAATCAATATGGAAATGTAATAAATTAACACACATTCCATGTAATCAATAAACTAAAAGGTAGTGCATAATAAATATGGAAAACTAAATTACTGAACACACATGCCATGTAAATAACTAGAATATGAATAATCAATATGGAAAGGTAAATAAATAAAACCATTCCATTTACTCAATAATATGAGAATGAAATGAATCCATAGATTTTTTCATAGTGAAAATATCATAGATAATAATAAATAAATAAAAATAAAGGAAATGATTAATTATTGGATTCCATTTTTTCTAGGTACATGGTACCTTTATTGTAAAGAAGTTTCACAATATATTTTAAAACATACTGGGTGAAAAACCTACTAATTCTAGCCAACTAACTTGTCCCATGAGACTACTAATGCATCGAGGAGCTATCTATAACTGTGCCCCACCCCTATCATACACGTCTAAAGAATTCCTTATACATTGAATAATTGATTAAATTCATGAACAAGGTTACTTATAAAATATCCTCATTGAGTAAAAGATATGGATTTATCAATATTTTCTCAGATATCAAATAACTTTCAAAGTATACACCATATGTAAAAATGGTATATAGTTTAGGCAATAATCATATCCATATTAAATGATATTTATATTTGTGGGACATTAAATGTTAAATGATCATAGGAAATTGAATATTTCAAGGGGACTAAAAAACTAGATCAATGAAGTGAATGGAAATACTATCCTTGGTCAAATAAATAAAAAACAATCTAGAGGAAGAATAAGGATGGTATCAATAAAAGATATCCTGAGTGGAGTAAAAATAAAGGGTTATTGTCATTGATGAATGAAAATACTACAAAATATATTTTAAAAACATTCTTGAGGAAAATATCTTTTTCATTTTGGAATACATTTTGAAAATCATTTTATTTAAAAATAACTTTTAAAAACATTTTATTTAAAAATTAACCTTTTAAACCTTCAAATTAATCCTTAAAGAAATAATGATGGGTAATTTCATACATTCCATACAAGGTAAAATGAACATTCCTTTTTCATGGTAAAATGGTTAGAAAAGTGATTTTTTCGAAAAGAGACAAGAATATTCATTTGATTTTTTTAAAAGAAAAAAGGGTAAAAATTTCTTTCATAAATCATTTTTTAAAATTTTAAAAATTTTTTGGAAACCATTTTAGAAAATAAGGTTTTTAGAAGAAAACAGGTTCTATGACTAAAGAGATAATTGAAGCAGGGTTTTCTTAAAAATATTTTTTAAAACATTTTGAGTACTAAAGAGTGGAAAAATAGTAAAATTTCTTAAAAAAGTTCATAAATAAATATATTAGAAGAAAATTAAAGGGTTTTTTGAACAATAATCAAATAATTTTCTTCAATGTAAATTCAAGTGTAAGCAATCTCAAGTGAGATGAGATTGCGAAGAAAATAATTGAAGAGACCATAACATTGAAGTGAGAATCAATTAATGAATAGATTATATGTTTCAACTATAAATACACATAAAATAAGTTTAAATTCAAAAATATATATTCAAAAGTGATTACACACATAATCTTATAATTTTAATGACAACAAGGAAGTAATATAACCCAATGAAAAGGTATTGAGTTATAAAATTATTTACCACTTGGTAAATTTTAATTCAATTACCCTTAAATAAAATAATTAAAATTGTAACTCAAAATAACATGAATATAAATTAATTCATGATATAATATATCAAAATGGGTAGTAGATACACCACACAAAGGAAGTAAGTGGTGAATATGACATTTATCTCATAAATGTAAAAAGTGAGATGAAAATCCCTTATATTGCATTTCCTTTTGGGTAAACATCATTTAAACTCATGTATTATGGGTTTAAACATTTCAATAAATTATTATAGAAACATATTAATATTTATTATATCATATATTATCTTCTTATAATATCTTATTACCCATTTTTAGTAATCTTTCATTATTTTCACTATATTGGGTGTTAGTTGCATAGTTTCTTGAGTATGTTTTGACTTGTTACTCATTGTTCCTATTAATTAGATCATGATTTCATTATCTAAAGAGTGTAAAAATTATTTAAATATAATATATATTCATTATATATGTATTTATAATAATCCATAAAATTTGGAGATAGAAAATGAAACACACTGTTTATAGAGACGGTAGGCCGTACGTACGCCTAAACGTTACTTCCAATTCCTTATCATATTTAAAAGAATAAAAGGTAAATGATATATATTTATAAGTATATTATAATTATATTATAATATTTATACTATATGTGTCATATAGTTTTATTAAAACCATCCTTTATACATTCCATGTATAGTGTGAACGAATCACATCGCTTTAAGGAGGCGGTAGTCCTTACTTCTATAAACGATGTTATCGTATTCCTAGAAAATGGAAAGCATAAAGATATGTGTTATATACAAATTACAGAAGTATTAAGAAAAAATAAATATCATATATATCATATAAAAACATTGAGTCCATCATAATTTCAAATCATGAGAGGTAGTAAAGGAAAAAATGAACGACATCGTTTCACAAGGCGATAGTTTTCTATACATGAACTGTAAGTTAGTTACCCATTTGATGGAAGTGTGTGTAGGTGTAGGTCGAAACCTTAACATAAAAAACATAAGTATATTTATTATAATAGTGTTATTATATAATAATTATATAAAAATAAATTAAGGTGTGTAGAAACAAATAAAACATAAATGCACATTGAAGAATATTACCTCTATTTCAGGTAACTCCTTTTGGTTTGCACCAAATGGATTCCTTGGTTTGATTTCTACTCAATTTGGGGATTCTAGTTTTAGGGGAGTTATTTTGGGTTATTATTTGATAAGATTTTGGTCAAGAAAAAGTTCTTGATAGGTGTGAATAAGTGGGAGGAGGTGAGTGCCTTTTTATAGTGGAGGAGGAGTGACATTCTTGTAAATTTCAGAAAAGGGAATTTCACCCATGTTTTTCCCATGTAAAGTGCCTCCAATAATGGTAAAAATTAGATAAAAGTGATTATAGGATATAAATATTGAAGAAATGGATTTTTTATAAGTTTATATGTCATTTTTTCTCTTAAGTTTAAGGTTTAGTCCCTTGTTAAGCTAATTTTCCTCTTAATTACTGTTATTAATTTTAATCACTTTCACTAATCGTTTTGGTCAAAAACTAAGTTAAAATTATTATAAATTATAAATTATGATGATTCAAAATATGGAATCATTTTTTCCAAATTAAAATCACATAATTTACATAAATTAATTTAAATTTAATCTCACAGGCAGGACAACAAAAGTAGGTTTTTAAAGTAAAAATGTTCAAAAGTTTGAGATGTTTTTATATCTAATTTCAAAGTGAAATTGATTAAAATGAGCTAAATTAGATTAATATATATAAAATTGATCTAATTAAAATTTTAAACCAATCAAAAATATAATTTAACCTTATAAATAAATTAGATAAAAATGCTGTTTTGAATTAAAATTCAGTATTTTTCACTATTCATCAAAAAATGAAACTTCTTAGAAAAATACCAAAAAATTCACCCTAAGATTTTTTTTGTTCATATTTAAAAAATAAAGTTTATTTTTATATAAAAAATTTACAAAATTCCAAAAAATTTATTTAAAATAGTTTCACCATTAAAAGGACGTAAAAGTGCATTTATAAAAATATTAGTTTTTATGCGTAAAACTGGATTTTTTCTCATCTTATGACTAAAAAATCAATTAGAAGAATATAAAAATTACTTTATTGAATATATAACACATATATTTCATTAATATCATTCAATAATTTTAATTAATTTAATTTATTATGAAAAAAAACCATTGGGAGCATAAAAATATTTTATTTATATTTAATGAGTTTATATTTTCATTTCTAATTATTTTGTAACCAATGAATTCATATTATATTTTTAAAAACCATATATTTTCATAATTTATTTAATTATATTCATAACCAATAATTTAATAGTTATTTTAAGTCTTATTATATTAAATAATAACATTTTAATAATATATTGTTGTTTAGTAAAATTCGGTATGGGGTGTAACGTAAGCTATCGAAGATACTCATTGTTACGTGCGATGAGAGATAACTTAGTATTGTGTGAATTGTAAGATATATCATAGATTGAATTTATTTAAAATAGTAATTATATTATAAAGTCTCGGGATATTATATTCCCTTACGCGCTTGGTGTTACGTGTCATACACGCTATCAAATACAATGTTATTTATTTAGAATTTAGGGGAGTTACATTATCTCCACTTTAAATAAATTGCATCCTCACAATTTAAACTCGATGTTGGAAATATGGGGTTTCATATTTGAAAATTCATTTGTTTAAATCCCACATCGTGAGAGGAGTTAATAAAATATCCTCTTAATAAGAGATAATGAGAAGTACAAAGGTCACATGGAATAACATATAACTAGGTTTCTATATAGAAGAAAATTAGTGGAAAGTAGATATACATACATGGCGGAAAAGAATAAATATTTATAGGGAGTGATTCTGGTCATCGATAAAAAACAAGTGAATTATCAATGTAAAGTTAAGTGTCTCAAATCCATAAATCTATAATGATTTAAAAGACCATCAGTTCAACAAAAATTAAGTCATTATGACAACATTTTTGTTTTAAGATACTTTTCATAATATTGGGGGATTATTTTATTGACTAAGAATATAATGAAATATACTTACTTGATACATTTCAATTTCATAAGAACAATTTCATCTTTTGGTTGTGCTTAAATCAAATTCTAATTCATACCTTACTCTATAAAATAGATATCCTAGCATGAACGCCATTTTGTTTTGAAGCACTAAAATTTTATTTTAATGGATCATCATAATACCCATAAAAAATTCATTATATTTTTCTTTAACTATTTTCCAAAATCAATATAGTTAAGTCATTAATCTCTAAACCTAAAAATTAACACTGTTGGTTCATCATTAATATTTATTCATCAAATTATTTAACTATAAACAATGACATATTAACCGAGACATTGTGTAGGTCAATGGTTGACATTAAACCCTTATCATCCTTCGATTATGGGTTCAAGTCCTGTGGCCTTTCCGGAATTGATGAGTTGTCACCCAACATACAATTTGTCATTTTCTAAAACCATATTAATATAATTTCCAAAATAAATATGATAGACATCCTTGAATTAAGGTTAATAACTAGATATTATTTTAATTAAGGTTTTCAATAAAACCCATATACATAAATACTTCATCTATTTATTTCTACATAGGTATTTCCTTGGTCTAGAGTTTATCCTTTTGAAGAGGGAAATGAATCAGTTAATGACTAGGTTTCCCAAACTAAAGGTAATTAACCATAAATGGATCCTAAGTATTAGTTTTATTTCCTTCAATCATACTCTTAATTTCTCTTAGGAAATTATTTTCTTTATGTCCTTATTTACCACACATAAATCACTTTCCCATTCCATTGAGACACTTTCCTAGGTGCCTCCTTCCACATTTCTTACATGATGGAAATCTATCCTTCTTTTCTCTATGGTCTCCACTACTCGAGCTCTTAAAAACCTCTATCCTTCTATTATTTGGTGAGTTGATAAGTTAGTTAAGCTATATATTGTTAATAACATTTTGATAAATCTGATTAGGCATAAAAAATATCTTTCACTCTTATAAACACCTCATTTGGTTTCTCATTATCACCACCTTGTCCTTCATATTTAATTTTAACTTGACTCCTTAAGGTTCTAACCATTGAATAAAACCAGAAATCATAGTGTGAGTAACAATAATAATAGTGAGAAAATCGTATAATAATTTATAAAATATCTAAATCATGACACTTTATTTTTACTCTAAAACTCCTCAATTTTATCATAGGTTATTCATTTTAATCACATATTCAAATCCTTCATAATGGTATATAGAGAAAATGTGAATTACCCTAATTATATCCCCTAGGAGTGTCAAACTAGGTGTGTAGTAAGAGCTGTTGTCATGTACCAAGTTACTCTCAAGTAAGTCATGACACACCTTTTCAGAATTGTTACCTCTAGGTACATCTGTGCTAGAACCACGTCTACATGTAGTATCTAGAGAGAGATGTATTTCTAGAAAACCACATAATCTCTATCAAACCAAAACTTTAGGATTTTCTTGTATAATTATCCTCAAATTTTACTTTAGGGTTATGTTCTATAATCTATGTTTTTCCAAAATATAGTTTCCAAGAGTTCTACTAAATTTTCTTTGATAACAACTATAGTGATATAACCCCAAAAGCCTGAATTCAATGTCTACTACCATTACATTAGCATGATTAAAAGAAATCAAATCCTAAAGGACTGGATATTTTAGGAGTATTGGTAAACCAAATACATACATGAGTATTGTATTACAATTATTACACTAATTACAACATAATTTTTTTTCTTGGATAATAAATTTATTCCAGCCAGCATATAATTGCACATATTTCTTAGCACACTACTTAGATTCATGGGGAAAGGAAACAAAATAAGAGTGAGCTCAAATTCCCAGTAAGGGTTAAGCATAATAGAAGCAATAATGAATCAATAAGTATAATTGATTTGGAAAGGTAATAACTGAACACACATGACATGTCATCAACAAATTGAAAGGGAGTGTGTAATCAATATTGAAAGGTAAATAACTTAACACACATTCCATATAAATAAATGGACAAGGAATAATCAATATGGAAAGGTAAATAACTAAAAACCATGCCATTTACTAAATAAAATGAGAATAAAATGCATCCATAGATTTTTTATAGTGAAAATCTCATGTATAATAACAACTGAATCAAAATGAAGGAAATAATTAATTACTGGATTCTATGTTTCCTAAGTACATGGTACCTTTTCCATCAAGACATTTCACAAGATAGTTTAAAACATAATGAGTGAAAAACTCACTAAGGATAACCAAATGACTCATCCCATGAGACTACCGATGCATCAAGGGGCTATCTATAACTGATCCCCACCCATGTCATAGCTATCCAAATAATTCCTCATATATCATCTAATAATTGATTTAATTCATGAAAAATGTAACTTATCAAATATCCACATTGAGTAAAATATATGGATTTATCAATATTTCATTATATATCAAATAAATTTCAAAGTATACACTATATGTAAATATGGTGTATGGTTTATGGGATAATCATATCCATGATAAATTATATGGATATTTGTGGAAAATTCAATGTTTAATGATCATTAAAAAATTGAATATTTCAAGGGGACTACAAAAATGAATCAAAGAAGTGAATATCAATACTATACTTGGTTAAATAAATCAAAAATCATCCAGAGGAATAATAATGATGGTATCAATACAATATATCCTAAGTGGAGTAAAAATAAATGGTTGTTAACATTGATGAATGGAAATACTATAAAAGATCTTTTAAAAAAATTCTTGAGGAAAATATAATTTTTATTTTTAAAAACATTTGGAAAATCATTTTATTTAAAAATTACTTTTAAAAACATTTTCTTTAAAAATTAACCTTTTAAAATTACAAAGTAATCCTTAAAGAAATGATGGCTATTAATTTTGTACATACCGTACAAGGTAAAAAGAACATTCCTTTTTCAAGGTAAAAAGATTATAAAAGTGACTTGTTCAGAAAGTGATAATAATATTACTTTGAAAACATTTTTAAAAGACAAAAATGGTAAAAATTTATTTAATAAATCATTTTGAAATGTTTTAAAACATTTTTAAAAACATTTTGGAAAACAAGTTTTTTAGAAGAAAACAGGTTCTTCGACTAAAGATAGAAATGAAATCGAGATTTCTTAAAAATATTTTCTCAAAAATTTTGAGTACCAAAGAGTGAAAAAATAGTAATATTATTTTAAAAATTTCATAAATAACCATAGGAGAATAAAATTAAATAGTTTTTTGAAAAATTATCAAATAATTTCTTTCAATGGAAATCCAAGTGTAAACAATCCTGAATAAGATGAGACTGCGAAGAAAACACTTGAAAAGACCATAACGTTGAAGTAAAAATCAATAAATGAATATATTATTTGTTTAAAATATAAATCCACATAAAATAATTGTAAATAAAACAATATATAGTCAAAATCTGTTACACACATAATCTTATAATTTTAACAACAATGAGGAAGTAATATAACCCAATGAGAAGGTAATGGGTTATGAAATTCTTTACCACTTGGTAACTTTTAATTCAAATCCTATTAAATGAAATAATTCAAATTGGAACTCAAAATAACATGAATATAAATTAATTCATGATATAATATATCAAAATGGGTAGTAGATATACCATACAAATGAAGTAAGTGGTGAATATATGACATTTATCTCATAGATGTAAAAGGTGAGATGAAAATCTCTTACCTTGTGTTTCCTTTTAGGTGATAATTATTTAAACTCATGTATAATGGTTTTAAAAATGTAAATATATTATTAAATAACCATATTAATATTTATGATATCATATATTATCTTCTTATAATATCTTATTACCGATTTTTTAGTAATCTTTCATTATTTTCACTATTTTGGGTGTTAATTGCCTAGTTTCTCGAGTATGTTTTGACTTGTTACTTACTGTTACTATTGATTAGATATTGATTTAATTATCTAAATAGTGTAAGACATTATTTAAATATCATATATATTCAATATATTCTTATTTATAATAATCTATAAAATTTGGAGATAGAAAATGAAACACACTGTTCATGGAGACGGTAGGCCGTACATACGTATGAACAATACTTCTATTTCCTTGTAATATTTAAAAGAATGAAAAGTAAATGATATATATGTATATTTATATTATAATAAAATCATCATATTTATATAATATGTTTTATATAGGTTTATTAAAACCATCCTTTATACATTCTGTGTATAGTGTGAATGAATCACATCGCTTTGAGGAGGTGATAGTCCACACTTCCACAAATGATGTTATCATATTCCCACAAAATGGAAAGCATAAAGGTATGTGTTATATAAAAATTACAGAAGTATTAAAAAAAATAAAAAATTTATATATCATATAAAAAAATCATTTCCATTGTAATTCCCAACCATGAGAGGTGGTAAAGGAAAAACAAACGTCATCATTTCACAAGGTGGTAGTTTTCCATACATAAACTGTAAGTTCGTTACCCATTTGAAAAAATCATGTGTATGTGTAGGTTGAAAACTTAAAATAAAAAATATAAGAATATTTAGGATACTATTTTTATTATATAATAATTATATAAAAATAAATTAAGAGGTAGATAAACAAATAAAACGTAAACGCATATTAAAGAATGTTACCTCTTTTTTCGGGTAACTCCTTTTGGTTTGCGCTAAAGGGATAAATTAGTTTTATTTCTGCCCAAGGTGGAGATTATAGGTTTAGGGGAGGGATGTTGGGAGATTATTTTATAATATTTTTTTCAAGAAAAATTTCTTGATATGTGTGAATAAGTTGGATGGGTGAGATCCCTTTTATAGTGGAGGAGGAGTGCTATTCTTGTAAATTTTGGAAAAAGGGAATTCCACCCACGTTTTCCCTTGTAAAGTGGTTCAAATAATGGTAAAAATTCAATAAAAGGGATAATAGGGTATAAATATGGATTTAAAAAGGATTTTTTTACAAGTTTTTAGGTCATTTTGGCTCTTAAGTTGATGGATTAGTCCTTTGTTAAGCTAATTTTCCTCTTAATCACTGTAATTAATTTTAATTACTTTTGCTAATATTTTTTAGAAAAACTGAGTTGAAATTATTAGAAATTATAAATAACGATGATTACAAATATTTAATATATTTTTCCAAAGTAAAATCACCTAAATTTTATAATTTAATTTAAATTTAATCCTGCAGACAGGATGACAAAGCATGTTTTTAAAGTAAAAATGTTCAAAACGTTGAGATGTTTTTATAACCTATTTCAAAGTGAAATTGATTAAAATTACATAAATTTTATTAATTGATATAAAATTTATCTAATAAAACTTTAAAAACAATCAAAAATATAATTCAACCTTATAAATAAATTAGACGAAAAAACAGTTTTGAATTAAAATTCATTATTTTTCACTATTCATCAAAAAATGAAACTTCTTAAAAAAATACCAAAAATTCACCCTAAGAAAATTTTTATATTAATATTTAAAAAATTAAGTTTATTTTTACATATAAAATTTATAAAATTTCCAAAAGTTGGATTTAAAATTGGTTCTCCATTAAAAGACGGTAAAAGTACCTTTATAAAAATATATTTTTTATGTGTAAAATTGGGGGTTTTATCATATTATGCCTATAAAATCAATTGGATGAATATAAATAACATTTAATTGAATATATAACATATATATTTCATTAATATAATTCAATAATTGTAATTAATTTAATTTATTAAGAAATTTTTTTTTAGAAGCATAATGTTTTTATATTTAATCGGTTTATATTTTCTTTTCTAATTAATTGGTTAGCAATGAATTCATATTATATTTTTATAAACCATATATTTTCCTAAGTTAATTAATTATATTCCTAACCACTAATTTAACATATATGTTAAGTCTTGTTATATTAAATAATAATATTTTAATAATATATTGTTGTTCGGTAAAACTCGGTCTTACATGTAACGTAAGCTAATGAAGAAATCCATTATTATGTGTGATTTAAGTTAACTTAATATTGTTTTCATTTCAAGATATATCATAGATTTTTTTTAAAATATTAATTATATTTTAAAGTCTCAGGATATTATATTCCCTTACGTGTTTGGTGTTGTGTGTCATACACGCTATCGAATACAATGTTCTTACTTTAGAATTTTGGGGCGTTACATTTAACATATGTTATTATGGAAAATTTATTTGAGGATTAATGTCTTTAAATTTTGTAGATATATTTTTAAAGGTATTTATAACCTTTAGGGTTAATATTATCATTAATGAAATTGTAATAATATTCAAATAATATTATTAGAATTTGTAAAAAAGGGTTGTATTAAAAAGCTTAGTAAAAATGTTATTTAATGATTAATTTTATTTCAAGTATATACATCATATTTTTTTGAAAAAGTTATAGGAATTATATTAATATAGTTTATAAAAAGAAAAACCCACATGATGGGTGAGAAACCGTCACATACAAAATGGTTGTGGGGCTTGAACCCATGATCTAAGGATGATAAGGGTTTAGCAGTTACCACTGACCTAATGATATCCTGGTTAATATGTCACTAGTTAAATAACTTGACAAAAAAATATTAATGTTGAACCAGTGGTGTTACTATTGAGGTTTATAGATTAATATATTATAATGGATAACTTGTGCTAACCATATTGGTTTTGGAAAATAGTTAGAGAAACATGGAAAGAATTGTCACTCTTTTATATATCTTACAATTCGTTAAAAGTGAATTTTAGTACTTGATGCATAAAAAAATAATTTTTGGATATTCATTTTTTGGAGTAAGGGATGAATTTCAAATTGATCAAAGAACAACCAAAGTATGAAATTGTGCTTATGAATTAGAAACGTATCAAGTATGTATATTTCATTATATTATTATATTGTAAGAGAATTACTCATATTTTGGAATAAGAACTTGAAACAAAATTGTTATCCTATTAAATTCATCTTTGATGAATCTAATGGTCTTTTAAATCATAAAACATTTATGGTTTTGAGGCCCTTAACTTTACATTGATCATTCACTTTATTGTGATCAATGAAATCTATCATTACCTATAATTATTTATGATTTTATTCCACGTACACATATTCACTTTCAACCAATTTTATTTTACGTAGAAACCTAGTTATATGTTATTCCATATGAACTTTGTACTTATTTATCTCTCTTGTTAAGAGGATATTTTATTAACCCTTTTTATGATGTAGTATTTTCAACAACGGTATTTCAAAATATCACAAATTTTATTACTGAGATCAAGTTTAAATTGTGAGGATGTAATTTATTTAAGGTGGAGAGAATGCAACAACATGAGAATTTAAATTTTGAACATTGTATTCGATTGTGTATATGACATGCAACACTAAGCTTAGAAGAAAATATAACACCCCGATATGTTACGATATATATATTTTTAAATAAATTCAATCTATTAAATATATTGAGTTAAAAACAACAATAATTTTATCTTTCATTACACACAACGATAATTTTAGCTTGTGTTACACGCAATACTGAGTTTATATTTTTTTACATGCAATACCGAGTTTAAACAAAATATGAAATATTATTAAACCATTATTATTTAATATAATATTTATCACCAAACCATTAGAATGGAAGGTATAAATAGTAATAAATAAATTATGAAAAATATAGTTATCTATTAATTATAAATAAAATAAGAATCATTTAAAAGAAAAAGAAATATTTTCTAAAAAACTATATTTTTTCTAAAGGATAGTTTAGTGGCGCTTTGTGCACATAATTTAAAATTATTTTTTCTTACCAATTTTAGATTAAAAAAAAAATAAAATTAATTTTTTAAATAATAATATCAAAATCATCTTAGGATTATTTTTTGGGTTTTTTTTGAAATATTTTATTTTTCGATGAATAGTGAAAATACTGAATTTTAATTGAAAACTGCCTTTTTGTTTAAATAATTTATAATGTTAAATTATATTTAGAAATGATTTTAAATTAAAATTAATACAATTTTATATAAATTAATTCAATTTAGTTCACTGAAATCAGTTTCATATTTAATTTTTATATAAAAACTTTGTAAACTTTTGAATATTTTCTCTTTGAAAACCCGCTTTCTCACGCATCTATGGGATTAATTTTAAATTAAAATTGTCCTATTCATGGAATTAAATTTGGAAAAATGGATTTGATATTTTGAATCATAATAATTTATAATATCTAATAAGTTCAACTTAACTTTTGACCAAAATTAATAGTGAAAATAGTAAAAATTAATTACCATTGTTAAGGTAAAAATGGATTTACTGGGGGATTAAACTAAGAATAAAAGGATTAAAAATGAACTAAAAACTTATAAAAAACCAATTTTATGGCCAAATTTAGACCTTATATCTTATGGGTTTGAGAATTACCCTTATTGGAGGCTTGTGTCATGATAAAAATGTGGATATGATTGAATCTTTTCATAAAAATTACAAGTGTGCCACTCACCTCACTTATAAAAGTCCACCACCTCTCCTCTATTATTAACACATTAACACCATTTTTATTCATCCAATACCTGAAAAAATAACTTCCAAAATTTTATAATCCAATCCTAGAAGCCTTAGTTTTGGTATAAATACAACCTAGGAAGGATTTGGTGAAAACATAAGGATGATACCCGAAGAAGAGGCAATGTTATTCAACGAGTGTTTTTATTTTGTTTCTTCCTACACCTCCTTAAAATATTATTAAAACATGATTAAATTATAAAATAAATATATTAAATATATTTATAATTTTTTATAATAATTTCATTTCCTATAACCACCTCCACTTCCATTTAATGGGTTATGAAATCATCATTAGTGTGTACGGTAGACTACCACCTCTGTAACTGATGTCATTCCTTTTTTCATTACCACCTATAATAGTTGAGTATGATGATGGATATAGAGAATATATATGATATTTATAACATAATTATACCTTTGGAGTAATTATATAAATATTTAATTTTTTTTACTTTCCACACCATAGGAGATACGACAACATTGCTCATGTGTACGGCGGACTACTGCCTCGCGAAACGATGTGATTTCTCTTTCACTAATACATTACATGGAAGGTCATAAGGATAATTTAATGATTATATGTGATATAAATGAAATAATTATGATATTAATGATATATTTATCATTATTTAAAGATAATATATCATTTTACCTTTTTGTTCACTTAAAGATGATAACATCATTCGTATATGTGTGGACTACCCCCTTCACGAAGCGACATGACTCTCTTTTCATCAACACACCACATGGATGATATATATATAATTATATTTAAAGATATAATTTGGTTTATATGATGTTATTATAATTCTTAAAAGATAAAATATTAACTGCATCCTTTCCATAATGATCATTGAAAAATGGAAATGTTACTCATGTGTATGTATGGCCTACCGTCTCCATGATTGTAACATAGTCCATTTTTCATAACCACATTTTATGATTGGTTTTAAAATTATAATTGATTTATAAATATGATAATTATTTAATTATTTTTATTCTATAGATTATGAAACTATATAATATGCACAAGAACCAAATCTTTTATGATAGAACACGCATGATAAAGGAAATTAACACTTGAAAAAATAAAAATAATGAAATATTATTAATGAATGAGTGATAAGATGTTATAAATGGATCATATATGATATTATAAATATTAATATGATTCTGGTATAAGTTAATAACATGTTTAAAACCAATATACAAGAGGTTAAATTACATTCAACCAAAATTAATCACGAGGTAAAGGATTTCGTCTCAGTTTCATTTCATTGAGGCATATTATAATGTTATACACCTAATTTATTTTATATGGTGTATATACTACCCCTTTACATGTAATGTCATGATTAATTCACAATTCATAGTATTTTAAGATTCATTTAATTATTTCATCCAAGGGTATATGACTTGAGAAATACCAAGTGGTAAAGAATTTCATAGCTTAATTTCTTTTTATTGGGTTATATTACTTCTTCATTGTAATTGATATTCTAAGATTACATGTATAATAACTTTTGATTATATTATGTTTTATTTCTAATTTTTCATATTTATTTACAGTGGATACACATAATTGATTCATTTATTAATTCTCACTTCAAAGTTATGATAATTTTAAGGGTTTATTTCATAATCTCATTCTAATAAAGATTGTTTCTTCTTGAATTTTAGTTGAAGGAAATTATTTGATAATTTTCTAAATAAAAAATTTAATTTTATTCTTCTCTAGTTATTCATGATATTTTAAATTAATAACATTTTCCCACTCTTTAGTACCTAAAATAATTGATATTTTTTTTAAGAAAACCCAATTTCATTTCTCTCTTCACTCAGAAATCTATTTTCTTCCAAAACCATGTTTTTTGAAAATGTTTTCAAAAATATTTTTAACCTTTTAAAAAATGTTTTATTAAAGAAATTTTTACCCATTTTTTCTTTTTAAAAAATGTTTTCAAAGAAATATTATTGTCATTTTTCCAAAAATTAACTTTTTTAAGCTTTTTACAGTGCAAAAAATGTTCTTTTTAACTTATATGACATGTAAAAGATTAAAAACTGACATGAACTTCATTTATTTGAAGTTTACTTAGAAATTTTACAATTTAATTTTTAAATAATTTTTTTCCTAATATTTTGGAATTTCTTAGTTTTTAAAATTTATTTCCAAAGAAAAGGATTTTCAAAATGTTTTATGTTTTAAAAATTAATTTTCAAAATAAAAAGGGTATTTTACTCAAGAATGTTTTAAATATATTTTTATGGTATTTCTCTTAAACAATGATAATCACCCTTTATTCTTAATCCAATGGGTATATGTTATATTAATACCATATTTATTATTTATTTGGATGGTTTATGATCATTTTGACCAAAGAAAGTATTGGTATTCACTCTCTTGATTTATTTTTTAGTTATTAACTTTCCCATGAAATATTCACTTTCCTAAGATCATTGGACATTAAATTTCCTCTAAATATAAATATTATTTATCACAGATATGTTAATTTATTACACTGTATAATTTTTTCATATATAATGTTATATATTGAAAGTTATTTTTTATATGAAGAAATATTGATAAATTTGTATTCATTAATCAATATAGATATTTGATGATAAGGCACATTATTTATGAATTAAATCGATTGTTTGATATATGAGTAATTATTTAGACCTGCAGTGATGGGTGGGACTCGATATTATATATCCCATAAATGTATCAATAGGTCTCATGAGACAAATAAGTAAGCTAACATTAAATTTTTTTACCTATAGTTTTATATCATATTATGAAATGTATTAATGTTAGAGCTATCCTGATGCCTAATATAATGGCGTACAATAATTAAGCATTGCCTTCATTAAGAATTTAGTTGTTATTATCCCTGATATTTTCATAATGGTATTATCTATAGATGCATTTCATTCTTAGCTTATTGATTAAATAGAATGTGTTTTCAGTTATTTACATTTACATATTGATTATTCCTTATCTAGTTATTTAAATGGAATGTGTGTTCAGTTACTTACCTTTCCATCTTGATTATTCTTATTCATTCATGATAGATTTTGCTGTACTTAACCCTTACTAAGAATTTGAGCTCACTCTTATTTTTTTTCATTATCTAGGAATTCATGAAGTGTACTATGAATGATATGCAAGAATATGCTAGAGGGAATAACTATATTATCAAAAATAAATTATTTTGTAATTTTGTATTCAAATGTAATGTGTGAATCATGCATGTATCTAGTTCACCAAGACTACAAAGCTATCCAATACTTTAGGATGTGATTCCTTGTATCTTATGCCAATTTAATAAATAAGAAACTAAATTTGAGATACTGGGGTTGGGGTCACTATAATTAGGAACCTTATTATTATATATTTAATTTGTTATGGACCATTTATCATAATATTCTATTCTATTTATTATATTGGTTTTGCTTATGTTTGCGTGAAAATTGAATATGTGTTGGCTTATTTTGGTAATTGTAGAGATCAATGATGATATTTTAATAGTAATTTAAATACCTAATATAAACATTATATAACCAAAAACCAATATTTAAATTCTTATAATATTAGTATTTAAGTTCTCATATTCATCCATGATAGAGTTTTATAACATTTATTCAAGTATGTAACTAAACCAACCTAAACATGAACATGCTATATCTTGATGGGTGAGTAAAGTTAATAAAGAATATAATATAATTATAATAGAATAATAATGATATTTTTTATGTTGGTGAATTATATTTTAATTTTTTTATAAATAAATATAAATAAGATGAAAAATGAAAAATGTTACTTTGTAGAGGTAGTAGTCTGCACAACACGCGGGTAACATTATTTTGTTTTTATAAGTGGATGGAGAGGATTAAATCATTGTTTTTAATTAATATAATGAAATTTAATTATAATAATGATAACTATTTCATTATATTAATAAGTTTTTAGATTATTTACGAAAGAATAGAGTAAAATAAATACTAAGATAAAGTAATACCCACATTGGAAGCTTGAGTTTTCTCTTCAAAAACTCATTAGAGATGAAGGCAATAAGAAAAATAAATGTGATTGGAAGATTATGGAGGTAGAATAGGGTTATAGTAGGATAAAAGTGGTAGAGTTTCAAGGATAAATTTTAAGTGAAGGTGAGTCTTGAAGTGATGGAAGTGATGACTTTTTTTTAACTGAAGAGAAGAGTAGTTTTGGAAGTAACCCTTAGATTTTCCATAATGTAAAGTTAATATTCAAGGGTCAATAGATAAAAAATTGAAAAAAGTAGAGGGGAAAGTGGGTTTGGGTCTAAACTCACCTCAAATACTTATTTTAAAATATTTTCAACACGTTTTGATCCTTTCTCCTTAGTAAAAGTCTTTTTTTACTATTTTTACTTTTCACTAGGGTAACTATTTTTTAACCTTAGTAATTAATTTTAATGAAAAAAATTAAAATTAAATTTATTACCTAATTTTAACCCTTTTATATAAAATTTTGAAATTATTTTATCATATCAAATTTTTAAATATGTGAAAATTTAATTTTAAAATAAACACACTTAATCACGTAAAAATAGTTTTTATAAAAATAAAGTTTTTCAACTTTAAATTTATATATAAGATAAAATTATCATTGTTATTGATTTTAGTGATAGAAATTAATTTATTATAAATAAAATAAAATATATTAGTATTTAATGGAAAGGAAAAACTATATATCACCTTGAAAATACTTGATTCAAATAAAAGTCCGAAAACAGTTTTTATTAAACTAACATTTTAATTTTGTTCCAAAAAACATAGACATAAGATTTATAATATCAATAAACATATTAAAATTAATAATACATTTCCTTATATAAAATTTCATACTTAAATTTTTTGTAAAACTTCTAGGTTATGCTAACATAATCATAAAATCATAAAAAATATAATTTTTTTAAAAATTGTATTTTTCAACTAAAAATTAATCTCTTTAGAAAAAAATAATACTAAGTAAATTTTGATGTGAGGAATTAAAAAAATAAATGTATTTTATAAAATTTATAATCTGGAATTTTTAAATTTAGTTTTCAAAATATAATACACAATTTAAAGAAAACAACTTTATTTAAAATAACCCTTTTCAATATTAACTCATAATGATTATTTATCTTCTAAGCGTAATAAATTTTATTGGCTTACCATCTTATGGTTTATTGTATTTTTATTAATGGTGTTATTATAATATAATGTGATTTATTTACATTGGGTGTATCATATAATACAAGTCATTAGTTTTATAAGGTCTAGAATTTTGGGTCGTTGCACAAACTGTGACCGCCATCTCATCATTAGCATTGTTTCACCTTGGTTACCCATCTACATTATTTGAACCACACTCCTAATGAAAAAAAATCCAAGAAATGATCTCAATTCCCCAATATATTCACCTAAAAGCATGTTATGATCCTCTAACCCGTTAAAAAATGTTCCAAACAACATTCCTGAAATGGTTTTTTCCTCACTACATCTAACTTTTTACAAAATCACCAGTCGTTCCTCCTCCAAAAAACATCTCCATAAATTGATTGATCTCAACCATTGAAACACCACTAAACCACCTCACCTAATAACGACGCCTTATCTCCTAGAGGCATTATAATATTGACTAAAAGTCCAAAACAATGTCTAAACCTGAATCTCAGTTTAAATATATGGTTGGATCCCTAGCCGGTCCATTAAATTGTCTTGTTATACCCTATAGAACCAATGCACAATGATCCGAGTCACTCTTGGGCCACTCCAACTACATATCAAGACCAATGCTAATGCAAAAACTCCACCATTCTGAATCACTCTTTCGTGACACTATACCACCATCTAAAGTCCATTTCCAACACATTGAATACCTATGATGCTGCACCCAAATTCCCAAACCAGGTTTACGTGCTCACCAACATCTGACTACCATTTTAACTACCCACTCACCGGTTCCACTATTCCATCGAACTTTCTGATTTGAGGGTCATTCACCCATGATCAATATGATGCTCCCAACCATTATAGCTTACTTATAATCACCTCTCTAAACCACCATCATATTTACACTGTTCTAGTTCTATCGATTACCATATGTAATAACTGGAAGAGACCATTCCACTCTCACCCTAACACTAATACAAAACACTAATCCCCAAACACTAGTACAATTGTCAACAAAACTCGTCAATTTTAGAACACTAAAGTGACAAAAACCAATTCACCTAAGATTATGGTGCTCCCCATTATAAGGATCCACTACCAATGACCGATTATGATTAATGGTTCTCCCCAAAATAGAAATCACCCATAGAAAAAACAAATCAAATAGTCCAAACCAAAAACCATAAAAACACACACTAATGGTTTATCTCAATAAATCATCAAAAAACACATCAATGGATTCAAAACTTGAACCCACCAATACACATCCTACTACTCAATCCCAAAACCTTCAAACATCCATGATCCCACCACACATTAATCTTCTAAAACAAACATGATGCACCCATTGTATACACAATCCTAACACCTGATATCACCCCAGTCCTTCACAATAACCCAAGAAACATGGTCTATATAGGAACCAATTTCTCTTACCCAACATCTCCAACCCAACCACACCTTCTAGACTCAATTGGTGGTTTTAGAACAATTACTACGCACACACACACACCAAACACACAAACCAATTACACAATTCAAACATATGGGTCACCCCTACATAAGAACACAAAATCCAAGTAGACTTATTTACATGACACTGATTTCTTATTTCAAAAAAAATATAATTTTTTTACACACACCAAAACTCACCCAGGTTTCCAAAACACCCCTTATAATCAAAGTGTTTTTACTAAAATCCAAAATAACTAAAATCCCCAGCCCAGCTGGTACCTTTCACCTAAAAAACAATATTGTTTTCAAAACCACTTTGAAATACAATTTCAAAAACCATTTTCCACATATTTTCTTAAAACCCAAAATCCCAAACCAATTCAAAATCATCAGATCTATGATTCACCAAAAATAAAACCACTTTTAAAACCATTTCACACACCTCATGCCACTATAATTTTTTTATTTTCAAAACCAAGGTTTTCCTAAAAAATTCACATGTCTAAAAAATAATTTCTCTATAAAATCTAGATAATCACATCACAATCAATCAATCAAAAAATCATGTAAGCCCATCGAATCCAATATTAATATAATAACCCATTATAATTTACATGGGAAAATAATATTTATATTATAAGTTTTTTAAATTAATAATAGATTCTGATGTGGATTCATGTCAAATAACACCACCTACAGGTTCATGTACCATGCCCCTAACATGTCATTATTATGATGCATAAACAACAATCTGGATCCCTCATGATCCCTAAGGCTTATACTAGATCTAACTATTCACACATTGGTATTATCACTCCAACCCAATATCTCACATATCTTAGAGTGCCTAGTACCAACACTAGTCACCCCTTATAACCCGAGTCTCACCTGATGTCATGCTATCCAGGCATGCTACTGGTATACCTCTCAAGTCTCAATAACCTAATTCCACCTATAACTAACACCATCTATCCCAAACACATTCTATGATAACATTTTTTAATTCCCCATATTGGTTCACTTGAATAACACTCAAGTAAGGGTCATCACATGACCATAGGAATACTTACACATACACTAGAGGATTATGAATATAGCTAAGGAACTATGATAATTGTGGAGATACTATTCCCTCAAATAAACCCTAGGGCCATTCCTAAATTCTATTGATAAATCGACATGATTTTTATGTACTTCGGAAATCCCAAAACCCTATAGATAATAAATAGGGATCCAAGAGGGCTCCCACATTATAGTATAATAAGTAGAAAAACTATCTACATGATATAAAAAAACATAAAAAAGTAGAACAAGATACATAAAACCATAAAATAAATAAACAATGAAAAACTATCTAATATATACTCAAAAGAAACTAAAAATAAAATACACAACCTCTGGAATAGCTCAAATTCCATAATTTCAAGTCATAAACCACTATAACTATTGAACCTATAATTAATATCCATCTTCAAGAAAATATCTGTGTCTTGAGAGAAAATAAGAAACTATACTCACATACATCGAAACCAATGTCATGTATATAAATATGGGGTAAGTCCAATGACCTAGTAAGAATCTCCATTACCTTGAAATATTTTATTAATTTGTGATCAAGTGGATGTTAATTTAATATATAAGATAAATTATAGCTATTTCCTTCTAAAACACCCACCCATAAACATAATATGCAATGCATAAAAGTCCCACACATGTTAGGTCATCATGTGCTAACTTGGCCACCACAACACTTGACCATACTTGTATCATATTTATACTAGAATAAAATTCATATCAAGATATCGTGTCATCTAAAAAAGGTCACACACTTCATTACACGACTCAAACATCTCATTGATGGATAGCCACAATATAATCAGAATAAGTCAGGATAAAAATTTCATGACTCAACCATCTCATAATGGATGAACACAATATAATCAAAATAAGTTTTCAAAATAAATCTATAACTCAACTATTTTACGATGGATAACCAAAATATAACTAGAGAAAGTTAGGACAATCATCCCATGACTCAAAAATCTCACAATGGAAAACCATAATATAATCAGAAGAAGTATGCACAAGCATTCCATGACTCAACTATCTCATGATGTATAGCGACAATCAGATTTATCATAGGGAAACACATGCACCCATATTCTAATCAATTTACAAAACAAAATTCTTATAAGGATACACATGTACCCACATATCAATAAATTAAAACATTATATTTCTCACACGAACACACAAAAACCCACATTCTAATCAATTAACATGATCATGCATCATCAAGCAACATCACACATACAAATAAATCATAATAAAGAGTAAAACAATCACACAAGTTTAAAAAATGGGTCTTTCTCACACATAGTCAAATATATCAAACCAGTTTTCAAGATAATCCCTTTATGGTATCGTTCAAAACCATTTCAAACCCCATTTTCCCTAAATCACCACTTTTACAATGAAAACCCATTTCAAGACAAACCCCACTTTTTTTTTTAAAATTACATTTTAAAAGGAAAAGCATTTTCCTTTGAATTCTAACAAACACCTCTAGAAAAACCGTAAAAGGACCAACAAAACTCATTCAAATAGGGAACCGCCATCAAATGGGTTTTCATTGTAAAAAAATTAGTGTTCCCTGAATGTTTCATGACATGAATTTAATTCAAGACATGAATAATCTAGTTCCTAGGTAGAAATCCAAATCCTCATCCAAGAAATTCATAGTTTAAACCCTATGGTTCAAAATTTTAATGCCTAATACAACTATATTTTATAAGTTGAGCCTCACAGATGCTAGTTTGATGCTCAATTGAGAATCCAAGAAACTATCTAGGACTTGAAGCACATTCAAAAACATCCTACAAGGATATTCCTACCCTTAGAATTCTATTTTGAGTCTCAATTCATGGAACAACCCCAGTTCTAGATAAACATAGGGGTCTATCTATTTCACTATGAAACTACTGATATCTTGTTGGATTCCTTGGAATAACTGTTAATCAATATTAAATGAACACTAAACCATCACTAGATTCAATTTTTAAAAAACTGTTTTGGAGTGATTCAAATGGTAGACAAGCCTGTATTACACATGATTGATCATTCCACAACTTTAAGTGAAAGAAAAACCACATGCATAACCATTGTAAGCAGGAAACTTGTAATCACACCACTTCCAACCATTAAAGATCACTACTGCTAACTCCACAAGACTGTAACAACTTTTTGGAGTTCCTCATTTCAATAAAATTACTCTATTACTTGTAAATTTTTACCAAACCCAATAATCTCCCAATTTAAGGAATCTTAAATGATTACCATGACATCCTCTAATACTTTTTAAAAACAACATCCTTCCTCTTTCACCACATTCAATGCTACGCTATTACCTTCCATTCAACCAAAACCAATTAAGGCATAATATTACCTCAAAATCTCTTGGACTAAACACCCAGTGAACATAATTGCAAGATTTTATTTTATAGCTATATTACACAACTATAGATCTCCATTTCCCAATATCTTCTGTATAAAATGGTACTTAAGGTCAATGTGTTTTATCTGAGCATAAAACACTAGGTTTTTCAAAAAATGGATTTCACTTTGACTATTATAGTAAATTAGTCCACTTTCTTGGATAAATCCATGATCCTCAATTATAATCCTTAACCATACCTTTTCCTTGATAGATTTTTTTATTCTATATACTCAAATTTCATTAAAGAGAGTGAAATAACTGGTTACAACCTTGAAATAAAACTGGTCACAGTTTTTCCAAAAGTGAAAACATATCCAGATGTAATATTATGCATTTCTGAGTCTCCCCCAAATTCTACATTAAAATACTCATGTAGTAGTTCATTATCCATAAAATAAAGAGAAGTATCTTATGATCCTTTGATATATAGAACAATCCACTTTATAGCTTCCTAATGATATTTTTTAGGATTCTCTATTCCCTAGATGATCACCCCCACTTCATGATCTATGTTTGGATGAGTTCACACCATGTCATACATTAGAATCCCCACTTTTTATGTATATAGTACTCTATCCATGTTCTTTGCCTCATATTTCGATCATGGTGCTTTGTCCTTCAAAAGTTTGAAGTGACTAGAAAGTGGTGTTGAAATCAAATTACGTTCACTTGTAATGACTTGAACTTTTATAAATGAAATTTCCTTTTTAAATGAGTAAATTTATTATTAAGAAATGTAGTTTTAGAAAACACATGCACTACTTTGGATATTTTGAACAGTTATATGGTCTATAAAATTTAAAATACCATTAAGTATCATAACCATTGATAATATATCCATTGAATTGTGATCATATGAATAGTATATATAAAGGGTTATGATAAAGTCTAATTGACATAGAAGGAAAAATCAATGGCCTCGACCATTAGGACCATGCCATATGAAACCCATTTATCATAGATTTTGAGAGATATAATGATATCTCTATTTTATATCTATATTTTCATGTGGTTTTATATGTGTTTAAGTGGAATATTAATTGATTTGATATGAGATTCTACCCTGATATTTATGTTTTGTGTATGAAGGAATGTAATTTGGAGAAACATAATGTAAAATGTGGTAATTGAGGAATAGAAAGGCACTTTACACTGATACACTTTTCGAACCAGCACGACAAATAAAATTGAAGATTGAATCTAGGACTAATGATTGAATCCAAAGAGTCCAATACATAATTTAATGAAGTTTTCCCATGATGTTGAATGATCACGAGAGGTTTCAAAGTCTTGAAACTGAAGAACCAATGAAAAATGAAGATGTAAGAGTTGAAAACACACTTTACACACCATGTAATCATTACGTGATGTGAAATTATACAAGGCATGAACCATATAAATTTTTTGAATAATAATGATATTTTTTTATCTGTACATTACACATTGTGTAAAAATTACATGACATGAAATGTACAGACAGAATAAAATAAATAGTGATTTTTATGATGGGTGTGTATCTCTTTTAACCCAAAAAATGACCAATTAATGATATTTTTGACCTGAAGGAATCCAAGGATTAATTCATAGCTTATATATATGGGTTATATATAGGAGAAAAAAATCAACTTCAGGTGTGGAGAGGCTTGAATACCGAGAGGCTACCATAGAGTTCTGACCTACTGTTATTTGTAGACAAGTTTTCTTTATGATTTTTTGTTTTACTTTTCTTTCCTTAATGTAATGTTGAATGATTTATAGTTTAATTACAAACTCTATATTTTATTCTTTATACTTAAAATTATTTCTATTATAATCCATCTATGATGGGTTATTATCTATTCATTGTTGGTAATCACCCAATAATGATTGGCTAAACTGTCACGACCCGTCCTCGGGGCCCGTGCCGTGACTACCCCAAGCCCGCCTTCCATAGGCCAGGGGCTGGCGACTAGCACCAAAGGCATAAATCCCGATAAAATGGGAAGGAATTGCCTTTATAAAGGTAAAAAAACACCATAGAGTACAAGCGAAAGTAAAACACTAAGTATAAAAGGAAGTACTGAAAATAAGTGGGCCAGAATACAAACCCATTTGAAAAGTGCATCTATAACTAAAAGGAAGTACAACAGAAAAGACTAACAGCTGGAAGAAAAGTAGCAGCTCCTGGGTCATCCACCTCGGATCCTACCTGAAGGGTAGGTACAGATAGCGTAGCTTTTGGATCGTCCACCACGGATCCTACCTAAAGGGTAGGTACAAATAGCCTCCCCAACGCTCTCGCCCGTCAACCTCCTCCGAGTATCGTCTCGTCGTGAAGTCCACCACCGGGTACAGTACAGTCCTCGAACACTCAGCCTCCGTCAGCGCTGCTGTCGTCTGCAACCAAAACAACGAGGTGCGGGAATATCCTGTGCAGGGGTGAGCATACGATACTCAGTAGGAACCCCGAGACCCTCAAGGTCTCTCTAAATCCAACAAGGATAACCACAAAGCAGAAACTCAACAGATAAATCTTACTTAGGTATAAGCCCATAATTATACCTAAGTCATCAGTAACCCATCTCAATCATGAGGAAACACAAAGGTTATGAAATCAACGGATAACCTCTACTTAGATATATGCCCATACATATACCTAAGTTATCAAGTGACCCTTCTCAATCATGAGGTAAACACAAAGGTCATTGACTCAGCTCAAACCAGGATTTTATTCATGATATCGAAACCATGACTGCTGGAGAACTCCTCCTCTGTCGAGTACAGTGGGCCTGCCGCTACAACCAAGCGCGTCCCACTAACCTTGGACTGCTAAAGTACTCCACCTGTCGAGTACTGTGGGCCTGCCGCTACAACCAATTGCATCCCACCATGGGTCTGCCGCTACAACCAAGCGCACCCCCTCATAGCCTACAAAGGTCCTCCTTCTATCGAGTACCACGGGTCTGCCGCTACAACCAAGCGAACCTCTACCGTGGGTCTACCGCTACAACCAAGCGCACCCAACTGGGCTATCCGAATCACTCTGAGTCGATCGATCAACAGTCGTCAAGTCTTAGTCAGATTCTAGGTCTCTCCACTCTACTAGCTCGTCTCCGGGAGGGTCTTCTCCATGAGCTACTGGTCGATACTCCAAGTATCACAAGTCCCATGAAGAAGTATCTCAAAGGATCGCCTCGTCATAGGGGTCTCAACGCAATAGACAACGCGTCAATCGGGCGCCCGGTCTGTGAGTTATTAGCCTTTTCGTCCCAGGGGCCCGGTTGGTTTCGTGTACAAACCAACCCAACCACATCTCAACTGTACCCTAAACTCTCATAGGGTATACTCACAGGGACCGTTTCCCAACTTGATCAACAATGCCACTGACGGTTCGTCAAACGGACGTCCGGTCTGAAAGTTATCAGCTTTTCTGTTCCAGGGGCCCGGTTGGATTTCAGGTACAATCCAACCGGGCATTATCCAACTGCATCCAAAACTCAGTCAAATCATGCCAAAAGTTTCATCTCATCAAGAGGAATCCAACAAAGTCGAGGGCATGTCAATCGGACATCCGGAGCTCGAGATATAAGCGTTTCTGCTCCAAGGGCCCGGTTGGTTTCGGGTTCGAACCAACCCGAATGTACCCAAAGTTCTCCGAAACCTTGAGTGTAATAACCAAAATGACCTTCTCAATCCATGGATCACATCGCAGCTGACGGTGCGTCGATCGGAGGTCCGTAGCCCAAGCTATGGGCAAAAGAACAAAAACAGTCCGAAAATGGGGGTTTCGGGCCCGGACCGACCCGGCCCGAGACCCCCTGGGTCGGCCCGAAACGGGTTGACCCGAACTGGGACTGGGTCCGGCCCGCTTGGGTGTGGCCCGGCTCGGCTGGCGCGGCACGGCCCGGCCTGGGCGTGGCCCGGCCCGGCCTGGGCGGCCCGGCCGACGCGCTGGTGCGGTCCGCTGGCCAGCTCGGCATGACCGAGCTGGGTGGACAGGGGGGGGGGGGCACTACCCCCTGTCTAATTAAACACGACCCCCACATGGGTGGCCACTCCTGCTTCCCAGCCGGGGGTTACGAAGCCCAGGTTTCTCCCCTGATCGGCCGGCCCGCTCCGGCCGGCCGGCTGCTACCACCACGGGATCGGCGCGGTCCCGTCCCCCTGCTCCGACGCCGGCGGCCGGTAGCCGGCCGCTACTCCCTACTTCGCTGCGGCCAAAGGCCCCGGCCTTGGTCCATTCGGCACGACGTGACAGTGTTTCGCCCCTCCGCCGCGACCCCGCTCCGGCCGCGTTCTCTTCCAGGTTCTCCGGCGCGGCACGATGGCGCCGCGGTTTGTTCAACTTCAACGGTGCGACGCGATGACACCGCACTTCTTCACCCATTCCAATAGTTTCAGCATGGTGAAACGACACCGCGCCGCCTTACACATGCTATAACAAAATAACAATCAAGGGGGGGGGGAGGGTCGGCCGTGTTCAAGCGGTCCGACCTCCTCTCGTTATTGCGATATCAGGCGGCTCAAATAAGACAATAATCAACGATGAAAGTAATCAGGAGAAAAAAGAAATAAATCCCCCTACCTCGAGCGTTTGTTGAACCAAGTCTCGTTGCGGAACTGAACGTCATGGAAGAAGGCGTCACAGAAGAAGGTTCCACACACGTTTATGGAGATCGTCTGAGGAGGAACAATGTCTCCCTTCCTTTGACGCGGGAAGAAGGAACGAAGAAATGCGCGTCGGGTCGTCGATCTCCGAGGAAGGCGTCTCTCACCATTGTCCATCGTCGAAGGTCGGTGTTCTTCGCGTTCTTCATCGAGGAATAAGAACTTCAAGACTTTGAGCAAATTCTCCCAAGCCCTCTCGCACAACGAACCCCTTTAATAAAATAAGACTTGTCTTATTTTATTAACACACAAGCCAAACGTTTTGAAATTCAAAATTTGAATCAATCAATTAATTGAATTAATTGAGAAGTTTAAACCGCCCAAATTAATGAGGTGTTTAAACATTAAGTTAAACGTATGAGTTGACTCTCAATTAAATGGGGGTGTGGGTGCATTACCTAATTAAAGGTGGGGGGGGGGGGGGGTGGGGTTTCAAGGAAGTTGAAAAGGTGGGGATCATGTGGGACCCACCCCACAAATATCCTACCTAGTGGAGTAAGATATAGTGGGTTCCACTTCAACCACTTAGCTTAGGATAAACAACTTTAAATGAAATAAAAATTGGTCGCACCATTTTTATTTTATTCCTTTACTTAACCCAAAAATTTAAAAACCACACCCGAGAAAACGCAACTCTGGAAAAGGTGTTTCTAAGAAATTACCAGCGCTGCGATTCCATCGATGTCCTTATATTTTGATTCCGAGCACCGGTTCAAAAGTTTGGAAAACCCGCTTGTTCGTTCACTGAACGTACCCGAGATAAACTTCGGAAAATGATTCCGGGCACACCGAGCCTCAGAATCAGCTGCCGTCAGAAACTGCGTTCTTGTAAAATCCCAAAGAAAATTAAGAAAAAAAAATTTTCCTTGAAATTTTTGGGTCTTGACATTACTCCCACCTCAGGGCTTTACATCCCCGTAAAGCTTTAACACAAACTAGGGATACAAAAGTGATACTGAGAACGCATCTGAGCCTTCCGCTCCCATGTGCTCACCTGGAGGTTCCCGTACTGCCAGTGAAAGTGCACCCAAGGAATCAACCATCCTCGAAGGATCCGCTCCTGTCGATCCTCGTTCCCCACTGGAACCTCCGTGAAAGTCACCCCAACGCCAAAGTCCAACCCCCTGAGGTCGATGATGTGTGAAGGATCATGAACGTATCTCCTCAGCCGAGGTACGTGGATGATTTCATGCACCCGATGCATCAGAGGTGGAAAGGTCAAGCGGTAAACCACCTCGCCTACCCTGCTGAGGACCTGGAAGGGTCCGATGAAGTGCAGAGTTAACTTGCTGCCTCAGCCAAATCTCTATAATTCCACGTCGAGGTGAGACCCGTAAGAAAACGTGGTCGCCATCCTCGAACTCCAGTGGTCTCTGCCTATTGTCAGCATAAGGCTTCTGTCGGCTCTGAGCTGTCCTCATCCGCTCTTGGATGACCTAGACCTTCTCTGATGTGGCCTGGACCATCTCTGGTCCCACAAGAGCTGCTATGATTCCTTCTTTGCCAATAAGAGAAATCCAGTATCATCCCCAGGATGAACCACGTTCTTTGCCTAATATAGTCAATCCCGACATGGATGATACAAATCCATACCAAGGATGATGTCGTAAGGCCTCGAAGCTACTACCAAGAGATCCAACCGTTACTCTCGCCTCTAAGGGTTGAGTCACACTGTCGGCATCAGTGTGTGGTCACTGGGTCACCTCTAGTAGGTACCTCAGAAGTGAGGGCCAAGTCAACGGTTTTTAATCCAGAACCTCTTAGTAACAATAAAAAGAGAGGACAGGAAAGTAAATGCCACAAAGAAAGGTGTCTTTTATTACTGCAGGTCAAAGTACAAATACACAAAACATCTACAATCAAACATCCACAAAGCTAGAAGAAACATGAACAAAAGTCTCCATATCTAGAGCTAGTCCCACTTCTGTCCATCTGCTCCCGGAGCTCCATGATCATAGGCCTCAGCTGCCTGAAGTTCAGCTCTCCCCTGTCCACCCATTCCCTGTGGTCGGGGTGGACCTCCTGGTGGTGGTGGTGGCAACACCTCAAAGTGTCATCCACCTCCAGCTGTATGGCCAGCTCCCCTGCCTCGGTATTCTTCTCCTTGCGGTCCACCTCGATCGAACCTCTGCCTCTACCTGGGAGGTCCTTCGTTTATCTGCTGGTCATATGTATGGCGGTTCAGACAGTCACGTGCCATGTGACCAACCCTGCCGCTGGAGTAACACTGTCCGCTCCTGGTAAGTCGCTCTCCACCCCGGGTGCCTCACACACACGATCCTATGTCATGCGGTCGACCACCTGTAGGTCTGGTCCTCTTGGACCTCTGCGTCATCTGTCTACTGCCTGCTTCAGAAGACTCTGCCTCATGTCGTCTAGGGGTGAGTCCTGCTGCTGGAGACTGCTCAGCAAGGAAAATCTCCACTAAGAGGGCTCGCTCCAACACCCCTATCTGTGTTGGGATGCTGTGAGAAACAATAGAAGCTCTAATCTCTCGCCTGAGCCCTTGCTCGAAGGTTCGGGCCCTGAAGAACGGGTCCCGTACCATATCTGTGGAGTAGTGCGAGAGGTCTGTGAACCTCAATGAGTACTGCGCCACCGTCATGATACCCTGCTGTAGATGCAGTAGCTCCTGAATACGCACCACTCGAAGGGTGGAAGGTATAAACTCTGCCCGAAACAGGATCTCGAAGTCTGCCCACAGAAGTGTCGCATTGTCATGAATCTGGAGCATCAGGCTCCACCATCTGCCTGCTGTTGCCTAAAGGAGGTTGGTAGAAAGGATCACCATGAAGTTTTCTGGTGTCCCTAATAGCCTGAAGACTCTCACCACAGCCTCCAGCCAATCCTCAGCTACCTGCGGGTCCGTCTCTCCCCTGAACCTGGGTGGCCTCTGGCGCTGGAACTCGTGCAGTGCGCTCAAGCGACGTGCACCCTCTGCTGCTGGGGATGGTGGAATCGGTGGCCCAACGGGTAGTAGTACCACTGGTGCCTCTGCTGGTTCCTCAACTGGTATAGGGCCCTGTACTGAGGCCACGTTGCTCAGTGGGCTGTCAGTACGTACAACTCTCGGGGCTCTAGCTGGTCGTCCGTCAGGAGGCATCTTGAAAGAAACAAAAGTGACATGGTCAAATGATTTATACCTAGTGAGCTGACTTGGTTTGAGCTGTTTTAAGGGAAAACCTTTAAAAACACACACGCAATCAGTTTTTTCATGCAAAAAGTCAGAAATCAGTTTTCAGGGTCTTGGTGTATGGATACGTCGGCCGCCCTCACCAACACTGGAATCCCTGAACTGAAAACCACACTCGACATCCTTAACACTATTGCTTCACATAAGAAAAATATCAAAGTTATAAGTTATGCGGTAGAAACGACTCCTCTGATACCGATTTGTCACGACCCTTCCTCGGGGCCCGTGCTGTGACTACCACAAGCCCGCCTTCCATAGGCCAGGGGCTGGCGACTAGCACCAAAGGCGTAAATCCCGATAAACTGGGAAGAAATTGTCTTTATAAAGCTAAAAAAAACACCATAGAGTACAAGTGGAAGTAAAACACTAAGTAAAAAAGGAAGTACTGAAAAGAAGTGGGCCAGAATACAAACCCATCTGAAAAGTGCAGCTACAACTAAAAGGAAGTACAACAGAAAAGACTAACAGCTGAAAGAAAATTACCAGCTCTTGGGTCGTCCACCTCGGATCCTACCTGAAGGGTAGGTACAGATATCACAGCTCCTGGATCGTCCACCACAGATCCTACCTAAAGGGTAGGTACAAATAGCCTCCCCAATGCTCTCGCCCATCAACCTCCTCCGAGTATCATCTCGTCGTGAAGTCCACCACCGGGTACCATCCAGTCCTCGAACACTCGGCCTCCGTCAACGCTGCCGTCGTCTGCAACCAACACAACGAAGTGCGGGTATAGACCATGCAGGGGTGAGCATACGATACTTAGTAGGGACCCCGAGACCCTCAAGGTCTCTCTAAATCCAATAAGGATAACCACAAAGCAGAAACTCAACAGATAACTCTTACTTAGGTATAAGGCCATACTTATACCTAAGTCATCAGTAACCCATCTCAATCATGAGGAAACATAAAGGTTATGAAATAAACAGATAACCTCTACTTAGTTATATTCCCATAAATATACCTAAGTTATAAAGTGACCCATCTCAATCATGAGGTAAACACAAAGGTCATTGACTCAGCTCAAACCAGGATTTTATTCACGATATCGAAACCACGACTGCTGGAGAAATCCTCCTCTGTTGAGTACAGTGGGCCTGCCGCTACAACCAAGCGCATCCCACTAACCTTGGACTGCTGAAGTACTCCACCTATCGAGTACTGTGGGCCTGCCGCTACAACCAAGCGCATCCCACCATGGGTCTGCCGCTACAACCAAGCGCACCCCCTCATAGCCTACAGAGGTACTCCTTCTATCGAGTACCGCGGGTCTGCCACTACAACCAAGCGCACCTCTGCCATGGGTCTGCCTCTACAACCAAGCGCACCCCACTGGACTATTTGAATCACTCCGAGTCGATCGATCAACAGTCGTCAAGTCTCAGTCAGCTACAAGGTCTCTGCACTCTGCTAGCTCGTCTCCGGGAGGGTCCACTCCACGAGCTACTGGTCGATACTCCAAGTATCACAAGTCCCATGAAGAAGTATCTCAAAGGATTGCCTCATCATAGGGGTCTCAACGCAACAGACAACGCGTCAATCGGGCGCCCGGTCTGTGAGTTATTAGCCTTTTCGTCCCAAGGGCCTGGTTGGTTTCGTGTACAAACCAACCCGAACACATCTCAACTGTACCCTGAACTATCATAGGGTATAATCATAGTGACCATTTCCAACGTGATCACCAACGCCGCTGACGGTTCGTCAAACGGACATCCGGTCTGAAAGTTATCAGATTTTCCGTTTCAGGGGCCCGGTTGGATTTCGGGTACAATCCAACCTGGACATTATCCAACTGCATCCAAAACTCAGGCGAAGCATGCCAAAAGTTTCGTCTCATCAATAGGAATCCAACAAAGTCGATGACACGTCAATCAGACGTCTGGAGCTCGAGATATAAGCGTTTCCGCTCCAAGGGCCCGGTTGGTTTCGGGTTCGAACCAACCTGGCCATACCCAAAGTTCTCCGAAAACTTGAGTGTAATATACTGAAATGATCTTCTCGATCCAAGGATCGCATCGCAGCTAACGGTGTGTCGATCGGAGGTCCGTAGCCTAAGATATGAGCAAAAGAACGAAAACAGTCCGAAAATGGGGGTTTCGGGCCCGGACCGACCCGGCCCGAGACCCCCTGGGTCGGCCCGAACAGGGTCAACCCAAACCGGAACTGGGTCCGGCTTGCTTGGGCGCAGCCCGGCCCGGCCGGTGTGCCGGCGCGGTCCGCTGGCCAGCTCTGCGTGACCGAGCTGGGCAGACAAGGGGGGGGGGGGCGCACTGCCCCTTGTCTAATTAAACGCGACCCCCACGTGGGGGGCCACTCCTGCTTCCCAGCCAGGGGTTACGAACCCCCGGTTTCTCCCCTGATCGGTCGGCCCGCTCCGGCCGGCCGGCTGCTGCCGCCACGGGACCGGCGCGGTCCCGTCCCCCTGCTCCGACGCCGGCGGCCGGTAGCCGGCCGCCGCTCCCTACTCCTTCGCGGCCAAAGGCCGCGGCCTTGGTCCGTCCGGCACGACGCGACGGTGACGCGCCCCTCCGATATGGCCCTGCTCTGGCCGCGTTCTCTTCCAGGTTCTCCGGCGCGGCGTGACGGTGCCACGGTTCGTTCGACTTCAACGGCGCGACGCGACGACGCCGCGCTTCTTCACCCATTCCCATTGTTTTAGCGCGGTGAAACGGCACCGCGACGCCTTACACACGCCGCAACAAAACAACAATCAAGGGGGGGGGGGGGGTCGTCCGTGTTCATGCGGTCTGACCTCCTATCGTTATTTTGATATTAGGCGGCTCAAATAAGACGATAATCAACGATGAAAGTAATCAGGAACAAAAGAAATAAATCCCCCTACCTCGAGCGTTTGTTGAACGAAGGCTCATCGCGGAACTGAACGTCGCGGAAGAAGGTATCGTAGAAGAAGGTTCCACACACGTTGACGGAGATCGTTCGAGGAGGAACGATGTCTCCCTTATTTTGACGCGGGAAGAGGGAACGAAGAAATGCGCGTCGGGTCGTTGATCTCCGAGGAAGGCGTCTCTCATCGTCGTCCGTCGTCGTAGGTCGGCGTTCTTCGCGTTATTCGTCGAGGAAGAAGAACTTCAAGACTTTGAGCAAATTCTCCCAAGCCCTCTCGCACAATGAACCCCTTTAATAAAATTAGACTTGTCTTATTTTATTAACACACAAGCCAAATGTTTTGAAATTCAAAATTTGAATCAATCAATTAATTGAATTAATTGAGAAGTTTAAACCACCCAAATTAATGAGGCGTTTAAACATTAAGTTAAACGTATGAGTTGACTCTCAATGAAAGGGGGGTGCAGGTGCATTACCTAATTAAAGGTGTGGGGGGGGGGGGGGGGGGGTTTCGAGGAAGTTGAAAAGGTGGGGATCATGTGGGCCCCACCCCAAAAATATCCTACCTAGTGGAGTAGGATATAGTGGGTTCCACTTCAACCACTTAGCTTAGGTTAAACACCTTTAAATGAAATAAAAATTGGTCGCACCATTTTTATTTTATTTCTTTACTTAACCCAAAAATTTAAAAACCACACCCGAGCAAACGCAACTCCGGAAAAGGTGTTTCTAAGCAATTACCGGCGCTGTGATTCCATCGGTGTCCTCGGATTTCGATTCCGAGCACCAGTTAAAAAGTTAGGAAAACCCGCTCGTTCGTTCACTGAACGTACCCGAGCTATACTTCGGAAAATGATTCCGGGCACACCAGGCCTCGGAATCAGGTGCTGTCAGAAACTGCGTTCTTGTAAAATCCCAAAGAAAATTAAGAAAAAAAAATTTCCCTTGAAATTTTTGGGTCTTTACATTAACCCATAGGGGTCGAGAGTAGGGGTGGTTTGAACCTAATGAATATCTAAAATTCAAACTGGGTAACCATATGGATTGTATCCAGGTTTAAAACAATTTTCAATGTCATTATTTTTCACTATCCTTGACCATCATAGGTGTAAATTGAATGACCATGACATAATTAGAGAAGATTAAGCTAGGATGAATAGCCTGTAATTTATTATTCCTAGAAGCCAAGCTTCCTATGCTTAGGTTGCCAATTACTCTACACCAAGGAGTCTTTTCCATATTTTATTGATCAAATGGGATGGACCAAGATCAATTAGTGTCTTTTCACCACTTTTCAGCCTATTCCATAGGTCTATCCCAAGATTGATTTAGGATTACCCTTTTGCCTAAACCCTAAAATTGACCAATGTATCTCTCTCTTCCAACATTTATTTCATTATGCCTTTATTTTAATTATTTAATTTGTATTATTAGTTTAATAAAATCAAACTGAAATTGGGACAACCTGACCTTTGGTCGAAATCCATCACTATGTTCTCCTTTATCTATGGGATCGACCCCTTACCTCCACTTTACCATGTCTTTATAGTTAGTGTGGTAAGAGAACATATAAATTTATAATTTTATCACACCTAGAGGATTTAACTACACCTTTTGGGAACATCAGATAACATCATTGAGATTTTTCCTTGATCAAACCTAAGTATAGATTCAATAACTAAAGCATGAACAAAACTGATTATAGGAGAAGTTCAAGATCATTAAGATCATGGCAAACCACGTATGCTGAGCCACCCCAAGAAAATCTCACCACCACACACCTTAACCCTTAGAGAATACACTGGTGTGATAAAATGGATATGTATCTAGACCATACCAATATGAATTTTTATATTTTATTTTAATAAAACAATGATTATATTTATCCATTTTTAATATTACTTTCTAAATGATTAAATAATGAATTTTATAAAAATTAGATTATGATATGATGATACACAAATTGTATTTTTTGGGAAATGTATTGTTTCAATCAAGACACTCCATTTTAATGAATTCATGAATTTTTTAAATAAATTATTTTCTAATAAATAATATCATTAAATAATTTTTATTAATATAAATTATAATATAATTTTATGAAGTCAAAAATAATTTTTATAAGGTTCAGAAAACTGTTATTGTCAAAAAACCATTTTTTTAATAAATTTCTATTTTTTTATTTTAAAGTGTAAATTATCATACTTAGATAATTATTTAGATAAAATAAATATTATTTTTTAAATCATTATGTTAAAATTATCCAACATTGATTTTTTCATAATTTTTGGAGACAATCAAATTTTTGGGTCAAAATTAAAAATGGTATAAATATATGATGTGTATTATGAAATCATAATAACCCAAAGGTGATGTAATATATCCCATAAAAGGTATTTATTAAAAAAAATATTTACTCTTTAAGATTATTTTTTTGTTATTTGGTTAATCTTATAATCCCTTAATGAATCCTACAAAACTTATATTATATTTTAAGGTTTTAAAATCAATTATTTATAAACATGACTCACTTCCACATCACCAAGGGTATTAATCTTCCATTCAACCAATATATCCCCCCATTTTCCCCATATTTTTAATAATATCCTCCCATGATTTTGGAAATACCCTCTCTAGGTAAGGGATCCTCTCCTTCTCCTCTTTATTCAAGAACCTCTTTTATATTATGCACTTTTTTTCCCTAATTTTTCATGTTAAGATACTATTTAAAATACACCTATTACTTTACTAATTATTAAAAATTGATTGTATACCACTTTAAATCTCATTAATCCCTCCCTTGAACCTTTACACACCCCTACTATGCTGCCAGAATTATCCTACGATTTCTTCATGCCAAACATTTTTATTATAAATACCCATACTTATTTCAACTCAAGTGTATTCACATAGATGTAACCATACTTAATTTATTGGTTAATTCCTTTTATATAACCCACACTCATTTATCATGGTATTAAAATTGATGAAATGAATCTTTATGCTGTATGATTCATATGGCACACTTATGCATGTACATGATATGAAAATGGTGGGTGCACCCAGATAGTGATTCAATAAATTGGGGTAATGTTTTAGTCTCATGAGACATCATTTATGGGATTATGGAGTAAAAATAATTCATTATGGTAATTTTATACCATTTTATGATGCCTTTTCGGTTATCCTTGACCCATGTTTATGATGCCCTGTTTAATGTTATTGCCAAATTTCCATGTTTCCTTTATGATATCATGTTATATCATGCCTCATTGTTAAATATTATGATTATAACCCCTATTATGTTACCTTAATATGATTTTTGGATCACATGTACTTATTTACCTTATCCTATTATTTTTATTCCCTTACCAGGCTTTATAGCTCACCCCTTTCTTATGTATGTCCCCAGGTTATCCTGTGTAGTTTTAAAAGAGTAATGGAATTTTAGGATCTTGTTAAGGAAATTTATTAATGTTTTTTATACATCTATCAATTTTATGTGATAGGTAAATAATTTAAAAAATAAAATAGGCTTCATGATATTTTGTTATTGTATAATTTGTACCTTTATGTAATAAATCATGAAATAAAGTGTAATAAAGACACGAGTTATCATAGATGGTATCAGAGAAAAGTCTAGTTATTTTTAGGATTAAGATTAGAAAACTATATTAAAATACTTAAGGATAATTATAATCATAAGAAAACATCCATAAATTTTGGTATAGTATAAATTAAGTGGTTTCCAATTAAATACATACCTATATAGATACTATAAGTGTATGTGGCTCTAACATAGATGTACATAGGGGTAATAACCATGAAAAGGGTGCATTGAGATGGATTTGATCAATACCTATTTCATGAAAATTGGCCTTGATACACACTTGGTTTGACACTCATGAGATATATTCTTTGGTAAATCCACAAGCTCCTTATGTTTTATTATTAAGGGAACACAAATACTCATAATATTTTATGTTAGGAAATAGATCATAGAAAAATAATATTGAAACCTAAAAATTAATAGGTAAAGGAATATATGAAATTTAAGAGTTATCTTTTTAATTTTAATGGTTTTCCATTGATGTGTTTAACAGTTTAAAAATACTCATCCCAAATTGTCCCTTTTTTCTAGTCAAATGGCTGAAAATAGGAGAAACTGAGTCAACAACCAATGTGATGAGGAATGTAATGGTTATCCAAATGATACGCCCAAAACTATGAGAGATGTAATCACAAACATCATGAATATAATTTATCAACTAAATAATGTTTTGAATAGAAACCTTAATTATGAGTAATTCCCAAATATTCCTAAGAAAGTGAAAGTTGTAATTGTGTCTTTTATGTGAAAAGTGTCTTTGAATTTTAGAGGATCTTGTGATCCCTTAATCAAGTAATAATGGATCAAATCCACTAAGAAAATATTCTCCATCCTTAAATGATATGAGAAAGAGAAGGTCATGATGGATATTTATCATATGGAAGGATAATTTGATCAATTATGGATGTTAGTCAAAAATACAAAGCTTAGGGAGTAGATCAAAGTGGAGTGGAATGAATATTGGAAAATGTTTTTTGAAAAATATTTTACTCATACCATTTGATTGAAAATGGAGAGGTACTTACTTAGCCTTAAAAAAGGATGATGAATCCATTAGTGTGTACAAGGAAAACATCAAAATAATTTCAAAACACACCTCCAAATTTTTTATTACCCCAGAAAGTAAAGTTGATCACTTCTTTGGTGGTATGAATCCAAGTTTATGAAAAGACTTAGCAATTCGGGGTTTTGATAAATTTTCTTATATAACCTCAAAGTTGAAATAAATATTAGAAAATATTAAAGTTTTTATGGGGTGAGAATTGGAAAATAGAGTTTCATTATAGTAGTATAATGGAGAAATATAGTGGTGGAAAGAAGGTCCAACATCCCACTTGTCAAAAGTGTGGGAAGAAGCATCCTAGAAATTGCCTAAGGGGGATGAGGAAATGATTTAGGTGTAAGAAATAAGGGAACCTAACTAGATATTTTTGATGAAAAAACCCATCAATGTGATGGAATAAAGGAATTATCCAAACAACCCCCAACCAATAGTACAATGTTTCAATTACAAGGAACATGGAAATTATGCAATCCAATTACCTAAGACAAGTTTTTTAGAGATAATCAACACTAACAATCTAAAAGTCTTCAAGTGAGAGTTTATTCCATCAAAACTTATAAGGTGGATCCTGAAAATGAAGTGGTGAAAGATACGCTAGTTATTCATTCAAGGATAGTTAATGCACATTTTGATTCTAGTTATATTCATTTTTCATATGTTTCAAGTTTAGTTGAACTATTTAAACACTATTAAAATCATGGAAGTAGAGTTATTAGTGAAAATACATAATGGGGGAATTATTTCATACCATGTAAATAACTCCTCACCTATCCATATTTTTAGGCTGAATTTCCCAAAAAACCATGTGATAATCTATTTAGAATAATTTGATACAATTCTAGGTATGGATTGGATTTTCCTATATCGAGCCAACATAAATTTCCAAGAGATAGAAATCAACCTCTATATCATGATTCACCCTTTGATTCTATATAAGTTTAAGGAGGAGGATGAATCCTATTTGGTACCAATATCTCAAGAATAAATATTATTTCTTTGAGAGTAAGATTATCTAGCTTAAATGATTCATACTAAATAAAGGATCATCCTTGAAGACATGACCATTTTGAGAGAATACACTGACGTGTTTCCTAAAGAATTTCTTGATCTTCCTCATAGATGATAGGTTGAATTTTCAATCAAAATTATACCCGGATCTTTACCAATATATAAGAATCTCTATAGAATAGATGTTATTGAAATTGAGGAGTTGAAGAAGAAACTATAGAAGAATATATATAAAGGATCATATGACCAAGTGCTTCACCATGGGGTACATTGATCCTCTTCATTAGGAATAAGGATGGTTCAATTCACCTCTACATTGATTATAGTGAGATGAACAAGATAAAAATAAAGAACAAGTATCCTATTCCATGGATTGATGATATGTTTGATCAACTATGTGGATCCTAGTATTTATCTAAGGTGGATCTTTAGTTGGGATGTTATCAAGTAAATAAAAAGAAGGAGGATATTCCTAAGACTCTTTTTTGTACAAATTATGACCACTATGAGTTCATAGTGATTCCATTTGGACTCACTAATAATTCAAAAATATTTATGGAATTTATGAATAGAGTCTTTAGAGATTAACTTAACAAATTAGTGGTATTATTTATAAATTATATTCTTATCTACTCTAAAAGTAAGAAGGGACATGAGGAGAAATTAATTATGTTATGAAGACTTTTCAAAAGGAAAAGTTATTTTTAAAGTATAGTAAATGTGATTTTTGGTTGGAGAAAGTAAATTTATTAGGTTATGTTATCACCCACAAAGAGATATTTATGGACCATTAAAAAACATAGGCAATTGAAGGATGGTCTAGACCAATATCTGTGATGTAAATCTGTAGTTTCCTTCGATTAGCTAGGTAATATCATTTATTTTGAGAAACCACTCATGATTTTCAAGCCTCTGAACCAATATTACTTTGAATGGAGTCAAGTTTGTCTGGACTAATGAATGTGAAGAAAATTTTAAAGATCTTAATAAGAGGCTAGTCACTTCACATATGCTCACATTACCCACCAGTGGGGAAGCATTTGTGATCTACAATGATGCATCCAAAATGTTCTTGGGTTGTGTACTCATATAATATGAAAATTTGATATCATATGCCTCTTTAAAACTAAATATCCATGATAAGAACTACCCAACTCATGATCTAGAATTGGCTATAGTGATATTTACATTAAAGATATGATGGAACTACCTATATGGATAAAAGTGTGACATATATATAGATTATAGAAGCCTTAAGTATATATTCACACAAAAGGAGAATTATATGCTCCAATGAAGGTGGTCATATCTAATCAAAGATTATGATTGTTTAATTAATTATAATCTTGGAAAAGCAAAATGGAAAATTCTTTGAGTAGAAAGGATCTCGTAACTCTATCCATGGTGAAGATTGCAATAGATCTAATCTTATTAGATAGGAAAATGATGTATATGAGAATAAAAAAAGGATCGTTACCCTATATTTATCAAATAACTTCTCAACCATCCATTCTTGAGATAATTAATGAGGCTCAAAAAGATGATGAGGTTCTACAAAATATGGTAGAAAATATTCTGAAGTTTAACTTTACTGAAGATAGATTTATAAGGTTTGGAACCCAGATTTGTGTCCCATCAAAACCAGAACTGAAGAGGGGAATCTTGGATAATGAACATAATTCATCCTCCTATATTCATCTGGGAAGTACTAAAATGTATAAAGATTTTAAGAAAAACTTATGATAGAATAACATGAATAGGGATATTGTGGAGTTTTTATCTCAATTCTTGGTATGCCAAAAATTCAAGACTGGGTGACAGAAGTCCAAGGGTATAATACAACAATTTCCCATACTAGTATGTAAATGGGAAAATATAACCATGGATTTTTTTATAGGACTCCCCAAGACATTTAAAGGCAATAATTTCATCTGTGTGATATTCTGTCACCTTATAAAGTTGGAACATTTCATTTCTATCAAGGAATATTTCCCCCTTGAACAAATCTCCAAGATATACATTAGGGAAGTGGTAAGACTGCATGGATTTCCACTCTCTATTGTATTTGATCGAGATATGAGGTTTACCTCAAGGTTTTGAGGAATCCTTCAGCAAGTGTTGGATATAAAAACGAGAATCAATAGTTATTATCACCATTATATAGATGATCAATATGAAAGAACCCTTTAAATTCTAGGGGATATGATTATATCATGTTTAATGGTTTTTCAAGGATTTTGGGACCAACACCTTACCCTAGTGGAGTTATCATATAACAAAATTTTCCATTCTTTCATTCAAATGGCACCCTATGAGGCTCTGTATGGGAAGAGGTGTTGAACTATGACATTTAGGGATGAATTTGGTGAGAAGAAGCTGATGGGACCTGATCTTATCCAAGAAATGATAGATAAAGTATAAACTAATCAATATCATTTGAAGTATGGAAAAAGTCGAAAGTAAATATATACATACAATCATCAAAATGATCTAGAGTTTAAGGTTAGTTATAAAGTGTTCCTTCATATATCACCATAGAATAAATTCATGAGGTTTGGGTAGAAGGGAAAGCTTAGTCCAAGATACAATGGCCCCTTTGAAATCCTTGATCACATTATATCTATGACCTATCGAATAGAAATCCCACATAATCTATCTCAAGTACATGATGTATTCCATGTATCCCTCTTGAGAAAGTATATACCAGACCCCTCACACATAATGAATCTAGAGGTGGTACCATTAGAGAATGATATTTTATATGAGGAGAATCTAGTTAAGATCATAGATCATAGATAAAAATTTCTACAAAATAACAAAACAAACCCGGTCAAAGTGTTATGGTGGAATAAAAAGTTTAAGGAAGCGACATGGGAACCAGAAGAGGTGATGAAATAGAAGTACACTCATACGTTTTAGTGTATGAAATGAAAATTTTGAGGGTGAAATTTCTAAAGGGTGTAAGAATGTAATGACCCTAACTTTTATAAATTAAATTCCCTTTTTAAAAGAGTAAATTCCTTATTAAGAAATAAAGTTATAGAAACAAATGCACTAATTTGGATATTTTGAATATTTATATGGTCTATAAAATTTAAAATACCACTAATAATCATAACCTTTGATAATATTACTATTGAAAATTGATCATATGACTAGTATATGTAAAGATTTATGATAAAGTGTAATTGACATAGATGAAAGAAGTGATGACCTCAACCAGTAGGATCATAACCTATGAAGCCCAATTATCAGAGCTTCCTAGAGGGATAACATCACTAAGATTCACCTTTGATCAAGTTAAATCCAATATTCAACAAATAAAGAATGAATAGAACCGATTATGGGAGTAGTTTAAGCTCATCGAGATCATGACCCAAACCATGCATGCTAAACCACCTTAAGAGAAACTCACCATGCAAACCTTACCCTTAGGGAATACACTAGTGTATTAAAGGGATATATATTCAGAAAATAAACGTATGAATTTGTATATTTTATTTTAAAAAAACAATGATTATATTTATACATTTTTAATATTAATTTTTAAATGATTAAATAACGAGTTTGATAAAAATTAGATTATGATACGATGAAATACAAATTGTATTTTTTTGGGAAATGTATAGTTTTAATAAAGTCACTCTATTTTAATAAATTCATGATTTTTTGAAATAAATTACATTCTATTAAAATATTATTATTAAATAATATTTATTAAATATAAATTTTAGTATAATTTTATGAAGTCAACAATAATTTTTATAAGGGTTAGAAAATTGTTATTGTAAAAAAACGAGTATTTTTAAATAAAGATGAATTTTCAATTTAAAAGTGTAAATTATCATAATTAGATAATTATTTGGATAAAATAAATATTATTTTTAAATAAAAATTTCAAAATTATCCAACTGTGATTTTTTCATAATTTTTGGAGATAGTCGAATTTTTGGGTCAAAATTAAATGCAGTATAAATACATGGTGTGTATTATGACATCATAATGACCCAAAAGTGATGTAATATATTCCATAAAAGGTATAAAAGACCAAATATACATTTAAAATTTAAAATAATGTATTTTTTAGGTTATTTGATTAATTTTATAAACCCTTAATGAATCCTCCAAAACCAATATTATATTTTAAGGTTTTAAAATCAATTATTTGCAAACATGACTCACTTACACATAAAAAGGGTATTATTTTAATGAGATAGATTCTTAGAAATGTAAAATAATTAAAACCACTCCACTTGGGTAGAAAAACTAGGAAAAAACCATGGTATGGTTTTTTATTTTGATTACTTTATCATATAGATTCCAAAACCTATGGTTGGGAATTAATAAAGAACTCGCCACCATTTTTCTATATAAACCCACCCAAACTTCAATTTAACTTCACTAAAAATCCTTGTATCTTGATATTATTCTTCCATTACTTCTCTAAATCCCTCATAAGGTATTCCCAATCTCTTAATAATCTCCTCCCAATCTTTTGGAAACACCCTCTCAAGGTAAGAGATCCTCTCATTCTCCTCTTTATTCAAGAACCTCCTTTATATTATGACTTTTTTTTGATGATTTTTCATGTTAGGATATGATTTAACACATCCCTATTACGTCCATTATGATGAAAGAGTGATTAGATACCCATTTCACTCTCATTAATCCCTCCCTTGAAACTTTACGCACCCCCATCATGCTACCATAATTATCCTGCATTTTTTCCATGCCAAAATTTTTTATTGTGAATACCCATCCTAAGTTACACTAAATAATATTAAACTATATTTACCTATACTTAATTTTTTGGTACTTTTATTTATATAACCCACACTAATTGACCATGGGATTAAAATTGATTAAATGTATCATTATTTTTTATGATTTATGTGGCACATTTATGCATATACATGATATGAAAATGATGGTTACTCCCAGATAGAACTCTAATGCATTGGGTAATGTTTTAGTCTCATGAGATGTCATGTATGTGATTATGGAGTAATATAATCCATTATAGTACTTTTTCAACCATGTTATTATGTATTGGTGGTTAGCCTTGACCTATGTTTATGATGCCATATTTAATTTTGTTTTCACATTCACATGTTTTCTTCATGATATCATGTTATATCATGACTCATTGTTTAAGATTATGGTTTTTACCCCTATTATGTTATATTTATATACATATTGTATCAAATTTATTTCTTGAACTTATTATATGCTTTTTTATTCTTTTATTGGGCTTCATAGATCCCCTCTTTCTTATGTATGTCCCCTGGTTATATCGTGAAATTTTAAAAGAGCAATGAAATTTTAGGATGATGTTAAAGAAATTTTCAATAATGTTGTTTTATCCATGAATCAAGTTGATGTGATATGTACCTAATTTTATAAATACACTAGGCTTTATAATCTTTTAGTATTGTATATTTTTTATATTTATATAATAAATCATAAAATAAAGTGTATTAAAGACATGGGTTGTCATATCACCCATGCCAAACATTTAAACTATCTTCCAAACATAATACTTCTATGATAGAACTAATTTTTAAATATTTATATCTCACTTGATTTATATTACCAATATCTTATTTCCTATTCTAAGATCTTTCATTTCAAACTTTTCAGACAAGTCCCTTTTTAACTCTTGATTTTTTTGAATGCATGAACCTACCAATAACATATCATCCACATACAATAGAGAAATTATAAAGTTACCATAAATTTACATCTTCTAATAATATTAACAACCTAATTTACTTTTTATTGAATCCATTACCCTCCATAAAAGATTTTAACTTACAGTTCTATTTCCTTGGCACTTTTTTCAAACCATAAAGACTCCTATTAATTTTCAACACCAAGAACTGAATCTATTGATCCATAAAATCGATGTGTTTCTTCATATAAATTTCTTCCTCTAAATCCCCATGTAAAAATATATCTTCACATCCATTTATTCTAGGCGTAAAGCCCTAAATTCAACCATGATTTTCACAATTCATATTTTAGTATGTTTAACTACCGAAGAAATTTTTTTAGAGAAGTAAATGAATTTTTTATGCCAAAAAACTTTGACGATGAGAATTTCTTTATACCTTATTATTTAATCAACACATTATTTTAGTTAGAAAACCCAATTTTTTTCAAGTTCCCTCTTTTTCGGTGGTAGATCAATCATCTCCTAGGTATTGTTCACATAAAGTTAATCCAATTCATCCTTCATGTCCAACACCCACTTGTCAGAATCACTAAGGGTAGATGATTCTTCTTGGATTTATGGTTCTAAAAAATCTATAAAAGGTAATAAATTTAATTCATATCCACACTTATTTAATGTTTATCTAACTCTATTTGACCTACACAACTCTACCTATAGTTCTTACCTTTCTAAAACTTTAACTTTTGGAATATCACCTTTTAGAACTCTATTCTAAACCTCACAATTTCTTGAGATCTTGAGTATATCTTCCACTAGTCTAATTTCCAAACTATCTACACTTCCCTTTGAGTTATACTTCAGAACCTATGAAATTTTTATTGACTCAGAGTTATCTAAACTCTCTAAAACATGTATCCATCTAAAACCTTCATTCATATCAAATTAAATTGAAGCTAATTATTTATTTATAACTTATTTATTCAAAAATTTATGGTCATTTTATAGGACCTACTTATTAAATAGAAAATTTATATTTTTGATAACTTTCCTTTTCTCACTATCCCAAAGTCAAAAATCCAGATTCCTCATATCCATGGGCCACAAAAAACATACATGAGTCTTAGGATAAAGATTTTATCTATATTTGGAATTTATATGCAGATAGGATAAACTTCCAAAAATCTTAAGATGAGTAAGTTCTAGTGCTTTACCTATCTATAGTTCTTCCAGCAACTATTGTCCCATTAGTGTTGTAGGGATTTTCTTGATCATGTAAGTTTCTATGTTCACTATCCCTTCCTAAAATTTGTTAGACATTCCTTAATGTAAACTCATACTTTGGGTATTTTATATCAATATTAAATTTATCCTTTAAAATATCATATATTTTTTTAATTTCCAAGAAAAATATTCTCATTCCATATACCCCTGTTCCTATAGAAATCCAAAATATTCTTTTGGTATACTCACCTTTATTATCAAATTGTAATCACTTCAGATTATTTTATATTTCACTTTCAATCATAGCCTTTCACTATACAATTACTATAAACACTTTTGATTTATGTTTCAAAAAGTATAACTATAATTTCCTTGTGTATAAATCAATTAATTTCATAAAAAATTGTGATCCTCCATGATAATTAACTAGGGAAGGTACCTAGATATCGATATATATAAGTTCTAACTTATATATTTTAGGTGTTATTCCACTCAAGTTTATAAGCAACTTCTATTTATTACTAAGTAAATCTTGTAACTTATGAAGCCTAAATGTTCCAACATCAACATACCCTTTTATACTAAAATATTTATACCTTTCTATATAAGTTTCCCAAGTTAAAAGTTTCACAATTCTAAAATTTTGGAAGTTTTTTTTTCAAGGCCAAAATTTTGGAAGTTGATACTCCAGAAAATGTATTTTACAACTTTATGGTCAGATAAAGTGTTTATTACTTCAAACATATCTATATAATATGGTAACCTTGAGTGATTTTCCATACTCCATTATAAAAGTTGTTTCTACAACCCACTTTATCCTACCATCCAAAAGAGATTAGATTATTTGGAAGAAATGGAATAAAAATAACACCCTTTAACTCAAGGATAATTCCATTATTCAAATAAACTCTCACATCCCCCTTCCACATGATTTCAAGATCTCCATAATTCACTATATTCACTCTACCAAAGCTGTTGTACACATAATTCATCATGCACACCTTTTCACTTATTGAGTGGAAAGATGCATTATAATCTATAATAAAAGATTCCATTGGAATATTGAGTCTCAATATTATATAATCACTTCCCTAATAATTTTATTTCATAAAAATTAAACTCCCAAAAGTTTTCCTTTAAGTGTTACATTTGTGATCATGATAATATTTCTTGAGATGAACCCTGTTATCGCAATGCCAATATGCAGGACCAAATCTAATAGATTTACCTCCAATTCTCTCCCTTGATTTATATTCCAATCATATTTAACTTATTTGATGAATTTATAACCATATTATGTATATATTCAATTCATTTTTATAAGATGATCTACTCTCTATCCCCTAGATATATTTATTAAGAATCAATTTTTGAACATCTTTGAATACCAAGTTGTTTTTACCATAAGAGAAGCTCATAACCAAAACCATTAAATCCCATGACTTTGAAAATTATGAAAACAAGCATAAGTCCTAGAAATAATCCATGAAAGTAATATTTACCAACTCAAGATGAATCCCAATAAATATGAAAAATTCACATGATCAGAAGCCAACATACCTTTTGATAGACTCATGCTGAACAATCTTCACATCAAATACACTTTGTTGAGTTATGTAGGATTCTCATACATGTCAAAAAATACTACCATAAAATCTACTATTTTCTTCTTCTATTAAATGTTCAAGGCCATGTTTTAGACTAATAAAATCTTAGTAAAACCTCATACATTTCTATCCATCCTTTCCCATTTTCCTTTTTTCCATTGTATCCATCTAGACTATGTTTAAATAAACATCTAAGTCTTTTTGAATGAGATTATCCTTCATCTACATCAACAAAAATCCTAAATACATACAATTTACCTTTTCTACATAGATCTTTCTATATTCCAACATCATACCCTACAATGATAATAACTCCCTCTAAAATTAAAAAACATATGAGTAAGAGAGAATGTTACCTAAGTGAACTGCTGATATAATAAGGACTGCTTTGATTCCAATTTTTTGGGAGTGAGGATGTGATACCACCAGAAACTATGGTCATAAGAATAAGGACCACTAGAATTAATGCACAATGGAACACTTCCCCATCGATCTTAGTGTTCCAGAACTTAGGAAGCTAGAAGCACCCTAAGTCACCACACCAAGTCTTCTTATACAACACTCAAATAAAAAAATAGGAAAGTAACTAGTGACTATATATACATATAGATCACCAACATCTAATGATCATAGTACACCTTAGCATGTAGTCCTACCCTCTATTTATATAGGGTCCTACCTAGTCATCTGGTTGCACCAAACACCTATAAACATGGGGGGTCCAACTATTGCACTGTCAAACTAGAAATATATGGTAGTATTCCTAGGACTTAACATCAATCAATAATAGATGAATAATGAACCATTTCCTCACTCATTTTCTACAAAACCACACTGAAGTGATTTGAATGGTATAAAATCCCATCTTCTACTAGACCGAATGCTTCTTTCCTTCTTGATAACTGATAACCAAATGCACAAACATTATAAGATGGAACCTTTTGATCAAACCAATACTAACCACTTAAGATAACCTGTTGGAAACTCCACAAGACCAAACTATCTTCCAGAGTTACTTCTTCTGATTAACTTACTCAAGTACTTGAAAAGGATTCACAAACCCAATATGCCACTCCAGGCTATCTCATAAAATAATTTAGGGAGGGGGTAGTGAATCCATCCCATCCATATCATATATTATATCATATTTATTCCCTAATTTATTATCAGGGGGTGCAGTGATTTCTTATTTTCCATATCATATATAATCTGGGGGTTTTTCCTCCCTCTTGACTATATCATAATATAATCTAGGGGGGTGGGGGGGTGGGGGTGGGTAGTACATCTCTCCCATCCATATCATATATTAAATTATTTTATCTATTTATTTATTATCATAGGGGCTAATACATCCCTCCTGACCATCTCATAATATAATGGGGGAGGATTTAATTTATCCCAACCATATCATAATATAATCAGGGGTGATTCCATCATAACCACCTCATATTATAATTGGGGGGAAGTGTGTCACACCCATATATCTCATGTAATATATATGTGAGGTATACCATTCTTCGGTACCATCTCATAGAAAACAATTAAAATGGTTGATCATCGCCCTCACTACAAGTTCACTAGCTCATCACATGGGCACTGGTCACTCAGATCTAGCCCTATATCTCAAGGTTTTCCTTAGTGTCTGCCTAATCCTATGGGTTAATATCCTCAAAACCAAACTGGTCATAAAAATCACCATGCTAAACCCATATACATTCTCATATCATCCTCATAAGAATCCACTAGGTCCCTTTATACCCATTCTAGTCTCTACTCATGGGAACCAAGCCATAACAAACAACCATGTGTTCTCTTAGCTTGTAGTCCCTTTCCTGATATTATCCCCAAGAGTCTGACCCAAAACCTTATACCATTTATCATACTAGAACATATCCATAATAGATTCCTAGTACCACCCTCTCTAGAGGTTTTCTAAGATCGAGGCACCTATCGAGGTTCCCTAGGTCACATATCGGTTTATAAACCCTCTAAGGGTTTCATCATCTTATTCCTCATCTCTAGGACCGAATCCCATCACTTAAAGGGAATAATTTCCATCATTATAGTCATGGTCACATCATGGTATTATTAGTCTCATAGTAAATCCACTCTGACATCTCACTTGATAGATGGATTAATGGCCATCTCACTTCTCAAGTCAACCTAGGTCGGTCCTATCAGATTCAACCTACATTTAATCCTACTCATGGTATACCTCATGGATGCTCACGTTATAACATAAGATAACACTCCTCCCACTATATTATTATCTATCCCAAAGGCTGTAAGGAATCTCATACACCTATTAAATCATCTTATATTCAATCCCTTAGCTATCTATAGCCATGGAATTTAGCTAGTATTCAAGGGTCTATCTTGGATCTTGATACTTTGTCGTTTCCATGAGAATTTATTTAAAATAATAAAATTATTATATTTAAGTTCAACCACCTATAAATGGTGAGAATGCATATCACATGATATATAAAAAAATCCATATACTTAGGGATATGTTCATGGGACCACCTTCCTTATAAACAGAGCTTTTACCTTCGATCAAATCATATGCACCACCACCTAAGCTCATCCAAGACCCATCCAAGCTCATGTAAACACTTATCCCTTACCTAAAGACACAACATCTAAATTAATAAATTTAAACAATTAATAATTAATTTTAAAATTTAACTTAAATAGGAATAAACACCTAATAACTCACTCAATGACATAAAATCACAAAAAATACAAGAAAAATGGTGCAGATTACTCTTGACACACCCCTAGATCTAATCCACACAAAATACCTAATTCAATCACTCGATTTAATGGACCATTAAATTTAATTTTAGAAAAATCATTAAATAAATCCACCAGACCATGTATCTTCAATGAAATGGAGAGTAGTGACATACAATTTTCTTCTCATGACATTCTCTAGCCACACCAATAAAATTCCCCATGATATCAGGATAATTCCACCATGTTCTGATGGAATTGTTATTAAAAACCTACACAAAAAACAATCATCCTTAAGGAGAAAAGGAATAAATCTAGAAAAACTTATTATAGAGTATTATATTTATCTCAAGGAGTATACTGGACCAAAAAAAACTTGAATCCATTAATAAAAGAGGGATATATAACTCTTGGATGAAGAGGAGAATGAGGCCTCTATCCTTGCGAGCCTTCTGTGTGTGGGTTATAAAAACACCCTCAATCACTTTTAAAAAGTTTTTTTGTAATAATTCATTTAATATTTGAATTTTTTTAGAAACAATGTTCATAAAGTCTTATGACATGCATAAGAACTTTCATATTATTACATCACATGTAATATTTTTCATATACTTACATCATGCATAATCCTTTTAAGAGTGTTACGTAATGTGCAAGATTGTTTTAGAGTATTACCCCATGTGCAATAAATAATACTAAAATAACATTTAAAGTCTCATACCACATGAAAAACTTTATCTATAATTATTTTTGAAAGTTTTATACCTAAATGTTTTAGCCTCACCGTATAATTTTTTAAAATTCCTATGCCATAAGACTTTTAGAGCATCAAATTCTTACATTTAAGACTTTATCTACTGAAATAATTTTTGCAATACTTACACTGCAAGAATTTTCTCTATGGTTTAATACTTTTTAAAGTCTTATATCATGCATAATACACTTAGATTTTTATTTTTTTAAAAATAGACAAACCTTAGAAATTTATAAAATCCATAAAAACTTTCCCCAGTATATTATAGCACTCATAGGGATTCTCTAATACCCTAGTTACTGAAAAATAGAATCCAACCACAACTCAACTAAATCCAATTCATAGGTATTAATTTCTAACTAATTTCAAAACTCTAATGACCTACACCGTATCCCAAGTCTCAAAATTATCCTCTCACTAGAACCAAAAATTTGAGAAATTAAAATTTCCCTTGATTCTTACCCACCCATATAGATGTGGGTCCATAAAACCTCCACACCATAATTATTCTCATCCCTGAGAAGTATCAGAGACCTTTCAACCATCGATTCCAAATTACCTCGTTCATCAATTCCTAACCAACTCATTATGTTATACCTTATAATGGCAAAAAAACTTCCACTACATAACCCCAAACATGAGGTGCACTATAAATAAAAACCTCAAGCTACTTGATCTCTATAATTTCCAATATTGAGATAGTTATCAATAACAACTATTTATCCTGATACTCCAAAGTTTCATAGAATGATTTTTACCTAGGTCTATGAAGCTCTCCACCATAAGTCTATACCCATAAGGATATCCTCACTAGAGGAATCACCTAACGAAACTAATTTCTAGTGGTCCATTGACCCACTCATTGCAGTTACCATCTCATCATACCCTATCTCATGAAAACCAATATTTGATCCTCCTTTGGTTGAGTTTTCCTAAAATTATTGACCACATACACCAAAAATCTACCAAGTCACTAAATACTAATGCCATAAATTCTTATAGGCACCCAAGACTATTCAATACACACATTGAAGTCCAACCTATCACTTAGTGAATTTAAATGGTTAGTTCCTTATCTAATCAATATTCCATCATAATATAACCACGAGTATCGAAAAACTTCCAATATGAGTCACTATTAGATCACATAAAATTTCATCCTGAGCCCAATGATAATATCCGGACCCCATCCAACACCATATCGAAACCTTAAATTTAGTTTTTAATAAGGAAATAGATCATATAGAGTCTTTTCCACACACTGATATCTTAGTGCCATAAAAAATTATCACTGGAAAGTCTTATAACACCAATGAATCTTCCTTCATAAGGGTTATAAATTTACAATAGATAAGATGCTCCTTATCATAGGAATAACCTTATTATTTATCCAATGAATCAAAAAATCAATCATCATGGTCTATGCTTCATCCATTACTACATGTAATAATTGGACATGGCCATCCCACTCATACCTAAGTGCCAATGTAAAATAAAAATCACTACCCATTCATGGGTTTCCAGGACATAATCTTCTACATCCTTCAAAAATATATCCACAATATAGGTTTCACCCACTTATAGATAATGTTTCACTCCCCACCACATGGGTTCCCTTATACCACTCCTTGAGTGAAACCTTGATAGGTTCCATCATTGAACACATGTTTAGACTCCAAAAACATTCTCACCCATCCTTTTAAACCCTTAAAACATTCATACATGATTTAATCATCTTTCCATATAGGAAATATTCCGCATTCCCATCCAACACCTAGATAAACTATGGCCTCAAAAATCTTGTCAACTACTTTAGTGCTTCACCCATACATGGGCCCCAAATGATACAAATACAAAATGGAACCACACATAACTTGTGTATACTACATTGATCTCATTTAAACAAAAATACTGTATGCTCCCTCACTACTTATTTTGTTATTGATACTCTAAGTAAGAAAACCTATTTCTCAATCTCTCACTGGGGGTTCATCATGAAGGCACCCAGTGCCTGTACTAGCCACTTGAGAGTCACTTTACAACCCTTAAAGGGTGGGACCATGTGAATACCTATGTAATACTAGTAATGAATCAATCTTAGAATTTATAATTATTCATTTTATGGATTCATATTCATCATAGTTTTTTAACAATTTTATATAACTTTTTAATCGAAAAAGGAAAAAATTCATTTAATGAAATTATTTTTCCATGTATTACATGGTTTTAGTTAAAAGTTAAATTTATAAATTTTATAATTTTAATTTGATAAAATGTATTCATTTTTAGATATAGTATATCACATTTATCTTAGGGTGAAATTCTAAGATTTTTTTTGAAATGGTTAATTTTTGGGTGAATAGTTAAAATACCGTTTTTATGTATACCATAAATTTTTTAACATCCTCATGATGAAAATTTTACCTAAAAAATAATAAAACCTACGGATCTACCAAATATATTTTGAATGAGTAAAATAAATACTTTTAAAAAATTATTTTTAATTTGGAATCCCATGCATGCCTTTTTGGATCATAATTTATATTTTATTCTAATTTAAAACTATTTTTGGTTCTTTGAATTTAATGGTATGGGTTGATGGATAAATTAAATTATAGAATTATCAAAATGCAATATAACTTTAAAATTTTAATTATAATTTAATTAAATTTATTATAATCAATAATATGCATAATTTTAGAGTAAAATCCTTTTTATTCTTAAAACAAGCATTTTTTTAAAACAATTTTTCATGTGTTTTGCGTGTTTATATTAAAATTAATTTTTGAAAACTATAGGAATTTAATATAATAAATTTTATTCCATATTTTTAATCATCATTTAAATTTTTTTATAAGGTTAATTTAATTTTTGTTTATAGAAATAAGTTACCTTGGTAAAAACATTAGTTATCATGGTTAAGGTTAAAATACGTTAAAATGAGTTTAACTAAGAGATAAGGCCTAAAATATCTATAAAAATTGTATAAATATTATTTTTTGAGTGTATTTTAACCCTATATAATCTTATATTTGAAATTGGGTTTCCTTTTTTCCACTTTCTGATGAAAAATATATTATATTATTTTAAAAATTTGAATAATTATAATAGTTCCACTCCCCTAACTTATGAAAGAGAACCTCATATCCACACATATCCACAAAATTTGATAATTATATCTCAACAAATATAAAAAAATACCTCCAAAACTCTACTCTCTATTTCCTAATGGTCATGGTCTCCTCAAAAGATGCATCTTTGAAGTCTTAAGGTGTAATTCAAAGGTGGTTATCCAAGGAAGTGGTATAAGACTGCATTAAACCCTTTAAAGTTTATTTATTCTTCCACATCCTTATAATATATTATAACCATTATAGAATAATGAAATCATTATATTATATATACATAAATTTTATTATATTTATTAAAAAACTATTTTATACATTCTTTCCATCTAATGAAAAATGAAAATATTGCTCATGCGTACATACAAACTACTATCTCCATGCAGTGATGTGTTTAACTTTCCATCACTACCTCTCATAGATAATTATAATGATAGAATAAATGAGTATATATTATATTTATGAAATTATTATCATTATAAAAATATAATATATTATCCAAATTCTTACCCTCCCATCTATTGGAAAATGGAAGCATTTTTCATGCATATGTGCATAATACCACATCCAGGAACGATACATTTCATTTTTCATTACCACATAACATGGATTGTAATAAGAATGTAAATAATGAATAAATACGAATTTTATAAGAAAATTTTGATTCTAGAAAAGTAAAATATTATCCACACTATTTATTTCTCATATAGTAGAAAAATGAAAATATTAATCACGTGGACGTGCAAACCACCACCTCCAGGAGATGATGTGTTCCATTTTTCATTACCGTTTTACATGGAGGGGTTAAAAAGTATATATTTATGAATAAAAATAATAATTATTCATTAATTAATATCTTTTTTATCATGTAACTATGAACCCTTTTCCCCTTTTCAACCTATAAATACTATTTTTATGATTAAAGATCGAACAACCTTAAAATAATCTGATACTGACTTAACTAAATTAGTAACTTAATAAATCATGGTAATAAATGAAATTAAAGGAGTAATAATAAGTAAATGAAATTGAAAAAGTTTCTAAATAAGGTAATTAAATTAATATAATTTTATTATTCCAAAGTTATAGAAAACATACGAGCGAGTCGAGACTCGAGGCAAGAGATTTTTCTTTTAAAACTCATTTTCAAATGTTTGGTGTTTTCTTTAAAATTTTATTCTTCATGCCAATGTTCTTGAAATTGTTCAAGAATTTTATTATTTATGATAAAATTAGTTTTTAAGCTCATCTTTTACTTTATTTTTAGAGGTTTAAAAAGGAATTTTTCAACATTATCTATATAGGTCACTTTTAAACCTTTTTACAAAAGTATAAAAAGAATACTTTTTTAACATTTACAATTTGATGACCTTTTTCTTCCATCATAGCTGTTATTATTTATCAATATTAACTTATAAGTTTTTTTTGTTTGGGGGGTGGTTTACAAATAAAAATTCAATTTCTTTTGATCTATAAATTTTTCATCACAAAAATAAAGGGTTATTTTCTCTTTAAGGGAAATGTATAATATTTTATGTTTATGGTTTCAAATGAGTTTCATAATGGTTGTGAAAGATTTATGTGTTCATTATAAGGTTCTTAAACATTTTATATGATTACGGGTGAGACTGATATAACTTTTATTGAAGATGAGCCTGATATAGCTCTCTAATTAATTGATTAATGATGATGGAGTTAACTTTTTATAGGTTACTCTTAAGAGATTGGGATTAACCATGAAGGTTATTCCTCTATAAGGGTGATTGTAAGGGAAATTCTAAGGATAATCTCCTAATATTCCTATATGGGTTTTTTATTCTTTAAATAGGTTTTTTATGGAAGTATTATGATTTAAAAAACATAATCTAATGAGATTTATGATTAAAGTCAAGTTTATGATATTTTAAAGGCAAAATGTTCATGTGAAAGTTGTAATGAGTTCTAATGTTTTCAAAGAAACCCAAATGATCAAAGTTTTTTCCTTTATGATTTCTTATGAGATGTTTTATATAAAATAATTTAGAGCAATATATTTGTTTTTATGAATAAGTATATGATTATTTGAGCTCAAAGTTTATTATAAAAAAGAAAACATCCTTAAATATTTTTAGTTCTTCAAATAGAATAATGGGTTTCTTTTCTTTTTATGTTACTTGTTGATATTTTTTTACTAAACGCAAATTTTTAAATGCTTTCATAGATTTAAGTATGGGAATAAAATATTATGAATTATAAATCTGAATAAGGTAAATTGGAATTAAATGAAGTAAATATGACTTTAATATAATAGAGATGTAAACCTAAGAGTCACATTTTTTTGAAAAAATGGACATTGTGTGTCATTGTTACCTATGTAATGTAATGGTCATCCTAATTCTCTAAAAATATAAACCTGAAAGTTCTTTGTTATGTAAGTGAGATATTCCATAAACCATGTAATTTATGAAAAAAAATTTATGGGTTGTTATAGTTGGTATCTTAGAAAAATTTAGACAACTTTAGAGGTTATCATTCTATTAAAAGAAACATTTAAGAGATTATAATTTATGGTTATCTTATCATAAGATATTCTTTTAGAATTTCAATTTTTATTCATCTAATACATGTCATTTCAGACTGATTTTCCATAGAGGAAACTATGATGCTGAGGTATCAAGGAATCAAGAGGAAAATATCCTTTTGAATCAACATCTTAAGATGGTTGGTATTGGATGAGAATATTTTTTAGTCATGATAAATTATATGACACATGATATTAATGGTGTAACTTATGAAAGAGAGCAACCATATTCTTTACTGAATAATATATCTATAGTGAATCATTTCATGAAACAATACCCTATGAATTTTGGTGGATCCTCAGAACTAGTAAAAACTGAAGGATAGATTAATACATTATAAATTATATTTAAAGTTATGATATGTTCAAAACATTAGAAGGTAACTCTTATTATATTTCATTTTGAAGGTGAATCAAATCAATTACGGTATATGATTAAGAAAACTAAATAGAAAGATGAGATTTATGCCAAGGAGTGGATAAATTTATGGAAACTTTTATTGAGAAATATTTTTATAAAGATGTTTGAATTAATATATAAAAATAGTTCTTGGAGTTAAAGAAAAAGTAGGATGACTTTTTTGCTTCCTATGAAGAAAATTTTACTAGATTGGGTAGGTATACACCGAATTTTATTCTGGACCGTGATAGTAACATTGATTTATTTTACTCAGGATTGAAACTAGGTTTAAAAAGGGATTTGGTTTCTCATGAGTTTAGAATTTATAATGAAATGGTTTGATGTATTGAGAAATTTTAGATGGAATTTTTATACTTTTACAAAAATAAATAAAATAAGTGGTCTAGGTGGAAAACAATAGGGACATATCCATCAAGGAAATCTGATGTTAAGAAAATTAAACTTACTTATTGTGATAAGTGTAGAAAGAATCACTTTAGTGAGAGTATTATGATATCTATAAAGAGTTACCAATGTGGTAAGGAAAGGAATATGGCTCTTGAATCTAAGTAAAATATGAATGGTAATGATCAGATCAATGATGGAAATTTGGTAGTGAAGTGTTTTTATTATAATGAGATGGTCCATTATGCATATACATGTCTAAATAAAAGTATGGAGAATGGTGATCATCATGACCATAAGAATAAGGGTGTGTAAAAATCATTTTCTATTACCTCAGAAAATTATATACTATTAATATGTTGACTCACTTTTTTCATACATGATTTTTATAAATATTCCTTAACAAAATATTACATTAGTAACTTCCAAGGATATTTTAAGGTTTAGTGTCTTGGAAACTAGGTATACAATACATGAATTACATAAATAATCATAAACATAAAATTTATTTAATACATTCAAAATAATCATTTATTAATCCATCCTATTTCACATCACTTGAAATGATTTCTTGGGGATTTACATTAATAGAAAAGGGTGAACATAAAGCATAGTAAGGGATAAATAAAGGATACAAAGAATGAGTGATAAACATGGATTAAACATGAGACATAAGAATAGAACATGATCATAAATAAATGAGACATAATATAATATCATGACCATTATAACATGAGCTATAACATGGAAATGTGCCTATAATATAAAAATGATGCATTTAAAAGCATATCACCAAGGTTCATCAATAAGGTGTCATAAAACATATTACCAATGTTATTCACAAAGGTATCGTAAACACGTAATCTATAGAGATTAATTATTTAACCAATGAATTTGAGAACCAATAGGGTGAAACCTTCATATTTATAAATTCATGTGTTATACATAGATCAGTTATCATAAGAAATAATTTCACTAATAACTTGTGGTAAATAACAAACAGGTTTCATATAAAAATTATTAGGTTCATAAGTGATTAAATACATAAAAATTTATTTTTTTAAACCCAAAATAAGGGAATGTGGGTTTCATATGTGTATTTAACCAATAAATTAAGTATATTTGTATTAAGGTGAATACCCTTGAAAGAAAATAGGATTGGGTATTCACTACACAAAATAATGGCATGGAAAATCATAAGATAGTTTCAGAAGCACAATGGGTGTACATAAAAGTTCATGGAAAGAATTAATGACATATGAAGGTAGTATCAAATTATTTTTTCAATAAGGGATGTCTATGAAAATATGCAAACATAATTATTTAAAAATAAAAAGTCTTATAATTAAGTAAATGCTTGAATTGAAAAGAGGAGGGAGATAACCCCTTATCTTGAGAGGTTGCTTCTCAATGCTTTATAGGAGTAACTTAAAACCTTAAAAAGTACTAATTAGAGATATAAAGAAATAAAATGTGAGAAAATTTATGATTCAAGGCTTTGGAGTGAAGAATAATTGGATAATGGGTGGGTATTTATAGGAAAAGATGTGGGATTGTTTATTAATTTCAAAACCTAGGCCTTGGAGACCTAGTTAATAAAAAATAAAAAAGTATTAGACTTCCAATGATTATTTACCATGGTATTTTCCAAGGAGGATTATTTTTAATAATTTATTATTTTAATAATATAAACCCTTAAAATAATGTCATTCATGATGTGGAAGTGAGTCATGTTCATAAAGAATTGTTTTTAAAATCATAAAATATCAACTAGATTTTGGAAGATTCTTTATAGGTTTGTAAAATTAATCTTATCACTTTAAAATAAATTATTTTAATGATAAAATAATTTTTTAGTCAATCAATCCATTAAAGTATTTATTATATCCCTTATTTCATTATGATATCATAATATATTCCATATATTTATACCGTATTTTCCTTTTTCCCAAAAATTTGTCCCACTCAATTTTTTTTTGAAAAACTAAACATTGGATAATTTCACTTTATGGTGTCAGAAATAAAATGAATTTTATATAGAAAATTCATTAAATATGAGATTTTTTAAAATAAAATTATCATTTATTGAAAAATAATAGTTTTTATAGAATAATCAACTTTCTATCCCATATAAAATTATATATGCTATTATAAAATTATATTATAACCTATATTCAAATAAATAATTTTTTATAAGAATATTTCATAAAAAACCTTCATTTAAAATTCATTAATATATTATAAAATTTTATTTTAATTGAAATTATATGTTTTAAAAAATACTATTATGTTTTATTTGTATCCAAAAATATATTTATCATATTTCATCTTATATTCATGTGTATTTTATTACATTAAACTAATAATTAAAACATGATTAAAAAACCAATATTTCATTTCTAAAACGAAACTTACACCTTTATAATAATAAGGTCTAGATACACACCCCTTAATTACACCAACATATAACCTAAGAAATAAAAAGATTACATTGATCAAAAGAACACTCAGTAATAAGAAATTTACAAGATTCAAAATGAATGATAACTTTTAGAATACTTTATGTATATGTTTTTTCTTCTGATGCTCGGGGTGTGGCTTTATTTATAGGCAACATTTTAATAAACTCCAATGGTAAAATTTCAGAAAACTCGGGATAATTTGCATATACATTGATAAAAAATTCATTATCTTCCAATGAACTCAACATGTTTCTTACACTATCAATGAGTTAGATTATCACCACTATAGTGCTTCTAAATATGATGGATGTAATATTTCATGAATATTTAGATCACTAAATTTTTATAAAACAATTTAGTTATCTCGTATTTTAGTTACTAGAAGTTCATTCTGCATATGTATTAAAAGTTAAAAAAAAATTAAATTTAGATCATTTTCATATATAGTGTATTTTAATTTATGAATTAAATAAATAAGTTATTCATTGATTCAAAAATCTCCCAAAAAATATTACAGTTTATTGAAAAAATAATACACATAATAAAATTTGAAGAGAAGAACTAAAATTTAAAATAAATCTCTCTATAGTCTTCATAAAGAGAATTTATCCCACTTTTTTTTTGAGATAAAAATTAAATAGGTATTAATAGAGAACAAATAAATATGCCCCATTTAATTAATAAAAGAATATAAGATAATATGTATGATTTTTTATTAAATTTGTCCTCTTTAAAATCAAAGAATATATAAAATAAGAAACATATAATAAATTTTTTGTTAAATTTCTCCCCTTTGTGATTTTCAAAAATAAATAAAGAAAAAATAAAAATATAATCAAGAATTAAAAAATTATTTTTTGATAATTGTTTAATTATATGTTTTGGATTATTTTTTAAATTTTATATCTCTTCATATCTTCAAGAAAAAAACCTTTTATTATGGTTGATGTAATTAAATTTTTCTACATAAATTCCATTGTAACCATGTTTTCCTATCTAATAAGATCTTATTATAAAGTGAGTTCAAGTTTAACTTCAATTTATACACTAGTCTTATGGATATTATCATTAATATCCATGTAATAAAAGATATTATTTTAAATTTTTATACTTTAAACTTTACTTTCTCCACCAAATATTAGAGAGAGTGCTTAAAATGCATCTAATTCTCTTATTATTTTAGCAAAGAAAACTTTAAGATTCATGAATGGTCATGTGAAATTCTTCATATAAATTATTAAAAATATAATTATGATGACAAAAATTTCATTATATAATAGAATATAGAAAAACTAGATGAAAAACCCTTAATATGGTAGTCCTTATATAATCATTTAAGATTACTATTAACCAAAAAATTTTCCTTTTATGTATAAGTTTCTCTCAAAGACTTTCACATAGGATGATAGGATAAAACATATTTTGTATATATTATTTTAAGAATTAAATTTAAAATTTATTTGAATGTAAAATAAATAGTTAACTTTTGATAAATAATATGAACTCCTCCTAAAATAAGTAATTGGACAAATTTGTTAATTTTGAATATCTTCCCCTAAATTAAATAATAATAGAAAGGGAACAATAAAATATATAATTTAAAATATTAAACCTTCATGAAGTTATATTCTAGAAATAATATATGATATTATTTTTTAAGGATAATTCAAGTAAATATTTATAAATAAAGAATGTAAATCATTTACAAAAAATGATAAATATTAATGATTAATGTTTTTTTAAAATCAGTTAAATTTGAATTTTTTTTGCCAATTTTCACTTGAGGAGTTTTTAATATAAGGATATATATGGAAAAATAAGTATATTGAAGATCACTTAATTCAGATCATTTCTAACTTCAATTTAATGAATTTGAATCTACCAAAAGTAAGTGGTTTTGTAAAAATATAAATAAGGTGATTTTATGTTCTAATAAATTTAAGAATAATATCTCCATTTTATGTGTGATCCTTAAGGAAATGGTGTCTTAAATATATTTTATTTTCTCATGAGTTATTTAATTGGTTTATAGACAACTAAATAGAACAAGTATTGTCACAAATAATTGGAGTTCAAGTACAACTCAAACCAAAATTCGTGAGTGTGTGTTTCAACCACAACACTTGATCACAAAAAATTCCGGATGCTACATATTCTACTTTATCAATGGAAAGTTATATAAAATTTTGTTTCTTAATAGACCAAGAGAATAAATATTATCCTAATAAATTATATTTCATGGAAGTATATTTTCTATCGAACCTATAGCCTCCACAGTTAGCATCTAAGTAACTTTTTAAAATAAAAATCATTTTCAGAAGAATACAATTATCCAAGTTCTAAAGTAAATTTATATTATCTAAAAATATGTTTTATTAATTTAAAATGAGATTATTTGAGATTTTATTAAAATATCACACATAATCATACTAAAAAAATTATGTCTGGTCGATCTATAGTAAAATATCGTAAGATTCAGTTCATACTTCTATAAAATTTTTGATATGCTGATTTACCAAATTCATCAAGATAAAGTTTGATAGATGTTTATATAGAAGTAATTATGTTTAATGGATTTTAAATACTTAAATTTTTGAGTAAATATTTAATATAATTATGTTTAGTTAAAATAAGAGGAATATATTAGAAAATACAAAGAAGTAAAGAATCAAACCAAGACCATCATAATAATTGCACCATAATACTTTTTTAAAGTTTCCCATGTAAGATTATCCAACCACACTGTAAGATTTTTTGAAAATATTATGATGTATTATTTTAACATTTTTGAAGTCTTATTTTTAAGAATTTTATCCTTGATTTAATACTTTTAAAAGTATTACGCCTCATGTAAGACACTTAGACTTTGAAATTTTTCAAAAAAAAAAAAAAACTAAAACCTCAAAATTTCAAAAAGCATTCTAAACTTTCCCCAACTGAGTACATCACTCTCAAGGATTTTATAACACCATAGTTACTAAAAAATTACTTCCAACCACCTCTCAACTCAATAAAACCCCTAAGGATTAATTCTCAACCACTTACAAAACTCTAAGGACATCCACTGAGTCCCAATTATCAAAATCTTTCCTCTCTAGAACCAGAAATTTGAAAAATTAAAATTTACCCTAATTCTTACCAACAAATATGGATGTAAGACTATAAAAATTAGGGAAGTCAGTCCACTCACTTTTAGAATGTACCCAACTATTATAACTCATGGTCTAAGATATCCCTTGAGTTTTGGAAAATGAAAGGTTTGTATTGGTAATGTATTTGTGGAATGGTGGGAATTTTTATGTGTTTAATCATAATTTGATGAAATATTAGTTATGTTTGGGGTGAATTTTTATTATTTGGTTTTAAATATTGTCATAGAAAAGGGGAATTCTTTATAAAACACATTTAAAGCTTATTTTATTTTCATTTTCATGGGTTTATTGAGAAGTTTTGGGAGTATCCTATTGAATCTTGTTTCTCACCCCCTACAAGAACAAATTGATGGACATGTAGATTGTGTGTAGTGTGATACAAGAAAAGAAAAGGAAACCTTTTTTACTAGTTATGGACTATAGAAAAAAAGTGTATATATAGAGGTGGATAGACTTACAAGTAATTTAAGGGATCTCTTTGTGTTTTGGGAGGAAAAAAGAATCTTTTTGTTATTCAATTTTTGAGTTCCATATTTTATGGATGCATAAACATGGTATTTTTTTATACACTTGGTATATGTTGTGTGTTTTTTTAGAAGTGTCAATTTTTTTCATACATTATACTATCCTTAAATTTATATTTTATGTATTTTTTATCTATTTACTTTTAGTATTTATCTATGTTCAAGATATGGATAACTTGTGCTGAAATTTCAGTATAATCTTGATGTGCGTATGGGGGGGGGGGTATTTTTTGGTGAGAAATATTCCCCTAATGAGGTTTTATTTATCCCTCAACATTTTTTATTATCCTTTAGTGATTATAGGGATACACCCAAGGCCAAGTATCATTCCAACTTGACTCAGGTGTGGTTGAGTAGAGTAGGATGGGATAAGATGTTATAAATGGAATCAATTTGTTTTTTTGGGAAGTAAGCATGGATATAGGTTGGGTTTAGACTTATTAGACAGTTATAAAAAGGTAAAACTAACCTATTTATAACAAACCATGATTTATCGAGATATATGGGTAAATAAAGCAGTTTTTGAACCCCTTATAGATTTTATTTAGATATTTTTAGTTTTTTATCTCAGTTTAATGAAAAAGATTGTATTCTTGAATCATGTAGGAATTCATGGATGGAAAATTCATTATCTTTGATTAGTTTTTATAAAATACTTGTTTTTGGGCTAAAAAACTGATTTCAAAATATTTTTTTGAAAATTGTTCATTTTTAAAGTTCCTTTAAAAATAATTCCGTGAAAATTGTTTGAATGTCGTGAAGGTGATTGTGGGTTAAAAAGGATAAATTTCATTGGTGATAGACCTCTTACAGGTGGATTGAATAATTTTATGGGTTTTTGTGAGTATAGTGTTAGTAAAATGAATCTTCTTATCCTTTATTTTGGAAATCACTATATACTTTACTTTATTTTGAGTTAACTTGTAAATTTTGTTTAAGTTCTATTTTAATATACTTAACTTCTGATTTCATGGATTTTTATGTTTTGGTGAACTGGTTAGATACAACTAATGTTATAATATTGATACTTTTTTTGAAATTCATCCATTAGATGCTAGAGAATTGTGATGGCACTAAAGTTACATGTATAGGATGGGGAAATTTTCTTCTAAATCCACTGTAATTGAACCCAAAGAGTGTAAAATATGACCATTGGAATTTTTATATAAATTCATTACATTATACTTAAAGGAACATAGATGATTAAATTTCACTAAAATCTATGTATTAGAAGTCATGCACTATATCATTTATTTGATCGATTCCCTTTTTGTTTTCATTTAAGTGTGTTTTTTCTATGAGATTTTATTGGAGAGGTCTATTTTAAAAAAATTAGTTTTTATATTGTAATTACTTTACTTCTAATACCATGTGATTGAGAAGGTTACGATTCTAGGAACTCATGTAGATTCTAACCATGATGATCAATGATATTTGGGGGATAAAAATATACATCTTTCAAATAGTTTATTCGATGAAGTTCATGGGATTATACTTGATACTGATCAAGGTGTATGATGAGGAGATTAGTGATAAAACATACTAGTTCTGACTCTTAGTTAAAGATTTTCTAGGTTTGTAACTTGATATCTTCAATTGGTTTATATTCAATGAAGTTTCATGTGAGAATATTTTACACTTTGGTTATAGTTACCAAACCATCTTCCACTTTAATTTAAAAGAAAATAATTATTTTAACCTTAAGAGTTTAATAATAATATCCATTTATGGGAATATGGATTTTAATTTGGAACTCTGTGCATTATTTTTACATTTCCTTATTTGTTTTAAATTCTGATTAAGTTATTTTTGACCTCATTTATTTTTTCTAACTTCCAAGTATTTATATTTCCATTGCATGCTTATATTTTTTACATTAATACTCTTGTTTGATTAAAATTTATATCTTTTGATAATTTAAAAATTTTAATTGGGTAAAAAATTTCTTACTATCTTTCAACTACAATTAACCCCCCTCTTATAGTTGTCATATTTTTTACATATATAAAAAATTGGTATTAGAGACAACCTCTTTATTTGAGATCAGATCTTCATTTTTACCAATCCCAACATGAGAGTGCTACTCTAAATTTTGAATTTTATATCTTTAGTTTATTTTTTGAACTTATAGAAGTTTTCTTACACTAACCATGTTGTAGATAAAGGATATTTTTTGATATTATAGGATTTTTAATCGAAACCATTAAAAATATAAATCTTACCTGACCATTAATCTTTAATGGTAAAAATTATGAATAATGGAATGATAGGATGAAAACCTTTATTATCAATATGGGATTATATCACTATCAAATGATGAATGAAAATAAAAAAATACCTAGAAATAAATATATGTAATTACTCATGAGGAGAAGATGCAATATCCAAAAAATTCTTAATTTTGGAATACTTTGATGTGCTCAATGTTGCCTAACATCTACAATCAGATTTCATATAACGTAAAAAAATGATAAATCTTAAGATTACACACGTTATAAAATATAATATTTTAGAAACCAAAATTTCTAAATTATGAGTATATTATCAGGCCTTTGAATTTATACCTGGTTAATCCGTGGTGAAAATGAACCAATGTTTTGTAGAGGTTTTTAATATCCTATTATCACTTGTGTAAAATGAAATTATAGATGATCAACCAATGGAAAAGGTTGTTGATATTATTATTAAGGAATGAGAAACCAATTGGATGGTGATATATGATACTAAGAATCTGATAGGACTTAGTTTTGATGATCTTATTTAAAATATCATACAATATAAAAACCTTTTAAAGAGAGAAGCTAAGATGGAGAATATAAAAATTGGAGTTTCATTTATTTCAACTTCAAGTGATTTAACTTATAGTTCCTAATTTTCAAAGCATATTACTAATGTGAAGAATAAATATAAACATTATTTGGATGTTAAAAATTTAGAAGCAAGTGAAAGAGAAAGAATCTTTTGACACTAGCTGATATGATTGTAAAAAACTAGGTTACATCAGACTAAATTTTCCTATGATGAATAATAATAATAAGGATTATAAGTCTTTAAATTAGAAAGCAAGAAAATATTTTATAGAAACTAATGATAGTTGGAGTTCTAGTGAGGATCTATAATTTAAAAGTATTAATGATTTATAGAGGGATGATAAAAGAAAGAACACCCGTTTTTATTAAAAGGATCCTCAAAATGTTTTTTACATTAGGGGGAAGGTAAATACAGATTCAATTTCATAATTATGTATTTATTTTGATTTTAATTTTACTTTGGATGATGAAAATAATATAACTTCATTAAACTATGAGGATATTCCATCATTTAAAGAGATAACTAGACATATGAATTTTCTTGAGAATAAAAATAAAAATTTGATGAAAGACCTTGATTTAAATCAAGAAGATATTAATAAAGATGATAATAATATTTCTAAACATTATTCTAAAATTTATAATCCTACTTTTAATTTTGATTCTAAATCCAATTTTGTATCAACTTAAAATGATTAGAAACTAGTTATAAAACTAAATTCTAGTGCTAGTTTTTTTGAAGAAAATTTTATATTTTTTCAATTATAAAAGGGAGAACATTGATAATCTATTATGATAGTTGAATAATACTTTTACATCTTCTATAATAGGATTTACTTTAAAAAATTCAAATTTTTAGTCAAAATACTTTGTTATGAAAATTTCATCTTTTTATACTAAATTATAGAGAGGAGACCATTAGTGAAAACATTATTCTTTGAAAAAGGTTCAGTCTTTTAGAACTCACAAGGCATATATTTATAAAGAGCTTGTAGCTATACAATACCATAGGGTTGAAAAAATGTGGGTTACTAAAGTTTTTTACTAACATTTTTGGACCCAAGAAAGTTTGGGTAACAAAATGTTTTTCTTGATTATTTTAGGAAGATAACTTGAGTACCGGTAATCCCTGGAGACAAGTAAAACTTCCAGAACTTATAGAATATGAAGTGAGGACAAGTTAATTTTGGAGAAAATGCACATGGTCAGTTTATAGGTATTAGTGATGTTATTTTTCTTGGTAATTATTTAATGTATAAAAAATTTTATGTTTTAGGGATTAAGAAAAACTTTATTATCATTATCCAATTGCGTGATGAAGGTTACTCTATAAAATTTGGGAAAGATAAATGTATCATTAAAATTTTAAAAGGATTACCCATGTTATTTATTGTTAGGCATGATAAAATTTACACTATTAACCTGGAGGACCATATTTTTTGGAACTTACATTTCCTTAATGTGGTTAAAGATAAGTCTTTTATTTTTCAAATAAGGTTATGAAACTACAATGTTTGAAACTTAGCTAAAATTTATAAGAAACGAATGATGAGAGATATACTAAAACTTATATTTGAATATTATAATTTCTATGATACTTTACAATATGGTAATAAATATAATTCAAGATTTAAATATATTGATGAAGTATTAACTAATGGACCTTTATAATTAATGCACATAGAGATTTTTTGTCCTATACAAATTGAAAGTGTTAGAGGTAAACACTATGTATATGATTATACCAGATTCACTTAGGTTTATCTTCTTTCTCTTTAATATAAATAACTCTCATTTTAAAACTTTATCTAATTTTGTTCAAAATGAGAAAAACCTATCAATTGACACTATTTAGAGTGATCATGGTGCATAGTTTGTAAATTATGATTTTAAAACTTTTTGTAGTGAGAAAGGGTTTTTTTAAAAAAATTTAGCACCAAGAACTCCAAAATAGACTAATGTAGTTAACCAAAGGAATAAAAACATTTGTGAAATTATTAATTCTATTTTTTTGAATATATTGGTATTTTGGATACTCATTCAAGTTACATAGTTAGATGACTAATTAGAGTGATTCTAGAAGGATTTTTAGTCTAGAAAAAGTAGTGATAGTGAAACTTCTTTAGTCAGGTTGTTCAAATGATGTTCTAGGTGTTCTAGATAGAAGGGTTCAAATTTCAATGGGAATATTGACCAGGTTTACCAAAGGAGGGATTTTATTCTTATAAAAATGGTTGGTAGTTAGTTGATACTTGTTATAGGAGATTAACATCCAATGTAGTCAATTTATGGATCCCCATAAATATAGAAGGTTGGTGTAACTAGATGACTGGATGATACCCTGTATAAAAGGAGGGTGAGACCACTTGCTGAGTTGTAATGTTATTACTAGATTAGTGATCTATGTGGATACCTTTTTACTGGTGATTGTAATTTTTTAACCTCAAATAAATTAAATATTTTAGTGTGAATCCCATGGGAATAATACTTAATTTCGGAACCATGTGAAATTTCTTGAGTTCCTTTATTATTTACATTTTCACTTAATTAAATATATGTGAATCGTGAATAAGAAGATCAAGTGTTTTAATTAGTGTGGTGAATTATAGGTAGATATTTTCCTTACCTTAAGTTTTAGAACATTAAATAATAGGAGAGTTTCCTTTTTGAAACCTGATTCTATGTTGTTGGTTTCTATGTTCGTACTTCCAATAGTTAGAAGTTAGTGTGAAATTATTAATAATTATTATTAGAGATTGGTTTGTTCAGTGTCTTGTTGGTTCACATGAAAAAAGACCAGATAATGATATTTCTTATTTTAACATTATAATAATTTAGTTGGAGTCATTATGTTATAAGTTATAGTGTTAAAAGGACAAAATCTTCAAATAAATAAAATTTTCAAAATGGTTTTCTCCTCTAGAGGATACAAATGGAAGACTATATTATCCAAAAGGATTAAGATGTTCCTTTGAGATGTATAAAGATAGAGTCAATAGAGGAATTGGAATAACTGAGTCCAGATAGAAAAGATTTAGGTTTGATAAAAATTTCCTTGTTGTGAAATATTTCTTATAATATCCAGGAGGTGAAGAATACACTAGGGGTGATGAATTCTTTTATAGAAATATATGAAAAGTTGATGGTAATGAATAGGGTTATCTTAATGTGAAGGATCTTGAGTACGTGAATGTAAAAATAAAAACTAGTGATTTATCTTTTAAATGATTTCAATATGATCTGTGGATAGTTAGAGTTGGTAAAGGTCATATTCTTGGAAGATGTATAGAAACTGATACTATTATCATCACTTTTTAAGAGTTTGTATTCCATAGTAAAAATTGTGATCAATTATTCTATAAGAATCATGTAGTGTTTTAGGATTTTAGATCCCTAATTCTAAATGCGTAACTTAGGTGGAGAGAAGTATAGTGATCTATCAAGAATACAATGAATGTGGATAGTAGAGGACACTCACCTCATTTAATAAATCAATAATGATCGAAAGATGATTATAGTGGTAGGAGTCAGAGTAAATTGACCAAAAATAGTCATATATGATAGAATTATGTGAAGAGAGGGAACCTTAAGATAGACTATAGGGATTTTAAGGTTTTTTAAAATTAATCTTTAAATAGTTAAAACTTCATGAATACTATAGTTGGAGGAAGTACAAGTTTACTTCTTATTGAGAATATTATAAAGGAATAATGGATCATTTATTCTATTACATTATTTTATTCCATTGAGGATATAAGATACATGTCAAACTATATATCTAAAATATTTATAAGATTGAATATAGAAGATTATAAAGCTCCAGACACCATGGGGAAGGATATATGAAAGTACAAATAAAGAAAGAAAGATTACAGGAGTCAAAGGCTATTAGATATATCACTGAACTTTAAAATAATATTATTTCCATTGGTTTAATATGTGAATATAAGTTTAGAAAAGATTCATTAATGTACCATGGAAGATAAATCAAGGTTCTATTTTCAGGTCTATAGGTGTAAATGATGGTACTTTGTATCTAAATAGTAAGGCATAAGGGGATAAAATTTCCAGAACATCAACTTTTGGATGTTTAAAGTGGTGGAACTGCCACCTAATACACCTCAATGAGAGGTGAATGAATTTTATAGTAAAAAAATTCATGGTGTCTTTTAAATTGAGTGAAAGGACACATAAAAGATATAAGATGGAAATTGTGCACATAGATGTATGGGGACCTTCCCCAGTCAAGTCTCATGGAAGGTAACAATAATTTATTACATTCATTAATGATTTAATGAGAAAAGTATGTATTTATTTCTTAAAGAAAAATTATAAAGTGATTTGACTATTTTTTCCTTGGAAATAAATGGTGGGAAGGGAAACCAAACTCAAGTTTATGTACATGAGATTAGAAAATGTAGGTGAATATAGTAGAAGAGGTTTATGGAATTTCTATAAGAATTGGATAATTAGGTATAAGAAAAATGTTTTTGGAATTCCTAAAAAAAATATAATGGATGAAAGGATTAATAAAATGTCAATAGTGAATGTTTAGAACACCAGTTTTCACTCTATTATGTCCAAGGATATTTGGGTAGAAGCGATGAATACAATAATGAACTTAATCAAACGAATTCCATCAACACAAATGGGGTAGGAATTATCAGAAGCACTATGGTCAAGTAAGTCAACGGAGCTCTCTCACCTAAAAGTTTATATAAGTATCACCTATATCCATACAAATTCCAAATAACAAGAAAAAATTAAATATAAGCCTCTCACATGTTTCTTTGTGGGTTATGGTGATGAAAACTTCGGATTTTAATTTTGGGATGGTGATAAGCAATGAATCATCAGAATATGGAATGTCCTTTTTAATGAGAAGGTATGTGGAAAGACTAGATTTTGGTAGAGAAAGAGGTTGAGACTAAATAATCAGCTAAAGTCTAAATTAATCCAAGTGGAAGATCTGGAGGAGTTGAAATTTTAGATAATTCATATAGTTATGAATCTACAAAAATTTCACAAGCTGTAGAGGAAATTTCATATGGTATCACAACATGTTTAGAAATAAGACCATGAGAAGATATACCAGAAATATCAAGAACTGATAAGGATTGGAGCAGAGTACTAGAAATGGGTATTTTGAAAGTTATAGTCTCGAAAAGAGATGAGTTATAGATAGAATTATAGATATATTCTAGAGTTAGATGGTCATTTAAAAGGTATGGATGTAACACCCCAAGATTTCATAGCATGTTATCTCTTTAAAGTAATTCAATAGCTTGTGCTACACGCAACACCGATTTTTAGCGCAACACGACCTATCAAACTAGCCGTTTGAAAAGTAGTTATGAATAGTATTAACCAAATTTTATATTTTATATATATCCTATATAATTTTAACATTCATCTTTTGTATTTATTATACACAATATAAGGACAAATTCAATTTTTTAGATAAAAGAAGTATTTTTTAAAAAATGCAGTTTTTCTGCCTTTTAATGGAGAACCCTTTTTAAATCCAATATTTGACACTTTTATATATTAAATTTAATGAAATTAAATTCTTCTTTAGAATAGGGGCATAAAAATTTAGTTTTGATAAATTTTTGATACTTTTCTAATAACTTTCATATTTTGATGAATAGTGAAAAATAATAAATTTTAATTAAAAATAACTTTTTTAATCGAAATAATTTATAGTGTTAAATTATACATTTGAGTTACTTTAAAGTATCATTAGATTATATTTTTATCATTTAATATAATTTAGTTCATTGGATGTAATTTCACATTTAAATTGTACATAAACATATTTTAATCTTTTGATAGTTTTTAATTCTTAAAAACCTGCTTTCTGGTTTTGACAACGGAAATTAATTATAATTTAATTAATTAAACTTCTATGTTTTAAATTTGGTAAAATAGACATAATTTTTGGATTTGTAATATCAAAATTATCTTAGGGATAATTTTTGGTATTTTTCTGAAAACATTCAATTTTTAATGAATAATGAAAAACACTACGTTATTGTTTAAAACTGACATTTTATTTAAATAATTAATATTTTTATTTAAATTTATTATAAATTAAAAATAGATACATAATAACTATATTAGTCCAATTTAATTCATTTGAGTCATATTATAATAATATTAGATATGAAAAATTTTATTGAACTATTTAACGTCTTTTACCCACCTTCTAGGCACATTTACAAATTTGCATACAATTTAATTTCACAAATTCTGTGAATTTAATTTAAAAAAAATAAGAAACACAGTTGACACCAGTAAGTAAAATGTGGTTTAATAGGATGAAAATAATTTTTGTTGAATAGTAACTTTTGAATTTTATTTACCATGGTTAAATGTAAATAGGGCAATTAAAGGTAAAAATGATATTATAATTACCCTAACACATGAACTAATTCTATTGAATAAGTATTTTTCGACCAAAATAAACCTTAGGAATAAAATATGATCCTCTTTGATCCACTTTTATTTTATTAGGACATTTATTATTATTTTATTTAAAGAGTTAAAAGTGTTAAATTCAAAATTTCATAACTAAAAGTTTTTTAATATAGGGTTATACATAAGATATTTCGACTATAAATATTCATTAGAAATATAAAAATATTTACTATATAATGGTATTTTATTTATAATTTTTAGATATTAAATAATTAAATTTATTTATGACACAATGTTGATGCAGTAATTACCTTATTAATGAAAGATTAAAATAATTGATATTATAAATATCCAAATAAATGTAAATTGAGACTTTTTATGAATTAAACTAATTTTATAGGTTAATATGACATGTTAGGATTGATTTTTTGTAAGTAATCAAGTTTTGTTGACTTTCAAAAAAACCAAAAACTATATAGTTTAAAAATTGACATAAATGAGTTTTTAAAACAAATACTATATTATTAAATGATATAAAATTCCTAAAAATCTAAGTTTCATCCAAATGACTTATATAATGATATATATGTCATTAATGAATCAATTTAGGTTATCTTGACAATTTATAGTAAGTTTATTAACCATGTAATATAAAAATACAAGAAGACATTATAAAAGTTAAACTATTTAACTAAGAGTTAAATCTAAAAGATAAGGTTAATATGGCAACCTAAACCTGTATAAAACCTATTGTTTGAAAGTATTTAGACCCATAACCACATTATACTCGAAATAAATCCTTTTTTAGCCATTATAAACCTAATATTAATGTATAATAAATTAATATTTCAAGATTTTCCTAAAGTAACCCCCACCTCTCTTATAAATGGGTACTACCCTTCTCTCAAAATCACACCTCCAAAGACATTTGGATCAGAAAAACCCTGCTCAAATATCCTCTCAACTACCCTAACTTCAACTTAGAGGCCTTACTTTGATCATAAAGACAACCTAAGGATCCATTTTGATCAAATCAAAAGGAATCACCTGAAGAAGAGGTAATAATTTCATCACCTCTTTCAAGGTTCTTTTCTTCTTCCACTTCATATTTCTTGGTTGTTTCCATAAAAATAATAATAAATCTAGTAATTTATACATACTATGATGTTATTATAAATAGTTTATAACCATATTCATTATTATATCCATCCTATGAATGAAAAAGTCACCATACGTGCGTACATACAGCTTACCGTCTCCACGTTGTGGTGTAGTTTGTTATTCAACACTTCATTATTTAGATGAGTATTATAATGAGTATAATTGATGTAAATAATAAATATAACATTTTAAAAATTATTTATATGTAATATAACATCTAATTAAAAACTATTTCACCATCAATATAATGATATCAGCGCTCGTGCGTATGTACAGCTTACCGTCTCCACGACGCGATGAGATATATTTCCACGTTTTCCATTCAATGATGATTATAAATATATATATTACTAATAAGTGTTTAATATATGAAATAATAATTCTAATGGAAATATATATATATATATATATGTATTTACATATATCTCATTCACTTACTTCCGTTAAATACGATATGAAAATGGAAAACGAAGTTTATGCATACGTACGATCTATCGTCTCCATAAATGGTGTTTTCCATTTAATATATCTATCTATTATACATACTTATAATATGAATATATATGATACATAAATAATGTTTTATATTCTGGAATCAATTAAATCATGATATAAGTTATACAATCAAGAATAATAAGTTAAAACACGTATGATAAAGAAAGCAATTATTACCCAAAATGTTATTTTAACATAGAAATTATTATTAAATGGGTAGTATAAATACATAAATGAATCAATTATTATATCATAATTATGAATATAGTTATTTTATAATTTAATAACATACCATGGTCATTATACAGGAGGCTAAACGTTCCCTCGACTAAAATAAAGTACAAGGTAAGGGTTAATTCCTCAATCTCATTATTATATGAGATTGTTTATGTGTAAGTTTTTACTAGAACATGTTTATTATCCATGTAAATGATTCATAAAATAGTTTTCAAAAGGATTATTTTTAAGGGAATATTTAACTAAAAAATCATTTTAAATGGTTTAAATATTTATTCTTCTAAATCATTCTCATTAATGCCCATGTTTTCAAAATGGTTTTAAGGATTTATTTATATAGACATGAATGTTTTAAAATGTTAATTCCTTTGAAAATCTTCAAATTGGTATGGGAAACTTTGATTCAAAAATGTCTTTTAAATGTCTCAATTTCTAAATTGTGTGGCTTTTAAATGATTACATGAAAAGGGATATTTCTCTCAAAGAGTTTTACTGATCATTTTCAACTATGTCAACATCATTTATTGGATATTATTCATGATTGAGGTTTATTTATTTTAATACAATGTTCTATATTTTATTGAATTATTTATAATATGTTTGAATATGGATGTTTTTTTTATACCATTCATGGTTTATGGTTAAAGTATTGACATTTCATATTCTAGTTTTAATATAAATGTTTATGTTATGTTTCAACATTTTAATATGAGGAATGCATTGGAATTAGTAAGTGACAGGTGGATCCCGGTATAGATCCTCAATGCATCGGTAGGTCTCAAGAGAAAAATTAATGTCTTGGAATAAGGCCTTGAATTTTTTTTTTATTTTCTGTCTTGCCTCGAGGCCTTGACTATGTGGTTATGATGTCCGACATTATGCATTCCATCATTATGAAATTATCTATTGATATTACATATGATTATTCAACTAGTAGAATATCCACGTGAATAATTAAATGGAATTATTGGATTTATCTTTGCCATATTATGTTATAGTTTATGTTTAAAGGGATTGTGTTTCAATTTTATACCTTTCTATAAAGGTTTATGATTATTTATGATAGCTTATGCTATATTGTTTATCCTTACTGAGCATCTGAGCTCACCCATTTCTTATGTTTTATTTTCCCAGGATGCCAAGAAGTATATTATGATTTATATGCAGGTTTAAGATAATAGAATAATGGTGTTCTCAAAGGATTATTTAGGCTATGTTTTAGGTTAGAAATGGTAATGTAAAGTTTATGTATGTAATATATTTTCCAAGACTGCTAAACTGATCGCTCATTCTGGACTTGATTCCTTGTAATCATGCCAATGTATTAAAATAATGCACCGAATCTGGGTAAATAGGGTCGGGGTGTTATAGTTGGTATCATATGAAGTTTAGTACAAACCTTGGAAACTAGATTTAGAAAAACTCTGATTAGAGAACATTACCCTAAGATAGACCTTGAAGATTAGTATAGAAGATCTTCCTAGAATTTTGGTAATGTAGATATTTTGTGAATTTTCCAAGCAATACATCCCTGTATGGATACGAGCAGGTAGAGGCGGATCTGGTATATATGTACCTAGGAGTGAAAACTATGACAAGGAGTTTTGTGCTTGACTCGGGGTATCTTGGTACACGACAATGGACCTTGCTGCACTCTTGGTTACGACACTCCTGGGGGATATGCTTAGGATAATTCACATTTTTTTACACCCCATTATAAAGGATTTGTGAGTAAATATGATAGAAAAGAAACCCTTTTTATGATTATGATACTATATGTGTAATAATCTTCAATTAATGTTGATAATTTTTCGAGTTTTTGGATTATACATTATGATATGATCTAACCTAGTGTATTTCGTTCTTTAGAAATGCTGCCTAGTAGAATGAATGAGAACTACAGAAATACACATGATCCAAAGAGTAAGAAGGATCATATCTTTCATGGTCTTAAGCCAACATTTATAAAAAAAATAGTCTCCCATGAATTATAATTATATGAAGAAATAGTATCATATGTTAATAAGATAAGTAAAGAATTATCTAAGTCATATGGCTTTGAAGGGAAGCCAGAGAATAAGGAGATTGTAGAGAGAAATATGGATAAAGGGAAGAAGGGGAATAAAGTTTTCCCATATGTGATAACAATGGAAAGAATCAACCTGGGAAGTTCTTGAAAGGAATTAGAGTTTGTTATAAGTGTGGAGAAAAAGGACACCAAGTTCCTGATTGCAAGGGTAATAAAAAGGTTTCAAATGTATAATGTTCCATCTGCAAAGAGTTGGGACACTACAAGAATCAATGCCTCAATCATCAGAGTATACCCCAAATGATGCTATTGGATAATAATCATGTTATGATACTACCACATATGAAGAGGAATTATTAGTTTTCTTTAGTTGTTATTAAAGAATTATGTCATTTGAGTGCAAGTTATAAGAATTATAATATATATAAGGATTGTACTGTAGTACGTTTTCATTAAGGATTTAAGATTTTATGGTACTAAGTAAAGTGACATAGTTTCAAGTTAAACATTTTGGAAAATATATGGTTGGGGGAAATATAACCCTTAATATGTTTCTGAAATTGAGATAATGATTTTAGAATAATATATAATTGATTTGGATAAAGTATATTGGATATTATCAACTACCTTTGAACTAATTAATTGTTTGTTTATTCCATCATTGTTGGAGTTTATATAATTTTTGGATTTAAGGAGTATATCTGATATTATATAAGGAATAAGGGAGCATGGACGTATCAATAAGGTTTTATGGTAATTTAGGGTGTTACCATGTTTTAAGAGAATACATGATTAAGGTATTCAAATGTTATTACATGGAAAAAGAGATCTTCATTATGTTTACCTTCCTTATAAATTTTGTACTGTGAGTTTGGAAAAAAGTATTATTGGATAAGTCTAAAGGTTGGAATGAATTAAGTTGGACATTAGATAATATTGTTTAAGGTTAAAAAATTTATTAATATTATTTTTGGATTGTTATAAAAAGGACAACCCAGAGGTCAGGCGACAACCCGTTGCATCTGGCATGGCCGCGAGACTTGAACTGGAAACCGAAGGGTGACAAGGGTGCATCACCTACCACTGGCCTACGTGATGTACTGGTTTGTATAATTTATTTTTTAAATGATATGATAGATTAATTATAAATTCATTTTTTGAACCCTATACGATTAGGATAAATAGAATATTTTTGAGTTCTATTATATTTTGGAGTGAAAGATGATTTTGTGGTAGAAATTAGTTAAAGGATGGAACTATACTTATCAAATATTTTTCTCTTATTCTATTAAGTAATTAATTCCTAAACTTTAGGGAAAGGATCTCAAAACTAAAAATGTGTTATCCTAATACCTTATGTTTTGATGAACTAATGATATTTTAAGTCATCATAGATTTATGGATCTGTGGCCATCAATTTTCTATTTATTATTCACTTGTTTGTGATTGAAGACATCAATCACTCCCTATAAATATTTATGTTTTCCTCCAATTATATGTCTCAAATTTCCCCTAATGTTCTCTTATTCGAAATCCTAATTTGGTGGCGACTTTTTCATTTCCCTTTCCCTCTTATTATGACTAAATTTTAGTAACCCTATTTCTGATGTGGGTTTTCCACAAAGGTATTTTATATTTTAAACATTTTATTTTTGAATAACAATTTCAAATTCCAAGAACAAAATTTATTTAAGGAGGGGATAATGTAACACCCTAAGATTTCATAGCACGTTATCTCTTTAAAGTAATTAAATAGCTTGCGCTATACACAACATCGAGTTCTAGCACATCACAACCTATCAAACTAGCCGTTTAAAAAGCGGTTATGAATAGTATTAACCAAAATTTTAATTATATATATATCCTATATAATTTAAAAATTCATATTTTTTTCTTAGACATAATATAATGACAAATTTAATTTTCAGATAAAAGAAGTATTTTTCAAAAAATGCAGTTTTTCCACCTTTTAATGGATAACACTTTTTAAATCCATTATTTGACACTTTTATACATTAAATTTAATGAAATTAAATTCTTCTTTAAAATTGGGACATAAAAATTTAGTTTTGATAAATTTTTGGTACTTTTCTGATAACTTTCATATTTTAATGAATAATGAAACATACTAATTTTTAATTAAAAACAACTTTTTTCATCGAAATAATTTATAGTGTTTAATTATACATTTGAGTGGTTTTAAAGTATAATTAAATTATATTTTTATCATTTAATATAATTTAGTTCATTGGATGTAATTTTACATTTAAATTGTATATAAACACATGTTAATCTTTTAATAGTTTTTAATTCTTAAAAACCCGCTTTCTGGTTTTGACAAATAGAATTAATTTTAATTTAATTAATGAAACTTATATGTTTTAAATTTGGTAAAATAGACATAATTTTTGAATTTGTAATATCAAAATTATCTTAGGTTTAATTTTTGGTATTTTTCTAAAAACATTCAATTTTTGATGAATAGTGAAAAACACTTCGTTATTGTTTAAAACCGACATTTTATTTAAATAATTAATATTTTTGTTTAATTTTTTTTTAAATTGAAAATAGATACATAATAAATATATTAGTCCAATGTAATTCATTGGATTCATTTTATAATAATATTAGATATGAAAAATATTATTGAACTATTTAGTGTCTTTTACCCACCTTCTAGGCACATTTACAAATGTGCATAAAATGAAATTTTACCACTTATGTGAATTGAATTTCAAAAATTAGAGAAACATGGTTTAAATTAGTAACTAAAATTTTGTTAAATAGGATGAAAATATTTTTGGTGAATATTAACTTTTGAATTTTATTTACCACGGTTAAAAGTAAAATAGGGTAATAAAAGGTAAAAATGATATTATAATTACCCTAAAACATGTCCTAATTTTATTGTATACGTGTTTTTGACCAAAATAAACCCTAGGAATAAAATATGACCCCCTTTTATCCACTGGGATTAGATTATGACTTTTATTATTATTTTATTTAAAGAAGAGTTAAAAGTGTTAAATTCAAATTTTCACAACTAAAATTTTTTTAATATAGAGTTATAAATAAGATAAATTATACTATAAATATTCATTAGAAATATAAAAATATTTTACACATAATTTGATTTTATTTATAATTTTTAGACATTAAATAATTAAATTTATTTATGACACAATGCTGATGCAATAATTACCTTATTAATGAAAGATTAAAATAATTGATATTATAAATATATAAATAAATATAAATTGATACTTTTGATGAATTTAACTAATTTTATAGGTTAATATGACATTTTAGGATTTATTTAATTTTTTTTTGAAGTAATAAAGTTTTTTTGACTTCCACAAAAACCAAATACCATATAGTTTAAAAATTGACATAAATGAGTTTTCAAAACAAATACTATATTATTAAATGATATAATATTCTTAAAAATATAAGTTTTGGACAAATAACTTATATAATTATAGATATTTCATTAATGAACCACTTTAGGTTCTCTTGGAATTTTATAGTAAGTTTATTAACCATGTAATATAAAAATACAAGAAGAAATTGTAAAAGTTAAACAATTTAACTAAGAGTTAAATCTAAAGGATAAGGATAATATGGTGACCTAAACATGTCAAAAACCTATTTGTTGAGATTATTTAGACCCATACCCCTATTATACTCGAAATAAATTCTTTTTAAGCCATTATAAATTGAATATGATCGTATAATAAATTAATATTTCAAGCTTTTCCTAAAGTAACCCTCACCTCTCTTATAAAAGGGTACTTCACCTTCTCTCAAAATCACACATCCAAAGCCATTTTTTCTCAGCCAAAACCTACTAAAATATCCACCCAACTACCCTCAATTAAACATAGAGGTCATAATTTGATCAGAAATCCAATCTAATGAGACCTTTTGATCAAATAAAAAAGAAGCACCCGAAGAAGAGGTAATAATTCCATTACCTATTTCAAAGTTATTTTCTTCTTCCACTTCCTCTTTATTTGTTTTTCCATACCAAAATAATAACTCTAGTACCTTTTACATACTATAATGTTATTATAAATATGGTATAACTATATCCATTATTATATCCATCCTATGAATGACAAAGTCACCATACGTGCGTACGTACGGCTTACAGTCTCCACATCATGGTGTAGTTTGTTATTCAACACTTCATTATTTGGATGAGTATTATAAGGAGTATAATTGATGTAAATAATAAATATAACCTGTTAATTATTATTTATATATAATATACCATCCAATTACATACTATTTCACCATCAATAGAATGATATCATCGCTCGTACGTACATACGACTTGCCATCTCCATGACACGATGAGATTCATTTCCACGTTTTCCATTCAACAATGATTATAAATATATATTATTAATAAGTATGTAATATATGAAATAATAATTTTACTGTATATATATATATATATGTATTTACATATATCTCATTCACTTACTTTCGTTCAATACGATATGAAAACAGAAACAACGTTTATACATACGTACGACCTACCATCTCCATAAATGGTGTTTTCCATTTTATATATCTATCTATTATACATATTTATATTCTGAATATATATGATACATAAATAATGTTTTATATTCTGGAATCAATTAAATCATGATATAAGTTATACGATCAAGAATAACAAGTTAAAACACGTATGATAAAGAAAGTAATTATTACCTGAAATGTTATTTTAACATAGAAATTATTATTAAATGGGTAGTATAAAGCCATAAAAGAATAAAGTATGATATCATAAATATGAATATGGTTCTATTATAATTTAATAACATATGATGGTCATTATACAGGAGGCTAAATATACCCTTGACCAAAGGAAAGTACAAGGAAAGGGTTAATTCCTCAATCTCATCATTATCTGAGATTGTTTATGTGTAAGTTTTTACTGGGACATATTTATTATCCATGTCCATGATTCATAAAATAGTTTTCAAAAGGATTCTTTTTAATGTAATCTTTAACTAAAACATCATTTTAAATGTTTTAAATATTTATTCTTCTAAATCATTCTCATTAATGTCTATGTTTTCAAAATGGTTTTAAGGATTTATTTATATGGACATGAATGTTTTAAAATGTTAATTCCATTAAAAAGTTCCAAAGTAATATGGGAAACTTTGATTCAAAAATGTCTTTTTAATGTCTTCCTTTCTAAATTGTGCGACTTTTAAATGATTACATGAAAAATGGATATTTCTCTCAAAGAGTTTTACTGATCATTTTGAACTATGTCAACATACTTTACTGGATATTATTCATGATTAAGGTTTATTTATTTTAATAAAATGTTCTATATTATATTGAATGAGTTATGATATATTTGACTATGAATGTTTTGTTTTTATACCATTCATGGTTTATGGTTAAATTATTGACATTTCTTATTCTATTTTTAATACGAATTTTTATGTTACGTTTCAACCTTTTCATATGAGGAATGTATTGGACTTAGTAAGTGACGAGTGGAGCCCGCTATAGCTCCTCGATTCATAGGTATGTCTCATGAGAAAAATTAGTATCTTGACACAAGGTCTTGACAAAAATTTTATTCTTAGTCTTATAACGAGGCCTTGAATATGTGGTTATGATGTCTGGAATTATGAATTCCATCATTATGAAATTAGATATTGATATTACATGTGATTTTTCAACAAGTATAATATCTATGTGAATAAGTAAATGGCATTATTTGATTCCTTATTATTTTGTAGTTTATGTTTAAATGGATTGTGTTTAAATTTTATACCTTTCCATAAAAGTTTATGATTATTTATGATAGATTCCGCTATATTGTTTATCCTTACTGAGCATCTGAGCTCACCCCTTTCTTATGTTTTATTTTCACAGGATTCCATAAATTATATTATGATTTATATGCAGGTTTAAGATAAGGGAATAATGACGTTCTCAAAGGATTATTTCTTCTATGTTTTATGTTTGAAATTTTAATGTAAAGTTCATATATGTAATATATTTTCCAAGACTATTAAATAGATCAGTACTTTGGGACTTCATTCCTTATAATCATGACAATGTATTAAAATAATGCACCGACTCTAGGTAACTAGGGTCGGAGTGTTACAACATATTTGACTTTCTCTTATTACTTTTAATGTATGGAGGATAACCAAAGATCTCATAATATGTGGATAGTCTAAATGATTCTTGAAAATGGGATTTGGCTATGAAGGAAGATTTATATTATCTACATGATAATAAAACTAGAGAGTTTATGAAACTACCACTTGGAAAGAAGAAAACCAAAAAAAAGTGGTCTTTTGATTAAAATACTAAGTTGATAGAATGGAAAGGTATAAAGAAAGGATGATGGTGAAAGGTTTTTAGTAAAAGGAAGGTATATAATTTTTGGAAAAAATTTCACCAGTTGTATAACATACAAATATCTAAACTCTAATGAGTTTGATTTCTTCCAAATATTTACATTTGGAATAAATAGATATAAAAACAACATTTATCCATGGATATTTAGAGAATGATATCTATATAAATCTATTGGTTTCATGGATCAATGGAATTAAGGATTTGTGTAGAAACTAAAAATTAGTATTTATGGTTTGAAATAAGAACCAAGATAATGGAACTTGAATTTGATTTGTTCATTTCAGGGAAAGATTTCGTGTAGAGAATTTAAGACCATTGTTTTTTCCAAAATATTTACAATGATGATAAATTAATCATTTTTGTTATTGTTGGAACCAAGGTTATTCTTTACTAGATCAATGGAATTAAGGATTTGTGTAGAAACTAAAAATTCGTATTTATGGTTTGAAATAAGAACCAAGATAATGGAACTTCAATTTGATTTGTTCATTTCCGAGAAAGATTTCGTGTAGAGAAATTAAGACCATTGTTTTTACCAAAATATGTACAATGATGAAAAATTAATCATTTTTGTTATTGTTGGAACCAAGGTTATTCTTTACTGGAAATGGAGTATGGTTTGTGTTTTTTTCAATCCTTACATAGGAGATCAGAGAGTTTTAAAGGAAAGGGATATTACTATTCAAGTAGAAAATAGTTTTGAAGCTGGAGTTGTTTTCCAGTGTTTTCCAAATTTTTGGTTCTAAACATTTGAGAATGGTGAAAAGTTCTTTTGGAAAAGGAAGTTTCATGAAAGTGTTAAGGATGACTGAAAAGTTATGCCCAAGGAATATTTCAAGATCTTTAAATCAAAATATAGAAAAGGAAAGAAGAGTGAACAAGGTATTGACTTGTGTGAAAGATTGATTTTCATGAGGAGACATTCATGAATAAGTTTGCGTGACTTACATGTAAGGTCAACAATGCCTATAAATAGGAAAGTACCCCCACTCAAGACTTATAAGTTTTTTTTCCGATAAAGATCCAGTATCTTGGAGCGTAAAATAGATTTGGGTGTGAAATAATTAAGTTCTGTAAATCTTGTGTGCAAAGTGTTCCTTAAGTATTTAAAGACTAAGTGAAGCTTATGGTGTAGATTCACAATAGATAAGAGTTGCTCAATAAATAAGGGTTGTGTGAAAAATAAGTGTTGCGTGAAATTCATATTATGGGAAATCCCCAAACTTGTGCATAACAAGGTATTCTATGCAAGTGCAGTGTTGAGCTTCTAACATGCTTCAAATGTCCAGTTTGATTGTTTAGTACTTTCAAGTGCATCAATCCAGGACTTCAATTCAAGCAGGGTCTCATGCTGGATAGAGACAAAGACTTCCATGAAAATCTATTGAAGAGAACTTTAAGTCGATAAACTGAACAGGACTTCACCCATGACAGTGAGATAGGGGGAGTTGATATATGTTCTCTGAGGGATGCAGTGAGATATCCCTAAAAACTTGTAAAGGAAGTGTGCTTGGAAAAGAGTGACTGTGAATAAATTCTTGTATTGAACAACTAGTGAAGATTAATGGATTTTGATACGGTTGCCACACTATTATCATATTCTCCTTGGACTAGCCCTTTGTGTTGAACCAAGTAAAAACTATTGTGTTGTCTCTTTTCATGTGAATGTTTTATTACTACTCTATTTTAACTGACATGTTTAATAAGTTCCTACCAACATGGTGAAAAGATCCATTTCTTTAAAGAAAAAGTTGACACCTTGATTCACCCAACCCCTCTCAGGGTGCTCCAGGGTTCCACACTTATGTATATGGAGGACATGATTTTGGAAGGTCTATAAATTTAAAATAGTCAAGAGATAAATAATGATCTATCTGGAAGGTTTTAGATAAATAATCTCAAAGAAGCTAAGAATGTTTTGGTTATGTTGACAAAATGAGATATAAGTATAAGGAATTTGGTACTATTTAAAAGAGACTACATCCATAAGATAATAAACTAGTTTGAAATGATAGGATGTAATCCTATAACAACACTGAAAGCATGGACGATTGTCGCCTACGAACCGTTCATAGTTCCGATGCTCTGGTAATGTGTACAACAACACTCAGGCCACATGAGCCTCAACCCAATTAGTGAGGTATCCTTAAGTGCATCCACAAGACCCAGGTTTAAAACCATGTAGAGGAATATTTCCGGGGTACTATAGCAGGTACTGTAGCAGTACTATAGAAGACTGTACACTGTGCGGTACTGTAGCATAACTGTACACTGTATAGGAACTGCAGCAGAACTGTATATTGTGCGGGTACTGTAGCAGACACTGTAGCAGGTACTGTTTGGTACTATAATAGCTAAAACTATTCACCTTGAGCCACCAGTTTGGGCTTGGAGTCCTTAAGGATTTCAGGCCACCCAGGACTTTGGGTCAGTAGGGCTTTTGGGCCACCATTAAGGCCTTCAGGCCACCTCAAATCCTTCGGGCCACATGCAGTTTCCCCAGACACACTATAAAAAAGGAGCAGCCTTAGAAGAGGATTTAGAGCAGGTGCACTCACCAGAGCAGAGCCAAATGGATTTTTTAGAATGTGAGGGTATGGATATGGCATCAGGACCAGCCTGTTCTCATACAGGAATCCTATCTAGATGACCATGCAAAGGTGGGGAGCTACTATCATGATGCAGATGCTAGGGAGGGGTAGTTCCTTGTAGATAGTCTAGTTGAATTCCCTAAGACCTTCAGGTCATGTAATCTCCTAAGCCTACGGGCCATATAATATTTGAGACTACAGGCCTTTTAAGGGTTCCCCCTCATCCTTTGAAAGGCGTGTTATCAAAAATCAATAAAAATGAAGGCCTTCGAGCCATTCGGGCTATAGCAGCACTCAGGTCGAATCCCCAGTGATGATACTTTTTAATAGTCAATTGTTTTTAGTTGATTGTATTTTGATTGGGGGGTTTGTTTGTAGAGCTTAAATGAAGTGATTAATGATTGGTGTTTGATTTAAAAATTTGATAAATATTGGTGTGAGTTAATTTTTATGGATTTAAGCTTGTGATATCCTTGAGCTTTTCTTTATATTACATTTATAATTATACCCACTTAACAAGATAACGTTGATTGGAATTCCTAAGTGTTAAGGCTTTAATACAAGCCTTAACTTAACTTAGGGTTTTAATCTCAATCATATCTTATTTATGGTATTGTATTTATGTTTTCAAAAATCCATGGAAACCAAATGTTAAACAAAACAAGTCATTAATCCATGACATGTTAAGTCCAACATACACAATATTAAATTAAAGAATACTCATTGAGTAAAATCTCTCAATCGCTTAACATATCTAAATAATGACTCAACAAAATGGTAGATTTACTCATCCATTAAGATGTTTATTAATCTGGTAATATATGATTATGGTGATGAATTCTAAATAGAACAAAAATAATGGGATAAGAAAAGAGTAGTGCGATGAACACACACGATCGTTGAAGAGAGTAAAAAAAGACTTTCGATTGAATGAGGAATAAAAAGAAGGGAAAGGGTTTTAACTTTATTTAAACAATTTTAAGAAAATTAATATTAAACTACATAATGTGGATGAGAATAAGAGATATTTAATAATAAACTTACATTAAAATATAATTACAAAGACAAACACTTGTGAAATTACAAATGAAGGAAAATACAAAATTAAATTAAAAAAAAGAGTGAAAGAAAGGCCTCTCAAGTGAAAACTTGAGTATGTAAGGTCCTAACAAGACTTTGGAAAATATTTGGTCATGCCAATATGTTTCCTCTATTCTGAAATTCCAACCAAATTCAAGGAGAGGAGGGGGTTGTATTTATAGCCCAAGGAGGTGGACTGTTTGCATTCCAAATATTCCCTTCCACTTACATTGCCAATTTTTCCATCCAAAAAACTGAATCTCGAGATATTCTATCCTTAAAAGTTGTATATATTGATTCTTAATGTCATCCATCAAAATTGGTCGGCCATTGGACTTTTGGATCCAAAGATATGACTATTTTCATAAATAGTTTTCACCTGTCTATTTTTATCAACACCTTTTCAAAGGCTGAAATGTGAATGGGTTTTTGAATGGAAAGATGCCCTAAAATAAAAATAATTTATTCTAAAAAGTTGTATTCCCATATCTTATATTTCACACTAAAAAATACCATCATGATTTGATGATTAAATCTGGAGAAAATTCCAGAATAGTGTTCTGATTTTAATTCCTGGCCAGAATGGTAGGCTAGACTTCAAAGCTTCATTTGGGCCCCTTGTTTTTGGATTTATGACTTGAAAGTTTTATTCATGGCTCCTTGAATTATTATCCAAATTTTTTAGTATAATAAGTGAATTTTCACTTCTGTATTGAGCCCAATAATTTAATCTTCATGGATGGTTCAGTTTCTTCACAGATTTTGTGGGCCTTCTTGTTTGGTCCATATGACCCTTCAAATGGTAGAATTGACCTATTATTCCTTCTAATGATATGTGGGAAATTGAATAAGGAATCCTAAAAAATAATAACCACACAATTTTCATCAGTATAGTGATAGTTATTATTAAACTAGTCAGCTGACTTGAATCTGGATGAATTCAAATAGTGCTCAAAAATTATAATTAATATTTAAACATTAATATTTCACACAAATTATGCACATTTCATATAAAATTTGTAAAGGGAGTATATAAAATGTTATGAAAATATTAATAACATCAAATCCCCCACACTTATTCTTGTGCATGTCCTCATGTACAACAAATATAAAACCATGACAAAAATTATTTTCAGTCACCAACAAATTTTAAAATTTTGTTTTCCCCAATCAGGAGAGGTTTAGACAATTTCACTCATCCATATTGAATTCCACCACAAGTTGTTATAGAAACAATATTCTAAAAACAATTCATTTTTTTAATTCTCAAATTTAGAAATGGAAAATGGTGGCACACAAAACTTACTCTTCTCAAGATGATAAAATTAATTTATGGAGCTTCACTCATTCACCAACCAAAAGTGAAAATATTAGAGTTTGAAAAAGCCCTCACCTTTAATTTCCTATCCTAAAGTGAACAATAATCAATAGGTATTTTGAAGGGGTTTTTCTTTGGCTATGGGATGGTAGGAAGATGATATCCAAAAGATAGGAAAAAGTGGGGTAAAACACCAACATGGAAAAATAAATGCACAATTTTTTTTGAAATGAAACATGAAAGGAAATGGAAACACATATTTACGAGGGAATGAAAATGTAAAATAAGGCACAAAATAGGAAGGAAATTTGAAGTAGATGAGAAAATGAAATATTTAAAAACCACAAAACCACTCCCAATGACATAAGTGTTCATTTTTTTAAATATTTTTTCCAAAGTTGAACTTGAAATAAATCTCACACTCATCTTCCAACCCATGTTTTATCTCCTCATGATACTAATTGTAATAGTTATAACAAGATAAAAGGTTGAGGACGAGTGATTTTTGACCTACCTAAGACACAAACCATTCTTATTTTCATTTTTTTTGATTTTTTTTGATTTTTTGAACAATTTTCAATATCATTTGTACAATATAAACATATATACATTCCCAAAACTCACTGAATGACAACCTATCCCACAAAATAAAATGGATTCTTACCCTCAAGCATATGTTAACATGGTGAAATCAATAAAGGGTACCCAAAATGAAATTCATTCCCCCCACACTTAAATTTCAAAAAATATTATGCAATGAAAATTCATGTTGATATTGGGTGGGATAAAGTAATGGGTTTGTAATGTGTCTATCAAAGAAAAGGTTTTCATATGCTTAAAGGGGATTTCAAAAGGAGGATTAATGTATGGTTAATGGGAGGCTATTTAGCTATTATAATTCTCATGTGGTTTAGAAAATTCCTCCATCATATTAATGCACACTAAAGTAGGAAATTCAGATCAAAGGTCCATAAAATCAAGACTCATAAATGGAGGGAAAAAACACACATTTTGAAAAGATGTCCATAGGTGTCTTTGTCATGAAATATAATGTTGCTACTCACGGTTGGGGAAAATTATTTTCCAAATCCAAAAATTGAGCATTAAAATTTTATTGGTTTTGAAACAAGATTCTTTGTCCAAAGTAACGATGAAAATAAAAAAATTTTGAGATGAAAACATGTCTTTTGACTACCCAAAATGGTTAGTCAAAATTTAAAAATTTGAAGGTGAGTAATAATGACTCTTTCTTTTAAATATTTTTAAATGATTTTTATTATTGTTTTTCAGTTTTTCAGGTTTTTTTACTTTTTTTTATAAAGTCACACCTATAGAAAATAGTAAATAAAAATTGTGATGAGGAAAGTGGTAAAAAAATGAAAGATAGGGGAAGAAGAATAAATAGGGAGAGAGAAGAATAGATAGAGAGAGAGAGAGTTAAAGGGAAAGAGGTGCCTCTTGGTTTGGATTTGGTGGGTCACTATCGCCATTCAGTGGTGGGTTAGTGGAAGTTGATGTGCCTCATGTGGGATGTTACCTGAAAAAGAAAAATCATTATTCATGTAATGAAAAACTAAAAAAATTAAAATTTCATAAAAATAAAAGAAAACATGGGTTGCCTCCCTAGAAGTGCTACATTTATTTTGTCTGCAACTGGATATTTGATTTAGACTACCCATAGTCTAATGGTGGCCATCATATTTTTTCAAATCCAGTGAGATTCTAGAAAAACTTCTCTTCTGGGTTGCCTAATTGTTCATTGGATAATTTCTCCCCTTACTTGATGTGGTGCTTTTAATTAAATGGGAGTGGAAGGAGAATATGACCATCCTCCCTTTGGTCTTCAACATGAGGTATTATGCAGCCCACTAAGTGTTGGTTTCCTATGCTTGGATGTTCAGAAAGATATTTCAATTCTGATGGTATGTTTATGTAAGGATCGTATAACACAAAACCAGTGTATGAGATACCAATTGTTTTTAACTCATTTATTTCATCACTTACCGATGTAGAGTAATGAGGATCAGTGGAGTCATAATATTGAATAAAAATTTCAATATCCTTTATATCAATGTTTTTATCCAAAGAATGGTCAATTTCAAAATCATTAATGATCAAATTATTAATCAGGGAACAAATATCACAAACATCACTACCATAGAGACAATATAAACACATTGGTTCAGGGTTCACCTCACATATAACGGAATTTGAAGAATCATGGATAGGAAATGTTGAATGTTGGATAATCATATTTGAATAAACAAATTAGAATTCTAGTTCATTTTCTTTATTATAATCCATGTTGGAGAATTTGAGGTTAGAGGTGAGATGGGATTCCAAAGAGTTTTCAAGATCCTTTAGATCAATGGATTCTACATTTGTTATGTTAATGTCAACTTCTCCATTTATGACTTGTTTAATGAGGATGCAATATTCACAAACTCCTCTATTAGTTGAATAGGAAGAAAATAATGGATTGAGATTTAACACACTATTAGAGAGACTTTTGGAATCATGGATTGAGAATGAAAAGTGATCCTCAGATGAGTATTGCATAGATTTGAAAATGTTGAACTTGACCAGTTGGTCACCAAATTCCATGGATAAGATGCCTGGATGGAAAAAAATATTGGTTCACACATTCATTAGGAATGGCCTTCCTAGAATTATGGGAGATTGAGAAGATTTCATCTCACCTTCCATGTCAAGGACATAGAAATCAACAAGGAAGATAAGATCATTAACCCAGACAAGGACATCCTCGATTATACCCTTAGGACTAGCAGTGCTGCTATTGGATAAATGAATAAAAACACCTGTTGGGTGTAAGGAAACTAGACCAAGGTTGGAGAATATGGATTTGGGCATGGCATTTATTAAGGCTCCTAGGTCTAAGAGTGCATCATTGAAGTTGGAACTTCCAATTTGTCATGGAACTATAAAGGTACTTGGATCTTTGCACATTATGGGAATAGACTATTGGGTGGAAACATTTTCAAGGTCCTAAGTTTCCTCTTGTGGGTGCATAATTCCTTAAGAAAATTGGCATACTTAGGGATTTGTTTTATGTCATCTAAGAGGGGAATGTTGACTTCAACACTCCTAAACATGTCTATCATTTCATGATTGGGATCAAAGGAGTTCTTTGGCTTAGAAATGGATTGAGGAAAAGGAATTGGGTTCCTAAGTGGAATGTAAGGAGGAAAGGGAATGGATTCAGATTCCTTTTTGAGTTTATTTTTCTTTTCATTTTCTAGGTCAACATTTAAAGGGGATTAGGAGGTCTTATCTTGAGGGATAGAAATTTTCTTTCCTGATATATGTGAAATTTCACTTACATTAACCTTGGGGTTGGGTAGTGGTTGATATGGGAGTTGAAAATAATTTTATTGTTGTTTCTGGTTCAGGTGGGATGCAAGTTGACCTATTTGGGTTTCAATATTCTTGAGGTTAGAATAGGTGAAGGAGGAAAGATCTTCCACTACACTTTCCCACTGTTGCTTGGAAGAAGAGGCTTGTCCTGGATTGGGATTTCCTTGATTTTGGTTCTTGGGAAAATGATTGTATTGGTTTAAGAATTGGGAAGGCTCACTAGAATAGTGGAAGCTTGGAGAAGAATGAGGAGGATTTTTCCTTTGTTGTTGAGAAACAAAAGGATAAGGTTGTCGTAAGTTTCCAACACCTTGAACATATTGAAACTGGTTTGGGTTTTGAGGAGGGAATTGAAGGACAAGGTTTACATACCTTAATCCTTAGTTATAAGAAGAGGATAAGGGATCAAAGTGAGGTTGGTTAGAGGTTCTAGTGAACTGAAATAATTATTGAGGGTTGGGGTTCTGCTGAGCATATGCTGTATTGAGCTCCATTTTTCTGGATGAATCAGATTGATTCTCTTGAAGTTGTGTACATGTGTTAGTTCTTTGAGATGGGGAGCTGAAGATTCCACAATTCTTGATACATCCAGGGAATATAGATTGTGGAGAAGAAGAGGTTGGGGCTTTGGTATCCACAACTAGTTGTCACACAAGACCTGTAAGTTCACTTATCCACTCTGTCATCTTGTTTGGATCTATAGATTGATTATATTGAGCTTGTTTGACTTGATCATGCACTCGAGTATGGAATTGTTGTGTGTTTACAGACATGTTGCTTATGAGATCTCTTTCAGGAGTTTTATCAATAAGAGCACCGCCACTTGCAGCATCAATAGGGGTTCTCTTAATAGCCAATAACCCCTCATATAATTATTGGATCAAGATTTAGTTAGGTATTTGTGGCATGGGTAGGTTTCTAAAATCATTTTTAACCTCTCCCAGTATTCATTGAGTGATTTATTGTGGAATTGATGGATACCACTAATTTCCTTTCAGATAGAAGTAGTATGAGAAGCAGGAAAGAATTTTTCTAAGAAAAGATGCTTCATGTCATTCCATGTAGTTATGGAACTAGGAGGGAGGTAGTAGAGCCATGAATTGGTAGAGTAAACTAAAGAAAAAGGGAATGATTGAAGTTTTATTTATTCCTTAGAAACCCCTTGAGGCTACATGGTTGAGCACACCACTTGGAACTCTTTAAGGTGGAGATGTGGATCCTCACCAGCTAGCCCGTGGAAATAATGGAGAAGATGAATCAAACCTGATTTTAGTTAGAAGACTCTATGTTTGGATATTGAATACCAAGAGGTTTTTAATTCATATTAGGGGCAACAAGTTCTTTAAGTTTTTGTTCCCTAGGATTGGACATATCTAATTCAATTGGTTGAACAAAGACATGTTCTTGAATGAGTTGATTATATCTTATGTTACTCCTAAGTTGGCGAAGTGTTCCCTCAATTTCAGGGTCAAAAAATATAAGGTATTGTTTGGGAGGATATGAGGCATTCAGAGAGATTTTTGAAGAAAGAGGAAGATGAGTTTTTCTTTGTGCGTTTTCCATTTATGATTTTTATGAGAAGGCGGGTTTTTCTTTGTGTTTTTTTTATTTTTTTTTAAATTTTGTTTTTTACAATTACCAGAAACTAATGAATACTTAATTACACTATCACCAAAAATGATTCCATTTGAAAGCGTTCCCAATTGTCTTCTATTGACCACTCAAATTTCAAATGCTCTGCTAATGTGTATAGCAGCACTTGGGTATAATTCTCAGTAATGATACTTCTTAATAGTCAATTGTTTTTAGTTGATTGTATTTTGATTGGGGGGTTTGTTTGAAGAGCTTAAATGAAGTGATTAATGAATTGTGTTTTATTTAACAATTTGATAAATATTGGGTTGAGTTCATTTTTAGGGAGTTAAGCTTGTGATATCCTTGATCTTTGCTTTATATTTCATTTAAATTACCACCCACTTCACAAGATGACGTTGATTGGAATTCCTAAGTATTAAGGCATTAATCCATGTCTTAACTTAACATAGGGTTCTAATATCAATCGAATATTGTTGATGGTAGTGTATTTATGGTTCCAATAATCCATTTAAATCACACACAAAACAAAACAAGTCATTAATCCATGACATGTTAAGTCCAACATACACAATGTTAAATTAAAGAATACTCATCGAGTAAAAGCTCTCAATCGCTTAAAATATCTAAATAATGACTCACCCCAATGTTAGATTTACTCATCCATTAATATGGTTATTAATCTGGTAATATATGATTATGTTAATGAATTATATCTAGAACAAAAAGAATAGTATAAGAAAAGAGTAGTGCGTCGAACACACATGATTGTTGAAGAGAGTTAAAAAAATGACTTTCGATTGAATGAGGAAGAAAAAGAATGGAAAGGGTTTTAACATGATTTTAACTATATTAATAAAATTAATATTAAACCAAATAAGTTGTATGAGAATAAGAGAAATTTAAGAAGAAACTTTCATTAAAACTGAATTACAAAGACAAACACTTGTGAAATTACAAATGAAGGAAACTGAAAAAGTAAATTAAAACAAAGAGAGGAGGAAAGGTCTCTCAAGTGAAAACTTTCATATTTAAAGTTCTCCCAAGCCTTTTTAAAATCTTTGGCCGTGCCAATGTGTGATCCTCTATTCTTAAATTTGAACCTAATGTAAGTAGAAGAGGGGTTTGTATTTATAGCCCAAGGAGGTGGACTGTTTGCATTCTAAATCTACCCTTCCACTTGCATTGCCAATTTGGCCATCCAAAAAGCTGAATATAGAGATATTATCTTCTTATAAGTTGTATATATTGATTTTTAATGTCATACCTAAAAATTTATTGGCCATTTGACTTTTGGAGCCAAAGATATGGCTATTTTACTAAACGGTTTTCTCCTATCCATTTTTATCAACACTTTTTCGACGGATGAAATGTGACTGAGTTTTTGAACAGTAAGATTCCCTCAAATAAAAATAATTTATTAAAAAAAGTTGTCCGCCCATATCTTATCTTTCACACTGAAAAATAACAGCCTAATTTTATTATTAAATCAAGAGAAAATTTAGAAATAGTATCCTGATTTTAATTCCCATCCAGAATGGTGGTATGAACTTTAAAGATTCATTTGGCCCCCTAGATCTGGGCCTTTAAATTTTTATTCATGACTTCTTGATTTGTGATCATAATTTTGGAGGAGAATTAATGAATTTTTACTTCTTTATTGATCCCAGTAATTCAATCTTCATGGATGGTACAATTTCTTTACATATTCCGTGGGCCTTCTTGTGTGGTCTATATGACCCTTAAAATTGCAGAATTGGGCAATGATTTTTTCTAATGATATTTGGGAAATTGAATAAGGAATAATAAATATCAATATCTGCATAATTTGGATCATTATAGTGATAGTTATTATTAAACTAGTAAACTGACTTGAATCTGGATGAATTCAAATAGTGCTCAGAAATTATAATTAATATTTAAACATTAATATTTCACACAAATTATGCACATTTAATATAAAATAAGTAAAGGGAGTATATAAAATGTTATTAAAATATTAATAACATCAAAAAACTCTTTTTGGATAGTTCAAATTATCCAAGGAGATAGAATCGATAAAGGAATTTGAGGGAAAACACATGGATAAGGTTACCTTTACCTCAACAGTTGGGATCTTGATATACTCCATGGTGTGATCTCATTTAGAAATTATTTATGTAGTATGAGTTGTTATTAATTTTATAGTGAATATAAGGAAAGAAAATTAGGTATCCATGAAATTTATTCTATGATATCTCATAGGAATATAAGATATTACCTTATGTTTTTCATTAAACAAAGAATTTATAGGGTATATTGATACAATCTTTGGGGTACATTTGAATACTCAAAAGAGTAGTTGTGGGTATGTATTCACATTCAAAGGGATGAATATAAGTTTTATATCAAGGTTTCAGCCAATTTTTATACTCTCATCAATATAAAATTAATATGTAGTAGTAATAAAAGTAAGAAAATAGCTAGTATAGTTGATGTGTTTGTTAGAGGAACTTATAAGGAGATAAGAAAGTGGATTTATCTACTGTGAACAATATTTTTTTTAAAAAAATCTGATCTTTCATGAAAGGATGAAACACATCAACCTGAATTACCATTTTATATGAAAGTTTCTAGTAGTTGAGGAGTCAAATCTATAGAAGATAGATAGAAAATTGAATCTGATTGATATTTTAAAAAAGTTTTATTATAATAATGTTTGAGGTATAATTTCACCTTAGTGGTTTTGGGGTAAATTGAAGGAGTTGGGGAACATTGCATGAAACAAAATATGTTACAAGGAGTTATAATTTTTCCTAAGTGTTGGAAGTTATAATAGATCCTTGAAGTAGTCTTCAAGTGGGAGATTATTACGATTATGGATCCTTCTTCAAGTGATATATTCAGATGATAATAAGGAGTGATTCAAAAATGATTTTTTGTTTAATTGAAGTGGAGACAATGAAACTTCTATTGGTAGGTTGTCTGAATAATGTTCCAGGTGTTTTATTCGGAAGATTTCAACTTTTTATGTGAATTTTGGTTGGGTTATCAAAAGGAGGGATGATTTTCATCTATTGGCGGTTTGTAGTTGGTTATGTTTTTCTATAAGAGGTCAGAAATCATTAATGGAAATGGATAGACCCCCACAAATATAGGAGGTCTATGTAAAAAGATAACCAATTAGGACCCTCTATAAAAGTAGGGTGGGATCACTTACTGAGTTGTAATATAATTACTAGATTATTTATCAATGTGTATTCCTAATCACCAATGATTGTAATATTATATATTCTTATAAATGAAATATTATGGTGTTTCTCACATGGACATATGAGTTAAAGTAAGAACCATGTAAAATTTATTGATTTCCTTTCTTGTTTCTTTTTTCACTTGAATGTTTGTGAGTCATGAGTGAGAAGATCAAGTGTTTGAATCAATGTGGCAATTTTTAGGTTAATGATTTCCTTCCCTTAAGTTTCAAAAAATTTAAGATTAGGATAGTTTAATTTTGTAACTAGATTCCACATCATTGATTTTGGTGTTCTTGCTTCTAGGAATATAAAGTTAGTGAAAAATTATCAATAGAATACCCAGTTGCTAATTATTTTTGAGTTGTAGTTGTGATTATAGCTTATTAAACTGTAAATAATTTTTTTCCTTCATTCAATTTTATGTAATAACCCTTATTAATTATAGAATTGTTGGAACTCTAAACATTTAACTTCATAGTTTTTGGATGAAAAGTGTTTATTTTGAATACTAAAGATAATATTTATAAATTTTATTCAAAGGTTGATAAAGAATTTTTTCTTGTCTACTCCATCAAAATTAAGGCTTACTATGTTTTTTAAAAAACGAACAAATATCACTGATGAAATGAAACATCTTATGTTTAATGAAATTTATATTTATAAAAAGTTAAAAAATCCAAAATATACTCATCCATATTTTTTTAAACCCTCTATCTTATTTAAATAAATTGAATCACATCCATTAGAAATTAACTTTATGAAAACAAGAATAATGTAATATAGATAATTAAATTTTTTAAAAAAATTAATCATTTGATAGATTATGAACAATATTACTTTTTACCTAAAAATAAATCAATCTTAAGGAATAATCTTATTGATAATATCATTTGTGATATAATTCAACCAGTTAAAACTCAAAGTTCCTTATGAAATGAATAGGAGAATCTTCAATTACTATCTTAATTTGAACCTAAAATGGTAGATGATGAATTTTATGATGATATTTGGATAGTTTTTAAATAAAAATATCTTAATTAATTTTAATGAAACAAGGTTTTGGACTTAGATGAAATTTTGAAGGATCTTTCAATTATATGAGTGAAATAAGATTTTTGAAATAACTTTTATGAAAATAGAATTATCTTTTATAAGAAGAAAATACTATTTACTAAGTATTATGACTAGGAAAAGGTCATAGATTATGTAGAAAACTTTACATTCGTATCTAGTCCTGAGTCCATCTACATTCTACTAGTGTTTACATCTCACTGTAATTTTATTCTATTTCAAATGGATAAAAAGAGTTATTTTGTTAATAGATATGTTAAAGAGGAATTATATGAAGGAAAACCTCTTGGTTTTAAATATATTAATTTTCAATAGTATGCTTTCAAACTTACCAAAGTTATTTATAGACTTAAACAAGCACCAAGAACCTGTCATAATCATTATTCCTGATTCTTAATTCAAAAAATTCATGTTAAAGGAACTATTGAACTAACTATTTTTATCAATAATTTTTTTTGGAAACCATATTATTTAAATATATTTTGATGAAATTATATTTGGATCAACTCAGAAATATCTTATAGATAGATTTTCAGAACTTATGTAGGGTGAGTTTGATATAAGCATAATGAGTGAACATAATTTATCCCTTATATTCCAAATAAATTAGATATATGAAGAAACAATTTTAACTCAACATAATTACATAAAATATTTACTTAAAATTTTTGTTTAAAAATTCATCTTTTATTAACACTCTAGTAGGTACCTCATATAAACCTGACCATTATGAATTTAGGAAATCGATTGATCAAACAATGTTTAGAGGAATGGTTAGAAGTTTACTTTACATAATTAATAGTTAACTGGATATATTATTATGTGTGAAGTTTCAAGACAATAAAAAATAATCACATCTCAAGGAAGTTAATAAAATCTTCCATTACCTTAAAGGTACTCTAGAACATAGTTTATTTTATTCTCCTATATCAAAGTTTACCTTAAAGAGTTATTATGATGTTGAATTTGGAGGTTATAGAATAGATCAAAAGAGAAATTTTATAACTTCACACATTCTTTGTGAATATTTAGTCTCATGTCCTAGTAAGAAACAAATTTTAGCTTCAATTTCCACCAATGATGCCAAATATGTGGTGGATGGAAGTTGTTTCCCTCAATTATTGGGCATACAACATATAATTAAGGATTTTAGTTTGAGATTTACTCAAACTATGATTATTTTTAATTAAAAATCTCTATATATTATTTATATAAACCCAAAAAATAATTCATAGGAAAATAATAGATATAAAATATCAATTCCTTTTTGATCACATATAAAAAAAGTGATTTACTCTCAATTTTATCAGAACTAAAGATAATTTTGGAAACATTTTTATTAAACCCTTAAATTTTGATCGATTTTAATATATCAAAACGAAGTTAGATATAGTCAATTAAAAGTGATCATAAGTTACACTTCTTGTTTAACTATCTCTCAATATTGAAAAACTCATCAAGAAAGGGGTAGGACATTACTTGTTTAAAACTATGATAAATTTTCATGTAGGTACTTTATATTATTTAGAAGTTTATTAAATGAAACTTATCAAATTCACTTTGAACACATTTCAAAAATATGACTAAAGGAAGTTATTATTTATAGTTTAATTTAATAGTAATTAACTTTTTAGAGGTACCATTTACTTCATGATTTATTCTTATGCGAAGGATGATGATTTTATTTCTATGTCTTTGCCTACATAAATTTTTAATTTCATATGGTTATCTCATGTATGGAATTCTTATGCATAAATTTATTATACATTATTAATAATATAATGATCTTATTATTTTTAAATAATCATACATTTTATGTATTGAATATTACATTTTATGAATTTTCTATTACATATTTCTTAATTTATGAGAACTTGATACACATATGATTAACCCTTAAGAAAGAGAGATTTGTTTTGTCCATATTTATACAAGAGTATATTCTTTGATTCTATATAAGATAAAATAATTGATTTAGAATATCATCTATAACCATATTTGTAATACCCAATATTATATAATAGTAAATTGTCACATACTGACATGGATCACTCTATAAATAGTAATTAGATCAGTTGGTGACAAGGCCTCAAGTGCGCCTCCTCATACGCCAGAGGCTGATGACTAGAAGTGAGGGCCTAGTGTCACACCCTGACCACAAGATATTATTTTTTTTAATTATTTAATTATATTCAGCTTTTATTTTTAGTAAGGGGATAAAACGGTTTGAAATTTTAAAATTTGGGGATTTTCATCATAGACGCATAGTTGGTGTATGGTTAATATAAATTGTGTGTAGATTGTGAAAGGGTGTCTATGACTTGGAAAATCCAACTTCATGTCCATTTCATGGTTTCCCTAACCATGCATACTAACCATACAAGGAACTCAGGGCCTTCTAGTGTGGGGCATACGGTATGGCCAACCATGCAGCCAAACCGTACACGGTGTCCTGACCTTAAAAATAACAATAAACTAAATAAAAATAAAAATAATATAATAATAAGAGAAACATAAATATAAAAAGGGGTATCTACATCCCCCTCATGTCTCACTCCATACAACTAGGAGGCACTCTCCCTCATGCACAACCTCATGCTTTCCTCATGCATTGTTCCTTCCTTCTCACTCCGTCATGGGTTGTTTTCTTCTCTAATTTTGGGTGTGATCAACTCCGATTATCTTTTATACCCCTCATATTCCTTCTTCTTCCCTATTTTATTGGTTTCATTTATCTTTAGTTTGGTTCATGTGCCATGAACAAAACCTATCCCGATTTCGGGTATTTTAATTATTGGTTTTGGTTCCTAGGGTTCATGGGGTTTGATTGAGGCCAATTATAGTCATGGAAGTTGAAGGTAGGGAGTTCACCATTAGTTTTAAGTAGGGTTTATTCAATTTTTATTCATTATCCCAATTTTATTTTGGGATTTTGTGAATTTTGAGTTTCTCATATTTTTCTAGGGTGACCTAGACCACCTTGAGGTGGGTTTGGACTAGCTTTGGTGAACACGGTGACTTGTGGCCCCTTGGATGTGACCTACACACACACACACATATATATATAGGTATATATATACCCAATTTATACATATTCTCACATAGATATGGGAACATATACATTAGAATATATATATATATATATATATATATATCAAAGTGTATATGTGTTTTGGGCGTGCTTCTTGGTCTTTGGGTTCTCCTTATGTCGTGCTTAGAGTTTCGTTGTGTTTGCTCATCCTTGAGGTAGATTTTTCCATCTATTTTCTTTTCAAAACATGAAATTAGATGATTTAGAATTCCTAAATGATTTTAAATTCTTTTATTCATGCTTGTGGTGTGTTATTGTGGTTTTTTGTGTCTTCAACATGTTGTGGGTTTGGTCAAAATGGGGATTTCGAAGGATTTTCATAGTTATTTTTATGCTTATCAATTGTATATATATGATATGAATTTTATAAAATTACAAGTATCCTTTAAAATAAGTTTAGGTACTTTATAATGGTGTTTTTATTTGTTTAGGGTTTTGGTAAAATGTTTCATATGTGTAAATATGGTTTGGATGGGTTTTGGGAGCCTTTTTATGGTTTGATACTGATGTGAGAACCTTTGTGCCTTGGTGTGATGTTTTTAATATTTCCTTTATTGGACCCATAGAAATTTTTATGGCTTTCCATATATATTCTAGTGAACATGGGAATACCCATATGTGTACAAGGTGTACATATAGATAAACACATGCATATAAATGGTAATTCCATAAAAATGTCCATCTTGATAACTCCAGTTTTCAAATATTCACCTCCAATATTATTTATCTACTCTTTATTCCAAAAGGTTTCATATAAAAATATTTATGTTTTATAAATGGATTTTTGATTTTCAAATCACATCAAATAGGTTTTAATGTACGTTTCTAAAGATTTTTCCATTTGGTACATTAGAAGTGTGATTTGGTAACCAATTTAATTAAAATGCCCGTTTGGAATCTTCTAAGAATGAATATTGTTTTACCTCATTTTGGGGAATGGTTTGGAAATAAATGTGTTTTACTTAATAATGGTTTTGGGTTTTCAAATGTTAAGGTCTATTTGATACTTTGAGATGATTTGAAAATGGTTTTAAACCACCATGATGTGTAGGCCTGGTTGAAACTTGTGATTTTTTTTATGTGTGATGGGGTAACCATATGGTTGAACTCTTTTGGAGAGGGTATTCACATAGACGGTGTTGGGGAGGTGGATAAGGAATGCATGGTGGCATCTACAGGTTATATATAATTCCAATCATGTGATGACCTCCTCATTTTCTCTTTATACTATTATCATGGGATTCTTAGATGTCATCTAGAGGGTTGAGTTATGGTTTTTATCTATGTCCTGATTAGATGGACTAGATACCATTTAAGAGTAATAATCCATGTGGGATATGCCATTGGTGAGGTTAGTTTGAGTATCCAAGATGGTTATTAACTAGGAATTTCATCATAAACTAATAGATGGGTCTGAATCGAGTATATCTAGGGTTACTTCTAGACATTTTTCAGTCATTCTAATGATTATGTAAATCCATTTTCCTATTTTATTTTTCAGAACTTTGATTACTTATTTTACTTATGTTTTTCTTCTAATACCTATACTTTTTTTCCTTTACTTTTGGAATTGTGCTGATATATCCCACTGATTTTGTTTAGTTGACCCCTTATGATGTGTATTTAATTGATTTGTGTATATTTCTTATTTTTTTGAAAATGGAGTTTTAAATGAAAATTTGTTTGAAAATATAAATCCTTGTTTTGTTTTCAAAATAGGATTTTGGAAAATCTATGTTTGTTTAATTAAAATGCTAAAAACCTATTTTTTAATTTCTATTTTAAAACTAGTATTGATGAACTATTTTGAGAAAGTACATGTATGGATTATATGGTGATTATATATTGAGTTGTTTTACCCTTACATCCTATTTGTTCCACTCAACATTGGTATACCCATGTTGTTTTGCAGGTTCAGGTTCTCGTTTAGGTTCATGGGTTGGTTTGGTGAATGGTGGCGACCAAGGGTCATATGAATGTATTCACAGTTTTATTTATTTTCAATTCTAGTGTTTATTTTACTCTTTCTATATATGTTTATTTATTTTTATTTTATGGGATAAATCATTCCCAATTGAGTTATTCTTGATACCCAACACTATTTACCAGCTCAGGAGGATCGAGAACACCTCCAAGACTTGTCAATGGCTGATTCAGGTGCTTGGTTTGGGGTTATCCAATATTGGTTTTTAATAAAATGGTATCATATAAGACCTTGTTATTTAGTGTGTTAGGTATAATAGAGATCATACTATTGAGACTCAATAGGTAGTTCATGGATCAGTACCTGATCACCGCCACCTATGACAAGACCTGAGTTACTAGGGGTAGTTGGGATTGAGTCTTTTATTTTGATTTTTGGTTCATGCTATTGGTTCTTGTTTGGTTTGATGGGATTGTTTATATTGTTGGATAACAATGGAAGTGAGTTGGTATCACACATTGAGCTTACATGGCATAGCGAACCATGTATATCCTAAGTGAATAGTTCAATATTCTTCCAGTGGTTGGTGCATGCTCAATGCATGGTCTGTTAAACCATGTGACCAAGTCATGCATGAAAACTTGTTCCCTATTTGGTAGGTTTTGGTGTGAGTGATGCTATTATTATGATTTTTTTTGGTGTTAGTAGATTTTGAAAAGAAAATTATCTTTTAAAATGGTTTTTGGAGTAAAAAAAACTATTTTGAAAAAGGAAATGATTTTAAGAAATGGTGTTTTGTTAAAAATATATTCTTTTCTAATGAGATGTTTGGTTTTTAAGGGGAATTCAAAGTGGGGTTTTGGGTTTCATAATGGATTTTATGTAATTATTTTAGTCCAATAGGACTTGTAATGGAAATTTGGTTTTGGAAATGGTATTTTTTGGTTGGAATGGTTTTGAGAAGTGGAAAATGGTTTAAATTTTGAAATGGGTAATTGGTTTTGGAAATGAGTGATTTTTGAAATGGTGGATTTTTGTTAATTAGAATTTGGTTCCATTGTGTGGTGATTGGTTTTTCAATTGGTGTTTTTTGGGTTGAAATGTTATCTTGTTTCAGTTTTGGATGAGGTTTGGTTTTATATTTATTTGGTAAGGTTTTTTATCTTATTTAGAGTATTACTCCTTGAAAGGTCCAAAGGTTTATAAGGGGACTATTTTGGTTATTGGTTTTTTATAGGATACTAGTGGAGTGATGGAGTCAATTTATTCTCATTTTTATCTATTTCCCATGGTTATTTAAGTGCTTTAGAGATTGTGGAGTGGCTTGAGGAAGTTGAAAGTGTGTTTAAGTCTTTGGGAGCTCTAGAAGTTAAGAGAGTGTGTTTTTTCTTGGTTCTGTTTGAGGGACTGTGTTTGCATCAGTGGAAAGTGTTCATTTTATCCTTGTTACAAGACGAGATGCCTCAAGATACCTTTAAGACAATTTTTTGACTATTTAAGTCTAAAGAGGTTCATAAGTTGTACAACCGATAGAGGAAGCCTCAGTCAGGGGTTGTTAGGTCATGACCATGGATTCCTAGATGCTTTAAGACATTAGGGATCTATCCATAAGCCTCAGAGTAAATCTTTTCATAGAGTGGAGGAGATATTGGATGTGTGTGTGTGTGTGGGGGGGGGGGTGTTGATCTATCCTTTTTTTTTTCTGACATCAGAGTACAAATTGTTTAAGTTATCCTTGGCTCAGGTTCTTTATTTTTAGAAACCATTTGTTCTGGTGGTTTGGTATCCTTATTATTTTGGGATCTTTTTATGTTGTTTTATAGTGATTTTTTGGATTGTTCATATTTTTTAGATGTTTTTTTCTTGTGGAAATTATGAATCATTATTTATTTCGGTACTTGTCTTGGGATTTTCTTAGTTGGGTCCTTCTTGAGTTAAATCATGCTTATCATACTTGATGAATTCTTAATGGTGGAGAGAAACCTCTCCCCCATGGATATTTTCATTGTTTTTTTCTCTAGAGATAGTAATGTTTGACTTTTAGAGTTGAAAGGTCACACTAAGGTTCATAATTTCATTTGACTTTGTTCAGTTTCACATTTTGGTTTTGTTTCTCGCTTGGCTAGGTGAATTTCTAGGGGAAGAAAGTTTTAATGGTAGAGATAAATGTCATAAATCAACCATGATATATTAATTATTTTTAATTATTTAATTATATTTATCTTCATTTTTTTGTTTTGTGCCGAAATAGTTTTAAATTTTAAAATTTTGGGATTTTAAGCATAGTCACATGGGTAGCATATGGTTAGTAGAATCCATGAACATACCATGTGAAGGTGTTTATGACTTGGAAGAGTTAACTGCACAACCAACCCATGGTTTGCATAATTTTACATGTTGACTGTGCAAGGATATCTAGGCCTTCTATTACGGGGTGCACGGTAAACACATGGTTTGACCAACCGAGTGACCAAACCATGTATGATTTCACGACCTTTAAAAAATAAATAAATAAATAACTTAAATAAAAATAAAAATAAAATAATAAAAAACCAAAATCTAGGGGGATCCATCTCCCCATCACATTACGTTACATCCACCTAGGAAGGGCTCTCCCTCGTTCACAACCTCCACCTCTCCTTGCATGCCACTCCTCCCTTCTACCTCCATCGTGGGTAATTTTCTTATCTGTTTTTGGTACAATCAACTACGATTAGATTTTATTCACCTCCTATTCCTTCTTCTTCCATATTTTCTTGGTTTTATTTATCTTCCATGTGGTGTGAACCCCATGTATGAAATGTAAGATGAATTTAGGTATTTTAATTATTATTTTTGGTTCCTATGGTTCATGGGGTTTGATTAAGGCCAATTTTAGCCACGACAGTTGAAGGTAGAGAGCTTGCTATCAATTTTGGGTAGGTTTTCTTATTTTTTTCTTCTTTTTACCAATTTTATTTAGGTATTTTTTTGACTTTTGAGTTTCTAATATTTTTATAGGGTGACCTAGATATCCTTGAGGTGGATTTGGACCACCATTGGTGAAGGAAACGACTTCTGGCCCCTTGGATTCAAGCTGCACACATATAGATATATAGGTATGCATATATATATATATACACCCACTTTTTACATCTTCAAACTGGGAATAAATACACCATAAAATGTATATATATATATGTGTGTGTGTGTGTGTATGTATATATATATTTAAGTGTATATATATTTAGGATGTTTCACTTGGTCTTTGGTTTCTCCTCGTTTTATGCTTGGAATTTTGTTGCATTTTCTCATCCTTAAGGTAGGTGTTTCCATATATTTCCATTCCAAAAAATTCCATTAGATGCTTGATATTTTCTAAATGTTTTTTAATTGTGTTATTCATGCATGTGGTGTGTTATTTTGGTTTTTGTGGAATCTCCATGTTGGTGGTTTGGTGAGAATATGATTTTTAAATGATTTTCATAGTTATGTTTATGTGTATAAATTGTATATGTATGCTATGAATTTTATAAAATTAAAAGCGTCATTTAAAATGGTATTGGTTACTTTAAAGTGGTGTTTGGACCTATTTTTGGTTTTGGTAAAATGGTTAGTATATGTAAATATGGTTTGGATGGGTTTTGGGTGTCTTTTTATGGTTTGATGTTTATACGAGAACCTTTGTTCCTTTGTGTGATGTTTCTTGTATTTCCTTGATTGGAACCGTAGAAATTTTTATGGTTGTCCATATATATTATAGTGAACATGGGCATACCCATATGTTCATGGGGTGTACATATAGATAGGCACATGCATATAAATGGAAATTCCATAAAAATGTCCATCTCAATAACTCTAGTTTTCAAACACTCACCTCCCATATTATTCCTTTATCTAATATTTCTTCCAAATGGTTTTATATTAAAATAATTATGTTTTCCAGATATATTTTTTGTTTTTAAATGACATTAAATATGGTTTTTATATATATTTTAAAATCTTGGTATGTTTGGTACTTTAAAAGTGTGATATGTTAACCACTTGACTTGAATGGTCCGTTTGGTATCTTCCAAGAATGAATAATATTTTCCCTCAATTTTAGAAATGGTTTGGAAAGACCCATACCTTGGAGGATTGTTGATAGAGATTGTGATATGGAAACAATGAAGGTAAAGAGAGTGCCAACGATAATTGCTTCCACGATCATGCTTCCAAAGTCGGTTCGAACATCGTCCACATTCTTCAATTCCGGAGTGCGTTATTCATTGGAGAGATTTCTCCCAAGTTCTCCCCCTTCTCTTTCGCCAACAAAAAATACCCTCCCAAGAAAAGAGCTACCAACATAATAAAATATGTTTGTCCAATTTTAAATTGTTGGCACAAATTAATTTATCTTAATTAATTAAATAAGATTTGTCTTAATTAATTAAAGGATAGTTGGCACAATTAAATTTGGGAGTTGAGAGGTTTTTCTCCCATAATGAGGGGTCCGGGTGGTCCCCACCACCAAGCTTTGAATTGGGGGTTTTACTAGCTCAGGTGGTCCCCACCACTAAGCATTCAAGTTGGGAGGTTTTAACCCCTTGTGGTCCCCACCTCCATAGACTTCACATGGGAGGTTTATTAGAAATAAAATAAAAGTTTATTTTATTTTATTTTTTTCATTCCCACAAAAAATCCCCAAAAACTATCTTTCACCCTCAGTCTACTGCGGTCGAGGTGAAGGTCTCTTTAAGTGAATACCGGTGCTGCGAGTTCAACAGTGCCCTCAGATTTCAATTTCGAGCACCGATTCAAAATTACAAAAACCCGCTTGCACGTTTACTGAACATACCCAAAAAAAAGTTCATAAATTTATTCCGGGCACACCGGACCTCAGAATCATGTGCCGTCAATTTTTGAGGACTCATAAAATTCCCATATATTAAAAAAAAATTACATGGAAATTCTGGGTCTTTACATTCTCCCCACCTCAGAGCTTTACATCCCCGTAAGCCACAACTCGAACTAAGGGAAGAAGTGGGGGTAATGAGCACAAATCTGAGCCTCCTATTCCCATGTGCCCTCCTGGAGGTTCCCGTGCTGCCAATGAATGCGCACTAGAGGTATCGATCTCCCATGAAGGAACCAGTTCTATCGATCCTCAATATCTACTAGAACCTCCATAAAAGTCACCCCATCATCGATGTCCAGCTCTCCATGGTCGATGATGTGAGAAGGGTCATGCACGTATCTCCTCAGCTGGGATACATGGAAGACGTCGTGCACTCGGTGAAACTGAGGTGGAAGATATAAGCAGTAATCCACCTCGCTAACTCATATGAGGACCTGAAAGGGTCCAATGAACCTCAGAGATAACTTTCCACCTCGACCAAATCTCCGCAAACCTCATCGAGGTGAGACCCGTAGAAAGACACGGTCACCATCCTTGAACTCCAGAGGTCTCTATATCTTATCGGCATAAGACTTCTGCCTTCTCTATGTAGTCATAATCTAGTCTTGGATGATCTGAACTTTCTCTGTGGTAGCCCGTACCATCTCTAGTCCAACTAGTTCTGACTCCCCTGGGCCAGTCCAGCAAAAAGGTGATCTGCAAGGTCGCTTGTACAATATCTCAAAAGGTTCCATCCCAATGGTGGAGTGATATCTATTTTTGTATGAAAACTCCTCCAAAGGCAAGTGATCCTCCCATCTGCGACCGAAGTCGAGGACGCAATCACGCATCATATCCTTGAGGTTCTGAATGGTCCGCTCAGTCTGGCCATCCATCTGAGGATGGAAGGCAGTGATCAAACAAAGCTATGTCCCAAAAGCCTCCTGTAACCCCTTACATTGATAGGAAGTAAAATGTGCATCATGATCGAATAAAATCATCGAGGGAACTCCATGTAGCTGCACAATATTCTACACATAGAGGAGTCCCAAATCTTTACTAAACCCTGTTCTCTGATCGGTAGGAAGTGGGCCGACTTGGTGAGCCGGTCGACGATCACCCAAATCGAGTCATGAACCCTGGAAGTATGTGGAAGTCCTATCATGAAGTCCATGGATATCCCGTCCCACTTCCACTCTGAGACCTATAAAGGCTGAACTAAGCCTTCTGGTACCTGATGCTCCACCTTCACTTACTAACAAGTGAGGCACCGAGAGACAAACTATGCAACTGATTTCTTCATTCCCGACCACCAGTGCTGTCTTTAGAGATCTTGGTACATATATTCCACTCCTTGATGTATCGCTAGAGGGGACGCATGGAACTCCCTCATCACTTCCTCCTCAAGCAACTTTAGTACCATGGTATGTCCTCTAAAGAGGATGACGTGATCCCCACCTTCAGAAAATCCATCAGGTGCCTGCCCTGTGGATATCTAAGCACGTAAAGCCTTGTAGTCAGTGTCCCTACACTACACCTCCTTGAATCGCTGAAGAAGTGGGGGAGTGACTGTATGATATTGAATAAAAACTGCTTCATCCCGATCCACAAAGGATATCTAGAAATCATCTAGCTACTCCGTCGCTTCACCTAGAAGCTGTATACCAGATATGTGGCTGAGTGCATCTGCTACAATGTTCCCCTTCCTAGGAGTATAGACTATCTCAAAGTCATAGTCCTGGAGGAACTCAATCCAACATCTCTATCTTAGGTTCAGATCCTTATGAAAGAATATATACCTAAGACTCTTGTGATCAGAGTACACTGTAAAACGCTCGCCCATCAAGTAATGTCACCACATCTTCAAGGTGAAGACCACTGCTGCTAACTCCAGGTCATGGGTAGCGTAGTTCTGCTCGTGCTATCTTGGCTATCGAGAACCATAAGCAATAACTACTCGCTCCAACATCAGGAAACATCTGAGTCCGGTCCCTGATGCATCACAGTAGACTACATACCCTATGAACTCCTCTGGAAGCCTCAAGATGGGGGCACTATTCAGCCTCTACCTCAGCTCCTGAAAACTCCGCTCAAATCTCTCCGACCAAATGAAGGATTTCCCCTACTTTTTCAATGATGATAAAGGTGCTGCGACTCTGGATAAATCGGGAATAAACCTCCAGCAGTATCCAGAAAATCCCAGGAAACTCTGTACCTCCGTCACACTCCTGGGTAGCTCCCAAGCAAGTACCACCTCAATCTTCACTGGATCCACTACAACTCTAGTTTCCAATATGACATGTCCCAGAAATTGAACCTCTTGGATCCAAAACTGTCACTTTGAGAGCTTACCATAAAGCTGGTGCTCTCAGAGTGTGTCCAGTACTACCTGTAAATGATAGGCATGCTCCTCCTCAGTAGTCGAGCAGATCAGAATGTCATCGATGAAGACTACTACAAAGTGATCAAGGTATGGCTGAAAGATCTTTTTTATGAGTCCCATGAACACCGCTAGAGAATTGGTTACGCCGAATGACATAACAAAGAACTCGTAATTGTCGTACCTACATCTGAAAGCCGTATTATGCACATCCTTGTCTCATACTCTGAGCTGGTGATAGCCTGATATGAGGTCTATCTTCAAGAACCACCGTTCTCCCTTCAGCTGATCAAATAGGTCATAAATCCTTAGAAGTGGGTGCTTGTTATTCATAATCACCTGGTTCAGGCACTGATAGTCAACACAAAGCCTCAAGCTACCATATGCCTTCTTGGCGAACAAAATCGGTGCTGCCCAAGGAGATACACTGGGCTAAATGAATCCCTTCCCCTGCAAGTCCTCTAGATGTACTCAATGATCTCACTCAGCATCCTGACACAAGTGAGGGTGTTAGAGATATCCCTTTTAGTGTAGAGTTTCCTTGTTGAGTAGTCACTAGAAGTGAGAACCAATACCAGTCATCATGTAGCAGAGTCTTCTACAGCTGGAAGCAGACAGATTTCACAGAGGTCTAAGAGGACCAGACCTACAGGTGGAAGATCGCAGGATTTAGGGTCGGTTGTGCGGGGTACCCGAGGCAGAGCCAGTCATGCTAGGAGAAGGCAATGTTACGCATGCAGTGGACAGGGTCACATGGCTCGTGACTGTCCAACCCACCATACAGATGATCAACAGACCATCGAGGGACCACCCAAGTAGAGACAAAGGTTCGATCAAGGTGGTCCACAGGGAGTAGGCGAACATGGTAGAGGAGCTGGCCATGCAGCTGGCAGTGGGCGATGATTCGAGATGTTACCGTCACCACCACCAGGTGGTCCAGCCCGACCATAGGGAACCACTATGGTTGAACTCTTTTAGAGAGGGTCTTTGAATAAACGATGTCAGGGAGTGGGACATATATGCACAATAGTGTCTATAGGTTATATTTAATTCCAAACATTTGATGGCCTCATCAAATTCCCTTTACACTATTATCATGGGATTCCTAGACTCCATCTAGAGGGTTATGTGATGATTACTATCTATGGCCTGATTAGACAGAATAGATCACCTTGGGGAGTGATAATCCATATGGGTTATGACACTAGTGATGCTAGTTAGAGCATACAGGTTGGCTATTGACTATGGATTACATCATATTCCAGTAGATGGTTCAGAACCAAGTACATCTAGGGTCACTTCTGGAGATTTTTAGGACATTCCCATGTTTACATATAATTATTTTCCTATTTTATTTTACATTAATTTGGTTACTTGTTCTGTTTATGTTTGTCTACTTATACCTATATATTTTTACTTTAATTTTTTACTTACTATGATATATCTTACTCCTTGTGTTTAGTTGATCCCTTATGATATTTATTTACCTGAGTTGTGTATCAGTCTTGGTATTGGTTTTCAAAATGGGTTTTGAAATAGATTTTTTAAGAAATAGAAAGACTTGTTTTTCTTTTGAAAGAAGATTTTGGTAAATCTATGTTTGGTTAATTAAAATGATAAAAACCTATTTTCCTATATATATTTTAAAACTAGTATTTATGGACTGTTTAGAGAAAGGAAATGTATGGATTCTGTGGTTCTTACCTACCGAGCTGTTTTATGTTCACACCCTACTTATTCCACTCGATATTGGTAGACCTAAGTTACTTTGAATTTTTAGGTTATCATTTAAGTTTATGGGTTGGTTTGTTGAATGATGTTGACCAAGGGTCACATATAGGTATACCTATTTTTATTTTTTTCCACTACCAGTGTTTATTTTACTCTTGTTGTATATATCCATTTATCTTCCATTCATGGGTTAAATAATTCCAAATTGAGTTATGATTGATGCTCGACACTAGTTGTCGGTCCGAGATGATAGGGAACGCCTATTGAGCCTTATCATAGACTAGTTTGGGTGCCCGTTTCAGGGTCAAACTAGGTTGGTTTGTGGCACATAGGGTGTGATAGTGGTGTGACTATTTCCTTATATCAGAGTGGAAAAAATAATGGAAATAACCAAACATCATCCATAGATGTTATAATCAGATTGTGGAAGTGGTAAATATAAACAAAACTATAATAAATAATGAAATGTAGTAAAGGCCTAAACAACCATGTCATACATAAAATGATGATCTCCCACTAGGTTGATCAAATATATAGGAGTAAATAAAAGAAACAAAAATAAATGTACAAGGATCTACTGTATACACCAAGCCAAAAAACATACCTAATCTACACATATATATCTGAGTCACCCTTCTTGATCATTCCTTGGCCTCATCCCAAACTATACCTATATAAATTGAATGTATTCTTGGGTACCCTAGTGCAATAGTGGATTGAGTAGGGTGTGAGTAAACAAATAAGTAGGTCACCACCAATGTGGACCCATACATAGCCAGTAAATGAATTTTTAAAATATTTTAACCACTCATCATGGTAAAAATAATTATAATAACCAATTGATAAAAATAAAAAAGAATACAAGAGAGTATAAAATTCATGATATCATAAGTGTATTCTCATACAAGGTGCTCAGCCTATTCGATACACAACTTGAAGGAAAAGGATAAATTAAATCCAAATTTGATCATTGGGTCTATGATCCTGATCAACTAGAAATCCTATGAATAAGGAATTGAGTTAGTTGTTGCATCACTTAGGATGTGTGTAACCAAGTCAACCCTTAGGTCTGTAATCCTGATTGACCATACCTTCTTCATCCAAAACTAGAAATGTCTTTGATCAAGCTACATCACAATAGGGGGATATACGTCTGATCCGTAGGTTCACCCATACTCACCTCTAATCACTATAATGAAGGATTCTAGTTAATATTTATATGTATTATAAATATAACACAAATATGAATGTCATACCACTCATTAAATGTAAATATAGTCTAAAGTTATATCCCTAGATCCGCATTCATAGGTGGCCACAACAACATGACTCATATAATTACTAAGAAGGTGACCGTTAGGGGATATATGCAAGGAATACTCCCCAGATCCAAAATAATAATTCATTTTATATTCAATTAATGGATCAATAGCCTCATCCTTAGACAAGTCTAGGCCTTGCAATAATATTGAGTTCACCCGATCCTAGGGAGTATCCTAGTAATCACTAAAGGAGAGTGTAACCATCATTGAGAGTATCTCAAAGAGGGGTTCCTATAAAACCTTAGAAACCTCCTATATAAACCCTAAGTAGGGAGGAATCCTAGTGACAATTAATAATTCCTATAATACCAGTAATTGATCATGTAAGGCTCATAATTCGGATCCTCGAAAGTACATATGGGAATCTATAATAATGTAATAGTCAAATATGTAGGCTAAAAAAATGGATCCTAGGAAGTTTTTCTGGGAATCCAAAATGAAATAATATTCAATAAAATAGGCTTAGAAGACATATCCCAGGTAGTACCTCTAGGCATCCCTATCATGAATCGAATTGCATCATGCCCCATGGGCCAAGTACCAAGAAGAACCTATGGCATCATAGATACATCATCAATTACTAAGTGAATGCATAAATAAATAATTAGGGTGGATGAATTACTAAACCCATCACCACCACCATATCCCCTTGGGCTTACATGTTCTATGTGGGTTCTAAGGTGACACTTACTACCATCTCTACCCAAACCCATGATGCACTGGCTTAGGGTCAGTTGACAACTGGGGACTCACTAGGCCCCCCTAGGTCAATAAAATGGAGAAGTATACCTTTGGGAATACTCAAATTTTGAATAATAGTCTCAGGTAAACACCCAACACACTAGGATGTCATGTACTATGGTATAATAATAAGGGTAACCTAACATTATGGGCTACATGGGGTATTTTTACTAAGGAAACCAATAGGAGGTAGGTCATGACCCAACCCTTGGTGTCAAGATCTCACTGGGACATTATAGACACCCAACCGTGTCCTAGTCTACCTAAGGTTTATCTACCCATGCATGTACAAAGGATGATATTCCTTTCCATGTGTAGACTCACCTCATAAGAGGTCTATATCATACTTGGTATCTCAAAGGGATAGACCACAAAAATAGTGAAAAATGGTTTTCAGTGACCCCTAGCATGCATCCATTCAAGATTACTCATTTAATTAATTAAACAGTTCATTAGAATAAATTAAACTGGAGGCATATCCCTTAGGGGTGAGCCCAAGTATTCACATACTACTATATAGATACCATAGGGTATGTACAATATATTACTTATGTTTTAGAAAGCTTTACATTTATTTTTCCAAGGGTTGGGAACAGCTTCCAAAGACCTTTAAAACTCATCAAGATATGTGAGGTCCTATCTCTAAACAAAACCATTAGAATTAATCAATTTTAACAAAATTATAATTAATTTATAAAACCCAAAAATTTATAATTAAATGACCATATTATTTAAATAGGCATAATGTCCCAAACCTCACATGTCAATATTTTCAAACTAGAACCATGATCTAGTACTTTAAAAGAACCCATGACATATCCACAACATTGAACTAGGCATAATCTCTAAGTAATGATGTAATGTTTTGGCCCAGGTTCCACTGAACTAGTGACCTAAGCCAATGTGTCACATAACCTCAGGTTCACATCCTAATACACTATAGGATGTCGACCAACTACACAGGTCGAATAGGATATTATGAGGAGACTATAATTTCTTATCAGAGTGAAAAAATAGAGGAAATAATTCCAAATAAATACAAACTAGTGTAAACAAAAAAATGAATGAAATATGGAAAGTGAAAACAATAAGACAAGGGAGAACATGTAATAACAGTGATATTCATACACTATATATTAGGAAGTCATACAATAAAAACCCCAAATACCAAAACCAATAAAAATATCTAAACTTATCCTTGAGTCCAAACCCAGTCATGAAATCCCTTACTTCAACCCATTTTCCCATTCATAAACCAGAAATTAGGTCCCTATCTTGATTATGTACTTGAAGACAAGTAGTATCTTCTTGGGTACCCAAGTTCCATGGCGGTCCAAGTATGGTGTGAGTACAACTCAATAGGACACTACCAACAATGTATACAGAAATAAACATTCCAAAAAATAGTGTATGTAGGTGTAAAAGGAATAATAAACAAGGTAGTAAACAAAACGAGTTCCATTATTTAACCATATTCAAATTAACAAGTTTTTTTCTCAGGTTCCAAGTAATACCTGAACCCATAAAACATGATTTGTCCCATTCTAGAAGTCTAGATAATTTGTTGGGGGGGGGGGTAAAATCTTTAAGTCATAGGTTCATTCCTTAATGAATTAAATTTAACCCAAATTACCTTATAGCATTGGTAAAAGTATCCAAACCATGCAATATATTTGTGGGACAAGAGCATCAGTCTGGAAAACCCATGCATAAGGAGCTTTAGTCCAACATAAAAATCACATAATACATCATTGGGCCTAGATAATTTGTTTGGAAAAACCCAATGATGAGGATCATCCTTATATCATCCAAATAAAACCATTATTCATATCTTTAAAGGTTCACAATCAATGACCTATTTATTAACTACCAATTCCATAAGGTCCAACACACTTGGACTTTTAAACATAATAAACATTAAAGGTTATTCAAACCTATTTAAGAACATTAACATTCCCCTTTAATTTTTTTTTCATTTTACAACATTATCACATCATTTACCAAGGTCCCAATGGACCTTTAAAACCAAAACATGGATCAAATAAAACTAAACCCCTTTCTCATGGAATAAAACAAAAAAAACAATCTTTTAAAATAATATTAAATCAACTATTTAAAGCATAGGTTTTCTTATTTTAAAAACAAAACCATGACCCAAGGCCTTCATTTCCATTTCCAACCATTAAAAAGATCTATTAAATAATTTTAACAAAAAAGGGAACCACAACCTCATTTCAAATTATCATTTGAAATCTAATAAGAAACCCCCCCTTTTAAATCACTTTGAGTTCAACACATCCTTTTAAAAAATTACCCACTTTCAAAACATCTTTTTCCTTCATTGAAAAATACAATAAGATAAAAATCCAAAACACATCATTTAAACCATTTCAAAATCTTCCTAGGAATTCCAAAAAAACTGGAATATAAAATTTTCAACCATCCCTTTTACCATGTCCATTTTCTCAGTTTTAAATCCTACCCATTAACTATCATAATCTCCCTATCTCAATGTTTTCCAATTAATTTCACAATTTTCAAGGGTTTGGAATACCCCATGGGTAGACCTATGTCTGGTATCAAATCATCAATGGACCCAACATGATTTTTTAATGGGTTTGCACCTCAATTTAAGGCCTAAATTACTTTTCTTAGCCAAAAAAATAAAAATATATCAAGAAATCAAATTGGAATAACCATATACACATATAAAACATTAAAAAATGGGAAAAAATATCATAGAACACCTACCTCATGCTTATAGACAACCACTCATCCAACCTCAAGTGTTGATTTGAACTAAAACAACTGCAAACACCAAGGAAAAGAGCACCCTAGAATAGGGTTCATCATATTTGGAAAGAGAGGATACAACCAATAAGGCCTCTTCTATAAAAAGGAATGAAATAGAGTTTAAGACTTACCTAGAGATTCAATTCACACTAATTGGCACTCCAAACACCTAATAATCAAGGAATATTTATCCTTTGAAGAGGGGGAGCTCTTGGTTCACACCCTAGGAAGTTGGGGTTGAATGGAGAAGACAATTGGGGGAGAAAGATTTAAGACCAAGAGGGTAAAATGGTACCCCCAATCTTTTAATTAGGTTTATAGTTAGGCCACATAGATTTCATAACCATGAACCAAACGTGCAAACTCCACTATTTGGAGTTGCTTGGTTTACTGGATAGCCTGCATGGTTTAGAGAATTGTGTGGAGGATGTGAATTTGCCTATGTAAAATCCCTCATGGTTTTTCCTTTCCCTTTGCATAGTTTACAAATTGTTCACCCTTATCCTCTTTTTCGCACAACCTTGGAACAAAGTTAGTACTAATAATGTGCTAACCATGTTCCATGCATAGTGTGGCCTCTTTTTCTCCATTTTAACATCCAAAACCCCCAATAATTTCCCTACTCATGGGAAACCTATCATTATCCCATTTAAAAATATTTTATCCAAAATTTAAAACAAAAATAACCTTTACAAACATCAGGATCTTATAAGCAGTGTCAAAATGAACACACAATAATTTATAATTAAGATTTAAAGTTTTATAAATTCATCATGATGACATAACTCAATAAAAAAACATGTGGTAAAGTGCATACAACCTCCTGGATTATCCTTTCCAAGGAAGAGGAAAATCCTTATCACCATTATCCGATTCAACCATGCTCTAATGGAATCAAGAATTAAAAACCTAACCATAGACATTGGAAATTAAGAATGAGGAGAGGTGGAAAGCAAGAGAGGAAAATAGAGGGGAAATTAGACCTCAAATATCCATGGAAGGCCATCAAGAATATCCTTCTTGATGGTGTTTAAAGAAGGGAAGGAGAGGAGAGGAGAGAAAACTCATGAAAGGTAGGAAAAGAGAAAGAAATAGGGAGATTACCACTTAAAGATCATAGAAAAAAATGGAAATTTCACACTTTTTAATGGGTTGCATAGTTTGGCCACACGCTTGGATAAACTATGTTCCAACTATGTGTTTAGAACTACCCAAAAACCACACCCCCATGCACGGGCATGGAACATGGTTTAACAAACCATGCACCATCTGTGTGACATATCTATAATTTATTACAGATAATCACATGGTTATCCTGTACCCATCATGATTTTCCACAACAATGTTTCTGTACAAACTATACTGCATGGTTAGACTTTATGGTTTTCACTAAATGTTCGCTAATTATGCGCCCTATGCTTCATTTTTCTAAAACTAAAAATTTAGGCCCCGAACCCCTAGAATTCTCTTGAAACATGTGGAATAATTTATGAGCCTGAAACCACATCTAAAATCATTATTTATATGCACCCCAACCTTCAAATTTCCAGTCTGAATCTCTGATCAAATATTGAACACTCTAGTTCTTAAAAATTCTATTTCCTTATGAAATTTCCAACATAAAAAACATGGGATCTTAAAGCCTCCCCACCTTAAAACTTATCATCCCTGAGAATCTTTGGTGGCATAAAACCAACAACCTGACCTACACTAGTTGTTAACTTTGATAAATGATCATGTTAAATTTTTAAACACCCAATGAAATTTCAATTCCTTTTTAAACATACAGTTATTAACCCATGAAAACTCTATCAAATGATCATAACCACTGGAGAAACATTGAGAAAATTCCTATATAGGCCTGTCTAACTTGAGACAAGGCCAATTCATCACATCCATCATTAACCGGCTTTTGGAACTTCCCACCATAGGTTCTTACTTTAAATGGAAAATTCTAATACATAACACTTTCACTATTAGAATATCTTACTAAAATATAACCCTATAATCCTAAATTTTCTCCCAATATGTTTCTAAAATTATAATACCGAATCATGTATGAGGACACCACTCTCAACCCTCAATTTGATCTAAGCAGTCAAACTCAAAATAGACTAAAATCAACTAGGTTATGCTATATTTTCCTTGAAAATCCACAAATAACCTTTAAGATACACCCATATAATCCTTAAGGTGTGATCAATGAATTTAATCAATAATTGTATCTGATTAAATTAGATAAATAAAAGTAGAACCACCTCCGACCAACTATTTTGGAAAATACTCAGCTACAAAAATTGACGCCTCACCAAAACCTGATTCCATTTATCGAAGGGAATCTCAGATCCAAACTATTTTCCATTGATCAGTGTCAAGGTTCCATGACCCTTCTCACATGTGGATCAAAGCTAGTGACCACCACCCCACTCCCCACCTTACGCTCATCCTTATTGTCTCACCCAAAAAACAAGTTCCCGATCACTGCAGACCATGCCCTATCCATATTCGGACTTAAAAATTGGCATGTCTATAAACCTACTCATAATTGATACCCAATGTAAATGCCACCTATCAACTATTCCCAATATATGGAAATGACATCTAAAACATTAACTAAGTTTCAACTCATAATGAGTTTCACTACCCTCAAATAGAAAATGGTGCACTCCCCACCATATGAATCACCTTATACCACACCTCTAGAAAAAAATGCAAAGGATACCTTTCATCAAAATAGAAAATATGCTCAGCACATATCTGATACTCTCTCAGTGTAATCTGGATGATGTCAAGATATTATGAATGATCATATATAGACTAGGATTTCACTAATATTCCATCTATATAAATGTATTTATCTCACCGAGTGATACTCACATAAAACTAGGCTATACCTACCTTTAACCAACCCATGAAACCATATCCCCTGACTATGTGTTTCTAGGTCTAGACATGGGTCAACTTCCTCATAGAAAATGATTTATTCTCAATGTATCCTCTATCATGGAGGAACATTAATCATTTTATCACACCTAATAATTAACCATGACCACAACATTTCTTTAAAACCATCAGCACTTGGCTTGGACATGAACACTCACCAATTTAAAATTTAAACAAACCCACACATAACTGATGCATACCGTTATCAACCAACTCATAATCCCACAAGTCATCCATCACAAATCTAATCTGACCATGCTACATGAAAAGTTAATATTATTAAGCCAAAATATATCTTGGAACTTTTCTTCAAAATTAGTCACCAAACCCATGACATTATTTGTTCCAAGATCGAATAATCTTTTCTATCAAACTCTGTCTCAGTACATAATAAACCTAGGTGATTCCTCAGAAACTAAAGGCATCATAATTCCAATAACATAAAACATGAGAACCTACCATACATTAGTCTCAAAAAAAGAATACAACCAAGACTGCTACCTATAAAGGCATCTATATACTCAGGAAACCTTCTCTCATAGGATTAACTCAACCAAACCAAACATCTACCCACAAAGTTTTGAGTCAAAACTGTGGGCCTATAGGTCTACCACCTAGACCTACTGATCAAGTCTCATAATAGGGTCACTAGGTCTAACCACCTAGCCCAAAATGATAAAACCTATATAAGGGAGGTAATGATAACATATACCTACATGGGTCAAGCCTACCAACATGGTTACTAGTTATATTGGAAAACACCCTTTAAGTTGTAATTGTAAACCCATTTAATTGAAAGCTAATGAAAATTACTATCTTATGGAAAATATTCTAATAGAGTCACATTCTAAGCATTGGCATACCATGCCCTGATCCTATCTAAGAATCCTTATAAAGAGATTCTCCCTATAGGGTCATGATAACAATTAAAAGATAATGAACTGTTCCCCAAAAGGTATCTAAATATGGAAATACCCCATCGAGGTTTCAATTTACTATAAAATTTTAGGTACCTATCAACATCTCACAAGAGGATCCAACTAAAATAACCATAAATTAAGGTTTTTTAAGTAAAATATCATAGAAACCTATATGGGAAGGCCCCATGTAGGATGTTACAAATCATTAACTAACCACACCTAAAAAGAATACACCCACAAAGGGTCCACTGAAAGACTTCACCACCAGTATTGACCTACGAGGGTCAATAATATACACACAAAATCGTCTCAATGATTTTTATCATACAACACTCATATGGTTTTGTTAAGTATAATTCCATTTTAAGATATGAGGGCGAACACCATATAGGTCGTTAATGACACTTTAAATAACTAAACCCAAGAAGAAAACCACAAAATGGGCCCAACACCAGGAATCAGGCTCCCTATTGACCTACTAGGTTCATTTCACCTCCCATGCATAAAGACTAAGTCACCAGACTCACTGTCAAACATCTCACCATAGATCTCCATGACCTTCCATTAGAAGGAAAATATACATATATCTATCTAATTGAGTATAATTCAACTAAGAACCAATATGGGAAAACCTAATTTAGGTTATTGTTTAAACTTTAAATACTTAACCTTATTCATCAACAAAATCACACACTAACATGACTATACCATATGGACCTTATGCGCCAAATATGATGCATGAGATGCCTCTTTCATTTTCTTTCCAAGAGTCAAAATCAATCACTGGTCTCTCAACAATGGGTCGAGAGCCATAAATCTACAATAAATCATAACCTAAACAACAAATGTGTATAACTTAAATCTAAAATCATATACAATTATAACATCACATATCAAGAAAAACAATCTTATAAACCTGAGAAACCTGAAATTCTCACTGGAAAAAGTGTTCTCGATGCACCAGTCTGATATCCATCATAGATTTTGAAACATTCAAAATACTATTGTCTACTATATCCCAAATAGTAAAATAATATGAAAATAAACAAATATGATACCAATTTGACACATCCTAACCCATATCACTCTATAAATAGTTACCAAACCACTTGGTGAAAATTATTCAAGAAAAAATCCCTATATACTAGAGGTTGCTGAATAGAAATGAGGGCCTAGGGTGGGATATTTGGAAGACTATTCCCTCATATCAAAGTAAAAAATAGTATAAATAACCAAACATCATCCAAAATATTAATAATCAGAGTGTGGAAGCAATAAATTTAAAAAAACTATAATAAAGAATGAAATGTAGTAAATTCTCAAACAACCATGTAATATATATAACATTGATCACCAACTAGTCCAATCACATATACAAGAGCAAATAAAAGAAATAGAAATAAAAGTAAAAGTATCTAATTTATACACCAAGAAGATCCAAATACTATATCTCTACATACATATCCAAGCCATCCTGCTCAGTCAGTCCTAAGCCTCAACCTATACTATGCTAGAATCCAAGTGAATGTTTTATTAGGTACCCCAGTGAAATTTCAGCCCATGTTGGGTGTGAGTACAAAACTCATTATGTTACCACCAATACAGTCTCATATATATCCAATAAATGCAATGTATGTATATGTGAACTAATCATCATGATAAAAATAATGATAATAACTAATAGATGAAAATAAATAGAATACAATAGAGTAAAATAGGAATGTTTTCATAAGTGAATTCTTGTTAAAGGTGCTTAGCCTAGCTGAGACACAACTGAAAGGAATAGGATAAAAATATATCCATAGTCGATTCTTGGGTCCACAATCCTGATCAACTAGACATCCCATGAATAAGGCATTGAGTTAGATTTCATACCAATCTTTTCATGTTTACTCAAGTTGATCCTTGGGTATTCAATCATAATTAACCATACCCGCATCAGAAAACATTAAAAATGTCTCTAAGAAAGCTATGTCACCATAGGGGGATACATATCCTTACCCTGGGTTCACTCGTAATTTCCTACAATCATTGTAAAGAATGATTCTAGGAAATATCTGAACATCGTGTAAATATAACATTGAGATGGATCTCATACCACCAATTCTATGTAAATATAGTTTGAAGTTGCATCTCTAGTTCCTGGTCCATAGGCAGTCACAACAACATGACTTAGATAATACATAAGGGGATGAACCTTGGGTGATATACATAAGGAATACTCTATATATCCAATGTAATAACTAATGATATATTCAATAAATGGATCAAAAACCTCATCCTCAAACAATTCTGGGATGTGTAGTAATGGTAGGCCCACCCAATCCTAGGTAGTATCCTAGGAATTGCTCGAGGAGAGCATAATCATCTTCAAGAGTATTTCAAATAGGGGTTACGATACCTACTCAAAAATATTATTTGTAAACCCTCAATAGGGAGGTATTCTAGTGAAAAATGGGACTTCCTGTAACAACAACAATCGACCATGTAAGGCTCATTGGTTGGATCCCAGGAAGTATGTCTTGGAATATACAATAATGTAATAATCAAACATGTAGGCTCAATATCCATATCTAAGGAAGTATTTTTAGGAATCTAAAATGATGCAAAATTAAATCAAATAGGATCAGAAACTAGGTCCTAGGTAGAACCTGTGGGCATCCCTATCGGGTCGAGTACTAGGAAGTACCTTTGTCATCATATCTTCATCATAAATAACAAAGTGAATGTATAAATAAAGAGTGAGGGTGGTCTAATTCCTAAAGCCATCACTACATCCATAACCCCTCGATATTACATGTTCTTTGTGGGTTCTAAGCTAACAACCTATACCATCTCTACCCAAACCCATGACACACTATCTCCAGGTCTGTCAACAACCAGGGCACCCACTAGGGTCCCTAGGTCATTACACTGGAGATTCATCTCTTTTGGAATCATCCAAGTTATACTAATGGTTCTAGGTCAAAACATAACACATCTGTATGTCACATCCTATGTAACTCCCCAACCCCATAATCCCAAAGCTGATGTATTATTTTATTACATTTTCATGATTACAAGGAATAAAATCCTAAAGGACCAATTAATTTAGTAGTCTTGGAAATCCAAATACATATATAATACCCATAATAAATTGGGAAATAGCAAATAAAAACATAGTACATAATAAAATGAAATAAATTGCATCATTTAAGGCTTATTCAAATATTTCTTTTTCATATCCTGGGGAAAGTAAACATAATAAGAGTGAACTCAAATAATCATTAAGGTTAAGTAAAGAAGAATAAATTATGAATCAATAGGAATAAATTAACACGATAAGTTAAATAACTGATAACACATGCCATTAAAATAACTAGATAATGAAATATCAATATGGAAAGGTAAAAAACTAAAACTCATGATATCTAAATCAATAAACTGAGAACTAAATGCATCCATAGATATGTTTATGAAAAATATCATGAAAAAATAATAACTGAATCTAAATGAGGTAAATACTTAATTATTGGACACCATGTTTCCTAGGTACATGGTACCTTTACCGTCAAGACATTTCAAAAGACGGTATACAACATGTAGGGAAAAACCCTTCTGGTTTAGCCAAATGATTCATCTCATGAGTCTTCCAATGCATCAAGGGGCTATCTATAACCATGCCCCACCTATGTCATACCAGTCCAAAAAATTCCTCATATTTATGAACAATGTGCCTTATAAAAATATACAAATTGAATAAAAAATATTTTTTTAATAATTACCTGATTGATGCTAATAAAAATAGGGTTTTTTGACATTAGTGAATGGAAATACCATTGAAAGATCATAAAAACAATCTTGAGGTAAATAACATTTTAAATATTCCAATATATCGTATACCACATTGAAACATTTAAATAATAAACCCAATTAAGGAATAATATTAAATGAAACTTTTAATATTATGAGATTAAGTATATTCATTATATAAAGTGTTAAAGTTTATAAAATACACCAAATAAATGTGAATTGGTGCATAATAACAAATAAGTCTTAATGTAATGTAAATTGAGATGAAATCCATTACCTTAACCTTACTTTTGTTGTGTGGTATTTATCCTCATGTATAGTGGTTTAAAATACTTTAATAACTTATAATATAACCATACTAATCTTTATAATATCATAAATTAACTTATTATAATATCTTATTACCCATTTGTTAACACTCTTTAATTATTTTAACAATTTCGGGTGTTAATTGCCTAGTTTTCTCAAGTATGTTTTGACTTGTTCATATTTATTAGAGCATGATTTCATAATATAAATAATTTAAAACATGACTAAATTATATTATATATTCAGTATATATGTATTTATAATATTCCATAATATATGGATATAAGAAATGAAGTGCACCATTCATTGAGGCGGTAGGCCGTACGTACGTATGAAAACTACTTTCATTTATTTGTTGTATTAAAAGAATGAAATATAAATGATACATATATATATTATAATTAAAGTATAATATTTATGTTATATATGTTATATAGGTTTATTAAAACCATACTTTATACGTTCCATGTATGACATGAACGAGTCATATCACTTTGAGGGGGCAGTAGTCCACACTACCTTAAACAAAATTATCATATTTACATAAGATGGAAAGAAGAAAGTAATGTTCTAGATAAAAAATAAAGAAGAATAAAGAAATTATAAATATCATATAATATATATATAAATATATTTCCCATCATAATGGCCACCATGATATGTGGTAAATAAAAAATGAACAATCATCATTTCATGAGGCAGTAGTTCACCGTATACATAAACAGTATGTTTGTTACCCATTAGATGATGGTTTGTGTAAGTGTAGGTTTAAATATTAACATATTATATTTATGTTGTTATTTTTTATTTAATAATATAATAATAATACAGGGAGTAGATAATGGAAATGAAACTGAAAAGATTGAGAGAAGATGTTACCTCTTAATCAGGTAACTTCTTTTGGTTTATACCAAAAGGATTCCTTGGAAGGATTTCTAACAAAAGTTAGTATTAAAGGTTTATGGGAGGGATTTTAAGAATCTATTTGGGCTGATATTATCTGAACCTAAGAGGTTTGATAGGTGTGAAGAAGCGGGAGAGGTGGTGGCCATTTATAGGGATAGGAAAGGACTCACTTGAAAGTTTTGGAAAAAAGTTAGTTGTACACATTTTCCTACCTAAAAAAAGTCATAAAAAAACTCAATAAAGGAAGTTTTATGGACTATATATTTCCATATAATAGGTTTTGGACAATTTTCTAGGTCATTTGGTCCCTTAAGTTAACGGTTTAGTCCTTTATTAAGCTTAATTTTCCCTTAATAATTGTAACTAATTTTAATTACGTCCACTAATATATTTGGTTAAAAAATAATTTGACCTTATTATAAATTAGAAATTATTATGAATCCAAATATGGAATCCATTTTTTAAAATTACAATCACATAAATGGCAAAAATTAATTTAAATTTAATCCCGTAGATGGGATGACAATGCAGGTTTTTAAAGGTAAAAATGTCCAAAAGTTTACTATGTTTTAATAGTTAATTTGAAAGTTAAATTGTTTATAATAACCTAAATTATATTAATTTATAAAAATATTAACTAATTAAACTTTAAAATCAATATAAAACATAATTTAACCTTATAAATAAATCAGATGAAAAAGCAATTTTGAACTGAAATTCAGTATTTTTCACTATTCATTAAAAAATCAAACTTAATAGAAAAATACAAAAAATTCACCCAAACATTATTTTTATGTTTTTATTTAAAATATTAAGTTTAATTTGGCATATTAAATATATAAAATGGTTAATTTGTTTTATTTAAAATGGGATTTTCATCAAAAGGTGGTAGAAATATATTAATAAAAATATAGTATTTTTTGCATAAAATTGGGTTTATTTTTATATTAAGCCTATAAAATCTATTGGATGAATATCAAAAAAAATTTATTGGATATATAATATATATATTACATTAATATCACTCACTATTTGTAATTAATTTAATTTATTAGGGTAAAAAATCTTTGTGAGTATAAAAATAATAATATTTTTCTTTATATTTAATCAGTTACTATATTAATTTCTAATTATTTTGAAACATATGAATTCATTTTATATCTGTGTAAACCATATATTTTCATAATATAGTTAATTCTATTCATAACCACTAATTTAATTTCTAGGTTAAATAATAATATTTTAATAATATATTATTGTTTTGTTAAAACTTGGTCTTGCGTGTTTTGTAAGATTTTAAAAAAAGTATATCTTGCATGTAATTCATGCTAATATGGTGTTGAGTTAATTACCAAATATAAAATATTTCAAATTTATTTAAAATAGTAAATATATTTTAAAATATTAGGGTATTATTATCCCTTATTCTCTTGGTGTCGTGTGTCATTCACGCTATCTAATATAAGGATCTTACTTTAGAATTTTAGGGTGTTACATCCTATAGAATCATAATAAGGGTAGATTAACCTTTCCAACTATATGAGGTATTATCACTAAGGGAACTGATCAGAGGTGTGTCATGAGCCAACCTTGGTGCCAAGATCTCTCTATGAAGTTCTACACACCTAACCCAGTCCTAGTATACCTAAGGTTAATCCACCTAGTCTTATAAAAAGGATAACATTCCTTACCAAGCCTAGAATCACCTCATAAGAGATTTGGAGGCTACTTAATCTCTCAAAGTTATAATACATGAATCTATCACACAAGGGTTGTTAGTGACCCCTAGAGTTCATCAATTACAGACTAAACATTTAATTAATTAAATAGTTCTTTAGAATAAATTAAATAGGAGGCATAACCCTATAGGGAGAACCTAATCATTCACATACTACAATATACATTCATATATACCATTGGGTATTTATGACAGACTTCCTACCTTTCTAGAATCTATCCATTTATTTTTCCAAGGGATGGCAGTAGTTTCCAAATCCCATCCAAGATCACTAGGATGTGTGATGTGCTGTCTCCCAACAAGAAAATCATAATTAATTAATTATGAGAAAATTATAATTAAGTTATAAAAACAAATAATTTATAATTAAAAGACCATATTATTTAAAAAGGCATCATTCCCAAAACCTCATCGGTCGATCTACTCAATATGGAACCATGACCTAACACTAGCCTAGAACACATGACATATCATCAACCTTGAACCAGTCATAATCTCCAAGAAATGATATCAAAACAAACACCCAACAATTTATAATTAAGCTTTAAATCTTTATAAATTCACCATGGCAGAATACCTCAATTAAAAGACATGTGGTGAAGTGTAGATGGCCTCCTGAGTTATCCTCTTCATAGGAAGAGAAAACTCCATATCACCAGTATCTAATTACACTATGATTTAGTGGAATCATGAATTAAAACCCAAACTAGAGAGACCAAAAATTAAGAACAAATAGAGGAGGGAATAAAGAGAGGCTACCAGAGGAGAAATCATACCTCAAATCTCCATGGAAGGCCACCAAGAACACCCCCCGTGATGGGGTTTAAATAAGTTATAGATAGGATAGGAGGAATAGATTTCTTGAGGGAATAAATGATAAGAAAATAATGGGATTTACTCTTAAATATTATAGTGTAAAAGGTAAATTTTACCCTTTTTAATGTGTTGCACAATTTGGATGCATTATTGGAAAAACCTTATCCTAATCATGTGGTTTGAACTGCCCAATCACTACACCCCCTGGGAATAGGAATAGTTCATGTTTTAATAGGCCATGAACCATCAGTGAAACATGTCTACTATTTATTATAGACACTCCCATGGTTATCCCTACCCCATCACATGTTTTCCACAAACTTGTGTCTACACAAACTAGACTTGATAGTTGGGCCACATGGTTTTCACTAACCATGTTCCAACCATGTGACCTATACTGTATTTTTACAAAACTCCAACTTTAGGACCCAAACCCCAAGAACACTAAACTACTTTCTGAGCCTCAAACCATGTATAAAAAACATTATGTATTCATACCCAAACATTCAAATTCACATTTCAAATGTCCTATAAGAAATTAACCCATCTAGTTATTCCAAATTCAATTTTATTATGAAATTTCCTACTTAAAAACATGGGATATTACATAAATAAACCTTTCATCATAATATTATTGCACAATGTACACTATTATTTCATGAAAATAGTACAAAACATATTGATTAAAAAAACAATAATTTATTAAATTTATAACATAAGATAAAACTAATACCATAAATCATGTAACAATGTGTGACAACACCATAATATTGTACTCTATAGAATCATAGTTGAAAAATAATAACAAGTATACAAGATAAATTTCTATTAGGAAGAAATAAAAATAAAAATTGCAATTGAAATTATATAAGAACTTATAGAATGATATAAAGGGATTTAGATATTTGAGTGAATATATATGGATTAACATGGCCATTGGTAAATATTACCATTGAGAATTATAAACTTTGGTGGTATAGTGATTAAGAAAATACCATTAGAATTAGTATACATTACAGGTAATAATGAATTTTAATTATAATAGAATAAATGAAATATGGATTAAACTAGTAGGAACATACCTTATGACTCTAATTTATCAGATATTGGTAAGGAGATAACATTATAGAGGTTTTCTCTTTACCAGGTCCAAGAAGAAATCTAATAAGTGAAGTTGGAGAGAAACCATTTGTAGGAGACATTTAAGTTAGTAGAGACCACCACTCTATCAATGTTGGCCAAAAAAACCCATGAAACTACTTCCATTGCACACCTCACCCTTAGAGAATATGATGGAATGATTAAAGGTTATGTCTTTAGGGGTTGATTTGTATTATAATTCAATTTTTTAGGCAATTGAAATTATGTTTACTCATATAATCTATTTTTTATGTATGTATCAACTAGATATAAAAGTTAAAGTGTAGGTATATAGAGAAAAAATTTGATAAAATGTGTTTCATATTTGGAATCAGGATATCAAAATTTTCCAAGGGGTGGAACTTGTTAATTTGTTATTAAAATAGTAAAATACGGTAAAAATGGGGGAATATGGTTAAATATGATAAATATGGTATATATGACATCATATTTATGTAATAATGACTTGTTTTATCCAATGAATTATTGTTTCATTTTTTAGCACTAAACACTATAGTGGGTATTTAAGGGTGGTCGTGGAGCACAATGGTTATATTGGGGAACTAAAGGAAAGTGGAATGGTAAATTAATTAATAAATTATGACATGAAATTAAAGTCACCACACCTATAAATACCATCCCCCACTCTCTTTATTATACAAAAAATTCAAATATATCTATTCATTTATCTATCAAGGAGTCTCTCCCATAGATCTCTCCCATTTCTTGAAGAGTTTGGTTGGATCTAAGGTTGGGTTCCAATCTAAGAAGCTCAAGAGAGGTAAGGGTTCCTAATCATCTCTCTTAATTTCCTATTTGAATTTATTTATTTGTAATATATTTTAAATATTAATGTTTTTATGATTACGTGATATTTATCCATATTATTATCTTCTAATTTAACTATTATCATAGAAATATTACCCAAAAACATTACTTTATATACCTAGCATAAGCCATTACTATACTGAAGTAAGGATTGATTTTCTGTATCTTAATAATTCCTATTTACATTAACATTATTGTATCCCTTTTAATACACAAGTTATTATTCCATTATTATATTGATTTCATTTTATGTTCCATTATTAAGATATCTAACCCATGTGAGCATTCATTTCACTCATATCATGCCCAATTCATAATTCATTACTCTGCCTAAACCTCCTCACAACCATAGAAATCCTATAACTTGGTTATGAAAAAGTGTATACTTTTCAAAGAAAATATATCCCTATATGGATACTATAAGTGGATTTCGTTTTAGTTTAAATGTATCTAGGGTTAATAATCCTAAAAAGAGTTGGTTGGGTATATCTCAGTCATCATCCTAGTGCATGGTGAGTGGGATCTTACTACGCACCAGGTTTGACACTCTCAGGTGATATGCTATGGATAAATATCATACTATTTGTAAACAAAAACATAAAATTTACATTATTGTGTATAATTTATGTGTTTATTTGGTCTACCACTATTAAAAATACAATTTCCTTAATATATTTAAAATACTTAATCTTGATAAGTACCCATTAGCTACAAATTCATATAAATCACTTATAATGGGTACTTTTTGAAAACTGTGAATCCCTAATTATTAATTATATGTGTTGAGTGAATTAACTAAGAAATTATTATTAATTATTTTTTAGGGAAATCTATTAATTTTCTATATAATTTACTATTCCAAATGAGGAGATCATTTATGATAAGTTACATTGGGAAAATGTGACATGCATTTATATGTTTCTCAACCTGGAACATTATTCCATACATTTTGTATATTCATTTGGTATGTGATGGAATGAATAAGAATTTTATGTGATTTTTGGGACATGGAATTATATAGACTCTCAGTTAAATGGTAGGTCTCATGAGACAACTAAGATAGGGTAATGGGAGCATCATTTTCCTTTATGTATAATGTCATGACATAAGGCCTCGATGATATGTTTATGTTGTCCAACATTATAAAATTATATCTTTAAAATTATTTTTGTGATCCATGTGATAATAAATTTCTCTTTATTTCATGTATTAAACTTATATACTCATTTTTGTGGATTCAATTATACTCACGATTTTTTCTATGTCATATTTATCATTTATTATCTTTCATTTTATGTTTTCATATTACTGACCATTTAATCTCACCACCTTTACTTTGTTTCCCAATTTCCCCAAGTAATGAAGTGGAATACTATGATTAGATAAGGACAACATTGTGTAATAACCTTTCCTTCATGGAGTAATTAGTTAACCTCTATAGGGATCAACCACTTTAGGTCATTTTATCTAGAAAAACCTATACATTTTAGTGGATCCACTAAAAACATAGAGGAATAATAATGGATTAAGTCTCTAGATAAAATATTTTTGGCATTAGGATTCTCTGAGAGAGAAAAAGTCATTATGTCTATGTATCATCTGAGAGGGGATGATGACTAATGATGGTGATTAATTCAAAAATACTAAGGAAACAAAAGAGATTGAGAAGATGTTACACAATTCATTCAAGGATATTTTTTTGGAAAAAATATTTTCCTCGAGAGTAATGTGTAGATATGGAAAAGAAATTTATGATCCTAAGACAAAAATAAGAAGGAACATTGTTTATGTATGAGTCCAATTTTACAATTTTGTTAAGGTATGTTTTGGATTATTTGCATAACCCTAAAAGGAAGGTTTATAACTTTTTTAACGATTTAAATACTAGTATTAAAAGATCCTTGATATCTCAAATTTTCTCAATATATGTGGAAATAGTATCAAGTGTTACTTGAACATGATCCTCAGCCTAGTTGGTGAGGTATCCTTAAGTGCATCTACGAGACCTAGGTTCAAAACCAGGTGGAGACATATTTTCCAGTATTGTGGCAGTACCACATCATGCACTATAGTAGTTACTGTAGCATGTGCTGTTTGGTACTATAGTAGCAAGGAAATATTCACCTTGGGCCACCAGTTTGGGCTTGGAGTCCTTAAGGCCTTCGAGCTACCCAGGCCTTTAGGACACCTAGGCCTTCGGGTTAGTAGGGCTTTCGGGCCACCTCAAGGCCTTTAGGCCACATGCAGTTGCCCCAGATAGACTTTACAAAAAAGGTGCAGCCCTAGAGGAGGATTCAGAGTATGCGAACTCACCAGAGCAGAACCAAATGGATTGGGAAAGAATGAGAGGGTATGACTACGCCATCAGGACTAGCCTGTGCTTGCATGGGATGCTTAGCTAGATGACCATGCAAAGGTGGATAGCTACCAACATGATGCCAATGCTGCGAACGGGCAGTTCCTTGTAGTTATAGTCTGGTTGAATTCCCTAAGACCTTAGGGTCATGTAATGTCTCTCAAGCCTATGAGAAATGTAATCACATAAGCCTACAAGCCTTTTAAGGGTTCCCCCTCATCCCTTGAAAGAGGGGTTATCAAAAATCAATAAAAAAGAGTGGCCTTCGGGCCATTCGGGGGGGGGGGGGGGTAGTAAGTGTTATGTGACCGAAAAGAGTTCTTCAAATATTTTTCTTATGAAGTAAACCAATAAAAATAGGATAAATTATCACTATGTAGAAAGTGTAGTTGGGAAGGAAAATAAAGAAAGAGTAGAGTTCCTTACAAGTAATAAATGAGTGAAAAAAATACCCAGGAACCTGTTTAAGTGGATTGGGTGTATGCTTCAAATGTGGAGATAAAGGTTATCAAGCTCATGAGTGTAAAGGTAAGAGGGAATAAATCAATGTACAATACTTCAACTATAAGGATATGGGGAAATACTCTAATCAATACCCTAAGTTCTAAGGGAATCTTGTATAGAATAGGTCTATAGATCAAGGTCAAGCCATTAACATAAAAATATCTGAAGTTAAAGCTCTAAATAATATGATATTAGGCACTTTGATTATACATTAAAAGTTATCTAATTAATTGTTTTATTTTGTATCTAGGAATTACTTTATATTCTCTATGCTTGTAAAGAATATTCAATCACCCCTTCTACACTAAGGATTGATTGATCAGTTTGAACACCAAGTGGCACTTTGACTGAGAAAAGGTACACTGGGAAGTTCTAATTAAGATTAATGGGTGTCATCTCATTGAAAATATAATTATCATACCTATTATGGATTTTAATTTCATATTGGGGATTTATTTGTTCTATAATTATAAATAAAGAATTTATTTTAGTGAGCAAAAAGTTATAACTTGTGAGGCAATTAAGGAATTAGCTATTTGTCGAGGAGATATTTAATTGTATAAATCTTGTCTTGAACCACCCATAATAGCCAAGCATAATGAAATGATTAGGTAGGATGTGGATGGAATTAAATCTGTAGTGGATAAGAGTTTTCTTAGAATATAGGAGGTACCTATTGTGTGATAATATATTAATGTATTTACTGATGAATTACTTATATTACCCCATAATTGAGAAGTTTAATTCTCTATTGATATCATACTCAATGAAAATATGAAATCTAATCCACATTATAGGATGTATCTAGTAGAGTTAGTTGATTTGAAGAAGAAAATACAAGACTTATGTGATAAAGGGTTTACTCATCCAAGTGTTTCATAATGGGGATAACCTATGCTGTTTGTGAAGAAGAAATATGAGTCAATGAAGTTATGCATCTATTATAGGTAAATAAATGGTATTACTATAAATAACAATATCCATTGCCTCTTATTAATGAACACTTGATAAACTTAAAGGGTATCAATTATTTTCAAAGATTATTTTTCATTATGGCTACCATTAGTTAAAATTTAATATAGAGGATATTTCAAAGACAAATTTTCTATGGGGTATGGTCATTATGAGTTCACAATAATGCCATTTGGATCAAAAAATTCTCCCTATGTGATTATAGACTTTATGAATAGAGTATTAAAAGACTACCTTTATAAGTTTTTAGTGTTTTTTAATGACATTATTATATAATCTAAGAGTTATGAGGATTACGATACTCATTTATGAATTGTTCTCGAGGTGTTGAGAAAAAAGAGTTATATGAGAAATTAATTACATGTGAATTTTTTCTTAAACAAGTTACTTTACATGGTTATATTATATCCAAGTATGTTATATCTATTGACTATTAAAAAAGGCTATTAAGGAATGACCAAGACCCACCACTATAATTGAAATATAAAGTTTTCTTGGGTTAGCAGGTTACTATGGATAATTTATTGATAACTTTTCTTATTTGTATAATCCTTTAACCAAACACAAGGGGGTTAAGTTTACATAAACAAAGGAATGTGAATATAGTTCTGAAGAATTAAATTGGATATTAGTGAATGATCCAATATTGACTATTGCATATAGTAAATAAGACTATGTTATTTACAATGATGCATAAATGAAAGGTATTATAGGTTTTCTAATGAAAAATGATAGAGTTGTGCCCTACACATCAAGATAGTTGAAACCCCATGAGATTAATTATCAAAATCCTAATTTATAATTGGTTGTAGTAATATTTTCTTTGAAGATATAGAGACATTACCTCTATAGAGAGAAATTTTATATATACACAGACCACAAGAGTTTTAATATATATATATATATATATTAGGTGTTTGGGGTACATTTAAATTAAAAACACACATTCCACACACACAGGTTGGAAAGGTAGGCCATAGCCCGCAAAAGTTTTAAATATATATTTACTCATAAATATATTAATATGATGAAAAGAAGATGGTTAAAACTACTCAAGGATTATGAATATTCTATCCATTATCATTTGGGGAAATTGGACAATGTGTAAGATTATTTGAGTAAAAAATACCATGGTACCTTATCCATGTTGAGGGTAAAGAACAATTTAATTCTCAAAGACCTAATAAGGATGGAATTGGGTATTATAATGGAAGTTGAATAAAAATAATTATTCTATGAAATTAACTACCGATATTTATTAGATATGATTAAGAAATCTCAATGAGGTGATAAATCCATAAAAAACAAGATAGAAGATTTGATTAATGAGAAATTACTAGAGTTCAACATTAGTGATGAAAAAGTTTTACAGTTTCGTAAGAGCTCATGTGTTCCATATGTACTAGTGTTGAAGATGGATATATTGTATGAGTCTCATAGTTCAAAATTTTCTATACATCTTGGTGATACCAATATATATAGGGATTTCTGAGAGAATTTTTGGTGGGAAAATATAAAGAGAGAAATTGTAGATTATATTGTAATATGATTAGTATGATAGCAAGTGAAGGCTGAAGGAAAACTTTACAAATGAGTAATAAAACCTCTAACTATACTATAATAAACATGGGATAATATTACTTTGGATTTTACCACTTATATTCATAATACATCTAAAGGGAATAATTCTATATGGTTCATTATTAACCATTTCACAAATTCAACACATTTCCTTTCAATTTGAGAAGTTTTTTATCTATATTTTCTTATAAGGTTATATATAAATGAAGTTGAGATACTTCATGGAACACCCCTATTGACAAAATCTGATCATAAAAAAATGTTTACATAAAATTTTTGGAGGATTTTATATAAATATTTAAATATAGATCTTAATCTTAGTATGGACAATCTCCCTCAAACAGATAGACAGTCTTAATGGACTATCCAGGCATTGAAGGACATGCTGAGGTCATGCTCCCCTAAATTACAAGGAAGTTGGGATTAGTATTTACCTCTTGTAGAGTCTTATTATAATAATATTTAACGCTATAATATTAATATGGAACCATATGAATCCCTGTATAGAAAGATATTTCTAAATCTGACATGTTATGATAAAGTTGGAGAAAAGATGCTTTTGGGTCCATAAATTGTGGAAGAGACAACTAATAAGGTAATATCCATCCATAATTATATCAAGAAAACCCAATGTAAATAAGAAACTTATGCTGATAATAGAGGTATGGAAATTTAATTTCAAGTAGAAGATAATGTCTTCTTGATGATATCTCCCTGGAAAGGGGTTATGAGATTTGAAAAGAAAGGGAAGTTGAGTCTAAGATAAATTGGACTGTTTGAAATATTGGAGCAGATAGAAGTAGTGGAATATCATTTTTCCATGATACCAAACTTATCCCAAGTTCATGATGTCTTCCATATATCACTTCTAAGAAATTATATTACAAAACTTATAAAAGTTTACCATGTTTAGTTAGAGCCAAAATTATCATATGAGGAAGATCTGATTAATATTCTTGATACAAGGGAACAATTACTATGAAATAGAACAACCTAGAGGATGTAATAATAAATTCTTATCCTCATATATTTTTAGATTGATTTATAATTTTAAGGATTTTTTTAACAGGGATAGTGTAATACAAAAGATTCTATAATAGTAAATAAACCATTCATTACAATTTTTTTGTCCAATGAACACTTTATTATTTAATCATAATAGTACAATACAAATTGATAAAAAAATGATATGTAATTAAATTTATAAAAAAAGCTAAAACCAGTACCATAAAGAATGTAAAAATGTGTGACAACACTATAATCATATAGTCCATTGGATCATACTAAAAAATGAATAACATGTATATACAATACATTTCTATTAAGAAGAAAATAATAAAATTTGAAATTGATATGGTGTAAGAACTTAGATAATGATATGAAGGAATTTAGATATTTGTGTGTGTATATATAATGATTAATATGACCTTTGGAGATTATGGACCATTGATCAATATTACCATTGGGCATTATGACCGTTGGTGGTATAACAATTAATAATATACTATTGGGATTAGTCAATATTAAGGGTAATGAGGAATTTTAATTATCACACAAGGGGGGAAACATAGTTTTGACCAGTAGGAACATCCCTTATAAATTTCATTTATTAGATATTGGTAAGGAGGTATCATCACTAGGGTTCTCCCTTGACCAAGCCTAAGCTAAACTCTAACAAGTGAAGTTGGAGTGGAATCATTTGTGGGAGAAGTTCAATTTAGTAGAGATCATCACCCGATCAATGTTGTTTGAACCACCCCATGAAACTACCACCATTTCACACCTTACCCTTAAGTAATATATTGGTGTGATTAGTGGTTATGTGTCTAGGGGTTGATTTGTATTATAACATAAATTCATTAAGAAATTAAAAGGACGTTTACTCATATAATTTATTTTCTATGTATGTATAAACCTAATATAGAAGGTAAAATGAAAGTAAATAAAGAAAAAATTTGATAAAATTCATTTCATATTTATAATAATGATGTAAAAATTATTTAATGGATTAAATTTGGTAATTTTTCATTAAAATAGTAAAATACAATAAAAATGGAAGAATATGGTAAAATACAGTAAATAAGGTATATATGAAATCATATTTACATAATCATGAATAATTTCATCCAAGAAATTTTTATTTCATAATTTTTGGCACTAAACACTATATTTTGGTATTAAGGGTGGGAGTAGAGCACAATGGTTATAGTGGGGGAACTAAAGGGTAGTGGAATAATAAAATAATTAATAAATTATTCCATGAAATTCCACTCACCAAACTTATAAATACCCACACCCTATTCTTATTATTAAACACAAAATTAGAGGTTCCATATTCATTTATCTCTCAATTAATGTCTCCCTATACCTCTCTTTATTCTTAATGAGTTTGGTTGGATCAAATGTTGGGTTTTAATCTATGAAGCTCAAGAGAGGTAGGGGTTCTTACTTGTCTCTCTTCATTTCCAATTTGAATTTACTTATTTTTAATATAATTTAAATTTAAATTTTTTATTATTATATGATATGTTTCTATGTTATTATCTCCCAATTGAACTATTATCATAGAAACATTACCCATACTCATTACTTTATACCTTTTTATAAGCTATTACTATGCTGAAGTAAGGGTTGATTTTCTATCTCTTTACAATTTCTATTTAAATTACCATTGTATTACCCTTTTTAATATATAAGATATTAACCTAATATTATGTTTATATAATTTTATGTTCTATTTTAAAGATATCTAAACCATGTGAGAATTCCTTTCACTCACATATTACCCAATTCATATGCTGTTACTATGCTTAAACCTCATAGTAGGCTTAGAAATCCTATACTATGGTTATGTAAAAAGTGTGTGATTTTACCATGAATACATCCCTATATATATAATAAAATTGTACATGGTTGTTTCTTAGATTAATATAGGGGTAATAACCATGAAAATAGTTGGTCATGTATATTCCAGTCATCATCTTGGTGCATAGTGTGTGGACCCTTACTACACACCTGGTTTGATTCTATCGAGTGATATGGTATGTATAATTATCATACTCTTTAAAAACCAAAACATAACACTTATATAGAAGTTTATAATGTATGTAGTTCTTTGGTATCCTAACATTTCAAATGAAAACATTGAAAATAATTTATCTTGATAAGTACTCATTATCTACAACTTCATATAAGTCACTTGTTGTGGGTACTTTTTAAAAACTATAAATAATTAATTATTCCTTATATGTGTTGAGGGAATTCACCAAGAAATTATTATTATACCACTTAATAGGTAAGTATATTAATGTCATATATAATTTATTTTTAAATATATGAATATCATGTATGATAAGTTTCATTGGGAAAATGTTCCATGTCTTCTTAAGTTTCCCAACCTTTAACATTATGCCATGTATAAACTATATTCATTTGGTATGTGATGGAATAAAGTGGAATTTTATATGATAGGTAGGGATGTAAATTATATATCCCCTCATTGAATTGGTAGGTATCATGGGATAACTAAGATAGGGTAAATGGATCATCTTTACCCTTTATGTATAATATATTCACACAAGGCCTTGAAGATTTCTGAAATTATACAATTCATACTTTTAGGTTATTTTTTTGATCCAAGTGATTATTAATTTATATTTATTTCATGGATTATAATTATGTATTCATTGTTATGGATTCAATTGTACTCATGACTTTCTTTATGCCATATTTATCGTTTATTAGTTTCTGTTGTATGTTTTTACCTTACTGATAATTTAAGGTCACCACCTTTACTTTGTTTCCCCATTTCCTTAGGTAATGAAGTGGATTACTATTATTGAACAAAGATATCATTTTGAAATAGACTTTTAATTTTATGTTTTAAAGTTCTAATGTAATTTATCTAGTCTCTTGAGGACTAATAAACCTTGATCCTTGGAATGTAATATATTTTTCTCTATTTTCCATGTAAGAAATAACCCACCACTCTAGGGAATTGGGGTTGGGGGAATTATAATTGGTATCAGAGAAAAGTTTAGTAGAAACCTTGTTAACTATAATTAAGAAAACATAGGTAGAGATCATATATTTTACCACTATAAAAAAATCAATATATTAATCTAGAATTATTTTTGATAGTATACTATATAATTCATGTTAGAAGTTTACCAATTAAATAATAAATATATTTGTAGATAATGGTACTTTCTAGATGAATTAGAAACCATATGAATGACCACACACAATGTGATGACTATCTGAATAATAAGGATAATGGAGTTAATAATTCTACTAATAAAACTATGACTATTCTATGAAAATTAACTCAGGTTATGACAAAATAAACTTGCTCAAATTGAGAAACTAGTTTCCCATATATAGAGATCAACCACTTTGGATCAGTTTATAAGGAAACAACCTCTACACTTTAGTGTAACTGATAATCGTATGGAGGAAGAATAATGGATTATATCTCTAGATAGTTTTTTTGTATTAGGATGATATGAGAGAAAAAAGGTCATTATAGTTGTGTATCATTTAAGAGATTATAATGACCAATTGTGGTCCTTAATTCAAAATACTAAGGAAGAAAATGAGATTGATATCATTGAATGGAATGCATTCAAGGTGATTTTTAAAGAAAAATATTTTCATTGAGAGTAATATAAAATTATGTAAAGGAAATTCTTGAACCTAAGATAAAAAGAAGAAGAGAAAATTGTTGATAATGAGACCAATTTTATAGGGCTATCAAGGTATATTGTGGATTATCTATATAACCCTAAAAGGAAGGATGATAAATTATTTAATGGGTTAAACACTAGTCTTCAAAGATCCTTGGTATCTATAAAATTTTCAACATATGATAAAATAGTAGCTAGTTCTATCAAGACCAAAAAATATTTATCTAAATATTTTTCTTATAAAGGGAAACTTGAGAAGAAGAGGATAACTGATCACTATATCTAAAGAGTAGATTGGAAGGAAAATAAAGGAAGATTAGAGTTTCCTATACGTAATATATATGGGAAAACACCCATGAACGTTTTTAAAGGGAATGGGTGTTTACCTCAAATATGGAGAGAAAGGTCATAATACTCATTAGTGTATATCCAATAGGGAATAAACCAATGTATAATACTTAAAATGGAAGGATATAGAGAATTACTCTAATAAATTCCATAATAACTAAGGGAATCATCCATAGAAGAGGCCTATGGATTAAGGTTGTTCTTTTTCTATAGAAACAATTAAATTTGATGATCCAAATAATGTGATGGTAGGTACTTTGTTTATACATTAAAAAATAGATAATACATTATTTGATTATGTATCTATGCATTACTTAATATCTTGTATGTTTAAAAATAATATTCAATCACCTATTCTATACTAAGGAATGATTTATAAATTTGAACACTAGTGGAACTTTGATTGAAACAAAGTCACCCTAGTAAGTTCAAAATATGATTCATGGGTTTTATCTCATTATAAATATAATCATCATACCTATGATGAATTTTGATGTCATTTTAGGGATATATTAGATCTTTAGTTACAAATAAATAATTTATTATTGAGAGAGAGAAGTTAGAATGGGTGAGGTAAGTAAAGAATTAATTATTTTTTGAGGAGAGATGTCATTACCTGAATCTTATCTTGAACCAAACCCAGTTTCTCAACTCAGTGAAATACTTTTAGAGTATATAGATAAAATTCAATCTATTTAGGGTAAGGTTTTTTATATAATATTGGATATTATAGTTGTGTGATAATATATTAATGTATTTCCCAATGAATTACCTTGATTACCCCTTTATTAAGAAATTTAATTATCTAATACACCTTATAGGATGGATCCAATGGAGTTAGTTGAGTTGAATAATAAAATACAAGAATTATGTAATAAAGGGTTCACTCATCAAAGTGTTTCACTATAGAGAGAACTTGTACAATTTTTTAATAAGAAGGATGAGGCAATGAGATTATGAATCAATTATAGGGAAATAAAAAAATTACTATAAATAATAAGTATCCATTTATTCATATTGATGACCTCTTTAAACATATTCAAGGGGATTAATGATTTTCAAAGATTTATCTTTATTCTATATACCATATATTAAAAGTTAAAAATGAGGATATTCCAAAGTCATCTTTTTTGTATGAGGTATGGTCATTATAAGTTCACATTAATTACATTTGGATTAAAAAATGACCACTATGTGTTTATTAAATTGATGAAAAGAGTATTCAAAGACTACATTTATAATTTTTATTAGTATTTATTGACTACATTATTATATACTCAATTAGTTACGAGGAGCGTGATGCACATTTGTGAATTTTTTTTAAAGTGTCGAGGAAAAAATAGTTAAATGAGAAATTAAGTAAATGTGAATTTTTTCATTAAAATGTTTCTTTACCTAGTCATATTATATCCAAGGATTGTATATCTATTTAACATTCAAAAATTAAGGTTGTCAAGGAATGGATAAGACCCACCAACATAATTGAAATATAAATTTTTATTAGGTTAGTAGGGTACTATCATTGACTTTTTGGAAAAATTTCTTGTTTGGATAATCCATTAACCAAACTAACATGTAAGGGGGTTAATTTCACATGGAAAAAGGAATGTGAAGATATTTTTGAATAATTAAAGAGTATATTGGTGAACTCTCATGTATTATCCCTTTCACGTCATAAATAAGGCTTTTTTATTTATAGAGATACATCAAGGAAAGGTATTGGATGCATTCTAATGAAAAATTATTGAGTTGTGGCCTACTCATTAAGAAATTTTAAACCCCATGAGATTATTTATCCAACTCATGATTTATAATTGGGGGTAATAATATTTTCTATGAAGATATATAGACATTACCTTTATGGAGAGAAATACGATATATATACAGACCATAGGATTTTGAAATATATATTTACTCAAAAAGATATTAATATTAGTAAAATAAGATGGTTAAAACTAATAAAGGATTATGACTATGATATCATATGGGGAAATTAACAAGGTGGAAGATTCTTTGAGAAGTAGATACCATGGTTCCTTATCCATGTTGAGGGTAAAGAACGATCCAATTCTCAAAGACTTATTAAGGATGTACTTGGGTATTATAATGGAAGGTGAAGAATCATTCTTACTACTTGTAATTACCTATACATATTTATTATATAGGATTAAGAAAGCTCAATGAGGTAATAAATCTATACAAAAGAAGATGGAATATGTAATGAATAGTAAGTTACTAGAGTTCAACATTGGTGATGATAAAGTTTTCTATTTTGGTAAGAGGTTACATGTTCCCTATGTACTAGAGTTGAAGAAGGAACTATTGGATGAGGATCATAGATAAAAATTCTATATACATTACAACAGTTCCAAGATGTATAGGGATGTATGATAGCACCTATGGTTGGAAAATATAAAGAGATAAATGGAATATTATACTATAAGATGCTTATAATACCAGTAAATGAAGGCTGAAAGACAACTTCCTAAAGGTGTAATACAACCTCTACCTATACCAGAGTGGAAGTGGGATAATATTACTATGGATTTAATAAATGGGATTCCTAATACATCTAAGGGTAATAATGTTGTATTAGTCATGTTGATTATCTAACAAAGTCAACACATTTCCTTGCAATTTAAAATGATTTTTATTTAGAACATCTTCTGGAGTATGTGCTTTGTCCGTTGATGTGACCTTGGTTCTTTTGCAAGAGCCACCGCTGCAGTATTATCACAATACAATGTAATGGGATATTTACTATTAGGCACCACATCAAGCTCATGGACAATGTTCCGAATCCAGAAGGCTTCCTTGGCTGCATCAGAAGCTGCTATATACTCAGACTCCACTATAGAATCGACGACAACTAGCTGCTTTGAACTATTCCAGCTCACAGCTCCTCCATTGAGACAGAAAACATATCCAGATTGCGACTTCAGATCATTTTGATTTGTCTGAAAACCAGCATCAGCATACCCTCTGATGACAATCTCCTCGTCTCCTCCATACACCAGGAACATATCCTTATTTCTTCTCAGATACTTAAGGATAGTCTTAATAGCAGTCCAATGCTGTTCTCCTGGATCTTCTTGATATCTTCTTACCATGCTCAGTGCATAGGCAACATCAAGCCTGGTACATAACATGTCATACATGATAGATCCTATAGACGAAGCGTATGGGATCTTACTCATCCTATCTTTCTCATGTTGTGTCTGGGGACACATTTTCTTAGAAAGATGTAAGCCATGTGACACTGGAACCAATCCCCTCTTGGATTTATCTATACTAAATCTCTTTAGTATCTGGTCAATGTATGTACCCTAACTTAGTCCAAGTAGCCTCTTGGATCTATCACGAATGATCTTGATCCCTAGAATATAGGCTGCTTCTCCTAAGTCCTTCATGGAGAAACACTTGTTCAACCGGTCCTTAACTGACTGTAAGTCTGTTACGTCGTTTCCAATAAGTAATATGTCATCAACATATACCACTAGGATGACAACCACATTCCCATTAAACCTCTTATAAACACATGGCTCACATTCGTTCTTAATGAAACCAAATTCCTTTATGGATTTATCAAATCAAATGTTCCATGACCTGGATGCTTGCTTCAATCCATAAATGGATCTCTATAACTTTCAAACCCGTTTGGCTTCACCTGGTGTCACAAACCCTTCTGGTTGTGTCATATAGACATCTTCCTGAAGGTTCCCATTAAGGAATGCTGTTTTGACATCCATCTGCCACATCTCATAGTCATGGTAAGATGCTATGACAATTATGATTCTTATGGATTTAAACATGGAAAATGACGAGAAGGTTTAATCATAGTCAATTCCTTGACGTTGTCCGAATCCTTTAGCCACTATCCTTTCTTTATAGGTGCTAACTTGACCTTCCATGTCCAGCTTTCTTTTGAATACCCATTTGCATCCAACAGGCTTTACATCAACTGGCTCATCGACTAGAACCCAAACTTTGTTATGATACATGGAATCCATCTCAGAATTCATAGCTTCTAGCTATCTTGCAGCTTCTGAGCTTTCTACTTCTTCCTTGTAGGAGATAGGTTCATCATTGTCCAACAATAATGATTCACCATCCTCGGTGACTAAGAAACCAAATCTCTCTGGTTCCCTTACCTCTCTTGAGCTCCTACACAGTACTTGTGTTTCTAGAACCTCTTCCACGGGGACCTGTGGAACTTGTTCCTGTACCAACTCCTGTTTATCTTGAGCAACAACTTCATCAAAGTCAATCTTGCTCCCACTATCCTTCTTGAGGATGTGCTCCCTCTCAAGAAAGATGGCTTGTCTGGCGATAGTCACTTTCTTGTCTTGAGGGTTATATAGGTAATATCCTTTCGTTTCCTTGGGATATCCTATAAAGATACACTTTGTGCCCCGGGGTGCTTGTTTGTTTCCTAAGAAGGCCTTAACAAACACCTCACATCCCCATACACGTGTATGCGACAAAGTGTATTTCCTTCCATTCCATAACTCGGATGGAATTCCATTTGCCGCCTTAGTTGGTACTCAGTTTAATGTGTATGATGTAGTTTGTAATTCATATCCCCAAAGTATAATGGAAGATCCATATGACTCATCATTGACCACACCATGTCCAACAAGGTGTGGTTTCTGCTTTCACTAACACCATTCCACTGTGGTGTATAAGGAGGAGTGAGCTGAGATAGAATCCCATACTCCCGTAGAAGATCGATGAACTCTTGGTTCAGATATTCTCCACCTCGATCCGATCGAAGCTTCTTTATCTTCTTACCAAACAGATTCTCTACTTCATTATTTAATTCCTTAAATTTATCTAAGGCTTCTGACTTATACCACATTAATTAGACATATCCATATCTACTCAAATCATCAGTAAAAGTAATGAAGTAAGAATATCCACCTCTAGCTTCTACTGGAAATGGTTCACATACATCTATGTGTACCAATCCTAGAAGCTCTATGGCCCTTTCACCTTGTCCACCAAAAGGAGACTTGGTCATTTTTCCTTGTAAACAAGCATGACATCTATCAAGTGGTTTTAGCTCAGTAGAGTCTAAATAGACATCTTGGCAGAGCTTTATCAAGCGCTTCTCTTTCACATGACCAAGGCAGTGATGCCATAACTGGGTGATGTATGAGTCATGTGAGTTTGTTTCTTTATCGATTTCCAACACTTGGTTTTTGTAATTTAATACATACAAAACATTATTCAAATGTGCCATACCATAACATATGTTGTTTTTATAAAATAGACAACCCTTATTTCCAAACTTGAAAATAAATCCATCCATATCCAAACAAGATAAAAAAATTATGTTCTTGGTAACACTAGGAAAAAAATAACAGTTTTTTAAAACCAAAATCATGCTAGTTGGCTATGAGAGGTGATAGTCGCCAATAGCCAACGCAGCTAGCCTTGCGCTATTGGCAGCTCAAAGATCCACCTCTCCTCTGGTGATCTTTCTAAATCTACTTGGTTCCTGCATTTGAATACAGATGTGAGACCCATAAGCTGTATCTAATACCCAATGTATAGAAATAGAAAGATTGCACTCGCTAAAAAATGCACATTTAGCATCCCCACACTTCTGGGTGCAGTTCCTCTTCCATTGGCCTTGCTTGAAACATGAAAAACACACCGCCTCCCATTCCTTTCCCTGCCTCTGGATCTTCCCCTTCTTGGAGGGATGGTGCTCGGGGGCTTCAGACCATTTATAAGTCTTTGGCACTTTTGCCTTGTCCTTACTTTTCTTGTTCACCATAAGGATCGCGGGTTTGTCACGCCCCAAGTCCTTATATACCTGGAGAATCAAGGTCAGAAACTCCGATAGACTCATCTCATTTCCGCTCATATTATAGTTGACAATGAAGCTAGAGAAGGTCTTGGGCAGCGATGATAGGATGAGATCTGTACGCAACTCATCCGAGAATTTAATACCTAAGATTTATAGGCATTCATTGTAGCCAATAAGCTTGACTACATGAGGCCCAGCTGGCGCAGACTCTCCAAGCTTCGTGGTAAACAAAGAATTGGAGATCTCATACCTCTCTTGTCTCTTCTTCTCTTGGTATAGTTCTTTAAGGTGATACATCATGCTATATGCATCCATATTTTCATGTTGCTTCAAGAGCTCATTAGACATGGACGATAGTATGAAACACTGGAAATTTGTGGCATCATCCATGTGTTTCATGTAGAGAGATAATTCATCATCACTAGCCTCTTTCCCAGGTGCAACTGGAAGAGGCTCTTCCAGCACATACAATTTCCTTTCGTGGCGAAGGAAGACACGTAAACGCCTCTGCCACTCTTAGAAATTGGTGCTGGTGAGAAGGTTTTCTTTTTCGAGTATGGTGCGCAATGATATGTTTGAAGTCATTTTCTTTCCGTTTCTACAAATTAAGATGAGAAAAGGTTTAGTACTTTATTACAAAAAATTGATACAAATAAATAATTTAATAATTATTAGTCTCCCACTATTTTATCGAAATCCAATAGCCCTCACCATTGACTTCAGAATATTATGTTGCGTGAATATTCTAGTGGAAAGGATCCATATTTCCCTTCGCATTACCCCAACTAGGGTTGGTCAAGAAACTTGATGGGTTTTAGGTAGGCATTCCAAATGCCAACTTCCTTAACTCGCAGCTCCTTGATCCGCTGAGTGGACTCCCCAATCCTGAAATCCTTTTTGGATTTTCTCAACCTTTGCCTCTTGGTCACACCAAGTCCTACTGTGGAAGTCAACCCTTGATGCGAACCAAGTCAAGTCAACCCAAAAACTTGAATTAGAATTCCCCGATAATTGAAAGCACCCCAACTAGGGTTGGTCAAGCACTTTGAACTATGGTTCGATTCTAACCAATATTATGGAAGGCTATGCCGACTTAATATTTATTTTGAGGGATTTTATCCTTATACATAAATTTCCATTTTATTATATTTTATTACATGCTTGTTAATATTAAGTGGGATATAATTAAGTGATTAACCATGTCTAAGATAATATTTATGTATAAGCCGGTTTTATTTTAGTTCCATCTTGCATGCTCGTTTAATTCATTAATTGTGTGATTGTGACAACACACCCACAATAAATAAGCCATGAAACTGACAGAAATAAAATAAATGGTATGATCATGAGATTTTCTATTGGTTAGTTTATCTAGCGGTTGATAAACTAACCCAAGACCTAGGGGAGAAACACCTTGAACCTTTCGGGTTCGTGTTTATAGCTTTCCACCTGTCCACCTTTGTATCTCCTTGGATTGGATTCACCTTGGATCCTGACTTGAGCCGCCTCCACTAGCTTGGGAGCTCCGTCCATTACATATGCATTTATCTCACACCTAGGTGAGGGGTAAAAGGGGTTTTACATAAAAGAATCCTTGGGCATGCAGGCCCTACATATTAATGAGGAGATGGCTCGTAGGCCAAAAAATTTAATTTAAATAAATAAATTAAAAGAAACCATTCACATACAAAGGTCTCGGTATAGCTCATGATCATCCATACATTCAATGATATTTACGCATAAATAAAACTAGCATTAAATTCTTTAATCATTCTTGTTTAAGATAAATCACGCTTGAATCAATTAATTATCTTTAATTAATCAATCATTTTATCTTAAATCCTTTTTCTGAATTTCCTTGAGATTCTCATCCATCATAATTTTAAACAAATAAATTCATTTAAAATTATCCTTGTACGTAACCTGTACCTTGGAGGAAACCCGGTGAATTCACATTTATTACGCAGATGTTAAATTAAACACATATATATAAAACACCTATCACATGTTATGCCTCATCTTTACGCCTACACCATGGTACACGTCTCAAGGGTTTGTATAATATAATAATAAATTTTAATAAATCTGCGTAATTTGGGTGAGTACACGACATATAGTTCCGACTACATGGCGTGTACTTTTCTTCACCGTCCATCCGAAGTACACGCCCGGGGACAGGGCGTGTTAATGTACTTTGGAAATTTTCGGAGTACACGGCGTGTACAGTGGGACACACGCCATGTAGTTTCCGCGTTACACGGTTTCCAGCCGGGCAGGCCATGTACGAAGTACACGGCCCAACCCTAACCCGAAGGGACTACACGCCGTGTTCATTGGACCACACAATGTTTATTCCGAAAACCGTGTGCCACATGTTTCTGGTCAACACACGGTGTCTTAAATTCTTTGAAAGAATCCAATACACGGCCTGATTTGGCGGATCAGTCAATGCATTGAACCTAGACTACAGGGCGTGTACTTTCGAATACACACCGTGTATTCTGGTGTTATACGGCCAGAAATGTTTGGCTCCTCCGGATGAGTTCCTCTATTTTATTTTTATCAAAATTAAAAGAAAAATTCGTTTCTATGAGTGAACGAGAAATGAGGGAGGAGGAACAGATCTCGATATTAAGATTTCTAGAATGATTAAACATAAATTGAAATAACTAAATTATTAAATGCGTAAATTACCAATGAAAGACTAAATAATTATAATCAATGATATAACCTCGCTCTGATACCACTTATAGGTTCCGGGCGCAGCGGAAGCACGTTGGTGGGTTAACCCAACTTTAATTTTAACGTTAAACAATGTTCAATCCGAGATCCGTCACAATATAAAATGCCGAATCTTCGGAATAGAACGAAGAACGAAAAATAAAAGAAGAGTCCCGGGACCCTTGAGATAGTATCATCATATGTTGATTATAATTAATTTAATTAATTCATAAGAATTACCTCGATGGAATTATTTCTTCGTTGGAGTCTCCGGTCACGATCCTATGATCTTTCGTTGTGTTGTAAACTCCAAGTACATGATTCCTTTAGTGGTTATCCACACATGCTCTACGTATATCTGGACGTCACCGAAGGGATCTCCGGGTGCTAGCGCGGAAGAGCCTTCACTTGCGATGTCCGCCTTCAACCGCCTTGATCTGGTGGAGGATCTTGCTTTCGTAACTTGAAAGCATTCTTGGTGGAAAGGGAATTCTCTCTTGGCTTGAGAGTATTTCCAGATCCGTTGTGCACACTAAAATGGCTCTCCTCAAATGAGCATAATGTAATTTGGGATTATAATACTTAGAATAATAAAATGAATTAATTTCCCGAAAGCATTTAATAATTTCATTTAATTCCTAGTAATACCCCATGTCTTAATAATGACAGTTTACCATCATTATTACTTGACATGCACCCAAAATATTAAATTTAATATCATTTAATTAAATAAACAATATTTTTCTCATGAATCCCAAAAAAAAACAAACTACACGACGTGTATATAAATATACACGGCGTGTACTTTTATTTTTCCATTTTATTTATTTCCTCCACCATATTTATTAGACCTTGAGTAATGGCTATTTATTTCTTAAATAAATGTAACTGCATTACTCGCTAATAGATATATATATTATTTCACCCACAATGTATTCTCTTGAATAACTAGTGTAGAAATAAATGCGATCAAACATCCTTAAATAATTATTAAACCATAGTCGGGAATAATATTTATTTAACCTGTTAAATTAATATTTTACTGAGATACATGGACACACTTAGTGTGTGACCCTCTAGGCCTATTTCTCAGTGGCATTAGGCGGAGCCTACCTAAAGTCCAAGGTTAGCGTCTAGCAACACGCCAAGGCACCCATAGAGAAAGAAGTTAACACCGCAATGACGTGTCGCCTCATACGAACGCTTACTGTGTAATATAATCCCTTTGTCTCGATATCTCCAATCAAGCGGGTTGCATGCTAGTGCCATCGACCCATGTGATTGATTATTCTTTCTTTGACTTCTCAGAATTGAACTCTCCCATACCTTACCATGGCCATGGATTTATTTAGGCCATATCAATTCCATCAAAGGGCCTGAGATATCTACTTCCATTATGGAACATAAGGGACAAATCCTTTCTCGCATTATCTATTAATGCAGTATTACTCGTGACGCACCTAATGTATCCTACCTCACTGCAAACAATGTGTCGTCACAGTTTTCGTCAATACATCTAAGTGCGCGAGTTGTAATACCCATTAATAATAATCTTAAAGTCTAAGGACCAATACACACATCCGCAGATAGGAACATCCAATGACACTATGAAATGTGGATTTCCTACTGGCGGGTCTCGTTCTCATAATATCCTCCTGGATATTACCAAGGGAGCACACCCTGAGAAGGTGCCTCAAAGTTTTATGAGTCCTCACCCCTAATGACCTGTATTATTTGTGTCCCTAAAATAATATCATCCGACCATAGAACATATATTCAAGAATAGTGTTATGGCACTTCCGGGTTCTCATCATAGCAGGGATCCGCTATGACCAATTAATGAAACAGTTGTTCTTAGGACATTATCACATGAATTTTCACATAGAAGAACAATCAAGATGTGATAAGGAATTTATTAATGAATAAAGTAAAAAGTAGTTGGTTCTAGGCCACCAACTCCAACACTATCTCCCTTAAATAGATGGAAAGTTTGAATGGACTATCCAGACATTAGAGAACATGTTTATGTCATTATTTTTTGATGTACAATGAAGTTGGGATATGTATTTACCTCTTTTAAAGTTTAAACATAATAAAAATTACCACTTAAGAATCAATAAGAAAACATATGAATCCTTATATGGAAAGTGATGATGAACTCTGATGTTCTGGGATGAAGTCGGAGAACGTACACTTTTGTGTCCAGAAATTATGTAAGATACAAATGATAAGGTTAGATACATCTAGAATCATATCAAGGTATCATAAAGTAGACAAAAAGTTATGTTAAAAAAGGAAGGATCTTTAATTTTAAGTGGGAGAATATTTATTCTTGAATATATCTCTAGGGAAATGGGTTATGAGATTTAGAAAGAAAGAGAAGTTGAGTCCAAGATATATTGGGTCATTTTGAATATTATAGAGTATAGAAGTAGTGACATATTATTTTTCCATGCAACCAAACACATACCAAGTTTATGATATCTTATATATATCACCCCTAATGAAGTATATGAAAAACCCTACCAATGTTCTAAAATATGATCATGTTTAGTTGGATCCAAAATTATCATATGATGAAGATCCAATTCATATTCTTGATACAATGTAATAGGTTATATGAACTAGAACTACCCAACTAGTGAATGTTCTTTGGAGGAATAATCTTCTAGAAAAATCAACATAGGAAGTAGATGAATCCATGAGAAAGAATTATCCACATCTATTTGTAGATTGATTTATAAATTCAATGACAGTTTTTTTGGGGGTGGTGAATGTAATATCTAAGATATTGTAATAATAAATAAATATTTCATCATAAGATCATTTAAAAATCAAAACTTCATTATTTCATCATAATAGTAAAACACATATTGACACAAAAAAACTAAGTAATTAAATTTATAATAGTTACATAAATCATTTCACAATGTGAAACAACACTATAATCTTGTACTATGATGGATCATACTCAAAAAACAAGAATAAAAAAATAAACATTTAAATTGACATGGCATAAGAACATAGGGAATGATATAAAGGGTATTTGATATTTTAATGTATATATAAGGATTAATATGACTCTTGGGTATTATGGACCATTGGTCAATATGACTATTGAGCATTATGACTATTAGTGGTATAAAAATTAAGAATAGACTATTAGGATTAGTCTATATTAAGGGTAATGATGAATGTTAATTATTAAATAATGGAGGAAATATTGCTTCAACCAGTAGGAACATCCCTTATGAAGTTCATTTATTAAATCTTGGGAAAGAGGTAACATCACTGGGATTATCCCTTGACCAAGCCCAAGTAGAACTATAACAAGTGAAGTTAGAGCAGAACCATCTACATGAGAAGTTCAAGTTAGTGTAGATCACCACCTAATCAATGTTGGAAAAACCAACCCATTAAACTAATAATATTTCACACATTATCCTTAGGGAATATGCTGGTGTGATTAGAGGTTATGTATCTAGGGGTTCAATTGTATTATAATGTAAATTCATCATGAAATTAAATAGATGTTTACTTGTATACCTTATTTTTTATGTATTTATCAAGATAATATAAAAGGTAAAATATAGGTAAATATAGAATGAATTTGATAAAATGGATTTTATATTTGGAATCTAGATGTTGGAATTAGACAATTGGTGAAATTTGGTAATTTTTATTAAAATTCTAAAATATGTTAAAAATGGTGGAATATGGTAAAATATGATAAATACATTATATATGACATAATATTTATGTAAGTGTGACTCATTTTTTCCAAAGAAGTTATATTTCATTATTTTTGGCATAAAATACTATATTTGGGCATTAAGGGTAGTAGTGGATCATAATGGTTATAACAGGACACTAAAGGAAAGTCAAACATAAAATAATTAATAAATTATTCCATGAAATTCCACTCACTACACCTATAAATACCCACCCCTCATATCATTCTTACACACAAAATTTGAAGTTCCCTCTTCATTAATCTCTGAAGTCATCTCTTCCCTATCCATTTCTATTCATTATTGAGGAGTTTGGTTGGATATAAGGTCAGGTTAAAATCCAAGAAGCGTAAGATATGTAAGTAATTTTCCATCTAAACTAGTCTTGTGAACCTTTGAATAAGACAGCTAGCTGAACAACCATGCAAAGGTGGAGATATGATCATGATGCAGACGCTGGGGAGGGGAATTTTCAAGTAGTCACAGTCTCTAATGAATTCCTTTAAGACCTTCGGGTCCTATAATGTCACGAATCCTATGATACATGTTAGGGTTCCCCTTAAACCCTTAAAAAGGGGGATTATCAAAAAATGAATAAAAAATGAAGGCCTTTGAGCCATTTAGGCAGGTAAGGGTTGATTCTCTCTCTCTTAACAATTACTATTTACCTTAACATTTTCATATCCTTATTAATACACCAGTTATTATCCCATTTTTATGTTTATATAGTTTTATTTTCCATTATAAATACATATAACCCATGTGATAATTACTTTCACTCACATCATACCCAATTTATAAGCCTTTACTATGCATAAACCTCCTCATAGCCATAAAAATCATTTACTTTGTTTATGTAAAAAGTATGTGATTTTATATTAAATAAATACCTATATGGATACCAAAAGTAGAAATTGTTTTTGGATAAGATTCATTAAAGGTTAATAACCTTGAAAAGAGTTTGTCAGGTATTTTCTTATCATCATCCTGGTGCATAGTGAGTGGGCCCTTACTGTGCACCAGGTTTGACACTCCCGGGGGATATGCTATAGATAATTGTCATACTATTATAAACCAAAACATAACATTTATATAGTGGTGTATAATTTATGTGTTTATTTGGTTTCATTCTATTGGAAATATATTTTCCTTAACATAATTAAAATAATTAATCTTGATAAGTTCCTATTCGATAAAACTTTATATAAATCACTTGTTGTGAGTACTTTTTGAAAATTTTGAATCCATAACTATTATTTATATGTGTTATGGTAATTAACTTAGATATTATTTTTAATTAATTAAATAGTTTAATCTATTAATTTCTCTTATAATTTTTTTACATACAGGAATACCATTTATGATAAGTTCTATTTGGAAAATGTTCCATGTATTTATAAGTTTCTCAACATTGAACATTATTACATATATAGCCTATATTCATTTGGTATGTGATGGAATGAAATGGAATTTTATGTGATGGGTGGGGGAAGAAATTATATATCCCCTCATTGTACTGGTAGGTCTGAAGGGACAACTAAGACATGGTAATGGGAATGTCCTTACCATTTATGTACAATGTCTTGACATAAGGTCTTGATGAAATCTTTATGATGTACACCATTATAAAATTTCATCTTTTAGATAATTTTTGTGAACCACGTGGTTATGAATTTATATTTCTTATATGTATTACCCTTATATATTTATTGTTATGGATTTAATTATACTCATTATGCTACCTATTCCATATTTATCCTTTATTAGCTTCCACTGTATATTTTCCCCTTACTTAGAATTTAAGATCACCAACTTTACTTTGTTTCCCTATTTCCCTGGGTAATGAAGTGGGATATTATGATTGAAAAAGGATAAAATTATTGAATAAAGACTTGTAATTTTATGTTTTAAAGTTGTAATGCAACGTATCTTGTCTCGTTTGATCCTTATAATGTAATATATTATACTTTATTTTCCATGTAATAAATAACCCACTAGATCTGGGAAACCATGGTTGGGGTCATTAAAATCTTCATTAAAATAAAAAAAATCCATAGGAAATTGAGGATAAATCCTATAAGTTTCACTCCTTTTATTCATATCATATGTTGATTTTATCCCTTCCTATTTTTCCACTAATCCAAAAGGGAGTGAAATATTTTCCTCCCTGCTTATGTTTTTTCATTAAGGGGGAGCCTATCATTTTACAAGGATAAAAATGAAGCTATTAGGAGAACATAATTTTAATCTAATGAATTCATTTAATATCTTAATGAGAATTATTATTTTAATTAATCTATTCTTCATTTCATCTTACTTGTTTTAACTTTCATACTTATTCTTAATTAATTTTTTCTCCATGAAAATTATTTGCCTTTGGAATTTTTGAGAATAACATTGGGGGAGATATTGGTGAAAGGTATGTTTTTATTAAAATTAGATAAATTATTAGTGAAATCATAGAAAAAATAACGTTTTTATTTCATTTAATAAGGGGGAATTTGGATAAGGGGGGATTTTTCGCTAAGAAAAAGGGTTTATTTATACTAACCCTTTGTGTTTCCTAAAGGTGATATTTTAGTTTCCTATATGTTATGATAAATGGGAGATCCATTTTAAGTTACATTAAGTATTATTTTTAAATCCAATTAAATTTTAACTTAACTTGAATTTTCATTTATGTATTTCTATTATAAAAAATGTGGATATTATAGAGTCAAATGACTCTTTTTGTGATTTTTTTTTGAAAATAAAAATACACTTTAATTTGTTTAGAGTTAACTTATATATTTTATTTAATTATTATTTATGTATACTTAGCTATTAATTAAATTTATGTTTAATGTTTTATTAATTTATTCTATATACCTAATTTTTGAATGTTGATAAGCCACATTAAGAATCATCCATTAGAAATTAGATTATTGTAATGGTGCTGAAATTTCATTTGGTGGAAGCGGTAGTTTTCTTTTTAAGATTTTGTAACTAAAAATAAAGCGTGTGGAATTTTACCACTGGAATTTTTATTTAAATTTATGCCACTACTTTAAAGAACCGAGATGATTAAATTAAATTGATATTTATAAATTGGAAATCGTGAATCATCTTGTTTCTTTTAGTGATTTTGTTTTTAATTTTTTTTATTCTATTTTTAAAGATATTTTATTTGGTGATGTTTATTATAAAAGATCTTAGTTTTACTATTTTAATTATTGTATATCCGATCATGTGTGATTGGTGAGGTTTTGGGGTTAAGAACTTATACAGATTCTGATCATACTAGTCAATGAGTTTATTGGGAAAGGAAAATTTACATTTTGAATAGTTTGTTTGTAGAAGTATAGGGGATTAAACTTACTAACAATCAAAGAGATCAAAGAAGATATTGAGGATATAACATACTGGTTATAACACTCAGTTGAAGAAGATATAGTTTTGGAACTTGATACCTTCCAACAATTTTACCATCAATAAAGTTCCAAGTACGGAGATTGTACACCTTTTTTTGATTACCAAGCCTATAGTGGAACAAATTTTTCTTACATCATTATTATATAATTTTTAATATAGAAAACATAATAGTAAAACATTCAATGATCAAAAGGTTTAGTATCTTGGGAAAATTAGGCTCATAAATAACTTATACATAATAAAACTGAGACATTATTTAAATCATTACTATTTATCCTCCTAAATGCTCTCAAATTCTCTTTATTACATCTAATCACTTGAGGATAAACATCAAAGATCAGGGTGAGATAAAATCCTAGTAAGGGGATGAATAAGGGATATGAATTAATAATACATGGGTGAGAATAATAAAAATCATCATATCATAATCATAATATCATCATTATAATAATTAGGGAATCACTTTCTAAAGGAATGGAATGTCGAATATGAAAAATAATGAAACATTATAACATAGTTGTCAAATACCACGCATAGTTGTGAAAAACTCTACCATCATATGCACACATAACATATGTGCATAAGTGAAGACATAATAATTTTTTAACAAAGATATCCTATTGATCATTCATAATATACATAATATCATTATATATATCATATTAAACAATTCATTAGAGGGATATATAATTTTGGTCCCACCCATCTCATCATAAAATTCTCTTAATCATGCACGTCACATAGAACATAAGACAATCAAAGTCATGAAATAAACCCATGGACAGTAATGGGATTTCATAAAGATTTTATAAATAATAATTTCATTAATAACCTTTGGGGTTCCCAAATGAATATAGAAAAAAATATTTTGGCATAAAACATCATTATTCTTGAGTGGATAAGAAACAACTCAAGATGAGTCACTGCAATGTTTTTTAAATTAAATTCTTTTTGAAAAATCTTTGTAAATGGATTAGAAAACATTTTGAAATGGTAGAAACATGTGTTTCTCCAAAATAAAAAGGTAAAGAATAATTTAATTACATTTCAATGAAATTATAATAACATCCATATAGAAAAAAAGTGAAATAAGAGATAACCCAAAAAGAAGGAATTGGGTTCGGGAATTCCCTTACCATAAACCCTGATTTATTTGATTAGTTTTTATCCTCCTAAATAAAAAACTTAGGTTTGTCAAAACATTGAAGAATAGTCTAATTATGTTAATTTTTTTCATTATTTATCAATTATTATAATTGTATTCTATTCCTTAATTCCCATTGTTAAAAGTGAAACATTTTGATATCATGTTTTCCTTAAAATATCCCATTTTGTCTTGATTTTTCTATTTTTTTCACAGTCATTTATAGATAACTAAAATTATTTCTAGAAGCATAAAATAAATATATTTTATAGAGAACCTACTTTTATTACATTAATTTTACATCATTTTAATGATAAAAAACATACAAAAATTACACAATGAGGATCATAATGTTTGGTGTCTTGGGAAAACTAGGAAGATACATAACATTTACAACATAAAGCATACACATTTATTTAATTCCTTCTTCTCTAGATTCTTATTATGCCTTGTGTACTCCTTAGTAAATTTAGTCACCTGAGGATCTGCATAAAAAAGGGGTGAGCTAAAATCCCAATAAGAGGATAGTAAATAACATGAAACAATATAACATGGGGTGAGAATAGTCAAACATCATAATCATAATCGTAAGAGGAAGCATTAAATAATAGCACGGAATGTGGCAATGCATAAAAACAAAACATCATTTCTTAGTGGTCCACTACCACACATAGTTGTGAAAAAATATATCATCATGTTCATGAATATTTCAATTTAATAATGAGGTTCTTCACATTAACTAATACATTGGAGAACTATATAATTCTGAACACACCTATCACATCATAACATTTTCAGTGTGCTATATAATTCTGGGAGCTCCTGTCACATCATAACATTTTAATTATCAAGCATGCCATATGGAAAACATATAAATATTGAACATAAAACAACCCATGTAAAGGAATTGGTTTCAATTCATAAAGAATAAATTTATAAACATTGGGTTCCCAAATGAAATAGGGAATAACAAACTTGATACAAGAACCATTAACCTTGATTGGGATGTAAAAGGTGTGTTTTTAAAAAAAGAGTATTTTTGGAAAACATTGTGTTTGACATAAACTCTAGTGTAAAACATTTATATCCCAAAAAATGTAATATAATTATGAATAAATTATTTTTAAGGAATAACCATACTGAAAATGGAGTGAAAGAGGGAAAAATCGAAGAAAGAAAGTTGGGTTCGATAATTCCTCTTACCTTGTATCAGAATGATTTATCCACTTTAATGTTCTTTATAATGAAATTAGATTAATTAATTAACAATTAAATAACATTTTATACATGAATATGGTTAATTATGGTTTCATTAAGTTCTTTTATGGGCGTTTGGATGAGTTATAGAGTTTAAATTCATTGTTCAGGAGTGTTCTTTTTTTAGTTTTCATGAACGGTTAACTTGTACACATGAATGGAAGTTTGTGTAGAACATGGATAAACAAACAAATTTTTTATTAAATGTTATTAATGATATTACATGATTTTAAATGATCTCATAATTAATTTGGTTCACATGGATGAATCATTAGATAAAATTTAATGATGACCATTTTAGGTTAATTTGGGCGGTTTTTGGATCACAACGAACATGTTTTGTTTTGTCATTTAGTATTATGTATAAAAGTTGTTTATAGAACATTAAAGGGGTTAAAAAATACATATTAAAATATATTTTCAACCATTTAATGGTTTTATTGACATCCTTTAAGTCATTTTAGTAAAATTGAAGTGCATCACCCACGATGTAGGTAACTTAACACATCACGGGCGACAAATTCATTTCTATAAATAGAGAGAGTGGGAGGAATAATATTCCATTAACATGATATAATTCCATTATATAAATCATACTAGATTTAAAATGAAATTTTTATAATAGAATTTTAGGATAAGAGAAGATAACAAGTGAAATATGAAAGGAAATTAAAAGAAAATAGAGATAGAGAAATTACCTCTTGAATATATCTTCCTTGAGAGCCTCTTTAGGGGAGATATTTTAGTCTTTTTATGAGAACAAGGGATTTTGGAAGTGGGGGAGGATATTGGGAATAGATTTTATTAGAATTTGGAGGAGGAACAAGGCTTGAGATGTGTGAGAAAATGATGTTGTGAGGGGTGATATTTATAGTGGAGGGGAGAGGGGTTTTCTCAATATTATATTCATTTATTTATTATTTCTCTATAATAAAAGAAACAGTGATTATTCCATGACTAAATAAAGTAACTTTAGAATGTGATTTTGAAAAAATGGTTCTTATATAAGTTGAACATCATCCACGACTCTATAATTTATGTATTTAGCATTTATCGTAAATTATCGTATTTTACTATACACCAAAAATTAAAGTATTTTAGAAAAATCCAAAAAATTCACCCTAACTATTTTTTGATGTTTAGAATCTAAAAATGAACTCCATTTTATGAAAAAAATTTATAAATTGAAGTAATTTAATTTTTAATTAAAATCATAATTTACTTGAAAAATACAAATTTTAAAATTAAAACTACTTTTCTAACACTTTGAAAAATTAATTAAGGTATCATAAAATTATCATATAATCATAAGAAATATAAATATTAGTTTATGAATAAATTTATGAAATAAATTTCCTTTTAAATTATTAAATTAATAATTATATATTAATGACTTACAAAAATACCAACACTATAATATAATTATGTCATATTGTCACTTATAGGATGGCTAAATTTTATTTATACTATCGTTTGTAAGGTTCCTATTAACTTGGTCAATTTAATATTAATAAGGGTCATATTACTATTCATAAAGGTAGCATTGCTATTTATAAGGGTATGTTACTATTCACTAAAATGAAGTTTGTCTTATCAGACTCCAAACATCATACTTATCGCAACTGTGTATGTCATATTTTTGAAATTCAAATCACAGAAAAGGTAAAATTATGTTTAAAGGTTACAAATAATTTAGTAGTTCATTTAATCATGGTGTGGAATTTTGTTTCCTAATGTGATTTTATATGGTTATAATAAGGTAATTCCATTTATAAAATGTTGGGTCATTACATTCTTCCCCCCTTTTGAAAAATTTCACTCAAAAGTTTGTTTTACGTAAATAGGTGAGGGTACTTATCCTTCATCACCTCCTCCAGTTCCCAAGTTGCTTATTCATACTTATGGTTCCTCCACAACACTTTGAAAAGGTGTTTTTTCTAGTTTCATATAACCTTATCTCTCCAGTCTATAATCTTTATTGGTTTCTCCTCATAAGAGAGATCATCTTCCAACTGTACCACCTCTGAGTTCAGTACATGTGAGGGATCTGGTATGTACTTCCTCAAGAGAGATACATGAAACACATCATGAACTTGATCCTTATTCAGTGGAAGTAAAATCCGATAGGCCATGACTCCTATGTAGTCAAGGATATCAAAGGGGCTAATGTACCTTGGGCTTAACTTCCCCTTCTTTACAAACCACATGACTCTCTTCCATGGTGATATTCGAAGGAAGAATTTATCTCCAACATAGAACTCCAAGTCCCTTTAATGGTTGTTAACATAGCTCCTTTTCTAACTCTAAGAAAATTTTACATATTGTTGGATGGATTGAACCTTCTCAGTCATCTCTTGTATAATATTAGGTCCATGTAGCATTCTTTCTCCAACTTCATCCCAACAGGTTGGAGTTCTATATTGCTTTAAATATAGAGCTTCATATAGAGCCATCTGAATACTTGAGTGGAAGCTATTATTGTATAAGAACTCAACCAATGGTATATTTTGATCCCATCCACATTTTAATTCTATATAGAAAGATATTAGTATATCTTCATGTGTCTGAATAGTCCTTTCAGATTGGTCATCAGTTTGGGGGTGATAGGCCGTGCTAAAATTCAATTCAGTACTCAAGGCATGTTGAAGACTCCTCTATAATTGAGATGTAAATATGGGATCACTATTAGAGATAGTAAAGAGTGGAACCCCATGCAATCTCACCACTTACTTCACATATATCCTTTCAAGTTATTCAAGTGAGAGATATTCTCAAAAAGTGATAAAGTGGGTAGTCTTGGTGAGTCGGTCCACCACAACCCATATCACATTATTTCCCTTGGCTATCTTCAGGAGACCCGTGGCAAAGTCCATAGTGACATTATCCCATTTACACATGGGTATAGGCAATGGTTTCACCATCCCTTTGGACTTATGTCACTATTCATTAACTTACTGACTTATAAAGAACCTTGAGATATACTAAAAAATATCTTTCTTTATGTTATCCTACCAGAAGTGTTCTCAGATATCACAGTACATATTGGTGCTACTGGGATGGATAAAGAAAGTTGAGCTATGTTCATTGTCCAATAGCTCCTTCTTTTTCTCAGTTGATGAAGGCACACAAATCCTTTGTTCCAAACCGAATTACACCACCATCATCAATATGGAACTCTTGCAGATTCCCTTAATTTGCTGAATTCACCCTCTTTTGCAACTCTAGATCATCCCTTTATGCCTCCTCAATATTTTCTTGGATAGATGGTTGGGAAATTATTTGGGCAAGGTAGTATGTATTCCCTAACTTTATGATTTTTAAATCCATCCTTTTCATATCCATAAAGAGAGGGGTTTTCTCAATCCACAACATGGGTAGAGTAGTAGGTTATTTTTTGATGAGAGCATTAGCTACCGTGTTTTCCTTTCCAAGATGATATTTAATAGAGCAACCATAGTCTTTTATTAGCTATAACTATATCCTTTGACGCATGTTGAGCTCTTTTTGTGTGAATATATACTTTAGGCTCTTGTGATCGGTATATATATCACACTTCTCAGCATAGATGTAATGCTACTAGATTTTCAAGGAAGAAAAGGTGATAGCTTTAGATCATGCATTGGGTAGTTCTGTTCATGGATCTTCAACTACCGTGAGGCATAGACTATCACATTATCATTTTTCATGAGTACACAACCCAATCCATTATTGGAAGAATCACTATATATCACAAACATTTCTCCACTTTTCGGTAATGTGAGTATAGGTGCAGTGATCCGACTTCTATTTATCTTCTTGAAGCTTTCCTCACATTCTTACATCAAGACATACTTCACCCCTTTCCTTGTTAACTTAGTTATCAGGATTAGAAATTGTGAGAAATTTCTCACAAAATGTCTATAGTACCCTGATAATCCAAGAAAAATATGAATTTCTGTGACACTAGAGGATCTAGGACATTATTCAATAACCTTTATTTTTGAAGGATCTATAGAAATTCCCTCACTTGCAATCACATGTCCCAAGAATGTGGCATTCTTCATCCAAAATCCACTTTATGAACTTGGTGTACAACTTATCATTCATCAATTTCGCAAACAAAAGTTTTAGATGTTCTTTATATTCCTAATTTCTCTTGGATTAGATGATAATTTCATCAATAAACACTTCCAAGTTTTTTTCAAGGAATTGTATAAAGACTATATTCATCAAATCCATGAAGATCATAGGGGAATTAGTAAGTTATAAGGGCATCACCAAAAACTCATAGTTATTTTGTCAATAAGGTTTCCTTATGAATTTCCAATTCCTCAATCTTTTGAAAATCACAAATACCTTATATTAAGATAAATTTTATTTTCCCTAAAAATTATCTTATTAAAGAAAATTTTCCTTTCCTTAGGAAACTTTATCCTTACCTATGTTTTCATTGTTCATTTTATCGTTTATATTATTATAACTATTTTTATTTCTAAAGTCTAAAAATTGGTTTCACATCTAAAACCTTGGAATCCTATAAATACTTGGTTATAGGGTATTCTATTTTCAGATTCCAAATTATCTAAAATTCAGACTCCGAATTCTATGAAATTCAGACTCCGAATTCTCTGAAATTCAGACTCCGAATTCCCTAAAATTCAAACTCTGAATTCTCTAAAATTCAGACTCCGAATTCTTTGAAATTCAGTATCCAAATTCTCTAAAATTTAGACTCCGAATTCTTCATAATTCAGACTCCGAATTCCTATGAATTTAGACTTTGAATACATCAGAATTCATATTTAGAATTCTTCAGAATTCAGACTATGAATTCCTCAGAATTCAGACTCTCAATTCTTCAAAATTCAGATTACAAATTCATTAGAATTTAGACTCCTAAATCTATAGAATTCAGATTCCAAATTCATTGGAAAAAAAATCTGAATATCCATGGTTTATAGTCTCTATGTTTTTATTTGCTTAGACTTCGAACTTTATTTTTCCTTAGACACCAAAAAATTAGATTTGGTTAAGTAACAATATTTTCTTCTTACCCTTGTTATAGTTATGAAACAATGTCGTACAATCTATTTCTAACAAACCATTGTTTGAGTGACACGTGTACAGGTCCCTTCGAGATTCAAGAAAAAATATGATCATTGGAGGAGGGAGCCGACCATTGGAGAAATTCATATAAATATGAGCTCATTTGAATAATCTCACCACAATTGAGATAACATTGATAACTCTAGAGATTACATGATGTTGAAGTGATTTCTAGAGAGAGAGAATCTCATTCCTTGTGCGTACTGAACATCTTGTTCATCTTACTTCATGTGACTCCTATTGTTGCTGTGTACAATCGAGGAATTATGGGGATAGGAAGAAAAAGGTGTCGACTACCTTGAAGTTTGAGGGCTTGCAAGGATAGAAAGAGAGATTCCGATATTCCTATAGAGGGATTATCCTGGTGTGGGTAAGAAAGACTTTCTTGAAAGTATAAATCAAGGGACCTTTATCCAAGGTTGTTAGATACCCTACTATTTTGGTTAAAAGATTTCATACTTGTTAATTATTTTGTTTCAAGTTTATTTCTACTGCATTTTGATAAAGGAAGAAAGTATAACAATCTTATACTTTCTTATTCTCATATACTCTGATAAGTAAGATTCTATACACTTTAAGGTAAAATATTTTCCTTGTAAAATTTTCTTAAGTTTCATTTTTGGAACCATATTTCCAGAACCTAGAAAATTTGTAGAACTAAAAGTGGTTTTGTAAATTTACCTTGTTTAACTTTGTTTAACACAGTTTTCCTTAAGGTTAAAAATGAAAGTTTTTAAACTTACAATTCAACCCTATTATAAATTGAGCATCTACATAATATTTTGATCATACAATTGGTATCAGATCAGGTCTCTGAAATACTTATATTCACATATAAGTTTTCTTGCTCAAGTTTTCTTTGTTCTTAATATTTTACTTTCTTATGAATTTTGTCCTTGTTTAAAAACTTTCACTACTGAAAATTAGATCTTTCCCAATGCTTCTATACCAATGGTTTGCAAAAACCGTTGGTATAGGTTCCCTTTCCCAACAGTTTGGCCAAACCGTTGGGAAAGGCCCCCAAATTGGCCACTTTTCCCAATGGTTTGGCCAAACCGTTGGGAAAATCCCCCAAATTGGCCACTTTTCCCAATGGTTTGGCCAAACCGTTGGGAAAGGTCCCCAAATATGCCACTTTTCCCAACGGTTTGGCCAAACCATTGGGATAGGTCAAGCTTTCCCAACGGTTTGGACAAACCGTTGGGAAAGGTAAGCCAAAATTCAACATCCAACACAGAATCAAAATCACAACCAAATACCTATACCAACGGTTGTTAAAACCATTGGTATAGGTCTATACCAACGGTTTTAACAACCGTTGGTATAGGTACTTTCATTTTTTATCGGACCTTCATACCGAGAACATTATATAAATCAAAATTTAAAATATTTATGAGAATACATATATATATTTATGTAATTATGATCACAAAAATCATGTTAGGTTAGTGGTTGAGTCGTTCAATTATAAACGAGGGGTCCTGGGATCAAATCCCATCAGATGTTTTATTTTTGGAATTTATATTCCAACGGTTCCATTACCATTGGTATAGATTTCATATTACCTATACCAATGGTTTTGGAAACCGTTGGTATAGGTCTATACCAACGGTTTTTGGAAAACTGTTGGTATAGACCTATCCCAACGGCTTACTTGGCTACAGTTCTACAAACTGTTGGTATAGGCTATACCAATGGTTTGGAGGCCTATACCAATGGTTCCAAACCGTTGGTAAAGGTTAGTTTTCCAGTAGTGTTTTTCTATTAACAAGTTTTTGTGGAAAGATATATTCTTTTATATGGCAGGAATAAATATTAGTTTGATTGACAATCTAAATCCTACTAGACCACTTATATTTTTTAGGAATGATTATGAATATTGGAGAGATCGTATGAAGACTATTGTTATTAATACAGGAGTAGGCAACTTCGTTATGCTTATTGGATATTATAAGATTCTTGATAAGGAAGTCAGAACTTTTACTAACTAAGAAAAGTCAAAATATCAACTAAAATACGAGGTACACAATAATTTTTTGTCTTCCATTAACAGTAATATATATAGTCATATTTCTTCTTGTGAAGATGAAAATTGTATCTCAAAGAAATTGGAAGTTACTAATTTTGGTACATCCAAAGTTATAGAAACTAGAAGAGCTATGCTAAGAGCAGAATATCATGGATTTCTATTTCCTTATGGAGAACTAGTATGCAAGGTACAACAAAGGTTTATGACTATTTTTAACAGTTTACAGTCTATAGGTGAGAAAGGTTTAGATGATGAGGCACTTGTGGAAAAGATTATAGATATCATGCCTAATGAGTGATAATATAAGAGAATGACTATTGATGATAATAGAGAAGTATCTCAAATTTCTCGTGATGAGGTTTTTGGAAGTCTTCTTCAACATGAGATAAGAATGAAAAGAGATGCTGATATGAATAATAAGAAGAATGGCAATGGAAGTGTATCATTTACTACTACAAAAGCCAAGACTCCTGAAAGGGTTATAAGATCTAAGTCTATGAAAGTCACTATTTAATCAGAATCCAGTGAAAGTGAACATTATGAGAATGAACTAGCTAATATTGCTCAAAGAATGAACAAGATAGTTGGTAAGAAAGACTTTCAGTATAGATATTAGAAGAAAGAATGAAAAGATAAGAAATATTTTGAAGTCACTTGTTATGAATGTAAAAGAGCAGGACATATAAGGCCGAATTTTCCTATGCTTAAGAAAAAGGATAGAAAATAAAAGCATAATGAGAAAAATAGAAAGAAGTATTACAAGGCTAAAGCTAAGAAATTTTAAAATCCAATGACACCTAGAGTGCCAGTGGTGGTGACTCTTCTGATGAATCTCCAGAGTATGAATCTTATGATTAGAAGAATCTTGGTCTATTAGCCGGACTATCCATTGAAAATCACTATCTAATAGCCAAGGTACACAATACTAAATATATAACTAATGTATCCTTGAATGTGAATTATAGTGATGGTAAATACTATAATTCTTCAGATGAATAATCTTCTTTTGATGAAGATAATATATTACCTACTTATAAAGAAGTATCTAGGTTTGCTAAACTTATTGAGAATGAAAATTATAAACTCAAGAAAAAGATTGATTAAGAAAATTATAGAATTTATATTCTTACTAAATAAGTATCAAATCTTTCCAAAGATCTTGATAATAAAATTTTTTATTTTAAAAGTATTTAAAAAAACCTTGAGGAAGTTAATTCTGAGAAGGTAAAATTTTTAAGGATCTTGAAAATGAAATTTCTAAGAAAAACATTTTAGAGAGTAAATCTAGTGCTAAAACTAATGTTTTTGAGGATAAAAACTTAGTTATTAGAATAAATTTAGAAATATTTTCCTTGAGAAAGTGTTTTTCAAAATTTACCATAGGTAAGGAAAACTTTGATAAAATGTATTACCAAATTCGACCTCTAAGGAATAATTCTAGATTTGGTTATACTCATTCTAAACCTGTTTTTAGTAATAATTATTTTGTTCCTAAAAGTGCTACATTCTACACTAAATGTCAGCATGGTGGACATTGGGCAAAAAATATACTTTATACAAAACTCTGTCTTAAGGTTTTCATAAAGTTTATTTTTCTAAGAAAATGTGGATACCTAAAATTTTTCTTTCTGAAGTCTCCAGATCCAAGGAAGTTTGGGTTCCGAAAGTCTAACACTCTTATGTTTAGGAAAATAAAGATAGTACCAACAAAAATACTTGGTACATGGATAGTGTATGTTCTCAGCACATGACTGGTAACAAAATCTTATTTAAAAATATTATCAAGACGAAAGGAGTAAAGGTAACTTTCAAAGATAATGCTCAAGGATAAATTATTGGTATAGGTAACATTGTTCTTATTAGAAAAACTTTTATTTCAATTTTTCTAATTATTAAAGGTCTTATGCACAACCTCATTAACATAAGTTAATTATGTGATGAAGGTTACCTTGTGAATTTTAGGAATGAAAAGTGCTTAGTACACAATTCCAAGGAAGAGTTTATTCTTTATGCCCATAGGCAAGAGAATGTATACACACTAAACTTAAAAGATATTAGGAGCCAAGATCTACCTTGTATTTTTGCAATGGAAGACCAATCTTAGTTATGGCATAAAAGTTTAGGACATTTTAACCTTAGGAACTTGTGTAAACTCTCTAAGAAAAGACTTGTTAAGGATCTACTAGAGCTTAGATATGATTATTCAAAAGTTTTTGATCCTTATCAGTATGGAAAGAAACATAAATAAAATTTTAAATCAATTGGTGAAGTCTTAAATTCTAATGTATTATAGTTGGTACATATGGATCTTTTCAGTCCAACACAAACTGGAAGTATTGGAGGAAAATACTATCTGTTTGTTCTAGTTGATGATTACACTTGATTTACATGGGTCTATTTTCTAGTAATGAAATCTGAAGTTTTTCTTATTTTAAGATTTTTAGAGCCCAAGTTAAAAATGATAAAAATATTCCATTGATAACTATTCATAGTGATCATGGAGGAGAATTTCAAAATTCTGATTTTGAAACTTTTTGTAGTAGAAAATGCATTACTCATAACTTCTCAGTACTAGGAACCCCTCAGCAAAATGATGTTGTTGAAAGAAGAAATCGAATTCTTCAATAGATAATAAGAACCATGTTGAGTGAGTATTTAGTAGCCAAAATTTTTTGGGCTGAAGCTATAAGTACTGCTTGTTATACTATAAATTGAGTTTTGATTAGACCTTTTCTTAATAAAACCCTTTATGAGTTATGGAATGGTAGAAAACCTAGACTTTCCTACTTCAAGGTATTTGGATGAAAAATATTCATTCTTAATACTAAAGATAATATATATAAATTCGCACCCAAATCTGATAAAGGAATTTTCTTAGGATACTCTAAAACATCTAAGTCTTATAGAGTTTTTAATAAAAGTACTTGTACTGTTGAAGAAACAATACATGTTAAATTTGATGAAACTAATCCTTTTGTTTTTAAACACCCTCAACCTACATCTACAGATGTGTTTTCAAAAACTAATTTTCAAACCTTGATAGAAGATCATTCTGATAAAGAAATTGTTCAAGAAAATATCTCTGAAACATTCACCCCAGAAGATTTCCTACCATATGTTGATGTACAAGTTTTACAAAACTCAAATCAGTTGTTTCTTAAGAATCATCCCAGTGATAGAATTGTTAGTGATGTAAATCAACCTGTAAGGACTAGAAGTTCCTTAAAGAAAGAAGTAGAACATCTAGCAGTCCTTTCTAAATTAGAACCTAAAAGCACTGATGAATCTTTAGGTGATGATGATTGGATTAAAGCCATACAAGATGAGCTAAATGAATTTGAAAGGAATAAAGTCTAGACCTTGGTTAAAAGACCTAAGGAAATGTCTGTTTTTGGAGTAAAATGGGTCTTCAAAAATAAGTGTGATGAAAATGGAATCATAGTAAGAAATAAGGCTAAATTAGTTGCAAAAGTCTATAATCAACAAGAAGGAATATACTATGAAGAAACCTATGATCCAGTAGCTATTTATGAATATATTCTTATTCTACTTGCCTTTGCAGCATTCTTTAACTTTAAACTTTTTCAAATGGATATTAAATGTGCTTTCCTTAATGGATATGTTCAATAGGAAGTTTTTGTTGAAAAAAATCCTTATTTTTAAGATACAAAACATCCTAAACATGTTCTCAAACATACCAAAGAATTATATGGACTTAAACAAGCCCCTAGAGCCTGGTATGATAGACTTACATGATTTTTGTTACAAAACAACTACATTAAGGGAAATGCTGATACGACCCTCTTTATAAAGAAAGATAATAATTTTTTTAATTGTTCAAATTTATGTTGATGACATTATATTTGGTTCAACTCATCAGTCTTTAACTGAATCATTTATAAATCTAATGATATTTGAGTTTGAAATTAGTATGATGGGTGATTTAACATTTTTCCTTGGTTTTAAAATTTCTCAAAAACTAGAAGGAATTTATATATATCAACATAAGAATATTAGAGTTATTCTTAAAAAGTATGGATATGAAAACACCAAAAGTATTAGTACTCCCATTGGTACCTCAAATTCATTTGATCTTGAGGAAGTTGGGAAACCTATAGATCAAACATCATTTAGAGGTATGATAGAAAGTTTACTATACTTGACAGATAGTCATCCAAACTTAATGTTTTCAACGTGCTTATGTGAAAGGTATAAATCTAATCCTAAATAATCTCATTTAAAGGCAGTGAAAATATTTTTTCGCTACTTAAAGGGAGCCATGTATTTAAGACTCTTTTATACTTCTGGAAATGATTTTTTTAAAAAGATTTTCAGATGCCGACTTTGGTGGATATAGAATGGATAGGAAAAGTACATCTGGAACTTTTAATTTTTTAAGAGATTAATTAGTTTATTGGTCATGAAAAAAGAAACACTCAGTATCACTTTCCACCGTTGAAGCTGAATATGTATAAACTTGAAGTTGTTGTGCTCAAGTGTTGTGGATGCAACACACACTCACAGACTTTGGTATGAGTTTTACCAAAACAAAAATATTGTGTCATAATACTAGTGCCATTGCCTTAAGTAAAAACCCTTCACATCATTCTCGTAAAAAACACACAGATATTAGGCATCACTTTATTAGGGATCACACACAAAAAAAAGATATCATTCTTCAGTTTATCAGAATGAAAGATCAACTTGCTGATATTTTCACAAAATATTTACCCTATGATAGATTTTAATACATTAAAAAAAGTTAGGAATGATAAACATAAGGTAATATTCCATATTAACTCTTTTTTGAAACCTATATCCTTACAGTATGAAACTCATTTTCATAGGGGGAGATCATTTTTTTCCATAGTCAAATTTTTTCATAGTAAAATTTTTTGTAATCAAAATTTTTGTAATCAAAATTTTCGTAATCAAATTTTTTCATAACCAAAATTTTTCAGAATCTAAAGTACTTAAAGAAGAATTTTCCTCATTATGAATAATTCTCCTAGAAATCTGAAAGGTATGATTTCCCGCATAAATTTTCATAATTGACTTTTTACATGTTGGTATTTTTATCTTGTTTAAGAAACTTTTTCGGATTCACCTTTCTCTTAAATCCAATTATTTATCTTAAAAACCTCAAAAGATAAAAACCTACCAAAATCTTTTTTCAGTTATCATCTTAACTATTAGATCTGATCAAGAGTATTTTAACCATTGGATCAATCAAGGAAGTTGAACCATCATCTCAAATACCTATATAAGGACCCCCTGTTGGTTATCCCACACCGATATTCAAATCCTTCTCGTGCTTAAGTTCTTCCCCCCTACTTAAGGCCGTTCCAAAACTTTAGGTTTTCCTTACTTCTAAATATCTACTGAAGATGCTCCTTAGAAATAAATTTTGACTATAAAAGAAATTTGTGAATGGCAGATATAATGAGAAAGGTTGGTCGATCCAAAATTCTATGCTATGTATGGTTCTATAATTTCAAAGAATATTAATCTTAATGGATGAGAGAGCCTATGTGAATCAAAAACAAAGGCAAATGATCTGGTCTATCTAGATTTGTTGATTTAATTTTATGAGTCAGCAAGTTTTTTCAATGAAGGAGGGAGAGATAAGTTTTCTTTCAAGAGCTATAGGAAAACCTATTCCCTTTCCTACAACAAGGCAGCAAGTTTGATTGGAATTCCTTATGAGGGTGAAGCAGAATTCTGTACTCACAAATTACTGGATGTTTTAGGATCTTTTGATAAGTAGATAGATCTAGCTTATATTTTTTTGAAAGGAGTAAATGCTCTAAAGATTTTTTATCTATCTACAAACCTTCAGATTCTTGAGTTATGGGTCCATGTTTTTATCATTACAAGAAAAGGGGATAAGGACACACTGAAGAAAAGTGATATCTATATTCTGGACTTCTTGGTGAACCTCAGGAAGATAAAACTAGTCAATTATATCTTGGTTATGATTGAGAATATCAAAAATGGAATTTGAAGTCTCAAATTATCATGTATCCATATATACTCTCAAAAATTAGTGTTCTTTTCCTTGAGTCATTAAAAATTCATTGTAGTTCTAAGACAAGGAATTTTAAAGTAATGTTATTGAGTGATGATACTCTAAGGAGGATGAAGGTTGGATTTAATAGTCAATCTAGAGAATTTTATGACTTTTCAGAAGCTGAAATCAAAGATCTTTCAAAGAAATTGGAAGTGGATAAGACTTCCAAGAAGGGTGGAAGGAAGAGGAAGGCAAATGAACAATAAGAGAAAGGAGAAACTCTCGTGACTAAGGAAACCCAATCTGCACCTCCAAAGAAAAAGAAGAAAAAGTCTTACCCTGATGAAGTGGTTTCCAAGTGGAGAGAAGACAAGAAAAATAAGAAGGAAGGGGAACATATTTTTGTCGTGGATCCTACTGAGGAAAAATCCTTGAAGTTAAAGTCTTCCAAGAATCTTGAGAATCAAGAAAAAGAAAATAAGTAAAGAAAGAAAATGACGGAAGCTGAGATAGTACAATCTCTTCTCAAGGGTGCTGAGAAATCCTCTAAACAACGTCTGGTTCCAAAATCATTTTTGAAAGAATCAGTCCCTATGAATCTAAGAAAAAAGGTGGTGATTCTGGAACCACATCAAGAAGAAGAAATAGTTGAATAGGAAGAAGACGAAGAAGAAGGAGAAAAAGATGGCAGTGGGGATACAAAATACATGATAAGGAAAGTAAAGGATTATCATGAGAAGGAGAGTCCTTCTAAGAAGCTTTCAATATGAACTTTTGAAGCAGAGTCCTCAAAACTTGCTACACCTAGAAAATAAGTTAATGGTCAGGAAGAAGTAAATAAACTATCTGAAGAGGAATGAATCAATCATGATTTTATTCAGCCTAAGGATGTTGTTGCAGGACCCAAGAAAGAAAATATTGAGAATGATAAGATTGTTCAATTATCAGATAGTGATCATGAATCACCCAAAGATCAAGAGATCATTCTGAAAGATGATAAGGTAAATCAGGTGTTGTTTGATACACTTACTAAATCTATGGTAAAAAAGAAAGATGTTGGTGCTTCATCGAAGAGAAAAGTTTAAGATTTAGAAAAATAATCCTCACCAACCAAACACTTTGATTTAGAATCTTCTCCCTTGGACATCATTTTGTGGTACAATCTTTGAAAAATATGGTTGGTACTAATCCTTTATTCCCAAGTATATATTTGATGTGTCAGTTGCTTCAACATTCATTCAACCAGAAATCAGATTCAGTTTCAATGCTTATGGATAAATTTTTCAGACTTAAGGCAGATTTCAAATATTTTCTCATTGGTTATGAGGCTCATAAAAGATCATGAAAGAATATTAAAAGTAGGTCAAGAAATAAAGTCAAATACCTAAGATATTTTTATGAATTTCAAGATAATGTGAAATATTACTTTGACATCAAAGATGGAAAGCTTAATGATCTTACTAAAATCTTTGAGGAAAAGTTGACTCTCGAATAGACTACTCAAAAGCAAGAAGTTATGGACTTAAATGGAAAGCTTAATTCTGTAACTATGAATTAGAAGAGAGAAAGGGATCATAGAATTGAGTTTGAAGAAAATCTTGTTAAGCAAGAAGAAATCTTAAAGGCTCAGGCATAATGTCTTAAGTCCCATGAATAAAAAATTAAAGCCTTGAAGAAGAAAAGAAAAGATTAAGATCAATTGCTGAACCATTTTAAAGAAGATCACAAGGATCTTAAGAAGCTTAAGACTATTGTGAATAATTTTATGCTGAAAGAGAAAGAAGGATAATTCTCCCAAATTTTATCTTTTATTGTATTTTTCTTCCTTGTAAAAATTCTTTCAATCCTAATGAAATTTTGGTTTTTCTTCATATATTTCATTATTTAGTACTAATATTTCTTGTGCCATTTTTTTTCTTTTCTATTCCCTATTATTTTTTTTGAAAATCACAAAGGGGGATAAAGGAATGATAAAAATAATTCTAAGTAAAGAATAGATTTATCTAAGTAAGGGGGAGTCCATATAAGGGGATGTTATTATCAAAGATGATTTTTGTATGCAAGAAAATGAAAAATATCATTCAGGAAATCAAGAATATGATCCTTTGGTATTTAAAAACCTAAGGGGGAGTTATTCGTATTCACTATGATCCATAATTAAAGGAATATAAGTTTTTATTTTCATGTTCATAAAAATTCTAAGTCCTGATATTCTTTTTCATAAGGATATTTGTACTTTCCAAAAAGGGGGAGATTGTTGATTAAATAAGGTTTCCTTATGACTTTTCCATTCCTTCATCTTTTGAAAATCACAAACACCTTATCTTAAGACAAATTTTACTTTCACTAAAAATTACCTTAATAAGGAAAATTTTCCTTTCCCAAGGAAATTTTATCCATACCTATGTTTTCATTGTTCATTTTATAGTTTCTATTCTTATAATTTTTTTTATTTCTAAATTCTAAAAACCAGTTTCACATATAAAACCTTAGAATCCTATAAATCCTTGGTTAAGGGTATTCTATTTTTAGACTTTGAATTCTATAAAATTCAGACTCCGAATTCCCTAAAAATCAGACTCCAAATTCTCCATAATTCTGACTCCAAACTCCTCAGAATTCAGACTCTGAATTCTTTAGAATTTAGATTCCGAATTCATTATAATTCAGACTCCGCAATCCATAGAATTTAGATTCTGAATTCCTTAAAAAATAGAATCCAAATATCCATGGTTTATAGTCTCCAAGTGTTTATTTTCTTAGACTCCAAACTTTATTTTTCCTTAGACTCTGGAAAATTATATTGAGTTAAGTAACCATATTTTTTTCTTACCCTTGTTATAGTTATGAAATGATGTCTTAAAATCTGTTTATAACTAACCGTTTTTTGAGTGACACATGTATAGGTCCCTACAAGATTCAAGAAAAAATATAACTATTGGGGGAGGGAACTGACCATTAGAGAAATGCCTATAAATACGAGCTCATTTAATGATCTCACAACAACTGAGATAACATTTATCACTCTAGAGATTACATGTTGCTGAAGTGATTTCTATAGAGAGAGACTCTCATGCCTCGTGCATACTAAACATCTTATTCATCTTTCTTTGTGCGACTCTAATTGTTGTTGTGTACAATCGAGGACTTCCAGAGATAGAAAGATAGAGGTGCCGAATACCTTGAAGTTTGAGGGATTGCGGGGATAATAAGATAGATTCTGATATTCTTATCAAGGGCTTACCATAGTGTGGGTGAGATAGACTTTCTTGAAAGTATAAATCTAGGGACCTTTATCTAAGGTTGTTGGATACCCTACTCTTTTGATTAAAAGATTTCATACTTGTTACTTGTTTTGTTTCAAGTTTATTTCTGCTGTATTTTGATAAAGGAAGAAAGTATAACCATTTTATACATTCTTATTATTATGTACTCTAATAATTATGATTCTATACGCTTTAAGATATAATCTTTTCCTTGTAAACTTTTATTAAGTTTCATTTCCAGAACAATATTTCCGAAGCGTAGAAAATTTTTAGAACTAAAAGAGGTCTTGTGAATTTACTTTGTTTAACTTTGTGAAACACAGTTTTCCTTAAGGTTAAAAATTAAAGTTTTTAAACTTACAATTCACCCCCTCTTATAAATTGAGGATCTACATCATATTTCGATCCTACAATAGTTACCATAACTTGTACGGAAGGTAGTATTTTGAATATCTTCCTTCTTCACATTTAACTGATGATATCCATAATGAAGATCCACCTTAGAAGTATTGAGCTCCTCGAAACTTATCGAACAAGTCTTCAATCATTGGAAGAGGATACTTGTTCTCTATGGTGATATTGTTGAGTTACTAGCCCAAATTTCCCGAAGGCCTTTTTTTTATTTTTGATAACCCCATTTAAAGGGATGAGGGGGAACCCTTACAAGGCCTGTACGCATAGAGATTACATGACCCGTAGGTCTTAGGAAATATACAGGATATAACTACATGGAACTGATCCTCCCCAGCTTCTTTATCATGATGTGAACTCTCCACCTTCGCATGGCTAGTTCAGCTAGGCTTCCCGAGAAATCACAGGCTAGTCCTGGTGGAAAATTCCATATCCTCTCTTTCTGAAAAATCCTTTTAAGCTTATGCTCTAGTGAATGCACCTGTCTGAATCCTCATCTAAAGACTTCTCCTTATAGAGTCTTCCTGGACATTAAGACCAATTTTAGGTGTCCCAAAGGCCATGAGGTGGCCTGAAGGCCTTGAGGTGACCCTAAGGCCTTAAGGTGGCCCAAAGGATTTAAGGTGGCCTGAAAGCCTTACTGGACAAAAGGCCTTGGGTGGCCCGAAGACCATGAAGGACCTAAGGCCCAAACCAGTGGCCTGAAACCCAAACAAATGAATAGTTTCAGCTACCAAAATACTAAATAGTACCTGCTATAGTACTACTATAGTACCCTGGAAATTATGTATCCACCCAGTTTTGAACTTGGGTCACTTGGATGCACTTGCTGAGTCCTCCCCAACTGGGCCGAGTTACTGATAATCGATACACAGCCGCATTGATCCATCCATCCTTCTTCTTATTATTCTCCTTCTTCAAAAAGAGAACTGAAGCACCCTAAGGCGATGCACTGGGGAATATGAACCCTTTATCTAAATGATCTTTCAGCTGCTTCTTTAACTCCTCCAGTTTGATAGGAGACATACTATAGGGACACTTTAAGATAAGAGTATCTATGGGTGTGAATTTTATTGAGAACTCTATATCATGATCCAGGGGTAGACCAGGTAACTCTTCAAGAAATAAATCATTGTATTCCCTCATGATGGTAAATTCCCCTAGGTTGATACCTTCCTTTGAATCAAACATTTGTGTGAGGTATGATTCTTCACAGGGAATCAAAACCCACACCGTAGAAGGAATTTTTAAAGGAGATTCATGATCTTCCATTCATTTGTAGAGGAGTATGGGATGGTTCAGAATATGAAAATATATTTCCTTTTATTGATAGTTTATGTGTTCTCTATATAATGAGATCCAATCCATACCTATTATAGAATCAAATTACACCAAGGAAACTATTAAGAGATTCATTGGAAGAATATTCCCACACGCGCCAATAGGAGAAGAGTCCAACACTTAGGTTGCAATGATTTCACCACTGGGTGTTTTTACAGATATTTATACTTCAAGGTTTTAGGGCTTAGATTCAATAGTTATAGAAAACTTATAGGATATTAATGAATTTGTAGAACTAGAATCAAATAATACTTTTTCTATTATTGAGTGAATAGGAAGTGTACCTAGTATAACTTATTTTTCATGCTCCACTTCCATAGTAGTGATGGAATAATCCTTCCATTTTCCTTTGGATTTGGTGGATGGTGACGCTAATTACCCTCAAGGTCTTTAGGTTTAGTGCACTGGCTTTTATAGTGCCCTTGCTCCCTATAGTTGTAGTATTGGACCATGGGTGGTTCTCTCCTTTCCTCCACCACATTTTCCTGCCTTCTCATGTATTTTTGACATTCAAGAGTTTGGTGGCCTTCTTTCCCACACTTGAAGTATTTTTCCATCCCTTTGAAGCAATTCCCATGATGATTCCTCCCACATTTTGACATGTGGGTGGATGAGTTTTATTTCCATCTTTCTCATTAGATCTTCTGGCATGAAACTCCATCCTTCGTTTCTTATCACCATATCTATGTGACCATTATCAAAAATCCATTTACACTTTGATAGAACATATAATAACTTCTTCATAACTCTCAAAGTCTTTAATTTCAAGATCCTTTTTAAGGTGTGGTTTTAATCCACTAAAGAATCTATCAAATTTTCTATCATTGTTGATAGAAAAAACTGAAGCATGCCTTGCAAGCCTTGTAAAATTTTCTTCATAGGTAGTGAAAATTTTTTCTTCTTTTTTCTTGAGCACTATAAATTCTCTCTCCATCTTTATATGAAGAGTTCATGGGAAATATTTGTTAAGAAAAATTATCTTAAAGTCTACCCACTCCATCTCTACAATTTTATCCCTTGGCTTGGTGTTCTTAATCAACACGCATCATCGGTCAGCCTCTACATCTAGATGATAAATGGTAAGAGTCACCTTCCCTATATAAAAATAGCGAAGCTCAAAAAATATATTCTCCATTTATTTGACCCACTATTCCAAAACTAGTATATTGGAAGATCCACTAAATGTTGGTGGTCATTGCTGTATAAAACACTCTATAGCCAGTTGCTCCCTCTTAGGTGAAAGAGGATGTTATACATTATTTAGGTTATTGTTCATAACCTCAAATATTTGAGTAAGAATTTCCATGAAGTTTTGAACTCCACCTCCCTAAGAACTGGGGATGTCGTTTGAGCAATTTCTGCATTGTCCATTACATGGGTTGTTGGCATGGTTTCTCTTAGTTCCCACTATTTTACAAAATAGAAAAGGGTAGAACAAAACATAATTCAACAAGTTATAAATAATTCATTACTTTGTGAAATTAAGTCTAAAGGTATATCTTATGGGATCCCTATGTTGATAAAAGCTTCTTGCATGCTTAATTATACTTAGTCTCATACTAAAGGTTTTCTCTAAGTTTCACCAATCCTAATTCCCAAATTAACTAAACCGTACTCTGATACCAACTATAGTAACCCTACTTTTATAACATTAATTTTACATCATTTTAATGATAAAAAACATAAAAACATTACAAAATGAGAATCCAAAGGTTTAGTGTCTTTGGAAAACTAGGACCATACATAACATTTACAACATAAAGCATAAACATTTATTTAATTCCTTCTTCTCTAGCTTCTTATCATCCCTTGCGTACTCGTTAGTACATGTAGACACTTGAGGATATACATAAAAAAGGGGTGATAAAAAATCCCAGTAAGAGGATAGAAAATAACATGAAACAATATAACATGGGGTGATCATAGTCATAACATTATCATCATAATCACGAGAGGAAGCATTAGATAAAAACATAAAAAGTGGAAATGCATAAAAATGAAACATCATATCTTTGTGGTATACTATAAAAAATAGTTGTGAACAAAGATAGCATCATTTTAACCCATATTTCACTTAACTAATGAGGTTATTCACATTACCCAATGCATTTGAGTGCTATATAATTTTTGATGCACCTGTCACATCATAACATTTTCATTGCACTGTATAATTCTGGGATCACTCATCACATCATAAAATTTACATTATCATGCATACCACATGGAAAATATATCAATATTGAACATAAAAAACTCATGGAAAGTAATTATTTATAATTCATAAAGTATACATTCATAAACTTTGGGTTCCAAAATGAAATAAGGAATACCATACTTGATAAAAGCACCATCAACCTTGAGTGGGAAGTAAGAGGTGTGTTTTTGAAAGAAGTGTTCTTTAGGAAAACATTACATTTGACATAAACTCTAGTGTAAAAAATGTATATCCTAGAAAAGGTAAGATAATGATGAAGAAATAATTTTTAAATAATAAACACACTGAAAATAGAGTGAAAGAGGGAAAACCTGAAGAAATAAAGTTGGGTTCAAGAATACCCCTTACCTTGTATACGAATGCTTTATCCACTTTAATGTACTATATAATGACATTAGATTCATTAATTAAAAATTAAAAAACATTTTATAAATGATTATAATTCATTATGGTTTCATTAAGTTATTTTAAGGGCCTTTGGATGAGTTTTAGAGTTTAAATTCACTGTTCAGGAGTGTTCTTTTTCTTAGTTTTCATGAACGGTTCTCTCGTACACATTAATGGATGTTCATGTTGAACATGGATAAAAATACCAAAATTTGATTACATTTTATTAATGATATTCTAGGAGTTTGAATTATATTATAGTGAATTTTTTTTATATAACATATTGATGGATCATTAGATAAAATTTAATGATGATTGTTTTAGGTTAAATTGGGCAGTTTTTGGATCACAACGAACATGTTTTGTGTTATCAGTTAGTATTATGTAAAAAACTTGTTTCCAGATTATAAAAGGGGTTAAAAAATACATATTAAAATCTATTTTAAACAATTTTATGTTTTTATTTACATCCTTGAAGGCGTTGAAGTAAAATGTAAGTGCATCACCCATGATTTAGGTAAATTAACACATCATGGAAAAGATTTAATTTTTATAAAAAAAGTGAGGGGGGGGGGAGATTATAATGAATAATATTCAATTAACATTATATAATAATAGTATATAAATCATACTAGAGTTATCATTATATTTTGATAAGATAAGGTGAGTATAAGAGAATAAAATAAATGAAATTTGAAAGGAAATTGAAAGAAAAGAGAGAGAAATTACCTCTTGAATATATCTTCCTTGAGAGCCTCTTTAGGGGAGAGGTTTTTGTCTTTTTATGATACCAGGGGATACTGTATATAGAGGAGGAGTTTGTTAAGATATTTTATTTGAATTTGGAATAAAAACAAGGCTTGAGATGTTTGAAGAAATGAGGTTGCGAGGTGTGCTATTTATAGTGGAGGGGAGAGGGGTTTTCTCAATATTATATTCATTAATTTATTATTTCTCTATAGGATAAGAAATAGTGATGATTCCATGACTAAATAAAGTAAATTTAGAATGTTAGTTTGAACTAATGGTGCATACATAAGCATAACATAATCCATGACTCTATAATTCATGTATTTAGCATTATCATAAATTATCATATTTTACTATTCAAAAGAATTCAATTATTTCAAAAAAATACCAAAAATTTACCATAAATATTTTTCGATGTTTAGAATCCAAAAATGAACTCTATTTTATGAAAATATTTTTCTAAATAGGAGTGATTTGATTTTTAATTAAAATCATAATTTTCTTGAAAAATGAAAATTTTAAAATTAAAACTACTTTTCTAACACTTTGAAAAATTAATTAAGGCCTCATAAAATTATCATATAATTATAAAAAATATAAATACTAGTTTATGAATACATTTTATGAAAATAAATTTTATTTTAAATTATTAAATTAATCATTAAATATTTATGACTTATAAAAGTAGCAACACTACAATATAATTATATCATATTGTCACTTATAGGATGGATAAATTTTATTTATACTATCATTGGTATGGTTCATATTCACTTGGACAATTTACTATTCATAAGGGTCATATTACTATTCATAAGGGTAACATTAAAATTCATAAGGGTATGCTACTATTCACCAAAATTAAGTTTGTCCTATAAGACTCAAAACATCTTTTTTATCGTAACTATGTTTGTCATATTTTCAAAATTCAAATCACATAAGTGGAAAAATTATCTTTAAAGGTCACATAAAATTTAGTAGTTCATTTAATCATGACGTGGAATTGTGTTTCCTATTGTGATTTTATGTGGTTATAATAAGGGAATTACTTTGATAAAACTATAGGTAGTTACATATTTATACATTTATATATCATAAATAATTTATTATAACCAACCATAAGGGTGGTGAGAAGAACAATATTGGAAACATACTCATTGTTTGTTAACTGACCATGGGTATTACCAAAAGAGGAAGAAGAAACGTATTAAATATAAATATATCATGAAAATAATCATTAAAGTAGGTTAAAATAATTAATATAATTTTAAAATGATACTGAATTAACATTTTAATATTTGGGTTTGAAAGGAATAGAGACAAAGAGGAAGATAAGAGAGGAAGAGAAGAAAATTTGATGAAAACTTACTTGTTTCTCAACACGGATTCTTTTATACGGCATTAAACTCCTTTGATGCTTGGAGTTAGTTTTCTCTAGAAAATACCTAAGTATTATAAGGGGATTTAGAGAGGGTAATTAGGAAAATATTTGGCTTTTTATAAGTAAAGTAGGAGTGGTTTTCCAAGGGGAGGGAGAGGGGGTATTTATACTTGAGGAGATGAGTATTTTAAGGATAAAATATTAAATAAAATAAAACAAAAAGGTAAAAATTTGATTTTTTTTGAAATTATGAAATATATTTGAATAAAATAACATTAATTTAATACTTTTAATCACTTTATAATTCTAATTTATTATTTTGATCAAAAGGAAAGTAGAAAGATGGAAAAAGTGTTTATTTAAAAAGATACTTTTGAATTTTAGGCTTTGGAAAATAATTTTTAGGTTTATAAATATTTTTTACTATTTTTAAATGACCAATTTATATTATTAAATATATTTTGGGAATAAATAACTAATTTAAAATTTATTAAGTCATTATTACATCATCATCATGTCATAAAACATGTGGTATTTGAAAAACAATTTTTTTTCTGTTCATGTAAAAATTAACTTTTATCATAAAATTACCAAAAAATCACCCTTGGAAAATTTTAATGTGATTATTATTAAAATTAAATTATATTTTTCAAAATAATTTTCTAACATAGGTAATTTAAATTTTTAATATAAAAATTATGATTTTTTTGAGATATATTAAAATATTTTTTTATTAAAAATGTGCTTATATTTTATCTAAGTTCTTATCTAGATATTTATTTTATGGAATTATAATTTTTATATTTTATTAAATTAATAATTTTAAATATTATTTATATCACATTTTATTATTTTGAGGTCAAATTACCATTCCTAATGGTTAGGTTACTATTCCAACTATTCGATGATTATTTCAACAACTAGGTTACTATTCTAATGTTCATATTACCTCTTATAAATACCTCTTTATTCCTTCATTAAAAATTCACTACAACTCCTACAATAGTTATATATTTTAAAATTCTATGATGTTGATTGATTTACTAATATTGTCCTTTTCTATATTATTTTTCATGAGGGAAATGATTTTAGCGGATTAGAAGGATCCTAATTTTCCCATTTTACTTTTATTATTTTATATTTTTGTCCAATTTTTATGTTTTACATTTTCATTGGTTTCGTTTTTGACTAATTTAATGTTCTCTATTAATGAAATAAAGTTTTATTGGTTTCTATATGTGTTATATATATATATATAATACTATATATAATATAATATAACACATATTTATTAAAGAAAAAAATATCACATATAAATTCCAAGACCTTAAATTATTACCCCATTTATAAATTTAATCCTTGAAATTTCAACTCATATTCTCAATTGATAATAGATGAGGGAACATATGTTTCATCATTTTTTATAGTTCCCACATCGACTATTAATATTTTTTGTCCTTCCATGACACTTTGACAAGTTGAGTTGTCTTGTTTCATAGAACATTGTCTATACGGTCAAACATCTTCATCGGATGCTCCTAATAAGAGAGTTTATTCCCTATTTATACCACCTCTGAATTCAATACATTTGAAGCATTTATATGTGCTTCCTCTGGAGAGATACATGAAACACAGCATGAGATTAAGCCATGTTTAGTGGAAGTTCTAGCAAATAGGCTTATTCATATAAGATCAAGGATCTCAAAGGGTCCAATGTACCTAGGGATAAAATTACCTTTATTTATAAACCACATGAATCTATTCCATGGTGATAATAAAAGTAAAAACTTGTCTCTAACCTCAAAATGTAAGTCCCTTCGATGGTTCTCAACATAACTCTTTTTCTAACTTTGGGAAACTTCTATATGTTATTGGATTTCTTGAAAGTTTTCTATCATCTCTTGTACAATATCGGGTCCCTTTATCTTTTATTCACCAACTTCATCCCCAAAAGTAGAACTTCTATATCACTTCCCATATATAGAATTATATGGGTGCATTTGAATACTCGAGTGGAAGTTTTTGTTGAATGATAACTGAAATAATGAGAGATGTTGATCCCATCTACCTTTAAATTCCATTGAGTAAGCTCTAAGTATGTATTAAAGTGTCTAAATGGTCCTTTCATATTGACCATTAGTTTTGGGGTGATAGGTTGTACTAAAATTTAATTCATTATTCATAGCATGTGGAAAACTTCTCCATAATTTATAAATAAACCTTAGATCATGATCTGAGATGATCAAAAGTGGTTCCCCATGAAGCCTCACCAATTACTTTATGTATATCCTAGAATGTTTTCAATAAATAAATCTTAATGAAAAGTTATTAATTGGGAAGTCTTGGTTAGTCAATATACCATAACCCATATCAAATTGCTTCCTTTATATGTCTTCGTGAGACTAGTGGAAAATTCCATAATGATTTTATCTTATTTATATGTGGGTATGGGCAATGGTTTCATTATTCCATTTTAATTTTATATCTCTTATTTAACTTGATAACATACCAATAACTTTGAGGTGTACTCAATGATCTAATTATTCATGTTTTCCCACTAGAAGTGATCTCTAAGATCATGAAACATATTGGTACTTCTAGGATGGATAGAGAAAGATGAACTATGTGAATTATCCAATATATATTTCTTTATCTCAAGTGATTAAGGCACAAAAAGTCTATTTCTAAACTAAATGAAACCATCTTCATCGATGTGGAATTCATGAAGCTTACCTTACTATAATACTCCCACATTATTTTGAAGCTCCAGCTCATCCTTTTTTATCTACACAATCTTCTCTTGGATATATTACCAACTATTATAATTTCTAGATCCATCCTTTACATATACATGAACACAAGGTCTTTCTCAATTCACATCATGGATATATTAGCAGGTTATTTTTTCTAAGATTATCAGATACCTTGTTCTCCTTTCTAGGATAGTAGTGAATAGAGAAATTATAGTTCTTGATCAACTCTAACCATCTTCATTGATTTATATTCATCTATTTATATGAAAATATATAATTTATACTCTTTTGATTTATATAAATGTTACACTTATCTCCATAGTGGTAGTGCCTCCAAATATTTAAGTTAGAGATCATGAATACTAACTCTAGATCATGCTTTGGGTAGTATTTCTCATAGATCTTCAATTGACGTAAGACATATTCTACCAATTTATCATTCTACATGATTACACAACATAAGACTTTTTTTAAAGCTCTACGATATATCACAAAACATTATCCACTTGTTGTTAGTTTAAGTACACACATAGTTATTCGACTCTTTTTGAGATCCTTAAACCTTTCCTCACATTGTTTTATCTAGACATACTTTACCCCTTTCCATTTTAACTTAGTTAGTGAGATACAAAATCATGATAAATTTCTCAAAAAATGTTGTTAGTACCTAACCAATCAATATATATATATATATTTCCATGAAACTTAAGGGTATAGGCCATTCCTCAATCACCTTTGTCTTTGAATAGTCTAAAATATTTCCCTCACTTGTGATCATAATCCCCAATAATGTTACTAGCTAGATCCAAAAGTCACACTTTCTAAACTTAGCATACATTTTTTCCTTTCTTAATGTCACTAGAACAATACTTATATGCTTTTCATGTCCCTACTTTCTCTTGGATTTATTGATAATTTCATTAATAAAGTCTATTTTTTGTCAAGGTAGTCTCTAAAGACTCTATTCATAAAATCCATGAATATTACATGGGAATTAGTAAGTCCAAAGGGAATCACTATGAAATCATAGTGACCATACCTTGTATAGAAAGCTATCTTCTGAATATATTCATTCTTCACCTTCAGTTGATAATATCTAGAACTAGGATCAACATTTGAGATGTACTGAGTTTTTCACACTTGATCAAACAAGTCATAAATCCTTGGTAGGGAATACTTTTTCTTTATACTGATCTTTTTATGCTTTTTGTAATCAGCACACATCCACATTTATCCATCCTTTTTTTGAAAAATATAACTAGTGAACCCCAAGGAGAAGCACTTGGGAATATTAATCCTTTGTCTAAATGATCTTGTAAATACTTATTCAACTCCTACAGTTTGATCGGGGACACTGTATAAGAGCATTTAGATATAGGAGTGGTCCTAGGTATAAGATCTATTTAGAAATATACCTCACAATCATGGGGAATTATGGGTAACTATTTAGAAAGTACATCAATATATTCCCTTAAAATGGAATGTTATTTATGGTTGCTTCTTTCCTTAGACTCAAATATCTAGGAAAGGTATGATTCTTCATTGGGTATTAATACCCACACCATTGTGGTATTTTCAAAAGGATATTCATGATCTTCCTTAAATTTTTAAAGGAGCATGGGATAGTTCAGAACATAAAAAGAGAATTACTTTTCTTGATAGTTGATGTGAGATCTATATAATGAGAACCAATCCATGCCTTTTATAACATCAAATTTCACCAAGGTAAAGATTATGATATTTTTGGGAAGAATATTCCTATAGACTTTAATAGGAGAAGAGTTCAACACTTGGGTTTCATTTATTGCACCACTATGTGTTTTTTTGGATATCTATACTTCAAGGTATCGAGGTTATGATTCAATGGTTATAGTAAATTAGCAAGATATAAAGTAATTTATATAAATAGAATCAAATAAAACCTTTTCCATTATTGAGTTAATAGGAAGTGTACCTTATACATATTCATTTTCATGTTCCGCCTCCATGATGGTGATGACATATCCTTTCTCTTACTCCTTTAGATTTAGAAGTTGTTGATGCTGATTAACCTCAAAGGCACATGGTTTAGTGCAATAGCTTGCATAGTTCCCTTAATCCTTATAGTTGAATCATTGAACCATGGGTGGTACCTTCCTTTCCTTTATCACATTGGTTGAATTCTTCATGTGTATTTGATATTCATGAGCTTGGTGGCCTTATCTCCCACAATTAAAGCATTTCCCTATCCCTTTAAGGCAATTCCAATGAAAATTATACCTATATTTTTGAAAAGTGGGTGGTTGGATATTTTTTACACCTTTTTCATTTGATCTGCCAGCCTAAAGATACATCTTTATTTTATTATCTCTATAACCTTGGTAACACTATCCAAACTCCATATATAATTTTAGATCAAATTAAACTACTTATTCATAAATACTAAAGTCTTAGATTAATCCATTTAAAGGTGTGGTTTTAAACCACTAAAGAATCAATTTTTTTTATCATTATTGATACAAAAACACAATGTGAATCTTTCAAGCCTTTTGAAAGTTACCTCATAATTCATGATATATTCACCCTTGTTTTTCTTCAGCTCTAAGAATTATCTCTCCATCTTATTTTAAAGAGATAAAGGGAAATACTTGTTAAGAAATAAATTCTTGAAGTCTTCCCACTCCATTTATTCAATTTCATCCTTAAGGTTGGTATTATTTATCAATGAACATATTTTATTATAAACTCCATCTAAATGATATAAAACCAAGGTGAATTTCTCCCTCTTAGAATAGTGAATCACAAAAAAGGTATTCTCTATTGAGTTAACTCACTATTATATGAAAGGTATATTAGAATATTTACTAAATTTTGATGTTTTTTACCACATAAAGAACTCGATGGATAGTTTCTCCTTCTTGGGTGAAGGCATACATTATATATGATTCAGGTTATTGTTAATAACCTAAGATAGCTGAGTAATAATCACCATGAAGTATTTAACTCAAACTTCCATGGAATTGGTTAGGACAATCATTTAATTCTCCCTCACATGTATTGGTGGTCTAGTTTCTCTTGGTTCCCACCATTTTCTAAAATAAAAAATGTTTGAACACGCATAAGATAACAAATCATGAATAAATAATTTATTCTTATTCACAAATTAATTATAAAGTCATATCTTATGGGATCCCTATGTTTAGAATTTTTCTCAAATGATTCTTCTAGGATCATATACTTTAATCCTTCTATAACTTTTATAGAAATAATTAGTTTAGCTATTTTTCCTTCACAATGTTTTTTATAGAGTTTATGGTTAATTAAATAATATTCATAGGGAGTGTCAAACTGGGTATATAGAAAGTCCTCTTTGTCATTCACTAGGTGATGATTGAGTTAATACCCAATGCACTATTTTCTGGGTTATTACTGCTAGGAATAACTGGTCCCGATCCACATACACTTATAGTATCTGGATAGAGATTTGGTTTTTTAGAAACCACACACTCGTACACTTAAAAAAAACATAGAATGTTTTTCTATACTTAGAAATATCCTTATGGTTTTCACTAAAATTTTATAATCCTAATTCCTAAATTAACTAAACTGTAACTCTCATTCCAACTACAGAGAACCAATTTTTTCATACATTACTATTCCATCATTTTTAATATATAAAACATAATAGTAATAAATTCAAGGATTGAAAGTTTTGGTATCTTGGAAAATTTAGGATCATACATCACTTGTTCATAATAAAACTTATGCATTATTTAAATCATTTTTCTTTATCCTCCTAAAGGATCTAATGTTCTCCTTTGCACATTTAATCACCTGAGGATATACATCAAATAAAGGGGTGAGATAAAAGCCCAATAAGGGGAGGTATAAGGGAAATGAATCAATAGTAAATAAGTGATCATAATAAACATAATAATATCATAATCATTTGATCATCATCATAATCATGAGTGAAACACTTATTAAAGGCATGGAATGTATAATATGCATAATAATGAATCCTCATAACAATTGGTCAAATACCACACATAGTTTTGAATAAATATAGCATCATGTACACACATAACATATGTGTATAAATCATAACATCATAATTGTGAACAAATATAGCATCATGTTCCTAAATAATACACATAATATCATGATATATTTTACATTACCCAATTCATTAGAGAGATATATAATTTCAAGTCCACACATCACATTATAAAATGATCATAATCATGTATTCCATATATAACATATGATAATCATAGTCATGAAATGAAACTATGTAAATGAATGAGTTTTATAAACGTTTTATAAAGAATACTTTCATGAATATCCTTTAGGGTTCCAAAATGAATAAGGGAAATTATAGTTTGGCCTAAAACATCATCATTATTTAGTGGATAAGATAAAACTAAAGAGGATTTAATGCAATGTTTTGGAAATTAATTTTTTTTGAAAAATATTTGTAAATGTCTTAGAAAAAAATTCAAAATGGTATAAATTTGTATATCCTAGAAATGAAAAGGGAAAGGATAATGGAAGTATATTTAAAGGACATTAAAATAACATCCATACAAATAAATTAAAGAGGAGATTACCCAAAAAAGTAATTGGGATTGATAAAACTCTTAAAATAAATCCCACTTTATTTCAATTCTTTTCCACCTCCTGAATAATAAAATTAGGTTTATTAAAAGTGAAACATTTTAATATCATGTTTCCCTTAAAAATAACCCATTTTGTTTTGATTTTTCTATTTTTTCTCAAGGTCATTTATACATAAGTAAAATTATTTCCATAAACTTAAAATAAATATATTTTTAAATTTATATATCATAAATAATTTATAATAAATATCCATAAGGGTGGTGATAAGAAATTGATTGGAAATTTCCTCCTTAGTGATTAACCGATCGTTAGTAGGAAACTATCAAAAGATGAGAAAGAGAAGTATAAAATATAAATATATCATAAACACAGTCATTATAGTAGGTTGTAATCATTAATATAATGATAAAATTATATTTAATTAATATTAGAATATTTGGGTTTGAAGGAAATATATATAAAGTGGAAGAGAATAGAAAAGGAGAAGAAAAGTTGACGAAAACTTACATGTTTCTTAATATTCCTTCTTTTATATGACACTAAAATCCTTTAATGTTTGGAGTTAGTTTTACAAAAAAAAATCCATAATTATTCTATGTGTCTTGATAGAGGGTATTTGAGTAGATATTTTTTAAGATACTATCTTTTTTCAGGTACATCCCTCTTTGATTTTTGCGTTAAACCTATTTTGTTTGGGTATGACTTATCTTTAAACTTGTTGATTTAGTCTTATTCAGAGACAGAGGACCTTTGTTAGAGAAAATGGCCTAAAGTTTTGGGATGTATGTTTTTTTGAATTAATGGAGTCCAGGTATAATCATATAAAAAGAGATTTTAGCATTCCCTGTGAGTTTGAATGCCTTCAGGGGTGGTTTTGGCCTTCTCTGTGGAAATCGGGCTTAAATATGTATATAGGAAAATTACACACTATTTAAACGAGTTATATGAAATGTAACTATCACTAAGAAAAATATATGAACCAGGTTCATGTAATGAAATAAATACACACTGTGAATCTATTTCACAATTTTAAATGTTCGGGCATGATTAAAATCACCCGAGGTGATGCTAATTTCAACATTCTTCTTAATCAAGGATTACACAACATGTAATACAATTAAAAACCATGTATTTAATTAGATGTTAAATTTTAAAGATTGAATCATGTATTTAATTCATACCATCCAATGCCCAACCCTATCCCTTAGACCCTAGGTGTTTCCTGGTGATTTTGGAGTCTCCTCTTCCACTCCATACATCTCGTTCAAGCAATCAATCTCCAATGAGTGTTTTTTCTTAGGGTTTACCCTCTATTCCATAATTCTAAAATTCTCATAGTGTAATATTTCAACGATGGTTGATTTGGGTGTTGATATTTGATGCACTAATGTGCATAGGGAATTTACATTTATTTAAGCATATGGAAACTGGTTGTTTGGATAAATTGTCCTTATTTTCACAACATAAACATGTTTTGATAGGTAGATTTTTTGTCACCAAAGGAAGGGGGTTGAAGATATATAATAATTGAGTGATTTAGATGAAAATTGTAGGAATTTAGACCCTTTTTTCTATGGTGCTTGATACTGCTAAGTCACCCAAGCTGAGAACCCGAACATTGAAGATCATATGGATCCTAGAGTACCAATATAGAACCTCACGCATGGTCTCCACATGAGTTTTCAAAACCATGAAGACCCTCCAAGAAACCCTGCAGGGAGTGAAAGTTTGGAGGCAGAGGCTTACTACACACCCTCTTCACAGTTTACAAACAGTGCGGACCATCCTAGGTACCCATTCACCTCTTCATCATTGGATAGAATTGTAACCACAATTGGTATATGGTTTATCTAACCGTGCGCCTTAACCATGTGGGAGTCAACAAGCAACCAACTAACTTATATATACCCCTCATACCTATCCATTGACTAGGTATTTGGACCCCTAACTACCCTGTGATAGTGGGGGATTACCAATTAATGCTAGGTGGACTCATTTGAAGGGGGGATAATCATCTAGGAGAGAGACATATTGGAAATGAGGGATCTTGTAACCCATTCTAGGAAATTTTGGAGGATTTCTCTTGATATCGGTTGGTGTTTCCCTTTTTGTATCAACTATAATGACGACCTTAGGTATTACCAAATTTTTTCTGTCTTTTACTCAATGTGTAGCTAATCCCCTTTGTGTGTTGGGGCTGTGGCTAATGTGGGTTCATTGTTGATGAATTTTCTTATTGTGTTTGTGTTAATTTATCTTCCTCCCATAATTTCTCCAAAATAACTTTTATGAATCTAATTGGAAACCCCATATTAGATCAAGAAAGAGTTTATAGGGAACTCTAGGGAATTTATGATTAGTAAAACCATGATCATTGGGTGCAATTATCATCTCAGAAGGGTCCAACTTCAATAAAGTTAATAGAAATTAATTTCTAGATCAAGAAATTGATCTCTACTAATTCAATTGAAATTCCCCAAACCAAGGGAGTTACAATAACCTTTAAACCTAGAGATGTGAGTTATTATAAACAAAACAACATAATAGGAAAATCGATTCTTGATGACCATCACAAGAACCCATAGCCTCAATATATTTCTCTCATTAATCGTTAAAAATAAATTTTCCATGTTTTTTTTGTTTTTAAGTGAACCAATAAGGGATTTAATGAATCAATTACTCAACTATTTTCAAATCACATAACATTAATTTTAAATTCATAAAACTCTACTTAATTTAATTAAAATTCATCAAACTGATCACCTTAACTCTCCATGTGGATCTATCCCATACTTACACTATACTAGTAGTAAGAGTGGGTAATTCAATTTGGGATGATGAAAGTAACACTTCAGACAGAACAACACCAAATTATGGCATCGTTACCGAGGAAGTAAGCTAACTGATTTTTTATTAATGTTATTTTGTATTAATTAAGTGAGAATAAAAATTATAAATTCTGAAAAATAATATTATTAACCTTATTTATATTCTTTTTTATTGTGGGGTTTTCCATTTTATTCTTGGTGGGCTGTTTGGTGTTGTGAAACACCATTTTTGTATGAGTAGTCAGATAACTAATTACAAGAGAATCGATTAATAAAAAATACTTACACTTGACCCTGAAATTGAATGAACATTATTCATGAGATGTCAGACACTTATGGGAGAACACAACCAAAATACTCCCATGAAGAATTTAGAAAATGAAGAGCTAACTGTGATCCGATGAGTTAGAAAATAGTTTGTACTTGAAGGAAATTAGAACCAACATCTTACCACTGAGGATGAACCAAACCTAAATCATTCGAACGACTTTATGGAATTTGTTCCATGTAATCAACAAACAAAACAAGATTAATTTATGTTGGGAAATTCCTAGTAGCAACCCCAACAATATCTTCCACCAGAGTGGCTACCATACATGCCTCCGAACCAAAGACCATATTTTTCTCTAGAATTTTTTTATGCCCCACCTCATCAAGAAAAAATTACTCCACACTATAAACTTATGAAGTACTATCTACCATCAATTCATGGGGTAGATACAGTAATTTTTAAGCCACTAGTGCAGGCCCAAAACATTGAAATTAAACCATCCATTATGCAGCTTATTCAGAATACATTTCAATTTTGCAGATTACCATGTGATGATCCAAATTACCATATTTTGAATATTATGGATATATGTGATACATTACATTACAACATAATATAAAAAGATTAAATTTGACTCCATCTATTCCCCTTCTCATTATGGGACAAATCTAAATATTAGATTGAAGGGATACCTCAGTATTCTATCCTAACTTAGGAGGAATTGACCCATGAATTTTTGTCCAAGTATTTTCCTCCCTCCAAGATGGTTATGTTGTGAAATGAAATCCACAATTTTCAGAAACATGAGTCAGAGTAATTATATGAATCTTGGGAGTTATTCAAGGATATGTTGAAGAAATGTTCTCATCATGGGATTCTATTGTGGATGTAAGTCCAAACCCTTTATGGAAATCTCACTATAAACACTAAATCAGTGGTGGATGCATCTTCTAGAGGGGTGGTTATGATAAAATCCCATAAGGAACTTATTGATCTCCTAGAATACATTTCAAACAATAGTTTTTAGTGTAATTATGAGTGGGTAACTTAAAAAAGATGTATACAAAACATAAATACCAATATGATGATCATCTCCCAACTTGATGTCATATCAAAGAAAATTGATTATTTTAATATAAAAACCACATCTCAAGTTCAAGGGGTGAGTCATATATCATGAAAATAATGAGTTGAAAACCACATCTTAGGTGAATGCCTGGGGCCAAGTGCCGAACCTTCAAAAAGTGAGGTAAATTAAGCTTCTCAGAACTGAGGGACAAACATGTAACCTCAATACCATAACTCATCTTGGAAGGATAATGCAAACACATTTTGGGTCTATCAACAAAAAAATCCTCATCTACGACTCCAGATTTCACCCAGTTATGGTCTGTAGCAGTATTAAAATACATACCCTTGACAAAAATAAGGGAATCATTATCAGTAGGGAACCTATCAGAAACGAGGGTATTAGAACCCTCATCTTGCACAATCTACCAGACAATCACAACCACAAAAAGATGTAAAACAACTGCCTCAATAAGAGAAACCATAAAAGGTAGAAGAGATGATGTATAAGTTCATTAAAATGGCTGAATCATGATTTCAAAATCAAGAGGCCTCCATTCAAACCATGAGAATAAGACCAGAGAGATTTAGAATCAACTTTCTTCAAGGAAACCCATTAAACTACCAGGTAACAATGAAAATAACCCACGAGAGGAGGTCAATGCCATAAATTTAAGAAGTGGGAATGAAATTCCTCAACAAGTGACTACAAGGCAATGTGAATCCAAAAATAAAGATAAACTCTCACCCTCTTTAGATAAATAAGATGAAGTTGAGGAGTCCCACTCATCACAGGGATTGTAAAAAGGGAAGGATGCTACAAGTGATAAAGGAAAATAGGTGGTCAAACCTAATGAACCCACCTTACCATTCCCAGAATGTATAAAACAGAGGAAATTGGACTAGCAATTTGGAAAATTTATAGAGGTTTTCAAGAATCTTCATATTAACATTCCCTTCACATAAGTATTGACTCAAATGCCAACATATACTAAGTTTATAAATGAAATCCTACAAAAAAAGGAAGATGGAGGATTTGGGAACCATTCCTCTCACTAAGGAATTCTTAATAGTGGTTCAATACTCCATTCCTCCAAAGCTTCAAGATCCCAAAATTTTTACTATCACATGAACAATTAGATCTTATAAGTTTGTAAAATATCATTTCAAATTGTGGGATAGTGTTAACCAGATGCCATTTGGAGTGTTTAAGAAACTGGGTATGAAAGATTTAAAACTAACTCATGAGGCATTTCAACTGGATAATTTCTATATTAAATATCCAAAGAGACTGCTTGAAGACGTTCTGGTCAAATTAGGGAGGTTGATCCTTCAATATAATTTTATCATACTCGATACAGAGGAAGACCAAGAGGCACCACGGATTTTGGGAAGACCCTTTTTGGATATGGGAAATGTATTGATAGACATTCACTAAGGTGAATTGATTTTCAGAGTAGGGGATGAAAGGTCATCTTATTACATCCTCAAATATGTCAATAAAGCATATTTTGTGGAAAATGAGGACTGATGTGCCTTAACTATAGTTAGAGATTATATTGACTACCCAGAGGACGACATGGGATGTTGGTCCACTTCCGATGAACCAAATTTAGTAGACCTCCAGCCCAAATATTAAACAAAATACCTGTAGTTTATTTCAGGGTAGATCTTTCATTATTGGTAGAGAGTGGTCGTTCCAGATATTTTAGAGCGGGATGAGGTAAAACCAATTGTGCCTTCAGTTATTAAAGCTCCATAGATTGAATTGAAACCTCTCCCATCCTCTTTAAAATATGGGTAATTTGGATAAAAGAGAATTATACTAGTAATTATCAATGAATCACTCATGAAAGATCAAGAGAATTCACTTTAATAGGTTCTAAGAATAAGAAAACAAGCTACCTGTTGGATGATTTCTGACCTTAAAAGAACTAGTTCAACCATTTTCACACATAAGGTGCCACTTGAGGAAGGAGTTAAGCCCTCTCAGCAACCAAAATAATGATTAAATTCTCATGTACATATTTATTTTATGAATACACACCAATTGAGATCAACCAATATAAATAACATTAGATTAAAGATAATAACAAGTGACCCTCCAGGTTTAGAGGTCAAGATCCTTAAGAGAAAGTGAGTTGTTAAAGAATAAAGAGTTTTAATTATATAACTTTTTTCATACCTTGATTCACCCACCTCTATGGGTAATCTAAATCTAAGTATCTTTTATAATTATAACAATTTTAATTTTATATTTAATTACTTATTCAATTAAGTCAATGTTGTGTATTTTTAGATTTTTTATTTCATAATTTTCAAAACAACTTCATTATGTTGATCGTGGTAAAATGATTAATTGTTACTTCACAAGAATAATAATAATAATGAAATAATTATCATATTTATACATTAATTATATTTTAAAACTGACCATTAAATATGGTTATGAAAAATGAACTACATTACAATCATGGAGACAGTAGGACATACGTGCGCATGAGCGACATTTCTATTTTTAAATGATCATTATAGGAAGAAGGTAAGTATTATTTTATCATTATAGATGGATGATTTTATCATAAAAAATATATCATATATTTATATAAACTTATATATATACTAACCATGTGATTTTGTGATGAAAAATGAATCACAATGCTTCGTGGAGGTGGCAGTCCACACATATGCATGAATGACATTATCATCTTTCAATGAATGAAATTATAAGAAAATATATGATATTCTATATTTTAGTAATGATAAATATGTCATGAGTATATTCTATAAATATTAATTCCCTCATTATAACCATCTTTGAGAGGTGTTGATGGAAAATTAGTTACATTGGTTCACGGGGTGGTAGTCCACCATATACATGAAAGATTCTTTCATTTCCCATTTTATTGAAGATAATATGGATATAGGTTATGATATTAACATGAGAAAATATTAGTATATGGATTAAATTGGGGTTGTTATTTTCACTTATTTGAAGAAAAATTGAAGGATTTTTGATAATAAATAAAACTAAAATGCTCAATAAAGAACTATACATCTTATTTAGATAATCTCCTTTACTTTACACCTCATGACCTCTAAGATTGGTATTATTCCAAAAATAAGACCTCTATAATTTGGGTAGGAATGTTAGGAAGTTATTTTCTAGGTATTTTTCAAACCAAAAGGCTTTTTAAGTGGTAATAAAGGATGAGAGAAGTTACCCTTTTATAATATAGGAGAGGGGAACTCTTGAAATTTCATAAAGTATTAAAATAATATAAATTTATTTCCATGTTAAAATGGATAAAAATTAATATAATTAAAATATAATATTAGTGGGAGTATAAATGATCTCATAAAATATTGTTTTCAAGTTTAAGTGATGGTTTAATCCTTATATTTTTGTTTTAATCCGTTTAAACATTTTGATGAATACTATAATATCAACGTTTTTACTTTTATGGGGTCAATATAGTTACTATAAAAGTACAATTGGACCATTAATGGAACATGATGGGTATTTCAAACCATATCCCATTAAATAGTATGAAAATAGGATCTTTTGGTGTTTTAAATCATTTAATGAATTAATATTTATTATAAAATAACATTAATATCAATTTTAGAATTATTAATTTAATTTGACTTTTAAAACTATGAAACAGTAATAAAATTTTAATATAATGAATCAAAAATTATTTTATATTTAATTTTTATTTTTAAAATCATGGAACAAAAAAATTAATTCAAATCATATTACTTTAAACATTTTAAAATCATTTTTTTAATTGAATAAATATTTTATGGATGTTTTGTAGGAATTTTAAGTAATTATTTATCCACTAAAAATTAGCAATAAATTTCCATAATAAATAAAAATATTTTGTTTTAAAAATTAATAATTATAAACAAACATACCTTCTTTTTATACCTGTATAAAAAATTTAAGGATAATAAAACAAATAGAATTATATATATTTACCTTTCTTCATATAAAATAATATAAAATTTAAAATCACATAAAAATAAAAAAAGGCCATATATTTGACTTTTATTTGATTTTGGATGATATTTTCTCACAAAATAAAATTTATTCAAGTTTTAGGGTTTATTTTTAGTACTTATAATTTTATTTTTAAACTTAATTATCTGACTTACTCTTTGTCATGGTAAAACAAATTACTAAGATTAATATTCATAATGATAAAAAAAGATTAATATTTAAAATTTATTTACTTAATGATTAAAAAATATTGAATTATTTTTTTAATATTAACAACACATACATGGAATAATTTATATTAAAATTAAACCAACAAAACACTATGAAAAACTATTTTAAAAAATGTCTTTGTTTAAGTATAAAAATGTTTTTATACCCTATTTAAGTATAAAGTTAATTTTAAAGATGATAATTGGATTTTTTTTAATAAAAATAAACTAATTATATTTTAAAACTAGTCAAAAATATAATTTTACTTTTTAAATACTTTAAAATAAAAGTAATTTTTATTATAAATTAGTATTTTCACTATTTATTAAAAAATCATACTTTACAGAAGAATCTCAAAATTTCACCATATGAAAATTTTGATATAATGATTTAAAAAATTAAATTCATTTTAGAAAATAAATGTTTTAAAGTTTGGATAAATTAATCATAATATTTTCTCACAAAAATAAATAAAAATCATTTTTGAATAAAACATATTTTTGAATCATAAAATGAATAATAAAAATTTGTGTTCTTTTTTATAAGATTTAATAAATAAATTTCTTTTAAGTAAAACCGTTATATGAATTTTATAAAGTAGTTAATCCTATTCATAATCACCAATTTAATGACTAGGTTATAATAGTCATATAATAACATTTTGTGGTTCATTTATGTTTTATGTTGTGTATATTGTATACTATTGAACACAATATTTATTTTAAAATATAAATATATTGCACAAAAACACATATCCTCAAACCCAATGTATTCAAACATGTGATTTTACTATTCTGAATTAGTAGGAGACTCAGTAGACTCATGGTAAAATTATGGGTAAACTCGTAAACTTGGTGAAAACCCACTGAGATCACCAAGCAGATTCATAAGGTATACTCATGAGTTTGATATCTTTGATCATTCCACATAGGACTCCACCTAAGAATGATACACACTTCCCAACTCCTATCATCCAATATTATCTAATAGTTCTCACACATTTTGCGTTCTCAGATTTCTATCCCGAATTCACCTGAATCAATCTGAAATTTGGTCACAGATCAAATTAGTTAAAAATAAATAATCAAATCACTAGAAAAAAAATGAAAACATGATGTTCAGAAGGGATAAAACCAATAAAAATCAAGCTAAGAATTAATATTGGTAGTCACACATAATCCATCAATCATGTGTATAAAAATCCATTGAGTAATCATAGGAAAAATGAAAACCAAATGATTCAGTCTAAAATGGTTATTCAAAAATTGATAAGGTCATGCAATTAAAAATAAGAAATCAAATGAAAAACATCAATATATACCTAAAAATAAATAGATATGGATAAAAAAAATCTCTTCGTCATCCAAGGTTTGATCATTTATTAATAATACATTCATGTATATATCATTCGTAGCTCTCATATATTTTTTTCATTTATAATTGATTATCTATGATCTTATCACTAATATAATTATCCCACGAAATCCCTTTGGAATATCTCGCATTTGTACAGCTAAACCTAGATATTTTCTTAAGAGCAGTTCATATATAAGAAATATTAAGTCAAATAATAAATTAAACAATTTAATTAATTATGCAATTTATTCCTATATCCCTATTTATGAATACAATTTGTCATAGATCCCGATATAGGAAGAACCTACATCATTCCTGGGGTTTCACCTACACCTCAAACTCATTTGTGGTATCAATTTCCCCATTTTAGTCCTTTTAAAATATATAGAATAATTTTATCCAAAATACATGTGTGTAAATTAAAAATAATATAACGTTTTTATTTTATCATTATAGAGGCTCCATAGTGCTCTATTTTTTACATAGACTTAGAGGTTCATTATAAAATGAAACTTATAAATATCCTCATGATTTTAACATAAAAAATAATTTCTCTCCACTATCAATTTCACAGTATAATCATTTATTTTTTTAATAAATATAAAATATCTCATAAAAATTAAAATGCTCTAAAATTCACCAAATCTTCACTTGGGGGTAAACACCACTCCTTGCGATCAAAAAATTAATCAAAAATTTTTTCAAGATCATCTGCTAAGGTAAATTATCTATTTTACACCCAGGTATGTCTGAGGTCTCTAAAAACTCAAAATTGAGTTATGTGTCTATTGGGAAAAATCTGATTCACTACATACAACCAACCTTAAAACCTTTTTATCCTAAAAAAGAAAAAAACCATATCTTCTAAACCATAAATCTCTTGAAATAAACATATATGGAAAAATAATACCACCACACATTCCTCCTTCATTTATAGAGCTCTAAGTATAATGTGAACTCAGTACATAACCATCTAAGAATAAAAAACCATCATTCATCCATAAGGATACTGGTCTGAGTCTATATCATAGAAACAATTATGTAAAAACATGATTCCACCCTAGGAAAGTCTTATCATACCTATCCACCAAATAATTTTCTCATCTGAAGTTCATCCCTCCACTCAAGATGTAATGAATCTACCACCCATAAACATCCATCTCAAAAATAGTTTGAAAAAAATTTCACTGGTGGTAACACCCTATTCCTCACATTTAATGTTTATTATTGATAGTTTTTATATAATAGAAACCCATATATGATGTAACCTACTACCAAGTGATTCATAAAATTCTACATTGACACCCTAAGGGTTTTAAAGTAGAATGATACTTCAGAATGATGTTAGTTTATCCATTATCTTCTACACATAGGGCATCAACACCAATGCCACAATCTCGTGTTACACAAGAGACAAGGCCTTTATTCTCAATCGCTGAGAAATCAATTATAGTAATCCTCCATCAATTTCCTAATATCCAATATACCTGTATCATTCCCAAAGTTTATCTTAGTTGCATCATCTTCGCTCTTTCAAAAAATATTTCAATAGGCACATCAAAACTAGCACCAGCCTCAACTACTTCCCAACACCACGCCACTGCCTATTGGGTGACCCAATTTGCCATAATCCTAAGAATATGGTCTTCACCATTTAAATGAACCTACTATGCCAGATACTAATTTTAGGAAAGTTCCTATCCGAGTAAATAAAATTCATAACCTCTTGGAAAATTCCTCCAAGACCCCATAGAAAGAGTTTTCATAAAATAGGTACACCCACAAATATCCACCAGACATTCAACATCAAGGATCAAACCCCATTAGGGAAGTACCTAATTCATATTCCCATATCAATACATACCATTAACATAAATAAGAAACCACTATACACTTGGGAAAGTGTGAAACACACTACCAACCTTTAGAGAAAAACCCCTTAGGTCCAACAACTGAGGATGTCCAGTCACCTGGATTGCTAAGTCAACTTCACCACCAAGTTCATATTTAACACAAGAGATGTAGTAGTACACACCAAAAAAATTTAAGGTGATCCATATATATTCTTAATATATAAAAAAAATCTCAAAAAATGGCTTCTCAAGGGCCTCCTCTACCATCCGAACACAAAGTCCTCTATTAAAATCATTAACCACTGCACCAATATTGTCCCACTCTAATCTCTCTAACCAAAAATTCCACATGGGTACTCACCACCTCACTGAATGACATTTTAAAATAATCCTTATAATATAATATAATGTATACATAAGCCTTTTGAAAAGGGTCACCATGGGTTACCCTTCTTACCCCCCCCACATTCCTCCATACCCAACCATACATCACCCATGAAACACAAGAATTGGTAGTTAATTCATACCAAGGTGGGTACCATTTATACTTATATCCTCCATGAAAAAAATCCCAATAAATACCTCTCTCTCTAAAAAGGATAAACTCAATACACTAGAAGATGGATGAGTGAGATGATCACCATCAAAAGAAGATATCTATTTAATAAAGGCCTGACTAGGTGTGCCATTAGAATCTATAAATTCAAAAACATACAGTGAAGATAAAAAACTCATTCCTACTACAACTAATAAAAGGGTTTGTGAGGAATATACATGATTTATACTTTTATTTCCACCTATTACCTCTCAACCATAGGCATAATCTATGCATTTCCTTCTGCTACTTAGACTAGAATCACTACAAGTCAAATACGAACTAACAAGAAGTGGTGATTATTATAGAGGATCATCACATAATCTATTCCAACTAATCTTGTATGAACTAGTCCCTTAGAAAACAACTCTTCTATAGATAATAGGGCTAGTAACAAAAACTATTTTTAATTTTACCACCATCATTGATGTGGAGATCCATCTGTGATAGCACTCCAACTATATTTAGGTAAAAGATTATCCTATCCTCACAACTAGGTGTCACCATGCATGGGATACACAATTATCAAATCCCACTCAAGGTCTCTGATGTATATGATTTTATGAGAAAAGAAAAATTTCTATTCAGTTACTCTTCCTCCAATGCCTCAGTTTAGAAAACTAAGATGGGATAGTTTCTACTATGAAACATGCATGGGGAATGTCACACCCCGACCACAGGTACCCTTATTTTTACTTCCTTCTTGGACCCGGTTTAAAATTTTCAAAGTTTAATTGTGTTGGCAGTTTCGCACCGGTACGCGGTCACAACATCGTTAGCAGTGAACGTGCGTTCGGCCCGGGTGACCGTGTGTTCACCCAGAGTTTTAAATATTAATTTTTTTATGTTTACATTTTATTATTATTACTATCTAAGTTGTGTTATTATTATTGTGGTTATTATTATTGTATATATGTTTATATATGTGCATATATATATATATATATGTGTTTATTTTAAATGGTTTTATTATTCCAAATATTTTGGTTATAATAATAATTATTATAATTAACTAATTTTTATTTTATTATCATTATATTATTATTATTATTATTATGAAGTTATTATTATTATTATTATTAAGATTTGATTTTATTTATTTAATTATTTTATCATATTATTATTATTATTATTATTATTATTATTATTTTTCTTCTTATTATTATTATTATTATTATTTTTACTAATTTTTATTCTTCTTCTTATTATTATATTTTATTATTATTATTATTATTATTATTATTATTATTACTACATATATATATATATATATATATATATATTTAGAAACCCTAATATCCCCATCTCTCCTGTGCGGTGCCCCCCCTCTTCTCTCCTCTATCCCTTCTACCACACCCTCTACGCGAGCCCCTCCTATGCGCTCTCCCGTCCGGCTCTCGCTCCTACTCCCGGACGACCACCCGTCTCCGCCCTGCTCCCGCAGCTGGCGCCCGGCTCCCGCTCCGCGACAGACGCGCCACCGCGCGGCCTCTGGCGTCCGCAACCGCACCCCCTCCAGCGCTTCGCCTCGCCGCACCCGCACCGGCCTCCGTCCCGGCCTCTGCACGACCTCCGACACCCCAGCCTTGTGCGACCACTGGCGCCCGCGGCTCACCGCACCGACCCCGCACCCGACCACCCCTCCTGCTCCGCTTCGGCGTCCGACGAACCTCCCCATGCTTCGCTCCGCTGCACCCGACCCCCCTGTCCAGGCGGTGACGTCCCGTCTGGCGGACCCTCTGTCCGACGACTCCCCTGTCCCGACGACCCTCCCTCTGTCCGGCAACCCATCCTCCGACACCCAACCTCCGCCCCGGACCCCACTGCTTCCGCGCGACCCCGGCCTCCGTCGCTCCGCTCCCACACCCCCTCGCCGCCGGCCAGCGCCTCCGGCGCCCTCGGTTTCCACCTCGCCGCTGCCCACCTCGCCGGACAGCACCTCCGGCGAGCCTCGCCGCTGGCCAGCGGCTTCCGACTCCCTCTGGTGACCTCCGTCCAAGCTCCGGCGAGCCGCCTTCAGCCTGCACCCCTCTGGCCGCCCGTTCTGGGCGTCCCGTCTTTTTTTTTCTACAGTCCGGCCAGCCACCGCCACCTTGCGTCGGCCAGCGGCGCACCTGGAAATCGGTGTGCGACCCCGGTGATCGAGCACGTCTACACCGAGGTAAGTTTTGTGTTGTGTGAATATATATATAGATATATATATATTTATATTTTGTGGTTAGTTTAATTGTTTGGTTTGTTTCAGTGCATTGGCAGAATAATTCCGCAACGCAGCGGTCTTTGGATTGCGCGTGCGTACGTGCCTGTGCGAGGTGTGTTGCATTATCGGGTTCAGTTTGCGAGTCGAGGTGAGGTTTGTTTTGTTCTTACTTAAATTATTTTATATCAATGTTTATATATATATATATATACGTTGTCTTTTTGCATTCTCATTCTTTTGAACTAATCTAAATTGATGTTTATGTGTTTTAGTTATTCTACTTTTGTTACAGCATGTCGCGAGGTATTTTCGTGTTATCGAATTTTCCCGCTTGCATTTTCTAGTGCGCAAGTGTGAGGCATGTCGTGTCATCGCAAACTAGCTGCAAGTCAAGGTAGGTATCCCACTACACTCGCCTTTAAATTTAGGAATTTATTTATTCCTTGTCATTTCATTGTTTTTCAGTAAATTTATAGTAGTATTAGATAATTATTACTAGAATGGCGACTTGCTGAAATTGGAAACTGTTTATTCCTGCATCGCACTAAAAATATATTTCTTGGATTTAATTGTGTGGTTTTCTTGTGTTGTTTCTGAATGAGTACTTTATGAAATGTGCAAGTCATACTGAAATGTGTTTTGAAATGATTTTGGTGTGTGTGAAATAGCGGGTGTATCGTTTATAAAGGTGGTGATCTCTTGAAAACATGGATAGATGAAAAGATGTTTGTCCTTTAAACTGGATTCTGGAATTTTTCAGTGGTGGTTTGGTTTTGCTTAAACGAGTTTCTAAGTATGTTTTCTGGTTTTCAATGTGATGGCGTGTGTCATATCTTTTTTAAACGCTTTGATATTAAATGGTTTAAATGTAAATGATGTGGTGGCCCGGTTGGCACTTTATTGAATGTGAAGTGAATATGTAAATATACATACTTATGGGGAATCTCTACAAAGGGACTTCCCTTCGAGGGTTTTCGTGTAGCGGTGTCCGTGTAAGGGGTTGGCACGTGCGGTGAGATGAGTCACGCGTGCGAGGGCCTCCCACTTACACAGTATTATTAAAACTACCGTGGGTTCCTGGGCGTCTTTTAGAGAATCGAGTGACGGTTGCTGGCTAACCTCGATTAGACAGGTTAGTCCCCCCTTGGTAGGTAGGTGAAAGAGCGCAGTCGTGGGTGCCCTCAAATGATTAGTGTAATTTGGGGTACTTAGGTGCACCAGAGTGGATGACTAAGGTCGTCTCTCAAAGGAGGAAGTGAATTTAACAACTTATTAGAGGTATTCTAAAAAATAAAATAAAATAGAATAGAATAAAAACACTAATTTAAAGGATTGGGGTTTGTTGTAGTTTATTAATCTAGAAGAAGTTTTCTGGAAGAAGATTGTATAATTTTTTTTGTTTTTAGTTTTGAAATGAATTTCGATTAAAATGACACAACAAGAAGATGTTTTTTTAGAAATCTATTTAAAAGGCATAATCGATCTATATCTACCTCTTCACTTTATTATTAATCATTATCATTTAAATTAACATTCACTTAATTATGATCCCTTAATTTTTTAAATCCCGAACCCTACGAGAATTAACTTTACCACGAAGATGATGTGAATTTAACCCTAGGCTAACTTCGGAACATGCAATCGCAGCACCCTTCTTTGATTGATGTTCTAAGATTAGCTTATGTTCAGTGGTAGATTAAGGCTCATATACATTCTAGAAATGAGGATGAATTGTGTTTAGGGATTATATTTGAACTCTACAAATTTATCCCGTGTGGTCTTTTATTACCGATTAAGATCGCGCTCTCACAATTTACACAAAATCCCGACCTCACGGGTTTTTGTGTTAATTGTTCAATTGCTTGCTTAGTTTCTTGTAATTTAAAAAAACAATTCATGGATCATATTATGTGAATTACAGTAGCTCATTGATTCAAAATAAATTAATGAAAAAGGATAGAGTTCGATCGATTACTAAAAAGAACTACTCTTCCATGGGTGGCGTAATCATCGTAGAAGCGTTTTGCATGTGCAAAGGTTTAAAATGGGTATAACCCAATAACGCTTATACTCAAGAATTACAGACCAATTAGGAATATTAAGAGAATAAAAAATTTAAACAAAACAGAAGAAAAGAGAAGAAATAAAAGAAGAACAAAGAAGTTTATTACATAAACAAAATCATTACAACATGAAGGAGAAGAAGAAGGCTTCGTCGAAGAGATCCTTGCTTCAAGAGCTACCCTTATTGAAATGGTTTGATAATTGGAGTGGATCCACTTCTCCTCTGCCGTCAACTTCCCAATGCACGTTCCAACCCCTCCAAATGAGAAAAACTCCAATTTATAGAGGGGAGGGGAGGAGAGGTTACAAGTGGTTTCAAGTGTGAATGTGGAAATTTGGAAAAATATTTTAATGAACATTTAACCGCCCATTTGACCACCAAAACGTGTGAATTTGCCGGTATTCCAGAAGAATCAAATGTGAGGATATGGGTCCTATATCTACTCTACAAATTTGGGCTCAATACAAGCCCATATGTAGGAGTTATGGCCGAAATACATAAGCTTATCCATTCTGGCGAGTCCAGCCCAACTTTGACCTTATGGCCCAATTACTCCAATAAAATGCATTCTTTTGATCTAGTGTCCTGAATAAAAGTTGTAGATAATTAAGTTAGAAACACTGTTACAAAATTTAAAATTCAAATAATAAATATAAAAATATTTATATTCGAAATACTACAGTGCACTATTAAGGGTAAAACTGGAATTTTCACCAAATTTTCAAATGAATGATCAAATCCCAAATATTTTATAAATAAACATATTTAACACAATGTGAGGAAATTATATCATTTATTATCAATAAAATATTCAATAAAATAGTGTTATAGCAACTCCCCCACACTTACCCTTTTGCACACCTGGGCAAAACCTCATATCAAGTAAACATCAATATCAAATCAAAACCAATTTTAAAACACATATCCTTAAGATCAATCAATTTCACACCAAGAATAAAAAGATATAATGCCTCATAAAAAACCTTATTTCAAGTTCTCCATTTATATCATTCAATATATTTCCACTTCCTTTATCCGCCCATGCACAAAACACTTACCTCGCTTGAATTTTCTCTCATCACTCAAATATCAATTTTTTTGCAATGTATTTCTTATCCAAACTCATACAAGGGTCACCATAGGCTTGATAGATTCCTACATCGCTACCCGATGTGAGTCAAGGACATATGTTTATCATGAGGAATTTTCAGGGTTGTTCTGTGGCTTTCGGTTGGTAGGATTAAGATGTGAAAAACTCTGAGGCTGAATGAGGAGGGCTTGACTCTTTTGAAGCAAAATTGCATTAATCTAATTTTCACTTAAATATGGTCTTCTCTTCAATCCCCATAGTATCAATTCAGCTCCATCATCATAAAAAGTCATGAAAGGTTTACACCATTTATCATTTCAGCATAAAAAATGTCAATCTTCTCAAACATGATTTTCTTGAAAGCTCCAGATGGGCACATCTTTCCACCTCAATTAGAAGATCCAGAAAAGGCACAGCTTCACTTGTCATAAAAGCTCCAGAAAAGGCACAACTTTCAATATAATGACTTTCTTTAGCAGCAAACACATCTCTTCAGAATTTAATTTTCCACCCAAAGTATCACAGAATGTGGTGGAAAAACCCAAGACAACTTCCCCCACACTTAAGCTCAACTAGATTATGCAATTTCACTTCAAGAGTTGGTTGGATAGGAAAAATTGGCTTGTAATGTAGCTAACCTAACAGGCTTTGCATGGCTTCTAAGGGCTAAAAGGATTAAATATTCAAGGTATGCCATTATAAAAAAGGATTCTTTGAAATAGGGGCTTTAATACCAAACAAATGCCTCAATCATTTAAACATAAGTACCTCAAACCCTCAAGTTTTGACAGGAATAGATCAAATTTTGGTTAAATCAAGTATGGTTTGGTTCTCTCAAGAAGTGAGGTGAATGTAAAGAATATGAAAATAATGGTTTAGAAGCCTCACAGGAAATTGATTTCAAATATAAAGACAGTGAGATTGGCATGGGATTCAAAATTCAGCATACTTTTCATGAAATTACTAAATATTTGAAATTGAAACAAATTCATTTCATCATTCATTTAAGATTAGTTTCAAGGGGTAAATTGTTTCAATTATTGATATGGATTTAAAAATGGTTATGAGAATCATTTTAGCTCAAAATGTTTCAAAAAACACAGAAAATTGTAAAATAAACACACAAAATTTGAAAAACACACAATTTTTTTTGGTTTTTTTTAAACAGGAAGACAATTGAAATTACTAAACTAAAAGCTTGCCTCCCCCACACTTAAAATATTGTATTGTCCTCAATGTGAATCCGTGAGATGATATATGCACATGAAATGCAGAATTTTTAAATAGGACAAATAATATAAAAGTGAAAGGGTTAGGAACAACCTGATGTGATCAAGTGATGATAGGGTCATGCAGTGTGATAAAATCCACTGCATCAGTAGGATGTCCCTCAATGTATCTCTTCAAATGTTGCCCATTGACTGTAAAGCTCCTTCCGGTGTCCTCTTGTGTGATCTCCACTGCACCATAAGGAAAAACATTAGACACAATATAAGGTCCTAACCATCTGGAATGCAACTTACCAGGAATCAACTTCAGTCGTGAACTATAGATAAGGAATTTCTCTCCAACATGAAACTCCCTTTGTTGGATCATTTTGTCATGAGCTGCTTTTGATCTTTCCTTGTAGAGCCTTGAGTTCTCATATGATGACAATCGAATCTCCTCAAGCTCTTGAATTTGAAACTTCCTTTAAATTCCAGCTTGGGCCAAATCCATGTTGCATTTCTTTATAGCCCAATATGCTCGATGCTCGACTTCCACGGGGAGATGACACGCTTTCCCAAAAATAATCCGAAATGGGGACATACCAATGGGGGTCTTGTATGCTGTTCTATAAGCCCACAATGCATCGTCCAAGCACTTGCTCCAATCCTTCCTATTTGGTTGCACGATTTTCTCCAAGATTTGTTTCAACTCACGATTTGAAACCTCAGCCTGGCCATTTGTTTGGGGGTGGTATGGTGTTGGTGTTTTGTGTGTCACCCCATACTTTCGAAGGAGGGAAGCAAAATTCCTATTGCAAAAGTGTGTCTCTTGGTCACTGATGATGGCCTTTGGTACTCCAAACCTGCAAAAAATCTGTGCTTTGATAAAGTCCACAACAATATGAGAATCGTCAGTCCTGGTGGCCTTGGCCTCCACCCATTTACTCACATAATCAACAACAAACAAAATATACAAAAATCCAAATGATCTAGGAAAAGGACCCATAAAGTCGATGCCCCATACATAAAAAATCTCACAAAATAGTATGGGTTTTTGGGGCATCTCATGTCTCCTATAAATGTTCCCAGTGTGTTGGAAACAAGAGCATGAATTACAAAACAAATGGGCATCATGGAACAATCTAGGCTAATATAATCCAGAGTCCAAAACCTTCCTAGCTGTCCGTTGGGGTCCAAAGTGTCCACCACAAGCAAGTGTATGACAGAAATGAAAAACAGACTCAAACTCATGATCGGGAACACACATCCTAATGACTTGGTCACTACACATGCTCTAGAGGTAAGGATCATCCCACACATAATACCTAGACTCACTTTTTAATTTTTGGACTTGATACTTCTTCAAATTTACTGGGATTTCATAGGAAACAATGTAATTAACTAAATCAGCATACCAAGGATGCTTACCTGAGATGGTACAAAGATGATCATCGGGGAAAGTGTCCTGAAGTGGTACCTGTTCCAAGGTGTCACCCTCTAGTGTGTGAGTAAGCCTACTCATGTGTTCTGCCACCAAATTATCTGACCCCTTCTTGTCCTTTATCTCAAGGTCAAACTCTTGAAGAAGGATCATCCAACGGATAAGTCGTGGCTTTGCATCTGGCTTCCTTAGGAGGTACCTCAAAGCTACATGGTCAGAAAAAACAACTACTTTAAAGCACAATAAATATGAACAGAATTTATCTAAAGCAAATATGATAGCAAGAAACTCCTTTTCTGTGGTAGTGTAGTTTGATTGGGCTGAATCCAGTGTCCTTGATGCATAGGCGATCACATGTGAACGTCCTTCCACCCTCTGAGATAAGACAGCTCCAACCGCGAAGTTGGAGGCGTCACACATAAGCTCAAAAGGAATCTCCCACCATGGGGGCTGTATGATAGGTGGAGTGGTCAGACGTTGTTTTAGCTCATCAAATGAATTCCTTCAAGAAACATCAAACACAAAATCAGAATCCTTTTGAAGTAATCTTGACATAGGAAGAGCAATCTTACTAAAATCTTTGATGAAGCGCCGATAAAATTCTGGATGCCCTAGGAAAGATCTAACATCACGCACACATGAAGGATATGGTATGGATGAAATAATGTCTATCTTAGATCTATCAACCTCTATCCCATGTTTTGACACTACATGCCCTAAGACAATTCCATGCTCTACCATGAAATGACACTTTTCAAAGTTCAGGACCAGATTCTTCTCAATACAATGATTCAACACATTTCCCAAACTCTTTAGAAATTCATCAAATGAGGATCCATACATTGTAAAATCATCCATAAATACCTCCATGCAGGTCTCAATAAAATCAGAAAAAATACTCACCATGCATCTCTGGAAGGTACCTGGGGCGTTGCAAAGTCCAAATGGCATCCTTCGGTAGGAAAAGGTACCGAATGGGTAGGTGAATGTCGTCTTCTCCTGGTCCTCCGGAGCTATAGGAACCTGAAAATATCCAGAAAATCCATCCAAGAAACAATAGTGTGTCTTCCCAGCTAGTCTCTCAAGCATCTGATCAATAAATGGGAGGGGGAAATGGTCCTTGCAAGTGGACTGATTTAGTTTCCTATAATCAATACACACACGCCAACTATTTTGCACCCTCATTAGAACTAACTCATATTTCTCATTTTTAACAACAGTAACACCACTTTTCTTAGGCACAACCTGAATATGACTTACCCACTAAGAATCTGAAATGGGAAATATTATACCTACCTCGAGCAATTTCTCAACTTCCTTTTTAACAACTTCCAGGAGGGTGGGATTGAGTCTCCTTTGTGGTTGTCTCACCGGTTTAGCCCCATCCTCCAAGAGAATCCTATGCATGCAAATGGAGGGGATAATACCTGATATTTCAGCCAAGGTCCACCCAATCGCCCTGATGTTCTCCCTCAAAATATTCAAAAGATTTTCTTCATGTTCAAAAGGGAGATTGTTAGAAATGATAACAGGTAATCTCTCACCATTCAACAAGTATGAGTATTTCAGATTTGGTGGCAATGGCTTGAGTTCTAATGAAGGAGGGTGTAGTATGGATGGAGACATTGAAGGAACTGAAATATGTGCACAAAGAGAATCAGTATCAGAATAGACATCATCAAAATCATAGAATAAAGCATCAAATCCATCAGCATACTCAACAGCCATTTCATAATCAGAGTGAATGTGATCAAAATCAGAATATGAATCCACATCAAAATCAAATCCATGATAGGATTGTGTATCAGCAACATGTGCGGAAGTTCTCTTAGACATCAAACTCGAACAAATACTCATAATCTCCCTAATCATAGGACAATCAAATTCTTTGGAGTTTTTATTTGGTGGTTCAAAATGGGAGATAAAAAAAGCAGAATGGTCCTCTGAGGGGTACTTCATGGAATCCATAACATTAAATATCACAACTTCATCTCCAAACTCCATGGAAAGTGTACCCTCATTGACATTTATGATAGTTTTTGCAGTCTTGAGGAAGGGCCTACCTAAGATAATGGGGGCATGAGAACTTGCCTGATCATCCTCCATGTTAAGCACATAGAAGTCTGCTGGAAAGATAATGTCTCTTACCTGAACAAGTACATCCTCAAGAACTCCCACTGGATATGCCGTAGCTCTATTTGCCATCTGCACCACTACTCTTGTCGGCTTCAACTCACTAACCTGCAAGGAAGAGAATACAGAGTGAGGCATCACATTTATGGAAGCTCCCAAATCACAAAGAGCATCAGAGAAGTGAAACTCCCCTATGGTACATGGGATGGTGAATGTCCTGGGATTGCACTTTGTTGGCATTGCTAGAGTTGGTGTAATGAGTGCCGATACATTCCTTCCAAGGTTGATCCTCTCATTCCCCTTGAGCCCTCTTCGATTGGTGCAGAGTTATTTTAAGAATTTGGCATACCTTGGGATTTTCTTAATGGCTTCAAGTAGAGGAATGTTGATCTCCACACGCTTGAATGTGTCCAAAACCTCCTTTTGCATTGCTTCTTCAACCATATTCTTGGTTTGAACAACCCTGTTTGGAAAAGTAAGGGGTTTAAGAGGAACATCATCAATATTTTTCTTACCTTTATCTTTCTCCTTGGATTTCTCATCAGTTGGTTTGGAATGCGGCTTCTCTGGAGTTGAGGTGAATCCTGGTGGAATGGCAGGTACAGATGTATTGTTAATTTGCCTCCCACTTCTCAATGTGATGGAACTAACATTACCCTTTGGATTTGGAGTGGGTTGGGAAGGTAGATTTCCAGAATTCTTACTTACAAGTTCATGGAGGGCGGTGGCAATCTGGCTCATTTGAGTCTTCAACTCCCTTAGCTCCGAACTTTGACTCTTCATCTCATTCTGTTGATTAAGAACAATTTGCTTCAAAAGATCATCAGTATTAGAATCTACCTTTGGTGGAGGATTCCCTTGTTGCTGACTTGCTGATGCTTGGGCTTCAAATCTCCTTTGGGGTTGTTGGAAACCCTGCTGGTAAGGCAGAGGCTGCTGGAAGTTTGGTTGAAAAGGGGGCCTTTGTTGTTGTCCAGAGCCATACCTCATGTCCGGTTGATCTTTCCACCCTTGGTTGTATGTTGGAGAAAATGAATCAAACTTCTTTTGGGGATATGGTTGTTGTTTCTGCTAAAATGGTCTCCCTGGGAATACTGTTGTGAAATCCTCTGTCTCTTGTAGTTGTGGGAAACAGTCAGTTGGGTGGCTTGTCTCAGTGAAAATGCCACAAGGCCTTGAAGGAGGGGGTAGAGATGTCTTTTGTGCCAAATCAATTTTCCTCACCATAGTTTTAAATTCTTCTAACTTGGTGTCAATCAAATGACTCTCAAGAGAAGAAGGACTTACCTGATGTACTCCCCTGATATGTGGTGTACCTCGATCACCAAATTGTTGGGAATTTTGGTCCATCTTGTCGATCAATGCACGTGCGGCAGCTGGTGTCTTGTCCACCAATGCTCCTCCAGCTGCAGCATCCACCATGCTCCTCTCCATGGGTGTGAGTCCTTCGTAGAAGTATTGGATGAGGAGTTGCTCACTGATTTGGTGATGCGGACAGCTTGCACACAACTTCTTGAATCTCTCCCAATACTCATACATTGACTCCCCTTATGATTGCTTGATCCCCGAGATATCCTTACGAATGGAAGTGGTCCTTGATGCTGGAAAAAATCTCTGCAAGAAAAGACGTTTCAAATCGTTCCAACAAGTTACATCTTCGGGTTGTAAGTAATACATCCAGTCTTTTGCAGCTCCATCAAGTGAGAATGGGAATGCTCTTAATTTGATTTGATCTTCAGAAACATTTCTTGGTTTAAGGGTTGAGCAAACCAAATTAAATTCTTTCAAATGTTTATTGGGATCCTCACCAGAGAGGCCATAAAACTTTGGAAGTAAGTGAATTAACCCAGATTTTAGTTCAAAGTCTGATTCAAGATTTGGGTATGCAATACAATTTGGTTGATAATTAATATCAGGTGCAGCCAATTCTTGAATGGTTCTATTAAGTTCATTTCCATTGTTTTCAGCCATTGGTTCCTCTTTTATGTTTGAATTTGAATAGCTTCCAATTTCAATGTTTCTAGAAGAGAGAAATTCACCAACTGGTTGAATATTGAAACTTCCCGTAGACTGAGAATTTCTGATTCGATCCCTAAGGCTACGTTCAATCTCAGGGTCAAGATTTAAGAGATCTTCGAGATTAGTTCGTGTAATAGATTAAATAAAAATGAAAAGAAAGAAAGTGGACCATAGTAAAATAAAAATGAGAAGTTTTAGTTGATGGTCCAAAAAGAAGTAGAAGAAAATAAAAGAAGAAGAAGAAAAATCAGATTGGGTAAAGAAGGAAGAAATAAGAGAGGAAGAGAATAAAATGTAAAATAAAATAAATAGCTCTAATTGGTTGAAATAATTACTTTCCTCCCCGGCAACAGTGCCAATTTGAAATAGCGCTGTTGTGGGCACCCTCAAATGATTAGTGTAATTTGGGGTACTTAGGTGCAGCAGAGTGGCTGACCAAGGTCGGCTCTCAAAGGAGGAAGTGAATTTAACAACTTATTAGAGGTATTCTAAAAAATAAAATAAAATAGAATAGAATAAAAACACTACTTTAAAGGATTGGGATTTGTTGTAGTTTATTAATCTAGAAGAAGTTTTCTGGAAGAAGATTGTATAATTTTTTTTGTTTTTAGTTTTGAAATGAATTTCGATTAAAATGACACAACAAGAAGATGTTTTCTTAGAAATATATTTAAAAGGCGTAATCGATCTAACTCTACCTATTCACTTTATTATTAATCATTATCATTTAAATTAACATTCACTTAATTATTATCCCTTAATTTCTTAAATCCCGAACCCTATGAGAATTAACTTTACCACGAAGATGATGTGAATTTAACCCTAGGCTAACTTCGGAACATGCAATCGCAGCACCCTGCTTTGATTGATGTTCTAAGATTAGCTTATGGTCAGTGGTAAATTAAGGCTCATATCCATTCTGGAAATGAGGATGAATTGTTTTTAGGGATTATATTTTAACTCTACAAATTTATCCCGTGTGGTCTTGTATTACCGATTAAGATCGCGCTCTCACAATTTACACAAAATTCCGACCTCGTGTGTTTTTGTGTTAATTATTCAATTGCTTGCTTAGTTCCTTGTAATTTAAAAATACAATTAATGGATCATATTATGTGAATTACAGTAGCTCATTTATTCAAAATAAATGAATGAAAAAGGATAGAGGTCGATCGATTACTAAAAAGAACTACTCTTCCATGGGTGGCGTAATCATCTTAGAAGCGTTTTGCATGTGCAAAAGTTTAAAATGGGTATAACCCAATAAAGCTTATACTCAAGAATTACAGCCCAATTATGAAGATTAAGAGAAGAAGAAATTTAAACAAAACATAAGAAAATAGAAGAAATAAAATAAGAACAAATAAGTTTATTACATAAACAAAATCATTACAACATGAAGGAGAAGAAGAAGGCTTCGTCGAAGGGATTCTTGCTTCAAGAGCTACCCTTATTGAAATGGTTGGAGAATTGGAGTGGTTCCACTTATCCTCTGCCCTAAACTTCCCAATTCACATCCCAACCCCTCCAAATGAGAAAAACTCCAATTTATAGAGGGGAGGGGAGGATAGGTTACAAGTGGTTTCAAGTGTGAATGTTGAAATTCGGCCAAATATTTTAATGAAAATTGCACCGCCAAATTTACCACCAAACAGCGTGAATTGGCCGTCCTTCCAGAAGGATAAAATGTGCGGATATGGGTTCTATATCTCCTCTACAAATTTGGGCTCAATAAAAGCCCATATGTAGGAGTTATGGCCGAAATACAGAAGCTTATCCATTCTGGCGAGTCCAGACCAGCTTTGACTTTATGGCCCAATTACTCCATTAAAATGCATTCTTTTGATCTAGTGTCCTGAATAAAAGTTGTATATAATTAAGTTATGAACACTTTTCCAAAATTTAAAATTCAAATAATAAATATAAAAATATTTATATTCGAAATACTACAGTGCACTATTAAGGGTAAAACTGGAATTTTCACCAAATTTTCAAATGAATGATCAAATCCCAAATATTTTATAAATAAACATATTTAACACAATTTGAGGAAATTATATCATTTATTATCAATAAAATATTCAATAAAATAGTGTTTTATCAGTAGGCCATATGGGGCGTGCCACTGGTTGGCTGTTAGGGCGGCCAGTTGGTTATTGACTGTGGAGTACCATGCCGATAGGTAGTCTGGACCCGAGTATGTCCAGGGGTTTTCTAGGGATGTTTAGGACCACCCATGGTTACTTGATTTTCCCTGCTTGTTTACTTTCAGTTGTTCTTTACAGCTTATACTTGTTACTTTGTGAAAATGGCTTTAAAATGAAAACGTGTTATTTCTCTTTGTGTAAAATTTGAAAATTTAACACTTCTTTCTCTTTTAGAATGAATTTGGCACCAATGAAAAGAAATTAAACTTTTGAAAAAGAATAGGGGTAATGTCTCGTGTTTTGATTTTCAAGTGAAACGTTGTGAAATCTTACTTTAGTACATTGTAGTTCAAACCTGGAATTTGTAGATTCTTTATTCACTAGCAGTACTTTGGGATTTGTTGTTGGGGTCACCTACTGAGTACCTTTTTGTGCTCATGCCTATCTTTTACAATTTCAGTTGCAGGTTCCTTGTTTTCAGGTTTTCCTGGTTTGAGTCGCTCAGTGATGGAGTGACACTGGTGTTTAGTTGGGTGGTGACCGCGAGGTCACGTGGAGGTATGGTTGTTGTGTAGTTTTGTTTCGGTTGTTAGTGTTGTCTGTTTTTCTCTTAAAGATCCTGGTTTGCTTAGGCTAAATCGTTCCCAATGACTAAAACTTGATGCCCGACACTAGTTTCCATCCCGGGGGGATCTGGAACGCCCCTCGGGACTTGCCGCGGACCGACTCGGGTGACCGGTTCAGGGTCGACCTGGGCTGGTTCATGACAAAATGGTATCAGAGGAAGGTTCTTTTTATTTGGGTTGTCCTGTAGGTGGAGATTAGGACTGTCGGGACTCGAGAGGTAGGTACGGGAAGGACATCATGAACCCTTGCCCGTTCCGCACCTCAAGTCGCCAGGGGTAGTCCGAGAATTGTGTCCTTGTCTCTTCTGGTTTGTCTTGGATTTAGAGATGACAACGGAGGCAAGATGACATTACATCGTGATTTCACATGGAGTAGTGACCCATGTGGAGTCTGAGTACACGGTTTGAATTCCTCCTAGTGGTCGACGCTGACTTGGGACATGGCCCACTATCATGTCGCCAGGTTGAGCATGACTACTAGTCCCTCACTCCAGTGGTTGATGCAATTTTGGATGCTGCTTTCGTTTTTATCGATGTAGGTGCGTTGTTGGAAATGAAAAAGGGTTTTTGAAAAATTGGACTGGTTTCTTTTAAAATACTTTAAATGTATAAAATGGGTTTTTAAAAACTGAAATATCTTGATTTGGAAATCTATTGTTTGCTTAGAATTAGTTAATAATGTTTTGGGGTGAAACCTCAGGTCCTTTTTATGAACGTTTGCACATGTGTGAGAATGCATGGAAAATGCGTGTTGGTGTGAGTATGAATGGAAAGTGGATGAAGACATGTGAAATGATTCATGGGATTACCTGGATGTGTAATTGAAATTAAAGGATTGACCTTGTTTTCTAAATTGGTTTTTAAAGGAGAAGTGGTTTTGGAAAGTGGTCTTGAAATAGGGTGGTTTTGGAATCTAAAATAAAAAGGGGATTTTATTTTGGGTTGTGTTTGTATTTGTTTTGTCTTTGTGCTGAATGTTTTTGATGAAGGCACTTTTATTGATGTTGCTTTGATTTGATATTGGTATTGGCTTTGTGTTTTATATGTCGCTCAGGAAATGCCGCCCAGAAAGGTCTCTAAGGATTTTGATAAGTCATGCCCAGTTTTTGGTCCTCCTTAGACTTTACCTATTCTCCATGGTGATCAGGGTCCGCTAGAGGTAGTGGAATGGCTCGAGGAAGTGGAGCGTATCTTTAGAACGTTGGGAACTCCCGATAATGTTAAGGTTCATGCAATTATGGAACTGTTTGAGGGTCCAGCTTTAGACTAGTGGAGGATGGTTACCCCACCATCAACGCAAGTTGAAATGATGTGGGATGTCTTTAAAACCGTTTTCATCCAATGGTTTGTACCTGAAGAAGTGAAGCTGGAGAAAAAGAGAGAGCTTGTGCATATTCAACAAAGCCAACGGACGGTGAAGGCATATGTTGACCATTTTAAGGAACTGATATCCTTTTCTCCAGAGGTAGCGCCACATGAACTCATGAAGGCCTCTCTTTTCACTGGGGGTCTTCGTCTAGAGATCAAGGAGCGAGTCCTCCCTTCTATAGACCAACATTTCGAGAAGCTAGTGGAGGAAGCCTTTTTGGATGAGTTGGTTTCTGGAACACAGTTGGTTAGTACACTAGCATCCCTGGTTGTTCATAAGAGTTCCCCCTCTGGTGTGGAAAATACGCCAGAGATACGTGTTCCTAAGGAGTTATCCCCTTTGGTCCCAGCTTCCATTTCATCAGATCGTTCAATGGTATGCTATCAGTGCGGTCGTTTCGGGCATTTAAAGCCCTCTTATCGCAACCCTCCGAAGACGTGTCATCGTTGCGGCTGTCTGGGTCATCTAGAGAAGTTTTGCAGGAAGCGTCGCTTGAAGAGGATGCCGTGATTGGAGAGTGTCAGTACATGACTATGAGGTAGGAGATGCTTCATCCATCAGAGCCCCAGCCACAGGTCTCGGGGTGAAGCTCATGCACAGTCAGGAGTCCCCAGGGGTGTGAAGCCTTGGTCTGGGATTTGTGTTCCGTGTTGGCGGTGGAACAATTAAGATCTTTTTATACTTTTTTTTTCTGCTGTTAAAGATTTGATGTTATTGTAAGTTCATTGTTTTTCCATGGGGTTATCATGGACTAATTATATTCTAATCTAAGTAGTCCCGTTTGTGTGGATGTGGTCATGTTTTGTGGACTTCAATGGATCATGTCTCCAATTTGATGTCTGGTTAAGTATTTTCTGTGGGTTATCCCTGGTATTGAAGTTTGTTGACTCTAGTCGAGGGTTCTACGTTTCGATGGAAGTTTTGTTTTGATTGTGATATAGGAGTTGGTTTGGATCGGTTATGAGTTCCCGCACTGGACCCCCTCCTTGTGGTAGTATGTTTTGGGTGTTAAATTTTCGAACCAGTTAAGTTCTTGTGGTGGGGAGAACCCCTTCGTGTTATCCCCTAAACCTCGGACTTTAGTTTTCTCTTGAATCGTTCGGGTGTGACCTGTGTAGAGTAAGGTCATCCCGAGATTCTCAGTTCTCTTCTGTTCCTTTAGTTCTATTTGGGCATGGATCTGAATCTTGACCGACTTTTGGCTTGGTGACTTTCTGGGGGTAGAAAGTGTCTGTGGTGGGGAGAATTGTCACACCCCAACCACAGGTACCGTTATTTTTTACTTCCTTCTTGGACCCGGTTTAAAATTTTCAAAGTTTAACTGTGTTGGCGGTTTCACGCCGGTACGCGGTCACCGCATCGTTAGCGGTGAACATGCGTTCGGCCCGGGTGACCGTGTGTTCACCCAGAGTTTTAAATATTAATTTTTTTATGTTGACATTTTATTATTATTACTATCTAAGTTGTGTTATTATTATTGTAGTTATTATTATTGTATATATGTTTATATATGTGTATATATATATGTGTGTGTTATTTTTAAATGGTTTTATTATTCCAAATATTTTGGTTATAATAATTATTATTATAATTCACTAATTTTTATTTTATTATCATTATGTTATTATTATTATTATTATTATGAAGTTATTATTATTATTATTATTAAGATTTGATTTGATTTATTTAATTATTTTATCATATTTTTATTATTATCATATTTATTATTATTATTATTATTATTTTTACTAATTTTTATTCTTCTTTTTATTATTATATTTTATTATTATTATTATTATTATTACCTATATATATATATATATAGATTTTTTTAGAAATCCTAATCTCCCCCTCTCTTGTGCGGTGCCCCCCCTCTTCTCTCCTCCCTCCCTTCTCCCACACCCTCTGCACGAGCCCCTCCTATGCGCTCCCCCGTCCGGCTCCCGCTCCTGCTCCCAGCCGACCACCCGTCTCCGCCCTGCTCCCGCAGCCGGCGCCCGGCTTCCGCTCCGCCACAGGCGCGCCACCGCACGGACTCCGGCGTCCGCAACCGCACCCCCTCCAGTGCTCCGCCTCGCCACACCCACACCGGCCTCCGTCCTGGCCTCCGCACGACCTCCGGCACCCTAACCTTGTGAGACCACCGGCGCTCGTGGCTCGCTGCGCCGACCCCACACCCGACCACACCTCCTGCTCTGCTCCGGCGTCCGGCGACCCTCCCCCTACTTCGCTCCGCCGCACCCGACCCCCCTATCGCGGCAGTGACCTCCTGTCCGGCGGACCCCCTGTCCGACGACTCCCCTATCTCGACGGCCCTCCCTCTGTCCGGCGACCCGTCCTCCAGCACCCAACCTCCTCCTCGGACCCCACTGCTCCCGCGCGACCCCGGCCTCTGTCGCTCTGCTCCCGCACCCCCTCGCTGTCGGCCAGTGCCTCCAGCACCCTCAGTTTCCACCTCGCCGCTGTCCGCCTCGCCGGACAGCACCTCTGGGGAGCCCCACCACCGGCCAGCGACTTCCGACTACCTCCAGTGACCTCCGGTCAAGCTCTGGAGAGCCGCCTTCGGCCTGCACCCCTCCGGCCGTCCGTTTGGGCATCCCGTCTTTTTTTTTTCTTCTGCGGTCTGGCCAGCTGCCGCCGCCTTGCGCCGGCCAGCGGTGCACCCAGAAATCAGTGCGCGACCCCAGTGATCGAGCACGTCTGCACCGAGGTAAGTTTTGTGTCGTGTGAACATATATATATATATAGATATATATATATTTATATTTTGTGGTTTGTTTAATTGTTTGGTTTGTTGTAGTGCATTGGCAGAATAATTCCGCAACGTAGCAGTCTTTGGCTTGCGCGTGCGTACGCGCCTGCGCGAGGTGTGTTGCATTATCGGGTTCAGTTTGCGAGTCGAGGTGAGGTTTGTTTTGTTCTTACTTAAATTATTTTATATCAACGTTTATATATATATACGTGGTCTTTTTCGTTCTCATTCTTTTTAACTACTCTAAATTGGTGTTTATGTGTTTTAGTTATTCTACTTTTGTTGCAGCGTGTCGTGAGGTATTTTCGCGTTATCGAATTTTCCAGCTTGCATTTTCTAGTGTGCAAGTGTGAGGCGTGTCGTGTCATTGCAAACTAGCTGCAAGTCAAGGTAGGTCTCCCACTGCACTCGCCTTTAATTTTAGGAATTTATTTATTCCTTGTCATTTCATTGTTTTTCAGTAAATTTAAAGTAGTATTAGATAATTATTACTAGAATGGCGACTTACTAAAATTGGAAACTGTTTATTCCTGAATCGCACTGAAAATATCTTTCTTGGATTTAATTGTGTGGTTTTATTGTGTTATTTCTGAATGAGTACTTTATGAAATGTGCAAGTCATACTGAACTGTGTTTTGAAATGATTTTGGTGTGTGTGAAATAGCGGGTGTATCGTTTATAAAGGTGGTGATCTCTTGAAAACATGGATAGATGAAAAGAAATTTGTCCTTTAAACTGGATTTTGGAATTTTTCAGTGGTGGTTTGGTTTTCCTTAAAGTAGTTTCTAAGTATGTTTTCTGGTTTTCAATGTGATGGCGTGTGTCATATCTTTTTGAAACGCTTTGATATTAAATGGTTTAAATGTAAATGATGTGGTGGCCCGGTTGGCACTTTATTGAATGTGAAGTGAATATGTAAATATACGTACTTATGGGTCATCTCTACAGAGGGACTTCCCTTCGAGGGTTGTCGTGTAGCGGTGTCCGTGTAAGGGGTTGCCACGTGCAGTGAGATGAGTCACACGTGCGAGGGCCTCCCACTTACACAATATTATTAAAACTACCATGGGTTCCTGGGGATCTTTTAGAGAATCCAGTGATGGTTGCTGGCTAACCCCGATTAGATGGGTTAGTCCCCCCTTGGTAGGTAGGCCTTGTGGGGCGTGCCACTGGTTGGCTGTTAGGGCGGCCAGTTGGTTATTGACTGTGGAGTACCATGCCGGTAGGTAGTCTGAACCTGAGTACGTCCAGGGGTTTTCTAGGGATGTTTAGGACCACCCATGGTTACTTGATTTTCCCTGCTTGTTTACTTTCAGTTTTTCTTTATAGCTTATACTGGTTACTTTGTGAAAAAAGATTTAAAATGAAAATGCGTTATTTCTCTTTGTGTCAAATTTGAAAATGTAACACTTCTTTCTCTTTTAGAATGAATTTGGCAACAATGAAAAGAAATTCAACTTTTTAAAAAGAATAAGGGTAATGTCTCATGTTTTGATTTTCAAGTGAAACGTTGTGAAATCTTACTTTAGTACATTGTAGTTCAAACCTAGAATTTGTAGATTCTTTATTTACTGGAAGTGCTTTGGGATTTGTTGTTGGGATCACCTACTGAGTACCTTTTTGTGCTCATGCCTATATTTTACCATTTCAGTTGCAGGTTCCTTGTGTTAAGGTTTTCCTGGTTTGAGTCACTCAGTGATGGAGCGACGCTGGTGTTTAGTTGGGTGGTGACCGCGAGGTCACATGGAGGTATGGTTGTTGTGTAGTTTCATTTCAGTTGTTAGTGTTGTCTGTTTTTCTCTTACAGATCCTGTTTTTTTTGGGCTAAATCATTCCCAACGACTAAAACTTGATGCCTGACACTAGTTGCCATCCTGGGGGGATCGGGAACGCCCCTCATGACTTGCCGCGGAACGGCTCGGGTGACCGGTTCAGGGTCGACCCGGACTGGTTCGTGAAATGGAATACCTCCAAATGTCTACAAGATTCATTATACACTCAGTCTTGAACATGATTCCCTATGGAGGACCCAACATCCTCATATAAAAATCCATCTTGAATGAGGTATCAAACTCTAAAAATGAAAAGTATCCCCATTGTGAGTTCAATAAACACATCATTCACCAATGAATCACTAGGACATATTGGAAGCTCAATAGAAGTTTCATCATCTTTCCAACGGGAGTTCCAATTAGATGGAAAATGTGAGTACTGCACTCTATCCAAACCTCTACCACCTAAGTATCATACTATCCTCACAAACCCATAAGTAATTTTTCATCGAAGAGCACACTATGTAACTAGAATATAGTTATTCTCACTAAAATAATAAATTACTACCATCAACTCTATAATAAAGATCACTACTAAGTACAAAAGATGAAAGAATCTAACTCATATCATGGGGAAATAATATATATCAACTGAGTCTTAAAAAATAATGCCTCGTCAATAACTAATTAGAAGTTAGAGGTTTAGTTGTAGTAATGGGATCATCACAAACCTAACTCTACTAATTAGCTGGATATTAGTGGGTTACACCCTATATTTTATAGTATGAATCCACAAGTAGTAGAGAATATTTGTTTGAACTAACATAAGAAGGACCTTAATGATTATGACTAACTTTTACATGATACATGCACTAACTTACCTATTCCCTATAATTATGTATTAGTGATCTGAGTAGACTAAAAAGTTATCATAATCCTAGAAAAAATATATGTTTTATGCCACACCTATTCATTTATCCCTAGTCTAATAACCAAACTGAAGACCCCCATAACATCATTTCCTAAAATACCCTACCAACCCTCACATGAATACTAACTCCAAATTCAGTTCCTAGGACAACCCTTTTTTGATACAATTATGGCATGACTTAACCCACTTGGGCCACACTTATACTGGTGATTAGTTGATAATTTCACCCCAAGCCTACCTCCAATTGGACAGGGGATGGTGACTAGCACTGAGTAGACATATCACACAACATGGTAGACCTTATCCTATAACAACATGCGACAACACATCTATAATGAATAAGATAACCCAAAAAATATAGTAGGATATATATATATATATATATATATATATAATCAAATGAAGAGTATACAATGTATGAATGAAAATATGAATATGATACATCCCATAAGGTAATTGTAAGAGAAATAATTCATCTAACAAGGTCCTAAACACAAAGCACTGAGGATATCCTCTTTGCAGCATGAACTCCTGGATCACACTCTAGCCATGAAGATCGAAACCACCATCATGAATCACCATGATCCATAATGCACCACCAAGAATCACTAGGAACCAGCTCTAAACAAACCATACCCACTCAAAATCTATAAATCCCATCTATGAACCTATTTCTTTCCCACATAAACACAACACATGTGGGAAAATGGCCCATGAAAGGACAAGTATAAATATACTTAGTATGATGCTCTAAAAAACATACAAGAAACTCAAAGAAATAAGACACATCATCTCTTGGTATAATATGAGACTAGTAGGAACGCATAAAGGGAAAATAAAATTCCAATTCTACTCAAAGATTCTAATACAAAAGAATAACTACATGAAAGATAATGAAAGAAAATCATAATATGATCTATGATAGAAATTTCCAAAAAATACTAAGATTTCTCAATCACCATGTCTCTAATTCATGAAGGTTCAAAATTTTAATGATAAATTAGGAAATTTTAAGTACCAAAGGTCCATGAATCTTGAAAAAGATATCCTAGTTATACGACAAACCTCTAAGGTAACCCATGATGCCTGAAAAGTCCCAAGTGCCATCATATTTCTCCACTGCCCAGACTAATAATAGCCATGTTTCCACTAGAATCCCTAAAGAGGAGGATGCTCATTGATGAAGCATACTCACTTGATTAGGGAATACTACATCCTATGGTCTACCAATATCATATAATTTATCCTTCTTCTAAAGAATTAAGTAACTTGTAACCATGTGTGACCTCTCTAGATCAGATGTGGGGGATCACACCACTCTAGCTGGATACATGAAAAGTTGAGGGAGTACATACCCTGGGTATAGGATTAATATCTTCTTGGGATCCAAGGTGGGGAAGTACCAACTTTGAAGATATAGAACCACACCTCAGGTTTGTGTGGGGGATTACTAAATCTATATATACATAAGAAATAGGAGACTATTACCTAGATTAAATTCATCTTGTAGGGAAGTTCTAACCTGAGGAACTCTTTGATAATCATGATTGAACCCCATCATTGGTTCTATAGATTTAATATAAATATATTACTATCTTACATATATAATGGCCTTATATAGCCAAACATACCACATTGTTGAAATATACATGAAAGAATACTCAGGATAATCCATTTACTTTCCTCAAAAGGACAATCGATAAGAAAATTATATTTTATTGTATCAAAGAAAGAGATGATATGTGATGAGAATCAAGGACTATGTCATGAATCATATTTAAGTACCAAATATTAGTTTTAAGTCAATAGTCTCAGTATATAGGCCATGATTCAATATATGGAATGCAGATATGACATCTTGGAAAAAATATGTATCTAAAATAAGATTTATATAATAATAATAATAACAAAAACAATAATATATAAACCTTATAAATATATAATATATGCATAGGGGATTATTTGACATTCAACCCACCTACTGTACAATCATGTACAAATACATTCATTTAGTTAATTCATATTTTTTTACGTTCAATTGAATAATGGGTGTTGGGGTGAAGAACTCTTAATAACCACTCCTGATTCTATAAACATGATGGCCTATTTAGGCCACTGCCTCCTCACCATGTGTGGCTATCCCAGGTATAATCACCTATTGTGGCACACCAGGATTTCCACCCAATCATTCTTCCACTACCATGATATACTCCAACCATCTTCCAAAACCCCCACTATTCATTGTCATCACTTTCACACGGTACCGAGCCACACCGCCTCACACCACACATGCCACCGCTAGGGTATGATCTTCACTAAAAACATCCTATGGCCCACCATCGTCCAAAATTTCTCCCACATATTTTATTCTATGATTTTGGTAAATGAAACACAAGAATTAATTCAAAATTTTATCACACATAAATCCAGATCAAAATAAATAATCAAATCATTGGTCAAACCTTGAATGAAAATGAAGACACAAACTATAGGGTCGTGAAAAATGGTAATTCATAAATTTATAGTTTCGTTCAATGATATATAAAGAATATAATGAAAAACATAAATACATACTAAAAAATAAAATAATATTTAGAAAATAAAACTATAAAAAATTCACAAATCATCTATGGTTTGATCATTATTGCATGTTCATATTGATGTCGTTAGTGGCTCCCATAAAATTTGTTTGTTTCTGCATAATATACCCACCAAGATTATTCTTCTATGATGTACCTATCAAATCTATTTGGGTTATCTTACTAAGCATATATATTTTATTAACAGAGGTTTATATAGAAAAAATACTAGGTCAAATAAATAATTAAAAATTTTAATTAATTATTTGTTTTATTTCTCTAACTCTACTTGCAACAACAATCTAGTATGGAACTCATTAGAGATGGAAATTACATCATTCCTAGGGGTAAAAAATCACCTCATACTCATCAATAGTATTTGTTTCCCCATCTAAGGCCCCATTAAGGTGATATAAGTATTTTAACATAAATACATTAATGAGGACTAAAAACTTATACAATATTTTTACTATAATATTATTGAGGATATGCAGTACTCACATTTTTATTTTTAATCAATGACTCATCATGAAATATTACATATAAATATACCCATGGTTCAAACATCTAAAATCAAGGTCATCAAATTACCATCGACCATAGAAGATAAATATTTATTTTTATAATAAATATAAAATATCCCATAAAATTTAAAATTATTTGAAATCTGGAAAATATCTACAAGTGGGTAAACATCACTCCCTGAGATAAAAAAAATCATCAAAAAAATTCCATGATCACCTTCTAGGCTGAATTCACCATTCTACTCCTAGTGAGGTCTGAGGACTTGAAAAACTAAAAATTGAGTTATGTCTCAGCTAGTAAAAATATTGGTTTCTACAATTTAAATTATAATTATAATTTTTCTATATATTGATATAAAATTCAAGTTTTATAGTGATGATTCCATTTATATCCATATTAGAATATTTTATCGAATGAGTATTATATTTTATATTCATTTTAAAAGGATATTTATTAAATGCGATGCCACTAATATGTTTACCCCTTTTGGATTTAAACTGTATCCATTAGTAGGAAAAAATCCATATTTCATCATGACTTATCCTAGCTAATATTGTAACTTAACCCATGACTATATCTATTATAAAGTCATTTCAATCATATAAAATTTTATACTTGGATAGTTGAAAAGATAACTCTTTATCCTAATCCATCATATGGATTAACTATAATCTATTCCTTTGGTATCTTAATGGTTAGCCTTTCCTATCCAAGTGTAACCCAAATAAAACACCCAAGATGAGTCACCTAATGGTTTGGGCCACCTCATTGCTTTCTTTTCTTACATAAGATAATTTATGGGCACCTAAAAATTAGGGCCACCTATATTGAATGATCGAGGTCCTAAAAAATGATTTCTTTGGAAGGAATATTTCACTTAGTATTTTAAGGGTATTTAATATTACCATTATATATCATGTATTCCCTTTAAATTTATTAATTCTTATAATGATTTAGTTTTTGAATCATATTCCTTACAATAAATCAATATGTTCAAACCATATTGATGTTTAACTCTTTATACAACTCATAACTTGTATTACTAAGACAAATTAAAATCAATAAATATTCAAATATATATAACTGCATCTCATGAATAAGGTACATAAAACCATTTAATGTGAAGTATTAAAATCATATGAAATAAAAAATCAGGATAAGAGTAATCTTGGAGTGAAAAATAGCCAACCCCCACTTTTCTAGATGAGGTATAAGCCTCTATGAAAGTGAGCAGTCCAACCCAAAGTACCTATACCCAAGTATAATTTACTTAATCAAGACCTTAATTATATTATAATTTTTACACCTAATATGTATAAAATATAATCAATCTTTAAATTGAATCTCATAACTCGATACAAGCCAAAGTCAAGGTAGAAGAAAAATAATCAATTATCATACCTATCATGTAACTCCTTAAATAAATGAATGATAATTTATAAAAGTAGTTTAACAATTGAAAAAAATCATACGTCTATTCATAACATAAAAAATTATAATTATTAATAAAGTAGGGAATAAAATAAATAAATGAAAAATTTATATATTTAAACATGATGTAAACCATTTATGAACAATTCACAAATAAATATAATTATAAACACTTTATAATTTAGCCACACATTATTAAAATTCTATAACTAAATAAATATAAACACTTTATATTTACCTCTAATAAGAACTCCTTCATAATATCATTTAAATAACATTTACTAAAATATATAATATTAAATGAAATGTAAACACTTTTTATTCTAGTTATTTCATGTAAACAATTTATATAATCTAAATATCACATATTTAATATTATTTAAACCTTAATCATATCAATTATTAAAACCCCTTTTGATATGTTTTAAATAACACTCAAATAATTCCTTTTAATTTGAATAATTCATATGAATAATTATGAATAATTCATAGTTCAATATAAACCCCTTTATAGTTAGCCTAATTTTTTTAATTTATAAACATTTTATAAATTAACCTTATAATTTCCATATTAACAATTAATATCTAAATTATAAATCATTCCATATAAATTTAAAAAATTTATTTTAATATTAATATTTAATTTTATTGAATATTTAAATGATTAATAAAATTTTAATTAGTTAATTATAAACACTATATAATTAATTAATTATTAAACACATTTATAAAATAAATAAATATTTAAAAATACATTAATCTATAATTTATAAACATTTTATAAATTATTTAAATTGATTCATAATTGAAATTTAGAAAAATAATTTTTTTCTAGCATATTATTTTTAAAAATATATAAAAAACATAATATATAATTGATATGCATCTTTAAGCCATATCAGTCATAATTTATGATAGAAAATATGATTTACGATAGGTTATATTGGCATAGTCTACATGACATTAACTTTGTGTTGTTTATTATTAGCCCAGTGATCACAAGTCAATCATATTACCTTTTACAGTTGGATCACAAAATCTAAAGTCAATATTCCTTGGTACCATGAATTATGATAAGAAATTTCATAATAGTAATCCTTAAATATCTATGAAATCATATTTTATGATAAGCATCGATATCATCTATATTATATGACATACTATTTTTTAGTTTCATGAATAATTAATACAAGCTACATCATATATAATAACTTATCTATGTTTTATATTATGATTATTAAAATTAAAGGATTTACATTGGATCATTTCCTATTATATCCTAGATCACATTATGTGATCCAATCATTGATTACAATATCAAATATTAAACACTAAATACTGAATAAAGTATCAATTGTATCATGTGATAGACAATACAACAAAAATGTGATATATAATTTTATTGACATTTAAACATGATTTCAAGAATCAAAATACATAGAAATGATCTAATATCACTATTGTATTTCTATAGATCAAACAAAACTTATTTGGTGCATTGATTTTTTTTATAAAACTCAAATCCCAACACCAATCATTCCTGAAACTAAAACCATGAAACTATAAAACAAATAAAATCATATACCATACATTGATGTTGGTCACTACTTATGTTATTCAATTACATTCTTGATGAAGATCCCCCAGAGGTATCAATAGGACTCCCTCCTCCGTGGTGTATCCATGGGTTGATCTGAATCACACAATTCTTAGTTATGATTCTCCTTCACACCCATAGTATTCTAATAACACTTAGGAGGAGGAGAATGGAACTACATGAAGATGAAGAATTAGTAGGAGGCACATATTACCTTGGAAGACCACTATTTCATGCTATATTCCCCTATATATAACCATCAAAACACTCCCAATAATTCCTCAACATTTTCTTAAACATTAATTTTTTTGAGAAAATACTTTATTTATGAACAGTTCATAACCCTAAATAAAAAAATCCCATGCATTTCATAATATGAAATGTTTTAAATAATGATATGTAATGTAGGAGATCCTTGAATGGTAATTCTCATCATTCATATTCCAAATGAATTATAAGATAAAATTTGGACTATATACTACGATATATCATATAATGTTGTATTGTTGACATAGCCAAATCATGCACTACAAATAACTAATGGTAGTGGCATGATATCGTATATCATGCCTTACGATATATAAAAAACAATGTATAATTTTATGCCTTATATTCATTCATGTAATAGAATATTACATTATGATATTGTATACTATAACATAATCCAGCCACATCATATGCATATAGGATTCAGGAATATCTCTATAAATGGTAGTAGTCATTTTTACTAGGAGAGGTTTTATGAATACATGAGGATCCCAATAAGTACCATCTCAACAACGGGACAATACAAAACTTAGAAGTAGGGATACATGTTTGTTATTGAGAAAAACTTGATTTAGGTACAAGAAATATCTTTAATAGTCATAAGTACATCTCTGTTTGATCCTACTACCATTTACACATTATTTGATACATTCACTATTTATTTATTTATTTATTATATCATGGGTAGTAATTTATCTGAGAATGCATGTAGAAATGACGTCACACGATATATGAAGCCAATTTTTTTGGGAGAGTAGGATAGTTAGGGATTCAAGTATCTATGATAAACTATTATGGTAGGTAGTATTAAATTCTTAAAATACTTCATAATTTTTGACATAGGAATATTTTATACCATTATAAGCATGAACAAGTTGATTTCATATGACATCCATGTGAGTGTTATAGTTGGAAGGTGATTTTATTCACTCAATAAGGTTAAATGTGTACTTTTATTAAGTAATGAGATATGAATTTTGGTAGAGATATACCTATTATGTTGAGTGTTTAGTAATATTTCTTGTCAATTAGCAGTGATACTGTTGAGTTAAATAGAAGTGGTTTTGGAAGTTTAATTCTAAAAGATATTCAACCACTATACTGATGCTTTTATTGATGATTTATAGATTACCTTTAAAGTGTTTGGTAGAGTTTTTGACTAATTTTATACCAAGGATGAGTCAAATATTTCTCTTTTTATATAAAATAGTTTTAGCTAAACTGTGAGAGTTGAAAGTTCTATTGTAGTATTTGAAAATCAGAGGCATTTTTAGATCAATCACCTCTCCAAGGGATTATTCATTTATTTTTATCAAGAAAATGAATAGAAAATTTCACCTATGCATAGATTATATGAAATCTAACTTGATGACTACCCAAAAAAAATATTTCTCCTATAATTAATGATTTGGTTTATCAACTAAACAGTTTTGAATGGTTTTATATGATTGAATTGTGGCTGGGATACTATCAACTGAAGGGAAAGTAAGAGGATATAATGAATTATTTTAGAGTAGGTATGACCACTATGAGAATCTAGTCATTCCATTCATTCTTACTAACACTATAAATATTTTCATTGAATTGATGACTCATATATTTTATTGATATCTTGAGTACTTTTTGTGGTATTTTTCAATGACATTTTGGTGTATTCATGATCATAGGTTTACTATGAGGGATATTTAGAGATTGTGATAAGAAATCTGATAGAAAATAACCTATATAAATAATTCAAAAAATATATGCATTGGATTCAGGAGGATAAATTTCTTAGGATTACGGTTGGGGAAATTTGATAGTTATATAACCTTGAGAAAATATAAGTGATAGTTCTATGAAAACACCAAATAATGTGTTTGAGACAAATAAATTTCTAAGATTAATTGGGTACTATCAATGTTTTGATTGAGATTACTCATGATTATATTCAATAATGATAACTTTGATTAGTAAGGATGTATGATTACACTTGGACCAAGGATGTTAAAGATCTTCTTAGAACTCCACCATAGGTTAAAATTAACACCTTCTCTCTTCATCCATGAGTGATGTGATGAGTATAAAATGCATTGTGATTACCTAGTAATTAGTCATATATGTGTCATATTGTAAGGAACTCATGTGGTTTTGTATAAATCATGCTAGTTGAGGGTATATGAAGGGAATTACTCTATAAATGACCTTATATTAGCAATGTTTGTGAATGAATTGAAGATGTGGCATCACTACTAGCTTGGAAAAAAGGTTTATAATGCATATAGATTATAGAATACTAATGTATATATTTTATAGTGTGGTTCATTGGGCTATAAATTTCAAGGGAATTTGGTCTAGGAAGCCAAGGACGATGAAAAATAATGAAAATATTTACATAAATTTGGTTAGAAGTTTTAAATTAGGATGAGTGGATTATGTTATCAAGAATCATCATTACACTAACCTTGGTGAACTAGGTGAGGGAAAATCAGTTATTAGATTTGGAATATGTTGATATAAGAAACTAACTTAATGGTTGGGAGACCTTTGAGGGTTATTTTAACACAACATGTTTTATTTTATATTTTTTGGGATCAATTGGGTAGAACTTAGAGTGTTTCTATGTAGAAATACCTTAATAATTAAACACAATAAATTGACAGGTTAAACTAACATGTGTTGGGATTTCATAGGCCTTGATCTATTTATAATATACTTTTATTGTACTTTTTTCATATGATTCAAAATTAAAACATTCAAATTAGTTTTCAATGATCCCAATGTGTTCGATCTTGTTGAACCTTGAATTAAAAATTTAGAAAATATAAAATTGATCGAATTATAGATATATTTTATCCCATTTTATATGAATTAAATAAAACTAGTTAAATTTTAATTGAACCTAACCAGTAAATATAATGTAGGATAACCATTTATTATACATGCAAACTTGTTCTGACTTAAAAATAAAATTATTAAAGTCTTATAAGACCATTGTTTAAAAAATATGTAGATTTTATTACCAATCCCATGAATCGTAGACTATTGTTACAAGTATACTAATAATTTACGTGGGTATCTAGTAGGGTGTTATTTGATGATACTGATTCAAGGGTAACTTATTACACTAAAACTTTTCTTCTTAAGGTAAAAGACTATTCTTTCTATAACTTAGAATACAAAACTATTTTTTATGATGAAAACTGAGATTAACTTGTTTAAATTTTTTAGATAATGATGATATAAGAACCTAAGAAGTACCAAAATATGATTCAAAATATCATTATTAAATCTAAATAGGTGTATAGTTTCATGTGGTTAATATATATAGTGGTATTTAAATAAATTTTAATATATCAATACTCATCTACCTTAAAATGTGTTTTTTCCTTTAATTTTACAAAATTATTTAGGTTTGATAAAACGATTGTTAAAATAACCACTATGAAAATATTATAGTGTATTAAGTCTTAATATACTAATGTAATTATACCTAAGGATCAATGTATAGTATTATAAGTCTAAGGTGAAAGATATTATATTCTACTTATATACTAATAAATACGATCTTTTATGTGAAAAAATATTAATTTTAAATAGAAAAATACATATGATGAGTTTCATGGCCTCTTGTGATATATAAATTGGGATTTTAGATGGGGATGTTCAGATGAACCAAAAACCCTTAAAAGTAAATCATTTTGGGAACTATGCTTAGAAAAACCCAAATAATAATTTGGTCCTTGGTTTTGACCCAAAACACCCCTTATTAAAAATAGCCCAATCTTCTTTAGTACCCCACTACATGGTCTTATCACCGATTTTATTAGAAATTATTTTATTATATTTAATTTTTACTAAAAAATAATTATATATATATATGTAAAATACTCTTGGGTTGGCCTTTCTGGGCCAACAATGAAATGACTCAAAATCATGACCATTGATCCATGCCTAGGTCTTCAATTAGTCATCATGCAAGCTCATTTGGCTTGGTTCAAACCATGAAATTAATTACACTTGGGAATTGATTCAATTTTCCCAATCTTTCTTAACTTTTTCTAGTCATGATTGAGTTGTTCTTGGTTGTATTTTAACCTTTAGATGTTGGGTTCTATCAGTTTTTATTTTTCTTTCAAAATGAGTGAAAAGGACTGTTAATAAATTGATAAAATTAATGATATGACCTTTTGGTTATTGTCAAATCTTATTCATGTTACACTAGTTCAAAATGTACCATTAGAAACCAAAAAAAATTGATCACTAATGGTATTTATAAACCACATATAGACTACATTAGGTGGTCACTATTGGTCCATCACCATAGCCCCTTTGAGGCAGGCTATAGAAACCCCAATATGATATTCTCTATACATAAATATTTATTTTAAAAAATTATAATTAACACACCTCACCACTTAGTATTTAAAAAAATATAAACAAATACCAAATATAATTCAAAAATTCAACATATGTTAATACTATAAATAATATATTTAATAATTTATAAAATAATATAAAAATGTACCTCGTCGAGTATTTATTTGAACTTCATAACAATCATCACATAATTGAAAGTCAAATAAATTTAATGAAATTTTTAGTAAAAAAAATGACAAAATACTAATATTAAAACCCACTTGATTAATTAAATTAAAATCTAGTACAATAAAAATAATTCATGGTCACTTGTTTATTTTTAAAAGTATTACTTTTTTAATCATTTTTACTTTATAAATTATTTTTCAGTAATTTTAATCACATCACATAGTGAATTGGTATACTATATATTTGTATATGAAAAAACTATTTTAATAATTTCATTCATATGATTTCATATCAATTCTTGTAAATTTTATAGGTTTTGACGTTACATACATTTTTTTTATTTTAAATCACTAAAAATACATTTTTTTATCATCCTTAGTAAACTAAAACTCAAATTGATGTGATGTATATGCCTAAATTTTAAAAATCAATCCCCAGTCCTTTACTGATATTTCATGATAATATTAGGTCATTTTCTTTATTTTGACCATCTCAAAAACATTTTTAAAGACTTTAATATCTTTAAAAACTCACTTTTGGTCATTTTGAGCACACTACATGTTATATTGTTTCAAGTTTATTTTTACTTGTCAAAAATAATTCAATAATAATTTTTCTGCAATTTCACATTAATTTTTAGTTGTTTTCTAGGTTTTGATAGGTACACACATATTTTATAGTTTTAAATAAATTAAATTTATTTTTCTGTTATCCCAAGAAAACCACAACTTTTATTGATATAGATTTTATTCCTAAATTTCAAAAAATAATAATTTTTCATTTTTCTTGATTTTCATGATAATATGATGCAATTTTCTAGGTTTTAACCCTTTGATACAAGTTTTTAAAGAAGTTAATATATTTAAAAATTATCTTTTGATCGTCATGAGAAAATCATAACTCAAATTCAAATTAAGTCCATTATTCTATTTTATAAATAATTCAATAATCAATTTTTTTCGAAATTCCATGTCAATTCATGGTCTTTTTGTATGTTTTCACCAATACATGAAAAGTTTTCGAGTTTTAAAAAACTAAAATATTTTTTTAACAATATTAATAAATCAATAATTAAGATTCATATGGATTATGTTTCTATAATTCATAATTTAATAAATATTTTTTTTCTTAACATTTCATGATAATATGAGGTCATTTTCTAGGTTTTGTCCCTCTAATGCATGTTTTGAAAGACTTTAATATATTTTATTGAAAACGTTTGGTCATTCTGATCATACCATACATTGAATTGAAATTTCATCCATTTTTAAATGAAAAAAATAATTTAAAGATCATTTTCTAGAAAATTCATGTTAATTTATGGACATTTTCTATGTTTTGACCATTATATGAATTTTTTGAGTTTTGAAATACTAAAACTTTGTTTTTAGTTATCCTGAGAAAACTAGAACTCAAACTTCTATGGTATTTGTTATTAAATTTCAAAACTTAATCAATAGTCATAGTACCAAGATTTCAAACCATTCCCATGTCATTTTTTTGGTATTGTCACTTTAACACACCTTTTTATGACTTTAACCTATTTAAAAACCACCTTTTATTCATCTAGAGAAAACCACATCATGGATCGATGTGATATCAATTATCAAATGTTAAAAATAACTAGATATTCATTTTACTTAATTTTTATATCAATTTTGGATTATTTACTAGGTTTTAACAGGTGTATACATGTTTTAGTGTAACACCATATCATTTAAGTATGCATTTATCTTTAAATTAATATAGTGTGTTCGATATATTTTGATATAAACAACACCTGACTAAAAGGAATAATTCATTTTTATAATACAAAATTGAATACATTATAATATGGTTAAATAAAACATAATTAAAAAAATAAGTGATTTTGAAAAATAAAAGGGGTTATAATTCATAAAATAAAATACCATTAATTTTAAAGAAGTTGTTTTTATAAATTATGATTTATTGATAAATTTATCACTTTTAATGAATAATATTAATAAAATATACTAATTAAGTTCAAGGAATTATTAGTAAAATCAATTAGTATAATCTAATAAATAATTAAGTAATTATAAGGAGTAAAAATTTAATTATTCATGGCTATATAATTTTTTAAGAAAACATTGTTTTTATTGTATATTATATATGTTTTTATTTAAAATTTAAAATTTTCATATTTGAAGTATGTTTTTACTAAAATGAATTATTATATTTATACTCAAAAAATACCAATTATTTAATAAGGATTATTATAAGTACCCCATTCTTAATCAACCCATAATAATTAAAGATATGACATATATTTCATTACAACAACTTTCCATAGAATCTTTTAGGTTTATATTTTTAGATAATTATGAACAATATTACAAAAAAGTGGACACTTCCAGAAAATCTCCATTTTTACCACAAAACATTATTATTTAGTTTATATATATTTTTATTTTATGACACACTTTTTTCATTCAAAACAAGATTCATAACTGAAACTTTGACCATGATAACATATCCACTCATCCTTAAGCCCTGTGAAAAACATTTTAAAAACACGGTATAAGTAAAAAGAATATCATTAATGGATATAAAAACAAAGGGAATATTTTATTCCATTAAAAAATATTAAAACCCATTAATTTTTTACCTTTTTCACAATAAACATTAAGTAAAAAATATAGCCACATTTGGAATCATTTTTTTCTCAAGAAAACCTTTGAAAACCATAAAAAACATAGGAAAACATGAAGTAAATTTTAATAACATGAGAACTCATGAAATATTTTCCTTAAAAATAAACCTTTTACCTTATAAACTGCATAAAATTTTCAATCCTCATGAAATTAATGATTTCCCTAAAAACCCATGGAAAACATAGAAATTAAATTATGTAGGAATATTAGGAAATCATATTAATAACCCATGTTAAATAGTGTTAAACCCATTTTATAATAACTAAAAACTTGTTAACTCCATAGAAGTACCCTACATGGTTATCTATCTCATTTCACATTCAAAGACTAAATAATTACCCAATGCATTCAAGAGATATACTAGGATCACCCATCATAAGATCTATATTAATCTCACCTGTCATCATCTATAATTCCCAAGTACCATAACTTGTAAAAAATATTTAAAAGTTTACACTTTCAATATAAAACACGTTTCATCCTATGAGTATAAAATCACATTTATAAATAATTATAAATTCCATTATGAAGGAATGATAGAAAATAAATCCTCCATTTGATGATGAAAAATTCACATAATAAAGGAAAAATAATTTAATTTGAAAAAATTCAAAAAATTTCAGATAAAGCTTGAAAATGAATAATAACTATAACGGTGGGAAAATCTGTTCAAATAGTAATTGTTAAAAATATGATGAACATCATTAAAGTGTATAGAATAGTGTTATTTAAACTAATATTGATATGGAAGAGAAATATTTTAAAGAATAACTTTAAAAAATTTTGAGTACGGTTTTAAAATAAAATCCCTTACCTTGAGTCCCAAATCATTTAGCACATATATCCACCCTCCCGAGTAATAAAATTATACTAAATTTTTTACTTTCTACAAAATATTTTTCGTATTTACTCTCATAATATCATTCATTTTATTTTATTTACTATTCTTTTTTATTTAGTAAATTGGTATAACTCATGCAAGTCATTTTGGGGTCATTCAGTTTATAAAATAAAAAAAACTTTAGTATCTTAATAATGATAAAAAGTATTTTTAAAATTGTATTATAATCACTAGACGCTGAATTTTATATATTATATATCATTAAATAATCAAATTACTTAAATAAGTTATAAAATAGTTACATTTTCACGAATCATCCATGGTATGCATGTTTTTAACAGTTAAGTAACCATGATTGTTTACTTTTAATATAATTATTTATATTATTATTTCATCATTATTGAATTTTCATAAATATTTTATAAATTTGTTAAATACATTTCTAGTGTTCTATGGTTACCATTTGAAACTTATGGCAGCAATTCTTGTGAAATGCTTAAAAATTCATTTCTTAGATGATTATTGGATTAATAAAAGAAATGAATTTGTTGATAAATATATTATTGAAGCATAACACTCCAAAAATATGAAAAAATATTTAGTAAATAATTATTATATGATATTAAAAGTATTTTATATTTCTTTACCATTCTCAATATAACATTTTAATATCATTTGGGTAAGTGGTAAAACCGACCCAAACAAGAACATACTATAATGACTGAATGAGTAAGAATATACTATTGAACAATGATATTATCACTTTTAAAAAATATTAGTGTTTTTATATTTTTTTTATTAAATTGATAAATCCTATTCAAGAATAGGTAGATGAAAATGGATAATAAAAAATACAATTAAGAGTTAATTACTTCAACATGTCTTGGTATGATTTTTCTAAGCCGTTAAACATTACGATGATAATTAATTTTTAATATCATTTATATAATATATAAATTATATTTATAGAAAATTTATCATGTCTTAAATTTAATATTAATTTATTTAAACTATTTTTGAAACCACCCATGTAAGGCAGTGACTGAAAAATTAAATATGTTGTCCTGGAGGCGGTAGTCCGCATGTACACATGGGTAAATTTTTCATTTTTCAATGGTTAGAATGGAAAAATGGTAAATAATGTTTTATACTTAATTAATCATAATTATTTTATAAATATAATATTAATTCACTAAAATCATCATTATAACCATCTATGATAGGTGGTGATGAAAAATAAAACACATCGCTTCATGGAGATGGTAGTCCATATGCATGCACAAGCACCATTTTAGTTTTCCATTGGATGGAAAAGAAGTATAAAATAGTTGTACCATAAATATAATAAAATATTATTATATTTAATATAATTATATAATTATTTAATTATAGGTATAATAGATTATAATGAGGTATAAGAAATAATATACATTAAATACTTTGGTCAGGATTTATAATTTCTCATTTGATAAACTCATATGGATCAAATATTAATTATTGTAGGATTGGTATTATGAGGATAAAAAGAACTCTAGTATGTAGAGAGGTATGTTGGTAAGTTATTTGGGTAGATATTGGTTAGTATAAGTGGATCAATGTGTGTAAATAATTTAGTATAGGAGGTGTCCTTTTATAAGTGAGTAGAGTGACACATTGGAAAATATTCAATGTTTTAAAATAGTATAACGTCATATTCAAGGGAAAGTGGATCCAATTTGGTCTAAATAAAATATAAGATAGGGAAGGATCAAAATATATTCAAAAAATAATATTTAGAAAATTCTTAGTGATTTTTATGGACTTAAATTTTTTATTTTACCCCTCTGTTAACCCTTTTAATTCTTACCATGGTGATAAAATTTTACCATGGTAACTATTCATTATGAACAAAAATAAAATTGAATTTATTAATTTTTTTTGAAACTATTGATTTTAAATATGAAAACCATTTTAAAATATTATATTTTTAGTGGTAATAAAATATATTTTAAAAATAAGTACTCATAACACAACACAAATTTTTTTTTAGAAAATTCTTTAAAAATAAACCTTTTAAAAGAATAAAAAAAATTCAGCCTAATATAATTTTGATATGATGAATATATAAATTAAGTTCATTTTAAATAATTGAATCTCAAAAATTAAGAAATTTAACTTTTAAATAAAACCATATAATCCATGGAACCAAATTTTAGTTTGAATAAAACTTTAATTTTTTAAATTGAAAAATTATATAAAATTATCATATTTAATATGAATAAATAAAATAAAATTATAAAAATTACTAATAAATGGAATTGATTTTTATATTAAAATCACCTTAGTTTTCACATTCTTTCCCACTTAGAAAATTTCATAATTTTTATTTATTTCTTAAACAGATGAGGATATTTTTCTTTCATAGTTTTTTTAATTATCATGTTACTTCCTCAATATTGTGATTATTTTATAAAACCTCAAACTAGTGAATAAAATTATTCCACTATCACTTCACTATGTTATCAAGAATATAAACTATATTTTTCTTATAAGAAATATTCTCTTTTTTACTGAACTTCTTCAGGGATCAAAATATAAGATTAATTAGGCACATATTTACTTAATAATGAAATATGAAACACATAGTGTACATGAGATAAAGTTTAAGGTAAGGATACTCAATAAGAAACTAATCCTAATTTCTTTAAAATTTTATATGGTCTAATAAACCATTAGATTAACTTTCACTTTTTACTAAATGCCTTACACCTTTACATGGAGATATTTTAAGAAATACATGATCACCTACCTCAAATGAAAGATATTTACACTGGTTATGTATATAACTTTTTTCCCATTCTTATTTGATCTCATATGATGATGAAACACATTTACCTTCTCAACCATCTATTCTACCAATTCTGGTCTTAAAAAATCCCTCTCAACATGCTGGAGTTTGATACTGGTTTCCTTATAATGCCTCAAAAGGATCCATCCGTATAGTAGAATTAAATATATTATTATATAAAAATATCATTAGTGAGATATGTTGATCCCAAATTCCTTGATAATATAACGAGAATGCACAGAGTTTATCCTCTATGTTTAGAATTGTTCACTCTGATTTTCTATCAAATTTAAGGTGAAAAGATATACTAAAAGTTAAATCAGTACCCATAGAATTCTAAAGTGATTCCCAAATTTTTTATATAAATCTAGGATCATGATAAGATACAATAGATAAAGGGAATCCATGTGACCTTATCATATATTTAAGGTAAATTATGTAAATATGATCCATATAAATACTATCTCGAATATGTATAAAATGCACAAATTTAGTCAATTGATCAACAAAAATCCAAAAATCACATTATAACCTAAATATATTTTTGGTAATACAACTATAAAATCAATGGATTTATTTTCCCATTTCTATTTTGGAACAGGAAATGGCTGAAGCATCCCATTCGGTAGTTTTCATTCATCTTTAACATATTGAAAAGTGAGACATTTCATGACAAAAAATATCTTTTTTATTCCATCCCACCAATAATATTTATGATGGTATTTAAAAATATTATTGATAATATGATGAATGTAAAATAGGGAGGTGTAATATTTACACAATATTTATTTCTTTAAATGAAAATAATACCACACACACAACCTCCTTACAAATCTTATAACACATTCTTTATCAATATTAAACTCATGAAACTTATCATTATTGATAAATTATAATCTTTTTAAAACCATGATATTCTTTTTAAGTCTCCTTAATTATTTCTAACATGGTTAAGTATACTGATACCTAAGACAAAACAAAAAAGGTTTTTTGGATGCCCAATTTCAGGGACAACATTAATTAAATCATTAAATAAAAGATTATATTCCAAAATTTACATATTTTATGATGTATTATATTTTTTTATTCAAGTAATTGAATACCATATTTTATTTACCTGGATGATAGTGAATCATATAGTCATAATACTATATTAGTCCCAACCATCTTCTATTACTCTTATTAAACACTTTTTAAACGAATATATACCCATGATTAATATATATTTCACATTTATCCCCATACATATGATACCTCAATTTTTTTAACAAAATAACTACTAAAACCATTTTAAGGTCATGCGTAGGTTATTCTAGCTAAACAAGTTTCAATTATCATGATGCATAAAAAATTACTCAATAATTCTACAGAAAAATACAACCCAGGCCCTTTAATGAATTGTCAATATAAAGGGAAAATTAAACATTTATTATTATCAAGTACAACAATGAATCATTAACCAATATTATTTTTGAATTTAGAAAACATTCATCACATTAATTTATCCAAATGAATTTAACTACCATTCGATTAAACTTGGTTAGTATGTTAGCTAAAAAAAGTTAAAAAAAACCTTTGGTAGTAACTTGTTTGTCGAAGATAACTAAAAATATTAGTGATATTGGTAGGTATTTGATACTCTTCCCCCACTTCAGTTTTAATAAGATCAACTGTTGTGACATATTTAGTAACTATATTCCCACGTAATGGAATATATTATTTTAAAAATTCATATTTGTTTAATTTTCTATACTAATTATTTTCTTTTAGGGGTTGTAAAAAAATACATAGATGTTTCTCATGATCCTTATAGCCATTATAATATTTCATAATATCATCAATAAACAAAATGATAAATTTATCTAAAAACTCATCAAATACTTTGTTCATATGATTCATAAATATAGTGGGTGCATTTGTGAACCTGAAAGTCATAACCACAAACTCATAATAAACATACCTAGTATAAAAGACCATCATTAGAATGTATTCTTCCTTAATCTTTATTTTATAGAATCTTTACTTGATTTTAACGTTAGAAAAATAACGAGATACTTAGAGATGGTCAAATAAGTCATCAATATGAGGAAAAAATACTTGTTCTTAATTTTAATTTTATATAGTGATTTTTAATCAATGTAAAACATCATGGAACCGTCATTATTTTTAATAAAAAATATACGAAAAACCCAAGGTGAAGTGATAGGATGAATAAATACCTCATCAAGTAACTCCAATTGATTTTATAGTTCCAATTTTTTTTACTCGATCTATTGGATAAGTTGTTTTTAAAATTGGCTTAACATCAAGCACTAAATTAATAGTGAATTTAAACTTTTGATTATAAATAAAACTAGGAAAATAATTAGGAAATACATACAAATATTAATTTATTACTAGAAAATCACTAATTTGAATAGTTCACTAATTTTTAATAATATTTGCAATATAAATTTCAAGACCATCTTTAATAAATTTCTATCATTATGGATATATTATCAAAGGTATGATTTTATTATTATATAAAAGTTGAATATCATTATGAAAATTGAATATAAATTCCTTATTTTTATAATCTATCTTATAATGATATACTAAAAACCCAATCCATACCTAGAATAGAATCAAATTAAAATATGGGTAAGATCACAAGGTTTGTAGAAAAAGACATTACACATATGGTAATAGGAAAATTATTATAAGTTTTTTCTACTTTAATACTAGACAAAGAGTTTTTTCCGAAATTTATAACTTCATTTATTGATATTTTATTTATATTTTACTTGAAAATTGTCCAGAAATAAAAGAATTTTTATATCCCAAATCAAATAAAACATTAAAATTGTTTGAGTAAAAAATTAATGCACTGTCTACCACATCATTTGAGGGACCATCATCAATTGTAATAGTAGAAAAAGACTATCCTATACATTCTTCTTTTGGTCTTGAGGAATCCTAGAATGAGTAAATAATTTTAGACATGAATTAGCATAATGAAACATATCATTACAATTAATACATCTCATTACTGGTTGCTAATATATTTTTCCATTACTATTATGATCAGAACTCTTTTCCTTACAATGACAATCCAAATTACTGATCTTACCACATATTTATTACCTTCTTGATCTTGTTAAAAATTCCTTAAAATTTCTATTACTATATTTTTAACATGTGGGTGGAATATATATATATTTCTTAGTCTTCTATTTATTTTTTACTTTCTAGATTTACCATTTATTAATCTTATTGTCCTGAGGTACATAAGTACTGATAAACACTATCCCAAATTTCTCAACACATCGAATAGTTTACTCATAGATTTTAAATTCATGTGAGGAAAACTGTCTTTAGAAAATTGGTTTTAGACTGATGTAAAATATATTGATTTTTCTTTCATTATCTATAATGAAATTCATTGCATACCTAGCCTATCTAGAAAAATTTTCTTCATAAGAGAACACTAAATACTATCCTCTTTTCTTTAATTCCATAAATTTCATTTAAATTCTAAGTCAAATATATTTAGAAAAATACTTATTAAAAAAATATCCTTAAATACTATCCACTCAATAGAATCAATCCCACCATTTTCTTTGGTATTATTAATATGGGACCAGCATCGATCAACTTCACCTTAAAAACAATAAATAGAAATTGTTACCTTATAATGATATTTAAAACCCAAAACCTAAAATATCTTCTCTAATGAGTTTATCCACACTTCATATTTCATCTTGTTTTAAGATCCACTAAAAGTTAGAGGATAATATTTCATGAAATTCTCTAGAACTAACACATTTCTCTACAAAGGAATTGGTTTTTTTATTTCATGGGAACCAATATTAATAATGTGTATCAAATGTGTTAGCATGGAAATAAAATTCCCTATTCTAATCATCCCAGATTTCTGGTTATGAAGTATATTTTTCTCTTGATGCCTTAATTCTTCTACCACCATGTTTTCTTTTTGGAAAACCATTCTGAATTGGCATAGATTAGATAAAGTATTGTGAAAATATTTAAAAATATATCTCATGAAAATATAACCATAAATTATAATCTCTTAAATTTATTTTAACATCATCATAACCACTAAATTCATCTAAAACTTTTATGTAATACCAACTACAACAACCCCATTCTTAATCAACCCATAATAATTAGAGTTATAGAAAATATTACATTACAAAAACTTCCCAATTTTTTTTAGGTTTGGAATTTTATATAATTAAGAACAATATTACAGAAAAATTGGACACTTCTACACAATGTTCATTTTTCCAACAGAACATGGTTATTTAATTTACATCTCTATTTAATTTATAACAAACTTAAATTATTCAAAAAAACTCCATAACTAAAATGCTTAACTTGTTAAAATATCCACTCATTCCCAAGATCCATGAAAGACATTTTAAAAAGTTGATATGGGTAAAAAAATCATAGTAAGGGATATAAAAATAAATGCAACCTATTAGACCAGTAAAAAACAATAAAACCCATTATAAAAGTTAACCCTTTTCATAATAAACATAGAGTATAAAACAAATCCACATGTAAAATATTTTGTTACTCAATAAAGACAATTAAAACCCATTAAATTATATGAATAAATTAAATCAATTGGATAAGATGATAAATCTTGAAATATTTTCATTTAAAATATCCCTAAATTTTTAAGAGATTATAAAATTTCATTTATTTATTAAATCAAATATTTCCCTAAAAAACCATGAAAAAATATAAATGAAATCATGTATGAATATTGGGGTATCATATTCATAACCCATGTTCACTCATGTTAAAACCATTTCATAAAAACTAAAAACCAATTAACTCTATAGGAGTAACCCTCCCTGTCATCTCCCTCATTTTATTCTTTGAACACAATCATTACCCAATGAATTGGAGAGATATATCAGGCTCACCCATCATCAGGGATATATAAAGATCTCCAATAATCATCTCTAATTACTAAGTACCAAAACATGTAAAAAATATTTAGAATTTTTCACTTTCATCATAAAAATATTTTGAACTCATAAGCATATACTAACCTTTATAATGAATTAGAAATTCCCTTTGGAAAACATGATAGAAAATAACCACTCATTTTGATGATGAAAAATTCACACAACAAAAAAAATAGAATTTATTTTGAAAAACTAAAAAAAACATATAGAGGAATCTTCATAATGAATAATGGATATGATTGTAGGGAAAGGTGGTCAAACCTTAAATGTTAAAAAAATTGCTTTTCCAATTTAATAAAAAAATTAAAAAATGATACATATGAAAAATGTTGAAAATATTCATTTTTAAACCTTTATATGAAAAGAAAAAATAGTTAAAAAATACTATGATCAATCATTTAATCATGTATAATAATATTCTTGAAAACAATATTGACATTGAAGAGATATATTTGTAAAAAGAACCTAAAAAAATGAGTAAGATTTTAAAAGGAAATCCCTTACCTTGAGTCCTGACTCATATCACACATACATATACGCTCATGAGTAATAAAATTATAATAATTTTATACTTATTTCAACACCCTTTTCATATTTACTCTCATAATATCATTTATTTTATTTTATTTACTATCTTGTTTCATTCATTTAGTAAATTCGTATAGTTCATGTAGGTTGTTTTTGGGGTCATTCAATTTATAAACTCTAAAAAAATTTGGTATCTTAATAATGATAAAAATATTTTTTCCAATGGTCACATAATATTTATATGTTTCATGTTATGGATCTTATATCATTACATAATTAAAAGAGTTAAATAGGTTATAAGATAATTATTTTTCCATGAATCTTTCATGATAAACTTGTTTTTAACAATTAAGTTTCCATGTTTGTTCACTTTAAATACCATTATGTAGATTATTATTTCATAATTAAATAATGTTCATAAATATTTTATATATTTTTTAAAATAGTTCTAGATTTTTATGGTTATCTTTTTTAACTTATGGTGACAATTCTTGCAAAATGCTTAAAAAAACATTTTTCAGCGTTTATTGGATGAAAAAAATAATAGGATTTATTGATCAATATACTATTGAAACTTACAAATAAAAAATTATGAAAATATCATAATTATTATATAATATTATCAATATTTTACCTTTATTAACAATTAATTACATAACATTATAACATCATTTGTTCAGGTGGTAAAACCAACCCAAACAAGAACATGTTATAACGACTGAATGAGTAAGAATATACTCTCAGATAGTGACATTATCAATTTTATATAAGATTAATGTTTTTAATTTTTTTTTATTAAAGTGATAAATTATATTAAATTTTATGTATATGACGAATAAAAATGAAAAATACAAGTAAGAGGTTATTACTTCAACATGTCTCGGTATGCTTGTTTTCAGCAGTTAAACATTATGATAATCATTAATCATTAATATAATTAATAGAATAAAAAAATAATATTTAAAAATAATATATTAAGTTTTAAATATAATATTTAATTTTTTAATCTATCTTTTAAATGATCCATTTAATGTGGTTATTTAAAAATGAAATACGTTTTTATGGAGGCGGTAGTACACACTTATGCATTGGTAACATTTCATTTTTCAATGGTTAGAATGTAAAGAAGGTAAATAATATTTTATCACTAAAAAATAATTATTATGTTATAAATATAAAATTAATTCATTAAATACATCATTATAACCATCATGATAGGTAGTGATGAAAAATTAAATACATCGATTCATGGAGACGATAGTTTTTATGCATGCAGGGGAAATTTTTTAATTTTGTATTAGATGGAAAAGTGGTAGAAAATAGTTTTTAAATCAAAATAATAATAGTTAAATAAATTTAATATACTGATTTAATTTGGTTAGTATGATTATATTATATTATATGTTGGTAGAAAAGGAAATAAACTTGAAAGAGTTCAGCTAGAACTTATATCTCCTCCTTGGATAACCTCATTTGCCTTACACCTTAAGCCTTTTTAGGAATGATATTTTGTGGTGACCAATGAATCTAGGACATGGGATAGATGTTGGGAAGTTATTTGGGTATATATTTTCTAATATAGATGGATCAAAGTCTGTGAGTAAGTAAGGGGAGAATGTTCCCTTTTATTAGTGAGGAGAGTAACACATTTGTAAGTATTCATTGTTTTAAAATAATATAAATTCATATTCATGGGAAAGTGGATCCAAATTAGACCAAGTTAAAAATAGGATATGATAAGATCTAAATCCATATGACAAATTATATTTAGACATGTTTAATTATTTTTATGGCCTTATCATTTGGTTTTACCCCTTTGTTAACCATTTTATCCCTTACTATGGTGATAAAATTTTACCATGGTAACTATTCAGTATAAAGAAAAATGAAAATGAAATTATTAATAAATTTTGAACTAATGACTCTAAATATGAAAATAATTTTTAAATAATCAATTCCTAGAGTTTTTAATTTTTTTTAAAACAAGTATGCGTAATGCAACATAAATCTTTTTTTTAAAATGAATTAAAATTAAATTTTGTAGGAAAATATCAAAAATCCCCCTAATATAACTTTTATATATTTAATCTAAAATTTAATTTTATTTAAACAAATAAAATCTCTAAAAATTATAAATTTAATTTTTTTAAAAACAATATAATTCATGGAACTAATTTTAGTAAGAATAATGCTATATATTTTCAATTGAAACATTACATAAAATTATTACATTGAATATGAATAGATAAAATATAACAATTAAAATTAATATGACATAAAATTGATTTTATATTGAAATTACCAAAGTTATCACAATTATGTTTTCAGAAATGTGTGAAAATTAATTTTTATGCTTTAAAAGGCATTTTTAAAAAACAATTTTATTGAATTATGCATATTTAAATGGAAATTTATTTTTTTCACCACTAAAAACTGAATATTTTAAAATTGTTTTCAAATGTGTAATTTTTTCCTAATTGTTTTGTAAAATTTATTAATAGGTGTGTGTGCGTGGGGGGGGGGGTGAATTGATTCCTTTAAATTCACTCAAACATAAAATTGACCTCCTCAATTTTTTTGAATAAGTAATTAAATTTATAATTATATATGTTTTGGAAATTAATAATAAATAAAGAGTAATACACTAAATATTTTTACAGCATTTCAATGCTCGAGGAACCTCACCTAGTTTACTCCACTAATTCTTGATGTGAGCCTGATGGTTTTTATAAACCAATCATTTTACAAGGGACTAATCAACCGAGTGAAAGGAGCTTCCAGTTGTTATAAACGATCTAAAAACTTTAAACATGGATCTATCTTTACAAAAACTATCCATGACCATCACTAAACTTTGTAAAATTAGTGTACACTTATAATAAAAATAATAAAATATTTAAAATGGAAAATAGTTCAGGACACAGTTTTAAGTAGCATCTAATAGAAGTTTGATCTTCCACGAGAGAAAGAATATGCTTTAGATATAGCTTTGAAGAGAGTTTGTTTTCTATAAAAATATCCTTGAGAGAAAAATAAAAAATAGACTAGATTTTATTTTCTTATTCTTCTCCAAGACCAAGTAAAATAGATTGAATGCAATGGAATAAGATATTATAGTAAGTCACCAAAGATAGAGAAGTCGAACATAGCTTGAAAATAATAAGGGTGAGTTCAGCTTGCCTCACAAAAATAATATCCTATCTTAGTTACTTTTTTTGTTTTGTTGATCATCAAGAATATATATGATATTCAAAATTAAATCTAGTTCAATTAAAATCCATAATATTTTCCTTGAAAATATTAAATGACTATAACATTTGATATTTTTTTCTTCCTATGATTCAATAATCACATTGAGACAACTAAAAGTTTATTAAACAATCTTTGAAAATAACGCCCAGGTTAATTTATCATCATTGTTTTATTTTATAAAAAATTAAAATAATTATTTTTTATGTATTAACATTTTATGATACATATATAACAACTTATGAGTCATTATAGACTCTAAGTACGAGTCACTCTATGATTTAGAGTATGAGTCACTTTGAGTTAGCGTATGATTTATTAAAAACTATGTACGAGAGATTTCATTTTGTATAAGAGTAATTCATGTCCATGTGGAAGTGATTTTCATCTAAGTACAAGTGTTTGATAGTTGATTGTAAGTATTTATCATCTATGTATAGGTGTTTCTTATATGGGTATGATTTTTTATCACATGTTTATGAGTCATTGACTACGTATGATTGAATCATTATGGTGTATGAGCCATTCCATTTTTTTAAAAGTAATTCTTTAACACCCTATGATGTTAAAGGGTTAAAATACTAAATGTTACTACCCATGTAAACAAGTTACACCTTTATTTTTTGGAGCATATCAGATTATAAATCCATATTTATGTGATCAAATCAATGAGTAGTGTTAGGATGGATAGCCTCATGGGAAGTTTTATAGGGTTTGTGTTAGTGAGTAAAATTCACACTAAAACACATGTGTTGGCTTGTGAGGATATTAATTAGTTTTATGACCCATTCAGGAACATGAGTGGGCACCTTAGATGGGAAAAATTGTGTTTTTGGGTAAATTGGTGGCTCTTGGTGGGATAAGACCCAATGAAAATATTAAAATTTTTGGGTTCCTGTGCTATCATTATGGTTTAGTTTTTACTGTGGTATCAGACCAATATCCACCAATAAGTGAAGTGGTATTCCATGGGTTGAAATATAGGTCACATAATAGGGACATTGTGATATATGGAGGGAGAATATAACACCCTAGAAAGTTAAAGGGATAAAAGACTAAACGTTACTACCCATGTAAACAAGGTGAACCTTCATTTTTGGGAGCCTTCCTAATTATACCACCACATTTAACTGAGGCTGTCCCAAAGTAATTTTTGGATGGGTAACCTCCAAGTAAGTTTTATAGTGCATGTGTGAGTAATGAAAAAAGACACTAAAAGTACATGTAGCATAAGAGCCTCAACCCAGTTGGTGAGGACTCATTAGGTGCATCCAAGAGACCCAAGATCAAATCTAGGTGGAGGCATATTTCCAGGTACTGTAGTAGGCACTGTAGCAGACACTGTAGTAGTACTGTGAAAACACTGTAGCAGGTACTATTCGGTACTATAGCAGCCAAAACTATTCATCAATCTGGGCCTTCGGGCTACCAGTTTGGTCCTCGGGTCTTGCAAGGCTTTCAGGACACCCAAGGCCTTCAGGCCAGTTGATTATCAAGGCCTTCGGGCCACCTTAAGGCCTTAGGTCTACCCAAAGGCCTTCAGGACACATAAATGTAGGCCCCAGACACACTACAAAAAAGGAGCAGCCCTAGAAGAAGATTCAGAGCAGGTGCACTCACCAGAGCAGAGCCAAATGGATTGTCAGAATGAGAGGGTATGGCTATGCCATCGGTACCAGCCTGTGCTTGCACAGGAAGCCTAGCCAGACAATCATCCAATGGTGGAGAGATACTATCAAGATGCAGATGCTGGGGAGGGGCAATTCCTTGTAGATAGTCTGGTTGAATTCCCCAAGACTTTCGAGTCATGTAATCTTCTTAGCCTATGGTCCATGTAATATTTGAGCCTATATTCTTTATAAGGGTTCCCCTTCATCCCTTGAAAGGGGGGTTATCAAAAATCAATAAAAATAAAGGCCTTCGGGCCATTCAGGTCACTAAAAGTACATGTGATGTTCTATGGGGATAATCATTAGTCTAAAAAGCTCTCTGGGCATGAGGGTGATTCCAAGGGAGGGGACAAAACACATCTTTAAGGAATCTTATGGTGCTTGGAATACTAGGAATTGATGACTTTATTAAAAATTTAGGGTGATTGTACTGTCATATGGTCCTAGTTATTATAGATTCCCTTATATATATGATTCATTCACTCCATGTATGAGTGATTCTCACTTGCGTATGAGTTATTTATGGCTGTGTACAAGTGATCTCACACTTAATAAAAATTTCACTCGAAAATAGTAGAAACCTCAAACACAAAAACATATATAAAGTCTTTATTTAAACCTATTAATAAAAGATAAAGAAATTAATTAATAAAATTTATCTTGATTATGTGAGTTTCCAAACTTATGAAATATTTATAAATGTTGGACAACATTCACATGTCAAAAAATATCCCTGTTTTGATGATCAAAATGTAACACCTCAATATTTAAGAATATATTCAATGTGTTTTATAACTTATGATGAATGAAAAACTAGAATTAATTGAATATTTTTTATAAATTAAAAAATGAAACAAGTTTTAATGTATTTTAATTTTTAAAAATGAACTTGGATTCACTTATAAAATATTATTGATTTTTAAATATTATTATTATAAATTTTGCACTTTTAGTAAATATATTATATTAATAAATTCTAGATATCTCATTTGTTAATATAAATTCATGTGAATACCTATAAATTAAATTAATAATACTCATGTAATAATTATGTGACTATAAAGTGTATTAATTTAAGTAACTATGACTAAACATAAATGTTTTGTTTTTTAAAGCATTTTTTTCTAAAATCTAATTATCTTTTATTTTAATTATTATATTTATCTAAATTAATGTTTTATAAAAATAATCAAGTGAATAAAAATTATTATAATTATTTTCCATTGGTTATTAATTATGATAAAATTAATTTATGGGGAAAAATATTTTCTAGAAAATTATTTTTATGGGACTAATGTATTTTTATTTAAATAAATTAAGTTTATCACTATTTAATAATTATTATAAGGAAATTTATTGATAATATATTCAATCAAATATGTTAGCATTAATTTAATAATGTTTACTAAGAAAAAATGAGCATAAATTTAGCTTTATGTTTAAAATATATTCTTTTTTCAAAAAAACTGTTTTCATTGTATTTTGGATTTTTATTTTAAAATTAATTCTTACCAATTATGGAAATTGAATTTTTTAAAATATAATTAAAAATTGGAATCATAATTTTCAAATATGGTAATATGGTCCAATTTATAGTCATAATGAATAGTTACCATGATAAAATTTAATCACTATTTTTATGTGTAAAATAGGTTCAAAAGGTTTAAAACTATTGTGATAAGTCATCAAGATAACCAAAAACACTTTTGTAAGGCCATGATTTATGAATGATCCATGATTTTTGGGGAAAATTTTATTTTTTTTTGTTTGGTGGAGGGGATATTTTTTGAAATAATATTCATGAATAAATTTCAAAGTTTGAAGTACTTTGAACATGTGTAATTAAACATGGAATGCAGGTTGAGTAGAAAAATTGGAGTTTAGGAGAGTACAATATAAGGAGAACAGGGTCAGATGGGCTTCTACAATAGCCACCAACCAATAGTTGACTTTTTAGAATCCTAGAAGATGTGCTGGGAACACTATCTAGCTAGAGACCTAATACCATCTAGTAAGTACGACCTTGGGTGAATTTTAATGAGGCTAAGCCCCATCATTTTACCCAGGGTAGGCCATTCCTTCTCTTATGCTGATTTTTGGCCTCCAAAATGGATAGTAGGCCATCTAAAATTTATAAAAACCATCCCCTATTCCATGGATGGTCTTTATTCATTTTTTTTCTAAATCAAGTGATGTCTCTTCATATGTGAAGATATAGGTATGTTTATACATCATATTCCCTCTATTTTGGTTTTATTTCACTTTTGGGAGGTATTTTTGTTATTTTTTCTAATATACTATATTTTAGTGTGTTTTATGGTGTATCATTTTATCATGATTCTAGTCAATCTGTCTATTGATATTTGATGAGTGGGATTTCATAATATTGAGTTAGGTGGTCCCTTAAATTAATACATATTCAAACTATTTTTTCTAGGTGCATGAATAATGTTGTTCAAATGGACATTACATTCTTCAACCTCAGTTTAATTTAGTATTTAAATTGATTTTTTCTTGGTATAATTACTCATTAAATATTCCTTGAATATCAGAAAAATGATAATTCCTTAAGAGTTAACATTAGTGGGGTTTTGACCACAAGGGGGCTTGGGGTGAGTTTTGGTTATTTAAATTAAATGTTAAATGAGAAGCTATAATTGTAATCGATGGTTGTGAAATTAATTTTCAAAACCATCAATAATTCAAGAAGGAGTTGGACCCTTGAATTGGACCGATTGGATTTTGAGAGTTGGCTTGTAAATTGTTTTGGCCTTTAAAACGATTCTAAGGAAATGATAACTATTGTTTGTAAAATTGAGGATTTTTTTCTCATGGGTTTTTTTGTAGAATTCATGTGGTTTTGTAATGAACCTAATTTTTTTATTAAGGTAGTGAATAATTGTGATAAAAAGGGTACCGATTCCTATGATGAGAATTGTTAACCTATGAATCATATTGAGATGTTAAATAACAGTTTTCATTAAATATAGTTATAGTAAAAATCCTATAATGAATTTTACCATATATCCATGCAATGAAATCCTATTTAACCAAACATTGGGAAATGATAGGGTTTTTATGAAATATAATTGAGAAAGTAATGGCATGGGCACTATTGATAGTTTGATATTTGGTTACTTGTAATTTCTTATTTACATGGTTATTATGTGTGTAATTACTTAGGTTTCATCACTTAGATTCATATTTAGATATGAAATGGGTAAAATTCTATGCGTGAGATTAGATTACATTAAGGGAATCTCTTAGATTCTATGGGTATATCCCACATTGGATCCAAGGATGTCCAAAGATAAGAAATTCCATGAGCTACCTTGAATTTATTAATGATTCATCACTATGAATGACTTGGCTAAGAACCCCCTTGGAGTTGGGAACAGTAATACGTTTTAAATTCTACATATTAATTACATTGATTACCTTGAGGTACCCTTATTAATTCCATGTAACGATCTCCCTGAATTTAGCTTGATTTTATGAGACATAATGTCGTGGGTGTGGACCCGAATTTTGGTCAAGTTAGATAAACTAACTTGGAATAGAAGTTCCTTGGATTCAGTTTAGATAATTCCAAGGTTGAGTTAGAATCTCTAGGATGTAATTTAGGGAACTTCATGGATAAATTCCTTTAGTTATGGATTGAATTTATAAGATAGGAATTCATGGTATAACCCCCATTAATTCCCTTATGTTTTGTGTATATGGTTTCCATGGTCACACACCTTAGAACTTGAATGATTTATTAGATACATTACCATGATCAAAGAGATATCAACACTATTCAAACTGGGTGGGTCTGACCTTGGGAGTCAAATTGGATCTTGGGATTGAAAGTTGTGCTTTATTATTTTATTTTTTCTTAGTTATATACGTTTTTATTACTAGTAGAATTTCTACATGCACATGATATAGAATGGATATTTCCGGGACCCCATTAGTGGTGGCCTTATAAGTTTTACTCATACCCTACCCAGGTTACCAAGGTAATTAGGTACATGAGAAACAACTATGTAATTTCATGTTTAGGTTTGGGAAAGCACTCAGGGTGGTTGGATTTATTGGGTGTGTCTTGGCTTGCATGAAGTGTGGATGATGGGATCAGCTAGGAATTATGTCTATAATGGGGCTGAGTATTTATTTGATTTTTAGTTATTCTTTTTTATCTAGTATATGATCCACCCATGTGGTACTATTCATGTCATTTATGTATTTACCTTTTTTTAGAATTTGATACTATGTTTATTTATTTTCACTTTCCCTCTTGATTTTTTTATTCTTATTTGGAATGTTTTATCTTATCGTTATTTCTGCTATTCAGGATACTCTTTTAATGAGGGAATAAGATCCCCATTACAACATCATAGGTCCTCACTACCAGTCAGTATCCTTTGGTGTATGAAGAGGCACACTTGAGGCCTTTTCATATGTTTTCTTGTGGAACATGTTCAATGGCTCCCATGTTAGGGTCTTACAAAATATTATCATAATACTTTTTTATTTTATTTTATTATTGTGGAATAGTAGAAAAGAGACTGGGAGTCTGTTGGAACTTATTAATGAGCTCATTATTGGGAGATATCAACCTAATAATGGAGGAAAACCCAAGTTTCATGGGATGGGACATATTGTACTCATATTTCACTATTATAGTTATATCTGATTTTCACCTAGGGTGAGGCACATGGTGTGATGTTACTATTTGATGGAATTTATACTCTTGTGTTGGTATGAAAAGAGGATGTGGATACATTTATACATTATCTCAAGCACATAAATATTCACATGACATGCATCATTCTAGGGACATGAGTTTTAGATGTCAATTGCATGTTATTTGTGATATTTTTTAGCTTCTCATTATATTTTCCTGATTATAACCATATTATTTATATCTAAATATGGTCTAATTTTTAATGGTAATATGGGGGTTGTTATTTAAAATGTATAAAACATCATATATGGGGTTTTCTATATAAATATATGGTATCATCTTACTTGACCAATTCCTGGAATGAGATATTGACACATAGAAAGATATAAATGGATTGATAATGGTCAAGATTAAATAAGGTTATAGTAAGATTCATATAAGGTGTTTTACCTCATATTATGTGAATGACAATTTATTTAATCATGAACTAGAATTTGGAAAACTTGTTATATCCTTGATAAAATTAAGGTGTAACTTACAAAAAGGTAAATGAATCATTAAATTATGTTATTAGTTAAATAGAGGGCCAATAAACAAACTATAAATTGTATTCCTGTATAGATTTGGAATGAAACTATATTTAACTAATTTTTTTTATAATCCATGTTAAATGGTAAAGGATTAATAATGTAAACATGTATAGTGTTAAACCTTAAGTGTAAGATGTAACTTAGAGGTATTATATGGTAGGATTGACCCTTGTGAGGATAAGTAGGGATAAAGATAGAGATATATCATGGTTTGTGAGAACCCTAATTTTAGTGTTTGTAATTTTAGATACTTTGTGACCTTGAGATGAGGATGGGTGACGTTCCATGACCTTTTGTTTTTATGAGTCTTAGTTTGGGAGATTGGTGGCAGGACCTGGTGACCCATAAGAGAGACTCGAGTTAGTGGGTTAATGCCTTATGAAAATTTTGGGTAACCAATGAGAGGAGTTGAACCAATATTGTGAGATACATTTAGTGTGTATGGAAAGAGTAGATACCTTGTTTTTTTTTGGTTAATGTTTTATGTTTCCAAATTTTGTGTAGTTTTGATGGAACACTTATGGTTATAAGGCCTTGTGTATAAGCCAATTTTAAAAGGTACGATCATCCAAATGGTTGATCATGTCATTATGGATGTTTTTTTGGTGCTATTACACATGTAGGTAAGTGGTTGTAGGTTCTTGATTTCAAACCTGGTGTAACAGGTGGTGGATATATTAGCCCTGATACATGAAGGGTGTTAGGCCAGTTGTAAGAGAGCATCTAGGATGCCCATAGTTATTGGAAGGAAACATTCTAAGAGAATGTTATGACACTTGGATAGTTGCATGGGCCTAGGATTGGTGATTCTCAACTCATAGGATAATGAGTCAGGTTCTGGGAAGGGGTCATAGTTGACAGTGAAACCCTTGGGTCCTAATGAGACCATATAGTATGAGAGTGAGCACCCATGGTCTATATGGAATAGAAGTGATGAATGTGATTAGATCAGTGCATGTGAGGTGTAGATTATTGTATTGAATAGGTTATGTGATGCATAATATGGTTTTAAATGTTAAAGTACCTAAGGTCTCAATAATTGGTATCAAAGTTTGGTGTATAGGGTAGAATCAGTCGAGTGCCCTGCACTATTGAGTTCAGGTTATGCTTTTAGTATCTTGGCTAGAGTGAGGTTGGGATCTTGTAATTTTGAGAGGATTATAGTTGGTAGGAATTCATGTGTTGGACCATGGCCTAAGTGAAGTGTCATTATAAGGAGGAGTCATGGGGGTACACCTGGATGAATAAGGGAAACTTATGCATGAACATGGTCAGTGTATTAAGAATGTGATCCTAGTCTAAATGTGATGTGATTAATGGGATTATGGGTTAAGTTTCATGAATGGTGATGCGGGAGTGTGCACCTTTTTTGGTTTGATTAATCAAGGAAATACATGATTTTAAATGGGATGTCTACCAAATTTTGGGCCATTGAGTGTTTGTGTGTGAGTTGAGGTTTGATGACATTGATGAGGTATTGTAGGCATAGTTTCTAAGGGTTTATTTGGGAAAAGAAAAGACCTAAGTTGAGAGGGGTGGTATTGGTTGAATAGAAATTTTATGGAATGGTAGATCCAAGAGATCAATGTTGGTCATGTTTTGATAGGATAGTGCAATTCATTACTATAAGTGATATAGGTATGACAAAGACATGACCCATTAGTGTCAGAGCTCAATAAATTTTGAATGGAATGAAATATGGTGGGGATACCACCTTAATCCATGAAGGGTGTTTCCCTCACTTGAATGATTCTTGGCGAGGACTAATAATGGAATTCCATGAGTGTGAAGTGGTTAGTGTTTGACAGTTTGAATGATTCTTGATTATGAGTAGGTTTTTCCATATGCAACCATAATCATTGGTGACAAAAAGAAATTTAACTGTTATATCAGGGTTTGAACCAGGGGAACAATAAAAAAGATACTCCTATGGTGGGGATCATAATGTCAGTCATGGGTACTGAACCTCATGATATAAGGGTTATTAATGTGTTAGACTAGTCTTTAGATGGTTGTGATGAAACTAGATGGTGGTTCATGGGTAGTTCTAATGAAATATATATTTCTTTAGTAATTAAAAAGGTTTAATTTTAACACAATTATAGCTTGAGTCTAAGTGGTTGTTACATAATTTGGATTAAATGATGTGATCCTATCTTTGTTTGGTGTGGTGGAAAAATGATGCTTAGGTGGGAGTACAATGAATTGGGAGAGTAGACGGTGTTGATCGTTGAATCACATCATGGGTTGGGGAAGGCATCGATATGTTATGATGAAAATAGGATTCCTCTAGTTAGAAAGTTATTGTGATTTGGTAATTTAATTATGCCTCAGTAGAAAAATCTGAGTTTTCTTGAGTTTTGGTCAGCTAAGGTTTTAATCAATAAATTACATCGAGAGTTAGGTTCACACTATGATGTGCATACTTGGAAGATTTCAAGATGCATTTGGAGTGAGGAAGCATAATTAGAATGTCAAGTAAACAATGGTTGTAGCTAATCTTTTGAGGTAGAATATACAGAGGTAGTTTTCATTGTGTTATTATATGTTTTTTGACATGACAATTATGTTTCTGATGCTGGATGAGGCTTTTCAAGGAATACATGTGCATGTTTGGGTCATGATTGAGTAGTAAAGGTAAATCTGTTTTAGTTTGAGGATGAATACAAGAGTGGTACCATCATTGAACAGTGTTTTCCTATGTTATGATATGGTGTATCGGGAACCATACCAAGTGGGTATGTGGACTGCTAAGGACAAGCTTTAATAGGAATATTCTGATGGTGAGAGGTTCCAAGGGTTGAAATTGGCCTTATGAGCTAAGTCCAATGGTGGGGAGCACCTCATATAACACCCTGATAGTTATAACTTAGCCATTAAAATAGAGGAAATTAGTAGAATAATCCAAATTATAAAATATATAATGACCTTACTCATTTTTAATGAATAATTATTTATTTATAAATAAGAAATCAATTTTTAGTAAAGTCATTTCATTCTGAAAAAATACATTTTCTTCAAAAATGGGTTATTTTTTGATTTAATATTATAATTAATTTATAGTAATTTTATAAAATTAATTTGAAAAAATTAATTCCATTTTTGAATTCATAGTTTCAATAATATATTTGGATGAATTTTTGAGATTTTTCAGAACAGATTGATTTTTCAATGAATAGTAAAAAATACATTTTTTTATTAAAAATTGTATTTTCTTTTAAGTATTTATAAAGTAAAATTCTATATTGAATATTTTTTAATATTTAATAATTTCATTTATATTTAATGTAATAAAATTATGTTTTTTAAATAGATTTTATAATCAAATTTAGTATAAAACAGTTTATATTTGAGAAGGGAATTTTCTGATAAAACCGTTTTCTATCACGTTTCATCGATTTGATTTTAAATTAAATTATGAAAATTATTCATTTTTAATTTTTAAAAAATGAGTTTTATATTTTTAATCATAATTTTGAAATTTGGTAAATATTTCCATTCTATTTTTGATCAATATGAATAGTAATCTTAGTAATTTTGTTACCACAGTTATGGGTAAATTATGTAATTAAGGGTTAACTATAATAAGATAAGGACTATAAATTGAACATAGCACTTTTATTAATTTTATCATATGATTAAATTTTATCCATAATCTTAAAAGATTCATTTATATGTCATTTTTTCCATTCGTATTTGATTATTAACTTTATACTATTTTATGTAAAGAAAAATAAAAATTGTCCCACTCTTCTTTTTAATAACTATATTATTTTTAACATGGGTAAAAATAGAGGATATGTTTGGTTATAAATATTAATATTAAATATAAATGATATATATTCATCTTGAACATTTAATTTTAATTTTTAGTGAATAAATTATCACATTAAATGCTTACACAATGCTAACCTAATAATTATTCAATTATTGGGAAAATCAAATAAATGCTATAAAAAATATTACAATTAACATAATTTTAAATAATAAATGCAATGTATGAATTTTATATATTAATATAACATGTTTGGGATGTATTAAAATATTTTTTTAAACTTATTTTATTTTATCTATGTTATTAAAGTCAAAGTAATGAATATTTCCTAAATTGACATTAATGATATTTTATAATAAATAATATTTTATCAAATAATTTAAAATTTTAATAATATTATTTCCAAAAAAATGAATGGGATATAGCTAATTAAATCAAACATGGTCCATTTATGGTCATTTAATCATTTTATAGTAACATTATTAATCCTTAAAGGGAAGAAAACCTTAATATTACAACAATTGTCAAAAAAGTTAATTAGGGGTTAAAACAAAAAGATAAGGGCAAAAATGTGATCCAAACAAGCCCAAATTTTATTTCATTAAAGTATTTCAACTAATCCTAATATTATCTTCTAATATTATCAATTTATATATATTTTTAATCTATAATTAATTTATATTAATTTAATATTTTAAGAATCTCCAAGAGTGCTCCTCCCCTCAATTATAAAAGGGAACCCCTCCTTTATCTTCTCCACACCACATAGAGACATATATCTCAACCCAAAAACTTAAAAATTATCTTATAAACTTCAAAATACAAATTATATAGGTTTTTTTCTTCTAAAAATACTAACCCTAGATCCCTTAAGAGGATATCTAAAAGATTATTTTTAAAGAAGAGGCAACCACCATAACCAACCACTTTCTTTTTAATTATTCATTTACCACCTACAAATATATTATATTATTCATAAAATAATAACTTTAGTATAATCAATATACTTAAAAGTTATTATTATTATCAAATATTCTTTATTCACCCTCTTTCCATCAAATGATAAGTGGAAGTATCAATCGTGCTTACTTATGGTTTACCATCTCCATGTAGCGATATAATTCACTTCTCATCACTATATTTTATGGATGGGTATTATGATGGTTTTAATGTTTATATATTATAATTATGAAATAATTATAATTCTGTAATGATAATATAATATCTACCCTCTTACCTTCCAAACCACTGGGAAATAATAACGTCATTCGCATGTATGTATAATATCTACCACCTCCATCCAGTAATGTTATTTGTTTTTCATTTTTGATTTAATTTTATGGTAATAATTATGGATATAATAAATATATATGATATAATAATGATTTTAAAATGTGTTTTATTATTTAATTTTCTATAATTTGATCCCTCAAAAAAATGAAAACAACGTTCATGCATACGTACGACTTACCGTCTCCATGAATGGTGTAATAAATTTCTCTATCTATATTATTATGAATTATTCTAAATATGTATATAATAGATATACTTACAATATTATAAGTATTTATATTATTATTATATATAATTATAATAAATTTAAATCTATTATATCATAGGTTAGGTTTCCTTCGAATTAAGTGGAACTCACAGTAAGGGATTTATAGTCTCACTTTTATTCCTGGGAGACTTATGAAAAATTCACCACTCATTTATTTTTTTTGGTTTATATACTAACATTTGAAATTTTATTTTATTAATATACCTTTTCAGGATATTTAATTTTTTAATGGATATTATTCTTTCATGGGGATTATGATTCAAAATTACCAATGTGGTAAGGGTTCTATGTTACAATCTCATTGTTTATTGGTATTGTTTATGATTAAGTTTTAAATGATGAAAAATTATGATCAAACTCTCACTAAAATCATGAATTTTCTTCTACTATGGTTATTTCTTGGAAATATTTTTTTTTAATTTTATTTTCCTCGCCTTAAGTACTTAATATAATAAAAATATATTTTTAAGTAAAATCAACTTTATCTCTCACTTTGGTCGAGAAAAATTTTTCTTCCATATCCATGTTTTCTAAATATATTTTAAATAAATTTTATAATATTATTTAATTAATTTTTAAATTATTTTTTATTAATTATTTAACTTTTTATAAAATTAATTTAAATATAATTTTCTATTCATTTTATGAACAAGTTACTTTTTAAAATTTTAAAAATAGTATGAAAGGAATGTTTTTTAAGTTATAATTCATGAATTTAATTTACTTCCATCATGAATTATAAGTGATTTGAAACTTTCCTTATAATTTTCCATGGTTATTTTCAATGAAAATATTTTTCATTATATTTTCAAATTTTTTATATTTTATAGAATTGATTTCAAAATGAAAGGATTATTTTCCTCAAGAAATGTTCCAAGTGATATTTCAAAATCATTTTACATATAAGATGAGATCCTTTAATGTTAATTAATATTTAATAGATATATAATTCACGGATAAAATCCTTATTCGTTCTCTTAATGATATATATTTATGATGACAAGATGTTTATGAAACCCATTCCTTTTCCATGAGTTATACCATGGTGTAATATTTTTGAAACCCATTTCATTTCATGGGTTCTAAAATGATGAAAATTTTATGACCATGTGGCTTGAATATATATATTATTTTCATTATTTAATGGTTGGTAAATATATATACCTATAATGAATTGGGTAAATATGGATAAATCATAAGGTAATCATGTTATGCATGAAATTGATTTCATGTTCAATTTTTTTTTGTATAGACCTAGATTTCATCTCTATAAGTTTATTTGTGGACCTAGATTTCATGTTAATAAGTTTATACATGTACTTGTATTTCATACCTAAAATGTTTATATTCAGACCTAGATTTCATGTCCATAATATAATCATGAACCTGGTTTCATTTTTGAAACTTTATGTAAGGGAAAGATTTCATGTCCTTAACTTAATGAGTGAACCTGTTTCTATTGATACAGTTTCACAAAGTCCTAATCTTATGTGTACTCCAAAAACTCATATTTTATTCAAATTTTATGCTCTCATGGATCATGTTATTTTATTCCTTTATGATTCATATCTTATGAACTACCAAGATTTGTTCCATGACAAATGATTATGATATATGATATGTAGGGTTTGGATTTAAAATGTTAAGTGCATGTTCTCATACCATTATGCTTGTTTTAGGCTTATGTGATCATTGATATATCCCTTTTTCACCCTTATTGAGCATCTAATCTCACCTTTATTATGTTTTATTTCCCTAATTTACGTATAATGGTTTTAGGAATGATATTACTAAGAAGAGTTCAAGTAATGATGAACTATGTGGGTGATAATGTAGTTCATTTTTGAACTAGTTGTTTATGCATCCAAGTTTCCAAATATACCATACCTATATGATTTTTTCATGGTAAGTAATGTTATATAAGGAATATTCATCTAATAATATGTAATATCTATGTATGAAAAGTATGAGTCTCTATAGTTGGTATTAGAGAAAGTTTTAGTTAACCTTTGTAATCTAGGATGAGAAACCATTAGTGAGAACCCTTGTGATAGGTCTATGTATAGGATGAAAACCTAATGTTTTGGTAGAAATCATGGATGACCTAGGATAAACCTAAGGTTTTATAGATTTAAAATATGGTGTCTTTATTTAGACACATAATTAATTATCTTTCCTGATAACGTGGCTTTCCACTATGATTATCATTTCTCACAATATTGTTTTTGGTTTTTGAAAATGGAAAAAACCTAAAGGAATAATTTAAAAATTTAATATCATAGAAAAATGCATTGACTATCCTCATGAGAAACCTAATGGATTAATATATGGTATCAAATATCTTGTTACTATACTCTCTCAACTCTCTCAAGCTATTGGTGGTAACACAAATCATGTTGAACTTTAGAATTCACCAAAGATGGTGAAACATGTTATTAAATATTTCATCTCACAAATTACACACTCTTTCATGGGTCTTCTGATCTACTAGTTTCTGAGCCATGGATCAATGTGATGGAAAATATATTTCCTTTATTTAGTACCTAAACCATGAAAATTTTTCCTAAATATTTACCATTTTAAATGAAAGTTAAATCAATGGTGAAATATTATTAATAAAATGAGGAAAGAAAAGGAAATTGACTCTATGAACTGGGATGTGTTTAAGGAAATATTTTTTAGTATGCACTTAAATCACATTCTATTTAAAAAAGTGGATAATAATTTCCTTAAGCTCAAGAAAAAGTATGACGAATCCATTGGTGCCTATGATGAAAATTTTACAAGTCTTTAATTGTATTTTATAGGTTTACTCATCATCCTTGAAAGAAAAATTGATCAATTATTTAGTGGTTTAAAAATAATTATTTGAATGGAATTACCCATAAGGTACTTTGGAAGATAAAATGAAATCATTCAATATGAACTGAAAGTGAAAATGGAAGTTGGAAACCCCTATGATTTTAGTGGTAAGAAAAGAAATATGAAGCTTAATGGAAGCTTCGGTGCTTTGTTACATAGAGGGAGGAAAATGTTTCAACCTTGTACATTACAAAAATGTTGGAAGGAGAAATCTAGTGAATTTATGAAATGAAAAAGAAAATATTTCAATATTGATAAGCCTATCCATTTATAAAAATAAAGTTGATAGTGATGTAAATAGGAAAGTAAATGAAATTAATGGAGATAGAGCTCAAAAAAAATGCACAACTCACACTTTAGTTCTATAAATGAAAAGATATTAGGAATTATGAAAATTAATGACCTAGTCTAAAGGATATGGAAGATAATAATCCATTAGAACCTATAAAGTGAAAGGATAATGGGAAATCTTATAAAATTAAAATAGTGGAAGTGAATCATGATAGTTAGGTCACACTTATCCTCCACTCCATAATTAGGAACTCCATGTTGATTTTGGTATGAATATGACCTATGAAAATATTATCTTTTAGTGAAATTTTATGTGATTCAAAGCATTTATTATCTCTCTATATATTAATTATATATATATATTTATAGAATAAATAAATCATAATTGATATTTTGAATCAACCTATGATTTTCAATAAATACATGGATGAAACCGAAACTCCAATGGATATTTTTTTACTAAGATAAGATATTATTTAAGGATTAAGGGGTGAATTATCTTTTAGAACAATATATGATTTTATGGTGACTTTTTTTAGTAAATGGTTATTTTTTATTGGGGAATATATGATCAAATTTTATAAATTTTGGAATGAAGATTTATGAATAATTAAAATTATTGTTAAGTTGATCATGTAAGGGTATGAGACTAAATAATCTTTGGGTTTCCATCTTGATCAGAAACATTCCAGATAAGTTTTAATATTAACAATTTATGGAATGTATTATGTTAAAATTTAGTATTAAAGTATGATTTATTATAACCTATAGTAACCATTTTGGTTTTTATAAATATTGAGAAAAAATGAATGAATTATCATTATTTTATGGAAATTACGATCCTTTAAAATTTCATTTTAGTGCTTTAGGAATGGATATAATTAATCTCAAATACTAATCATTTGGAACAATAGATTAAATTGTGGTAGAAATTTATTAAAGGATGAAATTACACTTATCAGTAATTATATTTCTTTATGTTATTAGTCTATATAGTAGATGAATTCATTAACTCTAGGAAAGGATCTCTAGACAAAACTATTGTCCTATAACCTTAAATTTTGATAAATTAATGGTCTCTTACCTCCTCACAAATTTATGGTTTTGTGATTATTAACATTCTCATGACCATGTTCTCTATTATTCTCTATCAGTCGGTGGGAGTTAGTTTTTTCTTATATATCCATATTTTCACTTTCCACTAATTTTGTCATATTTTTAAACCTATCATGTGTTTTTCTATATGACCATAGTATGTACCTTTATCTTTCTTTAAGTGGATGTTTTATTAAGCCTTTTTGTGATGTGGGTTTCCAAAAATAAATTTTCAAATGTAAAACCTTTTATTACCAAGAATAAGTCCAAATTTTAAGGATTAAATATATTAGGGGAATGTAACACCCTGATATTTTATGAAATAGTTTTTAAAATTTAATTTAATTTCTTTGATAGCTTGCATTACACAATACACTACACTTTAACAAACAATGGGATATTTTTATTTAAATATGATAATTATAAAATAACAATTAAATTGGTAGAAATGAACATTATTTACCAAAATATGAAATATATAATGATACTACTAATTTAAAATGCATTAATTAATGCTTTATAAATAAGAACTTTGTTGTTATTAGAGTCATTTTACTCCTTAAAAATATGTTTTCTTCAGAAATGATTTTCTAGATTTTTATGAGTGAATAATATAATAAATTTGTAAAATTTTTATGAAATTTATTTGAAAACATTAACTTCATTTTTTAATTCATCATTAAAATACTATCTTATAATTAACTTTTTATATTTTTCTTAAAATATTTATTTCTCAATAAACAGTGAAAAATACTAATTTTTATTGAAAAATGTATTTTATTTTAGGCATTTACAAAGTAAAATTATATTTTTATCAGTTTTAAAATTTAATTAGATCCTTTTTATATTAAATAATTTAATTATTGTTTTTTTAAATGTATTTTATACTCTAATTTAGTGTAAAAACATTTTATATTTTAAAAGGGTATTTTTATGAAAAAATTGTTTTTCATCATGTTTTGTAAGTTTGATTTTAAATTAAATTATTCCACTTATGTATTCTTAATTTTATCAAAATTTATTCCAGAATTTTAATCATAAGGTTTAAATTTTCTAAATAGGTTCCTGTTATTTTTTTCAATATGAATAGTAACGTTATAATTTTTTTACTTTAGTAAAGGATAAATTGGGTAATGAATGGTTAAAAATAATATCATAAAAACTATAAAATGACTCTAAAACATACCTTAATTTTATTATATAAATATGTTTCATCCATAATAATGCAATATTCAGTTATATCACCTTTTTTCCATTTGGATGTGATTATGACCTTTATAATATTTTATGTAAAGAAAAGTAAAAAAACACTCTTGTTTTTAATAACTGTATTATCTTAAACATGGGAATGAACAGAGGATATGTTCAGTTATAAATGTTTATTTGAAATATAATTTAATTATATTAATCATGTTAATTTAATTTAATTTTTTAGTGAAGAAATAACTATATCAAATACTTACACAACGTCGACACAATAATTATTCAAATAATGGAAAAATCAAATAAATGATATTAAAAATATTAAAAGTATCATAATTTGAAATAATTAATGTGATATATAGATTTTATAAATTAATATAACATGTTAGGTATGTATTAAAATATTTTTCTAAAATTTATTTTATTTTCCTGATGTTATTAAAGTCAAAGTAATGAATAGTTCTAAAATTGACAACAATGATATTTTTTAATTAATAATATCTTATTATATAATTTCAAAATCATAAAAATCCTAGATTTATAAAAAATGATATATGGTTAATTTCATTAATTATGGTCAATTTATGGTCCTTTTTATTTTATAGTAACATTATTAATCCTTAATGTGTAAAAAACCTTAATATTGTGTTAATCGTCAAAAGGATTAACAAGGGGTTAAAATAAAATGATAAGAGAAAATTTGATATAAAATCTTGTCCAAATTTTATTATATGAGATAATTTAGATTTATCCCCACATTATATTTTATCTTATCAACTTGGAGTGATTTGAACCTCCAAATTAATTTATAATAATTTAGTATTTTAAAAAAATTACAAGAGTCCCCCTCCACTTAATTATAAAAGGGCACACCTCTCTTCCCTTATTCACCCCAAATTGATCCTTATAAATCAATAAAACCACTAAAATATAAAAATTTTACAGGTTATGTAATTTCCAAAAGACCAACTCTAGAGCCCTTAAGAGGAGATCTAAAGGAGTCTTTTCAAAGTAGAGGTAATCCCCTTAATCAATCAATTTATTTTTAATTATTCTTTTACCTATTATAAATTTTTTATATTATTAATAAAATAATAAATTAATTATCTAAAATATAATGAAATTTTATTATGATTATTAAATCACCTTTATTTATCCTCTTCCTATCAAAAGTGATGTGGAAGTATTGCTTGTGCGTATGTACGACTTACCATCACCACATATCAATAAAACTCATTTCAATTCACTATATTTTATCGATGGGAGTTATGATGTGTTTAATATTTATATAAGATAATTATGACATAATTATACTTCAACATTGATAATATCATATCATAATTATTACCTTTCAAATCAATGGGAAATGATATTGTCATTCGTGCGTAACTGTAGACTACTACCTCCATGAAGTGATGCAATTTTTATTTATTTATGATTTACTTGGATGATAATACAGATAGATATTATGAATATATAAGATATATATGAAATAATAATGATTATTTAATGGTTTTTATTATTTAATATTCTTTTGATTCATCCATCAAAAAATGAAAATAGTGTACATACGAATGTACGACTTACCGTCTCCATGAAATGTGTAATTCATTTTTCTATATATACTATTATGAATGATTATAAATATATATATAATGGATATTTATATGATATTAAAATCCATTAAATTATCAAATATATAATTATAATAAATTTAAATTTATTATACAGAAGGTTAGAGTGCCTTTGAATCAAGTGGGACTCAAGGTAAGAGATTTCTAGTCTCACTTCTATTTCTAGAAGACTTATGCCAAATTCACCCCTCATTTATTTTTTTGGTGTATTTAATTCCCATTTGACATGTAATATAATGAATATCCATATTTTCATGAAATTTTAAGTTTCGATTGATATTATTCTTTCATGGAGATTATGATACAAAATTTATTAAACTGATAATGGTTTTATGTTATATTCTCATTATTTGTCGGGATTGTTTATGATTAAGTTTCCAATGATGGGGAATTATGATCTAACTATAAATAAACTCATTAATTTTATTATAATCTAGTTATTTCTTATAAATAAAACTTTCCCTCATGTTTTCCTCAACTTAAGTACTCAATATATATAAAATATGTTTTTAAAGAAAAATGATTTTATTTCTCTCTTCGGTTGCAATACCTTTTTCTTCCATATACATTTTTTTAAAATGTTTTAAATAAGGGTTTTAATATTATCAAATGATTGTTTAAATTATTTTTTAACCATGTTTAAAATTTCTAAAAATGGATTCAAAAGGATTTTTCTTATCATTTTCCGAATGAGGTAGTTTTTGACTTCTTACAAAAATATGAAAGGAATGTTTATTTTTAACTTATACAACAAGAATGTAATTTCTTGACACCTTTAATGATAAATTTTTTGAATCCTCAATTACATGTTTTCATGTATTTTAAAATAAAATGTTTCCATTATATTTTTTTTAATTTTTTATATTTTGAATAATTGATTTCAAAATAGAAAGGTTATTTTGATCAATATATTTCCAAGTGATCTTTTAAAATTATTTTTCATCTAAGATGACATAGTTTGAAGATACATAATATTTAAAACAGATATTTTCTAGGTATAACATCCTTATTATTTCTATAGGGTTTTTTATGATGAGAATATGTGTTTGGAACCCCTTACTTTTTCATGTGTTATACTATGATGAAATGTTTATGAAACCCATTTCTTTTCATGGGTTCTGAGATGATGATTATTTTATGATATTATTGAATATATATTATTTTCATTATATGAATTATAGGACCAATATCTCCCTATAATTCATTTGGTAAATATGGATAACCCGTGAGGTAATTATGTTATGCCTGAACCATATTTCATGTTCACAATATTATGCATGGACCTAGATTTCATGTACAAAAATTTATTCATGGTCCATGATTTCATGTTCATAACTTTATGCATGGACCTTAATTTTATTCTCAAATGTTTATGTGTAGAACTTGATTTCATGTGCATAAGATTTTGTGTGGACTTGTTTTTATGTCTATAAGTTTATTAAAGGTCCAAATTTCATGTCTTCAATTAATGAGTAAACTTTTTTCTATTTATAAATGTTCAAAAAGTTATAATTCTTATGTTTATGATAAAAAATCATGTCTTATGACATTGTTACACTCTTATGGATCACATTATTTGATTCCATTATGATTCTTATCTTATGAACCACCATGATTTATTCCATGAATCATCATTATGATCTATGATATACAGGGTTTGGATTTCAAATGTTAATCCCATTTTCACAGACCCTTATGCTCATGTTATTCTTTTTTGATAATTGATATCTCCCTTGTTTACCATTACTGAGCATTTATTCTCACCCCACCTTATGTTTTCTTTCCCTAGGTTATGAAAAATTGTTTTGGAATTATATTTCTAATAATGGTTCGGTTTGTAAAGAACTAAGTTGGAGATGATGTATTTCATTTATTAAACAGTTGTTTATTCATCAAATTTTTTAATGATAGTAGAGCTATACAATTATAACATAGTTTGTAATGTTATATAACTAATATTCATCTTATTAGATTTATTATATATTTATTAAAATTATGTGTCTCTATACCCTAGGATTTATAATTTAACTGGATGATAATACATAGGTGTTATAGGATACACAGAAGCCATGGAGCATGATAATGTTGTTCTGTGATAATATGAGTGTCAACTTGGAGTTGAGCATCCTTTTGGCTTGTGTTTGGATAATAACTTTAGAAGGGTGTTGGGAATTTGGAATGGAATATAGTAATTTGGAATCAATTTTAAAATTTATGCAAGTATAATAACACATTTTATCAACCACAAGGACTCCTCTAGGATGATAAGTGTTATGTTGGGGAGTTTGTAAGGTCCAAGTGTATGAATAAGCCATGAGGTTTAGGGAAAATTTTAGTTTTTTGTTTTGGTAGATGGGTTGGTTTTTGAAATGGGATTCAGGAATACAATTCAATGGTTGTAATACCTTGAATGTGTATAATTACACATAGAATGATGGTTAGGTGGATGAATGGGGGTTCAGGAGAGCACCAAAGAGAGGTTAGGGTGGGTTGGTTTACTATAGTATAAATAGGCTAGCTAGTGGCCTTTACAGAATCTTGATAGCTCTACTGGGAACACTGGATAGATGGTGTCCCCCCATGAGTGATTTTTAACGAGGGGAATCCATATAATTTTACCAAAATCTACCCATTCCTCCTATAATGCATGCTTTTGGACCCTAAAATGGCTAGTTGGACTTCTCAAAGGTGTGAAACTATTCCCCTATTCCATGAATATTATTCCTTTGTCTGGTGTTCGAACAATATTTTTTATTGAGATGAAAATATGGAGGCAATGATATGTGGAATATTCTATCCATTTTGGATTTCTTTCATTATCGAGTGGTGTTATACTTAGTTTTAACTAATAATCTTTATTTTCATGGTGTGTTTTGGTTTCTAGTTTTATCTCAATTCTAGTCAATTCACTGGCTAATATTCAATGAGTGAGATTCAATAAGATTTAGATAGGTAGAACCTTAAATTTAACACATAATTATATCATTTTTTCTAGGTGTATTCATGATACAGTCAAGCCGAGCATTATTTGCTTCCACCCTGGTTTAATTTAATATTTAAATTCAGTTTTTATTGGTATAATGCCTCATTGAATATTCCATGAATCATATAAAAATGACATTTTCTTAAGAGTTGAACTTAGTGGCATTTTGACCATGAGGGGGATTGAGGTTAGATATGTTTATTTAAATTAAAGGTTAAATGATAAGATATAATTGGAATCGATGTCTATGAAATGAAATTTCATAACCATTGATAATTCTAGATTGTGTTGGTCCCTTCAATTGGAATAATTAGATTTTGAGATTTATCTTGTAAAATGATTTTGGACTTTGATGTTATTATATATAAATAATAAGTGTTTTTTATAAAACTGAGGATTTTTTTGGGTTGAATTTTGTGGAAAGTTCATGTGGTTTGGGAATGAACATAATTTTTTAGTAAGGTGGTGAACCATGGGGATAAAAATGGTACTAATTATTATGGTGAAATGTTTTAACCTATGAATCATATTGAGATATTAAATTATAGTTTTGATTAAATCAAGTTCTAGTAAGAATCCTATAATTTATTCTACCATTTAGTATATCAATGGAATCCTATTTAATCAAACCTTGGGAAATTATATGGTTTTTATGAAATCAAATTGAGATAGTAATGGTATATAATCTATTTATGGTTTGGTATTTTATTACTTGTGATTTCTTGTGTGCATGGTTATTATATGTGTAATCCCTTAATTTTAATCCCTTATATTCCAATTTTGATATTAAATGGGTGGAATACCATGGGTGTGCCTGTATTTTGTTAGCATAATCACTTGGATTACATTAAATGGTGCCTAATTGGATCCAAGGATGTCTAAATCAATGGAATTATATTAGATTCCTTGGATTCCTCAACGATTCATCAATATTAATGCCTCAAGAAAGATCTCCCTTAGATTTAGGAAAAGTATTATGTTTTGAATTTCATAGATTAATGTCTTGTATTCCCTTAGGGAAACCTTTTGAATGTACTGATATTAGATCACCAAATTCGGCATGATTATATGAGATGGGATTCCATAAATGTAGACCCAAATTTTGGTAAGGAGAGATACTATAAATGACTTGGAATGGAATTTACATTAATTCAATTTAGAAAATATCATGGTTTGGTTCCTTGGATTACACTAGATGGAATTGATAAGATTGTCATGGATAAATTCATTGAGTTATGGATATACTCGATAAGAGATGAGTGCCCAGTGGTGCCCTAAAGGATATGATCATGTTTCATAGTTGTGGTTTCCTTGGTTATATAGTTTGGAATTGATATGATTTATGAGATCTATCACAATGATTAGAGAGGCACCGACACTGGATTAAGTGGGTGGGTTCGACCTTGGGTGTCACCTCAATGCTTGGGATTGGAGGTTGTGATTTATTATTTTCATTATTTTTGGTAATATAGTTTTTTATTATTAGTAGAAATTATGTATGAAATTATATAGTCTGGGTATTTTAGGGTCACCATTGGTTAAGGATAGTTAAGTTTTACTCACACCCTACTTAGTCTTCTAGGACCCTTGGGTACTTGATCAGAAGACAATCTGATGTAGGTCTAGGTTTGGGAAATATCCCTTAGTGGTTGGATTATATGGGTTTGGATTCAATTACATGGAGTGTGGATGGTGGGACAAGATAATACTAGGGACCAAAATGGTTTTGAGTCATTATTCAGTTTGTAGTTGTTAATTTTTAACTAGTATATGATCTTCTCATGGGGGACCATTCATGACATGCATGGATTTACCTTTTATTATGGTAATAGATATTGTGTTTATTTATTAGAAATTGATATAATGACCCAAAATTCTCATATATATATATATATATAATCATAATATATGAATATTAATTACATAACTTATTAATTCAAGCTATATTTATACAGGTCTAGTGAATTTGAAACCACTGATACATATACTGTAATGCGTTAACCCCAGAAGCCTAGAGCTAGTTTCTTACTTTATTACATTAACATGATTAAAAGGAATAAAATCCAAAAGAACTGAAAATTTTAATAGATTTGAAAAACTATATTACATACATGAAACCAATTATATATTGGGGTTATAAAATAATTAATAAAAAAGTAAAATATCATTATACGTGAGACTCATTCCAAGAATTTATCTTCGCATCCTGGGAAAAGAAAACAAAATAAGGGTGATTTAAAATGCTCATTAAGAGTTAAATACATCATAAGTAATAATAAATCATTGAAAATAATCAATATATAAAGGTAAATAACTAATAACACATTCCATTTAATTAATAAACTAAGAATTAAATATATATATAGATTTTGTCATAGTGAAAATCCTCTGGATAATAATACCGGAAATGAAGGAAATGCTTAATTATCAGATGTCATGTTTCCCAAGAACATGAAAACATTACCATCAAGACCTTTCGTAAGATGGTTTAAAATATACTAGGTACAAACTAAATTTTTTTGGCCAACCATAACTATGCTATTAAGACCACTGACAAGACAATTTAAGACATACTAGTTACAAACACATAGGGTTTGTCCAACCTGATTTCATCTCATGAGAGTACTGATGCATCAAGGAAATTATTTCCAAAGATATCCAACCCGTTTATTTCAAGTCTTAATTATTCATCATATATTAACTAATTTATTTAATTAATAAACAACATGACTTATCCTCAAATATACGTATTGAGTAAAAGATACATATTTTTCAATATTTTCCAATTCAATAAAATAACTGTCAAAGTAAAAACTATATGTAAAACTAGTATATGGTTTAGAAAATAATATTATACATCAATCAATAATATAGATTTTTAATATGAATTTAATGTACAATAAAAATTGATTATAAATAAGTGATTAATTCAAGAGAAATTTAGCAATGAAAAAAGAAAGTGAGATTTCAAAGATAATTTTTACCTCTTGGTAATTTTCAAGTCAAAACCACTTGAATGAGATAGTTCAAATTGAAACATAAAATACAATTAATTAGGTTTTAACATTGATATTAAATGACAAATTTTCATTATATACACCACATTAATGTTAATTGGCGCATACTAATAAGTAAGTCTCAATGGAATTTAAATCAAGTTAAAATCCCTTTCTACTTGAATACATTTGAATCACGAGTTCTGTAAAGGAATAAAATCAATTGAAACATTTTATACCATTAAATAAATGGATTTCATGATATAAAATTTAATAGTTAATTATATAAACCAAACAAAATAAATGAGTTGTGAATATGTGATAATCCTCACAGAAATAAAAGTGAGACAAGAAATCCCCTTGCCTTGTCTCCGACTTGTCATGCTTGTCTCTATATTTCTGAACAATAAATTTATGAAAATTATTTGATTATTTGAGAAAATTTTTTAACATTATTTTTATTTTTATTTCACCTATTAACAAGTTACATGCAATTACTTAATCAATTAAGTTTATGTTGGATGTTTTGACCATATTCGGTTTATGTGTCAAAAACAACTTTGGTAGGTAGACTATAGTCAAATGAGTAATTATTTAAACATATAAAAAATAATAATGATTACATAATTATTATATTTATAATTAAATTATACTATAAAACCAATCATGGAATATGTTTATAAAAAATGAACTAATGTTACGATCTTGGAGACGGTAGGTCGTACGTACGCATGAGTAGCATTTTCATTTTTCAATGATCAATATGGAAAGAATGAAAGTAAAATTTATCATCCTAGAATCATTATTATATCTTAAATACCATATTATTTAATAATATATACATTTATATAAAATTATTGAGATGTAAAAGGAATCACATCGCTTCAAGGAGGCAGTAATCCACACGTCCATGAATGATGTTATCACTTTTTATGTGTGTGAAAGGGTAGAACTGAAAATGATATATTATATTATCATAATAAAAACTATTTCATGAATATCATAATAATTTAATTTATATAATATATATATATATATAATATATTTATTTACAGTAATCCATAATATTTAGTGATAGGAAATGGAATACACCGTTCATAGAGATGGTATGTCGTACGTATACATGAACATCATTTCCATTTTCTTATCGTATTTGAATAAAAAAAGAAAAGGATATATATATTTATATTATAATTAATGTATTATTTTTATGTCATATATATCAAATATTTTTATTTAACTCATTCTTAATACATTCCATGTAAAGTGTGAACGAATCACATCGCTTTGAGGAGGGGGTAGTATATACATCAACAAACGATGTTATTATATTCCAAAAAAATATAAAGCATGAAGGTATATATTATGAAATAATTGAAAAAGAATAAATAGATTATAAATATCATATAAATAATATATAAAAAATAAATTCATCATTATTACCAACCTTGAAAGGTAGTAATTTAAGAAAAAACTACATCAGTTTGAGAGGTGGTAGTACGTTGTACACACGAATGATGGTTGTGTATCCAATTTGATAGAAGTGTGTGGAGGTGTAGGTCATACCCTTAAGATAAAAAAATTAGTATATTTATGATAATTATGTTATTATATAATAAATATATAATAAAAATTTAGGTGGTGGATAATAAAATAAAATAAAAGTTCTCGTTGAAGAACGTTACCTCTTTTTCAGGTAACTCCTTTTTGGTTTATACCATAATTCTTCCTTGGTTGGATTTATACCCTATGTGAGGATTATAGGATTCGGGGAGATATTTTAGGACATCATTTTTTTAGGGTTTGGACTAGCTAAAGGGCTTGATAGGTGTTGAGAAGTGAGGGGGTGAGTGACCTTTTATTGTAGAGGAGGAGTGACGTTCTTGCAAATACGAAAAGGTAAAAACTATTGGGAGATATCCCTTACATAATGTGCATTAAATAATGAAAAAAATTCAATAAAAGAGGATATATGGTAAAAATATGTCCATAAAATAGGATTTGGTCATGTTTCAAGGACATTTATTCCCTTAAGATTAACATTTAACCACTATGTAAACTCATTTTCACCTTGATTGTTGTAATTAATTTTAATTAATTTCACTAATATTTTTGGTCAAAATATAAGATGAACATAATATAAATCATAAATTAGTATTATTATAAATATTTAATACATTTTTTCAAATTTAAATTATATAAGTTACTGAAAATAATTTAAAATTAATCTTGTAGACGTGACAGGAAAATAAGTTTTTAATGTGAAAATGTCCAAAAGTTTGAAATGTTTTTATATAAAAATTAAATATAAAATTAATCCCAATGAAAAAAATGGATTATTAGATTTAAATTTGGTATAATGAAACTTTAAAACTAGTTAATAATATAATTTAACCTTTTAAATTTTTTAAATGAAAATTCAATTTTCAATTAAAATTCAGTATTTTATCTATTCATCCAAAAATGAAACATCTCATAAAAATAACAAAAATTATACCTAATATAATTTTGAAATTATTATTTCTAAAATTATTATTTTTTAAATTAAAAAATAAAAAATTTCCAAAATTTAGTTTTAAAATAGGTATTCTATTAAAAGGCGATAAAACTACCTTTGGTAAAATATAGTTTCTTATGCATAAAATTGGGTTTGTTCATATGTTATTAATATAAAATATATTAACTTGATGTAAAAAAATAATTGAATATATAATAATCAAATTTCAATAATATTATCTACTAATAGTAACTAATTTAATTTATTAACATAAACCACCTTTTGAGCATAAAAATAGTTTTTTATAAAAACATTTCCTTTAAATTTAATTGGTTTCTATATCCATTTCTAATTAATTTATCAGTAAAAAATTATATAAACATATTTAAAAAAGTTTTACAACTTTATTTGATCCTTTTCATACATTTCATTTCAATGGATAGATGATAACTAGCATATTAAATAATAATATTAGTAGTATAATACAGTTTGGTAAATCCTAGTCTTGCATGTAACATAAGCTATTGAAGGAACTCAATATTATGTATAAAAAAATCCAAATTTGTTCTATGTATACTGAAATATAATCTCAGTGTTTATTGTAGAATAAGTTTAACCTAGTGTTTCATATAAATTAATCTAGCAATGAAATTATATTTATCCTAAAAGGAAAATATTGTAAAGTTTTGGGGTATTACTTAGACAACAGGTTCATAGGTGAACTACATCATCTCCCACTAAGTTAATCAAAACTATAACCCTTATTAGACATATCATAAATAATAAATTTATCCATAACCTAAGGAAAGGAAACATTAGAAAGGGTGATCTCAGATGTTTATTAAGGGTAAACAAGGGAGATATTAATATAACATGGGCATAAGGGCTTGAGAACATGAGAATAACATTTGAAAGCTATACACTACATATCATAGAACATAAAATTAAGTCATGGAATAAATATTATAAGTTCATAGGACATGAATCATAATGTAATAAAATAACATGATCTATAAGAACATAACATTTTTATAAGTCATAGATTTTTGTCATACATATAAGCATAAAATATCATTTCGTTAGAAGTTAACAATTACTTCCAATGATATAATAGTGGAAGGGGATAACCACAAAAACTATTCTAATAGCCAAGGTTCACTCCCATTTCTATCATGGCTGATATAGTAACTTACTTAACTGGGTTTAATCCCCATTATAGTCCTATTTATCTCATGAAATATCAATATTTAACCAATGCATTTGAGGGAGATATAGGTCACAACCATCCTTGGTTATAACAAAACCACCATCCTTGGTTATAACATAACCATTGTAATTGGTTATAATAAAATCTCTATCACATAATGAAAACCATAAATAAGTGTTCCATAGGATTATAGAATACTTATCATATCGGAACCAGTGAAAAGAAATGGGGTTTATAAATATTTTATTACAGCATTACCTATAGAAAAGAAATAGGTTTCATAAACATATTGTCATCATTAAAATAAATAATATATATAAATAATAATGATAAAATCATTGGATAATATTCCTTTTAAATATTAAGTAACATCAATGTAATTCATCATAGATGAAAAATTATTTTGAAAGATCATATAGAACATTTCTTGAGGAAATAAACTTTTTCACTTTAAAAATAACATTTTTTATTTAAAAAGACTAAAAAAACTGTGAAAATAATTTTATTTGAATATAATATTTAAAAATTATAAATGAATCTTAAATAATTGAGTATTAATGACATCAAAAAATATTTTTCATGGCATACACATTAAAATAAAGATTCCTTACACATTTTCAATGAAAATTTAAAAAGTACCTCATTTAGAAAATGAAAAGTAGATTCACTTTAATATATTTTATAAAAATTAAAAGATGGGTAAAAATTTCTTTAATCAATCAATGTATATAAATAAAATATTTATTTAAAACTTTTTTAGAAAACTTGGATGTGAAAACTGATGGATTTTTGATCGAGGAGAGAAATAAAATTGATTTTCCTTAAAAAAATTCATTTGGAATATTTAGTACATAAAGAGAGTAAAATTAAAGTAAACCATTCAATTTCATGAAATAAAAATATGATAATAAAATTCACGTGTTTATTAAGAGGTATATCATAATATCTCATCATTGGAATCATAATAATAAACAATTTCGATAAACAATGATATTGTAACTTAAAGTTGTTACCACTTTGGTATATTTTGAATCGTAGGCACCATTAAAGAAATAACATTATATGGATATTTATATCCTATAATTTTCATGATAATAATCATAAAATACATAAATGGTAAATATATAAACTGCAAAAATGAAACAAGTGGTGTATATGGCATGTGTCCCACCAAAATAAAAGTGAGATGAAAACCCCTCACCTTAAGTCTCAAAATACTTCATACATATTTTAAAATAATGTATAATAATTATAATATTATTATTAATATATTAAAGAACCATATTAATATTTATAATACCAAATATGATTTACCTATGACCTTTTATTACCCATTTATTAACAATTCTATGTTAAAATCACGTTTTGGGTAAAAAGAACTTCATTTTTCATGAATGTTTTGGTTTGGTATTTTTGATCCTTTTAATTTGATCATGGTTCCATAATATCAAGAATTTTAACCATGATATAATTATCATATATATTCATTATACATTTATTTTATTTAATCCATAAAAATTAGATATAGATAATGATTTACACTATTCATAGAGATGGTATTCCATACGTAAGTATGAATGATGTTTCCATTTTATCGACGCATGGAATTAATAAAAGGAAAATAATATATAACATTTATAAAATAATTTTTATTTAATTGACATCATATATAATAATTATATATGTACTGATTGCTATCCATTTTTAAATAAAATGAAAAATATATCACATCACTTCATAGAGGCGGCAATCCACACATACGCACCAGTGATGTTATCATTTTACAACAGATTGGAAGGTGAGAATGTAGTTGTGATATTATAATTCCAGTATTATAATTATTTCATAAATTTAATATATTTGATTTAAATACATAATTATATCAATTTATGAGAGGCAGCGATGTAAAACTAATTACATCGGTTTGTGAGGCGATAATCCACCAAACGCACGATCGATAGTTTCATGTTCTATTTGATAGAAGAGGGGATGAATATAGGTTATTCCATAAAAAATAACATATAATTATATATTATATAATTTTGTTATTTTATTGTAATTGTTAGTACACGAATGAAGGTGTTAAGAGAATAAGGTGAAAATATTGAGTTTAGTGAAGATAATCACCTTTTCTTTGAAAACCCCATTTGGATATCTTATTAAGGACCATAGGATTGGAATTTTGGGAAGAAGAAAAATATAATTCATGGATAATGATTTTGGTGAGATATTTTAGAATGATTTGGTTGAGAAAAATGGCTTAATAGGGGTGAATAAGTGAGGGTAGGAATTTAGCTTTATAATTGAGGAGGAGTGACATTTTTGTAAATACCCAAAACTATTCAATAATGGGAAGTTTCTCTCAACAAAAGTGCTTAAAAAATTGATAGATAATGGAGTTTATAGAAGATATGTTCAATAAAAACCTCTAATAAATACAAAAAACATGTTTTAATCATTTTTACTTAACCTCTAAGTTTATTCACTTTAATAATTTTATTTTTTACCATGGTAGTGAGGCATTTTTTCTTTACTTAGGTAATTTATCTTTTAAGACTAAAAAATAAAATGATAATTATTAGATAATATGTACATAATTATTTTTAATATTAAATACAATTTATTAAATAAATATTCCATTTGTATCGAAAATTAATTTTAACACATGTACCTGTAACGTGAAAAACCCCAGGTTACACTTTATTCATAGTAACAATGTTTTTATTATTTAGGGGTCAATATAATTTATATAAAAGAAATATTGTTCCATTAGTGGAATATGATTGATATTTTGAAAAAATACTAATTAATCGGTAGAATATAGGATTATAGGAATTATAAATCATTTAATAAAATACCATTTATTATAAAATAAGATTAATGTCAATTTTGTTAGTATTCGATAAATTTGACATTAAAAAACTCAATTAAAAGGTGGGGTTAGAATATATTATTTTAAAACCTATATAAAATCTTATATTTATCTAAAACAATATGTAATATAATAAACCATTCAATCTATATTACCTTTAATGTTTTTAAAATCATTTATTAAGTTTTGATACTAATTAAATAATTACTGTGTTAGAGTTGTGTATGTATTTAATGTGATTATATAATAAATAAGACTTGAAATAAATTATCCTAATTAAAATAATTTCATAATTATAACAAGTAAAATCAATATTATTTTATAAAATGATTTTCCCTATGTGAACACATAACTGAAATTTAAAAGGAAGAGGGTGTCATTTTGTCTTTTTTGTTACGTAAATTATTATATTAGTCACTTTCTTGGAAAAGTGTCCCAAAAAACATAAAAATTGAACATAAGGTGATAAATTTTGAAATATATCAATACAGTATAATTTATATAAGTATTTGGGTTATTTTAACCCTTAACAGTTTAGTTTAACCGATAAACCTATTTTAACCTCAACCATGGTAATTATTTTTTACTGTTTGTACTATTCATTTGAAAAAAAGAATTAAGTTTAAATTATTATATACTATTAATAATTTTGGTTTAAAATATTCTATCCAATTTTATAAATTCAATTCATATAAGTTTCATAATTTAATTTAAAATTAAACCCGCAAACATGAGGGAAAAGAGGTTTTCCAAAGAAAAAGTTTTCATAATTATAGAATGTTTTCATATCAAAATTTAACATGAAATTGATTAAAATTAACTAAATTGGATTAATAAATATATAATTGAACTAATTTTATTTTTAAAACATTTGAAAACAATATGTAACTTTTTAAATACTTTAAATGAAAGGTCTGATTTTAATAAAAATTAGTATTTTTTTACTATTTATCAAAAAATTATTATTTTCCAAAAATTCTAAACAATTCACCAAAATATATTTTTTACATGAAGATTTAAAAATAGATTTTAAATTTTTATAATATATTTCCTAAAATTAGAAAAAAAATTAGTTTATGTTTTTTTCTCAAAAATTAATAATTTTTTGTTGAGAAAACATATTTTCAAATCGTATAAAGGCTTTATAAAAAACTAAGTACTTATTTATCAATATATTTTTTTATGTAAAATCATAAAAATTAATTTTAAAATTTTATTTATCCTTATTTACATTTACAAGTTTAACATATAGTTTATAAAGGCCATGTTTACATGATAATATTAACAGTATATCACAGTTCATTAAAACTCAGTGTTTCATATAATTCATGCTCTCAAAGAAATTATTTTTATTTGAAAAAAATATATTTTATAAAGTATTGGGTTGTTAAATTTACACTATTGATATAATATGTTTAATTTTAATGTTTTATGTTATCATTATTTCCACTATTTTAGCAACACTGATAATGATAGAATAATATCCCCACGATAACCTCACATGCCCCCAATGCTAGTCAGTATTCCTTGGTGTACGAGGAGACCCACCTGAGGCCATGTGGTGCACCGAAACATGGAATCGATTCAGTTTATCCCCGACCAGGGTGTTAAAAATTGCTTAAATCTCATTGGTTGATTGGATTCTAAACTTACCCATATTATATTTGAAAATATGTTCACTTGGAGCTAAATGACATGAGTCTGACACTTATTATATTTTTAGGTTCTTAAATATTACAAGAGTTTCACTACCCTAACTTATAAAATAGAACATCCTCCCCTCACTTGATGACACTTGTTGAGAACTCATATAATCTATACCATATCTTTGAAACTTCCTTAAAAATTTCTTAGAGGTTCTGGTCTCCCCTAAAGTCATATCTAAAAGGGATTAAGGTTTAATATAAGGAAGGATTCCCAAAGAAGCGGTAATCATCTTAATCGACTCCTTTCAAATTTATTTCTTCTTATAGCTAATTCCAAAATATTGTAACCATAAAAAATTATAAAATAAGTATCTTCAATATACTAAAATGTTTTTATCATGATGAAAGAACTATTATCTACATCTTTCCTATCAAATGATAAATTAAAGCTTCTCTCACGTGTTGTGCGGACTACCACCTCCATGAAGTGAAGTATTTAATTTTCAATAATCAAATCATATGGATGGTTATAATGATTTATTTAATGAATAAATATGAAATTTATCATATTATTATAAATCTATAAATATAAATTATTAGGTCTCTTACATTTTTCTTAACTAAAAAAAAACATTGTTTGTGCATACATGAAAACTAACACCTCCATAAACGATGTGTTTCATTTTTAATATACTTATTTCATGGAAGGTTATAAAATTTTATATAGTGAATACATATAATACTTATTACATGAGTAATATTCCGGAAATTTTAATATTATTATTATATGATAACATTTTCTTAATCATTTAGTCATTATAACATGTTCCAGTTTAGGTCTGTTTTACCACCTACGTAAATGATGTTATAACATTTATGACATGAATGATTAAATAATGTTATATATTTGAGATTTTATGTAATAATATTTTTATCAAATTATTATTATCATTCTATATATGATTTAATCATGATAAATATATAATAACCGAGGCCATCGAACTGAAACAAGGATGGAAAAATGTAACTGTTAATACTTGAGATATTTATTTTAATAAATAATTCCTTAAAAATGTAAAATTGAAAATTATAAGTGAATAACTTATTGTAATATAATTATGAATTTTATTTTTTTTATATATTTATAATAATTCTAAATTTATTATACATGAAGTTAGAGCATATGTAAAGAAAGTCATGACTTATGGTATGGGTATATATTTCAATTTCATTTTAATCAATATTATCTATACTTGAATACATTTTAAGGGTACTATATTATTTTTAACTCTTAAACCCCATTAATTTTATTATACTATGGTTATACTGTATTTTACATGTATTTTTATTATTGCATTCCCCTTTGGTTCAAAAGCAAGTAAAAATGAATGTTTATAAGAAAAGTCGTCCTTATATTTTTTTATGTAGAGAATATTTTTCTTCCATTTCCATATTTTTCATATTGTATAAAAAATATTTTATAAAAATTTTAAGTAAATTTTAAATTAATTTTCAAATATCCTATAATTTATTTATAAATTTTTGAAATGGAATCTTCTTAAAGTTTATGGTATAGGTCAATTCTGACATCTTTATAAAATTGAAAAAATATTTTATTAATGTTTACCACATGAACACATTTTCCCACCATCATAGATTTTTTTAATTATAAATATTCTCTTAAAATATTTTTTTAAACAATATCATTTACCCATTTTTATGATAATTTTATTTTTTAAAATATTATCAAGAAGGGTACATTTCTCTAGTTTTCCAAAAAATATTATGAAGTTCTTATAAAGTTTTTTATCTATGTAAAAATAATTTAAATGATTATTATTATTCAATGGGGATATTATCTAATGAAACCATGTGATTTATTTTTAGTGATGTTTTATGATGATGTTTTGAATGGAATTATCATGAAACCAATTCATTTTCAATGGTTTAATTAAGTTATGAAGGAATAATGAATTATCTCATGCTCTTGAAAAACGAATGTGTATGGTTTTCATTATGGGATGGGTGGGTCAGTTATATTATTAAAATTAATTGGTTAAAGTTTATAAGGTCACATAAGAGGTTATACCAAGACTAAGAGGGTATACAAGTTGTTATCCCAAATCCAAATAAGGTACAAGGGTGGTTATCCCAAGACTTTGTGATAATAGTCTTTGTAGTGAGAATTGAATGAGGAAATGATTATATTCATGATAGTGATCCTTAACTAAAGAAATAAATTTCTATTCTTATGAGTATACCATATTCTAATTCCACACCTTTATGACATGTTTTTATGATTATATTATGCTCTTATGGATAAGGATTTATGATTCTCTTAAAAATTTTATATTATATTATGCTAAAGACTTATGCCATGATTAATAAATTATGATCCACAAATCATTATTTATGAATTTAAAAATGTTATGATTATATTTTTGGATTACATTATCATAAACTTATGCTCATATTATTTCCACTTATGGTCATCTATTGTTATCTCCCATGTTTACCCTTACTAAGAATCTAAACTCACCCTTTCTTATGTTTATATCTCCCCAAGTTATAAAGAATGTTATTATATATGATATATCTAGAAATAGTTTTTTTGGGAAGAATATTATGGAATATATTGAATATATTTCATGAAATAATTTTATTATTTATCTAGTCCTCAAAGAAACTAAAATTGTATGGTTCTTAAGAGTGAATTATTATGAAATGTATTCAATAATCATTTAAAAAGACGTATTATTCAAGTATATTTATCATAGGTCACCAAAATTTGTATATGATAAGTGTTTAGTTATTTCTATGGATTAATTTATATGAAATAATAGAAAAATAATGTAAGATATCAAATAATTAAATAAATTTTATATTGGATTAACCTTATGTGTCATAATTTAAATTTAATTTATCATAATATAAGAAATATTATGAATTATTTTTCTTATGATATGTTTAGATATTATAATTATTTAATGATTCTAAAATTGATATTTTTGGTTTTAATAAATGGTTTGAAGCAAGAGAAATTTTGTTCACAACTAATTTGATAGCAAACATAATGGATGTCCTGTTGAAAAATCGAATGTCATAGGAGTTATAATAGAAAATTTTATTTCCATGCTCACATAACTCTCTCAGGATATAAATCAAGATAAGCTTAAAAATGACTAATAGAAATATATACAAACCATTGAGTCATTCATGATCCAACTTCCACCATCATTTAGTGATTCTAACAATACATTAATTACCGATTAGTGAATTGACACCACTAAAAAGATATTTTCCATTCTACAGTGCTCAAAGAATGAAAATTTTATTTTTTCTATATATAATTTGGATGATGATGTTTATCAATTGTATAATATTATCTATAATATGAGTCAATTATAAGAAATTGAATCCATTGAATGATATCAGTTTAAGAAGGTACATTTCAATATTTACTTTCCCTGAACTCTTCACACTAAAATGGAGATGGAATTCCTAGAGTTAAATAAAAAGGATGATGTATCCATTGGTACCTATTAGAAATATTTCTCTAGACTTTTAAGGTATGTTTCATTATTTATCATCAAACTTGAGTGAAAATTATATGGTTTCTTTAGTGGATTAAAATAAATTCTATAAAAGGATATAGCCATAAGATATTTTTAGTAGTTAATAAATCATCCGATGTGTTCTAAAGGTATAAATGGATATTTGAGACTCCCATTTTTCTTGTGGTTTTGGGAATAAGAATATAAATATGTAATTTTGAGAAAATTATAAAAAATCCACTGAGTAAAGAAAATTAATCTTACATCATTCAAAAAATGTTGGAATAGCATGGGGGAATTGTATAGTAAATGTTTCAAATATATAAAGGAGGGTCATCGAGAAAGTGGATGATAAAGAGATATAAATAGTATAACCAATAAAAATAAGAAAGATAAAGACCAAATAAATGCACTCCCCACACTCCAATGCAAGGAGTATGTAAATAATACCAACCAGTTCCTGAATCCAAGGGTTAATGATGATAATCATAATCAACAAACTCTTAATCCTAGAGACAGAGAGAAAGATCATGAAACCATAACCACTGAAGTGGGTCAAAAAATGGAGTGTTTATAGGTAAAATTTCCATAGAATATATAACTAAAAATTTATTATTTGATTTATTTTCTACCCACTATTTTCTATATAAATAAATTCCTAATTGAATCACAGCACCATATCAATAGATTGATATTAAGTTAGTAGTGAAAACTCTTAATGTTATAATTATTTCATATCAACCTTATGTTTCATCCTTGATAATTCTTTGTGGTAATCTTGAATCCTATAAATCTTGTTATCCTACCTCTATTCAAATTTAATGTGACTTTATAAATTAATTTGATTAATCTATATAGATCCCATATCTATTTTGGAAGGAGGTAAGTCACATTTCGTATTCCAAATAAACCTATGATTATTTAGAAGTGTGATGATTACAACAAACATCCAATAGAAATTAATTCCACTATATGGTTATTAATACATATTCATGAGGGGTATTTATCTCATATGTTTTGGAAGAAACTCAATGTTTAAGATATTTTTATTGTATAGGAACATGCTAATGTATATCCTAAAGAGTTTCTTGGTCTCCCTCTGAGTCATGGAGCTGTGTTTTATATTGAAATCATAGCTAGTGTTATGGCCCTATAAAATACTACTTATAGAATGGAATTGATTGAGTTTAAGTAATTGAAGAAGAAACTCTAATAGAAGCTGAATAAGGGATTAATACACCACAGTGCTTCACTATGTGGTTCACTAGTTCTTTTTATTATGATGAAATATGGGTTATTGTGTTTCTGAATTTATTATCATGAAGTTAGCATGATCACAATCAAGAATAATTATCTTATACCCCATATTAATGATTTTTTTGATCAGTTAAGAGGTGACCAATATTTTACAAAAGATTGATATTCATTCTAGATATCATCAAATATGACCTACCCCAGACAACCTTCTATAATAGGTATGTATACTATGAATTTTTAATTATCCCATATGGACTCACCAATGCCTCTTAAATATTTATGTATCTCATGACTTGAGTCTTTAGAGAATACCTTTATTAGTTTTTGTTAGTATTTATAGATGATATTATTATATATTAAAATTTAAATGAAGAGATTAATTATAGAATTGTGTTGAATATCATGAGGAAAGAGAAGATATATAGAAATTTTTTTAAATGTTAATTTTGTCTACCAAATGTATCATTATTGGTTAATGTAATCACATATGAGGTGATACTTATGTATCCTTACAAGAATAAATTTATTGAAAATTGGACGTGACCATACTATTTGATTAATATCTATAGTTTTCTTGTATTGGATTGATATTACTAGAAATTTGTGAGAAATTTCTCATAGCTACCAAACCCACTCACAGAGTTAACTCCAAAGGGATTCTTTTTTCCTTTAGATAGATGAATGTAATGAAAATTTAATGAAAAAATAGAAGGTTTATTAGTGAACCTATGCTCACATTACCCTATGGTGGAGAAGGGTTTGATATTTATAGTGATTCATCAAACAAGGTAATGAGATGTATTCTCATGTTGAATGACATGGTGGTAGTTTATGACATGGTGGTAGTTTATTCCCCTTGCTAGTTGAATGACATGGTGGTAGTTTATGCCCCATGCTAGTGATTAATCAACGAAGGTAATGAGATGTATTCTCATGTTGAATGACATGGTGGTAGTTTATGCCTCATGCTAGTTTATCGTTATAGCCCATATATTAAATTGGTGGGTATGAAAAGGACTAAATAAATTATAAAAATCATATGTTTTAAAGATTAATTAAATAAATTCATTTTTTATCAATTTATTATAAATGAAAATAAAAAACACTTCAAAGTAAAATAAATGTTTTTTCTGAAAAACACTTTTTATGCATGTAGTATGTTTTATATTAATTAATTTAATAACTGTGGGTGAATTATTTTATTAAAATTTATATATTATATTCAATAATTTTCTTATCTTTCATCTAATATTTTTTTTTCTAGTCATGGGATAAGAATTAATCGAGTTGTGTGATTAAAAATCATAGTTTTCAAAAAAGCTGTTTCATTGCATTTTGAAAAATTATTTAAAAAAATATTTTTTAACACTTTAAGAAAATTAATTTTAAAAAATGGAATTAACTTTTTGAATAAAAATATGAAAATTATAATAGCATTAATTTTAGATAATTTTATGTAAATATTAATTTTTAAATGAATAGTGAAAAATATTGTTTTTTATTAAAAACTGTCTTTTCGTTTAACGAATTTATAAAGTTACATGTTTTTTTAAATGTTTTAAAAAGAAATATTAGTTAAATTATATTATTATTAATCCAATTTAGTTAATTGGAATCATTTTTTTTTTAATTTTGATATAAAAATTTTCTATACTTATGAAAACATTTTCTTGGAAAACCTTTTTTTGTCATGTATATGGGTTTAATTTTAAATTAAATTCTTCCACTTTTGTGAATTGAATTTTTTAAAAATAATTTCATTTTTTAATATAAATAATTAATATTATTTAATAAGTCAAACTTAATTTTTTTCTAAAATAATAGTAAAAACAATTAAAATTAATTACCACGGTTAAGATTAAAATGGGTTTACCAGGGGGAGTTTAAACAAAATATAAGGGTAAATTTGTCAATTAATATTTTATAAATATTATTTTATAGCCCTATATCAACTTTATATTATCTCAAATTCGAATATATATCCATTTTGAAGTATTTTTCCTATGAATGACTTTATCATTTTGGACTCTTTTAGTAAATTTCCAAATGGGTTTCCTCCCCCACTTTTAAAAATAATCCTTCTCTCCTCTCATCTCCACACAACAAGAACCTTTTTAATATGAAATTAATTTCCCAAATCAATTATTTATATCCCTAACCTTGAACCAGATTCCTTGGTTTGATCAGAAAACCATCCTAGGATGACTTTAGGTGTAAACTTAAAGAGGCTCTCTGAAGAAGAGGTATAGTTCATAACCATGCATTTCATTTTATTTCTTCTTCCAGCTCCTTAAAATATTATAAAAATATTATGAAATAATAAAACCATTATATTCCATATAATTATATGTTGTTATATCAATGGTATATCTCTACCCATCTCCACCTCTATCAAATGAGAAATGAAACTGTCAATCGTGTGTGTGACGGACTACCACATCACGAACCGATATAATTAATTTTCCATAACTGATGCTCACAGATGGATATAAATATGTATTTAATATATATATATATTCTTTACAAAATAAATATAATTATTGAATTATATTATCACATCTACCTTCTTACCTTCTATTCTGTTGAAAAATGATAACGTTGCTCATGCGTACATGTGGACTACTGCCTCTACAAAGCGATGCAATAAATTTTTCATTATATTTTGATATGGATGTTAATAAGGATAGATTTAATGAATATATATTATATGTATGATATAAAAATAATTGTTTAAAGATTAATTATTATATTACTTCCTTTCATTCCATTCATCGAAAAAATGAAAACAATGTTGATTCATATGTATGACCTACCGTCTCCATGAATGGTGTAATTAATTTTCCTATCTATAAATTTTATAGATGAATATAAATATTTATATAATGAATATATATTATATTTATATCATTATTACAATTTTATATATTATTAAAACATGGTATAATTACAATATCCATAACTTACAAGCCAAAACATACACAAACAATGAAGCATTTATCACATGAAATAATGATTTTAATTAATAATAATTAATAAAATAGTGATAAAATGTTATAAATAAATCATATATGGTATACAATACATTATTAATATTATTTAATAGGTGATAATAAACCTATATTTATTATAAAAGAGTTTCAAATTTGTATGAAGGAAGTCAAGACTTGAGGCAGGGGACTTTCATCTCATTTTTATATCTATGGGACACATGTCATATTCAACACTTGTTTCTTTTTTGTGATGTATATACTACCCATAAATGTATTTTAAGATTATTTTAATTAAAATAATATGATTTAAATATCCATATAAGGTTCTTCAATTCATGGGGATTATGAGTCAAATGTTACCGAAGTGGTGAAGGTTTTATCTTATGATCTCATCGTTTATCATGATTGTTTATAATAAAGTTTCCGATGATAAAATATTATAATCTACCTATCAAAAACATATTTATTTTATTATAACTTATTTATATATGTATAATACATGTTTTCGTTTAATTTTCCCCTCTCTAAGAACTAATGAGACAAAAAATAATGTTTTTAAGAAAAATTTACTTTATTTATCAATTCGGTTGAAAATACATTCTCTTCCATGTCAGTGTTTTTTAGTAATGTTTTCAAAAAAATGTTTTTAATTATCTATGATGATTGATTAAATAATGTTTTACCCATGTTTTACTTTTTTCTAAAACGTTTTAAAATAAATCATCATATCATTTTTCGGACAAGGCACTTTTAAATTTTTAGAGAAAATGTGAAAGAAATCATTGTTTTAATGTGAAAAAATGAATAGAGTTTATCTTAATCATGATAAATACATGATTTGAATATTTCTTTAAAATATTTCAAGATTATTTTCAAATAAAAATTTTCCATAATATTTTGAAATTTTTTATTTTTTAAAAATTGATTTTTGAAGTGGAAAAGTTATTTCCCCCCTGAATGTTTTTAATGGAACTTTCCACAGGTAATGCTATAACGAAATTTTTATGAAAATATTTTTATTTATATGGGTTATGATATTATGAATGATTTATAATATTATGGAATGGATAAGTATGATTTTAATTAATTTATGGGTGGTACCAGAATTATATATCCCTCTAATGTATTGGGTAAATATTAATGTTATATGAGTGAAAAGTGTACCTGAGAGGTTATACCAAGCCCAAAATAGGGTATCCGGGAGGTTATCCCAAGTATTAATAAAAATAGAGTACATGGAATGATATTACAAACCAAAAAGAGGGTACATGGGATACAGTCCCAATCCTTAAATAGGGTACATAAGAGTTTTTATTAATCCCAAAGTAGGTACACAAGTGGTTATCCAAATCCTAACATGTAATGAATGTCTTGGTGGGTAGCCTTGACATAATATTTTCTATGAATATGTGGATCCAAAAAATATTTGTCTTATTCCAATTTTATGTTCTCATGAATTATGTTATTTTATTCCTTTATTATTCATGTATTATGAACTATCACAATTTATTCCATGACTTATGATTATGATCTATGATCTACAGGGTATGGTTTTCAAATGTTATTCTCATGTTCTCAAAACCAAATGCTCATGTTATGTTGATATATCCTTTGTTTACCCTTACTAAGCATATGAGATCACCCTTTCTTTTGTTTGTTTTCTCCGGGTTATAAGAAAAGGTATTATGTATGATATGGCTAAGAATGTTGATATTTATGAAGAACATAGTGAGAGATGATATAGTTCTCTTATGAACCAGTTATTTTTGTATCCATGTTTTCAATGGAACTTTACCTATACGATTCTTGAAAGGATCATTTTTATGTAATAAATATTAATCTATTAAGATGTGATATCTATATATGAAAATTATTTTTTTATAACTGTGATACATATACTTATCATAAGTGTTTAAAGTGTATATTTTCCTAGAATGAGATGAAAATGGTTAAAAGGTGATTGTTAGGGATGATTAAAGATTATGATTTCTCAAGAAATTACTACCTTATAAAGGAAAATATAGTATATAGTTCTTTGAGTTGAAATTATCATTCTTGATTGTCCTTGATGAGGTTTTAAAATGATCAATTACTTATGGATTTACAAGGGATATAACTTGAAGTAATAATGGAATAGGGGGAATATTATCTAGATTTATAGAGTGTTCAACCATCTATTCATGTGAAGAATAAAGAGGCATTAAAGGAGGATTTGTTGATGAAAAATAAGGCAACGAATATTCCAAATTTCAATTATGATTATAATGGAATGATCAAATTTATTACTCGAGTATGTGTCTTATTAACACCAAAATTGAAAAAGGATATTTTAGATTATGCACATATCTTGTCATTATATATTTATCTTGTAATTGTGAAGATATATATAGATCTTAAGGAGAATTTTTGGTGGGAAAAAATAAATAAGGATATTTGGGATTATGTATCCTGGTTATCAGTATGCCAACATGTTAAGGTTTAATAATAAAATTCTATGGGATGCTGTAAAAATTTACCATACCTAAACAAAAATGGGAAAACATCACCATGGATTTCATCATTAGAATACCCATGTAATCTAAAGGTAATAATTCTATTTGAGTTATATCTTATCACCTTATGAAGCCAACAAAATTAATTTTTATAAGAGAATATTTATATCTTGAATATATTTCTAAAATATTTATTAATGAAGTGGTGAGGTTTCATGGAGTACCGCACTCTATTATATCTAATCAAGATATATGACTTACCTTGAAGTTTTGGAGAATTATTTAGAAATTACTATATATAGAGTTTTATTTTAGTACTACATATCATCCTTAAATGAATGTTTTATTTGAGGAGACCAATCAAACCCTAGAGGTTATATTGAGATATTATTTAATGGATTTAAAAGGTGGTTGAGATCAATAGCTTTATCAAGAAAGTTTTTCTTGAAGTAATAGTTTTCACCTAAGAATTCATAAAACTTCTTATGAATCCTTCTATGTCAAGATGATCAGACCTCCAATATATTGAGATAAAGTTATAGAATGAAAATTATAGGGACTTGTGATACAAAAGAAAATAACATAGAAATCTAGTGTTATTCAATGACACATAAGGGAATATTAGTGGTTATAGAAAAGTTATTCTAATAATAATTGGTTAGATATAGAGTTTGAAGTTGGTGATGATGTATTCCAATAAATATCTCCCTAGAATAAAGATATGATATTTGGAAAGAAGGGCATGCTGTTTACAAGATATATCGGTACCTATGATATTATTGGCTATATAAATATGGTATATTATCTCTTGATATTCTATCAAACCTCTCCCATGTTCATGATTTGTTCCATCTATCTATTTTTGGAAGTACATACTTGATCCTTCACATGTATTGACCTCTGAGGCTTTACAGTTGGAGCATGATCTTTCTTCTGAGGAAAAACTAGTGGAGATTCTATATCTAAGAGAAAAAGTTCTAAGAAACAAGACCACTCTCTCAGTGAATGTTTGTTTTGGAGAAACAATAAATTTTAGGAAGTTATTTGGGAACTCGAGGATGTGATAAGTCAGAAGTAACTTCTTTATTTATATTAGAGTAATACAATTTTGAGGGAAAAATTCTTATAAGGGGGTAGAATGTTACACCCTAAGATTTTATAATATGTTCAATGTATTTGATATATTTTAATTCATGAAACATAAAAATTAAGTGAATAATATTTATACATTACAAAATAAAACACATTTTAGGGTATTTAAATTATTAAAAATCAATTTTAATTAACTTTAAAAATATTATTGAATTTAGAAATATTTTTTATTATAAATTATTTAGTTTTACTAAACATATAATATTAAGAATTTATATCAGTCTAATTAATTGATAAAAATTCAATGAAATACCTTTAAATTAAATTAAGTATATCTATGAAATAATTATTTGGATATAAAGTGTACAATTTTAAGTATTTGTGAGTATATATAAATGTTTTTCTAAAGAATTAATTTTTTTTAAAAGATACATTTATCTTATTTATAAATTAAATTTACTAAATTTCATGATTTATACATATAAATAAATGAATAAAAATTCTTATAATTATTTTCTATTAGTTATAAATGTGGATAAAATCATTTGATGATAAAATAATTATTTTCCATAAAATTCTTTTTAAATGAGTAATTTATTTATATTTAAATTAATTAAAATTTTCACTATTAAATAAATATTTTATTTAAATTTATTGATAATAAATTCTATAAAATATTTTATCATTAATCTAATGGTTTTTACTACATATGGAATGAGTATAAATTCGGATTTAGGCATTAAATGACATCTAAAAATAATTGGTTCCATTGAATTTTATGTGCTTACTTTAAAATAAATTTTAATAAATTGTAGAAAATAATTATTTTAAAATGTATTTTAAATATATATTATGAATATTACGATTTTTTAATAAGGTTTATTTTGTTTTTAGTCATAATGAATACGTACCATTGTAAAATTTAATCACCACAGTCAAGGGTAATATATGTTAAAAAGGGTTAAAGCTAATGTGACAAGGCTTCATGATAACTTTAAAAACTTACATAAATCAAATGGATTGATTTTATTGGGACCTAAATATTATTATATTTGAAAATATTTCCACATGGAGCAACTTTACATGAGTATGATACTTATTAATAGTCACATGAGTGTCACTCACCTCACTTATAAAAGGGAACATCCTCCCCTCACTTCATCACAATTCATGAGCAATCTATCTCATACAACACATAACTAAATATATTTATAAACTAATCCTCATGTCCTATAGGTGTTTTTAACCACTAAAAACCAACCTAAAAAGTATTAAGGTGTAAAACCATAGAAATATTCCTAAAGAATAGGAAGTTATCTTAACCGAATCCGTTTAAATTTAGTTCTTCTTCCACATCCTTAAATATATTGTATCCATAAAAACATAATGAAATTAGTACAATAAATATAATTACATGTTATTATGGGGATATAATAACTATTATATACCCCTTTTCCATTCAATGGGGGAATTAATGTGTTGCTCATGCATATGTGCAGTATCGCCTCCATGGAGTGAAGTATTTTATTTTACATCACTACCTCATATAGATGATTATAATGGTGGATTTAATGAATAAATATGATATTTATGATATTATTGTCAGTCTATAAAGATAAATACTTAACTCTATTCATTCCATTTATGGATATAAAATTTCTTATTATGAATATATATTATAATTATGAAATGTAAAATATTTTGTAAAAATTATATTATTATTATATGAAAACATATTCTTACTCACTTAGTATTTATAACATGCTCTTGTATAAGTTGATTTTACCATCTACATGAATGATTAAGGAATATTATATATTAGTGATATAATATAATAATACATTTTTTAGTTCATTATTGTTATTCTTGATATTATTGAACCATGATAAAAATGCAAGGAATAAAACTTTTGAATGCAAACATGTATAAAAAAACAGAGCTGTTAACAAAAAAAATATTGATTTTAATAATGAATTATTAAAAAATAAGTAATTGGAAATTTAAATAGAATTATATCTTATAATATAAGTATGAATATCTTTCTAGATTAGATTTAAAATAAATATAAATTTATTATACTCGTTATTAGATCATGTATGAAGCAAGTCAAGACTTAATGTAAGGGTTCATGTTTAAGCTCATTTTTAAATGACATTGTTATGCTTGATTCTATTTAGGTGGAATTGCATAATTTATATATATTAAAACCCATTCATATTTTTACTCTATTTATTATGGGTTTTGCATGTATTATTATCATTTCTGTACCATTTGGTTCAAAAGTCAATCTAAAAGAATTTTTATAATAAAAACTGACATTATATTTTTTTGGGTTAAGAATATTTTCTTCCACTAAAAAATTCTTCATATTTTTTAAAAAATATCCTTCTATATATTTTAATTATTTTTTAAGACACATTCAATCATCCTTTAATTTATTCCAAATGGTTTAAAAAGGGATATTTTTAACGTTTACTATATAGGTAAATTATTTAATCTTTAAAAAAGTTCAAAAAGAATATTTTTTAACATTTACACCATGAAAATATTTTCCCAATGCCATAAACATTATTCATTATCATAATTCCTTTACAAGATTCTATAGTTTTCTAAATAATATCATTTACCCATTGTTATGAGAACTTTTATTTTTTAAAATATTATCAAAAGTGTATTTTTCTATATTTTTCAAAGAAATATTCATATGTTATTATAAATGTGTTTTCCATATATTTCAATACCATTTAAATATTAATTATGATTCACTAAGGATATTATCTATTAAAACCATCAAATTTCTTTATTTAAAATTTTCATGTTGATTTTTTTTGGAAATGTTCAAGAAACCCATTTCTTTTCCCTTAATAAATCAAGATAAGAAGGAATTGTGGATTCTCTCAAGATCTTGTGCAATGTATATATATGGTTTTCATTATGTGATGGGTGGGTTTTTTATATGAATCTAATTCATTTGGAAAAGTTTATAAGGTTATATTGGAGGTTATCCAAATCCCAATAGGGTACATGAGAAGTAAGCTTAATCCCAAATAAGGTACATGGATGGTTAATCTAAGACATATGATGACGGTCTTAAGAGTGAGCCTGTAATATGGAAATGATGATAGTATGTACATCAATCCTTTTCCAAAGAAATTATTTTATATGATTATAATTATGGAACATTCAAATTCCACACCTTTCTGATATTTTCTTATGCTTATTTTATACTATCATGGATTGTGATTGGTGACTCTATTTGAATTTTCATTATGGTATGTCAAATCATTATTCCAGGATTCATGAATTATGATTTGTGAATCATTGGGTATGATTTTCCTATATTATTTTTTTATATGTATTATTTTCTCATAACATTTTGGTCATCTTATTCTCACTTATGATTATCGATTTCAATCTTCCATATTTACCCTTACTGATTATCTGAAATCATCCTTTCTTATGTTTCCATTTCCTCAGGTTATAAAGAAGTGTATTGTGTATGCAAGGACTAAAGAGTTTTATAGGTAAAGAATATTATGTGTGATGTTGAAGATCTTTAAATAAATATGTTTATTATGTATCTAGTCCCCGAATACACTAAAACTGTATAGTTCTTAGGAGAAAATTATTGTGAAATGTATTTAGTGATCATCTAAAATGATTTATTATACATGTATTTTTATATTGGAAAGCCATAAAAAAACCCATAATATTATAATATTTTTTATAGATTTAATTGGGAAAATACCAAAAACTAATCAAAGTATAAATAATATACACAATTAAGAATTTTTTTTAAATTTTTTGTTTTCTATAAGTATTCTCCAATTTTTATGAAATAAATAAATATTAGACTTTGAATTTATATAGTTTGTAACTAGAAGTAAAATTTCATATTTACTAATATCTTCTCCCCCTTTTTATGAAATCAAAAAAATGAAGGTAAAACAGTGAGATAGAACACATTTTATATATCTATTGAAATGATAAAATCATGAGAATAAAATTTGGAAAGAAATAATAAATTGGAATTTAATATTTATTAATAATAAATTAATATTTATAAATGTATAATAAATTGAAATTAACAAAAGACACTCAAAATAAAATAAAACATTAATTTATTGGCAGAGTGGTAGATTTTTTTTAAGTTTAAAGGTTAGGATAGGTATATATAACATGAGGAGGAGGTTTTGAAAAGGATATATCCAAGGAAGGTTAAGGATTAGAAAATTTATTATTAATCCAAGGAAAATGTTGAGAAATAAGTATAACTGATTTAGAGTTAAATTCAATACCAACAATGTCTTTTTCAACAACCCTCCCTAGAACAACCAAAATATTTACATTGAGTTTATTAACTATTTATTTATTATATTTGTCTACATGATTGAAAATAATAAATATAGTGAAAGGTTGATATTCTAAGGTAGTATATTATCTTTTGGTTACATCAGTAATTTTATCATTGTAAATATTTTTAGAATTAGGTTGGTCAAAATTTTCCTTTTATCTTCCGCTTTTTCATGGGTTATTTATCAATAGGTGCAAGACTTAGTGCTCTTATTCCTATCATATAACATGAATATAAATTTACATCCTCTTTATGATGTAATCCTTTCAAAAATATTTGATAAACCATGTATCTAATGGGAGACATTAAATCCTTTAAAAAAATCTAATTAGAAATTTATATTGTCCTGAACCACACTAGCTACAATGTAATGACATAATAGAAGTATGAGGTTGATCCCATAAAGACAAGGGATGTAAAATGTATATTTTTACCAAATGTTAGGTTGTGCCAATTTTTATTATATTAAATTACTAAACTAATGGAAAAAATTCAAGGCAGAAAAAAGAATAGTGAATATACAGAAGTGAGGGGATTAAATTTCTAAGGGTGGTTTTACTAAATAAATTAATTACAATTAACTTGATAAATAATCATATTAAATAACCGCACAACCATTATTTAAATAATTTATAGAAATTGGTTCAAATATACCAATACTACCCTAGTATCTCAAATAATCATGGAATTATGAATTAAAAGAACTAAATCATATTAAGATTAGATTACAAAAAGGAGAATAATATCCCAATTCAATTTTCATAAATTAATTATCTCAATCAAGTTTGTGTTCATTCATAATTAAAATAAATTTTTCAATGAATTAATGATGAATAAAATAAACATACTAACACAACATGATAATATTAAATAAACTCATCTTACGTGTAAATGAAAATTATAATTTTTTGGTACACACCCCATTTAACTAATTTTCTCTCCCCCAATGGGTTCAACCAATCATCAACAGGTGATTGATGACAATAAGCAAAGAAAAACCCATAAAAAAGAGACTAGATAATAAATAATGAGAAATGTAATATATAATATATATAGGAATTAAAATAAATATCACTAAACATTACATCAAAATCAAAAATAAATAAATTGGAAATAAAAACCTAACCATGACAAAAGGTATTTGGGTCAGAACCCTAGGAGTGGAATCCCGATGGTTGAGCTCCTTACTCATATAATGAATACTTTTTCCTTTTTTTGGAACCCTCCATTTATATGTCTCAAAGTCTTACCCAGATTTTTGGGTCAAACCCCCATATAAATCCTAAAAAATACATAATAATTTAGGCTTCTATAATAAGTAATGTGGACCATTAATTTTTTGAATAGTATATTTACATTGTGAGTTATTCGATGGCTAAAAAAATGTGATTTTTACAAAAAACATGAACTTCCATGATGTTAAAGTATAGTCACATTGTGAATCCTCACATCCTAGATTTATATAGATCTTTTCCACTTCAAGTCTCTTGATCGAAATACAAATTCATGTATTAAATGTTTCACAAAGTGAATTTCACTTTCATGATGTAAATCTAACTTTCATGATTTGAATCAGGATATTATCAGCTCTATATAAAAATATTCATTCTCATTTCTATGGTGTCATGACAAAACTCTTCATGCTTTATCACAAAATGTCCACCTTTTCTTAGAAAATAATGTTTTTCTCCAAATAATTTCTGATTCCATGGAAATGATGGCTATGCTATAAAGAAACCAATAAAATTAAGAAGAAATCTCATTTCAAATCAATATATACTAAATTTATACATATATTAAATCAATTAAATAATTTATAAAAATATTTATATTGATAAAAAATACCCTTTACAAATCTTGTGTCCAAAGATTCTTAGACAATCTTGCAGTTCTAATTACATTTCATAACTGGAAAGAATACTCTTTAAAACTTCCACCTATGTTTATGAAAATATATGAGTAGAGTCTTATGTAGTTATTGGTTTAAATTTATTTTCTTTTTAAATAATAAGTTGTTTTATTTTATTAGAATAATATTTCTAAATTTCTTGTTTTTAATAAGAATCCTATTAAATTAATTAAAACTCTAAAGAAAATAATTCTTCAAATATTTCTGAAATATACTTTAGTCTATCATGAAAACTTTTGAAGTTATTTTTGAGAGGATTTTCAAAGAGTTCTTAAAATTTAAAAATATTCTTAAATTTTTTTATCTTCTTCATCCATATTTTATTTTAAATAAATTAATCTCTCCTCAACATAAGTGAGAGAGTCATACATTGACCACTAAACCCCTTGTAAGTTCTTCTTTTAATCATCCCTAACATCTTTAATGTCATAAGATAAATACTTATAAATTCATCATTAGTTTATGGGGACACTTTATCACATTTAATAGATTTAATCCTTTCATTTAACAAAGTGAAATCCTCTAAAACAAATTTCAAATTTTCTATAGGTTCTCTTAATTCTAAAACTCACGCACCTATGAAAATAGGTAGTATATTTTTTTTAACTCCTCAACATAATCTTTAACAAAATCATTAATCTCATTGAAATTTGAATATAGAAAACCCAAATAATCTATAATAACTTCATTATCTATTAATATATAAGGGGTAAAATCAATTTGATCATGTATAATACCTTTTATAAACTCAAATTGACAAAAAATAATCTATTTCAATGAATAGAAATATATGTTAGAGATTATATTTGTTTTTCATATTCTCAAAATATTACTTCAAAACATAAAACTCATCCATTGAGTTTATTTTAACTTTGGTGATATCAAAATCTAATTTTGAGATATAAATTTCCTTTAAATAATTATGTTCTTATCTATAATATATAAGTTCAACCTTTAAATCATTAATCTGATCTTCAATACATTGAATTCAGATAAAATTCGAGCTGTAAAGGTTTAAACATGATCTTCATAACTAGAGATACCCTCATCTTTATTACTCAAAGGCACTCCTCCACCTTTTTCATAAACATGAGGTGAAGGAATTTATTCTAAAAAAACTGGTATATTTCTTCTTAATAAAAGATCATTAAAATATTTTATGTAATCTTATCATTCAACTCTCATAGGATTAATAAAATTAAATCTAGTCTTCTGATGAGACCTATTAACCTCTACATCCTTTGATATTTGAGCATTATAATCTCCACCTTCAAAAAGTTGAACATCTATAAGATCTTTATCATTTTACTATACCATAATAACTATATCTTAAAACAAAAATATTCCAAATTTAGGTCTCATACCATCAATAACTTCTTTATTTTTAACCTCAACCTAATCATTAAATAATATAACTGTATCACTTTTAGATCTCTGTACATCATTACCTACAACTTCAGGATCCTCGTCTTAAACATTAATTCCTAGTTGATCCCCATGATAAGGTTCATCCACCAATTCGTCTCGTAGGTTATGCATTGTATTGGCCTACCTAGACTACTCCCCCTCAGTATGAAGTGAAATTTAATATCCTTTTTATTCATCACCAACTACTTTATCTTATTTTTCTACTTTTTTTAGACACAAACCTTTTTAATGAAGAAATCTAGAATATATCTATATTTTTTAATATCCTATCTAAAAAATCAAGATTATGGTTTCACTTATTACTTTTGAACATAATCAAATCAAATTCACTTTTCAAAAAAATAGGGTCCAACATTCACCCATATGAAAAGAAACTTATCATCTTAGAATAATTAATATAGTGACACTTGTATCTCAATATGTATCTTGTAAAATATACTTTATCCTTTTTTATTAAAATATACATGAGGTGTATATCTAGGAACATGGACTTTTCAAACTCACCAACACTTTGATTTATCCCTACCTGAAGAAATTTTATAATAATCATTTTCTTTTGTTTTTGATCCTTGGAAAAAAACTTCTTTGATAGTATGAGTTCCTAAAAAAATCTAAAAATGACATCCTCAAGGATAAAGGTATCTTCTCTCTCAAGATTCAGATTGAACAAAATATCTCTTCATTAGGGTAGTGAATTTTTTATCATATCAACAGTAGAAATTGAAACTTCCTTACCATTCACTATAGAGATCACCCTATCATCATTATGAGAAATCATGAGTCAAGGAGTCTCATAAAATTATCAATAATATTTTTATAATATAAACTATATTTTTTTAATCTATGAAAAACTTCCATCCTTGGAACTTTAATACCTTCTTCAATATAATTTCTATGAGATTTATCCAGATAAAATTAACAATATTCCTGGAAAAAAATCAAATCATATAATATGATGCTTTATACATATTCAAACTATTTAAGGTATATTACTTAGATGATTTTAACTTCTTTATTATCAATAAGATATTGAAGGTTTAAAGATTTAGGTTTAAGGGATTTATGGTTCAATGATTATAGAATTGAAGGGGAGAGATAAAGAGTTACATTTATAGGGGTTCTTTAATAAAATGAATTTTTGATCCAAAATACCAATTTCTTCTTAACTAGTTAGCTAAATGTCACATTCAGTGGCGTGATAAGTAAATTAAATAAATAAATAGAAATAAAAAAGGTAAAAACTAAAAACTTAAGTATAACAAATAGAATAAATAATTAAATGTATAATATTAATTTTTTATACTAAAATAAACCCAATTAACTCTTTATAATATCAAATCTTTCAACAGGTAGTGTCTTAGTGAATATATATGCTATCTAATTCTAATTATTAATGAATTAAAAAGAGATACTACCATTTGTGCATGATATCACAATAAGTGATGCCTTATATCTATGTGATTTGGTATAGAATATGTTATCAATATTTTATAATTATTTATAGCACTTGTGTTATCAAATTGTATAGGCACACATTTAAAATTGAATTCAAAGTCTATGAGAGCATGTTTCATCCACATACCTGACCACAACAACTACCAATTGTAATATATTCAACTTCAGTAGTTGAGAGTGTAACAAAGTGTTTCATTTTACTAGAATAGAAAATCAATGATTTTCTTAAAAGGTGGTGGGTTACTAAGGTGTTTTTTATCTAATATATACTCCCAAAATTCAGTATCAGTGTATGAAATTAAATTGAATCTTAATGTTTTTAGAAATAATAAGGAAATAGAAATAGTTCCATTCAAATATGACAAAATTATTTTGGAATATTTTAAATGAAATTCCACCAGGTTGACTTAGAATCTAGCATAAAGTCATACAAAAAGCATAAGATCTGATCAATAGGTAGTTTGATATAGGAATATTCAAATTATTCCCCTTTACAACCTACTATCCACTAGTTTCCCAGATTTATTAAAGTTAATTTTTATATTATAACTCATAATAGTTTCATAAATCTTAATATTTTCATGTATAAATATTTTATGTATATCATGTAAGTATTTTATTTTATTTATTACATTCCCAAAAACATTTTGATAGATTTGAAATCTAAGGGAAAATTTTAACTTACACATTATGGTAATTTAAAATTGCTTTATCATGAGTGTTACAAATTCATTACATATATTATGTTTTATATACCATAAATCAAGTAATAAACATAAATTTGTACAAGTAAAATACTAGTTGGTTATGTTCTCTTAAATAATATAGGGTCAAAAAAACCAATTAAAAATACATTTGATAAAATAAATAAACTTAATCTTTTATACCAACATATAGGGGACTATTTAAGGCTATATATATCATTATCATGTCTAGAAATTGAATTTGAAAACCGAGAAATCTAAAAACCTTATGGATTTTTAATATAAACTTCATCCAAAATAAAATCATTTAAAAAAATATGAATTAACATCTATTTGGAAAAGTTTACAATTTATAAGAGATGCACATGCTAATAATATTCTAATGGATATGTTTTCTCATAATATATGCCTTCTTATTGGTTATAACCTTTCGAGACTAATGTATCTTTATTTCTAAAAATTAAACCATAATCAACCAATTTATTTATAAAGACCAATTTAATTACAATTATATGATAATTAGAGGGATTATTAACTAATTTTCAAACTTTTCACCTATTGAGATGGTTTAACTCTTATTTCATGGATAACACACTTATCTTATATCTCAATGAATCATATATTATTTTAGATTCTTGCTGTGATAAGATATTAACAAATTTAGATGGGTTTTTAACACTTATTCTAGCCCAAAATATTCAAATAAGCTTCTTAAAATAGTTTCTAAGGGATGATTTTTTAGGAATATTGGCTTTCTAGGCAACACTCTTTTAGGTTCACTAGTTTCCAACCTTTTATCACTGGATTCTTCATGATCATATTCCATATAATCATCCTATTTAGAGTTAAAAAGTATTTAGAGTCTTATGTTTTTTAAGAATCATCAGGATCAAGAATTTGAGTTTTTTTTAACAAAGGGACCACTTTTATCAAATTTTACAAGAGTATATATAGAATACTTCCTTTTTAATACATAAAAATTTTATTACATAGTAAAACATTTAATAATAAAGAGGATATTTATAGATTTAATTGCCTAGAAATTAAGAATTCTATATATGGAAAATTAAAAATTCTTTTAATTTACTTGAAAGGTTTCTTTATAGATTCATCATAGGTTACATTTATTACATTAGATAACTCAAGAATATACATTAAGAGAAAGCGGTGAGAATAAATCCTCTTAAGGGATAAGAAAAGGAAATGTAACATGAGAGAGCATCAAGGATAAAATATTAGGTATAATATGAGGGAATAATCATAATTACATGATTCATTATATTGAAATTTGGCTATAACATAAAAATATGACATTCCAAATCATATCATACATGTTTTATAAAACATAATTACCATGGTTATTCATTGAGGTATCATAAAACAAATCATATCCTGATATTAATTATTTACCGAATTGAATTATAGTGATATAAAGGTTTACCATTAATGTATTGAAATTCATGTGTGTCATATAGATAAAAATAATTCATTTAATTATTAACCAGTGGGAAATAATGAACTAGTTTCATGTAAATGTATTTAAATTTGTAAATACTTAAAGAAATAAGCATTAAATAATTTCTAACCCTCAATAATGGAAAGTGGGTTTCATATTTTGATGTACCTAATCATTAAATCATGGTTAAATCAAGGTGAATACATATGAATAGAGAATAGGGTTGAGTATTCACAATATAAGGATATTAGATTTAAATGAAACAAAATTAAAGAAGATAATTTAGTAGAATAAAAAGTATATAAAAAGTATTATTTAATATAATTAATTAGGGGTTATGGAATTATTTCTTTAATATAACATAATTTGGATAGAAATGGAATAATTTAAGGGAATGAACACATAATTAGATTAGAATACATTATTATAAAGGAAGTACTTGAATGTAAATGAAGAAAGTGGAAGAGAATTATTTTACCTTAAATAGTCCCTTCCTGTAACTTGAGAATAAAACCTTAAGACCTTAAGAACACCTTTTAGGGACTATTTGAGAGGTAAAATGACAGAATTAAAGGATTTTGAGTGGAGATGAATGATTGGTATTTATAGTTAAATTGGAGTAATTATTTAATACTTTCTAAATATAGGTCTTGAAATTATAGGTTGTTTAAAATGAAAAAACATTAGTTTACCCATGGTTTTTTATCATGGTTTTATCCATATAATTCACGTTTTTTAATATGTTATTCAATTAGAACTAGAATACTTTTTTAGTATTACTTTGTCAGTGGAAAAAATAAATTTTCCACAAAATATAGTTTTAAAATTATTAATTTCTATTTTCAACATTGGAAAGTCATTTATAGGTTTTGAAATTTATTTAAATCCATTAAATACATAATATTAATAAAATAATAAAATTTTGGCTAATAAATAATCTGACCTAATTATTACATCACTTTTTTTATTTATGATGACAAAATACTTACCATATAATATTCAGTATTTTATATTTTACAAAAAAAATTGACTATCCCAGAAAATTATAAAAAATTCACCATGATCTAATTTGAATATGTTGGTTTCTAAAATTTAATCTATTTTATTAGAAAAATTTTCAAAATATTAGGTATTTAATTTTAAAATAGAAAATAATTATTTATCAAAACCACTAATTTTTATTATACAATCAAATTTCTATCCCTTATAAAATGTAACATCCCATTTGTTGTTTTCTGGTACTATATGAGCATTATTTTGATCATTATTTGGTTGGGTATTAGTTCAAGGAGTTTCAAGTGATGCTTTGGATAATTTTATACATTTCATGGGTTGTTCACAGCTGCAGTATAATTTTCCAAACCATGCACCCCACCAGTGAAAACCCTCCACCACCTAGATAATGGGGAATACACGATTGGAAAGAAGTTTCCCAAAATATGAACCAAAATATAATAAAATAGGTACCTTGTATAATGATTCTAGAGGGGGTTCACATTTTGGGAACATAGTTTGTCTAACCATGCGACCCTCTATAGGAAACTGTGAATGCATACTTTTTTAATTCCTAAAATTATTTTGAAAATTCTTGAGCCCTAAGTTTAAAATAATAACCTACCCACTCAACCCTATTATGATTTATAGGGTCTAGAATGATTCCTAGAAGAACTTTTGGCCCCTTCGACCATCTTTTTTAATGAATCAAAGTTCTAATGGATGATCCAATCACCCTCCAGTAATTGGATCTCCTCCCATTTGGTTTATTTTAGTCACTATTTCACTTCTTGTTAGAGAGTTCTTGATAATAATGTTATTTATGTATCTAAACTCTATTTGTTTTTATCTTTATTATAGGTTTGGTTTCTTGATCTCTCACACATTTTTTCTTCATTGTATAATCCCATTACAGGTGTTGATTCATTATCTTTGATTAATGGTAGGTGGATCCATAATTACTTTTACCTATAATTGAAACCATGAATTTATTTAGCAAATTGAATTTATTTTTTAATTGATTTACAAACATGGAATTTTGATTATTTCATTCTTGATTTTAAATAGATATGTAAAATTGAGGAAAAAACCCAAATTTTAATTTAATTGAAATTGTGGGGTGGATTTATGAAAAATTATGGCATGATTTGAAAATTATTTGGATGAAATGATTTGATGAATAATTTTGAGAAAATGTCTTAAATTTAAAAGTGATTTGAAATGGAATGAAATGATGAAAAACTGTGATTTTTTTTGAAATTGATAATTCATGTTGAAAATTGAAATTGGGAATTTTTTTTAAAATGTTTTAAAATTATTGATTTCCAATTTGATTTATTTCTAAATCATGTGTTATATTGGGTAGTTAGTGGTAATTAAGAGATGTACGCTAAGAAATTTCATCCATCAGAATGGATTGATGATGACAACTATTACTAAAAAAAATGTTGGTATGACTACCCATAATGGGTTCCCTAATTGGGATTTAGTCTACCTGTGATGGGTTTCCCTATTGGGGGGTATTTTTGTGTGCATACAGAACCAAATCCATGATCACTATGAGATGTGTGAGTATCCTATTTACTGATAAACTAAATTATCATAAGGATTTTATACGTGGTTCTTGATTTTATATGAATTTTTAAACTTGATATACATGATGATGATTTATTTAGTTATTTTTTTCATGATAGCTAATTTATATCCATTATTTTATATGAAATGTTCATTAATGAATATTTGAATGTTTTTTGATATATCTAACATCTATTTGAATTTATATAATGTTTAGGTTTTAAATATGAAAAATTAAATTCCATTCATTGTTTTATTCCATATCATAGAACAAATGGTATACTATTATGGTATTGATTTTGCAACACTTGTTGAAACCCTACTAACATTTATAAATCACAACCTACCTTTCCTTTCGGTGTTTGTAGATTTTATTTTTTCTAGTCTGAGCAAAGAAAAACCACCACTTTGTGGTAGTGGATGTTCTTGATTATTTGGACTATGGAGTGTGATAGTGTTTTCTTTGAGATGTTTGAGTTTTATCTATCTAGATACTAAGTAATTTGATGATGTACTAATTTGTTTTTTTAAACATATTTGGTTTTTGGTACTTTCTCCATTTAGAGTGTTGATAATAATAATTGTATTTTTTATATTCCACTATTTTTTTTGGAAAAATCAATTCAAACTTTTATAATGTATGATAATTGGTTATACTCTCAAACCTGTAGGGATCTGGAACTCCCTTTAGGATCTATCTGAGCCAGATCTATTATCAGGGTACCAAGGTATTTGGGATGGTATGTGAAAAAGTGGTATCAGGCAGGTTTAACATCTTTCCTTGATTTCAATATGTTGTTTGGGATATATTTTTTGGTAATTAATAGGTAGTTATGAGTGAGTGCCTATCTAGATATCATCATAAAGGGCTTTAATTCCCCATGGGTGGTTTGGGAAAGGCATATTGAGGAATAATTGGATATGATCTAGTATTTTTCCTTGTCTTAATTTGGATATATTGAAATCCCAATCTTGATATCTTATCTAACTGGAGTAATTTTACTGTTTCTCTTGTTCAAGTTTTTGATCTATGTAATATTATGATGTCTTCAATATTATTTGTTGATATTGTGTAGAATCATTCCTATGAGAAGATGCGTTAATATTCCCTAAGGGGAATCTACTAGTGAACCACAATGAGTGGATCATACCATGGAACTGAATGTTGTTGAGATTATTATGCATTCCATCCAAGCTCTAGGATGGGAACATGCACCCATTCTCATTCAGGCTCAAGTTGTGAAAAAATTAGAGGGATTGATCTCAGAATCATTCTCAAGTGTTCCTTATCTAAAAGCCACCGGTATTCCAAGGCTCTAATTATCCTTAAGAGGTTGATGATTGGTTGGGAAAGATTGAGATTCTATTTTATTTCTTGTAAATTCTTGATTCATTTGAGATGAAATGAGTTACCTTCAAGATATAGGGACCTTTAAAGAGATGTTTGGATTTGATGTTAACAATGGTGAATATGGAGTGTTTAGAGCAGGATGACTTCAAGGTTTTATTCATTGACAAGTTCTATCTAGAATATATGGTTTTGGCTATGTCTTTGGAGTTTTTCAAACTCAAACAGGCTGATAAGACTATGAAGGAGTATGTGAACTTATTTTACAAGATTATATAGTTTTCACATGAGATTAATTAGAATGTAAAGATAAAGACTCAGTGGTTCAACACGGGTCTTCGACTTGCTATTTTTTTTAAGTTTTTCTCACTGAATCCCACTTCTTATATTGACATGCTTGATTGGGAACTCATGGTTGATCTTGATTTGTCTAGTAAGTCAAGGTTGATAAAAGTTTATTTTTCTCCTAATGGAAGTATTATGAGTTCCTTTAGGGTAAAGAGGAAGCATGGTGAGTTTCATGGTGGTTATCAATAGAAGTCATCCTCTAGATCTCCTCTAGTTCCTGATATAATCACTTTATCTTGCTTCTAGTGTTCCAAGTTTGGGAATTCAATATGTTCTTGTACTGAGGAACCTAAGATATTTATTTCTTATCATCATTCACGGAACCTATAGAAACTATTCCATTTATAGTCTACTCTGAGTTGTGTCATGGGATCATTAACATCTAAAAGTACTGCAGTGCAATCATATGCTTCATGAACAAAGAGGTTCCAACAATAGTCATATGGAACAAAAATTCTTCACATAGCATAAGAGTCTCTTGAGGAAGATGATATATATCCAAAGACTATGATATTCACCATCACTATAGATTCATCCTTAGTGATTTTCTAATTTGATACTAGTTCATCTCATTTATTTATATTGAATCATATTGAGAACCTACTAAATATTCATATGGAGCTTTTGTATTATGTGGTGGATATTACTACACCCATTGAGATGAAGAGAGTAAGGTCTCTAATGACCTACTTGTGTCTTCTATTTATCATATATTAAACTTAATTGGGATTTTCTTATTCTCAACATGAAAAATCTTGATTTTATTTTCAAGAAGGATTGGATTGTTGCTAATAAGGCCCAAAATGACTGATATATTTTATGAGTGTCCTTTACCTTTCCCAATGGGGTGTGACATATCTTTATGAGAGAATAAGACCTGAGGTTGAGTAGAGTCGAACCTTCTTATGCAGAGTCCGGGAAAGTAACAATAGTGTTTTATTTTGATATAGAGATTTAATATTTAAGTAATGATCACCCTTTAGTTTTCATCATGTTTCCCAATGGGTTTCCCTCTGATTTCTCTAATTTTTCACTGTTAAGAGAAGTATAATTTTATATTGATTTAGTACCAAGTAATCAACTAGTATCTACACCTTCTAAATATATGGAACTAACCAAAATAAAAGAGTTGAATACTGAGCTAGATGATTCCTTATAGAAAGGATTTATATTCCCAAGTGTGTCACCTTTATCAGTTCTTATTCTCTCTCCAAATAAAGATGATGGAACAATTTTCCTTTGTGTTGATTACTAGAAACTCAATCGAGTTATAATGAAGAAAATTTATCATTTTCCTTGGATAGATGATCTATTTGATTATTTGGAAGGGGATAAGTGGTTTTCTAAGATCCATCTTTTATTTGGTTATCACCAAGTGAGAATAGAATAATATGACATTCAGAAAACCTTCTTCTGGAGTAGGTATGACCATTTTGAGTACCTTTCTATTCCATTTGGTTTACCAATGCTCCTAAATTTTTTATATATTTGATTAACATGATTTTATATGAGTATATTAATACATTAATGGTGATATTTGTGGATGAAATATTGGTTTACTATCAGTCTGGGGAGGATCATGTGCATCATCTGGGAGTAGTTATGGAAATACTGATATATAACCAACTCTATGCCAAGATATGAAAATGCAACTTCTGGATTCAGGAAGTGAAGTTCTTATAACACATTTTCTAAGAACATGGTATCATAGTTGATCCTAAGAATGTGAAATCTATTATTTCATGGGATAAACCAACTTTTTTTTGAGATTTAGAGATTCTTGGGTTTAGTGTGGTAATATTTCTTTTTTTTAAAGGATTTCTCAAAGTTGGATACTCCGATGACTGATCTCACTATGAAGGGGGTAAAGTTCGCTTGGGATGAGAAAGGTTTGAGTTCTTTTGTTGATCTGAAATATGTTTTGTTGTTTGTTCTAGTGTTAACTCTTCTAGAGGCCGTGCATGTCTATATGGCCATATATGACATAGAAGGTTCAGGTATGGGTTGTGTTATTATATAGGGTGATCACATGGAAGAATATGGTTCTTTATAACTTAGGCCACATGAAAAGAATAATCTGAACCAAGACATTGAAATCATAGTTATGGTGCATGAGATTAATCGTTTGAGGCATTAACTTTTCAAAGAAATGTTTACCATGTATTCTGACTAAAAGAGACTTAATTAAATCTTCCCTTAAAAATATTTTAATCTCTGTAAGTGGTGTTGGGTGGAGTACCTAAAATATTTTTATTTTAACATTGCCTATAACCCTGGAAAATGGAATGTCATTGCTTAAGCTTTGAAAAGAAAACTTTATAATCAAGATGTGAAAGAATCACCAGAAGAGTAAAACATATTGACTCTTTTTTTCATAGTTTCATTTAGGTGTTTGGGAAGAGGAGGCTGAGGTTGTTTTGGAAAGTTTTTAGCTTACCTACTCTCTTCTTTCGATGATTCATTACAAGCATAATATTGATGATAAATTCCATAGCATTAGGAACTCTCTTTATGGTAAAGAGACCGTTGCTGAGTGGTCTTTCTCCATGGAGGGTATTCTTTGATTTTATAATTGTTTTTTTGCCTTTCTCCCTGAGAAAATATGTAATAGGGGATTTCCATAATTCTCAGTGGTCTATGAACCTAGGAACTATAAATATGTTATATGAAATACGATAATGATTATAGTGTCTAGGTATGAGATGAGACATCCTTAACATTTTTTCATGTTGAAATACCTATCAACAGGTTAAGGCTGAGGACCAGAGACCTTTAGGTTTTATTTTTAAACTTCCACTTCCAATGTGGAAGTGGAATGAGATATCGATGAATGTTGTGTGGGTTTACATGTACCCTTTGAAATAATAATTTGATATGGGTTGTGATTAATCACCTAACCAAATTGGGTCACTTTGTACCCATTTTTGATACAACGAAAGTTGAGTATTTGGAAAATCTCAATGTGAAACAGATTGCTAATTTTCATGGGCTTACATATACTATAGTCCTTAATAGAGATCCCTATTTTACATATCATTTTTTGGTGAGACCTTTCAGAGGTTATGGAATCTTAGGTTTGTTTGAGCACATCATACCATCAATAGAAGGATGGGTAGACAAAGAGGGCTATATATATTCCTGAGGATATTCTTCTTGCTCACATCCTCAATTTTGGTGGATCATGGGATGACTATTTATGACTATTTGAGTTCTCTGATAACAATAACTACTAATCAACAATATGAATGGATCTTTTTGAGGTTCTTTAAGGTAGTCCATGTAAATATCTATTTTGTTGGTTAGATATTAGTGAAACAACCTTTGTTAGAACAAGTTTGGTCCAAGGGACAATGGTGAGGATTCAGTTGAATCATCAAAGAATGTACATCAAAAAGTATGTATAAATTCTATGTTGATCATCATTGTAGATTGTTGGAGTTCTCTATTTGTGACTAGGTGTTTTTGAGGGTTTCACCATATTTGGGTCATAGATTTCTTGTGAGGTAAGGGTGACTTTATCCTCATTTTATGGATCACATTAAGGTTATTGAGTAGGTGGGGAAAGTGGATTACCATTTAAAACATCCACTATAGTGGATGTAGATACATAATGTGCTCCACGTATCATAGATTTGAAAGTATCTTTCAAACTATATCATGTCTTGAGCTAGGTGGATATTGATGTTGAGCCAGATTTATCCATGAATAAGCATCCAATCAGGATTTTTGAACCTAAGTCAAAGGTACCTCATGGAAGATGTTAAATTTGGTTCATGTACTATGGCAGAATGAATCTGATTCACATGATACTTGGGAGCATGAGACACTGGTGAGAGAGAAATGGACTCATATTTAATGTTTTTTTATTGTGTGGAGGTTATAACCTTAGATTAATTTTTTAAGCATTAATCGACTTTTATTTTGATCATTACTTGGTTAGGTTTTATTTTAGGGAGTTTTAGGTGAAACTTGGATAAATTTATAGGTTTTCTGGGCTATGTACAGTTGGATCATGATTTTCCAAATTGTGACCCCCAATAGTGAGAATTATGCATCCTGTCGATAGTGTGGAATAAATATTTGGTGCGAGGTTTCCCAAACCATGTTCACACCTAGGAGAAACTATGTGCATTGGATAGTGAGTCTAGAGGGTGCACATGGTTTTTCTAACTGTGTGGACCTGTCCAAGAAACAGTGCATGCAAACGTTTTTATTATAAAAATTATTATAAAAACTCCCAATTCCCCTTGTTTAAGTGAATAAACTACCCACTAAAACATATTATAATTTATAGGGATTATAAGGCTCTCTAGAAGTGATTATGGTTCCTCTAACCTCCTCCTATCTCAATTAAAAGTGCCAGTGTAAGATATGATCCCTATATGGTAAGTGGATCTCCTCCCATGTGGTTTTCTTTAGTGTCTCCTTCTATCATCCTTAGAGAGTGTTAGATAATCACATTCATGATGAATCTAAACTATGTTTGTTTGGATCATGATTATGGGTTCGGTTTCTTGATCTCTGATACCTTTATTCTATGTTGTATAATTCCATTGCAGGTGTTGATTATTGATCTTTGATTAAATGTAGGTGGTTCCATAATTTTTTCCCTTAAATTGAAACCTTTTATTTCTTAACCAAATTAAATTGAGTTTTTAATTGATTTTAAAACATTTAATTTTGATGATTTTATTCTTGATTTGAAAGGGTTATGGGAATTGAAAAAAGTACTCCAATTTCAATGGAATTGAAATTATGGTGTGGATTTGTGAAAAACTATGGAATAATTTGGATTTTTTTTGACTAAATGATTTAATGTATGATTTTCAAGAAATTTATTAAGTTTAAAAGTGATTTATAATGGCATGGAATGATTAAAACCTATTATTTGGTTTTGAAATGGGAAATTATTAATGAAAATTAAAATTTAGTAATTTTATTTTAAATTTTTTAAACTATTTATTTCTAATTTGATTGATTATTGAAGCACATGTTAGACTGGTTAGTTAGTGGTAACTGGTTAGTTAGGGTGTAGAATAATAATGATATGTTCCCTTATTAGGGTGTATTTGTGTGTGCACCCCTTACTAGATCTATAATCAATATGAGATGTGTTAGGATCCTATCACCTGATAAAATGACTTACAATAAGGGGTTTTTACATGGTGATTTATTTTTTATGAGTTGTTGAACTTGATATAAAAGTTGATGATTTATTGAATTATTTTATTCATTATATTTGATTTAAATAATCTATTTTACATAAAATATTCATTTAATCCTTTTGATTTTTTTTCATATATCTATAATTTATTTAAATTGGAAGCATGTTTTGGTTTCAAAAATGAAAAATGAAATTCAATGACTTGAATTATTCTATCTAATATCATAAATGGTAAATTATTATGGTATTGATTATGGAAAACTTGGTGATACCCTAATGAGATTTATTGGTCACACCTTACCTTTTCCTTTAATAATATATAGATTTTCATATTCTAGGTCTGAGAAAAGGGAAATCACCACTTGGAAGTGGTGGATGTTCATGATACTTTGGACCATGGAGTAAGATAATGTTTCCTTTGGGGTGTTTGAGTATAATATAAACAGATACTGAGTACTTTGATAATGTACTTCTTTAGGCTGTGTTATACCTTTTTGTTTTCTCTTACTTTCTCCCTTTGGAGTGTTGAGCATACTGACTTGTATTTTTTATCTTCCACTATTTTTTTGGGAAAATTCATTCACTCTTTTATCATGTATGATTCCAACTGCTAGTCGCCAAACCATGTGGAAAAGGAATGCCCTTAATTCTATGTCAGTTCTATCTTAGTTATCAGTCTATTGGGGATATCTATGTACGTTTGTGAAACTAAAACTATATATAATTTCATAAAAATATTTTATAAATAAAGATTATTGCTTTCAACTTTTTATAGGCCTTCTTTATTTAAATGGATTTTAATGGAAATCACACACACACACACACACATATATATATACATTCTATAAAAATTAAATTAAGTTCACTTTATATAAAAATCTATTCTATCATATTCTCTAATAATATTCATTAAAAATGTAAAACCTTGATATTTTAAAATAATGCTATGTTCGAAAGTGTATACAACACGCAACAACGAGATTAAATGAACGGAAAAATATTTTTATTTAAATATGAGTGTTAAAACCTTAATTTTGAATTTATGGGTATTCATAAGGATAAATAAATTATGAATATATATATATATATATATATTTTTATAAAATAATAAATATGTACTTAATTTTTAATAAATTCATTTTATACTTCAAAAATACATTTATTTCAAAAATGGTTTTTTTAAAATTTGTGTGTGAGAATCAAAAATAATTTATAAAAATTATAAAAATTATATTTTATTAAATGAAGATGGAGTTAGGGTTTGAGCTTGGCGATCACCACTATAGGCGGTGATGGCCTCTAAACATATACATCCTCCCTTGGTGGTGGGGGGGGGGGGATCTTCTCTTCCCCATATGGCTCATCACTTTCTTCCTTTCTCAAATCCTAAGTTCCTGCCTTCGTTTCTGAAAATCCCTTTATCTCCCAAAGTTGTTGAGTTGTTTGATGGGATCCTACAACTATCGATCAAAACCCATGAATTCACTGATGCCTTATCTCTGTTGAACTTGACCTTTATAACACACTTCAAGCAACAACGTCGATCCGTGGATCTCTTTGATCGTTTGATCTTCAATTCGTGGAATTTAAAGGGGTGCGCAAATGTTGGTCTCCTCGAATCAAGAAACATAATGGTTCATTTTAATTTGGAGGACGATATGGTTCTGGCATGGACCATTTCTTTAAGAACATGTGATGGCGCTCGATTTTTTCTCTTTTGTTTGTCTTATAACTTCCACATGAAATGAGATTCTTCGACCACTACAATCTAGGTAATATTTCCAGAATGACCGCTTCTTTTCTAGAACCCTACCATTATTCATATTCTTTGAAACCTAGTAATCTAGTATCTTTGTTCAGATAGTATAACTAAGGTTGTGTTCCATCCTGTTTCACTGAGAATATGTGTTGAATTTGATCTCTCAAATCCTCCGGTCAATTCATTTTTCATTTTCATGAGTGAGGAATTTAGGTATAAGCAGTCTGTGGTGTTTGAGTCATGGCATGAGTGCTGCTCTCGGTGTCTCAAAGTTGGGCATCAGAAATATGTTTTTAGGGGTAGAAGGGTGTATTCACAGGTATCATTAGATGGACTGGTTGTAGGGAACTTGCAACATCAACAAGGGAAATAGGTCTTAGATCCTGTTAGTGAGATGACTGTGCATGGAGTCCATTTGAAGTCAGCGGAGGTGTCTATTAACCCTAGGGTGTATGTGGTAGCTGTAAGGTTGATGAGTAAACTTGGTGTGCTTAATACAGAAAGTCTGGTGGATAATGTCCAAGCTTCAATACAACTAGTCGAGACCAATGGGGAAGTTCTCGAGGTTAAAAAAATAGGAGATATGATGGTTGTTGTGATCCCAACAGTTAAACCTGATGGGAATAATGTTGCAGTGAGGGGAATGCCTTCTGTGGGTATTCAAGTAGGAAAGACTTTAGATGAAAATGGAGGATGGGTGAAGGTTTCAACTGGGATAAAGCCACATCAGGGAAAGAAAGTGACCAGTATTGCACTTGGCAATTGCTTTGCGGGTTTGATGAATGGTGGTGTGGAATTGTTTCAAGATCTGGCTATGGTGGAGCAACCTGTATCTTATATGTCTCCTGGCCAGACACCAGTTGAATTTTTTGATGATCTTAATGGCATTGGGACTCCGAATCTGGGAAAAGAATGTAATCTTGGGAGGAATTCTCATGTTGACGAGGAAACACAAAGGAGTGATGGTGACAAAATACTGTCCAATTTTCCATCCCCGAATGTTGTATGTGAAGAAGATATTTTTCAGAAGGAGGTGCATGGTGATATTGAAATTATTGAACATCCACAATGCTTAGCAATGGTTTATTCTAACAGTCTCATTGGTCAAGGACAAGGAGTGAATGATGGATTCCAGGGGATGATTATCTCTGGAAATTGGGAAGATATATCTGAAAGTGAAAAGGAGAATACAGGCAGGAGGGTTAGGACTTTTTATAGGGATATTGTTCAGGGTGGAGAGAAGAATGCATCAGGGAAGGAAGAAGTTGTGACCAATCCAACAAGAAGAAGGAAAAGGAAAGATTACTCCTCTATTCCAAAGCCAATGATCACTAGGTCCTCCATCAGAAAAGGAAAAGGTACTCAACCTTATGAGGAGTTTTTATATCTGGAAAAGTTATATATTAGGAGAAAGTATATTAAGACTATGAAGCATTATGAAATATTGAAATGGGATTTGGACACTACAGATGAAGCACTTTATTATGGAAATGATGATGGGTATGGTTTTATGACATGTAGTTGTGTTTCATGGCTTTCGATGCTTGCTTGTTGTCCTTTTACTTTATTTTAATAAATCGTCAGAGACCTTGTCTCTGGATGAGATTTCTATGTATATTTTAATAAATTATCATCATTTTAGAAATCATCATAAAAAATTATCTTATGGTAAATTTTTGGGATTTTTCTAAAAAGATTGATTTTCTAGTGAATAGTAAAAAATAATGATTTTTATTGAAAAATATATTTTTATTTCAAGCATCTACAAAGTTATATTATATTAAAATAGTTTCAAATTAAAATCAGTTCTCTTAAATGATTAATAATCCAATTGAATTCATTGAAATATTTTTTGGTTTAATTTATTATAAAAACATTTTTATAATTTAAAAGGCATTTTTCCAAAAATTCATTTTTCATTATGTTTTTTGTTTTAATATTAAATTAATTTATAAAAATTAAAAAAATTGAATATTTAAAAATGTATTACATTTTTGGATTTAGGAGGTCCAAATTTTTTGAATATTTTTTTGCCATTATGAATAGTAACCATAATAAAAAATTGTCACCACGATAATGGTAAATGGGGTAAATATGGTTAAAAATAATATGAAATGGACAAAAAAGTCATGACCCCTCCTCACAAAGTGTACCCCTTTTGGGAAGGCAATGTTAAAAGATGGAGAATGACCCCCCCGAGTCCCACCTCCTGTGGGCCCTAGGTTGGAAACTAGAACTAAGGGTATAATAAACACACAGATGGGAGGAATTACCCTCTAAGAGAACCCATGAGAAAGAGAGAGATAAGGAAAACACCAACAAACTCCAACTCAAACTGAATTATAAAATAATACCAAGTACATGTATGCAATGTCATGCAAAAACTACTACAATTGAATGGAAAAAATGTAAGTACCAAAAGAAAGTAAAATGATACGGACTACGAAGCCCGAACAACTCCGGAAAACCCAAAACTAGTAATAACCAGTCTGATCTCCAACCTACTCCAAGTGACATGAAAAATGGTTTTTATAACATAGGGTTATTATAACAGTATACTCAATAGGATCCTCCTCAAAGGCTCTTGTTGAAAATTAAATAAACCATACTAAAGAATATTAAACAACAAGTGAAGCTAACTCGTCACCTAAATAGGTATACTGAGTTCCTGATATCAACATGGATACTCTCACCAAGTATTGAGTACAAGAGTATATAATATAATAAATAATATCAAGGGTACCATTCTATCACTTTCATACTAGTTTTTCACTTTTCCCCAATGTCGCACGTCCTGAGCATCTCTCTCCAAAATGGATGGCTTGAAGACACATGGGTGAGCACCACAACATGAACCTCATGTAACATAAAGGATTTATTATAGACACCTGGGTAAAGCACCACACTATCCACACAACCAAAAGTAACTAGGTAGTTTTAGGGAGCCACCATAGCCTGCATAATGTGTATCAAACATCAGGTATTATACCTTAAGACACTATAAAGCATACACTGAATAAGGATCCACAAGCCATCACAAACTATACATGTCATAACTATAATAGCACTTAAGAAATGGTATACATAATATATGTGAGTGAAATAATCTCAAGACATTACGAATCTCTACACACATATATTGGAAAAACTAACCATCGAGCATACTAGAACAAGTAACTACCAAGGGAAAAGAGAAGGGCCAATGTGGGAAGTCATCCACCCATCCTCTCACTAGGATATTATGGAAAACAACCCCATGGTTCATAATCCCCAAGGTGTTAGTTTCTCTAACTGACATGGGGGAGTACAATATATAAACACAAAAAGTATAGAATATAGTATAGCTCACAACCCCACTATGGGTATAACCTAGTATTTGAATCAACTGTAGCTAACGTCTCTCAGACACCCAGCTTCCACTGCTAAAAATAGATATCCTATAAGCACAAAACCATTTAAATAGATTTATTAATCATCTTATCCCCCTTTATCAACTTCACTTTATGCTAATTAATTCATTAAATATTAATTAACCATTATCATTTTCAACATTCCATTACATTATAATAAAAAAAGATCCATGCTCTCTAGGAATATCCAAATCAATTCCACTACTCCTTAGAAACATAACTTCAGCACTACATCCCCACAATCTTCAACCCCATTGGTTCAACATCATTTATTCAATAATTTATTAATAGTATTAAAATTTTCCATATTTATAGGCATTCTAGAAAGAAATTCTAAGATACCAAACACAAGGGCCTCAACTCAATGATTAGATTAACTACCCATCGAGTCTTTTCCACCTATAGTAGGAGTGTAGATCCATCCATCCTTGGGAAGATAAAAACAGAATGTATATGGCATACCCTGTGCATGTTTGCCTCATTTTAAGGTGGGTAAGTAAGACCAACTACCTCATGTAGTGGGAAAAGTAAAGTAAATAAACAAACAATAGATTAACAAGAATTAAACATTTACAACTATGGTAAAGCCCAACTTCAACCCATTCCACCATCCCTGGTGTCCTCCTTGACACCCACATGAATAAACCACTATATATCCCCACTCTAGGCATCAACTGCTGCCACAACCACTGGGCCTCCCTGACCCCACATACCACAAAAACCATACTGGCTCAGCCATCCCAGGATCACATATCAACAAAATTAGTAGGAAGCAAACATTATAGAAACTGGGCTCTTGGCCCTAAACAAGGCATTCAACCTTCACACACAATGAGAACTCACCGCTCCAAATCATAAGGCACTCGACCATTACAAGAAAATTGGAAACTCATAACCCTATATGAAATTATCTCTATGACACAATCAGTTCCTTATTCTAGTACAATACAATGGAGAATGGAAGGTTTGGCCATATAAGGCTTGAAACAGAACCAGACTAATGGTGGTGTGGAAAATATTATTGTAGGTGAACTCTACCAAGGGAAGGTGCCTCATCCACGATCCTCTAAAATCCAAGACACAAGAGGAAATTTTTTTTTCAATGGTTTGGATGGCCCGCTCTATTTGAACATCTATCTTTAAACGGAACCATACTAATGGTGGTGTGGAAACTATTATTGTAGGTGAACTCTACCAAGGCCAGGTGCCTCATCCACGATCCTATAAAATCCAAGACACAAGATCATAACATTTTTTCAATGGTATGGATGGTACGCTCTATCTGAACATCTATCTATAGATGAAAAGTAGTTCTAAGGCATCGCTAAGATCCAAAAGCATTATAGAGACATATCCACACCCTAGAGGTAAAATGGGGATGTCGACTAGAAATGATCATCCTCAGGGATATGTGGAGTCTCACCACCTCCTCGAGATACTTCCTTGAAAAAACCTATACTAATCTTGACTTATTGATTGATATAAAGTGGGATGATTTTTTCAAACAATCCAATACTACCCCTATAGTGTCATAGACTCCCTGTTCTTGAGGTACACCGATAACAAAGTCCATAGATATGTCCTCCCACTTCTATTGAGGAACATTTAATGGATGGAGCAATCCACTAGGAAAACGGTGCTGATCCTTCACCTTCTGGAAGAACAAGAACCAAGACACAAATTCTGAAACTGTACACTTCATCCTCAGCAACAAAAACTAACTTCTCAAAGATTAGTACATTTTCATCATTCCAGGATGTACTGTTAAGGGTGGACTATGTAAATCTCTGAGAACCATATCACGTGACACAAAAGGAACAAAAATACTTCCCTAGAATAACACTCAGTGTTGTTCATCCTCAAACCAACCTTGAAGGGCCTCACTACAAAAAGTTCAATCTCTCCACACCTTTAATTTAAGATCCCCCAAATGGGACTCTTCTACCGACTGTACTAGAGATGAATGCACCTTCATCTGGAAAATAAAACCACTTCCCTAGATTCTCCTATATTCAAATGAAATGTTTAATGTTCTTCCATCACCCTACTTGTATCACAAGATTCATGCATAGTATTCCTACACAGATTCTTTCTTAGCGTGCTGGCAATAACATTCCTCTTCTCAGTAGTATATAAAATTTTGAAGTTGTAATATAGTAAGAAATACATCCACTGACACTCACACTAGGATAAAACACACCTCAAGCTATTATGATTAGTGAATACGAAAAAAATGATTTATAATGAGGTAATGTCTTAAAAAATTCAATGTAAACACTACTATCACCAACTCAAGATCATGGGTGGAATAGTTATGTTCATAGGGAAGAAACTACCAAAACCCATACGAAAAAACTGATATTTTCTGTATCAGAACACAACCTAACCCGAGATGCGAAGCATCATGAAAAACCTTGAACTGAACTCCTTCTGTTGGAAGAAAAAGAACTAGAGCACTAAACAACTTGTCCTTAAGATAATCAAAATCTACATAACATTGATGAGTCCACATGAATGCATGATCCTCCGTAGTCAACATAGTAAAAGGAGTCACAACCTGAGAGAAATCGTCTATGAACCTCTGGTAATAGACTATAAGACCAAGGAAAATTCACAACCTCTACCAGTGTATTAGAGGATAACCAAGAAACAAATGATTTTATATTCTATGGATATATAGATAATTCCTAATGGGATACAACATTATTCTATAACTGGACTTCTCTAGCCCAAAAATCATACTTTGACAACTTCCCAAATAGCTGTCGTCGGTGAAGAACTCCAAAAATGGCATGAAGATGCCCTGTATGCTCCTCATCAGACATGGAGTACAGAAGGATATAATTGATTAAATCCACCATAAACTTATCCAGTAAATCATGGAACACATAGTTCATCAACCCCATAAACACAGCTAGAGAATTTGTCATGCCGAATGGCATCACCAAGAACACATAATGCACATGACGACAACAGAAAGTAGTAATTAGGATATCCTCATACTCCATAGACATTTGATGATATACTTACCGCAAACCGATATTTGAAAACCAATTTTAACCCCTCAGTTGATCGAATAAATCATCAATCTATGGAAGAGGATAGTGATTCTTCATTGTCACTCGGTTCAAGTGATTATAATTGACACACAACTGCAGACCACCATTAGCCTTCTTCATGAACAAAACTAGTGCACCCCATAGTGACACACTTAGCCGAAAAAAGTCACCATGCAACAAAACATCGAGCTATATATGTAGGTCTTGCACCTTAGAAGGCTCCATCCTATATAGAGACATCGAGATAAGAGACATTCCCAGATATAGCTCAATCCCAAACTCAATCTACCATTGGGGGGTTAATTCTACAACCTCTTCTGGAAATAAATCAGGGTACTCTTCCAAAAACATGGGAAACACCGATGACTAAACCTCTGAAAAGCTCAATATCATCTCAACCATCAAGGATGATATGGAGGGAACATGCCTATGACCCATCTGAGGGTCCCTCTCACCAACATACACTGTTGACTCTCCACCAATATCGAAGAACACCACCTGCCTAATTAATCAATACATAATATCCCACACCAAATAAAACCAATCCATGCTAAGGATGACATCATATGGTTGTATCCGTAAACATAGGAAATCTCCCCAAGAGTGGTGAAACCCCAACAATAGATCACAATCTCTACATACTTCAAACAACTCAACTCAACCTCCAAATCGCATAGACAATGCCAAAGGCCCTGGAAGCCTCTGTACCTCAAGTCCTAAAGCATGGAAAATGGAAAGAGATATGAAGGAGTTCATATCTACTGAATCAAACAATGCATACACCCAATTAGAAAACAAGCAAAGGGTTCCTCGAACAATGTCTAGCTCACATGATGCTAGCAATGCTAAAGCATGAATCTGGCCACAAACTACTATATGAACACTTTGACCATTATGATGACCAACACCACAACCGTGATTTGCTCTATGAGGATAAAGAGTGTCCCCAGGATATCCTATACCTACCCCATTTTCTCTCTACTAATCTAAATTTGGTGAAAAATGTTACTGCTCCCTTGGCTAGAACTGCCTCAATATAGAAACCTGAAGCAAAAAAAACTTGTGCATGCTGAATAATATAGAAGGTTGGTCACTCTCGCTACTGATGACCTTGGACTATAAAATAAATAAAAATAACCTCATCCCTTGATATAAGTCCGAGAGCCACCTACCCTAGAGAAATGAGGTATTAAGGGCTGAGACCTACCCCTGGTTGATCGTAAACTCTTATACCCATAAAATTGTGAACCCTGGACCATAGATATTATTTGTGAGGAATCATGTCGACTCCCCTGTGGTGAATATTTGGTTCTGGATAACATTCTCTCAAGGACCTTTACCTTCACCCGCACCTCAAGATATGTCATAAGTATCAACGGGGTTACCTAGTGCGGGATCTATGGATGCAAAGCCTCCTCAAAATACCTCACCTTGGCCTCCTCAGATGGAATAAAGTCCGAAGAATATCATAGAAGGTTACTAAAATGGATCTTGAACTCTCACACATTGGAGCTTCCCCAACGAAGGGTAAGTAACTCCTGGAAACTTTTTGCCTTTGCAGTGGAAGAAAGAAACTCTGCTCTGAACTGCTATCAGAACTTCTCCCATGAGAATGCCGACTCCTTGAGATCCTTGAGGAATAATAACCACAAATTCCTTACTTCCCCATGAAACATCATCACAACCAACAAAAACTAATTCTCATTCCGAGTATGGATTGAACTAAAGGTTATCTCATCCTCCTCCAACAATCTTTCATGACTGCATCTAAAATGGAGCCATAATACTTCTGTAGACTCTGGCACTGAATCTCTCAGAGTTTCCTCCTCTAAGTGTCATTTTTTTCAACCTCAACTCTACAGATATCTTATGAAGCAACCTACTAAACATATTCTATGAAAACCTGATGAGGTCTTCAATATAGAGCCATACCTACAAAAGAAAAAATAGTTAGATCTCCTAAACCTGGAATATGGAAGACTATAACATTAATTAATTATTTTACTATATTCATTTTAGGTTAACCTATCCCATGGTCTAACCATTAAAACATAAGTGTTAATAAGAGTGATGAATGATCATTTCCTAGGTCTCTAACCTGCAAAAAGTATCACCTCATTTAGTAGCCACTGTAAACATAAAGGTATGTGCATCAGATCATAGGGTCCCCTAAATACCTATGTCTTAGCCAATCTATAGTGTTCTTGTTAAACTTTAGTGACACCATTTCCCTACTAACCTATGAAACATCACCCATTATTAACTCCAAAACTCCATCCTATCTCTTAACCTCCCTTTGATACCACTCTATCAGAACCCCCTCCATCATATCCCTCAACTTCCCTTTGATACCCTCTCGGGGAACACATGTAAAAGAGAGAGATAAGACAAACACCAACAAACTTCAACTCAGGCTTCAATATAAAATAAACCCAAGTACATGTATATAATGTCATGAAAAAAAATACTACAACTGAAAGGGAAAACCACTAGTATAAAAAGAAAGTAAAACGATATCGACCAAAAAGCCCGAACAACTCCTAAAGAAATCCAAGTTAGTAGTAACCAGTATGATCTCTAACATACTCTATGTGACCTAAAAAATAGTTTATTTAACAATGGGTGAGTATAATAGTATATGAGGATCCTACCCAGAGCCTCTTGTACAAAAGTAAAGAAATCATACTAAAGCACAATGAATAAAAAGTGAAGCTAACTCATTACCTAAATAGGTATACTAAGTTCCCAGCCTTACCATGAATACTCTCACTATGTATTGCATACAAGAGTATATAATATAATGAAGAATATTTAGGGTACCCCACTACCACTTCCCCACTGGTTTTACACTTTTCCCCATTGTCACACGTCCTGAGAATCTCTCTCCAAAAAGGCTGGCCTGAAGACACCTAACTAAGCACCATAACATGCACCTCGAGTAAAAAAAAGGCATACCTACAAACACATGGGCGAATCACCACACCATACACACAACCGAAAGTAACATGTAGTTTCTAGGATCCACCACATCCCGCATAACGTGTATCAAAATTTGGGTATTATACCTCAATCCACTACATCCAGTACACCGAGTAAGGATCCTTAAGCCATTAAACCCTATAAATTTCATACCTATAGTATCATTTAAGAAAATATATCCAAAATATATGAGTGTGAGATAACCAAAATCCATTAAAACCCTATACACACATATAATGGAAAAAACCATCGTTCATACGAGAACAAGTAACTAATAAGAGAAGAGAGAAGATCCAAAGGGGAAGTCAGCTATCCATCCTCCCATCGAGATGTGGGGGAAAATACCCCCCATGTCACAGAATCCCTAGGGTGTCAATTTCCATAACCTATACAGTGGAGTAGCATATAAAAACACAAAATGTACAGAATATAGTATAACTCTAATGGCCTAGACCTCTTAGATCAATTATTTTGAAAAGATTTGGTGTTTGAGGCATTCTGGGAGACCAAGGTGACTCATTTCGAGAATTTTCCAAAATTACAATTTTCCAACAGTGACTCATCGAATGGAGGCTTGCCGAATGGTAGCTTGTGTAACAACATATTTAAGAATAATGCCTCATGGAATGAAAACTTGTGAAAGGTAACTTGGGGAATGGAGGATGTAGAAGAGCGACTCGCAGAAGGGAGACTCACAGAAGGGAGACTCGTGGAAGGGGGATTCGCGGAAGGGCGACTCACAGAAGTGTGACTCGCGGAAGGGTGAATCCTGAAAAGGAGACTCACAGAATAGAGACTCCCAGAATGATGACTCATGTAAAGACGACTCATGGAATGACAACTTGTGGAAGTGCGACTCATCCAACTGTGTTGGTGACTCATGAATAATGTTTTCATGTTCTTATAATTTCACCCATTTTTTAATTTTATTTGATGTAAAATGCATTATAAGACATATTTTAAGGGACTAAATTTTAATTTTAATCCCATAGTTCCTATCTTAATTTTCATAAAGGTCCTGATGTTTTTACTCAGTCAGGCTGTATGATCTTTGATATATCCAATCTTAATGGAAAATACAACATATCTTAAACCTTTAATTCATTTAGATCTCTCTAAAGGCTAACCCTTGTTCTTCCATATTTTCCCCTAATGTGAGATTCTTGAACCTTTCCTTCCTTATGGTAATAGTCATGCACGGTGTTGTATCCTTGGATCAGGTTTTCCCTGGATTTCTTCATACTATATGTTCACCCCTTGTTTTGGTGAAACTAGGAAGTTTCGATCTGTCTTTGATATAAGGTATGTTAAACCTCTATTATTCTAGGTTCTTTGATCTATTTCCTCTTATTTCTCCTTTCCATGTGATGGAATGTGATCTACATGATTCTGAAAGATCTTTCTTGGGTGTTGTTTATTACAGTTGTGGTGCAACGTCCTCGGGTGGATACAATTGATATGGGAGAGGTGATTGTGATTCTTTGTGTTCTCATGTTCTTGTTCCAAGAATGTTGGAAACATTTTGAGGTTGGGGATTCAAGACTTCTCTATTCTATTTACGTGCAGTAGTAGAGTTGTCCTGATTTATCCCACATGATCACAATATAATTGACATAAGAAATATTTGAATTGGATTAAAGAATTTGTATTGATTTTATATGGTTGCCTATTGATTTTCTAGATAGTGTGATATCTATTCCTTTTTTTCATGTTTTTATTAATGAAAATTTGTACAGAATGTAAAATTGGAATTAATTGGCTAAAGATAAAAATGCATGTTAATGAATTTGGTTGTTTCTTTTTAAAATTGATGATAACCAAATTTATGCAGTAGGCATGATTAATTGAATATACTTATTAACATGAAGTATGTTGATGGTTATTGTTTATGGAAATGTAAAATGAATTGTTTAATTAATTTGTGATAGTTGTGATAACTTGTTTCACAGTTTTCCCAATGTTTGATCCTGAATAATAAATTATTTAATTCAAGATGGAATAAGGAACCAGTTGTGTTATAAAGATAATGACATGTAGGGTTATGAGTTACCTGATTTCTTATAAAGGCTGATCACCTTATTCTTTGGAGATTTGAGTGCTCATTGTGTGTGAAGGATGAATGCCTTGTTTAGGTCTAAGATCCCAATTTCTATGTTGTTTGTTTCCTTCTGCGTGTGTAGTGATGTGAGCCTGGGATGGAAGAGCCTGGGATAACTGAGGCTGGATGGATGTTGTGGTATGTGAGGATATGGAGGCCCAATTTTTGAGGAACAAGTTGATTCATGAAGTATCGAGATGTAGCGTTTTATGCATGTGTTTGTTGGGGAAGACACTGGGGATGATGGAATTGGTCGAATTTGGTATTTCACAAAGTTTTTAAAGTTTAATGATTGTTAATATGTTGTTTTTTTAATCTAATTTACTTTCCACACTACTTGAGGCAGCAGGTCTTGATAACCCTCCTTTTAAAAGAGGTGAATACCTGTAGGGTATTCTATGTGCTTTCTCTGTTTATATTCTGAAGGATGGATAACTTTACGATTCTACTATAGGTTGAAAAGACTCGATAGGTAGTTCATCTACTCATTTTGTTGAGCCCCTTATGTTTGGTAGCTCATAATTAATTTTCTAGAATGCTGGGAAATATCAAAAATGATAATGCTGTTAATAAATGATTGAACAAATGATGTTGAACCCATGGGGTTGGAGCTTGTAGGGATGTAGTGCTGAGGTTGTGTTTCTAAGGAGCCGTGGACTCGGTTTGGTTATGCTTGGAGAGTATGGATATTTGTTATGATTCTAAATTAATGGAACATGGAAAATGATAAGGGTTAATTAATGTTTAAAGAATTAATTAACGTAAAGTAAAACTAATAAAAAGGGATAATATGATTAATAAATATCTTTAAATGGTTGTCTAATTATAAGATATCTAGTCTTAGTAGTGACAACTAGGAGTCCAAGAGATGTTAGCTGCAGTTGATTCTAAGACTATGTTATTCCCATAGTGTGGTTGTGAGCTGTAATATATTCTGTATTTTTTTGTTTCAATATGTTACTCCACCCTATCGATTAGGGAAACCGACACCCCAAGGATTATGAGCCATGGGTTTGTGTCTTCCCCAACATACCACTAGGAGGATGGATGAATTACTTCCCCATTTGGGTTGTATCAGTTATAGTGGCTTGAGGTATAATACCCGATGTTCGATACACATTATGTGGGCTATGGTGTCTCTCAGAAACCACCTAGTTACTTTTGGTTGTGTGGATGATTTGGTGATTTTCTTAGGTGTATGTGGGAAAGACTTTGTGTTTCTTGAGGTTCATGTTGTGGTGCTCACCCAGGTTTCTTTGAGCCAACCTTTTTGGAGAGAGATTCACATGACATGCGATGTTGGGGAAAAGTGTTAAACTAGTGGGGAAGTGGTAGTGGGGTACCCTTGATATTATTTATTATATTATATACTCTTGTATGTGATAATTATTGAGAGTATACATAGTGAGGATAATAATATAGTATACCTATTTTGGTAAAAATTTAGTTTCACTTGTTGATCACTATGATTTATTATGATTTCTTTAATTTTTCTTGAGAGGCTCTGAGGAGGATCCTACTGAGTATATTGTTATACTCAGCCCATGTTATATAAATTGTTTTTTCCGTTCGCTTAGAGCAGTTTGGAGATTAGACCAATTATAACTAGATTTGGGTTTGTAGGATCTATTTGGGCTTCATGGTCACTTCAATTTTACTTTCTTTTGGTACTTAAAGTTTTACCTTTTAGTTATAGTAGTTTTTTCATGAGATTACAAACATGTACTTGATTTTCTTTTATATTACAATCTGAGTTGGAGTTGGTTGGGGTATACCTTATCTATTTCTTTCACATGTTTTATCTTAGAGGGAAAAGCCTCCCATATTTGTGTTTATTATACCCTCGGTGCTAGTTACCAACCCGTGGCCTACTGGAGGCGGGACTTGGGGGTCATTATCTCTCTTCTCACATTACAAGTCCAAGAGGGGTACACTTTGTTGGGGAGGGGGTCATGACAAAAAATGTCATAAAACTTTCCTTAATACTATTGTATGATTTAATATAGTCCATTTCAATCCATGTTTTAGATATATGTCCACTTTGTGTAATTTTTCTTTTATTAGGACCTTTATATTAATCTAAGAATAGAATAAATACAAAATGTCAATCTCTTGAATTTAATAACTCTAAATTTTTATTACAAGGATAAAAATAGGAAAAGTTAAATTATAAATGTTTATTTGAAATATATAATAAGTTTATTATCATAGTAATTTATTTATAATTTTTAGTGATTAAATAATTACCTTAAATTATGACATAACACCGATTTAGTATTTGTTAAATCAATAGTAAAAATAAAATAATTTTTTTAAAAAAATCTAAAAGTAATATTTTTTGAGTGAGTTACAGTTACCCATGAATTTTATAGATATACATGACATATTATAGTTTTTTAAATGTATATATTATAATCCAATATTTGTCTTGATGTATTTAAAGTCATATTAAATGAATAGTTTCAAAAATGACATTATTGATATTTTATAAAAAATCATAATTTATTAAATTATTTAGAATAATAAAAATAAAATAATAAATAAATTAGGATAACATACGGTATAAAATTTAAAATATTTTATACTTAGTGGTCAATTTTTACATTATGAGTAAAATTATAACCGTTTAAGAGTGAAAAGGGATGTACTGTGGTTAAGGTTAAAATAAGTTAAATAAGGGGTTAAACCAAAAGATAAAACTTAAAATACCACTTATAAATGTAAAAATTTTATTGGTTCATGATATTTAAACCATATCATATGTTATATTTTAAATTAAATCCAAATTGTTCCACTTGAACATGAAAATTAATTTATTATATTTTAATATTTTTATTAATTCTATTTGTGTCCTTTTGATCACAATAAAAAGAAACCACCTATCCACTCTTATATAAACCACCTAGATCCCATTATCTCAAAAAAATAAAAAATATCTTATCAAAATCCTTTTACATGTTCTTTAAGTTCTATTATTCCAAAAATAACAACCTTGGGTCTATTAATAGAAGATCTAAAAGAGATCTTTCATAGAAAAGTTAATTGTATTTACGGACTATTTCAAATTTATTTATCCTTAAACAACCTATAAATATTTTGAAAAAATATTATACTAATAACTAAAATATCATCAATATAATGATAAGTTATTATTATTATTATTGTATAACCATTTTCTATCACTTTTCCATCCTATAAAAAGTGAAAATATCACTAGTGCGTACATATGACATACCGTCTCCATGTAGCAGTGTAATTCATTTTTCATAACCATTTTACATAGATGGTTATAAATATAGAACTAATTAATATATATTATTTTTATGAAATAAATATGTTTCTTTAATTATTATATCATATATACCTTCTTACCTCTCAGTCCATTAAAAAACGATAACATTGCTCGTGTGTACGTGTGGACCACCACCACCACAAAGCGATGTGATATGTTTTTCATTTAAAATTTAAAAGGAAGGTAATAAGGTTATATTTAATGAATATATATTATATTTTTATAATTATTAAAATTTTGGAGAGAATGTAACCATGTTCAATGTATGAGGACCAAAAATACTAGACCAAAACATACATGAAAAACGGAGTTATCACCCAGAATAATGATTTTAATAAAGAGTTGTTAATAAAATTGTGATAAAAGGTTATAAGTAAATAATATATAGTATGATATATTTTATTATGGTAATTTAATTGATTTATAAAAAATTTATATTTATTATAAGTAGTTTTGAACATATACTAAGGAAGTTGGACCCGAGGTAAGGGCTTTTCATCTCAAATTGTCTTCTTTGGGATATATGTTATGTTATAAACCTATCTGATATTATGGAGTGTATCTAATTCACATTTTATATTTTATATATTTAATATATTTATATTCATGGAATTTAATTTTTCATTTGATTTTATTTATTTCATGGGGGTTTGATTCTAAAATTACCAAAGTGGTAAGGGTTTATTTTACAATCTCTTCATTATTAATGATTGTTTATGTTAAAATATCTATCGGAAGAATTAATTTTTCTTTATATATTAAACCAAATATATTTTCTAAAAAAAATATTTTTTATTTTTCATAACCACTTTATGGTTAATTAGGAACCAAACAATTTACAAATACAGTTTACAAAAAACCACAAACAAACTTAAAAATTTAACAAAAAACACATGCCCACTGTCGGGTCCTCCACCAAATTAAAATTTCAAAAAAAATATGCCACGCCAATGCCTTAGAACAAAAATTGTGAGCTAAATTTGCTTAAGTCATGAACCTTATCACATCCAATCTCCCATCATCATCCATAAGACTGAAAAGAACTGCCCCTCAGAAACCTTTCCTTCCTCTTCGTCAGAACTGCTACAACTATACCCAAAAACACACTACCTGAGAAAAAAAATTCAAACATCACAAAAGGACATCAATATCACTAAGAGGAATCACTGAATGGAAAGGGAACATCCAGAGGTTGAAGAACTAGAAAAATCATAACCTGTTTTACAAACCAGAAACCGTTGACATTACCACCATATTTATAGTCACTGGAAACAACTTCATCCATCAAAAACAGAACAAAATAAAAATAAAAATATTAAATATTAGTAGAAAAACCCTCACTAAACACCATTTATTTCATGAGGATAAAACAAATACCACCAAAATAGACAACCATGAAAAACTAATGAGAAGACCAAGTCGTCAGAAGCTTCACCATCATCCAATACAAAAGTGAGTCATAACTACCGAGACTAGGCACCATAGTCACACTACTGAGATGTGCCCTTGATCCCAAAAAAAATACACCAAAACCATCCCAAAAATTCCACAAACACCATTATAATAGAATAATATGGAGTCTAATACAAAGGGAAAGACATCAAGAGTAGTGGTGGGTGATCGTGCCAACATGAGATTCACTGAGCATCAATACCAATGAATCCCAAATCACTAAAGCACCTTAGGGTCAAACCAAAGTGGTGTTTGGAATAAAGGTTCATGTGATAAGAGCCTGAGAAAAACCTTTAAGGAACACAAATTTATTTAGAACATCCAAAAATCAAAGAACAATAGTTTAAAGGAGAACTATAACCAAGGAGAAGAAAGAACCCCAAAACCGAATAAAAAATCCTAAATCCTGGACCCAAAACACTATATCTGAAACCCTTATACCTGAACTCTAAAACCTAAAATCTGACCACTGAACCTAAAAACCTATTCCCTATACCCTACTATCAAAATAATAAACCCTAAACCTAAAAACCTAAACCCTAACCCTGAAATCATAATCCTAATCCCGAAAACCTTAAAAAAAATCCAAATCATAAAATCTAAATTCCGAACCCAAAAACATCTTCCCCATACCATAATCTCAAAATTCTAAACCCTAAACCTTAAAAAATAAACCCTATCACAGAAATCATTAACTGAAACCCCAAAACCAAACAAAAAAAATCCTAAATCCTGGACCCAAAACATTATATCTGAAACCCTAATACATGAACTCTAAAACCTAAAAGCTGACCCATGAACCTAAAAACCAATTCCCTAAACCCTACACCCAAAAACCCTAGAGCTTGGGAGAGAGAGATTTACCCTGATAAAAATCCTCCATCGTACCAACATATTTTCTTATCCTCTGGTTATTTATTTTAATTTAATTTTCTACATGAATTTTTATCTCTTTAAGTACTAAAGATACTAAAATAAGGTTTTTAAAGAAAGATTTCCTTGTACTTTCCAATCAATCGAGAATATTTTTCTTCCAATATGGACAATTATTTATTTTTAAGGAATGTTGATTAAGTTATATTATTTATTCATACGATGAATTCATTTGAGTTATTAAGTGATGGGGCATGGCCCAAAATTATATAGCCACTTAATTCATTGGCTAGTATCATGATACAAACTAGTTTTCTTACCTTATTAAACGGGGTTTTGGTGTATGCCTACCCATATTTTAAACTATATTAGTAAAAGGCCTCAATGACATGTTTCCAAATGTCTTAGATTATGAATTACATTATTATGAAATCATTTATTAATTCTCATATGAATATTTTGAATAATATACATTGATATGATTCCAGATCATATAATTATTTATATGTAATCATTTTATCTTATTTTAATATTACTATTTTTTCTTCATGATCAATTCATAGATTAAATGCAATGTGATTTTAGTTATTTACCTTTCCATATTAACTATTCCTTATTTACTCATGATATATTCGAAAATAAATAAACCTTACTGTTCATCAGATATCAGCCTTATTTTTTTTTCTTTTCCCAGGATATGAAGAAGGAATATTTGATTGAGTTCAAGGATGTAGAATATTTATATTCACCATGTTTTGTATTTCATATTTTTCAAATTTAATGTTACATTCATGTATATATCTACTTTACCAATACTACTAAACAATTTGGTCCATTGAGTTGAAATTACTTATATGTAGTTCTAATGCAATAAATTTACCACCGGCTCCAGACTACTAGGTTCAGGGTGTTTATAGTTTGTATTAGAGTAATTTTAGTTTACACATTGGGAACTAGATTAATGAAAACCTAGATTAAATAACATAACATTAGGAATGAATTGATGATAAGTATATGTATGAGATATCATCTTATTGTTTTAGGTTATATATTATGTGGTTTTCCTAATAATACAACCCTATTTGAATACTGCAAGTGGATGTGTTTTTATAAGAGATTCATTTTTGGGTAATAACACTAAAAAGAGTTAGTCGAGTATATCTCAACCATTATTTTAGTGAATGTGATTGTTCCCTTGCTGCACAATGGTTATGAAAATCCTAGTGGATATTATAGGGTTAATTCACATTTTTATTATGAGAAATTATAAAGGATTAGATTAAAAGATGACGATGAATAACCCAGGTTAAACCAATGACATCTTAGATTGAAAATAAGGTGTCATGATTTAGACATCTTATAAATTTTTTTCATGATTATTTGGTTTCCTACTGTGATTAATGTACTCATCCTATAATTAATTTTTAGTCAACAGATAGAATGAGGAGGAATCTTGTTAACACTAAATGTGATAAATAATGTGGTGACAATGATAAACCAAATTTAATGATAGCTATGAAAGATATTGTGATTATTATTAATCAGTTATCATGACATATATTTAATAACCTACCCCTTAACAAACTATAATACTAAAAAAGTATAATAATGATTTAATTTTATAAGATCTTGGGTGGTGGTGACCATGGAGGGAATAAATATCAATTTACTTCATGTTAGAAATGTGGAAAGAGACACCCCATAAAGTGTCTCAAATGAACTGGGAAATTTTTTATGAGGGGAAAATAAGGTCATAGATCATCGAATTATTGATGAAAAATGAATCTTTTTATGGAGGGATATGATGTTTATCCCAAAGTACCATTAATAGTTCAATGTCCCATGTGTAGGGAATATGGAAACTATCGAAGCCAATGCCCTAATCCAAGGGTTATCTCACAGACCAAGGAAGTAAATATGATATTACTATCAATAAAGTATTTATGTATTTGGATAAATATATTATTGACATTGATTATGAAAATGAGACAGTATTAGTGACCATTAAATTGGATATTGGTTTTATGACAATGTGATTTAGGTTATATTTGATGATGTTTATTTCAATTTTGGATTTATGGAAAGAGCATGTGTTTTAATTTGAGGAATAAGGATTGTATTAATTTTTGGAATAATATATGTTTTCATGTGGAGTTAACTTTAGAGTTATGGATATCATCATGGGTTTATATGTTTATGGTTTCCATAAGTTTAATGGTACATATACCCCATTTTTGGATTTAAGTGATGATATTTTGTAGTGATTTGGAACTTTAACTTGGTATTAAGAAGAATAATCTAGTGAGGTTTAAATAACCTTTTTTTAGTATATTATTATTTATTGTATATTGGATAATGGGATGTAGATAATCTTGATGGTTAAAAAAAGATTCATTGACAAGGTGATATTTTTGGAGATATTTATGGTTAATCTAAGGAATAAATTTCATGTTAGTATCTAATATAGTTTCATAATATTTTTGTAATGTTGAATACATTATAATATTATATAATGAATTATCATTGTGATTAATGACATGTTTGGGATTCTTTATTGGGGTGAAGTATATGTAACTTTTTTTTTAACATGAAATATTATTTGGGAAGAATATAATTAATTTTTTGGAATTTAAGTTAAAAGGAATAATATCACCATTGATGTTAAATAATTATTTAATGATGAGGTTATTAAAGTTAATTTTAATTCATTTTTATTTATTTATGGGATAATATATGTTGACCATTTTGTGTTATTGTGGATATTTTTAAGTAAAACATGTTATTTCTTCATATTAAGAATCATAAATTTTTTATATTATCTTACCTTATGTAAACTATTTTATTTTTGGTTAAAATTTAAAGACACAAAGAATATAATTTTACCCCTTTGTGGATTATGTGATCAATTATATGTTTATTTTAGTGCTTTAGGCATGAAAATGTCTTCTCAAATTCATATCATTTGTTGAAATGATGAGATTTTGGTGAAAGATGATTAAAGGATGAAATTATACAAGTCAAGTATGTATATTTAAATATGTTATTAGTATAGATGGTAAATTAATTTCTTAACTCTAGGACATGGATCTTGAATAAAAAATGTTATGCTGTTATGATACTTTATAATAAATTAATAGTATTTTCACCCACACAAATTTATGGTTTTGTGGTCATTAACTTTCTCCTGGCCATTTTCTCTATAACCATCTATTAGAACTTAGGAATTATTTATCTCCTCCATGTCCATATTTTAATTTCCCAGAAATGTTATCCTAGTTTGAAGCCTAGTTTTTTGTTATTGCAGATGACCTTTATATCTCTCTTTCCATCTTTTGAAGTGGAAGTTTTATTAACACTATTTACAATTTGGGTCTTCAAAAAAGGTATTTTCAAATGTAAAACCCATGATTATTAAGAAAAATTTAAAATTTTGGAGATGTAATTTACTGGGGGGAGGAGGTAGAATGTAACACCTCAATATTTTAAAATAACACTATGTTTGATAGCGTATAAAACACGTGACCCAAGCTAAAATAAACTATGAAATATTGTTATTTAAATATGACCATCGTAACCTAGATTTTTATTTTAATTGTATTAATGGGGTTAAATAAATTATATTAATATGTATAAAGGTTTTATATAATAACAAATAAGTACTTAAGTTTCAATTAAATCAATTTATACTTTAATAAAACATTTTCTTTAAAAATGATTATATTTTTCATTTTTATTTGTGTGAATTATAATTAATTTATAAAGCTTTTAGAAATTTTATTTTATAAAATGATTTTTTTAAAATAAACATATAAAAATTAACTTAGGGTAAAATTTTGTAATTTTTCTGAGAAGATTTATTTTCCAGTGAATAATAAAAATTATTGATTTTAATTGGAAACTGTATTTTTTTCAAGACCCTACAAAGTTATATTTTTTTAAATTATTTAAAAGTAAAATTTATTTTCTTATATTACTAATAATATAATTAAGTTCATTGAAATATATTTTATGTTTTAATTTATTATAAAAACATTTTTATACTTCAAAAAGATTTTCTTCAGAAAAATCATTTTTTTATTGCGTCTTGTTTTTTTATATTAAATTAATTTATGAAACTTATATAAATTGAAACATGAAAAATTTATTCCATATTTTTAATTAATAGGTAAAAATTTGGAAAAAATTTCCCTTTTATTTTTGGTCAATATGAATTTAAACCATAATAAAAAATTGTCACCACGGTAAGGGTAAATGTGGTAATTAAGGTTAAAAACAATATGAGAATGACTAAAAATGACCCTAAAACATACATTTATCCTATTATATAAGTCTAGTTTTTAAATATCTATATAGTTTTTGAATATATGTCCACTTGTTTACATATTTAATTTATTAAGAATTTTATATTAATTTAAGAAAAGAATAAATTCAAAATGTCTCTCTCTTGACTTTAATAATTCTAAATTTTTATTACATGTATAAATATAAAAACATTTATTTTATAATTATTTATTTAAAATATAAAATAATTGTTTTTATCATTTTAATTTACTTCTAATTTTTAGTGATAAAATAATTACCTTAAATGCTTACACAATGCCGATTTAGTATTTATTCAATTAATAGAAAAATAAAATAAATTATTTTAAAAACTCTAAAAGTAATATTTTTTGAGGGAGTTAAATTTTCAAATTAATTGTATAGATAATAAAAATTATATATGTGATGAAATTATATATTATAATTCCCAATTTTATTAATGTATGTAACGTAAAATTAAAGGAATAATGTCAAAAATGAAATTATTGATCTTTTATCGAAAATAATATTTTATTAAATTATTTTTCATTATAAAAAAAATTAAATGGGAAAATAGGGATACTATATGGTCTAAAAGTTCGTTATTTGGGAATTTATGGGCCTATTTTTACCTTATAATTAAAATTATAAACCTTTAATAGAGAAAAAGGTGTTACTTCGGTTAAGGTTAAAATATGTTAACCAAGGGGTTAAACCAAATATAAGGTTTAAAATACCAATTAAACCTATCCAAAATTTAATTTTTTGATGATATTCAAACAATATACTATCTTATATTCTAAATATTTTCCACATTATTCCAGTTTAAGGTGGAAATGAATTTATTATATTTAAATATTTTTATTAATTCCATGTGTGTCCTTTCACTAACTCTAAAAGGCACTACCCTTATTATCCTATATAAACTACATATATCCTATTAGGTAGATGAATAAAAAAACACTTATAAACATCCTTATCCATGTTTTTGAGGGTTTTTTCATCCTAAAATACCAACCCTAAGTCCCTTAAAAGATGGTCTAAATGAGCTCTTTCAAAGAAGAGGTAATCGTCATTATCGACTCTTTCAAATTTATTTTTTCTTGAACAACCTATAAATATGTTGTAACCATACTAAAATAATTAATAAAATATCATAAATATAAAAATATGTTATTATGATTATGGTTTAACCTTTTTCTATCTTTTTCCATCCTACTAAAAATGTAAACATCACTCGTGCGTATGTACAACTTACCGTCTCCACATAACAATGTAATTTGTTTTTCATCACCATTTTACTTGGCTGGTTATAAAGACAGAACTAGTGAATATATATGAAATTTATTAAATAAATATTCTTATATAATTATTATATCTTATATACATTCTTATCTTCTAATCCATTGAATAACAATAACGTCACTCGTGCATATAGGTGGACTACTAAATCTACGAAGCGACGTGATCTATTTTTCATTTACAATTTACATGGATAGTAAGAAGGATATATTTAAAAAATATATATGATATATATATCATTATTAAAATCCTAGATATTATTTAACCACGATCTATGTAGAAGGACCAAAACTACCGAACCAAAATAGACATGAAAAACAAAGCAGTTATCACCCGAGACAATGATTTTAAATAAAAATTATTTATAAATGTGTGATAAAATATTATAAATAAATAATATATGGTATGATATATATTATTATGGTTATATAATATATTTATAATACATTCATATTCATTATATAAGATGTTTGAACACATATGAAGGAATTCAGACCTGAGGTAAGGGTTCTTCATCTCAAATTGTCTTCTTTGGGACATATGTTATGTTATACACACATCATATTTTATGAGGTGTATATAATAACCATTTTAAATTCTAAATCATGAATATATATATATATATATATATATTTTATTTAATTTTTAACTAAAATTTATTTCTTTCATGGGGTTTACGATTCGAAGGTTACCAAAGTGGTAAGGTTTTATTTCATAATCTTATCATTATTCAAGATTGTTTATGTTAAAGTTCCCATTCAGAAAATTATTTCATATATCTATCTTAAAAACAATATATTAGATTATTGTATGTTTATTTATGGAAGTTTAATGTTTTAATTTCATTTTAATATTTTTAATTATTCATGATGAGGAAATATTTTTTTAAGGAAAACCGACCTTGTATTTTATACTCGTTCAGGAATATTTATATTCTATATCAAAAATTTAATAAAAAAATTAAAATAATTTTTTAACATTATAAATTATTTATTAAATACATTTTTCCTATGATATAATTTTTAAAAAATTGTTTCAAATGAATCTTTTTATCATTTTTCCAATAATAAACATTTTGACATTTTTTTAAAAAGTTTGAAAGAAATGTTTTTAACTTATATGACATTAACATAATTTCCCACCATTATAAAAAATAAAATATTTTTAAGGTTAAATTAACATTTTACTTTTTTATTTTAAAATAAAATGTTTTACTTAGTATTTGGAAATTTTAATCTTTTAAATAATTGATTTCAAAGCGATTGCTCATGAAATTTTCCAGTGATCTTTTTTAAATATTGTCATCTATGTCAATATCCTTATTGAATACTATGATTTACCAATGATATAATTTAATGATAAAATCCACCATATATCTCTAGATGTTTTATTATCTATTTTATCAGGGAAATTATTTACATTCTCTATGCTTGTTCTTCAAATACAGAGTTAATGATTTTTAGGGCATATTAATTAATTTTTCTTGTTTATTTAAATTATGAATACATTAGACTTATTATGTAATGTATGAGGACTAAAATTACATATCCCCTTGATAAATCTATTGGTCTTATGATAAAACTAGTTGGATAACCTTATTAAATGGGTTTTTGGTGTATACCTACCCATAATTTTATCTGTCTTGGTACAAGGCCTCGACAAAAAGTTTTAGATTTTCGACCTTATGAATTCCATCATTGTGAAATAAGTTATTATTACCAATGTGATTATTCTGAATAATATCAATAATATGTTTCAAGATCACGTGATTATTTATATTACATCATTTGATCTTCATTTACTCCTACCATATTATTCTTCACGCTCAAGTTATTTATTGAATGACATGCGTTCTTTGTTATTTTCCATGAAATATTTATTATGACTTATTTAATCATGATATATTACACTATACATAACCTTTAATAATAATCTGATACCACCCTTGTTTTTTTCTCTTACCAGGATATGAAAAAGGAATCATTGAATGATTTCAAGGGAGCATACTATTTACTTTCACTATGTTTTGTATTTTATGATTTAAAATGTAATGTGTGATTCAAGTATGTATCTAGTTAACCAATAATACAAAAATATTAATTCCTTTGGGATGTGATTCCTTGTATCTAGTGACAATGTAATAAAGTTATCCCTGGATCATGGCTACTATGATTGTGGGTCTTTATAATAAATAATTATTTAACAGTAAATAAGAATATATAATAAATAAATATTTTAATTAATTTCTTAAATAATTACACCTTAATACTAATATTTCCTATATACATAACCCATAATTATAGTAGGAACATATCTAAGGGTAAGGTGTGCGATTATGGTAGTTTCATGAGGTGTTTTAACCAACATTGATTTAGTGGTGATCTCCACTAGTAGTAACTTATCTAGTACGTGATTTCATTTGAGTCTCACTTATTGAAGCTCTTATTAGGATTGATCAATAACAAAACCTAATAAAGATACATGCCTCTATAACTCTAACACATGAACTTAATTATGCATGATTCTATTGTTTGAGGCCATTATTTATTCCTTCTATATTAAATTAACTATTACCATTACCCTTAATATAAACTAACCCTAATCATTATTTTATAGTGGATACATTACCAATGGTCATAATTCTAAATGGTTATATAAAAAAATGATTATATTGATCAATGGTCATATAATAGTAATATTAAAATCATACCATAACTGTCATATTTCTTATTACATCCTATTTATAAACTACCAAACATCAACATTTACCATTTTATTCCCAAAGGTTTTTGTAATTATTTTGATAATGTCGATCATATTCCAAACATTTCTTTTTCTTTTAATAGTTTTCATAGAAAGTGTAATATCCATTTTAGATTTTGATTATATATATATTATTCCATTATGTGTTCATTATTATATAGTTTTTCTATCCCTATAAGATTCTTAGATATGGTAATTTTTATTTTTAGTTTATATGTAATATTATTTCTATAATATTATTTATATATACTTATATTATGTAATTTATAAAAATATCCATTATGAAAAAATATTTCTTTTATAAATCATAGAATGTATTTTTGTGTCTTTACAATCTCCCACCTTCAAAAAATTTCACCCTTGAAATTTGTGTCCAACTTCAAAACATAAGGTTGTATTTTTTTCCTTTTGCTATTCTTTAGGTTCCCAAGTAGTTTCTTCAAACTTGTGACTTTCATAAACCATGTTGTCTATTTACAGATCACTTATTCCATTCTATCAAGAATCCAAATCATTTCCTCTTCATATGATAATATGGGTTTAAATTCCACACCATTAATATCAATTATATTTGTTGGGTTATATATATTATTTTTCAATAGATATAGATAGAATACATTATGGACATTAGAAATATTTGGAGGTAGTTATAATGGATAAACAACCACTCCATCATGCTCCAAAATATCAAATGTTCCAATATAATTTGGAATAAGTTCCCCTTATTTAAAAATACCATAAATCCTTTCCAAGGTGATATCATGAGGAAACTATAACCCCCAAAATAAAATTATTTTCCATTACTTTAGTTTTTCCCATAAATTTTCCCTCAGATCTAAGGAACCTTGATCTATTTCTCAACCCCTTCCATATTTTATATACATTCCTTCACAATTTCCAGTCCCAATAGTTTCAATTCTCTAACTTCATCCCAACATGTTGGATCTCTATAATTTTTTCTAATATATATATATTTAAAAGGATCCATTTGAATACTCAAGTATATATTTTTTATAGGATATTTAAACAAGTGGAAGATATTGTTCCCAACTCCATTGACAGTCAAGTGTACTATCCCATAGTATGACTTCTAATGTTTGAATTGTCCTCTCATATTTCACATTAGTTATAGGATGATAGGTTGTGATCATGATTACTTATTCATTCATATCATTTTAAAGTCCTCTATAAAACATATAATTAAATCTTGTATATTGGTCAGAAAAAATTGATAGTAGTACTCCATAGAGTCTAACTACTTCTGGAATATGAAGGTGAGCTAGAAATTCATGGGAGAACTCCTATCTTATATAAATGAAATGGGAATACTTTTTCAACCTATCAATGATTACCTATATAACATTTTTTCCCTTGGATGTATTTGGTATGCCATTGAAAAATTCCATATTGATGTTGTCCCACTTACATATAAGTATAGATAGTGGTTTTAATACCTATTTGAGATGTTTTCGATCTTCTTTCACTTGTTGACACATTAAGAACCTTGAAATTTATTAAAAAATATACCATTTCATATTATCCCACAAATAATTATCATGAAGGTCGATTCACATTTTAGTTATTCTAGGATTTATAGAAAGTATAGAACTATGAGATTCAACTATTAGATCATTATTATCTTCAGAATATATGGGATATATAACATTGAACCAAATTTTAGTACAAATTCTTGATCGATATTAAATTTAGTAAACTTCCCATTTTCACAGCCTCTATTTTCATTTTCATAAAAGGATCATATCTTTGATATTTATTGATATTCTCTAGCAATGAAGGTTGATAAATCATTTAGGATTGAGGATGTTACCCCCTTATGATTCCTATATTAAACATTACAAGGTCCTTGATCAATGGATCTCCTTAAATCCTCAATATTTCAAGAACACTTGGATATTTCCCACTAAATTCATCTATGAATTTGTTTTCCCTTCCGAGGTGATAATTAATTGAACAATCATATTCTTTCAGGAACTCCAATCATCTCCTTTATATTATGTGTAGTTTCTTTTGTGTGAATATATACTTCAAAATTTGGTGGTATAAGTATATATCACACTTCTACCCATTAAGATAGTGTCTCCATAACTTTAGATAAAATATTATTGCAACTAACTCTAGGTCATGAGTAGGTAAATTTTAGTCACAATGATTTAACTATCAAAATATATAGGTGATTAATTTTTCATTTTTCATGAGGAAATATCCAATCCCTTTTACAAATACTTAACTATAGATAACAAATACTTCACTAATAGATGGTATATTTAACACACATTCATTAACTGAATTGTTCTTTAGTTATTTGATACTTTATTTACACTCCTTTTTCTAGATAAAATTAACTCTATTTTTGAGTTAAATTGGTTATTGGATTATAAATACATGAAACGTTTTTCACAAACATTCTATAATATACCAATAAACTATTGAAACTAATAATCTTAGTTTCTACTATAGGATAGAGCCACTCCTTTACAACCTTTGTCTTAGCAGAATCAACTGAGTTTCTTTCACTAGTAATAATGTATCACAAGAATGAAACTTTTTGTAACCAAAAATTATATTTACTAAATTCAGAAAAAAAAATTCATCCTTAGAGTTTTTAATATGAACCTTAGATTATGCTAGTGCTCCTCATGCATTTTGGAATATATCATAAAATAATCAATAAATACCACCATAAATTTATCAATGTAGTACATAAAGACTCTATTAATAAAACCCATAAATTTAAAAGAATAATTAGTTACGAAAACGGTCATAAAAAAAATCATAATGCCTATATCTTATTTGAAATACATTATTTGGGATATCTTCTTTATTCACCCTCAATTTATGATACCCTGATCAAAGCACAATCTTGGATAAGAATTGAGATCCTCCTAGATGGTCAATAAATAAACGATATTTGGGAAAGGGTAAGGTTTCTTTACTATGATACTATTAATCTATATATAGTAAATTCATAGTTGCAAGGATCTGTATTTATTTTTATCAAAGAGAAAAATTTCACCCTAAGGAGACACACTTGGTCAGCTAAAACCTTTTTTCCAAGAGGTCTTGTAATTGTTTCTTTAATTCCAATAACTCTATATATGTCATTATATATAGGATATTAAATATTATATTGGATCATGGTATGATTTTAATTGATAAATCTACCACTGTTTATGGGAGAGGTATAATAAACTCTTTAGGAAATAAATCAATGTATTCCCAAACAATCGGTACATATCCAATAATTGCACTTTCTATTTATTCTACTTTTTCACAAATAATTTCCATAAAGATGGAAATATGATGAGGTTCTTAGTAATCCTCAGGCTAGGATATATCTACTTTGATGATACTATCAGTTTTCTATTCAATATAAAATAAATATACTTACTTCTATAGTTTATATTGGAATTATACATTGAAAACCAATCCATACCAAGTATTATGTCAAATTACACCATTGAAATGGACACTAGGTTTATATATATATTTCAATACAAATAATTTAATAGGGTAATACCTTCACATATTTGTTTCTTGAATAATTCCCCAATTAGTTATAACTAAAAACTCTTGCACTAGCAGTTCGGGGCTTAAATTTATGTTATCTACAAACTTGAATGAAATAAAAGAATGTGTAGAAAAAAATCAAATAATGTACTTTATAGATTTGATTTTATGATGAGTGAACTTACCCCAATATAATTTTGAACCTAGAACTAATACATTGTTCTTAAAAAAGAAAAACCTTTCTCTTATGGCCTCTTCTAGGGTTGATCGATGTTTCCCTGAATTATATTTTTATTTTGACATTTCTTAGTGAAATGACCCTGCTCCATAAACTTGAAGCATTGTATGATAGGTTGTATTTTCATGATACTTACTTTTTCATTGGTGTTTATATGTTAAGGATTAAAATTACCATGATAGTTTTGTGCTATATGGCCATATACTCAACACTTTTAGCACTTTAAACTACCTAGAAGACAATTCCCAAAATGTTTCTTCCCACAATTGTTGAACATGGGATGTTTTACTTTCATCCCATAAAAATTATTTCCAAAAAAATTATCAATATTTATATTTGTTTCATTATATCTAGGAGTCCACTAGATATATTTGAACTCCATTTAAACATTGAGAACACATCATATTATATCTTCATAACTCCTAAAGCCTCGGATTTCTAATTATTTTTGTAGATGGGATCATAATTTTCCAAATATTTTTTCAATATTCCTATGAAATAAATAATAAATCTTGAATAATATCCCACATTCATGGTAAATTTCATCTCATAATTCCCAATTATTTATTTTCTCTTTATTTCAACTCAACTAATTCCCTTTCCATCTTGGTTTTGATAGTACAAGGAAAACATTTGTTTAAAAAGTTTTTTTAAATTAGTCCCATTCCATTGATTCCCCCACATACCTTGGATTCATATTCGTGATTATTTCCCCCCCCCATTGATTAGCTTGTCCTTCCAAGTGACATACTACTAACATTACTTTCACCTAGTTAGAAAAATATAGTAGAGAAGATATCTTTTCTATAATATTTATCTATTTTTCAGTGATCATTGGATCAAAGGTTCCACTAAAAATAGAAGGTCATTAACTCATGAAGGATTTATCTACCAATTTTTCTTTCCTTGATGAAGTTAGATTCTCCAAGTAGTTTATGTTTTTATTAATGACTTGAGTTAACTGATTCATTATCATCATGAAGTTTTCTACTCTATCTTCAATCATATTAGTAAGGCTATAGTTTCACTATCCACTATATTCATTATTTATATGATTCCTTTCATTTCCTACAATTTTTATAAAATTATAAAACCATATTGAGAAAGGTGTTAAATTTTGGAATATTTTAATTTTAAAGGGATTTTGATTCCTAAAACAACACGTTTTAAAGATTTTATGGTTTAATATCTTCTAATAACAATAACATTTTCTTCATATCCTTCATAGTGGTTTATAAAAATAATTTGATTAACCAAAAATTTCCCCAGATAATGTTTAACTTGGTGTAAAATAAAGAAAATTTTACATGCCCTAGGTGATAATAAATATAATACCTAATACACTCTTTTTAGGGTTATTAACCCAATCTATAATTTGTCTAGTGTCACATCCACTTATTGTATCCAGGATAAGATTTCAATTCTTAGAAACCACTCGCTTTATACTTCACTAAAATTTTATGATAATTTTCTATATTTAGACTTATTCGTAGGATAATTAATAATGTTTTCTAGTACTAATTTACATAAGTAAACAAACCATACCTTTGACACTAAATATGGTATCCTGCCTTTTTAATACATAATTTTTTTTATTATATAGTAAAATAGTAAATAATATAGGGGATATTTTTAGGTTCAGTTACTCGGAAATTAGTAATGTAATACATTAAAACATAAAATTTATTCTAATACACTTGAAAGGATTCTTCATAGATTCATAATAGGTTACTTTTAATTCATCTAATAATGTGGGAACAAACATTAAATGAAAGGGGTGATCATGAATCCCAATAAAGGATAAGAAAAGTAAATGGAACATGAGAGATCATTATGGATAAAACAAGAGGAATAAAATTATGGAATAATAATAAGTACATAATGAAGAAAATGAAAATGTGGGTACAACATAAGAATGATACATTTTTAATCATATCACTAAGTTTTATTTCCAAGGTTTCATTGAACATAATTACCAAGGTTATTCACAATGGCCTAATAAAACATGTCATTTATAGAGATTAATTGTTTACCCAATGAAGTGGATAACTATTAGGGTGAACCCTTCATATATCTAAATTCACATGTTCCACATAAACTATAAGAAAAACATTCATTATTCACCCATACTAAATAATGATTGGTCGTTATATAAAAGTCATTAAATTTGAAAATTATTAAAGACATGAGCATTATATAATTTTTAACGCATGAGATATGAATAGGGTTTTCAAATCTAGAATTACCCAATAAATTAATAATTTTTATGTTTAGTTTAATACTTATGAATAGATAAAAGGGGTGGGTATTCATAATATAAATATGGTTCATGTAAATGAGAGAAAATTATAGGAAAGATTTTGAAAAAATAATAATTATACAAAAATGGTTATTTAATAGGATTAATGATAATATAGGGAATTATCTCATTAATAAAAAATAATTTTTATAGTAATGTAATAATTTAATTTCATGAAACCATAATAATATAAGAATAAATTACCATAAAGGAAGTATATGAATGTAAATGAGAAAGGTGGAAGAGAGTTCCCTTACCATGAATAATTGCTTCTAGATCTTGTGGATGCCACCTTAAGATATTAAGGAAACCTTAGAGGGACTCTTTGGGAGGTATAATGACCATAATTTATTCCCCCGAGGATTTTTATTAGGATTGATGGGTATTTATAGTAGGAGGGGAGTGATTTTTTAATAATTTCTAAATACATGTCTTGCAATTCTAGGTTGTGGAACATTCAAAACCATTGACTAAACCATAGATTTTTCTCATGGATTTAGTCATATAATTCATATTTTATAATATTTTAATAAATTATATTAGGGATATATTTTTTAATATTACTTTTTTCATAGAAATGTAATTTTTTCATAAAATATTGTTTTGAAAATCTTAATTTTTATTTTAGACTTTGGTAAGTCATTTATAAGTTTGGAAGTTTATTTAAATCTATTAAAATACATAATGTTAATGAAATAATATATTTTTCTTTTATAAAGACATTGACATAATTATTACTTCACTTTTATGTATTTATGATTTCATAATAGTTGTTGTATTTTATATTTTACACAAAAATATGGATGTCTGAAAAAATTATGAAAAATTCCCCATTTGATAATTTCTATATAATTATTTCAAAAATGGAAACCATATTTATTAAAATTTTGTAAATATGATAAATTTAATTTTTAAATATACAATAACTATTTATTAATACCAATAATTTTTATTTATCAATCAAATTTCTATCAATTAAAAAAATTTATATAATTGTATGAAAATATTTTATAAATAAATGTTGTTTTCAACCATTTATAAACCTTATTTTTTAAAATTAATTTTAATGGAAATTAAATATATATACATTCTAGAAAATTTACATAACAATCTATTTGTATGAAAATATATTTTATCATATTCCCTAATAATATGCTTTATAAATAATGGTGTAATACTAAATAGGAATGTTGAATGAGTAATACTATTAATCCATTTCTTAAATAATTAAACATTAATACTACTAGGGACTAGATACGTAACCCTCATTACAACAATATAAGATGTGTGATTGTAAAAGTTTCTTTAGCTAGTTCATAAAATATTGATATAGCGTTGATCTACAATGGCTATAAATCCCCCCATAGGTGATTTTATTCAAGAATAACTTATTGAATCTCTGATTGGGATTGATCAAGATAATACACCAATGATGCAACCACCCTCCCTACCTTTGAAAATTGAGCTTCATAAGGAATGATTCTATTAGATGAGTCCATCATTTACTCCTTCTAGAATCAATTAATTATTATATTTACCCTTAATATCAACTAACCATAACTGTAACTATATAACATGTATATTATGAATAGTTATACTTCCCAACAAGAATATAGACCAATAGTCATATTAACCAATGGTCATGTAATATAAATTTAACAATCATGACCTAATGGTCACTTTTTCTTTATTAAACCAAATATATAAACCACCAAACATAATCATTTAATACTTTATTCCTAAATGTTTTTATAATTTCTTTGATAATGTCTACCATATTCATAGAATTTAAGTTTTTCTTTTAACATTTTCATGGCAGGTGTAATATTCCTAGAAGAGTTAGATCCTATAGAGTATACCATTGTGTGGTCATTATTATTTGATAATTATATCTCTATATTAGTCCTAGATATGGTAATCATTATTATTACTTGACATTTAATATATTTTTTATAATAGTCTTTCTATATAATTCTATTATGAAATATATTAAAATAGTAATTATGATAAATATAATACTTTAATCAATCATAAAAAGAATTTTCTTGGTGTTACAGTAAATCCTTTAACTATCCTTGAACTTTTATTTGAAAAATATATAGGGTTTGGAAGTGGTAGAGTAACCCAGAAAAATTCATTCATCAGCCTTTAGATCAGACTTATGAAGATTTTACTTAGTGTTCAAGATATTCCATTTCTATCCAAAAACATTAAATTACCCACCTTTTTTTTCTATAATTACATAGCTTATAAGGTTTTTTTGTTTAAAATAAATCTCATGTGAACTCTATTTATGACATAATAAGATATATTAATATCTTTATCCCAAAATAGAGTATCCATAATATTTTTATATAACATTGTTCTTGTGATTTATTACAAGGTACCATTCCACATTTCATCCAAATCATTCAATTTTGGTGTCTTATGTATAGAAAATGTTTGTTTGATACCATGTTTTGATCAAAATTAAATAAATCCATTATTTCTTAAATTCTACTCCATTGTAACATATCAGTAAAATAATTTTTATATTATTTTAATTTTGAACCAACCTACGAAAAGTGATAAATATAGTACAAGATTCACTTTTATGTCAAAATAATTAAATCCATTTAAATCTAGAAAAATAATTAACTAATATAAAGACAATTTAGTTTTCACTAATTATTATTTTTATAGATGGACCAAATATATTTATGTGAAAAAATTGTTATAATCTAGAAGAAGTAATCACTTTTATTGGTTTTAATGAAGATTTTAATTTCTTGTCCATTTGGTATTCATCACATAACTTCCTTTTATCATGTTTAATTTAAAGAAAGATCTAAATTTCTATTTTTTAGCTAATTTCCTCAAATAATAAATATTTTTAATAACCATGTATTCTATACCAAATCTATGATTCATTAATTTCAAAATCCATATATTTTATATTTTTTCCGCACAACGAATATAAATCTATAGTATATAAATTTTAAATTATTGGTGCCTTAAATTTGAGTAGTTTATATTTAAAAATAGAGCATGAATTTTTTTTAAAATAAATAAAGTATCCATAAACACATATTTGAAGGTACTTATCAGATTTTTCTTCCAGCATTCAATATATATATATATATTTGATAAAGAAAGAATTTTTATTTCTAAATAATCTAACTCCCATGATTTTCCCTTTTTAATAGTCACTAAATGTGCCATAGCCTCCATTAATCTTTGTTAATGAGTGGATGTTTGAAAAATTACCTATCATGTGCATGAAACAACCACTATCCATATTACATTTCACATAATTTTCCTTATGTCATTTTGAATACAAAAATAAATTAATGAAGATTATTTTTTGTACCCAATTCTCTTGGGCCCACCTATGTTTTTTATCAAATATTTTGTCACCCAAATCTATTTACAATAGTAAAAATAATTTAAATTCATAGTTTATGATAATATTTTATAAATAAATGTATGTTGAACACCATTTTTTTGAATTTTTTAAGAAATAATCTTTAAAAAATTTCCATTCATACCATAGTGAAAACATGTGACAAAATACTGGTTGTTATTCATAGAATTGAGTACAAAATAATTTATATACATATTTTTCCTTCTATATTACATACCATACCTATTATTATTTTGTTGACATGTTTTTTGCCAATTATTTAGTTGCCGAAGTTTTTACCCTTACTAAATAAACATGCATCCTTTTTTAGGGATTCAAACTCATATATTAATTCCAAAATTTTTATATCATGGATAACATAGGTAGAAACATATGTACCCGATTTTAATTTTAATTTTAAAATTTATTTTGATCAATATCATTTATCACTTATAAAACTATAAAAATATTTTTTAAGTGTTTTATGTTTTTTCATAAGTGATTTATACGTCTCTTATAACATAGAAAAATATTCATTTAATTATTTAATTAGACAATTTTTAGAATCAAATTAAAATTCAAAAGAATAAAATAATTATACCTCCTTTGTCTGGGCACTAAAACACATGTTTTCATTATGATTTTATTTTTTAACATCTTAATCAGAATCAAAATAATTGCTAGAGTCTTTTTAATCTACTCTATATGGATTTCATTTATATTTTATTCCATTATTATTAAATTTATATTTCATTTAGAGGTTTTGTCTGTCTTTTTCTTCTCCTTTAGTTATATACAATCAGGTTTTATATGTATATGTTTCTTATACTCATACCATATAGCCTCCTTTTTATTCTAATATTTTTTTTAAATTTATTAGATGATTTCATGAATCCTTTTCTATAACTCTTCAACTTGTTGAAATTTATTCCTATATGAACTAATTTGTCTATATAATTATAAATCCTTGATTTTTCTTCATTATGGGTGTGATAATAATATTTATCTTGATCTATTCTCATTCTTTGAAGTGGAAACTTTTATATTAGTATTATATTTCTTAAAAAACATGTGTTTATTATATTCAGTCACCATTTCAATGACATATATAAAAAGACTACCAATGAGATATTCTATTTTCATATATTTAACAGGAGTGAACATCCTAATAGCAGTTGAAATTTATTTTCATTTTTAGTGATTAACTTTGATAACATTAATATCTTTATATATTTTAGGAAAAATATCACAAAAAATGCAACATTGTTAATAATTTCAGGCATACATCCATTAATTTGAGTGATTATTTTTCCATCAATCTTATTAAAAGTGTCAAAATTTTATTTTGAAGTAATATAACTTAACTGTTTATCTTTATTAGTTCCTTTCTAAGAGGAAAAGATGGTTTCCTAAATCTCATAAATAGTATCAGATTGATAATCCTCGTTAAAATAATCTAGAATAAGGGAAAAAATTATGAAAATCATTTTCTTAGGATTCTAGTCATATTCAGATTCTTGTTCTATACTCTATAATTCCATATCACTAGTAAGAAAATTAAAAGGATTAATCAGATTCATATGAACTTTATAAAAAAGATTAATTTGGTAGAAAATTATCCCTGCCTTCTAATAAAAATAGTTTCCTACATTGAAATAAGAATATTTGACACTTGATACACCTTCCGTTATATTTTTTATTATTAGAACTGTAGAGATTAATATTTAACCTTAAATTGGTAAGAGATGAGAACTCAAAATTCTTTTATTTTATACAATGTTTTCCCATTTGTGTTACATAATGACTCAAGAGTGGGTGTGGGGAGGGGGGGGGGGTAAACTGAGTTCTTTTAAATTTACTCCATCTTAAAACTAGAATCATAATTCTTTTTAAAAATAATTCCATAAATTTTAAATCAAAGATTTACTAGAATTTAAAAAGGAAATAAATAAATGGACACCATATATTTTTATAGTGTCTTAGGTCCCCAATAACATTCCATAGTATACTCCACCAACACTTTATATAAACATAGTGTTTTAATAAACTACCCTATTCACTAGGGACTACCTAGTTGAGTGCAAGAAGCTTTTACATGTTAAAAAATATCTTAGATATTTAAACTAGGATATACCATTACATGATTTAACCTTAACTTTATTACACTTACTACAAGGAGTGTAAACTTAACAAAATAATAAGTGAATATAAAAACTGAAAAAATTATTGGCACACAATTACATGTTTTTATTGAAGATCAAGCTTCCTCCAGTGAAAGAATAGTCTTTGAATATATATATATATATGAAGAGTGATAATTTTCTATGAAAATATCCTTGATTTCCTAATATCAATAATATAGAATTTTTTATTTTATTCATATTCTTTGAGATTATGAAGAATATGTTGCAACATACCAGAAAAATAAGTTGTTGTTGGTCACTAAAAATAGAGAAGTTTAGCACTTAAACACTGTTTGAATTTCAGAAGTTCAAGTTGAAATTTCCTCACAAAAACTTTATCCGTTATAAGTTACTTTTTTTCTTCTATTAAGTAGAAATCATATATATGATATTAAAATTTAAATCTAGTTAAATGGTGGTACATAATATTTTTAATGAAAATATTCAATTTTTTTAATGTTGAAGATATTATCCTTTATATAAATCAATAACTACATTATAACAACCAAAAGGTTCTTCATAAATTAAGGAAAATAACCCTCATAGTTAATTTCTTTGAAATAGTATATATATATTTTTTAAAAATTTGAATATATTGAAATTTTCTAAGTCTTAACTTCATATGACTGATATATAATAGTGTATGAGTTATTCTAGTTTTTGTATATAAGTAACTCTAGGATTCTATGTATGAGTCACTTTTAGTATTCTTATTAGTGGTTGATAAATATATATGACTAATTTCATTTTTGTGTAAGAATCATCCATGCCTATTTACGTGTGATTAAAATATGTGTATGAGGGTTTAATAACTGCGCAATTGTGTCTCTCATTTACATATGAGTGTTTCATAGCTACATATGAGTGTTTTGTATCTATGAACTAGTCCTTAACTGTGTATAGGTGATTCACTATAGCGTATGAGTCATTCAATTTTCATATTTGTGATTCAATCCCACGTATGATCTATTCTCTATATATATATATATATATGTGTGTGTGTTATTATCACTTTCATATGAGTCATTTTTGTCTACATACAAGTGATCTCACACTTAATAATTTTTTCACTTGAAAATCGATGAAACTGAAAACAAAAGAAAAAAATATTTAAATCAGTTAAGAATACATAAAAAAAAATTAATAATAAAATAAAAAAGGATTTTGTGAGAAAAAAACATATGAAATATTAGGATATTTTTGAATAATATTAATATTTCAAAGAAATTTTGTATGTTCATATTTGTTAATAAGGAATATTTTATTTTTTTCATAAAAATAAGTAATCGTTATAAAATTTCTTCACTACGAACAACTACAAAATAGATTTTATCCACCACTAGGGTTTTAACAACGCTCGCAAAAAGTGATGTTTAAACCCCCTTTCTCAACGCTATAAAAACTATTGTTATTAGGGTACTTTATAAATAATTTTTTAGAACTATTAAAGGGGGTCACTAGAAACACTAAAAAAACTATTAAAGGGGAACCTTTATCAGAGCTTGTAAAAAAGAACTGATAAAGACCCCCCATTATTAACACTAGTAAAAAATCACTGATAAAACATGCATTTATCAGTGCTTTTAAAAAAGCACTCATAAATGGGGGTCTTTATAAATGCTTCTAAAAATTCACTGAAAAAAGGTTGGTCTTTATCAGCACTTTTTAGAAGTACTGATAAAGACCCCCTTTACCGATGCCTTTTTACTAGTGCTGATAAATGGAATATTTAAAAAAAATTATATTTCATTAACAGACACCTGTAGTAGAATCTATGACCATTTGGAGGGCTTCTGGGCCTTTTTTGCCTCAGTAGATGTGATTGAGGGTTCCCTTGGGTCACCGAGGCTTATAGAGCTTTGCAAGATTTGATTTGATATGTGGTAGATGTAACATCCCAGATAAATAAAGAAATAATAAATTTTCTTTTTAATTAATATTTTTTGAATTAAATATTAATTTTACATTAAAGAGGTTTCTATGTTCGATGGCGTACCCAATACGCAACAACGAGTTTTTTTAAAATCACACACTACACAATAATAATTTAATATTATTATTTTAAATGGCAGTTAACGCCTTGCCGTTGTACTGGTGGGAATGAATAAATCTAACTACAATATGATTATACATGTTTGTTAAATTTTTTCACAATTATTCAATAAAAGTTAGAGGCTTAAAATGTGAATGAATCTAATTTTAAGCACAATTTACTTTAAAAGGTTGATTTTCCAACTTTTGATAGAGAACCCTCTTTAAATCTAGTTTTGGTCACTTTTATATGTTCTATTTGACCAAATAAAATTCATCTTTAGAATCGGGACATCAAAATCTACATTGGGTAAATTTTTGGTATTTTTCTGATAAAATTCAAATTTTAATGAAAAGTGAAAAATGTTGTATTTTAATTCAAAACTGCATTTTAATCAAATTTATTTATATGGTTAGATTATCTTTTTAATTGGTTTTAAAGTGTAATTAGATTCTATTTTTACCATTTAATCCAATTTTGGTTATTGTAATTAATTTCACTTTGAAATTGGTTATAAATAAGTGTAAATCTTTTGATAGTTATTATTTCTTAAAAACATGCCTTTTGTTTTGACTGTAGGAATTAATTTTAAATTAATTTTTTCCACTTTTTTGTTTTGAATTTGAAAAAATTGATTCCATATTTTGAATCAGTAGGTCCAAATTTTGTAAATAGGTAACTTTTATTTTTAGACATTATGAATATTTACTTCAGTAATTTTTTTTTACGATGGTTAAAAGGTAAATATGGAAAATAAGGGTAAACAAATACTACTATAATAATATAAAATTACACTAACATGTGTCCTAATCCTATTCTTTGATAAAATTCCGACCATCGTCATCCTTGGGTGGATTTCGGGACCCCATGGGGCCACTTGGGAGTGATAATGACACTTTATTTTAATTAACTTAATGTAAAGATAAAAATGACATAAACAAATACCTTTTAGTAAATTAATTTTTATATAGGGTTATATAAGTTATATTTTCAGTTATAAATATTATTTGGAAATATAAAAATATTTCCTACATCATGTTATTTTTTTTTATAATTTTTAGAAATTAAATATATTAAATTATTTATGACACAATAATGATGTAGTGTTTACCTCAATAATAAATGATTTAAATAAATAATATTATAAAGTTTAAAATAATATCCAAAACCTTTTCAATTATTATTTGATGATATTATTTCGACCATGAGTTATATTATCTTCGACCTTAATAAGTTTTTTACATTTAGAAACCAAAAACCATTATGTAATAAAATAATATTTTCACACTTTCCTAAAGAGCCCCTCCTCCCCTCATAAAAAGACCTCACCTTTAACCCATTCCTTACACCTCTCAAGCCCCTAGAATTATCCAACATCTACCCAATTAATCTTCCAAAATCTCTCTCATCCTCTTAGAATCCTTAACATAGGAATAAGCCACTTCAACAAACCCTTTTGGTTCAAACCAAAGGGAGTTAATTGATTTAAAGCTAACATCTTCTCTTAAGTTATTTTGTTTTATTTTACTTCTCCAACCCCCTAAACTCTTTTTATTCCTTTATTTTATAAAAACAATTATATCCTCAATATACTATGATTTTTTTATGATAAATATTCTAACTACACTTACACACACACCTCCATTTAGTGGGTAAAGAACATACTATTTCTATATATGGAAAACTAACGCCTCATGAAATGATGATTGTTCAATTATCTCCTACCACCTCTCCCAGTGGCCATTATGATGGCACTGTATTTATATATGATATATATTATTTTTATTTTTTCTTTATTCTTCTGTATTTTCTATTTATATCATAACTTTATGGTTTCCATTATGAATAAACAGGATAATTTCATTTGAGGAAGTGTGGACTACCACCCCTCAAAGTGATATGACTCTTTAATGACATATGTGGGAAATATAAAGGATGGAGTTAATGATATTATATATTATATTATACTAGAATTATAATCTACCTATGTATCATTATGTTTTAATTCTATTAAAATAAGAAATAAAAATTAAAGTAGTGTTCATGCGTACGTACGACTTACCGTCTCCATGAATGATGCATTTCATTTCTTATCTCCAAATATTATGAACTATTATAAATACAAACATATACTGGATATATATGATATATATGATATCTACATAATGAATATCATTTTGGAGATAATGTATATTTGACCACATGAACAACTTGTAATTATAAGAAGTTCATTTCTGACTCAAAGTACCAAATATCGAAAAAACGACCGTTATTAACTTAAATGATTATATAATGTTTATAAAATTGTAATAACTGATATAAAATGAATAATAAACTTAAAAAGGATATTAAGAAAGTATAAATTAAATTTATTTTATTAATCAGGAGATTAAATAATGAACGAGTCAAATCGGGCACGAGGTAAGGGACTTCGTCTAAATCTTCTTTTATTAAGGCATATTCTATTCTATACATGACTTTATTTTATTCAGTGTATAAAAACATTTGACTTTTACTTTCATTAAAATGGAATCCTTTTCTATGAAACGTTTTACTAAACAAAAAAAGGAATGTTTATTTTTAACGTATGCGGTGACAATGACCTTTCCTCCGCCGCGAGTATTATTTGATTTTTGGTTTCTATAAGAAGCCATAATGTTTTTAAAAGGAAAATAAATACCGTATATTATTTTATGTATTTTGGCATTGAAAATGGTTTTGATAATGGATTTTTTATTTCAATATATTTAAATGATATATTGTGATTGAAATGTGGAAATTTTATCATTCCATTATGTTTGTTTTATGTGTTATGAATATGTTATGGTTCTTGGGCATTGTTTATGTATATGGGTGGTTCTGTGATAAACCTAGGGTGGGTTAACCCAAGATAGCACTTCAATGAATTGGGTAACGTGATGGAGGTAAACGTGAATGTTTCTCCTAAGATAATTAAGAAATATACTGTGATGGGTATTCCAAATGTAACTCCCTACGTAGTTGTGATAGCTACAATGTAAGTATGATATGGATGCCACAAATTACCTTTATGATTTATGATTTCTATGTGTTATTCATAAATCTTATGATTTCATGAGGCATTTTAAAGATCTTATGTTATGTATGTAATGATGAACTAATGTTTTCTTTCTTTGTTTTATAACCCTTACTGAGATTTTTATGCTCATCCTAAGTTTTGAAATGTTTTTCACAAGACTTAAAGATGAATAGGGTCAAGGATGGGATCAAGGAAAAGCCATGATGTCTAAAATATAGAACTAGACATGAATCTTTTTTTCAAGAGTTTTTATTTTTTTGTAAAAAAATAGAAACTGAGTAGAAGTGTCTACTTTGCAATTTTGAGATGTAATGTAATATTTATGGCCAAACTCTCTAAAACTCTAAACTTGAAAAGATACTCAATTTTAATTATTCATTTAAATCAAGATTATGTATTATTTTAAGGCTGAATCCTTATAGTTGGTATCAAAGGCTAGTTTAGATAACTTTAGAAGTTATGATATTGTTAAACTAATGTCTATAAATTAATTTATAGTAAGATTGAAGTGATATAGTATTTCAGATTACCATGTTGCTTCGCCTAAGATATTTCTATGTTCAAAATGGTTTTCTACAGAGGAAACATGGGAACTATATTGGGTCAATATTAAGAGGAAGACCGCCTTCCAAATTGGCAACCTGATATGGTCAGAATCAGAACTAAACAGTTTGTTGTAGTGATGGAATGGTTGACTCAGGCTATAAATGGTGGTGGTATCCATGCACGAGATCAGCCGAATCAACCACAGAGGAACATGTCAGTAGCGGAGCATTTCATGAGGTAACATCCCCCATCATTTAGAGGATCATCTGACCCTGTGATAGAAGAAGGGTGGATTAAATCACTGTAAAAGATTTTTGATGTCATGGGGTGTTCAGAAGATCAAAAGGTTAGCCCTTCTATTTATTATTTTGAAGTCAAAGATGATCAGTGGTGGTCGATGGTGATAAGTTTTAGGGATAGTGAGGATATATATTCTCTTGATTGGGATGAATTCAAAGGTTTGTTTCTTGAAAAAAATATTTTCCTAAGGTGTTTCGTCTTAGGATGGAAAAAAAATTCCTAGAATTGAGGCAGGAGGATGACTCAGTGGCTGCTTATGAAGAAAAATTCACTCGACTGGCATGGTATACTCTAAATTTCATAAGAGATCTTGATAGTAAAATCAACCATTTTTACTCAGGATTAAAGGAAAAGTATCGAATAACTTTTGGTTCTTTATGAGTTCAAAAGTTATGAGAAACTTGTTCAATGTATGGAGAAGGTGGAAATAGATTTTTCCGATGATCATGTCTTCTTTGACAAAAAACAAAATAAGAGGTCTAGGTGGTAGGTGAAAGGGAAAAACGCTTCAAAAAATTCTGATGGTAAGAAACTTATGTTTGCGGTTTGTGAAAATTATGGTAAAAAACTTACTGGGGAATGCATTTTGAATTCCGGTAAGTGCTACTGATGTGGTAAAATGGGACATAAGGCTTGTAATTGTACTAAAAAAGATCAGTGTAATGGTAAGACAAAATCTTATTTACAATCAATAAAATGTTTTAAGTGCAATGAAATGGGTCATTATGAAAATGAGTGTCCAACGAAGAACTCAACTGAGAGAAATCAACCAGAATACAAGCAGAAAGGGGTGGTGAAGTCCTTTACAACTACTTTAGTAGATGTTGGGCCATCAAATGAAGTATTATCTGGTATAAAGTTTGTTTGTTCAGATTATACCGATGGGTTTTTTGATTTGGGGTCTACACATTCACTCATTTTTGAGAAGCTTTCTAGTAAATTGGGAATTCCAACTCAAGATATGAATCCTGAACTTATGGTAAAAACATCTGGAAAAATGTTGAAACGAAAAGAAATTATAATAACCTTATTATCCTTGTGCGTGGAAAGAATCTACCAGTAAACCTTATTGTTTTGACTCTAGTAGATTTTGATGTTATTTTGGGTATGGATTGGATTTCTGTTTATCATGCTAAGATTGAATGCAAAGCTAAAGAAGTTTCTTTTCAAAAATATTTTCAGTTTGTCTACAAGAATGAACCATTACTTTTGATAACATATCAGGAAGATGAGAAACTAATAAAAGATGGAAATGAATGTTACCTTGCACATATTGTTGAAAATAAAGGAACTGTTCAGATTAATGATGTTCCAGTGGTAAATGAGTACCTTGATGTTTTTCCTAATGATTTTCCTAATAGTATACCTAATCAAGAGGTTGAATTTACTATTTACGTAGTTCCGGATGCTAAGAAAATTTCAAAACCCCCTTATCAAATGACTCAAATTGAACTTTTAGAGTTAAAGAAGCAATTGCAATAGTTATTAGATAAATGTTTCATTCGACCTAGCACATCACCATGGGGTGATCCTATATTATTTTTTGAAAAGAAAGATGGTTCAATGAGACTTTTCATTAATTATAGACCATTCAATAACATCACTATTAAGAACCAGTATCCATTGCCTCATATCGATGATTTGTTTGATCAGCTCCAGGGAGCTCAGTATTTTTCGAAGATTGACTTGAGGTCGGGGTACCATCAGTTGAATGTAAAGGAAGTAGACATTCCAAAGACCGTGTTTCATACTAGATATGCCCGTTATGAATTTTTAGTTATGCCTTTTGTTTTAACCAATGAACTCTATTTATTCATGGATCTTATGAATATAATTTTCCATGAGTTCTTGGATAAGTTTGTGGTTCTGCTCATTGATGATATTTTTGTTTATTCAAAAAATAAAAAGGAGCATGAAGGTAATTTAAGGGTTTTCTTAAAAACCTTAAAATAAAAGAAACTATTTGGGAAATTTATCAAGTGTATGTTTTGGTTGTAGATAATTTCATTCCTTGGTCACATTATTGCAAAAAATGGCATAACTGTTGATCCTGCAAAAACAAAAGTTTTTGAATAATGACCAAGACCCACAAATATAACTAAGATCCGTAGTTTTCTTAGTTTGACAAGTTATTACTAGATTTTTGTTGAGAATTTTTCACAGTTAGCTAGTCCAATGACTAAGTTAACTCGAAAAGGTGTTAAGTTCATTTGGACAAAATAATGTGATGATTGTTTTCAATAATTGAGAAGAATATTGGTGAATGCTCCAGTTTTGGAACTACCATCTAGAAATCGTAAGTTTGTTATTTATAATGATTCTTTATTGAAAGGACTTGACTGTTTCTTTATGCAGAATTGTCAGTTAATTTCTTACACTCCACGTAAGTTTAAACCTCATGAGTTAAATTACCCTACACATGATTTGGAATTACTTAGTGTTGTTTTTTGCTTTAAAAATATGGAGGCATAATTTTTATGGAGTAAAATGAGAAATATATTGTTACCAAAAAAGTTTGAACTATATATTAACTCAGAAAGAATTGAACATGAGATAAGGGACATGGTTGGAATTAATTAATGATTATAGTTTCATGATCCTTTACCATTCGAGAAAAGAAAATAAAGTGGATGATGCTTTGAGTCGAAAAATTAATGCTTCATTGACCATGATACATTTGGAAGAAGATCCTTTGGTTTTTCATTTGATGAACTTTGGCATAGAAGTTATTAGTGCAGGAAAATATTCTATTTTGTTTCAGGTGTTAGTGTAATCATCTCTATCAGGAAGAATAAAACAAGCTCATAAGGAAGACAATGAGTTGTAGAAAAAGGTAGAGTTGGTTTAGATGGGTATGTTTTCTGAATTTAACATTGATAATGATGTTTTTTGAGGTTTGGTAAAAGTTAATGCGTGCCTTGTGATTCACAGTTGAAGAATGAGTTGTTATGTGAAGTTCATAGTTCCCCGTTTGCAGTTCATCCTGGTAGTACTAAGATATACAGAGATCTTCAGGAGTATTACTGGTGGGATGGAATGAAAAGTGATATTGCTGATTTTACTATGACATGTTTGACTTTTCAGTAGGTTAAAGTAGATCGGCAGTTTCCAAAAGGGATTCATCAGTCTTTACCAGTTCTAGAGTGGAAATGGGAAAAAAATATCCATGAACTTTGTTGTGGGATTACTGATGATATCTTGAGGTAATAATGCAATCTGGGATATTGTTAATCAATTAACTAAATCTGCTCATTTCCTTTCTATTTGAGATACTTTGTCTCTAGATCAACTTTATCAGTTGTATGTTAAAGTGATATCCAGGTTGCATGGAGTTCCCCTCTCCATTGCATCTGATCGTGATCCTAGGTTTACTTCTATGTTTTGGAAAGGCCTTCAGAAGTCTTTGGGAACTGAATTAAATTTTAGTACATCTTTTCATCTGCAATCAGATGGGCAGTCAGAACAAAAAATTTAGACCTTGGAGGATATGCTACATACTTTTTCACTAGATTACCAGGGAATTTGGGACCAACATATTTCTTTGGTTTAATTTTCTTATAATAACAGTTTCATTCCAATATACAGATGGTTCCATTTGAGGCATTATATGGGAAGCAGTGTCGAACACTAGATTTTTGGGATGAAGTAGGTGAAAGGAAGCTAATGGGACTAGAATTGGTAGAAGAGATGGCAAAAAATTTTAGTTGATTCAGAAGCACATGAGAACAGCTCAGATCAGGCAAAAAAATTAAGCGGATAATCAGAGGAAGGATCCTTCTTTTGAGGTAGATGATCATGTCTTTCTCATAGTTTCTCCATGGTAAAGTGTGATGAGTTTTGGTAATAAGGGAAATTTGAGTTCGAGGTTCATTGGACCATTTGAAATCCTAGATAAAGTTGGATAATTTGCATACAGAGAGGCTTTACCATTATGTTTATCCAAGGTACACAATGTTTTTTAATGTTTTAATCTTGAGAAAGTATATGCTATATCTATCTCATGTTTTAAGCTCAGAGATAGTTAGGTTGGAAGAGAATATCTTTTATGAGAAACAACCAGTCCAAATTCTTTACCAAAGAGAGCATGTGTTTCAGAATAAGGTAATTCACTAGGTAAAAGTTTTGTGAAAAAACCTTATGGTTGAAGAGACAATGTGAGAATCTAAAAATTCTATGAGGGATAAATACACCCATTTATTTGATAAGTGAATAAAATAATGAGGATGTAATTTAAAAAAGGGGGTAGGATGTAACCTCCCAAGTAAATAAATAAATAATACATATTATTTTTAATTAATATTTTTTGAATTAAATATTAATTTTACCTTAAAGGGGTTTCTATATTCGATGGCGTACCCAATACGCAACAACAAGTTTCTTTGAAATCTTACGTTGCACAATAATAATATAATATTATTATTTTAAATGGTAGTTAAAACCTATCTGTTGTATTGGCAGGAATTAATAGAACTAACTAAAATATAATTATACACGTTTGTTAATTTTTTTTGCGTTAATCTAATAAAAGTTAGAGGCTTAAAATGTGAATGAATCTAATTTTAAGTATAATTTACTTTGAAAGGTTGATTTACCACGTTTTGATGGAAAAACCACATTTAATCTAGTTTTGGTCACTTTTATATGATCTATTTGACCAAATAAAATTCTTCTTTAGAATCGGGACATCAAAATTTACTTTGGGTAAAGTTTTTTTATTTTTCTGAAAAAGTCAATTTTTAATGAAAAGTGAAAAATGTGGTATTTCAATTCAAAATTACCTTTCAATCGAATTTATTTATACGGTTATATTTTATTTTTAATTGATTTTACAATGTAACTAGATTATATTTTTACCATTTAATCCAATTTTTGTTATTGGAATTAATTTTACTTTGAAATTGGACATAAACAATTGTCAATCTTTTTATACTTATTATTTCTTAAAAACACGCCTTTTATTTTGACAGTGGGAATTAATTTTAAATTAATTCTTGCCACTTCTGTATTTTGAATTTGAAAAAATGGATTCCATATTTATAATCAAGAGGTCCAAATTTTGAAAATATCTTACTTTTATTTTTATACATTATGAATATTTACTTCAATAAACATTTTATTTACCGTAGTTAAAGGAAAAATCTGGTAAATAAGGGTAAAAAAATATTACAATAATAATAAAAAATTACCCTAATATGTGTCCTAATCCTATTGGTTTATAAAATTTTGACTATGGGAATCCTGGGGTAAAGTTTGGGACCCAATGGGCCACTTGGGAGTTATAATGGCACTTTATTTTAATTAACATAAAGTAAAGGAAAAAATGACATAAAAAATATATTTTAGTAAATTAATTTTTACATAGGGTAATATAAGTTATCTTTCTGACTATAAATAATATTTGGAAATCCAAAAATATTTCCTACATCATGGTATTTTTTTATAATTTTTATACATTAAATAAATTAAATTATTTATCAAACAATAATGATGTAGTGTTTACCTCATTAATAAATGATTTAATAAATAATATTATAAAAATTAAAATAATCTCCCAAACATGTCCAATTATTATTGGATGATTTTATTTCAACCATGAGTCCTATTACAATTTACTTAAAATAGTTTCAGATATTTAAATACTAAAAATGATTATGTAATAAAATAATATTTTCACACTTACCTAAAGAGCCCCCCTTATAAAAATCCCTCACCTCTAACCCACTCCTCACATGTCTCAAGCCCCTTGGATCATCCATCCTCTGACCAATTAAGCTCCCAACATCCCTCTCCTCCTTTAATAATCCTTAACTTAGGTAGAAGGCACTTCAACAAACCCTTTTGGTTCAAACCAAAGGGAGTACCCCGATTTAAAGGCAACATCTTCTCTTAAGTTCTTTTGTTTGATTTTACTTCCCCAACCCCCTAAACTCTTTTTATTCATTTATTTTATAACAAAAACATTATCCTCAATATACTAGTATGTTTTTATGAGAAGGATTCAAACTAAACTTACACACCCCTCCATCTAATGGGTAAATATCATACTATTTCTGTGGAAGGCAAACTAACACCTCACGAAACAATGATTGTTCAATTATCTCATACGGCCTCTCATGGTGGCCATTATGATGGAACTGTATTTATATATGATATATGTTATGTTTTTTTTCTTATACTTATGAATTTTCCATTTATATCATACCTTTATGGTTTCCATTATGGGTAAACCTGATAATTTTATTTGAGGAAGTGCAGACCACCACCCCCTAAAGGTGATATGACTCTTTAATACCATATGTGGGATGTATAAAGAATGGAGTTAATGATATTATATATGACATTATACAATAATTAAAATATACCTATGTATCATTATGTTTTAATTCCATTAAAATAATAAATATAAATTAAAGTAGTGTTCATGCATACATATGGCTTACTGTCTCTATGAACGGTGCATTTCATTTCTTATATCCAAATGTTATATACTATTATAAATACATACATATACTGAATATATATGATATATATGATATCTACATCATGAATATTATTCCAAATATAATATATATTTGACCACATGAACAATTTGTGATTATAAGAAGTTCATTTTTGACTCAAGTACCGAATATCGAAAAAACGACCGTTATTAACTTAAATGATTACATAATGTTTATAACATTTTAATAAGTGATATAAAAGGAATAATAAACTTGAAAAATGATCTTAAGAAAGTATAAATTATCTTTATTTTATTATTTAGGAGATTAAAGAACGAAGGGGTCAAATCGGACATGAGGTAAGGGACTTCGTCTCAATCTCCTTTCATTGAGGCATATTTTGTTTTGTACATGTCTTTCCTTTATACAGTGTATAAAATAATTTTACTTGTCATTTCATTAAAATTTAATCTTTTTCGACAAAGCGTTTCACTAAACAAAAAAGTAACGTTTCTTTATAATGTTAGTGGTGACAATGACCTTTTTTCCGTAACGAGTATTATTTGATCTTTGGCTTCCTTAACAAGCCATAATGTTTTTAAAAGGAAAATAAATACCATATACTCTTTTACATATTTTTCTATGAAAAATGGTTTTGATAATTTATTTTTTCTGTCAATATATTTAAATGATATATTGTGATTGAAATGTGGAAATGTTATCTTTATTTATGTTTGTTTTATTTGTGAAAAATATATTATGGTTATTGAGAATTGTTTACATATATGGGTGGTTCCGTGATAAACCTAGGGTGGGTGAGCATGAGATAGCTCTCCAATGCATTGGGGAATGCGACATAGGTAAATTTGAATGTTTCTCCTAAGAGATTTAGGGAATATACTGTGATTGGTATTCCGAATGTAACTCCCTACGTAGCTGTGATAGCTACAATGTTAGTATGATATGGATGCCACAAGTTACCTTTATCATTTATGATTTCTATGTGTTATTCATAAATATTATGATTTAATGAGGTATGTTAAAGAGATTATGTTATGTATGTAATGATGAACTAGTGTTTTCTTTCTTGGTTTTATAACCCTTACTGAGATTTTTATGTTCATCCCAAGTTTTGAAATGTTTTTCACAGGACTTAAAGATGAATAGGGTCAAGGATGTGATGAAGGAAAAGTAATGCTGTCTAAAACATGGAATTAGACCTGAATCTTTTTTTCAGGAGTTTTTATTTTTGTGAGAAAAATGGAAACTTAGTAGAAGTTTCTACTTTGTAATCTAGAGATGTAATGTAGTAGTTATGACCTAACTCTCTAAAACTCTAAACCTAAAAATATCCTTAATGAAAATTATTCATTCAATTCAAGATTATGTATTGTTTTAAGGCTGGGTCCTTATAGTAGATGAAAAACAAACACCCAATTTAGATGTTATGGCTGTTTGAAAGGCCGTTGAATGTGGAAACCCATTAAAACCCCAGAAAAACCCAAAAAACCCTAAACCATGAAAAGATCATAAATTTTGATTTTAAAGTCCATTTTAGCTCCAAAACCATTCAAATAGAAGATTATGAAATGATTTAAAATCACATGAGATTTAAATTGTATGATAATAAAAGGAATAAAATATATTATAGCTTAAAAAAAGTTTTAAATTGAACTCAAACTCCAAACAACCATAACTTTTGATTTGGGTGTCTATTTGAGATCTACCACATATCAAATCAAAGTATGTGATGAGATATATGCCACAGATGGGATCATATTGAGTTTGGCGATTTTTTTTTATAGTATTTGAAAAACACAAAAGGTTCAAAAAGCATCCAAAATTGATTTTTTTTCGCCAAACCTGGTTTCTTAAAATTTAAATTGATAAAACTTTCAATATAGGTGTATGTTCACCATGTACTACATATCATATCAAAGATCATTTCATGAGATTTTATTTGAGTAGTTTTTGGAGCTGAAACAGACTCCCGGGGTCAGATGTTATGATTATTTCATAGTTTTTATGGGTTTCATAGTTTTTAACATTTTAATGCGTTTTATAGTTTTTAGAGTTAATATCCATTTAAAAAAAAACATATAAATAAATATGTATTTAAAAAAATTTATAACTATATATATAACTATATATATATAAATATAAATATAAATATAAATATATGGATAAAAAATATAACAAAATATAACAAAATATAAAAAAATATAACAAAATATAACAAAATATAACAAAATATAACAAAATATATAGATATATCATAAAATGTAAAACAAAATAGTATAGGGGAGTGGAAAAGGTGCTGGTGTATAACCTAGTGGCCTCAGGTTTGAAACTCACTAGAGGTAGGGACGAGCGTTATGGGTGGGATTATCTACAGCACTGATAAAGAGGTGGGGAAGCACTAATAGGGGGAGTGGTGATAAATGGGGGGGTGCGAAAATAAATTTTTACCCTTTATCAGTGGGGCTTTTATCAGCACGTTTTTAACACTATTAAAGGAATCCTTTAATAATGCTAAAAAGTACTGATAAAGGCCCCTTTTATCAGCGTTTTTTATATGCACTATTAAAGCTAACCCTTTAATAACACTTACATTATCAGTGCTTCTATAGCGCTGATAAAGCCCTTTTACTAGCACTGTTAAAGGACCGTTTTTTAGTAGTGATGGAAAAGGTTAAAATGGTTAAATTAAGGGATAAGTCCATAAAATATCACAAAACCTTCCACTATAAATAGGTGGATGAATGTATTCTCAACCTCACCTTATATTATCCTCAATAATTTTAAAATTGAAATCCAGTTTACTTTAATATGACTCTTCTTTAATTTTAATAAATAAGTAGTTATGAAACATTACACCCTATCTTCTATAAAAGGACCCTCCCTATATACAACTCAATACACAACATTACTTTGAAATACCATTGAATCAAATCCCAATTTATCTCCCTCAAAATACTAACATACATTTGGGAACCTTTGATCCCAAGAAGAAGTACTAAACCTTTCAATTTTAAGAGTCCCTTCAAGAGAAGATTCATTACTTCAACATAAGTGTTATATTCTATATGTTAATACTTATATATACTATTCATACAAATATTCTTGAATTTTAATATTCACATTAATAATTTTTTTAAACCATTAGGATTATGTAGAAGTTATATCATCACTATACAATATCATGTTCTTACTCATTTAATCATTATAACACGTTCTTGTTTTGGTCAGTTTTACCACCAAAATGGACATTGTTATAACATTTATATCACAAATTACTATGAAAAATTAAATAGTAGTATAAAATTATATAATTATGAATTTAAGTTGTTTTAATAATTACAGAGTGGTAATATTAATATGTATATTAACCAATAAAATCAATTCATTTGTTAATTTAATAATCATTGAAAAATTTAATTTTTAAGTGTTCTATTTAAACCATCTTTATAATTTCAACGAAATGACTATGCGAATCCAAAAAAATATCAAAATAAATTATTACATAAACCTGAAAATTCAATATATGATGAACCGATGAAAAAGACTCAAGGACTGAAACTACAAAACTGAAGCATGTAAGGTAAACAAAACATTTAACAACTAAATATTAGTTTTAAAATTAAACAATTTATATATGAAAATTAAATAATTATAAATTAATGGTATAATATAAAATAATTATGAATACATTTCTTATTCACAATAATAATAAACATAAATTTATAATATAAGATATTTAGAGTTCATCTGATTGAGAAAATTCCTGTGGTAAAGAGTTTTTGTCTTAATTTTCCTTCTTTGAGACATGTTTCATAATATACACATATTTTTATTTATAAGGTGTACATAATTACTATTTTATATATTATATCTTGATTTTCTTTAATTTATGGAATTTAAATATCTTTTAAAATTTTTCTCTTTTAATAGATTATGATTTTAAATGTTCTAAAAGATACAAGGGGGTTTCTTTAAACCTTTATTTTGAAAAATTTTGAACTCCGTTACACAACCCTCTCTCCACCATATCCATAAAAATTATTTTATTTAAATATTTTTCATCTCTATACATAAATTATTTTTAAAGGACATATTTAATTATCTCTAAGTTTTTTTATAAAATTCTAAAAGGAATCATCTTAACACATTATTTGCATGTCACTTTTTTCTCTCTATACAATAGTAGAAAAAGAATATTTTTTTTTAAATTTACCTTAGGACAACATTTTAATGATATAATTTAATTTCTATGTTATGATTATTCTTTTCTAAGTTTTAGTGGTTTCTAAAAGTAAAATATTTTCCAATTATTTTCTGAATTTTAAATAATATATCAAAATAAAAGGATATTTCTTCTCATTTTCAATGAAATTTTCTTAGGTTATTATAAAGGTGTTTTTTTATCTTTGTATATATCATTTAATGTTACTAATGATTTTCTAGGTATATTATCTAATAATACAATCAAAATTATTTCCTTTGATGTATTATAATAAAATTTTAAGGATGTTTTTAGAAAACCCATTTCTTTCCCCACGATTTAAATAAGTTATGATGGAATCATGAATATTTCCAAGTTCTTATAGAATAAATAGGAATGTTTTATCAATTATGTTATGTGTGGGTATGTTATAACCCCAATTAATTGGTTAATTATTTTTTATCTCATGAGAAAATATTATGGGATTTGGGTGGTTAGTCCAAGTCCAAAAGGTCATCGGATGAAGGTGTCTAGCCCAAGTCCGAAGGGTTGTAGAGAGCGAGTGGCTATCCCAAGTACAAATATTTTTGGGATATATGACTTTATCCCAAGTATACTATATTGTGTGTTTTTTATAGCCTAATAAATTATGAAATGAATTTATTTGTGGTTATCCTTGACAAATGTTATGATATATATACTTATATTTATGTCACACTCTCATGCCACATTTTAATGTATATGTTATACTCTCATGGATAAAGACTATTGACTTATGAATCATGTTTTATACCATAATATTTATTACATAACTCACGATCTATGTTTTATTGGTTACGATTATATTATATTATGTAATCTCACTTTGATTATGTTCTCATATCCATATATTCATCTTATGTTCACTTATGATTTTTGACTAATTTGACATATATATACCCTTATGGGGAATATGAGCTCACTCTTTCCTATTTTTAAATTACCTAGGTTATACAGAAGGGTATTAAGTATGATATTTTTAAAAGGGTTTCATGTTTGATTATTACATGTGGGAGATAATGAATATCATGTAAATTAAGTTGTTTGTATACTTAATCACTAAAACGACTATGCCTTTGGGTCTTGGGTTTTGCATTATTTGTGAGATAAAATGTTAAATTTATCAAAGTGATATAAAATTTATGTGTTATATGATTGGAACATATAATTTTTTATTAAATATTTCACGTAAAGTTTGTATTTTAGCACTAGTTTAAAGACAATGGGTATTAGGAGTCAGTTGATATCAATGCAAGGTTTAGTTATCTTTAGAGATTAGGCTATGAAGGAAAAAAAAAATAAAGAATGTAAAATTATATATGCTAAAAAAAATATTATATAATTAACCTAAAATTTTATGTTTGAAATTATGGTTTTATGATTTAATATATCTTTGGTTCGATTTTAATTTTGATATGATTGTTTACATTAATTATTTATTGATGATCACACTGATATTTTTGGTTTTAATCAATGATTGAAACTATAAAGAATCAATTTAATAATGAATATGATGGAAAATGAAATAAAGACCATCATGAGAAACTAAATGGTATGAGATATGGAATAAAAACATACCATGGTTATGCTCAGCTAATTCTATCAAGTTATGAATAATAACAAAAACCAGGTCAAACTCCTAAATTTTGAAAGGAAGGAATAACTCAATATTGATCCCTTTATGTAGAAACATACACTGTCCTTTATTTTAGATACTTATCATTTAGAATGTGAGGCCAAAAAATGGTGGACTATCTTTTGGAAAATAAGAAAAAAGGAATAAATAGTCTATATATAATGGTAGTATTTTATGAATGTTTCTTAATAAAATTTTCCTCAGTATATTCAAAAAAATATAAAGAGATAACTCATGGATCTAATATAAAAGTAGAATTATTAATTTGGTACATATGAATAAAAATTTAAAATAATTTCAGGGTATACTTATGGTTTTATGATTGAACATGAAATAAAAATCAACTGTTTTTTAGCGGCATAAACCTATGTCTCTCAAATTAATTGAATATAAATAACTTTAGAATCTATGAACAAATTGTTTGATGTAATCTTAAGGTAGAAATAGAAACTGGAGACTCCCATTATTTTCATGTTTTATGGTAAAAAAGGTGAAAAAATAGTTTTAAGTAAACACTAATAATAAACTCGTAAAGGGAAGATGATTTGACTTCTTGCATGCCAAAAACATGGGATAAAACATAGGGGGAATGACCTAAAAGTTAAAAGTTAGTTTTAAATGTGTGGGAAATATTTCAATAAAAAACGTGAATATTGAAATAATATAAATAATGTAATAAATTGTCAACCTGATGCACCACCCACACTTCAAAATTTCAATTGTAAGTAGTATGGGTATTAAATATTCAAGTACATCAACAAAAAGGTTAATCAGGATAACTGATGTTATTAACCTCTAAATCCAAGGGATAATGGGAAGTCTTATGTAATCATATCCATGTATTAGGTCATGAAAATGAAGTGGTGAAAGGTAAACTTATCTTCCACACATGAATAGTAAATGTATTATTTAATCATCGTTATAACAAATAGTTTATATCTAAGATGTTTTCCATGTTCATAAAATCACCACCCTAATGGGTAGATACTAAATTATTGGTGAAAACATCCAATTGTATGATTATTACATCCAAATTCTACATCACATATCCTATTTAAATGTACAGTAATGTGCAATCTATAAATCTTATTATTCTCCTTTGGTTTAATTTGATGTGATTTTAGGTATTTATTAGTTCTCAATATATAGGTCCCTTATCAATTTTTGGGATAGGGAAATTATAATTTATATATTTATTTAACTCATGATCATCTATCTATGAAAGGTAGACTATGAACTCCCTATATATGTTTCTTCCCATATTTGGGTCATAATACCTAAGAAAGAGGAACATATAGCTCAAATGGTTGGAGAAAAAACACTCAATATCAAATATATGATTTTTTGGGAACATGTCAATGTATTTCTAGAATAGTTTCCCAGTATTTACCTAGATTTTGAGGTTGTGTTTTCCATATAACTCATACCTAGAACCATAATTATATCAAACAATATGTATAGAATGGACCCGATTAAGTTGTACGAATTGAAGAAGGAAATCTAAGAGATTCTGGATAAGGAGTTTATATTAATAAGTTCTTCATTATAGGGTGAACTAGGTCTATTTGTTAAAAAGAAGGATTGATCAATGTGTCTCTATATTTATTATTATAATGTTAATAAAATCATGATAAAGAACAAGTATCCACTACCGCATATTGATGGATTGTTAGATCTACTGTGAAGAGACAGATACATCTCAATGATTGACCTTCGACAAAGATATCATCAATTAATGGTGAAATGGGAGGATATATCCAAGGAAATTGTTCTAATAAGAAATGGACATTATGAAATTATACACATGCAATTAAAAATTAAAAATTACCTCATTATATTTATAGATATAATGAAAAGAGTATATATAGATTACATTGATTAGTTTTTGGTGGTGTTTATATAATATATTTATATATATTACAAGAGTAAGAAAGGGCATAAAGGTCATCTAAGAATCTAGTTGAAGGACTTGAGGATTGAGAAACTTCATGAAAAATTTAACAAGTGTTAGTTCTGGCTACAAAATATTTCATTATAAGGTCATGTAATTACAATAGTGGGTATATCTATAGATCCTTAAAATATATAAGTAAATAAATAAGTTCTTATAACAACTACTATGAAGACATCTAGAGTTTATTTTGATTGGATAGATTCGATTGATTTATTTTAAGATATTTATCCTGATTGCAAAGTCCACTAACCAAGCTAAAAAGAATGGTATTCAAGTTGTTTTGAATATATGAATGTGAATAAAATTTAAAGGAGATAAAATTAAAGTGGGTTAGTGAAAATTTACTCAAAACACCCTATATAATGGAAGCATTTTTAATATGCATCAGCACATTTAAGAATGGATTAGGATGTGACCCCAAAAAATGACACGGTGATAAAAAATGACTCATTTCAACTAAAGGATCATAAGAAAAATTATGTATAGTTTTGAGATAGTATTAGTAATATTTTCATTAAGTATATTGAGGCATTATCATTGTGGTGAAAAGTTTTAAATATATACTGACCATAAGATCTTAAAGTATATATTCGCACAAAAATATTTGAATATGTTGAAAAGGAGATGGATAAATTTTATCAAGGAATATGATTACTCGATACATTACCAATTTTGGAAGTGAAAAAGGTGGTTAATTTTATGATCCTGAAGGATTATACCACCTTATCCCTTATAAGGATTGAAAGAGTCCTAACACTCATGTATTTGTAAATTATAGACCATGAAATCATAAGATAAATAGATAAATCATATATTTTCATATTTATTTATCAACCATCCATCCATGATAAGAAAAAAAGGCCTAGAAGGAAGATATGAAGATACATAAGAAGGTATGGAATATTCTAAAGTTTAATGTTAACAAGGATGAAATAGTAAGATTTGGGAAATGAATATGCATTCCATGAATAAAATAAAAAATGGAGTTGTTGGATGGTGTACATAGCTAAATGTAAAATGATGTATAGAGATCTAAAGAATTATTTCTGGTGGGAAAACATGAAGAAAGAATATTGTTGAGTTCATATCTCCATTTTTATAGTACAATCAAGTTAAAGAAAAATAAATGATATCTAATGGGATTATGTAACCATTACCCATACCTATATGGAAATGGGATAACATCACCATGGATTTTATAGTTGGTCTTCCTAATAATAATAAATTCCATAATGACATATGGGTTATATTTGATCACCTTATAAAGTTGAAACACTTCATTTAAATCTATAAGATTTATCTCTTGATTAAATTTATAGGATATATATAATGGAAGTGGTAAGGCTTCATTTTTTTACCAATTTACATTGTATCTGATCGGTATGTGAGGTTTACCTAGATGTTTTGGAGAAATATTCAACAATAATTAAATACAGAGTTAGGCTTCAACCATTCTTATCATCCCTAGAATGATAGTTAATCTAAAAGTACCCTTCAAAATCTAGAAGATATTTTGAGATCCCATTCAATGAAATTCAATAGAGGTTGGTAACAAAACCTTCCACCAATGGATTTCTCATATAAAAATAGTTTCCAATCTAGAATTCATAATGCTCCATATGAGGCATTGTATGGGAAGAGGTGTAGAAATATAACATTTTGTGATGAAGTTACAAAGCATATATTGTTTGGACCAAATATTTCTCAAGAAATGTTTGTGATTAATCAATACAAATAGTGACACATTAAAAATACATAGAGTTCAAAGAAGAGATAAATTGATAATCATTGGTGATATTTGGAGTTTGAAGTTAGATATAAGGAATTCCATCAAATATTACCAAGGAAGAGAGTTATGAGATTTATAAAGAAAGGAAAGTTAATCCAAAAATATATTGAAACTCTCAAAATCCACATCCATGTTGGGGAAGTAGCTTATTATATTACACTTCAACAGAACCTCTCCCAAGTGTATGATGTGTCCTATGTACCACTTTTGAGGAATTACTTACTATATTCATCACATATACTTAATACTAAGGTTTTACCATTGGAACATGATCTCTATTATTAGGAACAACGAATAGACTCTTGGATCATTGAGATATAGTGCTTTAAAACATGACCACTCAACTAGTTAAAGTTATCTGGAGGAATAATATGTTTGAGGAAGTGATGTGGGAAACTGAGGTCTCACTACTAAAAAATGGGTGTATACCCACTATACCAACGGTTAAAAAAAACTCTTGGGATAAATGTTCTAGGTAAATTTATCCCTATGTTTTTAAAGAGACTATATGTATACCATCCCCCTATTTTCAATTCAATCACGATCATCCCCAATAGGTATCTCCCCTACAAACTATCCCCTCCCCTCAAGAACCCTCATATCCCCCGCAAACCCTCTTTTCACCCAATTATCCATCGCGATCATCCCCAATGTTAACCCTCTCCTCTCCCTCGACAACCCTATTCTCCCTTGATTCCTCTATCATCCATTGTTCTCATCCCACTTAAGAAGAAACCCTTCCTTGATGTTCTGGTTGTTTCTGATTCCACCATTCTAGATTTATCTTATATTATATTGATTAACACTCAAAGTTTTGATGGATTATGGTGTGATCTTCATGGTTTATGGTTGGATCACCAATGTTTTGTCTCTAGTTCATTTTTCCCTATTTCCTTAAAAGTTTCTCTTTCCCTATTGTCATGTTTGGTTTGGTCAAACCCTTGTTCAAGGGGTTGACCTGAATTTTTTGTTTCATTGGTGTTCAGGGTTCATGATAGTTTTTTATTGGTTGTTTTTATATCCACATTCAGAGGTGATGCATTCTGGCTCATGTGTCATTGATTCGAGGTAGGTTCTTCTATTCACTAACCTTTAATTTTGAAACACTTTATTCTTTATTGTTTTGAACATATGTTTTAATTATTAAATTATAGTCTTAAATAAGTAAATTGGATTTCCTAGGTAAAAAGTTGTATTTATCTTAGATTTATTTGGAAGAGAGTGCTTTTACTATTATAAGGGCCAATATAAATCTGATTTTGTGTGACTAGTCACACAATGAATTTTTGAGATTTCTCAATGGCCTTTGAAAATTGTATTTAATTTTTTTTTTGGGATTTCAAAGTGATTTCTTAAAGGTATCAATGGGAATTTCATGTGATACTTAAAATTATATCTTTTGTAAAAATATTTCAAGAATTATTTTGAACAAAATGTATAGGTTTCGAATGGTTTGACCCAATTTTGATCATGAATTAAATTAAAGGGTGATGTATGAAACCATGAAGGTTTTGGGATAAATGTTTATTTCCCAATTTGTTTTTGATAATTCGGGTGTTTTTAAAAGGATTTCAATATGTTTTTAAATATTTGTTTTTAAGATATGTTTGAAATGGGATTTTAAGTGATTTAAAGAAATGGGTAAAGTAGCTCAGAATCATGAGATTTATGTTTAAAATGGCCTATTTTTCACATTAAGTGATTTTATAAAGTGTTTGATACCCTCATTAAACCCCTGTTACTATTGTCACATTTAATTATTTTTATATAGTAGTTATACATATGATAATATAACAAGGGTTTTGGGCTTTGGTTATCTAATTTTTCTCTCTAACCATAATTAGTTATTATGTTTTGACTATTTGTATTAATTAACACTGTAATTTCAACCCTTATGTATATTTCTAATTTGAAAGGTTTTTTATTTTATATTAATTTATATACATTTTCTTATTTTTAGGATCTATGATATTCCATTTCATCAATTATTACACAACAATAAATTTCTTCCTGATTCAGATAGACTCACTATCTACATCATCAAGGGATTATTTTAATGAAAAGAAAAATATGATAATAGATTTTTCATAAACTATCTTGAAGGTTTGATTTTTTACAATAAATGAATAATTTATTTCTACTGTTATACGATGTCATTTAATACTGTATATTATTATACACTATCATTTTTTAATCTATACTGTTAAACATTGTCATTTAATACAATCTACAATTATACACCATCATTTTTTAATTCCTAATATTATAAACTATCATTTAATACTATCTACTATCATATACTATCATTTAATACTCTCTACTATTATAATATACCTATTTAATGTTCTATATACTATTATAAACATTTTATGTTTTTAAATACCTGGTGATGTTGATATTTATTAATTTCAATGGGGGAACTACCCATTTATTTTTCTGGATGCGATCGATAATAAATCATAGTTTTTCATTTTTTTAATAATTTTTTGATTTATTATATTTCATATCTAATGAAATGTACAAGAATAAATGGGCATGTCATTTATCTATTATCTATCCTATATATTATTTCAACACAATGAAATGTATAGGAATATACCCAATTTGGGAATCTACCCAAGTAATCACTGTTATAAATACATATTTCAAATTCAAACCCAATTTTACAAAATTGAATAATTGTTCAGTTTATTTTAATTTATTATTTGTTTCTAAATTTTTTTTTTGAAAAGAAATTATAATAAAATTTATAATTTTTGAAATAAATTTTCCTTATTACAAGTTTATAAAATGATGTCTTAGTTCACTCTCCATCTGAATTCCATGCAGCCTACTATTTCATGTTATAATTTTTTGGATTTTTGAGTTTCTTTAAGTTAATTTTTTTAATAGAAATTTTTGTAGATGGAATTTTTTCTATAATCATCGTAATAATTTTTTAATATTTTGGGAAGAAATGTTATTGGGTGATTGTATTTGGTTTCCTGATGATAAAATTCTTGAAGGAGTATTGTTTTCTTTAGCATGTGTGTTTTTATAGTGGACCAACTTATGTAATATTTTCGATTTCCTCTCTAATATTCATTACATTTTAGATTACTAGAACTGAATGTATATACTCACCAATTCTGGAAGTATAAAATTCCACATCCATGAAATATGTCCAATTATCCTCTTGGACTAAACCAATCTATTTGATTTTCCCTAATAATTATTTTTGGGATTGGCTATTGATTTTAAAGAAACTTCATTCCTTTCTGTTTTTATGGAGGCTCATGAATTTCTATAAGAAGTTGTGCCCCTATCACAAAATCATTTTTTTTTGAAAAACTAAAAATTTTCCATGGGGTTTGGATATGTTCTATTCTATTTAAATTATTTGATTTTTTTTAAATTTAGGGTTTTTTGGGTTTTGAGTTTTTAGTGTTTTTCGAGAGTATTTTGGACCTCACTATGGTGTTTTCAAGTTTCCATTGTCAAATGTGACTTTAACATGTATGAATAGGTAAAAATATACATATATAAGTTCCCCCACATATATACATTCACTTATGGCTATATGAGTAAGTATATTGGGGCCAAGTGTGCTTATGTATATATATGTAAAATTAATATGTGTGTAAGGTAAAGGGGTATATTCATGTATAAGCATATATGTAAGGATCCCCTTGAATATATTTTTCCCTAAAAATATGTACATATGGGATAGATTTTATTATATATATATATATGAATGCACATATGCATGAAAGTAGTAAATGGAAGATTTAAGTTTCTATCCTCATAAGAAGAGCACCTTGTGTTTGAGGTAGGTTCTGTTATGAATTGGCCTTCAAATTTAAAGAATCATTGATTTATTGTATTTCAAACCATGTTTTTGTACAAAATAATGATATAAATTTCTTATAATAGTTTTTTGATATGAAATTAAGTGTTTAATGAATTGAATCAAATTGAATCAACCTAACCGATCCAATTCAAAACAAACCAAATTAAATGAAAATGAAATAAACTCATTGAAATTGAATTGAATGAAATATGACATAATATGAGTAGGAAAACAAAAATAACATGAATTATATTAAAATAATAAGTGTAAAACTGAATATTCCTAAAAGAATCTACAATTAATTTAATTAGCTTATACCAAACAAATTAATTAAAACTAACCAGATAAAAAAAAACAATATCATGTTGTACCAAAATGAATCATACATAATCAGTATAATCTAGTGAGGCCTATCTGGACTTGCCCCAATTAGGATTGCAACTAACATAATGAACCAAGATGAACCCCAAGAAACCAAAACAAATAATATTGTGAACAGTAAGCCCAAAATATTTTAACCAAATAACATGTCACCATACAAACCCAAAATTGATAGAATAAAACCAAATAAAAAATAAAATGAAACATTTTAAGAAAAAATTCAAAAATTAAATGATGCATACTCATATAAATGTAAATAAGATCAACCAAAAAAGTTCTATAATTATCAAAATATAGAAAATAGAATTCAAATATAAAAAATTTAATGAAACTAAATTGGAACCATTCAAACTAATCTAACCTGAACTAATCTGATATTACAAATGATGAATCAATTTGGACCAAATATAATAAATTCAAACCTATATGACCACAACTGACATAAACTAAACTGAACATAAACCAAAACAATATAAACCAAATATAGTCACATGAATTCTATTATAACCCAAATAAATGAAATTGTCCAAGATAATATAAATAAAAATCAGTCAAACTAAATCTAATGAAAATATAACAAATAAAATTGTATAAAAAACACACAAACTAAGATGAAACTCATGACAGATTGATTATATACAATTAATAATAATATTATTTGTTAATTCATAAGAATATACTATTTGATAGTATCATTTTACAACTCAGATCTGTTTTCCCCTTTCTTGAAGGAACGTGATTTTACCAATGGGGAAGTGCAGTTCTTATATATTGGGTGGTGACTTGTATAATCACAAGATACAAGGATGTTATAGTTTAGTTTTTATTTTATTTTTATTATCACATCATCCACATAGGACTTTTACCACCTTTTATAGATGTAGGGTAGTCATATTTAGAAAATGGGGATAAAATAGAACTGGATATGACTACATGCTTTCCTTTATAGGGGAGGGAGATTGTGGTAGTGGATAAATTAATTAGTGTGTTTAATTTTTGTCTGCATTTATACAATGTTTCTTCTATTTATTTTCTTTTTCATCGGTGTGGAAGTCCAATATATGGCTGGGTCTTGCAAAAATTTAATTTATTTTCCACTGTTGTTTTAATTAATTTTTTGTGGGTGAAATTATTTCCAAGTGGTGATTACTTAATGCCGAACACTTATAACGACCTATGGGTATATACTAGCTAAATTAATCCATCCTATTAATTTCTATATTAGAGTATAACTAGGTCATTACTATGTATAAATCATAGTAGGCCCTAGGAAACATGGAATGACTGGGGAGGGATTGGGAACATCTTCACAATTTTGTTGAGAATGACCATAAAATAATGTTGATTTTGAAACATCTTTAAGCTTTAAAAGATAAAATATCATGAAGTGAGGATATATAAGAGAGATTCATAAAAAAACTAATAATCAAATCAATTAAACATAATTAAATTTCACACATATGGATACAGGAATTGAAAAACTCTCCCAAAATGCCCAAACTTGTATAAAGAGTTTTAAAAATCATGTTATCCTACTTGCAAGAATAAAGAGTTAAAGGGAGAAAAAAATTAATTACATCACAAGATAAAAACCACCCAATATATTCGGGCATAGTTAAAACTTTAAAAAATTGCAAGAATCTAGAAGGGAGAAATTTCCTCACGGAAACAATGGGGGATGCAATTGAAAACATATGATATATGTATTAAGATAAACCACCTTGCTATTATATGACCACTAAACCAACCTTTATCTTATATTACTCCCCACTATCAATACATTACCAATAAATAAAAATTATAATGAATATGTACCCAAATAATAATAAGTTCTTTAATAAAAAATAACTAGGGATCTAGATTTGGTTTGTTGAGTAGTAGAATATTAAGAAAGACACTAAACATGAAACATGGAAGCATTCTTAGGTATAAAAGATATTTAACAAAGAAGGAATACAATGAGGAATAGAAAACATACTCAACCAAAAAACATAAATAGATAATTAATAACATAATTAGAATCAAATCGGTGTTAGAGTGACATTAATTAATTAGATAACACATAATACATGGGAGTTGATTTCCCCCCATAGAATATAAAAGAAACCAAAAAAATGGCCTACAAAAACAATTCTCTTTGAAAATAGGACTTGAGGGACCTATGGGCCAAAATACTACCATCCATTATTGATTTATATTTAAATGGAAAGAAAAATATGAAACAACTATTATATGAAACATGTTTACAATCAAAAAATTTCCAAAAACCTAGGAAAAGATAAAAAATGAACAGAACAAAAAAAAATGCACTATACATAAAAAGGAAAACCAAATACAACCTTAGGGTAAAATATGGGAGGTTTTCCATATGTGAAATACCCATGAAGATAGCTATAGACAACCCATGTGCATCAACTCAACACATCTATCAAGAACTCAAAGATACTCCACTAAATCCCCAAACTGAATGAGGATCTAAGTCCTCCTATTCACATATATAGAATAACCATGAACACTCTACCCCAAATGAGGTACCTTAAAAGATTCATAATAGTAAATTCATTTCTAGCAGAGTATTCATATAGAGTGTGAGCACATACATACTCAATATGGCACCATAAAAAAACCTCAATATATTAAAAAATAATATGGTGTATCTATAAACATATCTACTCATTTACTTACATATATAATGAAACAAATTTAGGATTTTATTTTTTGTAAAATATAAAACAAGAAGTTAACTGATGAATTATAAGAAATATCAAATTTTTTCTTATACAAAGAGGATCCTCACCTGAAGCTACCTTGGGTTTTCCTACTATGGGAAATATTGATATCAATATCAGGATAGAGGTAAGGTATTCTTGTATCCTTTCCCATCTAGGATTGAGGTAGGTAACTATTGTAGTCTATCCCACCTAGGATCAAATTTTGGGTTGGTTCCAAATCCCATCCTATGGAAAGGGAAGGCGTATAAAAATTAAGGGCTTTGGATTATCCCATGAAATAGGGGAAGATATATAAAGAACTGTGGAATTGAGAGCCTATCCCATGACCATCCTCTATAATAGTATGTAATTTAAAAATTTGAATGGTAGGAATACATATACACATACACCACCTCTCTATAATGGTTATCAACTATAAAAAAAGTAACCATGATAAAAACTAAACCAACCATTATGTTGTTTATCTAACAATGATAGACATGATCCGATAATAACATTCACTTATGTAATAGAATACTAGTATTTAAAATACACAAAACATAGATCCAATATAAACTGATGGATATCAAAACATGTTAGTAGAATTTTACTTTTTATAAAATAATTCCAAACATGGTTCTTATAAGGATAAAGCATTATATTTGGGAACTCAAGTAGAAATTATTTTGATGTCTTCATTATTGTATATATAAAATCATATAGTGTGGTTTTTTATAGGTTTTGGAAGAGTGTAATAGTTTATGGAAAGTCCTGCTGTGCTTAGTGGGTAGAGGAGGCTATACCAATTGTTTTATGATCCATTAATATAAAGTTATTCTAAATAGAATTACCGATGATTATAGAGCCATTATACATTTATACCGACAGTTTACATGTAACCATTTGTATTCAGTTCTTATAAACATAAAATTATTTCCACAATTGTAAAACTATTAGAATATATATATATACCAATAGTTCACCTGTAACCATTGGTATAGGGTAAGTCCCAGTGTCCCTATACAAATGGTTATTTTCAAATAATTATTATAGAGAAATACCAACGACATACATACCAACAGTGTTAGGAACTATTAGTATAGCCTATACTAATGGATCCATGGTCTATACCGATGGTTCCAAACTATTGGTATAAGGTAGATTTTTAGTAGTTTTGTAATAAGCCGTAATTTCCCTATTTTTTGTTAGAGTAATCGAATTTCAAGGTTGAAATTATTTTAAGGGGGTATAATATAACACCCCTTGATTTTGTTGGTTCCAAGCATAGTGGAAGTGTGTGTTGGTGGGTGATATATTTAAATTTCTTTCAATAATAATTTTCTGAAACCAAGAGTGACAATATTTCATGTAAAATTTATATTTAATTTATTTAATATCTGAAGAAAAAAATACTTGGGCTTAAGAACTTCCTTCATTGATGATTGTTGATCTTCTGAAATGGTCCTTACGGATTACCTTCATTGTTCTTGTGAGGATCCAAGGGTAAAATCTCTATAGCAGTGATCCAAACATGCTTTAATAGTCTTTGAGCAATTCCACTCATTCTCCGGGAGCTAGCGTGGTGAATCAAATGCCTTCTGTAGTTCATTCTTGATCACTCGTTCTTTGGTCTTAAAGAAATTATCTCTTGGGTTTCTCATTATTGAGAGGGAGAGAGGAGTAAGAGTAAAGAGAGAATTCATAGTGAGAAACAATTCTCTATTCCCAAACCTGTAATTGGTTTTGAATTTATTACACAATAGGCATATCCGTCTGTTTATAGAGTTGGGATTTATGTTACAAAATTTAATTTCATATTATTCCTTAAATATAATTGTAACCATTAATAAAATACCCTGAAAAATAATAATACTAACAACATTATTAATTTTTGGTGCACCAACATGCACAAAATGGATAAATAATATTAACCGACTCATAAATAATTATTATATAACTAGACACATTCTTGGACTATTAAAAAACTTGTATTTATTGAACACCCGAATAAATATTTTAATTTATTTAATATATAATTTATTCACAAAATTGTAAATAAATATTTACTAAATATTCAATAAAATAAATAAATAAATTTTATACACAATCTGGTGAGTATATATTTATTTAATTTATGTGATCATTATAAATTAAATAAAATTATTTCTCAGTCTTGAGAATAATATTTATTTCATTAATTAAATAAAAATATAATTTAATTAAGACAACAATAAACACTTAGTGTGTGCCCCTATAGGATTCTTTCTCATTGTAATTATGTTAGATTGCCTAAATTCCAAGATTACTATCTCACAATTGGTCAAGGTACCCAAGAAAAAGAACATAAAGTTTTAATGATGAAAAATATATATGAAAACTCCTTGTGTAATATAATATCTTTCTTACATCATCACAACAGGAAGGTTTCATGATGGTGTAATAAACCTATATGCTTGATACAACATTCTTCGGCTATATAAAATAAACTCATTGTTACACCATGGCTATAGAATTTAGGGTGGTAGTTGTATTTAAATCATATGGTCGAGATATCAACTTACATAAATATGGAAGATAAAAATCCTTTCCTAAAGTATCCACTAATAACATTTCATTTGTGTTTCACCCAACATACCCTAATTCTCACCAAAATATAGTGTGATGGTTTTCATCAAAAAATATAAGTGTGTGAGTCATGTCATGCATTAATGATCATCTTAATGTCTAAGGACCATTACAAATTCTCATAGATAAGAATATCTGATGACACCCAAACACGAATAATTCCTACTAGTGGGCATGTTCTCATAATCTCTCAACTTGGTGATTACCCAGTGCTAACTTCATAGGAAGAAGTCTCATATGCTTATGATTACTTTCACTGGAGGGTCTATATATTTATTTCCTCATAAGTCTGAGGACATATTTTCATGGAAAGAAGGATTCCATGTGATGTTGGAAACAATCCCCTTTGGTATTGTTCCATACTAAATCTTTTTAGTATCTTTTCAATATATTTACTTCTACTTAGGGAGATAAACCTCTTGGATATATTATAATGGGTCCTGATTCCAAGAATATATACCTCTTTACCCAAGTCTTTCATGAAAAAACATTTATTCAACCTTTCCTTAATAGACTATAAGATTGGTATTTTACTTCCAATAAGTAATATATCAACAACATATACTATTAAGAAAATGACTGCAATACCACTAAAATATTTTTAGACACAAGGCTAAAATTCATTATTTATAAAACCAAATTTCATTATGGCTTCAATGAAAAGAATTTTCATGACCTGAATACTTTTATTAATCCATAAATGGATTTTTTTCAACTTACATATCTTATTGGCATCCTTTAGAGTCACAAACTCTTCAAGTTCTATCATATAGACATCTTCCTAAAGGCCCATGCTAAGGAAGGATCTTTTGACATCAATTTTACAAATATCATTTTCATAGTTATATGCAATGAAAATTAGAATTCTGATGGATTATAGTATTGAAATTGGTGAAAAGGTTTCATCTTAGTTAATACCATGATGCTGTTTGAACCATTTTATATCCAATCACTCCTTATAGGTACTAACATGTCCTTCCATTTTCAGTTTCTTCTTGAATACCGATTATTTACCATCCGGATTTACATTAAATGGATGATCTACCAGAATACAAACTTAGTTTTGGTACACATAATCCATTTCATAAATCATGGCTTCTTTCCTCTTAGAAACATCTATGCCACTTACTACCTTTTTTAGGTTATAGGGTCATTATTATAAACTAATAATGATTCACCATCCTATGTAAATGTAAAACCATATTTTTCTTGTTCTCTAACCTCTCTTGTACTCCAACATAGTTATTGTGTCTTTGGAATAGTTTCTTCTTCCACACGGCTTTGTAGAATCTGATCTTGTACCAACTTTTATGTGCCTTGATCCTCAAATTCATCGAAGTTTATCTCACTTCCATTATCTATTTTGGATATGTGATCCATCTCAAGGTATGTGGCATGTACTTCCACTATAACTCTTTTGTATGATGGGTCGTATTGGTAATATCCCCTTGTTTCCATGGGGTATCCTATTAAGGTATACTTTGTGCCTTGATGTTCAAGTTTATTACCGGAAGAGGCCTTAAAAATTCTTATATCCCCCCACACATGTAAATTTGATAACATGGTTTTTATTCCCCTACAAAATTCATATAGAATAACATTTATTAATTTAGTTGGTACTTGGTTTAGTATGTGCACCTCTATTTTTAATGAATATCACCAAAAGGATAATTGAAGATGTTCATGACTCATCATGGATCTCACCATGTCTAACAAGGTGTGATTCCTCGTTTTGGTTACACCATTCTAATAAGGTGTGTAAGGGGGAGTGAGTTTGGATAGGATCCCAAAATCTCGTATGTAATCAATAAAGTCTTGATTAAGATATTCTTCACCTCTGTCTGAACAGAGTTTCTTAATGTTCATACCAATATAGTTCTCAACATCATTTTTTATTCCTTAAATTTATCAAAATAACCCTACTTATACCTCCTTAAGTAAATATTTCCATATCTTTGAAAATAATCAATAAAATTTATGAAGTATGAGTACCCATCCCCTACTTCAATAAGAAATGGTCCACACAGATCGTTATGAACTATTTCAAGAAGTTATTTATCCCTTTAACCTTTCATAAAAAATGAGGTATTAGTAATTTTTCCTTGTAAACATGTGTGACATACCTCAAGTGGTTTTAGTTCAAAATAATATAAATATCCATCTGGATGTAATTTTTTCAAGCGTTTTTAATTTACATGACATAGCCAGTGATACCAAAGATGGGTTTGGTATGAGTCTTGTGAAGTAACTTCATTATCGATTTACATTACTTAGTTCATGTAGTCCAACACATAAAGACCATTATGTAAATGTGACTTAACAGAAAAAATGTTATCTTTATAAAAGAAGAAAAATTTATTTAAAAATTTGAAAGTATATCCATATGTATCTAGTCTGGATATATAAATAATGTTTATGGTAACTAATGACACATAATAACAACCCTTTAAAACCAAGATCATTCTGGTCAGTAATGTGAGGGAGTAGTCCCTGATAGCTACAACAAAAAAGTGAACTCCGGTGGATGTTCATAGATCTACCTACCCTAGGACAATGTTTTTAAGTCTACTTGGTATATATTTGAATGCATATGTGAGCACTAAAAGATGTATCTAATACCAAATTTATTGAAATAGGTAAATTTAATTTGATAACCAACACACCTAAAGATTCCCTTTTCTTATTTAGTTGGGAGCATTTTTTCTTCCAGTGGCCCTTCTTTCCACATGTTAAATAGACAACATCTTGTTCCCTTACTTCCCCCTTGGCGATATTCTTCTCAGAAGGGCATGAAGAAGCTTTGGGATTAAATATATTTGCATTACCATTCAGTTTGTTCACTATAAGGATAAAAGGCTTTCATCACTTCATATATTTATCTACTTTTTGAAGGAGGATTAGAAGATCTAGAAGATACTTCTCAATGTTGTTCATATTAAAATTGACAAAAAAACTGGATAATATATGTGGGAGTGATGACATGATGTGATCAGTGACTAGTTATTCAAGGATTTTAAACCATAGAACCACTTGGAACTCAATGTATCCATTGAGATTGAATACCTGAGGCCCAACTGGGGAACCCTCTCCAAGTTTATTGTGAATGATCACCTGGTAAATCTAAAACCATTCCTATCTATCTCTCTCCTACTAAAGGCCATAGAGGTGCTCAAACATGTTATACAAATCCATGTTTTAGTGAGACTTTAGGAGTTCACTATAAATGGATGAAATCATAAAACATTTAACATTAATCACATCATTCATATGTTATTAATAGACTAAGAAATCTTCATCACTCACTTATTGAGTTGAAAAATCAATTGTTGAGGATTCTTGCACTTAAGATTTCCATTCATTGAGTAGAACAACACTAAAGAAATCTAAACCACTCATGGAAGTAACTTCTAGTGATGAGATTTTTTATACAATATTTATCATTGGGATAGTGAGATTTTCATTTTTTTATACAATTAAAAGAGCATATTATTAGTACTTTTCCTGATTATATATTTTGTGAGAAATAATTAATTGATTTTATTAAATCTCTAAATATTTTATCAACTCCTAATAGCCATCACCATTTAACATGTAGTGTCTATTTTCTAGGACATTCTAGTGGAAAGGATCCATATTCTCTTTCTCATAACCACAATAAGGGTTGGTAAAGATATTTTAAAGGTATTTAGGTAGGTAAGTATTTTCTAACCATGGGCTTGGAACTCCTTGATCCATTGAGTGGACTCCCCAATAAAAAATCATGAATTTCATTTTCCCAAAACATGCCTCCAAATTACACCATGTATATAAAGGGATACTCCTCTAGAAGTAAAATGGTTAAGGTAACCTGAAAATTTCATAAGAATTCCTCTTATAAAAGTATGTTTCCCAACAAGAGTTGGTCAAACACATAGTTCTGTTATGTTTTTTCCCAAATCAAGTAACGAAAGGCTTAGTCTGACTCAATATTATATTGAGGAATTTTATTTTATTATGAATAAATTTTTATATTGTTTTATCATTTTCATGTCCTGTTAATATTCAAGTTGATTTTTACTTAATTAATTAACCATTTATAGATAAAACATTTATGCATAATCAATTTTTTTGAATTCCATATTTACATATTAATTCATTCATTTATGTGATTTTGGTTTTTATTAATAAATATAATTTTAATGTATTAGACAAAAAAATAAATAATTAAATTACTCTATCATGAGCTTATCTAATGGTTCATTTAATGAGTGGAAATTACATCAACCGATGAACTAGGATAAATAACTCCTTAGGCCAGACTAGGAATGATCTACAACACTCCACATGTACACCTATGTATCACTAAGTTGGCATCGTTATGGTTCCGTCTTGAACAGTCTCCACACACCTTGGGATGCTACATTAATAATAATTATTTATTACTCACATGAAGTTGAGGGGAACCAAAGGAATAGTTAAAGGGAATTACATAAATATCCTTGGACATGCAGTTCCTACCTAATAATGAAGGGAGGGATGACTTATAGGCCATCTATTAATTTAATATTAAATAATTGAAAAACTATGCAATAAATTTAATTAAATAAATGCCTACACATACATATGTCTTGTTAAAGCTCATGAATGGCCACACATGCAACAAATGAGAAAAAGTAAATGACTAGAATTCATTTATTCAAACTTTTATTATTTATGATAAACATTCTTACCATAATTAATTAATATATTAATTAATTAATGCCCCTTTATCTGAATGATAATTCGATATTATCTGGAGATACCCATCAATATTGGTATCCATGGAAAATAAAAAGAATAACCAATAATAACATATTAATTATAATAAATTAATTGATCATTTTAAAATTATTTAAAACCATTATTAAATTGTCAAACAAACAACAGTGTGCCAATCAATAAAATAAGGTTTTAATGATTCAATCTCAAATTTAATGTAATTTTAATTTTTTCCACTAATGGGAGACTACACATCGTGTACATGAAACTACACGCTATGTACCTCGGTTACTGTATATCCATGTCACACGCCTGGGGCTTTAGTGTGTGGACTCAGCCAGACTACATGGTGTGTATATGCCAATTACATAACCTATATCTGATTTTCATGTGTCAAGTTGGACCAGTCAACATGTATTGTTCAATAAATGCACCGTGTGTAATTAATTACTCAATTCATATAGATAAATTAAACATGGGTATATAGCATGTGCTCCAACTGCACACCGTGTAACCCCGTTTTATCATCCAATGATTTGGAACATTCCGATGGAATCTCCGATCATTCTTCATTTTTCTAAACCTTTAAGAAAATAAAACACTGAACAGACATGGTTAATATATCGATGATATGTAAATTCAAAAAATATTAAATAAAAAATAACATGAAATAATGTATAACTACAATTTTTCATAGATCAAAAAAGAAATAAGTAATTATAAATTTAAACATGACTTCTCTGATACCACTTGTTTATTAAGGGCACAGAAGAAGCATGCATTGGTGGGTGATATATTATTTTTTTTAATAATTGTTGCCTGAAACCAAGAGTGAGGATCTTTAATCTCAAATTTATAATTAATTTATTTAATATTTAAAAAAATAAATACCTGGGCTTAGGTACTTTCTTCATTAATTATTGTTGATCATATGAAAAGGCCCTTCTGGATTACCTTTATTTCACCTTTTAGGATCCAAGGGTAGAATCCCTCTAGAAGTGATCCATATGTGCTTCAATAGTCCATGAACAATGCCACTCATTCTTTGGGTGCTAGTGTGGTGAATCCAATGGCTTGCGTTGTTCATTATTGACCGCTCGTTATTTGGTCTTAAAGAAATTATCGCATGAGTTTCTCATTATTGAGTAGGATAGAGGAGGATGCGTCAAGGGAGAATTCACTGTGCATAATAGTTTTATATCCCCAAACTTGTAATCGGTTTCAAATGAATTACACAACAGACATAACCATATATTTAAAAATATGGGATTTTAGTTGAAAAATTTAATTTCATAATATCAATTAAATATAATTATAACCATTAATGAAATCTCATGACTCATAATAATAATAATTGTATTATTATTTTTTGGTGCACCAAATTGTGAAAAATGGATAAATAATATTTACTAACTCATAAATAATTATTTTATCACTTGACACGGGCTTGGTCCGTTCGAGCTCATCTTGTATTTATTGAACACACGAATAAATATTTAATTCTCTTAAATAAATATTTTATTCAAAAACTTTTCTATAAATATTTATTAAATATTTAATAAAATAAAAATATATATTTTATTCACAATCTGGTGAATAAATATTTATTTAATTTATGAGATCTTTATAACTTAAATGGAATCATTCCTCAGTCTTAATAATAATATTTATTCCATTAATTAAATTCAAATAAAATATAATTGAGACCACCATAAACACTTAGTGTGTGGCCCTATAGGATTATTTATCATTGGAATTAGGAAGAATTTACTAGTGTCCAATATTACTATCTAACAATGGGTAAAGGCACCCAAGAGAAATTAATTAAATTTGCAATGACAACAACCACATAAAAACACTCAATGTGTAATATAATATCTTTGTCACATAATCTCATCAACAAGTTTTTAATGACTGTGTCATCAACCTATACTCTTGATACATCATTCATAGAATATCTAAAATAAAATCATCGTTACACCATGTCTATAGAATTTAGGGTGATAGTTCTATTTCAATAAAAGGGACAGGATATCAAATTCCGTAAATATGTAAGGGACAAATACTTTCTTGACTTATTAATTAATAAAAAGTCATTTGAGATGCACCCAATATACCCAACTTCCCACCAATATATGGTGTGACAGTTTTCATCAGAAAAGTTAAGTACATGAGTCATAAAATTCATTAATGATAGTCTTAAAGTCTAAGGAACATTAAACTTTCTCTCAAATAGGAATATTCGATGACACAAAAACATGTGGAATTCTTACTGGTTGGTCTATTATCAAAATCTCCCATCTTGATGATTACTAAGTTTGAAATTTATGAGAAGAATTCTCATCTTCTTATGAGTACTAACACATGATGGTATATATAATATGTGTCCCATTATAGTATATTATCCAATCGGAGAACTATATTAAGAATATTGTCATAGCACTTCAAGGTTCTCATCATAACGAAGAACTACTATGACCTTATCAATGCAACAAATACTCTAGGACATTATAACATTATGTTCATGTAGAGCAGTGAACAAAATGTAATAAGATGTTTAATTTAATATTTAATACATCATATATTCATGTAATTAAAGTACAAATAGTTGGTTCTAGGACACCAACTCTAAAATATTTTAGTACTAATTTCTCTATAAATAAATCCCATGTGTTCAATAACTTGTAAAATACACCAAACATGGATAGAGGGAATATTTTTTTTATTATATAGAAAATTTAAATACTTTACAAGATAGTATATTGAAACATAATTAGAAAACTAACATATTTTATAAAATAAAATGGGTAGTAATTCACATATGAAAATACCATTGATTTTAAAGAATCTACTTTTATAAATTACACATATTTAATGATTTCATCACTTTTGAATAATGATATCAATAAAATTTATTATTGTCATTAAATTAATGATTATATAAATTTATTAGTAACATATAATAAATAATTAAGTGATTATAAAAATATCTCAGTATATTTATGATGTTTTATTCATCATTTTTTTATTCAAACAAGTGGTTTAGTGGAAGTAAAAAAAGAAATAAAATTGAAATACCTCAGTTAATAAGATTAATTCCTATTTATAGAATATTCTATGCACTGGATTCATCATGTTTTTATGGATAGAAGTGGTTTATAGGAAGTAGAAGAATAAATAAAATTTAAAGCGCTCGCTTTGGAAGATAATCTTTTCTTCGGTGAACATCCCTTGGATCTCTTATTATTGAGCCTACGTATGGTATTATGAGAAGATTTAAACCACTTTAATGTTTCTAAGGATGTTAATAAGATGTTTTGGTAGGATTTTGTTAAGGTAAGTAGATCAAGATATTTTAGGAAGAGTGGAGATGTGGTGTCCTTATATAATACATGGGAGGAGAACCATTAGAATTAGTTAATGTATTACACTAATATAAATTAATTTTTATATTCAAGGGGATAAAAATTTATATATTTTAAATCTATGATAAGGATAAGTATAAATAATTTAATCTAATGAAATTTATGTAAGTTTATATGGTGGTTTAACAATTATCAATTGGTTTTAACCTCCCTTTTAACCTTTTAGTGATTATCATGATATCAAATCTTATTACTAATTAGTGGTCTTAAAGGTAACTATAAATATATGGGTGTACCATAAGTGTAAAATGGTTGATATTGTTAACCATATCCCATTAACTTGGATAAATATAATAATTTTATGAAATTTAAATCTTTTAGTAAAATATTATTTAAAATAAGATACCATTAAATTCATTATTGAGGATATTCACAGTGTTTGACTATAAAGACATCAAGATTGAAATGTAATTCCAAACAAAAATTTTAACACATAACTAATATGTTATATATATCTACAAAAAATATTTGTGAAATAATTTATATAAATTTTATTACTTATAACATTTTTAATGTTAATTTTTTGAATTTTTTATTACCTGAACAAGAAATGTATCGGTGTTGCGTAAGCATTTATGGTAATTATTACATCACTGTAAATTAATAATAAATTACCATAATAATAAAATAATTAATATTTCAAATAAAAATTTATAACATAACATAAACATCTTTTTTCCTTTTGAAAAAATATTAGAGTTATTAAAACCAAGAGACTAACATTTTTTATTTATTCATTAATTAAAATAATAATAATGTAATTATCAAAGAAAAATGGAACTGAGATTCCATATAATATAATATTGGATGATGATATTAGAAATAAAATCATCCAATAGAAATAATTCAGGTGTTATATATATTTTTTAAGCCTCATCACATTATTGTTAACGATAATTTACCAATTTACCCTAACTGAGATGATAAATTTATTCTACAGTAACTATTTATAATGACCAAATTTTTTTGCCCTATTTATTAAAATTATAAATTATGATTTTAAATATGGAATCAATTTTATAAAATTCAGTCCCAATAAGGGACATAAATTACTTTTTAAATAAACCCTCAAAGTGTAATGAAAAAGAATTTTCCAAAAAAATACATTTTTAAGTATACAAATGTTTCTATATAAAAACTAAACATAATTTCAACTAAAATATAATTAATTGTATTAATTTTAATAAAAATTACCTAATTAAATAAAAAATTGATTTAAAATGAAATGAGGATTTTAAAATACTTGAGTGGAGAAGATAGTTTTTTTTATAAAATCAGTATTTTTAACTATTCACTAAAAAATTAATCTGTGTCAAAAATAAAAAAAATAACCTTGGGATAATTTTGGTATGATTATTTTAAAAATTATTTCATTTTTATAAAATATAATTTCTAAAATAATCATAAATTAATTATAATATTTTCTCAAAAAAATAATAATAACCATTTTTGAAGAATATTTATTTTTTAAATATAAAATGAATTCATTAAAAATTTATTTCCTATTTATTGATAATTAAACATATAATTATTATTAATAAGAACCATTATACATCTATTTCATAATGGTTTTACTTCTATTCACACCCAGTAATTCAACAACTACATTATAATGGTCATATTTAAATAATAATATTTCTATAGTATGTCACAATTTTCTTAATCCTCGATGTTACAGGTTAATAGAGATATTTAGATTATTATTATTTTGAAATAGATTTTTTAGGTTTTATATAAATTATAGTGAGAAGTGTTAGTGATGTGGTAAATTTATATAAATATTCCTTTCAATCTTTTGTAGAGAGTATCAAAAGTTACATGTACGGAAAACATTAAGAATATTCATTTTAAACCTTTGTAAAGAAAGTATAATATATTTAAAAATGAAATTGATAAATAATTGAATTATAAACTATTATATTATTTAATAAATATTAATTATATGGATATATAGGAGTAATATTTTTCTAAAACACTTCAAAACATTTAAGAAAAGGTTTCAAAGAAAACCCTTAACGAGTTTTATAAAATTTTAAATCAAAACCCCTTAAAAGAGAGAACATGGAAAAGAAATTTATATACCATGACTGAAATAAAAATATTATTTAATATTTAAAATATTAATTATATACACCATATAAATGGAAATATGTGCTTATATATAACATGTCTCAAATAATTAAAATTGAGATGAAAACACTTTACCTAGGGCTTCCACTTATTCTAACACAATTTAACTTCCCAATATAAGAAATTTAGTTTTATTATTCATTTGAATAATAAAATTATTCATTTTAATAATAACATTATTCATAGATATTTTAATTGATACAATTCATTTATAATTTCCTGTTACCCATATATTAATTATTTATTATTTAAATTAATATTTAGGTGTTTTCTATTCTATTTCCATTGCATGCTTCAGTTTGGTGTTTCTGGTCATTGAGTCTTGTTTATGGGTTAACCATATATATAATGTTAATAATAAGTTAAAAAAATTTAAATATTTTGGGAGTCCCATATTTACTTCATTTAACTTATGTGGATGGATCACATGGAATACTAAAAAATTTCCCATTTTAGTGATTATTTATTTAAAAAAATAAAGGACTTTATTTTTAAATTTAATTTTGTTTGTTACCACTCTAGAATTATTAATACATATTAATTTAATATTTATAAATATTATTATAATTATTTTAGTTTTCCGAATGAAGTACTTTTTTAAAAAGGTATTCATAGAATATTTTTTAACAATTATGATGTGAACGAAATTTCCCCCCATTATGATAATACATGTTTTAAAGATTAATTTACATGTATCCATGGTTCTTTTAAAAGAAAATGTTTTAATTACCATTTTGGATATTTTTTATTTTAATTAATTTTTTTTTCAAAATTATAAAATCATTTTCACCAAGTAATGTTCCAATTATCTTGTAAAGGAATTTTTCATCTATGATAATATATTTTGATGTTACTTACACTTAACATGGAATATGATCTTGTGACACCATCTTTATTCTTTCCCTGGATGGTTGATGGTTATGAGGATGAAATATTTATGATTCCCATTTTTTTACATGGATTAATTTTTTAGGAATGATGAATGTTTTTATGATATTCTGTCATATATATGAGTGAATTATGTTTATGTGACCTATGGATACATTAAATCCTTCCAATTATTTGGGTAAAGATTAATGTTTTATTATCTTAAAGGGTACTCGAGTGGATATCCAAATAAAAAAATAGGTTAAACAAAAGGTTATCCCTGACACAAAAAGAGGGTACATGGGACATTATCCAAATCACAGAAGAGGGTACATTGAACGTTATCCCAATATAAAAAATATGGAACACATGAGATTTTTACAAGACTAAAAAGAGGGTAAAAAAGAGTTTATCCCATGCCTAACATGTGATGAATTTATTTGTGGAGAGCCTTGATATAATATTTTTATGGTTATGATTATTCCAAACTTTATGATACACTTTTATGACATGATTTTATGCCAATGTAATGCTCTCTTAGATCATGTTATTTGATTCGTTTATAATCTATGTCTTATGAACTGCCATGTTTTAACCCATGACTCATGATTATGATCTATGAATTTATTGGTATGGTTTTCAAGTATTAAGATCATGTTTTCAAACCCTTATTCTCATGTGATCATTGATATGTCCCTTATTTACCCTTACTAAGAATCTTAGCTCACTCTTTATTATGTTTCTTTTTTACCAGGGATATGAAGAAAGGATTTATGTATGTTATTTCTAAGAAGGGTTCCAATTTTAATGTCAAACCCCGACCTCAGATTACCTTTATTTTACTCTCTTCTAGGTCCTGGTTCGATTTGTTTTTGAATTTTAATAATATTGATGGGTTTTGGGCCGCTGGGCACACACCAGACCATTAGCGATGACTATGTATTCTGCCCGGGAGACCGTGTAGTTACTTATTACATAAAATAATAATATTTTTTTGTAGATAATAAAACTATTGTTATTACTAAATTGTTATTAATATTCTTCTTATTAAAAATAAAATGAGAAAGGGAAAAAAATAAGGAGGCAGTTTTGATGATAATAATAAAGATATTATTATTATTATTATGATATTATTATTAATAAGAAAGAAAACTATTATTATAATTATATTTTTGTTATTATTATTATTATTATTAGTATGAGTGGGATATTATTATTTTTAACATAGTTATTATTATTATTATATTATTATGTTTTTTAACCCTAACACTACCCCCACCTGTTCTTCCCCTCGCACAACCGCATCACCCCACTGTCCTTGTTCTTTTGTTGGCTGCCCACAACCACCCTCAGGCCACTGTTCCGCACCACCCTCAGTCCGCTGCCCTGCACCTCCCTCTGGCCGCCTTCCCTCTCCCTCTCATTGGCCACCATCCCACAGGGCTTCCCACCTCTGGTCGCCGTCTAGCCATGTCCGGCTGACCTCTCGGCGATCTCCCTTCCTGGTCACCCACCTTCGCTGGATGCGGCCCGCTCTGATTACTTCAGATGCTTCTGGTAGCCCCCTTCTTCCGCTTAACTTGTAGAGCACCGATATCCCCACCCCGACCTCCTTTTGTCCATCTGTCTCCTACTTCGACAACCCACTACTCTGGCGTGAACCCCTTGCCAGTTTTCAGACCATCGCCCCCATTCAAGGTGAGAATTTTTATCACTGTTGGGTTGTGCACTTTTAATTTACTGTCCAAATTATGTTTTTAAGTCCTAGTATATTATTTTTAGTACAGATAATTATTTGATATTCAATATCTCCTCGCCGCACTTTCAAGGTTTAGTTCACCTCTACGCTGATGTGAGGGATACACTGCTTCCTCATTTGGATTATTTTAAATTAGTATTTTTTGTGATTATTGTGATTGTTGTGTTATTCCTTAAATAGTGTATTCAATTGATGTATCTGGATCCATTGGTCCATGTTCCGACATCCGCCACCAAGGGAGAGGTGGATAAACTCATTTCTCTATGCCACAAATATTTTGGGTAAGGTTCTAAACCTGCTATTTGGTATCACACCTTTATTTAAGGGTATTAAAGTGATTATGGTTTCTTAATAATTTATTTAGGTGTGAGTTGATCCTTTCTGATTAGTTTTTAGGGTCCTTTTAATTACTGTAGTGAGTTTTGGAAATCTTTGAAGGTGTGTGCACGAATATACTAAGGTATGAATATATATAATATATATGTATCTTCCATGTATGTATTCCCTCAAGGTGTGAGGAATACATGCATTAGGTTAAGGGATATATGTATACTTATATGAAGGTATGTTCATGCGTGTAGAGAAGTTTTGAGTAATCACGGATAAATTAATCAATTGTTGAATGTTAAATTGATCCTTATTTAATGTAGGTGTTTCTATCCTTTCCCTCATCCGAAGATTTCCATTTGAACTTGCATTATTTAATTTAATTTATAAATGTTATTAGCACCATTATACACATGATATTTTATTCATTGTAATGTTTTTATGATGGTTAAAATTTTTAAAAACTGCTTTGAAATAGTTCCTTGGTTATATGTATGTGTTTCCATGCCCTTACTCCCATTTTAAATCATTTAATGTTTTTTTTCTTAATTAAATTTTAGATTATGTTTTTCAACTCTATTATGTTTTTAGTTAAATTATGGTAGTGTTTTCTGGTTGAAATATTTTATTAAAAATGGATTTTAGGATGGTCCTATATTTATGCACATGTTTATGCCTTTCCAACATAGTTGGAACTAAATGCCTTTATTTTAAAATGGTATTGTTGGATGTCATGAGTGGTGTTTTCTTGTTGAATCATTTTATGGAACTTGTTTGTACTGCATTGGTTGGTTTTATGAAACTTAGGGTTTTTTTAGAAATGTTTTTTCATGTCTCTTTGGAGGTTCGACACGCCATTAGCTGTTGGAATATCCATGGGTGTACTAGGTGCACTTATGGACATGCCCTAAAATAAAGATGGTGCTTTGAATTTGTATTTTTCTCGAATCCTCAGTTTTCTAAGAAATTATTGTTTTCTTAATGTTGTGGGTATCTTCGTAAAGCTCTTCAAATTGGTTTGAAAAGAAATCCATAAGTATATGCCTATTTGGATTTTGGTGTATAAATTGTTGAGTGTGTGGTGTAAGGCATTGTTTGGTTGGTTTTTATGAAATTTTGCATAATATTAGTAACAACTTTTATAGAAATGCTTTAAAACTTTGAACCTAAGGGCCCATTTGGATTTTTAAATACAAATGTGGTGTCTAGAGTTGTTTTAAAAGGGATTGTGCTATATTTTCATAAAGGCATTAGATTATGTAAAACTAAAGGCCCAATTTACAACTACAAGTGTTTATTAAAGTGGTTTTGATAACTAAAATATGTGACATCCTGGTTGGCACTTTGTATGTTTGAAATGTATGTATATATATATATATATAAGTATATGGAGTTCTCCAATCTAGGGTATCCTTTATGGGTGAATGCATAGTAAGCTTATGTGTTTGGGGTAGGCAAGTGCGGTGACAACAAGGTAGGGTGAGTCACACGTGCGAGGGCCTCCTACTTACAAAATATGATTATTATAACCACAATGGGTTTTGGGAATCTTTTAGTTGATCAAGTGATGGTTTTTTACCAGCCTCGATTAGATGGGTTGGTACCCACTAGTAGGTATAAAGGCTATATGGGGAGTGTTGTTGATTTCTTTTTCCGTGAGGGAGATCAGTTGGTTATAGATTATGGGGCTTCACCATACGCCGATAGGTGCTTCCGAACTGAGTACATCCAGGGGTCTTCTAGGGATGTATAGGATCACCCATGGTTACTTAATTATTTACATTTCTTGTCTTATTTCAGTTGTACCTACTAGTTTATTCTCAGATTTCACTGTTTTCTTGTTTTATTTTAGCACAACCTTGGTCTTTCTATCTTGGTTTTGTTTATAAAATGAAATGTGGTTTTGGGAATTCTATGTAGCATGTGTTGGGTTTAATTTAAATAGAAAAACATGTTACTTATTTTAAAATGTGAAAAACCTACTTTCATACTTGTATTTCAAACTTGTGTTAATGGACTGCATCAGAAAAGAGAAATTTTGGATTTAGTGGTTTATTCCTAGAATCCCTACTAAGAATCTCGGTGCTCATGTCTATTATATATTTCCAATTACAGGTTCAGTTTCTTATTCTGGTTCGTAGTTCAGATGCTTAAGGTTGGATTAGACTTGGTTCTGAGTTGGGTGGTGACCTGAAAGGCCACAAGGAGGTATGTACAATTTCTTTTCTTTTCACTTCTAGTTTTATTTTCTCATCGTCAATCTTTATCTATTTGGTTATGTTTTGTTCATATTCCAAATTGTTCCCAATGGTTATATTTTGATGCCCTGCACTAGTTTCTAGCCTGTAGGGATCAGAAACCCCCCTCAGAACATATCACAGGCCGACTTGGGTGACTGGTTCAGGGTTAACCTGAGTTGGATCATGACATGTAAAAACCTAAGTAGGATATGTTTTAGATCTTTTATGTAAAAATTGATTATATATCCATGTTTAAAATGAAATGTTTTAAGGCTCTAGCATGGATCATAATGATATGTAATGAATATTTATCTAAAAATATGAAATATTTATATACGAAATGTTTGGGTCAATATATTTGGTATCAGAGAAAGGTTTAGTTATTTTTGGAAACTAATATGAGGAAACATTAGTGAAAACCCCTAGGATAGGCCTATGTATAGGAGAACATCCTATGTTATGGTAAATAAAGGAGTGTGATTTTTTATAAAATAGGTCTATTTTTGGATACTAGAATATGAATGTGGCTATGAAACATATGAACCTAGGGGTAATAACTTATAATGGTAAAGATCAGATATTATCTTGATTGTCACCAATGCACGATGAGTAGGTATAATACTACACACCTGGCTAGACACTCTCATGGGATATGTGTGGGTTAATTCAAACTTTCTATATGAACCATTATGATGGATCTGAATATATGATGATCATGTATAACCTTGGTTAAACATTTGGATTCAGGGATTTTGAATTCTATAAATTATTATTCATGATTATATGATTACTCACTATTATTATTTTTGGTAACACTATTATTTTTTATTTTAGTAAATGGATGGAACCCGATTGAATGATGTTAATGCATGATATAAAGGATGATGCAATGATTTTACTTACAGGAAACCAAATTAAATGGGAGATGTAATGAAAAATCTTGTAATTATTCCTAACAAACTATCCTAATATATGATTAATAACCTAACCATAGATGAGTTTCCAAATAAAAAAAATAAAACAAAGAGATAATTTACTGAAGACCATGAAGGAAAGAATATTTAATTTCCTACATGATGAGAATGTGTCAAAAAGAACCTGAAGAAATGCCTCTAAGGAATATGAAGTTGTTTTTTGGGTGAAAAATAAAGAAATAGATAAAGTAATTACTGAGGAAAAATTAATAGTTTAATGGAGGGAAATAAAGTACATCATAAGGTACCTTTTATAGTTGGACATCTTATGTTTTGGGAACTTGAGAATTATCTGATTAAATTCCCTAATCTGTAAGATAAATACTGGAAAAATGAAGGGCTTATGATATTCTAATCATTGATGTGGATTTATTTAAGTTCTTACATATTAGGATTTTGATAATTATGTTTTAGAGATTTTTTATCAATTATATTTTGGATATAAAAAAATGAAACATCTAAGGATTTCTTGTAGTAGTTTTACATTAAATATTTTTAAGAATATTTTGAATGATACTAATAAACTAGAAAATTGATTTATTGGTAAGGTGATATTTTGGGAAAATTAGTGATTGAGGAAAAAATAACCCTTAATATGTGTCTGATGTTGAGGTAGTAATGTTTAGTTTGGATAAATAGATTATTAATATTAATAATGTAAATTAGATAGATTAATTACCTTAGAATTGATTATTTATTTAATTAAAAAGTGATTTATTTAATCTTTGATGAAGTTTACAACATTTTTTTATTTATATAATATATTCGGAATCCTGTGATTTTAGTTAAGGAATACAGATATAGTTAATATTTGAAAGCATTTATGTTTTCATTGAGGTTTTATAGTGATTCAAGTAATTTTGGGAAATGATTGACATGTTTTAAGAGAATATATGATGATGGATTTCACATGTTTGGTGTGTAAAATCATGAGCTACTTTATGTTTCCTGGAAATTAAAGTAAAATTGATTTTTCAAATTTTGTGACCATTTTTTTAAAAAAGTTTCGGTTTTTAAATGGGTCAGACATATTTTGTAGAAGTCTCATGGTTACAAATTTATTGATTTTTCTAAGTTTAACTTTGGGTTTTATTCATGAGGTTTTATATATTAGTGTATTATTTTATCATATGAATATTTATCCATATTATATAATCTATTCTAACTATTATGGTTTTGGTAAATATTTGGTGATAATAGGCATTAATTATCATTATTTTATAAATCTTATTATCTGTTAAATTTTAATTTCAGTGCTTTAGCCATGAAAAATTCAGCATGAATATTCATTTCATTGAGTAAGCTATGAAGTGGAAATTGATCAAAACACAAGAAAATAATGAAATTTTTCTTTTGGAATTGAAATAAATAAACTAAATATATTTTCACATGTTCTCAATCTTGATAGTAAAATAATCCCTCAACTTTAGGAAAATGAGTTTAAAATAATTTTTTTTACCATTACCTTCACTATTGATGAATTTATGGTCTTCTTTATCCTTTACTGATTTTTGGATTTATGGTTATTCACTTTCTCATGACCATGTTCTCTATCACTCTCTATCTGTACTTGGATATTATTTTTCCCCTCCATGTATATATTTTAACCTCCCTCTAATGTTCTCCATATCTATGAACCATATTATGTGTTATTCTAGGTAACCTATATGTTTCACACTCTGTCTTTCAAGAGGTAGTTTTTTATCCCATTTTATGATGTGAGTTTTCAATAAAGGTATTTTTAAATAGAAAATCATTAATGATTGAGATAAAATTTTTAGGACACAATTTATTTAGGGGGATGTATCATCTAGAAGATTTAATTTAAAATAATATTAATCTTGATAGATTTCTGAACATGCAACATCGAGATTTATGTGAATTGCAATATAATATAAAAATATTATTATTTAAATATGACTATTATAACCTAGACATTGAATTGGAGGTTATGAATATAATTAAGTAGATTATGAAATATATGTATAATGTTTCTACTCAGTACAAATTTATTGATTAATTCCTAGGAAATTGGCACTCAATTATTAGTGGAGAAATTTTATTCTTTAAAAATATTTTCTCTTAAAAAATGGTGTTTATACTTTTTTATGAGAAACTATTATAATTAATTTATGTGAATTTTAGAAATTATAGTTTTAAAAATGATATAATTTTATAAATTATAGTTTTTAAAAATGATATGATTGAAATTAGTATATTAAAATTTTATTATGGTGATTTTTTTTTGTTTTTTCTAAAAACATAAAATTTTCAGTGAATAGTGAAAAATGAAAGATTTTATAGAAAACTATATTTTACACTCAAGTATTTACAAATTCCTTTTTTTTAATTTATTTTAAAATTTAATTAGTTTATACCAGGAACGTCCGTCAGAGGTAGGCCCCTGACTATTTATTAAATAAAATGAAAAGTACAACAGTAAACAAAACAAAATTCAGAAGTCGATTACATATCATAAGCATCATACCCATCACAAACCATATTAGAGTCTCCTTCTGGAGTGGTCGTCTCCCATTCCAAGATTTCCTAATACCATATGATCTTGGCATACTTCATTCTAAGGTTCAATTTCTCTAGTGAGATCAGCTCCTGCGGTGATTGTTTGAAAGAAGATATAGTGGACAACGGCTTCAGAAACTCAGAGTAGTCCTTCCTCATCCTTTTGGTGGACACCTGATTTCCTGATTCCCTCTTCCCATCCTTGAGAACCTCACAATAGGAAGGTGTCACTGTCACATTTTCCTTGTCGCTGTTCGAGACATTCCCCCACTTTCCATTAATCCGAACATCCTGAAAACCATCACCCACTCCTCCGGCCTGATCATTACACCTGTTATAGTCAAGAATTGCCAATCATGGTGGCTGCCCTCCAAGATTCTGTCCAGCATCTATCTTCATCGGTGCAACACTCAAGACAAGTTTAAAATTGTTATTCTCCTTCATTACAGCACCCACCTCCACCTGATCTTTAGTTTTCCCCTCAGTCTCCAACCTAAGATCCATTCCCTTCCTCACGTCAGCTGAAAAACATCATATCAGTGCCATCCTGAATTACGTCACCCATTTCCACTTGACAACATTCACCAGATTCCACGACTTGGAACCAGCTACCAATTTCAATTGTGCTCCCTAATGCCTCAGATTGAATTTGCATTAATGGAATGACATCCAAAATTTGCCCGCAGCCATCTGAATTTGAATTCATCCTCCCCCCCTTCGGACCAGTAGAGCTATTCCCAGCTCCATCGACCCACTACATAAGCCCACTAGTCCTATTCCCAGCATTAGTAGAATTCTCTCCCTCAACGCATAGCCATGGGTTGACAGGATGACTCACCGATGATGTGAGATCATCATAGCACAGAAATCACACCACCAGAATCCCTAACATACAGATAATCGTGGGGTTCTGGAAGGGTAAGGGACGATGAAGAAAACTTACCCGGTTGGCGATGGAGGGCGAGTCCCGATTCATGTAGAAATCAAATGACCATCGGAAGAAGAAGAATCTGCAACCACCACAACGCCGAGGAGCCCTAGACCAAGAATGAATTAAGTCGTCCTCTGATGAAAAGTGTACCATAATATGATGATTGTAGATCAAACCCACCACCGCGCGATCCTGCAGATCCTATTTTCTAAACATGAATCTATTGAACTCATCAACCGAGGGTCTTTGGTGATTGAATCGAGCCACTAGGGTAAAATTTAGGAGATTCAAAGCCTTAGAGAACTCCAAATCAGAGATCGTAAGTTGGGGGATCCCGAGATGTAGATCTGAAACCTTCAGACTCAAGGAAATCGACGTAAAATTGGGAAGATAACTAGGGTTTGAAAAAGGAATGAAGGTCGCCCATGGAATCGAAGGTCGAGGGAGATCCTCCACCCCCTCCCACCTCCAAGAAGGGGGGGGGACCCATCTGCAAGCATTTAGGGTTTTTCACCATGATCCAAAGCCGATCGCCATCACCAGGAGCTGAAGCCGATCATTATCTCAAAAATCCTTAGATTCTTTAATTAGCTTATATTTATTAAAAAATCTAAATAATTTTATTTTAATCTAAATTATTCTTTATTTTTTTTATGAAAATATTTTTATATATAAAAAAGATTTTTTTTCTAGAAAAATATTGTTCATCACATTTTTAAGGTTTATTTTAAATATAATTTCTATCGCTAATAAAAAATTAATTTTATAGAATTTATTACATATTTGGAATTAGAATTTCTAAATTTTGTAAGAAGAAAATCATTATTCCTGGTCATTATAATTAGTAACCATGGAGAAATATTTATCACATCGATTAGGGTAAATTGGGTAATTAAGGTTCAAATATGTTGATAATTATTTAAAAATATATATAACACATAAATTATTTCAATTTTATAGTGTAGTTAAACCATCCTCATCCAATATTTTATATGAAATGATTCTTCAATTTTCGTTGATAATGAACTTAATATTATTTTAATTAAAGAATAGATCCAAAATGTGACTCACTTTGTTTTAATAACTCTAAAATTATTCCATAGGGGTAAAAAATTTTATGTTCATTTATAATTTTTTATTGGTAATATTTCTGATTTTTGTATTATGATAATTTATTATAAATTTTTATTAATGTAATAAATACCTTAAATACTTACACAACACCAACACATTACTTGTTCAAGTAATAAAAAGATCAAAAAAATAATTTTAAAAATATCATAAGTAAAAAAATTTGGATGGATTATTTTTTTAAAATAATTTTTAGTCAAATATGACATATCATTAATGTGTTACTATTTTTTATTCAAATTACATTTATATCTTGGTGTCTTTAAAGTCAAACTATGTAAATAGTCCCAAAAATGAATTTAATGGCATTTTGTATTAAATATTATTTTATTAAATGATTTAAAATTTAGTAAAATATTATTTTTGGAAAATTGAATGCAATATGGTCGATAAAATCAGCCATTATCTAATTGTGGATCACTTTTCCTTTTATATCAACATTCATGACCACTAAATAGTTACAAAACTTGACATCATGGTAATCATCTAAAGGGATAACTATGGGTTTAAACTAGGATATATGGGTTAACAAAATCACATAAACTTGTCTAAATTTTATATAATGAGAGTATTTAAACTTATATTGTTTATAAACTCTAAATATATCAATTTTGATCCCCTTTTATATAGAAATTAATTTATATTAGTTTAGTACTCTATGTAATAATAAGGGTTCCCCTCTCCTCTATTATATAAGGACACCACCAATCCTCTATTACTAACACACATTGAACCATTTATCTTGACCAAACCCCAAAAAAACTCTTACTAAATTCATTATATATATTATAGTAGTTTTGGTCTTCTAAGAAAGACTCTTCCTAGGATCCCTAAGAAGGTATCCAATAGAGGTTCACCAAAGAGAAGGTGATAATATTAATCAAGTTATTTCAATTTTATTTATTCAAAAACTCACTATAAACCAGTTATATACATCCAAACATTATTAATATAATATAATTAATATTATAAGATATTATTAAGATTATTTCACAACCATTTTACACCTACATTCCTTAAAATGGAAATTGAAAGTATTACTCGTGCGTACATGTGGACTACCACCTCCATATAGTGATGTGATTCATTTTCTATCACTACTTCACAATAATTTTTATAATGACTAATTTATTAAATAAATATTATATTTATGATATAATAACTTTTCAACAAGGTTAAATTATTATTCAACTCTCTTTCATTCCAACCATTGAGAAATGTAAACATCACTTGTGCGTACATATGGACTATCATCTCCATCAAGTGATGTAATTAATTTTTCATAAACAATTTACATTAATAGTTATAAATATGTATATACTAAATAGTTATGTTATTGATATCATGGTTAATATTATGTATATAATAAAACCATGATCAAAGTTCTAGGAACATAACTTACAAACCAAAATATTCATGAAAAAAGAAGTAGTTAACACACATAATGATGATGATAATGACATTTTGTTAATGATTGGATGATAATATATTACAATTAAAAAATGTATGGTATTATCAGTATTAATATAGATATATTATATAGTTATAATAAATTAAAATTTATTTTATAGGAGGTTAATGTAGCTTACAATTCAATTTGGACTTGAGGTAAGGGTTTTACGCTACAATCTCATTTTTATTGGGGTTGTTTATATATAATTCTATGATAATAAAATTATGAGATATATATCTAAAATATATAATTCATTTTATTATAATTTTTTTATTTTGGGATATTTTATTTTTTCCTTTCATTTTCCCATAGCAAAGTACTAAAAGTATGGATGTATTTTTTTAAGAAAAATGAATTTCATTTCTCTATTCAGTCAGAAATATTTCTCTCCCATGTATGAATTTTCTTTAAAATGATTTCAATTATATTTTTAATATTATCCTAGATATTTTAAATTCAATTTTACACATGTTTGAATTTTTATAACGTGTTTTAACGGGAATATTGTTGTCCTTTTCTAAATGAGTTACTCTAAAGGTGTGATTAGAATATTTATTTTAATGATTACGACATGAAAAAAATTTACCTTAATCATAAAGGAACAATAATTGGAAGATTACTTTATATGTTTCCATGGTTCATTAAAAATAAAAAATTTTATTAATATTTTGGAAATTTTTCTATTTTAAATAATTGGTTTTAAAATGAAAATTGTATTTTCCTCAAGAAATGTTCTAGTGATCTTTTAAAGGAAATTTTCATCTATAATAACATCCTTTGATTCCACTTGTACTTTATTGGGAAAGAGATTCTATAATAAAATCCATATTCTTTCTCTATATGTTTTATGGCCATATTGATATAATATTTATGAAGCTTATTTTATTTTCCATGGGTTGAGTTACAATGAATGATAAATATTTCAATAACCATATAGTATACATATAAATAGATCATAATAATGTGATGTGTGGGTCTGTTATATCCTTATAATATATTGGGTAAAGATTGATGTTTTATGAGATCGAAGGGTATTTGAGAGGTTATCCCAGGCTGAAAATAGGGAACTTGAGTGGTTTTCCCACATCCAAAAATTGTGTACATGAGAGGCTTTCCCAATCCCAAAAGAGGGTACATGTGAGGTTATCCCAAGCCCAAAAATAGCTTACAAAATAGGTTATCTGAAGCCTAATAAGTGGGTAAATGAGAGTTTATCCCAATACTGAAGCAGGTACATGGGTGGTTATTCAAAGCCTAACAAGTGATTAATGTATTGGTGGGTATCTATGACATACGATTTGTATTAGTATTATTATTCCCCACTTTATGCCACTCAGTTTTGACATGATCTTATCCCAATGTTATGCTCGCATTGTTCATGTTATTTTATTATTTTATGATTAACTTATTATGAAATGTAATGTTTTATTCCTTGAATCATGATTATGATATATGGTTTCTTTGGGAATGGTTTCCAAATGTTAAGATAATGTTTTCATAACATTATGCTCAGGTGATCATTGATATCACCCTTATTCACCCTTAATCAATGTCTAAGATCACCCTTTATCTTCTTTCCTTTTCCCTAGTATATGAATATTGGTTTTACATATGATGTGTCTAAGAAGGGTTCTATTTGTAAAGAACTATGTCAGAGATGATGTGGATATTTTATATACCATTTCATTATGTGTTCATGTTTCTAAAGGCACTAAAATTTAACGTTTCTAGAATGGATAGTAAATTTATGTAATGAATATTCATCTAATAATATGTAAAATTTAAGTATAAAATTTTCGTGTTTCTATAACTTCCATTATTCAATATGAAGCTTCGTTTATAATTTTCCATGGTTTCCCAAAGTAAAATATTCTCCAATTATTTTGTCATTTTTTTTATTTTAAAATTTATCAAAATAAAAGGACATTTATCCTCATATTAAAATAATTTTTAAGGTTATTATACAATAATTTTTCATTTATCTCATATCAATTAATATTTATTATGATTTTATGAGGATATTGTGTAATGATACCATCAATATTATTTCCTAGATGACTTTTGATAATTTTTAAAGAAATTTTCATGAAACTAATTTTCCCCACAAGTTAAATAATATATGATGAGATTATAAATATATACTAGTTTTTGTTACATAAATAGGTATGTTTTATCCATTATGTGATATATGGGTTAAATATATCCCTATAATGAATTGAAAAATGTTTTATATATCATGGGAGTAGGTTATGGGATGTGGGTGGTTACCCAAATCCAAAAGGTTTTAGGATGTGGGTGGTTACCCAAATCCAAAAGGTAATGGGGTGTGGATGGTTAGCCCAAGTCCCAAATGTTAGGAGATACATGTGGTTATACTAAGTCCACTATATTATATGCATGTGGTCAGCATAGTCCAATATTAAATGAAGGTATTTTTTGTTATACTTGACATATGTTATGATTTTTTTTATTTTTATGCCACAATCTCATGCCACTTTCTAATAACAGTTTTATGCTCCCATGGAAAATGATTATTGACTTATAAATCATGTTTTATTAAAAATGATTTATTCCATGTCTCATGATATATTTTCTGTTGGGTATGATTCTCTTATTTTATTTCATTTTACTTTTATTATGTTCTCATGCCCAAATGTTCATATTATTCTCACTTATGATCTTTGATTGATATATATTAGGTTTTCCATTACTTGGCATCTAATCTCACCCTTTATTATGATTCCATTCCCCAGGTAAAAAAGTAGGATATTAATTATGATATATCTAAAAGGGTTTTATATGTGGATATTATATGTAGAGATGATGGTGATTATGTAAAATAAGATGGTCATGTAACCAACCCCAAAAACAAAAAACCTCAAGGTCCTCGGTTTTGTGTGAGTAATGAAATGAAAGGTTGAAATTTTGAAATTGATATAGAATTTATTCATGTTATGATTGAAAAATCCTATTTAGTATCAAATATAACATGTAAATGATGCATTTTAGTACCGAATCTGACAGTATGGACCTAGGACACCTTTATTAGAGTTTTAAAAAACTAAAATTTTGTTTTTAGTCATCAATAAGAAATTGCAACATATAATAATTTGATTTATATTCACAAATTTTAAAAATTAACCACCACTAATTTTCCTAATACTTGATCACAATTAAAGGAAATTTTATAGATTTTTATCATATCATGCACATTTTTAAAGACAATAATATATTTTAAAATGAACTTTTCTTCATTTTAAGCAGACTACAAGCTATATTAACATGAAGTATACCCATACATGTTTCAAACAATATAATGATCATTTTACTATAATTTAATAATAATTATTGTCCATTTTATTTGTTTTTATTGGTATATAGACATTTTAGAGTTTTGAAGTAATAAAATTTTATTTTTAGTCATCCCAAAAAAATCATAACTCATATTGATGTAGTGTCTATTTTTATAATTAAAAAATTAACGAGTGGTCTTTATATGAATATTTCATGATAATATGAGGTTATTATCTAGGTTTTTTTTATCTCTAATGCATGTTTTTTCAAGATATTAGTATCTTTAAAAATTAACTTTTAGTCATCAATAGGAAACTGTAATTGCAGTTTCCATGTAATCTCTTCATACATGTCATACATAATCATTAATAATTATCCTATAATTTTAAGTAAATTTGTGGTTGTTTGATAGGTTTTAATTAATACATGTATATTTTATTGTTTTAAAAATCTAAAAATGCATTTCATTCATCCGGAGGGAACTCCAATTTAGATTGATGTGGTAACAATTTCTAGATTTCATAAATTAATCATCCATTTTTATAATATTTTTTTGACAAGTTGAGGTCATTTTATAGGTTTTGACACTTTGATAAATTCTATTAAAATCTTTAATATCTTTTTGAACCTTAATTTTAGTCATTCTAATCACACCAAATATATGATTGATGTGATATATATTCATATATTTCAAAAATAATTAAATAATAACTCTCTATAATTCTCATTTAAAATCATGTTATTTTCTAGGTTTTGACTATTACACACATGTTCTAGAGTTTTTGAATACCAAAACTAAATTTTCTATAATTATTAGAAAACCAAAACATAGATTTATGTGATGAATATTCCTAAATTTTAAATATTAATTAATGATTATTTTATTATGTTTTCATGTTAATAAAAGGTATTTTGTTAGGTTTTGACCCTATAATGAAAAGATTTAAATATCTTTAAAAGAACACTAACGGTTATCCAAAGAAAAATGCAACTTAGATATGTAGTATATTCATACATATCACAAATAATATAAAAAATCATTTTTCCTGCAATTTAATGTTATTTAAAAATCATTTTCTTAGTCCTAATTGGTACACATGTGTTTATAGTTTTACAATAATAAATCTATATTTTTGATCATCATAAGAAAACTATAAATATGATTGACGTGGAATGTATTCATAAATTTTAAAAATTAATCAATGGTTATTTTATTAATATTTTTAGATAACATTAGGTTTTTTATTAGTTTTGATCCTATGATGTATGTTTTCAATGTACTTAATTTCTTTAAAAACACTCTTATGGTCATCCTAAGTAGAGCACACATAAAATTGATGATCCATATGTTCTTACATTTCAATAATATTTCAAATATATTTTTAATTTTTTTTATTAATTTATGGTCAATTATTATATTTTGGATGACACACACATGTTTTAGAGTTTAAAACTATTAAATTTTTTTTTTTTTATCCTGAGAAAAACAACAACTCAAACTAAAGTGACATATGATCCTACATTTCATAGAATTAATTGATGGTTATTTCTATATGATTTCATGATAATTAAGTATTGTTTTTAGGTTTTGAATATAAATATATAGTTCGAGAGACATATTTTGTGACTATAATAAATTTCAAAAATACTAAATGAATTTTAATTATATATATCAATGAAACATTAAATAATCAAAAGGAAATGGATCATACCTCATGCATTTTGTGAATCCATATCCAGATAAAAAATATAGTCATGAATATTGGATATTCACTAAAATAAGAGCTATCATTTCCTATGAAATATCATAATATGTAATATGAATGGTATACATATCACATCTTATGATATAATATTATCATAAAGGGAATTTGGATGTCACTGTTGGCCTATACCATAACATAAAATATGGGATACTTGTGAATGATCACTATAATATATTTGAATCGGTTTCTATGGTTATGAATCAATAATATTGTTTCATTAAATAGTTAATAATGCATAACTAATTAATGTATTGATAAGGTTATGCGAAATCATCACCGGGTAGAAAAACATGTGAAATTTAATATGAAATTGAAGGTGGGACTTCAACTCTATTCCATAAGTGAAGTGACTCTATAAAAGGGATGAAATACATCTAATTGAGTTCTCATCAATGAATGAAAGCTAATCCAATTTTCTCTTATATTTCCTAGTTCATTATTCATCCACTCCATGGAAGGTTCTAGCACACTTTTGCTGGTTATGAATCCTCTCATTATGAAAGAGGACCCAAAGGTCATTGTAATCCCTCTGAATTAAGATACATTTTCCACTACTATGGGGATCCCTATAAAGTTTAAAATGTTAAATTAAAATATAGAACTCATAATGATTCAATTATTCTTGTTTTACATTCTTCATATTTATACATATTGGTATTATTATTGAAAGGCCATGATTATTATTGGTTTCTACCATTTCAAATTTCATTCAATGAACATGTTAATTCCCATTAGTTTTATGAAAGTCATGATATTTAACAAATCTCTTTATTTAGTCCAGCATCTCCTTATTTTAATTCTTACAAATAATTTTTCTTATTTTTTTAATGAATTATATGTTTTAGGATATTAAAATTCTTATCTAGAAAGAATATTAAAAATGGTAATGAATTGAAGTGACCACATCAACCTACCATACAGAAGTGATCGCATGGTGAAGTCCAAGTGACTGCATTATCAAACAAGTAACCATCTATCATATGATCAAAATTTATCAAGTATGAATAGACCACACATGTACTAAACCAAAAACATAATGTGTTAATGTGTATTCATAAAGAAATAAATAAAAAAAATAATACTTCAATCAACTATATAGATAAATAAGGAAAATTTGAATAATTTTTAAACCGACCATATGAGGAATTTAAGTTACCATGTGAAGGATTTAAGCAACCAAATCAGTGTAATATCCAAGAACCCATGCTCCCAGGTCTAGTGAAAAAAATAACCTTTATATTTATATCTTTGATATTGATAAATATGACTCATTTTTTTTTCCAATGAACACCTAAAAATCAAAAATAAATATTGGTTCACTTACATAACCAAAGAAATTTTAGGTATTAAATTTTATAGAATTAGGAAAAACTCTTAAAAATGTTGGGTTTATAAAAAACAAGTTCAAAAATATCAACATAATCTCACACTATACCCAAATATTTATATTCCAAGTTATGTATTCTTAATCACCTATTTAATTCCTCACATATGAAATCTTTCTACACAAAAAATTGCATCTTTCTTCATAACCCATGAAAATGAAACAAAAGAAATAGTGAGATCAGGTAATCAGTAAGGGTAAGCACTAGAGATATCAATTGGTAATAATATAAAAGTGTAGGTTAATAAAAATGGTATAATATCATGACCATAAATTAAAAAGTTCATACCCAATCTAAAAAAGAACATAAACATGTGTAATGGCATAAAAAATTATTATTTCAAAATACATGAATCAGAATAATGAGAAATAATCATAACATAATCATTAACCATAATTTCATGTCATAAATGTGTGTGGAATCATCATAAGTATTGAAAAAATTTCATAAGTCACGTTTAACTGACAATAACATCATATTAGGCATCAAAAACTATATCCTATAACAGATCAATCCCATCAACTTTTTTCCCATAACAAATCAAGCACATCGACTGATTTACCAAAATAGAAAAATAAATTTGACTTTTTTACCATAAATTTGTGATTAGATATAATAATTTAACTATTTATTTTGAGGGATATATATGTAAAACCCATAAAAAAATTAAAACTATAAAAATGTGTCCCACATTATCATAAATCAATCATCATATCAGAACCAATGAAAAGAAATGGGTTTCATAAATATTTCATCTTTTTACCATAAATATTAAACCACCTAGAAAAATATAAGTATTGTATCCTTAGATTATATACTATTAAATATTAATTAACTTATAAGGATATAAAATTATATGGATAATTATTTATAACGATTACTTGGAATAAATATTTTGGAAAATAATATTTTCATTTAAAATCATTTAAAAAAAGCTGCATACTTATAAAGGAAAATATTTTATTTCAAAATAAACCCTAAAACATATACATAATGCTTAAAATTATTAAGGCTTAATGATTGTGGGAAAATATAATCATGATGTATAAGTTAAAAATTACTTCATCTATATTTTTTTTTGAAAAATCACAAAGTACCTAGACAAAAAAGATTCATTTGAACATGTTTTGTAAAATGTAAAACATGGGTAAAATTGATTTTAAAATTTTTAGGATAATATTAAAAACCTCTTTGAAAACATTAATAGAATACATGGAAATGGAAGAGAACTATTCCCCAGTGAATATGTAATCATAAATAATCATAAATAATGATGAGATTGTAAAATAAAACCTTACCACTTTTGTAACTTCTAAATCATAATCCCCATGAAAGAAATTACTTAAGATGGATATTTATATCCCATAATTCTCATGGTAAGAAGAATAAAATAAATTCATGGGAATTATGTAAAAAACACAAAAGAAATATGTACCATGTAAGGAATGAGTCCTGCAAAAATAAAAGTGAGATGAAAATCCCTTAACTTGAGTCTGATTCATCAATTATATTCTGTATCTTCCAGAATAATAAACTTTGTTAAATTTATGATTTATTAAGAACATTTTCAAGATTATTATTCCTTTTATATAACTTATTTCCATGTTCTATATAGTTTCATAAAAAATTATGTTAACATAATACGGTTTGATGATATTCGTTTTATAAGTTTACAATGACTTCTTTTGGTTGAATATGGTCAAAGAGGTCATTATTCAATCATATCCAGAAAAATAATAATGAAATAATTGTCATTTTTCTATAAATAAATTATAATTTTAAATAAATCCTTGAAATATGGTAATGAAAAATGAATTACGTTATAATTATTGTGGTGGTTGTCTGTATGTACGCATGAGCAATGTTTCCATTTTTCAACAATCACTAAGAAAATAATATAAGTATTATTTTATCCTTATTGAATGATCATTATATCATATAAATCATATTAATTCTTTAGATAAATTTTTATATACATACCCTTAATTTTATTTGGTGATGAAAAATGAATCTCATCGCTCCTTAGAGGTGGTAGTCCACACATACGCACGAACAATATTATCATTTTTAAGTACATGGAATAGTAAGAAGTTAAAAGATATATTATATTATTAAAATGGTAAATATGTCCTTAATATCATATATAAATATTAATTAAATAATTATAACTACTCATGAGAGTCTATCATGGAAACAAATTACATCGGTTCATGAGGCGGTAGTCCGCCGTACACATGAATGATGAATTATTCACCCATTTAATGGATGTTAGAGACAAATATAGGTAATAATTTTAACGGAATAATATCTCAGTATATATATTATAATGGTTTTATTATTTTATAATGGATTAATAATATTTTATGGATGTTTAAGAAAAGACAAAACTAAAAGGAGAGGATAAAAATTATACCTATTCTTTGGAAAACCTCCATTAATTAACACCGTAATCCTTATAAGGTTAGTTTTATGACTAAAATAAGGAATATATAATGAGGGTATATATTCTAGGAAGTTATATGGATAGTTATTTTATGAAGAAAATGGGGGTTTAAGTGTGAAGTAATGAAAAGAAGAGGTTCCCTTTTATAAGAGAGGGGATGAATACTATTGTAATTTTTCAAAATACTAAATTTATATAAATTAATATCAACTTATAAATTGATAACAAGTAAGTTATTGAAGAGATATGATGAATATGGTTCAGAATAATTTCTTCAAAAAATAAATTTTTTTGACTATATTTCTATCCTTAATTTTGGTTATAATACTTATTTAACCCCTTTTACTCTTAGAGCGACCACATGAATTTTTAATCTCTGAGGGTCAATATACCTACTTTAAAATAAAAATTTACCCATAAATGGACCATTTTTGATATTTTAATCCTTATAATTATTATTTTTAAGAATTTAATATTTTTAGTACTTTTATATCATTTAATAAATTATTATTTATTATAAAATATCAATAATATCAATTTTTATAATTATTCATTACTTTGTCTTCAATAACATCAATACTAAACATATAGTTTGGAAAAATTATTTTATAATATTTCTAACATATCAAGGTAATATTTAATTTTTTAATCATATTATCTATCTCAGGTTATTTTTATTTTAATATTATTAAAATCATTTATTTAGTGTTTTTGTTAATTGAATAATTATTACATTAGCATTGTTTACGAATTTAAGGTGATTATTTCTTCAATAAAAAATTAAAATAAATAACCATGATTAATATAAATCCTTAATATTTAAAAATAATATTTATAGTTGGGAATTTCCTATAGATAACCCCATGTTAAAAATATTTTAGTTATTCAAAAAATAGGGTGACATGTTCAAATTTTCTTTAAACAAAATATTATAAAATCATTATCTCATCCAAGTAGACATAAAAGGTCATAAATTTTAAAGTTATATGAATATGGATTAGATGTAAGACTATATTAAGATTTAGGAAAGTTTTATGGTAGTTTTATAGTCACTATAATTTTATTTTCAACCTTTAATTACCCAATTTTACCTTTACCATGATAACAAAAAATAACCAACTTTACTATTCATATTGAATAAAAAAATAAAATGGAAATATTAAATAAAAATTTCCCTTTTATTTTAAATATTTTATTATTTTTTTGAAAAAATAAACACAAAAAAGTGGCAGAATGTTATCTAAAATTAAAATTAAAAAACACAACGAAAAATTATTTTTTCCAAAAATTACATTTTTTTAAATATGAAATGTTTTTATATTAAATCAATGTATCAAATCCATTTCAAAATTAATAATTGAATTATTTTAAATCAAAATAAACTAATTAAATTTTAATATTTATCCATTTTAAAATATAAATTTGAAAATTTTTTAAAAGGAGAATATAGTTTTAAATAAAAATCAAGATTTTTTCCGATTCATTGAGAAACAATTTTAAAAAAATTTTAAAAAATTATTTATAATATAATTTTTACATGATGAATTCAAGAATAAAATTAATTTTACTAATTTAATTTTCTATAACTTATAAAAATTAATTGTAATATTCACCCATAAGAAAATAAAAACTCATTTGTGAAGAAAACCTATTTTTAAAGAATAAAATGACATTAATAAAAATTATGAAATTATTTTCATTGAATTAGTCATTAAATTTATATTTAGTAGGATATATACATTTATATCTGATATCAGTTATTCCTATTGATACCAACCAATTTATTGACTAGGTTATAACCGTCAAATTTAAATAATAATAATTTTTTCATTTAACCTCTGTTCTGGGTGTCATGTAGAATATAGAATTTTTTGTTAAAATATTGAGATATTATATTCTACCTAATTTTAAAAAATGTCATTATTTTACTTTTATCATGGTCTTATTAAATAATTTTTGAATTTTCAAAATACCTTTGTTGAAATCCAACATCATAAAAAGGGTTAATAGTACTTCTGCTTAAAAAGAGATAAAATGAAGTATGATATTCCAATGGAATAAAACATACTAGTTTTAAATGTATTAAAATATTATTAGAAAGTGAAAAAATGGATATGGAAGATAAAAAAACCTATGGACTAATAGTTAGTGATAAAAACATAGTCAAGAGATATTTAACAATCACAATATTGTAAATATGTGATGGGTTAAAAGGCCATTCAATTTCCCAGTAAGAAAAGTAAATATATAATGTTTTTATTTTAAGACCATTTTCCTAGAGTTGAGTAATTTCTTTACTTCCTAGTTTAAGAACATGAAGAAATATAATTACTTAACAAGTAGAGTTTCATCCTTTAATAAATTTCAACCACAATGTCATCTTTTGATCCAAAAAATGAGTATTTAAGATGATTTTCTCATGCATGAAGCACAAAAATCAACTTCTAATGAATTTTGTAATTCAAAAAAGAGAAAAAATATAATCCTCTTATCTTTAAGTATTAAAAAAAACCAAAATTATTATCACATTATAAGATGATTCTCAAAAATAATAAACCATTATTTAAATAAAACTACTTTAGTTTACCAAATTTCAATAGTAATCCCAAAAGTTCAAATTTTATCATTCAACAAATAACTATCCATAACATTCCTCAAAATATTCCATTTTTATATTGAATCTAAAAATCATAAATATTTGATCACAAAGACTTACAAGATAATTTTTTTTATTTATTTCCCAAAATGTACACACCCTAATAATATAATCTCCAAGTTACGTTAACAATTTCCATTAATAACCTAAATCACCATAAGTCAACAATAAAATAATATATGCCTCAAAAAAAAAATTAACCCTATATTACTCAAATAAAATTCCATAATATTCTATTTACCATAATCATATAGGGTTCCCAAAATAGTGATAATCTTTAAAAGTAACATTAACCACTTAATACTAAATCAATTTCTAATCCCATGGTTTTCTATATGATAAAATAAATGTTCCCAAAATTAACATAAATGTTATCTATCAGATAGTTTAAATAAATAAATATAATTTCATACAAATGATGTTATGAACATACCTATGTACTCTAGAAGAAATAAGTACATGTTTTTGATCTTCAGCGGCGATGATGAGATATGTATTAAGGGTTACTCAAATTATATATTCCCCTACCTCCAAATTCATTTATTATTTTTATTAAAAGGGAACTTTGAGGAATAATGGGAACCATACCGCAACATTCATGCAACATAATACATGGCCTTCAAAAAGAAAATTCCGCCATACATATTTTAAAATTCAAAAGTTTTAAATAGAAACACCATTATCGCGCCTCCCATGAACTGACTAACAACATCATATACAAACAAAATACCGCTCTAGATGCATGTTTTTTAAAATTTGAATTTCATTAGACCATAATACCAATCCATCCACATCACCTAGTTTCCATAATCACATTTCCAACCTAACAGCGTCATCGCCAACGTCGCATCACCGCCATCACCACCATCACCACAAAACACTCGTCATCAACCGTGATAACGAAAGATCCATACTCATTGAGAAAACTAGAAATTTCAAAGCTAGGATATCTATTTTTTTTTAAAAGTCAAAGTCGGTGTACCACCAAGGTGACTAAAATCACGGGCTGGATAGAGAACCTCCACGTGCCGCAAACACTGAAGCGCCAATCTCCTCAGCCCCAAACCAACAAAACTCCAACGACGTAAACCACCGGAACCCACCAAACCTACGTGAACCATCAGACCACCAAAAGAGCACATGCCACTGACATCCACGTCGTGAAACTGGTACCACCAGGAAGTAATCAACCCCAAGACACCAAAGAGATCCACAACACCGCATGTTGAGTAGGAACCTTGGAAACTTTACACCAACCACCTACACTGGACGAGATACCTGGGACATCCTCCCCATCACACCACACAACCAAAAGCGCCCTATAGACCAACGCACCCAACCGACCTATAAGGGAAAGGAGGGACTGGAGGCTAGAGGGGGTACAAGGAGAGATACTACCAAAGCAGGCTAAAGCTGAGCAGACACCCACAACCTCACTAAAACACACCGACGTAGAAACTTCATCAGAGAAGAGAGACTATAGAAACTCAAACAGGGAAAAAAGGAGAAAGGAAATGGGAAAGAGAAAATCAGGGAGAAAATGAAAGGGGCCAAAAATCCCTATGGTCGTCGAACCAAGAATCCCAAAACCTTTGAGAATCCTTCGCTCTATGTACAACCTGGAGAGAAGCATTGGAACGTGAGGTCAGAGTAAGGTGAAGTGGATGAGGAATAACTGAAACCCAATCCGAAGAAGGAATAGTGAAGGAACTAGAATGGGGATGGAACCCTAGGTAGAACTGACATGGGGATGGAACCCTAAGAGAAAGGGGGACACTCCAAAGATAAAACTAGATGAAAATGAGGGAGGAGAGATCCACCACCGTGAGGGGATGAAACACAAGAACCAAGTAGAATTCTCCAGAGAACAAAATGGAGGAGTTCGAACACCGGGAGGTCACTGCGGATGAGAGTGAATGTTGGGAGGTCACCGTATAGGAGAGCGAATATCGGGAGGTCAGGGGGAAGAGCTCTTGAGAAGGGAGCTCTCTCATCCTCAATGTGACCCTAGATTCCCAAATGATATATTCTAATACGATAAATACAACATAATAAGTATTTAATTATTACCTAATGTGATGTGATTAAATACATGTAAGAAGTATTTGTGATGTTCTCATATTCCTAATGAATGAAATGTGATGTATTTATTAACCTGATTAGTATATTTTATAGAATAATGAATATATGAGATTACCTATACAATATTGACATGATCCATGCCAAATGGTAAGTTGATTTCATTGAAAAGTGATATATTAACTTATGATATCCCTTACATCATAAGATGTGATATGAATGAGATTTGTATCTAGCTTATGATATGCTCATATCATAAATAGAATTTGGAGTCCACTATTGGACTATATTATAACATCTAATAGGCTTATGATATGGAATTCAAGAGCATGATCACAACAATATAATATAATTGGTTTCTAGGGTTGTGTATCAATAATATTATTCATTAAATGGATGAACATTCATAACCAATTAAAGTGTTGTAGTGGTTATGAGAATTCATTAATGGGTAGTAATGTGTGATGCTTTCCAGGATATGGAAGCTGTTACTATGAATCTATTCATTAAATTAATAGAGTTTATAAAAAGGATGTGATCCATCCCACTGATTTCAACTCAATTCAGGAAAGATAAGTCAAGGTTCTATTTTGTTTCTTGGTTCTTCATTTATTTAATCCTTGAAATGCACCAGTACACTTTTGAAGGATGTAGAACCTCTAGTTATGAATAAAGGTCTAAATTTCAGTGTAATCTCTCAGAAGAAGGATCTATTTGGATACAACAATAGTTATCTTCATAAATTTTATTGTGTTAAATATTATAATATTTTACTCATAGTGTATTATGTTTGTTTTTTAAGTTATTCAGAGTTATACATGTTGGTTCAGTGGATTAATGATTAGGAATATTATGGGTTTCTTCCCACTACTACATATGGGGATTTTAACAATGATAGAAAGAAGAATTATTAGTTACATCAATGTGTTGATAAAATTTTGAAAAAAAATATATTTTTTACGTGCCAGCACTGCTAAGAACCCCACCCCCTTTACAGTGATAGAAAAACCCTTTCTCGGTGCTCATGATCACCCTAATCATTTCTCAATGCTTTTGACCACATTCCTCAGCGTTGGAGAGGCCTAAAAAACATTTGATTGCTTAAATCTGATCCTAGTACCTCCTTTTGTTAAGAAGACATCTTTACCACAACACTACCTTAATTTATTCGATATTTTAAGAGATTTTTATTTATAAATATACATATTTTCATAGATATATTATTTATATATCTATTTATAAATAAATATATATATATATGTACATAATTTTATTTATTTATATATCTATTTATAAATATATAAATTTATATAAATTTTTTATTCATATATTTATTTATAAATATATATATATATATATTTACATTTATCTTTATTATTCATATATATATAATTATTTTTAAATACATTTATAAAATATATGTTTGTGTGAGTGTGCATGTGTGTATGATATATATATATATATTCTTAAAATTATTTAAATATATTATATATTAATATCCATTTTCATACATTAGTATATAAAAATAATAATAAAAATAAAAATAAATTTTTTTAATAAATATATATATATATGTTTATCAATACACATTCATATGTATATATAAACATTATATATATATATATGTTTATATATATATTCATATAGTTTAACTATAATTTAATTTATAAACTATATTTATTTATAATGATATATTTTTATGAAAATACATTTATATATGATGTATACAAAAAAGATTGATAGACACACACATACTCACATATTTACAAACACAAGTACCCATTTATATTTATCACATACACAAAAAAAATATTTACATATATATGTATTTATTTACATATATTAGAATATAAACATAAATATATATATTTTTTTATTTATACACAAACATTTATATTTAAATATATTTACTTGTATAGGTATATAAATAAATATTAATGAATTTTTATTAGGTAAATAAAATGGATGATTATTTATTTTCAATTAAATTAATAATAAACACTTATTTTTATATGGTTTATATATTTAACAATACTATAATATGTAAATAAGTATTTGTACAATTGATTTATTATAATTAAATATTAGTAAATATGAATATATTTAATTATAATTAAAAATAAATTATGATAAATGATAAAATTTAAAAACCATAATATCTATATTTATGTAATCCCTTAGAATAAATTCAATCCCCACTTAAAAAAGATAATAAGGCACTTCAAAAAAGTTGAAATATAATCAAATATCAGCAAATAGGGTATCCCTACAAAACCTAAGTTTTAGAGGTGTTCAAGGCCTTTCTTGAACTCAAAAAAATAGCAACCAAGATTTCTTTTTTGCTTCCATGGTGTAGATCTCTTCACATAATTTGATTTTATATGTGGTAGAGCCCAAATTAACACCTGAATCAAAAGTTATTGTTGTTTGAAGTTCAAGTACTATTTTCAACTTATATTTGACCATTCATTAATTCATTTAATTTTTATATCATCCACTTATTATTAAAATACTATTACTTGATAATAATTAGAAAATTATTAATTAATAATAGTTCTTTATTATTTTATAATCCATTTTCACTAAATATCTTATAAATTAAGTGTAAATACTTATTGATCCTTATCTAAAACATATTTAAAAACATATATATCATATTTGTTTTAACATAAATATATTTATATATTAATATAATATTTTTAATGAAATATTTTTAATGAAATATAATCTTTATCAGTGCTATAAAAAATCCGTAATAAACGGGATACTTTATCAGTGCTAGTAAAAAAGCACCAACAATGACCCCCTGTAATCAGTGTTTTTTTAAAAGTGTAGATAAAGGACCCCCTTTATTAGTGATTTTAGTAGCCCTGGTAAAGTCCTTCCTTTATTAGTATTTTTTTATTAGTTCTGATAAATTCCACCCTTTATCAACCCTTTTTTTATTAGTTGTAATAAAATCCACTTTTATTAGCACTAATAAATGGACCCCTTAATTAATTATTTTTTATTAGTGAAAATAAAAGGACCAATTTATTATTACTTTCATTAGTGCAGATAAAGGATGCATTTGTCAACACTTTTAGCTAGCTATGATAAATCTTAGTGCAAGATAAACCCAGATTTGTTGTAGTTCTAACAAGTTTATTCAATGGAAATCCTAATTCCAAAAAACGATGATGCCTAAAATCTATATCCGGAGATAATAAATTATAAAAATAATATATTATAGAAATATTAATAAAAATTATTTTAAATATAATTTATTTTCTTTTTTACTAGTGGCGTTGTCACCTGTGTATCATTAACGGGATGTCAAATCATCACCTGTCATATATATACTGATATCTATGATAATCCACACTCATAATCTGACCATAGTTTCTATAATAGATTGTCCATACTATGATCCATAGTAAGCACTAAAACATCTACCTCTACTTGTTTGTGCATCCATATATCTTTTCATGTACCCATTACAAAACAACATATGACATGGGTTATTTATTCCATGTTAATGTGTAATCATGACCACCATAACCCATGAAATGGGGAAATGTGTTATCTTTTCATGCATTATTATATTCTTTCTCCTTTACTATTCGTGCAAGCTCAATATCAAAATAGAGCAAGTTGAATATACATAATTCATTAATTAAAAAATGTATTATAAAATAAAAAACTAGTTTCACTAAATAGATTTCTTACTATAAGGATAATGACATCATAATTAGTGACTAGATCAGTCCTCATCAATAATAAAATATGATCGATGTCCTCACCTCATGGTCATAACTATATTAATGGTGGACACCAATTAGATATTTTTATTCATGTTTCTCTAAAACATTTTAAATAAAGTAATGAGAAATGTATTAAAAATTGTCATTATATCTAATATATGACATGTGGGGAGTTCCATATATGGAAGGTCTGCTCTATAATGCTTAATTATGTAAATGATGAGAATAATTATTCTATATTCGAAATATTTATTGATTATACATATGAAATTTTAGACTCTTTTATATATTCAAAACCATAAATCTTACCGATGCCACCTCACATGACCAAAATATAACCAAATCCTTATATTGGTTAGGAATAATTCCTCTATGGTTTCACTGTATGAGGTTTGGAACACACATGAATGGTCCCTAGTGATCCCACTTCACACTTCCTTTATAACATTTTAATAAATTTCTGTATTTGGTAATGCACACTAGTACAAAAAGCATCTATACTATATGTCAAATAATATTATTCTAAAAAAAGTATTTTTTTTATATAATAAAAATAAAATAATATAATAAAAAATAAGAATTAATTTTTCCTAATCCTCCCTCTATAATCTATCAATAGTCTTGTGGGGGAATGAAATCCTCTCTTGAGTCATTAGATGGAATCTATGTGGGCCTCATCTCATATCTCTTATATGGTGAATTAAAGAACTCAACCCCTCTAACTGGGTGAAATGTGTTAATAATCAAACATTTAATTTTGTATCAGAACTCTATGTCCAAAATCCTTACCAAGGACCCTATGTAATCTAGAATATAGACGAAATATTTCTAAACATAAAGTCATAATAAGATAAATAATAAATTATTTTTAATTAAAAAAATAAAATTGATAGGAGAACATACATATAAACAATTATAATAGATTAACATAAAATTTAAAAATACATAACATAAATTCCTTATAAAGAACCATGATCTTCTATAGGAATAGATTATTTTTTGAAAAATAAAATAAAGTTAAATCAAGAATTTTGTTTTACATATCATTCATATAAAATTTAAAAATCATTACAAATGTTTTTATTTAATTAGAAATAAATTATGGTAAATATTTCACTATTCATGAAAATATATTTTATTTCATTTAATTGTCCCCCTGAACCATATAATTTATTCTTTTTATACAATGAAATTGGATATATTATGATTTTTTTAGGAAATTTAATAATATCTCGCTCTACTCATTTAATTAGAGAACCCGATTTAAGAAATTTTCATTGCATCTTTACATTATGAATTAGTGTGAACAAAGGTAAACATTCTCTACTTGTTATATCATAATAAAGGGATCATTTCTTAATCCTCCATTTTTACACAATATGTTGTTAAAGCTTACAAGCATAAATTTTAAATGGTATTCTTTTATTCCATGAACCAGATCAATCCAATCACACATAAATAATATATATTTCAATACACAACTATAAATAACTTCAATTATGATACTAAACAATATATTATAATAACATTTATCAATACATGGGAAACCAATACCACTATTTTTCATTTTATATTTGGAATAAACATTTTTTATGAGAAATAAAAATATATTTTCTTTAAAAAACATGTAATGATGATCTATAAAAAATAGAGAATCAGGTAGTTAACTAAGTTATTTATTAACTATATGAGGTCTAGATTCATGAATCTTATGAATATATAAATTTCATGTAAGTCAATTGATAGAGGAGTGTGAAGTTACAAAACAAAAAGAGTATAAAAATATTAAATCAAATATATATATGAATGAGAGTCTTTATCCACTCACAATATTTGTTGAAATGATGTTTTCGAATCTTATGGATAACGGGGCAAGGATTTCCCCATTTCAGCTCAATGATATTCATTATAAACTACAAAAAAAATAATAGATTAAGGAAAAAAGTAAATATACTAACACAACACATAATAATTCAACTATATAACTTAAAGTATTAATGGAATAATTGATAGGGTGTGGAATTACATGTATCAATGAGAATGAACCTACTCATTATGGTCTATAGTAAATATTTTCAATTCTTTAATTGGGACTTCATCAATCCATGAGGGTTTATCAAATTTTGAATAAAATTCATTACAATATGAAACATAGAAACTAGTGTATTCATTCATCAAATAACCATTTTCAATCAAATCTTCTAGATGAGCTCTATTAAGCACATAAATTTTCAGTATATTTAAGTATTTCTGACCTAGACATATTAACTGAAATTAACTAGGATTTTGAATAATAAATTCACCAGTTAAATGTACATTCAAGATAACCTTAACATAAAAAATAAGGAAAAAATGACTTATCCAAGTAGGATATTATATGAAAAATCATGCGATATAGATTTTTCAAACCACCCATGCCATAATTTCTTGAACAAAACTATATGAAAAAAATTAAAAACATTAATAAATGACTCAAAAACATGGGTAGTAAAATAATAATGAATTAAAGTTAGTAATAACTATTGAAGTAAAATATGATTATGGAGTCTTTTTAGGCCCTATAATTTCATGGTCTATATATTAAAATTCATATAAATATTATAAAATAACCGAGAAGAACCCCAAACTTCTTCAAAACTAATAGAAATTCAAATTTCTTTTTTTACTCATTGATTACTATGTACTGGGAATGTATGCCTTTTTATACCCACCATACTATAAATGTAAAAATATTCTCAATCTTTTTTTCTTTCAAATAATTTTGAGTGTTAGTATAGTCCTTTGATTTCCCCTTGATACCCCAAATGGTCCATAATATATTATCACAATTTTTTAAATGTGTATTTCATATAATTTTTTCTATAAAATATTATCTTTTAATACATCAATCCAAAGAAAATACTTTTCTTATTCCAATTATAACTGAACTATCTATTTGTAGTAGTAATGGATGAAAAATTGGGGGCTATTAAATCCTAAAAATCAAATAATGGGTGAATTTTTTCATGATCACATTATAATAAAATTTGAATCATGGGCATGATTAATAGTGAAAGGTCATTCTACCAAATCCTATCAAATTAAATTTTTTCATTTCTAAAAAATTTCAATAGAATAAGAAATTATCTATTACCAAGGTAAAACTACTTCCTTTAATTCTTAATCCATATTGATTTATTACATTTATTTCAATAAAGAAAATATAATTCTTCCTTTATAGTCCAATATAATAAGTTAATAATTGTTAGGAATCAATTAATTATCTGTTAGAATGATACATGAATTATAAACACTTTATTACTTGAAAATTAAAATTTATTACACCATCTACCTAAAATTACTGTATCTCAACAATCAACTGTATCATATAAACATTAATTTCATCATTGATTTCTTTTATCTAATCAATAAGGGTAGATATAAATAAAACAATTCATAATAAATGACCAAATGGAAAGGTTGTATGTAACCAAAACCACTAGCCATATACTTTTTTGTTGCACTAACCATAGATTTTAATTGGTTAAAAACACATGATTCTAAACCCATACAGACATTATGGCTATATTGGGAAAATTTTGAAAGTCATTAATCACACTCCTTCCATGTCAAATAATATTTCAGGTTACTTAACTTGTTAACCTATTTTTTTCTCTATGCATTACATATCTTGAGTTTATCCATTTTAGATGGAAATAAGATTTTATTAAATATTTATTTCATTGGTAAGTAAAATATTTTCATCATTATAGTCTACTTAACATGGTTCAAGACACTACCAAGATTAATTTGATGACCTTGATTAACCATATTATCCATCCACCTAGATTAATTACAATCAATAAAATCACAAATCCATACATTGCCTTTTTTGAACAATATATAAATTTTAGTGCACTTAGAAGTGGTATCATATGTGAAACCATGGTTTTAGATAAAATTGGAAGCTTGGTTGTATGAATATGGAATGTTTTATCCAACATGGATTACCTTCTATAAGAATACCACCAAAACATTGAAAGATGTTTCTATCCACTTATTTATCATTAGTGAAAAAACAAAATTTCTGGTCTTTTTTTTCAATTTTAATTTCTATTATTAAATTAAGTTTATAAAGGAGGTGTCATATGTAAGGGTTTCAACATCAGTTGTTTTAAAACCAATAAAAAAAATTATTTTTCAATTTTTGGTTGAGTTTTTTGCATCAGTTCTACTATGAACATATTCCAAAAATTAGTTTCTGACATGGGTTTCTACTTGTAACCTACTTCCAAGGTCCCGTGTTTTTTAGTTTTGATGTCAATTGTTGTTTAAAACCAATGCTCAAAATTATATTGGTCATATTTTTTGTGTTAGTTTCTAATAGAAACTGATGCCTAAAATAGGCATTTGGCATCATGTTATAATAAAAATTGGTGCTCAAATAGATCTTTTGAATTATTTTTATAACAAAACCAACACTAAAGATCAAATATATTTTTTTAATAATTTCAGCGTTGGTTTTGAAGAAAACTGACATTGAAAGTTATTTTTTGGAAATAATTCAATATTACACACTAAAAATATCAGAATTTCTGTAATATAAAAAAAATATACAAAAATAAAACATCTTGTATCACAAAATAAAAATCTATCAAAAAAATAATTTAACAACTTATTCAAAAAATCATTATCTACATGATTATATTTTAAATAATAGTAAAATAACACAAACATGATAATTTATAAAATATTCATTTGTGATTGTTATTGAAGAATTATTTTGAGATCATTTTGTTCAAATACATATTATAATAAATGAATTAGTTTTTGAACACTTTTTATTTGGAAAATGTAAGATTAATCAAAAATATATAAATATATAAACCAGATAATTTAAATATCAATCATACTTAACAAATAGTTCACAAAAAAGATTGAAGATGGGTAATTTCACTATTCATATACAACTCAACTTAATTTAGTGACTACAAGAACGCTGAATGTTTTAAGATTAAAATATATAATTCTATGACATGAAATATAAAATAATTAATATCATTAACCTTATCAAATTTAGTCATTATCCCAATTTTGATTATCTTATACATGAATCTTATAACATAATAACCTCATCACACATATCGTTGTTGACTATGAGACTATGGTCATAAAACATTAAATGTATAATAAAAACAAATATATATATATAATCAGTATAATATAATATATAAAAAAATACTATTACTTCCACGTATTGAACTACTCTTGGGTTATTTATAGATAAGTAATCATGGTTAATTTTTTTCGATGACATAAATTTTCATATATATTAAGTAATTAAACATGTATAAACAATAATAATTAAATATAATGAACTTATAAAAAAGAATAAAAATTACTTTTCTAATAAGGTGGTACATTTTTTACTAATACCACCTAATAAAGAGTGAAAACCAATATAATGTTTATTCACTTGAAAAAAAACACCAACCATCCAATGCCCCCTATAATAAAAAAAGTTCATGATTAATGTCATTATAATGAATATTAGTTAATAATTATATTATTTTTCTTACCCATCAATAAATTTCAAAATCCAACACCCAATATATATCTTTGATAATCTCTCACATATATATGTAACTATTTCAGTAGGCTTTAAATATTTCATAGTTGTTAAAATGAATTCTGGATCTGTATTAGCATAAAAACTAGTAGTATCATTTTGAATAAGAAGAATGTGTAGATACCTAATAAAATAAGTAATACAATAAGTCAATTAAAACCATCTTTAATTAAAGAAATAAAAACTGAAAATTTAATTTAGTTACATAGAAAACAACTGAAATAAAGGAACACTGAGATCTTTACAGTCAATTAGATCCATGATATATTTTTTCAATATTATCAATGGATAATATCTTCAACATATATCGAACGTAATCTGAAACTCATAGAAATTATCAAAAGAAGAATCCTAAGATATTGTTTTGTATTCAAATAGAAATATCAGAAGTATATAAAGTTCTTCGTTCCAAAACCTTCCATTTATTTTGTTCCATTTTAATTGATTTTAGATACTTCTATTGTCATGACCCGTCCCTCGGGGCCTGTGCCGCTACTACTCCAATCCCTCCTTCTATAGGCGAGGGGCTGGAGACTAGCACCAAAGGCGTAATTCCCTAAAATGGGGAAAGCATTTTCTTTATAACCTGGTTGAGCTTTCTTAAATAAAACATTTGAAAACACACACGCAATCTGTGTTTTTGTGCACTGAGTCAAAAATTAGATGCCAGGGTCTTAGTGTATGGATACGTCAGCCATTGCACCAACACTGGACTCCCTTGACTGAAAACCACACTCAGTACCCTTAACACTATTGCTTCATATAAAAGATCAAAGTCCTAAGTTATGTAGTAGAACTGACTCCTCTGATTTAGATTTGTCACGACTCGTCCCCCTGGGCCTGTGCCGTGACTACCCCAAGCCCGCCTTCCATAGGTGAGGGGCTAGCGACTAGAACCAAAGGCGTAATTCCTTAAAACTAGGATGGAATTGCCTTTATAAACTATCAACACAGACACAACAGATACTGATATGAGTAAACTGTATAACCAATTTGTGAGTATAGTAATTAAAAAGGGGCCAAAATACAAGTCCAACCGGAAAGTACAAGAAACTGAAAGTACAAGTACAACTGAGGAAAAAGGAAAAACGGCTACTAGGTCGTCTTTCAAGGATCCTACCTGAAGGGTAGGTATAAATCGCATCCTCAGAACTCCACATCCATCTGTCTCCTCTATGTACCGACTCGTCGTAAGGTCCACCTCCGGGTACCATCCAGTCCTGGAACTCTCAACCTCTATTAGCGCTCTCCATCATCTGCAACCAACACAACAAGGTGGGGGCATAGCCCATGCATGGGTGAGTATAACAGTACTCAGTAGGGACCCCAAGACCCTCAAGGCATCACAAAATACAACAAGGACAAACCAAAAAGTATGAAATCAACAGATAACCTTACTTAGGTATATGCCCATAAAAATAACTAAGTTATCAAATGATCTATCTCAATCATAAGGAAAACAGAAAAAAAAACTTACTCAGATCAACCAGGATTATTATTCACATTAACGAAACCATGGTTGTTGGAGAACTCCTCCTCTATTGAGTACAATTGGAATGCTGTGACACCAAGAATGATTCCTACGAACCTTGAATTACTGAGGTACTCCTCCTATCGAGTACCGTGGGTCAGCTGCGCCACACAGAGGTGCTCCCCACCGTGGGTCTGCCGCCACAACCAGGCACTCCCCCTCATAGCATGCAGAGGTAATCCTCTTGTTGAGTACCATGGGTCTACCGCCAGAACTAGGCACTCCTCATCCATGGGTGTGCCGACACAACCAGGTGCTCCCCATTAGGCTATTCGAGTCACTCCGAGTCAATCGGCCAGCAGTCTTCAGGTCTTAGCCAGCTACTAGGTCTCCGCACTCTACTCGCTTGTCATTGGAAGAATCCGCTCCATGAGCTTCTAGTAGATAATCTAACTATCACAAATTCCCAAGAAGAAGTATCTCAAAGGTCTGCCACGTCATTGGGGTCTCAACTCAAATGACGGTGCATCAATCGGACGCCCGATCTGTGAGTTATTAGCTTTTTAGTCCTGAGGCCCCGGTTGAATTCGTACACAATCCAACCTGACCGTATTTCAAATATACCCCAAACTCCAGTGGGGTATACTCAAAGGAACCACGACACTTCAATATTACCAGTTCCACTAAATGTTTGTTAAATAGACGATCGGTTCCAAATATATGACCAAAAGAAAGTAAAGGGTCGTAGTGGGCCCGGGTCCGGTCTGACCCGGTCAGACCGACCCGGCCCGACCCAGTCTGGGCTGACCCTGTAACACCCCAAGATTTTATAAGATATATTATTTTTAATTTCTTTTATTTATTCTATTTTACACTACACCAAGATTAGCTTGTACTATACGCAACACCATATTAGCTTGCAGTATATGCAACACTATTCTTGGTTCGTGTTACACACAATTTCAAGTTCATTCTGTGGAAATTATTTTACGAAACATTAAGTACAGATTTTTTTTAACGTATAAATGAAATAAGTTTATATTATGTTATATGCAACACCAAAGGTAGATTTAACTACACGCAACCCTAACTTGGCTTTCATTACATGCAATCGTGACCTTCCTCGACAATGTGGGTAGTACACAATACTGAGTTTCACTAAACAATGATATATTATTATAATATTATTATGAACATTCCATTATGAATATTAGTAAATAAATTGTGAATTTTATGACATTATAATTCATCTTACACCTTTTATAGAACATGGTATGAGAACAAAATAATTTTTTCGGGTAAAATAAGTACTTTTCAAAAAAATGCAGTTTTGCCGCCTTTTGATGGCAAACCAACATTAAATTTAGTTTTTAACAAGTTTATAAGTTAAATTTTACAAAATAAAATTCTTATTTTGAATCAGGATATAAAAATTTACTTTGGAAATTAATTTGATATTTTTCTGTTAAGTTCCTTATTTTGATGAATAGTAAAAAAACGCTAAATTTTAATTAAAAACCACTTTTTTCATCAAGATAATTTATATGGTTAATTTATAATATTGAAAGGTCTTAAAGTATAAATAGAATATATTTTTAACATTTAATATAATGTAAGTCATTAGCATTAAGTTTACACTGAATTCATAAGTAAAAACATTTCAATCTTTTGCAACATTTTAACTTTTAAAACCCATTTTCTCAACAGCGGGATTAATTTTAAATTAAATAATGTAAATTTTTTGTTTTGAATTTGGAAAATGGATTCCATATTTGGAATTAGTAGATCGAAATTATGTTAATAAGCTACTTTTTATATTTTGGCATTATGAATAGTAACTACGGTAAATTTTATTTACCACAGTTAAATGTAAATCGGGTAATCAAGGGAAAATATAATATTATAAAATTACTCGAACACTTGTCGTAATATAATTGGATGATTATATTTTACCCTAAATCATACTTGGGTCTAAATTCAATCTAATGGAACCAACTTGTATATGATTAAGACCTTTTATTTATTTTATTTAAAGGAAAGTGAAATATGTCTCACTCAAACTTTAATAAATAGATTTTTTTAATATAAGGTTATACAGAATATAAATTAGATTATAAATACACATTTGAAATATAATTTTTTTTCTTTATCATGGTAATTTATCTGTAATTTTTAAGAAATATATAATTAGCTTATACATTAATGATGTAGAAATTATTTATTTATTGAAGAATCAATAATATAGTTTTTATTAAAATAACAATACCTAACAAAAGGACCAGAAACTTGACCAAACATTATTGGTGGAATATATATATACCCTAAGAAGCCAAGGGATTATTTTTGGACCATTTTGATCCTTATAAAACCAATTAGGACATTTATATTATTTTATTTTAAATGATGTCAAATATGTCACCTTCATAATTGAATAAATATAACAATTTAAATGTTGTGATTTTAAGATGATAAATTATATTAAAAATATTATTATGAACTGTATTATATTTATCTTCATAATAAGATTTTATTGTTAATTTTTATGCAACAATTATTTATATTAAAAAATTATACAAAAATGTTGTAGTAATTATTTTATTAAAAGATATACCAAATAAATGGTTTTAAAGATATTAAAATAAATAATATATGAACAAATTATTGTTCCCCATGATTTTTTTTGATGACTATGACATGTTAGGAATATATTATATATTTTGGTTTGAACATATATTCTGTGTGGTTTTTATTTAAATTCAAATAATGAATAGTGTCAAAACTGACACTATTGATATTTTATAAAAATAACATATTATTAAATTATTTAAAAATCACAAAAATATTTAAAAAATACAAATTTAAAATTATATGGTCTACAAGGTTAAAAATTATCCAATGATTTTAAATTGAAAACATTTAATTATGTATTTATAACAATTTAAAATTTAGAGTTTTATTATCACATATAATATTAAATAGATTAAATAATGATAAATCAAGTTGATAAGGTTTAAAATAAACATAAAACATGTCTAAATTATATTGGTTGATTATATTACAACCTTATATCATCTCATCTTATAATTGAGTCATTTTTGGAGGTTCTTAAGTGGGTTTTCATTTTATTATTAATTAATATTTTAAGGTTTCCAAAAGAGCCCCTCTCCTCTCCTATATAAGGGAAACTCCTAACCTCTATTCTTCACAAAATTTTGAGCCTTCAAGCTCGGACAAACCCTGAAAATTTATCTTTTCAATATCTATAGTTATATTATAGAGGTTCTGGTCTTCTCAAAAGACAACTCTAGTGCCGTAAGAGGAATTTTAAAAGAGGCACATTGAGGAAGAGGTAATCTCTTCTACCGATTCTTTCAAGTTTATTTATTCTTCTACTTCCTGTTATATAGTTTTTTCATTATAAATTAATAACATAATTATAAATAATATACTTATATGTTATTATAAATATGAAACAACCCCATTTAACCTTCTATCCATCATACGGAAAACGAAATCACCGCGCGTGCGTACGTACGGAATACCGTCTCCACCCCGTGGTTTAATATGTTTTTCCACCACCACCTTACTTGGATGGGTATAATGGTGTAAATAATAAATATATATGGTTATTATAACATCATAATTATTCTGAGATATTATATCATCCACTCCAATTTATTCAATAATTATAGTAATGATATCACCGCTCGTGCATACGTACGGATTACCGTCTCCACGAAGCGATGGGATTCATTCTCCATGGTAACCATTCAAGAATAATTATAAAGTATATATAATGATAAATAATGATATATATGACATAATAATGATACTGGATATATATATATATATATGTCATATGCTTACTTCCATTCAAGTTAATAAGGAAAGGAAAACATCGTTCATGTGTACGTACAACCTACCATCTCCATGAACGGTATGTTTCATATCATTTATCGTTCTACTATATATATATATATACTGAATATATATGATATATAAATCATTTTTTAAATTCTGGAAGGAATTAAATCTTGATATAAGTAATAATAATATCACAAACAACAAGTCCAAACACGTACTATAAATTAAACAATTTTACCCAAAACGCTGCTATAACATGAAATTGACAAAAGAATGGATAATATAAAGTCATAGGAGAATCATATATGAATTCATAAATATTATTATGGTTCTGTTACAAGTTAATAATATGTTTAAACCCACTCTAAAAGAGTTTCGGACACGTATGGAAGAAATTGGACCTAAGGTAAGAGATAATTTTGTAATCCCATTTTTTATGCGAGATTTCTTATACGTAAGTATTTTCTGGGATTATATTTTTCATCCATGTACATAAAAAAGTTTTTCATAAAGTGTTTAATATTATTACATGTATGTTAAAAGTCATGTTTAACCCTCTTTTACCATTACTTTGTGTTATGGAAATAATATTTCTTTCGTTTACCATATAAGTCACCTTTTGACTTTTCTGGAAAAAGTACAAGAAGAATGTATTTTCTACTTACACGACGCGAAAGGATTTTTACGATTTTATAACACCTTATTTTAATGAAGCTTAATCTACAAGATTTATTGACTATTTTAACAAAATATTTTTCTTTTAAAATTTCATGGTATTTTGTGATAAGAAAATGATTTTGAAGAAGAAAGGATATTTTCCTCAAGAATTCATTTCAAGTATTTTATCAAAACAATTTTCCATATAAGATGAAATTATTTCATATGTGTATGTTTCAAGTATAATGTCTATATGATTTACATGGTTTCACTTTTCTTATGATGAAATGATATCCATTTTTTATATGGATTATGTTATGATGGGATGAAGTTTATGAAACCCATTTTATGCTTTGGGTTATGATGAATGATTTATGTTTATATTGTGGCACACATAAGAATGAGTTCATTATGAGATGGGTGGGACCGATATATCCCTCCAATGCATTGGGTAAAGATTTATATATCATGAAATAAACATGGCTGGAATGGTAAGTTAATCTGGTTCAGTGATACGGGACTGGAACGAGGAGTGAACTCGATTTAGTAGGGGACTTTGTCCACTAAGATGGTCTTGGAAGCAATTCCTTGGATACTATGGAAATCATATCATGTGATTAATGGTTTTCCACAATTACATGTTTTATTCCCATGCTATTTTATCATGATTAATGTTCCTTTATGACCTATGCCTTATGTACTTCCAAGATTTATTTCTCAAGATTTTCATTTTTAAGATTTTTGTTCATGTTTTTTTTGAGTTCAAATGTATATGATTTGTTTTATTTTCTCCATTATTACCCTTAATGAGCATTTCATCTCACCCCTTTTTATTTTTTCTTTTCCCCAGGATATAAATAAAGGTTTTAGGTAAGAAAACCAAAGGGGAAGACATTTATGAGAGATTTTAAGATCTTTCACCATGATTAGAAGATTATGTTCTGAGTTTCCAAAGATACTAAACTAATACGGTCTTTGGGCGTCTGTTTTTGTCATGTATTAAGTATTCCGCACAAGTATTGTAATGTCTATGTACATAAAGCTTTGGGTCTATATAGTTGGTATCAGAGCGAAGGTTTAGTCAACCTTTAGAATCTAGGACATAGAAACATTAAGTGAGATCCCTAAAGATATTTCTAAGGCATGTATAGGGATGTCCCTAAGGGTATGTATAATTATAGTTTATAGTAATAAAATTATGATAACAATCATGAATAACCTAGGATTAAACCTAAGATGTTAGATATTGAAAGTACTCCCCTTTATTATGTTGTTTTCTCAGCATGATTGTTTCCTCTCACACTATTCTTTTTGGGTTTTAGAAAATGGATGGAAATAGGAATATTCATGTTAATGGAGAATATGATGAAAAATGGAATGATATTCTTCCTGAGAATCCAAATGAAATGGGATTTGGAAGGAAAAACATAGTTATTATGCCTAATCATCAATCTCATAATATGATTAATAATATCAAATTTGGTATGTTTCCTGACTTGGCTAATAAGAGAAAGATTGAGTTTCATGATGATCATAGAGGAAAGAATGTTCAATTGACCTCATGTAAATCATGTGGGAAGAGGCATCAAGGAGAATGTTTCAAAGGAACTGGAAGATGATTTGGGTGTGGAAAAGAAGGATATACAGCTAGTAAGTGCAAAGTAAAAGGTTCAGTTAACACCATGGACAAAGATAATGGTATTTCTATGACATCAACAACGATTAAATGTTCTAAATGTGGAATGTATGGGCACTATTCAAACAAATTCCCTAAGGGAAAATCTCTTGAAGAGAATCAACATGGTCGTATGAGTAGTACTTATGTGGATGATGATAAAGAAAATAAAAATGATATATGAGATGAAAGAAGTGTTGAGGAATAAAATGATGAAGCTCGGTCAATGGTTTAAGAAGGTAGTGGAATGATTGTATGTTTACCAAGAGTTATGTTAATGGTGCTATAGAATAATGAAAAATCTAAGGATTGTTACACTATTGTTTTTCCTAATGTATTTGAAAGTATATGTTGAATGGTACCGGTAACTATGAAAGGTTATTCAGATATTTTTGGAAAGAAGATGATATGGGTACAATGAATAGATAAGAAGAAAATTATATTTTGGATATTATTAATGAGATCATTACTAATATAAGGACAAAGTGATATCATGGTTTGAGTATATAGACATTTTGGGATTTTGGTATGTGAAAGCGCGAACTTTTGATAGCATTCATGTTTTCACTAATGTTCAATGGGTGTTTATTTTTCAAGAGAATACGTGATTATGGAATTCAAATGTTTGGAATGTGACCAACAAGATATATATTATGATATATGGGGGATAAATGATGGTATTCACATGCTTGGTAGATGACCTTTCTAGCAGTCTTTTTCTGTATACTATGAGATTTGAAAGAAGTATTTCTGATAAGCCTAAATGTTGGAATTCATTAAGTTGGACATTAGATAGTATTGTTTAAGGCTAGAAATTTTTTATATTATTTTTGGAATGTTGTAATAGTATAGTTTTAGAAAAAGGACAACCGTAAGATGGGTGACAACCCATCGCGTCAAAAAAGGATGCGAGAATCGAACCCAAAACCGAAATGCGATAGGCCTTTATCACTTACCACTATCCTACATGAAGTCCCTAGTAATTAGAGATTAGTTTTATGATAGTTTAAGTATAAGTCCATTTTGGAATCATATACAGTTAATCTCACCATAAGATGGACTTATATAACTTTTGATAAGCTTATGTTTGAGACAGATGGAATGACCTATCATTCTATCGCATGATCTGCTAACACTTCACAGAAGACAAATTCGACTTCATTTTTTTAAGAGATGAAGTGGAAATTGGTCAAGGCCCAAACAATAGTGAGATTGTACCAAAATCAAGTAACTATTTCTTTTAATTATTCAATATTATGGGAATGATCTTGAAAATGAAAATTATTGTCATAATACCCTCATATTTGATGAATCAGATGGTACCTTAGATCATCACAAATTTTTGGCCTTGTGATTGTTGGATTTTTCCTAGCCACGTCCTCTACCACTCTTCATCAGAATTTGATGGTTATATTTCTCTTCCATATCTATATTTTCACCTATGTTTTATTATGTAGAAACCCAGGGATGAGTTAATTTGGGTAACTGTTATGTTTCATACATTAATTTTTAAAATTAAGTTTAGTATTCATTTTTACAATGTGGGTTTCTATGAATAAAACATTCATGTAGTAAACGATTTATAACCCCGACGAATTTCGAGGGAGAAATTCATTATAAGGGGTGTAGAATGTAACACCCCGAGATTTTATGAGATATATTCTTTTTAATTTCTTTTATGTCTTCTATTGTACACTACACCAAGATTATCTTGTACTATACGCAACACCGTATTATCTTGTAGTATACGCAACACTATTCTTAGCTCGTGTTACACATAATTTCAAGTTCATTTTGTCAAAATTATTATATGCAACATTAAGTATAGATTTTATTTAATGTATAAATGAAATAAGATTAGATTATGTTATAGGAAACACCAAAGGTAGCTTGAACTACACACATCACTAACTTGGCTTGCATTACATGAAACCGAGACCTTCCTCGATAGCGTGTGTAGTACGCAATACTGAGTTTCACTAAACAAAAATATATTGTTATAATATTATTATGAACTAGCCATTATGAATAGTAGTAAATACATTTGGAATTCTATGACATTATAATTCATCTTACACATTTTATAGAACATGGTATGAGAACAAAATAAATTTTTCGGGTAAAATAAGTATTTATAAAAAAATGTTGTTTTTCCACGTTTTGTTGGAACACCCACATTAAATTTAGTTTTTTAAATGTTTATAAGTAAAATCTTACAAAATAAAATTATTCTTTTGAATAAGGATATAAAAATATACTTTGTATAAATTTTTAATATTTTTCGGATAAGTTTCTTATTTTGATGAATAGTAAAAATACGTTAAATTTTAATTAAAAACAACTTTTTTCATCGTGATAATTTATATGATTAAATTATAATATTTAATGATTTTAAAGTATAAATAGACTATATTTTTACTATTTAATATAATGTAAGTCATTAGCATTAATTTTAACCTTAATTAATAAGTAAAAACATTTGAATCATTTGCAACGTTTTAACTTTTAAAACCCATTTTCTCAACAGCAGGATTAATTTTAAATTAAATATTGTAACTTTTGTTTTTTTAATTTGGAAAAATTTATTCCATTTTTGGAATCAGTATGTCCCAATTATGTTAATAAGCGACTTTTTATTTCTAGGCATTATGAATAGTAACTACGGTAAATTTTATTTACCATAGTTAAAGGTAAATCTCGTAATTAAGGGTAAATATAATATTATAAAATTACCCAAACACTTGTCATAATATAATTGGATGATTATATTTTCCCCTAAATTATACTTGGGTCGAAATTCAATCTAATGGAACCAACTTGTATTTGATTAAGACCTTTTATTTATTTTGTTTAAAGGAAAGAGAAATATGTCTCACTCAAACTTTAATAATTATATTATTTTTAATATAAGGTTATAAAGAATATAAATTTGATTATAAATAATAATTTGAAATCTAAAATGTTTTTCTTTATCATGGTAATTTATTTTTATTTTTTAAGAAATATGTAATTACCTTAATAGCTTATACATTAATGATGTGGAAATCATTTATTTAGTGAAGAATCAATAATTTAGCTTTTATTAAAATAATAATACCCATCAAAAGGACCAGAAACTTGACCAAAAATTATTTTTGGAGTATATCTATACCCTTATAATCCAAAGGTTGATTTGAGGACCATTTGGAGCCTTATAAAACCGATTAGGACATTTATATTATTTTATTTTAAATGTTGTCAAAGATGTCACCTTCATAATTTAATAAATATAACAATTTAAATGTTGTGATTTTAAGATTATAAATTAGAGTAAAAATATTATTAGAAAAGGTATTATATTTATCTTCATTATAGGATTTTATTTTTAATTTTTATGCAAAAATAAGTATATTAAATAATTATACAAAAATGTTGTAGTAAATATTTTATTAAGAGATATACTAAATAAATGGTTTTAAAAATACTAAAATAAATAATATATGCACAAATTAAAGTTCCCCGTGATTTTTTTATGACTATGACATGTTAAGAATCTATTATATATTTATGTTTTGAACATATCTTCTATTTAGTTTTTATTTAAATTCAAATAATGAATAGTGTCAAAATTGACACTATTGATATTTTATAAAAATAACATATTATTAAATTATTTAAAAATCACAAAAATATTTAAAAACTAAAAATTTAAAATTATATGGTCTAAATGGTTATTTAGTATCAAATTATGGTAAATTGACAACATTTAAGTATGTATTTAAAACAATTTAAAATTTTAGAATTTTATTACCACAAATAAAATTAAATAGATTAAATAATGATAAATCAAGTTGATAAGGTTTAAAATAAACTTGAAACAAGTATAAATTTTTTTTGATGATGATATTACAACCCTATATCATCTCATATTATAATTGAGTCATTTTTGGAGGTTTTTAAGTGGCTTTTCATTTTATTATTAATTAATATTTTTAAGGTTTCCAAAAGTGCCCCTCTCCTCTCCTATATAAGGGCACCTCCTTCCCTCTCTTATTCACACAATTTTTAGCCTTAAATCACGGAAAAAACCTGAAAATTTATCTTCTAAATATATCTAGTTACATTATAGAGGTTCTGGTCCTCTCAAAAGACCAACTCTAGTGCCCTAAGAGGAAGTTTAAAAGAGGCATGTCGAGGAAGAGGTAATCTCTTCAACCGATTCTTTCAAGTTTATTTATTCTTCTACATCCTATTATTTAGTTGTTTCATTATAAAGTAATAACATCAGTATAAATAATATAATTATATGTTATTATAAATATTAAACAACCCCATTTCACCTTCTATCCATCCTACGGAAAATAAAATCACCACGCGTGCGTACGTACGAAATATCGTCTCCACGCCGTGGTGTAATCTATTTATCCACCACCACCATACTTGGATGGATATAATGGTGTAAAGAATAACTATTTATGGTTATTATAACATCATACTGATTCTGCGATATTATATCATCCACTCCAATTCCATTCAATAATTATGGGAATGATATCACCGCTCATGCGTACGTACGGATTTCCGTCTCCACGACGCGATGAGATTTATTATCCATGTTAACCATTCAATAATAATTATAAAGTATATATTATAAATATTAATGATATATATTACATAATAATTCTACTGGATTTATGTATATATACATTTCATCTACTTACTTCCATTCAAGTCAATAAGGAAAGGAAAACAACGTTCATGCGTATGTACGACCTACCGTCTCCATGAATGGTGTGTTTAATTTCATTTATATATCTATCTATTATATATAATTAATATATATGATATATAAATCATGTTTTACATTCTGGAAGGAATTAAATCATGATATAAGTAATAATAATATCAATAACAACAAGTCCAAACACATATGATAAATGAAACAATTTTACCCAAAACACTGCTTTCACATGGAATTGACAAAAGAACGGGTAATATAAAGTCAAAATTGAATCATATATGATATCATAAATATTATTATGGTTCCTCCACAAGTTAATAATATGTTTAAACACATTATACAGAATTTTCAGACACGTACGAATGAAATTGGACCTAAGGTAAGGGATAATTTTGTAATCTCATTTTTTATCCAAGATTTCTTATACGCAAGTATTTACTAGGGTTATAGTTTTCATCCATGTCCATAAAAATGTTTTTTATAATGTGTTTAATATTCATAAATGTATGTTTAAAGTCATTTTTACCCTGATTTGACTTTTACTTTTTGTTATTGAAGGAATCTTTCTTTTGTTTACCATATAAGGTACTTTTTGACTTTTCTGGCAAAAGTAAGAGAAGAATGTTTTTTAACTTATACAACGTGAATGGATTTTTGCAGTTTTATAATGCATTATTTTCATGAAGCTTAATCTACCATATTTCATGACTATTTTCAACAAAATCCTTTTCTTTTAAAATTTCATGGATTTTTGTGAAAAGAGAATGATTTTGAAGAAGAAAGGATATTTTCCTCAAGAATTCATTTCAAGTGTTTTATCAAAACCATTTTCCTTCATAGATGGTGTTGGTAATTTTCTACTCAATACATCAAAAACCATAGTCCCCTTCTTTTTAGTTTATGAAATATCAAAATCAAAAGTTTTAAGATACTTCAACCAACATCTCTATCACTAGTTTTGACCCCTCAGAGTAAAAATATATTTCAAGCTCTTATGATCAAAAGATATTGTAAACTACTCCCCAAAGAGATACAGATTCCACCATTTATTTTAGGAATAATCAATACTAACTTGGTATCATGGGTATAATAATTCATTTCATGAGGGAATAACTTGTGAGAGCCATATTCCACCACCTATTTCTACTAAATCAAGAAACATCACAAACACGTAATAGAAGAATCATAGAAAACATCATAACCAAAACCTAGTTCTAGAAGAATCAAAACTGGAGTATATTTCTAACTCACATTTATCTCATCATAATATCTTATTCATATATTATTCCATTCAAATGTTACACCCTTACAGTTTAAATCTTTCATCAAATATACGATCTCGTAGAAATACTGACCAAACCGCCTATAGTAACCAGCCACACCCAAGAAGCTATGGATTTAAAAAACATATTTAGGTTTCTCCCAGTATATAATAGCCCATTATTTCATATGATACTATAATATTACCCTATAAGATATAACATTCCAAATAAATTTCACTTCCCATATCCAAAGTTCACATTTGGAAACCTTACGATATAGACGTTGTTTCTTCAAGGTTCAAATAATGATATCCAAATAGTCTATATGATCCTTATATGACTTAGACTACACAATAATATTACCCATGAACACAAAAATAAATGCATCTAAGATAAAATTAAATCATTGGTTCATAAAATATATAAATACCATAGGAGAGTTAGTGAGACCAAATGACATAACCAGAAAATAAAAAAAATGTAGATACCGACTCCTCAATGCTGTCTTAGATATATCCTATTCTTAGACTCCCAACTGATGGTATCCCAAATAATGTTAAAAATTAAAAAACTGACATACCCCTATAATATTTTCAAATATATCAACAATCATAGGTAGTGGATATTTGTTATTCGTTGTCACCTGATTCAAGTTTTTATAATCCACCCAAAGCATGAGACACCTATATGCATTCATAGAAAAGTTGACATGCAATGAATAGGTGAAATTATATGATGGATCAATCCCTTAGCCTCCTAGTCATAAAGTTAGAATTTAAATTCCACCAACTCAGTAGGATCCATTTGTTATGATGGAATATAAATGGGAGTTGTTCTAGGGAGTAGGTCTATAGTAAACATGGCCTGTCTTTGTAGTGGTAAACCATAAAATTCATCTTAAAAGACCTCGAGGTACACACTTACTATTGTAGTAATAAAAAAATCTTTGAAAAGGGTCAATAACATAATGAAACATCTCCTATAGCTAGAAAATGATTACCCCATCATAAGGGATGATAGGCCCCTCCTTTTCTAATCTAGGGTCTCACTCAAATAGAAAAACAAGAGTGGCCCCATCAAAATATAGGAACTAAACCCAAAAATGATAACAATCTATATCAGCATTAGAAATGATCTTCCAAATCATACTAAGTATCATGTTGAAGATGTCAATTTCAAGAACTAAATAGTAACATCCCACCTCAAAGTCTCTAATGATCACCCGACATCCAGGACACATGAAAACTAGTTTTTATATCATTACCCAAGGATTTAAAAGGCACTAAAAGATGAGATAAGTAACGATTTTAGGAAAAAAAATAAAAAAACTTGGATGATATAAAATAATGAGTATCATCTATATCAAACAAATATATCACCACAATAGATGAAACAAAAACCATACCTATAATAGTAGCTGACCCTCCATTAGGTTCTAGTCGTCTACAATCCACCACATAAATCTATCTAGTCATAGAAACATGAACTTCCTCCTTTTCCTTAGGATTAGAACCGCCACCCATGGGAGTGTTAGTACGAATCTACGAACCCTTGGTGAGAGTGGATCGATCTGTATTTTACTTTGATATTCATTCCCAAAAATTGCTCAGATGAACTAATAGTTCACACTAATGAAATTTATTAGGAGTCTTCGTACAGTTAGGTTTGGTATGAATATTCCTTCCATATTTCTAGAATACAAACTATTTCTTTCTTAAATAATCCTTAGGAACTTGTCTTAATGAAAATTGAAAATCCTTGTGCTTCCTTTTCCGGACAAAAGACACACCCTAGATAAAAACATCACTAACTGAAGCTCCAGCCAAAATAGTATTTTTAGATATGTCTACCTCATACAAAGATGATTTTATACTACCTAAATAAATGTTGGAATAGACATGAGAATCATCATCGACCAAATATTAGGACTCATTCCCAACTCAAATATTTGATCCTTTAGGTACTAATTGGTGACTAGATCTAGTAACAAATGTAAAAACTGAAAAAACCAAGTGGAATACTCTAGAACAATATGCTCCCCATAATCAAAGTATAGAAACTCTCAAGTCTTCACTATACATTAAAAATTGAGGTAAAACTATTAATTGAAGGTCTTCTTGAAATAATTGCATGTAGGATCCTCATGAAACTTAACCTAGACAATAGTGTCCCACCATCTTGTTCCTGATCCCTTAGGCATGTACATATAAAAACCAACCTAGGGTCCTTAGGAATATTTATTAAGTTGAAAATTATATCAATGAACTCATTCCACTCCACAGATTCCTAGGTCCCCTTATCACAGTGGAATATGGGTGAATGATGCTTAGTGAATTCGTAGCCATGATCCACCACATGTCCTAGGTTATCATCCCCAAAATGACCTAGAGTCTAAATTGAATGGACTATAACTTCAACCAAAGAAGGACCTACTAGAGGATTCACCAATGGATCCTATCACACACCTTCATCTCTCAGATTCAGAAGAGATCTTATCAGAGGAATTTTCCATTAATTAAAATAAAATGGCTCATTATATTTAGATCATATTTTAAAATCTTGGGATAAATATCAATAATTCATGTCAATTACATAAAAAATAATAAATTTAAATAAATCATCAATTCATTGATAGAAAGATAAAAATTACTAAGGAAAAGGTCCATTAAAATAAACTCCACATATAGTTCATTTAAATACTTTCAAACATGAACTCTCAAACATGGTAAAAAATATTCTCATCACCCATGGTAACATGAGTTCAGACATGATAGTGAGCTGGCTAAGAACCCACCTACACTAACTACCAAAATTATGATGGTCCTAAATCATCTCCACCAAAGGCACATAACCAAACTCAAGTAGTGTTAACACACATTAGGATGGGAATCACTCTAATACCATTAAGTAAATAACCGGCTTGTGTCAACTAGACAAGCCACTCGGGTTGAGCTATCACTTTGATGAGTCATAAAAAGACAATGGAACAAACATCACATAAAACAAAAAATGAAATAAAACCATAGAACAATGTAGAAGAAAGAGGCACACCGAAGATCTACATGATTGTTGAAAAACAAGATAAAGTAGAAAGTATGCCAAGAAAAGACAAACAAGTCTCCATGTGACCAATCACTACCTCCAAACCTTCTTCCTATAAAGGCAAAAATGAAAAGAGAAGTTGAGATGTTATAATACTCCATTCCCTATACCTCGGTCATAAAAAAACATTTACAATTTCCCAAATTCAGAAGTAGGGTCTGAGCACAAAGCTATGTAGGATTCCACAATATAATATATACAATGTATAATATGAATTATTCAATAGTTCTAGTTTTTAAAAAGAATATAATTTTATAAATATTTTTCCTAAATCAAAACCATTTGTAAATTAACCATTGGTTTTTCCTAAAATAGTTTCATATTATTAAAATGAAAAATAATAAAATGTACATGTGATAAATGATAAATCATAAAGAATACAATCTATGGGTACACCATAAGATAAGCACAATATGTGAGAGAATAAACATGACCATTACATCATGTGTTAATATAATAAAAATGACAAATAAAACCATGTGGGATCTAACCTATTGTTACATATATAATAAAATAAAACCAAATCCCCAGTCTTGGCCTATGGTGGATCCAACCAGCAAAAACTCTAGTGTAATTTTTCACACTAAAATTAAATAAAACCTCATGTTTCATTACAAAAATAATGTGTAACATGTCTATACCCAACCCACCCAATGTTACTGAATCTAAAAAGGTTGTTTAAAACCATTGAAAAATACATTATCACTATTTATAAAACAATTTCAATGAAAACACAATCTCCATTGGTTCTTGAATACCCATTTTAATCCAAGACCACTATTCAAACATTTTATCAAAAACATGGAATGCACAATTTTTTTAAACCCCCACTAAAAAACACGACCTTTAAAAAAATCCATTTTAACGAAAAATAAATACAATTAAATGAATAAACCAAAGGATGTTACATGAAAAATAATATATTAAAAGAGTTAACCCTTTATACAGTTTCACCTACATTAATAACAGATGTAGAACTAATTTCACTCACAAACAGAGATCATGAAGAATATATTGAGTACTCATGATCCTAGATCTAGAAGAAACACAAAAAATCAATAAAACCCATTAGATCTAAATTCCATATCCAACATGGGTTCAAACTAGATAAGGGGAAGTGATATCTAGCTAGGATCTATGAAAAGGAAGAGGAAATTGAATCAAAACATACAAATATCTTGAAAAATTTATTAAAAATGAATGGGAATCCCTAATAATACCAAGAAAGAAGCCTCCAAATCATTAAGGATGGATTAAAATGAACATAAATAAAATTAGGGGTGGCTAGGAATAAGAAAACAAGGAAAAAAAGAGTAAAACCCATTTTTATAGGTTAATAGTGTCATGAACAATTAAGAAATATGGTTAGAAGAATATTGTTGCAACCATGAGTGGATACTATCTATTTAAAAAACAATAATTCATGGTTTCCTGGAAAAAACAATATGGTTTGGTCAAACCATAAAGACCCCTTTGAGAAACACCCAAACCCCACATGGTTTTCCATATAGAGCTACATAGTTTCCTTAACCTTGATAAAACTATGAAAAAAACCACTATTAAGACATACATCCAGACGAAATTGTTTTTTCATGGTCATTTATAACCATTTTCCAACTGTTCAAATAGTCTATCTCTTAAACAAATATCTATTTTCATCCCTTATTCCCCTAAAACACTAGAATTAATATAAATACAAACCAAGTTTAAATTAAAATGTTTATAATATCTATTGAGAGATAAAATAATGTGATGATGATGATTATTAAGATGATGAAATAATAATATTTTTGACCATGGAAAATATAAAACCTTTATTTTTCAACTATGAACCAAACATCATAAAAAACACAATGTGGGCTCAACCAATCATGTAATTAAACATTTAATTTAAAAAATGAATTAAATGGATTAATGATTAGAGAATAAACCAATACAATAATCTCTAATAGTTAAATAATTAATACAAGTTTATTATAAAAGATTTAATGAATATACATAGCATGTCTGGACTTGAGGTAAGGGGTTACTTAACTCAATTTCTATTAATTGGGTTATACTTCTACATTATTAGATATGTTATACCAAGGCTATGTGTGAAATTAAATATGATTGTACTATTTTTTATTTCCTATTTTTTTATAGTTTTAAAATTATTATATAAAATCACTCTATTAATTAATTTTAATATTAGTGATATGATATTTGTAATGATTATCTGTCTCAAAATTATTTCTTTGATACATGTGTTTTACTATGCACCTAATTCCTTTTATAAGGTGTAAATTATACCTATTAATATAATATATCATGAATTAATCATTGATAATTATTTCCAAAGTTACTTTTAGGTTATTTCTTTTTTCAGATATTGTTTCTAATGTTATAAAAGTATCACGAGTTTTCATTGTCATAATTTCAATTCTTTTAGAAATAATTCATGTTATGAACTATGATTTATTTTATATGGGTTAATTACTACCCCATGAATTTATTTTCAAAGAATCTATCATGAAATTATAGGTTTTATAAAATCATGTTATGTGTATTCATTCAATGGCTTTTGATTCATGCATTACCTATGTTTCAAGGGTTTCATTTATCAAACCTCCTTCTTAGAGACATGTTGTTGATTGATGAACCAATATTAATTTATATAGTCTATATAATAAAACTTGAAATAAAATATAATGAACATTTTTATATTCATGTAATTTTATGTACCTTCCTATATTTTTTCTTTCAGAGAGGTTTATCTTCAAAATTCCATAAATGTAATTTCTTTAAAAACCTTATTTGAATGTTTTTAACCAAAATATTACCCCATGATCATTATATAATTTTTTGAATGTTATTTTATAAACATAAATGATTTCTTAAAGCTTTTTATATGATATTGGACTTTCTTTTATATGTTTATAAAAAACTCTTAACGTTTACTATATGTGTCACTTTTGAATATATTTATAAATTATTAAAATTAATATTTATTTTTAAATTTTACATTATAAATATATTTTCCCAACATCTTAAATATTATTTTCATGAAATATTACTTTATAATTTTATAATGTTATTTTAAAAGAAAACTATTTTAAAAATATTTTGGGATTTTTTAATTTTTAAAGTACCAAAATAAAAAGGTATTTTACCCCATTTTCCTAAACAAATTTTAAATTTTCTTTTAAAGGTATTTTATTATATGTCAAAATACTATAATTATTTCTTTTATTCAATAGAGATATGATTTCATGACACTATTAACTTCATTTCTATGAATGGTTTATGATGATGTTTTAAAGATATTTTCATGAAATAAGCATGTTATAAATTTCATCTTGGAGAAATGTATCTGAATGGGTCAAGGAATTAACCTGTAACATCATAAATCATTATAGAGCTTATATTCTAATAAATTTACTATTTATATGGTTAATTCCTGTACATTGTGTGATGATTGAAACCATTATATGAAAATATATAAGGTATGATTGAAACTACTGAAAACCAATTATCAATATTAATAAAAAAAGAAATAATTTTGTAATATATGAAAATAAAATATTAATAAGAATGGATAATTATTGTGATTAGGGTTATTAAATATATGATTAATAATTTTATTTTTTATATGTGATGTTATATCGTGTTTGAATATGTAGAAATCTGAGGTAAAGGGTTTCCTTTCTCTATTTCAATTCATTGAGTTATATTGTTTCTTCATTGACTAAGTTTTTCAAAGATTATCTATAGTATAAAATATGATAGTTTTATATTGTATTTTCAATGGTTTCATGTAGACATACATTTATTTTGGACAATATTCTCCTTGAAAAACTCTTATCTCATGTGTTAAACTCTTTAAAATGGACTCTAATCTAAATTTCCCTTCCTTGAGATTTGCTTTATATTCATCACTAATGAAATTTTATATATTGGGTGTACTGACCATGAATGAAATATATAATTCTATAAACTCAATTCAAGGTATTTGAAAATCAATCTAACATTATCTTCAATGGGGTTTTATTCAAAAGTTACCATGGTAGTGAGAATTTTCTATCTAAATTTTCATTCTTTGAGACACAAGTTATATTATAAACCTATTTTAATTTATATATTTTATATAATAAATATTTGAAATATTATATACCAATTATTTTTTTATAAATTATATTTTAATTTTAATTTTAATTTTATTTTATGATAGTGTTTTGATTCAAAAGTTACCAAATCCATAAGGTTTAATTTTCTAGTCTCACTTGGAATTCATGATTTTTTATATATAACTTATTATTTTAGGGTATAATATGTACATTATTTATAAAACCCCATATATTTTTATTCTCTTATATTTATTTATAGTTCTATATTTATTTTTACTATTTCGCTTCCCTTTTTTCTCAATTCAATTGAAAGAATACTTATGAGTGGAAATAACCATGTCTTTGTTTTATTGTAGAATATTTCTCTTACATGTCCATAATATTTATATTATTTCAATAAACTTCATAAGTATAATTTAATAAGAGATAATATTAATTTTATAATATTTACTTATTTAATTAAAAAATTAAAAAGGAATCCTTTTAATTATTTCCACTTGGATCACTTTTGGATTTCTTTATAATGGTGTGACAAATTATATTTTTTAAATTTTGTTCACAACCAAATTTTTACATATTATTTATAAGTTATATATTAAAACCTTCCTCAATAGGTTTTCACTATTTTCAAAATTAAATTTTAATCATTTATTTCTATGAATTTTTTATTTTACAATAAAAGTTATTGGATATATAAGGGATTTATTTCTAAGTAACTATTATTTTTATATAATTTTTTTATAATTTTCATTTTCTTTTCTTCAACAAAAATTAATGTTTTTGGTAGTATAACATTTTTTTTACTTAAATTTTTTATGAATAAATGGTCTTATTTTCTCTATTAGGAATTTAGTATTCATATTTTACCATATTTGTAAGGGTTTTCCCCATTCATTATCTTTGTAATGATTATGTTCTCTATCAGTATTCATCTCTTTTAAAACATTATATTTATCATTCAAATATATAATATTTAATCACATGGATATATTATATATGAATTACACTATTTTTATATTGATTTATCTAGTGTTAACTTAACGACACACCTATTACTATATATAATGTCGGTTTGAGGGGATGTTTTTTGGAATGTTATTCGATGTACTGACTGGTGAAAATACTGACATATCGTATACTTTTTATTCAAATATAAGAACTTATTGAGTACTAAGGTATGTTTTTTATATATTATATTGTTCATTAATTCTTTTCATATTATGAATTTATTGGTCTTATTTAGTTGTGGATGGAACCTAGAATTATATAGCCCCTTAATGCATAAGTAGGTCTCATGAGACAAGCTAGTTTAGGAAATTAGATGTCTGCCATACATAATTATGTATGGTATTTTGGAATGATGGCTTGAATTATTGTATAATTTCCTTTTGAATGTAATTTATGGAATTTATGATTAATTTTCACAAGGATCTATTAATATGTTTGAAGTATTGGAATAAGGTCTTGATAATAATATAAAGATATTCGACATTATGCATTCCATCACCAAAAAATTAGTTATCATTTTCCATGTGATTAATTTCATTGTTATATTATCCATGGTTATATTTCAATCTAATATAGTTAATTATGGGGAATTATTTAATTATCATTTATAAATTTAATATTATTCATGCCGTATTGATTGTATGATAGATTAAAATGTATGATACACCTCACAGAGTTTATGATCTCACACCAGTTATGCTTCCACTTTCCTAGTTCCTAAAAAGAGTATTACGTATGATATGTACAGATGGGTAGCATGTCTGGATACTTTTTTGGGAGATGTTGAAATACTATTATAAAATATGAAAATCATTGTTTAGGATAATATATACCCACCTTTTAAATGCCCATTTGAGGGGAATTCGTGGGTTTTATTATATAAATAGTTTTACTAACTCTCTAAAACTCTAAACCTTAATGGTATTGGTTATGTAAGTGATTTGATAATTCTATTTACATTATAAATATGTATGGTTAATTTTGGGTTATTTTTTTTGGTATCAAATCCAACGCGTAAAAAAACGTTTTTAAAAATATATTTAGGTGTATACGTTTGGGGAACATTAGTTGGCAACTAATCATAGTATAGCTAAATTTAGATTCTATGATATTATTGGTTTAGAATAATTTATTAGGTATTGATACCATCACGTTTTTAATGATTTTTACTATAACCATTTTTAGAGACAAAAAATAAACTTTTGAATTCTTATGTTATTTTGGGTTTAAGGTGATTTAAGATGTTTTGATAATTTTTTATTTGGTTTTTGTGAGAGTACATGATTTATGTATATAAATCCCTTAGTATAGGTATGATATTCAATGTTAGTGTAATTTTACTTAATTGTGATAATGGGTTAATTAATTTTGGGAATAGAAGTTGAGAAGTATAGAGATACTTAGATGTTCCAAATGGATTTTATATATTTTTGGGAGTATATATGATTGAGGAATATATTAATTATCATGTGATTAATGTTGTTTCTAGATAATTATTTTGGGATTCTTGGAGTACAGGTTTCCTTTTTTTGGTTTAGGATATTGTAATATCCTAATAAACACATATTTAGTAATTTCTTGGGATTATATTGTTGGAATTAATAAGATGAAACTTATGTAATCCTTAGTTAAACTGAAACAGATATACTTTTAACCTCTAGTGACATAGTCAAATTGAATGTATCATGTGTTTAAATGAATGTGTCATAGGATAAGACACTTATGATTTATTCATCAAACTATCATTACTATCAATGATTATCATTACCATTTTTGTTTTTGAAAGTGTTTGAGTATAGGATTTTTAAAATAACTCTATAAAAGGTATGTTTTTTGAAACCTATATGTCTTATAACCATCTAAGACAATATATTCTGTAATAATGGTTGTGGAAAAAATATAAAAATGCTTGTATCATGAGGGAAAAACGAGTTTTCAATTTTTAACCAAGATGGTACAATTTATTTCTCATAATAAAATTTTCATCAATTTATGAATATATTATGAATACTCTTATGAATTTTTACTAGTAAAAGAAATTGAAATTACAAAGATATTTTTTAAGGGGGCAGAATGTGACAACTATATATTTTAGTATTTAGTTTTCTTTAAATAAATACATTGTTTAATATATTTTCTCACATGTAACACCAAACTAAAACAAAATATTACATTAATTATACTAATGCAAGAAAAAAATAATACATTATGATAATACATTGTGAAACAACATTAAGAAATCTAAAGGAAGAGTAAAACCTCAAATAAATAAAAGTATAATAACTAATTAAACTATTTTATTATAAAACTATATATTTTAGGTCATTAAATATTGTTATTTTCGTTAAATATTAGTTTTATTTACCCAAGAATTTATGAAATTTAATGGTTATAAGATAAGAAATTAATTTGATTAGGATGGATCTAAAATAGTTTTATAATAAAGGGAAATTTTTTCAAATAATTTTTTTAAAACATTTTTTATTTTCATCATAAATTTATATGATCATGATTATTCTAATAAAATTCCTCAATGTAAAAAAAATTTGATTAAAATGTATTGAAATGGTAATTAATATGAAATTATAGTAAGAACACTTAAAATTTTAAAAATTATTTTTCTTTAAAAATAGTTTGTATTTATATATTTTTTTAAACTTTAATTTTATAAATTTTATAAGTTTAAAAATGTAAAATAAACATCATATTTTGTGGATCATGAAAAATTATATTAGGGTGTATTTTATTTTCAATTTTTCTAAAACGATTGATTTTTAGTGAATAGTAAAAATATGGTTTTTATAAATAACCTAAATGTCATGAAATCATCATAGTATAATTAAGACATAAAAATTTATGAAACATTTTTCTTAACAAAAGAATTACTTAAAGAATTAAATAATTCATTTAAAAATCATATAATGAATTTAGGAACCCATTTTATACATTTTGGAACTTAAGCCATATTTTATCATAATAATATACTAATTTTGGTTTTTAGTTTAATTAATTTCTCAAAATATTCTATTATTTTTTAGATTTAAATTCAAATAACTATAATTTTAAATTATAAAATAATAAATTTCATGAGGATTAATAATATTAATAAACTTTTTTCTAAAATTCATTATTTTCTTAAAACTATAAATTTGAAAAAACAATTTTTGTGCGTTATATATTTATTAATTTACAATTAATTTTTATAACTTTTATAATTTGAATATAATGAAAATATATTTAATATTATTAGTATTTGTGTTCAAATTAACTAATAAAGTCAATTTATTTTTTGTTACATAGGTAAAAGTTATCACAGTAAAGGGAAAAATAAGGTTAAATGGTTAAATTGGGCAATGAGGTCACAAAATATAAACAAAACCTATCTTTAAATGGTAGAATTTGTTATTGATAAATGTGACATTATCTATTTTCCAATTTATTCTAATTTGGATTCAATTTCCATGAATATGACATTTATTTTATAGTAAGAAATTAGTATTTTTTTAAGAATACTACACTTATCACTTAGAAAAGGACCCCTCTACCACCCTTCCAAGATGGAAATAAAATTTAAATTACTCTATTATACCATATTTAGTAACCTAATAATACTTTCATATTTTTATCCCATTTTTTAAATATAATTCCATTATTCCTTCAAAATTAACAAGGCTTACAAGAAGATACATGATTAATTCTTTGTAAGAAATAAATTATTATTATTATTATTAATTTATTTTATTCATAAAACTATTCATTATTATGATTTATTTATTTAATAAAATATAAATAATTTAATTATACTTTTGAAATTATTATATTATAACAAAACAATTATTACAGTACTACTTTATAATCATACTGATCCACTTATTATTTTATGTTCAAGTTTTGGTCAATTTTACCACCTGTAAGAATTATGCTATAAATTTATATCATGAATGACTGTGAAAACAAAATCATTGGTAATATATGATATTAATAAGTGAATTAAAATTTTCCTATAATCATAATATTATCATTTGATTCATTATTAATATAATACAATTTATTGGTAAGAAAATACAAAAACAAGTGCGTTATGGATTTCATATTAGGGAAATGTACCTAAATATTCCATGGAATAAACCTAGAACATCATAAATAATTATTGAACATAAATTATAGTACCTTTAAAAATATTTTTATTATGGAATCAAGAACATAGAGTGATGAAAAAAATCGTTATAAAAATAAAGAGAAGGAACTGTTAAAACTACTAACAACAAATGATTGACATTAACTAAAAATAAGTAATAATTACATAATTGATAAAAATAAAATATTAAAAAAATTAGTTAATAAATTTTCTTATTTTTCTAAAATATATTATTAAGGACCCTTAGATTATTATATATGATGTTAGATAATACATGATTATTCCAGAACATGAGGTAATTAATTCAATTTCCTTTTGGAGAGTTATATTATTTCTTTACTAACTATTATATTCAAAGATAATGTGAATTATAAAATATTATCATTTTATGTTTTATTTAAATAAGATTTATAGAAATACATTTATTTAAAATATTCTTCATCATTATAGATTCTTATCTCACCTATTATGATATTTGAAAGGGATTCTCAGCTCAATTTTCTTTCAATGAGATATACTTTTTATTCAAAAATTGTTTTATTTTATATGCTGTTTAAAACACCCATGGATATTTATGTATTTTTTAAATGTAATTAAATGTATTTAAAATCTTTATATGGGTTTCTTTAATGGATGTAAATTCAAAAGTTTTAAAATTTATAGGGGGTTTCTCCTCAATTATCCTTCTTTGAGATACATTCCATACTATGATCCTATTTTAATTTATGTGGTGTATATATTACCTCTTTTAAATATTATATAATTATTCTTTTCTTATTCATGGTATTAAAATTTTAATTTCATTTTATCTTTTTCAATGGGTTTTTATACAAAACAAACCAAACATATAAGGGTTAATTTTATAATATCACTTTTAATTCAATATTATTCATGAATAAAGTCTAATTTGAGGTATTAACTTGTTATATATCTCTAAAATCCCATATTTGTTTATCCTAGTTTTATTTATTAGTTTTATATATATTCTTACCATTTAAATTCACTTTGATTTTCAATTCAACTAAAAGGATACCTATGAGTAGAATAAAACATACCTATAATTTTTTTCATGAATATTTATACTCCATGGTTATATTTTTTATTTTCTCTATATTTTTCCATGAAAAAGTTAATTTTTTTTAGTTAATTCACTATGGGTAAATTTTTACTTTCTTTACAAAGGAATGGAAATAATCTCTTTTTATCTGCTTTTCACGTGACAACATTTTACTGATTTGTTTATAATACTTATTTAAAAGTATTCATATAAAATTTTTAGGGTTTTATTAATTAATTTTTATTCCCATTTTTCTATGAAATTTTCATTTTAATATAAAATTGATCATAAATATAAGGGTTTTCTTTCATATTCTTCCTTCATTTCATGTAATGTTTGGATATTTCATTTTTTATATTAATTAAACAATGTTTAAGTGTTCAGTATTTTTCTATTTCATTTAACATTATGTTATGATGAATTTATAGTCTTTTATTATTCCTTATGAATTTATAGTTCATATTTTAATTTATTTTTAAGGGCACTTTCTTGTTAAATATACTTGAAATGATAATTTTCCCTATATATCTTTATATATTTTTTGAAATGAATTTTCTCATTAATTATTATGTTCTTTAACCTCATAGATATATCCTAATTCACTTATAATATTTTCAAATTGAGTTTTCTAGTATCAACGTAACCATATACCCATTATTATATATAATGTCAATTTAAGGGACCTTACGAATAAAATAATTCCATTTTTTACTAGGGAAAATATTGAAATCTTGTTTGAATTTTGTCCCAATATGTTATTTCATTGATTACTAAGGAATGTTTATTATATATTTGATTATCTATTTGTTATTTTAATATGGTTAATTCATTGGAATTTTTTAGTGATGGATGGGGGGCAATAATTATATGTCTCGTCGATGCAGTGATAGGTATCATGGGATAAACTAGTTTGGATAATTGGGTGTATGTCTTAACTATTTATGAATGGTCACTTGGTATGCAGCCTTGATGGTTTGCATGATGTATTTTTAATAGGCCATTATGATATTTATTATGTATTGGAATTAGGTTTTGGTGGTATGTATGATGTATTATCTTGAGGCATTGATGATATATATAATGTCCGGGTATGAGGCCTTTAGGCAAGATTATGATGTTCAATATTATTCATATAATCACCATAGAATCAGTTAATTTTATCCATGTGATTATTTATTGTATTATTATATCCATGAATATATTTCAATTAATGTGATTAAATATATAACATTATTTTATTATCTTTTATTCTTTCCATATTATTCATTCCTTGATTATGTTATAATAGATTCTGATTTACACTACTCTTTACTATGTATTTGTGATTACCCTTCTTATGTTTTAATCTCTAGAGTTTATAAAGTATATTATTAGATATGATATTTTTAGAAGGGTATCATGAGTGGATAATATTTGGATAGATGTTAAATACTTGTTGTAAAATAATTAATTCTTGGTTTAGTGGTAAAAAACCCCATTTGGAGTGGAAGACACAAGTTCTGTTAAGTAAAGGGTTGTCCTAATTCTCTAAAACACTAAACCAAAATAGAATATGGTATGTATGTAATTTGAAAATTTTTATTGAAATTTTAATTATGAATGGTTACATTTAGATTGTCTTGGTTGGTTTCAAATATAGTTTATAAATAACATTTTTTTAACAATAGATCTAAGTGTATGGGTCTAGGGAACTTCATGGATCCTAAAAATATAGGGAGTAACATAAGGTAGTCTATAATTATCCCTCCACTATTAATGTGATACCAATGACGTGTTTATTTGATGATTAATTTCAATTTTTTTGTACTTATTTAAATTCATAGATATGTTCACAAATACATATTTATATTGACTATTGATTTGAGGCACATTGGTGGTTCCCTAATAAGTATGTAAATGACCAAACCCTATAAGTACACCTCAATTGAACAGATAATTCACATGGAACATTTTAGATATCATAATAGTGATGTGGTGTTCATGACTTTATTCATATAGTGTAGTGTGGATACTAGTTTCTCAAAGTGTCCATAGCATGGGAGTTAAATTCATTTGCAGCCCTTAGTGGATGTGAGGAGATTGTTTAAAGGGTGAAATAAATAGTTATTATTTCAAAATATATTCATAGGTAATTCCCCCTCTTTTGGTTCCTTATGGACATGTTTGTATTTTCATTTTGTGTATATTGGGTTATTATACCTTTCTCACACTTTATAGATTTTAGTTGTGTTTTTAAAATATTGACATGTGTAAATTGTTTCATATATTATTTTAATATCGTATTATTCTTATTGTATGATGAATAGGTAGAGAAATAGTGGGAACTAGTTCTTGGATGGTGCATCCATTGACCACATGGGTCATGCTGGATTTTTAATGGAAATCAAGTTATTATTTATCCATGATTTCTAAGGGGTAAAACAACCTCCCACTTGAGTGTTATTTGACCACCAATGTTTACATAAATCACTAGTGATTAAGTGGTGTGCCTAGGTATTGTGGCAATTTGGATGTGTGTTGTTTAGGTGATCAGGTCACAGTTGTTTCAAAATGGTATCAGATTAGTGTTTTGAGGTTATGTATGATTTTTAAATCAATGTTTTAGAAAAGAGATATATCTCCAGGATGGAGGAGGGAAAAACTTTTCCATGTCTAGAAAAAATCACTATGTTGGAAACCTGATTTACTAGGAATTCCCAGGTTTTTAGTCTAGGCACTATAGGTATTTGTGAGGTGATATTTTTTTGTTTCAAAATAGATTTTAGAGAATATATAATTAAGGATGTAGATTTCAACTAAGATCCACTGCTTATATAAGTTCATGATTGATGGGGTATAGTAGAGCATTAGGAAATGTGAAATCTATTTACTTTATCATTATTATTGTTTTCATATATAAATCACTATAATTAAATAGATAACAAATAATAAAGTGAACAATAATTTTCTTTATACCTTATTAGGTGTTATATAAATTTGAAACTTCATTCATATATCCTCCAGTGTCAATATTAATTACTCCCCCCCCCCCCCAAATTAGTAATTTAATATTAAAATTACTTTAAAAAATTATTTAAAATTACATTTTATAACATCATATATTTATAAATTAAGTTATACAATATTTTATAAATTAGTTATTTAATAACTTGGGTAAAAAATAATGATTGATGTTTTTTACATCATTTATATAAGAACCAATATAAAACCATAATTTTGACATTAGTTAGAGTAGAAAATGATTTTGAAAATATTTTAAAAATTCATAATGTTATGCTCAATATGTTTTTTCATTTTGGTCAATCGACCCCTATTTCCACTCTCTCTCAATGTAAACCCTAACCCCTGATCATAAACCCTCATTGTCACCAATATTATTCACGAATCACTTACCACCACCCTTATTTAGTCTCTTTCATCCTTGTCCATTCTTCACTAGTCTCTTCCATTTTCTACATCCATAAGTTTTCTCTACACCACTGTTTTCCAACATTTTTTCTATGTTTTTTTTCTTTTTATGTATTTTATCATGTTTAAATTAATAATTGATATATGGTTTATATTACTTAATGTTCTTGGATAATTATGTTTTTATGGAAAAATTCATCTCCCCAACTTAACAGAAGGGAACTCAGGCAACACTGGTTACCATGCAACTAGAGTCCCCTTCAAACATTTCATAACAGAAGGTAGTGTATAAACTAATTTATCCAACTCTTACCAATGGTATGGATAAAGGTTCCCCTCTATAGTTGGGGGTGGTTCATGCAAATAGTTCACACACTAATATGTATGTCACTTTGTGTGTGAGTGAAAATAATGAATTGGACACTCCTATATCAATGTCTCTCAGGAAGTAGTATACACATAATTCTATCTCTATGGTTACTGTGTTTAAGTAAACAAATACCGATCAATGTGAACATAGACAACAATATTATAGTAACAAATCATGCATGCAATATTATATCAATTTGGTTAATTTAGATTATTTTATATGGAATTTTAGACTTATATGGTTAAAAATGAGTATATATTAGTCAATACATCAATTTATAAGGAATCATTTTAAACCATTAACACGAAGATAATTATAGGTCGTCCCATTCCAAATCATATTTCATTAACAAATGAATTTTTAAAGGATATTGAATTTATTAATAATTTTGGATCTTCTTTTAAAGTGAGCATCCATCCTGAGATGAAGCAGAACCATGGGAAGGATAAATAAGTGGTGGGGAAGATAATAGTTTAACGTATAAATGCCTCTAACTAATAAGAGGATATATGTGGTCATTTGATGAAGAAAAAAGAGGCACCTTCTAGAAGGATTATGTTTTCTACATCCAAATAATTTATTAATCTTCATTATGCAATCGATGTGAGAGGTCTATCATTATATGGGTTGACTTCCCTGACTCAAGATGAAGAATATGATCCCTTGTAGAGAGAGAAAACATGGATGTGAGGGAAACACATTTATAGAAGTAACCATTGGGGTTAGGGTGGGTGATGTTCACTTAATAGTGTTAGTCAATATCATATTGTTGACTTTGACATACAGTACTCCATGTTATTGGATTTCATTAGATGATAGACCTGAATTAGGGTTTCTATTTTTGTCTTATTGATGAGGGTAGTATATGTCAAGTCAGACCACATATTTCCCATATTGAACACTTTATTTTTATTTAATAATTGGGATAGGGACTTTAGGGTAAACCCTATGTCTATATTGAATATTTTTATTAATATTAATAATAATTATTTACTATCTTATATTTTACATAAAATGAAAAAACACACCCCATAGGCCAAAAGGATGATCACACCCCCTCTAATGGTTAACCCACGACATAGATAACCGACTATAATTTTAAATCCTAAATTCATGAAGACCACATAATCCTAGAAAAATACCCACTTTTTATGTCATATGTTTCCTAGCATGCACCTTGATTTGAACGTCTTTTTTCATCATTGTCCATAACTTGCTGAGAAATCTAACCAAATAGAGACTACCAATATTTGAACTCTATTCATATACATAATTATGGGGTGACTTTTTTACTCAAGTAATCCCTAACATCATTGATATTAATAATAATGATGAAGATGAAGATGTTAATATTATTAATATTAATATTTATGTTGATATTTTAAATATTGATATAAATATTACTGTTAATATTGTTAATATTAATATTACTGATAATATTATTAATATTAATGTTAATTTTTTTATCATTTATATTAATATTGATATTATTACTAATACTATTAGTGTTATTAATGTTAATATTAATATTATTGTTAATATTACTAATATTTATGTTCCTTTTATTTTTAACAATATCAATGTTAATGATAATATTATTAATATTAATGATAATTTTATAAATATTGATGTTAATATTAATACTACTATACTCATGTTAATATTATTGATATAATTGTTAATATTATTAGTATTAATTTAAATTTTATTTACATTATTTTTAATAATAATAATATCATTAGGGTTAATAGTCATACTATTATAATTATAATTATCCATTTTTTGAAATTATTATTTTATTTTTTCTTTTATAAAAGTGATTGTGAATTTACTTTTTCAAAATATATAAATTGATATTATTTATTTAATAGTTATCGGGTGATAATGAATGATAGTTATATTGTTATACGGTGGAAAAGTGACAAATATGAGGAAGTGTATAATTATTTTTTGGAATTTTCCATATGAAATATACTAAGAAATAATATACTTTTATGCACATTCATTTTTTTAGAGAGAAGTAGTGTTATGGTCAAAGAACAAAACAAAAACTTTATTAAAAATCAAAGGAATAAGAAAGTATTACATGAGTCTAAAATAAAGAAATTTTTGAACATCCCTGACATAAAGAGGGAGTAGCTCAGGAGGAAGGTCATCCCTCCAGGAGACCTCATGATTAACTCCCATGTTGGCAAGTCCATCAGTGATCTTGTTTGCTTCCCAATAGGTCTGGGTGTAAATGAAGTTGAGATCCGATAGAGAGTGAAAATAGTCCATCCAGTGTGGAGTGAGAGTCCAAGCTAGTTGAATGTCTCCATTCCAAATGACCTGGACTATAGTAGTTGATTCAGTCTCGATCTAAATGTTGTTCCAGTTATGCATCTTGGAAAAATAGGTAGCATGTATCACACTCATCATCTCAGCTTCTAGGGAATAAGAGAAGCCACATGATCCATAGAAGAAGCCAGGAACCTGGTCCAGATGGTTTCTAAAGATGGTTCCACATCCCGCGGGGCCTAGGTTGGCTTTGGAATCCCCATCAAAATTTATTTTAATCCAACCTAGAGGTGGAGAATTAAAAAATATTTCCATGGTGTATTTAGGTTGAGGATACCTCCCATCCACACCAATACGCCTGAGAATCCCAGGATCTCTAACTGAGTTGTCACAATGATCATTCTAAAGTAGAGAAGCCTCCCGAATAGCAATGGGAATTCTCATTTTACATGTATTAACCTTAAAAGAGATATTTCCATAAGTATAATCATTTCTTCTATACCAGATCACATGTAGAAGCTCTACTGTAGCTAAAATAAAGAGATTCCTAATTTTTTGGGAGTCAGGTAAGTCCACACATCGCTGAAACTGAGCTGTTATAGAGCGATAAAGAAACCATCTGCACTAACAAATATAAAAAATGTAATGCCAAAGGGCAGTTTCCGTATCACAAGAAAAGAAGAGGTGATTAATATCATCACTATGCTGATTACACATACGACATTTTGAGCAGGGATTAATAACAAAATATTGAAAACGATTATTAGTGGGAAGCCTACCATGCGCAATACGCCAAGTGATAGTGAATCTAGAGGGATTTAACAAAGATTTATTAAAATTTATTAACCAGCTTAAATTATTATTATCATTGTTCAATAGATGGTTATATTAGTTCTTTGAATCAAGCATACCATTATGTCCAGGTTCCCAGATTAGAAGATCATCGGTAACAGTGAAGGGATAACTATCCACAACATGCCTTATATTTTCAGGTAAGTAAGGATTTTGCATTTGTAGAATGTCATTAATGGTATCATTAGTATGTTCAGGAAGTTGAGTGTTAGGTGCCAATGATATTAGGGGTGTACTGGTCCAGTTATCAAGCCAAAAATTTAAGTTAGAGTCTTTTCTAGCCATCCATCTAGAGTTTGTCATAATAGAAATGAAAGTATTCCAGATGGAGGGCTAGATAGAGGAGTTTAAATAATTGTAATTTTTATTTCTTATTTTATCAAGGAAGTGAGACCTAAGAAAATATATGGAAGGAGAATTGTTGTGAATGAGGTTCCAAGTGATCTTATCTAGAAGGGATTCATTAAAATTATTGAGGTTTTTTATGCAAATTCCTCTTTCTTCAATTGGTTTGCAACAAGAGGACCAAGGAACCATAACCAGTTTTCTCCCAAGAGTGCTCCCTATTCATATTTTTTTAATGGCCACATTAATGAATTTTAGGAGACTAGATGACCATTTATAGATCATTATGGAATATACTTGTTTGGAGACAATGATAGATTTGACAAGGAAAATTCTTCCTGCAATGCAGAGGTTTTTACCTTTCTAAGAGGAGATTTTTGAAAGGGTTTGGATAATGATGAGAGAAATATAGGAAGCCTTAGGCCTGCCCAAAAAGATAGGGACTCTGAGATAAGTGAAGGGTAGAGTACCCTCCATGATCCCCAAATTACTGATAATGTTGCATTTTCTGCTACAGGGATATCCTTTTCAAATGTAGATAAAATATTTATCAAACTGACATGTTGACCAGAAACCTATTCATAGTGATTGAGAATGTTTTTAAGGTTATTAATGTTTCTTTTATCCCCCTAGAGAAACAAAATAATGTCATCATCATATAGAATATACGAGGGGGCTTTCAAGCTTATGGAGGTAATGATCAATTTGATCTTGCCTTTCTCTATAGACTGAGTGAGTAACCTACTCAAACAGTCTTCAGAAATTGATAAGATAATAACTGAGAGAGGGTCTCCTTTCCTAACCACCTTAGAACATTCGAAATATCCTCTAGGGGAACCATTTATTAGAATGGAAATATGAGTTGGGTTAAAAAGAGTTTTAATTCTGTTGACAAAGGTGTCATTAAAACCAAAGTGCGTAAGGACCATAAAAATAAAGTTCCAATCAATGGTGTCAAAAGCCTTTGTAATGTAATGCTTATTCCCATTCATGAAGTGTTTTAATATGTGAAAGTTGAAAATTAGAGAAATAAAATATCCTATAATTTGAAATGGTTTTAATTTGAGTTACGGTCCATAGATTCTCCATGGTAAAATTAGGAATAATTAAAGATATAATTATGATATATATTTTTAAGATGATAATTTTTATCTAATTGAATAAATGATTCAAGATATTGAATTGGAATAAATTGAGAAAATATCAATGATTAAGATCCTATAAGGTGATGTTGAAAAACCAATGTATTGAGGTTGTATAAAATTTATATTTTTTAAATAATGTTATGATTTATTAACTTGGAATAAAAGAATTTCTAGAGTGAAATGAGTTTTATTGAATTTATATAGCTATTTAATGAAATACTTCCTAAAGAAAATGATCTACCACTATAAAATAAAAAATGTGTAAAAAAATATTATATATGATGCGATTGGGGTATACGAAGATACATTCCTTCCCTAATAACTACGTGTTATAGAAAAATGAGTAAAATGTTCTATCAATGTTATCTAAATATGGTTTATCATTATATTAGTTGAAAGAGAAATCATAGGTCAATTTATATACTATTCATAGTACCAAGAATCTTACTAATGATTTTTTTATCATCAGATAATTTTTTATTTGAAATGTTTATTTTAATTTTAAATTATGAAAAAGGATAATATGGAATCAAAAAGAGTTAATATATACTTTAAAATTACATCATCTAGTTGAATGTATATAATGAAGGGAAATTGATCAATAATTTCCTATATTAAAAAACAATGTTCCAAATCTTAGAGTTGGAATGTGAAGAGGTAAAATTAATTCATATTTAAGACATAATAGAAAAAAAGATCATAACATATTTTATTGGTAATTTATAACTTCACTACATATTTTTTAGGAAGTAAAAATATATCATATTGAGTTTAATTATTTCTATAAAAAAACAACCAAGAAATTATATTGATAATTACTTATCTCCATTTATTTCTTATTTAAAACACTCATGGGAAGAAGGTATTAGAGTGTATGATTATAATAAAAAGAAATATTTTGAATTAAATTTAATGAATATGTTCACTAAAAATTTATTCCCAATATATGATTTTTTTTCTAGATATATTGTCAAGGAGAATAAATCCATTCTAATTTTCAATAAAGGTGATTCATGTTATCAATTATAACATGGAAAAAAAGAAATGTACATTCGTCATCAAATATTATTATATATGGGTCACTCTTACTAAATATTAAAAAAATTATACAATAGATCATATGAATTTTATATTACTCCAAATCCTTCATCAACCAATTAGTATTTTTAGAGGGTGAAAAACACTTAGGCCTCAATTCAAAAGATAAAAAGATATAATAATCATAGAAATATATGGAAAAAATGATCAATATTTTTTTATCTTAAATTTAATTGTTATAATGATGTTAAAAATAAAATTTCTGGGTTTTATTTTGAGAATAATATCCATTTCATCTTGACTATATCATTATTATATATTAAAGGAATGACTAAATATATTTTCAATGCAATATTTGACTTACACCCAATAGAAATATGATGGAGTTATCCAAATCTCCTAAAATGAAATAAAAATTATTGAATTTTAATTATTATACCTTATCCCAGAGGGAGAAATCAGTTTTTAATAGTGTTTCCACAGTGTAAATACCCCAATTTTTATAAATCAATGACTATGATTGATAGAATAAAATATATGCAACATTGATTTTAAATAAACAGAAAAATATTAGTATTTAAATATGACCATTATAAAATGATCATTAAATTAGAGGTTACAAATAATATCAAATAATTTATGAAATATATAAAAATATAAAACTCAATATAAATATATTTTTTAATTATTATTAAATAATCACTCTATTTTAGTAAAGTCATTTTATTCCTCAAAAATAAATTTATTTCAAAAATATGTTTTTATTACATTTTTGAGAAAATATTATAAATAATTTATAGAAATTTTAGATGTGTTATTTTACTAAAATTATATCATTTTAGAAATCATCATATAAAAATTATCATACGGGTATTTTTACATATTTTCATGAAAATTTTGATTCTTTAATTAATAGTAAAAAAAATACTTATTTTATTGGAAACTATATTTTGATTTAAAGTATTTATAAAGTAGAATTATATTTTGGAATAGTTTTAGAAATTATATTAGATCATTTTTATTAAAAATATTTCAATTATATTCTTCTCAAGGTTTTTTATACTTAAATTTAGTTTAAAAAACATTTTTATACTTAAAAAAGCATTTTTTGAAAAACTATTTTTCATCACATTTTAGGGGATAAATTTTAAATTAAATTTTACAAATGTTTTGCCTTTAGTGTTAAAAAATGGATTTAATATTTGGAATAATTTGGTCTAAATTTATTAAATATTTCCCTTTTATTTTTATTCATTATGAATAGTAATAATAGTAAATTTGGTCACCATAGTAAAGGTAAAAATGGTATATTTGTGGTAAAAATAATGCGATAAAGACTAGAATGTGACCCTATAACATAAATTAATTTTACTAGAGGATTATATTTAACCCATAATAATACAAAAATTATAATATATGACCTTTTACTAAAATATGAACATTATTTTGGCCTTTATTATATTTTTTTTGAATGAAAAGTAAAAAAAAATGCCATTTTCTTTGATTTATTACCTTTAAATTTTTGAAATAACAATAAGAAAGAAGTTATGTCAAGTTATAAATATTAATTTGAAATAAGTTTTTTTTTAAATTTAAAATGGTAATTTATTTCTATTTTTTAATAATAAAATTATAACATTAAATGCCAACAGTACCTCGATACAATAGTTATTCAATTAGTGGGAAAATAAAATGAATGATTTTACAAATGTTAATATCAATATGATCAAAATTAATTTATATGTTCCAAGATATTTGGATCTAATAATGAACTATTAGAGAGGTTTTAATACCTTATATTCTAATTCCATTGTTGTATTATAGTTTTAAAAGTTAAATTAAATGTATAGTTTCAAAATTGAAATTAATGTTGTTTTTTAATAAATGTTGTTTCATTAAACTATTTAAAAGACAAAAAAATAATATGTTTATTAATTTATTGTTATAAGGATTAATATTTAAACCGTGGTATATTTATGGTCTAATTTTCCTTTTATAGTAACTTTCTTGACCTTAAAATAGTAAAATATTTAGTACCAAGATAATGGTCAAAAAGGGTGAGCACTATTTAAAAAACTATAAGGGTGAAAAAATCACCTAAAATTTTAAAATTTCTATTTTATAAAATTAGTTTGAATCATCACTATATTATATTTCAATATTATCATTTTGGATCCATTTTAACATCAAAATTATTCTATATTAACTTAATACTTTACAAAATTTCAAGACTACCCCTCCCCTCACTTATAATTGTGAACCACCTATCCGATTTTATTAAAAATAAAAAAATTTGGTTCATTAAATCTAAAAAAATACATTATTAACATATATAAACCAATTTTAAGACCTTATTTTATCATAAAAACTTCATATTAATGCTGTTAGTTTAAATCTTTGGAGGCTGTTAGAAGAATATGTATCATTCTTAACAAAGACTTTTCATTTTATTTCCTCTTATAAAACATTAAAATCTATATAAAATATGATTAAATTATAAAAACATTATATGAAATATAATAATATTTTATAATGTTCATGTAACTACCTACATTTATATCCGCTTCCATCAAATGAAAAAAAAAAATGTTGTTCGTGTGTATAGAGGAGAGTCGCCTCACAAACCAATGTAAATTTTTTTTCATCACCGCTTATTACAGATGGTCATAATGAAGGATTTAATATACATATATGATATTAATTACATATTTATAATTAATTAAAGGTAATGAATCATTTTATTTCTTACCTTTTCATTCCTTGAAAGAATGATATCGTTCATGCGTATGTGTGGACAACCACTTCTATAAAGTGATGCGACTGATTTTTAATCACCAAATTATTTAGATGATATATGTAAGTTTAGTTTAATATTTAATATGATATTTATGACATGATTACCATTATTTTTATTTTAAATAACAATTATGTTATTTCCATAATGATCATTTAAAAATGGAAATGTTACTCATGTGTATGTATGACCTACCATCACCACGATTATAATGCAGTTCATTTTTGCAAACCAAATTTATTGGTTAGTTTTAAATTTTTTAGTTATGTATTAAAATTATAAGTATTTCATGAATATTATTCTTTATATTATTGGATAATAACCACCTTGACCATAGTCAAACTACCAATGTCATTTGGGGCAAAAGACTATAATGCGTTAAGTTTCCAAAAAAGGGGTTTTAATTTGATTTTTATATGTTTTAATGGTTTTATTTGAGAAAAATGTGTGTGTTTTTTATATATAAATTATTTTATTTCACATTATTATAGAATATGATGATAATGGCAAAATTTTATGGGTTTTTATTTTTTCACTAGAATAACAAATTTCTTCTCTGTATGCCCCTTACTGATTTTAATGCTCATCTCACATTTTAAAATTTTTTTTCATAGGTTTTAAAGATGGGTGAGAAAAAAATAATATTTCAAGTTAAAAGTTATGAATATTTTTAGGAAAACAAAATATTTTTCTTTTTAAAAGTATTATTTTTTGAAAAAATGGATACGAAATAGAAGTGTCCACATTATAATATATGAGTTTGCTATATAAATTTTATGACCTAACTCTCTAAAACTCTAAACTATAAAGATATTTGGTAATGAAAGTGTTTTAATTATAGTATAAATGAACTATAATGATTTATTAATTTGAATATAATTTTTATATAAAAACACAATTTTTTTCAGGTTTTCTTCTTTTAAACTGTGTAGAAAAACATCACTTGCCGCCGTGGTTTCACATTAACCAAGTTAACAGTGATTTGTTCATAAACATTAACCCTTCAAGTATATTTTTATAAAATTATTTAGTGGTTGAATATATTATTATTATTCATGTAAAATAAATATTATGATTTCTAAATGGATAAATATCCTTCATATACATGGAATTAAATATAAATAATCATGGTTATTTTAGAAATTAAAAAAAAGATTATAAAGGGAAATTATTGAAAATATAACTATTTTATCACCTATTGTACTAAATTTATTATATAATTATCTAAAAACAATATATTTACACTTGAACATATTATATAACAATTTTACAAGGACATACAATCCTTATAACTGAACATCCCCAAAGCGACCGATGTGAACAATTCCAATTTAGAAAATATATGAAAAATGGTAAATATGAAATAATTTGAATAGTATTAAGTGAATAATCCTAAAAAATGTTATAAATAATTTGTATAATTAATATAATTTTAATATTTTGGAAAATAGCAGATGTATAGGGTGATTTGGGAGCCAAGGTAAGAAATCTTCTTTTCATCGTTATTTGAAATGTTTTACAATTCTCATCTAAACTATTTTTTCCATATATATGTTTATTATATTTCTTATAAATATTATTATATATAAATTAGGGATCTATTAATGTAATTTTATATTGAATTTCACATTATTCACAAAATATTTAAAAGGAATCTTCTTAATGTTTTCCACATAGTACATTTTTCAAATTTAATATTATAGTGTGAAAAGAATATATTTTAATTTTTTTGGCATGGGTTAATTTTACCCCTAATATTTTTGTCGGTAATTATGATTTTTCCTCTTTATATTTTCATGTTTTTTAAATTATAATCTATTTCCAATGTTTTTATGTAATTTTTAATTTATAATTACTTTTTCTTCAAATATATAAGGTGTTTTCTTGCGATCCATTTTTTTTATTTTTAATATTTTTCATGAGTCTATAATATTTATTTTTGGTTTTATTTCTAATGTTCTTTTTGATATTTATTAATAATCTATGTTTCACAGTCACTTTCATCTCAATAGGGATTTTTTTATCCTTTTTTGACAACATCATAGTATTTGTATCGACATAAGATTATGTGCTTATAGGTTTTCAATTTAGTTTTTATGATTTAAACTCATGAATTAGAAGGATCCTATTTGTTTTTTTTATATAATAGTTCTTAGACACTATGAATGATGATAGGTGGTCATTGGATATATCCGTCCAATAAATTGAGTATTGATTTATTCTCTAGATAAATGATGTTGGAATTTAATGATATTATGTTATTAAAATAAAAGTAGAAAATGGTTTATAAATATAATATCTCAGAATCATTCATGATTGTTACATTAGATTTTTTTCATTCTTTAAAATTTGTTTAACTCATTGAGGAGTAAATGTTTTTCATGAATCTTCATGTAATGCTTAATTATTTATACCCCATGAAGAAACAGATTTTTTTATGTTTTCAATGAACTAATGGGTTTCTATTATATATATTACTCTTATTTATCTTTATTTCATCATAAAATGTTTTAAAATGATTTTACGATCTTTGTAGATGAGTAAGAACAACAAAAAAAACACTATTTCAGTTATGGATATTTTTTTTGAATAGTTCCTATGTATCACAGTTAAAATATTTCATTATAAAAGAATTGTATACTAAGTGGTAGTTTATTTTTATAACATATTGGGTTTCCTAATATTTTAAAACAATAATTCTGAAGGTTATGCGAATGTATGTAATGAAAATTTTCCTATAATTATATTAATTATAATGTGGCTATATATAAGGTGTTATAATTGACAATTATTCATTTCCCAAACATGATTTCTGACATCTCATTACCAAAATATGTTGTATCAATCACATTAAATGTGTTTCAATACACATATGTGTTGAATATAATTCACCATAAATATTTAATATCTCATATATTCGATAAAAATATATAACAATATGGACCATAGAAATAATTTCCATTTTTTTACAATTCAAGAATGGTATATCATACACTAAAATACTTTTAACCAAATATTTCAATTATTGACCCAATGAATGAATATATAAACACATTTATAATAATCTCAAAATTATGTTATACTCTTATATATATATATCCATTTAATGTAAAGATGAATTTTTCTAGACCTCTTTTAGATGAATTTCATAAAATACACATTAATCTATTTATTTTATTTATATTCATCTTCACCAAAATTTAAATAATTTATTACCTTCACAAACACACACACATCATTTTTCCCCTATAGGACTCACCTCGCTTCAGCAATTTTCTATCAAATATGAATATCATTCAATTCATATATAGGTTTCATGATTCCTATCCCTAACATAAATCCATATTCAATGTTTGTATCCCATTAATTTTTATTATTTGTTCGATTTATAATTAAATATTTACTAAAAATACAACTCTAATTAAATTTATAGAATCTGATAATATCTCTTTTATGTTATTATCAATATGTGCCAATAATTGTCCCCCTTCGACATCAAAATAATTTTCAAAGATATCACCCATTTAAACTATGTTACTTTATTAAATTATGTATCATTTATTTCATGACCTAATTTTAGGATCCAAAAAAATTGTATAATCTTACCTAACTCAATGATCTTTGTATTAAATAATATAATCATCCAATAGATCAATGTTATGAATTAAACTCTCTTACTTATTAATGTTCTAGAAAATTCACAATGATTTAAATACCTTGTATATCTTACGTTAATAATTAAAAATCCATATAACTAAAGAAACACCCACTTATATAATTGAAAAAAAATTAAAATACAATCATTAATGAAACATTCAGCATAATAATTTATTAGAGTATACAAAATTATTTAAGAAAAACATGAGATCCTTTTGGTTTTAGGTAAATATATATTAAAATATATAAGAATATTCATGAAATTATTATTTTACTCTTATATAGAATTAAAACCTTCATTAATTATAGAACATGCATTAAAAGGCCCCCCATAAAATATATATACAGATATCAAATTTTAAAAAAATTACATTTAATATAAAATTAACCTCCTTCAATTATCCCTTTAATAGATTGCACATTCATTCCCAAATCATCCTCTCACATGTAGAATATCATTTTTATAACAAAATCCATCGGTGAAGGGAAGATCCATTTAGATCACCTTAGTTTGAGGGAGGAAGTCCATTTCTATATCTAAACTAGATTTTTTCTATGACCTTTGACCGATATATATTATTCTCTATAGATCCATGAAGTTTTTTTCTAATATATAAATCTTTTTTTCTATATAATTTATTATTATTTTTGGTTTATCCATGTTTATGTAACTTCTTAGGTGCTTTTAGTAGTTTCTATCTATCTTAGAATTATTTTTTTATTAACATATCCCACACTACACCCATAAAGAATCCATATTGGTCTGTAATGAGTCCAAATAGGCTAGTACTAGGTGTGGACTTAGGTGAGGAACGTTACGAGAGATCATGTTGTCCATATCCCAAAAAAACTCCCTTTTTATGTTGTGTAGGATGATGTGATGGTAGTATGGGAAATACATCGACAACACACAATATGGGGTGTTTGTGTCAGGCTACCCGATCTAGTACACTAAGGACATCATAGTCATAGAGAATGCCCGGGTGGAGGCCATGGTCCTAGTTGAGTGGGAATACAAACAAAAAATTTGAATCTTTTATTTATGTATATCTATCATTTCAAATATAAAACATGATTAATTTAAATAAGGTACCTTTAATGTGATTTTATGTCAATTATTATCACTATTATTCGATATATGATACTTTTATGGATCATTTCCCGGATCAAGATTCTCTTCGTATGAATCCAGTTTGAGTTTGGTTGACCCTTATTATGTTCATGTTTCTAAATTAAAATGTTCCATTTCTTATTGTCCTCCATTAATAACTTTTTGACATGATAAAACTCTGGGAGATACATTTTTTTTAATTTTAAAGAAGTATCATCAAAAGTCCTTATCTTATAACTATCATAAATTATTCTTGATGTTTATTTTATATCTACACTTTTCCCCCCAAAATTATTCTTAGATATGACATGTCATGGAAATGTATTTGGATTATAATTTTATCTTATGAGGAAATCATAACTTATTGATGGATAGGGGATAAAACTAGATAATTATCATATATTTTTTTGAGATAATCTTGATCAACCATTAAAAGTGGATCTCATTTGGTATTTTAAATTGAATCTAAGACAATGCCTCTTCTTGAATTCAATTCAAGAACCCTTATTATGTTGGATTTTAATTAGTTTGAGTAGCTCTATTCACGAAACCATGTTTCAGTTGTGCGGATTTGGTTCGGGTGATGAATCTCTTAGAGAACCTTGATGTTGATTTTAACATGATTGAGGTGGGAATTTCCTTAAAATGTAGAGTTATTTTTTAAGAATGTAAATAATATATGTCGTTTTATTCTCATATTCTTTATATCATGATTTAGTATGACTTAATGGGTGTGTATAGACTATGTGACAAATGTTTTAGTTTGAACACATGTGTCTTCTTGGAAACTAATTCTCCTTCCTGATATTCCTCACCTGTGCCTATATGTGTTATTCCCTATTATGTGTGAAGGAATAGCCTTTAGAGGTTGTTCTTATGGTTGATAATGATAGGTGGTCCTTTGTGGTTGTGTCAGCCCTTGGAGAGTGAGTATATTGACATGGGATAATGACGATGATGGACCGATACACATTGTAGGGGTATGAAGGCCTTGAGTCTTTACCTGAGGATGTGTTAGAATACAACAACCATCTATCATGAACCAAGTTATAAAAATGGTACGATGAAAATATCCTCATACCCATGATAATGTCTTGAATAAATGGCCTTGCGGTAGAACATGAGACTAATTATCCTTTGGGGTGATGAGATTCATTGTCCTTGTGGATGTTGTCGTTAGCCTTGCAGATATTATGGGATACATGTGGTGACCTTATGGTCAACTTTAGTACATGAGTTCATTATGTCTATATCATATTCATGGATCTGAAGTAGGTTAATATGGGGGTGTGTGGAAACCTGGCTAGCGCATGACTTCTCAATACATGCTTTTTGTGTTGTTTTCATGTGCATATTTTGACTATCTCATCATACCCCATCATTTTTTTATATTTATAGAACGGATGAATTAGGGGTTTTCGACTAGGTTTATATTAACACCATGATTTGGAATCTTGATATCTTTGTAGGCTTTAAGGTTATATATGCAGTAAATAGAAATTTCACAATGACATAGATTCAAGAGATAAGGCATGGTGATCAGAAGAGGTACTGTGATGGTTTCCAGAATGATTCCAAAGAGTTTTATTTACTTTCTTGATGATTCTTATACTATTTTTTCCTTCCACTTTAGGGTTCTTAAACATTAACTGTATAATAATTGGGATTATTTTCAAATCATTTCTTCTATTATTAATTATTTTATTTCAGTGTGTTATTATGAATTATTATTTATACATATATTTTTTGATAATGAGGGTATAGTCCCCACTAATGGTTTCTAAACCCACACTGATAGCCCAAATCATCTTTTTATGGGGGGTTATGCATGAGGCTAAGTGCCACTCTTTCTTAAACCCAGTGGTTTGAGCTGGTATATTACTATCTGGTCCTTTTCATTCATTTCATCTCATTTCAGTTTTTAATTAAAAGGAAATTGCCTATATAGATATCTGGTAGTGGAGCTATCTTGTTCCCTACTATCTCAGGTGTAATGGACCTTTGAGGAACCAGTTATGGGGTTGATGTTATAGTTTTATGGGGGTTGGGTGTGTTCATACATCATAAATGGGAAAATAGGATCAAATGTCATGTATATATATATTCTTATTGATTGGTTAATTTTATCTCTTTAATTAAATATCATGATATATGTTACTTTTTTGGTGATATATCTACTTTATATAATTTTTTGTTAAATATGTGAGAGCATTGAATATATGAAAATGTGAATCCTTATTGATATCTATATATATAACTATGAATAATGTTCACATATGGAGAAATATTATTGAGGATTCAGTAGTACTGGGAGGGTTGTTCAATATTTTTGGGAGTAGCCTCATATGATAGGATTTTTCATATAAATATATTTTGTATAATTATTATCTACATTGGTTTTAATCTAAATAAACGTTTATAGGATTTATAATAATATGTTAGTATTTTATACATTTCCTAATTGACATAGTCTTATGATATCACCAAGATACATAGTCCAAGATTCAACCATAATAGAGTACATCACTATATTACCAAAATAATTGAAAGAGAATGCAATTGTTCATGCTCCTGAACCCACTCCAGTTGTTCTGGTAGAAGGGAAACTTCATCCAGGAGTCTTATAAATTGTTAATGTTCAAGGAAGTGGAGTTTCCAATAATAGGTCGGTTATGCTTGGATTTTTCAACTCTAGTACCCTCCATGCTTCTAGGGAACCATAGGCCCCTTAGGTTTCTTAGGACTGGATTGATAACACTTTGTGATTTTCCATAACGTGGGGATTCCATAGGACCATCAAGTGAAGCTGACAAACATTATGCTCCAAGGGACCCCTATTGTATGGAAACCATCCCCAATAGCACAAAAAATGGTGGTTATATTATTATAATGGTACCAAGTAGAAGATATATAATCCCATTTGAATGAATAGTTTTATTTCTTTGGAAAAGTATGTATAAATATAAGTATTATATTAAAAAATAAAATGGGACACAACATAGTAACTCTATTGGAAACACCGTTACTCTCCTCGCTTATCCCTGTATATTAATCATAATATTTATATTGGAATCGTGGGAAAAAATATGACATAATAAATGGGTGATATAAAATGTTTAGTAAGGGTAAAAATATAGTTCAAGATATCATAAATTAGAATAAACAAAAATAAAAGGTGAATAACTAAAAACACATTCCATTAAAAAAATATTGAGCACAATATGGAAAGAATAAAAGTAGATCAAATAATTCCACATAAATAAGCACATAAGAATGAAATATAACCATGGAAATTGTAATTGTCAAATAATCGCAAGTATTATCAATAAATAATCTCATAATGAGGTAATACATTATGTTGGACATCATAAACATACCTACAAGTCTTCATAAAAGACACTATATGTAATCAGGTAAGAATCAGCCAATCCCCAAACTATTTTTTCTCACGAGACATACCAATGCATCGAGGGGATATAGTGGGCCCTGAGTGTCACTTACTAATTTAAATGAATTCCTCATATGAAATTAATGAAATATAATAAACATATACCATCATATTGAAACTAGAGTATTAAAAAAATTTCCCTAAGAAAAGAACATAATCATAAACCATCTAGTGTAATATGATGTGTGGAATCAATATGGTGCAACGACATTCAAATTGATCAAAAAAATAATTAAAACATGGTAGATGGTATCATAAAATATCAACCTCAATTAACCATCATATCCCAAAAGGGTGTTATCATAAATTAAAATACTATCATAAAATCATTATGGAATTCTTGAGAGAAATATCCCTTTACTTTGAAATCGTTTATTTAAAAAGATGTGATGGTATAAAAGAAAATATTTCAATTGAAAATAAATATGTAAAATTGTAAAATATCTCTCAAAACATTAAGGAATCATGAAATTAAAAAATTATACTCATTCCATATAAGTTAAAAAAACATTTCTTTTAAATTTTGAAAAAAAAAATTCAAAATAGTATTTTTAAAAGAAAGTGTTATCATTAACCAAATGAATCAATTATGAGTATCAGATATATATCCAAATAAAACAAGTGGAAATAAAATATAATATATTAAAAATGTATTTCACGCATAATAATAGCATGACATTATCAATGTAGTATAAGTTTAATTGAAAGAATGAAAATTGGGTTAGGAATTCCCCAACCACTCTGTAATCAATCAAACTATATTCCACATAAAATTAGTGATCATCAAATGAAACACTAAATTTAATGCAGATAAATAGATTAATGATATGATATATTAATTGGTATTATGTATACCACACACATGAAATAATGGTTTAATAAGGAATATATCTCATAAAAGTTAAACTGAGAAAAGAAACCCTTACATTAGGTCTGAAAGCATTTTGAAATTGTACTTAATTACCTAGATAATAATATTAGATTCATAAACTACATAATTAAAAACCTACTAAAAATAAGTTATATTTATTATAATTTTATATGTTCAATTATTTCCCATTTTAGTAGTTATAATGTTTAATTTCGTTATTCTAGGAGCATCTGTTTCATGATTTTATGGAATGTTACCTTGAGTATAAATAAGTGAGTGCTTGTAAAATGAGAATAAATTCTAAAAAAGTGAAATTATTTATTATTAATAATTATTCATAAGTTCAAATGGCTTCATATATTATTTTTTATATGGTATGAGAATGATTCATTAGATTAAATGTTGATGAATATGTTTTAATTTATTTTGGTTGGTTGTACAACCATCACAAACTTGTTTCATTTTATTTAATATTATGATTATATATATTTGGATCCAGAACATGATATAACTTATAATATTTATACTTTAATCTTATTTAACAATAACAATTTCTTTATTATTAGTCTTGAAGGTGGTAATTGAAAATGAAAAATCATCATCCATGAAGGTGGTGAATCGACACATCATAGATGATGTTTTCTTTTTTAATATAAATTGAGAGGAGAACGGATATAATGATTGATAATCAATTAAAATAATAAAATTGTAGTATGTATATGATAACAGAGTTAACATGCCAATTTTTAAATGGTAGGAGATGAGTTGATAAGAAAATAAAATAAAATAAAACACAAAGAAGGTGGATTTTACCTCTTTAATATCATCCCCTTGAGAAAATACTTACGACACTTGGATTTGGTCTTTTGGTATGACCTGTATGTATTAGATATGAGTAAGAGTTCTGGTAATTTAATTGGGTATAATTTTGACAATATTCAGGGATTAGAAGGTGTGCAGATAAGGGGTTGTATTTATAAAGAAGGAGAGGGGATTTTTTCGATTCTTTTATCCATTTCTTTTAATATTTTGGCTCAAGATTATTAATAGAATTGATTATTGTGAAAAATTATAGTAAACTGGGCATATGAGATTGAGCTAATTGGTTAATACATAATAAATGATTAAAAAAATCATTAATTTAACTTATAATGACAAATATCATAAATTACGATGTTTCAATATTCATAAAAAATTAAACTATTTTAGAAATATCCAAAAAATTCACCCTTAACATTTTTTGACATTTATATTTCAAAAATTGACCCCCTTTTATGGATTTTTTTATAAATATGAGAACTTTTATTTTGAAATGAAATCATCATTTCTTCATTAAATACCGATTTTAATATTATAACTGATTTTATGACACTTTGAAAAATTATTTATGGTCTCGTAAAATTAAATTATAATTATAATAAAATAATATTAATTAATAAATATATTTCATGAAAATAATTTTTTTAAATAATTATATTAATTATAAACTTGTAAATAAACATTTACATTTCACAAAAATACCAACACTAAATTTTTCATTTTTAGAAAATTTATTTAATTATATGATGATATAAATATATCATAATAACATTTATAAAATTCAGAAATTTTATTTATACTATTATAGGCAAGTTTATTATTCAAATATCTAGATTACAATCCCTAACAACCATATTAGAATGCTAAAGGTCATGTTAATATTTAATATTATATCACAGTTTGATTAAGCTAGGTGTTCCATGTAACATAATCTATCGATTAAATTGAATTTATTTAAGATGATACAAGACATAAAATTTTAGTGTAATATTCTTCTCTCCATTGAAAAATTTCCTCTTTGAAATTTTCATGATTATTACCTTCTAAATAGATAAGGGTTGATATTATTTATTTTTTCCTCAGTTTCCCACGTTTTTCTTCAATTTTGTGCTTTCTCTAAAGAACGTTTTTAGTAATGTTTTTAGATTTCTCAATACTTGTTGTATTGTGTCAAAAATATTGATAGGATCTTCAGAGTAAGAAAAATTAGGTTTCATTTCTATTTATTCATAGGTGATTACAAGTGTTGGGTCTAGCATGCACTTCCTTAAAAAAGAGATATAGAACACATCATGTACATTAGAATGTCTAGGTGGCATTGCAAAATAATAATACACACCTACAATACTTTCAAGAATTTCAAATGGTCTGATGTACTTGGGGCGCAGTTTACTATTCTTACCGATCCTTATGACACCATTATATGGATATACTTTCATAGTATTTACCTTTATCGTTGTCGCTTTAATAAGTTCTGGGACTATAATTTTCCTCTCACATACTCCTTCCCAACAGGTTGGAGTATGAAATATATTTCCATATAATTCTTCATATAGTTCAATTTGAATACTATAATTGAAACTATTATTTTATGATAACTATACAAAAGGTAAATACTCATCACACGTACCTTGAAGGGCAGGTGATACTGATCTAAACATGCCTTATAATGTTTTAATAGTCCTTTTAGACTTTCTATCGGTTTTAGGGTGATAAGAAGTTCTCAAATGAAGCTTAGTATGCAAATCCATCTAAAGACACTTCTAGAATTTTGATGTAAAATGGGATCTTATTTAGACATGATTGATAAAGGTAGACCACTAAGTTTTATAACTACAATCATATAGAGTCATGAAATGTGATCTTGTGGAAAATCCTCCCTTATATAGAGGAAATGTGTACATTTGGAATATCGATCAATAATTACCCATATTGTATCATTATTTATAGAGTATTTTGTAATCCAGTGATAAAATCAATAGTAATATCATCATACTATTATGCATGAAGAGGTTGAGGATGCATGAATCATCAAGGATGTTGTTATTCAGCATTCACCTATTAAAAAACTAGACATATTGATACATAATCCTAAATATCCTTCTTTATATTATCCCACAAAAATGGCATCAAATATTTATACATCATAGTGCTTAAAGGGTGTATTGAGAAATTTGTTCTATGAGCATCATCCAATAATTTCTTTTTTAGCTCAGGTATATAGGGAACATAACTCCAATTCCCAAATTTTAAAATACCATCTTCATATATGATGCCTACCAATTTTCCATAATTCATTGCATAAATTTTATTCTGAAAATTCCTATATGCATATTTAGAACACTTTCCTTTTTCCAATAAATATATTTTAGAATCAATTCATTAAAGTACATATGATACACCTTCTTTGATAATTCTCATATCCATATTTACAAGATCCATGTACACATTATCATTGTCAATCCTTCTTTTCTTCAAGAACTCCCTAATCCTTCCCGATCAATGCATCTGCTATCTTATTTTCCTTACCTGGGTGGTAGTGTATTGAACAATCAAAATCCTTGAGTAGCTCAACCCATATCCTTTTCCCCATGTTATGTTCTTCATGTGAGATAATGTATTTCAAACTCCTGTGATCTTTATATATCTCACATATTTCACTATAGTGATAGTGTCTCTATATATTCATATAAAATATTATAGCTTCTAACTTAAGACCATGAGTTCGATAGTTTTGTTCAAGATTTTTTAAATACCTCTATGCATAGGTAATAACTCTATTATTTTGGATAAGAACAAAACTGAGTCCATTATTCAATGAATCACTAGAAATCACAAAACCACAATTTCCTGATGGTAGAGTCAAGATAATTTAATTCACTAAAATAATCTTAAATTATTCAAATAATTATTCACATTCATTTTTTCGAAAAAAAATTAACCCCTTTTTGAGAAATCTTGGATAACAGGTTAGCTTATTTAGAATAATTCAAAACAAAATACCGATATTAACCTACTAAACCAATGAAACTATATACCTCAGTTATTTTTTTTGTGCATGCCATTTCAGTACTTCCTTTCTCTTCTCGTGATCAATTTAGATTCCATCATTGGAGACAATATTTCCATGAAAAGAAACTATTTTCAACCAAAATTCAATTTTTTTAAACTTTCCATATAACTATTTTCTTCCAAGAGTCTTCAAAACAATACACAAGTGGTTCTCATAGTCCTAATAGATTTTAGAATACACCAATATATCATAAATATAACCCACAAAAGGATTATCAAGATATTCCTTTAATACACATTTCAATATATCCTTAAAAACTGAGGGTGAATTAGTTGGCTGAGATGGAATTACTATAAAATCATAATGTCCATTCCTTTTAAAAATGGTGTATTTGGAATATATTCCCTCTTTATATGAAATTGATGATATCTACAATGGAGATAAATATTTGAAAAGTAATTAAAACCATGATGTTTGTCAAATAAGTCATCAATGCGAGGAATAAGATACTTGTTCTTTATTGTAATAACATTGATCTCCCAATAGTTGATTCACATACTCATAGATCCATATTTATTCTTAAAGAAAAGAGAAATATCTCCCCAAGGTGAAACAATATGGTGTATAAATCCCCTACCACCCAATTCCTTTTGTTATTTATTTAAATCTATTAACTCTAATATGGATATTATAAAGGGAGTCTTTGATATATGTCTTTTATCCTAGATTAAATCAATAGAAAAATAAACATAAATATTTAGAGGATATCATGGTAACCTATTTATAAATACATAAATGTATTCCTATAAAATATGTACATACTAAATTTGATGATCACCTTTTTCATCAGTAGGTTTTATCTACTCTTATTTTCCAAGAACCAAATTTTGAAGAGCTACTCGAGGTGGATCCAGACATGATTAGATGATCATGTCTCCCCTTTAAAGATAAAAGGCTCCAAATCTTCATCACGTATCATAATTTCCATAATTTTGAAATACATTTTTGCATTATATAATTAAATCCAATCCATACCAAGGAATATATCAAACTCAATCATAGATATGATAATAAAATCAATAATTAGAACACATTTATATTTCATAATATGAACTGCTTGTCATATATTTTTTGTAATAAGGTTTTTGCAAGGAGTTTTTATTGACAAATCCCTTTCTAAGGTGATTTTGTAACGAACCGTCAAATTAAAGGAAATTTTTTCTCAATTTTATTTGGGATTTTACAAGAACGCATTTTCTGACGGCACCTTCTTCCGATGCCCAGTGTGCTCGGAATCATTTCCAAAGTTTAGCTCGGGTAAGTTCAGTGAACGAACGAGTGGGTTTTCCTAACTTTTGAACCGGTGCTCGGAATCGAATTCTGAGGGCACTGATGGAATCACCTCACCGTTAATTGCTTAGAAACACCTTTTCCGGAGTTGTGTTTTCTCAGGTGTGGTTTTAAAATTTTTGGGTTATGTAAAGGAATAAAATAAAAGTGGTGCAACCAATTTTTATTTTATTTTATCTAACCTAAACTTAGTGGATGAAGTGGGACCCACAATATCCTACCCACTAGGTAGGATATTTTTGAGGTGGGGCCCACACGATCCCCACCGTTTCTTTTCTTCCTAAACCCCCTCCTTTAATAAGGTAACACACCCACACCCCCCCATTTAATTGGAAGTCAACTGTTGCGTTTAAACTTAGTATAAAAGGCCTCTATTAAATGGGCAGTTTAAACATTGCAATTAATTCAATTAATTGGTTATTTCAAGTTTTGAATTTTAAAGAGGTTGGCTTGTGTGTTAATAAAATAAGACATGTCTTATTTTATTAAGGGGTTTTCTTTTTGCGGGAAGGTTTGGGAGAATTTTCTCAAGTTCTTGAAGTTATTCTTCCTCGACGAAGAACACGAAGAACTCCGACCTCCGATGACGGACGACGGTGAGAGATGCCTTCCTCAGAGATCGACGACCGAATGCTCATCCTTTCGTTCCTTCTTCCCACATCAAAGGAAGGGAGACACTGTTCCTCCTCGGACGATATCTGTCAACGTGTACGGAACAATCTTCCGCGACATCCCTTTCTAAAACAAACCTCGTTCGAAAACTACGCTCGAGGTAGGGGGATTATTGATTTTTGTTCCTGATTACATTCATCACTGTTTTATCATCTTATCTGGGCCGCCTGTTATCGCAATAATGGGAGGAGGTCGGACCGCACGAACACGGCCGACCCTCCTCCCCCTTGGTTTTTTGGTTTTGTTGCGGCACGTGTAAGGTGGCGTGGTGTCGTTGCACCACGCAGAAGCTATGAGATAGGGTGGAGAAGCACGGCGCCGTTGAAGACAAACTAAACCGTAGTGCCATAGCGCCGTGCCGGAGAACCACAAAGGCACCGCGGCTAGAGCAGGGCCACGGCGCCGTCGCACCGCGCCGAACGGACCAAGGCCGCGGCGGAGCAGGGAACAGGCCACCGGCGTCGGAGCAAGGGGATGAGACCGCCCTGGTCCCGTGGCAGTAGTAGCTGGCTAGCCGGTGTGGGCCGGCCGGTTAGGGGGAAGTGTCAGGGGTCGTAACCCCTGGATGGCGAGCAGGAGCGGCCCCCCTCATGGGGGCCGCGGTTTCACAACGCAGGGGGCAGCGCCCCCCCCCCCTCATCGCTCGGTCGTTACGGTCGAGCCACAAGGCGCTAGGCCGGGCCGGGACGCACCAGCCGGGCCGCGCCCAAGCAGGCCTGACCTGGACCTGGGTCGGTTCGTCCCAGTTCGGGCCGACCCAGGGGGTATCGGGCCGGGCCCGAACCCCCTACTCCCGGACATCTTTCGTTCTTTTGCCCATAACGTAGGCTACGAACCTCCGATCGACGGACCGTTAGCTGTGATGTGATCCTTGGATCGAGAAGGTCATTTCGGTATATTACACTCAAGGATTCAGAGAACTCTGGGTTCGGCCGGGTTGGATCGTACACAAAACCAATCGGGCCCTCAGAGCGGAAATGCTTATAACTTGAGCTCCAGATGTCCGATTGATGTGCCATCAACTTTGTTGGATTCCTCTTGGTGAGACAGACCTTTTGGCTTAATCCGATCAAGATTTGGATTAGATGGAGTACGGTCGGGTTGGTTTTGACTTAAAAACCAACCAGGCCCCTCGGGCGAAAAAGCCAATAACTCTCAGACAGGGCGTCCGATTGACGCGCTGTCTGTGAAGTTGAGTTCTTGTTGACGATACAGAGCTTTTGAATACATAAACTCCGGACTATGTGTCAGTTGATGTATCAGCCCCTCGGCTTGTGGAGCGGACCCCCCCCCCCCCCCCCGAACGAGCTTGCTGTGTGTGGGAACCCTAGAGTTGGCTGCGACTGTGACGACAATGACGACTGTGCAGAAATCTTCCGTGGATTCGACAACGATGACTACAGCACTCAGTGATCCTACGTGGTTCAGTGCTACCGATCCTGTGTGGGTCCGATCTTTTATGGGTCAGCACTCAGTGGTCCTGTGTGGGCCAGTGCCTACCAATGCTATGTGGGTCAGATCCTATGTGGGTCATTACGGGGGTTAGTTACCTATCGATCCTTTGAGGGTCATTGCAGGGGTTAGTACGTATCGATCCTTTTTGGGTCATTTCAGGGGTTATTACCTATCGATCTTCTGTGGGTCTGATGGCGTAGATGAATCAGTGGCTACATCTGATCATCTCTATCGTCTTACGAAGAAGTATACATGTGTGAGATGAATCTTGACTTTCAATAATTATCTTCGATATGATTGACTTGAATTCCTGTGTGGATTGTGTTGTGCTATCCTGTGTGGACGTGATCGAACATGGGCTCGAATATTGGAGCCGAACTGGAATTGATGACTTAGGTATATGTATGGGCATATACCTAAGATGTGTCAGATGTTACTTCGTGGTTGTTTTTTTACTTTGTGGATTATCAACTGTGGATTATGGGAGACCATCGGGGGTCTCAGGGTCCCTTCTGAGTAGCATATACTCACCCCTTTACGGGCTATGCCCGCACTACGTTGTGTTGGATGCAGACGACGGACATCGCTGATCGTGGTAGAGGCTAGTGGAGTAGTCGGTACCTAGAGGTAGACCACTGGGCGGGACGTACTCGGAGCGGACGACTGGACATGAGGAGCTGTGGATACTATATGTACCCACCCTTCAGGTGGGACTTCTAGTGGACGGATTGACGCTGCGGCTTTACTTTTCAGTTGTTGTACTCCCTTTTTCAGTTGTACTTTACTTTCGGTTTGGGTTTGTATTCTGGCCCACTTACTTTTCCGCACTTACACTTGTACCCAGTTTTACTTAGTGTTTACTTCTGCTTGCTTGCTCTGTGGTGTTCATTTACTTAAAAAGGAAATTTATTCCCTTTTTATCGGGAATTACGACTTGGTGCTAGTCGCCAGCCCCTGGACTATAGAAGGCGGGCTTGGGGTAGTCACGACACGGGCCCCGAGGATGGGTCGTGAAAAATTGGTATCAGAGGAGTTCAGTTCTACCGCAGAACTTAGGACTCTGATCTTTTTCTATGTGAATCAATAGTGTTAAGAGTATTGAGTGTGGTTATCAGTCCAAGGAGTCCAGTGTTAGTGCGGCGGCCGACGTATCCGTACACCAGGACCCTGAATTCTGATTTCCGACTTAATGCACAGAAACATTTATTGCATGTGTGTTACAAGTTTTCTTTGTGATTACTTTTTTTCAGCTTACCAGGTATACTGTTTTGACAATGGCACACCTGTCTCTTTTCAGGATGGCCCCACGATGGTAGCCAGCTTGGGTTCCGAGCGTTGTACGTGACGACAGCCCACCAGGCCATGAGGCCTCGGTACAGTGCCCTTTGGCAATAGAGGCATCATCGGTACCTCTACCCACCGAGCCACCGATGCTACCATCCCCAGCCACTGATAGTGCACGTCACCTTAGTGCACTGCACGAGTTTCAGCATCAGCGACCGCCCAGGTTCCGCGGGGAGTAGGCGGATGAGGCAGAGGAGCTGGCCAAGCAGCAGGTGGTGGGCGATGCTTTGAGGTTCTACCACCACCACCAGGAGGCCCACCCCGACCTCAGGGAGCTGGAGGGCAGGGACAGGCTCAGATTCAGGCATCGGATGCCTACGAACACAGCGTTCCCGAGATTATTGGAGGTACTATCTGTGTCTACTCCACCCTTGCTGTAGTTCTTATAGACAGAGGGTCGAGTCATTCTTTCATTGTCGCTTCCCTTGTTCGGAGCTCTGAGATTCCGACGGAGCCGTTGCCTCGATCCTTACGTCTAGAGACTCCTATGGGAGTAGACTCGACGATTACGCACTGGTGCCGGCAGTGTGAGCTTACTCTAGGAGGTGAGAGATTCGGCTGGGATCTTCTTGTAGCGGAGTCGAGGCCTTACGACGTCATCTTGGGCATGGATTGGTTATCTACAGTCCAGGCTCAGATTGACTGTATTAGGCTCAAGGTGCGTTGTGTACGCACCGATAGGAGCAGGTTCACCGTCACCAGTGAGAAGGAATCCTTTGCAGCGCAGGATTGACTTAGGCAGAGGAGAGGACATCCAATCACTCATCAGCTGTCTAGCCTCATCCTAGGAGCAGTTGACGTGCGAAGTCCTGGTTTTCCTGCAGTGGTGGATCAGTATGCGGACGTTTTCCCCGACGACTTCCTAGGGCTACCTCCTCACAGAGAGGTAGACTTCTATTTTGACTTGTACCACGGGAAAACCCTGATATCCAATCCAGCATATCGGATGGCCCCCGGTGAGCTTCGAGAGCTACAGGTACAGTTGGAGGACTTGTAGGGCAAGGGATTCATCCAACCCAGTGTTTCACCCTAGGCTTCCCCGATATTGTTTGCCAAGAAGGTGGATGGGAGCTTGCGACTTTGTGTTGACTATCGTCACCTGAACTAGGTGATCGTGAGGAATAAGTATCCGCTACCGAGGATTGATGAGCTCTTCGATTAGCTCATGGGAGCACAGTGGTTCTCGAAGATAGACCTCAGGTCAGGCTATCATCATCTCAGAGTTCGGGACGAGGACGTGCAGAAGACGACCTTCAGATGTCGGTATGGCCACTATGAGTTCTTGTTTATGCCATTCGGCGTAACCAATGCTCCAGAAGTGTTCATGGTACTCATGAACAGGATCATTCAGCCTTACCTCGATCGATTTGTCGTGGTCTTCATCGACGACATATTGATATACTCGACGACTAAGGAAGAGCACGCCTACCACTTGCGGGTTGTACTAGACACACTCCTAGAGAACCAGCTTTATGGTAAGCTCTCGAAGTGTCAGTTCTAGATACGTGAGGTCCACTTCTTGGGACATGTCATCTCTGAGGTGGGAGTTGCGCTGGATCCTGCGTTGATCGAGGCATTGCTAGCTTGGGAGCCACCCATGAGTGTAACAGAGGTGCATGGTTTCTTGGGGCTAGCTGGGTACTACCGGAGATTCATGCCAGACTTCCCCAAAGTTGCGTCACCACTCTCAGCTCTGGGGAAGAAGGGGAAACCCTTTCTGTGGTCAGACAGATGTCAGCAGAGCTTCCAGGAGCTGAGACAGAGATTGAACAATGCGCCTATCTTGAAGCTAACGGAGGAGGGAGTAGGGTATGTAGTCTACTATGATGCATCAGGGACCGGAATCAGATGTGTACTAATGCAGGAACAGGCCGTGATCTTCTATGGATAACGTCAGTTGAGGAAGCATGAGCAGAACTACACTATCCATGACCTGGAGCTAGCAGCAGTGGTCTTTGCTCTGAAGATGTGGCGACACTATCTGATGGGTGACCGCTTTACATTCTACTCTGACCACCAGAGTCTTAGGTATATCTTCTCGAAGAAGGACCTGAACCAGAGACAGTGGCGATAGATCGAGTTCCTCCAGGACTATGACTTTGAGATAGTCTATACTCCTGGGAAGGGGAACATAGAAGCCGATGCTCTCAGTAGGAGGACGGGCATACAACTACTTGGGGAGGCAACAGAGCAGCTAGCCGCTTTTCAGATATCCTTCGTGGATAGATATGGAGCAGCCTTTATACAGTCACTCACAGTCACTCCTCCACTTTTACAGTGGGTTAGAGAGGCACAGCGTGGGGACGATGACTGTGAGATGCGGCGTGCACAGATATCCTCGGGACATGCACCTGGTAGATTCTCTATGGGAGGAGAGCACGCCATCCTTTTCAGAGGACGTACCATGGTACCAGCTGCCTTACAGGAGGAGGTGCTGAGGGAGTTTCATACTTCCCCTTTAGCAGTACATCCTGGAGTGGAAAAGATGTACCAGGACCTCAGACGACAGCACTGGTGGCCAGGTATGAAGAAGGTTGTGGCAGAGTTCGTTTATCGATGCCTCACCTGTCAGTAGGCGAAGGTAGAGCACCAGGTACCAGCAGGCTTGGTACATCCTTTGGAGGTCCTGGAGTTGAAGTGGGATGGGATATCTATGGACTTCGTGACTGGAATTCCATGCACTTCCAGAGGTCATGACTCCATTTGGGTGATTGTTGACCGACTCACCATGTCGGCTCACTTCTTACCCATCAGAGAGCAGGGCTCAGTGGAGAGCTTGGGACGCCTCTACGTTCAGGAGATTGTATGGATTCACGGTGTTCCATCATCTATTGTCTCTTATTGAGATTCTCTCTTTACTTCCCGGCTTTGGAAGGGGTTGCAGGAATCATTTGGGATACTGCTACGTCTGAGCACAACCTTTCACCCTCAGACGGATGGTCAGACGAAGAGGACCATTCATACTCTCGAGGACATGCTCCATGCATGTGTCCTCGACTTTGGTCGCAGCTGGGAGGACCACCTACCCTTGGTGGAGTTCACGTACAACAAAATCTACCACTCCACCATCAGGATGGCACCATACGAGGCGTTGTACAACTGACCTTGCAGATCACCTCTCTGCTGGATAGACCCTTGGGAGTCAGCACTTGTGGGACCGGAGATGGTCCATGCCACGATGGAGAAGGTCCAGTTCATCCAGGAGCAGATGAGGACAGCTTAGAGCCGGCAGAAGTCTTATGCTGACAGGAGGTATAGGCCACTGGAGTTTGAGGATGGGGACCATGTTTTCTTGCGGGTCTCACCTCGACGGGGATTATGGAGATTTGGCCGAGGCAGCAAGTTGTCTCCACACTTCATCAGACCATTAAAGGTCCTCAGTAGGATAGGTGAGGTGGCTTATCGCTTGGCTCTACCACCTCAGTTGCACCGGGTGCACGACGTCTTCCACGTATCTCAGCTGAGGAGATACGTGAACGACCCAACGCATATCATTGACCATGGGGAGATAGACTTCGATGATGGGGAGACTTTTGCGGAGGACCTGGTGGAGATTGAGGATCGATAGGAGCAGGTCCTACGTGGATGGTCGATTCCTCTAGTTCACATCAGATGGCAGCATGAGAACCTCCAGGAGAGCACATGGGAGCGGGAGGCTCAAATGCGTGCTCAGTACCCACTTTTGTTCACCTAGTTTATGGTGTATCTTTACGGGGACGTAAATACCGGAGGTGGGAGTAATGTAAAGACCCTTCAAAATCAAGGTAAATTTTTTCTTAATTTTCTTTGGGATTTTAAAAGAACACAGTATCTGACGGCACCTGATTCCGAGGCCCGGTGTGCCCGGAATCATTTTCAAAAGTTTAGCTCGGGTACGTTCAGTGAACGAACGAGTGAGTTTTCCTAACTTTTGAACCGGTGCTCGTAATCGATTTCCGAGGGCACTGATGGAATAACAGTGCCGGTAATTGCTTAGAAACACCTTTTCCAGAGTTGCGTTTTCTGGGGTGTGGTTTTTAAATTTTTGGGTTAAGTAAAGGAATAAAATAAAAGTGGTGAAACCAATTTTTATTTTGTTTTGTTTAACCTAAACTTAGTGGATGAAGTAGGACCCACAATATCCTACCCACTAGGTATGATATTTGTGAGGTGGGGCCCACACGAGTCCCACCATTTATTTTCTTCCTAAACCCCCTCCTTTAATAAGGTAATGCACCCGCACCCCCCCTTTAATTGGAAGTCAACTCTTGCGTTTAAACTTAGTATGAAACACCTCTATTAAATGGGTAGTTTAAACGTTGCAATTAATTCAATTAATTGGTTTTTTCAATTTTTGAATTTCAAAGATGTTGGCTTGTGTGTTAATAAAATAAGACAAGTCTTATTTTATTAAGGGGGTTTCGTTGTGCGGGAAGGCATGAGAGAATTTGCTCAAGTTCTTTAAGTTCTTCTTCCTCGACGAAGAACATGAAGAACGCCGACCTCTGACGATGGACGATGGTGAGAGACGCCTTCCTCGGAGATCGAAAACCCGAAGCTCATCCTTTCGTTCCCTCTTCCCGCGTCAAAGGAAGGGAGACACCATTCCTCCTCGGACAATCTCCATCAACGTGTATGGAACCTTCTTCCGTGACGTCCCTTTCCGAAACAAACCTCGTTTGACGACTACGCTCGAGGTAGGTGGATTATTGATTTTTGTTCCTGATTACTTTCATCGCTGTTTATCGTCTTATCTAGGCCGCCTGTTATCGCAATAACGGGAGGTGGTCGGACCGCATGAACACGAACGACCCTCCTCCCCCTTGGTTTTTTGGTTTTGTTGCGGCATGTGTAGGTGGCGCGGTGCCGTTGCACCGCGCGGAAGCTATGAGAAAGGGCGGAGAAGCGTGGCGCCGTCACGCCGCGCCGTTGAAGACGAACTAAAACATGGCGCTGTCACGCCACGCCAGAGAACCACAAAGGCACCGCGACCGATGCGGGCTTGCGGCGGAGGGGCGCGATGCCATCGCGCCACGCCGGACGGACCAAGGCCGCGACCATAGGCCGTGGCAGAGTAGGGAACCAGCCGCCAGCATTGGAGCAGGGGGACGGGACCACCCCAGTCCTGTGGCGGCAGTAGCCGGCTGGCTGGTGTGGGCCGACCGGTTAGGGGGAAGTGTGGGGGGTCGTAACCCCCGACTATCCAGCAGGAGCGGCCCCCCTCATGGTGGTCGCGGTTTCACAACGCGTGGGGAAGCACCCCCCCCCCCCCTCATCGCTCGGCCGTTACGGCCGAGCTGCCTGGCGCCAGGACGGACCGCGCCAGCCGGGCTGGACCCATGTCGGGTTGACCCGGTTTGGGCCGACCCAGGGGGTATCGGGCCGGGTCGGACAGGACCCGAACCCCTACTCCCGGACATCTTTCGGTCTTTTTCCAATAACATGGGCTGCAGACCTCCGATCGATGCACCATCAGCTGTGATGCAATCCATGGATCGAGATGGTCATTTTGGTATATTACACTCAAGGTTTCCGAGAACACTAGGTTTGGCCAGGTTGGTTCGTACACGAAACCAACCGGGCCCTCGGAGCGGAAACACTTATAACTTGAGTTCCGGACGTCCGATTGACGTGCCGTCGACTTTGTTGGATTCATCTTGGTGAGATGGACCTTTTGGATTAGTCCGATTTAGGTTTGGACGTAGATGGAGTATGGTCAGGTTGGTTTTGACTTAAAAATTAACCGGACTCCTGTGATGAAAAAGCCAATAACTCTCAGATCGGTCGTCCGATTGACGCGCCGTCTGTGACTTTGAGTTCCTGTTGACGATACAGAACTTTTGGATACATCAACTCTGGAATACGTGTCAGTTGATGTATCAGACCCTCAGCTCGTGGAGCCGACCCTCCCGAACGAGCATGCTGTGTGCAGGACCCCTAGAGATGGCTGCGACTGCGACGACGGTGACAACTGTGCAGAAATCCTCCATGGATTCGACGGCGACGACTACAACACTCAGTGATCCTACGTGGTTCGGTGCTACTGATCCTGTGTGGGTCCGATCCTGTGTGGGTCAGCGCTCAGCGGTCCTGTGTGGGCCAGCGCCTACCGATCCTGTGTGGGTCAGATCCTATGTGGGTCATTGTGGGGGTTAGTTACCTATCGATCCTTTGTGGGTCATTGCGGTGGTTAGTACATATCGATCCTTTGTGGGTCATTACGGGGGTTAGTACCTATCGATCCTGTGTGGGTCCGACAGCTTAGATGAATCAGTGGCTACATCTAATCATCTCTATCGTCTTACGAAGAAGTATACCTGTGTGAGATGAATCTTGACTTTCAATCATTATCTTCAATATGATTGTCTTGCTTTCCAGTATGGATTATGTTGTGATATCCTGTGTGGACGTGATCGAACATGGGCTCGGATTTTGGAGCCGAACTGGAATTGATGACTTAGGTATATGTATTGGAATATACCTATGTAGTGTCAGATGTTACTTCTTGATTGTGTTTTTCCTTTGTGGATTATCCTTTGTGCATTCTCGGAGACCTTCGAGGGTCTTGGGGTCCCTACTGAGTAGATTATACTCACCCGTGCACGGGATATGCCCACACTACGTTGTGTTGGATGCAGACGAAGGACATTGCTGATCGTGGTAGAGGCTAGTGGAGCAGTCAGTACCTGGAGGTAGACCACTGGGCGGGACGTACTCGGAGCAGACAGCTGGACCCGAGGAGCTGTGGAGGCTATTTGTACCCACCCTTCAGGTGGGACTTCTAGTGGACGGATTGACGTTGCAGCTTTACTTTTCAGTTGATGTACTCCTTTTTTCAGTTGTACTTTACTTTCAATTTGGGTTTGTATTCTGGCCCACTTACTTTTCTGCACTTACTATTGTACCCAGTTTTACTTAGTGTTTACTTATGCGTGCTTGCTATGTGGTGTTCGTTTACTTACAAAGGCAATGCCTTCCCTTTTTATCTAAAATTACACCTTGGTGCTAGTCGCCAGCCCCTGACACATGGAAGGCGGGCTTGGGGTAGTCACGACACGAGCCCCGATGACGGGTCATGACAAATTAGTATCAGAGGAGTTTAGTTCTACCGCAGAACTCAAGACTCTGATCTTTTTCTATGTAAAGCAATAGTGTTAAGAATATTGAGTGTGGTTATCAGTCCAGAGAGTCCAGTGTTGGTGCGGCGACCGATGTATCCGTACACCAGGACCCTGACTTCTGATTTCCGACATAATTCATAGAAACATTGATTGCATATGTGTTACAAGTTTTCATTGTGATTACTTTGTGTCAGCTCACTAGGTATACTGTTCTGACCATGGAGAACCTGTCTCTTTTCAGGATGGCCCCACAACGGTAGCCAGCTAGGGTTCCAAATGTTGTACCTCATGATAGCCCACCGAGCGACGAGGCCTCGGTACGGGGCCCTTTGACAGCAGAGGCACCGGCGGTACCTCTACCCACTGAGCCACCGATGCTACCAGCCCCAGCCACTGATGGTGCACGTCGCCTTAGTGCACTGCATGAGTTTCAGCATCAGCGACTGCCCAGGTTCCGTGGGGAGTAGGCAGATGAGGCAGAGGAGCTGGTCGAGCAGCAGGTGGTGGGAGATGCTTTGAGGCTCTACCACCACCACTACCAGGAGGCCCACCCCAACCTTAGGGAGCTGGCGGGCAGGGACAGGCTCAGCTTCAGGAAGTGGAGGCCTACGACCACGGCGCGCCCGAGATGATTTAAGGAACTATCTATTTCTACTCCACTCTTGCTGCTGTTCATATAGACACATGAGCGAGTCATTCTTTCATTGCCTCTGCCCTTGTTCGGAGCTCGGAGATTCCTACGGAGCCGTTGGCTCGATCCTTACTTCTAGAGACTCCTATGGGAGAAGACTCGATGATTACGCACTGGTTCCGATAGTGTGAGCTTACTATAGGAGGCGAGAGATTCAGCTGGGATCTTCTTTTTGCGGTGTCGAGCCCTTACAACACCATCTTGGGCATGGATTGGTTATCTATAGTCCATGCTCAGATTGACTATATTAGGCGCAAGGTGCGATGTGTACGCACCGACGGGAGTAGGTTCACCTTCACCGGTGAGAAGGGATCCTTTGCAGCACAGGATGGACTCACACAAAGGAGAGGACAACCCATCACTCATCAGTTGGCTAGCCTCTTCCTAGGAGAAGTTGATGTGCGGAGTCATGGTTTTCCTGCAGTGGTGGATCAGTATGCGGAAGTTTTCTGCGATGACCTCCTAGGGCTACCTCCTCGCAGAGAGGTAGACTTCTATATCGACCTGTACCCCGGGACAGCCCTGATATCCACTCCAGTATATCGGATGGCCCCCTGTGAGCTTCGAGAGCTACGGGTACAGTTGGGGGACTTGCAGGGAAAAGGATTCATCCGACCAAGTGTTTCACCTTGGGCTTCCCCGATATTGTTCGCTAAGAAGGTGGATGAGAGCTTGCGACTTTGTGTCAACTATCGTCGCCTGAACTAGGTGACCGTGAGGAACAAGTATATGCTACCGAGGATTGATGACCTCTTCAATCAGCTCAAGGGAGCACGGTGGTTCTCAAAGATAGACCTCAGACTAGTCTATCATCAGCTCAGAGTTCGGGACAAGGACGTGCAGAAGATGACCTTCAGATGTCGGTATGGCCACTATGAGTTCTTGGTTATGCCATTTGGCTTAACCGATGCTCCAGCAGTGTTCATGGGCCTCATGAACAGGATCTTTCAGCCTTACCTCGATCGATTTTCATGGTCTTCATTGACGACATATTGATATACTCGATGACTGAGGAAGAGCACGCCTACCACTTGCGGGTTGTACTTGACACACTCCTAGAGAACCAGCTTTATGGTAATCTATAGAAGTGTCGGTTCTGGATACGTGAGGTCCACTTCTTGGGACATGTCATCTCTAAAGCGGGAGTTGTGGTGGATCCTGCGAAGATCGAGGCAGTGCTAGCTTGGGAGCCACCCAGGAGCGTGATAGAGGTGCGGAGTTTATTGGGGCTAGCTGGGTACTCCCGGAGATTCGTTTCAAACTTATCCAGAGCTGCGACACCACTCTCAGCTTTGTCAAAGAAGGGGAAACCCTTTGTGTGGGCAGACAGATGTCAGTAGAGCTTCCAGGAGATGAGACAGAGATTGACCAATATGCATATCTTGAGGCTACCGGAGGAGGGAGTAGGGTACGTAGTCTACTACGATGCATCAGGGACCAGACTCGGATGTGTCCTGATGCAGGAACGGGCCGTGATCGCCTATGGATCACATCAGTTGAGGTAGCATGAGAAGAACTACGCTACCCATGACCTGGAGCTAGCAGTAGTGGTCTTCGCTCTGAATATTTGGCGACACTATCTGATGGGAGAGCACTTTACAGTCTACTCTGACCACCAGAGTCTCAGGTACGTCTTCTTGTAGAAGGAACTGAACCTGAGACAGCGGTGATGCCTCGAGTTCCTCCAGGACTATGACTTTGAGATAGTCTATACTCCTGGGAAGGGGAACGTAGTAGCCGATTCTCTCAGCAGGAGGACGGGCATTTAGCTACTTCGGGAGGCGATATAGCAGCTAGCCGCTTTGCAGATATCCTTTGTGGATAGAGATGGAGCAGCCTTTCTATAGTCACTCACATTCACTCCTCCACTTTTACAGCAGGTCAGAGAGGCCCAGCGTGGGGATGATGAATGTGAGATGCGACGTGCACATATATCCTCGGGATAGGCACCTGATGGATTCTATGTGGGGGGAGAGCACATCATCTTTTTTATAGGAGGTACCATGGTACCAGCTGACTTATAGGAGGAGGTGCTGAGGGAGTTTCACACTTCCCTTTTAGAATTACATCATGGAGTGGAGAAGATGTACCAAGACCTTAGACGACAGCACTGGTGTCCAGGTATGAAGAAGGTTGTGGCAGAGTTCGTTTCTCGATGCCTCACCTGTCACCAGGTGAAGGCAGATCACCAGGTACCAGCAGGCTTGGTACAGCCTTTGGAGGTCCCGGAGTGGAAGTGGGACGAGATATCTATGGACTTCGTGACTGGACTTCCACGCACTTCCAGAGGTCACGACTACATTTGGGTGATTGTCGACTGACTCACCAAGTCGTCTCACTTCTTACCCATCAGAGAGCAGGTCTCAGTGGAGATCTTGGGACACCTCTAAGTTCAGGAGATTGTACGGCATCACGGTGTTCCATCATCTATCAACTCCGATCGAGATGATCTCTTTACTTCCCGGCTTTGGAAGGCGTTGTAGGAGGCATTTGGGATGCAGCTACGTCTGAGCACCGCCTTTCACCCACAGACGGATGGTCAGACGGAGAGGACCATTTAGACCCTCGAGGACATGCTCCACGCATGTGTCCTTGACTTTGGTCGCAGCTGGGAGGACCACCTTCCCTTGGTGGAGTTCGCATACCACAACAGCTACCACTCCACCATCGGGATGGCACCATACGAGGCATTGTATGGCCGACCTTGCAGGTCACCTCTGTGATGGACATACCCTGGGGAGTCAGCACTTGTGAAACTGTAGATGGTCCAATCCATGATGGAGAAGGTCCAGGTCATCCTGGAGCGGATGAGGATAGCTCAGAGCCGGCAGAAGTCTTATGCTGACAGGAGGCGGAGGCCACTGGAGTTCGAGGATGGCTACCACATTTTCTTACGGGTCTCACCTCGACGGGGATTACGGAGATTTGGCCGAGGTGGAAAGTTGTCTCCACGCTTCATCGGACCATTACAGGTCCTCATCAGGATAGGTGAGGTGTCTTATCGCCTGACTCTACCACCTCAGTTTCACCGGGTGCACGACATCTTCCACGTATCTCAGCTGAGGAGATACAAGCATGACCCGACGCATATCATTGACCATGGGGAGATAGACTTCGATGATGTGGAGACTTTTGCAGAGGTCCCGGTGGAGATTGAGGATCGACAGGAGAAGGTCCTACGTGGACAGTCGATTCCTCTAGTGCGCATCAGATGGCAGCACGGGAACCTCCATGAGAGAACTTAGGAGCGGGAGGCTCAAATACATGCTCAGTACCCACTTTTTTCACCTAGTTTATGATGTATCATTACGGGGACGTAAAGCCCTGAGGTGCGAGTAATATAAAGACCTTTCAAATTCAAGGAAAATTTATTATTAATTTTCTTTTGGATTTTACAAGAACGCAGTTTCTGATGGCACCTGATTCCGAGGCCCGGTGTGCCCGGAATCATTTTCCAAAGTTTAGCTCGGGTACGTTAAGCGAACGGACGAGCGGGTTTTCCTAACTTTTGGAACGGTGCTCGAAATCGAATTCCGAGGGAACCGATGGAATCGCAGCTCCAGTAATTGCTTAGAAACACCTTTTCTAGAGTTGCGTTTGCTTGGGTGTGGTTTTTAAATTTTTGGGTTAAGTAAAGGAATAAAATAAAAGTGGTGCAACCAATTTTTATTTTATTTTTTTTAACCTAAACTTAGTGGTTGAAGTAGGACCCACAATATCCTACCCACTAGTTAGGATATTTGTGAGGTGGGGCCCACACGAGCCCCACCGTTTCTTTTCTTCCTAAACCCCCTCCTTTAATAAGGTAATGCACCCACACCCCCCCTTTAATTGGAAGTCAACTCTTGCGTTTAAACTTAGTATGAAACGCCTCTATTAAATTGGCAGTTTAAGCGTTGCAATTAATTCAATTAATTGGTTGTTTCAATTTTTTAATTTCAAAGAGGTTGGCTTGTGTGTTAATAAAAGAAGACAAGTCTTATTTTATTAAGGGGTTTTCGTTGTGTGGGAAGGCTTGGGAGAATTTTCTCAAGTTCTTAAAGTTCTTCTTCCTCGACGAAGAACACGAAGAACGCCGACCTCCAACGACGGACGACGGTGAGAGACACCTTCCTTGGATCTCGACGACCTGAAACTCATCCTTTCATTCCTTATTCTCGCGTCGAAGGAAGGGAGACACCGTTCCTCCTCAGACGATCTCCGTCAACGTGTACAGAACCATCTTCCACGACGTCACTTTCGGCAACAAACCTCATTCGAAGACTACGCTCGAGGCAGGGGGATTATTTCATTTTGTTCCTGATTACTTTCATCGCTGTTTTATCGTCTTATCTGGGCTGCCTGTTATCGCAATAATGGGAGGAGGTCGGACTGCATGAACACGGCTGACCCTCCTCCCCCTTGGTTGTTTGGTTTTGTTGCGACACGTGTAAGGTGGCGCGGTGCCGTTGCACTGCGCGGAAGCTTTGAGATACGGCGGAGAAGCGCGGCGCCGGCACGCCACGCTATTGAAGACGAACTAAACCGCGGCGCCGTCGCGCTGCGCCGGAGAACCACAAAGGCACAATGGCCGGAGCGGGGCTGCGGCAGAGGGGCACGGCGCCGTTGCGCGGCGCCGGACGGACCAAGGCCGCTGCCATTGGATGCGGAAGAGCCGGGAACGACGGCCGGTTTCCGGCCGCCGATGTCGGAGCAGGGGGACGGGACCGCCCCGGTCCCGTGGCGGCAGCAGCCGGTCGGCCGGTGCGGGCCGACCAGTCAGGGGGAAGTGTCGGGGGTCGTAACCCTTGGCTGGCTAGCAGGAGCAGCCCCACTCATGGGGGCAGCGGTTTCACAACGCGGGGGGCAGTGCCCCCCCCCCCCTCATCGCTCGGCCGTTACGGCTGAGCCACCTGGCGCCAGGCTGGGCCGCGCCAGCCGGGTCGGGCCACGGCCAAGCGGGCGGGACCCAGACCCGGGTCGGGTCGACCCGGTTCGGGCCGACCCAGGGGGTATTGGGCTTGGTCGGATCGGGCCCAAACCCCCTACTCCCGGACATCTTTTTATATTTTTCTTATAACTTGGGCTGAGCAACTCTGATCGACGCACCGTCAGCTGCGATGCGATCATTATATCGAGACGGTCGTTTCGGTATATTACAATCAAGGTTTCGGAGAACTTTGGGTTCATCCAGGTTGGTTCATACATGAAACCAACCGGGCCCTCGGAGCGGAAACACTTATAACTTGTGCTCCGAACGTCCGATTGACGTGCCGTCGACTTTGGTGGATTCAACATGGTGAGACAGACCTTTTGGATTAGTCCGCTTGAGTTTTAGACATAGATGGAGTATGATCAGGATGGTTTTGACTTAAAAACCAACCTTGCCCCTAGGACGAAAATGCCAATAACTCTCAGACCGGGCGTCCGATTGACGCGTCGTCTCTGACGTTGAGTTCCTATTGACGATACAGAACTTTTGGATACATCAAATCCGGAATACATGTTAGTTGATGTATCATCCCCTCGGCTCGTGGAGCGGACCCTCCCGAACGAGTTTGCTATGTGCGGAAACCCTAGAGCTGGCTGCGACTGCGACGACGATGACGACTCTGCAGAAATCCTCTGTGGATTCGACGGTGACGACTACAGCAATCAAAAATCCTACGCGGGTCAGTGCTACCGATCCGTTGTGGGTCCGATCCTGTGTGGGTCAGTGCTCAGTGGTCCTGTGTGGGCCAGCGCCTACCGATCCTGTGTGGGTCAGATCCTGTGTGGGTCATTGCGGGGGTTAGTTACCTATTGATGCTTTGTGGGTCATTGTGGGGATTAATACCTATCGATACTTTGCGGGTCATTGCGGGGGTTAGTACATATCGATACGGTGTGGGCCCGATGGGTTAGATGAATCAGTGGGTACATCAGATCATCTCTATCGTCTTACGAAGAAGTATACCCGTGTGAGCTGAATCTTGACTTTCAATCATTATCTTCGATATGATTGACTTGCTTTCCTGTTTGGATTGTGTTGTGATATCCTGTGTGGATGTGATCGAACATGGGCTCAGATGTTGGAGCCGAACTGGAATTGATGACTTTGGTATATGTATGGGCATATACCTAAGTAGTGTCAGATGTTACTTTTTGATTGTGTTTTTCCTTTGTGGATTATCCTTTGTGGATTCTAGGAGACCTTTGGGGGTCTCGGGGTCCCTACTGAGTAGCTTATACTCACCCCTACATGAGCTATTCCTGTACTACGTTGTGTTTGTAACGCCCCGACCCCAGCTACCCAGAGTGGGTGCATTACTTCGTAACATTGGCATGGTCACAAGAAAGATCAAATCTCGAAAGACCGATTGGTTTAGTAGCCTTGGAAACACTAGATATATTCATAAGTTTTACATTACATCATAAAATGAAAAACTAATACAACAACATAATGTTTCCACAATCCACACTATTAACCCCTCATAAAATCCCTGCAGGTCACTCATAACTTACTTCTTCACATCCTGGGAAAAATAAAACATAGAAAAGGGGTGAGCTCAAATGCCCAGTAAGGATAACAATATAGCGGAAACTTTCATCAATAAGAATAAACATTTAAGGCAATGTATAACTAAAACAAAAGCCTTTTAAACATGAACATTCAACATGGTATGGCATAAATAAAATGAAATAATTCCATTTACTTATTCACATGGATATTCTAATAATCGAATAATCACATGCAAAAATCAATAACCACTTTCATAATGTTAGAATGCATAATTCTAAACGTTAATTTCTTTGTCTAGGCCTCATCCCAAGACCTAGGGGTTACTTCTAACCGGAACCCAACCCGGAGTGCCTCTAATAACCGGACACCAACCCGGAGTGCCTCTAATAACCGGACACCAACCCGGAGGGCATACTTTTACCAGTCCCTAACCTGGAGGGCTTACTTTAACCAGTCCCCAACCTGGAGGGCTTACTTTTACCAGTCCCCAACCCGGAGGGCTTACTTTTACCGGTCCCCAACCTGGAACATACTTGTTTAGCACATTCATCTGAAGAAAAGTTTGAAATATAACATAAACATTCGGATTAAAACTAGCATATGAAATGTCAATAGTTTCACCATAAACTATGAATGGTATAAAATAGCACATCCACAGTCAAACATATCACAAAACCTTCAATACAATATAGAAGTTTTGTATTATAATAAATCAAATTCAAATAAGCGTAAAATCCATTAAAGGATGTTGACATAGATGAAATCAAAACACTTTTTAGAGAAATATCTCTTTCTATTTTTGAAATCATTTAAGAGCCATATAAAATAAAACATTTTCTTGAAAATATTCTTTTAAGCTTGTAAGTAAAGCTTTGACGATTTTATAACGGCGGAAAATAACCGCACCCGCCGTATAAGTAAAAAAAAACATTCTTATCTTAATTCTGTCGAAAAGGTTAAAAAGGACCTTATTTTGAAAACGACGGAAAGATTCCGTTATAAACCACTTACAAAAAGTCAAACAAGGGTATAAATGAATTTAACCCATATTCTTGTAAATAATAAATATGTTTTGAAATACATTCCGAAGAAACATGGATGTGGATGATAAAGAGATCCCAGTAGATTATTACGTATAAACAACCTCGGATAATGAAGAGATTGTGAAATAACCCTTACCTTGTAATTTTCCTTGGTTGGGGTAGGTTAACCTCCTGTATAATGGTGAAATAGTTGTTATTAAATTATACAAGAATCATATATATTAATATGATATCATATATGATCTTTTAACATTGATTTGTTAATAATATCTTAGAATTATCGTCGTTTCGGGAGTTAACTTACTCATTTTCCTTTATATGTTTTGTTACATAAGCCATGGTTGTTGTATCTTATTCATATCCAGAATGATATCTAGTCATTAAACATAAATTTTAAATCATCAAATGATAATTATACTTGAATGGATACGATGGAGAATGAATCTCATCGCGTTCGTGGAGACGGTAGTCCGTACGTACGCACGAGCGACAATATCATTCTTTTGATATTAAAATAATATATAAATGGATGGTATATCATATATACAGAATCATTAACATGTTATATTTATTATTTACTTGATTTACACACCATTATTATACCCATCCAAATAATATTATATTGAATAACAATTGCACCACGACGTGGAGACGGTAAGCCGTACGTACGCACGTATGGTGACATGTTATTCAAAGGGTGGATAGAATACTGAATATGGTTGTACCATATTTATAATAACATAACAGTATATGTGAGATACTGGAGTTATTATTTTAGAATGGTAATAACAAAGGAAGAAGAAGTGGAAGAAGAAATGAACTTGGAGAAGGGTGGTGAAATCATTACCTCTTCTTCGGGTTCTTCCTTTTGATATGATCAAAAGGGCTCCTTAGGTTGGCTTTCTGATCAAACTAAGGCCTCTAGGTTGTATTTAGGGATGTTGGGAGAGTATTTGGGCAGAGTTTGGCCGAACCAAAAGGCTTTTAAGGTGTGAAGAAATGAGAAGGAGGAGTGCCCTTTTATAAGAGGGGTGAGGGGCACCTTTGGAAAAGCTAGAAATATTAATTTATAATAAATTCATATTCGGTTTCTAAAGGCTCCAAAGTTGATTATTCAATGGTTAAGGTGGGGATAGGTCGAAAACCACTCAACCAATAGAATTTCGACAGGTTTGGGTACTGATATTAACCTTATCTTTAAGTATTAACTCTAAGTTAATTAGTTTCACTTTTACAATGTCTCTTTGTATTTTTATATAATATGGTTAATAAACTTACTATATACATCCAAGTGACCCCCAAGTGGTCCATTAATGATGAAACTATCATGATATAAGTCTCTTGGCCGAACCTTAGATTTTTAGGAATTTAATATCAATTAATAATATAATATTTGTTTTAAGAACTCTTTTATGTCAATTTTGACACTATTCAATAGTTGATTTTTGTGAAACTCATAACAGATTGATTACTTAGAAAAAAGTCAATTAAATCCATCCTAATATATCATATTATCCTATAAAATTAGTTTAATTCATTAAAAGTTTCATATTATATTTTTTTGGGTATTTATAATATCAATTATTTTAATTTTTCACTATTATAGTAATTACTGCATCATCATTGTGTCATAAATAAAATAAATTATTTAATGTCTAAAAATTATAAATAAAATATAATTATGTAGGAAATCTTTTTAGCTTTCTAATGAATATTTATAATCTAAAATCCAACTTATATAACCCTATGTAACAATTGTTTTTCTAAAAGATATATGCTTGTGTCATTTTTGTATTCATTTTGACTTAATTAAAATAAAGTGTCATTATCACTTACAAGTGGATCTATGGGGTCCCAAAATTGACACCAAGATGCCCATGGTCGACCATTTATCATCCAATAGGGTTAAGACACGTTTTAGGGTAATTTAGTATTATTATAATATTATTTTTTTAACCCTTATTTACCGGATTTACCCTTAACCATGGTAAATAAAATATTTACCGCAGTAATTATTCAAAATGTCTAAAAATAAAAGTTACCTATTTACACAATTTGAACATCCTGATTCCAAATATGGAATCCATTTTCCTAAATTCGAAACACAGAAGTGGCAGAAATTAATTTAAAATTAATTCCCGCTGTCAAAACAAAAAGCGTGTTTTTAAGAGATAATAATTATCAAAAGATTGACACTTGTTTATGTTCGGTTTAATTGTAAAATTATGTCCAATGACCAACATTATATTAAATGGTAAAAATATATTCTAAATATAATTTAAAACCACTCAAATTCATAATTTATCACTATTAATTATTTTGATTAAAAAAGTTGTTTTTAATTAAAATTTAGTAATTTTCACTATTCATCAAAATATGAAAGTTATCCGAAAAGTACCAAAATTTCACCTTAGGCTAAATTTGATATTCTGAATCCAAAAATGAAGTCCATTTTTAAATATCAAATATATATAACTTCAAAAAGTAGGTATTACTATTCATAAAAGTTAGTTTGATTGGTTACGGTGTGTTAGAACTCGGTGTTGCGTACAACACACGCTAGCGTACCGTGGAAGCTTGGGATGTTTCATTTTAAATTTTTGATATCCCCATTTAGTCAAAAAGTTTAAAATATAGTATCTAAAAAGGTTTCACTATTAAAATTTGGTAAAAGTGCAATACTGAAAATGAATTTGTTCTTACATTATGTCTAAGAAACTCATAATATGGATTCTAAAATTATAAGGATTATATAAAGTTTAAAATTTAGTTAACACTATTCATAACCTCTTTTTAACAGCTTGTTTGGTAAGTCATGGTGCGATTGAACTTGGTGTTGCGTGTAGTGAAAGTTATTGAATTATTTTGAAGAAATAACACACTATGAAATCTTGGGGTGTTACATTCTCCCCTCCTTCAATAAATTGCGTCCTCGCAATTTGAAATTGTTCTTCGAAAATAAAAATATCTTTGTGGGAAAACCCACATCGGAAATTGGGTTACTAAAATTTATTCTTAATATGAGGAAAAGAGAAATGAAAGGGTCACCACCAAATTATGTTCTCGATTAGGAGAACATTGGTGGAAATTAGAGACATATAATTGGAGGAAAAACATAAATATTTATAGGTAGTGATTGAGGTCATCAATCACAAAAAGTATAAAATTGAGGTCCTTAAAATCATCAATCTATGATGATTTGAAATACCATCGGTTCAACAAAACATAGGGTATTGGGATAACACATTTTTGACGTTTCAAAATATCTTAGTTGAAATCCCACATTGAAAAATGAATTAATGAGGCCTCTATTTTAAATAAAGAGTGGAAAGTATGAAGATTAACGAAAATAACACATACTAGGGTTCCATGTAGGAAAATATGGATATGGAAGAAAAATATAACCATCAATTATCTGATGGAGAGTGGTAGAGAACATGGCTATGAAAAGGACAACAATCCCAAAGCCATAAATTAGTGATGATTTAAGGTACCATCTAGGACAACATTTTTGTTCTAAGTTCCTTTTCTTAATGATGAGGAATTTATTTATGAGATTGGCTAAGATCATAAGGAGATATACTTACTTTATAATTAGTGTTTTATCCATTAATAAATTTCTACCACAAACTCATCTTTCACTCTAAAAGATAATAGAATGTAAAAAAATTCTATTTACACTATTCGTATAGGGTTCCAAAATAAACGAATTTATAATTCATCTACAAGATCTTTTAATAAAAACTACATTATTTAATCCAGGACATTTAGTGGGCCAGTGGTAGGTGATACACCCTTGTCGCCCTTTGGTTGCGGGTTCAAGTCTCGCAGCCTTGTCGGACGCGACGGGTTGCCGCCCGACCTCCGGGTTGTCCTTTTATGGAAATCCAAAATAATCCAAACTAGAACTATCCAAAATACTTCTATCCAAACTCAGAGTCCAACATTTATAAGGAAGTTAAACATAATATAGATCCTTTTTACCCCGTAATAGCATATGAATACCTTCATCATGTATTACCATATTCCTTATTGATTACATTCATGTTCCCTTATTCCATATAGAATGCTGGATATACTTCATTAATCCAAAAATGTTTTAAACCCCAACAATGATGGAATATACAAATCATTAATCAGTTCCAAGGTAGTCAAGAATATCCAATATAATTTATCCAAAACAATCACATATTATTCCAAAATCACTACCTCAGTATCAGAACTATATTATGATTTATCATTCTCTCAACCATATATTTTCCAAAAATTTATCCTGCTATTGAGTCACTTTTCTTTGTTCCACACAATCTCAAGTCCTTAATGAAATAGTACTGCAGTACAATCCTTATATACTCCATAATTTTTATAACAAGTAAATTGTTGATACAACACTCAATTGATATAATCAACATAAGGACTCTAATCATTCCTCTTCATCTGTGGTAGTATCATAACTTTGATTATTATCCAATAACATCATTTGCGGCATAGTCTGATGACTGGGATATAGGTTCGCATAGTGTCCAAACTCCTTGAAAATGAAGCATTGTACATTTGAAACCATTTTCTTACCCTTGCATTCACGTACTTTGTGCCCTTTTCCTTCACACTTATAACAAACTCCTATTCTTTTCAGGCAAGTTCCAGGGTGTTTCTTTCCACAGTTACCACATATGGGAAAATTCTTCTTTTCCCTCTTCCCTTTATCCATCTTTCTCTCTTCCATCCTTTTCTTCTCTTTCTTCCCTTCAAAGCCATAGGACTCAGTAAACTCTTTACTTATCTTATCAACACATGATATTATTTCTTCATACGATGATAATACATGGGATACTATTTCTCTTATAAATTCTAGCTTAAGGCCATGATCCTTCCTTCTCTTTCGATCATGTGCATTTCTGGAGTTCTCATTCCTTCTAATGGGTGCCATTTCTAAACAATGGCATACACTAGATCAGTTTATGAATCAAAATACATAATCCGATACTTATAAAACAATTAACATAAATTGAACTATTTATGGATATAATCCATAATCATAAAAATGTTTTCTTTGAGGAAGTATATACTCATAAACCCTTCATAATGATTTGTAAAGAAAATGAGAGTTATCCTAAGCATATCCCCCGGGAGTGTCGTAACCAAGAGTGCAGCAAGGCCCGTTGTCGTGCACCAGTTCCCGTTCAAGTCTAGCTCAAAGCGGTGTTTTCGGGTTTTACCCCTAGGTACATCTGTGCCAGAGCCGCCTCTACCTGCTCGTATCCAGACAGGGATGTATTGCTCGGAAAACTCACAAAATCTCTACAATACCAAAATTCTAGGAAGTTCTTCTATACTAATCCTCAAAGTTCATCTTAGGTCTACGTGCTCTAATCAGAGTTTATCTAAATCTAGTTTCCAAGGTTTGTACTAAACTTCCTCTGATACCAACTGTAATGCCCCAACCCCAGCTACCCAGAGTCGGTGCATTACTTCGTAACATTGGCATGATCACAAGAAAGATCAAATCTCGAAAGACCAATTGGTTTAGTAGCCTTGGAAACACTATATATATTCATAAGTTTTACATTACATCATAAAATGAAAAACTAATACAACAACATAATGTTTCCACAATCCACACTATTAACCCCTCATAAAATCCCTGCAGGTCATTCATAACTTACTTCTTCACATCCTGGGAAAAATAAAACATAGAAAAGGGGTGAGCTCAAATGCCCAGTAAGGATAACAATATAGAGGAAACTTTCATCAATAAGAATAAACATTTAAGGCAATGTATAACTAAAACAAAAGCCTTTTAAACATGAACATTCAACATGGTATGGCATAAATAAAATGAAATAATGCCATTTACTTATTCACATGGATATTCTACTAATCGAATAATCACATGCAAAAATCAATAACCACTTTCATAATGTTGGAATGCATAATGCTAAACGTTAATTTCTTTGTCTAGGCCTCATCCCAAGACCTAGGGGTTACTTCTAACCGGAACCCAACCCGGAGTGCCTCTAATAACCGGACACCAACCCGGAGTGCCTCTAATAACCGGACACCAACCCGGAGGGCATACTTTTACCAGTCCCTAACCTGGAGGGCTTACTTTAACCAGTCCCCAACCTGGAGGGCTTACTTTTACCAGTCCCCAACCTGGAGGGCTTACTTTTACCGGTCCCCAACCCGGAACATACTTGTTTAGCACATTCATCTGAAGAAAAGTTTGAAATATAACATAAACATTCGGATTAAAACTAGCATACGAAATGTCAATAGTTTCACCATAAACTATGAATGGTATAAAATAGCACATCCACAGTCAAACATATCACAAAACCTTCAATACAATATAGAAGTTTTGTATTATAATAAATCAACTTCAAATAAGCGTAAAATCCATTAAAGGATGTTGACATAGATGAAATCAAAACACTTTTTAGAGAAATATCTCTTTCTATTTTTGAAATCATTTAAGAGCCATATAAAATAAAACATTTTCTTGAAAATATTCTTTTAAGCTTGTAAGGAAAGCTTTGACGATTTTATAACGGTGAAAAATAACCGCACCCGCCGTATAAGTAAAAAAAACATTTTTATCTTAATTCTGTCGAAAAGGTTAAAAAGGACCTTATTTTGAAAACGACGGAAAGATTCCGTTATAAACCACTTACAAAAAGTCAAACAAGGGTATAAATTAATTTAACCCATATTCTTGTAAATAATAAATATGTTTTGAAATACATTCCGAAGAAACATGGATGTGGATGATAAAGAGATCCCAGTAGATTATTACGTATAAACAACCTCGGATAATGAAGAGATTGTTAAATAACCCTTACCTTGTACTTTTCCTTGGTTGGGGTAGGTTAACCTCCTGTATAATGGTGAAATAGTTGTTATTAAATTATACAAGAATCATATATATTAATATGATATCATATATGATCTTTTAACATTGATTTGTTAATAATATCTTAGAATTATCGTCGTTTCGGGAGTTAACTTACTCATTTTCTTTTATATGTTTTGTTACATAAGCCATGGTAGTTGTATCTTATTCATATCCAGAATGATATCTAGTCCTTAAACATCAATTTTAAATCATCAAATGATAATTATACTTGAATGGATATGATGGAGAATGAATCTCATCGCGTTCGTGGAGACGGTAGTCCGTACGTACGCACGAGCGACAATATCATTCTTTTGATATTAAAATAATATATAAATGGATGGTATATCATATATACAGAATCATTAACATGTTATATTTATTATTTACATGAGTTACACACCATTATTATACCCATCCAAATAATATTATATTGAATAACAATTGCACCACGACGTGGAGACGGTAAGCCGTACGTACGCACGTATGGTGACATGTTATTCAAAGGGTGGATAGAATACTGAATATGGTTGTACCATATTTATAATAACATCACAGTATATGTGAGATACTGGAGTTATTATTTTAGAATGGTAAGAACAAAGGAAGAAGAAGTGGAAGAAGAAATGAACTTGGAGAAGGGTGGTGAAATCATTACCTCTTCTTCGGGTTCTTCCTTTTGATATGATCAAAAGGGCTACTTAGGTTGGCTTTCTGATCAAACTAAGGCCTCTAGGTTGTATTTAGGGATGTTGGGAGAGTATTTGGGCAGAGTTTGGCCGAACCAAAAGGCTATGAAGGTGTGAAGAAATGAGAAGGAGGAGTGCCCTTTTATAAGAGGGGTGAGGAGCACCTTTGGAAAAGCTAGAAATATTAATTTATAATAAATTCATATTCGGTTTCTAAAGGCTCCAAAGTTGATTATTCAATGGTTAAGGTGGGGATAGGTCGAAAAACACTCAACCAATAGAATATAGACAGGTTTGGGTACTTATATTAACCTTATCTTTAAGTATTAACTCTAAGTTAATTAGTTTCACTTTTACAATATCTCTTTGTATTTTTATATAATATGGTTAATAAACTTACTATATACATCCAAGCGAACCCCAAGTGGTCCATTAATGATGAACCTATCATGATATAAGTTTCTTGGCCGAACCTTAGATTTATAGGAATTTAATATCAATTAATAATATAATATTTGTTTTAAGAACTCTTTTATGTCAATTTTGACACTATTCAATAGTTGATTTTTGTGAAACTCATAACAGATTGATTACTTCGAAAAAAGTCAATTAAATCCATCCTAATATATCATATTATCCTATAAAATTAGTTTAATTCATTAAAAGTTTCATATTATATTTTTTTGGGTATTTATAATATCAATTATTTTAATTTTTCACTATTATAGTAATTACTCCATCATCATTGTGTCATAAATAAAATAAATTATTTAATGTCTAAAAATTATAAATAAAATATCATTATGTAGGAAATCGTTTTATCTTTCTAATGAATATTTATAATCTAAAATCAAACTTAAATAACCCTATGTAACAATTGTTTTTCTAAAAGATATATGCTTGTGTCATTTTTGTATTCATTTTGACTTAATTAAAATAAAGTGTCATTATCACTTACAAGTGGATCCATGGGGTCCCAAAATTGACACAAAGATGCCCATTGTCGACCATTTATCATCCAATAGGGTTAAGAGACGTTTTAGGGTAATTTAGTATTATTATAATATTATTTTTTTAACCCTTATTTACCGGATTTACCCTTAACCATGGTAAATAAAATATTTACCGCAGTAATTATTCAAAATGTCTAAAAATAAAAGTTACCTATTTACACAATTTGAACATCCTGATTCCAAATATGGAATCCATTTTCCTAAATTCAAAACACAGAAGTGGCAGAAATTAATTTAAAATTAATTCCCGCTGTCAAAACAAAAAGCGTGTTTTTAAGAGATAATAATTATCAAAAGATTGACACTTGTTTATGTTCGGTTTAATTGTAAAATTATGTCCAATGACCAACATTATATTAAATGGTAAAAATATATTCTAAATATACTTTAAAACCACTCAAATTCATAATTTATCACTATTAATTATTTTGATTAAAAAAGTTGTTTTTAATTAAAATTTAGTAATTTTCACTATTCATCAAAATATGAAAGTTATCCGAAAAGTACCAAAATTTCACCTTAGGCTAAATTTGATATTCTGAATCCAAAAATGAAGTCCATTTTAAAACATAAAATATATATAACTTCAAAAAGTAGGTATTACTATTCATAACAGTTAGTTTGATTGGTTACGGTGTGTTAGAACTCGGTGTTGCGTACAACACACGCTAGCGTACCGTGGAAGCTTGGGATGTTTCATTTTAAATTTTTGATGTCCCCATTTAGTCAAAAAGTTTAAAATATAGTATCTAAAAAGGTTTCACTATTAAAATTTGGTAAAAGTGCAATACTGAAAATGAATTTGTTCTTACATTATGCCTAAAAAACTCATAATATGGATTCTAAAATTATAAGGATTATATAAAGTTTAAAATTTAGTTAACACTATTCATAACCTCTTTTTAACAGCTTGTTTGGTAAGTCATGGTGCGATTGAACTTGGTGTTGCGTGTAGTGAAAGTTATTGAATTATTTTGAAGAAATAACACACTATGAAATCTTGGGGTGTTATAGTGTTGGATGCAGACGACGGACATCACTGATCGTGGTAGAGGCTAGTGGAGGAATCGGTACTTGAAGGTAGACCACTGGGTGGGACATACACGGAGCGGACGGCTAGACCCGACGAGCTGTGGAGGCTATCTGTACCCACCCTTCAGGTGGGACTTCCATTGTACGGCTCGACGCTGTGGCTTTACTTTTCAGTTTTTGTACTCCCATTTTCAGTTGTACTTTAATTTCAGTTTGGGTTTGTATTATGTCCCACTTACGTTTCCGCACTTACTATTGTACCCAGTTTTACTTAGTGTTTACTTCTTCTTGCTCGCTCTGTGGTGTTCGTTTACTTACTAAGGCAATGCCTTCCCTTTTTATCGGGAATTACTCCTTGGTGCTAGTCTCCAGCCCCTGGCCTATGGAAGGCGGGCTTGGGGTAGTCACGACACGGGCCCCAAGGATGGGTCGTGACATATTTGAAAATGTATAATATTTATAGAAAAATAATAAGCTAAAAAATAATTTGATGATCCACAATCAAATAGAGATTTTTCTAAATTTGAAGATATGATTAAATTACCTGCCACCACATCATTAGGAACTTAAAACTCAGCTGTTGGGACTGCATAAGCATGACCTCGTTCCCTTGGCATTTTCAAGGAAAGGTTTCCATGATGTCTAGGAAAGTCATGTGGATAGTTTCCCACATCCTTACAACTAAATCATTGAACATTTCCATCTTCTTTCTTTCCCATTCAATCATGGTCCTAGTGTAATTTTTCTCAACACCTATAATAAACTCCCATTCCCAATAGGCATGTACCAGGATGTTTCAATCCATATTTATTTCATGTAGGAAATTATATTCATCCCTTATTCTCTATTTCCTTATTTACTTTTGTACAGTAATCAATATACCTCTTTTTATCTTATATCCATTCAAATCCATATGTATTATAAAATTATTTCCCCACCTTGATGGCACATGATACTATATCCTCAAATGAATTTCATTTTTGGGAGAATAGTTTAATTCATATAATTGGATTAAGACCATCAAATAAATGACTAATATTTCTCGTTGGATTATGTATGTAGTCTGAAATATTCCTTTCTAAACTTTTAAAGTTATTTTTAAGTTTAGTAATGTTTTCATGCTCTCTCTATCTTAGACTCATTAATTGTCTCTCCATATCTGCTCATTGTTCACAAGGGAAATATTTTTTAAGAAGATTTACTTAAAATTATTCCATTATATATTTTTAATTTATTTATCCTCTTTTTTTTATTTTAAATAATGACCACCATTTATCTGCATTTCATAAGAGATGATAAACTACCATTATAACCTTCTCCCTTTAATTATTTCTCAATGTGAAAAATATCTTATCTCAAGAACTTATCCAATTATCAACTAAAAATTTGTCAATAGTCCCTTTGAATGATGGAGGTTGTTGTCACATGAATAGGTCTAACAATGTTACACTATGTTGTGGATTGAGCTGATCCATGCGAGTATGGTAATTTCCCATAACCTGAGTTAGTTATCACAACATATTTATAAGTGGTTCTACTCCAAATACATCTCCAGATCTAACATCATTATATTTAATTGGGAAACAATAACTACATGGAATAGGTGTGTTGATATAGTTTCAATTGCTAAAAATAGGTTCCATTTCTAAACAATGGAATATACTAGATTAAATTATGAAATTTTAAAAGTTGTGAAATAAAAAAAATTATATATAAAAAACCTCAAAATAATACGTTTGGTTACCTTGAGAATATAATTAGAGTTGGTTATAATGTTATATTTTCATAATATATGTTTGACTAAATATAGTTTCCAATGTTTCAACTAAAATTTCTTTGATACCAACTATAAAGACCCCATCCCCAGTATCCCAGAGTTGGTGGTAACTTTTTTACTTTGGTACTAAGTACAAGCGATCACATCCCAAAGGGATAAATATTTTAGTTTCTTTGAAAAACTAGATACAAACATAATTATTAAAATATTTCTTGAAATAGAATAAAACATATTAACTCCTTTGGAAACACCCATAATCTCCTAGATCATCCCTTCATGTCAATCATAATATACATCCTGGAATCCTAGAAAAAAATTCAACATAATAAAGAGGTGAGTTTAAAATCTCAGTAAGGGTAATCGTACAATAGAAGCTATCATAAATAAACATAAAAAAATGATAAGGTGAATAACTAAAACAATATTACATTAAAACATAATCTTGATCATAATATGTAAATAATAAAAGTTGATCATATAATACCATATAAATAGTCACATGAAAATGAAACATAACCATGGATACTATACTATTCAAATAATAATATGGATTATAAATAAATAATCTCATAATTTTTTAATTCATAACGTGAAACATCATAAACATATTTTCAAGTATTCCACCACGACACCATATATAATCAGGTAAGATATCCAATACCAAAACTTGTTTTTCTCATGAGACCTACTGATGCATCAAGGGGAAATAACAGTCCCCACCTATCACTTACTATGTAAAATTCATTCCTCATATGAAATGGGAGAAATATAATCAATACATACATTAATATTGAAACTATAATACGAAATAAATTTCCCCAAGCAATAAACATAATCATAAACCACCGAGTCTAATATGATGAATTGTATAAAAATAACACATCCACAGTTAAAGTGATCATTAAAAAATTAAAAAAGACATGGTGTATGGTATAATAAGAGATAAAAATCAATTAATAATAATATACCAAAAGGTAATTTTCATAGATTCATATACTCTAATAAATTCATTGAGAAATTTTTGATATAAATACAACTTTTCATCGAAATCATTTATTTAAAAAACTACGCAATTATACAATAAAAATTTTTATTTTAAAATAAAATTGTAAACTTTAAAGGATTTCTAAAGACAATAAGGAGTCATGAAATAGGAAAAATCCACTCATTAAATATAAGTTAAAAAACATTCCTTTTAAATTTATAAAAAGAAACATTAAAAAATTTATTTTTTTAAAAAATATGTGATCCTTAAACAAAAAAATTGATTTTGTGTATCAGATGTAAATACCCATAAAACAAGTGGAAATATAACATATGATAATCAAAAGTCATTCCATAGATAATCATATCATTACATAATCAATGGAAATCGATGTTCAAGCCAAATAATGTAAATTAGGATAAGAATTCCCTTACAACTCTGAAATTAGTCGAACTGTGTGCCCCATAAAATTAATGATCATGAAATGAAATAATAAAATCCATGAAGATTAATAGATTCATGATAATATATATTTAAGGGAATTACATACACCAAACATATGAAAGAGTATTTTAATAAGGAATATATCTCACTAAATTAAAAGTGAGATGAGAAACAATTACCATATATATGAAAGCGTTCTTCACTTGTACTTAATGTCTTGGACAATAAAATTATATTCATTAATTACTTAATTCAGAACCTATTATATATATATATTATTTTAATTTTATTATGTCTATTTATGGTCATTTTGATGTGTTATATGGTTTACTTTTGTTGTTATGAGAGTGTTTTTTTCATGGTTTTAGGGTTGGTTCCCTTGATTATAATTATTATAGTTCTTGTAAAATGGGAAAAAAATCTACAAAAGTTAAATTATTTAGTATTAATAAGATTTCATATGTTTAATTGGTCTCATATAACATTTGGTTATATGGTATGTTGATGATTCATTAGATAAAATGTGGATGAAAATGTATTAATTTATTTCAGTGGGTGTTAAGACCATCACAAACATGTTTCATTTTATTTGATATTATGTTTAAATATATTGGTTTAAGAACATTATATAATATATAATATGTATATTAAAATTTTATTTAACCATAATAATGGTCTTATGACCAGCCTTTAAGGTGGTAATGGATAATTCAAACTCATCATCCAAGAAGGTGATGAATCAACACATCATGAATGATGTTTTCATTTTTAAAATAAATGGAGTGGAAAAGGGATTTGATGATGGATAATCCATTATCACCATAAAATTATAGTATATATATGATACTGGAGTTACCATGCCACTCTGGATAGGATAATTTAAGAGAGTATTAAAAAATAAATTAAAATATAAGGAGGGAAAATTTTCCTCATGAATATCATCTCATTGAGAACCTCCTTAATACACTTGGATTTAGTCTTTTGGTAAGACCAATAGGTCTTGGATATGGGGAATTGTATTTGAAAGGTAATTGGGATGAATTTAAACAATCTTAAAGGATTATAAAGTGTGAGGATAAGGTGAGGTATTTATTGAGGAGGAGAGGGTTTTTTTATTTAATTCATTTATTTATTATTTTGGCTCAAGACAGTGAATAGTAATTATTATTGTGAAAAAGTAAAGTAATTAGTGCATTTAAGTTTGAAATAATGGGTTCTCAAACTGTAAATTACTCAAAAATTCATGTATTTAAATTATAATTTTAAATACAATAATAAACTATATTACACTATTCATTAAAAATTCAACTATTTTAGAAAAATACCCAAAAATCACCCTACCAATTTTTCATTGTGTAGATTTCGAAAATAGACTACATTTTATGAAAATAATTTTCTTAATAAGATAAATTAAATTTTAAATAAAATAATCATTAATTCGAAACATAATGATTTTAAAATTATAACCAATTTTATGAAACATTGAAAAATTAATTATGGTCTAAAAATATTATCTTATAATTATAATTAAAAAATATATTAATCTATTAAAACATTTTTGAAAATAATTTTTTTAGACCATTATATTAATTTTAAAATTGTAATTAAACATTAACATTTCATAAAAATATCAACACTTCATTTATCATTTTTAAATATTTAATTACATACTCCCTGATATAAATATATCATAATTTCACTTATGAGATATCTATATTTTATTTATACATTTATAGGTGAGATTATTATTCTAACAGACCGATTCATATTCCTAATGGTGACATTACTATTCCAACGGTCCTGTCAATTTTAAACAGCATATCACGGTTCGTTTCAGATCAGTATTACGTGCAACATAAGCAATAAAATAAATTGAATTTATTTAAGAAGATACATACAGTAAATTATTGTGGTGTTATACCTATGATGTGATGGAGCATTATAAAACAGACTAATAGATATAAGGGTATAGCCTAGGTGACCTTCAAGGGTTATTTCTTCAAGGAGTTACTTTTGAGAATGCTAAATATGGACTACATTCAAGAGTATTTATATCTTCAACAAGACTTGGTGATTGATTATTTTTACTCGTAACGAATCAAGGTTTTTTTATTATTCAATCCTCTTTGTATGTGAATAAAGAAAAAAGCGCCCATGAATTTTGAGATCGGGCGCTAATCAGAGGCCAGGCATCATAATAAGATATTCAACCTAATTACATATAGAGATGAGCTTCAAAAATATTTAATGATCAAGATGCTTCTAGAGGATGAAAGGGAAATATGTCTTATTTCATCCTTCAATGTAAATCCTAGTGATAATTTCGATTGTTTTAAGATTAAGGGGCCTGATTCATGATAGAGTGACATCAAATAGATGTGGGGAAGTATTGGTTCTTCACTACCATCTATGGGTGATGAAATTTCTTAGTGTTTCAATAATGGAAATAATGGGACATATCAAAGATTAAACACATGGACTCGTTATAAGTCCTTAACTATAACTATTACATAATCTTGAGTTAAGTCAATAATATATATTCATTCAAATTTAACATCTTTTCAGGTTTAGGGTTTTATAGAATCATTTAATCATTCATAAATAACATCCCTCATACATACAAAGTGTGTACAACTAAATAAGTTTCCATTTTTTCAAAATATAAAACTTTTAAAATAAAACATAAACTATTTTTCATAATAAAAATACTAAGAATATTAATCTTGAAATTCTTCTTTCTCCTACCCATACTTAAACCCTGTGAATTTTTTAAAACATCGGATGAGCACAAAAACATTAATAAGGGGGAAAATGTGGAACGAAACGGTTAGTCCCTGAATATTTTAAACTCATAATAGTTTTCCACAAAATCATAGTTTTCACCCATAAAACATAATCCCATATCTCACCACAAGTAATCATATTATTTGTATTGAACTCTATAGAAATCATAAATCATAAAGGTAACTTGTTGAATATATATCATTCTTATATTTTACCTTTTACAGCAATAAATGGAGTAACTTTTATGGTTACATTTTGAATACCCGTCATGGTATATTCCCTTAACCTCTTAGGAGAAACCCAACCAGTTAACTCTTTCTTATTACCCAATGCATTGTAGAGCTATCACGGGCTCACCCACCCCTAGTTTATCATGGAACCACCTGTCCTCATTAAAAATTCCCAAGTACCATAACATAACCATCACACATTAAACATGAATAAATTAAAAATTAAATTTCCACTATGAAATCACAAGACAACATTTCAAGACATTGATATAATCAGTCCATTCTCAAATCCATTTTCAATTCCAAGATACCTAATAATGGAATATGTATTTATTTTTATTCAATAAACATTACAACGTGTAAAGGAATCCAAATACCAAATAATGGTTATGGAGGCAGAAAAGTAGTTATCGTCGTGTATGTTAAAAAATATTCTTTTTTTCTATTATTAAAATGATTCATATAAAATGTTTCCTTTTGAAATCCTTTTAACAAAATTAAAATTCAATGGGGTTGATTATACACTTTACAAAAGAAGGTGTTGTATAACGTAAATATATGCCCCAATAAAAGGATATTGAGAAGAAGTTGCTTAACACAAGTTCAAATTGTCTCATACATTCTTTATATTCCAAAATAATAAACTCTGGTTACAGTATACTTTCTTATATCACTTATTAAAATGTTATAACAATTAATTAATTATTTAAACTCATGTTAAACGTTTTACCCAAATTCGGTACTTGATTTAAAGATGAATTTAGTATGATATCAATAGTGAAAGTGGTAATGATTACCTAATATCTAGAATAATATTCCTGACATAATAATCACTTTTAATCATTAATTATGCTATTAAATCAAACCATTTTTATGAGGTTATGAATACTGAAAAATTTTATAATCATGGGGATGGTAAGTCATGCAAACACGTTAGTAATATTTCCATTTTTCAATAATCATTATGGGAACAAGGAAATTGTTATTTTATGTTTAAATAATTATCATAACATCATTAAAATCATATTAATCATTTATATATAATTATAAATTTCATACATGTGATGTGGTGAATAAAAATGAATCAAATCGCTTCATGAAGGTGATTGTTCACATGTACACATGAACGATATTATCATTTCTTTGTGCATGGAAGGTAAGAAGATAAATGATATATTATTATTTAAAAATGATAAATATTTCATGAATATCATATATAAACACTAATTTAATCATTATAACTTGTCCTGAGAGATGTTAATGGAATATTAATTATATTAGTTCACGGAGGTGATAGTTCACATGTACACATGAATGATTAATTATTTTAACATTTAATGGAATCAGAGATGGATTTACGTGAGGATATTAAAATAACATTATCTCATTATACTTATTATATTGGAGTTATTATCTCATCATGGTTGTAGAAGACTACATGGAAGTGGAAGAAAAAATAAAATAGCTTCACATAAATAAAAAGGTTACATTTCCTTTGGATAACCACCTTTTTCTAAACACCTTAATATCTCAAAAGAGAGGGGTATGCCTAAAATAAGGACTATATAATGTGGATAGGTGTCATAAGATGGTTTTTGGTTAGATCATGGCCAAACCAAAAGGTTTTTAGGTGTAAGGAATAAAGATGAATATGTGACCATTTATAAAAGATGGGAGGGAACAATTAGAATTATTTAAAGTAATAAATTAATATAAATTAATTTTATATTCCAAATTTCTAAAAATGGAATTATTTCTAAGATATGATGATTTGTAGTCAAAAATAATTCATCCAATTTAAAATAATCTTGTTTCTATTAATTTTTATACCTTTTTCATTTTGTTTTAATCATTATTAATTCTTTATGCGACATTATATAATTTACACTTTTAAGAGTAAATATAACTAAAATAGAATTTTAAATAAAAAAATGAGCCATTAATGATATATTAAGACATAAAAAATCATTTTTTCTTAGGGATTTATTTTTATGAATTTTATACCATTTAATAAAATATTACTTATTTTAAAATATCCTATATGTCAATTTAGACAGTATTTAATAATTGAATTTTAAAAAATATCATAAAAACTTATTTCCATAAAAAAAATCAATTCATTACTAACATGTATAATTATACAATAAAATTAGTGTAAGGAATAAAAAATTTCAAATTATACTTATTTTAATGTTATTAATATCATTTATTTGATTCTTCCTTTCATTAATCAATTACTTCATCATCATTATGTCATAATTATATTTAATTATTTAATATTTAAACATTGTAAATAAATAATAATGCTTTATATAAACACTTTATATTTTAAATTACTATTTATAATCTAATTTAACCTTTATATAACCCTATATTTAAAATGATTTACTTTTTAAAAATATGAGTATGATATTTTTAATTTATCTTTAAATAAAATAGAATAAATGTCATATTCTTACCTAAGTGGCTTAAAAAGGTTATCATTTAATCCTAAGGTTTATTTTGGTTTAACCCCACTCATCCATTAAAATAAGGATAATTTTTAGTGTAATATTATAATTTTATAATATTAATTTTATCTTTAATTACCCGATTTACCCTTAACCATGGTAAATAAAATACTAAAGTTACTATTTACCAAAAAATAATTTTATCCAATTATACAATAATATTCATACTGATTGAAAATTTTTATGTATGTTTTTCAAAATTCAATTTATATAAGAGGCTAAAATTAATTTAAAATTGACCACGTAGATGGATCAAGGAAACATGTTTTTAATGTAAAAACGTTCAAAAGTTCACAAAGTTTTTATATCCAATTTCAATTTAAAATTGATTAAAATTACATAAATTATATTAAATGATAAATAAATTATATAATTATACTTTAAAACCAATTATAAGTATCACATAACCATATTAATAAATTAGATGAAAAAGTGATTTTGAATTAAAATGCTGTATTTTACACTATTCATTAAAAAAATTAATATAATGAGAAAAATACAAAAAATACAACCAAAGTAAAATTTGACACCCTTATTCTAAATAATAAGTTTATTTTTTCAATTAAAAATTATGAAAACATCAAAAATTATATTTAAAAACAAGGTTCTCAATTAATAGCCTGTAAAACTACATTTTAAAAATATTAGATATTTTTCTACTTAAAATTTTATTTATTCTTATTTTAAGCCGATAAAATTTGTTGGAAGAAAGTAATAACATTTAAAAAACTTTTGTAAACTTAATATAGTTATTTATATTCATTCCTTATAATTCAATAACTAGGTGATAACTACCACTTAATGTAATAAAAGTAGTAAGATATTATTTTTCGGTATAAGTCAGTCTTGGGTGCAACATATGATTTTGGAGAAACCCATTGTTGCATGTTAGGTATGCTATCGAAGATATAATCCCCTTTAATATAAAATTACTATCTAATTACTAAATATTAAGAGACATGAAAATGTTTTAAACTATAATTACCTGAGATGTTACATCCTTGTCCCCTTTTGGAAATTGCAACGTCATAATTTAATTCACTTATCAAATAAGTAGGGATCCCTCATTGAATTTTCATATTCTCATGTTTCCTATTAAAACATATGGGTTTTCCATAAAACATTGACATGATGAATAATTGTATTCCTCAACACTTGATCTCTATGGTTAAAAAACTAAACTAACAGTTCCTCATAAGAAAGATTCTCTTCCAACAGAACTATGTCTGGACTCAAAACATAAGATGGATCTAGAACATTTATGCATGAAAAACATTGTTTACATGGAATAAGATTAGAGTTAAAGTCACTTGGTATGAAACTGGTCTAACTTTTCCCAAGATTTCATAGGGTCTAATGAACCGTGGACTCATCTTCCCTTTCTTACCAAAACGCATCACACTTTTCCATGGAGAATCTTTGAGAAATACATGATCACCTACCTCTAAATAGAGATACTTACTCTGGTTATCGACATAAGTTTTATTCCTTATATGAGTTATTTTCATGTTTTGCTGAATCAACTAATCTTTATCAGTCATTTCCTCCACCAACTCTAGTCCCATCAACTTCCTTTCTCTAAAACAATCCCAAAAAAGCGGGTTTCCAACAACACTTCCTATATAATTCCTCAAATGGTGAAATATGTATACTAGAATAGAAATTTTTGTTATAATAAAACTCAACCAATGAAATAAATTAATCAAAAATCCCCTATAAATCCATTGAACAAGCATGTAGAATATTCTCCAAGGTATTAATTTTTCATCATGACTTCCCATATAATTGAGGATGAAGAGCTTTACTGAAAATTAATTCAGTACACAATGACTTCAAAAGTCCTTCTTAGAAGTTATAAGTGAACATGAGATCATGATTAGATACAATAGAGATATGAACATCATGAAACCTAACTATCTATTCAAGAACAAACTGATAATGTTAATATAGAGACAATGTATCTCGAATAGGAATAAAATGAGAAGCTCTAGTCAGTCGATCAACAATAACCAAAATCACATTGTTACCTTGAGAATCATTTGGTAATCCCACTATGAAATGCATGGATATATTTTCCTAAATTTAATCTAGCACTTGAAAAGGATGAAACACCCCCTTTCAAAACATCAATTCTACTTTAACTTGTTGGAAATTCAAACATCTCAGGGTAAATTCTACAATACCTCTTTTCATTCAAATGCACCGGTAATAATCTCGAAGGTTTCTGTACAAATTTGTTCTTTTAGGATGAATTGGAAATCATGAAATATGAGTGTGACATAATAATTCTTTCTTCAACAATAAAATCACAGCACACATAATCTATTATTGAATATGAAATCATAATCTTAATCAATGTTAAATTCCAGAAACTTACTATTTTAAACCAATTCTATCATTTTCTACAATTCAATATCTTCCTTCTGTGCTTTTTAAATTTTGTTTGATATAGGTGATTACACTAAAACATGAATCAAAACAGAGGAATTTCCTGCAACAATAACTTCTAGTCCTTATTTCACCGAATAATTAACCAATCGGTCATGTTAAAAACATTACATGGTTAATGTAGTATTAATTTTTGGGCTCAAAGAATCATCCACATTTTTTTTAATTTCTAGAATGATAATGAATAATGTGATCATAATCCTAGATTGGTTAAAAAAATCTTCTCTATATTATGTTCAATTATTTATGAGTCAATATATACTTCAATGTTTTATGTTTAGTATATATTTCACATTTTAGACCATAAATATGATTCCTCCAAAATTTTAAAGCAAAAACAACAACAGTAGATAATTCAAAATCATGTGTATAGTAATTTAACACATGAGGTTTCAACTGATTTCAAGCATAATAAATTAACAAATCATTGTTCCTTTGGACACATTCATGTATTTTGAATGAAGCATAACTGTAGATGAAAAATTCACCATTTCTGGAATGTAGGTCAAGAACTGGAGCATTCATCAATCTACTTTTCAGTTCATAAAAACAATTATCACATTATTTTTTCTAGATGAACATAACACATTTTCTAATTAACATAGTTAATGGGATTGATAACAGTGAAATTTTTTCAAAAAACCTCTGATAATAGATTTCTAAACAAAGAAAAATACAAATCTCAGATATATTTGGGGTCGTTTTCATTCTTCAAGGAAATTTATTTTAATAGGATCAAAAATCATTATATATTTAGAAACAATGTGACCAAGGAAAAAAACATGTTGTAATCAAATTTCAAACTTACCAAATTTCCCCTAAAGTTTATTTTCTTTTAACCATTGAAAAACAAGACTTAGATGAATTTCATTATTCTCTTTAGTTTTATATATACCAATATTTCATCAATAAACACAACAAAAAACATATCAACGAACCCATTGAATATTCTATTCGTAAGATCCATGAATACAATAGGTGTATTAGTTAACACAAACAACATAACTAAAAATTCACAATGGACATATCTATTATGAAACATAGTATTTAGAATTTTTTCATCCTTTACTTTTAACAGATGGTACCCTGACCTCAAGTAAACCTTTGAAAAATGTTATGCTATTAGGCATTAATCAAACAAATCATCGATATGAGGAAAATGATACATCTTCTTAATAATGATGTTATTCAAGTCTCTATAATGAATTAAAAGTCTCATTGAACTATCTTTATTTTTAACAAATAAGGTTGAAGCTCCCCACGATGATGAGATTGGTCAAATGAAAAATTTATCTAATAACTCATCAAACTGCATATTCAACTCAAAAATTTCAATTTTATCCATTCAATAAGGGGGTTTCAAAATTGGTTTAGCATCAGGAACTAATTCCATAGAAAATTCAACTTCCTAATAAGGTATAATACCAATAAACTCCTCAGAAAAAACATCAAAATAATCATTTAACCCTAGAGAATCATTATTCTGAATAGTTCCTTTGTTTTAAACAACATGTTCAAGATAACATTCATTTCTATATTTTAATATATTCCCATATTCCTATTATTTTATCCATGGTAAGGGTTCATTATTGTACAAAAATTGAAACTATTTTTTTAAATACATTTATTTATCTCTATAGTCAATCTTAGAATGGTAAACAGAAAGGAAATGAATACCCCAAATAATATCATACTCTACTTGAGTCAATACAAAATGGTTTTCATGTATATTTTTCCCACAAACAATGAAAGGTAAATTATTATAATTTTTCCCTTAACACTTCCTCCTTGTGTTTTTACCATAAGTTTTGTCTTCATTTCTAAAGGTGAAAATATCAATTTAGATAAAACTTTCTCACAAATGAATGAATTTGTAAACACTGAATCTAAAAACACATTGGCATAATATGAATAAAAAAATAATTTACCTAATACCACTTTATTTTATGGCCCAACATCTTCTAAAGTAGTTTCAATGTATTTCACCACACCTTTATTCTTATAGTCTAGATACTTCCCATCATTCAGGTTCCCATTCAAACACTCATTTGTGTAATAACCCTTACCATTCCATTTAAAACATTTTAATGACTGTAAATTTGATTTTGTATTATCACTACCGTGATATTTTTCATTATAGTTACAAGGCATATATCTCATTTACCACATAAAAATCACATACCAGAATTCAGAAGGAATTCCCCAGTGTATTTTTAATAAAATTATCACAAACTGTAGACATAATTTTCTTACCATCAGACTTTTTTGAAGAATTATTTCCCTTCAACTACCATCTTGACCTTTTTTTCTTCTCATTTTCAATAAACACATGATCATAAGTAAACTCTATTTTTACCTTCTCTGTACATTGAAAACGTTTTACGTAACTTTTGAATTCATGAAAATCCAATGACCTTCAATATTTTGAATTTAATCCTGATTAAAAATTATTGATTTTACTATCTAGATCCTTAATGAAATTTAGAGAGTAATTTTCATGTTGATTGAATTTTATTCATATACCGCCACTGATTCATACTCCTACCTAAATTCCAATAATTTTTTTGCATCATAAGTTGAACCACCTTAGGAAAATATTTCTCAAGGAACATAATTTTGAATTCATCCCACTCAATGGGATAAATTTCCACACTTTACATGATATTCTTAACCATAAACCACCACTAAGAGACATGACCTTCAAAATGGTAATTAGCGAGACAAATATTCTAATTGTATGAAAAACCCATGACATAAAACATATTTTCTAGTACAGTAATCCACACTTTAGGAAGCATGGGGTCAGATGATCCTTTGAATTATGGGGTATCTTTCCTCATGAAATGTTCCACTACTGACATATTACTTTATGGCTGATTAGTTTGATCTCATGAATGGATTCCACCACCATTTATATCATGTTCAAATGAACCATCAAAATATCAAATTGTTCAGTTTTGATTCCTACAATCTCAGGTTACTGATTTGGAAGGTTGTTTTCATGTGGATACCAGACCAGTAATGATTCCTTATTTCCTCCATGGAAAAAAATTCTGGGTATACATATCTTAGACGAAGCAATATGGTAATATTTAAACTCTATATCATTTCAATTTTACAACAAAGTAAAATTAATTTATGGATAATATATAAACAATATACTAACCCCTAAATATATATAAACCAACCTATGAAACAAACTATAAGGGTTTGGAATTAAGCATTACCTAATCTCGAGTTATGTCAAGAATTTACATTCATTCCCATTGAGGATATTTTTAGGTTTGTAGTTTTATATAATTCAGTTATCATTCATACAAAACATCCTTCATACATACAAAGCAGGTGCAACTAAAATATTATCCATTTTTTCAAAATATAAAACTTTTAAAATAAAACATGAACTATTTTTCTTGATAAAAATCATAAAAACATTCATATTGACAACCTCCTTTATCTTACCCACCCTTATACCATATGAAAATTATTTTAAAACATAGGATGAACACAAAAAATATTATTAAGGGGCCAAAAGGAGGAAAGAAACCCTTATTCCATGAATATGTTAAACTCATGAAATCATTTTCACAAAATCATAATTTTCAACCATAAAACATAAAACTTGTAGCATACCTCATGAAATCATAATATTCCTATAAAACTCTATAGAAATCGTAAATAATATATGTAATGTATTGAACCCATATAATTCTTACATTATTGAATTCATGGCTACATAGGTATTAACCTTCATGGTTACATTTGGAATACCCATCATGGTATATTCCATAAATCTTTTATAAAAAACCCATCCAGTTAACTCCATATCATTACCCAATGAATTAGCGAGCGATAACAAGCTCACCTGCCATTGGTATTTCATAGAACCACCTGTACTAATAAAAAATTCCAAAGAACCATAACATAATCATAACATAGTAAAAAAGCATAGATGAAAAAAAAAACTTTCACTTTGTAATCACAAGATATCATTACAATATATTTATATAATAAATCCATTATAAAAACCATTCTCAGTAACAAATATCTAAAAAGGGAATATCAAATTTATTTTTCTTTAAAAAACATTATGACTTGTGGAGGATGCCAAATATCATATAATGTCCATGATGGTGGAAAAGTCATTATCACTATGTATGTTAAAAAATATTCCTTCTGTAATTTTCTAAAATTCTCCTTATATAAATATTCCTTTTAAAAACCTATAATGAAATTAATAGTCTAAGGGGTTAATTATACACCATATAAAATATGGAAGTGTATAACATCAAAATATTCCTCAATGAAAGGAGATTTATACCAAGTCCATTACCATGGGATCGACTTGTGTCATAAATTATTTATCTTCCTGAATAATAAACATTTTTTAATTTATACTTTATTATATAACTTATTACAATGTTATAAAACTTACCTAATTATTCAAGCTTACGTCGATCATTTTTTTCATATTTGGAAATTGTTTTCAAGATGAATTTGGTATATTGTCAATAGTCAAAATGGTCATGATTCCATAATCTATCGAATAACATGAATGAAAAAATAATAACTTTTAATCATCAATTATATATTCAAATCAATGAATTTTTAGTCTCGTTATGAAAAATGAACAATGATATAATCATTGATATGGTAGTCCGTACATAGGCATGAGTAATGTTTATCATATAAAACATTAATTTTGTCATTACAAACAGTCTCGAGAGACAGTAATGGAAGATGATTTATATAGGTTCGTGGAAGAGATAGTTCAATTGTAGCACGAACGATTAACTATTTTCCAATTTAATGGAATCAAAGATTAATTTAGGTGATGATAATAACATAACAACATCATAGTATACTGAGTATACAAGAGTTATTATATAATATTGGTTGGAGAATATTTTAAGGTAGTGGATGAAGAAAAAATATAGATACACTTAAATAAAAACATTACCTTTCCTTAAGAAGATCACCTTTTCTTTACACCTTGATACCCCTTAGTAGAGGGTTATGCCAAAAATAAGGCCTCTAGAATGTGGGGAGGTATTATAATAAAGGGTTTGGGTAGATCATTTCCAAACCAAACAATTTTTTAAATATAAATAATAGAGATGAATGAGTACCCTTTTATAAGAGATGGGATGGAAACCCTTGGAATTATTCCGTGTAATAAATTAATATAAATTATTTTTCTATTAATAATGGATAAATACTAAATTATTTCAAATATAGGATTATTTTGGATCAAAATCCATTCATCCAATTAAAATTATACATGTTTTGATTGTTTTTAAACCTTATCTTTTTGTTTTAATCCTTATTAATTCTTAACATCACATTATGTGAATTACACTTTGAGTCTAAATATAATTACAATAAATTTACAAAAGACCAATAATGAGTCACTAATGAAAAATTTCTAGATTCCACAATTATTTTTCATAAGTATATATTTTTATTAAATTTTTATCATTTAATAAAATAATATTTATTTTAAAATATTATAAATGTCAATTTTGTCACTATTCGTTAATTGAATCTCCAAAAATATCATAAAAAACTTGATTACTTAGAAAAAATACTTTAAATCATCCCTAACATGTCAAAGATATACATAAAATTCGTGTATGGCCTCAAAAGTTAAATTTTAATTTATTTTAATATTATAAATTTCATTTCTTTGATTTTTCCTTTAATAAATCAATTATTGCATCATAATTGTGTCACAATTAAATTTAATTAGTTAATGTATAAAAATTATTAATAAATTGTCATGATGTTTATAAACATTTTAGATTTCAAATTCCTATTTATAGTCAAATTGATTCACTATATAACCCTATATTAAAAATGAATTATTTATTAAAAATATGAGTATGACATTTTTTTACTAATATCTAAATAAAATATAATAAATGTCATATTCTTACCCAAGAGGACTAAAATGATATAATTTTTACCTAAGGATTATTTGGTTGAAACCCACCAATATAATAAAATTAGGACATGTGTTAGGGTAATATTATAATATTATTTTTAACTTAAATAAAACGATTTACCCTTAACAATGGTAAATAAAATAAAAAAGTTATTATTAACAAAGATTTATGTTTATCCTATTAGACCACAATTTCTATACTTATTATAACAGTGTGTTTCTTTTTTTCAATATTCAATTTAAATAAGTGGATAAAATTAATTTAAAATTAATCTTGTTGATGGATCGAGGAAAGGAGTTTTGAAAGTATAATTGTTGAAAAGTTCAGAAAGATTTTATATCCAATTTCAATTTGAAATTGATTCCAATGACATATATTGGATTAAGTGATAAATTTATTATTTAATTATAATTTTTTAAAAAATAAAAGGATAATCTAACTATATATATAAATTAGAAGAAAAAACAAATTTGAATTAAAATGTAGTATTTTTCGATGTTCATAAAAAATGAATATTGTCAAAAAATAACAAAAATTCAACCAAAGTAAAAGTTAATAATCTTATTCAAAACAAGAAGCATAATTTGTTATATAAAAATTATAAAAGTGTAAAACATTATATTTAAAAATTATTCTCCATCAATAGGTGGTAAAATTACATTTTCAAAATATTAGAACTTTTTATGCTTAAAATTGGATTTATTCATAATTTAAGCCTATAAAGTTTATTATATGAACGTAAAAAAATTAAATAAACATGTTTAAACATAATATAGTTTGTTTTATTCATTTATTCCAATACACGTACTATGTGATAACTACCACTTAAAATAATAATATTAATAATATATTATTTTTTTGTTATAACTCAGTCTTTTTTGCAACATAAGATTTCAGAGAAATGCATTGTAGCGTGTTAGGTACGCTATCAGACATAGAGTCCCCTTTAAAGTAAAATTAATATATAATTCAAAAGTATTAATAGATATTAAAATGCCTTATTCTATTATTACATGAGAGGTTACACACATATTATGTGTTGTTAGTGTGATGAGATGTGGCATGCTTAATAGTTTGATGTGAGATAATTGTGGGAAAGTTATTGGGGGTGGGGGGGGGGGGGGGTAAGAACAAAGATGATTTATAACCCTAGGATTTGGTTAGGGCCCTCAAGAGAATCTTTAAAACCTATAAATTATAGATTCATAAGTGAGTAAGATACTGGAGGGGAATGATCATGGTTTAGAATCAAGTATGATGTATTTAGTAGACCAAGTTAAATCTAATAGTAATGAGTAACTATCAATTGTTTGAGGTACAATATTTATTATAAATATTATTTTTTACTAAATTTATTAATACATGTGATTGTCATTTGTTTATACCTACTAATATTGTTATTAGGATTGAAAAACCGATCAAGTTACCTCATGATTTTTTCCACTTCATTCACCTTTAGGGAATAAAGTGGATTTTATATAGATACATCGAAGATGAATCCTAATAGTTTTTGACTATAGAAAACTATTTTATTTCATGATCTTTGAGATTGATATCATTGATATATTCTTTTTCATGGAATGGTTGACTTGTTATCATGTTCTCATAGACTTTTATAGAATATATATATAATTTTATATTCCCATGGGAGGTGAATATTGTAAAAAATAATGAATGGGATGATGGGGATTTTATAGTGGGACTAGACCTGGATATGGTTAGAGAAAATATGGCATAGTTTTATGGATTATCCCTTACGATAGATCCAACTGTTTCTCAGAATTATTTTCTTCAAGTGGTGGATCCTTATAGATATGTATTCCTGGATGACATTTTAGATGTTCCTCCTAATAGAATAATTGATGTTTAGATCGAGATCATTCTATGGGAAAAACTAATATCAATTTATCCTTATCGTAAAACATTATCTATGTTGAAGGATATAAAGGTACAACATGAGGATTTGAGAGGAAAGGATTTATCAGGCCAAGCTCATCCCTTTGTGGTGATATAGTGTTGTAAATAATGAAGGAAGTCATCAGTCATTGGTTATGTGTGTAATATAGGAAAATAAACCATGATAAAATGAAGAATCGACCCCCATTGTTGAGAATTGATGGCTTATACAACCACTTATGGAGAGCCTAGTGTTTTCTGTGATTTATCTTTGTTCATACTACCATTATTAGTAGTTCATAGATTAGAATATTTCCAGGACAATATTTAGGAGTATATATGAAATATATGAGTATCCTACCATTAATTTTGGGTATAAAAATAATCCAGTAGGGTTTTTGGATCTCATTGACAATATTATCCATCCATTAATTGGTAGTTTTATCATTTTATTCATTGATGATATCAATACATATTCAATTAATTTAAATATTCATTCTAGTCCCCATGAGATTTTAACTAGTTCACTTCAATAACATAATATATATGAAAAAACTATAAAACTATCACATCATGATTTAAGAGTGCTGGTTCCTTAGGTATTTTTTTCTAAGTTATGAGTTTTGTTGGACTCAAAAGACATTAAGGCTATAATGCCTTGGGAAATACCTAGAATTTTTTTTGAGGTCTGGAGTTTCCTTGATTTGTAGGGATATAAAAAATGGTTTATACATGTATTCTCCTAGTTGGAAGATCCCCTGACTAGGATAAACTTTAAGGGAAAGATGTTTGTTTAGGAAAATCAGTGAGAAGAGGCCCTCCTTGAGATTTATAGGACATTGATGACATCTCCAAATCTATCATTTTTAGAGACTTGGATTTTTTTATGTAGTTTTTGATAATTTCACATGTGTTGGTTTAGGAGTTATAAGAATATAGAAGGAATTTGTAGAAGCTTATGGGTTATGTAAGTGAAAACCCTAGGAGGTGAACTACCATACACATGACTCTAACTAAGATGTTTTGGCCCATGCTCTGAAATATTATCAAAATTCTCTCTTTTGGGAGAGATTTATCTTTTACAAGGACCAAAGTAGATTTTGATTCATCTTACCTCACTAATACTTGAGTCTAATTGAGAATAAATACATGGTGTATCTATATCCATACAAATATAATATAGACCATTCCATAGGGAAGGGTAATTTAATTGTAGATTCCATCGGTATGATAACACAATATTCATGGGGGTTTGGATAGTGGTCTTTATTGGTGGAATAGTGTCTGATTAGTTAGATGGTATGTTGGATAGTAAATTAATATATGGATCATATAGTGATCAATTTTTCTCCCATAGTTATCAAATAAAAACTGGTGGTTCAGGTAAATACTAAATGGGATTAAAATCCAAAATTCTCAATGATTTATGAATGACTAGTGTGTAGTGATCCAGTTATAGGGTGGTTGGTGGAATTTGTTTTCATGAACTTTATTCATGATATATTTTTAGTTCTAAATTCCATGGGGTAGGATATGATGAGAGATAGTCATTATTTAAAATCGGAAATGCGTCTATAGTCGATAAAAAGTACCATGAAATATAATGTCAAATTTAGTGGCCATGTATAAAGAGAGACATCACACGTCTTGTCTCATGATTTCTTAACATATAGTGTAGAATTGTTTAACATCAAGATCAGGGTGAATTTTTATACATCCCATACCTGAGTGGATATGGTATTTTATGACAAGTATACCTAGGACCCCAAGGAGTCTCGATGTTGTTTTCATGAGAGTTTATAGGAAAACGAAAATTACTCATTTATTATTGATATGAGAGACTTAATCTATAAATAAGTTGTGTAAGAAGTATGTTGTAGAGATTTTATAACTTTATAGAGTGCGTTAATGTTTGATATTTGATAGGTACAACCCTTTTACATCATGGTTTTAACAGGGCTTGAAGAAGACATTTGGGACTCATTTGAAACCATGTAAAATGTATCATCCACATACCAATTGAAAATATAAGAGTAAAATCCAGATCTTTGAGGATAATATTTGAGAATTTATCTTAGATATTGGGGATTTTATGACAGTTTTACCTAGGACCCCAAGGAGTATCGATGTGATTTACGTGAAAGTTGATAGGAAAATGAAAATTACTTATTTATTATTGATATGAGAGAGTTAATCTATAAATATGTTTTGTAGAAAGTATTTTTAAGAGATATTATAACTTTATAGAGTGCTTTAATGTTTGATATTTTATAGTTACACACATTTTACATCACCATTTAAGCGTGGCTTGAAGAATACATTTGGGACTCATTTCAGACCATGTAAAATGTATCATCTACATATCAATTGAAAATATAAGAGGAAAATTCAGATCCTTGAGGATAATATTTGAGCATCTATCCTAAATTTTGGAGGATCATGGTATAAGAACATTTCATTGGTAGAGTATATGAAATACAATAGTTTCTTGGCTTCTATTAAGATGGAACCATTTGAGGCTCTCTAGGGACAGCCATGTCTCTCACTACTGAGTTGGAATGTGGTGGGTGAGGTACATATTGAAGGGTTGAGTATATTAAAATAGAAATATAAGAGATTAAATATTATTAGGATGTTTTTGGTTACTACTCAGTGTTGGAAGTTAATCTATTTCCATTAGGAGAGACAACTATTGGATTTCACAGTTGAAAACCAGGTTTTATTTTAGCTGTCACCTCAGTTGGGGAATTTTCATTTATGTAAGAAAGGGAATCAAGTGATGTAGTCTATGTGGCCATTTGTGATTATCAAATTTATTAGAGTAGTGGTTTATAGAATACAAAAATACTTCATGTTTTAATGTATTGTATGATATTCCCCACATTTCTCATATTTGGAAGTATATTTACAATCATAGAAATATGATCTAATGTGAGGATGAGGAGTTGGAACCAGAAACTTATTTTGTGGAGTGCCCAATGAAAATTATAAAATGAAGTAAAAAGGTGATAAAGGGGTTGATATTTACACTTGTGCTAGTATTTTGGTAGCATGGGATGATAGAATATGAAACAAGAATTTGGGAGTCTGATGTTTGAATGCGATGACATAGGTTATCTAAGAGGGACCACATGTGATGATTCTAGAGGATGAGAATCTCTAGAGTGAAAGATCATAAATAGTTTGAGTTTTTCTCAAATATATCTATCATTTTTTCTATATTTTTAATATTTTTTTTGTTTTTGCAACATGTTTGGGAAAAGTCTTATGATATTTGAGTAGCTTCTAAGTTGTTTATAGACTATTTTTCTCTATTAATTTAAACATCATACATGTGGTGCAAGCAGTGTTAGTCTATAGTGAGAAACAAATAGATGGTCTAGGGTGTGGACTAGGATGAGGATAATTGGGGTAACATAATTGGTCCATAGATGGAGAGACTTAATGTAATATCCCAGGTAAATAAAGAATATATCATTTTCATATTTATTAATATTTGTGAATTAAATATTCATTTTAATGGGTATGCTATGTTTAATGGTGTACCTAATACGCAACAATGAGTTTCTTTGACATCTTATGTTGCACACAACGTTGAGTTATACTGAAAACTAATATAATAATAATAAAATTTTATATGGTAGTTAACACATAGCCATAATATTGGAGGGAATGAATTGTCATGACCCGTCCTTGGGGCCCATGCCGTGACTACCCCAAGCCCGCCTTCCATAGGCCAGGGGCTGGCGACTAGCACCAAGGCGTAATTCCCGGTAAAAAGGGAAGGCATTGCCTTTGTAAAGTAAACAAACACCACATAGAAAGCAAATAGAAGTAAACACTAAGTAATAACTGGGTACAATAGTAAGTGTGGAAAAGTAAGTGGGCCAGAATACAAACCCAAACTGAAAGTAATGTACAACTGAAAAAGGATGTACAACAACTGAAAATTAAAGACGCAACTTTGAGATGTCCACTGGTAGTCCCACATGAAGGGTGGGTACAGATAGCCTCCACAGCTCCTCGGGTCCAGCCTTCTGCTCCGCGTACGCCCCGCCTAGTGGTCCACCTCCGGGTACCGACCTGTTCCTCATGCCTCAAACACGATCAGCGCTGTCTGTCATCTCCAACCAACACAACGTAGTACGGGCATAGCCCGTGCAGGGGTGAGTATAAGCTACTCAGTAGGGACCCAGAGACCCCCGAAGGTCTCCCAGAATCCAGAAATGATAATCCACAAAGGAAAGATACAATCACGAAGTAATATCTGACACTACTTAGGTATATGCCCATACATATACCTAAGTCATCAATTCCAGGTCGGCTCCAACATCCGAGCCCAAGTTAGATCACGTCCACCCAGGATAGCATAACACAACCCCCATAGGAAAGAAAGTCAATCATATCGAAGATAATGACTGAAAGTCAAGATTTAGCTCACACATGTATACTTCTTCGTAAGACGATAGAGATGATCAGATGTAGCCACTGATTCATCTAAGCCATCGGACCCACACATGATCAATAGGTACTAACCCACGCAATGACCCACAAAGGATCAATAGGTAACTAACCTCCGCAATGACCCAAACAAGATAGGACCCACACAGGATCCGTAGGCGTTGGCCCACACAGGCCCGCTGAGCGCTGACCCACACAGGATCTGACCCACACATGATCGGTAGCACTAATTCACGTAGGACCGCTGAGTGTTGTAGTTGTCGCCGTCGAATCCACAGAGGATTTCTATACAGTCGTCATCGTCGTCGCAGTCGCAACCAACTCTAGGGTTCCCGCACACAGCAAGCTCATTCAGGAGGGTCCGCTCCACGAGCCGAGGGGCTAATACACCAACTGACACATAGTCCGGATTTGATGCATCCAAAAGTTCTGTATCGTCAATAGGAACCCAATGTCATAGACGGCGCGTCAATCGATCGCCCGGTCTGAGAGATATTGGCTTTTTCGTCCTAGGGGCCCGGTTGGTTTTTAAGTCAAAACCAACCTGACTATACTCCAACTAAATCCAAACTTCGAGCGGAGTAAGCCAAAAGGTCTGTCTCACTAAGAGGGATCCATCAAAGTCGATGACACATCAATCGGACGTCCGGAGCTCAAGTTATAAGCGTTTCCGCTCCGAGGGCCCGGTTGGTTTCGTGTACGAACCAACTTGGCCGAACCCAAAGTTCTACGAAAACTTGAGGGTAATATAATGAAACGACCGTCTCGATCCAAGGATTGCATCGTAGTTGATGGTGCATCGATCGGAGGTCCGCAACCCAAGTTATGGGCAAAAGACCGTGAGAGGTCCGGTATTTGGGGGTTCAGGCCCAGTCCGACCTGGCCCGGTACCCCCTGGGTCGGCCCGAACTGGGTCGACCCGACCCGGGTCCGGGTCCGGTCGAATAGGGCATGGCCCGGCCCAGTGGGCGCGGCCGGGCCCCATCGGTGCGGCCCGGCTCGGCCTGGGCGCGGCTGGGCCCGTCGGGCTCGGCCTGGCCAGCTCGGCCGGGCAGCTCGGCCGTAATGGCCTAGCGATGAAGGGGGGGGGGGGGGGTGCTGCCCCCCCGCGTTGTGAAACTGCGGCCCCCAGGTGGGGGCCACTTCAGCTGGATAGCCGGGGGTTACGACCCCCGATGCTTCCCCCTGACCGGCAGGCCCGCTCCGGCCGGCCGGCTGCTGCCGCCACGGGACCAGGGCGGTCCCGTCCCCCTGCTCCGATGCTAGCGGCTGGAAACCGGCCACCGTTCTTTGATCTTCCGTGGCATCTGGCCGCGGCCTTGGTCCACCCGGCGTGGCGCGAAGGCGTTGCGCCCCTCCACCGCGGCCCGGCTCCGGCCGCGGTGTTTCCGTGATTCTTCGGCGCGGCGTGACAGCACCGTGACCTTGTTTGACTTCATCGGCGTGGCGCGACGGCGCCACGCATCCTTGCCTCATGATCCTGCGCGGTGCGAGGGCACCGTGTCACTTTCCTTTGAACCGCAAAAACATAAGAAAAAGGGGGGAGGGTCGGCCGTGTTTGTGCTGTCCGGACCCCTCCCGTTAATCGATAGAAAGCAGCAAAGAGTCACGAAGAACGACAATGGAAGTATTCAAGAACAAAAAAAAAATCCCCTACCTTGAGCGTAGTTGAATGAAGTCTCGTCCCATGATTTCACGTCGCGGAAGGAGGCGTCGTGGAAGGAGGATCGTCGCGTTGCGGAGGAAAGATTCGTCGACGTCGCATCGTCGATATCCGAGGATCCGACGTTCTTGTCGACCTTCGTCGGAGGTCGGCGTTCTTCGCGTTCTTCACGTTCTTCGTCGAGGAGGAAGAACTTCAAGAACTTGAGCAAAGTCTCCCATCCTCTCACAACCCCAATCAACCCTTAAGAAAATAAGAGTTTTTCTTATTTTATTTCTGTAACACCCGAAACTTTTATGAGAAATATTTTGTTTTTATGTTATATAAATCATCAAAGGAATCTTTCACTACACACAACACTAGCTTGGATTTCTTTACACGCAATCGCGACCTTCCTCAATAGCTTGCGTCGTACGCAATACCGAGTTTCACTAAACAACGATATGCTATTAGAATATTATTAAAACTACCCGTTATGAATAGTAATAACCACTTTTTGAAATTTTGTAAATTTTATTTTTTAAAATTGACTTCGTTTTTAGATTTGGAATATCGAAATTAGCCTCGGGTGAAATTTTGGTATTTTTATGGAAACTTTCAATTTTTGATGAATAGTGAAAACACTGGGTTACTATTTAAAAACCGACCTTTTATTTAAATATTTATTTATTTTATTTAAATTTATTTTAGGTCAAAATTGATACATAATACTTATATAAGTTCAATGTAATTCATTGGAGTAATTTTATAATAATTTTAGATATATAAAAATTTTATTGAACTTTTCACCGTCTTTTACCCACTTCCTAGGAGAATTTGCAAATTAACATAAAACTTAATTTTACCACTTCTGTGAGTGGAATTTCTAAAATCCGAGAGACACAGTTGATTTCAGTAAGTAAAATGTGGTTCAATGAGATGAAAATAATTTTTGGTGAATAGTAACTTTTTAATTTTATTTACCATGGTTAAAAGTAAATAGGGTAATTAAGAGTAAAAATGATATTATTATTACTATAACACATGTCCTAATTCTATTTGATAAGTTTAATTCGACCATAAACAGTCTTAGGAATAAAATATGACCATTTAGGCTCGCTTGGATTAGATTAGAAAATTTATTATTAATTTATTTAAAGAAGGGTTAAAATAGTTAAAATCAAAGTTTAATAAGTAAATAATTTTTAAAATAGCGTTATACATAAGATAAATTCAACTATAAATATTTATTAGAAATATAAATAGATTTCCTACATAATGAGATTTTATTTGTAATTTTTAGACTTAAATTATTTAATTTATTTATGACACAAAGATGATGTAGTAATTATATTATTAATGAAATATTGACATAATTGATGTTATAAATACCCAAATAAATGTAATTTGAGACTTTTTATGAATTAAACTAATTTTATCGGTTAATATGACATGTTATTATTGATTTAATTTACTGTTATCGAATTAATAATTCTGTTATAATTTTCACAAAAATCAATTACTAGATAGTGTCTAAATTGACAGAAAATAGTTTTTCAAACAAATATTTTATTATTAATTGTTATTTTGTTCCTAAAAATATACTTTTCGGCCAAATAACTTATATAAGGTTATATATATTAATAATAAACAACTTGGGTTTCGTTTGGCTTGTTATAGTATGTTTATTAACCTTATAGTGTAAGAACACAAGAAGACACGGTAAAAGTAAAATTATTTAACTTAAAGATAAATCTAAATGATAAGGTTAAAATAGGAACCTAAACTTGTCTAAATTCTATTTTATGAGATTATTTCGACCCATCCCCACATTATCTTTGAAATAAATCAATTTGGAGCTATTTAAAATCGAATATGACTTTATAATAAAATAATATTTTTAGTTTTTCCAAAGGTGTCCCTCTCCTCCCTTATAAAAGGGAACCTCCTCCCTCTCTTCCTCACACCACTTTGAGCGTTCATGCACAGCCAAACCCGGCCAATTTCTCCTCTACACTTCCCTAGAAACATCCTAGAGGTTCTGGTCTTCTTCAAAGACCAATTTTAGTACCCTAAAAGGAAGTCTCGAAGAAGCACTTCAAAGAAGAGGTAATGTCCGTTACCGATTCTTTCAACTTTATTTCTTCTTCCACTTCTTCTTCTTTAGTTGTTTAATTATGAAGTAATAAAATCTGTATCACTCATATACTTATATGTTATTATATGTATGAAACAACCCTATTTCACCATATATCCATCCGTCGGAAAACGAAATCACTGCGCGTGCGTACGTACGAAATACCGTCTCCAGGTCGTGGTGTAATCTATTTTCCACCACCACCTTACATGGATGGGTATAATGGTGTAAATAATAACTATAAATTATTATTGTAAATTGATATTGATTCTGAAATATTATAAATACACTCCATTACAATTTCACAATCATGCGAACGATATCATCGCTCGTGCGTACGTACGGAATACCCTCTCCACGATGTGATGCGACTTGTTCTACATGATCTTCATTGCATAATGATTATATAAAATTGAATGAATAAATATGATATATATTTCACTAATACCATTATGGAAATGAGGTATCTATAACCCAAAAATAAGAATAAGAATTTATTCGACAAAACACGCATAAGAACAAAAAGAAATAAACACCCGAATAACAAGTAACAATGAAATATTACTAATAAGAAGCTAAGAATATGACCATATATGATATAATAACAATTATTGTGATTCTGGAATAAGTCAATGACGTTATTTAAATCAGTATACCGGAGGTTCGGACACTTACGAAGCAAATCGGACCTAAGGTAAGGGAAATATCCCAATCTCATTTTTATCCGAGATTGTTTATACTTTGGAATTTACTAGGGTGTATTTTATCATCCACATCCATGTTTCCTCAATATGTAAAATTCTTTCCATTCACCTACAATTTTTTAACTCCAATTTTACCCTTTGGTGAGTTTTTAGTACAAGATATGAAAGGAATCTTTTGTCGTTTTTCGTACAAGGTACTTTTTGACTTTTCTGACAAAAGTACGAGAAGAATGTTTTTTTACTTATACAGCATGAATGGATTTTTAAAAAATTATTTCCAAGAAGCTTCCTTTAAAAGTTTTCAAGTTTATTTTTAATCAACTTCTTTTATTTTAGAATTATATGACATGTTAAGAAAGGAAAAGTGTTTTTGAAGTAGAAAGGATATTTTCCTCAAGAATGCAGTTCAAGTGTTTTATCAAAATTATTTTCCATCTAAGATAATATAGGATTCTGTTTCTATCCCTATTATTACATTGATTTGATTATGTTGTGATGGAATTATTTCTATGAATTCATTTTTCTTATATGAATTGTTTTATGATATTACGATGTTTAAGATTGCCATTTTTATTACATAGGTTATGCTATGATGTATGGTTTATGATTTTGTGGCACATATAAGAATGGTATCATTATGAGATGGGTGGGACCTATATCTCCCTCCAAGGCATTGGGTAAAAATTTTATATCTCATGAGATAGACATGGCTGGAATGGCAGGTTAAACCAGTTCAGTGAAACAGGACTGAAACGAGGAATGAACTCGGTTCAGAAATGGACTTTGTCCACTAAGATAGTCTTGGAAATGAGTCTTGACTAATAGGAAATGATTCTATATGATTATGTGTGTATGGCACAAAGCTTCATGTTTTATGTTATGATTATTGTGATTACATTTCACAACCATGATTTATCCCATGTTATGAAATTATGATCTCTTTTGCAGCGTAAGATTTCAAAAATGTTATGTTCTTATGAATATGATGTGATTGATATTTCTTTTTCTTACCCTTACTGAGCATTTGAGCTCACCCTTTTGTATGTTTTCATTCCCTAGGTCAGGAAGAAGGTTATTAAGTAATATATTCCAAAAGGGACTATAGATATGATGAAATAAATTAGAGACAGTGTAGATGCTTTATGAACAAGTTGTTTATGTTTCCGAGTTTCTAAAGACACTATACCTATAAGGTCCTTACATGGTTTTGTTATATGCTGTAATAAGTGTACTTCAATTTTGAAATATTAATAATGTATGTAAAGTGTGGGTCGTTATAGTTGGTATCAGAGGAAAGGTATAGTCAACCTTTGGAAACTAGGATGTGAAAGCCTTAGTAAGAATCCTAAGGATAAGTCTAAGCATAGAACACAATCTTAGTGTTTTAGAAATGGCCATGAATAACCTAGGATAAGACCTTAAGCGTGAAATTTTATTCTTGATTATGTGGTTTTCCTATTATAATTAGTGTTGCTCACACTATTCTTCTTGGTTTTAGTCAATGGCTGGAACCCGAAGGAACCGTGTTAATGCGGAATGTGACGGGAAATGCAATGATTGTCCCCCTGAGAAACCAAATGTTATGGGAGCTATAATGAAAAATCTTGTAGCCTTGCTGAAACAACTTTCTCAAGCTATGAATCATGCAGGAACTCCAAATGAGCAAAGGAAGGAGCAACATTCTGTTGAATCCTTCATGAGACAGCGTCCACCTTCATTCAGCGGGTATACTGATCCATTAGTTGCCCAACAATGGATCAGTACTACTGAAATGATATTTTCAGTTCTTCAATGTTCTGAACATGATAAATTCATCTTAGTAGTGTATCCTTTGGAAGGTGATGCTGATCAATGGTGGAATCTTATCAAGAATACAAGTCCAAGAGATGAAATTGAGTCCATGGAATGGGACGAGTTCAAGAACATTTTTTTCAATAATTACTTCCCTCGTATTCTCCAAACAAATATGGAGAAGGAGTTTCTTGAACTAAAGAAAAAGGATGATGAATCTGTTGGTACCTATGAAGCAAATTTTACAAGACTTTAAACGTACTCTTCTGGTATTATTATCCAACCAAAGAGTAAGATCGATCAATTATTTAGTGGCTTAAAACTAAGTCTTCGAAGGGCGTTATCCATAAGAGACTTCAATAGCTATGAGGAAATCGTTCGATGTGCTCTCAAAGTTGAGATGGAGATTGGAGTAACCCATCAGTCATATGGGTTTGAAAAGAAGAGGATAATGGAATTAAAAGGAAAATATAAAGAGCAAACTGAAAAGAAGATGAGCTTTCCATTATGCTCAAATTGTGGAAAGAAACATGGAGGGAGTTGTCTTAAAGGGACAAGTAAATATTTCAAATGTGGAAAGGAAGGTCATCGGGCATTTGAATGCCGCAATAATGGGAAGAATAAGTATAATGATGCAAACAAAGGAAGGGATACATAGAATGAACATCCTACAATTCAATGTTTAAAATGAAAGGAGATGGGGCATTATGCTAATCAATTCCCAAATCCGATGGTTGATGATGAAGGTCGACGTCAACAAACTCTTAAGGCTAAGGACAAAGGAAATTCACATGCTATTTCTATCAGCGTTGTGGAGTACCATAACGAAGTGGTGAAAGGTACACTTACCATCCACTCTAAAGTAGAAAATGTTTTTATTTGATTCTGGATCCACCCACTCCTTTATTTCTGAAGAATTTTATAAAAGTATCACAGTATTACCTCAACATTTAGATGTTGAGTTAGTTGTGACAACCCCTAATGGCACAACAGTCGCATCAAAAGTTTATAATTCTTCTACAATTGAAGTTTGTGGGAAATTGCTTCCTAAAAATCTTGTGATCCTTCCTATTGTGGAATTTGATGTGATTCTTTGCATGGATTGGCTTTCTCTATATGGAACTCATATCAATTCCCAAAGAAGGGAAGTCACATTTCATATTCCAGATCAATCTTTGATCATCTATCGATGCGAGGATGAACATAACCTTCCAGTGGAAATTTCTTCCATCTTATGGGTTTTGATTCCACTAAATGAAGGTTATTTATCTCAAATGGTTGGTGAGAAACTCACGATTAAGAATATGCCCATTGTACGGGAGTTTGACAATGTATTTCCGAAGGAATTTCTGGGTCTTCCACTAAATCGTGAAGTTGAGTTTTCAATAGAACTCATACTGGGTGATTTACATATTTCAAAGACACCTTATAGAATAGCCCCAATTAAGTTGCAGGAATTGAAGAAGAAACCCCAAGAGAATCTTGATAAGGGGTTCATATGCCCTAGTGCGTCACCTTGTGGAAAATCTGTTCTGTTTGTTAAGAAGAAAGATGGATCAATGAGACTCTGCATTGATTATCGAGAACTTAACAAGATCGCTATCAAGAACAAATATCCTCTCCCGCATATTGATGACTTATTTGAAAAACTACGCACAGCTCAATACTTTTCCAATATTGATCTTCATTCAGGGTATCATCAATTAAGGGTCAAATGGGAGGATATACCAAAGACGGATTTCCGTACAAGGTATGGACACTATGAATTTATAGTGATGCAATTTTTTCTTACTAATGCCCCTACTATCTTCATGGATCTGATGAGTAGAGTCTTTAGAGACTATCTTGATCAGTTTGTGGTAGTCTATATAGACGATATTCTTGTATATTCAAAGAGCAAGTAAGAACATGAAGATCACTTGAGAATTATATTGAAGACCCTGGGAAAGGAGAAGCTTTATGCAAAATTTACCAAGTGTGAATTTTGGCTTAAAAAAGTTTCATTTTTGGGTCACATAATCTCAAAAGAGGGGATATCTGTGGATCCAGAAAAAACAGAGGTTATCGAAAGATGGTCGATACCAACAACAGTAACTGAGATCCGATGTTTTCTTGGTTTGGATGGGTATTATCGACATTTTGTGAAAGATTTCTCATGATTATCTAATCCACTCACCAAGTTGACTCGGAAATGAGTTAAGTTTTTTTGGACGGAGGAATGTGAAGAGAATTTCAAGGAGTTGAAAAGAAGGTTATCCAGTGAACCTGTATTCACAATTCCTTGTAGTGGAGAAAGGTTTGTGATCTACAGTGATGCATCGAAGAAGGGATTGTGGTGTGTTCTCATGAAAAATGATATGGTGATAGCTTATGCCTCACGACAGTTGAAAATACATGAGAAAAATTACCCAACTCATGATTTGGAGTTAGAAATGGTAATCTTTGCATTAAATATTTGGAGGCATTATCTTTATGGAGAAAGGTGTGATATTTATACTGATCATAAAAGTTTAAAGTATATTTTCACACAAAAGGAACTGAATATGCACCAAAGAAGATGTTTGGAGCTGATTAAGGATTACGACTGCTCAATCCATTACCACCCTGGGAAAGCAAACAAGGTGGAAGATGCATTAAGTCGACAAGACCATTCCAGTTTATCCATGATGAGGATCACAAAAGATCCAATATTTATGGATTTACAAAGGATGGATGGTGGAATTATAATGGAAGGGGAAAAATCTTATCTTTCTCAAATGAATGTTCAACCATATATACATGTGAAGATTAAAGAGGCACATAAAGAAGATGTAGAGTTACAAAAGAAGGTGAGAAATGTTCCTGAATTCAACCTTGATTGCGATGAGATAATAAAGTTCAGGAGTCAAGGTTTGTGTTCCTCCCATCCCCGAATTAAAGAAGGAGCTGCTGGATGAGGCTCATAGTTCTTCATTCTCTATTCATCCTGGAGGCATGAAGACGTATAGGGACCTGAAAGAGTACTTCTGGTGGGATGGTATGAAAAGAGATGTTGCTGAATATGTCTCTCGATGCTTGGTTTGTCAGCAAGTTAAAGCTGAGAGACATAAGTCTAAGGGGATGTTACAACCATTACCCATACCCGAATGGAAATGGGAAAACATTAATATGGACTTTGTCACTGGACTTCCTAAAACATCCAAAGGCAATAATGCTATCTGGGTCATAGTTGATTGTCTTACAAAGTCTGCACACTTCATTTCTATTAGAGAGGATTTCTCTCTGGATCAGATTGCAAAGATATATGTAAAAGAAGTGATAAGATTGCATGGAGTACCACTTTCTATTATATCTGATCTGGATCTGAGGTTTACCTCAATGTTCTGGCAAAGTCTTCAGCATACTCTGGATACAGAGTTGAGTTTCATCACTGATTATCATCCTCATATAGATTTTCAGTCTGAGAGGACAATTCAAACTCTAGAAGATATGTTGAGAGCTTGATCTATGGATTTCAAAGGTGTTTGGGATCAACACATACCTTTGGTGGAATTTTCTTATAATAATAACTTTCACTCCAGTATTCATATGGCTACTTATGAAGCTCTCTATGGAAAGAAATGCAGGACTCCAACTTGCAGGGATGAAGTTGGGGAAAGAAAGCTATTAGGACCTGATCTTGTTGATGAGATGGCAGAAAAGGTCCAATCTATTCAACAACACATAAGAGCAGCTCAGAGTCGAAAAAAAGTTTATGCCGACAACTGAAGAAAATACTTAGAGTTTGAAGTGGGTGATAAAGCGTTCTTATGAATATCTCCTTGGAAGAGAGTAATGAGATTTGGAAAGAAGGGAAAGTTGAGCCCTAGATATATCGGTCCTTTCGAAATACTGGATTGTGTTGGGAAGGTAGCTTACCGATTGACGCTTCCACCAAATCACTCTCAAGTTCACGATGTGTTCCATGTATCTCTCCTGAGAAAGTACATACCTGATCCTTCACATGTACTCAGCTCAGAAGTTGTACCGCTAGAAAAAGATCTTTCTTATGAAGAACAGCCGATAGAGATTCTCGATCGTAGTGAAAAAGTCCTACGGAACAAGACCACTCGCTTGGTGAAAGTTTTATGGATAAACCACCAATTAGAAGAAGCTAAATGGGAGCTTGAGGATATGATGAGGGAGAAGTATCCTCATCTGTTTGTTACAAGTGACGAATTTCGAGAGCGAAATTCATTTTAAGGGGGGTAGAATGTAACACCTGAGACTTTTATGAGAAATATTTTGTTTTTATGTTATATAAATCATCAAAGGAATCTTTCACTACACACAACGCTAGCTTGGCTTGCTCTACACGCAATCGCGTCCTTCCTTGATAGCTTGCGTCGTACGCAATACCGAGTTTCACTAAACAACGATGTGCTATTAAAATATTATTAAAACTAGCCGTTATGAATATTAATACCCACTTTTTGAAATTTTGTAAATTTTACTTTTCAAAATTGACTTCATTTTTGGATTCGTAATATCGAAATTAGCCTAGGGTGAAATTTTGGTATTTTTCTGGAAACTTTCAATTTTTGATGAATAGTGAAAACACAAGGTTACTATTTAAAAACCGACTTTTTATTTAAATAATTATTTATTTTATTTAAATTTATTTGAGGTCAAAATTGGTACATAATACTTATATAAGTTCAATGTAATTCATTGGTGTAATTTTATAATAATTTTAGATATATAAAATTTTTATTGAACTTTTCACCGTCTTTTACCCACCTCCTAGGAGAATTTGAAAATTTACATAAAACTTAATTTTACCACTTCTGTGAGTGGAATTTCAAAAATCTAAGAGACACAGTTTATGTCAGTAAGTAAAATGTGGTTCAATGAGATGAAAATAATTTTTGGTGAATAGTAACTTTTTACTTTTATTTACCACGGTTAAAAGTAAATATGATAATTAAGAGTAAAAATGATATTATTATTACCCTAACACATGTCCTAATTCTATTGTATAAGTGTAATTCGACCAAAAACAAACTTAGGAATAAAATATGACCATTTAGGCCCACTTGGATTATATTAGGACATTTATTATTAATTTATTTAAAGAAGGGTTAAAATAGTTAAAATCAAAGTTTAATAAGTAAATAATTTTTAATATAGGGTTATACATACGATAAATTCAACTATAAATATTCATTAGAAAGATAAAAAGATTTCATACATAATTATATTTTATTTATAATTTTTAGACATTAAATAATTTAATTTATTTATGACACAATGATGATTCAGTAATTATCTTATTAATGAAATATTGACATAATTGATGTTATAAATACACAAATAAATTTAATTTGAGACTTTTTATGAATTAAAATAATTTTCTAGGTTAATATGACATGTTATTATTGATTTAATTAAGTTTTTTAGAATGAATAATTCTGTTATGAGTTTCACAAAAATCAATTACTAAATAGTGTCAAAATTGACATAAACTAGGTTTTAAAACAAATATTATATTATTAATTGTTTTTTTATTCCTAAAAATCTAAGGTTCGTCCAAATGACTTAGATAAGGTTATATATATTAATAATAAACAACTTGGGGTTATTTTGGCTTGTTATAGTATGTTTATTAACCTTATAGTGTAATAACACAAGAAGACACGGTAAAAGTAATATTATTTAACTTAAAGTTAAATCTAAATGATAAGGATAAAATAAGAACCTAAACTTGTCTAAATTATATTAGATGAGCGGCTTTAGGCCCATCCCCACCTTAGCTTCGGAATAAATCAATTTGGAGCTATTTAATACATAATATGACTTTATAATAAAATAATATTTTTAGTTTTTCCAAAGGTGCTCCTCTCCTCCCTTATAAAAGGGTCCCTCTTCCCTCTCTTCCTCACACCACTTTGAGTATTAAAGCTCGTCCAAACCCTGCAAAGTTCTCCTCTCCACTTCCCTAGAAACATCCTAGAGGACCTGGTATTCTTCAAAGACCAATTTTAGTACCCTAAAAGGTGGTCTCAAAGAATTGCTTCAAAGAAGATGTAATGTCCGTTACCGATTCTTTCAACTTTATTTCTTCTTCAACTTCTTATTCTTTAGTTGTTTCATTATGAAGTAATAACATTTGTATCACTAATATACTGATTTGTTATTATATGTATGAAACAACCCTATTTCACCATATATCCATCCTATGGAAAACGAAATCACCGCGCGTGCGTACGTACAGAATACTGTCTCCACGCCGTCGTGTAATCTATTTTCCACCACCACATTACTTGGATGGGTATAATGGTGTAAATAATAACTATAAATTATTATTGTAAAGTGATATTGATTCTTAAATAGTATACATACACTCCATTATAATTTCACGATCATGGGAACGATATCATCGCTCGTGCGTACGTACGGAATACCGTCTCCACAATGTGATGCGACTCGTTCTACATGATCTTCATTGCATAATGATTGTATAAAATTGAATGAATCAATATGATATATATTACACTAATACCATTCTATAAATGAGGTATCTATAACCCAAAAAGAAGAATAAGAATTTATTCGACAAAACACGCATAAGAACAAAAAGAAATAAACACTTGAATAACAAGTAACAATGAAATATTACTAATAAGAAGCTAAGAATATGACCATATATGATATCATAACAGTGAGTATGATTCTGGAATAAGTCAATGACATTATTTAAATCATTATACAGGAGGTTCAGACACATACGAAGCAAATCGGACCTAAGGTAAGGGAAATATCACAATCTCAGTTTTATCTGAGATTGTTTATACTTTGGAATTTACTAGGGTGTATTTTATCATCCACATCCATGTTTCCTCAATATGTAATATTCTTTCCATACACCTAAATTTTTTTAAATCCAATTTTACCCTTCTTTGAGTTTTTAGTAAAAGATATGAAAGGAATCTTTTGTCGTTTTTCGTACGAGGTACTTTTTGACTTTTCCGACAAAAGTACGAGAAGACTGTTTTTTTACTTATATGGCATGAATGTATTTTTAAAACATTATTTCCAAGAAGATTCCTTTACAAGTTTTCAAGTTTATTTTTAATCAAATTCTTTTAGTTTAGAATTATATGACATGTTAAGATATAAAAAGTGTTTTTGAAGTAGAAATGATATTTTCCTCAAGAATGGAGTTCAAGTGTTTTATCAAAATTATTTTCCATCTAAGATAATATAGGGTTATGTTTCTATCCATATTATTACATTGATTTGATTATGTTGTAATGTAATTATTTATATGAATTCCTTTATCTTATATGAATTGTTTTATGATGTCATGATGTTTATGATTCCCATTTTTATTACATGGGTTATGCTATGATGTATAGTTTATGATTTTGTGGCACACATAAGAATGGTATCATTATGAGATGGGTGGGACCTATATCTCCCTCAAATGCATTGGGTAAATATTTTATATCTCATGAGATAGACATGGCTGGAACGGCAGGTTAAACCGGTTCAGTGAAACAGGACTGAAATGAGGAATGAACTCGGTTCAGAAATGGACTTTGTCCACTAAGATAGTCTTGGCAATGAGTATTGACTAATAAGAAATGATTATCTATGATTATGTGTGTATGACACAAAGATTAATGTTTTAAGTTATGATTATTGTGATTACATTTCACTACCATGATTTATCCCATGTTATGAAATTATTATCTCTTTTGCAGGGTAACATTTCCAAAATGTTTTGTTCTTATGAATATGATGTGATTGTTATTTCTTTTGTTTACCCTTACTGAGCATTTGATCTCACCCTTTTGTATGTTTTATTTCCCCAGGTCAGGAAGAAGGTTATTAAGTAATATATGCCAAAAGGGACTATAGATATGATGAAATAAATAAGTGATAGTGTAGACGCTTTATGAACCAGTTGTTTATGTTTCCCAGCTTCTAAAGACACTATACCAATACGGTCCTTCCATGGTTTTGTTATATGTTATAATAAGTGTAATTCAATTTTGAAGTATTAACAATGTATGTAAAGTATGGGTCGTTATAATTTCTCAAGACATGCGTTTTAAAATTCAAAAAACGAATCAAACAATTAAATAAATTAATTGCAACGTTTAAACCTCCCAAATTAATTGAGGAGTTTAATAAACAGAATAAATGAAAGGGTTTACTTCCACTTAATAGGGGTGCGGGTGTGTTACCTTAATTAAAAGGAGGGTTGAGGAAGTTGAAAGAAATGGTGGGGCTCGTGTGGGCCCCACCTCACAAATATCCTACCTAGTGGGTAGGATATTGTGGGTCCCACTTCATCCACTTAGTTTAGGTTAAACAAAATAAAATAAAATTGGTTGCACCACTTTTATTTTATTCCTTTAATTAACCCAAAAATTTAGAAACCACACCCGAGCAAACACGACTTCTGAAAAGGTGTTTCTAAGCAATTACCGGTGCTGCGATTCCATCGGTGCCCTCAGAATTCAATTCCGAGCACCAGTTCAAAAGTTAGGAAAACCCGCTCATTCGTTCACTGAACGTACCCGAGCTAAACTTTGGAAAATGATTCCGGGCACACCGGGCCTCAGAATCAGGTGCCGTCAGAAACTACGTTCTTGTAAAATCCCAAAGAAAATTAAGAAAAAAAAAATTTACCTTGAATTTTACAGGTATTTACCAAAATAGAACTAACTAAAATATGATTATAAATGTTTGTTAAATTTTTTTACATTTATCTAATAAAAGTTAGAGGCTTAAAATGTGAATAAATCTAATTTTAACCATAAATACTCTAATATTTATTAAAAGGTCAATTCTCCACCTTTTGATGGAGAAACCTATTTAAATATAGTTTTTTTGACTTTTATATGTTCAATTTGAAAAAATATAACTCTTCTATAGAATCGGGATATCAAAATTTACTTTGGGTAAATTTTTGTTATTTTTCTGATAAAATTCATTTTTAATAGTGAAAACTACTGTATTTTAGTTCAAAACTATCTTTTAATATAATTTATTTATATTTTTAGATTATATTTGAATTTTTTTAAACTATTATTATATTATTTTTTTCCTATTTAATCTAATTTGGTCATTGGAAGTAATTTCACTTTTAAATTGGACATAAACAAGTGTCAATCTTTTGAAAGTTATTATTTCTTAAAAACATGTTTTTTATTATGACAGTGGGAAATAATTTTAAATTAATTTTTTCCACTCCTGTGTTTTTAATTTGGAAAAATGGATTCCATATTTAGAATAAGGTGGGTTTAATTGTGTAAATAGGTAACTTTCATTTTTATAAATTATGCATATTTAAGTCAGTAAAAATTTTATTTACCATGGCTAAAGGGTAAATCTGGTAAATAAGGGAAGAAAAATATTATTATAATAAAATTAAATTACCCTAACATGTTTCATAATCAAATTTTATGATACATTTCCAACCATGGGCATCCTTGGGTCGATTTTGGGACCACATTCGGCCACTTGGGAGTGATAATGACACTTTATATTAATTAAATTAAAGTAAAGACAAAAATTAAATAAACATATATCTTTTCGTAAATAAATTTTTACATAGGGTTATATAAGTTATCTTTTAAACTATAAATATTAATTGGAAATACAAGATAATTTCCAACATCATGGTATTTTGTTTATAATTTTTAGACTTCAAATAAATAAAATTATTTAGGATACAATAACGATGGTGTGTTTACCTCATTAAAGAATGATTTATATAAATAAGATTATAAGGATTAAAAAAATATCTAAAACCTGTCCAATTATTATTGGATGATTTTATTTCGAATTGGAGTCATTGTATCTTTGACTATAAAAAGTATTTTACCTTTATAAACATAAAATAATTATATAATAAAATAATATTTTTAAGCTTTCCTAAAGAGCTTCTCCCCCCCCCCTTATAAAAAGACTTAACTTCAAACCCATTCCACACACTTGTCAAGTCACTTTTATCAAAAAAAACTCTACCTAATTATGATCCCTACAGCCCTCCCCTCATCTTATAATCCTTCACCGAGGGAGAAGGAAATTCAATTAAGCCTTTTGGTTCAAACCAAAGAGAGATACCTGATTTAAAGGTAACATCTTCTCTAAAGTTATATTATTTTATTTTACTTCTCATACCGCCTAAAACATTTTTATTCCTTTATTTTATAAAAACACTAGTATAATAAATATACTAGGTTTTTTTATGGGAGGTATTGAAACTACACTTACACACACCTCCATCAAATGGTTAATGAACATACTGTTTCTGTGGACGGTGAACTACTGCCTCACGAAATGATGATTGTTCAATTATCTCTTACCACCTTTCATGGTGTACATTAAGACAAAACTATATTTATATGTGATATATATTATATTTATATTGATTATATACTTCTTTAATTTTCATTTATAGAATAACTTTATGGTTTCCAAAGTTGGTAAATACGATAATTTCATTTGAGGAAGTGCAGACATCCGCCCCTTAAAAGTGATACGACTCGTTAATTCCATTTGGTGAATGTATAAAAGATGGATATAATTAAATTATATATTATAATATTATGGGATTATAATTTAATTATTTATCATTATTTTTTCATTCCATTAAATATGAAATAGAAATGAAAGTTACATTTAAGCGTACGTACAACTTACCATCTTCATGAACGATGTATTTCATTTCTTATCTTTAAATGTTATATACTATTATGAATACATATATACTGGATAAATATTATATATATGATTTTAAATCATGATTATAATTGTGTAGATAATGTAATTTCTTCCACATGGACAATTTGTAATTATAACAAGTTCATTTTTGACTCAAGTTCTGAACATCGACAAAATATCCAATATACACTCAAATAATCAACTAATTGTTATAGCTAGGTAATAAGTGATATAAAAAGAATAATAAAATTTAAAAATGTTCTTAAGAAATTATAAATTAACTTAAATTTGTTATTCTGGATGAAAAAGGAACAAATGAGTCAAGTCAGACACGAGGTAAGATGTTTCTTGTCTCACTTGTAATTCCGTGAGATTTCAATTTTTCGTCACTTATTTATTGCTTGTGGTGTATTGTATACAACCATTTGATATATATTATAATTATTATATTTATATCCATGGTATTATGTGATTTATTTGGTGGTTATTAACTTTTGTTCTTACGACTCAATTGATTACAACGTGGTAAGGGGTTTTCATCTCAGTTTTTATTCCCGTGAGATTCATGATATGTTTGCCACTATTGACTTTTGTGTGGTGTATGTATAGAACATGATCATATTATTTGTATAATATAATATAATTTATGTGTATTTAAATATTCATTTTATGATTCTTCTTTGATGTAGTTTATGTTTCGTAAGTTACCAAATCGGTAAAGGAACTTTTTAACCCATTTTCCATTCCATGGGTTAATCTTCTAATTCTTAATTATGTCAATCTATGATTATGTGTAGAATAACTATTTATTTATTTATTTTGTAATTTAAACTTCCCTTTTTGAGGATACAATTTTAATACATGTAATCACTCCATTGATAAATTCTCAAGTCATCGATACGAACTTGATAAGAGTAATTATAAATCAATTTCCCTTCATTGAGTTAAACATCCATGTCCTTGGTATTGTTTTTACAAAAATACGTGTGAATGTTCATTGATTTATTTACACTAAATATCCCATAATATTTAGTTTATTTATGTTTTTCAAACTTTATTATGTAATTTATTTATCCTTAATCTAAGGATACAGTTTTTATAAGGGATTTCGTCTGAGTTTACATTCCATTGAGACTTCGTTGTTGTTATGCACAAATTATCTCTTATATGGTGTATATACTATACTTTGGAATATTATATCATGAATCTGTTAATTCTCATGATATTATAATATGCTGATTAAATTTTATTCCTCAATTATTTGTATTTAAGAATCTCTCATTTGGTTAAGAACTCATTAACTAAAATACTTTTAATGATTTATTATTCTAAATATTTTTCTATAATGTCCATGTTTTAAAAATGGTTTAAGGATATATTTATATGAGAATTAATGTTTTAAAATGCTAATTCCATTAAAACCTCCAATGTTTTATGGGAAACATTGATTTAAAAAACTATTTATTTATCTTTTTTAAATGGTTTTGAAAATGATCTCATAACTCAATTTTTATTTCAATATCTTGATATGCTATATTGTGATTAGAATATAGAAATGTTATCTTTACTTTATGCTTGTGTTATGTGTTGTGATTTTTTTATGGTTATTAGGCATTTTTTATGTATATGGGTGGTTCCGTGATAATCCTAGGGCAGGTGAGCCCGAGATAGCTCTTCAATGCATTGGGTAACGTGACAGAGGTAAATTTTAATATTTCTCCTAAGAGAATTAGAAAATATAATGTGATGGATATTCCAATGTAACTCCATATGCAGCTGTGATAGTTACAATGTATGTATGATATGGATGCCACAAGTTACCTTTATTATTTATGATTTCTATGTGTTATTCATAAATATTATTATTTCATGAGGTATGTTATGATTGAAAAGTATGGTTTTATTGATTTGTATTTATTAATGGGTTAATGTTTCCTTTCCTTATTTTATAAACCTTACTGAGCTTTTTATGCTCTTACCAATTTTTTGAAATTTTTTCTTCTAGACTTAAAGATAAATAGGGTTAAGGATAAGATCATGGAAAAGTCATGCTGTATAAAACATGGATCTAGACATGTTTTTTTAGATTTTTTTTAGTTTATGAGAAAATTGCTACTGAGTAGTAGTGCTTCCATGTAATATTCAAGTTGATATATATTAGTTATGACCTATTATCTAAAACTATAAACCAGAAAAGATCCTCAATGTGAATTCTTGATTTGACTCAATATTAAGTAATGTTTATGGGCATGTCCTTATAGTTGGTATTAGAGGTCAGTTTAGATAATGTTTGAGGTTAGGGTGTTATTTAAGCATAAGTGACATAACCATAATGGTTAGCATATTACAAGGAGCCATAGTTATTTTAGATAAATTGAATGAGTTTAAGATAACATGAATAAGTATATATTACTATTTACCTTCCTCATAAGATATAATATGATAATTTTACTGATATACACACACTGACCTTTTTGGTTTCAGTAAATGGATGGATCTAGCTGGATCCAAAGTAACAATGGATGTGAAGAAAACTTTGATGGTTTTCTGATTGAGAAACTAAATAAAATGGGAGCTACAATGAGAACTCTTGTGGTTATTTTAAACCAAATATATGGAGTCTTTATTGACCACATGAACCATGATGATTTTAATAAGGCATAATATATGCGAGAAAAAAATCCCTACGAAAGTTTGTGTAATAATAATAAAGGTATGTATGGTCAATAACCTATGTTTCAAGGATTTGGAAAGAAACACCTAGGAAAATGCATCAAAGGGACAAGAATATGCGATAGATGTGGGAATGAAGGTCATAATTTAAGAACATTCCATTGAAAAAAGAAAAATCTAGTTGACTCTAGGAAAGGGAAATAAGTTCTTTTTGAGGGATCAATTGAATTTTTTAATTGTGGTGTGAATGATCATTATACAAACAGATGTCCTACGAAGAATTTTTGAGAATGGGATAACCATGATTGTACAAATATATGTTCACCAATACCTAATTCCCTTACGATTGAGGATGAATAAAATCACAATGTCCAATGAAAGGTATGGATTGTTTCTTAACATATGTTATGATATTATTGAATCTTAGGATATGATTCATGATTCTGTTTATAGGAAAGAATTAGTTTAGAATAAGTTGGTAAGGAATGGTTAATGGATCATGAAGAACGTTGAATGAGTAAGAAGTCAATATATAAGGGATTAAATAGTTATGGTAGATTTTAATATGATTAAATGATTAAAATTTTTAAGGCTATTTTAAGGATGGGATTACTTTGGAAGACTATTCATAGTATGTGTAACCCTAAAGTTTAATATATGAAAATGTTATTAAAGGAAAAATTATCTTTCCATTTGATGAGTAATGGTGAAATTTTATTTTTTAAGAATCTATGTTTCTATTATGTACATATGGTGATTTGGGTTATTTATGGAGATGAATAGCCTATCATAGAGAATATGGGATTTGTTTAATTACACTTTAGCATGAGACTTTAGGAGTAGTCGATTTTATTTGGAGATAAATTTTAATATTTACTATAGAAGACTATGTGATTAAATCATTTTATGTTCTGGGTTAAAATCATAGTATAGGTTACTTTTAAGAATTTTAAGGACATTTGTTTATTGAATGGTCTTTTCCAAACATTGGGTATTGTTTGTCAAATATTTGGGATCAAGAGTTGTATTTATTTTTATAAATTATTATCCTTTTTTGGGGATTATTTGTTCTTGTACTAAATGTTTCTATTTTGGTTGTTGTCTAAAGACAGGAGAAATATATAATTCATATTTTTCAATTTTCTAATAATCTAGAAGTTTATTCTAGTGCTTCTAATGCGACCAATTCATTTTGAATATTGATCGTTTAGAGAAAATATGAGTTTGTGGTAGAAATATAGTGAAGGATGAATGTCTAAATGACAAGTAAGTATGTTTCTTTATGTTTTTAGTTAAACTCATAAATAAATTCCTTAAATTTATAAAAAGTAACTTAAAACAAAAACATAATACACTAACTTTTCTTAATGGGGAATCAAATACCATTTAACCCATCACAGGTTTGTGATTTTATTGTGGTTAACTTTATCTTAATCATGTTTTATACCAGTCTCCATCAAGCATTGATGGTTCATTTCTCTTCCATATTCATGTTTTCCAACATAGAATCCTAGTACGGGATATCTCGGGTGACCTTTGTATTTATATTTCTTTCTTTTAAAGTGATATTGTTATTTACACTTTTTCTGATGTGGGACTTTCAATGATGTTTCTATGCCCAATTTTAAAATTGCAAGGATGCAATTCCCAAAAGGGGGGAATGATGTAACATCCTAGGTGAAAAGAGAACATAGAAATTTCATATTTAATAATATTTGTGAATTATGTATTAATTTGAATGGGGAATTAATGTTTGACGACATACCGAATACACAACAACATTTTTCTTTGAAATCTTATGTTGCACACAACGTTAAGTTATACTAAAAAATAGTATAATAATATTATTATTTTAAATGTTAGTAAACACATAGCCGTTTTATTAGCGGGAATGAATAGAACTGAATAAAATATTATTATATATGTTTTTTAAATGTTTTTACATTTATAAAATAAAATTTAGAGTCTTAACAAGTTAATGAATCAAATTTTATGTACAAATAGTCTAATATTCATTAAAAGGTCGATTTACTGCCTTTTGATGGAGAACCCTCATTAAGTATTGTTTTTGTCACTTTTATTTGTTATATTTGACAAAATAAAATTCTTATTTAGAATCGGGTGATTAAAATTTACTTTGGATAAATTTTTGGTATTTTTCTGGTAAAATTAATTTTTTATAAATAGTGAAAAATAGTATTTTAATTCAAAACTACATTTTAATATAATTTATTTATAATGTCATATTATATTTTAATTGGTTTTAAAGTGTAATTATATTATATTTTTACTATTTAATAAATTTTTTTTCATTGGATGTAATTTGACTTTGAAATTGGACATAAACTAGTGTCAATATTTTGATAGTTATTATTTCTTAAAAACACTCTTTTGGTCATGACAGTAGGGATTAATTTCAAATTAATTACTGCCACTTCTGTGTTTTGAATTTGAAAAAAAGTATTTCATATTTGGAATCATGAGGTCAAAATTGTGTAAAATGGTAATTTTTTTTATACATTATGAATATTTACTTGAGTAAAAATTTTATTTACCATGGTTAAAAGGTAAATCATGTTAATTATGATAACAAAATATTATTATTATAATATTAAATTACCCAAACATGTGTATTAATCCTATTGGTTGATATATTTTAGACTATAGGAATCCTTGGGTCGATATTGAGACCCCATGGAGCTACTTGGGAGTGATAATGACACATTATATTAATTAATTTAAATTAAAGACAAAAATGACATAAACATATAGCTTTTAGTAAATCAATTTTTATATAAGGTTATATAGGTTATCTCTTAGACTATAAATATTAATTGGAAATATAAAAATATTTCCTACAACATGGTATTTTTTATAATTTTTAGAAATCAAAAAAATCAAATTATTTATGACATAATAATGATGCAGTGTTTACCTCATTGTTGAATGATTTAAATAAATAAGATTATGAAGATTAAAAAAATATCCAAAACCTATCCAAATCTTATTGGATGATTTTTTTTTCAAACATGAGTAATCACATATTATACTTTATTATGTTTTGGATCTTTATAAACCAAAATATTTATATAATAATATAATATTTTTAAACATTCATAAAGAGCCCCTCCTCCCTTTATAAAAAATGTTCAAAAGATCACAAAGCTTTTATATCCAATTTCAATTTGAAATTGATTAAAATGACCTAAATTGGATTAAATGATAAATATATTATTTAATTATACTTTAAACCAAATTATGAGTATCATCTAACAATATTAATAAATTAGATGAAAAAGTGGTTTTGAATTAAAATGTAGTATTTTTCACTATTCATTAAAAAATGAATATTATCAGAAAAATACAAAAAATTCAAAAAAAAGTTAATTTTAAAACCATTATTCTAAAGAATCAATTTATTTTTTCAATTAAAAATTATAAATACATCAAAAAATATATTTAAAAAAACTTCTTAATTAATAGGTGGTAAAACTACATTTAAAAAATACTAGAGATTTTTATGCTTAAAATTGTATTTATTCTTATTTTAACCCTATTGAATTGGTTGTAACAATGTTAAAACATTTAATAAACTTGTTTAAACATAATATAGTTACTTATATTCATTCCTTCTAATTCAAAGACTATGCGATAACAACCACTTAATGTAATAAAAGTAGTAAGATATTATTTTTCGGTATAACTCAGTCTTGTGTGAAACGTAAGATTTTGGAGAAACCCATTATTCCATGTTAGGTATTCTATTGAACATAGTGTCCCCTTTAACATTAAATTACTATCTAATTACTAAATTTGAAGAGATAGGAAAATGTTTTACTCTATAATTACCTGGGATGTTACATCTTTCTCCCCTTTTGGAAATTTCAACGTCATAATTTCATTCACTTATCAAATTAGTGGGGGTCCCTCATCGCATTTTCATATTCTCATGTTTCCTATTAATCCGTATAGCATTTTCCATAAAACATTAAAATGATGAATCATTGTATTCTATAACACTTGTTCTCTGTAATTAAAAAAATAAACCAGTAGTTCCTTATAAGAAAGATTCCATTCCAATTGAAATACTTTTGGACTAAAAACATGAGACGGATCCAGAATATTGATGCATGAAAAAAATTGTGTACATGGAATAATCTCAGAGGTAAATCCACTTGGTAAGAAACTGATCTATCTTTCTAAAAGATTTCATAGGGTCCAATAAACCATGTACTCATCTTCCCTTTCATACCAAAATGCATCACACTTTTCCATGTAGAATCTTTTTGAAATACATGATCACCTACCTCTAAAGAGAGATCCTTCCTCTGGTTATCCACATACATTTTATTCCTTCTCTAAATTATTTTCATGTGTTTCTGAATCAACTAATTTTTATCAGCCATTTCCTCCACTAACTCTAGTCCCATCAACTTCCTTTCTCTAAAATCATTCCAAAAAAGCTGGTTTCCAACACCACATTCCATATAATTCCTCAAATGGTGAAAGATGTAAAATATAATGAAAATTTTTATTAAAATAAAAATCAACCAATGAAATATATTAATACCAGCTCCCCTAAAAATCCATTGAACAAGCACATAGAATATCCTCCAAGGTATGAATTTTTCATTTTGAATTTCCATATAATTGAGGATAAAGAGTGTTACTGAAATTTAATTTAGTACCCGAGGAATTCAAAATTCCTTTACAAAAGTTATAAGTGAACATGATATCATGAACATATATAATATAGAGACGAAAATCATGAAACCAGACTATCTATTCAAGAAAAAACAGAGAATGTTAATATAGATACAATGTGTCTTGAATTGGAAGGAAATGAGAAGATCTAGTTGGTCAATCAATAATAACCCAAATTACATTGTTACCTTGAGAATACTTTGGTAATCCCAATATGAAAAACATGGATATATTTTCCTAAATCTAACATATAACTTGAACAGGATGAAACACCCCTTTTGAAAACATCTATTCTACTTCAACTTGTTGTCGATTCAAACATATCAGGGGAAATTCAACAATACCTTTTTTCATTCCAACACACCGGTAATAATCTCGAATGTCTCTGTACAACTTAGTGCTTCCAGGATGTATTATAAATGGAGAAATATGAGCTATACATAACAATTATTTCTTCAACTATAAATTCAAGGCACACATAATCTCTTCTTGAATATGAAAACATAATAATTATCAATGTTAAATTCAGGAAAATTACTCTTTTATACTAATTCTATCATTTTATGCAATTCAATATATTCCTTCTCTGCTTTCTTAATTTTTTCTAATACATGTGATTACACTGAAAATTGAAATAAAACAGAGGAATTTCCTACACCAACAACTTCTAGTCCAATGTTCACTAAATCATTCACTAATGGGTCATGTTAAAAACATAACATGGTTAATGTAGTATTACTTTTTAGGCTTAAAGCATCACCCACCTTTTTTTTTATTTTCTAGAATGATAATGAATAATGTGATAATAATCCCATATTAGTTCCAAAAATATTCTCTATATTATATACAATTATTTATGAGTGAATATATACCTGAAAGTTTTATGGTTAGTATATATTTCACATTTTACTCCTTAAATATGATTCCACCGTAATTTTAAAGCAAAAAACAACAGTATCTAATTCTGAATCATGTGTATGGTAATTTAACTCATGAGGTTTCAACTGAATTGAAGTATAATAAATTAAACAATCATTATGCATTAGTACACATTCATGTACTTTCAAAAAGAAAAACTATAGATGGAAAACTCACCATTTCTGGAAGGTAGGTTAAGAACAGGATGATTCACCAATCTTTTTTTAGTTCATAAAAACAATTATCACATTATTTTGTCTAGATGAACATAACACCTTTTCAAATTAACTTTGTTAGAGGGCTTGATAACAGTACAAACTTTTCAAAAAACCTCTGATAATAGCTTGCTAAACCGAGAAAAATACAAATCTAAGATATATTTGTGGTCCTTTTTCATTCTTCAAAGAATTTCATTTTAATAGGATCAACTATAATTCCATATTTAGAAATAATTTGATCAATAAAGGAAATATGTTGTAATGAAAATTTAAACTTGCATAATTTCCCCTAAAGATTCATTTCTTTTAAGGTTTGAAATAAAAGACTTATAAGTATTTCATGCTCCTCTTTAGTTTTATATATACCAATATGTCATTAATAAACACAACCAAAAACATATCAAAGAACCCATGGAATATTGTATTCATAATATCTATGAATTCAATAGGTGTATTAGTTAACAAAAACAACATAACTAAAAATTCATTATGGACATATCTATAATGAAACATAGTCTTTAGAATGTCTTCTTCCTTTACATTCAAATGATGGTGCCCTCACCTTAATTCATCCTTTGAAAAATATTATGCTCCTAGGCGCTGATAAAAAAAATAATCGATATGAGGAAAAGGATACATCTTCTTAATAATGATTTTATTCAAATATCTATATTCAATTAAAATTCCCATTGAACTATCTTTATTTTTAACAAATAAGGTAGAAGCACCCCATGGTGATGTGATTGGTCGAACAAAACATTTATCTAATAACCCCTCCAACTGCTTATTCAACTATAAAATTACAAATTTATCTATTAAATAAAGGGGTTTTAAAATTGGTTTGGCATCAGGAACTAATTCAATAGTAAATTCAACTTCTTGATAAGGTATAATACTAAGAAAATCCTCATAAAAAAATCAAGATAATAATTTAACCCTAAAACATCATTAATTTGAATAGTTCCTTTGTTTTCAACAATATGTTCAAGATAAAATTCATTTCTATATTTTAATATATTATTAGCTTCCTGACATGTTATCCATGGTAAGGGTTCATTATTGTACAAAAATTGAAACTATTTTTGAAAATAAATTTATTTATCTCTACAATAAATCTTAGAATGGTATATAGGGAAAAAATGAATACCCAATAACATGCAACTCTACTTGAGTCAATAGAAAAAGTTTTTTTGGTAGATTCTTTCCACAAACAATGAAAGGAAAATTATTATAAGTTTTTTCCCTTAACACTTCCTCCAGGTGTTTCTACCATAAGTTCTGTCTTCATTTCTAAAGGTAAAAATTTCAATTTAGCAAATTTTATTTCATAAATGAAATAATCTACAAACCCTGAATCAAAAAACACATTGGAATAATATGAATAAATAAATAAGGTACCTAATACCACTTCATTTGATGGCCCAACATCTTCTAATGTAGTTTCAAAGTATTTCACCACACATTTCTTCTTATAGTCGGGATACTTCCCATCATTCTGGTTTTCCTTTAGGCACTCATTTGCATAATGACCCATATCATTCAACCTAAAACATTTTACTAACTATAAATTAGATTTTTTCTTATCACTACCATGATATTTTTCATTATAGTAACAAGGAATATATCCCATTTACCACATACGATGCACTTACCAGAATTCCAAAGGCATTTCCTAGTGTGTTTTTAATACAATTATCGCAAACTATAAACATAATTTTCATACCATCAGAATTTTTTGATGAATTATTTCCCTTAAACTACCATATTGACATTTGTTTTATTCTCATTTTCAATGAACACATGATCATCAGCAAACTCTATTTCCTCCATCTCGGTACATCGAACAATTTTTATATAACTTTTGAATTCATGAGAAGCCAATGACATTCAATATTTTGGATTTAATCCTGATTAAAAATTATTTATTTTACTATCAAGATCCCAAATAAAATTTAGAGATTAATTTTCATGTTTATTGAATTTTCTTCATATATCACCATTGAGTCATACTCATACCTCAATTACAAGAATTTTTCCCATCATAAGTTGAACCACCTTAGGAAAATATTTCTCAAGAAAGATAATTTTGAATTCATCCCACTCCAAGGGATCAATTTCCCCACTTTAAATGATATTCTTAACCATAAACCACCACTGACTGACATCACCTTCAAAATGGTAATTAACGAGACATTGTAATTGTATGAACCACCCATGACATAAAAAATATTTTCTAGTTCAGTAATCCACCCTTTAGCTAGCATGTGGTCAGATGATCCTCTGAATTATGGGGGATATTTCCTCATGAAATCTTCCAATACTGGAATATTGGTTTGTGGCTGATTAAGTTGATCTCATGCATGATTCCACTTCCATTTATATCATGTTTCAACTGAGCCATCACAGTTACAAAATATTCAGTTCTGGTTCCAATAATATCAGGTTACTAATTTGAATGGTTGTTTGCATATGTATAATAGACCAGCAAAGATTCATTATTTCCTCCTTGGAAAACAATTATGGGCGTACATATCTTAGAAGAAGAAAAATGGTAATTTTAAAATTCTATATCATTTCAATTTTACAACAAATTAAAAATCATTTATGGAAAATATATAAACAATACAGTAACCCCAAAATTTATATAAACCGACCTCTGATACAAACTATAAGGCTTTGGAATTAAATATTACATAATTTTGAGTTATGTAAAGAATATAAATTCATTCCCATTGAGGATCTATTTAGGTTTGACGTGTTAGATTGTTCAGTTATCATTCATACAAAACATCCTTCATATATAAAAAATGGGTACAACTAAAATAGTATCCATTTTTTCAAAATATAAAACTTTTAAAATAAAACATGAACTATTTTTATTGATAAAATATTCATAAAATTTATATTGACAACCTCATTTATCTTACCCACCCTTATACCGTATGAAAATCATTTTAAAACTAGGGATGAACACAAAAAGTTTTAGTAAGGGGCATAAAAAGAGGAAAGAAACCCTTATTCCATGAATATTTTAGACTCATGATAACATTTTCACAAAAATAATAATATTCACCCATAAAATATAAAACCTTTATCTTACCTCATGAAATCAGAATATTCTTATAAAACTTCATAGAAATCATTAATACTAAATGTAATGTGTCGAACCCATATAATTCTTACATTGTATCTTTCATGGATACATAGGTATTAACCATCATGGTTACATTTAGAATACCCATCATGGTATATTCCCTAAATCTTTTAGAAAAAACCCAACCAGTTAACTCCATATCATTACCCAATGAAATAGAGAGATATCATGAGCTCACCTGCCATCAGTTTTTCACAGAACCACCTATACTCATAAAAAATTCCCAAGAACTGTAATATAATCATAACATAGTAAACAAGAAAAATGGAAAAATAAAACATTCACTTTGTAATCACAATATATCATTTCAAGGTATTTATATAATAAATCCATTATCAAAAACATTTTCAAAAACAAAATATCTAAAAAGGGAACATGGTATTTATTTTTATTTAAAAAATATTAGGACTTGTAGAAGAAGAGAAATACCATACAATGGTCATGGTGATGGAAAAATTCATTATCACTGTGTATGTTAAACAATATTCCTTTTGTAATTTACTAAAATTCTTCTTATGAAAATATTCCTTCTGAAAATCTTTTAATGAAATTAATAGTAAAAGGGGTTAATTATACACATTATAAAATAAGGAGGTGTATAACATCAATATATTCCTCAATGAAAATAGATTTATACAAAGTCCATTACCTTGAGCTCAACATGCCTCATAAATTATTTATCTTCATGAATAATAAACATTGGTTAATTTATAATTTCTTATATAAATTATTACAATGTTATAAGAATTACCTAATTATTCAAACTTATGTCGATCATTTTGTCCATGTTTTTTAATTGTGTTCAAGATGACTTTGGTATATTGTCAATAGTCAAAGTGGTCATGATTCCATAATCTCTTGAATAACATGCATGAAATAATAATAACTTTTAATCATCAATTATAGTTTCAAATAAAATCATTTTAGTCTAGTTATGAAAAATGAACAATGTTATAATCATGGAGATGGTAGGCTGTGAATAAGCATGAGTGACGTTTATCATATAAAACATTAATTTTATTATTACAAACAGTCTCGAGAGACGGTAATGAAAGATGATTTATATCGGTTTGTGGAAGAGAAATTTCAATTGTACACACGAACGATTAACTATTTTTCATTTTAATGGAATCAACGATTAATTTAGCAGTTGATAATAACATAACAACATCTCAGTATAGTGAGTATACATGAATTATTATATAATCATGGTTTGAGAATATTTTAAGGAAGTGGACGACGATAAAATAGATAAACACTTAAAATAAAAATGTTACCTTTCCTTAAGACGATCACCTTTTCTTAATACCTTGAGACCTCTATGTAGAGGGTTATGCCTATAATAAGGCCTCTAGAATGTGGGGAGGTATTATAACAAAGGTTTTGGGTAAATATTTTTCATACAAAATTGGTTTTTAAGTGTAACTAAAACGGATGAATGAGTGACCTTTTATAGGAGATGGGATGGAAACTCTTGGAATTATTCAAGGTAATAAATTAATATAAATTAATTTTCAATTAAAAATGGATCCAAACTAAATTATTTCTAAGATAGGATTATTCTGGGTCTAAATCCATCTATCCATTTAAAATTATACAGGTTTTGATTATTTTTTAAAACTTATATTTTTGTTTTAATCCTTATTAATTCTTACCCTCACATTTTGTAATTTATACTTTGAGTGTAAATATAGTTTCAATAAATTTACAAAAGACCAATAATGAGTAAATAATGAAAAATTTATACTTACCCAAATTAGTTGTCATAATGAAATATTTTTATTAAATTTATATCACTTAATAAGATAATATTTATTTTAAAATCTCCCATATGTCAATTTTGTCACTATTCGTTAATTGAATCATTTAAAATATCATTAAAAACTTTATTATCTAGAAAATACTACTTTAAATCATCCCTCACATAGAAAAGTTATCTATAAAATTCGTGTATGGCATCAAAAGTTCAAATTACATTTATTTTAATATTATTAATAACATTTAATTGATTCTTCCTTTAATAAATCAATTACTACATCATAATTGTGTCACAATTAAATTTTATTAGTTAATGTATAAAAATTTGTAATAAATTATCATGATGTTGATAAACATTTTAGATTTCAAATGCCTATTAATAGTTGAATTTATCCACTATATAAGCTTATATTAAAAATGAATTACTTATTAAAAATACGAGTATGAAATTTTTAACTTATCTCTAAATAAAATATAATAAATGTCATATTCATTCCCCAGAGGCTTAAAAATGTTATAATTTTGACCTAAGGCTTATTTGTTTGAAACAAACCCATATAATGAAATTAGGTCAAGTGTTAGGGTAATATTATAATATTATTTTTACCTATAATAAAACGATTTACCCTTAACCGTGGTAAATAAAATACTAAAGTTACTATTCAAAAAATTATGTTTATCCTATTAGAAAACAATTTCCTTACTTATTTGAACTTTGTGTGTTTGTTTTTTAGTATTTAATTTAAATAAGTGTATAAAATTAATTTAAAATTAATCTCGTTGATGGATCGAGGAAAGAATTTTTTAAAGTAAAAAGGTTAAAAAGTTCTAAAATTTTTTATATCCAATTTCAATTTGAAATTGATTTCAATGACCTATATTAGATTAAGTGATATATTTGTTATTGATTATAATTTATAGAAAATTAATAGGATAATATAATCTATATAAATAAATGAGATGAAATAACAATTTTTAATTAAAATGTTGTATTTTTCACAATTCATAAAAAATGAATATTAGAAAAAAATACCCAAAACTCAACCAAAGTAAAAAATTTATACTCTTATTCTAAAGAAGATGTTTAATTTTTAATATAAATATTATAAAAGCATAAAAAAATTATATTTAAAAATTATTCTCCATTAATATGTGGTAAAATTACCTTTTAAAAATATTAGACCATTTTATGCTTAAAAATGGATTTATTCATATTTTAAGCCTATAAAATTTATTATATGAAAGTAAAAAAAATTAATTAAACATTTTTAAACGTAATATAATTAGTTTTGTTGATTTATTCAAACACAATAACTAGGTGGTAACTACCACTTAAAATAATAAAATTAATAATATATTATTTTTTTGGTATAACTTAGTCTTGTGTGCAACATGAGATTTTAGAGAAACACATTGTTGAGTGTTATGTACGCTATCAGACATAGAGTCCCCTTTAAAGTAAAATTAATATCTACTTAATAAATATAAAGAGATATGAAAATGTATTATTCTATAATTACTTTGGATGTTACACTCATATAATGTGTTGTTAGTGTGATGAGATGTGGCATGCTTAATAGTTTGATGTGAGATAATTTTGGGAAAGTTCTTGGGGGAATGGAGGAATAAGAAAAAATATGATTTATGACCCTAGGATTTGGTCAGGGCCCTCAAGAGAATCTTTAAACCCTATAAACTATAGAGTCTTATGTGAGTTAGATGCTTCAGGGGAATGATCGTGGATTAGAATCATATATGATATATGTAGTATACCATGTTACATTTAACAGTGATGAGTGACTATCAATTATTTGAGGTACAATATTTATTATAAATATTATTTTTTACTACATTTATTGATACATGCGATTACTGTTTGTTTATACCTGCTAATATTATTCTTGGTATTGACAAACCGATCAAGTTACATCATGATTTTTTTCCTCTTGATTCACCCTTAGGGAAGAATGTAGATTTCTTATAGAGATTTACAAGATGAATCCTAATAATTTTTGTTTGTATAATACTATTGTATTTCGGGATCCTTGAGATTACTATCTTTGATATAGTATTTATCATGGAATGCTTGTCTAGTTATCATGTTTACAAGGACTTCTATAAAAGATAAATGTACTTTACAATTCCCAAAGGGGGGAATATTGTAAAAAATAATTAATGAGATGTTGGAGAAGTTAGAGTGGGACAAGAAATGGATATGTTTAGATAAAATATGGCATAGGTTTTTGGATTATCTCTTGCGATAGAACCAAATGTATCTCAGACTTATTTTCCTCAAGTGGTGGACCCTTATCGATATGTCTTCTTGGATGAAATTTTAGATATTCCTCCTAACATAATAATTTATGTCTAGATCAAGATCCTTCTATGGTAATAACCTATATCAATTTATCCTTATCATAAAACATTATCTATGTTGAAGGATATAAAGGTACACCATGAGGATTTTAGAGGAAAGGATTTATCAGGTCAAGCTCACCTAATTGTGGTGCTCTAGTGTTGTATGTAATGAAGAAAGTATATAGTCATTACTTATATGTGTAATATAGGAAAATAAACCATGATAAGATGATGAATTTACACCCATTTATGAGGATTGATGACTTATTCACACAGATATGGATAACCTAGTGTTTTTCCGTGATTGATCTTTGATCATGCCACTATTCTCTATAGTTCATAGATAAGAATATTCTCAAGACTATATTTTTGAGTAGATATGGAATATATGAGTATATTATCATTCATTTTGGGTATAAAAATACTTCAGTAGGGTTTTTGGATCTTATTTACATTATTTTCCATCCATAAATTTATAATTTTATAATTTAATTCATTGATGATGTCATTATATATTCAATGAATTTAAATATACATGATAGTCACCGTGAGATTTTAATTAGTGCACATCAAGAACACAATCTTTATGAAAAAACTATCAAACTATCACATCATGATTTAAGAGTTGTGGTTCCTCAGGTATTTTTTTCTTCTGATTTATGAGTTTTGTTAGACTCAAAAGATGTTGAGGATATAATGCCTTGAGAAATACCAAGAATTTTTTGAGGTCTAGAGTTTCCATAGTTTGTATGGATATTAAAAATGGTTTATACATGTATTATCTCAGTTGAAAGATCCCATGACTAGGATAACATATAAGGGTATGATGTTTGTTTAGGAAAATCAGTTGGAAGAGGCCCTCCTTGAGCTTTATAGAACATTGATGACATCTATAAATCGTTCATTTTCAGAGACTATGATTGTTTATTTAGTTTATTATAATTATACATGTGTTGGTTTAGGAGTTATGAGAATGTAGATGGACTTTGTAGAAGCTTATGGGTTATGTTAGTGAAAACCCCAGGAGTCGAACTACAATACACAAGACTCTGACTAAGATATTTAGCCCAAGCTCTGAAATATTATCAAAATTGTCTCTTTTGGGAGAGATTTATCTTTTACAAGTACCAAAGAAGATTTTGATTCATCTCACCTCACTAGGACTTGTGTCTAATAGGGAATAAATACATGGTGTATCTACATCCATAAAAATATAATATAGACCATTCCATAGGGAATGGTAATGTCATTGTAGATTCCATTAGTATGAAAACTCTATATTCATGGGAGTTTGGAAAGTGGCCTTAATTGGTGGAATTGTACCTGATCAGTTGTATGGTATGTTGGATATTAAATTCATATATGGATCACATAGTGATCAATTTTTCTCCTAAAGTAATCACATCAAAACTAGTGGATCGGGTAAATACTAAATGGGATTAAAATCCAAAATTATCAATTATTTGGGAATTAATAGTGTGAAGTGATATATTTCTAGGGTGGTTGGTGGAAATTGTTTTCATGAACATCATTCATGAGATATTTTTAGTGCTAAATTCCATGAGAAAGGATATGATGAGAGATAATCATTCTTTAAAATGGTAAATGCATCTAGAGTCGATAAAAAGTTCCATGAATTATAATGTCAAATTTAGGGGCCATGTATAAAGAGAGACATCACAGGTTTTGTTTCATAATTCCTTAAAATATAGTGTAGAATTGTTTAACATCAGTATCAGGGTAATTTTTTACACATACCCTACCTGAGTGTATATGGGATTTTATGACAATTTACCTAGGACCCCAAGGAGTCTCGATGTTTTTTGCATGCGAGTTGATAGAAAAATGGAAATTACTAATTTATTATTGTTATGAGATACTGAATCTATAAATAAGTTGTGTAGGAAGTATGTTGGAGATATTTTATGACTTTATAGAGTGCCTCAATGTTTGATATTGGATAGGTACAACCATTTTACATAATGTTTTTAGCAGGGCTTAAAGAAGACATTTGGGACTCATTTGAAACCGAGTAAAATGTATCATCCACATACCAATTGAAAATATAAGATGAAAATTCAGATCCTTGAGGATAATATTTGAGCATGTATCCTAAATGTTGGAGGAGCATGGTATAAGAACATTACCTTGGTATAGTATATGAACTATAGTAGTTTCTAGGCTTCTATTAAGATGGACCTTTTTGAGGCTCTCTAGGGATTGTCTTGTCACTCACTCCTGAGTTGGAATGAGGTAGGTGAGGAAGATATTTAAGGGTCGAGTAGATTAAAATATAAATAAAAGAGATTAAATTTTATTAGGATGTTGGTGGTTACTACTAAGAGTTGGAAGTTAATGGATTCCCATTAGGAGAGACAACTATTGGTTTTCACAATTGGAAACTGTGTTTTATTGTAGCTGTTACCTCAGTTGGGGAATTTTCATTTATGTAAGCAAGGGAAGTAGGTGATGCAGTCTATGGGGAAATTTGTGATTAAAAAATTTATTAGAGTAGTGACTTATAGAATAAAAAATACTTCATGTTTTAAAGTATTGCATGATATTCTCCACATTTCTCATATTTGGAAGTATGTTTCCAATCATAGAAATATGATCTAATGTGAGGATGAGGATTTGAAACCAGATACATATTTTGTGGAGTTCCCAAAGAAAATTATAAAACAAAGTAAAAAGGTGATGAAGGCATTCATATTTACACTTGTTCAAGTATTTTGGTAGCATACGATGATACAGGATGAAACATGTATATGGGAGTTGAATTTATGGGTGAAATGAAATAAGTTATATGAGAGGGACCGCGTGAGATGATTCTAGAGGATGATAATCCCAAGAGTGAATGATCTTAAATAGTTTGAGTTTTTTTTATATATCAATCATTTTCTCAATATGTTTAATATTTTTTTTGGTTTGTGACATGTTTGGGAAAAGTATTATCATATTGGAGTATCTTCTAAGTGGTTTCTAGACTGTTTTTCTCTAGTAATGTAAACACCATACATGTGGTGCATACAATGTTAGTATATAGTGAGAAAAAATAGATGTTCTAGGGTATGGACTAGGATCAGGATAATTGGGGTAACACCTTTGGCCCATAGATAGAGAGACTTACTATAATATCCCAGGTAAATAAAGAATATAGAATTTTCATAATCATTAATATTTTTCAAATAAATATTAATTTTAAAGGGGATGCCCTATTTTATGGTGTACCTGATAAGCAACAACGAGTTTCTTTGAAATCTTACATTGGACACAACGTTGAGTTATATTGAAAAATATTATAATAATAATATTATTTTAAATGGTAGTTAACACATATCAATTGTATTGGATGGAATGAATAGAACAAACTAAAATATTATTATATATTTTTCTTAAATGTTTTTACATTTATCTAATTAAAGTTAGAGGCATAAAATTTGAATGAATCAAATTTTAAGCACAAATACTCTAATATTCATTAAAAGGTCGATTTACCGCCTTTTGATGGATAAACCAACTTAAATATATATTTGGTCACTTTTATATGATTTATTTAACAAAATAAAAATCTTCTATAGAATTGGGACCTCAAAATTTACTTTCGGTAAATTTTTTTAATTTTTCTGATAAAAAAACATTTTTTATGAATAGGGATAAATACCGTATTTTAATTCAAAACTACCTTTTAATCTAAGTTATTTATAAGGTTATATTATATTTTAAATAGTTTTAACGTGTAATTATATTATTTTTTTATTATTTAATCCAATTTTGGTCATTAGAAGTATTTTCACTTTGAAATTGGACATAAGGAAGGGTCAATCTTTTCAAATTTATTATTTCTTAAAAACACACTTTCAATTTTAACAGAAGGAATTAATTTTAAACTAATTTTTTACACATATTTATTTTGAATTTGGGAAAATGGAATCCATATTAATAATAAGGATATATCAAATTGTGTAAATATGTGACTTTTATTTTTATAAATTATGCATATTTACTTCAGTAAATATTTTATTTACCATGGTTAATGGGTAAATATGGTAAATAAGGGGAAAATGTATTATTATAATAATATTAAATTACACTAAAATGTGTCCTAATACTATATTTTGATAAAATTCCAACCATGGGCATCCTTGGGTCAATTTTGGGACCTGATGAAGCCACATGAGAGTGATAATGACACTTTATATTAATTAATTTAAAATAAAGACAATAATGACATAAACACATATGTTTTAGTAAATAAATTTTTAAATAGGGTTATATAAGTTATCTGTTGAAATATAAATATTAATTGGAAGTATAAGACAATTTATAACATCATGGTATTTTGTTTATAATTTTTAGGCATCAAATAATTTTTTTTTATGATACAATAATTTGGCAGTGTTTACCTAATTAATGAATGATTTAAATAAATAAGATTATAATAACTAAAAAAATATCCAAAACGTATCCAATTTTTATTGGATTATTTTATTTCAAACATGAGTCATCTTAACTTCTACTGTAATATGTTTTGGACCTTTATAAATTGAAAATCATTATATAATAAAATAATATTTTTAAACATTCCTATGGATCCCCTCCTCCCACTTATAAAAAAACCTAACTTCTAACCCATTCCACACACTTATCAAGCCACTTTACTCATAAAAAATCTATCTATTTAATCTCCCTAAATCCCTCTCCTTCTTCTAGAATCCTTCCCCTATGAATAAGGCAATTCAATTAAACCTTTTGGTTCAGACCAAAGAGAGATACCCGATTTAAAGGTAACATCTTCTCTTAAGATTTTTTCTTTTATTTTACTTCTCCAACCCACTAAACCATTTTTATTCTTTTATTTTATAACAAAAATGATATCATAAATATAATATTTTGTTTTTATGAGAGTTATTCAAACTAAACTTACGCACACCTCCATCTAATGGTAAAAGAACATACTGTTTCTGTGGATGATGAACTACTGCCTCACGAAGCAATGATTGTTCAATTATCTCCTACTGCATTTCATGGTGTCCATTAAGAAAAAAATACATTTATATGTGATATATATTATATTTATGTTGTCTCTATACTTCTGTATTTTTCATTTATTGAATACCCTTATAGATTTTATAGTTGGTAAATATGAAAATTTCATTTGAGTAAGTGCGGACAACCGCCCCCTCAAAGTGATATGACTCGTTCATTCCATATGTGGAATGTATAGAGGATGTATATAATTAAATTATATATTATATTATACTATAATTATAATATACATATTTACCATTACGTTTTCATTCCATTAAATAAGAAATATAAATGAAAGTACCATTCTTGCGTACGTACGGCTTACCGTCTCCATAAACGGTGCATTTCATTTCTTATCTCTAAATGTTATGAACTATTATAAATACATATATACTGGATATATATTATATATATAATATATAAACCATGAATATAATTCTAGAGGTAATTTAATTTTTACCACAAGGACAATTTGTAATTATAACAAGTTCATTTTTTACTCAAGTTCCGAACATCGACAACATGTCCAATACGAACTCAAATAATTAAATAATTATTATAGCTAGGTAATATGTGATTTAAAAGGAATAATAAAATGTAAAAAGGTTCTTAAGAAAGTATAAATTAACTTATGTTTATTATTCTTGTATCACCCCAAGCTTCCAAGGTATGCTTCTCTTTGAATAATACACTACCGTGTGTTGTATGCAACTTCGAGTTCTAACACTCACCACAACCAATCAAACTAGCTGCTATGAATAGTAATAACCAATTTTTGAAATTTTATAAATTTTATCTTTCAAAATAGACTTCATTTTTGGATTCGGAATATTGAAATTATCTTAGGGTTATTTTTTGGTATTTTTCTGAAAACATTCAATTTTTGATGAATAATGAAAAACACTGAGTTATAGTTTAAAACCGAATTTGTATTTAAATAATTATTTATTTTATTTAAATTTTTTTGAGGTCGAAATAGATACATAATACCTATATAAGTTCAGTTTAATTCATTGGAGTCAGTTTATAATAATTTTACATATATAAAAATTTTATTGAACTTTTCACCGTCTTTTACCCACCACAAAGGAGAATTTGGAAATTCACATAAAACATAAATTTACCGCTTCTGTGAGTGGAATTTAGAAAATCTGAGAGACATGGTTAATATCAGGGAGTAAAATGTGGTTCAATGAGAAAAAAATAATTTTTGGTGAAAAGTAACTTTTTACTTTTATTTACCACGGTTAAAATTAAATAGGGTAATTAAGGGTAAAAATGATATTAATATTACACTAACACATGTCCTAATTCTATTGGACAAGTTTATCTCAACCAAAAAAACCTTAGGAATAAAATATTATCACTTAGGTCCACTTGTATTAGATTAGGACATTTATTATTATTATTTAATTCAAATAATAGTTTAAAGAGATAAAATCAATGTTTAATAACTAAAAAATTTTTAATATAGGGTTATACATAAGATAAATATTATTATAAATATTTATTAGAAAGATATAAATATTTCGTACATAATGGTATTTTATTTATTATTTTTAGACATTAAATAATTTTATTTTTTTATGACACAATGCTGATGCAGTAATTACCTAATTAAGGAAATATTAAAATAATTGATATTATAAATATCAAAATAAATGTAATTTGATACTTTATATGACAAATACTAATTTTCTAGGTTAATATGACATATTAGTATTGTTTATATAATTTTTTTGGAAGTAATAATGATATTATGAAATTATTTAAAACAAAATACCCAATAGTGTCAAAATTGACTCAAAAGAGTTTTTAAAACAAATATTATATTATTAATTGATATTCTATTCCTAAAAATCTAAGGTTCTGCCAAAGTACATATATAATGATAGGTGTATCATTAATGGACCACTTGGGGGTATCTTGGAGGTATATAGTATTTTTATTAACTATATAATATAAAAATACAAAGAGACATGGTAAATGACAAACTAATAAACTAAGAGTTAAAACTAAAAGATAAGGTTAATAAAGTAATCCAAACCTATCTAAAACCTATTGGTTTAGTGGATTTAGACCCATACCCACCTTATCCTCGAAATAAATCAATTTGGAGACATTATAAATCTATTATCAATTTATTATAAAATAATATTTTACGTTTTTTCTAAGGTTCCCCTCACCCCTCTTATAAAAGGGGACTCCCCCTTCTCTCAAATTCATACCTTCAAATCCTTTTAGCTCGGCCAAACCCAAACGAAATATTCTCTCAACTTCCCTCACTTCATCCTAGAGGACCTCCTTTGGTCAGAAAGCCATCCTAAGGAGCCCTTTTGATCAAATCAAAAGGATGAACCTGAAGAAGAGGTAATGTTTTCACAACCCACTTTCAAGTTTCTTTCTTCTTCAACTTATTCTTTATTTTTTATTTCAATTCTAAAATAATAACTCCAGTATATTCTATATACTATGATGTTATTATAAATATTTTACAACCATATTCAGTATTCTATCCATCCTTTGAATGACATGTCACCACACATGCGTACGTACGGCCTACCGTCTCCACGTCGTGGTATAATTGTTATTCAATATATTATTATTTGGGTGGGTATAATAATGATGTGTAATTCATGTTAATAATAAATATAACATGATAATGACTCTTTATATATGATATAACATCCAATTATATATTATTTTAATATCAAAAGAAAGATATTGTCGCTTGTGTGTACGTACGGATTACCGTCTCCACGAACACGATGAGATTCATTCCCTATCATATCCATTCAAGAATAAATTTAATTTGATGATTAAAAATAATTTTTAAGGACGTGATATCATTATGTATATGAATACTATACAACGTATCCATAAAAACACGACTTATGTAACAAAACATATAAAAGAAAATGAGTAAGTTAACACCCGAAACGACGATAATACAAAGATATTATCAACAAATAAATGTTAAAAGATAATATATGATATCATATTAATGTATATGATTCTTTTATAATTCATCAACAATTATTTCACCATTATATAGGATGTTACCCGAACCTCAACCAAGGAAAAAGTACAAATTAAGGGGTTTCTTATCTCACTTTTAATTCCGTGAGATTTCCATTGTTCACCACTTATATATTGCATGTGGTGTGTGTACTGACCATGATTGCATTAATTGTATAATATAATTTAATTCATGTATATTTACATCATCATTGTATGACCCTTCTTTCATGGGTGTATGTTTCGTTAGTTACCAAATCAATAAGGGAATTTGAAATTTCAATTTCTACTCATTTGGGTTTACGCATACTTCATTGATTATTTTACTCCAAGATTATGGGTGGAATCACTATTAATTTTATTATGTCATAATTTCTACTCCCATTTCTGTGGATATAATTTTGATACACATAATCACTCCATTGAGAAATTCTCAAGTCATTGGTATGAACTTGAAAAGATTAATTTTTACTTAATCTCGATTTGTTGAGTTAAACATCCAATTCATTGGTATTGTTTTTACAAGAATATGTGTGAATGTCCTTTGATTGTTTTAAAGTGAATATCCAATCATATTAAGTGTATTTGTATTTTTCACATATAATTATGTCATTTATGTATCCTTAACCAAAGGATACATCATTTATGAGAGATTTCATCTCAATTTACATTCCATTCAGACACCTTTGTTTTTATACACCAAATGACTTTCATATGGTGTATATAATGTAATATGACATATTATATAATGAAGCCATTTATTCTTATGATATTTAAACGTTTTTATTACCTCAATTATTTGTATTCAAGTTTCTCTCTTTTGGTTAGTAACTCTAACTAAAATATCATTTTAAATGTCTTAATGATTTATTACACTAAATCTTTATCATTAATGTCTATGTTTTAAAAATGGTTTTAAGGATTTATTTATATGGACATTAAAGTTTTAAAATTAAAATTTATTTTAAAAGTTTCAAAGTGGTATGAGACACTTTGATTCAAAAATATATTCTTAAATGGATTCTTGACAAATAGTGTGACTTTTAAATGATTTCAAGAAAAAAGGGGGATATTTCTCTCTAATTGCTTTGATGATTATTTTTATCTATGTAAATATCCTCCATTATTCCCGATTGAGGTTAATCTGATACAATACAATCTTCCATATTGTATCGAATGGGTTATGATTGACTATGGATGTGATATTTTTATACCATTCATGGTTTGTGGATAAAGTACTGACATTTCGTATGTTAGTTTTAATATGAATGTTTATGTTATGTTTCAAAATTTACATATGAGGAATGTATTGGACTTAGTAAGTGACGGGTGGAGCCCGATATATCTCCTCAATGCATCGGTAGGTCTCATGAGACAAACTAGTGTCTTGGCACAAGACCTTGACAAAATCTTATTCGTAGTCTTGGCATGAGGCCTTGACTATGTGGTTATGATAGTTTGGAATTATGCATTACATCATTATGAAAGTGGTTATTGATATTTCATGTGGTTATTAAACTAGTAGAATATCAATTTGAATAAGTAAATGGAATTATTTTAATTTTATCTTTGCCATATTATGCGAAAGTTCAAGTTTAAAAGGATTTTTTTTAGTTACACATTTCCTTAAATGTTTACTCTTATTTATGAATGTTTCCGCTATATTGTTATCCTTACTGTGCATCTGATCTCACCCCTTTCAATGTTTTATTTTTTCTAGGATGTGAAGAAGTAATTTATGAATGAACTGCAGGGATAGTATGAGTGTGGACTATGAAGACTATGTTATTGTAGTTTTTCACTTTAGGATGTAATGTAACATTTATGAATGTATGTAGTGTTTCCAAGGATACTAAACTAATAGGTCTTTAGAGACTTTATCTTTTGTGATCAAGCCAATGATACATAATAATGCACCGACTTTGGGTAACTAGGGTCGGGGTGTTACAGTTGGTATCATAGGATGTTTAGTACAAACCTTGGAAACTAGATTTAGACAAACTCTGATTAGAGAACATAGCCCTAAGATAGACTTTGAGGATTATTATAGAAGAACGTTCTAGAATTTTGGTATTGTATAGATTTTGTGAGTTTTTCAAGCAATACATCCCTGTCTAGATACGAGACAGTAGAGGTGTCTCTGGCACAGATGTACCTAGGGGTAAAACCCGAAAACACTTCTTTGAGCTAGACTCGAATGGGAATTGGTGCACGACAACGGGCCTTGCTGCTCTCTTGGTTATGACACTCATGGGAGATATTCTTAGGATAATTTACATTTTCTTTACATTCCAATTTTAATTATTTTAATATAAGATGAGAATAAATTACCTTCGTTAATCATAAGGTGTTTCAAATTGAGAATATGGTGTCATGATATTCTCTAAATGATTTTATGATTACTGTTACTCACCCAATTTTTTCTGGTTTTAGTCAATGGCTGGAGTCCAAGGAAGTCATATTAACTTTGAGAATGATGTACAAGGTGGGAACAGTGGTGGAAATGAGAAATAAAATGGACTGTTGATAGGCGTAAAAAATATCGTGTTCATGCCAAATTAATTTTCCAAAAATATGATCAACAACATATATATTAACCAACTCCCGGACTCAACAAAGAAGAGAAAGGTGATGAATGTTAAGAGCTCCAGCTGTGGAGACCATGGAGAGAAGAAAGCTCAATTTCTGTCATGCCAGAAATGTGGCAGGAGACACCCAGGAAAGTGTCTCAGTGGAATAAATAAATGCTTTATGTGTGGTAAAGAAGGCCATAAAGTAAAGAATTTCCAAGGAAAAATGAAGGGTACTATGGAAGAAAATAAAAATGATCATAAGATTCCAATTATGGTCATTTGTCGTAAATGTAAGGGACCTTGGAATCACCCAAGTCAATGCCCTATTCTATAGGATAACCTCTTAGTCATGGAAGATCCTATGTGGAAATAAATGCATGGAATAATGTTTAGAAGTATTAGTGCTCCTTGTTGATGGGATTACATTGGAATAATTTTCTCTTGTGTTTGTAACCCCGCAGTATGCCATGTGAGAATGATATTTGAGGAAGAATTATATTTTCCCTTGTGGATATAGTTATAAATAACCATTTAGTTTTATATGATCATTGGGTTTGAGGAAATTACTAGTTATTATATTTTGGGATGAAAATACAAGGTGTGAGATAACATTTCTAGATAAAATTATGTTATGGTTATTTTGAGGAATTTATCTCATTTTGGTAAAGTTATAAAATATTCTTTTTGGAAAAGGAAAACACGTAGGCCATGTGACAACCCATCGTATCGAACAAAGCTGTGGGAATCGATCCCACAACCAAAGTGTGATTGGGATTTATCACCTACCACTGGACTACGTGAAGTCCCTTGTTAGTGTGACTAATTATTTTTAGTTAAATGATTTTATTGATCAATAATAAGTTGATTTGGGTTCTTATGTCTTATCAAATGAATAACCTTAGTATAGAAAAATGATTTGGTGATTAAATGATAAATATTATTTTGGAAGATGTTTGCTTTGTTGGGAACACTATATGCCCAAGGAAAATAGAATACTATGGGATTTTGTTTGAGGAGTAATGGTGGATTTTTATCTACGTTTTTATTGTGGATTTTTAGTGATATGGGTTATTTATGGAAATGATTAACCTATAAAAGAGAATATGTGATTAGGTTAATTATATTTAAGTATGTGACATTAAGAGTAATTGATGTCATTTGGAGATAAAATTTAACATGGAAGACTACATAAACAAATTCTTCCATGTTTCGGTTTTCAATATTAGTTTGGATTATATTGAAGGATTTTAAGGGAAATTGTTTATTTAATGGTATTTATTTAACTTTGGGGTATTTTTTGTTTAATTTTAGAAATTAAGATTAGTGTTTCTTTCTCTAAAGGAATATACTTTTGGGGGATCATCAGATCTTGTACTAACCATTTTGGTTTTGATTAATCTCTCAATACAGGATAAATATATAGTTTATCCTTTGTGGATCATGTGATTCTATATAAGTTTATTCTAGCTCTTGTAGTGTGACCAAGTATTCTTGAATACTCATCATTTAAAAAAATGAGTTAGTGGTGGAAATTAATTAAATAATGAAACCCTACTTAAAAACTAAGTATATCTCTTTATTCTCTTAGTCAATCTCGTAAATAAACTCCTCATATTTATGTAATGTAACATAAAAAAATGTTGTCCGTATACTTTTCCTACTGGGAAACTAATGACAATTTGTACCATCACAAGTTTGTGGCTTTCTTGTTTTTTAAATTTCTCCTAATCCTATTTTCTATCCCTCTCTATCAGAACTTGACACTTAGTTTATCTTCCATATCCATGTTTTCCTACATGGAATCCTAGTATGAGTTATCATGGGTGACCTTAGTACTTCTCTTTCTTTCTTTTAAGGTGATAGTTTTATAGAATCTTTTTCCAATGTGAGACATTACATTACATTCCCAAGCCCAATTTTAAAAATTTCTAGGACAAAATTTCTTGAAGGAGGGGAGAATGTAACACCCCATGCTTCCAAGGTATGCTTCTCTTTGAATAATACAGTAGCGTGTGTTGTACGCAACTTCGAGTTCTAACACACACCACAACCAATAAAACATGCTGTTATGTATAGTAATTCCAACTTTTTGAAATTTTATAAATTTTATCTTTCAAAATGGACTTCATTTTTGGATTCTGAATATTGAAATTAACCTAGGGCGATTTTTTGGTATTTTTCTGAAAACATTCAGTTTTTTATGAATACTAAAAAACACTGAGTTATTGTTTAAAACCGAATTTTTATTTAAATAATTATTTATTTTATTAAAATTTATTTTAGGTCAAAATAGATAAATAATAACTATATAAGTTCAATGTAATTCATTGGAGTCAGTTTATAATAATTTTAGATATATAAAAATTTTATTGAACTTTTAACCGTCTTTTACCAACCTCCTAGGAGAATTTGGAAATTCACATAAAACATAACTTTACCACTTCTGTGAGTGGAATTTAAAAAATATGAGAGAAACGGTTAATATCAAGGAGTAAAATTTGGTTCAATGAGATGAAAATAATTTTTGGTGAATAGTAACTTTAATAATTTTATTTACTATGGTTAAAAGTAAATAGGGAAATTAAGGGTAAAAATGATATTAATATTACCCTAACACATGTCCTAATTCTATTGGACAAGTTTATCTCGAACAAAAACAACCTTAGGAACAAAATATTATCATTTAGGTTCACTTGGATTCGATTAGGACATTTATAATTATTATTTAATTCAAAGAAGAGTTAAAAGGGATAAAATCAAAGTTTAATAACTAAAACATTTTTAATATAGGGTTATACATAAGATAAATTTTATTATAAATATTCATTAGAAATATAAAACTATTTCCTACATAATTGTATTCTATTTATAATTTTTAGACATTAAATAAATTAATTTTTTTTATGACACAATGTTGATGCAGTAATTACCTAATTAATGATATATTAAAATAATAGATATTATAAATATCAAAATAAATTTAATTTGAAACTTATTATGAATTCCACTTATTTTATTGGTTAATATTACATATTAGGATTGGTTATATAATTTTTTTTCTAAGTAATAATGTTGTTATGAAATTATCAAAAATAAAATACCCAATAGTGTTAAAGTTGACATAAAAGAGTTTTTAAAAAATATATTATATTATTAATTGATATTCTATTCCTAAAAATCTAATGTTCAGAAAAAGTAATTATATAATGATAGGTGTATCATTAATGTACCACTTGGGGGTCCCTTGGAGGTATATAGTACGGTTATTAACTATATAATATAAAAATACAAAGAGACATGGTAAATGTCAATCTAACTAACTAAGAGTTAAAAATAAAAGATAAGGTTAACAAAGTGATCCAAACCTGTCTAAAACATATTGGTTAAGTGGATTTCGACCCATCCCCACCTTATCCTTGAAATAAATCAATTTGAATCTATTATAAATCGAATATCAATTTATTATAAAATAATATTTTAAGTTTTTTCTAAGCTGCCCCTCACCTCTCTTATAAAAGGGCACTCCCCCTTCTCTCAAATTCATACCTTCAAAGCCTTCTGAATCGTCCAAACAATGCGCAAATATTCTCTCAACTTCCCTCACTTCATCCTAGAGGCCCTCTTTTGGTCATAAATCACACCTAAGGAGCCCTTTTGATCAAATCAAAAGGAAGAACCCAAAGAAGAGGTAATGTTTTCACAACCCTCTTTCAAGTTTCTTTCTTCTTCAACTTCTTCTTTCTTTGTTATTTCCATTCTTAAATAATAACTACAGTATATTATATATACTATGATGTTATTATAAATATGTTACAACCATATTCAGTATTCTATCAATCCTTTGAATGACATGTCACCATACATGCGTACGTACGGCTTACCGTCTCCACGTCATGGTATAATTGTTATTCAATATATTATTATTTGGATGGTTATAATAATTATGTGTAATTCATGTAAATAAAAAATATAACATGATAATTATTCTTTATATATGATATACCATCCAATTATATATTATTTTAATATCAAAAGAATGATATTTTCGCTCATGCGTACGTACAGATTACGGTCTCCATGAACACGATGAGATTAATTCCCTATCATCTCCATTCAAGAATAAATTTCATTTGATGATTAAAAATAATTTTTAAGGACGTGATATCATTCTGAATATGAATATGATACAACCTATACATAACAAACACGACTTATGTAACAAAACATATAAAAGAAAACTAGTAAGTTAACACCTGAAACGCTGATAATACTAAGATATTATCAACAAATAAATGTTAGAAGATCATATATGATATCATATTAATGTATATGATTCTTGTATAATTAAATAACAATTATTTCACCATTATACAGGAGGTTAACCTACCCTCGACCAAGTAAAATTACAAAGTAAGGTATTTTTTATCTCACTTTTAATTTCTTGAGATTTCCATTGTTCACCACTTATTTATTGCATGTGGTGTGTGTACTACCCATGATTGTATTAATTGTGTAATATAATTTAATTCATGGATATTTACATCAATATTGTATGATCATTCTTTCATGGGTGTATGTTTCGTAAGTTACCAAATCATTAAGGAAATTTGAAATTTCAATTTCCACTCATTCGGATTTTCACATACTTCATTTATTATTTTACTCCAAGATTATGTGTGGAATCACTATTAATTTGATTATGTAATTATTTCCACGCCCCTTTATGTGGATATACTTTTGATACACATAATAACTCCATTGATAAATTCTCAAGTCTTCAGTAGGAACTTGATAGGTGTAATTTTTACTTAATCTCGATTTGTTGAGTCAAACATCCCATTCATTGGTGTTGTTTTACAAGAATATTGGTGAATGTCCTTTGATTGTTTTAAACTGAATATCCAATCATATTGAATGCATTTATATTTTTCACACATAATTATGTCTTTGATTTATCCTTAACCAAATGATATGGCCTTTATGAGATATTTTATCTCAATTTATATTCCATTGAGACTCCTTTGTTTTTATACACAAAATCACTTTTATATGGTGTATATAATGTAATTTGACATAGTATATCATGAATCACTTTATTCTCATGATACAATGTTTTTATTACCTCAATTATTTGTATTCAAGTGTCTCTCTTTTGGTTAGGAACTCTAACTAAAATATCATTTTAAATGTTTTATAGATTTGTTATTCTAAATCTTTCTCATTAATGTCCATGTTTTAAAAATGGTTTTAAGGATTTATTTATATGGAAATTAATGTTTTAAAATTAAAATTTCTTTTAAAAGTTTCAAAGTGGTATGGGACACTTTGATTAAAAAATCTAATCTTAAATGGATTCTTGAAAAATAGTGTGACTTTTAAATGATTTCAAGAAAAAGGGGGATATTTCTCTCTAATAGTTTTGATGATTATTTTCATCTATGTAAATATCCACCATTATTCTCGATTGAGGTTAATCTGATACAATACATTCTACCATATTGTATCAAATGGGATATGTTTGACGGTGGATGTGCAATTTTTATACCATTCATTGTTTGTGGATAATGTATTGACATTTCCTATGTTAGTTTTAATACGAAGGTTTATGTTTTGTTTCAAAATTTTCATATGAGGAATGCATTGGACTTAGTAAGTGACGGGTGGAGCCCGCTATAGCTCCTCGATGCATCGGTAGGTCTCATGAGACAAACTAGTGTCTTGACACAAGGCCTTGAAAAAATATTATTTGTAGTCTTGGCATGAGGCCTTGACTATATGGTTATGATAGTCTAGCATTATGCATTCCATTATTATGAAAGTGGTTATTGATATTGCATGTGGTTACTCAACTAGTAGAATATACATGTAAATAAGTAAATGACATTATTTCATTTTATCTTTTCCATATTATGTTGTAGTTCAAGTTTTAAAGGCTTTTGTTTTAGTTACACATTGCCTTAAATGTTTATGCTTATTTATGAAACTTTTTGCTATATTGTTATCCATACTAAGCATCTGAGCTCACCCCTTTCAATGTTTTATTTTTCCAAGGATGTGAAGAAGTAATTTATGAATGACCTGCAGGGATAGTATGAGTGTGGACAATGAAGACTATGTTATTGTAGTTTTTCACTTTATGATGTAATGTAACATTTATTAATGTATCTAGTGTTTCCAAATATAATAAACTAATCCGTCTTTCGAGACTTGATCGTTTGCGATCATGCAAATTATACATAATAATTCACTGACTCTGGGTAAATGGGGTCGGAGCATTACAATTCTGGAAGAAAAAGTAACAAACGAGTCAAGTCGGACACAAGGTAAGAGGTTTTTTGTCTCACTTTTAATTCCGTGAGATTTCAATTGTTCACCACTTATTTGTTGCATGTGGTGTATTGTATACATCCATTTGATATATATTATCATGATTCTATTTATATACATGATATTATGTGATTTATTTTGTGGTTATTTACTTTTGGTCTTACGACTCAATTGATTACAACATGGTAAGGGGTTTTCATCTCACTTTTTATTCCCGTGAGATTCATGCTATGTTTTCCACTATTTCCTTTTGTGTGGTGTATGTACAGCCCATGATTGTAATCTTTTTATAATATAATTTAATTTATGGTTATTTACATATTCATTGTATGATTCTTACTTCATGTATTTTATGTTTCGTATGTTACCAAATATGTAAGAGAACTTTTTAACCCCATTTCCATTCCTTGGGTTAATCTTCTAATTCTTAATTATTTCATGATATGATTATGTGTGGAATCATAGTTTATTTATTTATGTTGTAATTTACACTCCCCATATTTTGGATAAAATTTTTATACACATAATCACTCCATCGATTAATTATCAAGTCATCGATAGAAACATGATAAATGTAATTATAACTCAATTTCCATTCATTGAGTTAAACAACCAAGTCATTGGTATTGTTTTTAAAAAATATGTGTGAATGTTCTATGATTTATTTACACTGAATATCCAAAAATATTGAATGTATTTATATTTGTCACACATTATTATGTAATTTATTTATCCTTAATCTAAGGATACAATTTTTGTAAAGGATTTCAACTCAATTTACATTACATTGAGACTTAATTGTTGTTATTCACAAATTCACTCTTATATAGTGTATATACTGTCCTTTGGAATATTATATCATGAATCCCTTTATTTTCATGATATTATAATGTTTTGATTAAATATTATTCCTCAATTATTTGTATTCAAGAATATCTCTTTTGGTTAAGAACTCCTTAACTAAAATATTGTTTTAATGATTTATTCTTCTAAATATTTCTCATTAATGTACATGTTTTAAAAATAGGTTAGTGATTTATTTATATTAATGTTAATGTTTTAAAATTCTAATTCTTTTAAAATCGTCAAAGTGTTGTGGACACATTTATTCAAAAATCTATTTAATAAATGCTTTAAATGGTTTTGAAAATGGTTTGATAAAGCAATGTTTATTTCAATATCTTGATATGTTATATTGTGATTGGAATGTGGAAATGTTATATTTACTTTATGCTTGTGTTATGTGTTATAATTATTTAAGGTTATTGGGAATTGTTTACATATATGGGTGGGTCTATGATAATCTTAGGGTGGGTGAGCCTGAGATAGCCCTCCAATGCATTGGGTAACGTGACAGAGGTAAACATTAATGTTTCTCCTAATAGATTTAGGGGATATACTATGATGTGTATTCCAACATAACTCCCTATGTAGCTGTGATTGTTATAATGTATGTTTGAAATGGATTCCACAAGTTACCTTTATGACTTATGATTTTTATGTGTTATTCATAAATCTTATTATTTCATGAGGTATGTTATGATTGAAAATAATGGTTTCATTGATTTGTATTTATTGATGGGTTAATGTTTCTTTTCCTTATTTTATAACCCTTATTGAGATTTTTATACTCATTCCAATTTTTTTGAAACATTTTCCATAGGACTTAATGATGAATAGGGTCAAGGATGTGATCAATGAAATGTCATGTTGTCTAAAACAAGGAATTAGAGATGTTTATTTTTAAGATTTTTTTTATTTAATAGAAAAATTATTACTGAGTAGTAGTTTATCCATGTAATATTCATGTTGATATTTAATAATTATGGCCTAATTCTCTAAAACTGTAAACCTGAGAAGATTGTAACACCCCGATATTTTTTGAAAAATATTTTTTTAATTTCATTTATGTCTTGTGTTGTACGCTACACCAAAATGAGCTTGCACAACACGCATCCTTGACTTTCCTTTCATTACACGCAATCGCGACCTTCCTTGATAGCGTGTGTAGTATGCAATACCGAGTTTCACTAAACAACGATATGCTATTAAAATATTATTAAAACTAGCCGTTATGAATAGTAATAACCACTTTTTGAAATTTTGTAAATTTTATTTTTTTAAATGGACTTCATTTTTGGATTTGGAATATCGAAATTAGCTTAGGGTGAAATTTTGGTGATTTTCGGATAACTTTCATATTTTGATGAATAGTGAAAATTACTAAATTTTAATTAAAAACAACTTTTTCAATCAAAATAATTAATAGTGATAAATTATTAATTTTATTGGTTTTAAAGTATATTTAGAATATATTTTTACAATTTAATACAATGTTGTTCATTGGATGTAATTTCACATTTAAACCAGTTATAAACAAGTGTCAATCTTTTGATAGTTATTATCTCTTAAAAACACGCCTTTTGTTTTGACGACGGGAATTAATTCTTAAATTAATTAATGCAACTGATATGTTTTGAATTTGGTAAAATATAAATAATTTTTGAGTTCTTAATATCAAATATAGATTAGGCCTAATTTTTGGTATTTTTCTGAAAACTTTCAATTTTTGATGAATAGTGAAACCACTAAGTGGTAGTTAAAAAACTGAATTTTTCATAAAACATAATTTTACCGCTTCTGTGAGTGTAATTTCAAAAATCCGAGAGACACGGTTGATGTCAGTAAGTAAAATTTGGTTCAATGAGATGAAAATAATTTTTTGTGAATAGTAACTGTTTACTTTTATTTACCACGGTTAAAAGTAAATAGGGTAATTAAGGGTAAAAATGATATTATTATTACCCTAACACATGTCCTAATTCTATTGGATAAGTGTAATTCGACCAAAAACAACCTTAGGAATAAAATATGACCATTTAGGCCCACTTGAATTAGATTAGAACATTTATTATTATTTAATTCAAAGAAGAGTTAAAAGAGTTAAAATAAAAGTTTATTCAATAAAACATTTTTAATATAGGGTTATACATAAGATAAATTCGACTATAAACATTAATTAGAAATCTAAAAAGATTTCCTACATAATGGTATTTTATTTGTAAGTTTTAGACATTAAATAATTTAATTTATTTATGACACAACGATGATGAAGTAATTATCTTATTAATTAAATATTGACATAATTGATGTTATAAATACTCAAATAAATATAATTTGAGACTTTTTATGAATTACACTAATTTTATAGGTTAATATGACATGTTAGTATTGATGTAATTAATTTTTTTCGAACTTATCATTCTGTTATGATTTTTACAAAAATCAATTACTAAATAGTGTCAAAATTGACATAAAATAGTTTTTAAAACAAATATTATATTATTAATTGTTATTTTATTCCTAAAAATCTAAGGATCGGCCAAATGACTTAGATAAGGTTATATATATTAATAATAAACAACTTGGGGTTCTTTTGGCTTCTTATAGTAAGTTTATTAACCTTATAGTATAAAAACACAAGAAGACACAGTAAAAGTAAAATTATTTAACTTAATGTTAAATCTAAATGATAAGGTTAAAATAGAAACCTAAACTTGTCTAAATTCTATTGTATGATAGGATTTCGACCCAGCCCCACCTTATCCTCGAAATAAATCAATTTTGAGCTATTTAAAACCGAACTTGACTTTATAATAAAATAATATTTGTAGTTATTCCAAAGGTGCCCCTCTCCTCCCTTATAAAAGGGCACCTCCTCCCTCTCTTACTCACACAACTTTGAGCCTTCAAGATCGGCCAAACTCTGCCAAATTCTCTTCTCAACTTCCCTAGAAACATCCTAGAGGTTCTGTTCTTCCTCAAAGACCAATTTTGGTACCCTAAGAGGAGGTCTCAAAGAGGCGCTTCAAAGAAGAGGTAATTTCCGTTACCAATTCTTTCACCTTTATTTCTTCTTCCACTTCTTCTTGTAAGGTTGTTTAATTATGAAGTAATAACATCAGTATCAATCATATACTGATAAGTTATTATAAGTTTGAAACAACCCTATTTCACCATCTATCCATCCTACGGAAAACGAAATCACCGCGCGTGCGTACGTACGGAATACCGTCTCCACGCCGTGGTGTAATCTATTTTTCCACCAACACCTTACATGGATGGGTATTATGGTGTAAAGAATAACTATACATAGTTATTATAACATCATAATTATTCTGATATATTGTATCATCCACTCCAATTCAATTCAATAATTATGGAAATGATATCATCGCTCGTGCGTACGTACGGACTACCGTCTCCACGACGCGATGAGATTCATTCTCCATGTTAACCATTTACAAATGATTATAAAGTATATATAATCAATAATAATGAAATATATGACATTATAAAGCTACTGTATTTATGTGTATATATATGTCTGTCATCTACTTAATTCCACTCAATTCAATAAGGAAACGAAAACAGCGTTCATGCGTACGTACGGCCTACCGTCTCCATGAACGGTGTATTTCTTTCCATTTATCGATCCATTATATATATGTATATTCTGAATATATATTATATATAAATCATGTTTTATATTCTATAATTAAGTAATAATGATCTAAGTAATCATATGAATAATTACAAGTTAAAACACCAACGACAAATGAGACGATTTTACCCAAAACGCTACTTTAACATGAATTTACAAAATAACGGGTAATATAAAGTCATAAGTGAACCATATATGATATAATAACAATGAATATGATTCTGTAATAAGTCAATGACATTATTTAAATCATTATACAGGAGGTTCGGACACTTACGAAGCAAGTCGGACCTAAGGTAAGGGAAATATCACAATCTCATTTTTATCCGAGATTGTTTATACTTTAGTATTTACTGGGGTGTATTTTATCATCCACATCCATGTTTCCTCAATATGTAATATTTATATCCTTATACAATAGTTTATATCCAATTTTACCATTCGTTGAGTTTTTAGTAAAATATATGAAAGGAATCTTTTGTCGTTTTTCATACGAGGTACTTTTTGACTTTTCCGACAAAAGTACAAGAAGAATGTTTTTTTACTTATACCACATGAATGGATTTTTAAAACATTATTTAAAAGAAGCATCCTTTACAAGTTTTCAAGTTTATTTTTAATCAACTTCTTTTAGTTTAAAGTTGTATGACATGTTAAGAAAGGAAAAATGTTTTTGAAGAAGAAAGGATATTTTCCACAATAATGGAGTTCAAGTGTTTTATCAAAATTATTTTCCATCTAAGATAATAAAGGTTTCTATTTTTATCCCTATTATTACATTGATTTGATTATGTTGTGATGGAATTATTTTTATGAATTCCTTTATCTTATATGAATTGTATTATGATGTCATGATGTTTAAGATTCCCATTTGTATTACATGGGTTATGTAATGATGTTTGATTTATGATTTTGTGGCACACATAAGAATGGTATAATTATGAGATGGGTGGGACCTATATCTCCCTCCAATGCATTGGGTAAATATTTTATATCTCATGAGATAGACATGGCTGGAACGGTAGGTTATACCGGTTCAGTGAAACAGGACTGAAACGAGGGTGACTCGGTTCAGAAAGGGACTTTGTCCACTAAGATAGTCTTGGAAATGAGTCTTGACTAACAAGAAATGATTCTCTATGATTATGTGTGTATGACACAAAGTTTAATGTTTTAAGTTATGATTATTGTGATTACATTTCACTTCCATGATTTATCCCATGTTATGAAATTATGATCTCTTTTGCAGGTTAAGTTTTCCAAAATGTTATGTTCTTATGAAAATGATGTGATTGATATTTCTTTTGTTTACCCTTACTAAGCATTTGAGCTCACCCTTTTATGTTTTCTTTTCCCCAGGATATAAATAAAGGTTTTAGGTATAAAAAAAGTAAGATCTTTATGAGAGATGTTGAAGATATTTCACCAGGATTAGAAGATTATATTCCGAGTTTCCAAAGACAGTAAACTATTACGATCCTTGTGTGTGTGTTTTTGTTATATACTAATTATTCCAAAAATGTAATGTAATGTCGACGTACGTCAAGCTTCGGGTCTCTACAAAGATCCTAAATATGAATTATTTATTTAACTCAATATTAAGTAATGTTTAAGGTCATGTCATTATAGTTGGTATAATAGGTTGGTTTAGATAACTTTAGAGGTTAGGGTGTTATTTAAGCATAAGTGAAATAACCATAATTTTTAGCATATTTCAAAGAGCCATAGTTATTTTAGATAAATTGGATGAGTTTAAGATAACATGGATAAGTCTATCTTAGTATTTACCCTCCTAATAAGATATTATATGATGATTTTATTGATATAATCACACTGACCTTTTTGGTTACAATAAACGGTTGGATCTATCACGCACCAAAGTAACAATGGATGTGTAGAAAACTATGACGGTTTTATAAATTAGCAATTAAATAAAATGGGAGCGTAAATGATAACTCTTGTGGTTATTCTAAAAAAACTATCTAGTGTCTTGATTTACCACCATATCCATGATGATTTTTATAAGGAATTTTATATGCAAGAAACAAATCCCTACAAAAGTTCAGGTAATGATCATGAAGGTAAATATGGTTAAAAACCTATGTGTCAAGGATGTGGAAAGAAACACCAAGGAAAATTATTCAAATGTATGGGAAGATGATATAGATGTGGTAATAAAGGTCATAAACTAAGAACCATCCATGGAAAAATGAAGCATACATTTGACTCTAGGAAAGGGAAAGAATTTCTTTTTGAGGGATCAATTGAATTCATTAATTGTGGTGTAAATGGTCATTATAAAAATAGATGTCCTATGAAAATGTTTTGAGAATGGGATCACCAGGACTGTACACATATATGTTTACCAATACCTAATTCCATTTAGATTGAGGATGAAGAAATTGACAATAAACAATGAAAGGTATGGATTATTTCTTAACATATGTTTTGATATTATTGAATCTTAGGATATGATTCATGATTTTGTTTGTAGGAAAGAATTATTTCAGAATAAGTTGGCAAGGAATAGTTAATGGATCATGATTAACTTTGAATGAGTAAAAAGTAAATATATAAGGGATTAATGAGTTATGGTATATTTTAAGGTGATGAAATTCTTAAAAGTATTAAGGATCTTTTGAGGATGGGATTACATTAGAAGATATTTTATAGTATGTGTAACCCTGATGTTTGATATATGAAAATGTTATTAAAGGAATAATTATATTTACTTTTGAAGCATAATGGTGAAATTTTATTTTGGAAGAATCTATGTTTTTATGATGGACATATGGTGATTTCAGTTATTTATGGAAATGAATAGCCAATCATAGAGAATATGTGATTTGGTTAGTTAAACTTCAGTAAGAGACTTTAAGAGTAGTAAATTTTATTTGGGGATAAATTTTAATATTTACTATAGAAGACTATGTGATTAAATCCTTTAATGTTTTGTGATACAATCTTAGTATAGTTCACTTTGAATAATTTTAAGGACATTGTTTTATTGAATGGTCTTTGCCGAAATTTGGGTATTGTTTGTCAAATTTTGGGGATCAAGAGTAGTATTTATTTTTATAAAGTATTATCCCTTTTTGGGATTATCTGGTCTTTTACTAAATGTTTTGGTTTTGGTTGTTTTCTAAAGATAGGGGAAATATAAAGTCCATCTTTTTGGATTATTTGATAATCTAGAAGTTTATTCTAGTGCTTCTAATGTGACTACATCAATTTTAATACTCATTGTTTGGAGAAAATATTAGTATGTGGTATAAATATAGTAAAGGATGAAAGTCTACATGACAAGTAAGTATGTTTCATTAATTTTTTATCTAAGCTCATAAATAAATTCTTAAAATTAATTAAAAGTAACTTAAAACAAAAAAATTATCAATTAAATTTTCCTACTGGGGAATAAAAGACCTTTAAACCCCTCACAAGTTTATGATTTTATTGTGGTTAACTTTATCTTAATCATGTTTTCTACCACTCTCCATCAAACCTTGATGGTTCATTTCTATTCCATATTCATGTTTTCTTACATTGAATACTTGTATGGGCTATCTCGGGTGACCATTGTATTTCTATTTATTTCTTTTAAAGTGATATTTTTATTGACTCTTTTTTCCAATGGGCACTTTCAATGAAGTTTCTAAGCCCAATTTCAAAATTTTGAGGATGAAATTTTAGAAAGGGGGGAATGATATAACATCCCATGTAAATAGTGAATATAGAATTTTCATATTTATTAATATTTGTGAATTAAATATTAATTTTAATGGGGATACTATGTTCGATGGCGTACCCAATACACAACAACATGTTTATTTGAAATCTTACGTTGCACACAACGTTGAGTTATACTGAAAAACAATATCATAATATTATTATTTTAAATGGTAGTTAACACATAGCCATTGTATTGGTGTTAATGAATAGAAATTACTAGAATATTATTATATATGTTTTTAAATGTTTTTACATTTATCAAATAAAATTTAGAGGCTTAAAATGTGAATGAATCTAATTTTAAGCATAAATACTATAATATTCATTAAAAAGTCAATTTACTACCTTTAGATGGAGCACCCTCTTTAAATCTAGTATTGGTAACTTTTATATATTCTACTTGAAAAAAAAAATTCTTCTTTAGAATTGGGACATCAAAATTTACTTTGGGTAAATGTTTTGTATTTTTCTGTTAAGATTATTTTTTTTATGAATAGTAAAAAATATGGCATTTTAATTCAAAAATACATTTTAATCTAATTTATTTATAAGTTTAGATTATATTATAATTTGTTTTAAAGTTTAATTTTTTTTACTATTTAATCCAATGTTGGTCATTGAAAGTAATTTGACTTTGAAATTAGACATAAACTAGTGTCAATCTTTTGATAGTTATTATTTCATAAAAACACACTTTTTGTCTTGACAGCAGGAAATAATTTTAAATAATTTACTTCCACTTATGTTTCTTTTAATTTGAATATCTGGATTGCATATTTGGAATCAGGAGGTCCAAATTCTGTAAATAGGTAACTTTTATTTTTATACAATATAAATATTTACTTCAGTAAAAATTTTATTTACCATGTTTAAAAGTAAAATCTAGTAAGATATGGTAACAAAATATTATTATAATAATATTAAATTACACAAACATGTGTCCTAATCCTATTGGTTGATACATTTCATTCCATGGGCATCCTTGGGTCGATTTTGGGACACCATGGAGCCACTTGGTAGTGATAATGACACATTATATTAATTAATTTAATGTAAAGACAAAAATGACCTAAACATATTGCTTTTAGTAAATCAATTTTTTGATAAGGTTATATAATTTATCTTTTAGACTATAAATATTCACTGGAAACATACAGATATTTCCTATATCATTGTATTTTTTTATAATTTTTAGACATCAAATAAATAAAATTATTTATGACACAATAATGATGTAGACACCCTATGAGATTATTGTAGATATATTCTAGTGGAATCATATACTAGCCAAATCTATGAATTCCTTGTCTATAACCTACTAGATTATCTAACCTATCATCAATAGTGGTACTTCGCCATAGTGAAATCTCATACCCATGAGGATATAATCTTTCTCATCATGACTGTATAATAACAATCTATTAATCTTCCAGTAATATGACTAGGATCTCTATTAAATAGGTGGTTGGAGGTGAGGAAATATTAATTCTACAGTCACATTCTAACATCCCATCCCCTGAAAACCCCCTTACGCAATCCAAAAAAAACATATATAGATTTTGAAATACATTCACATAATTCAACAATATCATATCTAATTAGACACCCATGGCTATAAAAATGGTGTAGTTTATTTATGAAAATCCTTAGTAAAAGGTGGAAACCAATACTTGGGAATTTAAAATACCATTATCATTCCAAAACATCCATTAAAACCATTTAAAATATATATTTTCGATTAATGAATTTCCAATGGTACCAAATGAAACTTTATTTCATTATTTATAAATATCATATTAAAATCCCATAGTGAAAACCACCTTGTAACTCAATGATTCATTTAGAACCATATCTTGAATGTGAAAAAACATGTTTCAATCAAAACCTTATTTATTTTATGAAAACACATTCTTCTTATCCCTTGAACAATATAGAGGATATTATATATGTGAATCACATATAGAAATACTATTAAAAACAAATGTATTATCATTGAAAAAAATAAAACCATTTTATTTAAAACTAAATAACATTTTAATTCAAATACAAGTTAACATTGAATTATCCCAAATTTAAATCATCACTGAAAAATCCCAATTCTATTTGAAAAACCACCACATACCTTCTGTTAATCATGTATCATTATAAGTACATTTAATATTATCTTTTAAGACTAAAACAATTGAAATTATTTTTAAATTTTTTAACAAATACAATTAATTATTTAGATTTAACTTGAATTCTAATAAAATCCATATAAAATTCTCAATTAAAGAGGATAAAATTTAAATACCACAAGAATTTATGGAATTTTATGAAAAGGAAAAGCAATAGAAACACCAACCATAAAAAGTGTGGACTTTGTAAAACTCATTAACACAAAAAGGAGTTCTAAAAATAATTCATCACACCCTTACATTTAGAAAATAAATAGTATAATGTCAAACCCTCTCCATATAGTTCAATTAAGAGTATTAATGGTAATAAGTGATTGAGGAAAATAAGAAGAACAATAGGTTGAATGATGAAAATGAATTATCCTACATATATTTTCATAGAAATAAGAGGAATATGAATTAAAATCAAAGGGGATAAGGTATTAAAGGGAATAGGGATCCTGCATCTAATATACTTAGGTAAAGTAGGAGGGGGAGACTCTAATTAAATTTAAATGAGGTAAGGGTTTTTTTTAAAACATAAATTTTTAATGAAATAAGAATTTATGATGTTTGGAAGCATAGTTTTCTATGACTTGAAACAACTATATCAACCTCATTGGAAATAGTTATATATTTATAAGAATTTAATTCTAGGTTAGGTATATTTTCTGTTTAAGATGAATATCTATATAATATAAAACTATTGGTTTTTCATGGTCTCTATATTGTTATCTCTAACTATATTCAATCCATTCAATTTTATTTACAACATTAATATTTTTTAGACCTAGGATATTAAAAAAAATCACAATGAAAATATTAAAAAAATAAATATATATTTTAGGGAAAATAATGTTTGATGGGTTATAATTTTCCACAACATAAAAATTTATAACATAATAAATCTAGTGAATTTTTATAGATAATGAATTTAAATCCAGGAGAGTTCCAATAGAAAAGTAAAAAAATTACCTTCAATACAATTTAGAAATTCTAATAGAGTCATATAGAATGCTCACATGGGGATTTGTCCCCAAATTCAAAAGTTACACATGAATGTTCTAATAATGACTAGAAACTAGAGACCTAATTTGGGCCTCCTCCCCCATTAAATAAAGATACTCGAATAATGGATCAAATGAGAGATAAAAAACACAACACATGGATTTACAGCTGAGAAGAGTCAAATAGTATTCCCAAATAAAGAAATATCCATAATTTCACAAAACAATTATTTATTCAACAAATGATAATACAGTATCAAAAAACCTGAAGTACGTGATACTGAATAATAAAAATTCAATAAAGGAGAATCAGTAATATTAAATGAATATTGGAAGAATCAATTACTCAAAATATTTCCCATATTTATATACAGAAAAATTATAGGGCCTCTTAAAATACCTAAACATTAAAAACTTCTGAAGATGGTCCAACTAATGAAAATGATGACAAATCTTTGGAACATTTGGGCAGTTTGTCTTTGAATACCTAAACTAAAATCATTGAAAACATAGAAGAGATGAATTTACTCCCCAATGGGTGTTGAAAAAAGAGTTGAATATTTAATATAATTTTTATCAGGATTCACTTTTCCAAATCACATGGAGACTACAACTACACAAAAAGTGGCCAAATCCTATATCAAATCGTCATTAAATAAATTATTAAGTAAATTCGGGTTTTATGAAAGAATTTAATAAGAAATATCTACAATTACTCCATTCAGAAATATATGTGTCTTCAATTAATCACTAAATAAAATCTCAAAAACATTTTGGAGAAGCACATTGAAATGGTAGACATTCGACTTTACAATTTTATAAACATATTGGAGATGCATATATTAAATCATTTCTCCCATCCTTAGTTCCTCAAGAAAATAACAATATATGAAAATTGTTTTAAAAAACTATCATGTCATTTCATCTTTAAACTAGGATAGAATTATAGTTTCCACCATTACCCAGTAATTCCCACTAAAAAACATCGGATAAAACTAACTTAGAAGGCTTCAAGAGTTAATATTGATTTGAAGGTCTCATCACCCATCCCAAGCCTCTCCATAACCTCTTGATAACACATATCACCATTAATGTTTGGATGTAATTGAGAGGATCTCAAATAAAATACTCTATCTTATAAATGGGAAAATATGGAAACCGGAAAATCCCCACTTGAACATTTAGATATAGATATTTTATAATTCATTTTCACTTTGTTAATAGGAATACTATAAATATTAGTAAATAATATAACTCAATAAATTATATTAAAAATAAAATCAACTTTATCAATTGGAAATAAAATTTATAAATAGAAATATGTAGAAAATAATTTACACAATGTGTACAAATTCAAAATTCAAAACAATTTTTATTTTTTTTCTTTCTAAATTGTTTCATAATTACACCATTTATTTTTTGAAAACATAAGGTTCCACTATAGGAATATTTTTTTCAACTCTTACCTCTCATTATTGAATAATTTTCATGTTTATAAAACATAAATTCTATTAATTATATTTTATGAAATTTCATAAAATTTTTAAAACTGACAACCAAATTTTGAAAACCACAATATAATAGTAAAATATCATCAAAATCAAACCAAAAAATGTATATTTCTCAAGAAAATACCATTTTATTCACAAAAAAAAACTATATTACAATTTAAAAAAAGTATGAACTAAATTTAGGTATAATAACTCATTAACGTGGTTAGTGGTTATACATACTCTAGCTACATGGATGACTATGGAATGTTTGATCAATTTAAGTTACACTAGGATCTAAAGAAAATCAACTGCATGGGATATGAATGATATTATAGACTATGTGAACTAACAACATGACTTAGGTTTTCCTATAATTTGAAACCAAAACACCTAAAAAAACACAAAAAATTTAGACACCTTAAATTAAATCCAATTTAAAATCAATATAAATCAAATTATGCTATGAGTAAATAAAAAAACATAAAACATGATACTAACAATATAATTTCCCAGGGAAACTCAATGGTATGAATGAAAAAGTTATTATTAAACTTATTATTCACCTACCACTCAAGTTACTACATTACTATCTCCTATCTAACAAGATCTAATAAATAATAGAGGGTGATCTCATACTAGTTTTCATTAAATGGTTTGCGACATCCATAATTATGGAACTTGAATTAGCTAGTGCCAAGGCCTAATGAGAATTGCAGATCCCCATGGACCAAAAAAATGTATCAAGTCATGAGATCATTACATGATGGGAATGACATCTCATAATTAATATTGCTAAAAACCAACTAGAATTTTACCAATATCCCATCCTGACCCATCCATATGTTTGATTTCTCAGTAAATTCAATTAAACAATTTAAAAATCTAAAAAATACAAACAAGGAATTACAAGATTAAATATCTAAACAACCATATGATAAATAAATAGAACAAATATAAAAATAAAATTAGAGGATTGATGAAATGGTTGATATATACCCATATAAAATAAATACAAATACCAAAGAATGACCCCCTATGCCTCTCAATTTACCACCCAACCTAAATACTAACCCACACCCAAAGACAAAAATATTTATACTTGGAACTAAAAGACACACTCAGGTATACCAATTTCGAGTGGAATATGTATTGGGTGTGTGTAACAGTCTAATAGGATATTAGTAGATAGTCTATCCAATTATTTTATAAGTTCATCCCAGAAATTTAACTTTTAAATGAACTTTTTAAAAAATTGTATTTATTATCAAAATAAAACACATGTATGATTTCTCCAAAAATGCAACATCCCAGGTAAATAAATAAATAAAAAATGTTCTTTTTACTTAATATTTTGTGAATTAAATATTAATTTTACCTTAAAGGGGTTGCTATATTCGATGACGTACCAGATATGCAACAATAGGTTTCTTGGAAATCTTACATTGCACAATAATAATATAATATTATTATTTTAAATTGAATTTAATTCCTATCCGTTGTATTGGAGGGAATGAACAAAACTAACTAAAATATGATTATACATTCTTGTTAAATGTTTTTACATTTATCCAATAAAATTTTGGGGCTTAAAATGGGAATGAATCTAATTTTAAGCATAATTTACTTTAAAAGGTTGATTTACCGTCTTTTGTTGGCCAACCCTCCATAAATCTAGTTTTTGTCACTTTTATATGTTCCATTTTAAAAAATAAAATTATTATTTATAATTGGGTCATCTGAAATCACTTTGAGTAAAATTTTGGTATTTTTCTGGTAAAATTCAAATTTTGAAGAATAGTGAAAAATACTGTATTTTAATTCAAAACTGCCTTTTAATATAATTTATTTATATGGTTATATTATCTTTTTAATTGTATTTAAACTATAATTAGATTATATTTTTACCATTTAATACAATTTTAGTTATTAAAATTAATTTCTTTTTGAAATTGGACATAAAGTGGTGTCAATCTTTTGATAGTTATTATTTTTAAAAAACATGCCTTTTGTTTTGACAGCGGGAATTTATTTTAAATTAATTTCCGCCACTTCTGTGTTTTGAATTTTGAAAAATGGATTCAATATTTGGAATTAAGAGGTCCAAATTGTGTAAATAGGTAACTGTTATTTTTAGACATTATGAATATTTATTTCAGAAAGTATTTTATTTACCATGGTTAAAAGGTAAATCTGGTAAATAAGGGTAAAAAATATTACAATAATAATATAAAATTTCCCTAACATAGGTCCTAATCCTATTTTTTGATAGAATTCCAACCATGGGAATCCTTGGGTAGATTTTGGGACCCCATGGGGCAACATGGGAGTGATAATGACACTTTATTTTAATTAACCTAAAGTAAAGACAAAAATGAAATAAACAAATACCTTTTAGTAAATTAATTTTTACATAGGGTTATATAAGTTATCATTTAGACTATAAATATTATATGGAAATATAAAAATATTTCCTAAATCAATTTTTTTTATAATTTATAAACATTAAATAAATTTAATTTTTTATGACACAATAATAATGTAGTTTTTACTCAATAATAATTGATTTAAATAAAAAATATTATAAAGATTAAAATAACATCCAAAACCTGTACAATCCTTATTGGATGATTTTATTTAAACCATGTTACATCTTATCTTCTACATTAATAAGTTTTTTACATTTATAATCTGAAAATCCTTATGTAATTAAATAATATTTTCACACTTTCCTAAAGAGCCCCTCATCCCCCTTATAAAAAGCCTCCACCTCTAACCCACTACTCACAACTCTAAAGCACCTTGGATCATCCAAACGCCACCCAATTAAGCTCCCTATATCTCTCTTCTCCTCCTAGAGGCCTTAACTTAGGCAGAATTCACTTCAACAAACCCTTTTGGTTCAAACCAAGGGCAGTTACCCTATTTAAAGGTAACATCTTCTCTTAAGTTATTTTGTTTTATTTTACTTCTATGACACCCTAAAAACTTTTTATTACTTTATTTTATAACAACACCTGTATACTCAAATACTATGATGTTTTTATGATATGTATTCAAATTAGACTTACACACACCTCTACCTAATGGGTATAGAATACATTGTTTCTGTGGATGAAAAACTAGTGCCTCGCGAAACAATGATGGTTCAATTATCTCCTACCAACTCTCAGGGTGGCCATTATGATGGAAATGTATTTATATATGATATAAGTTTTGTTTACGTTTTATTTATTCTTCTTTATTTTCCATTTATAGCATACCATTATGGTTTCTATTATGGGTAAATGTGATAATTTCATTTGAGGAAGTGTGGACTACCGCCCCCTCAAAGTGATACGACTCATTAATTCCATATGTGGGTCATATAAAGGATGTATTTAAGGATATTATATATGAAATTATACAATAATTATAATATACCTATATATCATTATGTTTTAATTCCATTAAACTATGAAATAGAAATGGAAGTAGCGTTCTTGCGTAGGTACGACTTACCGTATCTATGAACGGTGCATGTAACGCCCGACCCTAGTTACCTAGAGTAGATGCATTATTACATAACATTGGTATGACCACAAAAGATCAAATCTCGAAATACCTATTACTTTAGTAGCCTTGGAAGTACTAGATACATTCATAAGGTTTACATTACATCATAAAATGGAAATCTACAAAAAAATTGTTTCCATATACAACACGTAGATCCCATAGACTATCCCTGCAGGTCTGACATAATATACTTCCTCGCATCCTGGGAAAGATAAAACATAAAGAGGGGTGAGCTCAGATTCTCAATAAGGATAACAATATAGAAGAACCTTTCTTAAATAATCATAAACATTTAAGGCAATGTATTGAACTAAAAAAAATCACATTCAACATAAACTTCATCATAATATGGAAAATATAGATCAAAATAATGCCATTTACTTACTCACATGGATATTCTACTAGTCGAATAATCACATGAAAAATCAATAGCCACTTTCATAATGATGGAATGCATAATCAGAGACTTTCATAACCACATAAGAAAGGCCTTGTGCCAAGACTAAAAATTATATTTTGTGAAGGCCTTGTTCCAAGACACTAGTTTGCCTCATGAGACATACTGATACATCGAGGAGCTATAACAGACTCCACCTGTCACTTACTAAGTCCAATGCATTCCTCATATGAAAATTTTTAAAAGCAACATACACATTCATATTAAGAATATCATATCAAATGTCAATATTTTATCCATAAACCATGAATGGTATAAAAATATCACATCCACAGTCAAACATATCACAGAACCTTCAATACAATATGGAAGTTTTGAATGATAACAAATCAACTTCAAATAAACATAAAATCCATCAAAGGATGTTGACATAGATGAAATCAAAACCTTTTTTTAGAGAAATATCTCATTCTATTTTGAAATTATTTAAGAGTCATATAATGATAAAGAAAAATTTAATTTTGAAAATATTCTTATAAGATTTTAAGGGAAGCTTTGACGATGTTATAATGGTGGAAAATATCCGCACCCACCGAATAAGTTAAAGAAACATTCTTACCTTAATTTTGTCGAAAAGGTCATAATGTACCTTGTTTGGAAAATGACGGAAAATTCATTTAAAAACATATAAGGTAAAATAAGGGTAAAAATAACATTAACCCATATTATAGTAAATAGTAAAAATGTTTTGGAAGACATTTTTAAGAAACATGGATGTTGATGATAAAGAGGTCCCAGTAGATACTTACGTAAAAAAAACCTCAGATAATAAAGAGATTGTGAAATTAAACCTTACCTTGTATTTTTCATTGGTTGAGGGTAGGTTAACCTCCTGTAAAATGGTGAAATAATTTTTATTACGTTATACATGAATCATATATATGAATATGAAATCATATATGATCTTTTAACATTACTTTGTTAATACTATCATAGTATTATCATCGTTTCGGGTGTTAAATGAATCATTTTCCTTTATATGATTTGTTACATAAGTAATTATTGTTATGGATAAAATGTATCTTATTAATATTCAGAATGATATTAAATATTTATACATGATTTTTAACCATATAATGAAAATTAGTCTTGAATGCATACAATAGGGAATGAATCTCATCACGTACGTGGAGACGGTAATCCGTACGTATGCACGAGCGAAAATATCATTTTTTTGATATTAAAATAATATATAATTGGATGGTATATCATATATACAGAATCATTATCATGTTATATTTATTATTTACATCAATTAGACATCATTATTATACCCATCCAAATAATAATGTATGGAATAACAATTACACCATGACATGGAGACGGTAAGCCGTACGCACGCACGTATGGTGACATGTCATTCAAAGGATGGATAAAATAATGAATATGGTTGTTACATATTTATAATAACATCACATTATATAGAAGATACTAGATTTATTATTTTATAATGAAAACAACAAAGAAAGAGGAAGTGGAAGAAGAAAGGAACTTGAAAGAGGTGATGAAATATTTACCTCTTCTTCGGGTTCTTTCTTTTGATTTGATCAAAATGGATCCTTTGGTTGTTTTTATGACTAAATGAAGGACTCTAGGATGAAGTGAGGACCTTTTAGAGGGTATTTGGGTAGGGTTTGGCCAATCCAAATGGATTTGAGGGTGTGAATTAGAGGGAAGGGGGAGTGCCCTTTAATAAGAGGAGTGAGGGGCAGCTTAAGAAAAGCTAGAAATATTCTTTTATAATAAACTAATTTTCGATTTAAAATGGATTCAAAGTGTATTATTTAAAGGATAAGGTAGGGATGGGTCGAAAAACACTCAACCATTAGGTTTTAGACAGGTTTGAGTCACTTTATTAGCTTTATCTTGTAGATTTAACTCTTAGTTAAATTGTTTGGCATTTACCATGTCTCTTTGTATTTTTATATTATATGGTTAATAAACATACTATATAATTCCAAGAGAACCCCATGTGATTAATTAAGGATAAAATTATCATTATATAAGTCTTTTGTTTGAACCTGAGATTTTGAGGAATATAATATCAATTAATAATATAATATTTTCTTTAAAAACTGTTTTATGTTAATTTTGACACTATTTGGTATTTTGTTTTATTTAATTCATAAAAGCATTATTAATTCTAAAAACATTCATCTAACCAACCCTAATACGTCAAATTAACCTATAAAATCAGTGAAATTCATAAAAAGACTCAAATTACATTTATTTGTATATATATAATATCAATTATTTTAATATTTTATTAATTAAGTAATTACTGCAACATCATTGTGTCATAAATAAATTAAATAATATAATGTCTCAAAAATATAAATAAAATACCATTATATAGAAAATATTTTTATCTTTATAATGAATTTTTATAGTTGATTTTATCTTATGAGTAACTCTATATTAAAAATGGTTTAGTTATTAAACATTGAATTTTACAATTTTAACTTTTCTTTGAATTAAATAATAATAAATGTTATATTCTAATCCAAGTGGACCAAAGAGGTTCATGTTTTATTAATAAGGTTGTTTTTTGTCTAATTATACATATCCAATAGAATTAGGACATGTTTTATGGTAATAAAAATATCATTTTTACCCTTAATTACCCTATTCACCTTTAACCGTGGTAAATAAAAGTAAAAAGTTATTATTCACCAAAAATTATTTTTATCTTATTGAACCACAATTTACTCCTTTATATTAACTATGTATCTCAGATTTTTTAAATTCAACTCACCAATGTGGTAAAATTATGTTTTATGTAAATTTGAAAATACTCCTAGAATGTAGGTAAAAGACGATAAAAAGTTCAATAAAATTTTTATATATCTAAAATTATTATAAACTGACTCCAATGAATTACATTGAACATATATAGGTATTATGTATATATTTTGACCTAAAATAAATTTAAATAAATTAATAAATTGTTTAATGAAAAATTAGGTTTTGAACAAAGACTCAGTGTTTTATACTACTCATCAAAATTTAAAGTTCTCAAAAAAATACCAAAAATTCAACATAAGTTAATTTAGATATTCCGAATCCAAAAAAGAAGTCCATTTTGAAAGATAAAATTTATCAAATTTTAAAAAAGTAGGTATTACTATTCATAATGGCTAGTTTGATTTGTTGTGGTGTGTTAGAACTCGAAGTTGCCTACAACACACACTACTGTATTATTCAAAGAGAAGCGTACCGTGTAAGCTTGGGGTGTTACATTCTACCCTCCATAAAATAATTTCATCCTCAAAATTTCTCGAGTATTACTGCGTAAAAACACTCGGGTGGTTCTTCATCATAAGTTCCTTGGGTTCCCACGTTGCCTCTTCCATCTTATGGTATATCCATAGAACTTTTACCAGACAAGTCGTCAGATTTCTCAAAATTTGATCTCTGGTATCAAGAACCTTGACATGATCTTCACAATAAGATAGTTCAAGTTCTAGTTCTAAATCCTCATAGGTGAGTACATTTGTTGGGTCAGGTATGTATTTTCTCAACAGTAATACATGGAAGACATCATGAACTTTGGAAATACATGGCGGCATTGCCAAATGTTAACCCATAGCCCCAATTAGTTCTAGAATTTCCAAAGGTCCAATGTACCTGGGACTCAATATTCTCTTCTTACCGAAACGTATAACACCCTTTCATGAATATACCTTCACGAAAACATGATCTCCTATATGAAATTCAAAATCCTTCCTTCAGTTATCGGTATAGCTCTTCTGCCTACTTTGAGCTGCTTTGATGTGGGTTTGGATTACAATAACCATTTCCATTGTTTCCTCCACAAGTTCTGGTCCGACAAGTTTTCTTTCACCAACATCACCCCAACAGGTTAGTGTGTGACATCTCTTTCCGTATAATACTTTATATGGTGCCATATGAATACTTGAATGGAAGCTATTTTGGTAGGAAAATTCTACCAGAGGTAAATATTGATCCCACACACCTTGACAGTAAAGTTAGCATGATATCAATATGTCTTATAACATTTGAATAGTTCGTTCTGATTTTCCATCAGTTTGGGGGTGATAGGTAGTGCTCAAACAAAGTTCAGTATCCAGGGATTTCTAAAGACTTTTCTAGAATCTTGATGTAAAACATGGATCAAAATTAGAAACAATCGATAGTGGTACTTCATCAAGTCTTACATCTTCATTAATATATAGTCTTTCTAAGTGTTCAAGTGGTAAATCTTCCCTTATAGCAAGAAAATGTGATGACATGGTAAGATGATCAACAATGACCCATATTTCATTGTTCCTTCTAGTAGTCTTTGGTAGTCTGATGAAAAATCCCATCATAATATTATCCCATCTACACTTAGGTATGGGAAGAGGTTTGATGACTCCTCCAGGCTGTTGCCTTCCAGATTTCACTTGTTGACCATCCATACATCTTGACACAAAATCAGAAATCTCTATCTTCATGTTGTCCCACCAAAAATGTTCATTCAAATATCTATAAATTTTGGTGCTCCCATGGTGTATAGAGAAATTGGAGCTATGATCATCATCCCAATTCTGTTTTTAGATCTGGTATAGCAGGAACACAAGGTCTCTTCCAAAATTTCAAAATTCCATCTTCAAAAACAAAGTCACCCAATCTCCCATTCATAACTTTAATCTTCTTTTTGAAACTCCTCATCATCTGCCATCTTATTTGCCTTCCTCAGGTTGTAGTGTATCGTGCAATCATAATCCGTGAGTTTTTTAAGCCATCTCTTATCCCTCATGTCGAGTTCTTTCTGTGATAAAATATACTTCAATCTTTTGTGATCTGTATAAATCTCAAATTTGTTCACCATAGAGATAATATCTCTATATCCTCAAAGAAAAGATTAAAGACGCTAACTGAAGATCATGAGTAGGATGGTTTTGCTCAGGAATTTTTAGCTGTCATGATACATAGGTAATAACCCTATCATTTTTCATAGGACACAACCAAGTCCTTTATTTGATGCATCACTGTAAATAAAAAACCCATCATTCCCCGATGGTAGAGTCAATATAAGATAATTGACCAATATTCTCTTCAGTTCTTCAAAAAATTCTTCACACTCTTTTTTCCAAACAAATATAACCCCTTTACAAGTGATCTTGGTTAATTGGTTTGCCAATCGAGAAACATTATGGACTAAAAGCCAATAATAACTTGCTAAAGCAATAAAACTACGTACATCAGTTATACTCGTCGGTACTGGCCATTTATGGATTGATCTTGTCTTAGAAATATCAATAGAGATTCGATCTTTAGAGACAATATGGACAAGAAAATAAATCTCCGGAAGCCAGAATACACATTTTCTAAACTTCCCATATAATTCGTGTCTTCTAAGAGTCTTCAGAATAATGCGCAAGTGATTTTCTTGATCTTTGTAGCTTTTTGGGTATACCAAGATATCATCAATAAATAAAACTAAAAAGTCATAAATATATTCCTTGAAAAATCTATTCATTAGATCCATGAAGACAGAGGGTGAATTAGTCAATCCAAAAGGCATAACTATAAACTCGTAATGCCCGTACCTGGTTTGAAATGCTCTTTTCGGAATGTCTTCCTTCTTCACACAAAATAGATGATATCTAGATTGAAGTTAAATCTTTGATAAGTATTGATCTCAATGATGTTGGTCGAATAAATCATCAATGAGAGGTAGGGGATACTTGTTCCTTATTGTTATAGCGTTGATCTCCCTATAGTCAATGTACAACCACATAGACCTATCTTTCTTTTTTACAAAAAGGACAGGGTCTCCTCATAGAGAAACACTAGGGAGAATAAATCCTTTATTACTCAATTTCTCTAGTTGTTTATTTAGTTCCACTAATTCTAGAGTGGCCATTCAATAAGGGGTCTTCTATATGGGCCTTGATCTAGGAATTAAATCAATGGAAAACTTAATTTCACATTCTGGAGGATTTCTAGGTAAATCTTCTATAAACACATAAACATATTCTTTCACAATAGGTACATCCTCTATTTGATCATTATTTTCCTCACCCACAGTTAGTTCACTCTCTTCCTCCCCAATAATTGAATTTAGTTGAGATACTAGAAGTGGTTCTAGATAAGAATTATGTGGTGATGAATCTGATCTAATGATAAGGTGTTCTTTATCACTTTCCTCAAAAATAGTAATCTCCTTCTTCTTACAATAAATTTTTGCATCATTGTCTGATATCCAATACACATTGAGGATTATATCAAATTCAATCATGGGTATGACGATGATATCAACAGATAAAGAACATTTATATGCCCTAATGGGAACTGATTCACAAAACGTTGTATTAATGATACTTCCCTTAGGAGTTTTTACTAACAACTCCATTGTTAAATCAAATTGGAAATATCTAATTTTCTAAGAAAATTATGAATATATGAAACAATGTAGTGATCCAGAATCAAATAAATCATTGGATAAACATGAATAAACCATTAAATTATGTTCTACTATATCTTTCAAGGCTTCAACCTCAGCAGTAGTGATAACATAAGCTTGGCCTTGATCCCTTGGCCTCTTCTATAGTAAGTTTCCCTAACTCTTAAGAAATTCATTTTCATAATTCCCCATTTCTCTTCAATTGTAGCATTCAAAATCAACAACCTCTTTCTTCCCCTTGCAATCACGAGCTTGGTGTCGTTTTTAACCACACATGTAATAGACTCCCATTCCCTTCAAGAAAGTACCTATGTGTTTCTTCCCACATTTAACAAAGGATGGATATTCAAATTTTCCCTTCTTCCCCATATTTCTATTTCCAAAGTGTTCAGCATATATTTTCTTCTCTAGCATTTCTTCAAACTCATAAGACATAGAGAATTCTTTTTCTGTCTTGATAGAAATGAGACAATATCATCATACGACGAGAAGGATTGTGAGACCAATTCTTAATTGAGAAATGGACTTAACCCATCAAATAAATGACCATTATTACTTCTTGGGTTATGTATATAATCTGCAGCATGCCTTGCTAACCTTGTAAAGTTAGCTTCATACTTTGCGACATTCTCATCCTCCTATTTCCTCAGACTAAAAAATTGTCTTTCCATATCCACTCGAAGTTCAGGGGGAAAGTATTTATCTATGAAACTTTCATTAAACTCCCTCCATTCCATATTTGATACTTCATCATCTTTCTTTGTGTTTTGAATCAATTACCACCATTGATCAGTATATTTGGTGAGGCAGTAAATTGCCATGACAATATTTCCATTTCCCTACTCCCCAAGGCATGGACTATTTTCTATAAGGAATTTATCCATTGCTCTGTTACTAGTGGATTTTATCCCCATTTAATGTTGATGGTTTTTTGGTCATGAAGAGATCTAACATTGATCCTCCACGTTGTGGATCAGCGTGCTCTATACGGGTAAGGTCATTATTCATAACCGAAGTTACTTGTCCCATTATGGTGATTAGCTGATCAGTAATAGTTTCATCCCTAGCTCCACTATAATTATCTTGAGTAGGAGGTAAATCCCTACATGGAGCGCATGCATTGATATATTTTCCATTCCTTCCATTAGGAACCATTTCTAAACAATGGAATAAACTATATTAGTTTATGAATCGAAATACATATTTCCAAACTTGTAAAACACAAAACATAAATTGAATAGATTATGGATACAATTCATAATCATAAAAAATGTTTTCTTTGAGGAAGTATATACTCATAAACCATTCATAATGGTTTTAAGGAAAATGAGAATTATCCTAAGAATATCCCACATGCGTGTCGTAAACAAGAGTGAAACAATGCTTGTTGTCGTGCGCCAGTTCCCGTTCGAGTCTAGCTCAAAGTGGTGTTTTCAGGTTTTACCCCTAGGTAAATCTGTTCCAGAGCCACCTCTACCTGTTTGTATCCAGAAAAGTATGTATTGATTGTAAAACTCCCAAAATATCTACAATACCAAGATTCTAGGAAGTTCTTCTATACTAATCCTCAAAGCCTATCTTAGGGATATGTGCTCTAAAAAGAGTTTACCTAAATATAGATTCCTAGGTTTGTAGTAATCTTCCTCTAATACCAACTGTAATGCCCTGACCCTAGTTACCCAGATTCGGTGTACTATTAAATAACATTGGCATGATCAAAAAATATCATGTCTCGAAAGACCGATTAGTTTAGTAGCCTTGGAATTACTAGATACATTCATAAGGTTTACAATACATCATGAAATGGAAAACTACAACAATATTATTTCCATATACAACACTAAGATCCCATAGAATATCCCTGCAGGTCAGTCATAATATACTTCTTCGTATCCTGGGAAAGATGAAACATAAAAGGGGTGAGCTCAGATGCTCAGTTAAGATAACAATATAGCAGAAACTTTCATAAATAGGCATAAACATTTAAAGCAATGTAAAGAACTAAAACAAAATCCTCTTAAAAATAAACATCATCATAATATGGAAAATATAAATGAAAATAATTCCATTTACTTAATCACATGGATATTATACTAGTCAAATAACCACATGAAATATCAATAGATACTTTCATAATGATGGAATGAAAAATGCCAGACATTCATAAACACATAGTCAAGGCCTTGTGCTAAGACTACAAATAAGATTTTGTCAAGGCCTTGTGCCAAGAAACTAGTTTGTCTCATGAGACCTACTGATGCATCGAGGAACTATAGAGGGCTCCACCCGTAACTTACTAAGTCCAATGCATTCCTCATATGAAAAAGTTTAAACATAACATAAACATTCTAATTAAGACTAGCATACGAAATATCAATACTTTATCCATAAAACATGAATCGTATAAAAATAGCACATCCACAATCAAACATATCCCAAATCCTTCAATACAATATGGATGTTTTGTATCATAATAAATCAACTTCAAATAAACTTAAAATCCATCAAAGGATGTTGACATAGATGAAATCAAAACCTTTTTTAGAGAAATATCTCTTTCTATTTTGAAATCATTTAAGAGTCACATAATTATAAAGAAAACATTTATTTTGAAAATATTTTTATAAGCTTGTAAGGGAATATTTTAAAATGTTATAATGGCGGAAAATAGCTTCACCCTCTGTATAAGTTTAAAAAACCTTCATACCTTAATTTTGTCGAAAAGTTCATAATGTAAATTGTTCGGAAAATGAAGGAAAGAATCATTTAAAAACATATAAGGTCAAATAAAGGTAAAAATTACTTTAAACTATAGTCTAATAAATTGTAAAATTGCTTTGGAATACATTTTTAAGAAACATGGATGTGGATGATAAAGAGGTCCCAGTAGATACTTATGTAAAAATAACCTCAGATAATAACGATATTGTGAAATTAACCCTTACCTTGTACTTTTCCTTGGTCGAGGGTAAGGTTAACCTCTTGTATAATGGTGAAATAATTGTTATTAAATTATAAAAGAATCATATATATTAATATGATATCATATATGATCTTTTAACATTTCTTTGTTAACAATATCTTAGTATTATCGTCGTTTCTGGTGTTAACTGTTTCATTTTACTTTATATAATTTGTTACATAAGTAATGTTTATTATGGTTACGAAGTATCTTATTCATATTCATAATGATATTAAGTCTTTAAACATAATTTTTAATCAGCTAATGAAAATTTTTCTTGAATGGATACGATAGGGATTGAATCTCATCGCGTTCGTGGAGAAGGTAATCCGTACGTACACACGAGCGACAATATAATTCTTTTGATATTAAAATAATATATAATTGGATGGTATATAATATATACATAATCATTATTATGGTATAATTATTATTTACATCAATTAAACATCTTTATTATACCCGTCCAAATAATAATGTATTGAATAACAATTACACCACGACGTGGAGACGACAAGTCGTACATACACACATATGGTGACATGTCATTCAAAGGATGGATAGAATAATGAATATGGTTTTACCATATTTATAAAAACATCACAGTAAATAGAAGATACTATAGTTATTATTTTATAATGGAAACAACAAATAAAGAGGAAGTGGAAGAAAAATGGAACTTGAAAGAGGTGATGAGATATTTACCTCTTCTTTGGTTTCTTCCTTTTGATTTGATCAAAATTTCTTCTTAGGATGGATTTATGACTAAATTAAGGACTATTGGATGAAGGGAGGATAGTTGAGAGGGTATTTGGGTAGGATTTGTCCGAGAAAAAAAAAGGCTCTGATGGTGTGAATTTGAGAGAAGTGGGAGTGCCCTTTTATAAGAGGAGTGAGGGGAACCTTAGGAAAAGCCAGAAATATTATTTTATAATAAAATCATCATCCATTTATAATGGCTCAAGTGTGGATTATTTAAAGGATAAGGTGGGGATGGGTCAAAAACCACTCAACCAATTGGTTTTAGACTGGTTTTGTTCACTATATTATCCTTATCTTTTAGATTTAACTCTTAGTTAAATAGTTTCACATTTACCTGGACTCTTTGTATTTTTATATTATATGATTAATAACAATACTATATACTTCCATGTGAACCCCAAGTGGTTAATTAATGATTTAAATATCATTATATAAGTCTTTTGGCTGAACCTTAGATTTTTAGTAATATAATATCAATTAATAATATAATATTTGTTTTAAAAACTCTTTTATGTCAATTTTGACACTATTTGGTATTTTGTTTTTTCTAAATTCATAATAGAATTATTACTTCGAAAAAAATTCATCTAACCAATACTAATATGTCATATTAACCTATAAAATTAGCGTAATTAATAAAAAGTCTCAAAGTACATTTATTTGGATATATATAATATCAATTGTTTTAATATTTCATTAATTAGGTAATTACTACATCATCATTGTGTCATAAATAAATAAAATTATTTAATGTATAAAAACGAAAAATAAAATACCATTATTTATCAAATATTTTTATATTTCTAATGAATATTTATAGTCGAATTTATATTATGGTTAAACCTATATTAAAAATGGTTTGGTTATTAAACATTGAATTTAACACTTTTAACTCTTCTTTGAATTAAATAATAATAAATGTCCTATTCTAATCCAAGAGGACCAAAGAGGTTCATATTTCATTACTAAGGTTGTTTTTGGTCAAATTATACCAGATAGGCTCAGCTAGAGGATAACCCCCTGACCGTTTATTAAAATAAAAGAAAAAGAAAGTAAACAAGCAGTAGAATTGAAAAGAAATAGTTACATGTCATAAGAACCATACCCATCCACACATCCCTGGAAGTAAACTTATTTCACAGTAGTCGATTCCCATTACAAGCTATTATAATGCTTTAGAACCGTAGCATATTTCCTTCAAATATTCATCCGTTCCATGTATAATAGCTCAGTGTGACCACAAGAAGACCTACTGACCAACGACTTTGGCAGGGAGGAGTAGTCCTTCTTTGACCTGCGTCATGGAGGGGCTGTAAAAACATATTGGGTCTCAGTCATCTTCTTCTTCCTGCCTTGGACCACATCACTAAATAATGGTTTGATCATACTACCATAGTTATCTTTGTCACTCTCAGAGAAATCTTCTCATTTCCCATTGATGATAACATTCTGGATATTATCCTTCACTACTTTACCCTGCTGGAACTGGCCATTGGTGTCAACAATGAGGCACCTTGGATGTTTCATAGTCTCGTAGATAATCAAAGAAACCTACTACATAGTGTTGGATCCATTTACACCCTCCTGATAAGAATACCCATTCTGCATTTCCTTCAATGAGAGGTTTTCCTCCACATTTGCCTGCTCCAACACTTGAAAACACTTCCAGAAGCAGCAGTGATGCCCACATCCACATCATGCATAGCACTCCCTTATGCTTCATTAACAACATCCAACACCTCCAAATGACAAATAACATAGCCAAAAATATCCAACATACCTTCATCCACATTCACTGCTCCCTTACACCAATTCCCCACCCTTTCATTAGATAAATTCAGACACGCATCATGTTGTAGTTCCTGCTCGGATGCAACAACACCTGTGTGACATCCCATTGCATCATAACCAGAATCATCCTTTGCACCAGCTTGTAAAACCCCATCACCCAACTGAAGATCATGGCGAATTCTACTAAACACTGCAGACACATCTCGATTTATAGGTGCCTCAACATATTTTCTCAAGGGCACTACAGCTTGGTTCTCCAATGAATTACATTGAACATATATAGGTATTATGTATCTATTTTGACCTAAAATAAATTAAAATAACATAAATAATTATTTAAATGAAAATTTGGTTTTAAACAATGACTCAGTGTTTTTCACTATTCATCTAAAATTGAATGTTTTTAGAAAAATACCAAAAAATCACCCTAAGCTAATTTCAATATTCCGAATCCCAAAAATGAAGTCCATTTTGAATGATAAAATATATAAAATTTCAAAAAAGTGGGCATTAATATTCATAATAGCTTTTTTGATTGGTTGTGGTGTGTTAGAACTCAATGTTGCGTACAACACACGCTACTATATTATTAAAAGGGAATCATACCCTGGAATATTGGGGTGTTACATTCTCTCCTCCAAATAATTTTTCCCTCAAAATTTCTAGAGTGTTACTTCGTAAAAAGACTCGGGTGGTTCTTTATCATAAGTCCCTTGGGTTCCCACGTTGCCTCTTCCATCTTATGGTTTCTCCATAGAACTTTAACCAGACGAGTCATCCAGTTTCTCAACAATTGTTCTCTTGTATTAAGAACCTTGATAGGCTCTTCCTAATAAGACAGATCAGGTTCCAATTCTAATTCCTCATAGGTGAGTACATGTGTTGGGCCAGGAATTTATTTTCTCAATAGTGATACATGGAATACATCGTGAACTTAGTAAAGACTTGGTGGCATTCCCATGGTAAGCCACAACCCCAATTCATTATAGAATTTTGAAAGGTCCGATGTACCTGGGACTCAATTTTTCCTTCTGACCGAAACATATAACATCCTTCCATAGAGATACCTTCAAGAAAACATGATCTCCTACCTGAAATTTCAAATCCTTACTTCAGTTATCGACATAGATCTTCTGCCTACTTTGAGTTTCTTTGATGTGGGTTTGGATTACCTTCACCTTTTCCATCATTTCCTCCACATGTTATAGGCCTACGAGTTTTCTTTCACCAAAATCATCCCAATAGGTTGGTGTGCGACATCTCTTTCCATATAACACTTCATATGGTGCCATCTAAATACTTGAATAAAAGATATTTTTATAGGAAAATTCTACCAGAGGTAAATATTGATCCCACATACCTAGAAAGTCAAGTGAGCATGATCTCAACATGTCTTCTAACATTTGAATAGTCCGTTCTGATTGTCAATCAATTAGGGAGTGGTAGGCAGTACTCAAACAATGTTCAGTATCCAGGACTTTCTGAAGACATTTCCAGAAGCATGATGTAAAACGTGGACCAAGATTAGAAACAATCGATAGTGGTACTCCATGAAGTCTTAAAAATTATTTAATATATATTCTTTATAAACATTCAAGTGGAAAATATTCCCTTATAGATTGAAAATGTGTTGAATTTGTATGAAGATCAACAATGACCCATATTTCATCGTTTGTTCAAGGAATATTTAGTAGTCCCTTGACAAAGTCCATCGTAATATTATCCCATTTTCACTCAGGTATGGGAATAGGTTGCATGAATACTCCAGGTTGTTTCTTTCGAGATTTCACTTGTTGACAAACCATACATCATGACACAAAATCAGCAATCTCCCTCTTCATGTTGTCCCAACAAAAACGTTCCTTCAAATCTCTATACATTTTTGTACTCCTAGGGTGTATAGAGAAATTGGAGCTATGAGCATCATCCAAAAATTCTCTTTTTAGATCAGGTATATCGGGAACACAAAGTCTCCTCCAAAATTTTCAAAATTCTATCTTCATTTATGAAGTCACTCAATCTTCCATTATTCACAGCTTTAATCTTCATTTACAACTCCTCATCATCAGCCTGAGAAATTTTTATCCTTTCTCGTAAATATGGTTTGGAAACAATTTGAAAAACATTTGATGTTTAACCTTCCATGGTTAGTCCCATATCCATCTTTACTAGATCCCTATTTATAGGATCCTTTTCCACTCTCATATTGTTCAAAAGTGCATGATCATTTCTGCTCAAAGCATCTTCCACCTTATTTTCCTTCCCCGGGTGGTAGTGTATCGTGCAATACTAATCCTTGAGTAGTTCAAGTCATCTCCTTTTCCTCATGTTGAGTTCTTTCTGTGAGAAAATATACTTCAAACTGTTGTGATCAGTAGAAATCTCACATTTTCACCATAGATATAATGTATCCATATCTTAAAAGCAAAGATTACAGCCGCTAACTCAAGAACATGAGTAGGACAGTTTTTCTCATGATTTTTTATCTATCGTGATGGGTAGGAAATAATCCTATCATTCTGCATAAGGACACAACCAAGTCCTTTCATTGATTCATCACTATATATAACAAACCCATCATTCCCCGATGGTAGAGTCGATATAAGATAATTGGCTAATGTTCTCTTCAGTTCTTCAAAACATTTGTAAAGACCCGTAAAATTCAAGGTAAATTTTTTTCTTAATTTTCTTTGGAATTTTACGAGAGCGCTGTTTCTGACGGCAGCTGATTCCGAGGCCCGGAGTGCCCGGAATCAATTTCCGATGTTTGGATCGGGTACGTTCAGTGAACGAACGAGCGAGAATTTCTAACTTTTGAACCGGTTCCCGGAATCAAATTCCGAGGGCACCGATGAACTCGCAACACCGATATTCTCTTAAGGGGACGTTTTCCGAGGTTGCGTTTATTGCGGGTCGAAAGTTAGTTTTTGGGAGAAATCCTAAGAAGTTAAATAAAAATGTGGAAACACTTTTTATGTTTATTTTGTTGGTTAACTTCTCCCAAATGGAGTTAAAGGTGCGACCCACATCCACTTAACCTCCCTTGGGAGGATTAAGTGTGGTGGGACCCACACGAACCCCATCCCCTCATCTTCTCCCTTAAACTCCCCTTTTAAATTAAGTTGGCAAGTTGGGTTATTTAATGGGTTGAGTTGTCTTAATTCAAATCTTTGAAATTCAAATGGTTTGGTTGAGTAAATAAAATAAGCCCTTAGCTTATTTTATTTGGTTAGAATTGTTTAGCCATCTTGAGAGGATTTGAGAGCTCCTCCTTCTTCTTCAAACTTTGATGAAGAACGCTCAAGCTCCGACGAAGAACGCCACTCCTCTATTCTTCGTAGCCGGTTGTCTCCGAAGATCAACGACGTATTCCGTGTCAACGAAAGGGAACACCGCTTCCTCCTCGGACTTCCTTCGTCGGCTTACGAAGATTCGCCAACGACGTACCTCTTCGGACGTACCTCTTCGTCAACGGATTTGACGAACGATTACCGCGACGCCCGACCTCCGCGACGTTGTCTTCCACGGGTCGTTGACGATCATCGATCTTGAACCAAGGTAGGGGTTGTTGTTGGTTAATTATTTATTCTCGTTCTTGGTTCTAGCTTGACAATTTTTTTGAGGTTTATTGTTAAGTGTTATCGACTAACGGGAGGGGGGTCGGACCGCACAAACACGGCCGAATTCCCCCTCCTCTGTTCTTGAATATTATTTCCTTGCGGATGTACGAGATGGCGTGGTGCCGTCACACCACGCAGGAATCGCAAGGCTATAATCGCGCGGCGCCGTCGCGCCGCGCCACGGGAAGTTTATCATGAACGCGATGCCGTCACGCCGCGTCGAAGGGAATGGAAGGCGCCGCGGACGGAGCGGGGCCACGGCGGAGGGGCGCGGTGCCGTCGCACCACGCCGGACGACGAACACCGCGGCCAGTTCCGGGCCGCGGCGGAACGAGAAGACCGACGGCTCGCCGGGCCAACGGTGTCGGAAGCCGGAAGGGGACCGGCTTTGCCGGTCCGTTGAAGAAGAACCGGCCGGCCAGGTCGGGCCGGCCGGAAGGGGAAAGACCGGGGGAATTAAATTCCCTCGGCCAGGTTAATTTCCCCCCCATTAATAGGGGGGGGGGGTTTCATAAAAGGGGGCAGGCGGCCCCCCGTTTCCCACAAAGCAGGCCCCCACGAGGGGGGCCGGTTTTCACAAAAGGGGCGGCTTCAGCCGCGCCGCCAGAGAGGAGGCGGGGGCCTTGCCCCCCGCACGCTGCACCCGTGCGGCGCCAGGCCACACCGCCGCCAGCCGGGCCGCGCCGCCGCGCCGGACCGCACCGCCGTGCCGGACCGCGCCTCCACGCCGGACCGCGCCGCCGCGCAGGACCGCGCCGCCGCGCAGGACCGCACCGCCGAGTCGGGCCGCCGCCGGCCGGGTCGGGGCGACCCGGTTCGGGTCCACCCGATTCAGGCCGACCCGGGGGGGGGGGGGGGGGGTCGGGCCTGGTCGCCCCGGACCCGGACCCCCCGTTTTCGAGACGTTTTCGGTCTTTTGGCCATAACATGAGTCACAGACCTCCGATTGACGAACTGTCAGTGGCAATCCGATCCTTGGATCGAGACGGTCGTTTCGGTATATCGCACTCAATGTTTCGGAATACTTTGAGTTTGGCCGGGTTGGTTCGTACACGAAACCAACCGGGCCCTCGGAGCGGAAACACTAATATCTTGAGCTACGAACGTCCGATTGACGTGCCGTTAGATTTGTTGTGTTCCTATTAGTGAGACGGATCTTTTGGAATACTCCGACCGAGGTTTGGACGTAGGTGGAGTACGGTCGGGTTGGTTTTGCCTTAAAAACCAACCGGGCCCCTAGGACGAAAAGGCCAATAACTCTCAGACCGGGCGTCCGATCGACGCGCCGTCTGTTGCGTTGAGTTCCTGTTGGCGATACGGAACTTTTGGATACATCAACTCTGGACTTTGTGACTGTTGATGTCTCTCGGCTCGTGGAGCGGACCCTCCTGAACGAGCTTGCTGTGTGCGGAAACCCTAGTGCTGGCTGCGACTGTTACTGTGACTACTACTGCTACTGCTACTGTGACTGCGACGACGACAGTACTGTGATCCTGTGTGGATTCGACGACGACTACAGCACTCAGCGATCCTACGTGGATCAGTGCTACAGGTCCTGTGTGGGCCCGATCCTATGTGGGTCTTTGCGGGGGTTAGTTACCTATCGATCCTTCGTGGGTCCGACGACATAGATGGATCAGAGATCATCTTTATCTTCTTTCGAAGAAGTATACCTGTGTGAGCTGAATCCTGTTGTTTTCTTGTGTGGATTGAGTTGTGCTATCCTATGTGGATTTCGTTTTGGTTTCCTGTGTGGAATTCGTTTACTTTCCTGTGTGGACTGAGTTGTACTTGGGCTCGGAGGTTGGAGAGTTTTGGAATTGATGACTTAGGTATATGTATGGGCATATACCTAAGTAGTGTCGGTTGTTACTTTGTGTTTGTATCTTCCTTTGTTGTTTATCCTTTGTGGATTTTGTGAGACCTTCGGGGGTCTCGGGGTCCCAACTGAGTAGCATATACTCACCCCTGCACGGGCTATGCCCGCACTACGTTGTATTGGTTGCAGACGACGGACAGCATTGATCTTGGCTGAGGCTTGCAGAGCAGGACGATACCTGGAGGCGGACCACTGGGCGGGACGTACTCGGAGTGGACGGCGGGACCCAAGGAGTAGTGGAGCTATCTGTACTCACCCTTCAGGTGGGACTTCCAGTGGACAGCTCGGTGTAGCAGCTTTTACTTACAGTTGATGTTTTCCCCTTTTGCGTTGTACTTTATTTTCAGTTGGGTTTGTATACTGGCCCATTTACTTTTCCGCACTTTCAGTTGTACTCTGTTTTTACTTAGTGTTTACTTTCCGCTTGCTTACTCTGTGGTGTTTGTTTACTTTACAAAGGCAATGCCTTCCCTTTTTACGGGGATTTATGCCTTGGTGCTAGTCGCCAGCCCCTGGCCTATGGAAGGCGGGCTTGGGGTAGTCACTGCACGGACCCCGAGGGCGGGTCGTGACAAATTGGTATCATAGGGAGGTTGGTTATACCGCAAACTCTGATCTTTTCTATGTGAAGCAATAATGTTTAGCGTATTGAGTGTGGTTCTCAGTCCAGGGAGTCCGGTGTTGGTGCGGCGGCTGACGTATCCGTACACCAGGACCCTGACTTCTGATTTCCGACTTAATGCACGAAAACATTGATTGCGTGTGTGTTTCAAAGTTTTCTTTGTGATTACTTATATCAGCTCACCAGGTATACTGTTCTGACCGTGGCGCACCTGTTTCCTTTTCAGGATGGCCCCACGACGGCAGCCAGCTAGGGTTCCGAGAGTCGAGTGTGACGACAGCCCACCGAGCGACGAGGCCTCAGTGCAGGGCCCTTTGTCAGCAGTGACACCGGCGGTAGCTCTACCCGTCGAGCCACCGATACTTCCAGCACCAGCCGCTGACGATGCACGTCGCGTCAGCGCACTGCATGAGTTTCAGCGCCAGCGACCACCCAGGTTTCACGGGGAGACGGATCCCCAGGCAGCCGAGGACTGGCTAGAGGCAGTGGTACGTGTGTTTAGGCTAGTGAGGACACCAACAGACCTCATGGTGATCCTTACTGCGAGCCTACTACACGAAGCAGCAGGACGATGGTGGAGCTTGATGCTCCAGGTGCACGATGAGGCATCTCTACTTTGGACAGACTTTGAGAGCCTCTTCCGCTCGGAGTTCGTCCCAGCCACCCTTCGTGCGGTGCGTATCCAGTAGCTTCTTCAGCTGCGGCAGGGCAGCATGACGGTCGCTCAGTACTCGGCAAGATTTACCGAACTCTCGCGCTACTCGACCGACATGGTACGGGACCCATTCTTCCAGGCCCAGACCTTCGAGCAGGGTTTGAGACACGAGATCAGGGCATCGCTGATCTCCCTCAGCATACCAACTCAGACCGGAGTACTGGAGCGAGCCCTTTTGATCGAGAGCTTCCTTGCTGAGTCTACACCAGCACCGAGACCCATCGCAGGGCGGCACGTGGCAGAGTCATCTGCAGTAGGCAGTCGACGGATGACTCAGGGGTCCAGGCAGACCAGACCTTCGGGCAGACGACCTCAGGACACTGGCTCAGCAGTGCGGGGCACACAGCGAGGAGCCAGTCTTTCGAGAGGCAGACAGTGCTACTCGTGTGGCGGACAGGGCCAAATGGCTCGTGACTGCCCGACCCGCCGTGCCGAGGAGCAGCAGACAGTTGAAGGACCACCGAGGAAGAGGCAGAGGGTCGACCGTGGAGGTCCACAGGGAGCTGGCGGGCAGAGTCAGGCACAGCTCCAGGCAGCAGAGGCCTACGACCACGGCGCACCCGAGATGATTCGAGGTACTATCTGTGTCTATTCCACCCTTGCTGCAGTTCTTATAAACACATGAGCGAGTCACTCTTTCATAGCCGCTGCCCTTGTTCGGAGCTCGGAGATTCCGACAGAGCCGTTGGCTTGATCCTTACGGCTAGAGACTCCTACGGGAGCAGACTCGACGATTACGCACTAGTGCCAGCAGTGTGAGCTTACTCTAGGAGGCGAGAGCTTCGGCTGGGATCTTATTGTAGCAGCGTCGAGTCCTTAAGACGTCATCTTGGGCATGGATTGGCTATCTACGGTCCATGCGCAGATTGACTGTTTTAGGTGCAAGGTGCGATGTGTACGCACCGACAGGAGCAGGTTCACCTTCACCGGCGAGAAGGGAGACTTAGCAGCACAGGATGGACTTCCGCGGAGGAGAGTACAACCCATTACTCATCAGTTGGCTAGCCTCATCCTTGGAGCAGTTGACGTGCGGAGTCCTGGTTTTCCTGCAGTGGTGGATCAGTTTGCGGACGTTTTTCCCAACGACGTTCTAGGGCTACCTCCTCGCAGAGAGGTAGACTTTTATATTGACTTGTACCCCGGGACAGCCCCGATATCGACTCCAGCATATCGGATGGCCCCCGCCAAGCTTCGAGAGCTATGGGTACAGTTGGAGGACTTGCAGGGCAAGGGGTTCATCCGACCCAGTGTTTCACCCTGGGCTTCCCCGATATTGTTCGCCAAGAAGGCGGACGAGAGCTTGCGACTTTGTGTTGACTATCTTCACCTGAACCAGGTGACGGTGAGGAACAAGTATCCGCTACCGAGGATTGATGACCTCTTTGATCAGCTCAAGGGATCACAGTGGTTCTTGAAGATAGACCTCAGGTCAGGCTATCATCAGCTCAGAGTCAGAGACAAGGATGTGCAAAAGACGGCCTTCAGATGTCGGTATGGCCACAATGAGTTCTTGGTTATGCCTTTCGGCGTAACCAATGCTCCAGCAGTGTTCATAGCCCTCATGAACAGGATCTTTCAGCCATACCTTGATCGGTTTGTCGTGGTCTTCATTGACGACATACTGATTTACTCTACGACTGAGGAGGAGCACGCCTATCACTTGCGAGTTGTACTAGACACACTCCGAGAGCACCAGCTTTATGGTAAGCTCTCGAAGTGCCAGTTCTGGATACGTGAGGTCCATTTCTTGGGACACGTTATCTCTGAGGCGGGAGTTGCAGTGGATCCTGCGAAGATCGAGGCTGTGTTAGCGTGGGAGCCACCCAGGAGCGTGACTGAGGTTCGGAGTTTCTTGGGACTAGCTGGATACTATCGGAGATTCGTGCCAGACTTCTCTAGAGTTGCGGCACCACTCACAGCTTTGACGAAGAAGGGGAAACCCTTCGTGTGGTCAGACAGATGTCAGCAGAGCTTCCAGGAGTTGAGACAGAGATTGACCAGCGCACCTATCTTGAGGTTTCCTGAGGAGAGAGTAGGGTACGTAGTCTACTACGATGCATCAGGGACCGGACTCAGATGCGTTCTGATGCAGGAGCGGGCAGTGATCACCTATGGATCACATCAGTTGAGGCCGCATGAGCAGAACTACGCTACCCATGACCTGGAGTTAGCAGCAGTGGTCTTCGCTCTGAAGACATGGCGACACTATCTGATGGGCGATCGATTCCTCTTGTGCGCATTATATGGAAACACGGGAACCTCCAGGAGAGCACATGGGAGCGGGAGGCTCAGATGCGTGCTCAGTACCCTCATTTGTTTCCCTAGTTTTTGATGTATCTTTACAGGGACGTAAATCCCTGAGGTGGGAGTAATGTAAAGACCTGTAAAATTCAAGGGAAATTTTTTCTTAATTTTCTTTGGAATTTTATGAGAGCGCGGTTTCTGACGGCACCTGATTCCGAGGCCCGGAGTGCCCGGAATCAATTTCCAAAGTTTGGCTCGGGTATGTTTAGTGAACGAGCGAGCGGGAATTTCTAACTTTTGAACCGGTGCCTGGAATCAAATTCCGAGGGCACCGATGAACTCGCAGCGCCGATATTCTCTTAAGGGGACCTTTTCTGAGGTTGTGTTTATTGCGGGTCGAAAGTTAGTTTTTGGGAGAAATCATAAGAAGTTAAATAAAAACGTGGAAACACTTTTTATGTTTATTTTGTTGGTTAACTTCTCCCAAAGGGAGTTAAAGGTGGGACCCACATCCACTTAACCTCCCTTGGGAGGATTAAGTGTGGTGGGAACCACACGAACCCCATCCCCTCATCTTCTCCCTTAAACTCCCCTTTTAAATTAAGTTGGAAAGTTGGGTTATTTAATGGGTTGAGTTGTCTTAATTCAAACCTTTGAAATTCAAATGGTTTGGTTGAGTAAATAAAATAAGCCCTTAGCTTATTTTATTTGGTTAGAATTGTTTAGCCATCTTGAGAGGATTTGAGAGCTCTTCCTTCTTCCTCAAACTTTGACGAAGAACGCTCAATCTCCGACGAAGAACGCCACTCCTCTCTTCTTCGTAGCCGGTTGTCTCCGAAGATCAACGATGTCTTCCGTGTTAACGAAAGGGAACGCCGCTTCCTCCTCGGACTTCCTTCGTCAGCTTACGAAGATTCGCCAATGACGTACCTCTTCGGACGTACCTCTTCGTCAACAGATTTGACGAACGATTACCGCGACGCCTGACCTCCGCGACGTTGTCTTCCGCGGGTCGTTGACGATCATCGATCTTGAACCAAGGTAGGGGTTGTTGTTGGTTAATTATTTATTCTAGTTCTTGGTTCTAGATTGACAATTTTTTTTGAGGATTATTGTTAAGTGTTATCGACTAACGAGAGGGGGGCCGGACCGCACAAACACGGCCGAATTCCCCCTCCTCTGTTCTTGAATATTATTTCCTTGCGGATGTACGAGATGGCGTGGTGCCGTCGCACCACGCGGGAATCGCAAGGCTATAATCGCGCGGCGCCGTCGCGCCGTGCCACGGGAAGTTTATCATGAACGCGACGCCGTCGCGCCGCGTCGAAGGGAATCGAAGGCGCCGCGGCCGGAGCGGGGCCGCGGAGGAGGGGCGCGGTGCCGTCGCACCGCGCCGGACGATGAACACCGCGGCCGGTTCCGGGCCGCGGTGGAACGAGAAGACCGGCGGCTCGCCGGGCCGCCGGTGTCGGAAGCCGGAAGGGGACCGGCTTTGCCGGTCCGTTGAGGAAGAACCGGCCGGCCAGGTTGGGCCGGCCGGAAGGGGAAAGACCGGGGGAATTAAATTCCCCCGGCCAGGTTAATTGCCCCCCCATTAAGAGGGGGGGCGGTTTCATAAAAGGGGGGCAGGCGGCCCCCCGTTTCCCACAAAGCAGGCCCCCACGAGGGGGGCCAGTTTTCACAAAAGGCGCGGCTTAAGCCGCGCCGCCAGAGAGGAGGCGGGGGCCTTACCCCCCGCACGCTGCACCCGTGCGGCGCCAGGCCGCACCGCCGCCGGCTGCGCCGCGCCAGACCGCCCCCGGCAGGGCCGGGTCGGACCCGGTGCGGGCCGACCCAGGGGGGGGTCGGGCCGGGTCGCCCCGGACCCGGACCCCCCGTTTTCGAGACGTTTTCGGTATTTTGGCCATAACATGAGTCACAGACCTCGGATTGACGAACCGTTAGTGGAAATACGATCCTTGGATCGAGACGGTCGTTTCGGTATATCGCACTCAAAGTTTCGGAATACTTTGAGTTCGGCCGGGTTGGTTCGTACACGAAACCAACCGGGCCCTCGGAGCGGAAACGCTCATATCATGAGCTACGGACGTCCGATTGACGTTCCGTTAGCTTTGTTGTGTTCCTCTTAGTGAGACGGATCTTTTGGCATACTCCGCCCAAGGATTGGATGCAGGTGGAGTACGGTCGGGTTGGTTTTGCCTTAAAAACCAACCGGGCCCCTGGGACAAAAAAGCCAATAACTCTCAGACCGGGCGTCCGATCGACGCGCCGTCTGTTGCGTTGAGTTCCTGTTGGCGATACGGAACTTTTGGATACACCAACTCTGGACTTTGTGACAGTTGATGTATCAGCCTCTCGGCTCGTGGAGCGGACCCTCCTGAACGAGCTTGCTGTGTGCGGAAACCCTAGTGCTGGCTGCGACTGTTACTGTGACTACCACTGCTACTGCTACTGTGACTGCGACGATGACAGTTCTGAGATCCTGTGTGGATTCGACGACGACTACAGCACTCAGCGATCCTACGTGGATCAGTGCTACAGGTCCCGTGTGGGCCCGATCCTGTGTGGGTCTTTGCGCTCAGCGGTGCTGTGTGAACCAGCGCCTATAGGTCCTGTGTGGGCCCGATCCTGTGTGGGTCTTTGCGGGGGTTAGTTACCTATCGATCCTTCGTGGGTCCGACGACTTAGATGGATCAGAGATCATCTTTATCGTCTTTCGAAGAAGTATACCTGTGTGAGCTGAATCCTGTTGCTTTCCTGTGTGGATTGAGTTGTGCTATCCTATGTGGATTTCTTTTTGCTTTCCTGTGTGGAATTCGTTTACTTTCCTGTGTGGACTGAGTTGTACTTGGGCTCGGAGGTTGGAGCGTTTCGGAATTGACGACTTAGGTATATGTATGGGCATATACCTATGCAGTGTCGGTTGTTACTTTGTGTTTGTATCTTCCTTTGTGGTTTATCCTTTGTGGATTTTGTGATACCTTCGGGGGTCTCGGGGTCCCTACTGAGTAGCTTATACTCACCCATGCACGGGCTATGCCCGCACTACGTTGTGTTGGTTGCAGACGACGGACATCGTTGATCTTGGCTGAGGCTTGCAGAGCAGGACGGTACCTGGAGGTGGACCACTGGGCGGGACGTACTCGGAGTGGACGGTGGGACCCGAGGAGCAGTGGAGCTATCTGTACTCACCCTTCAGGTGGGAATTCTAGTGGACAGCTCGGTATAGCGGCTTTTACTTACAGTTGCTGTTTTCCCCTTTTGAGTTGTACTTTACTTTCTGTTGGGTTTGTATACTGGCCCATTTACTTTTCCGCACTTTCAGTTGTACTCTGTTTTTACTTAGTGTTTAATTTCCGCTTGCTTACTCTGTGGTGTTTGTTTACTTTACAAAGGCAATGCCTTCCCTTTTTACGGGGATTTACGCCTTGGTGCTAGTCGCCAGCCACTGGCCTATGGAAGGCGAGATTGGGGTAGTCACGGCACGGACCCCGAGGGCGGGTCGTGACAACATTCCTCTCACTCTTTTGTCCAAACCAATTTAACCCCTTTACGTGTGAGCTTGGTTAATTGGTTAGCCAATCAGGAAAAATTCTGGACGAAACGCCGGTAATAACCTGCTAAATTAATAAAACTGTGTACCTCAATTCTACTCTTCGGTGCTACCCATTCCTCGATTGCTCTTGTCTTAGAAGGATCAATAGAGATTCCTTCCTTAGAGACAATATTTCCAAGAAAAGAAATCTACTGAAGCTAGAATTCACACTTGGTAAACTTCCCAAATAATTCGTGTTTTCTAAGAGTTTTCAGAATAATACACAAGAGAGTTTCATGATCTTCATAGCTTTTGGAGTATACCACAATATCATCAATAAATACCAGTAAAAAAGTCATCAAGATATTCCTTGAAAACTCTATTCATTAGATCCATGAAGATAGAGGGTGCATTAGTCAATCCAAAAGGCATTACTGTAAACTCATAATGCTCATACCTAGTTTGAAATGCTATTTCCGGAATGTCTTCCTTCTTCAGACACAAATGATGATATCTAGATCAAGGTTCAATCTTTGAAAAGTATTGATCTACATGAAGCTGGTCGAATAAATCATCAACTCTATGTATGGGATACTTGTTCTTTATTGTTATATCATTGATCTCCCTGTAGTCTATGAACATCCTCATAGATCCATATTTATTCTTAACAAAAAGTACAGGGGCTCCCCATTGAGAAACACTAGGGAGAATAAATCCTTTATTACTCAATTTATCTAGTTGTTTCTTTAGTTCCACTAATTCCATAGTGGCCATTCTATAAGGTGTCTTCGATATGGGCCATGTTCCAGAAATTAAATCAATGGAAAACTCAATATCTATTTCTAGTGGATGTCTTGGTAAATCCTCTAGAAACACACCAACATATTCTTTCACAATAGGTACATCCTATATTTGAACATTATTTTACTCACACATAGTTATTTCATTCTCTTCATCCCCAATAATTGAATTTAATTGACCTACTGGGGGTGGATCTAGATAAGAATTAGGTGGTGATGATTCTACTCTAAAGATAAGGTGTTCTTTATCATCATCATAAAAAATAGTAAACTCCTTCTTCTTACAATTTTTTTTTCATCATGGTCCGATAGCCAATCCATTCCAAGGATTATATCAAATTCATTCATGGGTATGATGATGAGATCAGCAGATAAAGAACATTTACATTCCCTAATGGGAACTGATTCAAAAAAATTTATAGCAATGATACTTCCCTTAAGTGTTTTGACTGACAAATACCATGTTAAATAAAATTATAAATATCTAATTTTCTTATAAAAATAAGAAGATATGTAACAATGCGATGATCCAGAATCAAATAAATCATTGGCTAAACTTGAGGAAACCATTAAATTACCTTCCAATACATCTTTCAGAGCCTCAACCTCAGCAGTAGTGGTAACACAAGCTTGGCCTTGATCCCTTGGCCTCTTCTGAGGTAAGTTCCCCTGACACTTAGGACATTCATTTACATAATTCCCCTTTCTCTATAATTGTAGCATTCAACATCGACAGCCTCTTTCTTCCCCTTCCAATCACGAGCTTGGTGGAATTTTTCACCACACTTTTAACAGACTCCCATTTCGTTCAAGCAAGTACCATGGTGTTTCTTCCAACATTGACTAAAATATATATATTCAACATTTCCCTTATTCCCCTAATTTTCACTTCCATAGTTTTTAGAAGATATCTTCTTCTCTTGATTTAATTTAAAGTCGTAAGAAATAGAGAATTCTTTTTCTGTCTTGATAGAATGTGTGACAATATCTCCGTATGACGATAAGGATTATGAGACTAATGATCGATGGAGAAATGTTTTTAACCCATCAAAGAAACGATCAATCTTACTTCTTGGGTTACGTATATAATATTCAGTATTCCTTGATAACCTTGAATAGTTAGCTTCATACTTTGCAACATTCTCATCCTCTTTTTTCCTCAGACTCATAAATTCTCTTTCTATATCCACTCAATGTTCATGGGGAAAGTATTTTTTTAAGAAAATTTCTTTAAACTCTTTCCATTCCATATTTTATACTTCATCATCTTCCTTTGTCTTTTAAATCAATTACCACCATTGATCAGCATCTCTAGTGGGGTGGTAAACTACCATGACAACTTTATCCCTTTCGCTACTCCCCAAGACATGGAATATTTTATCTAAAGAAATTATCCATTTCTCAGCTACTAGTGGATTTTTACCCCAATGGAATGTTGGTTGTTGTTTCCTCATGAAGCGATATAACATTGATCCTCTACGCTGTGGATCAGAGTGCTCCATACAGGTAAGGTTATTATTCATAACCTGAGTGAGTTGTCCCAGTATGGTGATTAGCTGATCAGCCCTGGTTGCATCACCAGATCCACTATAATTATCTTGTGTAGGAGGGAAATCCCTAAAAGGAGCGCTTTCATTGATACAATTTCCATTCCTTCCACTAGAAACCATTTCTAAACAATGGCATAAAATAGATTAGTTTATGAATCGAAATACATAATTCCAAAATTGTAAAACACTTAACATAAATTGAACCGTTTATGGATACAATCCATAATCATAAAAAAATTTCTTTGAGGAAGTATATACTCGTAAACCCTTCATAATGGTATGTAAATAAAATTAAAATTAACCTAAGCATATCCCCTGGGACGGTCGTTACCAAGAGTACAGCACTACCCGTTGTCGTGCACCAGTTCTCGTTCGAGTCTAGCTCAAAGCAGTGTTTTTAGGTTTTAACCCTAGGTACATCTGTTCCAGAGCCATCTCTACCTACTCATATATAGACAAGGATGTATTTCTTGGAAAACTCACAAAATTTCTACAATACCAAAATTCTAGGAAGTTCTTCTTTACTAATTCTCAAAGTCTATCTTAGGTCTATGTGCTCTAATAAGAGTTTATCTAAATCTAGATTCAATGGTTTGTACTAAACTTCCTCTGATACCAACTGTAACGCCCTAAACCTAGTTACCCAGTGTTGGTGCATTATTAAATAAAATTGGCATGATCACAAAAGATCAAGTCTCGAATGACCGATTAGTTTAGTAGCCTTGTAAGTACTAGATACATTCATAAGGTTTATATTACATCATAAAATGGAAAACTATAGAAACATTGTTTCTATATACAACACTGATATCCCATAGACTATCCCTGTAGGTCAGTTATAATATACTTATTCGTATCTTGGGAAAGATAAAACATAAAAAGGGGTGAGATCAGATGTTCATTAAGGGTAACAATATAGTGGAACCTTTCACAAATAAGCATAAACATTTAATTCAATATATAAAACTAAAACAAAAGCCTTTTCAACATAAACATCATCATAATATGGCAAATATAAATAAAAATAAGGCCATTTATTTACTCAAATGGATATTATACTAGTTGAATAATTACATGAAATATCAATAGCCACTTTCATAATGATGGAATGCATAATTCTAGACTTTCATAACCACATAGTCAAGGCCTTGTTCCATGACTACAAATAATATTTTGTCAAGGCTGTGTGCCAAGACAGTAGTTTGTCTCATCAGACCTACCGATGCATTGAGGAGCTACAACGGGCTCCACCCTGCACTTTCCAAGTCCAATGAATTCCTCATATGAAAAGGTTTAAACATAACACAAACATCTGTATTAAGAATAACATATGAAATGTCAATACTTTTTCCATAAACCATGAATGGTATAAAAATATAACATCCATAGTCAAACATATAAAAAAACCTTCAATAAAATATGGAAGGTTTTTATCATAATAAATCAACTTCAAATGAACTTAAAATCTATCAAAGGATGTTGACATAGATGAAATCAAAACCTTTTTTTATAGAAATATCTATTTCCTTTTGGAAATCATTTATTATTCAGGTAATTATAAAGAAACATTTATTTTGAAAATATTATTATAAGCTTGTTAGGGAAGCTTTGACTATGATATAATGGTGGAAAATAGCCGCACCCACCGTATAAGTTAAAAAAAATTCTTACCTTAATTTTGTCGAAAAGGACATAATGTAACTTAATTGGAAAACGACGGAAATGATCCTTTCAAAACATATAAGGTCAAATAAGTGTAAAACTGAATTTAAACAATAGCCTAGTAAATAGTAAAATTGTTTTGGAATAAATTTTTTAGAAACATGGATGTGGATGATAATGAGGTCCCAGTACATAATTACGTAAAAACAACCCCCGATAATAAATAGATTGTGAAATTAACCGTTACCATATACTTGTCCTTAGTCGAGAGTAGGTTAAAATCATGTATAATGGGGAAATAATTGTTATTAAATTATACAAGAATCATATATGTTAATATGATATCATATATGATCTTTTAACATAGCTTTGTTAATAATATCTTAGTTTTATCGTCATCTCGGGTGTTGACTTATTCATTTTCCTTTATATGCTTTGTTATGTAAGTAATGTTTGTTATGGATAGGATGTATCTGATTCATATTCAAAATGATATTAAGTCTTTAAACAAGAATCTGTAAGTAATGTTTATTATGGTTGTAGCATATTTATAATAACATAATAATATATAGTAGATACTAGTGTTATTATTTTAGAATGGAAACAACAAAGAACGAGGAAGTGGAAGAAGAAATGAACTTGAAAGAGGTGATGAAATATTTACCCCTTCTTCAGGTTCATTCTTTTGTTTTGATCAAAAGTGATCATTAGGTTGACTTTATGACTAAATAAAGGCATCTAGGATGAAGAGAGGACAGTTGAGAGGGTATTTGGGTAGGGTTTGGCTATTAAAAATTGCTTTGAAGGAGTTAATTAGAGAGAAGGGGGAGTGCCCTTTTATAAGAGGAGTGAGCGGCACCTTAGAAAAATCTAGAAATATGATTTTATAATAAAATCATTTTCGGTTTATAATGGCTCCAAAGTGGATTATTTAAAGGATAAGGTGGGGATGAGTCTAAAACCACACAAAAAACAGGTTTTAGATAGGTTTGGGTTACTATATTAACCTTATCTTTTAGATTTAATTCTTAGTTAAATAGTTTGATATTTACCATGTCTCTATGTATTTTTAAATTATATGGTCAATAAACTTACAATATACTTCCAAGATAACCCCAAGTGGTTCATTAATGATTTACCTATAATTATATAAGTCTTTTGGTCAATCCTTATATTTTTAGGAATAGAATATCAATTAATAATATAATATTTTTTTTAAAAACACTTTTATGTCTGTTTTGATACTATTTGGTATTTTGTTTTTTGTAAATTCATTACAGCATTATTACTTCGAAAACATTTCATCTAACTAACCCTAATATATCATAGTGACCTATAAAATTATTTTAATTCATAAAAAGTCTCAAATTACATTTATTTGGATATTTATAATATCAATTATTTTAATATTTTATTAATTAGGTAATTACTACGTCATCATTGTGTGAAAAATAAAAAAAATTATTTAATATCTAAAAAATATAAATAAAATACCATTATGTAGGATATCATTTTATCTTTCTAGTTAATATTTATATTTGAATTTATTTTATGTGTAACCCTATATTAAAAATGGTTTAGTTATTAAACATTGAATTTAAGACTTTTAACTCTTCATTGAATTAAATAATAATAAATGTCTGATTCTAATCCATGTAGACCAAAGGAGTTTATATTTTATTTCTAAGGTTTTTTTGGTCGATTTATACTTATCCAATATAATTAGGACACGTTTTGGGTAATAATAATATCATTTTTACCCTTAATTACCCAATTTACTTTAAACCGTGGTAAATAAAAGTAAAAAGTTGCTATTCACCAAAAATTATTTTCATCTTATTGAACCAAATTTTACTACATGATATTAACCATGTCTCTTGGATTTTTTAAATTCAACTCAAAGAAGCGGTACAATTATGTTTTATATAAATTTTTAAATACTCTTAGGAGGTAGGTAAAAGATAGTAAAAAGTTAAATAAAATTTTTATATATCTAAAATTATTATAAACTGACTCAAATGAATTACATTGAACGTATATAAGTATTATGTATCTATTTTGACTGAAAATAAATTTAAATAAAATAAATAATTATTTAAATAAAAAGTCAGTTTCAACAACGACTCAGTGTTTTTCACTATTAATCAAAAATTGAAAGTTTTCAGAAAAATACCAAAAATTCACCCTAAGATAATTTAGATATTCCGAATCCAAAAATGATGTCCATTTTGAAATATAAAATTTATAAAATTTTAAAAAAGTGGGTATTGTTATTCATAATGGCTAGTTTGACTGGTTGTGGTGTGTTAGAATTCGAAGTTGCGTACACCACAGACTACTGTATTATTCAAAGAGAAGCGTTCTGTGGAAGATTGGGGTGTTATAGTGCATTTCATTTCTTACCTCAAAATGTTATGTAAAATTATAAATACATGTATATACTAGATATATATGACATATATGATATCTAAATTAAGAATATCATTTTGGATATAATGGACTTTTGACCACATAGACAACTTGTAAATATAAGAAGTTCATTTTTAACTCAAGTACCAAATATCGACAAAATGACCATTATTAACTTAAATGATTAAATAATGTTTTTAACATGGTAATAATTGATATAAAAGTAAAAATAAACTTTAAATAGGTTCTTAAGAAAGTAGAAATTAACTTTAGTTTATTATTCATGAGATTAAAGAACGAATGGGTCAAATCGGACATGAGGAAATGGACATCGTCTAAATCTCCTTTCGTTGAGTCATATTTTGTTTTATACATGACATTATTTTATATGGTGTATAAAAACCTTATAGTTTTAATTTCATTAAAATAGAATCTTTTTTTTACAAAGCGTTTTACTAAACGAAAAAGGAATTTTTCTTTTTAACGTAAGTGACGACAACGACCTTTTCGCCACCACGAGTATTATTTGATCTTTGGCTTCCTTAAAAAGCTGTAATGTTTTAAAAAGAAAAATAAATACCATATACTCTTTTACATATTTTGGTATGGAAAATGGTTTTGATAAGAGATTATTTATGTCAATATATTTAAAATATATATTGTGTTTGAAATGTGGAAATGTTATCTTTCCTTTATGTTTGTTTTATGTGTTATGAATATGTTATGGTTCTTGGGAATTATTTATGTATATCGGTGGTTACAGGATAAAACAAGGGTGGGTGAGCCCGAGATAGCTCTCCAATGCATTGGGTAACGTGACGGTGGTAAACGTGAATGTTTCTCTAGAGAGATTTAGGGAATATACTGTGATGTGTATTCCAACACAACTCCCTATGTTGTTGTGATAGCTACAATGTATGTATGATATGTATGCCACAAGTAAACTTTATTATTTATGATTTCAATGTGTTATTCATAAATCTTATGATTTAAGGAGGTATGATAATGTTATTATGTTATGTATTTATTGATGAACTAATGTTTTATTTCTTTTTTTTATAACCCTTACTGAGCTTTTTATGCTCTTCCCATGTTTCAAAATCTTTTTCACAGGACTTAAAGATGAATAGGGTCAAGGATGGGATCAAGGGAAATTCATTCCATCTAAAACATGGAACTGATCATGACCATTTTTTTCAATTGTTTTTTATGAAAAAATGGAAACTGAGTAGAAGTGTCTAATTGTAATTTTGAGACGTAATGTAATAGTTATGGCCTATATCTCTAAAACTCTAATCCTGAACAGATCCTCAATGTCAATTATTCATTTAATTCAATATTATGTATTGTTTTAAGTCCAAGTCCTTATAGTTGGCATTAGAGGTTGGTTTAGATAACTTTAGATGTTAGGATATTGTTAAATTAATGTCCATAAATTCATTTATGGTAAGATTGAAGTGATATAGAATTTTCAGATTACCATGTTTCTTCTCTTAAGATATTTTTGTGTTTAGAATGGTTTTTTGCAGAGGAAATATGGAAACTATGTTGGGACGACATCAAGAGGAAGAAAACCCTCAAAATCTGCAACCTGATATGGTTAGAATCAGAGCTTAATAGTTTGTTGTAGTGATGGAAAAGTTGACTCAATCTATAAATGGTGGTGGTATCCATGTACAAGATCAGCTATATCAACCAGAGAGGAACATGTCAGAAGTGGAGCATTTTATGAGGCAACATCCCTCATCATTTAGAGTATCATCTGACTCTGTGCTAGAAGAAGGGTGGATTAAAGTAACAGAGAAGATTTTTGTTGTCATGGGGTGTTCAGAACATCAAAAGGTTCATCTTGTTGTTTACTTTTTGGAAGGAGAATCTGATCAATGGTGGCCAATGATGAAAAATATCAGGGATAGTGAGGATATTGTTGCTCTTAATTAGGATAAATTCAAAGGAAATTTTCTTGAGAAATATTTTCCTAAGGTGGTTCATCTTAGGATGGAAAGAAAATTCCTAGAATTGAAGTAGGAGGATGACTTAGTGGCTGCTTATGAAGAAAAATCCACTCAACTGTCAAGGTATGCTGCAAATTTTATATGAGATCCTGATATTAAAATCAACCATTTTTACTCAGGATTAAATCCAAAGTATCGTTGGGATTTAGCTTCTTGTGAGTTTAGAAGTTCTGAAAAACATGTTCGATGTGCGGAGAAGGTGGAAATGGAGTTTTCCGAGGACTAGTTTCTCTTTGAAAAACATTAGAACAAGAGGTCAAGTTGGCAGGAAAAATGGAAAAAATCATAAAAAAAGACGGATGGTAAGAAACTTAAGTTTATAGTTTTTGAAAATTTTGGTAAAAATGATGGTGGGGAATGAATTTTGAACTCTAGTAAGTTTTACCAATGTAGTAAAATGGGATATAAGGATCATAATTACATTTAGAATGATCATGGTAATGGTATGAAATTTTTTTATTTACAATCAGTAAAAATTTTTAAGTGCAATGAAATGGGTCATTAGGAAAATTAGTGTCCAATGAATAACTCAACTGAGGAAAAGCAACCAGACTACAAGCCAAAAGGTGTGGTGAAGTACTTTGAAACTACTTCATGAGATTTTGGGCCATCAAATAAAGTTGTATCAGGTACACTATTTGTTTGTTAAGATTATGCCTATGTGTTGTTTGATTTAGGGTTTACACATTCGTTCACTTGTGATAATTTTTCTAGTAAATTGGGAATTCCATCTCAAGATATGAATCCTAAAATTATTGTAAAAATACATGGAGGAAATATTGAAACAAAAATAAATTATATGAACCTTCCTTGCCTTGTGTATGGAAAGAGTCTACCTGAAAACCTTATTGTTTTGCCTCAAGTAGAGTTTTATGTTATTTTGGGTATGGATTGGCTTTTTGTTTATCATGATAAGATAGAATGTAGAGATAAAGAGGTTTCTTTTCAGAAATATTTTCTGTTTGTGTACAATAATGAACCCTTAATTTTGATAACATTTCAGGAAGCTGAGAAACTATTAAAAGATGGAAATGAATGTTACCTTGCAAATACTATTCAAAACAAAGGAACTATTCATATTAATTATTTGATAATGGTAAATGAGTACCATGATGTTTTTGCTAATGAGTTTCCTGGTATTATACCTAATCAGGAAGATTAATTTAATGTGGATTTAGTTCCTGATGGTAATCCAATTTCAAAACCCCCTTATCGAATGACTCAAATTGAACATTTAGAGTTAAAGAAGAAATTTCATGAGTTATTAGGTAAAGGTTTCATTAAACCTAGAATATCACCATTGGGTGCCCCTGTCTTATTTGTTAAAAAAAGATGGTTCAATGAGACTTTTCACTGATTATAGAGAATTGAATGACATCACTGTTAAGAAAAATTATCATTTGCCTCATATCAATTATTTATTTGTGCAACTCTAGGGAGCTTAGATTTTTTCAAAGATTGACTTGAGGTTGCCATACCATCAGTTGAGAGTAAAGAAATCAGACATTCCAAAGACCGCATTTCCTAGTAGATATGGACATTTTGAATTTTTATTTATGCCTTTTGGTTAAACCAATACACCTACTGTATTCATGTATCTTATGAATAAAATTTTCTTTGAGTTCTTGGATAAGTTTGTGGTTTTGTTAATTGATGATATTTTGGTTTATTGTAAAAGTAAATATGAGAATGAAAGTACTTTAAGATTTTTATTTCAAAACCTAAAAGAAATGAAACTATTTGGGAAATTTAGAAATTGTGAGTTTTGGTAACAAAAAATTTCTTTCCTTGGTCACATTGTTTAAAAAATGGCAAAACTATTGATCCTGCTAAAACAAAAGTAGTTGAAAAATGGCCAAGACCCACAAATATAATAGAGATTCATAATTTTATTGGTTTGGTATGTTATTACTGGAGGTTTGTTGAAATTTTTTCACATTTATCTATCCCAATCACTAAGTTAACTAAAAAAAGTGGAAATTTCATTTGGACAAAAGAATGTGATAATTGTTTTCATGAATTGAAAAGAAGATTGTTGAATGCTATTTTTTGGGAACTAACTTCTAGAAATGGTGAGTTTCTTATTTATAGTGATTCTTTTCTGAAAGTACTTAGTTGTGTTCTTATGTATAATGATCAGTTAATTACTTATGCTTCACATCAGTTTAACCCTCATGAGTTAAATTACCCTACACATGACTTGGAATTAGCTGCTATTATTTTTTGCTTTAAAAATTTGGAGGCATCCATCATATAGAGTAAACTGTGAAATATATACTGACTAAAAATTTGTGATGTATATATTCACTCAGAAATAATTGAACATAAGATAGAGGAGATGTTTCGAATTAATCAAGGATTATGATTGCACGATCCTTTACCATCCAGGAAAAGAAAAAAAGTGGATGATGCTTTGAGTCAAAAAAGTTATGCAGAATTGACCATGCTATGTTTGGAACACAATCCATTCATTTTTTATTTGATGAACCATGGCATATAAGTTGTTGGTATAAGAAATTATTCTGTTTTGTTTCATGTTTCAGTGAAATCTTCTCTATCAGATAGAATAAAGAAAGCGTAGAAGGAAGAAAATGAGTTGCTGAAATAGGTAGAGTTGGTTCAGAAGGCTATGTTTCCTGAATTTAACGTTGATAAGGATTGTGTATTGAGGTTTGGGAAATGATTATGTGTTCCTTTTGATTCACAGTTGAAGAATGAGTTTTTATGTGAAGCTCATAGTTCTCTATTTTCAGTTCATCCTTGCAGTACTAATATGTACATAGATCTTCAAGAGTATTACTGTTGGGATGGAATGAAAAGAGATATTTCTGATTTTAATATGAAGTGTTAGACTTGTCAGCAGGTTACAGCATAGAAGCAGTTACAGAATGGGATGCTTCAGTCTTTACCAATGCTAGAGTTGAAATTGGAAAATATATCAGTGGAATTCATAATGGGATTACAGAAGACATCTAGAGGGAATAATTCAATTTGAGTTATTATTGATCAATTGACTAAATCTTCTAATTTCCTTAATATTAGATATACTTTGTCTCTAGATCAATGTTCTTGGTTATATGTTAATGAGCTAGTCAGGTTGTATGGAGTACCCCTCCCCATTGTATCTGATTGTGATCCCAGGTTTACTTATAACTTTTGGAAAGGACTTAAGAAGTCTTTGGGTACTGAATTTAATATTAGTACAACTTTTCATCCGCAATCATATGGACAGTTAGAAGGAACAATTCAGACCTTGGAGGATATGGTACATGCTTCTTCAATGGATTATTAGAGAAGTTGGGACAAAAATATTTCTTTGATTGAATTTTCTTATAATAACAGTTTTCATTCTAGTATACAGATTGCTCTATTTGAGGCTTATATGGGAATTAGTGTCCAAATCCATATATTTGGTATGAAGTAGGTGAAAGGAAGCTGATGGAACCAGAATTGGTAGAAGAGATGGGGGAAAAAGTTCAGTTGATTCAGAAGTACATGATAATAGCTCAGAGAAAGTAGAAAAGTTATGAGGATAATATGAGGAATGATCTTTCTTTTGAGGTAGGTGATCATGTCTTTTTCAAAGTTTCTCAATGGAAAAGTGTGATGCATTTTGGTAAGAAGGTATGGTTGAGTCTGAGGTTCATAGGACCTTATGAAATCCTAGAGAATGTTGGATTAGTTGCATATAGAGTGGATTTACCTCAATTTTTATCCCTGGTACACAATGTTTTTCATGTTTTAATGTTGAGAATGTATATGACAGATCCATATCATGTTTTGAGCCCTATGATAGTTCAGTTGGAAAAGGATCTCTCTTACGAGGAACATCCGGTCTAGATTCTTGACTGAAGAGAGTAAGTATTGCAGAATAATGTAATTCACTAGGTAATGGTTTTGTGAAAAACCCATATGGTTGAACAGGCAATGTGGGGATCTAAAATTGATATGAGGGATAAATACCCCCATTTTTCAATAAGTGAATAAAATTGCAATGACGCAATTTCAAAAAAAGGGGGAATGATGTAACATTCCAGGTAAATAAAAAAATAATACGTTTTCTTTTTAATTAATATTTTTTGTGAATTAAATATTAATTTTACCTTAAAGGGTTTGCTATGTTCGATGGCGTACCCGATACGCAACAACGGGTTTCTTTGAAATCTTATGTTGCACAATTATAATATAATATTATTATTTTAAATGGTAGTTAATGCTTAGCCATTATATTAGAGAGAATGAAAATAACTGACTAAAATATGATTATACATATTTCTTAAACGTTTTTACATTTATCCAATTAAAGTTATAGGTTTAAAATGTGAATGAATCTAATTTTAAGCATAATTTACTTTAAAAGGTTGATTTAACACCTTTTGATTGTGAAACCTATTTAAATATAGTTTTGGTCACGTTTAAGTGTTTTATTTGACAAAATAAAAATATTCTTTGAATAAGGACATCAAAATTCCCTTTGGGAATTTTTTTTTTGTATTTTTCTGATAAAATTCAAATTTTGATGAATAGTGGAAAATACAGTATTTTAATTCAAAATTTCATTTTAATCTAATATATTTAAATGGATAGATTATATTTTTAATCGGTTTAAAACTATAATTAGAATATATTTTTACCATTTAATTAAATATTGGTTATTATAATAAATTTCCCTTTGAAATTGGACATAAACAGGTTTCAATCTTATGATAGTTATTATTTCTTAAAAACACACCTTTTGTTTTGACTGCGATAATTAATTTTAAATTAATTTCACCCACTTCTATGTTTTGAATTTAGAAAAATGGATTCCATATTTATAATTAAGAGGTCCAAATTGTGTAAATAGTTATCTTTTTTTAGACATTATTAATATTTACTTGAGTAAATATTTAATTTACTATGGTTAAAGTGTAAATATGGTAAATAAGGGTAAACAAATATTACAATAATAATATAAAATTACCCTAACATGTTTCCTAATAATATTTTTTGATAATATTATGATCATGGGAATTCGTGGGTTGATTTTTGGACCCCATGGGGCCACATGAGAGTGACAATGACACTTTATTTTAATTAACTTAAAGTAAAGACAAAAATAACATAAACAAATATCTTTTAGTAAATTACATTTTAAATAGGGTTATCTAAGTTATAATTCAGATATAGATATTCTTTGGAAAGATAATACTATTTCCTAAAACATGGTATTTTGTTTAATAATATTTATACATTAAATAAATTAAATTATTTATGACACAATAATGATGTTGTGTATACCTCCTTAATAAATGATTTAAATAAATAATATTATAATGATTAAAATAATATTCAAAAACTGTCCAATTCTTATTAGATGATTTCATTTTTACCATGAGTCTTGTTATATTCCTCTTTAATAAGTTTTGGACATTTATAACCGGAAATAATTATGTAATAAAATAATATTTTTACACTTTCCTAAAGAGCCCCTCCTCCCCTTATAAAATTCCCGCAACTCTAACCCATTCCTCACACCTCTAAAGACCCTTGGATGGTCCACAATCTACCCACTTAATCTCCCAACATCCCTCTCCTTCTCCTAGATTCCTTAACTAAGGCATAAGGCCCTTCAACAAACCTATTTGGTTCAAACAAATGGAAGTTACCGGATTTAAAGGTAACATCTTCTCTTATGTTCTTTTGTTTTATTTTACTTCTCCAGACCCCTAAACTATTTTTATTACCTTATTTTATAAGATTAAATTTTCTCAATATAATAGTATGTTGTTATGATAAGGATCATAACTACAGTTACACACCCCTCCATCTAATGGGTAAAGAACATACTGTTTTAGTGGATGCCAAACTAACGCCTCAAGAAACGATGAATGTTTAATTATCTCCTACCACCTCTCATGGTGTCCATTATAGTAGAAATATATTTATATATGATATATATTATGTTTTTTATGCTTCTTGATTTTTCATTTATATCATACCTTTATGGTTTCCATTATGGGTAAAGGTGGTAATTTCATTTGAGGAAGTGCAGACTACCTCCCCCTAAAAGTGATATGACTTGTTAATGAAATATGTTGGATTTATAAAGGATAGAGTTAATGATATTATATATGATATTATAATAGAATTATAATATAATATGTATCATTATATATTAATTCTATTAAAATATGAAATAGAAATGGAAGTAGTGTTCATGTGTACGTACGACTTACCGTCTCCTTGAAAGGTGAATTTCATTTCTTACCTCTAAATGTTATGTACTATTATAAATACATTTATATACTGGATATATATGATATAGAGGACATCTAAATCCTTAATATCATTTTGGTTATAATGTACTTTTGACCACATAGACAACTTGTAAATATAAGAAGTTCATTTTTGACTCAAGTACCAAATATAGACAAAATGACCATTATTAACTTAAATGGTTACATGATGTTTATAAAAAGGTAATAATTTATATAAAAGTTATAATAAACATGAAATATGTTCTTCAGCAAGTATAAATATACTTTAGTTTATTATTCATGCGATTAAATAATGAACGGGTCAAATCAGACACGAGGTAAGGGACTTCGTCTCAATCCCCTTTCATTAAGGAGTATTTTTAATTATAAACAACTTTCATTTATATGGTGTATAAACAACTTTTACATTTAATTTCATTAAAATTGAATATTTTTCTATGAAGTGTTTTACTAAACGACAAAAAGAATTTTTCATTTTAACATAAGCGGTGATGACGACTTTTCTGTCGCTACAAGTATTATTTGACAATTAGCTCCCATAACAATCCGTATTATTTTTAAAAGGAAAATAAATACCATTTACTCTTTTAAGTATTTTGGTATGGAAAATTGTTTTGATAGTTAAATTTTTATGTTAATATATTTAAATAATATATCGTGATTGAAATGTAGAAATGTTATCTTTCCTTTATGTTTGTTTTATATGTTATGAATATGTTATTATTCTTGGGAATTGTTTACGTATACGAGTGGTTCCATGATAAACCTAGGGTGGGTGAGCCTGAGATAGCACTCAAATGCATTGGGTAATGTGATGGAGGTAAACGTGAATGTTTCTCCTAAGAGATTTAGTGAATATACTGTGGTGGGTATTCCAACGTAACTCCCAATGTAGCCGTGATAGCTACAATGTAAGTATGACATGGATGCAACATGTTTCTTTTTTGATTTATGATATCAATGTATTATTCATACATCTTATGATTTCATGAGGTTTGTTAAAGAACCTTTGTTATGTATGTATTGGAGAACTAATGTTTTCTTTCTTTGTTTTATAAACCTTACTGAGCTTTTTATGCTCATCCCAAGTTTCAAAATGTTTTTCACAAGACCTAAAGATGAAAAGGGTCATGTATGGGATCAAGGGAAATTCATGCTATCTAAAACATTGAACGAGTCATGAATCTTTTTTTCAACAGTTTTTATTTTATGAATAAAATGGAAACTGAGTAGATGTGTCTACTTTGTAATTTTGAGATGTAATGTAATAGTTATGGCCTAACTCTGTAACACTACAAACCTAAAAAGATCCTCAATGGGAATTATTTATTTAATTCATGATTAGGTAATGTTTTAAGGCCGGGTCCTTATAAAAACATTTATGGAACTCAAAATTCTATTTAAATAAGACATTAATGATTCAAATTTTAAAACCCTATATTTAGAAACTTATCCATTGAATCATGATTTAATATATTCATAATTGTTTTAAAAAAAGTTTTTAACCAACCCCAATAAGAAATCGAAAGACATATATGGAAATGATTAACTAAATAAGTAAATTTTCTTTAAAAAATAAAAAAAATAAAAAATTTCATGTCATAAGATATTACATAATCGAATGAAATAATGAAATTATGAAAGGGAAAGTTTCAATGGGATAATATCATGAAATATTTATTAAAATAAATAATTTTAGGTATAAATAACAATAAATGGAATATTTAAGAAATTTTAATGTATATGTAATCATAAGAACTCTAATAAACCCATGAGGTGACCCTAGACATGCCAAATTGGAATCATCTTCTAGAATAATAAATGAAATACCAATCTATGACCTTGTGGGTGTTCAAAATGATCCGTATATATGCATCTCCCACATGGTATAATCACATTAACAAGGGGATTTATTCCATCACATCATGAATATATAGTAATTTAATATCAATCTTCCACTAAAATTCTTGAAATTCCAATGAAATAAGTTGATGTAAGTGAGGGAATATCAATTAAACAATCACATCCTGACATCCTAAATTCTAAAACTCCCATATATAGGAGCCCCATTAACCAACATATACACATATAAAAATAAATTCCCATCATTTCTATAAGATCATATATAATCTTACATAAGGGGAATATATAATTATTTAGTTTATTTATGAAAAAAATTAACTGATGGTTCCTAATAGGCCTTGGGATTTTAAAATAACATTTAAATTATAGAATCTCATTTTTAAAACCATTTCAGATCAATATTTTTCATAAATCCATTTTCTATGTTACTAAATGGGTCATTAATTCTTACATTAGAAATAAATAATTAATGTAACTTATTTAAAATCACCCTGTAACTCCTACATAAATTTATAACCATAATTTTAATATGAAAGAACATGTTTCATAAAAAATAATCTTTATTTTAAACAATCTCAGTCAATAATTTCATAGAATAAATGAATATGAAATTATAAATGTGAATCATTTTTGGAAATGAGATAGAAAATAAAAATAGACTCATTGAAATCCCTATAACCATGTAATTTTCCACTAAATAAATTTTACAAACCTATACAAATTTAAATGTAATCATTAGAAATTTAAAAAATCACTAATAAATGCCCATTACATATGAAAACTACTATAACCTTTTTTAGAAACCTTAATCATGCTAATTATATTTTATATGAGCTTTATGAAATGAAACTGTGAGAATCACGTTCCTAATCTGCAATTATTTCCTTTCAACCATTATATTTTTTATCAAATCCAATAGAATCCATATAACTTACGTAATTTCAAAATATTTTTTTGAAAAACTATAGCATGCCTATAATGTTATGAAAATAAAAATGCATGGAAACACCTACCTTAAGAGAGTTAAAAGGAAGTAATAATATTTATTATCGGAAGAATAATGTTCAAAATTCACAATGCACCAAATTAAATCAAGAATCAAAATCATATGGTCAAAAAATCACCCTAGAGTTTGGCCAAGTGTTTGAATAATATGAATTAATAGTGGAAAACAAGAAGACTAATAAGAGTGTTGAAGGAGAAGACCAAACTATGAGATAAACACATAGAAATTAGAGTAATAATACCCATAAATCAAAGGGGATGGGTGTTGGGTATGTAAGTGGTTATCCATAAATTTTAATAATCAAAATGAGGAGATGGATTCCCCCTTTTGTATTTAAATAAAAAAAGTTAATTTTTAAAAACATAAATTTTTAACGCCTTTTGTAAGGAATGTGGTTTTGTTGCATGGTTTACTAAACTGTGCACCCCGTATTGGACAAAAATGGGTATCAAATAGTTCTGTGACCTAGATATAAAAATCATTCACCAAATATGAAATCTCTACTGATATGGGAATACTCAATTTTCCCAGTCTTGAATGATTATCTTTAACATTTCAATAACCATGATCTTAGGAATAAAACCACCACAAAATTAAAACTATGGAAATTCATCAATAAAATAAATAACCTAATTAATAGTCAAGAAATGGAAAGAATAATAGGAAAAATAAAATTAAGGGTATGTCATGGGAGAATGAAATTTAAGGGAAAAATTTATTTGTGTCCCATTATGATTCATACCCCCTCTCATGGTGTATCTTTTCAACTATGTTCCAATATAATTTTATATTATTTCTTAAAAAAATATAATTATTATAAAATACTAATTAATTATAGAATATAACCTTTTCATGTGTATTAATATTTATGAATTTGATATTAATTTTACTTTCAAGGGGATTATTTATCTAATAGTGTGTCCAACATGCAACAATAAGTTTTTCTGAAAGGTTACATTACACATGAGACTGAGTTATACTAAACAATAATACATTATTAATACTATTCTTTTAAATGGTAGTTTACGCCTAATTTTTGTATTTGGAGGAATAAAAATAACTAAACATATTATGTTTACACATGTTTTTTATATGTTTTTACTTTCTTCGAATAAATTTTATGTGTTTAAAATAAAAATAAATCAAAATTTAAGTAAAAAAAGGTCTAATATTTTTAAAAGGTATTTGTACTTCCTTATGATGGAGAACCCATTTTAAATGAAATTTTTGAAATCAATATGTTCTATTTTACAAAATAAAATTATAATTTGGATGATGGTCATACAAATTTACTTTGGTTGAATTTTTGGTATTTTTCTAATAAAATTCATTTTTAATGAATAATAAAAAATACTACTTTTTAATTCAAAACTGATTTTTGTCTGATTTACATATATAGTTAGGTTATAATTTTATTTTGTTTTAGAGTATAATTAAATAAAACATATATCATTTAATCTAATTCAGTTCACTTGAATCAATTTTAAATTGAAATTATATATCAAAACATTATAAACTGTGAAATATTTTTACTTTTAAAACCTGTTTCCTAAATCCTTCAGGAGAATTAACTTTTAAATTAAATTTAGGGAGATTTGTGAATTGAATTTTTTAAAATTGGAGATATATGTTTTAATTAGTATGAAAAATGTGATCTAATATGATTAAAATAAATTTTGGAAAATAGTAACATTACTATTTTATTAACTACAGTTAAAGGTAAATCGTGTAATTAAAAGTAAAAATAATATTATAATAAAAAATAACCAATCACCTATCATATTTTTTTTGGATGAGTAATTTTAAACCAAGAAATTACTTGGGACAAAATTTTGTCATTTTGAAGCCACTTGGGTGTGATTATGAAATTTATAACATTTTATTTAAAGTAAAGAGAAAAAGGTAATATTTATATCTCTTATTAATAAAACAATTTCAATATGGGGTCATATAAGTGATATCTCTGACTATAAATACTACATATAAATATAATAATATTACCTCTATCATGGAACTTTATTTATAATTTTTAGGAAATAAATTATTAATGTAAATTGTGACATGATAATGATGTAGTAATTTTTTAATTATTGAATGAATCAAATTGATGATATTTAAAATATTAAAATAAATATAATTTAACATAATTGATTATATAAAATAATTTTATGGATACTTATGAAATTTTATTTATGATTTTAAGTTATTTTTTTGAACTTGTCTTTATTTTATGGTTTTTTAAAAATTCAACTAAAGAATAGTGTCAAAATTGACACTATCGGTATTTGAAAATATAAAAAAGTTTATTAATTTTTTTAATAATTATAAAAATAAAAAAATAGGACAAAAAAATTATATATGTTTAAACATTTCATTAATGAGACATTCATTGGTCTTTTGAAATGTTATGGTAATCATTTTAACTCTAAATTGTAAATTAATAAATAAAACCTTAAGAGTTGAAAGGGTTAAAATATAATCATAATGAATAAAAAGTATCCAAAACATGTATATTTTTTATTGGATGAATGTATATAGACCCATAATCATCCTATATTATAAATAAATTATCTTTTACCCCATTTTAATAGAAAATGAATTAGATTAATTTAATACTTTTGATAATTCCAAGAGTGCCCCTCTCCTCTCCTATAAACATGAACTCTTCCTCTATATCACTTACACATAAAAAAACATTTGGGATCTACCAATATCTACCCAAAACCCTTCTTATATTACCTAAAATAATTATTGAGGCCTTATTTTAGGCAGAACACCCTTCTTATAGGTGGTAAGGTGTTAAGAGAGGTGATCATCTGAACAAACATTAATTTCTTTATTTAAGTGTTGTTATTTTATTTCTTCATCCACATCCTTAAAATATCCTAATACCAAGATGAATTAATAACCCCAATATAAAAAATATAATGATATTTTATTATGTTAATATCATCACCTTTATCTATCTTTAATTCTATCAAATGGGAATGGAATTTATCATTGGTGCGTACATGTGAACTATCACCTTCACGAACTGATATAATTAATTTTACATAACTCTCTCTCATGAATTTTTATAATGATATAATAAATATTAAAATTTTATATTAATGAAAAATTAATTATTATAATATAATAATATTCAAATTATTTTTTTAATTTCAATGAACATAAAAATGATAACGTGATTTGTGTGTACTTGTGAACTATCACCTTCACAAAGCGATCTGAATCATTTTTATTCACCAGATCACTTGTATGATATATATAATTATATATAAATGATTATAATGATGTCAATAATAATATGGTTATTCTGGAAATATTAAATAGTAACTACTTTATTTCCATCATGATGAATGAAAAATTGAGGCATTACTCATGCGTACGTACAAACTAATGTTTCCATGATTATAACATTGTTTATTTTTCATACTAAAAATAAATGGTTTTATTTAAATATATAATTGAAATATATCAGTGATTATTATGTCAAGAATATTATTTTGGAGATGATGGAATTATGGCCACATAGACTATTGACATTATACAAAGTTTATTTTTAACTTCAGCTGAATATCAACCAAACCTATAATATGAACTAGAATAATTATGTAATTTTTATAAAATAATAATAAGTGATATAATAAAATAATAAAATTGAGAAAATTTATCAAAAAAGTAGAAATTAACAAATTTTTATTATTTAGGAATATAATGATTGTACCCGACGTGTCAGACTCACGGTAAGTGACTTCGTCTCAATCTCCTTTCATTGAGGCATAATTTGATATGAAACACCACATTTTTATATATGGTGTATAATAAACCCCATTAAATTATAATTTAATTCAAATATATTCAAAAGGAATATTTTCTTGTCAATCGGTTTACTAAACGACAAAAGGAATGATTTTTTAACAAACTTGGTGACAATGACTTTTCTGTCCTTGTGAACATTATTTGTATTTGGATTACTTCATAAGACATAATGTTGTTAAAAAGAAGATAAATACCATAATAAATTTTTAGGTATTTTGGAATTGAAAATGGATTAGATAAAGGATTAATGATATCAATATCCTGAAATGATATATTGTGATTTCAAAGTGGAAATGTTATTTTTCTTTTATGCTTGTTTTATGTGTTATGATTATGTTAAGGTTATTAGATATTTTTTATGTATACGGGTGGTTCCATGATAAAATGATGGTTGGTGAGCCCATCATTTATCTAAAATTAATTTGTCAATGAGATAGAGTAAAATGATAAGGTTTATCCTAATATATTTAAATAATATACTGTGATAGGTATTCCAAATGTAACCATGAAGGCTACTCCCTATGTAGTTGATAAAGATACAATGTAAGTACATTATGAATGACACATGTTAGCTTTATGATTTATTATTTCTAAGTTGTTTTTCAAGAATATTATGATTTCATGAGGTATGTAAAAGAACTTAAATTTTATGTGTGAAAAGTATGATTTTGTAAAAAAAATTTCTCGACTTTTAAATATTCATGGACTAATAGTTTAATTCCTTGTTTTATATCCATTACTAATATTTTTGTGCCCATCCAAAGTTTTTGAAATTTTTTCCATAGGGTAAAATGATGGGAAAGATAAAGGAAAAACCAATATTAATATTGTGGAGATTTCTTTGAAGAAAATAGAAATCATGTTTTAAAGAGTTTTATCTTATGAAAAATGGATAGTGAATAAAATTTTATACTTTGTGATATTTGAGTTGTTATGTAATAGTTTTTTCCTGATTCTCTAAAATTATAAACTTGAAAAATATCCTCATTGTGAATTATTGACATAACTCAATATCATGTAATATTTAAGGATGAGACCTTATAGTTGGTTACAAGTGTGGGTGAAGATAACTTTGGGGGTTAGTATTTTGTTAATAGAATATACATAAATGATTTTTACATTATGTTCAAACTGAAATAATATAGAATTTTAATTTTACCATGTTTCTTATTCTATGATATGTATGTTCAGAATGGTTTTTCATAGATAAAATAGAAATGATATAATGGGAAGAATCTAGAGGAGAAAAACAATCCAAATCAACAACCTGAGATGGTCGGAATCAAAACTAAATAGATTATTTTGTAGTGATGGCATAGTAAGCTTAAGAAATAACTGGTGTTGGTATCCATGCATGAGATCATTTAGATCAACCATAGAGGAACATGTCAGTAGTAGAGCATTTAATGAGAACACACCCTCCATCATTCATAGAATCATCAGACCCCATTCTATAAGAAGTTTAGATTAAATCCCTTAGAAAAGATTTTAGACATCATGGGGTGTTCAAACAATCAAAAGGTTAGTCTTTCTATTTACCATTATGATGGAGAAGCTGATTAGTGGTGGTCGATGGTTATTAATATTAGGGAAATTGAGGAGATTCATTCTATTGATTGATATGAAGTCAAATATATGTTTCATGATAAATATTTTACTAATGTGGTTAGATATAGTATAGAGAAATAATTCTTGGAATTTTGGCCATATGAGGATTCAGTGACTTCATATGAAGGAAAATTCACTCTACTACCAAGGTACACTCAAAATTTTGTTTGGGATATTGATAGTAAAATCAATCATTTTTATTCAGGATTAAAGCTAAAGTGTCCAAGGGTCTTGACTTCTCATGCGTTCAAAAATTACTAAAAACATGTTTAGTGTGTGGGGAATATCGAAATAGAGTTTTTAGATGATCATATGTTCTTCAAAAACCAGTAGAAAAACTGGTCATGGTGGTAGGATGAAGGGAATAATTCATCAAAAATGTATAATGGTATAGAAATCAAGTTTATGTTTGTGATAATTGTGGTTAAAAAACACACTAGATAATTCATTCTAATTTTTTTTAAGTTTTTCCAATGTGGTAAAAGGGGGAATAAGTCTCATAGATACAATGAAAAATATAATGGTAGTGGTAAGACAAAATTTGATTTATATTTAGTAAATTATTTTAACTTTAATGAAATGGTTGATTATAAAAATGATTGTCTCATAAATATTTGTAGTGATGGGAAGAAACCGTAATATTTGAAGGAAGGTGCGGGGAAATCATTTGAAATTGCTTCAATAGATGTTGGGCCATAATATGAAGTTGTATCAGGTACATTTTTTTTTGTTAATTTAGATTATTGAAATATGTTTTTTGATTCATGGTCTACTAATTATTTCATTTCTAAGATTTTTTCTCTTAAATTAGAAATTACACCTCAAGAAATGAATCCAAAAATTATGGTAAAAACACATGGATGAAATTTTGAATAAAAAATAAATTTTAATAATCTTCCATTAATTTTCTATAGAAAGAAAAAACTTGAAAAACTTTTTATTTTTTCACTTGTAGAGATTGATGTTATTTTGGGTATGGAATGGTTTTTTATTTACCATGTTAAGATTAACTGTAGAGATAAATAAGTTTCTTTTCTAAAATAAGTTAGTTTTTGTATAAGAATGAACCCTTACCATTGATAACATATCAAGAAGATGATAAACCATTAAAATATGGAAATTATTTTTACCTTGGACATATTGTTTTAAATAGAGGAACTATTAAGATTAATGTTGTTCCATTGGAAAATGGGCATCTTGATGTATTTCCTGATGAGTTTCATGGTATTATACATGATTAGGAAGTTGAAATTACTATTTCCTTTGTTCCTGATGCTAATATAATTTTAAAAACCCTTTATCGAATTTCTCAAATCGAACTTTTAGAGTATAAGAATCATTTATAGGAATTATTAAATAAAGCATTCATTAGACCTAGAACATCACCATGGGGTTCTCCTATCATGTAGGTTTAAAAGAAATATTGCACATTGTGACTTTTCATTGGTTATAGATCTATGAATGACATCACTATTAAGATCATGTATCCTTTCCCTCATATCAATTATTTATTTGATCAAATATATGGAGCACTGTATTTTTCAAAGGTTGACTTGAGGTTAGGGTACCATTAGTTGAATTTAATGAAAAAAGAAATTTCGAATACTGCATTTCATACTAGATATGATGATTATTAATGTGTGGTTATGAAATTTGGGTTACCTAATAAACTTATTGTATTCATGAATATTATTGATAGAATATTCCATGAGTTCTTGGATAATTTTCTGGTTGTGTTTATTGATTATTTTTTATATTTTAAATGTAATGGGGAGCATCAAAGTCATCTAAGGGTAGTTTTAAAACCTTAAAAGAAAAAAAAAATTATTTGAAATTTATAAAGTGTGAATTTTGGTTGAAAAATTTTCTTTACTTGCTCACACTGTTTCTGAAGATAGCATAACTAATGATCATGCTAAAATGTAATTTCTTAATGAATGGAAAATACCCAAAAATACTACTGAGAATAGTAGTTTTCTTGGATTAGTGGGTTTTTACCCGTGGTTTTTTTGGAAACTATTCTTTGTTTTCTAGTCCACTATCTAAGGTAACATATAAGTGTGTAATGTTCATCTAGAAAAAAAGAATGTGATGATTGTTTTTAGGAACTGAAAAGAGTATTTTTGAATGATCCAGTTTTGGAAATTCCTTCTAGCAATGGTGAGTTTTTTATCTACAATGATGCTTCATTGAAAGGACTTGGTTGTTTTCTAATGCAGAATGATTAGGTAACTACTTATGCTTCGTGTCAATTGAAAACTTTTGAGATAAATAACCCTACACATGATTGGGAATTAGATGTTGTTGTTTTTTCTTTAAAAATTTGGAGGTTTCATCTCTATGGAGTAAAATATTAAATATATACTGAATATAAATGATTGAAGTACACATTCAAACATAAATAATTAAACATGATACATAGATAATAGTTAGAATTAATTAAGGAATAGGATTGCACAATTCATTACCGTCCTGGAAAATCAAATGAAGTTGATGATTATTTGAGTTAGAAAAGTATTTCTTCATTAACCATGTCACATTTGAAATCTGACCCTCTTAGTAATGATTTGATAAAATTTGGCATTGAAGTTGATTGAGTGAGAAATTCCTCTATTTTTTCAGGTTTCAGTTCAATATTTTCAATTAGATAGAATTAAGAAAGCACATAACAAAGAAAGTGAATTACAGAATTGGGTAGAATTGGTTGGAAAGGGTAAGTTGCCTTAATTTAACGATGATGGATACTATATTTTGAGATTTATGTATAGGTTATGTGTGCCTTATGATTCACAGTTGAAGAAAGAGTTGTTGTGAGAAGCTCATAGTTCTTTGTCTTCAGTTTATCCTTATAGTACAAATATATACAGAGACAATTGGGAGAATTACTGGTGGGATGAATTAAAAATATATATTGATGACTTTACTATGGATTGTTTGACTTGTCTGCAGGTGAAAGCAGAATGATAGCTTATAAATGGGATTCTTTAGACTTTACCAATACTAGAGTGGAAATGAGAAAATATATCCATGAATATTTTAGTGGGATTACCAATGAAATCTCAAGGTAATAATTTGATTTTGGTTATTAATAATAGACTAACTAAATGTACTCATCTTCTTACAATTAAATATACAATTCGTCTAGATCAATTTTATTAGTTGTATCTTAAAGAGATAGTTAGGTTATATGTTGTTACTACCTCCATTGAATCTGATCGTGATCCTAGGTTCACTTATAATTTTTTCAAAGACCTTTAGAAGTCATTGGGAATGAAATTAAATTTCAGTACATATTTTTATCCTCAATCAGATGAGGAGTCCAAATGATCAATTCAGATGTTAGAGGATATTCTTTGTTCTTGTTCAATGGATTACTAGGGATTTTGGGACCAAAAACATTTTTGGTTGAGTATTCTCATAATAATACTTCTCATTCAAGTGTAAAAATGACACCATTTCAAGCCTTATATGAGAAGAGGTGTCAAACTCCAGCTTTTTGGGATAATGTTGATGAAATGATGTTGATGGGACCATAATTGGTATAAGAGATGAAATAATTTTTTTGTTGATATAGAAACACATGAGGATAAATTAGATAATGAAAAAATGTTATGTAGATAACCATAGGAAGGATATTTCTTTTGATATAGGAGATCATGTATTCTTTAAAGTTTCTCTTCGGAGAAGTGTGAAGCGTTTTGGTATGAAGGGGAAGCTGAGTCAATATTTCATTAGAACCTATGAAATATCAGATGAAATTGGATCAGTTGTCTACCAAGTGTCTTTACCTCTATGTTTATCTCAACTACATAATTTGTTTTCATGTTTTAATGTTAATAAATTATATTCCAGATCCATGTCATGTTTTGAGTCCACATGTATTTTAGTCATAAGAGAATATTTTTTATGAGGAACAACCCATCCAGATTCTTGACCAAAGAGAGAAAGTGTTGTGGAATAAAGTGATTCAATAGGATACGGTTTTGTGAAAAAACTATATAGTTGAATAGGAAACATGTAATTCTTAAAATTATATGAGGGAGAAATATCCCCACTTATTTAAATAGTGAATAAAATTGTGAGGACACAATTTACAAAAGGGGGGAAGGATGTAACATCTCTGATAATTTTAGAATAATACTTTTTAATATCTATTAATATTTATGAATTATATATTAATTTTTGTTCAAATGGGATTCTTTGTCTGATAGTGTACTCGACAAAAAACAATGGGTTTCTCAGAAATCTATTGTTGAACACATGACTCAGTTGTACAGGAAAAAATACATTATTAATATTATTAATTTAAATAGTAGTTAATTCCAAGAATTTATCAGAGAGAAGGAATATAACTAACTATATTATGTTTAAAAATGTTTATTAAATGTTTTTACTTTATTCCAATAAAATTTATGGTTATAAAGTCAAAATAAATCACATTTTATGCATAAAAAAATCTGATATTTTTAAAAGTTATTTTTACGACCTTTCTATGGAAAACCCATTTTAAATCTAATTTTTTTTCACATATATATGTTATATTTGACAAAATATAATTCATCTATGGAACGGAAAAATCAGAATTTACTTTGGTTGATTTTTTGTTATTTTTATGATAATATTTCTTTTTAATTAATACTGAAAGATATTGGATTTTAATTCAAAATTGAATGTTCATCTGATTTATTTATTTTGCGAACTGACCAAGTTCAACCCTAAACTGGTCATCCGAGTTGGTCCATGGCATGGCCTGAAGGGAATCCCTGATCCCCCTAGACTAGAAACTACTTCCGGTAATCAAAATAAGTAGATGGGAACGATTTAGCCAAGAAACTTAATAGGCAAAAAATAGAAATATACTGAAAATAATCAGGTAAACACTAAGAGTGAAAAAATATAACTAGCTAGACATACATCCAAGTGATCCTATGGGTCACCACTGAACATAGAACCATACTCACTCCAAGAGAGAGATCCTAGACTATAACCTGAAACTGAAAATTAAAGTAGGTGTGAGCACTGAGATGCTCAATAGGAGATCCAAGGAATAACAAATCCCTACACCCTTACCTTTAAAAAGAAATCCAAATATGCTATTTTTAATATAAGACAAAGTAATGTAATGTTTTTATTCTTTTCAAAATCAATTAGCTAGTTTCACCTTTATGGGAAACATTTCACTTCCAATATGTTTCAAAGTAGATTCCAATCTTACATTAACGCTTCAAAATGAATGGAAAATATTTTTAATTCAACTATGGTTTTCAAAAAAGATGGATCACGCATGAAACAATAGAAATGAAAATCACTCGGCAAGAACCAAGTCATAAATGAGCACCATGATCAAATCTCCTAAGGTTCATCTAGATCATGTGGGACCCTATAACCTCACATCTCAATGTATGAGTAACAATAAAAAATAGACATTCTCGTGAACGATCCACTAGTAGTGAACAAACCCATAATGTAGTGGTCCCCAACGTCATCATAAGTGATTATTTAGTGTTTTAGAGTCAAAATGTTTAACTGAAGTAGGGACAAACCACTATGAATCACTAGAATTCTAGAACTAGTCTTCCCCCTAGATTCCATGGGTTCACTATGTTATCTATTTACTTTTTATTTCCCACATGCACACCAAATAAACTTTTATACTTTTTACACACCACCTGCATAATTTGGTAAGACACTTGCATAATTTAAAAATCGCAACAAAGGGACTCTCTTTAAATAACATATTTCCCTGAGGAAAAACCGCTTTCATTTCATACACATCTTAAAAACATTCAGAGACCCCTTTTCACTAAACACATAAGTCATGAGACCTTTATATGTCAAAAAATCATTTTCAAAATTATTTAAAAGACCAATTAAATGACCATAGAACCACACATTTAAAAGAAAACATTATACCCTATATAATTCAAACTATTCATTTTAAAGGTTTAAAAGAAAATATAACAACCATGTGTGAGTCCATTTTTCAAAGTCCATAACCAATTATGTATATGTATATAGAATATGGATTTCATATAATAATGGAAAACACATTTTAAAAAGAACTCTAAGAAATAAGGAAAGTTCTAAATAAAGATCAGGGTAGTGGGAACCTACCTCAAAGTAGAATCAAGCTGTCCACTTCGGCTCTTGGCACTTTCTAACTCAAGGTTGATGCTACCCCACTAAGTATACACATTTTTACATAGGTGTAAGGACACCTAGACCCTATACACACATCAACACGACTATGAGAATGCACAAGGGTATCCTTATATATACTTATATGAATAAGACCATATCCACTCACTTTTCCATGAACTTTTATATATATGCAAAGGAAGACCAAGACCCATACACATATAAACACTTCCATGCATGAATATACTTGTAATAGGGGTGAATATATATATATATATATATATATATATATATATATATATAAATACATACCTATTCATATGTAGTTGTGTCACCCTTGACTGGAATACTTGAATTCTATGAGAATGGATCAACATTCCACACAGATAAATAATATCACTATAAAATAGCCAAAGAACACCACATAATATGTGGGAAAACCAAAAAATCAGTTTTAAATACATTACCTCGGTTGGTGTCAGTGATCCAAATCGATATGCAACCACCCAAAACCTACCAACTCCCTACCGATTAAATTCTAGGTAGTCATAAACACCAAAATTCCCAAATTAAAGAGTTGAAAACCCATGAAAAATGAGAAAACATTACCTCAGAGCAAAGATAGTAGACTAAAACACACCAAAACACCTCACCTTCGGTAGTGATTTTCGGAACACGCACCAAAATGACCCAAGGCATCCTTCACATAACCTATAACTTGAAGAACACAAAAAATACGGGATAGAACCTAACCCTGGGTTCAGAAAAATTTCATAGGTTTATGGGGAGAACAAATCACAGTCTAAAATCAAAAGAAGAGGGAGTAGAGAGACTTACCATGTCGATTTCAAGGACAAAAGAGATGAAAAATAGTGAGATCAGAAAATCAGAGATGAATCTAGGAGGAGGGGTGGATTGTGTGCAACCAGGTCTCAGCCATGGGGTTCGCCATTTGGGTTTGAGGGGGGTTGGGAGAGGAGGTCATCATAGAGAGGGGAGCTCAGGATGTGGTGTGTTGTGTGACCAAGAAGAAGAGGGAGGGCGCCATCTCATCAAAGAAGAATAGAGGGGGAAGAAGTGTGAGGCGAGGGGATGAGGGGAGAAATAAAGAGTGGAAAAAGAAGGAAGAAAATAAATAAGAAATAAAAAAAGAGGGAAAATGAAAAAAAAAAGAATAAAATAAAACCTAATATGAATAATAATATTATCCCAAAAAATGTTATAAATAAAAAAAGAAATACAATGATCCGGGTTTGGGATCGACAATTATCCCCACCATGAAACTTTATGCTCCCAAAAAGTCCAACAAACCCGACTATTCAAAGCTTGAAACAAGAACAAAATGACTCTCAAAACTAAACCCATACCACATGAGGATCAAACACTCACATTCCACCAAAGACATGAATCCTTGAGAAATAGACTTCCAGCTGAAAGATCGAATGACACGAGATTCACATTTCCAAACGCAACCACAACTTGGAACTCCCCAAACCCTAACAACAAAATCACAAGAGTCTGCTCGGGATCTCCCATGAACATTCTCTATATGACCGATCATATGGGCTAACCATCTATATTAATCGGGGTTTGGCATAGTATAGGAAAAGAGTTTCCCCGACAAGAACACCTTAAAAACTATGTTATCTTCAATTTGTTCTATGTTGGTCTCTCAACCATATTAGGACTCTAGTCCAATACTATATTTTCCAAATTGAAACAAATTAAAAAACCAATCAAGACCCCTGACTTTAGTGTCACCCCTTATCTTCCTGATTCGCAACCGACCAACTTGAGGGAAGACATTGGTGTGACCTATAGTGGGTCTCCTCACCATATTAGAAACTAAGTAGTACAATGACACCCATCCTGAACCCACCAACATTGGATGACCCCACAAATATGAAGAAACATCAACACATACTAGCTGTGAACCCCTAGTCCATGGGGAATCCAATAAAAAGTGACACCAAGAAAAGAGAAGCCAAAACATGATTCATAAGATCCATAACCCGCAAACATATCCAAATGACCATCACCTAGAAGTTTGAATTTGTCCAAAGAAAGTCTATCCACTTGAAGTTTACAATGATAATGCACAAACCTTGAAATATTATAGAAGAATCCACCATGTACTTAAAAATAATCCCCCACCAAATAGAAAACTGCATGAGGTGAAAAATTTACCAATATCTTCCCCAACATTTGAGACAACAACTTGGACGTGCATCCCTCACACCTGAAAATCGCCTGACTATGTGAAAAGCTTCAGTATGAGACTTATGGATAGATCTTTGATTTATTGAAGCATCTTATGCACAACAGTCATGAAGTAACAACTTCCAATTGAGGCTTCATATTATGCAAAGACTGCTTACATACTTCCCTCATGTGACCCAAACAACCACACCATTGAGAAGCCTTTAGAAAGTTATGATGAATGACTTTGAGTGCCCAAATCTACCACATTGGGAAAAAAATGAGTGTGTGGTCTTAGGAATGAGAAACAGTAACTGATGAAGGACCCATGAAAAGAACATATGGCTCCATTTCACCATCCACACCAGATGCGCAATCCTTCAGAAGCACCTTGAAAAAAAAATATTTCCATCTGTCACAGTTCACTCACTGCGACCCCAACATGTAAGGAGAATGTAACAATCACCATACTCTATCCCGAACACAACCCATCAAACAAAACTAGGACAAAATTCCCTTCACAACATCTGGAGTTCTTAAAGACTTGAAGAAACACTCGACATCCTCAATTTACACCTCCACCCTTATCGAATCTCATCCACCATAGAGGTAATTAGAAACAAAGAAAAGAAAATTACCCCACCACTCCACTGGGGTTCTGGATAAAAATAACAACTAAAAATGACTCCTCAAGGACCTTTGGACAATTCTGGACTACATATATTAAATTATAAGCACAAAAACAACCTGAATCACATCACAAAACATGCCTCCACATTTAACCACAAATCATTATCTCAAAATCATAAAAAACATTTCTATTTAGAAACACTAGCTCGAAAAAGCATTAAACCCATAGACTAATAAATCAGAAAACCAAAAGGAGTATTTTCAGTGGGATTATATGAAAATTAGTGTTGTTAAATATCTCTCTTGGTGCATGGGTTTCTTGTACTTGGTTTTTCATAAACATAAGGGTGAGTGACAGAAGTCTAAGGGGATGTTAAAACCATTACCCATAATTTAATGGAAAGGAAAGCATTATTATGAACTTTTTATTTAGAATTCCCAAAACATATATTTTTAATCGTGCTATATGGGTTATAGTTGGTAAACATATGATATCAAAAAACTTAATTCATATTAAAAAGGAATTATATCTTGGTCATGTTTCTAGGATATATATACATATATGTATGTAAATTGGAGTACCACTTTTGGTTACATTTGATTGGGATCCATGTTTACCTTGATGTTTGGGTGATGTCTTCAGTAGGATCTGGATATAGAGTTAAGTCTCAACACTGCTTCTCATCCTTAGTTCAGTTGTCATTCTGAGAGAAAAATGCAAACTCTAGAAGAAATATTGAGAGCTTTCTATATCGATTTCAAAGGGGATTGAGATAATAACCTTCCTTTAGTGAAATATTATTATAATAATAGATTTAAATCCATTATTTAGATGGATACTTATGAATAACTCTATGGAAATTAGTGCAAAACTCTAACTTTCTGGGATGATATTGGGAGATGAAAGATTATAGGACCAAATCTTGTTTTTGAAATGCTAGAGAATGTGAAATCTATTCAACAACACATATGAGAAGCTCAGAGTCAACAAAAGAGTTATGATAACAACCGAAAAAATTCCAAGAGTTTGATGTGGGTGATAAGGTTTTTCTAAAAATACCTCCCTCGAAGATATTAATGGTATTTAGAAAGATGGGAAATATGATCCCTATGTACATCAATCTTTTTGAAATTATGGATTGTATTGGGAAGGTAGCTTATTGATTGGAGATTCTGCGGAATCTCACTCAAGTTCATGATATGTTTGATGTATCTCTCTTGAGAAAGTATATACTTGTCCCTTTACATGTACTAAAATTAGTATTTTTACCACTAGAAAAAACATTTCTTATGAATAAAAACCAATAGATATTTTGAATCACATCGAAAAAGTTATCTAAATAAGTCCACTTTCTTGATTAATGTTTTATGGTGGAACCACCAATTCGAGCAAGATATGTGGGAACTTGAAAATTTGAAGATACATAGGTATCCTTAAATATTTTTATTCAAGTGATGAATTTCTAGGGAGAAATTTTGTTTAATGGGTGTAGAATGTAACAACCTTATGTTTTTATGAAATAACATCTTTAATGAATTTTAATTATTCAATAGCTTACATTGCATGGAATCATGAATTCAAAAGAACTACAAGGAACCCTTGGTATAAAATGACCATTATAAACTAGACGTTAATTTAGTTGAAATATACATAACTAACTAATTAAAATCTAGGATGAATTCTTTGGCTACCAATTATTTATGAAACGCATAAACCAATTAAATGTAATCAAAATATTTTTCTTTTTTGCATCAACAAATTAAGTTAATTTTATTCAATAAATGAAATTAATGAAACATATACTTTATATAACTAATGTAATATTTTTATTTTTATCAAATAGTTATTTTACTCATAGTGTATAAATAAACAATATTTTATTTATAAAAACCTATATTTTTAAGATAGGTAATTTTACCACCTTTTAAAGATGAACCCTTATTAAATTATAATATCGACAAATTAGTAATTTTTATAGGAAAAAATAATCTTTCTCTTTTGAATATGGATATAAAAAAATTACTTTGGATTAATCTTTGATATATTTCAGACAACTCTAATGTTTTGATGAATTAGAAGAATATACTAAATTTTGATTGATTTTTTTCATTGAGTTAACTTATGCGGTTAAATTATATTATTGAATTATTTTAAAGTATAAATAAATTATATTTTTTCATTTAATATAATTTAGTTCATTGGAGTTAATTTTACATTGAATTTTGATATACAAATATTTAAATCTTTTGTAATGTTTTAACATTTAATATCTGTTTTCCCATTCTAATAACAATTATAATAATAAATTAATTACTACAACTCCTATGTTTTGAATTTTTAAAAATGGATTCCATATTTGGAAACAGTAGGTCTAAATTTTAAAAGTAACTTTCATTTATTTTTGGTCATTATAAATAGTAACATTGGTAATTTGAATTAATATAGTAGAAGAGTAAATCTTATAATTAAGGGTAAAACATGTTTTAAAATTACCGTAAAACATGTAGTAATATCATTGGATGAATTTTTTCAACGTAAATCATCCTTTTTTCAAAATGGTATCCTTCCTAATTCACTTGGATGAAAATATGACATTTAATTTATTTTATTTAATGAAAAGTTAAATATATCTTTCTCAAATTATAATAACTATATCATTTTTAATATAAGGTTATAGAGAGGATAATTTTGACTATAAATAATCATTTGAAATATAATATTATTTTCTTTATCATGGAAACATATTTGTAATTTTAGGAAAAAATTATTACCTTAATAACTTATACATAAATGATTCATAAATTATTTAATTGACAAGAATTAAATAATATATCTTTTATTAAAATGATAATAACGACTAAAAGAAAATAAATCATGACCAAATATTATTTGTTGATTATATCACTACCATATTCAACCAAGGGTCAAGTTTTTTCGCATTGGGAACTATATATAAATGAATATGACACTTTTAATATTTTACATAAAGTGATATTAAAGTGTCACATCCATGTTTTAATAAATATAACATTTTTAATGTAGTATTTTATAGAAGATATATTCAACTATAAGTATTATTAAGAAATTTAGTGTGTTTATATTTGTTATATTAGGTTTTTTATGAAAAAACAATGTATGTTAAATAAATACCCAGAACTGATGTTGTAATTATTTTATTAATGGAGATATTAAATAAATGTTTTAAAAAATAATAAAATAAATATAATATGTGATAATTAATATATCCACTAAATTTTATAGATTAAATTTACCTATTATGAATATAATATAACATTTGGTTCAATGTTAAGTTTTTTATCTTTGTATTTTTGATAATCTATTAATTGTATAGTATCAAAATTAACACAATTAATTGTTTATCAAAATAATATATTATTAAAAATCATAAAACATATTTAAAAAATATTGAATAACTATGAAATGATTTAAAATGTTATAAATTATTCATTTATGTTCTAATTGACAACATATAATTAAATATTTCAACCTTTTAATTTTGAAATATTTGTTACCATTGCTAAAAATTAAATAAATTAACTAAGTGATAATTAAAATAAAAAGGTCTAATTTGATAGAAAAAATATCTAATTATTATTATTATTATTATATTACAGCATTATCTCTTATAATATTATAATATATTACATTTTGGAAGATTTTATATATGTTTTTATTATATTATAAAATAATATTTTTATGATATTCTATAAGTTCTCCTCAACTCAATTATAAAAGGGAACCTCCTCCCTTGCTTCTTCACTTCATTTTGAACCTTATAACATAGTAAAACCCTGATAATTTTCTTTATATACCTTCATAGTCACATACTATAGGTTCTTGTATTCTCCAAATACAAACATTAGTGCAATAAGAAGAGATCTAGAGAGAGATAATCGAAGAAGAGGTAATATTCTCTACTTATTATTTCAAACATATTTCTTTGTATAATTTATATTCATGATTTTCCCTTATAAATTAATAAATAAATTATCAATTATATACTTAAATTCTATTTTGATTATAAAACAACCATATTACACTTTCTATGAATCCTATAAAAAACTAAATCACCACATGTGGGTACGTACAAATTACTGTCTCCACATCGTTGGGTAATATTTTTTTTCACCACCACAATACTTGGATGGGAATAATGACAGAAATAATTACTATATATTTTTATTATAACATTATATATATTTTTAAAAAAAAATATACCATCTAAATCTATACCATTTAACAATTATGGGAATGATATCATCTCTCATGCATATGTATGAACTACCATACCCACAAGGCGATGTAAATAATTCTACATGGTATCCATTGAATAATGATTATATAAATGTGTTTAATGAATAAATATGGTTTATATTATGTTAATATCATTTTTTAATGATATAAATATGACCTAATAAGGACAACTAGAACTTATTCGACAAAACATGCATAAGAAAATGAAGCCATTAATACCTAAATAACGAGTAATAATGAAATGTTTTTAACAAATTGGTTATTATATGATAATATATGATATCATAAAAATTACTATGATTTTTTTAATAATTAAATAAAATTATTTAAATAAGTATACAAGAGTTTTGGATACATATAAAGGATATCAAACCAAATGTGAGGGATAATTTTTCAATATCATTATTATCTAAGATCGTTTATATGTAAGTATATATTGGGGTTTATATATCATCCATGTCCGTTCTTCCAAAATATTTTTTCCACAATATTATTCATATACATGTAGAATTTTATAAAGTTAATTATACCCATTGGTGATTTTTTACTAAATTTTATAAAAGGAATATTTAATCGTTTTCAATACCAGGTACTTTTGATTTATGACATATGTACGAGAAGAATGTTTTATTATAACTTATACTACTTGAACATATTTTTATGTTTTCATAATAAATTATTTACATGAATAATTCTTTACAATAATTCAATTATATTTTCAAATAAATTATTTTCTTTTAAAATTTGAAGATATTTTGAGAAGATAAATTTTTTTTGAAGATGAAAGGATATTTTCTTCAAGAATTAATTTGAAGTGTAATATCAAAATTATTTTCCATCTAATATGGAATTATATAATAGGGTTATGATTCAAGTATACTATACTTATTTTTCCAATGGTATGATTGTTTTTACGATCAAATTTTATCTATGAAATCCATTTTTTTTACATGGATTATGTTATGGTGAAATGATGTTTAAAGAAACCCATTTTTTTCCCCGGGTATGACAAATGTTTTATGTTTATATGGAACATGTAAGAATAATTTTATTATGAGATGGGTGGGACCTATATCTCCCTCAAATTCATTGGGTAATGATTTATATATCATGAGATAGACTATGATGGAACATGTAATTATCTCAATTTAGTGAAATAGTGCTAGAATGGGATGTAAACCTAGTTCAGTAATGGAATTTGTCTGCGATGATGGTGTTGTAAATGAGCCTTGACTAATATGAAATGATTTTATATGATTATGTGTATTCCGTAAATTCCATGTCTTATGATATGACTTTTTAGAATATGTTCATTCCATATCTATGAACATTTATGATTTATCCAATGATATGGAATATTGGTCTTTTATATGCAGGATAAGATTATGAAATGGTATGTTCTTATGTCTTATGATTATGATATTATTGATATCTCCCTTGTTTAACCTTACTAATGTTTATCTTCTATATATTGTGAATAAGTGTATTAGTACGATTTTCCAAAAAGGGGTCTAGAGATAAAGGAATATGTGGGAGAAAATGTAGATGTCTGGTGAAACAATTTCTTATGTTTCCTAGTTTCTAAAGGCACTAATCCTATACTATCCTGACATGATTTTTTATGTTTTGTAATTAATATTATTCCAATTTTGATTTAATATCGATTTTTGTAAATTATTCTCCGTTATAATATATCCTAAGGATAGGGAATTGAAGTTTAATAACCCTTACAAATTTAATATCATTGAATTGAGAATTAATCAATGGAGATATTATGTGTAAAAAAGAATGTATAAACATCTTGGAAATATATATTAAAATCATTTACAAATCCATTCACATATAATCAAGATAGTAAAAAGTTAATGAAGAAGAGTTATAACCCAATTAGTGGAAATTGAGTTTAGAATCGTTCTATAACATAGAAAATTTCAGGTCACCTAACCTTAGATAAAATAATTATATATTAAACATGAAATACAATTAATTAGGAAGAATTCAAATTTATAATATGTTAAATCATACAATTCACATTATATAAATAAAAACAGATTCAAAAAAAATATACCTCATTGAAGGAAAATTGAGATGTAATCCCTTACTTCAAGTCCGTAATTTCCATATATATCCATTATATTGTTTATAATAAATATATATCAATTATAAGATCTTAATTATTTTTACTAGATTTCATACCTTATTCTTATTCTATTTAATTAAATTATTTAAATGGAATAATTATTTACTTAATCAGTTATGTCCACATCATGTACTTTGAGAACATTTTTTCTATAATTTCATAACAACGTCGGTGTGTTGACCACATTAAAAAAAGGTCATTGTTAAATAATATATAAAATAATAATCACTAAATTATATTAATTTTTATACATAATTTATACTTTTAAAAATTATAATGAAATATGGTTATTAAAAAATAACAATGTTAGAATCCTTGAGTTCTTAGGTCATACTTACGCATGAATACTTTATCCATTTTTCAATGATCATTCTAGAGAAAAGGTAAGTATTAAATTATATTTAACGATTGATAATAATATCTCAAATATAATATTAATTATTTAAACAAACTTATTGATAACATTAATGTGAAGGGGTAATGAAAAAAATCCCATGTCTTCATGGAGGTGGTAATCGACTCATATGCACAAAGAATGCTATCATTTTTTAGTGTATGCAGCGCTAATAAAATATTTGTTATATTATTTCTCAATAATTTTTAATATTTAATTAATATCATATATAAACATTAAATCCATCATTATGACCAGCCTTGAGAGGTGGTGATGGAAGATGAATTATATCAGTTCGTGTGGCTGTAGTCCACTATATACACGAATGATGAGTTCCATTCCCATTTGATAATGGTTAGAGAAGATATCGCTTATGAAAATAACCAAAGAATAGATTTTCATATTTAATATACTCTTTATATTACCTTACCATGGTTGTAGAATATCTTAAAGATGTGGAATAATAAATAAAATGAAAATGATCTATTAAGAACTATAACTACTCTTTGGAAAACCCACTTTTCTTCAAACCATTAGCCCTATAAGATATGTATTTAATGACACATAATATCACATTAATGTGAATTGGGATTATATAAAATCATATTGGTTGGTAGTTTCTAATAAAATGGTTCTTCATGTGTGATGAAATGAGAAGAATATGATGCATTTTATAAGAGAAGGGATGGGATATTTTGAAATTACATAAAATATTAAATTTAATATACAATAATTTTGAGTCAAAATAGCTAAAAATTGATATTATTCAATGATAAAATTCATAAGATTATAAATAATCTCATCAAATACAATTTTGGACAGTTTGTTTTCACATTTTCACCATAAAATGTTTGCATTAACCCTTCATTATCTATTTTTGACAATTATAGTGATACCAATATTTTTACTCTTAAGGGGTTAGTAAAATCACTATAATAGGAAAATTAACTCCTAAATGGACCATGGTTAACTTCATAAATAATATTCCATTAACATGACAGATTTTTTTTAGGAATTTTTATTCAACTAATCAAATATTATTTATTATAAAATATCAATATTTTCAATTTTAAAACTATTCATTTACATTGAATTAAATAAAATCAATACAAAAAAAGAAATAAAATATAATAAATTCTCACCTATATAATATTTCACATATATCTAAATAATAATTTTAAAAAAAATCATTCAAAATTTATAAATATTTATATTTTACAAATATTTTAATTTAATTTTCTCTTAATTGAACAATAAATGCATCGGTGTTGTGAATGATTTTTACGTAATTATTTCATCACAATAAATTAAATAAAAATTAAAATAATTTTTATTTCTAATCACTATTAATAACTAAACATATCCATTTTTTTATCTCTATGTTAAAAATATTATATCTATTAAAAGACAGAGTGAATTTTTTTCATTATATTCAATTAAATATTAAATAAGTAAAAATAATGGAAAGAAATAAATTCCATATAAACAAATTTGGGAAAATCATGGATTATATATACCTAGAAAATAAAATTGTGTAAAGTTTTAGTGTAATGTTATAGACCTTATCATTTAAATTTTATATTTAATTACTCGATTTACACATTATTTTACTATTCATGTTGACAAAAAATAACAGAATCCTATTTAAAAAACATGGACCCTCAAATTTGAAATATGGAATTAATTTTATATAATAAAAAATATATTTTGTTGAATTTTATTTAAAATTATTTCAGTAAAATTCTTAAAAAATAATTATTAAAAAAATGTCTTGTTAAGTATAAAATATTTTTATACAAAATTCATGTAAAAAATTAATTTCAAGGACCGAATTTTGATTATTCTAAAAAATTTACATATTAAAATTTTATAATAAGAAAAAATATAATTTTACTTTATAAAAATTTTATTATAAAATTAAATTTTTAAATAGAAATCATTTTTTTTTCTGTTTATTGAAAACCCAAAATTTTCCTAAAATTATCAAAATGGATTCCTATAAAAATTTATACTTGATTGACTAAAAATGATATAACTACTATAAAAAAATTTAATATTTTCTCATAAACTATTTATAATATTTTCTCATTAAATTAAATAAACCCCAGTTTACGGAAAAAATCATTTTTGAGGAATAAAATTAAATTACTCAAAAATGTTATAATAATTAATCAGAATTAATCATTAATTAATTATTTATTATCACCATTATATATATTTATATTTTAAAATTTGTTTAATCCTATTAAAACCCACCAATTCAACAGTCATGTTATAATGGTCATATTTAAATAATAATATTTCATGGTTCTTTTAATCATGGAGTTTTCTCATATATGCTATTGAATATAATGTAATTATTTAAAAAATATTGGAGTGTTAAGTAATATATGGGTAACACTATCCTACTCGAATTAACCCCCACCCCAAAAATAATATTTCCCAAAACATTAACTAACATTCTGTTGAATATTTGAAATTAAATGTATGAATTTGGGGTTAGTATAAAAATATTTAGAAAGTTCCCACTCAATATAAAAATTGTACCAATGTTATCAAATCATTATAATTATATTTCTACTTTAAAGGATAAACTAAAAAAATATCCCACCTTAATGTAATTTTCAAATCCTATATAGAAACCCTATATTTAACCATAAACACAATACAAAAATTTCATGGTTTATAGAACATATATAACACACACAACTAAGCTATTCAAAGGAAAGAAAAATCATAAGTCATGCCACTCTGGGATAGAAATCTTCTCCCATCACCACACATCCATCCATGTAACCACGCATAATACTATTATATAAAAACCATGTTTAAAATATTTAATATATTTTGAAAATAAGGGCGAGAATAATGTACTGCTCAGTTAGACATTAAGTAGGTGAAAAACAACAGGGATGTTTGGACTCACCCAAACTTCTCATACTCATTTAGTGGTTTTTATAGTGTATAACTATATGTAATCACTGACAAAATAAAATTGGGATATAGAGAAAATAAACGCTAATATCCCTCAAAATATTTTTAGAATCACCAAAAATTAAAATCTAGGTATATATTGCAAGAAATCATTATATTATAATTAGAAAGGTCCTTTTATACTTTATAATATTATTCTAAATAATCATATTAAACATTACCTAGGAATTAACACCATCATAAGGATATAAAAAACATAATCATATATACTAGGAAAATTCTATAACCTAAATGAAGATAATTATAATAGGAACTTACAAATTTTATTCCATACTATCAAATATTTACAACCATGATTCATTATTCATAATATGGGAATCTAATTCATGATCAATGTTTTATGAAAATAAAAAAATTATTGAAGATTATTATTTTATTTATATTCATGAATAATGATGTAGGTTATTGGTGATGTATTTATAAGGTGTTTAAATGTTTTTAGGTGGGTTTATTTTCTTAGAATTGGTTTCAATTTCTTTAAAATAGAAAATCTAATTAATTTTTAGTTGTAGATTTATGGATGATTTTTGAAATGAAAATTATTATAATAGCGATCTAACTTTATAATTTTCATTTCAGCATATTATTTTAATATTACTAAAGTCTTGGAGAGATTATATAATTTATTACAAGATATTTAATGAGTCATTTCTAATAACATAAGATTCATTTAGAACATTAAAGTCTCATTAAAAAATTTATGAATCATTAAGAACCAAAATAGTGTAGGAACATTATATTTTAGATTCATTTAGATTATGGAATGTGTAATCTATGAAATCATAAGACACAATTGGAAATTTTAATAGAATAATATATAGTTTATAATATTAACTGGATAAGGTCATAAGAGTCTACTCTTGAAAAGTGGACACAATCATTAAACTGACTAAGAAAAAGACTCCCCTTGTGTAATAAAAAGTCTCGATATTTTATCATAATATTCATTTTACTTTGAACAAATTTTTTTTAGTTTAATAAATTGAAAATAGAAATAATAATAAGTGTCATTTTCATTATCAATTTAATGTTTTGTGTAATTATTGTAAAAGTCTAAAACCGTAGAATTAATTTTTAGAATTCACTAAATCATCCACTATTTAAAGGACTTACCTAATAAAATAGATCTAAGGGAGATTAAATTAGACAATTATATGATATATTAATCATGAACTGAAATATCACAATGACTTGGGGGGGATTTTTATTCAATATATGGGAAAATAATCAATAAAAAGGCGAATGTTTGAAGAAATCATGTTTCTTGATGAGATATGTTTTAAATTCTTGAATATCTGTGCGAACAGTAATGAATGACATCATGTAATATGTTTAATTTATAATGGATTATATAGATATATTAGAGAATGAAAATATCAGTAGCCTCTTTATAATTTCAATTACTGTTTTGACCTCAATTATATGTGACATAAATTTGAGGGTTTGTTGGACAATTTCGAATAAGATAAGATCATGCTGTCAAAATAAAGAGAGGCTTCCATAATAAAAATATATAAAATAGTATTTTTGACTTCTTAGGAATATAAAAATGTTAACTCCCAATGATTTTTATATATATTGTCTTTTAGAAACAATACTATGATAAATACCTTGTATCACATGAAAACCCAATCAAAAACAAACCATGAAATATTTTATCCCAATTTAAACTGTAGATTGTAACACTATGAGAATAAAATGTAAAACATCGTTGAGAAAGTTACAAGAAGTGTAAAATAAAGTATAAATAAAATAATAATAAATAATTAAAATTCATTATTACGAAAACATGTTTTCAAAATACTCAAATATATTTATTTTTTATTTTAAATTATGATTTGATGTACAAACTTATTGATGAAATTTAATATTTAGAGGATAAATAAATAATTTTTATTGGGAGGTTTTAAGATTCACTATGAAAGGATATTTTAAGAAGAACTATTTTTAAATTATTTTTTATTTTTAACTTAAATTAAATTTATCAGTTTAAAAGGATTACTATAAGTAAGTTTTTTATGTATAAATGAATATATTGGAATTCATTTAATTAGTAATAAAAGATAATTAATACAAAGAACATTTAATTCTTAAAATTTTGTTTAAAAAATATCAATTTATTTAATATTTTATTTAGATATTAAATCATGACATTCTAGAATTTCAAATTTACAAAATGAGCTTTATTTTTTCATTTTTCATGTAAAAAATAGTTTGTGGTTAAAGTTTTGGATATTTTTAATAGGGTTGATTTTATTTAAATAGTGATGAATATAGTTTTTAAAAATGTCATAACTTTTATGAAAGCATCACTATAAATGTATGACTTGAAAATTTAAGAAAACTCTCAATTTAACAATGTTACATTTATTGAGTATAATAATGCATTTTAAGATAATATTTTAAATTAATAAAACTAAGTTTGAACTTTTAGAACATAAGCTATATTTTATTCTTATTAAATTATAGTAATTACCTTATTCATTTACTTAATTATTCACAATATTCTTTTGGTTTTGGATTTCATTCAATATCAAATAACCCTCTAATATTTAATTATAATCTAGTAAATTTTATTATAGTAAATATTATTCATAATTTTGCCTTAAATTGTTTTTTATACACAAAAATTAATTTTTTCGCTAATTTGTTTACATGTCATTCATCTATTATTATAAAATTAGTTTTTATTACCTTTAGATATTTAACTAATAAAAACAAATTTGTATTATGAATAATAATTTCCAAAGTAAGTGATAATGTTATTTTTATTTTTATCTATAAAATAAAGTTACCAATGAAAAAACTAGTTACCACAATATAGTATAAAATAAATTTAAGATTTTAAATCATGAGGAAAATATGTAAATCGTAGATAAAATTTAACTTTAAATTAGTGGATTGTGTATTTCCTAAAATCACCTTATGTTATATTCTTTTATTATTATATAAATATCAAATTTTTATGAATATGACATTTTCATTTTGTGAAATTAATATTTACAAAAATGTAACCATTCAAACATTAATAAGGAAACCTCCATCACCCATTTCAAGAAAAAAGTAAAATTTGAATTCATTCCTCAAATCTACCAAATTTAAATTTCCAATAGTCCTATCTCATATTTGGTAGCCTTGGTTCCCCTAATATCTCTATAATTATTTTAAAACCAAACAGATTTCTATGATGATATATGATCCCATCGTTGATAAAAAGAATCTCTTGTGACTATTTTTCAATAATCTTGTTAATCCACCAATTAACAAAACCTATTTCTCAAATTAATATCATATAAAAAATTTTATTAAAATTGTATTGTATTTATTTTATAAAAAAATAACTTTTCGTAACCACACCCATCAATGGAGTATAACAAGTATTTGTTTGGATATTTTAAAAAACCTACATGAATAATACTACAAGTTTATATCATGGATGATCATAAATAGATCATTTTTGGAAATATTTGATATTAAAAACTATATTTTGACATTATTTTGGGGTTTTAATTGTAATATTAAAATTTAACCTATTTTTAATATACCTCCATTAATTCACAATTAACTTTTTAAACAATCATATAATGGATTTAATTTTTAAAAACCATACTATAATCCCACAATAGATAAACCTATAACTGGATAAATAATTATATAAAAATATATTCCAATAAAATTAATATTATTTTGATGATGAATTCATGAATATGAAATGATCATTGATATTTTTTTACCAAAATCGATAGGGAATTCTTGAAACTACAAACAACTGAAGGTCAATATTATCTAAAAATAAGTTATAATTATTTTATTAATGAAGAAGGATTATTATTTAAATTAATAAACATGAATAATATTATTAAATATATCCCTAATGAGACTTAGATTATTATAAAAATTATTGGAGTACATCCAAAAAATACGGAATCAGAGGTTATTGTTTTTTGTCACAATTACAATTCAATGAGACATATTTCATGTTATGAACTAGTTTTTCATTAAAATGGTTTAAGTTATTCCCATTTTCCATTATTTCAAAAATTACATTTTTTGTAGGTGATTAAAAATTCTATTTATTGACCCATATGCATGTTATTTTGTTTTACACATTACTAATGATTTATGGTTTTTTCATCTCATATTCTTTCATTAAGATATGTTGAACATTCACCACTAACAATATTTATGTGATATATATATATATATACTACCAAATTAATTACTTGTTACCATTTTTTATATTTAATAGGAATTAAAAATGTATAAATTTTCTTTCTTTCAAGGTCTTTTGATTACGATGTTACTAATGTCATAAGGGGTTTTTTGACTCAATTTATTTTTCATTACCTTATTTTTGATGAATTATGTTCTTATTAATAATAACACATTGTTATAAATGCATCTCATCATCTCTAGAAAATCTTTTTGGTCAATATAAAAATGGCTTATATTGATTGAAGAATTTCATTATACATAATAAAATTATATCATAATGTAATTTAGATTTTCTATTTCCTTTATATAAAAATGATTTTAAAGGTATATTTTAAACAATGTCTATATGGGACATTTTTTAGGTTCATTATTAAAGTGTGAAAAGATTAGATGTTTTTTAATATTTTTAGCTTGACTATCCTTTTTCCCCTTTTATAACAATATTTCCCAATGAGTATTTTCTTCCATATTTTTCATGGTTTCCACATGGATTTTTATTCCCATTTATTTTTTTATATTTAATTTTATAGAAGAATAAATTAATATACTTCGTTCCACTTATGAATATTTTTCTCTTCCACTCAAAATTTTATATCTTTAAGTTCATTTCATTTCATGGATTAAATATTTGGATTTTTAAAAAAATATTCCTATCAATGTAAAATTTTACTTAATTTTAAATAGATTTCTTAAATGACATATAATATATTTTTAAAACTATATTAAAAATGTTTTATGAAAATAATTTTTATAATTCTACATATATTTTCTTCCATATATATAAAGGTTCTATTTATTTTGGTTTAATGTTCATGATAAAGATCATTGTGCTATTTTGATTTAATTGATTTTGGAGAATGAATTTTGGAATTGATCGATATTATTTTGATGTTGTATTATACAAAACTATTTCAAAACCATTTTCCTTCCATGAGTTTTTAAATACATCCTTGAAGATTAATTTCAACTGGTACACATATGTATGGTTTATCATTATAAGATGGATAAGTCTTTTATATCAGAACAATTCATTGGTTAAATATTTATATCTCTTGAGATGATGATGTATTACACAGAAATGGCTGTTTTATCTCTATTCAAATCTATATAAGTGCGTATTTCTAGGGATTGATATGGTCAAAACATTATGCATGGGAAGGACTGTTGGTAGTTATGTTCACATTATCATGATCTCCTATTATTATTATTGGGGAAAATTTTGATTCCTTGTTTTTATGTATTTCCACATTCTTATATAATGATCCATCCTTCATGATTATTGAATCATTTTTTCACACTCCATTTATTCATGTATTCTTCATGCCAAAGACATATATCAATATGTAAGACTTTCGATCCATGTTTTTTGGTGTTTAGTTTCCTTATCATGTTCTCATGTACTATTATTAGGTTATCATACACACGTGATTATCTTATACTCACTTTTGATCACCAAATTTTTACTCCTATGTATATTTTTATTGCGAATTTAAGTTAATTCTTATTATGTTTCTATTTCACAATTTTTGAAGAAGTGTATTACGTTAGATATATATAGAATGGGATATTTCTGAGTGATATTCAATATTATTATTTAATTAAAAATTATTGGATTAATTGGAATAATTAACATTTTGAGGGAAAGACATGTGTATTTTCAATTATAATGGTTTATTAAATCACTAAAACATAAAACCATTTATTTCTTCTATATATAAGTAATTTATTGTTCTGTATTAACATTTAAATTATATATGGATAATTTTAGGTTATTTTATCTAGTTTTAAAACTGAAATATAAATAAAATTATTTAAACCGAGTCCTAATGAAAGGGTCAGGTTCATATAAAAAATTTAAAAATAAGGAAGAAATTGAGTATTGAAAACATTATATTGATGACTCATCGGGTTCTGTGGAAGTTGTATAAAAACTATAAATATTATAAGATATACTGGTGTTTTCTATAGTGATTAATTTTTTATATCAAAGTCTGTTGATTTGGTTTCTGATCAACTCGATGCTTGCTGTTGATAAGGATAAAGGTTGATCTTGGTTTTCATACTATAATTCAAAAATCAACCATTCTAAAAACCTAATATGGAAGGATGATATGAATGTTGTGTCATTGATTGTTCTATTTTAATATAAGATCCTATTTTGAGTAAAAATATCATATATTATAATGAAAATTCATCCTAATCTACATTGGGGGTATTGTTCATTTTGAAGAGTAGTGGAACCTATTAATGATTGGTGGCTTCAGGATAAATATTGCTATATTATGAAAAAAATCAATGATACCTTCCAAACTATGTGGGAAAATATCATGAAAATTTATTCTCAATAAGTTAATATTGAAAAATAATATGTTTGTTTGTAATAAATTGAACACTTTATTGAGTATACTATTTCGTTAAAGTAAAACACTATGAAATTTTCATGTGTGTTTTGAATCTATTATTATCATTTCATATGGGTAAGAGAGGGAGTGGGAGAAATATTTATAGAGATTCTATAGTGACCATAATAATTCATAGCGTATTTATTCAAAATATTTTTTATAATTGGTACAATGATTCACCCCATGGTGGCACTCCAACTAACATGTTCTCATAATGTGATATTAGAGAAAACTAGGTTACTCATATGATCATACTCTATTAGTGGTAAAGTATAAATAATATGATTTTTTTCAACATCATATTTGTACTAATATTATACTATATAAAATTACATAGATAGAATAATATAATGTTTCCCTCTATTTTATCACAATGCTTAGAAGTGAGTGGTGGTGTAAAATTTAGCTTTTCAACCCAAGAGAGTGATACTGCCATGAAATTCACTAGAAAGAGTATCATAAAAGTAAATGGGAATGACATAGATATTATTATTTTATACCTATATAAAATATTTTACTGTAATTTAATCTATCTCAAGATAGAAATGAAATATGGGACAAGTTATAGAACATGTATGAAGAAATGTAAATTTCAATGGTTTTAAACTATATATTTTTAGAGAAATATATTCTGACATCAGACTAGCTAAAGAGTATATAGTGTATGATTAGTTTATAAGGATTAATGAGATAATTAGTCACATCATGGTATTTAGATGTAATATAGAAGATTCATTATTATTATGAAATTAACGAAAAAAATTCTAGATGGTTTTGACAAAATTATTTCTTCACTAGAATAAAATATAAACTTATCTATTGATGATTTTCATAATTATAATCGTAAATTAAAGATTTAAAAGGATCATGTTTTAAAAAAAATGTCATGAACCATCCCCCGGGGCCCGTGCCGTGACTACCCCAAGCCCACCTTCTATATTCTAGGGGCTGGCGACTTACACCAAATGCGTAAATCCCAAAAACTAGGAATTCATTGCCTTAATAAACTGTAAACACACACAATCATAGTAAAAACTGGAAGCAAACACTAAGTAAAAAATCTATACAAATGGATTGATAAAAAGTAAAAGGGTTTGGAAATATAAGATCAATTGTAAAGTGAAAGGAAACTGAAAAACAAGTACAAATGAAGAAAGATAAATAGCTACTGGATCGTCCATGGGAAGTCCTACCTGAAGGGTAGGTATAGAAGGCCTTGACAACACTGCACGTCTATCCGGCTTCTCTGAGTACCATCACGCTGTGTGGTCCAGCTCTCGGTACCATCCAGTCTTGTCCACTCAGACTTGGTCAGCGCTGTCCGTCGTCTGCAACCAATACAACGAGGTGTGGGAAAATCCCATGTAGGGGTGAGTATAACGATACTCAGTAGAGACCCAAAGACCCTCAAGGTCTCACAAAATCCAACAAGGATAAACCACAATGTATGAAATTAGTAGATAACCCCACTTAGGTATATGCCCATAGATATACCTAAGTTATCTAGTAATCCATCTAAACCATGAATGCACATAAGAGTTACTGACTCAGCTCGTGCAGGTATACAACTTTTGTAGAGAGATAGAGATGATCAATTGTAGCCACTAAAAAAACTAAGCTGTCATACCCACACAGGATCCAGGACCAGCGATTAGAACTATCAGACACACATAGGATCCAGGAATAGTAGTCGGAGCTGTTGGACCCACACATGATCTAGGACCAGTGGTTAGTACTGTTAGACCCACATAGGATCAAGGAAAGGCAATCGGAGTTGTCAGACCAACACATGATCGAGGACCAGCTATTTTGTCAGACCAACACATAATCTAGGAACAGAAGTCAGAACTGTCGGACCAACACAGATCCAGGAACAGAAGTCAGAGCTGTCATACCAACACATGATCCATGAATAGTCATCAGTGCACAACCAGCCACAGGGTTTCCACCAAGCAGGCTTGATTTCGGGAGGGTCCGACCCTCAAGCTAAGTGTCATTACATCAACTGCCACGAAGCCCCATGTAGAAGTATCATAAAGGTCTGTCTCGTCATTGGTTTCTCAACGCAATAGACGACACATCAATTGAACACCTAGTCTATGAGTTATTATCCTTTTAGTCCTGGGGGACTGGTTGGATTCGTTTATGATCCAACGTGACCATATCTCAAATATACCCCCAAACACTAGTGGGGTATTATCAAATGGACCATCGCGCTCCTAGAAAAACAGCACCGCTGATGGTTCATCAAACGGACGTCCGATTTCAAAGATATGGCCGAATGAATGTAACAGTCAGTAGTGGGCCTGGGCCCAGTCCGACCCTGTCAGACCGACTCGGCCCAACCCAGACTGGACCAACATGGTCAGCCCACCAGATTTGGCTCAGTTCGCTGAGCCCAGCCCAGTGGACTACAGGGGCGGTTCGACCCGAAGGTCACCGCGTAGGCGGCTCGTCCCAGAGGCTTGGGCTGGTTCGGCCAACACCACATGGGGCGTAGCTCAGGCGGATCGGCCTGGAAAGCCTAGCTGGTACGGCCAGAGACACAGCGGGCCGGCTTGGGTGGCCGGTGTGGCTCAGCCGGTTTGGCTGGGAGCCAAGGCGTGGGCAGGCTGGCAGGGCGCGCGGGCAGTGCACTGGTAGGCCGTGGGGAACGCGGGCAGCGTGCGATTAGGCCAGCGGGGCATAGGCAAGTCGCGGGGCACGCGGGTAAGCCGAAAAACACACGGGCGGCACGCGGGAGGCCGACAGGGTCGGTGAGCAGCGTGCGGGCTGACCGTAGGGTGCGCGGGAAGTGCGCCAGTAGGCTGGTGGGACGCGGGCAACACGTGGGCTCAGCCGGAGGCAAGGTGGGACGCCGCGGGGGCGGTACGGTTCACGAAGGCTGTGAGTAGTGCGGCGTTTGTGAATTCCATCTCTATCTCCTCATTGTGGTTACATCTCCATGCTGAAGAATGTCATAAGAAGGAAACACGATGGAGGATGTCGGGCCATGTTAGGTTGGCCCGCACCCTTTGCATTTAGGGAGGTATCAATTGGCTCAACAAGATAAGCAGTTGATCATTAACACGTTTGCAACAAACCCTTTCTATCCAATGAAGAGGATAATAAAAGGTATAATATCATCAAGTAGTAAACCCTATACCTTTGATCGATGCTTAACAATGAAGTTGCGGGAAGAAGACGATGTTTTCATCATTCATGGAGTCTGCCACACACTTTGAATCCAATCTTGTGTGTTCGTTCGTTGATGACGACGTGGAGGGAAGATCGGTTGAAGACGTCCTGCGTCGAAGGGGGTGCGAGAAAGAATGTCGAAGAAGATCGTTCTTCGTTTTCAAAGGTGTTCTTCGTTGGGAGCTTTCCCCCAATATTTCTCCCAAGATCCATCTTTCTCTCCACTCCACCGAAAATGAAATCTTAGCCAAATAATAGATTAGGATCTATTATGTTCATTGTTGTAAATTCTAATGGAGTTATTTAATTAAATTAGTTGACTCTTTTAATTAATGGGGTGGAGTTGGCATAACAATTTAAAATAGATAATTAATTAATTAACTCAGCTCCCCTAATTAATGCTTGAGAAGTGGAACTAATTAAATTAAAGGGAAGTTGGCTCCGTTAAGGTGGTGAATTTCAAGGGGTTTTTCCCCATTTAATGGGGAATTGAGGAGGTTTTACCCTCATCCATTAATAGGGGGTCATGCCTCGTGTGGTCCCCACATCATAACCTCTCACAGGAGGTTATGCTCCGGTGGGCCCCACCACCATAACCTCCCAGGGGAGGTTAAGGTGTGGTGGTCTCATCTACAACTCTCATGAGGTGGTTTTAACCACCCATCCTCTACATGGTAGTTAAAAATAAAATAAAGTGAGCTTACTTTATTTTATTACATCACACAAAAACCCAAAAACTAACTTTTATCCTCGACTCACTGTCGTGAAAGTGAAAGTCTTCTTAAGTGAATATCGACGCTGTGAGTTCAACGGTTCTCTTAGATTTTAATTCTGAGCTCCAGTTCAAAATTTATAAATACCCAATCGTACGTTTACTGAACGTACCCAAAAAAACTTCAAATATTGATTTTGGGCACACCGGTCCTTGGAATCAAGCGCCGTAAACTTTCATGGACTCGTAAAAATACCATGTATTAAAAATAAATTCCACGAGATTTAAAGGTCTTTACATTCTCCCCACCATGGGGATTTACGTCCCCGTAAACTACAACTCAAACTATTGGAAGAAATGGGGGTACTGAGCATGCATCTGAGCCTCCCTCTCCCATACACTCTTATGGAGGTTCCCATGCTGGAAGTAAACATGCACCAGAGGTATTGACAGTCCACGTAGGACCCACTCCTGCAGATCCTCAATCTACACTGGAACCTCTGTGAATGATGCCCCTTCATCGATGTCTATCTCACCATGGTCCATGATGTGATTAGGATCGTGCACGTATCTCTTAAGCTGAGATACGTGAATGACGTCGTGCACCCCATGCAACGGAGGTGGAAGAGCTAAGCGGTATACCACCTTGTGAACTCTACGGAGGACTTGAAATGGTCCGATAAATCTCAGAGATAACTTTCCACCTCAGCCAAATCTCTGTAGGCCTCGTCGAGGTGAGACCCATAGAAAGATGTGGTCACCATCCTCGAACTCCAGAGGCCTCCATCTCCCTTCAGCATACGACTTCTGCCTACTCTGTGTAGTCTTCATCCGCTCCTGGATGATCTGCACCTTCTTAGTGGTATCCGGTACCATCTCTGGTTCCACTAGTGTTGACTCGCCTGGGTCAGTCCAGTATAAGGGTGATCTGCAAGTTCGCACGTACAAGGCCTCAAAAGGTTCCATCCATATGGTGTAGTGATATCTATTATTTTACGCAAACTCCACCAATGGAAAGTGATACACCCAGCTGTGACTGATGTCTAGGACACAAGCACGTAGCATGTCATTGAGGGTCTGAATGGTCCTCTCAATTTGGCCATCCGTTTGAGGATAGAAGGTGGTTCTCAGACATAGTTACATCCCGAAATCCTCTAGAAACCCCTTCCATCTCTAGGAAGTAAAACATGTGTCACTATTGGAGACAATAGAAGTAGGTACTCCATGTAGCTGCACAATCTCCTACACGTAGAGGCATCCCATGCTCTCTACTGAACCCTGATCTCTGATTGGTAAAAAGTTGGCCGACTTCGTGAGTCGGTCTACAATCACCCAAATCGAGTTGTGAACCCTAGATGTACATGGAAGACATGTCATGAAGTCCCTGGATATCCCATCCCACTTCCACTCTGGGACCTCTAAAGGATAAACCAAGCCTGTTGGTACCTGGTGCTCCGCTTTCAATTGCTGACAAGTGCGGCATCATGAGAAAAACTCCACTACGTCCTTATTTATACCTTTCCACCAGTGTTGTCACCAAATATAATAATACATCTTCGCCACTCCTGGATGTACTTCTAGAGGGTATGTGTGGAACTCCCCCAACACTTCCTCCTGAAGTGCTACTGGTAACCATGTATGTCCTATGAAGAGGATGACGTGCTCCCCACCATCAAAAAATCCATCAGGTGCCTACCCTGTGGATATCTATTCACGTCATATCTTGTAGTTATCATCCCCATGTTGTGCCTCCCGGAGTCGCTGAAGAAGTGGGGGAGTGATTGTAAGAGACTGTAGAAAGGATACTCCATCTCTATCCACAAAGGATATATGTAAGGTAGCCTGCTGTTCAGTCACCTCACCTAGAAGCCATATACCAGATCTCCTGCTGAGTGCATATTCAATGACATTCCCCTTACTAGAAGTATAGACTCTCTCAAAGTCATAGTCCTGAAGGAACTCAAGCCAACGTCGCTATCTCTGGTTCAGGTCCTTCTGAAAGAAGATATACCTGAGGCTCTTCTGATCAGAGTATACAGTAAAACGTTCTCCCATAAGATAGTGCCGCCACATTTTCAAGGCAAATACCAATACTGCTAACTCCAAGTCATGGGTATCATAGTTCTACTCATTCCATTTTAGATACCGAGAACTATACGCAATCACTTCTCGCTCCTGCATTAGGACACACCTGAGTCTATTCCCTAATGCGTCGCAGTAAACTATGTACCGTACTTCTTCCTCTGGAAGCGTCATAATAGGGGCACTGGTCAGCCTCTACCTCACCTCTTAAAAGCTCTGATAGCATCTATTTGACCATACGAAATGTTTTACCTTCTTCATCATGGATGATAGTGGTGGTGCAACTCTAGAGAAGTCTGGTATGAACCTCTGATAATATCCAGCTAACCCTAAGAAACTTCGTACCTCTGTCACACTCTTGGGTGGCTCCCAAGAATGTTCTACCTCAATCTTCCCTGGATCCACTACAACTCTAGCCTCCGAGATGACATGTCCCAGAAAATGAACCTCTCACATCCAGAACTGGATCTTTAAGAGCTTACCATAAAGCTGGTTCTCTCAGAGTGTGTCCAGTACTATCCAAAAAATGGTAGGCATGTTCCTCCTTGGTAGTCGAGTAGATCAGTATGTCATTGCTGAAGACTACGACAAAGAGATCGAGTTAATGCTGGAAGATCCTGTTCATGAGTCTCATGAACACTATTGGAGCATTGGTTACACCGAAGGGCATAACCAAGAACTCGTAATGGTTGTACCGACATCTGACGGTCGTCTTCTGCACATCCTCATCTCGAACTCTGAGCTAGTGATAACCTGATCTAAGGTCTATCTTCGAGAACCACCATCCTCCCTTCAGCTGATCAATGAGTTCATCAATCCTCAAGAGTGGGTACTTATTATTCATGGTCACCTGGTTCAGGTGACTGTAGTAAAAAAAATCCTCAAGCTCCCATCCGCCTTCTTGGTGAACATAATTGGGGCTGCCCAAGGAGAAACACTAGGCCAGATGAATCCCTTCCCTTACAAGTCCTCCAGCTGTACCAGCAGCTCACGAAGCTCAGCGGGAGCCATCCGATATGATGGAATAGATAATGTTGTTGTCCCAGGGTACATGTAAATGTACAATTCCACCTCTCTATGAGGAGGTAGTCCTATAATATTTTCAGAGAAAACATCCGCGTACAGGTCCACCAGTATAGGATAGCTCAGACTCTCCACATTTACTGTGCCGAGGGTAAGGACAGCCAACTGATGAATGATCGGCTGCACCCTCTTCTGAGTAAGTCCATCCTATCCTACAAAGGCTCCCTTATCACCGGTGAAAATAAACCTTGTCCCATCCATGCGGACAAAATACACCGAATACCTACTACATTTGATCTAAACATGGACATTAGATAACATGTCCATACCCAAGATAATGTTGAAGGCCTCGACACCACTACGAGGATATCCCAGCCAAAGCTCTTGCCTCCTAGAGTAACCTCACACTGCCGAAACCAGTAGTTAATCACTGAGTCTACTCCTGTAGTAGTATCTAGCCATAAAGATCGAGCCAACGGCTCTGTTAGAATCTTCGAGCTCCTAATGAGGGCGGTGTCAATGAAAGAGTGACTGGAACCTATGTCTATAAGAACTGCAGCTAAGATGGTGTAAACACAGATCGTACCTGGAATCATCTCCAGAGTGTCTTGATCATAAGTCTTAACTTCCTAGAGATGAGCTCTCCCCTATCCACCTACTCCCTGCATTCAGGGTGGATTTACTGGGGGTGGTGGTGGTAACCCCTCATAACGACGTCCACTGCCAGCTGCATGACCGACTCCTCTGCCACGTCCACCTGATCCCTGTGGACCACCTCGATCGAACCTTTGCCTCTGCCTGGGAGGTCCCTCAACTGTTTTATGATCGTCAAAATGGCAGGTTGGACAGTCACGAGCCATGTGACCCTACCCGCTGCAAGAGTAACACTGCCCGATCCTAGCATGACTGGCTCTATCTCGTGTACCCTACACAACTGAACCCGTATCCTAAGGTCGTCCCCCAGATTGGCTGGTCTTCTTGGACCTCTGCGATATATGACTACTTCTAGCTATAGAAGACTCTGCTACATGTCGACTAGTTGTGGTTCTCACTACTGGAGACTGCTCAGTAAGGAAACAATCCACTAAGAGGGCTCTTTATAACACTCCCGCTAGTTTCAATATGCTGAGTGAGATCATCGATGCTCTGATCTCCCGTCTAATCCCCTGCTCGAAGTCCGGGCCCTGATGAAAGGGTGCCACACCATATCGGTGGAGTAGCCTGAGAGGTCGGTGAACCTTACTGAGTACTGTGCCACTGTAATGCTGCCCAGCTACAGATTAAGTAGCTCCTGTATCTGCACCACACGTAGGGTGGCTAGGAAAAAATCCACCCAAAATAGGCTCTTGAAATCTGACTAGAGTAGTGTCGCCTTGTCATGCACCTGGAGCATCAGACTCCACCATCTTCTTGCTGCTGCATGAAGAAGACTCATGAAAAGGATCACCATAAGGTCAGATGGTGTCCCTACTAGTCTGAAAACTCCCACCACAGCCTCCATCCAATCCTCATATACCTATGGGTCTGTCTCAACACTGAACCTAGGTGGCCTATGGTGCTAGAACTCGTACAACACACTCAAGCGGCATCCACTTTATGCTACTGGGGCTAGGGGTATCAGTGGCCCAATGGGTAGTGCTACCTATGGTGATTCCGCTATGATAGGGCCCTGCACCGAGGCCTCATCGATCGGTGGGCTTCCATATCGTACATATCTCCGAACCCTAGATGGCTGTCTCTGTGGAGGCATCCTGTAAATAAATATGTGCACCACAGTCAATAAGTTATACCTAGTGAGCTGACTCAAGATATCACAAAGAAAACTCTTGAAAACACACACGCAATCAGTGTTTTCATGCACTGAGTCAGAAATTAGAAGTTAGGGTCCTGGTGAATCGATACGTCGGCTGCCGCACCAACATTGGACTCCCTAAACAAAAAACCACACTCAGTACCCTTAAAAATATTGCTTCATAGAAAAGAAAGATTAGTGTCCTGAGTTATATGGTAGAACCGACTCCTCTGATACCAATTTGTCATGACCCGTCCCCCAGGGCCCATGTCGTGACTACCCTAAGCCCACCGTCCATAGGCCAGGGGCTAGCGACTAGCACCAAAAGAGTAAATCCCAAAAACTAGGAAAAAATTTCCTTTATAAATTGTAAAAACACACAATCAGAGTACAAAATGGAAGCAAACACTAAGTAAAAACTGTATACAAATGGAGTGATGAAAAGTAAAGGGGGCCGGAAATACAAGCCCAACTGTAAAGTGCAAGGAAACAGAAAAAAAAGTAAAACTAAAGAAAGGTAAAGAGTTGCTAGATCATCCATGAAAATTCCTACATGAAGGGTTGGTATAGAAGGACTCCACAACACTCCACGTACATCAGTCTTCTCTGAGTACCATCACGCCATGTGGTCTACCCTTGGGTACTGTCCAGTCATGTCCACTCAACCTCGGTTAGCACTTTCCGTCATCTGCTACCAACCCAATGAGGTACAGGAAAAGCCCGTGCAGGGGTGAGTATAACGATACTCAGAAGAGACCCCGAGACCCTAAGATCTCACAAAATCCAACAAGGTTACACCGAAAAGTATGAAATTAGAAGATAACAACACTTAGTTATATGCCTATACATATACCTATGTTATCTAGTAATCCATCTCAACTATGAGAAAACACAAGATTTGCTGACTCAGCTCACAGAGGTATAAAACTTTTGTAGAGAGATAGAGATGATCAGTTGTAGCCACTGAATCATCTAAGCTATCAGACCCACACAGGATCCAGGACTAGAGGTTAGAATTTTCAGACCCACATAGGATCCAGGAATTTTAGTTGGAGTTGTCGGACCCACACAGGATCTAGGACCCGCAGTTAGTACTATCGGACCCACAGAGGATCCAGGAACAGTAGTCGGAGCTGTCAGACCAACACATGATCCAGAAATAGCTATTCATTCAGACCATCCCATGATCAAGGAACAAAAGTCAGAACTACCATACCAACACATGATCCAGGAAGAGAAGTTAGAACTGTCGGACCAACACATGATCCAGGAATAGTCATCAGTGTACACCCAGCCACAAGGTTTCCACAAACCATGATTGATTCTGGGAGGGTCCACTCCTCAAGCCATGTGTCAATACATCAACTGCCATGAATTCCCACATAGAAGTATTAAAAAGGTCTGCCTCGTCATATGGGTCTTAATGTAATCGACAACACGTCGACTGGATGCCTGGTCTATGAGTTATTAGCCTTTTAGTCCCGGGGTCTCGGTTGAATTTTTGTACGATCCAACCTGATCGTATCTCAAATATACCCTGAAATCTAGTGGGGTTTTCTCAAAGGTACCGTCATGTTCCATGAAAACCAGCGCCACTGATGGTTCTTCAAACGGACATCCGGTGTCAAAGATATTGAACAAAGAAAGTAACGGTCAGTAGTGGGCTTGGGCCCGGTCTGACCCGATTGGACCGACTCGGCCCAACCCCGACTGGGCCGACCTGTTCAGAACTGCTGGGTCTGACTCAGCCCATTGGGCGGGTCAACCCACTAGGTTCATCACAGTCCGCTTGGACCAGTCGAGCGGACTGCATGGGTTGTTCTACCCGAAGGTCACTACGTAGGCGGCTTGGTCCGAAGGCCTGATCCAGTTCGGCCAGCACCATGTGGGGCATGGCTCGGGTGGCTCGGCCAAGAAAGCTGAGCTGGTTCGGACAACAACACCGTAAAGGATTCCACAGGCTGGCTTGGGTGGCCGGCGTGGCTTGGACAGTTCATCCGTGAGACAGGGTGCGGGCAGGGTGTGGGCAGGTCGCGCGGGGTGCGGGCAGGCCAGCAAGGTAACTTGTAGGGCACACGGGCGGCGTGCGGGCAGGCTGGGGTGTGCGCGGGCGATGCACGGTTAGACCAGTGGGGTGCACGGGCAGTAAGTGGGAAAACCTCGGGGCGCACGAGCAGCATGCGGGCAGGCCGCGGGGCGCGGGGGCAGCGCGCGGGTAGGCCAACGGGGCGTGCGGGGAGCATGCCAGCAAGCTTCTAGGCGCGCGGGCAGCGCACAGGTAGGCCGACGGGGCACTGGCAGCACCCAGGTGCGACCGGATGTGGTTCAGGACACCACGGGGGTGACACGGTTCATAGAGGCCGCGAGTAGCACGACCTTTGTTCTTGCCATCTACGTCGCCTCGTTGTTGTTACGTCTCCATGCTGAAGAATGTCACAAGAAGGAAAAACGATGGAGGATGTCGGACCATGTTAGGTTGGCCTGCACCCTCCACATTTAGGGAGGTATCAATTGTCTTAACAAGATAAGAAGTTGATCATTAACACATCCACCACAAAATGTTTCTATCCGATGATGAAGATAAGAAAAGTTATAACATCATCAAGTAATAAACCCCCTACCTTTGATCGCTGCTCGATGATGAACTTGCAAGAAGAAGTCGATGTTGTCATTGTTCGCTGCGTCCACCATGCACTTCAAATCCAAGCTCGTGCATCTATTCATTGAAGACCATGAGGAGGGCATATCGGTCGAAGACGTCCAGTGTCGAAGGGGGTTCCGAGGAATTAAGTCGAGGAAGATTTTTCTTCTTTTTCGAAGGTGTTCTTCGTTGTGAGATTTCCCCCAACATTTTTCCCAAGTTCCACCTTTCTCTCCACTTGGCCCAAAATAAAATCATAGCCAAATAATATATTGGGATCTATTATGATCATTGGCATAAATTCAAATTGAGTGATTTAATTATCTGAGTTGACTCCTTTAATTAATCGGGTGGAGTTGGCATAACAATTAAAAAGTGAGAGTTAATTAATTAACTCAACTCTCCAAATTAATGCTTGAGAGGTGGCACTAATGAAATAAAAGGGAATCAGATCCATTAAAGTGGTGAAGGTTAAGGGGTTTATCCACATTTAATGGGGATTTTAGGAGTTTTTACCCTCCTCCATTAATATGGGGTTAATCCTTGTGTGGCACCCATGTCATAACCTATTATGGGAGGTTATGCTCGGGTGGGCCCCGCCACCATATCCTACCAAGGGAGGTTAAGTTGTGGTGTTCCCATATCCTACTCCCATGAGGAGGTTTTGACCTCCCAACCTCCACATAGAGATTAAAAATAAAATAAAGTGAGCATTTTTTTATTATATTACATCACACGAAAACCCAAAAACTAACTTTTATCCTCGACTCACTGTCATTGAAGTGAAAATCTACTTATGAAAATACCAGCATTGTGAGTTCAATGGTGATATTAGATTCTACTTTCGAGCACCGGTTCAAAAGTTATAAAAACCCACTCGTACGTTTACTGAATGTACCCGAACAAAACTTCAAAAATTCATTCCAGGCATACTGAGCCTCAGAATCAAGTGCTATAAACTTTTGTGGACTCGTAAAAATATCATGTATTAAAAAAAATTCCATGGGATTTTAGGGTCTTTACAGAAAAATTCTAAATAAGAAATAGGTTTAAAATCCATGAAAAATTAACAATCACTTAAAATGAATTTAAATTTATTTCCTATAATTAGTCATTTGATGTGGAAGTAAATAATATACAAAATAGGTTGTTAATGGACCTAATTTATAGAAATCTGAATAATGGACAAGGTAATTACCAGGTAAATACGAACATAATTCCATAAGATGATGTGTTATTAATAAATGGACTACTAGCATTCCATTGATATTAGGTATAGAGTTTGAATATGAATAAGATAAAATGAGACCTTAAAGAAAGTTAAGTGGAAGATGTTCTAAATAATTTATGAATTATATTAAGGATAAAAATAATAATAAATGATAAAATAATATGATTATGCTGATTAATTTAGAGGATTTATTTTCTTCCACTAGTATTTTTTGATAAATTAAATGCTTTAAAATTTTAAAATTAATGTCATGTGTTGAATGAAATGAATAAAGATAAAAAAATAGATAATAAGAGGAATATAAATAAAAGGAGAACATACTAAACACAAAGACTAAATATTATTTGTAAAGGAACAACCTAAATAAGATAAAAAGTATAATTTATTATTAATAATGTAAAAAAGTTAAATAATTACAAGGATGAGGTTTATAAGACATCAAATGATTTCATTGTGGATATAAATATCCTTTAACTAAAATTTGTTAACTAGAAATGAATTATAAATATTATTTAAAATAATGTAACCACAAAACAATAAGAACATAAGATGGTTCAATAAAGTAATACTAGTTATAAGAAGTTGATAGGGATAATGATTTATGAATATGAAAAAGATATGGATGTAAAAGAAGATTCATCAATTTTTTAGAAATATTATATAAAATTGAATGTAAAATATACATTTTTGGTACATGAAAATTCTTGATATATTCCAACCAGTAGTGCTAGTTCTAAAGAATAGTTATAGATTTCTTCAGTAGAGAGAATTTTTTATTATTTATCATCTATATGAAAAAATATAAAGGTAGTTTGAAAAGAAAAAACTCTCCTAAGATTATTTATTTAAAGGATAATGTTATGCCAATAGAGCATTCTAGAATAAATAGATATACAACATAGTTTTTTTGATGAATTGATATTTAAGGGTATTGTTGGAGATGTGGTTTTTTTGGAAAAATTGAATATGATTCCTATAATAACATTTACGTCCATTTAAAAATTAGACAACCATAATTAAGTAAGGGTTATATTGAGAATAGAAGAAATAATCCCATAACGATGTATATAATGGGAAACATTCATGAATATTTCATGTCAAAGACAACATTGGTTTTTATGAAGAGATCAATAGAATATGTACCGGTAAGATCTGTATGAATAATAATTAATGAACATGATTCCAAGAAAATAATAATAGGATAATGAATAAAAGAATACATTGATAAGAAACAAAGACAATATATCATATATTATTAAGGTGGATATTAAAATTAGTAAGAGGAAAAATCCATATATTATTGAAAAAATATTCTCATAAAAATAGTAAGAGATAATAGGATTTTAATGAACATTGAATAAAAAAATTATGGTCCATAAACTACTGAAAATGAAATGTACATAAAGATCAAATTTATTGGTTTAGATCAAATTAAATCTCAATAGAAAAAATATGATGATTTCTTTTGTTAATGGATTTAAAAATAATCTTTCAAGTGTGAGTTATATATTAAATTATTCAGATGATGCTATTTTGAATTGAAACACTAGTATTAGTATGATAAGAAAATATTTATCAATCATAACAAAAGGATAAAAAATAAGTGGGAATTAATTTTAGATTTTTTATCTAAGAAAGACTTTTAATATCAGTTAAAAAGAAAAATAAAATAATTGGAATTGGATAAATGGTTATCTTGGTTAAATAAATTTGAGAAAAATTTCAATATAAATTCATTTGCGTGATATTCCATCATTAATCTAGGAAGGATAGCTTTTATGTAACAATACAAAATGGGATGATGATACAGTGAAAACATGAATGATTTTAATTCAAATCCATAAAGCCAAAAAAAACTAATTCACCCAAATATATATGGACCTTTGAGGCATCAATCCACTATAGTTATTATATACTTCACCATATTTATTGATGTTTTTTCAAGAATAACAATTTTTATATTCATGAAATATAATTACTAAATAATGGACATGTATATAATTTTTATAATTGATAATAAAATTTATTTCAGGGTTTCTATCAATAAATTGAAATAAAAACTAAAAAAGTCTTATGGATATTATTTTGAATGAATCCGTAGTAAAAATGGAATATATAATAGATTATGTGATTTATAAAATTCTCTAGAAAATGTTATTGTAGAAAGAATGACTAGATTTAATATTGAGTTGTGAAGAGACAAGAATACTAAGTTTAATAATTCTATATTTTTTCAGAGAGACGACATGTGCCAATATTTTATTTTTAGAAATTTGTTTTCTAATACTTAAATAAAAAATGACATTATATGAGATGTGTTAATATAAGAATCCAACTATTAACTCTTTCAATGTTTTTTGGAATCCCAATTTGATAAAAATCAGAAAAAATATTGGGTTGTTTGATGAGATGGTTTAACAAGGTAACATTATAGGATAAAGATAATATAAAACAACATTTATTCATTAATAGGAACCATTTATAGGTGGTTGTCAGTTATCATGATAATTTTATCAAAATTCAACACATTTAAAACATTATAGGTAAAAGATATTTAAAAAACGATTAAAACTATGAAGAGTTTTATATTAATTTTAGTGATGAATGAGCAGGAAATAAACCACATATTTGAAGTTATTGCTTCTGAATAGACCACTAATGATGAATTGTCTATTTGATTTGTAAAACAGAGGAATAAAAATCTAAAAATCTATATTGAAGAAATTGACATTCTAAGAAAATAATGTTTCTTATTTTATACAAGATGAATTTTGTGGATAGATAATTAAATTCCCCATCTATCCCTAATTAATACATAATCTATGCCTAAGTAAATGACTCCCAAATAATGGATTAGTAACATTAGTGAAGAACTATACCATATTGAAATGAATTCTACAAGGGATATATTCCCATGACCAAAATAAATGAATGTGATTGGAAAAAAATTATTATATATAAATTTATTAAATAATAAGGAAAAAAACATAAGTAACAATTTAACACTTGTTTATAAGGGTTACCCACAAGTTAAAAGGGTTAGTTTTTATGAAATTTTTTTTTCTTATTTCAAGGCAAAAATATATAAGAATGTTCTAGGAAATTTTGGTTCAAAGTCATTAAAAATATATTAAATAGATGGTAAATATTAATTTAAAATTTTATTTTAAAAGATAATATTTACAATGAATATATTTATGGATTTTATCTTAACAATGATTGAACAAGGGATTTCATGTCAAAATGATCTCTAATGGATAAAATATTCTATTGGATCCAGTTACTCAATATCATATGTATGCTTCAAAAGTATTTATTTCAGAATACAAAAAGTGGAAAATTAAATCTACATAAAATATATAGAGGTTGGTGGTATTACTATCATTATATATATTTATGATATTATTATTCAGCTGATAAATTGATTACTTCTTATTTATTTTCTAAAAAGTTGAGGAATAATTTTGATTTTTCCATGGTAGTGAAAATGAGGTAGTATTTGGATTTCAAATGATTCATGTAGAATACATTATTTTTATATCCCAATTGAAATATATAAAGTAATTTTTAATGAAAATAATTATATAACATTATAGACCAATATATTTACCAATTAATTATAAAATGGATTTTTCAAAGGATGTTAATAGAGAAAGTGAAAATCAGAGAGAATTTAGAATATTGGTTTTTTGATTACATTATCTCATAACATCTATGTTGGATATTGTATATGAAGTGAGATTCTTTTTTAGGTACCAAGTTGATATGAATGTATAAAATTTTATTGTTTCTTATAGATTACTCAAATAAATCAGATGGACTCTGTGCTTTGGAAAACTGTATATTAAGGGTGAGCACCTTAATCTGACTAAATTCACAGATATAAGTAGTGCATGTTATGGTTATGATAAAAACCCTAATTATAGTAGAATATTTCTAAATAGAGAAATATTTGTTATCTAGAATTGTTAGAATATTTTTTATTAATCGCCTTATAATTTAAATATATATTAAATACTAGTTAATATTATTATATAATCTGGTTGAAACAATAACCTGAACAATTAATGGTGGTTATTAAATAATATTGATATTTTTATATGGTAATCAAAGTGATATTGATCTATCTATAAATAATGTATACCACTCTTAATTTAAGTACATTGAAAATAATTTTCACATCATCAAATAGAGTGTTTAAAATACTAAAATAAATCCAAATTCATTCCTAATAGATATCTAAAAAATTATATTTCCCCAAATGAAATTGACAAGGATTTATTTGAGATATTTTGGATAACAATAAATCTTAAATAATTCTATCATACTTATATATCTTTGGTATGATCTACAACTATTCATTGGGTGTATTTTCACATTGGGGAAAATGAAAAAAAATCTATATTATTTTTATTTTTTATCTAATGATATTATTATATAAAAAGGTCAAAAAAATTGACTAAGTGATTGAATTAAGGGGGAGAGCATCACGATTAGTTTTCCACGAGTTTCATTTACCTAAGGGACAAAATTATCTAAATGAAAATAATTTATCTAGTTGTTTGGATTGAAGGTAAATTTTATTGTGATGGATTTTATTTAATTTATATTTATGAGAGTCAAGGTGAGTTATTGAGGTTGAAATAAAATATAACATGTGATATTTAATAAACCAATAGAATTATTTAATATTTTTGAATTGAGTATTCATGATGATAAAATGTGGTATTTAATATTTGATTATGAGGTGGGTTCTTGTCATTTAGAAGGATTAAGGTGTTTCTAATATATATGTAATGGTTTTTAAGAACTTCTACAATTAATTATGATTTGTAGATTTATCAAGGAATTTAGTTAAGTATATTTTATTAGGATTATTCTTCAATTAATAATATTTATTTCATCTGTAGAATAAAAAATCTATAATGTCATGGTTAAATCATAATAGACTTTACAGTACTTTGGGAGAGCCAATATTGAATTTTTTAGATACATTTAGAACTATAGAAGGGTCATTAATGACTTTGTAAGAGTGAAGAAGAGCATTATAAATGTAATAATGGAAAACAATAAAATTCATTGATGAGTTTTCAAGAGTAATATATAACTCTGTAAGAGTCAATTACAATCTTAGAAAGAGAAAAATAATATTTTTAAAATTAAATAACACAGATTAAAGTAGTTATCTAATATTATGGTATTCGATGATATTTATGATTTAATAAAAGGAAATAATCATATTGAGGATCATAATAGAGGCTAGAAAACTTTATAAAAGTCATTTTAATCTAATAATGTATTCTTAATAGGAAAAAATTTTAAATCAATGAAAAATAATTACTCTTAAAATGGGATGGAGTTTTAATTTCTTTAGAAATTCATAAACTGTAAAATTTATTATCCCAATTTAACGAATTAGGATATACTTCCATAAATATAAAAATAAAATATTCTATTGAGGGATTAAACTAGATGACGTTATGATATATTCTTCAAGGATTGAAACATAATAATAAATCATGAGAGATTTAGATTAATGTTGTAAATAAATAAATGATATAAAGGTGATTCTTTGAAGTAATTCAACTATGATATGATATGATTTTTCACACTATGACGTTCCATGATTTATGTTATACATGCTACTCAGGAAAGGGATTAATATATTTTTAATTATGAAGATATTTTGATGAAGGAAAATATTTTTAATATCTTATAATTTTTAATGAATATTTTATCTAGTATTAAAGCAGATTTAAACTATAAGTTTTATTTACAAATTATGAATCTGATAAGATTAACATATGAAAAATAATGTAATATTTATAGATAAAAAACATTTAAAATGCTATTTCTTATGTTCTAATGAATAAAAACAATAAAAATGGTGAAAAAATGTCTATTAATAATTTTATAGCATTACAATTTGATGTTATAGACATACTATATAGATGAAATGGAAGAATAAGGATATTGATTACTTATTAATACTATGAGTAATTTTTGTTGTAAGGTAAAATCTATTCTACTATTCATCATCTCAAAACATTATATTGAGAAGTAAAAAAGGATGATCCACATCTGAACATTCACATTCACTTATTAACCATTATTGAATGATAAAAAGGAAATTTGGCTTATATGATGTTTTATTGGTAGTTTTATATAATTATATGACGTATGTTAAAGATATAAGATAAAGTTTTGTAATATATGTGAATCTTGTTATACACTGAGGGTCTTTTTCATTATAAAGTGTATTGGAACTCATTAAATACCAGTTCTACCTATATAGAAAACACTACATTAAAATCAATAACTGGTTGAATCATTCTATGTGGTATTTGGTTGAATATAACCGGAAAAATATGTGTTACTTTTAATATAATGTTTTCACAATATTTTAATAGTGAAAATCAGTAAGTGTCTTGGAAAAAAACCAAAATCATTATGTGGAATTCTCTCACATTGCTCCTGAAAAATTTAAAAATATATTACGTTTTATGTATACTTAATTATTGTTAACATGAGTGAAATATAGATAGAATTTTAGAGTGTTTCATGTCTTTAATAAATTAGATGAATTTTAGACAAAATAATTTGTAAAATTTGTTCCACTGATTCACCCACACCCCCCTGTGGTTCTAATAATGATCAAAACACATAAATAATTTTATAATTTATAATAAACATTTTTTTATAAACACAATTATTATTTAATAAATCCATTCAATAATGGTTTATAAAGTCACATATTATGATTAATTTCTTGATATTACTATCCTTGACCTCTATTTGAATTTCAAACATCAATGCCACATCAACAATGTTTATAATATTTGTTATTAATAATGTAATGAATCAATGATATATAGTTAAATCATCGAACTCTAGATCATGAATAATTTATTATATTCACAAATATATTATTATTATTCTAGTAGAACTACTTTTTTAGGTCATAACCAGCTAAACATCACTCCTTTAGATAACAATGTGAAAATAACATAAAAGTTTAATAAAAAAATATACTACTCTATAACCATTAGATTTATAAATATATTGAAAATAATTTGTTAAAGAAAATATAAATTAATTATTGTTGTTATATCTTATTAACCATCCATACCTATTCTCATTGTGTTATATCAATAGAATAATAAAAATATAAAATCCACTTTTATAATCACACTCTCTAGATGTAATTCTAGTGAAATCCATATAAATAAATATTAATTACTATCAATGAAGTAATATAAATCATATATATAGATTAATTATGAATTATATATATAATATTGTAATATAGGATAATAATAATAATTTGAGTACAACCAAACTATGACTAATTGAGACTATAACCATTGAAGTTTGGGTTGAACGGTTTTCAAGAAAATTTCAAGTTAGTTAAAATAACCAAAAGATAAATTTTGGATAAGCCATTATTTGAAAGTAATAAAATTTCTAACCCTACATATATAGATTACATAACTCTAATGGGGTTATATCTCTGGTGTTTAAGAAATTATTATTATAAAAATTCATTTAGTAATAAATTAGTTCTTATTTAGATGGTACATTTTTCAGTTAAATATTCTATTATGATTAAAAGATAAATTTCACATATTTGGAGGGTAAATTTTATAAAATGGATTATGTATTTTAAAATATTAAATAGAAATTATGTATGGTGTAATATTTCATAATTTTTTATAATAATAGTAAAAAATGGTAAAAACTTGGGAAATGTGGTAAAATATAGTAAATATAATATCATATCTATGTAAACATGAAACAATTTGACCACTTTAGCCACCTTTTCCAAATTTTGGAACTAAATATTAGTTTATCATAAATAAGGTAATGGTATACTATGGATTTTGTGGATAACTTATGATAATAGAATAATAAATTATTGAATAATTAATTCCATGTGATTCCACTCACCACACCAATAAGTATTCCTCACCTATTATCATCTCTATATACAAAAATATCATGTTCTACCTTAATTATTCAATTAATTAGTCTCTACCATATATCAAAAATTAAATTTTAATTGGCTTATTAATTAAAAGGTTTAGCATTAGTCAAGTAATTTTATTTAAGGAAATAATTCATATTTACCACTCTTCATTTCCAATTATATAACATTTTTTGAAATTCTACATAATATAACAACTTTATATAGTTTCTATTATATTATCATAACATCAATATATTTTATATGATATATTATTCATTAAATCTCATTTTTAATATTTACCAATCTCATTATTATATTGATATTAGGGTTATTATTTCACTTAATTTTTTTTTGGAATGATTTTTTTAAAACTATTTAAAACTCTTTACTCATAGGATTAAATGATCATTTTTATATTTTAATTTTATACCTTTAATATTTTATCCTTTATATGTTCTTAAATCCTTATTTTTATACCCCTTTGACAATATGTACACTGTCAAGGAAAAATACATATATTCATTTCACTTTCATTTTATTATGTAAATATTGTTTAACAATCCATTTTAATTATTATTTTCTAATGATTATATAATCCTAAATATGATATTTTGATATCATTTGTATCTATTTTAAATGTTTTATTTCCCAGGTCTTTTTATTATTCCATTTTGTTCAGGAGATACTACTTCAAAATGGTTCAAGGAACTAAACTCTATTAAACAAGTTCGTATGCATATATGGTATAATATAAATGAAATATCGTTGATGGAATTGATCCTTCAAATCATTTTTATTTCTTTATTATCATCCATTATAGATTATAAATTTTTATTCAATAATCTTACTAATTTATTCTTATCATAATAATTTTTTTCATTACATTCTTCATGCATCCCAATAGTGGGATGTTGAAAAAATATAGTTTGAAATTGTAATTTTGGGTAAGTGATGAGGTTAATTATCCTTTATGGGTTGATATTGAAATATCACATGTGCTTTGAATTCTCATCCAGATCCTAGATAGAATCATGTGATTTTATTATTCTTTTGTGGTGATACTTTTAAATATGATATTGATATTATACTCATATAATCACTTATAAACATGGTTTTTGAGGTTTTTTATATACCACATTCCATTAATATATTGTAATTATATTTTATGATTGATAGGAATTCAACTAAAAATCTAACTATCCATTTAATTGGGATTTATAAAATTTAAACACACATTTCATAGAAATGTATTGATTTTTAATAAGGATAATAATTATGTAATTTTTATATTTATGCTCTTGTAAATGTTTTTATTTTCATGTTTTTACTGTATACTAGACATTAAATTAGATTGATGGTACTTTTTACATATCTCTAATATGTATCAACTAATTATTAATATCTAATGACACTGTGTTTTTTATGCTTATGATATCACGATATTGATGAATAGACTTTAAGTTATAGGAATTATGATATCATTATATTTTTATATATACTTCCCATCAAATCTATTCAAATATAATATTTTTGGTAGGTATCCTTTTTATAAAAGTAATAATGATATCATGGTATTGGAAAATTTACATCCAATTTTGAGTTATTTGGATATGATTAATCTTCTATGTACTATTTTCATAAGTGGGTTTTTACCACAAATTTATGTTATTCCAGTTTACTTTCATTAATTGTGTATAAATTATTATATATGCGACATTCTCTTTTTTATTATTGTTTCATGATCTATGGATAAATATTCCATTTTCACTATTTTTTTTATTATTTCTCTTATTGAGAATATGAGCTCACTCTATTCTTTTGTTTTTCTAAAATCTGGAAGAATCGATGAATTTTATGGAGGATAAATGTATGATTCTTAGATATAACTAAGAATTTTTTAATATTTTCTTTAGTGATTCTTTTTATGTTTTATATTTTAGATCCAATGTATACTAAATTTAATATTTTTTGGATATTTTTATATATAATAACTTTCATGTTATGTAGTGAATATATTATTTCATCATATATTTTAAAGAATATCTAGTGTTTGTTAGTTGTTATGCAATTAAATATTATTTATTTATAGTAATGATGATGAATACCCATTGATAAATCAATCAATTTTAATAAGATACCATATGTGTTTAAATTTAAAATTTCATGATCAAAGTTATTTTTACTATTTTGTATAATTTAAATTTCATAAAATTTAAATGTTGAGTTGAGAAATGAGAACTACTAATAAGATTGCTAAAAGTGTTAAATATTTCAAATTTTGTGATTATCCAACTATTTAACATAATTTCATATATTATAAAGTTAAAATTATCAGTTTTGTATTATCCAAAATGACTAATATTATGGTTAGAAATCATAACAATATATAAAGGAATTCATCACCACGATGTGGAACATTAAAAATTAAGAAACTCATGATGTGATAAACACTATAATTTAGAGGGTCCACAGTACCATTTTTGGATAAATAATTAATATCATCATTAAAACATATATTAGTTGTGGTGTAATTATCTTAGTAGAAAGAATTTTTCTAGAAATATATCACCCAGAGAGGAAACGACTTAATAGTGGAAATTAAAACTGAATTCAAAGGATTAATGATATATTGAATCAATGTTATTGAATATGTTATAGGGGGTGTGGGGGATTCCATAAGAAATATTTTTCTCAAATGATATGAATCATGATAGAATAAAAATATAATTATATAAACCTAATGGGTGTTGAATCCATTTTAATATATGATTCTACCTTTAATATTTTAGAAAATTTTATTTTTTGTGTTTGTTATTGATTGATAAAGAATAATTTCAAGATGTTATAATATATTAAATCCAAATAATCATAAATAAATTAAAATTTATGTACATGATAGTTTTAAAGAAACTATTCTTTTTTCATGAATTGTGGTTGTAGAGTTCTAGAACAAATTGTGGGATTATTGATTATTTTATAAGAAGAATTAAATAAATCATCATACTAAGAGAAAATATGATTAAGAGAATAAAATGAAACAATTTTAACAGATCACATACAATAAGTATTGAAATAACCACTCAATAATTTATCTATAATTAATAATAACATGTTTCAAAAAAATAATGAATGGTTATATAGCCCATGAATTTTTAAAATAAATGAATCAGGAGAATTTATATGGTGATGATGGGATAAATGAATGATAGTTTTATAAATATGGTAATAGATGTATTTACTAACAAATCGAGTAGGATAGAATAATTGTTTTTGGATATATGCCTTGGAAAATATTTTTTAGTTGTCTTACATTAAAAATTTATTATGCAAACATTTGATATAGAATTGTATTTTTTTAATACAGTCTCATTTCCTATTACTTTATAAAATCCTATATATAAAATGTCTCTAGTTGAGAAGTTAGAGTTTAATAAATAACTGAAAGATCTATTGGAAAAGGTGTTTATCCATCCCAGTGTATCTAATTCTGGTGATCCTTTTTTAGGAATAAGGATGGATCAATGAGATTTATTAATGATTAATAAGAACTAAATGTTATTAAAATTACAAATAAATAAAAATTTCCCGGAATTAATGATTTATTTGAAGAAATTATTAATTCATTATACTTTCATAATACTCTCTTGATATTTAGATATCATAATGAAAATTAAATAATAGAAGATATTATGAAGGATAAATTTTTAACTTGGTTTGGAACCTAATATTTTTGGTAATACCCTTTAGTTTAAATATATATATATATATATTTATGGATTTAATGAATAAATAATTATGTATTACCTTGAATGTTTTAATAGTAGTTATTGATTATATTCATATATATAACAAATTTTATGAGGAGAATGATTACCATTTATATATTATTCAATAAACCTTATAGAAGAAATTTTTTATACCATTATTACTTAGTGTAAATTATTGAGGTAGCAAGGGTTGTTTTTAAGGCATGTGGCCACTAGTTAAGATATATTGCCTGATCCTTCAAGGAATAATAATATATAACAATTTTTTAGGATATTGTTTTCTCTATATATTGGTTTCCTAATCTATCTAGGTACTTTGAACGTTTCTAATGTTAATTTATTGACTTTACAACACACTAAATTAGTTATCAAGGAATTGGGTTATGTTTACATGGACATTGTATTGTGAAGAATCCTTCTAAGAGATCAAGAGAAGGTTAGTCACTCTACCTATGATAATATTTCCTTATTTAGATGAATTACATGATATCTACTATAATTATTTATTAAAAAATCAATTTTTTTTATTAATATATAATAATACATCTATATAAAATGTATGTTGATGATCAATGAACAATGAGCGAAATTACTTTTCTCAATATTGGGAATTTGTACCATTAATATTATCATTGAATAATTGGCATAGTTATATTTATATAGAAATAGTTATATATATCGACCATAAAAATATTAAATATGCAATCATTAAAAAGGGGTTAAATAAGGTATAAATAATATATTCAATTTTATTAATGGATTACAATTGGACCATCCATTTTCATCTTGTAATGACGAACATGGTAGATGACCCCTTCAGATGAAAGGAATAAAAATCACCCAAATAATTAATGATAGAGAAAATTTCTTGATTAATGATCCAATGATGTTGAATTTAATTATGATAAATTATAATATATAATCATATAATTCTCATATGGTAGATCAAAAAACATATAATATAAAATCAAGAAAAGGTAGTGGGAGGATGATTAGTTGATAAATATAATTAATCTCATGCTTGTTGGGAAGTTTCTTGTGTATAAAATCTATGAGGATGGAATCCATTAATTTGGGAAGAGATTTTGTGTTCCCTAAATGAAATTACTAATGAGATAATTATTTCATTTTATATATATATTTACAGTCCCTATATATCCTTGGAAAACCATGATGTATAGGGATCATCAAGAAAACTATTGGAAGGAAAACATGATGCAAAAAAATTCATACTATACTTAAAAAAGTATTTTGTTACAATAAGATAAATATAATAGGTTTTTACCCAAATAGATTATGAAACCACTTCATATAGATTAAATGTTGTGGGATTGTATCATAATGGATATATTCACTAGTCATTTATAGACATTCAAGGGGGATAATTTTATTTAGTTAGTGGTTCATTAATTAAAAATGTTGGCATATTTCATAACAATAATAAATGAAAATACCATTAACCAAATTGGTATGAAAATTAGAATGTTTTCATAGTGTATATATATATATTTTCGTTGAACCTGATTGAAGTATAACATTTAATTCTTAGAGGAGTCTTAAATATAAACTATTTAACGAGCTACACATTAGCGTAGTTTACCACCCTGAGGATGGTAGATAATTATTCAGACTATCTAGACATCAGAAGACAAGTTATGTAAATTATTTTTGTTTTCCAAGGATACTTGGTCAAAAAACATCCCATGATATAAATTTAATTTTATAATACATTCCATTCAAGAATTAAGATAACACCATATGGGGCTCTCTTTAGAAAACTGGAAACTTCTTCATACTATAATGAAGTTGGAGAGAGAAACTTCCATGATCTAAAACTGATTCAAGAGACCATAGATAATGTTAAGGCTATTTAACAAAATATTAATCAATCTAAAAGAATATAGATATTCTATAAATATAGTTAACAATAAGAGTTAGAGTTTCATGTCAGTAATTAATTATTCTAGGAGTTATCGACCCATAAATTAACCATGAGAGAATACTGAAAAGGAAAATTTATTTCAAGGTATATTTAGTCTATATAAAATATTATAGTGATTATAAACAGTATAATGTCAATTATATTTACTAATAAAATAATTCCCAGACAAATAGTTTCTATTAAGTATCTAAATTTATAATGTACATGCATGTACCATCAAATATACTTCATTTAAACCTACTAAGTCATTTAAAGAGAAGATAGTTAAGATTCCAAATGAGAGGTAGAATATTATATGATAAAAAATCTATATTGGTGAAAGTGATTTAGAGGAACTAGATGTTGGAGGATGAAACATTGGATCTTGAGGATTTTTTGATGAAGAATTACCCTATGTTGTTCTTAAAATCATATAGTATTTAAAAATTAAGTGAAAAAAAATCTTCATAGGGGAAAATATTATACCTGATAAATCTATAAAACATATATTCATTATTATAAATTATGAAATAAAAATAAAATAAATATATTTAAAAAGTATATTGTAACTAATAATTGGAAATAAAAAAATATCATACAATGTGTGTAAAATGTAAATATATCCCAGCTCAAATTATTTGATAAAAATCATTACAATAATAATTTTTGAACAAATGGAAAATAATCTATATCATAGAACTAAAATTTAGAGAAAAATAAAAATAATTATTTAAGGGAAAGTATTTATAATAATTTGTAATTACTAAATATCCCAGTGATTGTTTTGTATAATTACAATTGAGAATTATTACATTTTAGTGTCATGAATGTTCAAAATATTGGTGTTATAATGTGAGAATTTATATCATGGTATATTATGAGGTTCATGGAATAAGATAATTTGCACATAACTGGGAAACCATGGCCTTGAACAATAGGAACCTCTTTTATAAGTCATATTTATCAAATGTTCTAAATGGGGTATCATCACTATGGTTTCCGCAATACCAAGATTAATTCAACAATTAGAAAATTATTGTTGTGTAGTATCATATATTGGAAAAATTATAGTTAGATGAAATTACCAGAAGAACCATATTGGATAAAAAATATCATGAAATAACCACTTTTGTGTTGAGTCAATGAATCACTATTCTCATAGATTTGATAATTATAAAAAAAATTATAATAATTTTATTTAACTTGAAATTATATTCTGAGATTTTTTTATTTTAATTTAAATTTTTTGTGACCTCTGTTTCGATGGGATTAATGTTTCAATAACATTTTCTAAACATTATGTCATCACTATTATGGGGTGATGTTGGTTATGGAATAATTTTTTTAAATAAAGAATAGTAGGCTATATTTGTTGTTGTTTCAATCAAAAAAATATTTCATAGAACTTAATTATTAGAGGTTGTTATAGTGGTGTCCATAAATAAAGTTGTGGCGTTGAGGGATACTATAGGATTGATGAGTATGATATATATTTTCATATCATGATTATTTATAGAATAGATTATTAACTATATTTTTTATTATTAATTTTCATTAGTGATTTTTTTTACTAGAGATTCTAGGTTTGTTGATTTTCTTTTCAAATTGTCTAAACATTTATTTCTTTCAATAATAATTATTTTTATCCATTGATATTGGATTGGTTCTGATATATGGAACCTAATATATTTATAAATGTGTTAATTAATGAATATAGGTCTAAGAAGTAGTATACTTTCTGAACAGGGTAGTCCAAACAAGTACTTGTTAGATTTTTCACTAATTAGGTTGATCACAGAGTAGCTCAGGGCTAAAAATACTACAATATTTATATTGGATAAAATTAAATATATTCTCATGAACTTTGATAAATAGTTTCAAGTGGCTATAAACATGAATCTTTAGCAAAAAATAAAATATTTCACTGGTAGGAATTTTATTATCGTAATAATATATTTTATGTATACAGATTGTTTTCAAATAATAATTTTTCTCTTATTTTTTATCATGATTATTACTATAATATGAATTTATTTATCTTTAAACATTTCTTCCACTATACGTACTATATACATTGAGTAAGGTCAAATAATTCAATGTTTTAGTTAACTAAAAACATGGGGTGGATTTAATTTGAATGTTTAATTTAGACTAAAATTCACCCCTTATCAATCTTCGTTCCATATATATAATATATCAATTAAACTCAATTAAAAATGAAACATTATGTGTTATTTTAGTTTATTAAATGGAAATATATCAAGGGGTTCAGATAGTATTATTAATAACATTATTTTAGAAATAGAGTAGAATTTTTTATAATGTTGTATAATTTATTAAATATTACATTATTTTTAGACACTGGATTTAAAATAGTCTTAAGATGAATTTTATTAAATGGACGTGATATTTGGAATTAGGATTATGAAATTAGGTACATGAATGTTTGTTTTGGTAAAACTAGTAAATTACAATAAAATAATTGTGAAATATAATAAAATTAATTTAATATGAAATAGTATATGTGATTACATGACAAAATTAGGCCAACGTAGTGCCCTCACACTAAATTTATAATCAATAATTTTATTTTGGAATTAATATAGGTAATGGGATACTATGGGTATAAGGATGCACTTGATAGAATTGAATAAGAAAATGCTGAATAATTAACTCGATGGGATTGCACACATCACACCTATAAAAAACACCCATTAATATAAATTCTATACAAAATAAACTCAATTTAACCCTTTATTATTATTTCAATGTGTCAATATAATATATTTATTTTCAATATTCAAGAGTTTTGGTTGTGTTAATGTATTTACCTAAGACAAATATGTTTAAGTCTGTTAAGAGCTTCTATTTTCATCACTTAATTTCCAGTTGTGACATTGTTAATGTTATCACATTTGAAATTATATATATGATAATATTATTCATTTAATATTCTATTATTTTCATATTTATTTAATTTTACTTATATTTTATTATTTTACTATTATTATGCTCCTTCCCCTAAGATATTATTATGCTGATGGTTGCGTTGATAATCCTCTTCTTTTCTCTTCCAAATGAAATATAGATTTTTTAGAAACTTACTATTTCATTTTATAAAATATTTATTACTCTATTATATTATTATTCAATCAATAATTCATCCATGATATATCATCTAATCACTATTTTTATACACTTTTCAAAATAATAACCCTCTTAATGGAAATGTTGTTTATCCCTTTATTATTCCTTCTATATTGTGATTATTTTGTTTTAAACCAATTAAAAATTATGTTTTCTATTAACATATAATCATATATATGTCATATTAACATCCTCTAAGTATACTATAAAATTTATATTACCCATGTGTTCCAATTATGACTATATTATAAGATGATAGCATGATTAAATGGTCAAATGAAGCAAACTCCACTAACAATTTTCATACACCTCTCCCATTATTTGGAAATGAAATAATTTCAGAACGGATTGATCCATCAACCTAATTTTCATAAGTTTATATTAACCATTAATGGGTATAAAGTTTTGTATAAATTCAATATCATGTAATTCAATCAAATATATCATATACCTCTCACATTATTTGAAAATGAAATCATTTTTGGAATGGATTGATCCATTAATATAATTATCATAAAATTCTATTAACCATTAATGTGTATAATGTTTTATATAAATTCCACCCACTTTACCTCAATCATATATAAAATCTTTTTGGTTATAATCTTTTTGTGTCGCGATATAGAGATATTGTAGGAATGTAGATTGAAATTATAATGAAAAGTATGTTTCAAGGTCAATTGACCCCTATTTATTTCTATATATGGATCACATGTCTTGTGAATTCTCTAATAGAAACTCAATAGTATCATTTAATTTTCTTGTCCTTTTATAACAATATATATATATATATATATATCAATATTACACTGAAAATCCGCTCAAATGATACTTTGGAAACATTATTATATATGATACTTTTTTCATAAACACATTAACATTAATATACTATAGTTATATATTTAGGATAATGTAAATTCACCAAGGCACCATTTCTTTATTTTGACTGGGATATATAAAATTAAAAATAACCTTTTTATGAGGGGATTTTTATTTATTCTGTCACATATGCATGTATTTTGAAGTTATATATTGTATAATGGAAATGTAATCAAATAAGTAATCATGGTTATATAGAACATTCGAGAGATGGATAATGATTCAAGTAAAATATACCATGTTTATAATACTATTATGATATTTTTTTATTGTTAGAAAACCTCAACATTAGTGGAATTATGATATGGTCAAGTTGGTGGTAGCCTTTCTAAAAGAGCCATTCAAATATCTAGGTCTTGTTATATATCATTGCCATTAAAGGCATTATTATATCATAGTATTTGTGAATTCCCTTAATATAAGATCCATTAATAATCCATGACTTTGGAAGGTATCATTATTATTAGAGATCATTGACAACATGTTTAAGTTATTTTAGTCTACATACATCAGTTAGGAGTCACATTTTTAACATGCATCATTTTATTTATTTTGATTACGAATATATTAATGGATAAATCTTCCTCAACCCACTTTAATGATTATTTTACACCTACTATGAAATTGATAACTTTATTTTTTTATTTCCCAAAATCTATATGAAATAAAGAATATTATAGAGGATAGGAAAACTAATGTTCCATAGAGGTATTTTATACATTAATAAAAAGATTTGAAGCATAATAATTTTATGAATTACATATTTTTTTCCAAATTTACAAAAATAAATTGCTCGTAGTAGTCATTTATATGTAATAAATTTCAATTTTTGTAATAAATATATGTAATTATATAACTTGATCTAGGAGTTTGGAGTAGGTAAACTCACTAAATTTATCCTCTAAACATACTCATCTAAAATATTCTTCCACAGAAAAAATATTAAACAAATCCCTAAAAATCACATCCCTCTAATTTATAACATATTAAAATTAGCATAATGAGAATTAATATAAGAATACAGTGATCTAGAATCATTTATATGAAGACCCACAACTACAACATTAAAAATTTCAAACATTACAGAAAATTACAATCAGGGACTTTTCCTTCTTAGATCATTATAGATATAACCCTCTTATATATTTTCTTCAATTCCATAAAATTCATATTTTGTAGATTATTTGACAAAAGAAGGAATTTAATTCACCAATCATCCTAAATATAATCTAAAATTTCCTTACCATTTTTAATAATTAAAATCAAACACTAGAAGACCAGTCCACCTTAAAATAAATCCTTAATGATTACTATAAAAAAGACTACACTAATTCACCAAATCCTTGAATAATATCTCTTCCTTTATCTAAATTCAATGATGAAATACAATATTATCTATTTATTAACACATGAAATAAATAGAATTAAATGTTAAAAATTCTTGTAAATAACAATCTCTACTAGATAAGATAATATAAATGTATAATAATCAATATTATATCTATAAAAAAACTAATTATGCAATATAATGATGTTTTTTTAAATGACCTACATAAAATAGATATGTTAAATATAAAAAATAAATGAGAAAAAATCCCTTCATTTTGTGATTTTTATCGAAATTCAAGGTCATTAATCCTTCATAACTTTATAAAATGGATAAATTTTAAGCACATTATAAAAAATTTGATAATCCAAATTTTCACTACTACCTCTGAATTCATTTATTAGATTTTGTCATCAATATTTCTTTTCAACATAGAAGTAATGTTAAAATAAATAGTAATACCATAAGAAAAATTTCCCATAAACTTTTTTTAGAAAAAATACTCAGTCACTATCTTGAAAACAACTTTACCACACACATGAATATCAAAATTTATCATCTTTAAATCTCAAAAAATTCACACCTAGAGGTTATGATCTCATTATAAAGAGAATGAAATAAAGAAATCATAAATATTATGTTACTTACAAGTAAAAAATTTCCCAATTTCCCCTTAGGTATAAAAATTAAAAATTTACATCACAATCTTCCCCAAATCATAGAAAACTAATCCAAGACAAATATTCATCATCACAATTAAAAAGAATCTACCTTGAGAATCCATAATTAAAACTCTAAATATAATAAGTAATAAATTTATTCATTTTTTATATCATAATAAAAATAAGAATTGTAATAAAATAACAGAGAAACCAAAAAATAAATAAAAAACATCAACCTAATTTGTGATTCCAACTCTATAGTAAAAAACTACTTCTGAAATTCCTCCAACGAACTTTCAAAAAGGAATCACACACCTATAAAAATAATTCTCCTCAAAAACCTAGTTTACAATATAATACTCTATAAATTAAATATACCTTTTCATCTTTAACTCTACAAGTTATATAATTTGAAATTTAGATAAATGAAATTAATTTAGTGTTATTTACACCATTATGCAGGTAAAAAATCATTATAAAATAGTAAATTCTTGTAACTAAGTCATATCCATTGAGAGTGATAGATTTTGGAACCAAAATCATTTTTTTTATAAAAAAGCATAAATTTAATTAAATAATGTTTTTCAATCTTTGATGTATAAATAGAACTAAATACGGAAGGTGATGTGGTTTATTATCTGAGTAAGTTGAATGCATTATTTTAAATAGAGAAAACATGAATTGTATTTTTAAGCATAACAAGGAAAATTGTATAATTTTATGTGGTATCGAAATGGTATAAATCATTTTAGTTAAATTTTAATATAATTTAATTAAATACATTTATATCCATTGAATTTTATATAAAACATGACCAATGAATTTATCTGATGAATAAGAGTCCCTAGAAGGTTATATTTTTTATTTAAAATTATTAATGACTACATTAACGTTTTCTATATTTCTACTAAATTACTTCAAAATCATAAACATCCATATGAAGTGTTCCCCTATATAATTCATTTTTTAAGAGTACACTATCACACCCACTATCTTTATCTTATTTTTTGTTTTCTAGATATCATTTATATTATTAACTAATAAGAACATAATGAATAAAATAATCCCAACTGAACTAAATAAAAGGATTACTATCAGAACATGCACTAAATCCCCACAACAAAACTCTTATTATCATTCTAAATAATTCTAATTAAATTGTAAGAAGACATATACAATTCCATATATCCAAACCATATATTCCAATAACCATCTTCCTATGATCTATATCCCTCTAAATAATCATCATCATCTCAAAAATCTCCAAATCCAAAAAATGTATCAACTTTCTCATCTATATATTTTTCCCAAAATATCTAATATCTAATTCTCATTATAATGTGTCCACACATAATAATTAAATGATGTTTATATTTGTATATCCATTTTAAATATCAAAATATTTCCCAATTTATATTCATTTTATAAAATACATAAGTCCAATAATTCTAAGAAAGCCCTTGTCTCCCTGGATCATGCTCCACCAATGTAGTTTTTTAAGGGTTTTCATATAAAGATAAAATATTCATATAAATAGATAAATTTCTCATGGTTATATTCCATATGTCCCCATTAATCTTTATAAGGATCTTTTAAATTGTTCTTCAATTCATTACTTTTGGATTTTTCATCATTATTTTTCATGATATTTTTTAATCAATTGAATTACTTGTTATGTTATTTGATAAAGTGGTTTTCTGAATTTAAATTCTATTACCAAAAGAGAATATAAATTTAAATTAATGATTTTATTTTATCTTTTCTATATATCATGCATGATTCTTTTTCCCTATCATTGAAAATGACTTTCCGTTCCTTCAAATTTTAAATAGTGATATCTTCTGATCATAGAGATCAAATTCAATTAGCTATATAGTATCATCAAATCACTAAAATGATATGATATTATATATTTGATTAATTTTGAAATATATTTTGACATATATCTAATAATATGTTATGAAGATAGAAAAACCATTTTAATTTAATCATGGTAGATAAAAACCCAATATTATTTATCTTTAATCATTTTATGTCATTATTTCCTCTACAAATATCAAATGATTGTATTATATGAATAATCACTATTTCTTACCCCACCACCCACCAAATAGAGGTTCATAAACTGATTGTGAAATCATTATATTATAGAGAAAACATTGTTCATAAATCTAAAATTCATTAATTTTCATTTAATGGAGTCTATTTATTTTTTCATTGTAATATTATTCGAACATCAGATATTTTCCTTTCAAAAAAGATAATCTAGTCATATTTGAATATAATAGCTTATTTTTTATAATGATTCAAACATATGTAGTTACAAATCCATGTAGCTTCATTGAATTATAATATTTTTTATGCATGGTGGTAATCGATAATATAGATATACGAAAATTATTATGTATATCCTATATAAAATTTTAGTAAATATCATTTTCATAATAATAATTAAATCATGCTAGAATTTTTGGAATCCATTATAAGAAGTGAAATTATTTCTCTCCTTTTTAATTTTATTGGAAATGACAGAAATTTATCACAATATACATTACCCATACTCTTTTTAATCATTTTATCACTGATTATTAAATCATCATATATAAAAATATGACATCAACATTCTTTGGATTCCTATTTAAAATTCAATAAACTCATGGATCATCCTAACATCCTTCAACCTCTTTATCATAAAATACGTGAATATGATATGTTATTTTATAAGTATATTTAATAAAATTAAAATGATTAATTTTTTTAATCATTTTGAATATTTATAAGGAATTTAAAATATTAAACCAATATAAAAATAATTATAAAATAATTTTATATGAACAAAAAAAATTATTTATTATATGAATTTGATTCCCAAAAAAATTATGTAATAGAATATTATATTTATATCTCAATACATAACTTATTGCCACCCTCAATTTTACTTATATTAAATTAACATAATTTTAATAAGAAAAACCATAGTAATATTCATTCTAGATTGATATAACCAAATATTTTATGCATCATCCATATATTCTATTTAGTCCACCTTTCATATCCACCATTGAACACCTATAAATACCTTTATAGGTTGGTATTTACCCACTTTCACAATACATTTATGTATTTTTTTCATTACTCAAACTCATACTAGTTTAATAGTTGGAATGATACTCCTCTAAGTCATTATAACAAGAATTAAAAAATTTTCTCAACTCAAGTACTTTCATAGTTAATCCAGGGTTAATGATGGGTTAGTTAGTAATAATAAAATTAGTAAGGGTATATATATTTTATTGTGAAGAAATATTTAGTGTTGTATATTAACTAAATGTATAAAATTCATTCAATTTACAAAGTATCTCCCATCACACTCCGTATGTATCAACCCTGACTACAGTAACCCTGAGTCAGTGGTTATATCATTATAATATCATAAGATATATGAGATAACATCCCAAAGGTAGGAATAGTTTTGTAGTCTTAAATTACAACATATATAAATTCTTCCCATTTTATAATGGGAATAAAATATAAAACATTGTAATAAAAAACATTAAACACCCTTGAACTTATTCAAAGAATTTATCTTAAAATCATTTGAAAACAAAAAATATGGTTGTGGTAAATATATCAATAAGGGTTATGTATAGTGGAATATATCTTGTATAAATAAGGAATAATCAATATGGAAAGGTAAATAATTGAAAACACATTTCATTTAATGAATAAATTCAGCATGTAGTACATCCATGGATAATATCCATTAAATGATATCATGGATAATAGTAAATGAATTCTCAACAATGGAAATGCATAATATTGGACATCATGATCTTTGAAATCATTATATTTATATAGTAAAATCATTATTCAAACATAGTCTAATTTATGAGTATGTACACACAAAAAACCTATATAATTTTGAAAACTGATTTATTTCACGAGACCTATTGGTGCATTGAGGAACTATATATTACTAGGCACAACTCATCTCTACATTCGCAATTCATTCCTCATATATTAATTGCCAAGTTCAATTCATAAAAAATTTATTTCAATATATATTCACATTAATCAATGAATATTTATTTATAAATATTTCCCTAGTCAATGAAATATCTTTTTTAAGAAAGAAACATATGTAATAGTGTTATAAATTTTAATAAATAATCATATCCTTAATAAAAAATATTGATATTTATGACAAATTCAGTGCATGATGATCATAATAAAGTTAAATTTTCAGGAGAATATTAATTACCAAACAAATAAATAAGAGATAAGAGATGAAAATTGGTTCATCATAAATATGGGGTTTGACATAAAATAATGTCACCAAGAATAATAAAAAATTGAAGTAAAATATTAAATTAAAGTTCTATAAATTATTTTATGTATAAAAATATTTTTTTTTATAAAATCAGTGAAAATAATTGGTCAACCAATTCGTGTCCCAAGGGATTTTATGAAAATAAAATTTTACAATACAAACACAATGTTTAAAAATCTTACACTAACAGAGATTGAGGGGAATACAATATGTGATTTCAAAAAATAAAAAAAAATATCAAATAGCATGAGACATATTATCATGTTATCAATTGAAATAATGTAAATATTCCTATTTATAATGGCATATATTATACTCTTAAAACATATTATCACACATTATTTAATTATATTATATTATTACCATAATTTTTGTAGTTAACTACTTAATTTTCTTATTCGTGTTTTTACATGGAAGTTCTATTCCCATTTAAATGTACATATTTACATCATCACCATAATGAATTTAATATTATAAATAGAATATTTATTCATTATAAGATTTTTATAATAACACATGGAATTTGGACATTGAAAAGTAATCATTTCTCTTTATGGAGACAACAGGAAATATGTAAACATGAACTAAGTGATAATTTCATTAATGGGTTAAAGGTTAAGGAAGCTGATGATATATTAAATTTATAGAATCAAGAGCATTAAATATTTATCATATATATTCAAAGGTTATAAAATTATTATTATCTAGGTGATTCAGTAATGGAATATAAACTACATCGTCTCATGAGGTGGTAATGCACCGTACACCTAAGTGATGATTTTGTTTCCAATTTAATAGATAATAATATCAATAAATATTATACCACAAACAAAATAAAATATCACAATATGGTATATACTTATTTTATTATATTTTATTTATTAGTAAATAATCAAATTATGTAAACGAATAGGTAAAAAATAATGAGCTTGGTGAAGAAAATTTTCTATATTAAATAAAGCCTCCATTTAATATCTTGTAAGTACCATATGTGTTGTCATTTTGGATGAAAAGTAGGTCTATAATGTGGTTAAGGATGTTCAGGATGGCTTTGTTTAGTATTTGGTTGATCTAAATTTCCCTAGAGGTGTGATGTTGTGAGGAGAGGATATTTTCTTTTTATAATTATGGTGAGTGGTAAATTTTTAATTTTTAATGATTTAAAATAATTTCATGTCACTTTCATGGAACAATATCTCCAAAATAGCTCATATATGATATTTTTAAAGGTGATATCTAAATAAACCCATCCAATGGTTTTTTAAAAAGTACATAGGTTATTTTCACCCTTCTCAGTTAATATTAACTCCTCGGTACACAACTTTTAACCTTTTTCACATTGATTAATTTTGAATATTTTCATATCATTATGAAAAAAAATTAATTTTTCCTTATTACATAATATTACTTTTTTTATTCCAAATAATAACTTTTTTTTAAATTTAGTTCATATAAGTGGAAAATTTTAATTTAAAAATTAACTCCTAAAATATGTCGAAAATGGTTTTTTAAGCATTGTATTTTCCATAAACAATTTTATCATACCCTAAATATATTACATGTAAGAATATCTATATGGGTTAAACTAATTAATTTAAATATAAAATATTTTCATTTGTTTTATACTATTAATCATTAAATAATATCATAAATAATTAAAATGGAATGTTTATGCTTAAAAAGTGTTTTTTTAAAAATATCACTTTTTCATTCAAATGATATTATCATTATTTATGAAAAATTTATAGTAAATACATGGTAAATGATACATATTATAACATATTAATAAAATTTTGATGAATTTAACACTACATTTTTAATTATTCATAAAATATTATTTCAAAAAAAATAGTAAAAAACCCTTATATGATTATTTAGACCAAGTTTGTTAAAAAGCATTAGTCATCCTATCATATTAGATTATTTCAATGAAATATTATAAATTGAATTTTATTATAGTTTTATTAAAATATAATGTGAACTTACTATAATTGAATGTAGATTTTAACATTCTTCCATCCCATAATAATTTTATCCTCCAATTTCTCAAGGATATTACATTATAAATATATAAGGGTTGTTATTTCTCATAGAATCATCTTATTTCCAAATTTCTTCTACAATTTTAGGATTTCTCTAAGTTACATTTACCAATATATTCATATAGTTCCTCAATACATTCTCTCTAGTATAAAAATATTTGATAGTCTCCTTAGAGTATGATAGATCAGGTTCCAATTATATTTCTATAGAGGTGAGTGTATGTGTTGGATCTGGCATATAATTCTTTAAGAATGATTTATGGAACTACTCAAGTACATTATATAGGATTATTTTAATTAACAAAAATTTGGAAAAAATCCAATTCTTCTAATAATTTTTTATGTTTTGACGTACCAAGGGATTAGTTTCTCTTTCTTATCAAACATAATAACACCCTTCCATGGAAATACATTCAAGAAAGCATTATCTCCCACTTGGAATTCCAAATATTTTCTCTAGATATTGACATAAATATTTTTTTTTATTTTGAGTTTTGTTTATATTATTATGAATAGTCATTATCATTTTCATTGCATCCTCAATATGTTTTGGGTCAATGAGTTTTCTTTCACCAAATTTATCCCAAAATGTAAGCGTGTGACTTCTCGTAACATATAAATCATTATAGAGTGACAACCAAATACTTGAATGCAAACTATTATTATAGGAAAACTCAACCAAATGTAAATAATGATCCCACGACCCTTGAAATTCATGTGACAAGGATGTCAACATGCTGTCTAATGATTGAATAGTGTTTTGGAATTACCATCACTCTATGAATGTTAATATATGCATATATAATACTCATTATAAATATTCTTCTAATTAATTATATTTAACTTAAATGGGAATTTTGGATCATGATCATAAACATTTGACTTAGTTTCACAAAGAATTCATTAAACGTCATTAATATAGAGTTGGGAAAGTCTTTTAAGAGTTAAATCTTCTCTTTCTGAAATAAAATATTTATATTTGGATATTCGATCAATAAAAATCCATATTGTATCATTATTTTTTGGAGACAATGAAAATTCAGTGAAAAAATCTATATTAATTTCATTGACATTCCACATTGAAATAGGTATAGTATTCATAAGTCCTGTAGTATACTATCTCTTAGCCTTTACTACTTGAAAAATAATAATCTTGGTACCTAATTTGAAATTTCCATCATTATATAACCCAATAAAAAATTTCATTTAAATCCCAATATATCAAGGTTTTACCATGCTGAATATAGATATTTAGGCTCTGGGTATCATTGAATAATTTCTTTTATATATTACGTATAAATTAATGTTTATCCTTTTTCTAAATTTCATAATTACATCTTTATAGACAATCTATACAAATTTTACTTCATTCAATAATTTTATTTTCTTTCGAAAATTATCAGCATCAATATGAGAACATTTTACCATTTCCAATAAATATGATTTGGTAATAATTTAGAAAAGGAGTGACGCATAATCTTCCATAATAATTCCCATATCTATCATTACTATATCAATGAACATAATATCCCTATCAGTAGTTATTTTGGTCAGAACATCATGATATCTTTGGATCAATGCATATGTTACCATATTTTCCATTCCCAGGTGGTAGTGCATTAAGAAATAAAAATCCTTGAACATGAAAAGTCAATAAATTTTCCTCATATTGAGATATAACTTTGAAAATTTGTATTTCTATCTCTTTGTGTCTATATATATCTCATATATTTCACTATTTAGGTAATTCATTTATATCCTCAAAGAAATTATTATAGTTTTTAAATCAATATCATGATTTAGATAGCTATTTTCGTGGGTCTTTAACTACCTTGATGCATAATTAATTACTTTATCACTCTTTATAAAGACAAAACTAAGTACCTTATTTGATACATAACTATATATCACAAATCAATCATTTTCGGATGGTAGAGACTTGATCAGAGCAGTGAAGAATCCCCTCTTCAATTATTTAAAACGTTCATAACATTCCCTTTTGCACATAAATATAACCCATTTACATGTAATATTAGTTAATATTTTATACAATCGATAAAAAATTGTACAAATCATCCAATGTAACCTAAAAAAATGAAAAAAGTCAATTGGTTATATTTGTCAATGCACACCATTGTTTTAAAAACATTATATTTCTAGGACAAATCATGATTTTATCCATAGAGAAAATATTTCTTGTTTAAAGAAACTTTCTAAGGCCAAAATTAATACATTCAAAATTTCTGATGTAACTTTTTCATTCTTAGAGCTTCAATAATGATCCAAAAGTGATTAGATTGGTAACATTTCCGTTATAATACACCAATATATTATAAATAAATACCACAAAAAACATCAAGATATTTGTTGAATGTAACACCTAAGTTATTTCTTTAAAGTAATTCAATAGCTTGTGCTATAAGCAACACCGAGTTTGAGCACACCACGACATTCCAAACCTTCCGTTCAAGAAACAATTATGAATAGTATTAACAAAATTTTGAGTTTTATATACTCCATAAAATTTTAACATCTATATTATGTGTTTCTTAGACGTAATATAAAACATATTAATATTTTCAAATAAAAGAAGTATTTTTCAAAAAAGTAAAATTTACCACATTTTAACGGAGAATCCATTTTAAATCCAATATTTGAAACTTTTATAAATTAAATTTGACAAAATAAAATTGTTATTTAGAATAAGGGCATAAAAAATTTAGTTTGGATAAAATTTCAGTGCATTTCTGATAACATACATATTTTGATGAGTAGTGAAAATACTAAATTCTAATTGAAAACAAAATTTTAAATCAAAATAATTTATAGTGGTAAATTATACATTTGAGTTGTCTTGAAGTATAATTATAATATATTTCTATCATTTAACCCAATTTTGGTCATCATACATAATTTTACATTTAAATTAGACAAAAAGACATATTGATCTTTTGATATATTTTACTTCTCAAAAACCTGCATTCTAGTTTTGAAAATGGGATTTTTTTAAATTAATTAACACAAAATCTATATTTAAAATTTAGTAAAATATAAATCATTTATAAATTTGGAATATCAAGATTATATTATGGTGAATTTTTGGTATTTTTCTAAAAAATATCAAATTTTGATGAATAGCGAAAAACACTGTGTTACTAATTAAAGAAGCCGTTTTATTTAAATATTTTTTTTAATTTATATTTATTTTATAGTCAAAATAGATGCATAATACCTATATTATTTCAATTTAATTGATTTAATTCATTTTTATATGATTAGATATATACTATTTTATTGAACATTTTACCGCCTTTTACTTACCTTCTAGGCACATTTGCAAATTTCTATAAAACATAATTTTACCACTTTGGGAATTGAATTTAAAAAATTCAAGAGACATGTTTGACATTAGTATTTAAAATTTGGTTCAATAGGATGAAAATAATTTTTTTTGAATAGTAGCTTTTGAATTTTATTTACCACGATTAAAAGTCAAAAGGGTAATTAAAGTTAAAAACGATATTATAATTACCCTAACACATGTCCTAATTCTATTGGATAAATTTAGTTCGACCAAAATAAACCTTATGAATAAAATATGATCCTTTTTATCCACTAGTATTATCTTAGAACCTTTATTATAATTTTATTTAAAGAAGAGTTGAAGGTGTTAAATTTTGATTTTAATAAGTAAACCATTTTAAATTTCGGATTATTTATAAGATAAATTCGACTATAAATATTAATTAGAAAGATAAAAATATTTCCTACATCATGGTATTTTATTTATAATTTTTATACATTAATTAATTAAATTTATTTATGACACAATGATGTTGTAGTAATAACATTATTAATTAAAGATTAAGATAATTGCTCTTATAAATCTAAAAATAAATGAAAATTTATACTTTTGAGGAATTAAACTAATTTCCTAGATTATTATGACATTTTATTGTTTATTTAATGTATTTTTTTGAATTAATGAAGTTATTTTTACTTTCATAGAAACCAAATACTAAATAGTGTCAAAATTGACATAAATGAGTATTTAAAACAAATACTATATTATTAAATGATATAATATTCCTAAATATATACTGTTTGGGAAAAGGACTTATATAATTATATATTTTTTATTAATGAACCTATTGAGGTTCTCTTGGAATTTTATATCATTTTTATTAACCATATAAAATTAAAATACAAAAGGACATTGTCAAAGTAAAACTATTTAACTAAGAATTAAATATAAAAGGTAAGGTTAATATGGTGACCTAAAAATGTCTAAAGCTTATTGGTTGATAGGTTTTCTTCCCATACCCACCTTATATTATAAATAAATCAATTTGGATCCATTATAAACCGAATATGAGTTTATAGTAAAAATAATATTTCAAGTTTTTCCTAAAGTGACCGTCACCTCTCTTATAAAAGGGTACTTCTCCTACTCTTAAAATCTCACCTCCAAATCCATTTGAATCAGCCAATACCTACTCAAATATCCCCCCAAATAACCTCAATTGATCCTAGAGTCCTTAATTTGATCATAAATCCATCCAATGGAGCCCTTTTGATCAAATCAAGAGGAAACACCTGAAGAAGAAGTAATAATTTCATCACCGCTTTCAATGTTATTTTCTTCTTCCACATCCACTTTCATTGTTGTTTCCATTCCAAAATAATAACTCCAGTACCTTCTACATAATTTCATTTTATTATAAATATGGTAAAACTATATTCATTATTCTATCCATCCTATGAATGACAATGTCACAATATGTGTGTACGTACGACTTACCATCACCACATCGCGGTGTAGATTTTTATTCAACACTTAATTATTTAAAAGGGTATAATAATGAGGATAACTGATTAAAATAATAAATATAACATGGTAATGCTTTTTTCATATACAATATACCATCTTATTTAATAATATTTAAATACTACTATAATGGTATTGTTGGTCGTGCATACGTATGGATTACCGTCACCCTAACACGATGAGATTTTGTTCCCCATTGTAACCATTCAAGAATAATTTTTATTTGATGACTAAAAATAATTTTTTAGAACATAATATCATTTTTTATTTGAATCAAATACATCCTATCCATAACAAACATTACTTATGTCAAAAAAACATATAATGAAAAACAAATCATTTAACACCCAAATCAATGATACCACTAAAATATCATTAACAATGAAATATTAGAAGATCATATATGATATAATATTTATGTATGTGGTTATATTATAATTTAATAACAATTATTCAACATTATACATTAGTTTAACTTACCCTCTTGTAATGAAATGTACAAGGTAAGGGGATTTTATCTCATTTTTTATTCCTATGAGATTCATGACATCTTTCCCACTATTCCATTTTGTGCGGCATATGTACTGCCCATGATTATATTATTTGTGTAATATAAATTAATTTATGGGTATTTAAAACTTCATTGTATGATCCTTATTTCACGGGGTGTATGTTTCGTATGTTACCAAATTGGTAAGGCAATCTCAAATTTCAATCTCCTCTCATTGGGTTTTACGCAAACTTCATTGATTATTTTACTCTATGTTTATGTGTAAAATCACTATTTATTATATTATATACTAATTTCCACTCCACTTTTTGTGGATATACCTTTTATACACATAATCAATCCATTAATAAATTATCAAGTCATCAATATGAACTTGAAAAGAGTAATCTTCACTCAATTTCTATTCATTGAGTTAAACATCCATGTTATTGGAGTTGTTTTTATAAAAATATATGTTAATGTAATCTGATTTATTTACACTGAATAACCAATAATATTGAGTTTATTTATATTTTTCACACATAATTATGTCATTTATTTATCTTTAAACTATGTATACTTTCCTTATAAGGGATTTTATCTCAATTTACATTCTATTGAGACATCTTTGTTGTTATGTGCCAATTCACTTTTATATGGTGTACATACTATAATTTGATATATTATATTATGAATACATTTATTATAATTATATTATTAAGTTTTTATTACCTCAATTATTTGTATTCAAGTGTCTCTCATTTGGTTTGGAACTCATTTACTAAATTATAGTTTTTTTTGAAAGATATCTTCTTCTAAATATTTTTCATTGATGTCATTTTTTTTAAAATGGGTTTAAGGATTTGTTTATATGGACATGATTGTTTTATAATTAAAATTAATTTCAAATTTTCAATGTGTTATGGCACACTTTTATTCAAAAATTTATCTTGAATGACTTCTTTGATAAATACGGAGACTTTGAAATGTTTTCAAGAAAAAGTGATATTTCTCCCAAATATTTTTACTAATTATTCTCATATATGACAATATCATTTATTATATATTATTAATTATTTACATTTATCTCTAATACAATCTTATATATGGTATTAAATGATTTATGTTTGACTATGGATCTATTATTTTTATATCATTCATGGTTTGTGGTTAAAATATTGAAATTTCGTATGCTTGTTTTAATACACATGTTTAGATTATGTTTCAACCGTTTCATATGATGAATGAATTGGACTTAGTAATTTATAGGAGGAGCCCACTATTTCTCCTCAATGCATTAGTAGCTCTCATGAAACAAACTAGTTTCTTGGAACAAGGCCTTTAAAAAAATCTTATTTGTAGTCTTCACACGAGGCCTTAACTATGCGGTTATGTTGTCAGACATTATGCATTCTATAATTATGAAATTAGCTATTGATATTACATGTGATTATTAAACTAGTAAAATATACATGTGAATAAGTAAGTGGAATTATTAGAATTATATTTTCCATATTATATTGTTGTTTATGTTTAACAGGATTCTGTTTTAATCTTATACATTTCCTTAAACGTTTACGATTATTTATGATTGTTCCACTATATATTTATCTATAATGAGCATATTATCTCACCCCTTTATTATGTTTTATTTATCCTAGCATGTGTAGAAGTATATTATGATTAACATGTAGGGATAGTCCAAAGTTTATGAGTGTGTTCAAAGGAAAAAATTGTTATATTTCTTTATTTCATGATATAATGTAAAACTTATGTATGTATCTAGTACTTCCTAGGCTACTAAACTAATAAGTCATTTAGACATGATCTCTTTGGATCACTCCAATGTTAGGTAATAATACACCGACTATAGATAAATAGAGTCGGGGCATTGCATTGAATACATTAGTCATTATATCAATAAACATATAGGGTTTATTAGTCAATAAATAGGGAATTTCTATAAACTCATAATTTTCATACCTCCTTCAAAATTAAAAATTAAAAATATATCCTTTCTTTAGTCCCCTTTGATGACACCCAAGAAGAATGTAAATAAAATGTCAAATATTGATCTCTATAATGTTCATTGAGTAATTCATCAGTGGGAGGTAGAAAATAAAAGTTCATTAAAATTAAATAAATTATTTTCTTTTAATCAATTCACTACCTCATTGATCTATATTTCTTTTTAATGAAACGAATAGGTGATCCCCGAAGTAAAATATTAGGGTGTTTAAATCATTTATCACACAATTAATATAGTAATTTCTTTAACTCTAATAGTTTTAAAGTGGTAATTCTATTGGGAGTCATCGATATAGGTCATGTATTAGGGATTAAATATATGTAAAAATAAAAATCATTATCTGGTGGATGTCTAGGTAATACCTCTAAAAAGACATAAATATATTCATGTTCAATAGCCACATTTTCAATTTAAAATAATGTATTTTCTTAATAGTTAGTTTGTTTCTACTGTTCTTCACTATGAATCTCATTTTGAAAAGATATTAGGGGTGGATCTTTCAATAAATATAATGATGAAATCTTCCAAAAAAAGATATGAAATTACACATCTTCACAGGGGATTATAATTTATTTATCTATATAATAAGATTTGGCATAATATTTTGAATTTCAAACCATTCCAAAGATTATATCAATATGAACAATTTGTATAATAATAATCTAAAGTGTTAAGGTGTACTAGTTGGAAGTACCTAATATATCCTCATTATAGTGAGTTACCCACTATGATTTTTGAAAAAAACACTAATATTATGGTTCTAGAAATTTATCTATTTTTTAGGGAAAACATTGAAGATATAAAAGAGTACAATGATAAAAAAAATATCTATATTTTGAGATATGATTAATGTACCTACTATAACATCATTATGAACATGAACTTCTTCTTTATTAGTGATATAAGAATTGAATTCCCCCATATCATTTTCTATGGAAAGTTCCCTTGACTCTTAAGAAATTAGTTCAAAGAATGTACCATTTATTTATATTTTAAGAATTGGTCAGTAATGGTCTCTTCATTCCCACATATTTATTAGTAAGATGACCCTAATCTCAACACATATTTCAAACTCTCACACCCTTTATGCATATTTCAATATGTTTCTTTCACTAATTATCATATTATGGAAATTCCTCCATTTTCTTCTTCTTATTCAATGTGTTCCCTATTTCATGGTGTTAATATGACCAATTATTATCTTAATTCACATTAAATATATAGAATATAAAAAACCTTTTTCATTTTGATTATGTATAAAATTACTTCATCATATGATGAAAAAATATTTACAAACAAGTACCCGTGACAGTGATGGTTAAAGGCCTAAAAGATATAGGTAATCATGATTTCTGTACTATTTTTGTAATATATTGAGTACCTAGATAGTCATTTAAAGGTATCCTCATACTCTTCAATACTTTCTTTTTCATTTTTTAATAATTCTAGCAATATTTTATTTATTTCCGTTTGTTGCTCATGAGGGAAATATATATTGAATAATGATATTTTAAAATCTGTCCATTCAACATATTATTATTCTGATTCATACATTTTAATATGGATTAAGAACCATTATTTATTGAAATCACCTTTGAGACAATATTCAACCTGTATAACCTCTTCCATTTCATTCTATCCTATAGCTAAAATGATATAATTGAGGGATTTTTCTATTTCTCATGTACCACTAGATTATTAGTTACACTATAATATGGGGGATTAAATCACATGAAATGATGAAATATATGTATATCATGCAATAAAATATCATTTTTTCCTAATGTGAAATGTAATTAGTCAAAATCTAGGTAAGCTACAATAATATGGACATTATTTTCTCATCTCCAACACCTGTTTTATTGGTTTTCTCTGCAGATAAATTTCTTTATTGGAAATTATTATTGATTGTAATAATTCACCTCATTTCCATTTCTAAAAAAATGAAATATACCAAAATGATTTGTAACATCTTAAATTTTACATAATAATATATAATTATAATTCTAGCGTAAAGCCTAATATAAATTGAATATTTAGGCATTGTTAATATCATAATTATGAACATGGATTATTTTGGGATATCATTATATTATAAAAATATATTCAAAATTTTTACAATTTATTATAAAAAAATTAATTATTTCATAAACATTCCCCAAGAGTGTCATACCAGGTGGGTAGTAAGAGCCTATTCACCGTTCACCAGAATGATGGCTAGGATATACACAACCCACTCTTTCTGGGGTTATTACCCCTAGATGCAACTATAAAAACCATGTCTCTTATAGTATCTAGATATGCATGTAATTATAGGAAACCCACAAAATATCTACCTTACCAAAAAATTAATTATATTATTCCACAACCAGAAATATCCTTAAAGTATATCATATGGTTATGTTACCTAATCTATTTTTTTTAAAATATAGTTCACAAGGTTTCTACTAAATTTTTTCTGATACTAACTATAATAACCCCAACTCCAGTAACCTAGATCCAGTGGTTACTTTATTTCATTTTCATAAGATACATGAGATTATATCCCAATGTAAAAAATATTCCAGTAGTCTTGAAAAACCATATACTTAAATTAATTCCATTTTAAATTAGAAATAGTATATAAAATGTAGTAATATAAAAAATTTGGAACCATTAAACTCATTAAAATAACTATTATTCATATCATGGGTAAATAAAAAGGAATAAAGGTTATATAAAACTCTCATTAAGTGATATATATTGTAGAATATTTCAGGATTAAATAATTCATAATCAATATATCAAGGTAAATAATTGAACATACATTCCATTTAATCAATAACCTGATAATGAAATACATCAATGGAAAAAATATATGTAATAATCTTATGGAGAATAATAAATGTATTCATAATCAATGTAAAAAATAATATTAGATTTTATGATCTGAAACATCATGGTATCTATATTATCAATTCCTTATTCCAAGAAAGATTAATCTATTATTACGTGTACACATAAAAGACCATTTAATTTGAATATCCATAACCAAGATCCACAGTTCACTACATGTCCAATGCATTCCTCCAACATTTAATTTTCAAGTCAATTCTTAAAAAATATTCATTTTCAAAAAATTATCGGTATTGAGGAAAGAATACATATTTATCAAGATATTTTCTATTGAATCAAATAACATTCATATTAAATGACAATATATATAAATTGTATAAATTTTAGGAAATATTCATATCCCTTATACCAAGAATATGTATATTTAATAGAAAATTAATTTTTAATGATCATAAGAATGTTGATTTTTAAATATCATGTTAATAGACAAAAAAAATAATAGATAAGATATGACCATGAGTTTAACTTAAATAAAGGTTTTTAGTAATATCATATCCTTTGTAAAAGTAAATAAAATGAAAGAGAAATATTAAAATCATTATTCAGTAATTTGTTTTTTTAAAACAGTCGATGATGTTTAATATAGGAAAAATATCATAAATTGGTTAAGGTGTCATGGATGTTAGTTAATGTTGTGTATGTTAAAAATATTCTTTTATATATTTTATAGAGAAACAAAAAAATGAAAACTTTAGAAAAAATTGTAAAAATATATTAGAAACGTTTTAATAAGTGAAGGATAACATAAAATTAGCATAATATTCCATTTGAGTAATAAAAATGACATTTGTAATTTTTTTTGAAAAATATGGACATAGAAGGAAAATACATCAGATTAAAATAGAAGTAAAATTAGTTTTTATATAAAACATTTAATATCTATATTGATGATCACAAGAGATAAAAAACAGAATAAACTATTGGGACTCAATATATATGCAAATTTTTAGAAAATTATCGAGGCTTATAAAGGATATATTAAAATATTCATTGAATGAAAATATAATCAATCCCAAAATAATGAATGATTGTAAAAAAATTCATACTTATTTGGAAACATTTTAATTATGACCCCTTGAAATAATAAACTTGAAATAAAACATTAATAATACATATTAAATTTTTATTCATGTTAAATATATCGAAAAGGAAGTATATACACCTCAAAAAAGTTGAATATGTTTATAATAACGAATATGTCTCATTAGAGTGTTAATTGAGAACAATTCCATTTCATCACAATTTTATTTAGTTGAATATTATTTATCCTTATTTATAATGGGTTTAAACATGTTTTTTAATTTATAACAGAACCATTTTCATTTTTAGAATACCATATTATCATCTTATAACGTCTTGTCACCCATAAGTCAATAATATTTCGATATTAACATTGTTTCAGATGTTAAGTACCTCTTATAACATCTTATCACTCATTCTTCAATAATATTTCATTATTAACATTGTTTTAGATGTTAAATTATTTATTTTCTCATTCATATTTTATCATGGATATTCCAGTTCTTGTTCATAGAATATAGATCTGTCATATCCAAAATTATAATGATGTTATGAGGATCATATTTATTTATTAGAAAAATTTCTATAATCATTTATAAAATTTGTTCTTGGAAAATGATTCATATAACTTAATGGAGATGGTAGACCGTATGTACCCATGATCAATGTAATCATTTACTTAATGGCAGAATGGTAAGTAAGTGGATTATATATTTATTTTATGGAATGAAAATTATTTTATAATTATCATACATATTTATTGATTTTATTATTATTACTATCCATATGATTCAATGATAAAAAACAAAGTACATTGGTTCACGAGGTTGTAGTGCGCCTTACAAATGAGTGATGGGTTATTCACATTTTATGTAGATGGTGATGAATAAATAATATTATATCAACTCAATAAAATATCATAATGTGATATATATTGATGTTATTATAATAAAATTATTAGTATATAATTTATGGTGGTAGAAGAAGAAGTAAAAAAAATAACTTTTAGAAGGGAATTACATTAGATTACAAAAAACCTCATTTAGATAACTTATTAAGGACCATACAATTTTTCTTTTGGGAAGACTAGAAGATTTATAATGTGTATATTGATGTTGTGGAGGTATTGGGGGGATTGTGATAATTTTATCTAAATGTGTGAATAAGTGATGGGAGGAAGTTCCTTTTTTTAATTTAGGTTTTTGGGACACTTGTAATTTTTCAATGTTTTAAAATAATTTCAAGTAACATGCAATGACTGATTGATAAAAAATATAATTTTATAATTTTTTAGGGTATAGTCAAAAAACAAATGAACAGTGTGTCTTCAAAAAAGGTATATGTAATTTAAACTCTTATGTTTTAGGTAACCCCATAGTAAACAAGTTTTAAACTTAACAATAATAATAAATATTTTTTTTACTATTTATCTTAAACAAATATTATGTTAAAAATATTACCTAATATTAATTTAATTATTAAAAATTATGGATACACTTTATTAAAAAATATTAATTTATGTGGAATAATTTCATTGAAAACTACACGTAGAAAACATTTCCAAACACTTTTATTAAACGAATCCATTTTTTCAAAAATAAGATGATCTTACATTAACTATATGAATAATAATATTCATTATATGTATTTAAATTCATATATTTACATATTTAATAAATAATTTTCATTTAAATCATTCTTCATTTAATATTTTTTTTGTAAATTCAAATCGAATGACATTATAATTTTTTAAAACATTTTTCCATAAAATATATCTTTTTACCTTCAAATGATGTTATATTTATTTCAATAAATTTTATTTCAAAAGTAGGCATAATTATTGATTTTATATCATATTAATAGAATGAATAATATTAATATAATATATTTTTTATAATTCATAAAAACATATTTCTAAGTGAAAATTTAAAAAACTTACCCTAGGCTTATTTTGACAAATTATGTTAAAAAACGATATTTATCCTTCCACATTATAATTATCATGACATTAAATATTTAAACATTTATTTTATTATAGTTTCACTAATATTTAATTTTTATTCAATATATTTTAATACTAGGTTGTACAACTCCACTTAGTGTCTTAGAAACATTATAAATAGTAATAGATTCTTCCTCTCATTGATAAAAAAAACTTTCCATAAAACTTATTTTGTTAATTATTTATATAGAAGGAGAGAATTCGTTTAATTTAACAACAAATTTTTAAAACCTATTTTCAAATAAAAATTAACTCTTCTAATATATTTTATGTATTTTACATTCCTTTATGTCTATAAAACATCATTACTCCATAATTATTTCCAACAATTATCATCTAATACGCATAATAATAAAGTAGCTATGGATTTAGGATTGTAATGTGGTTAGCTATATAATTTTATGAAATTTTTTGGGCTAAAAATTTATATAATAGTTTTTTATTAATATCAAGAGGCATTGTTGGAAAATAATATTGATAAAGACTCCTCGACCATCTTGACAGAATTCCCAATCACAAAGGTTTCTGTTAATTTAAACATCAATTTCTTATTTTCAAGAATGACTCAAGCCTCACTATCAATATTTTAAGAATTTATATATAAAAATTAAAACAGCTAAATATTTTGAAATTTATATTGGATGGTAATTCATAGAATGGTTTTTTATAATATTTATAATTAATAAGGATTTATTATAAAATTAAACTATTATTTAAGAATATATAATCGTTAATGTAAGAATTTTTAAAATATATAAAATTAACCTGACATTAATGATATTATAAATCTATCTAAATTATGTAGTAATATAATTTCATTCAAAAAATATATAATAACCTCCCCTATAAATGAATGTTATTTTCCCCCTTTAATTTCTTAATTATGTTATAAAATACATAATCAAATGGTATTTTGAATATAATTAACATAATATAAAAATATGTACAACCTTGGGGAGAGTACCAATGGATAAAATAATATAATCCCACCATAGATGTTCACATTTTCCCATATACAACTTTTAAAAATTAATTATTTGTCAACTGAGTAATATAATAAAATGATGCAACCTAAAATAATAAAAAAACAAGGGAAAACATATCATGTTTGTCTTTCTTTTTGTAGCTATTTATTTATATTCTTTATTATTAAATAATTCATAGACAATTAATCTATATTTTATGTTATATTCACATCCATTTTCAATCATGAAATTTATTTACTGATTATTTTCCATTGTTATACAATTTTTCTTCCATTTATCCTCTAATTTCATTAAACCTATATTCTTTTATTTTTTAATCTAATTTTGTATAAACCATTTTGTTATTATCCTATAAAGGAATAGTAGTATCCATGAGTGAAACAAGAGAAACAAATTTCCTTTTTTGAATTACCTAGTTTTTACATGATCATTAGGAAAGACCATACGTCCGTACTTTTAAATACTATAAATCTCATAAGTCTTTGTTCTTTTCCCCTCAATGTAAATCGACTACAACAACAACTTTTTATGTATCCCTCAAATTTATGTTCAATGTATAAAAATAAAGATATTCATACTATTCAATTTACATAGGCATGTTACTTTTTTTCTCATAATAATATATATATATGTCAAATTGATTATGGATGTCTTGTTAATTTTCATATAATCCCTGAAATCATTATCCATCATAAATGAACAATTTTTTCTTAAACTATTTATAGTTTTCCTAAAATTTATTTTATGGAATTATATGAAACATAAACTCATCCATTAGTATGTGAATGATTTTGGTACCTATTTGAATCTTGTATCTTATTTTCAAATAATTTATTTGAATAATTTATTTTTAAAATTTACTTCATTAACTATGATTATAACAACTAGGATCCCAAATATTATAAAAATATTCAGTGAGAAATAATTTGTTTTCATGTGATTTAAGGATTGGTCCTATAAAATTATGGATGTATGTATCAAAAACATCATCATATAATAGGCCAATCTATGACAAACTAAATGAATGTTTTTTTACTATGAAAAGAAACAAAAAAGTAATAGGAAAAAAATAAAGGGTCTATAGAGTGTTTCATCCCAATGGAATCTCCATATAAAATATTAATATATTCTATGGAAATTGTTCTAATACTTATAAAAATAGTAATAAAACTATTTCTAATCTTATCATGAAGCTATATGATTTTACAGCCTGTTACCTTCTCACAATGTTTGGAGTAGTTCTACACCATGTGAAAGCATGCCTCAACATGATCTAATAAAAAATAAAATTATATTGTGGTGAGGAGAGAACCATTCAAAGGACATTAAAATGAAGGATAATTCTAATTTAACAATAAAGTTCGTGATTATTTTCAAATTAAAAATGGTTATACCTGTTAACATAGAACATGATTTAGGGAAAAGAGAGCATCCTCCCTAGTAATATGTATAGAAAAAAATGAAGTACATTTTAAAGTAACATTGAAGTCTATCTGAGGAACCTTCTAACACAAAAATATCCTTGATTCTTATATTTTAACCATTTTATAAAGCTAAATGAGGAAGGAAATATAGTTTCCTAAGGGGTGATGAAGAAAAAATCCTTTTTAAAAGGACTGAAAGAAATAAAAATGGAATGAAGCATATATTTATTATGGTTTGTGGATACACTAATTCCATAATTATAATCAAAATTTTGTTTCACCCATATAACCTAAAAGATGACTACAATGAGAGGAATATGCGATGTAGAGTTTTTATATTCACCATTATAATTAAGGATACATACAGTAAGAATTTGATCCACTAAGGTAAACAAAAATTTTTCATATAGAACCCCCGATATTATTCTACATTTAGCTCACACAAACCCTACTAAAAGAATGTATAAAACTTACACTATGTTAGATATGTCATAGCAAAATAATATTGATGTGTTGTGAACAATTTTAATTTCAATCTTTATGACCACGGGGATGTGAAATTTTGTAAATTCTAAAATAAATCATTTTATATGGGATAGATTTTCATGAAATGTTGTTATTTGTATCATCAATACTAGATCAAAAATGTATTATATTTTGATATCTTTTGAATTTTAAAGTTACTGTTGTAAACATAGGGATTATATAAAGACCATGTTACTATACTTAATTAATATTGGAATTAATTATCTTCTATTTCACATTGAGAATAGCTTTATGAACCATGAGGGAGAACATGACTTCCAAATGTTGATTTATGGACCCAGGAACCCTAAAATGAAATTGTGTATTATATACCATTTTTATATTTAAATTTTTTAAGTCACATATAATATAAAACCACACTGAATTATCAGAAATGTTTTGATTTTGGAAACCTAAGGGTATACCATAACTATTAATACATGGATCACTCTTCAATCCTACTAATGAGATCATTTATGTAATTTTTCTACTATGTTTCTTCTAATGTGATTATCCTAATATACTATCCGATATTTATTTATCTTATGTAAAATTCATGATTTCATTGGCCCCTCTATGAGTGACACCTAATTCTTTGAAAATAATTTCTGACCTAGACTAACTATCCTAATGGTACCAAAAAGTCTATATTTTTTCAAGATAAACCCATTTATAATGTAACCATTGTTTATTAACATATAATTAGGATTCCAAATTGTAGATATCATGTTCATATGAATGGAATATGGATATCTATTAATGTGATTAATTATTCTACTAATAGATAGGTAATGGATCATCCAATTAGAGATCATCTGTGTAATCTACTTAACAATACCTTTGAAGTGATGAATACATATTATTTAATTAGAAAATTGGGAACCCAAATAATCTATGGGTATATTCCTTTTAGTTATACCAAGTTCTATGTTTTTTTAATTCTTACTCTTATATTTTTTCCAATTATAAACAATACACTTGGATATAATGATTCACTTACCAGTTTTTACTATATAATACATAAATATACACTTAAAATATAAACTGAATTCCATTAACCATAAATAAAAAAAATAATACCATTCCAATAGAATAAATGAGTGATGCCAATAAATTCTCACCGAAACTCTAAACAGATGCACCATACCTTATAAAATCAGATAGACAAGATTACTATCAATAAAATATTTAGCTTAAAAATATTCTTAGAGATAGAGGATAACCTTAATTAAGTCCCAAAATAACATTAATAAACAAAATAATATACCTATAAGAGAGATCATAAACCATTTTTTAGTAGAATTAGTGAATAAATAGACAAAAATACTCCAATGATAAACCATTCTACCTTAAAACAATCATAAGAAGAATCTATCATAATTTTTTCATAATTATTTTCTATATCAAATGTTATAATTAAATTTCAACCCAAAACTCTTTTGTCAAGGTCCTCTTACATTTTTTAGACCAGACTGATCACTCCCTAAATGCATCTAACCATGAGGGATCCATGTTGTTTTTTTATATTTGATGACAAAGATGAAGATAGATTCATTTACTGATAATAAAACCTATCACTTTTTATGAAATGTTATATATGATTATGTTTTGAAATGGACATAACCGCCCAATTTTTTAACATGGGGGATTAATGAAAGAATTCTCACAAAGATTAACATAGAGTAAAATCCTTCTATAATGTAATCTTTCATTAGTTCAATGAGATAACTAAAAATTAATTCCCATGTATAAGTGTAAAATTTTCCTGAGAATCCATATGATGGAGGGGATATTTCTATATTTAATCTATGAATAGACTCATTTATCTTTGTCTTCTTAAAACTATCATTTGGGTTTTTTGTGATCTTAAACTATTCTCATAATGTTTTTAAAAACAATATCATCAGTATCTTCCATTATATACTGATATTAAAGTCCATGAGTGTAATAGAATAAAAATTTCACTCTATTATTAAATAAAATTATTATCTTTGAAAATCAATATTTTATTATATTCTACAATAGAATAAGATTATATTAATATAAATTTCTCAATATATCATGATATGACGTTGACAAAAAATTTCTTGAAATATTATATAGATGTAAACACAGTATGAAAATTCACACACTAATACAAATTTCACATGCTAGAACCCTCCCAGGAATATCATTCCAACTATAAATATCATAAAAATAAATTGATGTGCTAAGAATATTATCTAAATTATCATTCTATGTACATAACCATAAAATTGAATAATTATGTATTAGAATAGTGGAGTATATATATAGTTTCTAATAAAAAATTTGGCCCGTAGGATCCAATCATTGGTCAATATTACTATTTGATAATTATGACTATTGAGAATTAAGACCACTAGGAATTATGACCATTAGGTGTTAATGTTAATGAGAATTACTATAGTTGGAATTTTTTTAAATAATAGTTAATAATGTGGGATAATTAATACAAGAGGAAAAACACTGGCCTCAAACAGCAACATCTTTCTTTTTGAAGTATGTTTATTTTAACATGAGAGGGTGGTATCATCCATATGATTCTACCATGAAAAATATAATGAAGGGCTTCAATAATTAAGGTTTTATAGGAACTAACAACATGAAAATATCATGTTACTGGAGATCACAACAAGATCAATGTTTTCATACCCATCCCATGACCATAACCCCATCACACACCATATTCATTTCTTATACTTTAATATAATAAGGGGTTATCTATTTTATTTTAGTATAAAAATGTTGTAAATTTATTTTAATAAGTAAAGTATTATTTTTCAATCAAATTTTCAATATCATTTTACATAATAAAATACACATCAATATAAGATTAATATAATAAATAGATTTTTTTTGGAAAAAAAAGAAAACATGAACTTTTTGAATTTTTTTAATTAAAACTAAAATAAACATTAATAATAAATTCATAAATTTTAAATGAATTTTATTTTAATAAATTAGTCCTATGAACTAGTATTTATTTAAATATTAATTATTACATGCTTTTATAATGTCCAAAATAATTTTTCAATGGGTTATAAGGTAAATTATGTCATAAATTTTTTTTGTTTTTATACATATGCATTTTATTTTAAAAATCCACATATTTATAAAATCTTCTATATAAAATGGATATGTTTTTTAAAATGATCATCTCAATGTTATATATTAGTGGATTTGTTATAATTTTCTATGATAGTGAAATTGTTTGGGAAAAAGTAAAATACAGTGTAAATATATATTAAGTATTATGATATCACAATATCCAAAATGTTATTTAATTAAAAAATTAATGGATTTCTCAGAAATATTTTTCATTAAAATTAAAACATTTTTTAATGTGATGATATTAAATTTAAAATGGTATAAAAAATCATTCAAAGCATAACGGATATTTTAAAAATTAAAGAAATCATTATGAACATGACTCATAACCACAACATAAATGATATTAATTTAATTTTTATTTTATCAAATAAATAAAATATTAATAATGCTCCCCCATGGGATATACCATGTGTAAAGTAATGTTATATGAAATGGTTTTTTATTTTTTAGTAACATTTTTTCCAAGGCCTGTGTTTAAAAATTATAAAATAACCCCCCCCCCCCCAATTTTTCCATAAATACCCATCCACTCTTCCACTTATAATCAATAAAAATATATAAATCATGAAGTTACCCTCATTTTACCTCTTTATATCTCTCATAATTAGTTTCCAAAGTTCTAAGGAGATCCTTCCCACCTTTGAAAAGTAATCTCTCTAGAAAAGTTGTTCCCTCCCACCTGTTTTCAATTCACCAATTTCCTTTATTTTTAAAATTTTAATTTCCAAATAATTATTTTTCCATATATTAAGACAAAATACTTACTACCCAAATAATGATATAGTACCGTCCACTTTCATTAGTTCCTTCAATAGACATTTATATACACATGTTGTTATATTAAAATTTTCTCATGGTATTTTATATAATACATTTTTGTAGTGAATACATAACCATATATTCAATCAAGGATATTAAACATTATTCATATACCATTCATTGATTGGTGATATCTATATATGAAACCCATATTACGTTTTTTGGATTTAAAATAAATTAAAATCAATGTATTTAAGAACATAGGAACTTGATTACATTTATATCAAGCACAATCATTATTTCTGATGGGTTATTGATTAAATGATTTAGTATAATAACTAATATTTATGAATCTCATGAATTTATAAATATATATGGTGTTCCCAGATAGTGCTATATTTCATTGGGTAAATAATTAAATTACAGACATAAACATTTTATGATAACTTAGGGAATAACCTTGGTATTAAGTTTAATGACACCGTATTGATAAACCATGGTGATATGCTTATAAATGTATCCTTTTTTGGGAAAAAACATTACATGATATGACTCATGAATATATGATCATGATCATATATTATTCCTCCTGTATTTTTCAACATGACGTATTTCTATGACTCATGATTAATTCATGATGATCACTCATGTTCCATTTTCATTATTTATTTATTTATAATATTTATTCTCAATCATTTCTATTGATGTTTTTCCCATTAAATTCACATATAGTGAGGTAACATAGTATATATTAATAAGGGGGTACATAAAAGTAATTATATAAATTGCAAGTTTTTTTTTTCATTAGGAAAATAAATTTATCTCATTAGTTTCCAATACACAAAACCTTAAAAGATCCATGGAAGTAATTGATGTAATATTTTGTTAATGAAAATTGTTAAAAATTATTTAAAAAATTGTTGGTTTCAATAGTTGGAATGAAATAATGGTTTAGTTATTAATTTAAATTTTTACTATAAAACATTATAATCATAGCATAAATCTAGTTACATGAAATCTTTCAAAAAAATATGTATAGACTGTATGGTTTCCTTGAAATTACAAAAATTTATTTGTACTAGAAAATGGATGAGACTATTGTACTAGTGTACATAGGGGTAATTAGCTTGAAATATTCTTGTTGAGAACCAACACAATATTTACCCAATTTGTGATATGTGGTTTATAGAATTAACACCAATATATACACTCTTGATGAATATATTTTTTTAAATCACATGAATTAAATGATCTAATATGAAGGATATGTAGAAAATGTAATTTTTTAAGTTAGGACTGAATTATAATACCCTTAAATCTTGATATTATAATATTTTAGGAGTAAAAATACTATTTAGAACTATTTTAAAGGAATTATAATATTATAAAATTTTCATTTCTGGTTTCTCCTTTTAAAATAATGGTGGAAAATTGAAGGACCTATGTAAATAAGGGAAGGGATGGAAATTGCAATAATTTTCTTCCCTATATGATGAGGGATGAAGTTGAAAAAGTTATGGGGATGCTAAATTAGGTTATAATTAATACCATTAACCTCTTAGATAAACTGTATTCATTGAAAAAATAGGTACTAGTAGTTTAATCCTTCATTTATTAATGAAGACATGCATTTAGATATACCTTAGATATTTGATTTCATAACAATGGATCAACAATATAAGAAATATATTTTTCAATAATGTTCTAATAAAAATACTTTTAATTTATTAGAATATCAAATAATGGGAGAAGGAAATAAATGGTTGAAAATAATAATGAAAAAAACTATGATGGATGAGGTTGAATATATATAGTTAAAAGACATCAAGAAGTCTTTTTTAACAAGTATTTTCCTTGAACCATTGAATCCTAGATTCAGAGGTAATTCCTTCAGATATTGAAAATGGATAATTAATTAGGGGGATGTTATAAAATTTCATTTACATGGATTTAATTATATTATTAATCTTTTTTAATTGAATCCATGGGGATTATTGATCAATTATATGGTACTCTAAGACCACACTTAGGGAAGGATATGAAAATATGAGGCTATGGGAGACATGATGAAATTACACAGTGTTCTACTAAAGTTGATATGTATTTTATTAATGGAATGAGGGATCATGTAATAAATTATAACAATATGAAGATGGATAATACCATAGGGTTGTTTTTTTAACATGAATGAAAATGGAAGAAACATCAATTTAATGTATGCAACATGCGTGGGAAAAATATTCTAAGGAATTATTTATAAGGAAGTGGAAAGTGTTACTAGAGTAGAATGGATGTAAACATATAGTGAAAACATCATGGATATGTAAAATATCTAAATATAAATGAGAAAGAAAATGGTATTATAGTTTAAGAAAAGCTTGTCCTGAAATTATTAAAGTTTCGAGACTATGGATGAAACATCCCATATCCGAACTGGTGAGAAAATTTCATAAGGAACTTGATTTTTTACATAGTTGATGTGTGTTTATGAAATGTGATTTATAATGAAACTATGTGTTTATAAATAACATTGAAAAAATATTTTTAATAGGGAATGAGGATTTTTTGGAGTCAGTTAGGGTCTAGTGAGTGTCAAAGAGGGCCTAGGGTGGTTATGCTACTATAGTTGGAACTATAATAGCCACTACCTATGTAGTGGGATATCAAATGGCCCAGGTGGGTGTCTACAGATGCTAGTTGTATAGTGTCCCAAAACTAGCAGGTCAATGATCCACAAGTGATCCAATGAGGCCCACCACCTATTAGTTGTGGTCCATGGGGTGGGTTAGTATTTTCCCCATATTATTATAAAATGGGAAGAGCTAATCCACACTTGTTTTTTGTGTACACCCTACCGATCCACCTCCATTATCATCTCTATTTTCCTTAAAATTGGGATGGTTTTTTATATACTTTCTTCAAATATTTATTATTTTTAGGGATGATACCATCTGCGTAAGGTGGAATATTCCTGAAATAATGGGGATTTTCTTATACTCATGTTCATGGAATCCTAAGAGAACATCTGTACAGTAAAAAATCATTTTTATGAGGTATGTGAGAATATTATGGGATCTCTAGGTTTTCTTGGGTAAAATTTCTATTTCATGGTAGTTGTTATACCTTTTATGGTTGGATGATGTTGGGGTGAGTCTTTATGATATATTTATGATCAAATTAAAAAGAGGTAATAACATAGAAAAAGTAGGTGCTACATTGATCATAACTTTTGGTTCATTAGTTTTTTTATAATTTTTTTTTGATATGTGATCCCATCATAGTGTTTATAAACACTTTCATGGAATAATCTATTTTATTAAATTATTAAATGAAATGTTTAATTAAATTAAATTCACTAATAAAATTGAAAAATGTTACAGAGGCCTCAGAGACCCTAGGAAATAGGATTGTCTACCTCGACTATTGATGGTTGAGGACTTTTAATTTTTTTTTAATTATACCTTGAGACATATGGACCCTGAGAGGGTGAATTAAATAAAATTTCAATACATTAATTATGTATAGTGACCCTTTGTTCAGATTAACCTATAGACCTCATGGTTCAGGTGAGGGATTCTTTGAGCATTAATGGAATAAGTTGGACTTATATAAATATTTTAATAAATTAGATTCCTGGGATAGTGGGATCAAGTATGGAGTTGGGGAACCATCCCCACTGATATATGATAACAAATCCCATGTGGGGTATCCATGGATAATGAGAGTTAGGAACCCTAGTAGAATCTAAGTGATATATATAGAACCTTAAGAGTAAATTTCTGGTGATAGTATAGAAAAAAGGTTTGGGTAGAGCCATTTTATTTAAAAACAAATAATTTACAAAAAAAGAGATATATGTGTTCATACAAGCATCATGACCTCATTCCGATAGATAGCAAAGTAGATCAAATATCATAGTAAAACTCATAAGAATCATCATAATCACCATAGCATTTAGAATCAGATTCTAAGGGACCATGAGACCTCTTAACCATAGTTGGTTTGAGATAGTAATAGTCTTTTCTGCATCTAACTTTTCAAAGAGGAAAAGGTTGAAAACCATCATCATTCACAACAACATTTTTCCTTTGGACAATACCTGACTATATGATGGATTTTTGGGGAACCATCTTTGATACCCTACCACCTTCCATGGATTCTATGAATATCCCTTAATTTATTAATTTCCTCTCGGATCCATGAATGATTCCCTTTATAACTCAGATTTTGATGCCCTCTTCCAATATAACACCTAGTATAAGGCCATCCTCATCTGTTGGAGCCCTCACTCTGTCACCTGACCCATGAATCTCTGGTGGCAATCCCTTGGTAGAATCTGATGAATCAGCTATAGCCTGCATATCTCCTTTGTCAAAAGTGGGTTGTCTATCACGAAGTGGGCCCACAATGTTTTTTTCATCCTCGCTTTCTTCCTACAAGAGGCTTCATGATGCTCTTTTTAACAACAAAAAGAGCAAACCACATTCTTGTGACATTTATCCTTGGCATGACCAATAATCTGACACTCCAAACAAAAGTTAGGAAGTCGTTCATATTACACTTTCAATGGAATTTAACCATAAAGTGCTGACAAAACTACATTATGCATCAAGAAACAACCCAAGTCAACCTCCACCAGTATCCTAGAATAATGTCCAAATTTGGAAACCGCAGTATTCCTATCCATTTTAATAGGAATTCCCATAGCAGATGCAATATCAAATAAAATTTTAGGGTGCCATAAAATTCAATTAAGGAAAATTATTTTGATCCATACCTGATCTCTAGTATTTTTAATAGAAAAGGAATTAAAATGAAAATCCAACTCTTGAAAACATAGCATACCTGGCTTCAAGTTGATTGAGCCAAAACCCCATACTCTCCTCTTTAGATCCTCTAATAGAAAAATGATGTGAAAAAAATACCCGACCAATAGGAATGTATCTCCTATTAGAGAATCCCCATATAGAATTCATCTTCTGAACTAAATCATCAACTTTCCAAGACTTTCCCCCAATGGGAAGAACAAGGATAGAAATTATAGAATGTTCGAAGATTTTAAATCTGTTGAGAATAGCTTCTCGGTTTGCAGTCACATGACCAGTATCCCCTTTCATGACCATTATATCAAGAACATCATCTTCTACATGTACAAAATACCTACTCTTGAGAGTGTTGGATTGAGATTTATGAGTCTTCATATTTTCTAAATTCTTTACCCCCTGAAGAAAATCAAGTGGACGAGTCACATCTGCAGCTACTTTATTTGCAGAAAAAATGACCAGATCCAAATTTCCTATAGCCAGAGTGTGTGTTCCATTCTTTGTCACTCCACCATCCACCACGCTAATGCCTACCGCACTAGGCACCACTGCTGTATTAGCGCCACTCGAACCAGCCCCCACCACCGTAAACATACCGCTCACGTTGATAAAAGATTAATTAAATAAGAAATCCTTTTATAAATATAATAAACATGTTAGGTAATACCCATGGAAATTGGATCATGTTTATATGTAATGGTTTTTGGAATTTGACCCACTATAGTGGTTTATTTGATTATTTAAGTTGACGTTTGATTTGAAAAAAAATAGATATAATTTATTTTAGATTTTAATATAATGATCTAGTGATTCAAAAGGATTATTATATGTACCTTTTCATAATAATTTCCAGGTAATTATTCCACGGATTCATCTATTGATCCTAATATCATTTTATGGATTCCTATACGTGCTTCCTATAATCCCTTTTTAAGTTGAAGATCACATGGTTTTCCTTGGATAATTTGCAATATTCCATATGAGATAGTTGATGATACTATAATGGGACACTCGGATCACCCCTAATACCTATCCATTTGATCCTTATACATTGAGAGGTCTAGTTCACCATTATGATCTTTCCATTTGAGCAATACACATTAATATTTTTAGGTCAATCCTATGATATTGCTTATAACTATGATTTTTTTATTCATAGAGCACTCTTTGGGATTCAGTGTTTACAACAAAGTTAAGGTGGGTACATGGGAACCCAGGGGAGTACATATATCCCCATAAGATGATTTATTATTCTTGGAGACATTCAGACATTTTTTTAGAATTCATTGGTGGATCCTGGGTATAATGTTAGAACCTGAGGATTTGTAATGGTTTATTATTTATCTATTTATGTTTCTATTATTATTTTATAATTTCATAGAGCATATCATATATATATATATATATATCATTATATGTACTAGTTATATATGGGTCCATGCTTCTGGTTCCCTATATGGTTGTGTACTCCCAAGCTTCTTAGGATGCCATCACACTTATGTACCCATGTAAACCATCATTGATTGTTGGATTTGGTTGGGAAGATTCCCAGGATTGGATTGTCTTGACAGAAAGATTGGAGGGAGAGGATAATAGGTCAAGGTGATGGTAATGGATATTAGTAAATCCTCATATATTTTTATTCTACCTTTTATTTTGAATATATGTACAGACTATTGGACGATTGGTCATGATTTATAATCACATGTCCATTTGAATGTATACTATGAAATTTCATTTATTATTGATTCTTTGTATTTTTTCTATGTAGTTTGATGTTTAGTATTTTTAATGATGTTTATTTTGTTTTCCATTAAATTTTCACTTTCATGTATGGGTATAGTTTCTCCAAGGTACTACCCTAGACCTATGTTACTAGTTAGAATCATATAGCATAGAGGGAGGAATTCCTAAGGTCCCTTGGAAACCCGGTTCAGTTACAATGCATAGTGAATCAATGTGGGGATGTAACAAAGTTGTATCAAAGATTTTATTTTGTCTCACTATTTGGGGATATTTTAAAGTGGAGATCTAGGGACATGTCATAGAACATGATAGAACCAATACTGGTGTATTGGTAACCCATTTTTAGGTAGATATTGTGGTTATTGGGGATATGGGTTTGATATTCATAATTTTTTTATGATAGGATTATATGATTTTAAACATAGTGTGACAAGACTGGCATTCCAGATTTATGATTTATGGGTTATTGGATTTTGGATCTTTGCCTATAATGTGAAGAGGCATCTCATGCGTTATATTTGAGACATAGGATTTAATTGACTTCTGAGTTCTTGTGTGATTTATATCACTGATGATATAGGTTTATGTTTTTTAAAATTTCCACAACCACTTATATGATGTTTTCATATATAACATGGATTTTAATTATATTCAAATGGAGATAAATGTATTTATTTTTATGGTAGTTCCTGATGATCAATTAAGGGGTTTTCAATGATGATGATGTTACATTCCCTCAGAATAATGGATGTTTAGTGATCCTCAAATATCATTAATGTCATATTATGCCTTATAATGGGACCCCATGGGTTAGATTTTGAACCTAGTCCCTTTTTATTAAATCAATGGATAGTTATTTAAAGTGTCAGAATAGTTTATTTAGGGTTCTCCCATATTGTTTCTATATGGAATTCTTTATAACCAAACTGTGTGATTATGGGATACTCAATATAGATTGTGGTTGGGAAATTTTGTTACACATATTTGGAATCCATGTGATGGATAGTTAATTATATGAACTTATGTGAGATATTCATTCTCAAGGGAGAAGTCTTGTATGTAGATGATCAGTGAGAAATAAATCCCTAGTATGCTGATTTTATTTAATGTAGTACCTAATATTTATGTTTTTGAAACCCAAGAGTGGGTTAGTTTTCACATGAGTTCCAATGTGACCCCTGAAATGAAAATAAAGAGGTGTTTCCAATGATAAATGATTTAGGATATTTCCCAAGTGTTTTGGTCTATGTAGTAGGATGATGTGTTTTTGTGATAGTGCTCAGGATATTGTGGAGTTGTGTATTATGGATGTGATATGATAAGATAGGGTAAACGATGAGTGGGGTTAGACATCTTTTTTGAGTGTTATTATATGTATAATTGTTGTTATATACTAATAGTTGATATTTATAAATATAAAATAATATTAGTATATGGAAAATGTAAATATAAATCCATTGAGAATACTGGTGTTGGTAGGGTAGGTCCGGGTGATTTGAATTAGATAAGGCATAATGTCTTGATTTTTGGATACCCCGAAGGGTTTGAGATAGGCATGTGGGAATCATAATGATTTTTTATGAGGATCACATGAGAAATTTAGTCATCAAGTTTGTGTTATGATGGGTATTAATGATATAGTTCGTATCATTTTTGGTGTTAGATGCACATTTGTTAGCATAATGGGAGCATTTTTGGATGATAGAGACATTCAAATGGAACAAGATGAAAATTAATCATGTGCTTCAGTTAGAGATGGGAGGAATTTCAAGGTTATATATGAGATCATAAAGGATGCTTCTTATGTGAGGATACTGACATGGGTTTTGGGAATAGTAAATGTCATGGGAACGTGAACCTAGTATCGATGATTTCTAAGTCACCAAATCATTATATTGGGTATGTGATCAGGTGATATATTAGAATATTCATGGTACTATTAAATGGTTTGGAGGTATTATTGGTTGGATATGTGTAGATCATACTGAATTGTGAATATGTGTGTGGATGTGTGTTGGCTAAGGGACTATGTAGTTTAATAAATATGTTGGGGACAATGATCATTGGGGACATGATTGGAATTTTGATATTTCTCCAAATGTGAGATGTGGTATCATAAGTGGAATGAAGTACGAGAAGAGATCAGAAAGAGTTACACATAGGAATTGATGTTAGAACTTGTTGAGGTTATGCTCAGTGAGAGGAATAAGTGAAACTATATAGTGGAGAGAATACCAATGGTTTTTAATAGTTTGAATTATCTTTTTTTTATAAAACTCTAATGGACTATAAGGATATTGTTCCTATAATACTAGATTGGGAAGTTGAGGGATGATTCAAATTGATTATTAGGAATGACCAGAACAACCACATCTGATCTTTATTTATAGTACTATATGGATCATCATCCATACCGATCGGTAATTTGATACAGTGTAGTGATTATAAGCACACTCCCATAGTAAGATCATCAGATTCATCATGGTCATATAATTATCATTTTGAGAGGGTCAGGGATGCATGAGACTAGTCGGAGGATGATCTTGGTGATAATGGGGAATCCGTATATGGGTGAATCCAATATTAAATTGATTTCTCTATGAAATCCAAATGTAAATTTATATAAAATGATAAATAGAATCCAACATTTGACATTGGGATTGGGATGAACATGAAGAGATCTCAGTGTGCATCTAGTTAGTGTTGCATTGGTTCCTAAGTAAAGGAAAAAAGATGAATGCTTTTTTTGGTTAGGGATTTGAGCATTGAATTACATTGGGATTCGGGACAAAACTAATCCGGGTTTGTTTGGACAATCATGGGATGCTTTTTAGTCTTATGGATTTTTGATCAGGTGAGATGATAATGCATTAATGGATGAATATGATCAATTTATGATGATATACATAACATTAATTACAAGATGTCCCATATGTGATTGGAAAAGTTAGGATATAAACCACAATATTTATATAATTTTAGTCATGATGAGTGTGTTTCAGGGTTTGGAATGGTTTTTTAAGGAAAACCCAGTGGTTTCCACTTCATTTCATGAATGATAAATATTTGACTAATATGTATAGTAATTATATATGATTAGTAAAACCATATTTTGAATGGTATTTTCATGTATTTATGTGAATGGAATGAGGGAACCCATGTAAGGTTTTTTATTATAATGATCATGTATCATTTTGATATGAAATTATGATGTTAGAGAGTGTGGTTGAACAAAATTGGTCCTGGTGACCTAATGATTATGGTGTGAAGCACCATAAGACCAATCCTAATTTTTTCCATAACACCAAGTTTTCTTGAGAAAGATAGGTGGATGTTGACACTCTCTTGGGTTTTTAGTGATGGTTATGAGTGGTGGATTTTCTTTTAACTAATAGATATCCATGGTTTTAATGTTTGGCTGTGAAAGTATGTCCAACATTTGAGGACAGAACATGATGAGTTGGCTATGAATTAGTTACATGAGTAGGTTTAGATCAATGATATAACACATGACAAGACAAAATAGGGACAATATAGTCTTTCATGGGGTGATTTTAATACGTCATGTACATATTTCTATGGAAATTTTCAAAAATAAATTGAATTGTGATCTCATGGATGGATTATTTTGATAAATGAGGTCTAGGATGGAATTATGAGGTCACTAACATCTTAAATGATGTATTTTTGAAAGAAAATAATGATAATTAAGAGTTGAATAGCCTCTTCTGAGTGACTAGGAGGGTCCGTTGTGAATTAGCTGCTATAGTTTGAACTATAGAAGCCACCAACAAGCTGGTTGGTCGGCCCATGCCCTAGGTGGATTCTAATGCCCACAGATCATTTGGGGGGTCCTTTTGGGTGGAATTACTATTTTACCATTTGAATTTTAAAATGTCAAAGAGCCCAACTCTTTCTTATGTATGCCTACCCAACCCCTCCCAAATCATCTACTTCTACTAACATATTGGGATGGATTTCATGACATTTATTTGATAATTTTTGGGTTCATGAGGTGATGGAACCAGAAAGTAGTGGAATTAAACTAAAATGAATGGGGTTTTTCTCTATACATAGAGAGAATCATTATAAAACATCAACACATCATGACACATTGTTTTTATGGGGTATTGGTGTATATGAATGCCATTTGAGTATCTTTGGGTGTAGTTTTAGTGTAGTGGAAGCACTCAGGACTTGAGTGGTTCGTTAATGGTATGGTTAGTCTTAGTGCGATCTTATGAGTTACATAAAAATGGTTAATTATATGGATGGTTTCGGTGGTACCTTGAGAATGCACATCGATTTGTGTTCTTTTGGGCTGTATTTGCTATGAAGTCTCATCACAGTGAAGATTTTCCCTGGAATTGAATAATTTTTTTATTAAATTATTAAATGAAATGTTTAATTGAATGAAATATCATAGAAAAATTTCATAAATTTTCAGGGGGATCATGGACCTTGGGACATTGGTTGGTTGGCCTATGACACCATTGGTCGAGGGCATGACCATGTTTAATGTTAATCTATAAAACATATTGAAACTGATTGGAGTGTATTAAATTATATTGAAATAAAATATTTATAAATAAAAAACCTTTATACAACTAACTTTAGTGAACTCTTTGTAGAAGTGATGGATGAGTTGAGAGACAACAGCCGAAGTAGTCGATGTATAAATCTTGTTACAGATCAAATCCATGGGCTAGTGAGATCGAGTCTATGGTAAGATCTGTTACCCCATTGATATGTGAAAATAGAATACACATTAGGATTCCAATAATGACAAGATATAAGGACCCTAGTAGGTTCCTAGTGAAAGATGTGAAGGATTGATAGGATGTTTCTAGTGATAGTATAAATAATTGAGGGGGTAACATTAAAACCTGAATTGGCCATGTGATCTCAATATAAATATGGTAAATTAATTTGGACATTTCCATGAGAGGCCAAAAATCATTTTGTATAATGGTTATGGGAATTAAATTGGCCCTTTTGGTTTATTAATTTATTTTTTTTGACCTGTCAGATGATGGGAAGAACGTAATTACATCGATATTTTAATGGTATTACCTAATGATTCTCATCAAGTTGTCTATGAGACTCTATATAATAATACCTAGCGTAGAATGACTAGAATTGTGATTTTGAGCATGATATGATTTTATGGACTCATATATATGCTTGCAATGATCAAAATTTTTAGTCATAGATTGTGTGGGGTACATAGGATACCTAGTAACTAGTCATTTAATCCTAACACTAATACTATTATGGGACACAATGGTGACCCCTAAGATTGATCAATTTGACTTATATACTTTGAGATTCCTAGGTTACCCGTTGTATTGAGCTATTTAAGCGTTATAATTTTAGATTCATAGGGAACTCCAAATATTTATGATATGAGCCTGATGAGTTTTGGATTCCAATAGTACTCTCTAGGATTTTATGTTTATACAAAAGTAATGAAATATATGTGTGATCCTGGGGGAAGACATGTATCCCCCTAAGGTTTGGAATTATTCTTAGAGATATTATGGTATCAGAAGAAGTGGGTAAGGCCTAATCCTTGGTGTCATGTTCGAACTTAAGGATATATAATGGTTGATTGTTTATTTAATTATGATTCTATATTATCCTTTTCATTACTATTATAATATGAAATCCACATATCATTTCATATAATTGTCATGTACTGGAAAACACTGGTGGTTCCCTGCAATGTTATGTACTCATAACCTTATTGGGAATCCATGGATCTTCAGTACCCACGAAAACCATCAATAATTATATGTATAGGTTAGGAAGAGTTTTTGGAATGGATCATTTTAAATTATATTTTATAGGAGAGTGGATATAGGTATGAGGTCACGATTAGAGATAAAAGAATGGCCACATTTATTTTTTATTCTTTATTTTAATTTGTATATGTTACCATCACAGTGGGTGATCATTCATAATGTATGCTTTTGAGTTTGTATTACTGTATTATTTATAATTTAATATATTATATAATTATTTTAGTTTTTCTATTTACTCAAATTCTTATTATTGTGAAATGTGTTTGGTTTATTTTATTATTATCACACAAATTGATATGGGGATATAATCTCCCCATGGTATGACCGTAAACCACCACTGCTATTCAACAACCATTGATAATGGGGAGGTGTTCCTGAGTTCCCATGTAAACCCAATCTTGTTACTGTATATTGTGAACTGGGGTAAGTATTTCACAGTGTAATTTTTTATATCCAGCATCTAAATTATAATACAATGAAGCGTGAAAAATAAACCCTCGTAGATGGAAAGAGAGATATGTTTTGATTTTAAACATAATTTGTATAAATATAAGACTTTAAATGACATATTTTTTTGTATAATCTTCATACACTGAAATCATGAATGCTAAATTTCTATTCTGTATCTATCAATTATTTTATTTGTTTTCTGTTTTCTAAAAAACAAAATATTAAAACATGAAATTCTAGTCGTAAATCTATATATTCAATCCATTATAGAAACTATTTTAGCACCTATGAAATATAGATATTCCCTTATTATCTTTGGTGAGATCAAACTACCCTTAAATGTTGTAGTTGTTATAATGGAAAAATTTGAAACAATACATGGGATATGTTCCCTTTAAAAACATCATGCCAATATCAAATATAGAAGCATGGAAAATTCAATTACCATAAAGGGTATACATATTTTAATTTTCAATGGATAAAAATGTCAGTGCATTTCTTTTCAAGAACAACCTCCAAATTCCTTTTTATGTAAATGATTATTCATGAAGGGGAGGAAGGGGAATGTAGAAAGTTAATATATGTCCCCACTCTTCCAAAATACATTGATTTTTTCCTGAATAATTACCTATAACCGCCTCCGAAAGATAAGTAGAGTTATCAATTGGGCATATACATTGAATTGAGATAATATCAAAATCCACATTGAGAATTTCATATATGTATTTTTGGGAATTAATGATGCAACATAATGATCATAAAAAATTATTTTATTTAATCAATTGTATCTCCTTGGGGAGAACCTATTATTGTAGTGAAGATGATGGAAGGATCAATATAGCTATGCATTGAATAAAAAACATAATCGGATTAGAGTGATGAAAAAAATACTATGTTCTATAGATTAATGATTTATTCGACCAAATTCATGGAGACCAATTCTTATCCAACAATTAACTTCAATCAGCATATCATCCTTCTAAAAAAAGATATGAAACATTTGAGTTAGTTTTTATGACCTATGGATTAACTAATGATCATTCTATAATAATTGATGTTATGAATACATTCCTTATATCCAGTATTTATAAAACGTTTTTGGTCCTTATTGATGATAATCTAATATATTACATAAATTTAGGTGGAGAATGAGGAACATCGAATGATTATATGAAAAACATTGAGAATGGGGAATATTTTTGAGTAATTAGATAAATATAGACTTTAATTACAATAATTACCATTCATGGGAAATATTCTAACCATTAATGGTGTTGTGATTGACCCAAAAAATAGAGTGTTCATATAGGAGTAGACACATCTAATATTAGTAATATAGAATCTTATTTTCTTTGGTATATTAAGATACAATAGGTAAATTTTGGAAAAAATTTAACATCATTCAAATCCACCAACTTTGTTAAATAAAAATCTAGTTATGTTTATCTATAAAAAAGAGTGTGAATAATGGTTCCAAGAACTAAAGAATTATATGGTTAGTGAAAATTCCCAAACATAACCAACTAATGTTGAATGTTTTTTCATTTATAGTGATTCATACATGAAGGGACTTGGATGCATACTCATACATAATGATATGTTTATTTTATATACATCTCCATAGTTTAATCTTAATGAATGGATTTATCCTACACATAATTTGGTGTTAGAAACAGTTATCTTTTCATTAATTATTGAAAGAAAAAATCATTATTGGGATAACAATAATATATAAACTGACCTCTAGAGTGTTATGTTTATTTTAACATAAATGGTTTTGAATGTGAGAATAAGGGATAGTTTGAGCTTATTAAGGACTTTGATAATTTTATTGACTATAATCATGAAAAACGAACAAAAAATCATTGATGTATTTAGTAGTGACACACCTAGAATTACTAAAATGATGAGGACAAAAGGGGGTCTATTGATTAAGGAATTCATAATTATGGATATGGAATTCATAAGGAATGGAACATCACTAAAACTATAAAATGATTTCAAAACCATAAATACAAGTTAAGATGAATAAATCACAAATGGATAATCCATTGTTCCAAAACAATAAATAATCATTGAAAAAATTGGTTGTTTTGTGAGTTCAATGTTGATCAAGATGAAGTGTTATGGTTCTATACAAGTTGATGTAATGCATCTAGTAAAAATTTAAGGAAATATATAATATATGAATATCATATCTTTGATTTCTATAAACATCCATAATGAACTAAAAAATAGATAAATGTGAGATCATCATTTGTGAGATAACATGAAATGGTATATTTTTTATTATAATGCATGATTTTGTATTTGTGAAAAAGTAAAGGTGGAGAGGAAATCATTCCATTGGATTCCTGAAACCACTACCCCTACCTATATGAAAGTGGGATAACATCACTATTGACTTTATTACTTTCTATAAAAAGACATCCATAGTAAATAAATATAATATTAATAATTATAGATAGATTAAAAAAATATTACCATATTTCACTATACGGGAGGATTTATCCATTAAGGGCCTTACTTATATTTTTATTCAAGTAGTGAGGTAATTGATGGGTCACCCCTATTAATTGGTTTAGATCTTAATCTGTGTTTTACTTATTCTTTCTGGCAGATACTTTAAAAGGATAAAAATATTGAAGTAATCCTTTGTAGACACTATCATTCAAAATAATATGGGTAGTCTAAGAGAAATATTAAAATGGATCCTTATGAAGAGTTATATGGATAGGGATGTGAAAATACTACATGATGGGATGATAATGGGGAAGGAAAATTGTTTTTGACCAAATATTTTGAAACATACTACAGATAAGATACTCCTAATATAGAATCATATTAAGTATTCTATGATTCAATAAAATCTATATATTGAAAACAAAATATTGGGCTTAGAATTTAATTTTTGGGATAATATATTCCACAAAATAACACCATGTAGAGGATTTTAAAGATTTGGAATGAATTAGAAATAGATTCTTGGGTATATCACACCACATGATATTATAGAGTGGATTAGATCTATTTCCCATTAGTTATAACTGCGTCAAAATAATTCCTTGTTTTGGTTGTCTTACTTTTATAAAAAATAACATCTTTGAAGGAGAATCCTTGGATCCTAAAGTAGGGATTAAGCTCAAATAACCCCATTTATTTTTAGGTTAAGAAAAACCTTTGGGGAACAAATTTCTTTATGTGGGATATTTAATAGAAAAAAATCCCTCTTATTATTAATAAAATGTTATTTGTATCATAATGACAATTTTGTTATGTTATACAATAAAATAAACCAATGTAATTTCATATTTATTTTAGAAATCATGAATCAATGTTGACAATAATTTATATAATTAATATAGGTATATAAATTAAAAATGACAATGCATAGACTAATTTAAAATTCATAGGCTCAAATTAACAATTAAATATAACTCCTCCAAGAAAAATATAAAAATTAAATATAACCACTAACAATATGATAAAAAAATATCAATGAAATTTTAGAAAAATCACATAAAATGATGAAGTATAATAATTTTGGAGTATATATTTATATTATGTAATGGGAAACATGGTTATTAGGATCTAAAAATTAGTTAATTTAATTTCTATACATTATGGCCATTAGGAATTATATATTTTTGGAATTATGACCATTGGAATTGGTTTATATAATGTGTAATGATTATTTTTAATTATTTAATAATGAGAAAACAATGAAATTTATTAGTATGATCATTTTTTTCAACCCCATTTATTATAAATTAAGAGGGAGGTACAATTTTTGGGGGTTTCCCTTGACAAAGCCAGAATATATGTTAATTATGTATGAAAGGAGTAGAATAAACAATGTGATATTTTTAAGTTAGTAGATATCACCAATGATCAATGTTACTTTATCCACCACATTAATGTACCATCATCCCACACCATAACCTTACGACATATTCCATTGTAATATGGGTTTATTTATCCAGACTATATTTTTATAATGGTAGAATTTTCTTCTTAAAAATTAAGTATTGGTTTCATCAATATTTTTTCTTTAAAATTTTTACTAATAAGTTAATCATGAATATAATATTAATGTGATATAAAAAAATATTCATACAAGTAAAATGTTTCATTTTTTTAAAATTTATTATTTCAATAAAAATACACTTCTATTATAAATTAATGAATTTAAAATATATGTTATTTTTCATTCAATTGTAATTTAAAAAATATTTATTTTTTAAATATAAATAATAATATAATTTTATATGGTACAAAATAACTTTTATAAAGGTAATAATGTTGGTCATGTCATATAAATTATTACATCTCAACAAATAAGTATTTTATTTTATTATATAATCTTCTAATAATTGGAGAAATTTATGGATAAAATGTATTTTATATTTGAAATCAGCACAAAAAAATTTTCCAACAACAGATTTACTATTATTTTCCAAGAATATCATTTTATTTTATATAAAGTAAAATATGATATAAATATAATGTAAATATGATGACATCATAATTATATAAATTGATGTAACAAGAATAAATAATTAATCGACCAAAAATGTGTTTTTTCATTAAAATAATCCCTTTTGAAGTAAAAATATTAATTTTAGAAACCTATAAACTACTTTAAAAACATAAAAAATATTATAGGGTTTTAAAAATAATTGTTTATGAGCATGACTCAATTCTACATCATGAATGATACTATGTTCATCAGTTCAATTTTTAAATTAAAAAAATACTAGAAAGAACATCTCCTTGGAAAATATCATTGTCTTGAAACATTGTAATATCCAGAATTACCCTAATTACTTTTAGAAAAAAATGCATACTTACATATTCAAAATATTACTAGATATTTACCTATTCTCCAAGAAGTTGAAAAATTAATCCATCATGACATAAAAAAATTTTCTGGAAATTAATAATCAGATCCTGGGTAATCATTTCAATGCAGTTTACTTTATCCAAATCAATAATATCTTTATCCAAGCTAAAAATAATATTCTCAACATCTTGATCACATTATGGGTTAGATTCTATTAATCAAAATATCACATTTCTATGTATTTATAACTATTCAATATACCCCTTTCAATCCTTAATAAATATTTATACTGAAAATACATATATATTTCATGATTTATAATCTTTGAATTCCAAAACATAAATAGATCATTCATCTAACATTATTCTTAAATCAGTACTCAGGATTCATCAACATATTCTTTAATACCACATCCCAAAGATAGTAAGTAAGAATCAATTAGTATGGTTTCTAAAACTCAATCTAATCATCCTTCATAAGTATAATGTAAACAATATTAAAAGAACATCACATATCATTTTCTTGTCATTTTCTATCTCTTTATCTTCATTAGGATGACCAATACTCATACAGACTTCCTGATTCAGTTTAATAAATTTAAACTTGTTAAAATGATTTTATTAATTCCCATACTTTCCACATATTAAAAATTCAAAAATAACCATGTTCCTTATACTTCTCTCTATTCAATAAAACTATGAATAATTATATATGAAATAATTATCATAGTGTCGAATCAAATAATTATGAAATCCACAAAATATATTTATAAATTATGAATCCCTTTAAAAAATGAATCCTAAGGTTTATCCTAGGTTATTCATATAAAACTAACATTTACATCTTTCATGATGGTTTGTAAAGAGTTTGTGAATTTCAAAATTATATCCCCTCGCATCATCAAACTGGGTGCCTAGTATATCCCATTGTTGTGTACAAGGTTATGCCAAGTCAGGCTTGACACACATTTTAAGATCAGTTAATCCTAGGAACATCTATACCAAAACCATTCCTACATTTATTATTCATATAGAGATGCATTTATAGGAAACCACTCACTCAATCATTTAACAATATTCCGGGATATTTTGCGAAATGTTAACGCATCCTTATAATTTCCATTACATACATCCCTAGGAATATACTTAGAAATATACATATGGATCTAATTAATGTTTTCTTATACTATTTTCCAATGGTTGACTAATCTTGGATGTAATACCAACTATAATGTCCCAGTCTTAAAATAAAATGATATTACAATACCTTTTTAGAATATATAAAAAATTACAAAATGAGATCCCCAAAGACTATATTTGTTTAGTGCCTTTGGAAACATGAAACTAAATTATTCTAACTTAGTGAAATATCATCAATTTATAGAAAAAAATACATTACCCCTTAGTATTTATACTTCAAAACCATTATTAATAACATGGGGAAGGTAAACATAAGATAATGGGTGGGATCAAATGCATAGTAAAGTGAAATAACAGAAATATGTAAGCATATCATAAACATAAGGGTATGATAACATGATCATGATCAGTAGAAGATCATACCATGCATATAAAAAATTTTAAACATAAACATGGAATATATATCTAAATATAATAATACATGAATCATAAGAAAATAAGTAACAAGACCTTTGAAACCATAATATAAGAATAATATATGGAATTATAGTCGACACATAAGCATATAAAAAAGCAATGCCATGGAAACCTACCAAGAACTTCATATCATGTTAGTATTGGGATAATACCCCTTGTTCCTACTTCCATCTTGGGATTCCCACCCACGCACCCTATTGTTTCGGGATTCAGATGTCCTCCCATGTACCCACTTTTTTCAGGCATGGGATGTCCTCCTTTATAAACTCTTATTTTTGGGCATGGAATGTCCTCCTGTGTACCCTCTTATTTAGGGAATGGTATTCCATATCATGTACCCACATGTTCTCATAAAACATTTACCATTATCCAATTCCTTTGAGGGAGATATAGGTCCTACCCAAATAATTAATAAATTATACATACATGTTCCACAGAATCATAATAAACAATCATTACATAACCCATTAAATGAAATGGGTTTTATAAAAATTTTATCATATCACAACTAAAGGAAAGGAGACAGGTTTCATAATAATTTCATCATATCATAACCCATGAAAAGAAGTTTTTTTTCAAAATTGTATAACCCATGGAAGAGAAACATGTGTCATAATAATCATTCCATAAAAGGATAAACCATTCAAGAAAGAAATAGAATAGAAAATTTGGATCATTTTCTAATAAAAAATGAGTAACATATACAGATGTTATCTGATATTAAAAAACATGGAATTTTTTTTGAAAACATTTCTTAATGAGAATATCATTTTTTTAAAATGAATTTTAAAAATAAAACCTTTAGAAACCCATTTTCACTAATAATGCATTGAAATCATAGAAATATGTCTTGAAATTATTTTGAAAATTATTTTCATTAAAAACATATAAAATAATCTAGATAAATTTTTAATAACCTATTTCCATAAAAACTGTTAAAATAAGGACCAAAATATTTTTAATCCTTTTTTGTTTAAAACACATTGAAAACATAAAAATAAATCTTGAAAACATTTTAATAACGGTTTCCTTGAAAATGTTTTTAATACATATAAATATAGCACAATTTTTTTTCAATTCCTTTTTTTATAATATTTGTAGAACTTATAAATAATTTCTAAAGTCATTTTGGAAACATTTTTTTAAAACATGTATTTTGAAACAACACATATTTCTGAACAAAGATAAAGGTAAAGTTAGATTTTCATAAAACATAATTCTTACTAATCATATGTATCAAAGAGGGGAATAATAGTACCAATAAATGAATATATCATGAAAATATAGATGATAAAAAAATCATGATTTCTCACAAATGATGGATCCTAATATCTCATCAATAGAAGCACATTTATAAACAATTTCGATAAATGATGATATTGTTTAAATAAACTATAACTACAAGGTAAATATTAATTATACAAGAATGTAGAAAAATTATGTTAAATAAAGATTAATATATAATTAAAATAGTTATATTTATGATATAACATGTCAATGGTAGTATATACACCATATATAAAAATATTGGTTCATAACAAGGCATGTGTCTAAAAGAAATCAAATTGAGACAAAATTACTTTACCAATTTGATAAATTTTGAATCTGAAACCCCATGAAATATAGATCATAAAATTTATATATAAAACCAAATAAATTTAAGTATATGATTAATATAATAGACTCAATTTTATTATATAAACCACATGAAATATACAGGTGGGGTATAGGGTACATGTCTCACAGAAATAAAAAGTGAGATGTCATCTCTTACCTAGTGTCTTGAATATCATCATACTCATATAAAAATAATGTATAATAAAGATAAAATAATTATAAATCTCTCCTAGAACCATATTATTATATCTAATACCATATATGGTTTTATTAAGAATTTATATTAGCCTACTGTAATCAATTAAAAGTTAAGGTTTCACTTAGGCCAATATCCCCTTTGTTCTTTGTATGTGTCTTAATTTGTTATATCTTTGGTATTAAAACTTATATCATAATTTCAAGTATTTATACTTTCATATAAATATTATTTATATTAATTATATTTGTATGATAATAATCTATATAATTTAAAAGTATGAAATTGAATACACTGTTCATGGAGATGGTAGACCACATATACGTATGAACGATGTTTTCATTTTATTTTCATATTAACAGAAAGAATGTAATTGAATTATATTTATATAATTATATAATAACATTATTTTAGAATTATTTATATTTATATATATATATAACATTAAATTTCACTAATTAAATAAAAGCACATTCCATGTACTGTGTGTGCGAATCACGTCGCTTGAGGGGGTAGTAGTCCACATTTCCTTAAATGAAATTATCGCATTTGAAAAAAATTGAATTTATAAAGATATGTGTTTTAAAATAGTTATAGAATAAAAATGACATAATATGTATCAGATATATAATATATAAATAGCGTGTCCATCATAACTCTCATCCATGAAATGTGGTAAAGAAAAAACAAACAATCATCGTTCCGTGGGGTCGTAGTTCATCATGAGAATAAAGAGTATATTTGATACACATTATATGAATGACTATGTAAGTGTAGTTATAAACCATAAAATAAAAATATCTTTGTATACTAAGGATACTGGTGTTGTTTTATAATCATGGAATAAGTACTGTGGAGGGAATGGAGAATGAAAATAAGATAATAGAGTTTGAGTGCGGATGTTACCTCTTCTTTGGGTGACTCCGTTTGGTTTTATCCAAAGGGATTCATTGGATTTAATTATCCCAAAAAAATATTTATAATAAGGATGGAGATATTTTTTGAATCATATTGGTCATATCTTGGATGAACCTATGTTTTTTGTGAGGTGTGAGGAAGTGGTAGATTTCTTGTCTTCTTTAAGTGGAAGTGGAGTGGCACTCTTGTAAGTATCAAAAGGAATTCAATAATGGGAGGTATAAGTAACCTAATGTGGCTCCAAAATAAATAAAAAACTATTAAAGAGGATTAATTTAATATAAAAAACACCAGCACACCAAAATATGTGAATTTTAATAATTTTGTTTCTTAACTTTCAAGTTTCTCCACTTTTATCATTTTGGTTTTTATTAAAGGCACTTGTTTTATAACCAATGTAGTTTGAACATTGAGAATAAATTAAAGATATATATTTTTTGAAAATATAGATAAACAAAATTTTAAAAATGATGCATAATTTACAAAATTAAAATACCATTTTTTTAAAACTAATTTTAAAATAGTCCTGTGTGACATGCAAAAACATTGCTTTAACCCAGACCGTGATAAAAATGTTGTTATAATCTATGGGACAATATGATAATTATAAAACATCAATTAGTTCATAATATACCATATTTTATATTTATAAACAGAAAAAAATTACTTTTTAGTATATAGTATTTTTATTAATTTTAAACCCTTAAATAAAATATCATTTACTGCTAAATAACTTTATTGTAAATTTTGACACTATTTATTAAATTTTAATTTTAAAATATAAAAATAATATTTAAATTATGATATATTAAATTAAAATCTATATATCATGATATACTTATATAAAAAATAATTTAAGGTAATAATTCATTCAATTTACTTCACCTTTAATATTTATAATAGCATTTATTTTAGTTAATTGTTAACAAAATAATAACTATGTTAGCCTTTCTTTAAAATTTTAAGTAACAAAAAAATATATTAAAATTAATGATAAATTATTATAACAAAAATAACTTATATGTTTTTCAAAAGGATATGTATAAACTAAAATATGATGTTTTTAACATATCACAAAAATTTATAAATTTTAAAGGTAAGTAAAGTTCCCTTTTTTCCTTACATAACCTTTCATATAGACCACATCTAATTAATAATATCAAAATAACCAATAAAATTAGATATAAGAGGATATATGGTAAAATTACTATCATCTAATGTACTTTGTACATGTTTCCATGTCATTTTGGTTCATTAGATTTTGATTTAGTCCCTTATTAAGCTTAATTTTACCATAATCACCGTAATTAATTTTAGTCACTTTCACTAATTTTTTTGACACATATTCTGTTGATATTATTTTAAATATTGTTTATTAATGATTACAACTTTCTATGTCAATTTTATAAAATTAAAATCATAGAAGTGGGGAAATTAATTTTAATGCTAATTCGGCAGTCGTATTGAGAAAATAGGGTTTTAAGGTAAAACAATTAAATAGTTCAATAGGTGTTAATATCCAATTTTAATATAAAAAAGATTATAATGAAATAAATTTTATTAATATAATTATCATCGCTCTATTTTTTCATTAGAAACACATTTAAAACAGAATTTAACATTTATAATTATTTAAATGGAGTGTCAGTTTTTAACCAAAAAGTATATTTTTCTCTATTCATAAAAAAATGAATTTTCTCCAAAAAATCACCAAAAATCACCATAATATTATTAGAACATTATAAATTATGAAATTATGTTTATTTTTACAAATACAATTTATAAAATTATCAAAATTTATTTTTAAAAATAGGCGCACCATTTAGAGTCAGTAAAACTCAGTCTTGAATTTACCATAATCTATCTCAGTGTTGCGTGTACCAAAAGATAATCTATGTTTTAGGTGTAGTATAAGATTAATGGAATAAAAAATAATTTTTTTTTCATGAAAATAAAAAATATCATAAAGACTAGATTATTTCGAAAGAAATTTTTTCACAAAATCTTGGTGTGTTACAATATTAGTAAGAACCTTAATGGTGGGGAGACCTTAGGTGAGTGGTCTATGTCTCACAGTGGAGATTTTTTCTTCCATGATAGGTTGGTTTTTTCATTTAATCGGAAGAAGAAGATAATGGATAATGTAAACTTGTCTTCTTGGTTTATAAACCTTATAGAAACCAAGATGTATCACAACATGAGGCATCAATATTGATGGATGTGGATGATGTGTTTGATTAAATTTTTTATTTTAGGATGTCTCAATTGTTTGAAAATTAAGGTGGATCACTAATGATTTCATTGTTTGTTACAACCATATCCCATTATAAGATATTATTGAGATGATATTTTGATGGACATAATAATTGGTTTTCCATGGAATCCTAGATGGAGGCATGTGATTTGGGAGATCATTTATGGACATATAAAAAAATCTAATTTCAAAACATTCAAGGAGATTATGAAAGTGAAATGGATTGGACACTTCTATATTAGACAGAATATACAACTTCAGGGTTTTCACTCTGCGAATGTTTTTAGAAGAACCCAAGGTTCACATATTGTTTCTAGAAAGGTTTTTAGGAGGTGATGGGTTTTTAGTTAAATTTGGACATTGATTATCATTCAATGATGTATGGATATATTGAGAGAAATATCTAGGTTCTTGAGGATATTCTTCCAACTTATGTGCTTGATTTTATTGGTTCATGGGAAAATAATTAAAATCATGTAATATTTCCTATGACATTAGTTATCATTATTTTGTAAATATGGATCCCTTAGAATAGATATATTGGAATCCATTTGGATCTCTATTATTCTGGGAAGAGTTGGTAGAAATTCCTTTTTTGGGTGAAGTCTCATTCCGAAGATGATGGAAAACAAGTCATTGAAGAAAAAAAGGGTTGTCATAACATAGTGCTATCATAAATATAATATTGATTATATTTATCATCCACCATATTTTTATGCTGTTTAACTTATTTTAATATGATTTTCACCTCACTTGAGACATCATTAGTTGGGTAACAAGGGTATGTTTCAACCCTAATTTTTATCCCCTTTAAGATCATGGAGTGAAACCGAAGGATGAAATATTATTTACAATTACCATCACATTTATGTTATATCCCTGATGTGTTTCATGTTTCCCAGTTAAGGAGGTATCAGATGAATAGTTCCCATATTATTGAATGGGAATATAATGATATTTTAATTGATAAAATTATTGTTGAGAAAATAGTTAGATTATGGATCTCTAAGATAATATATTTCATAATAAAATGGTTCCCTTGATCCCAATATTATGGATGCAAGGCATGGATGTCATGAATATGTTGGTGAGGTAATCATTGATGAGTTAGTAGTGGACTTTTATATTATAATGACCTTAATATTGAGAAAATTAATGTGATAGAAATCATTTATGGTGGGGAGATTGCAACATTCATTTAATTTCATATTAGTACTCTTTATCCCTTATTTTCACCATTATTTGGTTGATTATTTATTTGGGGTTATTTTAATTTTTTTTTATGTTTCTGGGATCCCATGGATCTATCTATGACTGGTTCAGGGTTAAGGGAAACTATTAATTTTTTTCTAGGAAACTGATCAGTCAACTATGGTCTATTGAAATGGGGTGAATGTTTCATCCAAACCATGTAGCCACCCCTCCAAATAATGATCCCCTAGGATGTTGTGTTATAAATATTGGGAACATGGTAAAATTAACCATGTAGTAAAACATTTCACCACAAATGAGAGATCAATATATGTTTCATGGTTATTGTGAATGATTAATCCTAAATATGCAGCCTCACCATTAAACCATATGTTTAAACTTTTAATGCTATAAATTTTTAATTAAAAATTCATGAGAACCTAGTTAAAAACTTAATGACCCCTAAATATCATATCGAATTCAATCTAATCCTTCCTTAGTGGTATATAATCTTCTCTCATGGGATTCAATGAGGGGTTCCTTCATTCTTAATGGACCATCTCAATGAATGATTCATTATTGGTCTAGTTTATCTTCTTCTTTGTAGATCGTTCACAGAAATATTATTCTCTTCTCTTTTTAGAAACCAATGTATATATGAATTCTATATCTATGGGGTTTGATAGATTACTATTTAATTCCTTGTGGATCTAGGTTCATGATGACCCAACCAACTCTTCCTCAGATGCTGCTATCAAATAAGAATACTTCTATCTCAATTCTTGTGGTAGGAGTTTCTATAAAAATGGATAATTCATTGAATTGATTATTTTTATTATAAAATATTCATTGATTATTCATTTAATTTATTTTATCAGGGAATATATTTGATATTTTAGTATTTAGTCATTCTTTTGTAGTGATTTTTCGTTAAAATTATGTTTTTGTACACCAAGTGTTTGATTAAATGCATGGATAGTGCTTTTGATTTTGTAATTGACTTTTAGAACACCAAAAATGATTGTATTGGATTTGTAAATGGTTTTATAATTTTGACTATCTATTTTGAATGGATTTTTAAAGATAGTGAACATGGGGAAACTAGGGTGTATCATAAACTGGACATATATAACCCTAATGTGTGATGTCCATCTAGTGGTTACTTTTGTTATATAGAAATTCTGTGGAATGAATTGAAATGAATTGGAACTAGTTTATAGAAAGTTTAAGCTTGTTTTTTTTCTAGTACGAATTACCATAGTTTAAAGCCCAATACAAATTTCGTTTTAATTTTTTAATTGTGTATCACATGATGAATTTTATCATGGATAGTTTCTCACATGATTTTCACAAGAGGTTGTATCACCTTGTTTCAGATGATATATTATTTCATAGATACATGTTTTCTTTATTACCTTATTTTTTATAGATATTGATTGAAATTTAATCACATATAATTTTCATATTATTTTATTTTTAAATATGAAAGGATTTTATGAAAAAAATGAAATAATTTAAAAATGGGGTTTTATGTATGAATATTATTTGAAAAACTATTTTTGTTTTTAAAAATAGAATAGATGAATTCTTGTTATTAGAACATATATGGACTCTATGGGATTATCCTTCTAGGATATATTCTCACACAATATTTTTTCTTAGGAATATTGTAGTTGTTTTATTGTAGGATCCATGTAATGGTAAGGACATATTATAGAATAATGATTTCTCCCATTATCATAAGATTCATTATAGGATGGGTTGGATGTGATAGATGGTCCCATGGATACTTGTTTGTTTTGTCTTGTCTTGATTTTATAGTTAATCCAGTTTGGTATGGTTTGTATTGATCTTTTATGCATCACTTTCTTTAGTTTTGTACTCTATTTTTTTATTTTATTACACTAAAGACCTGTTTTTGGAATTTCTATTTTACCTTTCCACCATTATGAACCAGATCGGGTGGATTTTACAGCTATATCATTTTGGGTGATAAAATTAAATAATATTTTGTTTTTGATAATGAAATATTATGATATGTCTCTCAAGAAACTCATGAATTTTATACTTTTTTTATTTACATAAAATATACATTTTCCTTTCATTTTCCTATACTAAAGAACTCATGTGATGAAAACAATTTTTTTAAGTAAAATTTCTATTATTTGTCCCTTTTGCAGAAAACACTTTTTTATCCACTTACATGTTTTTACTATGTAATAAATGATGTTTATAATATTTTTCAATTATTTTTATGTCATTTATTATTATTATTTTCATTCGATAGAAATTTTTTAGATGGAATCATCTTATTGTTTTCTAAAAGAGGAACATTTCTAATATTTTACCCAAGTGTGAAAAGAATTTTTTCTTCTATATTTTATTTCATGAATGAAAAATAACTTAGTTATGACCATTATTTTCTTCGTGACTTCCTTTTTATATTTATAATATTATTTTTAAATAATATTATTTCCACAATATGTTTTGAATTTCCAGTTTTAAAAGATTATTATCAATGAAAGGTTATTTTCTTCAATAAAATTTCCAATTCATATTGAAAACTAATTCTCCACCTAATATGGAATCCTAGAATGTTACATAATTTTTAATAGAGATATGGTCTAATGAACCCATTAATATTCTTTCTTTGAATTGTTTGAGGTTTTGATGACAATTTTTTTATGTAACATAATTCTTTTCCATGAGTTATGCTAGGATGAAATGTCTATAGAACCAATTTATTTTCATGGATTATATGATTATGAATGTTTTATGATCTTATTGAAAAAAATATATGGTTTAAATAGTGAAATAATTTTTATATTATAATTAATTATGGTGGTCACATTATTACTAAGTATGGTGGTCACATTATAAACAAAGATGGGTGGGAACTATATCTCCTACCAAGGCATGGGGTAATTTAAAATGTTCTATGATATCAAAGAGTACACAAAAGTTTTTCCCAATCATAAAATAAGGTACATAAGTGGTTACCTCAAACCTAAAATAGGGTATTTTATAGGTTATCCCAAGCTTGAAAGTGTTTAAATTAGAGGTTATCCCATTCCTGATGTAGGAACATGAGTTGTTATCCCAAGACTAAAATGTAATGGATGTCCCGGTTGGTATCTATGAGTGAATGTTTTCCATGCATAGTTCACTGCCATAAATATAAAAACTATTCCATTTTTATGATCTCATTGATAATTTATATGTTTCCAATATGATTCATATCTTATGATCTACCACAATTTATGACATGACACATTTTTATAATCTATGATATGTATGATATGGTTTTCAAATGTTGTTTTCAAGTTCTCATACCCTTATGCCAATATTATTTTAATATATTTAAATTTTTTCATTAATAAGAATATGATAACACCCTATACATTCCAAATAATTTTGTATGATATGTCTAAGAAATTTTCTAGCTATGAAGAAATTCGTAGTAGATAACATAGCTCACTTATTATAAGGACCCAACCAAAATAATTATATATTTTTTTATTAAATATAGATTTCATATTCACAAAATTCCTTGGATATTTTAATTTTATAGTTTTATAGATTTTTGTCATAAATTAGACAAAAAACTCATATATTACAACATAGACACTTCTAATAAATATATATATATATATTAAAATGTTAAACATTTTAATGAAAACATTAATTATTTTCATAAAAAAATTTCATGAATTTTTTAAATAACTTATAATTTTCATTTACACATCTATAAACATTATGAAAAACATTTTAAAAATTGGTATTCCCATGAAATGAAATTTGAGCAATATTTTTTTTAAAAAAACTTAATGCAAAAATACATATAAAACATTTCCTTTTTCAAAATTTACATTGGGCTCAAATATAACATTTTCATTTGAAAAGAAAACACTTTTTATGTGAAAATAATTAAATAAAACATTTCATAAAAAATCATAATAGGAAAAAATTGAAACCATATAAGTCTCTTTGAAAACATTATATACTCATGAATACATTTTCAGAGAGATATTCTTTAACCCATAAGAAGTAATATATACCTTCCTTTAAACATAAACAAAACACCATACCTTTTGAAAATATGATATTTCTATGAAAAAATTGAAATAATAAATAAATCACATAGGATTCTTCGGGAATCATTTTCTTATCATAAATACATAAGAAGTAACCCTTGTAGAAACACATTAAATAACACTCATTGTTATAATTTAAATAACCCTCATGAACACACATAAAATAACCATAACAATAACACTTAGAAAAACCATCAAAATCAACTTCCAACATACCCAATTAACTATAGGTATACCATGGACCCACCCATATTAGTTTTATAATGGAATAACCCACCATAAGAAGTAATTTCCATGAACTGTAGCATTATCATAAAACAGGAATGCCTGAATGATAAGAAACAATCCTTAAGGAAAATCACTTTTTAAAAAAACAATGTATATAAATAGGGAAATATATTTTTTTCAAATAAAAAATGTATTAATATTAATTATGACTCATATAAAATATTAGACATGAATGATGGAAAAGGATCTCATGATATTTATGTTAAAAAAGAATTCTTTCTGTATCTTTGTTAGAAAAGAAAGAAAGTACCTCATTTAGAAAATGAAAAAATAATTCCTTTAGAACCATGTTAAAAAAATTATAAATTGTAAAAAATTACATTAAAAATAATTTAATATTCACAAAAAAAAATTTAAAAACCTTATTGAAAATATGGACATTAAATAAAAAAGAGTTTTAATGAAATATTTTTTAAAAAATAAAAAAAAGTCACTTACCACTTTAGAAACATTTGAATCATAATCCCCATGATTGAATAACATTACGAAATTTAATATAATTATAATAGAGAAAATAATTATATAAAATTTACAAGGGTTTTTATATAATCTTCAAAACAATTGTAGGTAGTTAACATTAAAATATTCCTCAATGAAAGGATATTGGGATTAAGTCTCTGACTTTGAGTCTGAATCATCATGTACCTTATTTATCTTCTTTAATTATTTTCTTATATTAATTTTAAACATCCTTAATAAGATTTTTCAATTTTCATTATGAATTTTTTTATTTAATACCACATTTTATACAAATTTATTTTTAATTAATTTCACATAATACGTTTTGATGTTATTCAGTGCATATGTCCAGAGTGACATCGAAAGGTTTACTATAGTCAAAGAGTTCAACATTACATCATATATAAAATAATATTCATTTATAATTATAAATTTTATACATTAATTATACTTTTAAATCCCCCCATTAAATAAGTGTATGTAAAATGAACTACATTACATTCATGATGGTGGTAGGTTGTACGTACACATGTGTAATGTTTACATATTTCCAAGACCACTATGGAAAAAAGGTAAATATTATTTTATATTTTTAAAATGTTAATAAGATAATATATATCATAATTTTTATTTAAATATAATAATATATATCGTCCATGTGATGTGGTGATGAAAAACAATTTACATCACTTCGTAGAGGTGGTAGTCCACATTAACACATGAACAACATTTTCATTTTTTGTGAATTGAAAGCTATAAAGGTAAATGATATGCTATATTTCCATAATGATAAATATTTTATTTATATCATATATATAAATTAATTAAATACCCATAATATTCATTGAGATATGGTCATGGAAAACGAATTACATCAGTTTCTGAGGAGGTTGTCCTTCTTACACACACATTAAGGTCTTATTTCCCATTTGATAGAATATGAGCTGAATATAGGCCATGAAAAAATATAATAAAAACTTCTTATATTTATAAAAATGTATTTACCATTTTATCATTATTTAATAATGTTTTAGGGATGTGGAAGAATCAAAATAACAAAAACATACAGATAAAAACTACATATTGTCTATTGAAAGCCTACATTTCCTAATAACTTAAGCCCTCTAATATTGGTTGTCTTCTAAAAAAACACCTCTATAATAAGGTTATGAATTATATTATTGTATTTTTTAGTTATTTTCAGATAAAATTATGTTTTTTAGAATTAATGATATGAAGATATTCCCTTTTATAAGCAAGGGGAGGGGAACTCATCAAATTACAAAATATATTGAAAATATTTCAATTAGAAAAAACAAGAGTGTGACACAGTTGAAATTTCTTTTAATAAAATATATTAAAGTTTATAATCCAATAAAAGTGCCCTATAATATCATGAATTAAAACAATGGATTATTTTGTAAAAGATATACTTATATAAGAATATTTAGGTATGTTTCTGGAATATTTGATGGTTAATATCATTTTATTTTTAATCAAAATTTACTGATTTACCCTTTAACATGGTTGAAAATATTATTATGTTCACTATTCATATTTTCAATAAATAAAAGAGATATATTTTCTAAATTTTGAATAATAATTCCAAATATAAAATACATTTTCAAATTATAAATTATAGAATTTTCAAAATTTAATATAAAATCAAAATTGATTAGCATAATTAGAAAACCATTTCCAAAAAAATTTCCTTTCAAATATAAATTTTTAATATAATAAATTAAAATATAATATCCTATAAAAACACATAATTAGATTATATTATATCATCACGAACCAATTAAAATTTAATTTTAATTCAACACATAATTTTATACTCTAAATACTTAAAATAAAATAACATTTTCAATAAAAATCAGTATTATTCACAATTCCATTAAACTTTATATTATCGGAAAATTATCAATAATTTATTTTAATATAATTTTGATATTATTAATTCCAAAAATTCAATTATTATTTTTAAATTAAATTTCTATAATGTCTAGAAATTATATTATTCACTAATACAAATTATTAAAACTCATTTTTAATGAAAAATTGTTATTTAATTATAAAATGTCTTTCCAAAAAATTGTATGAGTATTTACTAAGAACTTAAATTAATTAATTTTGAATTGGATCATTAAAATTATTTTATAATTTTTTTATTACTATTCATACGTTCTAATTTAATGGCTATGTCATAATGGTAACATTTAAATTACAATATTTCATTTATTGTTTTAGCTTGGTGTTGTGTATCTTGTATGTTACTATACATGGACTTTAATTTTAAATTATCAACCTATTACATTGTCCCCATATAATAATTTTCATCCTTGAAATTTGAAATATGGCTCAGTAAATAGGGTTCAAATATTCATAATACCTTTGTATAAATCCCACATCATAAAAAGGATTAATAAAACATCCAATTGATATGAAATAAAAGGGATCTAAGAAAGTCATATCATGTAACGTATAACATGTTTCAATATTGGAGAACTTAATTGGGAATTGAACACATGGATATGAAAGATAAAAATACATCCTAGGTAATTATATATAGTGATATGGAACATGGTTCTAAGAATGTTATCAATCATAAAATCATAAATCTCTTATGGTTGAAATGGAATTTTATTTATCGATAAAAAAAGTAAACAAATGAAATTTGTTATTTCAAAATATTTTTCCCAATGTTATGTAATTACTTTAAAAACTATACTAATAAACTAATGAAATATAATTTCATCAAACACAGAGTATCAAACATTAATAAACATCCACCCTAAACCCATATTTTTCTCCAAACGATGAGTACTAAAGAAATTTTTTTAGAAGTAAATAATTAGAATCAACTTCTACAAATCAAAAAAACCAATAAAGGTTAAAAATATATTTCGTTTATCTTTTAGAATTATCAAAAACTAAAATTTTTACTAAAAGGTATGATAATACCAAAAATGAATAAACCATCAAATAAATAAAAACTAATTTTAATATATTAAATTAAATATTAATACCCAAAATCAAACATTGATCATTCCATAAATAGTAATACTTAAATTCATATAAAAATATTCTTGACTAATATTGACACTCATAATTTGGAAGGATTATATCACTGTCTTATAGGATAAATTTAATATTTATCTCCAAATTATATCAATCACTCTTAGTGGCTCATTCCAAAAATTATTTTCCATTACCATATAATCTCCATGATATGCTAGTAATTTTATAAATAACCTGAATGATGATAAATACACAATAAAATTATATATGATTTAAAAAGATAATTCAACCTTTATTTTACAAATAAAATCCCATAGTATTCTATTTACCATATTCTTATAATGTTCCCAAAAATATAATCGTATTCTTTGTAAATAATATTAATAACATATTCAACAAATAATTTTTCAATAAAAATGGTTCTTTATGAAAAAAATAATGCTCAAAAAATGAACTAATTAATCATCTATCATATTGTTTAACTAAAAAAAGAATTTCATACTAACCAGAACATAATGTAGGCTCATGGTTTGTAATACACCCTTAGATCCATTAAGTTGTGGGATAAATCCTCATTATAACAACCCACAATTTTATAATTGTAAATTACCTTCTTTTAATTATGTTATATAGTATAAGTAACAAAATTGTCAAATATAGAACCCAACAAAAATGTTATAAATGAATACTACATAAAATAATATGCATTTCTATAAGTTAAGTAACATACACAAATGTTATAGTTACATGATCTTTGGAATAGTAATGTGACCATTATGAATAGTAAACCAGACAATAGAATAGTAACCTCAGTGATAAAATTATATATAAATGTCATCTATCTTATAAATATAATTATTATATAAATTTATCATATTGAAATTTAATAAATGTGTTGAAAATTTTAAATTAAGTATACATATTTTTGTGAAACCTAATTTCTTATTTACAATTTTATCATTATTATAATGCTTAAAAAATATTTTCATAAAATACAGTCATTAAATAGCATTTATTTATCTTATTATTTGATAATTTTATTAGGCCTTAATTAATTTTTCAAAGATTTATAAAATCAGTTATAATTTTAAAATCAGTATTTTCCATGAAAATGATGATTTTAGTTGAAAAATAAATTTCTTATATTTATATAACTATTCTAATAAAACTGATATCATTTTTTTATTCTACACATAAAAAATGGTTATGGTGAAATTCATGGATATTTTTAAAATACTAGAATTCTTCAAGAATAGTAAAATATGATAAGTATCGATAAAAGCCAAAAACATGAATTACTAAGTCATAGATGATGTATAAATTATTTAATATAATAATATTGAAATCTATATTATTTAAATATTTTTGTGATAATTCTCAAACTAATTATAGTTTTGATCCAAAATAATAAACTAATAAATAAAATAATGAGAAAAAACACCTTCTCATCCCTTATATATACCACCCATCACAACCTCTTCTCCTCACACCTCTAAAGATTTTATCCTTGTCCAAATTATTTTTGAATATCATTCTAGTCCCATACCCCACATCATGGATCATTTGGTCCCAAAAAAAGTCCAAAACCTATCCCCTTAAGGATGTTCTCGGGAACAAGGTTTCAAGAGGTAAAATCACTTTTCTCTACTTTTAATTTCATTTCAAGTTATTTAATTTTTTATTCTCCTCACAACTCCCCTAATATATATGATATGATAACTCTAGTAACTTATATATAATGGAATTTTATTTTTTAAAATTGAATAATCAATCATCATTTATTTCTCACCCATATTTTTGTTCTAAAAATGAAAACATTGTTCATGATGTGTTAATTTTTCACATTCAACGATGACGAAGATTTCAATTTCCATTAACTATTTCAACACTGATCATAGAACCATTTTTATGGTGAAAAAATAATTATATTATATTTACTAAAACCTATTTAATCTTATGGAACCATTATATATATAATATTTAAATTAATAAAACCAAATGGGTTTCTGATTACTGAAAAACACCAAAATAATCTAAATGATTGTCATTAATGTATTATCTAATGATTCATCCTCATATTAAAAAACCAAATGAATTATATTAAAATTTAATCATATGAATGTTCTTAAATTACATATAAAATAAAATCTAGAAAACCTTTCTCATTTTACATTATTTTACATACATGTGTACATGTAACTGATCATGAAAACCAAGAAAATGAATAATCCCAAATGATAAAATTGTATTTTATAACGCATTTTGAAGGATATTAATGAAAATAATAAAATTATACTAAAGAAAATACATGTATAATTGGTTATTAATTAATTAATGAATGTATTTAATCTGATTATTCAATACAATATGTTAAATTTATGAATTGTTTCAGACATAAGGTATGGGATTTATTTCGAACATACATTTTTTCCTTCGGGTTACACTTTCTCTCTCATTACACCAATTTAATTCTTCATTATTATTATGTAATCTATCTATGTTCAATATGAATTTTTCCAAAAATATTTTCATATCCAAGATATTCTCTCTTTGACTAGGAAAGACATTTTTTATATGTTTCCCTTATCAATTATTCTCAATAGGTAAGCATGATTAAAGGAAACATACAAAATTCATATACATTTTCAAGTAAACACTATAGTCTATTTTAATCCACCATTATTTTTTAAATCACTCAGTTTATCATGAAAAATTATCTTGGTTCATTACTTATTTAATGAATATATAATATTTTCCTTGAACCACACTAATAATTATAATTTTGAATGTTTCTTAAACACTCATTTTTACCTGACACCACTTCAATTGAAAATAATTTTCCGTTATGAATTTCATCATATGTTTTAAATTAATTCATTCATAGACACAATCATGATTCATGATATCATTATTCCTTAATAAATGATTATGATTCCCATTTCATTCCCTAGGTAACCCTTATGTTTATGTTTGATTCTTCATGTGTCACACATATTCATGCACAAGTTTTTATGGGTGTACACAGATTGTACTCCAATGAATTGGGAAATAATTATTTTATTGATAGATCATGTGTTATAGTCATGGTGGTTAGCCTTGACTCATTCTCCCTATAAAATGGGGTTGGTTACTAGCCTTGAATCATTCTTCCCCATATATAGTTAGCCATGAATCAGGCTTATGTTATGGTTTATGATACATCCATATTCCCATAATTCTATGATTACATGATCATATGTTTTATATGTTATGATTATATATGTTCATTCACGATCCATTACATTTTATGTAATCATGCCATTCCTACAAATCCATATGTTGTGATCTTTTCATAACTTTATTCCCTTACTAGGATTTTAGCTCATTCCTTTGTTCATGTATTCCACAGGTTATCCTTTGTAGATTTAAGGGTTCAAATATAGTAATAAGATCATTATGAATATTAAATAAAAGAATTTTTATTTTTATTTCATGTTGTTTAATTATGTAACCAATCTTCCAAAGACTTTAGACTTTATGATCCTTCAATTATAATTTTATGGTCAATTACACTTAAATTATTGTAATAATATATATACAAGGATAAGTCTATTATAGTTGGAATCATAGGCATGATGTAGTTATTTTTGGACATTATGACTAGATCACTTTATTAAGAACCATAAGGATAATTCTATCACCATTGTTAACCAAGATTGAAACCCAAGGAATCACATGTTATGATATACTTTTCGTTTACATGTTTATCATTTTTTGTTCAATGTTTCTTTTTAAAATAATTGTTCATTAAGTATTTAATCCCATATAATTATATTATACTATTTAGTTAATGGATGTAAATATGAGAACTCATTCCAATATTTAATGTGATATGAAATGTGACTATTTACCTAATTATATTCCAAATATAATGAGAATAGTTGATGAAAAAATCATTAGAGTAAATTCTCAACTGGATAAAGTTATGAATAATAACTTGAATTATGTGGAAGAACCTCTTAATCATTTGAAAGAAAATGTTTTCATCAAATCCTTTATTCTACCAATGCCTTTCATGTTTAGTGGATATTCCAATAACGTCTTCTTAGAACAATGGATGAACTCTATTTATAAAATATTAATTATCCTCTATTGCTCATAAGAAGATAAGGCTTTGCTGGTGGTCTATCATTTTGATGGAGAAGCTGATCAGTAGTGGACACTAAAAAAGGACACAATCTCAACGGAGGAAATCTATTCCATGGAAAGAAAATATTTCATGAAAATATTTTCCAATAAATATTTCCCTCAAACTCTTCATCTTAATATGGATAGGGAGTTCCTTTGTTTAATACAGAAGGAAGATGAGTCGGTTAGGGTGTATGACAAAAAATTCAGAAGACATTCATGAAATTTCATTGTCTTTTTTATGAACACTAAAATTAACGGGATTAGTTTTATAGAAGACTAAATTTTAGTTTATGAAAAACATTAGTGACTCAAGATATTGACAACATTGAGGAGTTCATTCATTTTTCCTTTATGGATAAAATAGATAAACAATAATCTCATTGGTATCATGGGTATAATGGAAAAGAAGAAAACAGAGCATAATATGGGAGTAGAGGTAGATAAATCCCATGGTGGAAAGAAAAACCAACATCTTACATAGAAGAATTGTGGGAAGAAGCTTCATGTTATCTTTCAAAAGGGAACCAAGAAATGCTTCAAATATAGATGAATGTGGGAATATAGCAAATAATTGTCGAAGGGATATGAAGAACCCCACTAATTAGGAAGAAGAATGGAAGGATCTGATCAACCCTCATCCTATAGTTCATTTTTTCAACTAAAAGAAACACATGAATTATGTGATCCATTTCCCTAATCTACGGGTTGTTGGAGGAAATCAACAATAACAACCTACAGGAGATAAAGGAATGGAATATGCTATCACAAATTATATGGTGGATCCTATAAATGTTGTGGTGAGAGGTACCCTGGTTATTCATTCAATAGTAGTGAACATTTTATTTGATTATGGTTCTATGCATTCTTTAATATATTTCAATTTTAGAAGAACTACTCAATAACAATCTAAAAATATGGAGGTTGAGTTATCTACGAGAATAAAAAAATGGATCAATGATAGCATCCAATGAATGTAACTCGTCCCCAGTTAATGTTTCTAGACTGAAACTCCTAAAAATTATTGTTTTACATACCTTATTTGAGTTTGGTGGTATTTTGAACATGGTTTGGATATCATTATAGAAATCCATCGTTAACTGTTAGGAAAGGGAGACCAGTCTTCATATTTTGAGTCATCCTCCAATTTTTAACTAGTTTAAGTAGAAGGATGAATATCTATTATAATAAATTTCCCAATTTTGGATATTATTTCATTATGAGAAATCATATCTGACCCAAATCATTGTGATAAAGGAGATAATCCTGCTTAAAACATGCCCCTTATGAGGGACTACACTGATGTGTTCCCTGACGTGATGTCTGGTCTTCCTCTTATACAAGAATTTGAGTTCTCAATTGAACTTATTCCTAGACATATACATATATCAAATACATAATATATAATGACATCCATTGATTGATGAGAACTAGATAAACTATTATAGGATAATGTAGAAATGGGTTTTATATGCCCGAGTGCTTTACTGTGGGGTGAAATTGTCCTCTTTGTCAGGAAGAAGGATGGATCGACACACCTATTTATTGATTATCGCAAGCTTAATAAAATCATGAAAATTAACAAGTATCCACTTACCTGAAGAGAATATACATTTGATCCACTTCAGAGGGCCAAATATTTCTCTAATGTGGTCATTCAGTTAGGATATCACCACATAAAGGTAAACAAGGAAGATATTCCCATGAATTCATTCAAATGAGGGTTAAAAACATTGAGTTCATAGATATTCCATTCCAAATCACTAATTCTCTGACAATTTTCATGGATTTAATTAATAGATTCTTTAGATATAACCTCAACAAATTTCAGGTTGTCTTTATTAATGATATTCAGATATACTCCAATAAAATGGAGGAACATGAGTAGCATTCGAATATTGTAATATAGATTTTTGAAAGGGAAAAAACATATATGAAAATTATAGTATATATGTGTTATGGATAGAGGAATTATATTTATTGGGGTATGTAATCACCAAAAAAAGGATATATTTAGAACCTTCCAAGAAAAAGTCAATCGAAGTGGGGCCTTGGACAACATATTTAACATATATCTATAGTTTCATTGGTTTATATGGGTATTACTGGAAATTTTTGATGAAATTCTCATGATTCGAAAACCCACTAACCAAGATGAATCAAAAGGGAACAAAGTTTGTGTAGAGTAGTAAATGCGAACAATGCTTCAAATAGTTGAAAAAGAGCCTTATCTCTGCACTAGCACTCACACTAGTGACACGTAGGGAACTATTTGTGATGTACAACGATTCATGAAAAAAGGTATTTGGTTTCTTACTAATTCTAAATGATAAATTGATTACCTACACCTCATGAAAGATGATACTTCATGAGAAAAACAATTCCATGCATGATCTGGAGTGGGCAGTAGTGATCTTTGCATGGAAAATATTGCAGCATTATCTCTATGGGGTGAAGGGTGAGATATAAACTAATCATAAGATCCTAAAATATATATTCCCACAGAATGAGATTAATATGAACCATTGAATATGGTGAGAACTCATAAAGGATTACAACTGCTCAATCCACTACAATACTAGTAAATCAAATTGGGTGGTGGATGCTCTAAGTAGATCAGATCCTTCATATTTATCAATATTGAGAATTTATAAGGATCCATTTTTCATAGACCATTAAATTATGGACATGGGAGTCGTTAAGAAAATAATATCATCAATCATTTCCCAAATTAATGATCACTGGTCCCTCCGAGATTATATAAAGGACGTTCAAATAATTGATGTGCATATTCAAAAAATATTGGAAGCTATTAGAAATAGGAAAAACTCATAGATCCAAATGGATGAGGCACCAGTCTTGAGATTTAGTTCTAGACTATATATACCATCCATTATAGAGATAAAGAGATTTTTAATTACACACTTAGCCTAACCTTCTCTAATCACCCAGGGAGGACACTGATATATCAATAACACTGAGAAAACTATTGGTGGGATTGTATAAAAATAGATATCACTAAACATTATATCAGTAAGTGAAGGCATAAAGAAAATTGTTTAAGGGGATGATTCAACCATTACCCATACCATCATGGAAATTGGAAAACATTACAATTGACATTCTAACTGGACATCTAATGAGATCCGTAGGAAATAATTCCCTTTGAGTTATTGTGGATCATCTGACAAAGATAGCTCACTTTATCAAAATTTGGGAGGGCCTAAACCAAGATAAAAATGAACTAATATTCATTAATGGATTGGAAATTGTGTATAGAGTACCACTATCAATTTTATGTGATCGATATCTAGGATTCACCTCCTTTTTCTAGAAAAGTATCCAATATGCTCTAAACACTAAGCTTAAATTTGGTATAGCCTATCATCCTTAAACTGATGGCGAATCTGAGTGGCATATTTGGATGTTGGAATATATGTTGAGGGAATGTTCTATAGACATAAAATGAGGATAGGATCAAAATATTCTTCTTGTTGAGTTCTCCTACAATAATAGTTTCCACTCGAGCCTCAAAATGGATCCATATGAATCTATCTATGGGAAAATATGCAGAACACTAGAATTATGGGATGAAGTTAGTGAGAGTATGTTGTTAGGACCTAAAAAGGTTGAAGAAATGGTATAAAAGGTGAAAATTGTTCATCACCATATGAGTTTGGCCTAAAGTCAAAGGAAGAGTTATACAGAAAGTTATCGATGAGACCTAAAGTGTATGATTGGTGACCTGATATTTCTCCCCATTTCTTCTTGGAAGAGGATAATGTGACTTGGTAAGAAGGGAAAGCTATGCCCCAGGTACATTAACCCCTTTGAGATTCTTGATTATGTTGGATTTGTGGCCTATCATCTGGATATTCCACCAATCATGTCTCTTGTACATGATGAATTACATGTAACCCTCTTGAGGAAATACATACTGGATCCATTACATGTACTAAATTTAGGGGTGGAATAATTAGATAATTATCTAACATAAAAGGAGGTGCCAGTGAAGATCTTGGATTGTAGAGATAAAGTTATACATAATAAGACCTCTCACCAGGTCAATGTACTATAGATGTACCATAATTATGAAGAGGCACCATGGAAACTATAGGATGAAATAAATGAAGAGTACCCTCATTTGATTTCACCATTTTTTGTAAAGTGAAATTTAGATTGTGAAATTTTATAAGGGGGGAGAATTTAACAACCCCTAAATCTATCAACGAAAATTAACATCTTATAATTATGTAATATTGATAAAATAACATAAACATCACATATAGAACGCAATAAAATCTTTATAAATGAATAATTAATTAAATAAGATTTATTTCTATAAGTTATAGAACATATAACATTGGAATAATAACTTGAACTTTAGAATAGTAATTTGATCCTTATGAATGGTAAACCAGACAATATAATAGTATCATCAACATTTAAATTATATATAAAATATGTTTATCTTATAAATAAAAATATGATATAATTATATCATAGTATAAGTAAATAAATTTTCTGAAAATGTAAGATCAAGTATTGATATAATTGTGAAAAATAATTATTTATTTACAAATTTATCATTATTATAATAATTTAAACAAAAGTTTATATTCGTAAAATATATTCATTAATTATTATTTTGTTCTGTTATTATTAAAATATAATTTTAATATGCCTTAATTAATTATTTCAAAGTGTCCTAAAAAATTTATAATTTTATAATTGTTATTTTCCTTGTAAATGATGGTTTTAATTTATAATTATGTTTCTCATATATAGAGAATTATTTCATCAAATTGAGTGAATTTTTGAATTATATAACATGAAAAATGTTCATGGTTAATTTTTTTGGATTTTTCTAAAAAAAAATGAATTTTTTGAATAGTAATATACGATAATTTACGATAAAAGATAAATACATAAATTATTTAGTCATAGTTGATGTATGGATGATGTATTCCTATAATATCAAAATATCATGAATTTGTTTTATATTTTTTGTGATTATTATAAAACTACTATTATACTTGAGACAAAATAAAAAACTAATGAATAAAATAATGATAAGATACCTCTATATACCACTATAAATACCACCCATATCTACCCCTTTTCCTCACACCTATTAAGAATTTTTCCTTATCCAAATTATGCTAAAATATATTTCTATGACCCTCCCCCGCATATTGGTTTCTTTGGTCTCAAAAAAATTACAAAACCAATCCCCCTATATTGGTTCTCGAGAAGAAGAATTCTAGAGGTAAAATCCTCTATATTTTCTTTAAATTTCTTTTCATGTTCTTTTATTTTCTTATAAAATCATCACATACCCTCATATAAATGGTATAATAACTCCAATAACTTACATATACTGAAATGTTATTATTCTAATGGAACAATACATCATATTTTCTTTCCCTTCCCTCTTATTGTTCTTATAATCAATACATTGTTCGTGGTGTGTTAATTTACCATATTCAAGGATGATGATGTTTTCAATTACCATTACCTCCTTTAATAATGCTCATAAAACCATTTTTATCAAAAACAAATTATAAAAAATATATTACATACTTAATAATTACATGTAACAATTATCTATATATGATATTAAATAATTAAAATAAAAATAGTTTGTAGTGAATGAAAAAACTCCAAAATAATCTAATCGATTACAATTAATGTTAATCTAATGATTATCCTCACTTAAAATTAAAAAATGAATTATATTAAAATTTACTCATATTTATTTTAATTAAAAACATATTACTTAAATTCTTTAAATCCATTTTCACTTTTCATTATTCTTCACATATATATTCAAGTAACAGATCATGAAAACGAAAGGAATAATGCTCTGGAATGGTAAAATTAAATTCTATAACTCATCAAAAAGGGCATGAATGAACATTATAAAATTATAATAATTAAAATGAATGTATATAATTTACTGAATTAATTAATTAATTGATTTACTCTGATTATTTTGGGAATTAACATCTCTTATAGAACCGTTTCGAACATAAGGTAAGGGATTCATTCCGAATCACTATTTTTCCTTTTGGTTAAACATTCTCTCTCTTTACCCCAATGTAATTAGTAAATATTATTATTTTATCTACCAATTTCATGTATTTATGTTCCAAATATATTTTCGTATACCTATTATTCTTTCTTTTATTGATAAATATGTTTTTTATAAGTTCACATTCTCAATTATTCCCAACAAGCAAGCCCGTTTAAAGGAAACATCACATTTTGATATCATTTTCTAGTGCACTACATAATATTTTTAATCCACTATTATTTATTTTAAATTACCTAATTTAATAATGAAAAAAACATGGTTAATTCTTGTTTGTATTAAAAAAATATTCCTTTTGTGTTTAAAAAAATATTTATGATTTTCTTTAAACCACACTGAATCTTTTCATCTATAAAAAACTATTCTCTAATGGTATCATTTTAATTGAATGTAATTTTCCATTAGTAATGTTAATTTATGTTTTAATGTAATTATATATTATACAATATCATGATTCATTCTTTGGTTATTCCTTATTATATGACTATGACACCTATTTCTTTCCATGGGTAACCCATATGATTATGTTTGACTCTTCACATGAAACCCATATTAATGAAAATGTTATGATGGGTACACAGAGAGTTCACTATAATACATTTGGAAAAGAATAGTCACATGATAATTAATGGGAAACAACTGTATTGGTATGTCATGACTCATTCTCTATGTAAAAAGGTCATAGTAGTCAGCCTTGAATCATGCTCCTCCATCTGTAGTGAGCCTTGAATAATTCTTATGTCATGCTTTATTTTATTTAAACATTCCTATGATTCCTTGATTCCATGATCTCATGGTTTGTATACAATTATTTTATAGGTTTATTCATGTTCCATTCCTTTAGTGTAATCATGTTATGTCTTCTAACCCACGTGATATGCTTTATTTTTATGGCTATTCTCTAGGATTTTTAGCACATCCATTTATTCATGTATTTCCTGGGTTATCCTTTTTAATGTTAAGGTCCCAACAAAAGATAGAAGATCCTTATGAATATTAAATAAAATATTTTTTATTTGGGGTTCATGATTCTTAATTATGTTCGAAATCTTCCAATGACACTAGAATATATGATCCTAGGATTTTAATTTGATGATTAATTAGGAATAAAATATTATTACAATATGTGTTAAAGGAACGGTCATTATACTAGTGACCTTGTCAGATGTGATAGGGTGTCACCCAGTCTATAGGTTGTACTTTTCTAAAACTATATAATTTGTATAACATTCCAAAAAATATGATGAATATCTTAATAATTAACTTTAATATATTAATCATAAAATTTAATGTTTGAACATCAATTTTTATCTCATACCATTGATTTTGTATCCTATAAATTGATTTTCTTAATATGTTACTTCATGAATCCTTTTATATATCTACCTTTTACATTTGAGATCCTTATGATTTAAATAATACCATAAAAAAGAAAATGTGGTCATACCTTGATCATGGTGTCCACCTTCTTTTCATTGTCGTTTTGTTCGTATAGATAGATAGTCTACACGTAAAAATCATGATTTAGAGCTTCTTTAAAGACCCTTTCTTCCATTATCCAAAAAAACATGTTCAATTTTGGTTATATGGACTTTTTTAGAGAAATAAATTTGAAAAATATTTATCTATTAAATATAATTTAAAAAATCTGAAAAAACTAGATTGTAATAAAACATCCCTATTTAGTTTTATTATCCTTTAAATCAAGGTTCATTTTAAAATAATATAATTATAACCTATAAGGTTATAATTTAAACTTACAAAAAATAGACCACAAAAGAGTCTGCTTCATCTTAAAATGTATTAAAACCATAAATTTCTTCAAATTACAGCTACAAAGTAAAATATTAGACAAATTCTTAGATATATTTACATTTATGGGAAAGGCAATAAAATTTGTAAATTATGATTTGATTAATGTTATCCTATGAACCATAGTGGCATCAAGGTATATTGTTATAATTAAAATTCATAAAATCCTGGGAATCTTTTTATTTTACATTTTTGGAGAATTAGGTCATAACTAATACATAAGAACTCATATATCACAAAGTTTCCACTTCTACTCAATATCCAATTTTTCACAAGATGAAACTTTTAAAATAAAACATTCGTTATTTTTATAAAAAATATTCATGATTTTTAAAGATAATTCTTATTATCCATCACAAATAAATTAAAACTATTAAAAACTTTTTAAAAACTATGATGAGAATAGAAGTCTAAGAAAGGGTCCAAGAAAATAAAGAAATAAACCATTACTCTATTAATAATAAAAATAATAATTTTCAAAATATACATTGTGTTAAAAATAAACACGTCCTTAACCATGATATAAAAATTTCTATCCAAATATTTCCATATAAAAATTCACCAAAAATTATAATGTAAAATAATAAAACCCATATAGTTTTTTTTGAAAACATAGTAAATACAAAATTTTGTATTCATGAAGCTATAATTTTCACCCATATGAAGTGAAATATATATTATTTTGAAAATAATCTCAATAAATTACCATGTTAAAACATGAGATTTATGTAAAAAATTGAAATAATAAATAAATAATATAAGTAACTTGGGACATCATTTTTCATATCATACATACTTATGGAGTAACCCTAATTGATATACATGAAATAAACCCCATGACAATAGTTGAAACTGCCTAGATAGTTATACTCGTGATAACCGTCACTGCTACTCTTAGAAAAACCATGACGTTCAAATTCTAAGATACCCACTTAATTGGAGGGATATAACTGAACCACCCATCTTTTTTTATAACACAACTACCCCTCATCATAAACAATTCACAATAACCATAAAATAATCGTAAAGCATTAATTCTTTAATCATTAACGAATTCAGGAGTAAAGTCACAAATAAAAAAAATAAAATTCTTCATATACAAAGGAAAAAAATTCATTTGAAATTAACCATGTATTATTGTAAATTTAGAATCAAATAAAATATTAGTCATGATTTTAGGAAAATAATCTCATGGGTTATATGTTAAAAAATAGTACTCCTGTATTTTTATTAGAGAAGTCGCAATGTCTATCATTAACAAAACCATAAAAAGAGTCCTCAAAAACCATTTTGTAAAAATTAAATCATGGTTAAAAATCAATATAATATATTATATAAGAATAAAATAAATTATTAAAATAGTTTTTATAAAAATATATATATATATATATATAAGAATAATATAGTTTTAATGTAATATTTTAAAATTATTTTTTAAACGAATGTTTCTTACCAGTTTAGAAACATTTTAGTCATTGTCCACATGAATTAATAAGATTAAAAAACATTAAATATAACAATAATAGATAAAATAATGATTTTAAATATTAATATAGATGTATATACACCTCATAAAATAAAATATATTTATAATATCCAAACATGTCTCATTGAAAGGTGATTGTGACGAAGTACCTTACATTGAGTCTGACTCATCATGTATGTTATTTATGAACCAAAATAGTATAATAATGTTAATTTTATACATTTTTATAGAAATTTTAATGATAATTATTCATTTATATTATTTAATAGTTTTTTAAATTCAATAACATAATAATTTAAGTTCACATCAGTCATTTCGAAGATATTTAGTAAACAAGTCCAAAATAAATTTCGAGTGATGAAAATGGGGAAAGATACAATAATTATGTAAATCAATAATAATAAAAAAGTGATAATTACAATTTTTATAAATAAATTATACTTTTAAATGCACCAATTATATATTTCTATTAAAAATGAACTATGTTTATATTATATAGATAGTAGGTTGTACGTAAACAAGAGTAACATTTACATTTTTCACTGATCATTGTTGAAAAAGATAAATATTATTTTGATTTCCATAATAGAAATAATATAATATATATCATATTACATCTTTAAATTTACTATAAATATCATCGGTGTAATTTGGTGATGGAAAATGAATCACATTGCTTCATGTTGTCGGCAGTCAACACATATGTAGAAAAGAAAATATCATTTTCATCTATAATTTCAAGGAATGAAGTTAAATTATATATTATTATTTCATAATGAAAAATATTTAAATAATATCATTTGAAAAAATTAATTACATTATTATTACATGTCCTGATAAAATGTTATGGAAATAAAATTACATCTGTTCATGAGGCTGTAGTCCACAATTCACATGAATGACATTTTAGTTTCTGAATTGATATAAGAGGAGATGAATGTAAATATCCAATAGATATAATAATATATTAGTATATTTATAAAAATTTATTTATTATTTTATCTTTATTGAAGAGTGTTTTCTATATGTTTAATAGAAAAAAACTAAAACATGTAGATACAAACTCTAACTCTTCTTTGGAAAACCTCCCTCGCTTAACACCTTATGTCCTCTAAGATTGGTATTATGATAAAAAAACACATCTAAAATGAGATTATGTACTATGGGATAGTATGTTTCCTGGTATTGGATGATATAAATGTGATTTTAAGAGTATGTTAACATGAAAAAGAGGGTCCATTTTATAAGAGAGGGTAGATGGACTCCTAGAATTTATCAAAGTATTATATTAATATAAATTAATTCTAAATTGAAAATGGATCAAAAGTGAGTTATTTAAATTATAGGATTAAAATATGTACAAATAACCTCATAAAATATAAATGAGACAAGTTTTCATTATATTTATACCTTTATCATTTGGTTTTAATCCCTATTTAACCACCCTAACTCCTACAATGATAACACGAGTTTTTACTATTTGAGGGTCAATATAGTTTCCATAAATTGAATTAATTCACATAAATAGAACAATTATAGTATTAAAAACATTATCATATCCATTTGGATAAGTTTAATAATTTTAGTAATATTATATCATTTAATGAAATATTATTTTCTTTTAAAATATCTGTAAAGTCATTTTCAGAACTACTCATTAAATTAACATTAATAATATCAATAAAAGATATAAAATTAGAAACAAATATATTATATTATATTCATAAAATGAAATCGTCATTTATAAAATTAATTGATAAAATTATTTATAATAAGCTATATTTATTGTAATATTTATATTATCATTTATTATACTTTTCCCATAACTATATAATTACTCCACAAATGTTGTGAAATAATTTAATGAAACTAGTTGTATAATAAAAATTTAAAAAAATTACCATTATAAATATAAATAGTTTTTCTCTAAAAATAATATTTATAGTCAAACAAATCATCTTTATAACACAATATTAATAATATTACAGTTATTAAAAAAATGTCATATTTGACATTTCCTTAAATAAAATAACATAAAATTTATTATCTCAACCAAGTGGTCCCAAAATGTCATAAATTAGACCCTTGGATTATTATAGTCGATAATGACTCAAAAAATAAAATTTAGGTATGTTTTTGGGTGAATTTATGGTTTTTATCATCTTATTTTCAATCTAAAATTACCTTATTTACACTTTACGGTAGTAAAAAAAATTAATAAGATTCCTATTAATAATTTTAAAAAATTAAATGAAAATATTTACTAAATTTTTAATTAAATATTATATATACATAATCAATTTTTCAAAATTAAATTCACAAAATCTTTTTAATTTAATTTTAAAATAAACTACTAAAGGTAAGAGGAACAATTTTATGGAAAATTTCCCATTTATAATATAAAATGGATGTATATTATACTCGAGTTTTATATCGATTTCAAATAACATAATTTTATTATTTAAAATAAAATTCGACCAGTTAAAATTTATTATTTTTCCCAAATATAATTTAAACTTGTAAATACATTAAAATAATATATAGTATTCAGTAAAATATAGTTTTTATTAACTAATCCAAGAAAAATGAATATATTGAGAAAATTTTAAAAAATTAATTTCAAGATAATTTTAACTTGATAAATTCACAAATTAAATAATGTTTTTTCAAATTACATTTCTACACCTTTTACAAATTATAATATTCACCAATAAAAATAAGTAAAACTCATTTTTAAAAGAATACATTTTTAAAAAAATAAAAAAATTAAAAAAAAAATTGAGTGATTATTTTATTTCACAAACCAATGAATTAATATTGAGTTGGAATATTATAGTTATATCAAAAATAATATATCCCTAATAATGCCTACATATTTTATAGCTTCGTTACAAGGGCCATAATTAAATAATAATGTATTGTTGTTTGTATAAGATTTGTGTTGTGTATGTTCAATGCTATTGAACATATTATTTCTTTTTAAATTAATTATGCTTTATACTTATGGAAAAGTTATTTATGTTTCCATTTTTCAAAATTCAATATATATATGTGGTTATTGAATGGATCATTGTGTTATGTAATGAATATTCACATATTAAAATTTAATATCCATGTATGAAATGTGTGGGTCCCTACTATTGGTATCATAGAAATTTTTAATTAATTTTTTGGAAACTAACATGATAAATAATTAAAGAGAACCATTAGGATAAATATAAGTAGATTAAAATATCTTTTAATTTTTATAGGGATAGTGTTAGTGGTTTGTAAAAAAGTACATTTTTAACTGGATACTGCTATTTGATGTGGCTCTTTAATAGTTATACCTATGGGTAATAACTCTGAAAATGATGCATTGATCAAGATATAATCATCACCAGGTAATTGATAATGATTCTTTTTACACACCTTTCTTGACACTATATGTGGATATGTTTGTAAATTCACATTCACACATGATGATGAATTTGAATAATGACCATTATTGACCATGTTTATGCATATGGTTTGATAGAAGATGTCCTAATTTTGACATCTTATAATTTATTTTTAAATACTATTTTTCTCACCACTTTGATTACTATTGTTTAAACCATAATATTTTTATTTAATGGAAAAATTTATAGGAACTCTGTAAACGTTTTGGGTGACTAAAAATGAAATGATTATCCTCTAGAGAAACCGAATATTATGGGATATGGAATGGAAAATCATATTGTTATTCTCATATGAAATTATAAAGAAGTGATTCATATAGAACCTAAAAATGATAAAATTATTGAATATCATTCTATCAAGTAATTCAATAGAAAAGGTCAACATTCTTTTAGTGGACATAGTGATCAAATAGTTGCTGAGGAGTTGACATATACCACTAAAAAGATATTTTCCATTCTATAGTATTTGGAGAATGTAAAATTAATTTTTATTGACTATAATTTGTAATGAGAAGTGTATAAATGGCGGACTATTAAAAAAATATAAGGAAATAAAAATAAAATTAATCCATAGATTTGGATTATGTTAAGAGTAGATTTTTCAGAAAGTATATTCCTCTTATTCTTTTTATGAGGATAATGGACAAATTCCTTTTGGATGTACAATAGGATGATGAATCATTTGGTATATATAAGGAAAATATTATAGGACTCATATAGCATGAGTCTGGTATTACAATCTATCATAAATATATGGTTGATTAGTTCTTAAATATATTAAAAAAATTTCTTTTATAGATTTATCCATAAGAGACGTTGGTTAAAATGATGAAATTATTTGTTATGCTCTCAAGGTGGTAATAAAGACTTGAATTACCCATAAATCTCATGGTTTTGAAAATAAAAAAGTTAAAATTCCAGATAAACACTAAAAACCATGGGGCTAATAATATGAGCTTTCTTTTATGTTCAATGTGTTAAAATGAACTTAGTGTAAATTGTCTTATGATGACTAATAATTGTTTTATGTGTGTAAAGGAAGGTCATCATGTGGAAAAATACCAGAGTGAATGGAAAAAGTTACCTAATGAAATGAATGGGCAGAAATCTCTTGAGAGTATACCACTAACACTCTATTGTTTCAAATTCAATGATTAAGGGAATTATAAGAATTAGTTCCCCAATCGAACCAATAAAATGGATGATAAAAAAAACCTTTGAAGATAATGGTCAAATGTTAAGATTACGAAATCGTATTAACTAATGGGAACCATGATAATTATGGAACAATTATCCTCAAATACATTGTTGGGAATTCTATATTTTATATAGTGTTAAGAAATTATTTGGAAATATAATTTTTCTTAATTTAGGTGAACATGATTTTATTTCTAAGAAATGATTATATCACTCTATATAGATTCTGGAATTATAAAATCACATTTTTTATTTTTATCAACTTACACTAATTTATCGGTGTAAGGATGAACTCAAAATTCCAATATGAATGTTTTTAGTCTATGATAGGAATTTATTTACGAAATAATGGGTGAATTATCATTCCAAATAATATAAGTCTCTCTGTATGATTAACTTAAGAGTTATGGATACCATCATTGGTAAATAAAATTAATGTTGATCATAATTTAAAAGACTTATAAAACCCATATTTATTTTATATTATGGATGTTTATCAATATTACGGTTATTTTCGTAGAAATGTATATAAATGAAACAATTAAGATTTATATATGTTTTATTGTGAAATATATTTGAGTTGGAATTAATTTAAATTTTGTAGATATAAGATTAAATGTATAGGTATTATTTGGGGGTTTTCGTATCATTTTTTGAGGTAATTATGGGTTCTTGAAATATGGGAATGTAATTGAAATTATATTAATATAATTTGGGAAAAGGTAAAACATACTTTCTAGGTGAGAACCCATCACTTAGGGAAAGGACACATGGCTATTACCCACAAAAAAGAGTGACAAGGGTATAACTCCAAACACATCCCTATGTAAAAGAGTTTTTTTGTAGGAAAACATGAAGGGATATATTTATGAGTACATATCACGGTGCTTAGTATGTTAAAAAGTTATTAATTAGAGACAAAAATATATGAAAATTAAGAAAAATTATCCACAATAGAATGGAAATTTTAAAATAACCATAGATTTTGACATCGGAGTCCCCACAAAAGATAACATAAATAATGATATATGTGTGGGAGTCAATCATCCAACAAAATAAAAAAAATCATTACTATTATAGATTATTTTTTTATCTAGATAATATTTCTAGGATATATATTAAATATGTTTAATGGTAGTATGGATTACAAAATTCCATTGTATCTGATTGGGATCCAAGGATTACCTCAATGTTTTGGTGAAGTTTTCAATATTTTCTTGAGTAAGAGTAGAGTTTTCGTACTGCGTATAATTCTTAGATGTATGGTCAATTTGAAAAAATATTAAAAATCAATAGGATATGTTGGGATTTTTTCTATGGATTTCAATGTAGGTTGGGATCAACACCATCCACTAGTTTATTTTTCATAAAATGATAGCATTCATTATAGTTTTATTAAGGATACTTATGAATAATTATTTTCAAATAAGTGTATAAATCCATCATTAATGGTTGATGTTGGAGAATTAAAGCTAATGGTACTAGATATAAAAGATGAAAGTATATATATGATAAGAAATATTTAGTAACACATATGGTAGGCACAAATTTTACAGAAAAATTATGAGGATAAACCATGGCATAATTTTGGATTTCAAGTATGTGAGTAGTATTTTTTATTAATATCATCATATAATAAAGTTGTAATATTTCAAAATAAGGGAAAAATAATCCTTGGGTATATCGATCCCATTAAAAGTTTTGAGTGATTTGAGATCCTAACTTATCCCTTGGAAATTCCACCAAACCTCCCTCATCTCCAAGATGGTTTCTATGTACCTTTCACGAAGAAGTGCATAAATGATAATTAAAATGTATTAAACTCAGAGATGATACCCTTGGAGAGAGATCATTCTTAATAGGAATAACTAGTTGTGAATCTAGATCATAGAGAGAAATGTCAATAAAACATAACCCCTCACATGGTCAAAATATTTTAGCAAAACCACTAATATAAAGAAACTACACAGGAACACGAGGGTATGTTGAGGATGATGTGTCCCCATTTTTTTATATCACATTTAATAATTTTGAGGTATGAATTCATTTTAATTGGGGTAGAATATAACAACCCTAGTTATTATGAAATAGTTATTTTCAATTAAATATAATTTCATTGATAGCTAATATAAAATGAAACATTGAGTATTAATGAACCATAATATACCATTAATATTATTATTTAATCATGAATTTTATAACATAGTCACTAAACCTTATGACGTGAATAATAATAAAAAATACTTTAACATTATATAAAAATGTTTTATATAAACAAATTATATTTCTAAAATGCACTAAATTTTCAGAAAATCTTTTATATGATTCAAAAATACAATTTTCTCTAAAAAAATTAATTCTTTTTGTGAAAAAGTAAAAGTACTAAAATTTTACATTTATAAAAAATTTATTTTGAAAAATAAAAAATATTTTTAAAACCTACTTATAAAAATTATATTTGAGTGAAAATTTGGTACTATTATGCGATGATTAATTTTTTGATGAATAGTTTAAAATACATATTTTTATTAAAAACTGCATTTTCATTTAAATAAACATAAAGATAAATTTTATTTGATGTTTGTTTTAATTAGAAAAGATGATTAATTATAAATTTAATAAAAAAAATTCTAGTTATTATAATAAATTTTATGCTGAATTTTGATATTAAAACATTTTATACATATGAAAATGTACTCATTGGAAAAGTTATTTTTCATTGTGTCAGTGACTTTGCATTGAAAATAAATTTCTTAAAAATGAATGAATAGAATCTATTAAATAGATTATATATTTATAATTAGAATAATTCATATTATATAGCAAGGCCAAGTAATTTTTTGGTCAAAAATAATATTAAAAATAGTAAAAATTAATTACTGCAATTAAGGTATAAACAGGTCTACTAGGAGTTAATATAAAACTATAATGGGTAAATAGAAATAGAAAAACTAACTCCTCACATTGGCTATACATATATTGATCTAATATCTTCTATTTTTCAATAAGGATTCATTTTAGATCCTTTTTTATTTTTACACAGTGGGTATGCTATTTTCAATTCAAAAAAACCCAACAATGTCCTTTTCCTCACTTATAAAAGGCTATGAACTCTCCATTCTACATCACACATAAGAAAACAATTTTCATCCAATACTAATATGCATAACTTATTTAATTCCCTTATCACATCCTAGAGGATTATTTTTATTAGGAAACCATAATATATGGGGTTTTTATATAAACCTAATGAGGTTCGCTAAAGAAGAGGTAAAATTCTTAACCTTTCATTTTTATATTTTTTATTCCACCTATTTAAAAGCATCTTCAAATAAGATGATATAATTAAATTAGTATATCATGTCTACTAATATTAAAATATTCTAATTTTATTACAGATATGTCATAATATCCCGAAGGCCTTCATATTTTTATTATTATTCTGATAATCCACCTTTTAAGGGGTGGGGTTGAACCCTTAAAAGGCCCGAAGGCTTAAAGACAATTACATTACCCTTAGGTCTTAGAGGGAATCACCCAGACAAGAAAACATGGAACTTCTCCTCCCCAGCACATGTCATGATATTATCACTCCACCTTCGTAGGGATGGTTGAGTAGCTATATTATGCAAAGCTGCACAAGATCAGTACTAATGGAAAGGCCACACCCTATCATTCTTCTAATTTCAGTTAGCTCTACTCTAGTTAATGCACCTAACCTGAATCCTCTTCTAAAGCCTTATCCCTTTTAGTTTGACTGAAACATCTACATTCATGTGGCCCATAGTCATTGGGGTGGCCCTAAGGCCTTAAGGTGGCCTGAAGGCCTTTAGAAACAACTAGACCGAATGACATGGGTGGCCCGAAATCCTTGAAGGACCTGAAGACCAAACCAGTTGCCCAATAGCCCTAATGGATGAATAGTTCCAGCTACTACAGTACAGAATTATACCTACTACAGTAACCACTACAACACTGGTACATTTTCAACTATAGTGACTACTTTAGTGGCTGCTACTATGCTACTATAGTACAGCTACAGTACCCCCAGAAATACACCTCCACATGAATTCAATATCAGGTCTCTTAGATGCACCTTTCGAGTCATTACCAACCGGGCTGAGCCTCATATGCTCATAACCTATAGGTAATGACCCAAAATTTTATAAAAAAAATCTCTTTTTATAATTTAATTTAATGTCTTATATTTTATTATTGTTGTAGAAAATAGATTCCCTTATTTGGTTTTATTATGATCTATCATATTTAAAATTATTATAAGAATCATTATCATTGATAATATTACTATTGAACAGGGTTAACATGATTACAATAAATATAAGGTTTTAATAATCCGAATTAGAACATATAAAGGATGTTATTGACTCAACTAGTAGGACCATACCCTATAAATCCCATTTATCTGAGATTACAAGGGAGATAGAATCTCATGGATTTTCCCTCAACCAAACCCATGTTATGATCAAACAAAAAAAAACAAGAGTGAAAATGTTTACTGGATAAGTTAAAGCCCATCGAGATCATGACCCAAACCATGTATGCCGAACCACCCCATAAAAATTTCAAAGTCACACACCTTACCCTTTTGAATTTTCTGTTTTATTAAAGGGATGTGTATTACGACCCCAATAATATGAATATTCATTTCATATAGAATAATTAATATATTTTCATCTTATAACTATTACACTATAAATGATTTTTATTTTGATATAATAAAACACATTTTGTATTTTTGGGTAATATTTGAATTCAATTAAGGAATGTATATTTATTAATTAATTGATTTTGGAAAAAATAACATTTTACTTAAATATTATTATTAAAAAATGTTTATTAAATATAAATTATCATAATATTTTTATAAAGAGAAATGTTATTTGAAAACTATTATTATCAAAAAACCATGAATTTAAGAATAATTGATGATTACTATTTTAAAAGGAAAAAATATACATTTTTTGAAAATTAATTTTTTAAAATGAACATTATTTTCGGAATCATAACACTAAAATTATTTAATTGTTAATTTTTTTATAATTTATTATAATAGTCAGATTTATAGGTAAAACATTACATGCCATCTAAATATATAGTGTGTATAATAACATCATAATAAACAAAAAATTATATAATAAATTCTATAATGGTATTTAATAATAAATTTTAGTTTTTTAATTGAAAATTATATGATTATCATATTATTTGATTAATTTTATAAATCATTTATGAATCCTACAAAACCTTTAATATATTTTATGGATTTAACATCATTTTTTAAAGGGTATGACTCACTTACACATCGACAAGGGTATTATTTTTATATGTTTGAACCTTTTACTTGTAATATAATTAAAAAACCCTTATTTGGAAGAAAACATGGGCGAAAACCATAAGAAAGTTTGTGGTTTTGTATATTTTATTATATGGAGTCCAAAACCTATGTTTGAAAAATAATAATGATCTCCCCTCTAATTTCCAATATAAACCTACCCAAGATTCCATTTTTTCACTAAAAAACATTGGATGACATTCAAACTCTTCCGTCCCCTCCCTAGAGTCCTCCAAAGGTGCCCCATGCTCTCAATAACCTCCTTCCAGTCATTTAGTGTGAAACTATCAAGGTATAGTATTTCTCTCATTTCATTTAAATTCAATAAACTCTTTTATGACATGTCTCTCAATTTTATAACATTAATGTTGGTATATAACTATCCATATCCCAATTTATATCCGTGTAATATCTATATGATGAGGGAACCCATTCACTTTCATTAATCCCCACCACGAAACTTTATGTACACTTGTTACATTCCCAAAAATTATTAATGTTTCTTTTCTTTATCTTGTTTATTCAAGTATCTTCATTACATTAATCATTTTTCTTAAAATTCATAATTTTTGGATATGTTCATAAATATCATGCTTACTACCCTTATGATTCATGAATGATGATAGACCCCTTCCATGAACATTAACCCCTTCCATGAACATTATTACGCCCTTGTTATGCTGCTAATCTTTAAAGAGGATTTTCCATTCCAGAAAATTGTGTATTGAATAATCATTACAATTTCATATTATGGATGTTCACCATTTTTCACTTATAATTATTTGAATGGTAACATGAATGTATATATTCCACACTTCTTTATCATTAAATAGAAATTCATGAAATATAATTCCATGATTTAAGATCAATATGGAACATTAAAACATTAGAATGAATAAAAGTAACAGGTGAACCCATAATTATCTATCATTACAATGCATTTGGTAATGTTATAGTCTCATTATACATCATGAAAGGGATTAGGTAGTGAAAATAATCCATAACATGACTTTTTATATCATGACTTCCTGGTAGTTCGCATTGAAATTTGTTTATGAAGTAGTGTTTTAAGTTGTTACCATATTTCCCATGTTGTTGTTATGTTATCATGGTATATCATGAATTACTATTCATTTTTATTATTAACACCCATTTTTACACATTTATCTTCCTATTTTATAACATGTATTACTTTCATCATGTTATTCCATTTTTATTCTCTTATAGGGCTTTATAGATCACTCATTTCCAATGTATTTCCCCAGGTTATCCCACGCAGTATTAAGTACAAGCATGTTAAGTATGTTTTAAATAAATATGATTAATTTCATGTTTTATGTTGTCATTTAATGTACCTTACTCCGAAATATACTAGACATCTTGATTTTATGGGTTCTAATATGATTACCTCTACATAATAAATCAATAATTAATTAGTAATTAATATATGGGTTTCCATACTTTATCTTTCTCATCTTCCATAAAATTGGTAAAATAAAATTGAAATTTTTTTGTATGATGTACTACTTCATGATGAACATTTGTAATTAATTTTCCCTTTTCACATCGCATTGTAACATCCCATGATTTTAAAGTATAAACATAATAATTGATAACTTGTATGACACACAACACCCTAGTTTGAAGAAAATGTAACACTGTGATACATTATGATACATTTATTTAATTCAAATAAATTCAATCTCTTTAATAACTTAAAATACACACAACACTTATTTTATGTTGTTTCACACAAAACCCTTTGTGTATATTGTCTTACACACATTACCATATTTAAATGAAATGTCAAATATTATTAAAATATTATTATTTTATATAACAATTATCTCCAATTAATTTTTATTGTGGGTATGAATATTATAAACTAAATTATGAAAAATATGGAAATATATAGATTAAAAATAACTTAATAATCATTTAAAATAAAAAGAAATACTTTATGAAAAACTATATTTTTCTAAAGGTGAATATAGTTGCTATTTTCACACAACATCTAAAATTATTTTTAAACAATTTTATATTTTTTGACAAAATTATATTCCTTTTTTTAAACAATAGTATCAAAATTATCTTCCAGTAAATTTTTGGTATTTTTTTAGGGAGATTCATTTTTAATGAATAGTAAAAAAATACAGAATTTTAATTGAAAACTACATTTTCCATTTAAATAATTTCTAATGATAAAAATATTTTGAACTACGTTTAAAGTAAAATTATTTTAATAATATATCATTTAATTTATTTTAGGTAATTTCAATCAATTTCATTTTGATTTTTGATATGAACACTTAGTTATCATATGGAAATTTTCTCATTAAAAACATGTTATCTCATCGTGTCTACGAGATTTATTTAATTTAAAATTTTCTAATTATTTGATTTTATCTTGTTAAAAAATATTATATATTTAGAGTAATAATATTATTTATTGAATTATAATTTTATCTCGGCTTTTTAACAAAATTAATAGTGAAATATATAAAAATTAACTACAGCGGTTAAGGTAAAAATCAATTTATCGGGGGTTAAACGAATAAGATATGGGATAAAAATGAAAGGTAAAATTTTATAACTCGAATTAGATGGACATATTTAAGCCTTTTATATTTTTTTATCTATTATTGTCTTTTTTTAACCTTGTTTAATGATAAAAATGTGAGTATGATTGAATATTTTTAGAAGATTGTAAGCGTGCCACTCGCATCACTTATAAAAGGCCACCCCTCTTCTATCTTCTTCACAAAATAAAACCACATTATATTGGTAAATAAATCCTAAAGAACATCCAAAAATTACATAAGTAATACTAGAATACTAATTTTGGGAAAAAATCCAACCTATTAATTCTTTTAGTGAAAACCTAAGGAAGATAGCTGAAGAAGAGGTATCCCTCTTCAACGAGCATTTTTATTTAATTTATTTCTCTAACTATGATAATTCTCATGGAATTATTTAAACATATTTTCATGAATATCATAAATATAATGGTATGTTTATATAATAATTCCATGAACTACAACCATCTCTACTTTCAAAAAATGGTTCCAAAATAACCATTCCTGCGTATAGAGGACTGCCACCTTGTGAATCAATGTCATTGGTTTTTCCACTACCACCTCTCATGGTTGGTAAAAATATGAATAAAATTATATATATTATATTTATATCATAAAAATAAATCATGAGTAATTATATCATATATACCATTTTCTGTTCCATTTGATTGGGGATATGCAAACGTCACTTGTCTGTATGACAGACTAATAACTCATGAAGCGATGTGATTCATATTTCTCCAACACATTACATAGAAAGTGATAAAGAAATGATTAATAATTATATTTGATTTATAAAATATAATTATGAAATTCAAGACATATATTTTATTATAAAAAGATAATATATCATTTTATTTCATTCCTTTTCACTCAATTAAAGATCATAACATCGTTTGTGTACATGTGGACTACTACTTTTATAAAGCGATGTGACCCTATTTTCACACAAAAATATCATGGATGATATATATAAGTATATAAAATCGTATTTATGATATTATTATAGTTTTTTAAATTAAATATATAACTTAACTTATTTCTATACTCTTCTTCAAAAAATGGAAATGATACTCAAACATATGTAAAGTATACCTCCCCCTTTGTCATAACAAACATAATTTACAAAAAAATCTTCGATGATTGGTATTAAATTTAGTATTGATATAAAAATATGATAATTATTAAATTATTATTATTCTTTATATGATGTAATTATAAAATACAAAAATGAAACAAAACATTCATGAAAAAACATGAATGATAAAATATGATCGGAAACAATGAAAATAATTAAGGATTATTATTGAACAAGAGATAAGATGTTATAAAAGGATCATATATGATTTTATAATTATTAATACGTTTATAAAATATGTTAATAAAGTATTTATAACCAATATATAAGTGATTAAAACATTTAAAAAAAAGGAAGAGTGAGTTAAATAATTTTTTTTCAAGTTCATTTCACTAATGCATATTTTAATGTTATGCACCTAGTTTGCTGTATAGAGTGTATAACCACATCATTAAAAATTAATATCACATGTAAACAATTAATAAAGATATTTTTATGTCTAAACATTTATTATTTATTCTAAGGGTATTTTATATAGATTGTACCAAGTTGAAATAATGTTCACAAATCAATTTATGTTCATTAAATAATATTACTTCTTCATTGTATTTGATATTCAATGATTATATGTGCAATGTTTTTTGATTAAATTATACTTTATTTCTTATTGTTTTATTTTCATTTAAACATTAAACGCCTAATATATTAATGGATGAATTATCACTTCAATATTATGATCAATTTAAGGGTTTATTTCACAATCTTAATCTAATTGAAAATTTTTATTCATGAGTTTCAGTTCAGGGAAATTATTTGAACATTTTATTAAAAAAACATTTAATTTTATTCATTTCTATTTATTTATGATATTTTCATATAATATTACAAAATATTCACTCTTTGGTACATTAAATAAATGTTAAAATGTTTTTAAGAAAATCCGACTTCATTTTTCTATTCAAGTAGAAATTTTTTTTCACAGAAAATAATGTTTTATAAAAATATTTTCAAAAAATATTTTTAAATTCTTCCTACCAACTATAAAAAAATAATTTTTACCCATTTGGAATTTTAATTTTTTAAAATAAATCCTCATGTCATTTTTAAAACAATTTCCATGTTTCATTTACAGATAATGTAAAAGAAAACTTTATTTTATTATACTTTTCATGTACATAATTTTCTCCCATCATGGAAACATAATGTTTTAAATATAACATTATAGTTATAAAATGATATTTTCAAAATCAATTTATTTTAATTTTTTTGAATATCTAATATTAATAATTAATTTTTAAAATGAAAACGAAATTTTCATAAAGTGTTTTTAAAGATATATTCTATGGTATTTTTATTAATCTACAACATAAAGACTTTATTATTACTCCAATGGGTATATACTTGATAAATACTATACTTGTTCTTTATATTTATGGTTCATAATAGTTTTTACTATAGAATGTTTTGAAATTCACTTCCCTAAAACATTTTAGTAGTTAAAAATTACCTTGAAATGTTCACTTTTAGGTGGACATTGGAAATTATATTTCCCTAAAATAGTGATATTATTTATCATAGATAAGTTCATTTCAACAACTTTATACCATTTCTACATATGGTGTATAATTTGAATTTTATTTGATTAACTATGTAAATATTAACAAATATGTATCCTTTAATCAATATAGAATTTTGATGATAAGGAACATTGTTCATTAATTAAATTTATTATTCTATATATGATGAATGATTTGGACATTTATTTTTGAGTGGGGACCATTTATAGAAATCCCCTCAATGCATTGATAGGTCTCATGATACAAATTTGTTGGAAAAAATGAGATGGGGTTTTACCGAGTTTTTTCATACTATATTTTTAAAGGTTTTTATAGTATAAGTATATTTAGAAACAAAGGAATTGATTTTATAAAGTATTTTTAAATTTCTAATGAATGGAATTGATAGTATATGTATCATGTGACTAAGAATTGACATAAAATAATTAATCATTTACTTTATTAAGAATTAAATTATTATTACCCATGATATTTTCTTTATGATATTTTCTATACATTAATTTCATTCGTAGTTTATTTATTAAATAGAATGGTTTTTCATATATTTACATTTTAATATTTATTATCCTGTATCCAATAATGAAAGTCATCGTATTTAAATTGAATATTTTTTAGTTATTTACATTAACATATTGAATATTCTTATTGATTTATGATTCATTCTGGTGTAGATATGCCTTACTGAGCATTTGAGTGCACCATTATTTTATTTAAATTCCCCATGAATCCATGAAGTTATCTATGATTTATATGTATGGATATTCTAGAGGTACCCATTTTATTCTTAGAAGAAATTATTTTTTATTTTTTTCTAATGTAATATATGAACCATATATATAATCTTGTTTATTAATACAATTAAACTCCTAGAATGTGATTCCTTGAATCTAATGACACTATTAAATAGTATACACTGACTCTAGGTTACTAGAGTCTAGGCCACTATAGTTGGTATTAGAGAATGTTTAGTATAAAACCAGGGAACTAGATTTAGGAAACCATAGATTTGAGAATGTAACACTATTATTGAATTTGAGTATATGTATAGAAGAATATCCTAATTTTTTAAGGAAGATTTTATATGGGATTTTCTATAAATATATACCAATTTTAATAGTACAAGTGGATTTGGTTCTAGAACAGTGATACAATGGGGTAATAACAATAACAATAGCACATTGGGTTTGACCTAATCATATCCCGGGGCACAAAGATGGGACTTACTATAGACCTAGTGTAACACTCATTTGGATATTCATTGTATAATTCACATTTTATTTACAATCCTATATGAAGGATTTTAAAAATAGAGATATCCCCAAAGTAACTGTGTTCTTATTATATTATTTTATATGCATAAATTTCATAATTTATGTTACGTATTCCATCAGTTTTATGATCAATCATTTTGTTTCATAAGGATAATATAAAATCTACTTTATACCATCATTTATAAATGGTTCCTAGGAGAATGAATAGGAACCAAAACAATTCTTGTAATCCAAAGAGTAAGAATGATCATTTCATTGATAGGGATAATGCAATATTATGGAGGAAATGAGCTACCTAAAAATTATAACCATATCATTACATATCATAATTAAAAAAAAGATATGGAATTATATATTTACTATAGATTTTATGGGAATAAAGATAAGAATAGGCCAACAGATAAAAATACTTATAAAGGGAAGAAGCGAATTAAATATTTTCTCACATGTGATAATTGTGGAAGGAAACACATTATTACATGCTTACGAGTAAAAGGGGATTCATTTAGGTGTGTGGAAAAAGGGAACCATACTCATGATAGAGTGAAAACTAAAATGTTTCTAGATGTTTATTGCCCAAAATATAAAGGTATGGGCACTATAAAAATTAATACCCCAAGAATTAGGGGAATATACAGCAAAATTATCTAGTAGATCATGGTAAATATTATGATATCACCACAGATGAAGTGGAATGATTAATTTGATTGTTCAATGATTGGATAATTATTTGAATTGAATATTTTATCAATGATATCATATCTATAATAATTATGAAATGTATATGGATTTTACTGTACCATTTATTCATTAAGGATCTGAATGAGTATATTGAATAATACAACTGTCTAAGAATAAATATTCATTGAAATGTTTAACTTCTAATAAAACACCTGATTATGGTAAATACAAACCCTAATATGTTCTTTAGGTTGGGATAATTATGTTGGAATAATGTGATGATCGATATATATAATGTAAAATGCATAGTACTAACTACCTTAGAACTACTTTATGATTTTTTGGAAATCTGGTTTATACAATAATTTATTGAGTTTACAACATATATGTATTTAATTAATATATCCAATAATATGAAATGTTCTTAAGGAAAAGGATAGATACTTATTTTCAATATTTTTTCATGGAAATTCAATTTATTACAAAGTTTAATGAAAATAGATGATGAAGGTATTCACTTGTTTGGTGTGTGACTATTAAGAGATATTTCATGTTCCTAGGAAGATTAATGCTAAGTTCATATTGTAAATTCAGTGAAATAATTTATAATGTTATGGATCTTATTATTTTTGAAGGGCTCTAAGGTTAACCTTTTATAAAATGTGTTATGTTGAACTTTGGATGTGGTTTTAGAGACTAATGTGTTACATCAACATATAAATATTATTTATATTAGATAACATGTGATAAATTTTTTTATAATGATAATTAGAGATTTAATGAATTACTTATCCTTATATTATTGATATTATGATTTATTAAAAATTAATTTTAGTACATCAAGAATAAAAAATCATTTTTGCATATTCATTTCTTGAAGTAAGAGATGATGTTGAAATTTTTCAAACAAAAACAATAGGATATATTTATTCTTATTGAATAAACATATATCAAGTAAGTATATATACTTTTTGTAACGACCCAAAAATTTCATTAATGGAAAATCCCTCTTGATCCAGTTAAATTTTTCTTTATGTTTTTATATGATGTCAACTTCTTTAGTTTAACGTTAAGATTTGTGACCGTTACTTTTATAGCCGTTGAACAGTGATCATCTGGGTAGTTTAAATATAAGGCTTTAACGAACCAATTTTCTACTCAGACAAAGGAAGCGATGGCCTCATCCAGTAGAATTGCCCCTTACGAAGCCCATTTGTCGGAGCTCGGAAAGGAGGTGGCATCTTTGGGCTTTGCCCTTGACCAAGACCAAGCTGAGCTTCATCAAGTCAAGCTCGAACGTGATCGTCTACGGGAAAAATGGAAGTTGATAGAGATTACCACTCGAGCGATGTTATCCGAGCAACCCCAAGAGTCTGTCACCATCGCACACCTTACCCTTAGGTCTTATGCGGCTATTTTAAGGGGTTATGTGACAAATAAGTAGCACCATGTTCATGTACATTATTTTTGTATATAATAATGAATATAATTTCTAGTCATTTTTGATGCATTGTAATTAGTTTTTAAAGTACAAATGATGTTTTTAGTTATTATTTAATTAAGAATTATATTTTATTAAATTAAAGGATTTTTGAATTAAATAATATTTTAATAAAATATTATTATTAATATTAAATTAATTTTTTATTTAAATATAAATGATCTTATAATTTTATGAATGCAATTAAAATTTTTATTAAGGTTTGAAAGCCATTTCTGTCAAAACCCGTGAATTTTTTATAAATGTCGGTTTTTATTTTAAAAGTGAAAATTCACATATTTAGAAAATTATTTAGATAAAATAAATATTATTTTTGGAATCAGGACGTCGAAATTATCCAACGATGAATTTTTCATAATTTTCTGAGACAGTCAAATTTTTGGGTAAAAATTAAATACCATTTAAATATATAATGTGTTTTATGACATCATAATGACCCAATGGTGATGTAATAAAATACCATAATCCTTATGTTCGGCCAATATGTGTTTTATCAATAAAATAATGATGTTTTCGGTTTGTTTGACTCACTTTTCAAAGCATTAATGGAGCCCTCAAGACTTATTCAATGCTTTGCCTTTTTAAATTAATTTCCATGGGAGTGTGACTCACCTCCACATAAGAAACCCTAATTTTTTAATAAGTTCGGACCTTGGCCTTGTAAAATATTGTTTTCCTCTTCCCTTTTCCAGAAACCATGGGCAAATACCATGGGATGGTTTGTGGTTTGGATTATTTTAATATAAGGGGTCCCAAACCTAAATAATAAAGAATTCTCTCACCTTTCCTATATAAACCCACCCAAGCTCCCACTTCCTCCTCACTCAAAGCCCTTGAAGTTCTTCCAAACTCTGCCCTACTCTCTCTAGAATCCTCTCAAGGTGCCCCAAGCTCCCAAGAAGCCTCTCACAAGCCTCTCTCTAGCCTTTGGAAGCACACTTCCAAGTAAGGGTTTTTTCTTCTTTTCTCTTTTTTTGTCAATTTTCTTTAAGTTGTATTTCCCTTTTAATTTAATTTATGAATGTTGGGGTATGGTTTTGCACCTCCCCCATACTGTCCTCTTATTGTTTGAATTATGGGAGAACCCGTTCTCTCTCATTAAATGCCTCCCATGTACACCCGTTACTATGCCGAAATTCCGAAAGGAACTTCTCTCTATTTTCTTTTACATTCAAGCAATACTTTTGTATCAGGAATCTAAATTCCATTTCTATTGTTGGGACATGTATATATATGATATCCTTACTGTCCATTACATGTAAATATGATGAGTAACCCCTTTCTCTCTCATCAACCTTTTTTATGAATTCTTATGTCACGCCGTTACGCTGCCGAAATCGCACCAATTTTCTAAACCAATGTCTTTGTGTAGTGAATACCATGCCCATTTCTCCATCAAGGGTATTCACCTTTATGCACATATACGTATTGATTGTAAAGTTTCATGTATGAATTCCACATTCCTTTATCGTGGAAGAAATGATTATGTTTTATGAATCCATGTTTTATGATCCATGTGGCACACTTATGCATGAAATGAAATGTTTAAGAAGGGTGCGCCCTGATAGCGCTCCAATGCATTGGGTAAAGTATAGTATCATGATACGTCATGTGCAATGAGTGTTGACTCATGCTAATTCAAGTGCAACGAGGGTTTACTCGTGCTTCAAGTGCAATGAGGGTTTACTCATGCTCCATGTGCAATGAGCCTTGGCTCATGCTAATTCAATGTTAAGTGTTGTTGCCACATTTCCATGTTATGATTATCATGCTTTATCATGCCTTTATGTTCATGTCTCTCTTATTCTCTATTGATATGCCTATTGCCTAACATGTATTGTACTCCTCATGTTATTCATTGTTTACTCCCTTACTGGGCTTTATAGCTCACCCTTTTCTTATGCATGTCCTCAGGTTATCCCATGCAATGCTAAGTACGAAGGAATGTAGTGGTCATGTAAAGGAAGTTTTCAATAAGGATGTTGTATTTCAAGTTTAAAGTTTTTATGTAATGATCCTAAGCCCCAAAGACACTAAACCTCTCGATCTTCTTTGTTGTATCAAGTGAAGTTTTATGTAATAAAGCATGTTTAAGTTGTAATAAAAAGCAGGGTTGTCATAGTTGGTATCAGAGGATAGGTTTAGTTATTTTTGGGATTAGGAAACCCTAGTAAAGCCTTAGATACAAGACTAAGAATAATAAAAACATCCCTAAGTTTTGGTAAATACTAAGTAAGTGGTTTATCAAACAAATACATCCTTGTCTGGATACGAGCAGGTAGAGGCGGCTCTGGCACAGATGTATCCTAGGGGTAAAACCCGAAAACACCGCTTTGAGCTAGACTCGAACGGGAACTGGTGCACGACAACGGGCCTTGCTGCACTCTTGGTTACGACACTACCGGGGGATATGTTTTGATAAATTCGCAATCTTAGTATGAACCCTTATTAAGGGAAAAATGCCCCTAAGAATATATGTTATAAGGAAGATCATGAAAAGCCTGGATTGAATCCTATAGACTCATGAGTTGAAGAGATTAAAGTTTAGTTATAAGTCATCAACTTTTGTCTTTGGATTACCCTTTATGTGTTACCCCTAACTTTCCTTTTATTCCAGCCAATGGCCGGTAATAGGAGAACTCGGGCTAACAACCGTTGTGAAGATCAGTGTGAGGATTGTACCAATGAGATGCCCAATCCAATGGGAGCAGGAATCGCGAACTTTGTCACGCTTCTCTCTCAGCTAACTCAAGTTTTGAATAGAAACACTGGTCAAGAGGAACGTTCAACCCCCCCTAAGAAAGAACAAGTCGCTATTGAAAGCTTCATGAGACAAAGGCCTCCTACTTTTAGTGGATCATCCGATCCCACGATTGCTGAACAATGGATCAACTCCATTGAAAAGATATTCTCCATCCTCCAATGCTCTGAAAAAGAGAAGGTTCTCCTGGCGGCTTATCGTATGGAGGGTGAAGCTGATCAATGGTGGACGTTGATCAAAAATACGAAGCCTGAGGAGGAGATCGAGGCTTTGGAATGGAAGGTATTCCGGAAGATGTTTTTCGATAAATATTTTCCACGCACCCTCCGTCTTAAGATGGAAAGGGACTTCCTTTCCCTCAAGCAGAAAGATGAGGAATCTGTGGGAGCGTACGAGGAAAACTTCACAAGGCTTGCACGATACGCTTCTGGCTTTGTCGTTACCCCCGAATGCAAAGTTGACCGCTTCTTTGGTGGGCTGAAGCCTAGCTTGCGGAAAGCATTAGCGATCCGTGACTTTGACAGCTATGAGGAGATTGTCCGATGTGCCCTTAAGGTTGAAATGGAGATCGGAGAATCACAGGGGTATCATGGGGACAAGAAGCGGAAGGTGGACTTCAATGCTGGTGGTCCGATGGATAAATCCAACGGCGCTAAGAAATTCCAGCACCCCACTTGCCAAAAGTGTGGAAAGAAGCACCCTGGGAATTGCCTTAGGGGGACAAGAAAATGCTTCAAGTGTGGAAGAGAAGGGAACCTAGCTATTAACTGTCAGAAAGAAGGACCCGCGGCTGCGACGGAGGGGAGGAACGCTCCGTTCGAACCTCAACGCGTTGTTCAATGCTTCAAATGCAAAGAACCGGGTCATTTTGCGAATCAGTGCCCTAATCCAAGGGTTATCGGAGGCAATCAACAACCTCCAAGACAGCAAGGAAGAGCTTTTGCCATCACTTCTGCCGAAGTGAACCCCGACAACGAAGTGGTGACAGGTACGCTAGTTATTCATTCAAGAATAGCGAACGTACTTTTTGATTCAGGTTCTACGCATTCTTTTATATCTAAAAAGTTTAGTAGAACAATCCCTGCACCACCACAAATCATGGAAGTAAAGATGTCGGTGAGTACGGCAAATGGGGCAATCATTGCATCCCATGAGTATAAGTCCTCCCCTGTTATAATCTGTGGATTGAATTTCCCGGCGAACCTCGTCATACTCCCTTTGGTGGAATTTGATGCAATTCTTGGCATGGATTGGATTTCCTTATATAGAGCCAACATAAATTGTCGGGAGAGGGAAATCACAGTCCATATGGAGAATCGACCCCCGATTCTTTACAAGTGTCAGGAGGAAGATGAATCTCCTTTAGCTCCATCATCTCAAGCATGGATATTACTGCCTTATGAGCACGCATATCTGGCTCAGATGATTGAGTCCAAGGAAGAAACCACCCTTGAAGAAATGCCTATTGTGAGGGAATTCGCTGAAGTATTTCCCGAGGAACTTCCTGGTCTTCCTCCAAGAAGAGATGTTGAGTTCTCAATTGAACTTATACCTGGGGCGCTACCAATATCCAAGACTCCATATAGAATGGCTGTTGGTGAGCTTGAAGAGCTGAAGAAACAACTACAGGAGAATCTGGATAAAGGGTTTATACGCCCAAGTGCATCACCATGGGGTGCACCAGTCCTCTTCGTCAAGAAGAAGGATGGGTCAATGCGGATTTGCATCGATTATCGTGAACTTAACAAAATCACGATAAAGAACAAGTATCCTCTCCCAAGAATCGATGACTTGTTTGATCAGCTGCGTGGAGCTCAATACTTCTCCAAGGTCGACTTGCGGTCGGGATATTATCAAGTAAGGGTGAAGAAGGAAGATATCCCCAAGACTGCTTTTCGTACAAGGTACGGGCACTATGAATTCATAGTAATGCCTTTTGGAATCACCAATGCTCCAGCAATATTCATGGACTTGATGAATAGAGTCTTTAGAGATTACCTAGATAAATTTGTGGTAGTCTTTATAGATGATATTCTGATATACTCCAAAACCAAGGAGGACCATGAGGAGCATTTAAGAACTGTACTGGAGACTTTGCGCAAGGAGAAGCTCTATGCCAAGTACAGCAAGTGTGAGTTCTGGTTGAAGGAGGTCTCATTCTTGGGCCATATCATCACAAGCAATGGGATATCTGTGGACCCCTCCAAAACAGATGCAATTGAGGGATGGCCGAGGCCAACATCGGTAACTGATATCCGTAGCTTCTTGGGGTTAGCTGGATATTATCGACGATTTGTGAGAAACTTCTCACGATTGTCCAACCCCCTTACCAAGCTAACTCGAAAGGGAGTAAAGTTTGCTTGGAGTGATGAATGCGAAGAAAGCTTCAAGGAGTTGAAAAGGAGGCTTATCACTGCACCTGTGCTCACTTTACCCACAAGTGGGGAGCTTTTTGTGGTATTCAGTGATGCTTCGAAGAAGGGCTTAGGATGTGTGCTGATGCAGAATGATAAAGTGATATCCTATGCCTCAAGGCAGTTGAAAATCCATGAGCGAAACTATCCAACGCATGATCTGGAGTTGGCGGCGGTGATCTTCGCCTTGAAAATCTGGCGGCATTATCTCTATGGGGAGAAATGTGAGATATATACTGACCACAAGAGTCTTAAATATATATTCACACAGAAAGAGCTTAATATGCGCCAGAGAAGATGGATAGAGCTCATAAAGTATTATGACTGTTCAATACATTACCACCCTGGGAAGGCGAACAAGGTGGCGGATGCCCTAAGTAGAAAGGATCCAGCAATTCTATCAATGATGAGAATTGAGAAGGATCCAATCTTCTTAGACTTGATGAAGATGGACGTGGGAATCATAAAGAAGGGAACATCATCAATCCTTTCACAAATGATTGCTCAACCATCTCTTTTGGAAAGGTTAAAGGATGCTCAAAGGGATGATGCGAGAATCCAAGAAAAAGTGGAAGCTATCAAAAAGGGAAAATCCTCAGAGTTTAATGTTAATGAAGAAGGAATTGTGCGGTTTGGGAAAAGACTATGTGTCCCATCATGTTCGGAGCTGAAGAAGGAACTTTTGGATGATGCACATAGTTCAAATTTCTCTATTCACCCAGGGAGCACAAAGATGTATCGAGATCTCCGAGAAAACTTTTGGTGGGATAATATGAAGAAGGAGATCGCCGAATATACATCAAAGTGCCTGGTGTGTCAGCAAGTGAAGGCAGAGAGGCAGAAGTCTAAGGGGATGATGCAACCATTGCCCATACCAGAATGGAAATGGGAGAACATCACCATGGACTTCGTCACTGGACTTCCAAGGACATCCAAAAGCAACAATGCAATCTGGGTTATTGTGGATCGTCTTACAAAGACTGCACACTTCATTGCTATTCGAGAGGATTTCTCTTTGGATCAACTGGCACGAATATATATCAGGGAAGTGGTACGGTTGCATGGAGTACCACTATCTATTGTGTCGGACCGAGATCCAAGATTTACCTCTAAGTTTTGGAAGAGTCTTCAACATGCTCTGAATACTAAACTGAACTTCAGTACGGCCTATCATCCTCAAACTGATGGCCAATCCGAGCGGACTATCCAAACACTTGAGGATATGTTGAGAGCGTGCTCAATGAACTTTAAAGGAGGATGGGATCAACATCTTCCCCTAGTTGAGTTCTCTTATAATAATAGTTTCCACTCGAGCATCCAAATGGCACCATATGAAGCCCTGTATGGGAAAAGGTGTAGAACACCGGCATGTTGGGATGAGGTCGGTGAACGTAAGCTGCTTGGACCAGAAATGGTCGAAGAAATGGTGGAGAAGGTGAAAACCATTCAGCAGCATATCAAGGCAGCCCAAAGTCGACAGAAGAGTTATGCAGATAATCGTCGACGAGACCTTGAGTTTAAAGTCGGAGACATGGTGTTTTTACGCATATCTCCGTGGAAGAAGGTCATGAGGTTTGGAAAGAAAGGGAAGTTAAGTCCAAGGTACATCGGCCCATTCGAGATTCTTGATCGTGTTGGGGCTGTGGCCTATCGACTAGCACTTCCACCTACTATGGCCAAGGTGCATGATGTCTTCCATGTATCCCTCTTAAGGAAGTACATACCAGACCCTTCACATGTACTCTCTTCCGAGGTGGTACAATTAGAAGACGATCTTTCTTATGAGGAGCAACCAGTGAAGATCTTAGATCGTAGAGAAAAAGTTCTACGAAATAAGACAATGCCCCTCGTCAAGGTGTTGTGGAGAAACCACAAGTTTGAAGAAGCAACTTGGGAGTCGGAGGATATGATGAAGCTAAGTTACCCACATTTGTTTTAGTGTGGGAAAAGGAAAATTTCGAGGGCGAAATTTCTTTAAGGGGGGAATGTTGTAACGACCCAAAAATTTCATTAATGGAAAATCCCTCTTGATCCAGTTAAATGTTTCTTTATGTTTTTATATGATGTCAACTTCTTTAGTTTAACGTTAAGATTTGTGACCGTTACTTTTATAGCCGTTGAACAATGATCATCTGGGTAGTTTAAATATAAGGCTTTAACGAACCAATTTTCTACTCAGACAAAGGAAGCGATGGCCTCATCCAGTAGAATTGCCCCTTACGAAGCCCATTTGTCGGAGCTCGGAAAGGAGGTGGCATCTTTGGGCTTTGCCCTTGACCAAGCCCAAGCTGAGCTTCATCAAGTCAAGCTCGAACGTGATCGTCTACGGGAAAAATGGAAGTTGATAGAGATTACCACTCGAGCGATGTTATCCGAGCAACCCCAAGAGTCTGTCACCATCGCACACCTTACCCTTAGGTCTTATGCGGCTATTTTAAGGGGTTATGTAACAAATAAGTAGCACCATGTTCATGTACATTATTTTTGTATATAATAATGAATATAATTTCTAGTCATTTTTGATGCATTGTAATTAGTTTTTAAAGTACAAATGATGTTTTTAGTTATTATTTAATTAAGAATTATATTTTATTAAATTAAAGGATTTTTGAATTAAATAATATTTTAATAAAATATTATTATTAATATTAAATTAATTTTTTATTTAAATATAAATGATCTTATAATTTTATGAATGCAATTAAAATTTTTATTAAGGTTTGAAAGCCATTTCTGTCAAAACCCGTGAATTTTTTATAAATGTCGGTTTTTATTTTAAAAGTGAAAATTCACATATTTAGAAAATTATTTAGATAAAATAAATATTATTTTTGGAATCAGGACGTCGAAATTATCTAACGATGAATTTTTCATAATTTTCTGAGACAGTCAAATTTTTGGGTAAAAATTAAATACCATTTAAATATATAATGTGTTTTATGACATCATAATGACCCAATGGTGATGTAATAAAATACCATAATCCCTATGTTCGGCCAATATGTGTTTTATCAATAAAATAATGAGGTTTTGGGTTTGTTTGACTCACTTTTCAAAGCATTAATGGAGCCCTCATGACTTATTCAACACTTTGCCTTTTTAAATTAATTTCCATGGGAGTGTGACTCACCTCCACATAAGAAACCCTAATTTTTTAATAAGTTCGGACCTTGGCCTTGTAAAATATTGTTTTCCTCTTCCCTTTTCCAGAAACCATGGGCAAATACCATGGGATGGTTTGTGGTTTGGATTATTTTAATATAAGGGGTCCCAAACCTAAATAATAAAGAATTCTCTCACCTTTCCTATATAAACCCACCCAAGCTCCCACTTCCTCCTCACTCAAAGCCCTTGAAGTTCGTCCAAACTCTGCCCTACTCTCTCTAGAATCCTCTCAAGGTGCCCCAAGCTCCCAAGAAGCCTCTCACAAGCCTCTCTCTAGCCTTTGGAAGCACACTTCCAAGTAAGGGTTTTTTCTTCCTTTCTCTTTTTTTGTCAATTTTCTTTAAGTTGTATTGCCCTTTTAATTTAATTTATTAATGTTGGGGTATGGTTTCGCACCTCCCCCATACTGGCCTCTTATTGTTTGAATTATGGGAGAACCCGTTCTCTCTCATTAAATGCCTCCCATGTACACCCGTTACTATGCCGAAATTCCGAAAGGAACTTCTCTCTATTTTCTTTTACATTCAAGCAATACTTTTGTATCAGGAATCTAAATTCCATTTCTATTGTTGGGACATGTATATATATGATCTCCTTACTGTCCATTACATGTAAATATGATGAGTAACCCCTTTCTCTCTCATCAACCTTTTTTATGAATTCTTATGTCACGCCGTTACGCTGCCGAAATCGCACCAATTTTCTAAACCAATGTCTTTGTGTAGTGAATACCATGCCCATTTCTCCATCAAGGGTATTCACCTTTATGCACATATACGTATTGATTGTAAAGTTTCATGTATGAATTCCACATTCCTTTATCGTGGAAGAAATGATTATGTTTTATGAATCCATGTTTTATGATCCATGTGGCACACTTATGCATGAAATGAAATGTTTAAGAAGGGTGCGCCCTGATAGCGCTCCAATGCATTGGGTAAAGTATAGTATCATGATACGTCATGTGCAATGAGTGTTGACTCATGCTAATTCAAGTGCAACGAGGGTTTACTCGTGCTTCAAGTGCAATGAGGGTTTACTCATGCTCCATGTGCAATGAGCCTTGGCTCATGCTAATTCAATGTTAAGTGTTGTTGCCACATTTCCATGTTATGATTATCATGCTTTATCATGCCTTTATGTTCATGTCTCTCTTATGCTCTATTGATATGCCTATTGCCTAACATGTATTGTACTCCTCATGTTATTCATTGTTTACTCCCTTACTGGGCTTTATAGCTCACCCTTTTCTTATGCATGTCCTCAGGTTATCCCATGCAATGCTAAGTACGAAGGAATGTAGTGGTCATGTAAAGGAAGTTTTCAATAAGGATGTTGTATTTCAAGTTTAAAGTTTTTATGTAATGATCCTAAGCCCCAAAGACACTAAACCTCTCGATCTTCTTTGTTGTATCAAGTGAAGTTTTATGTAATAAAGCATGTTTAAGTTGTAATAAAAAGCAGGGTTGTCATACTTTTATTCTTATAGAGTTATATAATTCTTCAACTCAGGGAAAATGCTTTCGAAATAAAAATTATTTCCTATAATCATCATTTTTGATGATATCATTGAAATTTTTCACACTTATAGTTTATGGATTTTTGATCATTAACTTCACCCTAATGATGCTCTCTATCAATCTATATATGGATTTGGGTCTTAGATTCATCTCATATGACCATGTTTACACTTCCCGCCTATGTTATTGATTTAGAAAAATATTATGTGCTATTCCACACGCCCTTTTTTACTTCACTTTATCTCTTCTTAAGAGGATGTTTTCTTAACCCTTTTAACAATGTGTGATTTTATGAAATGTATTTTCAAATGAAAACCCCTTGAAATATAATACCATGTCTAAATTACAAGGATGAAATTTATTTATGGTGGGGAAAATATAACAAAATTAAATTTTAAATTATAAACATCCTATTTGATAACATGTTTGAAACGGAACAATAAGATTAGAAGAAAATATAACATATACGAGACTTTAATATACATTTATTTTTACAAAATAAATTCAATAAATTCAATATCTTTAATTACATGCAATAATATGTTTATATTTCATTATATGCCACCCTATGTTTTTCTTTCATAGTTTGCAATACCGAGTATAAAAGAAACATGAAAAGTTATTAAAATATTATTATTTTATATAATATTTATCACCTACACATTGGAATGTTGGGTATGAATATGATTAAATAAATTATGAAAATTATGTTTATTTATTAATTTGAAAAAAAAATATTCTCTAAAATAAAAAAAACTCTAAAAAGTTTATTTTTCTAAAGGACGGTTATGTCGATATTTTCACACATAATTTAAAATTAGTTTTTACCAATTTTATATATTTTATTCGATAAAATACAAATCATTTTACAAAATTATAAGATCAAAATTATATTTGGGTGAATGTTTTGATTTTTTTAGAAGATTCATTTTTTGAAGAATATTGAAAAATATTGAATTTTAATTGAAAATTTTATATTCACTAAAATGATTTATAATGTAAAATTATATTATGGATTGGGTTAGAGTAAAATTAGTAAAATTATATATTAATTAATCTGATTTTATTCATTTAATCATTTTCATATTGAACTTTAATATTTAAACATTGTAATCATTGAAGCATTTTCTTATTAAAAACATGCTTTTTCATCATGTCTACAAGATTAATTTTAAAATACATTCTCAAAATTCTGTTAATTGAGTGTAAAAAATATATTCCCTATTTTGAATCAAAAAGAATTATAATTCCTAATAATTCAAAATTATGTTATTACAAATATTAATAATGAAAACAGTTAGAATTAAATGCCACAGTTAAAGAAACAATTGATTTACTGGGGGTTAAACTATGAAGATAAAGGTTAAAATGAACTGAAAACTTGTTAAACACTAATTTATGGATATATTTCAAAACCTATATCTTCTATGATCTATAATGAAACTTTTTTTTGATGATTTTTGAATGATAAAAATGTCGTTATGATTGAATGATTTCAAAATATTACATGTGTAAAACTCACATAAATTATAAATGGCCACCCACTCTCCTCCATTCGACTCACATTAAATTAAATAGGAAAAAGAGTGGATCGGCGGGGTCCCAAAAGGGGATTTTTTGAAACAAACTCTTATTCTTTGGAAGCTTTATCTCATGTCTGGTACTGTATGGTTCCACATTGCCATAACTCCTAATCATTCTCTAGATTCTTGTCTCCTTCTTCTTAAATGATCTAATAGCCCCGAAATTTGTCACCCTCGTAGGAAAATCCCAATGAATTGGGGTCAATAAAATATAATAGATATCCCATAGGGTTCCATATTCTAGGATTACTATAAATTTGATTCCATTGATCTTTTTCAATAAAATCATCTCGTAGTATATCAACAAACCCGATAGTGATGTCTCTTTCCCCTTCCAATTTACCTACAATAGTACATACGTGAATATGATCTCCATGAGACATATGTAAAGATTTTGTGAGTACATGAAAGTGAATTCCATGATTCTTTTACTTATCAATTACTGTGTGCATTTCCCAATGCGTGTGAAGAATTAGGATATTATCTTGGAAATAATGAGCCAATCTAGTATTTCAGTGAATCCACATGTCAAATAGTCATGCATGACTATTGGAACTCATAATTCTCTGTATGAGGAATCCATTGACTTTAATCACAATTACTTTTTCTTTGAATTATTTCTTGATTCATGGACTCAAGAAGAATTTTTTTTAATTCACAAAAGACATAGACATGCTGGATCATCCCCTATTCATTTCTATTTCTATATTATTCTTTATTTATTTATTATATATTATCATATTTTTATTTCCATTTCTATATAGTTATATATATATATATATTTCATTGATGTATATATCTTTCATTGACTATAGATATTATAACTATACTCGACTCCATATTATCACACCTGATGTATTTACTTCTATAAATAATGATAGTATTTACTCAGGTATTTACACATATTGAAAAACAAGAATATTTCATGGAGAGATGATTGAGTGGTTGATAGCTCTTGTCTTGAAAAATTAAATCCAATAAGAGAATAATCCTTATTTTTGGTATAAATCCCACCTATGTAGGAATTTGGTGCAACCCTTCGGAAGATACCCGAAAAACATGTATCGTTCATCAATAATAATTTTTATATTATTTTATTATATACCAACATCAGATCATATTAAACCATGATGATATAAGAAACTCAATATATTAAATTTTATAGGATATTTTTATAATAAGCCAATGACATAAAACTATCCCCACTTCTATCAAATGTTTTATGAAATGACATTTGTGTGTATGAAAGTCTATATCTTGGCGAACCAATGTAATTAATTTTTTTATTTCCTCCAATAAATGTTTTTATTATGATGTTTATTTTTCTATATGTAATATTTATATAATAATTATACCTCTATGATATATATATCATATATATCAATTTATGTTCCATTATATAGGGGAAATGTTACGCTCGCTCGTGTGTATAGTAGACCACCGCATCGTGATGCAATATGATTCATCTTTCATGAATTGTTTATATAGAAGGTTATAAGGGTGATTTTAAATATTATATATGGTATGAATAACATAGTTATGATATTAATGACATATTTATGATTCTAGAAATATAATATATTGTTTTTATCAACTTTTCACTCACTTAAAGATATATAACACTGCCCCTGTACGTGGGGACCATCAGCTTCACAATGTGATATGAATCTATTTTCATCCCACACCTCACGGAAGAAATATATAAGTATTTAATATAGTATTTATGATATCATTATTGTTCTATAAATAAAAATTATTACTTAACTACATTCGATAATGAACTTTTAATATTGTAAACACTACCCATGTGTACATTTGGCCTATCGTCTCCTTGATCATAACATACTTCATTTCTCAAAACCAGCATTCATGATTCGAATAAAAAGTAAATTATATGCAAAAATATTGATATTACATCATGATTATTAATTTTTATATTATTGAAACTTTATAATATACACAAGAACCAGAAATATCATGTCAAAACACGAATGAGAAAACAAGGCTTAAAACAACGAAAAACAAGAAATATTATTAATGAATGGGTGATAAGATGTTATAAAAGACAATATATGGAATTATAAATACCAATATGGTTTTTAATGATTAAATAATATTTTTATAACCACTATAAACAATATTAAATCATGTTTAACCATAAAGAAGCTCGGGGTAAATTTTTTCAGCTCAATTAAATTTCATTGAAACATATTTTATTATTGAGCACATATTTTATTTTATATGGATTATATATTCCACCTTTGATATGTAATATCATTAATACATAATTATTCGTGATGTTTCAACTTTAAATTTACATTATTTCATCAATTATGATTTGGATTAAAAGATTCCATGTGGTAAAAAATTTCATAACTCATATTTTCATTATTGGGCGATATTAATTCTTCATTGTCATTTGTATTCTAAGATTTTTTGAATAATGAAATTTCATTATCATATGTTATATTGAAACATGATTTATTAATATTTTAATTGATACACATTATGAATTCATTTATTAATTATCACTTCAATGTTATAATAATGGTAAAGGTTTATTTCACAATCCCATTTCATCAAAATTGATTATTTATGAATTTTAGTTCAAGGATTTTTTTTATAATTTTCGAATAAAACAAATATATTTTATTCTCCTGTAGTAATTTATTATATAGTAAAGTAATTGTTTAATTTTTGAACTCTTTGGTACTTAAAATAATTGGGAAATGTTTTTATGAAAATATAACATTATTTCTCTCTCTGGTCAAAAAATATTTTTTATTCCAAGACTATGTTTTTAAAAATTGTTTAAAAAAATGTTTTTAAACACCTAATAGTGGTATATTAATTTTTTATACCTTTTTTAGATTTTTATTTGTCTGATTGGAATCATCTTGTGGTTTAAAAAACAATGCTTGTTTAAATTTATCTGAAAATATAAAAGGAATCTCTTTATACCATACTCACCATTAATGGAATTTATTTTCATCATGAAGACTGATTATTTAAATATTATATTATAAAATTAGAGGATTATTTTCAAATAAAATTTAATTCAATTTTTTTTGGAATTTTATATTTAAAAGTTAATTTCTGAAAATGGGGATTTAATTTTCCCAAATTTTCTAAATATCATTATATAGTATTTATATTCATCATCTCAAAGAAAACTTTATTCTTAATAAAATGAGTTTATATTGTATTTTCACTATCCTTATTATTTATATGGGTGGTTTATTATCAACTTTTCAATGAAAAAGTTTTAAATTCATTTTTTGGATTCATTTTTGTAGCAAACATATTTCCCTTGAAATGTCCACTTTCCTATGATTAGTTGAAATTAAATATACCCTAAATTTATATATTATTTATCATGGATATTTTTATATCATAAAACCTATACCATTTACATTTATGGATAATACTTTTGATGTTATTTTATTATGTGGGGAAATATTTATAAATCTGTATCCTTTACACAATACATAATTTTGATGACAAGTTACATTATTTATTTATATAAAAGAATATTTAATTTTTGACAAATAATTTGTACATACAGTTATAGGTGGGAATATTTTTTGAAATTACCTCTATGTATAAAGAGTTCTCATGAGTATTTTTTTTCCAAACCTAATGGGTTTTTACCCAATAATTTTAAACAGTCATGTAAAAGGTCTTGATTGTAGTGGTATAGTTGGATAAACTAAATTAGTTTCTACCCAGAAGTTTTAAACCACTTTGTAAATGGTATTAATGGTAGATTTATAGTGTGTTTGAGATATAAAATCAAATAATTAATCCTTTAATTAATTAATAATTATGTTATTTATATCCATGTAATTTTTACTATGACCTTATCTGTGGATGCACATCATTCTTGGCCTACTTGTTAAATGGAATGTGTTATCAGTTATTTACAATTCAATATTTATTATTACTTACCAAGTTATTATATTAATGTTTTTATATTGAATTTGTTTATTTACCTATCCATATTGATTATTCTTATGGATTCATGATAGCTTGGGTTTTAATTAACCCACACATAGAATTTTAGCTCACCTTTTTTTATTTTTAATTGAAATCCATAATGTGAACATTGATTAATATAAAAGGATATTATAAAGAGAATGATTTTATAATTGAAAAAGAAATAATATTTTTTTTCAAATGTAATATGGGAATCATGAATATAGTTTACTAGGATAATTGGACTATTCTGTCTTTCATGATGTAATTCTTTTTTGTTATGCCAATGTTATAAAGTAGACTATATGTTCGTATTACTAGGGTTCAGGTAATCACATATAGAGATAATAATTTATTTAATTATTTTATTTGATATTAGCTATATAATAATACATCTATAATTATATTAACTCATATAAATTCTTACATTTTATTCTCTGAGAAAATTATAATGTCGCTCGTTTGTATGGAGGACACTGCCTCATGATGTGATGTGATTCATTTTTCAATTATGATTTAGATGAAATGAAATAAGGAAAAATTTAATGAATATATGTCATATAAATGAAATAATAATGAGTCTATTATGGTGGTATAATATTTTCATTCCTCTTCCCCGTCAATCTAGAAAATTTAAACTACCTTCATTTGTAAATACAACATATTATATCCATGAATCGTGAAATTAATATTCAATATCCAAAATTAATGGATTACACAAAATACAAATTTAATTAAAATATATTTTATATATATCATGTTTAACATTACCGTTATGATGGGACCATGATTATTGTAAATGGTCTGATAATACATAATCAATACATATGTGATAAAAAAAGAAGTTATTACTGAAAATATGATTTTAATAAGGAATTATTTATAAAAAGGTATTAAAATGTCATAAGAAAATCATATATGTAATGATATATATAATTATGGTTCTATAATAGATTAAATATAAACACATATTTTTAATATATGTAGTTCAGAAAAGTACAATGGATGTCGAGACTTATAGTTAGGGGAACTCATCTCACTTTTATTTTCATTAGACACATTCAATATTCACCACATGTTTATTTGTTTTGGTGTATATACTTACCATTAATGTGTTCAATAATTCTTATATTGAGAATATTTGAAATACATATCCATATAATGTTGTTTCTTCTAGGGGTATATGATTCGAAAGATACAAATATAGTAAATGTTTTATGTTACAATCCCATTGCTAATCAAGATTTTATAAGATTAAGTTTATGATTATGATGTAGTATGATATATCAATAAATAAACTAATGAAATTTATTCCCCAATATTTATTTCTTAAGTATATGTGTTTCAGATTAATTTACATCTATATATTAACTCAATAAACTAAATATAGGTTTTTGTTAAAATACACATTATTTTTCTCTTTGAAAAAAAATAATTTTTCTTAAATGTCCATATTTTATAAAAGTTTTTTAAAGATTGTTTTCACTATTATAAAATTAAATTTTAAAGTAATTTTTACCCTTTTTGAATTTATACCTTAATGGTATAAAATGAATCTTCTTATAGTTATTTGAATAATATACCTTTTTTGGACTTTTTACCAATGTGTGAAATGAGAATTTTATTTCATTTGGTAAAATATGAATGGAATTTCCCACCACCATGACCATTATTTTCTTTGAAGAATCCATTAAAATACTCCATGGTCATATTCAAATAAAATTATTTTCAAAAAATGTTATGAATTTTAGGTTTTAAAAGCTGGTTTTCAAAGTTATGTTATTTTCATCAAGAATTGTTTCATGTGATATTTTAAAATAATTTTATATAAATAATAACATATTTCGATGCCAAGTAATATTTATTAGGGATATGATACAATTTTAACATCCTTTATCATTCTGCGGATCTTTTATAATTTTTATGAAAATATGCCTATGAAACCGATTTCCTTTCCACAGGATATACTATGATCTATTTTTTAAACCCATTTCATTTCATGGGTTGTGAGATAATGAATATTTTATGATATTTTGAATAGAATATGTATAGTTTCTATTTTGTTATAGTGGATACATTGTTACCAATGACTCCATTTACATTAAAACAAACAATGGTTATAATTTTATAACCAATGATGGTTGGGACCCAGATCTCCCTCTAATTCATTAGGTAAGGATTAAAATTATATGAGATCAATGAGTTTATGGGAGGTTAACAAAAGTCTAAAGAGGGTACACATGGAGATAATCACAATATATGAGTAGAAACATGGGTGGTTAACTAAATCATTACATGTTTTAATGTATTCGTGGGTGGACATAACATATGATTTTATATTCTTATGTGTGTGTAAAATATAAATATATTATTCCAATGTTATTCTATCAGTGATAATGTCTAAGATTATATTATTACTTTTTCTTTATAAAAAACCATGATTTTGTTCATAACTCATGTTTATGATCTATTATATATTGGGAATTCTTTCCAAATGTTATTATCAGGTTCTCATACCATTTTGACCTTGTTATATTATTATCTCCCTTTTTTACCATGACTGAGCATGTGAACTCAACCTATCTTATTTTTCCATTTCAGTAGTTATGAAGAATAATATATTTTATGAAATATATAAGGTATGTTCTAGTTTTGAAGAACATAGTGGGAGATGGTATAACTCCGTCATGAACTTGTTTTTCATCTGTCCAAGTTTCTAAAGGCACTATACCTAAAAATATATATTATGGATCATGAATATATGTTATTAAAGTTAACTTATTAAAATAAAACATCCATTTATATAAATTTTGTTTCTCTATAGTATGTATAGCCACATTGAATATATTTTAACTCTTTTTCTCATAAACAAAACATTTTTTTTGTTGATGGAGTTAATGAACTGGATAGTTCTTATCATGATAACTGAACTTCATAAGAAATGTGATTTCATAAAATGGCCTCTATGTTAATCCTAAAAATTTTAAGGTTATAATATCATGGGAAGAACCAATAAATGTGTTTGAGATATAATCATTATTAGTTATAAATAGTTCTTATCAATGGATTATAATTTTTTTATCAAATACGGAATACCAATTGATATCCTTTACCAATAAGGGGGTAATATTCTCATGGGATGCTATGATTATAATTAACATATGATATATATTCCTATTATGATCTTTTCAGAACCCAGTAAGAGTTACATGTTATATGGAATTACATATGGTGTTTTTATGGGATATTTTTTTTTGTAGGATGACCAGGTTGTGTCCTATGGTTCTCATAATATATAATATCATGAGAAATATTATCATACTCATGACCTAGTTAATGTTATTGTTATATATTTTCTAAAGTATTATCAATAGTATATTTCTTAGGATAAGTAAAAAGCATATTATAATCATTAGAGTGCGAGTTATAACTTCTTTATGAAGTACATAAAACTCTAGAAGATGTGATAGGTAGATTATCTCAAATAATTTGACGTTGAAAAAACCAATACCCATGTGAATGGAAATTTAATTATTGACTTAGTTGGAAACTTCCTTATTAGGTTTTCTTGGATTTGAAATTATATTTGAACCTTATGCGGAATTTTTTTATTTACATATAGACATATATAAGGATTGTGCAAGTATGGTACTGACTAGTGTTTAATTTTCATCATCTCTCAATGAGTCTACTCTAACAGATCAGTGGAAGGGTGATGTGTTCAAAGGAATAACTGAATCTTTATATTGTGGTGAGAAAATTCATGACTGGTATCTCCCCTCTAATGGTATCCCTCAATTTATGGAGTGGTTTATCTTCCCATTATCTATTAATAATTTTGTGATGCATATTTTTCATAGATTTTTTGGGGGTCGTTCATCCAGACATTATAAATATTTATTATGAAACAAGACTATAATTTTAGGATCTATGTACAATGAATGGAATGTCAGATTATGTGTTTCATGACTACTTATGTTAGTAGATAAATTAATAGTACCTAAGGCCTTCTTTTTTTTATTCTCTTTTAGTTCAAGTATTGACTTAGTATTAGTTATCCACTGACATCATCATTGGATTAGAATAGATTCCCAGAGGAAATAATATTATCTACATATTGATTGATCAATTTATGAAATTATATCATTTCTTCATTATTAGGGACACCACCATATTTTATGATCTTTGTATTACATAAAGATGGTACATTTTTTACTTTCATAGGGTTACATCTATTATTATATCTGAAAGGGATCCTATTTTTACATCCATATTCTAGAGAATAATCCAAAAGAGGATTAGTATTATGGTAATATTGAGTAAACCTTATGATACATAGATAAAAATAAATATCTAGATTATATTAAAAATATGGTGGATATTATTCATACATATGATGTAGATTATAGTTTATCTTAGGATATCCATAGGGGTTTATTGTAGTTTGACTATAATAATAGTTACCAACTCTTGATTATAATGGACTCATACGATGCTTTGTATGGACACCCATTAAAGATAGCATGTTTTAAATCATATCTGGGTGGTGTGTCACCCATGGGAACAACTATCATTTAGGATACGACATTGATGGTTTAAGATATACATAAATGATTGATTATTTCTTAGAGTCAGAATGAATAATATATTGTTCATCGATATTGTACTTTTTAATTTTTAATTGGTGAATAGTTATTGTAAAATATTTCTCCTCAGCTGGGCCACCATCATATTGGAATATAGGGAATGTTTGATCCAAGGTATGCATTACCATTTTAGATCACCAAGAAGATTTTATAAGTTATTAATTAGTTAAAATTACATTATCAATTGATATGTATTATTTATTTCTTATAAATATTTTAGCTAAAGAAGTATCATCTCAATCCTTTCAACATTCTTAATTTGGACGAAGTTGAATTGGATAATGATGTTTTAGTAGTAGAAAATATAATCTTGGTTGAAAGAACTTTTTGAGAAGTCAATTACATTGTTAAAAGTGTTATTATAGAATAAAAAAGATTCTTAAAATACATGGGACCATGATTTATCAGTGAGGGAGTAGTGGAATCACAAAATTCTAATCATTCCTTATTTTATATTAATTTTGGGAATATAATGTCCTATAGTGGGTATAATTGTAACATATTTCTTAACCCTCAATTATAATATATTTTTAAAATCTCAATTTTACCAGTTTCCCAGGATCATGATCTTTTTCATTTCGAATAGGAATGGGTTTTTTGTGTTTAGAGGAAGGAGTAGAAATGGGATAATTAGTTGTAATAAAAGTCCATCATCCTATCAATGGGACTTCCAGAAGTGTAGGGGATTATATTGGCAACAACGGATAGCCAGTGGTAGATAGCGACTAGCATTTTCCTTGAAACATAGATGATATAACATGGTAGATAATAGTTTTTATGCCATGAACCCCCCCTTTTTTGACTTCTCCAAATACCCCTTAAACCTAAATTTTTCTTTTATGAATCATAGATATCTGTAATGTTTGTTGGGGATCTATATATATCCATTTTATGGGGATTTGATCGCTAGTCAATAGGTTGTGTAACATCCCAATTAAGTAAAGAATTATGGATTTTCATATGTATTCCTATTCATGATTTATATAGTGTTTTAAAGGCTTAAAATGAGAATAAATTCAATCTTAATCATTGAATTCTCTAATATTTTTAAACGATTGTTTTACCGCCTTTTGATGGTGAATAATTATTAAATATATATTTTGACATTTTTAGAAGCTCTATTTTTCAAAGTAAACATATTCTTTAGTATTGGGACATTGAAATTTACTTTGTATAAATTTTTGGTATTTTTTTTTGAAAATGTTCATTTTTTTAATGAATAGTAAAAAATACTGTATTTTTTTCAAAACTTATTTTTCATCTAAATTAATTATATGGATAGATTATCTTTTTAATTGGTTTTAAAGTTTAAATATAATATATTTTTACCATTTAATCCAATGATGGTCATTGGTATTCATTTCACATTGAAATTGGACATAATCAATTTTCAATCTTTTGATAGATATTGTTTCTAAAAAACCCGCTATTTTTTTGACAACATGAATTACTTTTAAATTAATTACTACAATTTTGGTGTTGGGAATTTGGTAAAATGGATTCCATATTTGTAATCATAAGGTCCAAATGATGTAATTAAGACTTTTTTGTTTTTGTAAATTATAAATAGTAACGACGGTAATTATCTTTAATTATCGTGATTAATTAGTAATCAGGTAGTTAAGGGAAATAAAATAATATCATAATAACAACAAATGACCCCAAAATGTGTCTTAATTCTACTATTAGTTTCATGGCCGACCATGGGATGCCTTGGGCCAATCTTTGGGACGCCATGGAATCACTTTTGGGTGATAGTGACATTTTATTATATTATTTTTTTAAAGGGAAAGTATAACCAAAGTATGTATCACGCAAGTAAAACAATTTTAGTTTTTTCTGTGTAAATGATCTCTTAGACTATAAATATTCATTGAAAATATAAAAAGATTTCCTACATCATGGTATTTTTTATTATAATTTTTAGACATTAAATAAATTAATTTATTTATGACACCATGATGATGTAGTGATTACCTCATTAATTAATGATTTAAATAAAATGAAAAGATAATGTAAACTATAAGATTTACACTTTTCAAAAACCTATTGGATGGGTGGATTTCAAACCCTTACCACCTTATCCTTGAAATATATAATTGTTGGAATATTAAAACCGAAACTCTTTATATAATAAAGTAACATTTCTTGACTTTCCAAGAGTGCCCCTTCTCCCTCTTATAAAAGGCCCCCACCTCTACCACCTTACCCACACCCCTCAAGCCATTGTCTCAGCCAAACACTACTAATTGTGTCTCTCCAAATCCCTCTCTTCATCATAGAAGCCTTACCTTAGCTAGAAAACACTTCAAGAAATCCTTTTGGTTCAAACCAAGAGAAGTTACCCGATTTAAAGGTAAAGTCTTCTCTAATGTTCTTTTGTTTTATTTTGCTTATCCACCCCGTAAACTCTTTTTATTCTTTTATTTTGTAACAACACTAGTATCTCCAATATATTAGGATGTTTTTATGAGGAGGATTTGATTTAAACTTACACACACCTCCGTCTAATGGTTAAAGAACATACTATTTCTGTGGTTGGTGAATTTCTACCTCACAAAACGTTGATTGTTCAATATTATTTTAACACATTTCATGGTGGCTATTAAGATGACACTCTATTTATATATGATATATTTTATGTTTATGTTTTCCTTATGCTTACGTATTTATTATTTATGTCATACCTTCATGGTGTCCATTATGGGTAAACGCGATATCTTCATTTTAGGAAGTGCGGACTACTGGCTCCTAAAAGTGATTTGATTCATTAATTCCATATGTGGGACATATAAATGATGAATTTTATGATGTTATATATGATATTATACTGTAATTATAATATACATTTATTTCATTATGATTTCACTCCATTAAATACGAAATAGAAATGAAATTAGCATTTATGCGTACGTACGGCTTACCATCTCCATGAATGGTGCATTTCATTTCTTATCTCTAAATGTTATGTAATATTATAAATTCATGTATATACTGGATTTATAGGACATATATTATATATATATCATGAATATAATTTTGGATATAATGGATATTTTACCAATGAACAACTTGTAATTATAAGAAGTATAATTTTGGCTCAAGTACCAAAGAACAACAAAATGATCATTATTAACTTAAATAATTACATAATGTTAATAAAATGGTAATAAGTGATATAAAAGGAATAATTAACATGAAAAAGGTTCTTAAGCAAGTAGAAGTTAACTCTACTTTATTATTCAGGAGATTAAAGAACGATCGAGTCAAGTCGGATGTGAGGTATGGGACTTCGTCTCAATCTCCTTTCATTGAGTCATATTTTGTTTTATACACAACTTTCTTTTATACTGTGTGTAAACCCCTTTTAATTTTACTTTTATTCAAAAGGAATATTTTTTAAATGAAGTGTTTTACTAAACGACAAAAGGAAATGTTTTTGTTGTACATATGTGGTGATAATGACTTCTCTGCCGCCATGACCATTATTTGAGTTTTGGCTTCCTTTACAAGCCATATCATTTTTAAATGAAAAATAAATACCCGGTTTTAATTTTCATTTATTTTGGTATTGAAATTTTTTTTGATAAATTTTTGATTATATCAATGTGTTTATGATTTCCTGTGATTGAAATGTGGAAATGTTATGTTTCCTTTATGCATGTTTTATGTGATACGATTATGTTATAGTTCTTGGGAATTGTTTATGAAGACTGGTGGTTTTGTGATAAACTAAGGGTGAGTGAGCCCGATATAGCTCTCCAATGCACTGGGTAACGTGAATGAGTTAAATTCTAAGGTTTCTCCAAAAATATTTAGGGAATATATTGTGATGGGTATTCCAAATGTAACCATGAGGGTTACTCCCTTTGTTAGAATGTTATGAATTCCTCAAGTTACCTTTATGTCTGATGATTTCTATGAGTTATACATAAATCTTATGATATCATGAGGTATAATTAAGTGCTTATGTTTTATGAGTTAAGTATTATTTCATTAATTCTTATGAATACATGGACTAATTTTTTCATTACGTACTTTTATATCCCTTACTGTTATTTTTATGCTCATCCCATGTTTTTGAAATGTTTTTCACAGGTCAAGGTAAAAGTACATGAAGTAATGATAGTGTTGAGGAAGTGTCAAGAAACAATCCATGTTTTATTTTAAATATGTCTCCTTCGATGGGAAAAATGAATACTATCTTTTATGTAACCACTTTTTTTTGAAATGTGGAATGCAATGTATGATTTATGATCTAATTCTATAAAACTCTAAACCTAAAAATATCCTCAATGTGTATTCTTGTAATAACTCAAGATTAAGTAATGTTTATGGCTGGGGCCTTATAGTTGGTATCAGAGGTCGGTTTAGATAACTTTAGGAGTTATAATTATATTAAATGAGTATCCAAAAATATTTTTTTGGTCAAATTGATATGATATAGCATTTGATGATTACAAGTTTGCTTCATCTAAGACAAGTTTTTTCAGAATGGTTTTCCGTAGAGGAAACAAGGTATCAGTGCTAGGAAGGAAAACAGAAGGAAATAACCTTCGGAATCATCATCCTGAGATGGTTGGAATTGGAACTGGATAGTTTGTTGTTGTAATGGAATAGTTGACTCAAGCGATAAATAGTGGTGGTATCCATGCATGAGATCAACCAGATCAACCGCAGAGGAACAATTTAGTGGTGGAATATTTCATGAGGCAACATCCCCCACCATTCAAGGGATCATCTAACCCTATTCTAGCAAAAGGGTGGATTAAATAACTGGAGCAGATTTTTGATGTCATGGGGTGCTCAGAAAATCAATAGTTTAGTCTTGCTATTTACCGTTTAGAGGGTGAAAAAGATCAGTGGTGGTCAATGGTTAAAAATATCAGGGACGCTGATGAGATTGATTCTCTTGACTGGGATGAATTCAAAGGTATGTTTCTTGATAAATATGTTCCTATGGCTGTTCGACTTAGGATGGAAAAACAATTCTTGGAATTGATTCTAGAGGATGACTCAGTGGCTGCTTATGAAGAATGGTTCACTCAATTGGCAAGGTATGCTCCAAATTTTATCCGAGACATTGATAGTAAAATCAATCGTTTTTACTCAGTATTAAAGCCAAAATATCAAAGGGCTTTATCTTCTCATGAGTTCAAAAGTTATGAAAATCTTGTTCGATGTGATGAGAAGGTGGAAATGGAGTTTTCCAACGATCAAGTGTTCTATAACAACCAATAGAAGAAGAGACCGAGGTGGCAGGAGAAAGGGAAGAATCTTTTAAAGAGGTCTGATGGTAAGAAAACTATGTTTTTAGTTTGTGATAAATGTGGTAAAAGGCATGCTGGTGAATGTCTTCTGAATTCTGGAAAGTGCTACCAATGTGGTAAGATGGGACATAAGGCTCGTTATTGCACTGAAAAAGATCAGGGTGATGGTAAGACCAAATTTGATTTACAGTTAGTGAAATGTTTCAAGTGAAATGAGATGGGTCATTATGAAAATGAGTGTTCAACAAAGAGCTTAAATGTTGGGAAGCAGTCAGACTACAAGCAGAAAGGTGTGGTGAAATCCTTTACAACTACTTCAGTAGATGTTCGGCCATCAAATGAAGTGGTATCAGGTACATTGTTTGTTTTTTCAGATTATGCCAATGTGTTGTTTGATTTGAGGTCTACACATTCTTTCATCTCTGAAAAATTTTCTAATAAATTGGGAATTCTATCTCAAGAAATTACTCATGAACTTGTGGTAAAAACACATGGGGGAAATGTTATGGAAAAAATAATTTATAATAATCTTCCTATCCTTATCCATGGAAAGAACCTACTTGAAAACCATATTGCATTACCTCCAGTAGAGTTTGATGTTATCCTGGGTATGGATTGGCTCTCAGTTTACCATGCCATGATTGATTGTAGATCTAAATAAATTTCTTTTGAGAAAGAATTTCAGTTTGTGTACAAGAATGAACCCTTACTTTTGATAACATATCAAGAGGTTGAGAAACTTGTAAAAGATGGAAATGAATGTTTCCTTGAACATATTGTTGAAAACAAAATGAACCGTTCAGATTAATGATGTGCCAGTGGTAAATGAGTATCCTGATGTTTTTCCTGATAAGTTGCCTAGAATAATACCAGATTGGGATGTTGAATTTACTATTGACTTAGTTCTTGATTCTAAGCCAATTTCAACACCCCCTTATCAAATGGCTCAAATTGAACTTTTAGAGTTGAAGGAGCAATTGCAATATTTTTTAGAAAAGGTTTCATTCGACCTAGAACATCACCGTGGGGTGCTCCTGTATTATTTGATAAAAAGAAAGATGGTTCTATGAGACTTTGCATTGATTATAGAGCCTTGAATAACATCACCGTTAAGAACAAATATACTTTACCTCATATCGGTGATTTGTTTGATCAGCTCCAGGGAGCTTAGTATTTTTCAAAGATTGACTTGAGATTGGGGTACCATCAGTTGAAGGTAAAGGAAGCAAATGTTCCGAGGACCGCATGTCGTATAAGATATGGCCATTATGAATTTGTAGAAATACCTTTTGGGTTAACCAATGCACCTTCAGTATTCATGGACATTATGAATAGAATTTTCCATGAGTTCTTGGATAAGTTTGTGTTTGTTTTCATTGATGATATTTTGGTGTTTTCTAAAAGTAAAGAGGAGAATAAAAGTCATTTGAGGGTTATTTTTCAAACCATAAAAGAAAAGAAATTGTGTGGGAAATTCAGAAAGTGTGAGTTTTGGTTGCAACAAATTTATTTCCTTGTTCACATTGTTTCTAAAGATAGAATAACTATTGATCCTGAAAAAACAAAGGTTGTTGAATAATAGAAAAGACCCACAAATGTAACTGAGATTCGTAGTTTTCTCGGTTTTGGTAGGTTATTACTGAAGGTTTGTTAGAAATTTTTCACGGTTATCTAGTCTAATGACTAAGCTAACTTGGAAGGGTGTTAGGTTTATCTGGATAAAAGAATGTGATGATTGTTTTTAGGAGTTGAAAAGAACATTGGTGAATGCTCCAGTTATGGCACTACCTTCCAGAAATGGTGAGTTTGTTATCTACAGTGATGCTTCATTGAAATAACTTGGATGCATCCTAATGTAGAATGATCAGGTAATTGCTTATGCTTCACTTCAGTTGAAAACTCATAAGGTAAATTTACTTACACATGATTTGGAATTAGCTTCTGTTGTTTTCACTTTGAAAATTTGGAGGCATCATTTGTATGGTGTAAAGTGTGAAATATAAAATGATCACAAAAGTTTAAAGTATATATTCACCCAGAATGAATTGAACGAGATAGAGGATATGGATAGAATTAATCAAGTATTATGATTGTACAATTAATTACCATCTGGGAATTCAAATAAAGTGGTTTATGCTTTGAGTCGAAAAAGTAATGCTTCATTAACCATGTTATGTTTGGAACGTTATCCTTTGGTTAATGATTTGATGAACCTTGGCATAGAAGTTGTTGGTGCATGAGGTGCTTCTGTTTTGTTTCAGGTGTCAGTGAGATCATCTATATCAATCAGAATCAAGCAAGCTCAGAAGCAAGATAGTGAGTTGCAGGAAAAGGTAGAGCTGGTTCAGAAGGGTAAGTTTCCTGAATTAAACGTTGATAATGATTGTGTATTGAGATTTGAGAAGAGATTGTGTGTGCCATGTGATTCACAGTTGAAGAGAGAGTTGTTATGTGAAGATCATAATTTTCCATTTTCAATTCATCCTGGAAGTACTGAGATGTATAGAGATCTTCAAGAGTATTACTGGTGGGATGGAATGAAAAGAGATATTGTTTATTTTACTATGAAGTGTTTGACTTGTCAATAGGTTAAATCAGTGCGGAAGATACCAAAAGGGATGCTTCAGCCTTTACAAGTGCCAGAGTGGAAATTGGAGAATATATCCATGGAATTCGTTGTGGGATTGCCGAAGACACCGGGAGGTAATAATGCAATCTGGGTTATTGTTGATCGCATGACTAAATTTGGTCATTTCCTTGCTATACGAGATACTTTTTCCCTAGATCAACTTTCTCGTTTTTATCTTAAAGAGATAGTCAGGTTACATGGAGTTCCCCTCTCCATTGTATCAAATCGTGACCCTAGGTTTACTTATAACTTTTGGAAAGGTCTTCATAAGTCGTTGGGTACTGAATTAAATTTTAGTACAACTTTTCATCCTCAAACAGATGGGAAGTCATAATGAACAATTCAGACTTTGGAGGATACGCTACATTCTAGTTAAAAGGATTATCAGGGAAGTTGGGACCAACATCATTCTTTGGTTGAGTTTTCTTATAATAACAGTTCTCATTCTAGTATACAGATGGAACCATTTGAGGCATTATATGGGAAGCGGTGTCAGACTCCAGCTTTTTGGGATGAAGTGAGTGAAAGGAAGTTGATGGGACCTGAACTGGTAGAAGATTTCAAAAAAAAAGTTCACATGATACAGAAACACATGAGAACATCTCAGAGCAGGAAGGGAAGTTATGCATACAATAGGTGGAAGAATGTCTCTTTTAAGGTAGGTGATCATGTTTTTCTCAAAGTATCTCTATGGAAAAGTGTGATGCGATTTGGTAAGAATGGAAAAATGAGTCCAAGGTTCATTTGACCATATGAAATTCTTGAGAGAGTTGGATCAGTTGTATACCGAGTGGCTTTACCTCCAAGTTTATCTCAGGTACACAAGGTTTTTCATGTTTCAGTGTTAAGGAAGTACATGCCAGATCCATCTCGTGTTTTGAGTCCAGAGATAGTTCAGCTGGAAGATAACCTATCTTATGAGGAACAACATGTCCATATTATTGACCACATGGATCATTTATTGTGGAATAAGTTGATTCATCATGTAATGGTTTTGTGGAAAAACCAGAAGATTGAAGAGGCAACATGGTAATCTGAAAATGCAATGACGGATAAATACCCCCACTTATTCAGTAAGTAATAAATTACGGGGACATAATTTTATAAAGTGGGGAAGGATGTAACATCCCAAGTAAGTAAATAATTATTTATTGTCATATCTATGTCTATTTATTAATTAGATAGTGTTTTAAAGGCTTAAAATGAGAATAAATCCAATCTTAAGCATTGAATTCTCTAATATTTTTAAAATATTTTTTTACCGCCTTTTGATGGTGAACCATTATTAAATCTATATTTTGAAAATTTTATAAGATCTATTTGTCAAAATAGAATTATTATTTATTATTGGGACATGTGAATTTTATTTGGATAAATTTTGGGTATTTTTCTGACAATGTTCATTTTTTAATGAATAGTTAAAAATACTGCATTTTACTTCAATAATGATTTTTCATCTAATTTAATTATATGGATAAATTATATTTTAATTGGTTTTAAAGTGTAAATAGAATATATTTTTACCATTTAATTATATGGTGGTCATCAGGATTAATTTCACTTTGAAATTGGACATAAACAATTGTAAAACTTTTGATACATATTGTTTCTAAAAAACCTGCTATTTATTTTGACAATGAGAATTATTTTTAAATCAATTACTTCAATTTCTGTGTTGGGAATTAGGTAAAATGTATTCCATATTTGGAATCAGAAGGTCTAAATTATGTAATTAAGACTCTTGTTTTTTTGACATTATGAATAGTAATAATGGTAAATATCTTTAATTATCGTGATTAATTAGTAATCAGGTAGTTAAGGGTAATAAAATAATATCATAATAATAAAAAATGACCCCAAAATTTGTCCTAATGCTACTGGTGGTGTCATATCCGACCATTGGAATCCTTGTAACAAACTTTGGGACCCCATGGAATCACTTTTGGGTGATAGTGACATTTTATTATATTAATTTTTTTAAGGGAAAGTATAACCAAAGTATGTATCACCCAAGTAAAAAAATTAGTTTTTTCTATTTAAATGACCTCTAAGACTATAAATATTCAATTTTAAATATAACAATATTACCTACATCATGGTATTTTTTTTAAAAAAATTTAGAAATTAAATAAATTAATTTATTTATGACACCATGGTGATGCAGCGATTACCTCATTAATTAACGATTTAAATAAAATGAAAATATAATGTAAACTCTAAGACATAAACTTGTCAAAAACCTATTGGATGGGTGGATTTCCAACCCTTATCACTTTATCCTAGAAATATATAATTTTGGGACCTTTAAAAATCCGAAACACTTTATATAATAAAGTAACATTTCTTGACTTTCTAAGAGTTCCCCTTCTCCCTCTTATAAAAGGCCCCCACCTCTACCACCTTACCCACACCTCTCAAGTCATTGGATCAGCTAAACTCTTCTAATTGTATCTATACAAATCCCTCAATTAATCATATAATCCTTACCTTAGGCGGAAATCTCTTCAAGAAACCCTTTTAGTTCAAACCAAGAGGAGTTAACTGATTTAAAGGTAAAGTCTTCTCAAATGTTCTTTTGGTTTATTTTTCTTCTCCACCCCCTAAACTTTTTTTTGTAACAAAAACATTATCTCCAATATAATAGGATGTTTTTATGAGAAGTATTTGATTTACACTTACACACACCTCCGTCTAATCGTTAAAGAACATACTGTTTCTATGGTTGGCGAATTTCGGCCTCACGAAACGATGACTGTTCAATCTTCTTTTAACAGCTTTCATGGTGGCCATTAAGCCGAAACTATATTTATATATGATATATTTTATGTTTATGTTTTCCTTATGCTTCTTTATTTTTCATTTATTCCATACCTTTATGGTGTCCATTATGGGTAAACGCGATATCTTCATTTTAGGAAGTGCGGACTACCGCCCACTAAAAGTGATTTGATTCGTTAATGCCATATGTGGGACGTATAAAGGATGGATTTCATGATGTTATATATGATATTATACTGGAATTATAATATACCTTTATATTGTTATGATTTCACGACATTAAATAGGAAATAGAAATGAATGTAGCGTTCATGCGTACATACAACTTACCGTCTCCATGAACGATTTATTTAATTTTAACCTCTAAATGATATGTAATATTATAAATGCATGTATATAATGGATATATATTATATATATGATATATATATCATGAATATAATTCTGGATATAATGGATATTTTACCACATGAACATCTTGTAATTATAAGAAGTTTATTTTTGGCTCAAGTACCAAAGATCGACAAAATGACCGTTATTAACTTAAATAATTACCTAATGTTCATAACATGGTAATAAGTTATATAAAAAGAATAATTAACTTTAAAAAGTTTCTTATGAAAGTATAAATTAACTCTAGTTTATTATTAAGGATATTAAAGAACGATCGAGTCAAGTTGGACGTGAGGTATGCAACTTCTTCTCAATCTTCTTTCATTGAGGCATATTTTGTTTTATACACAACATTCATTTATATGGTGTATAAACACCTTTGACTTTTAATTTAATTAAAAAGTAATCTTTTTTATATGAAGTGATTCACTAAACAACAAAAGGGAATGTTTTTGTCATACGTATGTAGTGACAACGACTTCTCCACCACCGTGACCATTCTTTGAGTTTCGGCTTCCTCTACACGCAATATATTTTTTTAAATGAATAATAAATATAATGTTTTACTTTTCTTTTATTTTTTTATTGAAAATTGTTTAGATAATTTTTTGATTATATCAATGTGTTTTTGATATCTTGTGAATGAAATGTGGAAATGTTATGTTTCCTTTATGCATGTTTTATGTGAAATGATTATGTTATGGTTCTTGGGCATTGTTTATGAAGACGAGTGGTTCCATGATAAACTAAGGGTGGGAGACCTCGATATAGGTCTCCAATGCATTGGGTAACATGAAGCAGTTAAACGCTAATGTTTCTCTGAAGATATTTAGGGAATATACTGTGATGGGTATTCCAAACGTAACCACGAGGGTTACTCCCTATGTAAGAATGTTATGAATGACTCAAGTTACCTTTATGTCTTATGATTTATATGAGTTATTCATAAATATTATGATAAAATGAGGTATGATTATGTCCTTATGTTTTATGACTAACGTATGATTTCCTTAATTCTTATGAATACATGGACTAATGTTTTCATTACTTACTTTTATATCCATTACTGATATTTTTATGCTCATCCCATGTTTTTGAAATGTTTTTCACAGGTCAAAGGGAGAAGTACATGATGTGATGATAGTGTCGAGGAAGTGTCAAGAAACAATCCATGTTTTATTATAAATATTACTCCTTTGATGGGAAATGAATACTGTCTTTTATGTAACCACCTTGTTGAAAAGTGGAATGTAATGTATGATTTATGATCTAATTCTCTAAAACTCTAAACCTGAAAATATCCTCAATGTGTATTCCTGTAATAACTCAAAATTATGTACTGTTTAAGGCTGGGGCCTTATAGGTTTCTCCCTATTTCATATTTTTGATCAAATTTGTATTATTTTCTCATTTTCTCTAAGCATTGGTGTCATTTTTGGGATGTGTTTTTGGGATACGTTTATCATGTTAGGATCTTACACAATACCTTATAGATTTTGGTTCCTTTTTTCTTGGATTGTAGTTCTCTAATTCATTACGGTGTGGTATGAGCCACCTTTGATGTATTTTTTGGTCTATCCTACTAAATAACATGTTTTTTATAGAAATGATATTTTGGGATCAATGTATTTATTTTTACAACTTCATATTGATTTATATTTTATTCAGTTTCCTTCTGTTTTATAGATCTTGTGGTGGTTTTCATGTGACCCAAGTGAAATGTAGGTAGTTTTTTATTTATCCTAAGTTTCCTGACCCATATATTTTTTATTTTTTAGAAATAGTTTTTATATTTATTGGTATGGTTTTTTATAATTTAATATTCATGTTTAAATGGATTTTGTAATATATATTTTACTCTATATTTTAGAAAAGGAAATATGGTTTTCAATTATCTATGAAATTGTTGGTGAAATTTGTTTTCAACGAAATATTTTAATTGAAAAAACAATTGTATGGAAACTATTATTAAACATGATCAGAACTATGAAAAATTAAGATATATGTATCACATGGGAGACATGGGTCCATAATAGGGGTTTATTATTGGGACTTTTCCTTTTTAATAAAGGTTTCACTCCCGTGTTGTTACTGTGTTCTGTTGGCCTTTTTTTCTTGGGGACTTAATTATCATACACCATGGGGGGTTCACTGCCAGGGTGGTCCTCTATTTCAAATACCTTGTTTCCAAGGGACTTCCTCAGTGAAATATGTATTGATTTATTAATGAAGAAAGACATAACAAGATATCCCAGTCCTATATTATCATATGGGGATCTTTATTGGGATTTTGATTTTATTTTTTCGAATTTGATATGATATGTGATTCATTATTCGATAAATGTAAAATATAACATTTTAAATGTTATTCGATACTACATCATTTGTATTTTTCTAGAAAACATAATAAGGTGTACTATTTTACCATGATTTTGATATAAATTATTAAATTTCTTTATCATGTCATGTTTTTATTTCATTTAGTATTTTGGGATTATTTCATAGAGAATTACTATGTTATAGTTGAGTGGGATCCTACTAAGACACTTATCGTACCCATAGAACACTCTCTGGGACGTGTGTAGAACATATTTTTCTAATGAATGAAAGGGAGTGATTCCCTAGTGGGATAGTGAGGTTTATATCAGTTGTGAATGAGTATTTGGTGGTTTAAAAGTGGGTTGCTTCCTACATATCACATAGAATATCCATTGAATGTTTGGGGTTTCCCTTTTTTTACATGAACCATTATTATGTTTTCAATATTAATATCATCATTATTACTTTTTATTGTTTATTTTTTCATATTTATTTTTATATTTAACTTTTCCTATATGTATGCAATTTATCTTGATTCAAGTTTTGATACTCATTCCCTAGGGTCATTTTTTGATTCACACGTGTTAGTTATCAGCCTGTGGAAATTGGGAATACCCATATGATATTTTGTAGGTATGTTTTGGAAATGTGTAAGATGTGTTGTTTAGGTTGGTTAAACAAAATTCATTTTGTAACCATTTGGTAGAATCCTTTAATAATAAATAATATGGTTCCAATTATCCTTTCTTTGTATAAGAAGTAAAAAATATTAATGTCACTGGAATAAAAAATAATATTAGAAGGATTATATAATCATGTTTTGTTATCATAATTATAGAAATAAAATATTACATAATAGAACTGAATATATTAACGTATTATTTATAAATTAGGAACTAGTTAACTATTTTTAATAAATATCAAATAGGTGTATAAGAATTGGATAAATCATCATTAAAATTATATATAGTCAAGGAAACTTTTCCATGCCTTATATTAGCTCTCCAAATTATTTACTAAAATTGTTCAATACAAATCTTTCATGAACCTTTAAACATTTTCCTTCATAACAAATATGGAATCATGTCTTAAAAATTTACCAGGATGATTTATTTTTAAAACCAACGTTTCATATACGTCAATAAATTTATCCAATGTAAAAAATTATATTTAAATATAGGGTTTTCTATATATTTTAATATATTTAGTGTTTTATTATATTCTAAAAATCATAATATTATTATACCCTTGGTTACAGAAATTAATTCTTATCTATTAGAAAAAATGGTTATCCAACAAAATTACAACCTTCTAATATATCTCCACATCAAACACTAAATTTTTTCAATGAAAAAATTGAACATTTTAATTTTTATCAATACATATTCAATGAATCTTCCTAGAAATGTTATTTATATGTATACCAATTTAATATCTATATTAGTATCTTATTCCTCTCTTCTTACTAATTCCACAAAAACCATGAGTTGAAAAAGTTGAAAAAATATTCCAAATTTTATAATTCATTTTTATATTTTCTATCATTTAATTTATCACAATATTGTAATATTATCCATGTATTTATACTATTAAAGAATATTATCTCTAAATCAATGAACTAATGTCCTTAATATTGAGTATATTTTCATGTTCTTATATCCACTTCTTATTTTCTATGATGTTTGTCAAAGTCTAAATATAAAAAGGAATTCTTGATAATTATTTTTAATGGTATAATGATAAAAACATCATAATAGGTATTAGAATATTTTGTTATTTTTTTCTACATTCTTAAACATCCCTATATCTATTTCTAGATATTAAATTAGTGACCTTTATTTCTCTGAATCAACAAAAATAAATATCACTTTGTTCCATTATCTTTTACAATTATTTATTGATAACATTCTAATTTAATCAATTCAATTTTTAATTTTTGTCCTTTTATCAGATCATTATCTTCAATATATTTAAATTCTTTTTCCATAAGAAATTTCCTTTTCCTCTGAACACAATATTACACCCTTTATGGGGATTTCCAAAACACCCTCCATATTGTTAATTTCATTGGTTTTAATAACCATTTACATGACCCCATTATACGTTTATTTCCTAATTAACTTATCTATCCCTTGATATTTTGTATACTAACTTACATAAAATTGTTAAACTTCTAAATCCATGAATTAATATTAAATTATTTTCATTGGGTAATCTTGAAAAAATACATTATCCATAACTGGTTATAAAATAATCATATGTAACTTATTTGAAATACCATAAATTAATTAATTAAATTTTTTTAACATGAATATTTTTTCTAATAATTTCATTTTTATATTCTCCCTCTACACACTTACTGAGGTTGTCTTTTTAAATTTATGAGTTCTTAACTATTTAACATTCTTACACTCTATCTAAGGAATATTTTGATTGTTCCTCTAACCGTGATTATATTTTTTGGAGAATGGATAGATATTATCTTTTTATTTTCCCCTATAAATAAATATATATTTATGTTTTTACATTTGAGATACTTAATAATATAATGGAATGTAAGAAATTATCAATGAATTGGACTATGTATAAAAAATCCAAAATAATAATGATTTGATTGAAAATTATGGTAACTATTTTTAAAAACTATACTCCATGGGTTTACATCATTTATGGTAGTTAATTTATTCACCATGACTCATATTACTCAAATTACTTTCTATTTTAAATTCATTGTCAACAGGATTAATATATTATCACGACCCATCCTTGGGGCTCGTGCCGTGACTACCCCAAGCCCGCATTCCATAGGCTAGGGGCTGCCAAATTACACCAAAGGTGTAAATCACAAAAAAGGGGAAGGCATTTCCTTTTATAAAGTGAACAAAAACACAATAGAGTACATAAGGCTAGAGTAAACAGAATGTAAACTGAGTACAAAAGTAAGTGATGGAAAGCAAATTGGCCAGTATACAAACCCAACTGAAAGTGCAGTACAACTGACAAAGAAAGTACAACAACTGAAAAGTAAACCAGCAACCACCAAGTCATCCTCTGGGAATCCCACCTGAATGGTGGGTATAGATAGTCTCGTCGGTACCTCAGGTCCATCCGTTTGCTCTGTGTACGTCCCACCAGGTGGTCCACCCCTAGATACCATCCAACTCCACAAGCCTTGACCACGATTAGTGCTGTCCGTAGTCTACAACCAACACAACATAGTGCAGGAATTGCCCATGCAGGGGTGAGTATACGATACGCGGTAGGGACCCCGAGACCCCTGAAGGTCCTCCAGAATCTACAAAAGGGAAAACCAAAAAGGAAAGATACAAACACAAAATATCAACTAACTCTAATTAGGTATATGACCATACATATACCTATGTCATCAATTATAATCGGATACAACTCACGAGACCAAGCACAACCCAGTCCACAAAGGTAAGCACAACCCAGTCCATGAAGGAAAGAACAACTCAGTCCACACATGAAAGCACAACTCAGTCCACATAGGAAAACAATTCAATCAAATCGATGATATTGATTGAAGTCAAGACTCATCTCACACAGGTATACATCTTTCGTATTGCGATAGATATGACCATATGTATCCACTGATTCATCTAAGCTTTTGGACCCACACAAGATACAAGTCCAGCTAAGCTGTTGGACCCACATAGGATACAAGAGCAGCAACTCTGCCAGACCCAAATAGAATACAAGTACAGAGGTCAATACTTCCAAACTCACAAAAGATACAAGAACAGTAGTCATCTCCATCGAACTCATAGAGGATTCCAGTATGGTAGTCGTCGTTGTCAAACCGACGGAGGATTCTAGAACACTAGAAGATGCAGTCACAGCCAACTCTAAGGTTCCGACACACATCACACTCGATTTTGGGAGGGTCTGCTCTTCGAGCAAGAGAGTCGATACATCAACTGTCATGATGTTCAGAGTGTATGTATCCCAAAGTTCCATCTCATCGATAGAAACCCAACGTGACAGACAGTGCATCAATTGGACGCCCGGTCTGAGAGTTATTGGCTTTACCGTCCTAGGGGCCCGGATGGTTTTTAAGATAAAACCAACCCGACCATACTCCAGCTGCATCCAAATCACAAGTGGTGTATGCCAAAAGGACCTTCTCATCAAGAATAATTCAATGTAGTTGACGGCATGTCAAACAGACGTCTGATCCATAAGATATAAGTGTTTCCGCTCTAAGGGCAATGTTGTTTCCGGGTTCGAACCAACTAGTTCGTACACAAAATTTTCAAAAACCTCGAGTGTAATATACCAAAACGACCGTCTCACTCCAAGGATTCCTACGTAACTGACAGTGCATCGATCAGAGCTCTGTAGCTCACGTTATGGGAAAAAGACCAAAAAATGGTATGAAGTGGCGTTCTGGGCCCAGTCCGACCTGGCCCAACCCCCCTTGGGTTGGCCCGAACCGGGTCGACCCGACTCGAGTCAGGGTTCGGCCTGGCTGGGAATGTCCCGGCCCAGTCCGTGTGACCCGCCCCGGCCCAGCCAGGGGGTGCGCTTGCTCGGCCAGCGAGCCGAGCAGGGGGGACGCCCCCCCTATTCTGCGGATGCGGCGCTTGGCACCACGTCACCCCTAGATCCTATGCGGTCGTGGGATCTGTCCCTCGCCGCCGTGGAGGGCTTCTACCGGCAGCGCGCTGGGGCACCAAGAGCTTCCGTGGGCCACCAGAGTCATTCTGTTTGTTAGATTCTACTCCCGTCTCTGCCTGCGGTCGTCTCGGGAATCGTACATCACTGTGAAGGCCTCCAATCTCAATTTCGGTCTCGCTTCATCGTCGCCAATTATTTCACACATCAAGACAAAATTAGCGGTGGGTTCGGACTTTTTCGTTAGTCCGCACACACTGTGTTAGTGGTACTAAACATCACCAAACAATTTTCACGCCACGCCGTGGGTATAAAATCATATAATGAAATATATACAGTTTCCCCTGCCTCAACAGTTGATGTTGGACATCGACGTCACATGGAAAGGAATCATAGGCGATTTGAGAGTGTTCCGAGGAGGAGGAGGCGTCTCCTCTCATGTCGTAGGGAATAAGATGAGTGGCGTGTCTTCGATCTTCGAGGAACCAACATTCATCATCGTTTTTCATCAGAGGCCGGTGTTCTTCGTCGTTCTTCTTCGGAGACCAGCGTTCTTCCAATGCTCAAGATCTCTCCCCCGTTCTTCCTTTTTCCAACGAAAGCTCTTCCCCAAATTAAGTAATAGGTTTCCCCTATTATTTAATTTCACACACAAAGAAACTCCCAGAATTAAATCACCAAATTTAATAACGTGTTGACCATTTATTTAAAGGATGGGAGAGGGAAGGTCCCCATTAATTAGACGCATTGGAAATTAAATGGGGGGGGGGATTCCAATTTAATGAGGGGTTGTTAATGAGTTTGTTGGAAATTAAATAGTGGGGATAATGTGGGCCCCACCTCTCTAACATCCACACTTTGGTAGTTAAGTGGATATGGTCCCCACCCTTAACTACCCATGGTAGGGAATAACCTCCTTATGAAATAAAAATTGTTCCGAAAATTTTTATTTACTTCTTAAATGAACCCCCAAAAATTATCTTCTCCTCCTTCGCGAACACATCTCCAATATGTGTCCCCTAAAGTAATTACCAGCACTACGAGTTCATCAGTGCCCTTGGATTTTAATTTTGAGCACCAGTTCAAAAGTTAGAAAAACCCTCTTGTTCGTTCACTGAACGTAACCGAGCTGAACTTCAGAAATTGATTCCGAGCACACCGGGCCTTGAAATCAAGCGACGTCAGAAGCCACAGACTCATAAAATTCCGAATAATTTAAAAATATTCCTTGAAATTTCATGGTATTTACATTACTCCCACCTCAGGGCTTTGCTTCCCCATAAAGCTACAACATAAACAAGTTTAACAAATGAGGGTGCTGAGCACACATCTGAGCCTCCCGCTCCCATATGCTCTCCTATAGGTTCCAGTGCTGCCAACAAATGTGCACTAGAGGTATCAACTGTCCATGTAGGACCCACTCCTATCGATCCTTGTTCTCCACTGGGTCCTCCAAAAAATTCTCCCTGTCACCAATGTCTAGCTCCTCGTGGTCGATGACATGCGTCGAGTCGTGCACATATCTCCTCACCTGAGATACGTGGAAGACGTCGTGCACCCGGTGCAGCTGAGGTAGAAGGTCCAGGCAGTAAGCCACCTCACCTACTCTACTGATGACCTGGAAAATCCCGATGAAGCACGGACTAAACTTGTCACCCCGGCCAAATCTCTGTAATCCACATCGAGGTGAGACTCATAAGAAAACATGGTCACCATCCTTGAACTCTAGTGGTCTCCGCCTCCTATTAGCATATGACTTCTGTCTGATCTGTGCAGTCCTCATCTACTCCTGGATGACTTGCAACTTCTCCATCGTAGCCCGAACCATCTCTTGTTCTATGAGTGCTGACTCCCCAGGGTCAGTCCAGCATAGAGGTGATCTGCATTGTCGGTCGTACAGTGCCTCGTAAGGTGTCATCCCGATGGTGGAGTGGTATTTGTGGTTGTACGCAAACTCAACCAAGGGTAGGTGATCCTCCTAGCTGTGACCAAAGTCATGGACACATGAACGAAGCATGTCCTCGAGTGTCTGAATGATCCTCTCTATCTGGCCATCCATTTGAGGGTGAAAGGCAGTGCTCAAGTGTAGTTGCGTCCCAAAAGCCTCTTACAACCCCTTCCAAAGCCAGGAAGTAAAGTAAAAGTCTCGATCAGAGATGATAGACGATGGCACACCATGAAGTTGTTTTATTTCCTAAACGTAGAGGTGTTCCAAGCTCTATACTGAGCCCTACTCTCTGATCGGTAGGAAGTGGGAAGACTTGGTGAGTCGGACTATGATCACCCAGATGGTTTCGAGTCATCTAGAATTACGTGGGATTCCCGTGACAAAATCCATGGATATCCCATCCCACTTCCACTCTGGAACCTCTAAGGGTTGTACTAAGCCTACAGGTACCTAGTGCTCTGCCTTCAATTAATGACAAATGAGGCACCGAGAAATGAACTCTTCCACAACCTTCTTCATACCCAGCTACCAGTTCTATCGTTTGAGGTCCTGATACATCTTTGCTACTCTTGGATATACCAACAGAGTGGAAGTGTGGAACTCCCTCAGAACCTCCTCATGCAATGCCACTGGTACCATCGTATGTCCCCAGAAGAGGATAACGTACTTCCCGCATTCAGAAAATCCATCGGGAGCCAGCCCTAAGGATATCTCAGCACATCGCGCCGCACAGTCAACATCCCCACTTTTTGCCTCTCTGACCCACTAAAGTAGTGGAGGAGTGACTGTGAGGGACTGAAGGTAGGTTTCCCCATCTCTATCCACGAAGGATATCTTCAAAGCGGCTAACTACCCTATCGCCTCTCCAAGTAGCTAAATTCCTGATCTCCTACTGCGAGAATCATCTACAACGTTCCCCTTCCCAAGAGTGTAGATAATATCAAAGTCATAATCCTGGAGGAACATGAGCCATCGTCACTGTCTTAGGTTCAGATCCTTCTATGAGAAAATGTACCTATGAATCTGGTGGTCAGAGTAGACTGTAAAGCTCTCACCCATCAGATAGTGTCGCTACATCTTAAGGGCGAAGACCACTGCTGCTAACTCCAGGTCATGGGTGGCGTAGTTCTGATCATACTTCCTCAACTGTCGTGAACCATAAGCAATCACTACTCTCTTCTGCATCAGGACACACCTGATTCTAGTCCCTGATGCGTCGTAGTAAACCACATACCCTACACCCTCCTCCGGCATCCTCAAGATCGGCGCCCTGGTCAATCTCTGCCTCATCTCCTGAAAACACTGCGGACGCCTATCTGACCACATGAAGGGTTTCCCCTTTTTTTTCAAAGATGTAAGTGGTGCTGCAACTCTAGAGAAGTATGGTATAAATACTTGATAGTACCCAGCTAGACCTAAGAAACTCCGCAACTCTGTCACGCTCCTGGGTGGCTCCCAAGAAAGTACTGCCTCGACCTTCGTGGGGTCAACTGCAACTCCTACCTCTGAGATGACGTGCCCCAATAATTGAACCTCTCGAAGTCAGAACTAGAACTTCGAGAGCTTACCATAATTTTGGTGCTCTCAGAGTGTATCCAGAACAATCCGTAAGTGGTAGGCATGCTCCACCTCAGTCGTCGAGTAAATCATTATGTCGACAATGAAGACTACGACAACCCGATCGAGGTATGGTTGGATGATCCTGTTCATGAGACTCATGAACACTGCTAAAGAATTGGTCACACCGAAGGGCATGTCCATGAACTCATAGTGTCCATACCGAAACCTGAAGGCTGTCGTCTGTACATCCTCGTCCCGAACATGGAGCTGATGATAGCCTGACCTGAGGTCTATCATCCAGAACCAACGTGATCCCTTGAGCTGGTCAAAGAGGTCGTCAATCCTTGGAAGAGGATAAATTTTCTTCACGGTCACCTGCTTCATTCAACGGTAGTCGACACAAAGTCACAACACCCCATCTGCCTTCTTGGAGAATAGAACCGGAGAAGCCTAGGGTGAAACACTGGGTTGGATGAAACCTTTCCCCTTTAAGTCCTCCTGCTATACCCGCGTCTCACGAAGCCCGGTGGGAGCCATCCATAATGCTGGAGTGGATACCAATGATGTCCTGGGGTATAGGTCTATATAGAAATCCACCTCTCTGTGAGGAGGTAGTCCTAGAACATCGTCAAGAAAAACATCTGCATACTGATCCACCACAACAGGAAAACTCAGACTCCGCACGACAACTGCTCTGAGGATGAGACTAGCCAACTGATGTGTGATCGGCTGCCCTCTCTTCTGCGTGAGCCCATCCTATGTTGTGATGGTTCCCTTATCGCTAGTGAATGTGAACCTGGTCCCATCTGTGCAGACACACTGCAACTTGCGCCTAATACAGTCGATTTGAGCATGGACTGTAGATAAGAAATCCATACCCAAGATGACATCATAAGGCCTCGACGCCTCTACAAGAAGATCTCAGTCGAAGCTCTCACCTCCTAAAGTAAGCTCTCACTTCCAGAACTGGTGCGTAATCGTCGAGTCTACTCTCGTAGGAGTCTCTATCCATAAGGATCGAGCCAACGACTCTGTCAGAATCACCGAGCTCCAAACAAGGGAAGTGGAAATAAAATAATGACTCGCATTCGTGTCTATAAGAACTGCAACAAGGGTGGAGTAGACACAGATAGTACCTAGAATCATCTTGGTTGCACCGCGGTCATATTCCTCTGATGCCTGGAGCTGAGCCTGCCTCTGCCTGCCAGCTCCCTGTGGTCGGGGTGGACCTCCTGGCGGTTATATGCCTCTGTGCAGCCAGCTCCCCAGCCTCCTCTGCTTGCTCCCTGCGGACCGCCACAATCGAACCTCTGCCTCTTCTGGGGAGGTCCCTCCACTGGCTGCTACTTGTATTCATGGTGGGTCAGGCAGTCACGAGCCATGTGGGCCTGCAAGCTGCATGTGTAGCACTGTCTGCTCCTCGTAAGGCTGGCTCTGCACTGTGTGCCCCACATAGCTGAACCTGAATCCTGAGGTCACCCACCTATCAGCCTGGTCCGCTTGGACACATGTGTCATCTGTCAACTGCCGGCTGTAGAAGACTCTTTTCCATGCCGTCCTGCGGTGGGTCTCGCTGATGATGGCTGCTCAGTGAGAATGATATCCAATAACAGGGCTCACTCCAGCACCCCCACATGCGTTGGGATGCTGAGGGGATTCGTCGAAGCTCTGATCTCATCCCTCAGTCCCTGCTCAAAGGTCCGGGCCCATAAGAACAAGTCCCGTACCAGGTCTGTGGAGTAGCGCGAGAGGTCAGTAAATCTCTCCGAGTACTGGGCTACTGACATGCTACCCTACCGTAGTTGTAGTAACTCCTGGATGTGCACCGCACAGAGGGTGGATAGAACGAACTCCGAGCGGAAGAGGATCTCGAAGTCCGTCTAAAGTAGATATGCCTCATCGTTCAGCTAGAGAATCAGGCTCCACCATCTACCTACAGCTGCGTATAGGAGACTCGCAGCAAGGATCACCATAAGATCTACTGGTTTCCCTACCAGTCTATAGACTCTGACGATGGTATCCAGCCAATCCTCGGCTGCTTGAGGATCCGTCTCTCCGTGGAACATGGGTGGCCTCTGTCTCTGAAACTCATGCAATGCACTCAGGCGGCGTGCACTCTTCGCCGCTGGGGCTGGTAGCATCAATGGCTCATCGGGTAGTGGTACCGCTTGCACCTCTACTATAAAGGGGCCCTGCACCGAGGTGTCGTCGCTCGGTGGGATGCAATCCCTCATGTAATTAGGAACCCTGGCTGGCTGCCTTCGTGGGGCCATCCTAAAAAGAAACAGGTGTGCCACGGTCAAATAGTATACCTGGTGAGCTGACATAATGTAATCCCAATGAAAACTTTTGAATGGAAACACACAACAATCTGTGTCTTCGTGTACTGAGTCGGAAATCAGAGGTCACAGTCCTGGTGTATGGATACATCGGCCGCCGCACCAACACTAGACTCCATGGACTAAAAACCACACTCAATACCCTTAAAACTATTACTTCACTGAAAGGAAAGATCAGAGTCCCGAGTTCTGTGGTAGAACCGAATCCTCTGATGCCAATTTGTCAAGAACTGTCCTCGGGGCCCGTGTCGTGACTACCCCAATCCCACCTTCCATAGGCCTGGGGCTGGCGACTAGCACCAAAGGTGTAAATCCCCAAAAAGGGGAAGGCATTTCCTTTTATAATCTAAAAAACACAAAAAAGTATGCAAGGCTTGAGTAAACAAAAAGTAAACTGAGTACAAAAGTATGTACTGGAATGTAAATGGGACAGTATACAAACCCAACTGAAAGTACAGTACAACTGAGAAATAATGTACAAAAACTAAAAACTAAAGCAGCAAACACCAAGTTGTCCTCCGGGAATCCCACCTAAAGGGTGGGTATAGATAGTCTCAACGGTACCTCGGGTCTGTCCATCTGCTCCGTGTACATCCCGCCAGGTGGTCCACCTCCAGATATTGTCCATCTCCACAAGCCTCGACAATAATCAGTGTTGTCCGTCATCTGCAACCAACACAATGTAGTGTGGGAATTTCCCATGTTGGGGTGAGTATGCGATACTCATTAGGGACCCTGAGACCCCCGATGGTCTCCCAGAATCCACAAGGGTTAAACCAAAAATGAAAGATACAAACACGACGTATCAACCAAATCTTCTTAGATATATTCCCATACATATACCTAAGTCATCAATTAAAATCGTCTCCAACTCTTAATCCCAATCACAACCCAATCCACAAAGGTAAGCACAACCCAGTCCATGAAGGAAAGCACAACCCAGTCCACACAGGAAAGCACAACTCAGTCCACACAGGAAAACAAGTCAATCACAGCGATGATATTGATTGATGTCAAGACTCAACTCACACAGGTATACATATTTTGTATAGTGATAGAGATGATCATATGTAGCCACTGATTCATCTAAGCTGTCGGACCCACATAGGACACAAGTCCAGCTAAGCTGTAGGACCCACAGAGGATACAAGACCAGCTACTCTACTAGACCCACATAGGATACCAGTACAGAGGTCAATAGTTCTGGACCCACATAGGATACAAGAATAGTATTTATCACCGTCGAACCAATGGAGGATTCTAGTACGGTAGTCGTTGCTGTCGAACCCATGGAGGATTCTAGTACAGTAGTCGATGTAGTCGCAGCCAGCTCTAAGGTTCCCGCACACAGCATGATCGATTTCGGGAGGGTCCACTCCTCGAGCAAGAGAGTCGATACATCAACTGTCATGATGTTCAGAGTTGATGTATCCTAGAGTTCTGTCTCGTCCAAAGAAACCCAACACGACAAACTATGAGTCAATCAGATGCCCGGTCTGAGAGTTATTGGCTTTTTCGTCCTTGGGGCCCGATAGGTTTTTAGGCTAAAACCAACCCAACTGTAATCCATATATGTCCAAACCTCAAGAAGAGTAAGACAAAATGAACCGTCTCATCAAGAGGAATTCAATGCAGTTGACGGAACGTCAAACAGACATCTGGTCCTTATGATATAAGCATTTCCGCTCCAAGGGCCCGGTTGGTTTTGGGTTCGAACCAACCCAGACATACCCAAAATATGCTGAAACCTTGAGTGTAATATACCGAAATGACCGTATCGTTCCATGGATTCCTACACAACTCCTAGTGCATCGATCGTAGGTCCGTAGCTCATGTTATGATAAAATGACTGAAAAACGGTCCAACGTGGGGGTCTGGGCCAGGTCCGACCCGACCCAACCCCCCCTGGGTCGGCCCGAAACGGGTCGACCCAACCCAGGTCTAGGCCCGGACTGGCTGGGCGCGGCCCGATCCAGTCCGTGCGACCCTCCCGGTCCGTCCGGGGGTTGCGTTGGATCGGCCAGCAAGCCAAGCAGGGGGGACGCCCCCCTATTCTGAGGACGCGACGCTTAGCGCCGTGTCTCCCTGGGATCCCGTGCGGCTGCGGGATCTGGTGGCACGCCGGGGGGCTACCGCCGACGACCCGCGCCGCCAAGAGATTCAGCGGGCCACCAAAGTCATTCTGGTGGTCCTATTTTTCTCCCGTCTACACCCGCGGTCGTCTCGGGACTCTCACTTCGCTACGAAGGCCTCCAATCTCCATTTCGGTCCCTCTTCGTCGTCTCCAATTATTCTCCACATCATGAACAAATTAGCGGTGGGTTCAGACTTGTTTTCTAGTCTGCACCCACCGTGTTAGTGGTACTAAACATTACCAAACAATTTTCATGCCACGCCGAAGGTATAAAATCACATAATGAAATATATACAGTTTACCCTACCTAAACAGTTCATGTTGGACATCGGCATCATGGGGAAAGGAATCGTAGGTGACGTCAGAGTGCGCCGAGGATGAACCAGCGAATCCTCTCTTATCACGGAGTAGAGGATGGTTGGTGCATCATCGATTATCTAGGAACTAGTGTTCTTCGTCATTCTTAGTCGGAGGCTGGTGTTCTTTGTTCTTCTTCATCGGAGACCAACGTTCTTCCAAAGCTCAAGAGATCTCCCCCATTCTTCCTTTTTCCAACGAAAGCTCTTCCCCAAATTAAATAATAGGTTCCTCCTATTATTTAATTTCACATGCAAAAAAACTCCTAGATTTAAATCACCACATTTAATAACATGTTGACCATTTATTTAAAAGAAGGGAGAGGTAAGGTCCCCATTAATTAGATGCATTGGCAATTAAATGGGGGGGGGGGGTTGCCAATTTAATGAGGGGTTGTTAATGAGTTTGGTAGAAATTAAATGGTGGGGCTCGTGTGGGCCCCACCTCTCTAACATCCACACTTGGGAAGTTAAGTGGCTGTGGGCCCCACCCAAACTACCTATGGGCGGGAAAAACCTCCTTATGAAATAAAAAATTTTCTGATAATTTTTATTTAATTCTTAAATAAACCCCCCATGATTATCTTCTCCTCATTCATGAACGCATCTACAGTAAGTGTCCCCTTAAGAAATTACTGGCGATGTGAGTTCATCGATGCCATTGGATTTTAATTCCGAGCACTGGTTCAAAAGTTAAAAAACCCGCTCATTCGTTCACTGAACATACCAGAGCTAAACATTAGAAATTGATTCCGGGCACACCGGGCCTCAGAATCAAGCGCCATTAGAAGCCACAGACTCGTAATATTCCAATGTATTAAAAAAACATTCCTTGAAATTTTTAGGTCTTTACATATATAGAGAAACAATTCAACAATATTCTCTCTATAATTAGGCCAACTAGTGAATCAACAAGGTTTAACCCATAACATTCACTTTATCATGGAAAATTTATACAATTACTGCTTTTCAAAATTGATAGAGTGTTAATTAATAATAGTAACATAAAATCCTCTCCCAATCCTTATGGAATGGAGCATATCATTTTAAAAAATTCATTGAAATAAAATTTCTCAAATCACGGACCATTAGGTAGGATTGAGATTTTTTATAGTTAATTTTTATTTACTCTCATATGTTGTAGATGAGTTTCTTCCTATATCAGTAGTCTATTATATTCTCCCCGATTTATATAATATAGAAAACAATTTAGTCGTAAATAAACCTCTGAAAATATGTATCATAGAATATATTGAAATTTTATTATGATATCATTAATACAATCCATAGAATACTTGGATTGAATTCAATTAATGATTGGCTGGTATTTAAGATAATGATTTATTAATTTATAGTATCTTTCATTCTATATTTTAATACTAGAGAGATATCAAAACACCCATGGTGATTTTAAATCTCTTAGACATTGTGAAATGAGATCATTATAGTCCCTAGTATATGGAAACAATGGAACTCCAATCTCAAGATGAATTCCCTTAAGATTATACTCTTCTTTGTAATAAGTGGTCATTTCTAAACCCTTATGAAATAAATACTCAATATCTATTATTAATCTATGTAATTCTATGTTAAATGATCTCATGGTGCTCATAAATAATGATGCAAGTGTTATTATAAATAATTAGCTATCAATTTATATAAATATATATAATACTTGAATTATTTTAACTATATATCTTCGTATTTTTTTACATTTTAATAATTTCATGATTTTAAATTAATAGTTCAACTATGTAGATATTAATAAATGGAACCGAACATGATTGATTAAAATTATAGTAGTGTTATATACGCCTCAATACATGTTTATATGTTTATTATATCACATGAAATTGTAATTTCAATAAAATATAAATTACGATAAATCATTCCACGATAATGATTAGCTGTAAAAAATGAATGATTATAATAATTAAATGAATGTTGTGTGATTTGTTTATCAAAACTAAATCTAATAAAGATAAAAGTTCAAATGTTTTATGATATCATTAAGTTAAAAACATAATTTGAAGTAACAAAATAAGTGTACGTGTTTTGAATAAAAAATGGATTAGGAAGGACTTACATATAGTATAAGAATATTTTAATGAACACTAATTTAATTTATATGGAATTATAATTAGAAACATCATAGAATCCCTGAATTACTCTCTCAATTTAACCCAATGAATTATAATTAATTCCAATTGGCCCTTTTAGTTTATCATTATACAATTAGAATGGTGGTGACATAATTATTTGTAATTATGTTGCAACTGAATTCTCTCGAACACTTATCCATAAAAAATGGAGCACATTTCTCGAATGCATGGTTTAGGCCTCACTTAGCAGTCTTTTATTTATAGTTAGTTCATTTAACTAGACCTCAATTTTTAATTTCCCTAAGAATCATATAATAAATAATAGAAATCCAAATCAACTAAATCAAAAAAATATTATCAGTACATTTCACTAATCAACACTAAAAAATGCTCTCAAACTAAATAAAACAAAATAATGAGAAATAAGTCTTCTCCAATAGTGTATCTATTAACTTCAACTTCCCACCACCTATGTTCCACCTATAATCTATATAGCCCCATAAGATCCACCATCAATAACTAATGGTCCAAAACATCAAAACTAATTGTCCTTGTAACACTCATATATTTTAGAATATCTTTTCGCTTAAATAAAATGCATGTGTTTGGTATATTTCTTTACAAAAAACCCTATTCTCTATTAGAAATTATATTTTAAATAATTATAAGGTAGACATTAAATTTATAGGTATGAAAAGTAATAACAAAAATTATTGAAATATATATATATATATATGTATGTTTAATAATTAAAATTTATTGATTAATTTATAATATTTATTTATTTATTTATTTGTAAATTCATTTAATAATTCAAAATGGTTTTTCATCAAAATTTGGTTTTATTGAATTTTACTCACTTGGATACTATAATTATTTATACAATTTTTATAATTATTTTTGTAGTAATTTAATATAAATTTATAAAATATCACGTCAATATTATCTTAGCACGATTTTTACAATATTTTTAATAAAATTTACCTTATAGTGAATAGTGACAAATACTTATTTTTAAAGAAAATGACAATTATTCTCAATTAAAAGACCAAGTATATTTTTATTTATCTCATAAAGTAACATTATTATAAATTAACTTGAAATAATCTAAATAACATCATATAATTCATAATTATACGTTTTTTATAATTTAATTTTTGTTCATAAAAACACATTTTTATTAAAAAAGTTCTAGGATCATAATATGTTTTTAAACAAATAAATTAATTTAATATATATTTAGTGATGGTTTTAATTTAATTCATAGTTTATATATTCAATCATAAATTATTAACACTCATTTTGAGGTTTCTACAAGGAAAGTGTTGTATGGAAATTATGTTTTATGCTTACAAATTACTTTTTTTTAAAAGGATTCCAATATGGGTTGAATAATTATTTGGAATTTATTTATGACAGTAGTAGATATTTAATATGGTAAAATGGATTAAGTTTTTATATATTCATTGTTGATATAATGTAATAGGGTCTAATAATCTTTTTCATTTTCAAAAAAATTAACATTTTGATACCATGTTTATGGTTAAAATAGGTTATATATCGTTATAAATCAAAAGATAAGTGTGGGATATCCACCCAAACATATATAATAATTATTTTTTTGAGATATTTAAACCATATAATATCAGAGCATTTGAATCACTCCCTATTTGGAACCACTTTCCAAGGAATGTGACCATATAAAATTTTGTAGTTTAAGAAATACATTATATATTTCACCCATCACAAATAAATGGGAACCTCTCCTACAATATTATTCACATAATTTGAGCCTTCTAGATCATACCAAACACACTAAAAGACAATCTAGAATACTTCCATTAATCCTAGGGATTATATTCCCCTTTTAAGGCCAATCGTTTAATGCATAAGGTGTAATCAAAATTGAGATCTCTCAAGGATGAGGTATAAATCTAAATCAACCCATTTCAATTTTATTTCATCATACACCTTTAATGAACATGTTGTATACCTAAAAAACTATGAATCTAATATCATATATTTATATAGTGTTTTATTATTATTATTTAATAACTATTTACTAAATCTTATCAATCAAATGGGTGATGAAGGTATTTCTCATTTGAAAATGTGGACAGCTGCCTCAACATATCGGTACAATTTATATTCCATCCTCATCCTTCATGGATAGTTAATATGATAGGTTTAATATTTAATAATTATATTAATGAAATTATTATTTTATGAAATTATAATTTCATATCTATATTCTTACATTCTAATCCTTTGGTAAATGATAAAATCGATCATGTGTACGTGTGGACTAGAAAATCCACGAAGCGATGTGTTTTGTCTTTTTTCACCAACCATCCCTGATACCCTAGTAAGGGAATAACTGAGCTGACCTGACATACCCTAAAGGGAATTTATGATCCCCTGCATCGGGAAATATCACATGGAATCATTCAACATATATGTGGGAAAAAACTTTCCACAAAATATAATGGAAGAAAGACAAGAAAGTCAATATGCATATAAAGGAAACTACACGTGGAGTAATATAGTTGAATTCAAAATTACATTAAATTTCCAAGTACTACAACCAACGTAGAAAATAGGGAAAACACCCCATGTCCCTAAGGACACAACTTGCAACATCCCTGGTTCAGTAGCCGGATCCACCTTAATGAGATATTTTCTCCTATCTCGAACAGAAAATGAGATAATCTACAAACACCTGAAAGAACAAGTAGGGTGTGAGATAAAAAAATCCTTGTAGGGTCTCCCCAAGGATTACATATAAAAAACCAATAACATATTAACTAAATTAATTCATTCAATTTTAAAATAAATTGTTTTGGCATTTCAAAACATATTTAAACAAATACTACTATGCATTTTAATTGATTGAAAATACTTTAAGAAAATGATTTTCAATGATAGAATATTTCTAAAACATTTTATTAAAGAAAAAACATACATAAAATAGTTTATTTAAATTCTAAAGGCATTTAATGTAGATTAACAACATTAGAATACACTTATATCTCAAATATAAATAATAAGAAGCCAACAAGGTCATATTCCAAATACGAATGATAGTTCAGGATATAGGACGCCACACTCTCTATGTGATCACAAAAATATGTTTATATGCACATCTCACTGACACTGGAAAAATGTGACTCATCACCATCCCCTCAAGGATGTGACTTATTTCATTTCTATTTAAAAATGTTGTATAAGCATTGAGTTGTCCCAAATAACCCATAAAATCTCCCATGCTTGAATACTCTTTCACAATAGATGATATGAAATTTATTTTAAGACATCTTAAAATACAATTAAAACTCATTGCTCAAATTTTTTATTTTAATTTTCCTTTTAAAAACCAAATGAGTTTTTAATTAAAATTATTCCTATTTAACAAGATAAAACCACTAGGTTTTTATTAAAACACATTAGCACATTTCACATTTTGAAATCAATTCCAAAATAGTACCATTAATTTTATTAATGATTTCCACAGTCAAATTCAATAATTTAATCAAAATCATTTCCATAGAATCTATAATATATATTAAAAAACATAAATCGTCCAATTTCTATAAAAACACCACAAATCAATAGAATTGGGGGTTTACCAAATTCACATGCCTAAACCATTTAAAATATCCCAATTCACTGGAATTGGGTTTTATCATATCAATTAAAATAAATTTTGAAAACATGAATTTAAATCAATAATTGAAATATATTAAGAAATTCAATGTTAATCAATTTTACAAAACAGGATGAAACAACCTATATGTTTCCTGAAAAGAAACACTCAAAATGACATCGGCTAATGAGAATAAAGGAAAAATGACCTCAAAACACAGCCTAGAGGCATGATACAACATCCCAATGAATAGATCCATAAATTTCAGGATTATCTTTTTAATTACCAATGAGTAATAAAGAGATAAAGATAAATAATGTGGGTAAATGCTTACCTGATAATCAAACCTCCAATAGGATGATGATAAACCATTAAACGAGAGGATCCTAAAGGGTTAGATAGCTTCCAGATTGCACGAGGGAGGCTTCGGGTTGAGGGAGAAGGAACTAGAGTAGAAGATAAAAAAGGATCACAACCATGTTGTCTCTTTAAAAAACACATTTAGTGTATTACAGGATGTTTAACTATAATACATGTCCTGGAATACTAAATTTCCGTAATCATAAAAAAAACGTCTCCTTGAATTATAAACTGACCCTCCATGTTTAAAACTAATCTACAGTTCACTCATGACATGTAACCAATATTCACCTCATGTAACCTTTATATCATGAACCATTCCTAGAATATATAATGAACAATTACATGATGTGTAACCTTGTTACACAACTTTTAACCCTTCGATAGCCTACAGAAAATGTTCTGTAAATGCTAAGAGTCCAAAAAATATTATACTTCACCATTATATGTATCCTCTCAATTCATTCTAATCCCTTGCCAGTCATTGAAAAGGGAAAACCATGAAATGGTTATAAAAATTCCTATCATATCAATAATGGTATGTTACAACCTCCCCACCATAAAAACATTTTGTCCCGAGAAAGCCTTCAAGGAATCTTCCTTGACAAAAAGATGTGGCCACAAATATTTTAACGGTGCCTCATGTTACAAAATCTCATAATTATATTAACCATGAAGCCATATAAATTAAACCAAAGGTGTCTTCCTCCCACGAAGTACCATGTTCTTAGAATAAACTATCATGACTAGATTCTCAATTAGAGATAAATCAGGTTCAATATCAATATCACCCTAGCTAAAAACATTAGATGGATCAGAGATATACTTTCTCTACTACAATCCAAGGAATAAATCATGTATCAACATCAACTATGGTGGATGTTCAAAGTGGTTTATAAATTTACCCACCTTTTCAAAAACCTCTAATGGTCCCCTAAAATGAGGAGTAAGTTTCATTTGCATCCCAAGCCATTGATGATCCAACGAGGTTAAATCCTTTAATAAAACATGGTCACCAACAAAAAATTACAATGGTCAACAATGACGATATGCATATGATTTATATCTGCTCTTTGATGTCAACATTAACATAAAGGTTAACTAAATATTTTATTCTGTATCATGCACTTGGATTTTTCTAACAAAGAAACATTCACCAATCTCTGACTAACATAATATAGATTTATAAGGTCAACCACACATTTCAAAAAAAGTTCCATTTGGATCAAGTATTGATAACTATTGTTATAAGAAAGCACATCCATTTATAAATGATCATCCCATGCTCCACCAATGTCAGGGACACGTTCACAGAGTATATACTCCAAAATCTGTATAGATCTCTCTATTTTTTCATTTGAATACAGATGGTAGAACATGATCAAATGGTCTATGATCCCAGTTCCTCTTAAAGGTGTCTCCTAAAGTGATAAATTAACTGAGGATCCCTATTAAAAACTATAATATATGTAAATTTGTTTGAATAGATGATCTCCCTCACATAGAGACTTCCCAACTCCTCAACTTTCATTCTATCACTAATGGGTATAAACTGAGCCAAATTAGATAGTCTATCAATCAAAACCTATATAACATTCTTATTTCTCATGGTATGTGGCAGCACAACCACAATGTCTAGAGAGATCACATCCCAAACCTATGTTGGGAATATAAGTGGATAATTAAACTCGGAAAGTTTCTGTTCCTTATCCTTAACCTCCTGGTATATATAGAAATGCGATAAAAACATAAAATTTCCCCATGTCTTACCAAGCTAGTAGAACTCTGTCCACATATCATAAAATATCTTAGTTGGTCCTTGGTGCACATCCAACTAAAAATTATGACTGTCCCCCATTAAAACTTTCCCATCCAAAAATTATACAAAAATGTGATTCTAATAAAATTGAATACCCTCATTGGATAATAACCACAGAGAAACTGTCTCCCCACTGTAAAGTGAGTCACTAATTCTATATAATTCATCATCAATCTCTTGATCCTATAGAACAATCTTGATAAGAGATGACAACAACTAAACATGGATAAGGAAACCTAATCCCTTTTATCTTATACTCTAATATGATACATTTGAATGAGAGAAATCAAATTCCACGCTTTTGAAGATAATTTCACTACCATGGTTGAAAGTTTTTTTGAATAATGCATCTGCAATGTCATTTCCATTCCTAGGGGTGTAGGCGACTTTAAATTAGAAATATTGAGGGTAATCCACCCAACACCTATTAAGGAGATTAAAATCTCTTTGATAGAATATATGAATCATGATTTTTTTGCCTGAATACACAATAAAACTTTTTATAAAAAACATATTTTCACCAACACATAAGAATTTACTTCATAGATGCATTTTTAACAACATGGTTAGTATATATTTTTTTGGAGTGGCCTATGCTGATGAGGCCAAAAATCTACTACATGGTCGCCCTGTGTGATTAACCAACCCAATCTTAAACCCGATGGATAAAAAAGACCCCATATCCCTGTACAGCCTCTTGAAGAGTAAACACCAACATAATATTATTAATATGTTTTAGCTCAATGAAATAACTCTCACATTAGTCAGTCTAAGAAAGTGTCACTGACTTTCAAGATAAATCAGTAATTGGAGAATCCAACATCAATAATTCCTTCACGATCCTAGGATTGTGTCTAACTAATCCCAATAATGAACAAATATTGTATAAATTATGTGGTCATTCCCAATTTATAACAGCCCTTATCATCTTAGGATCAACTAATATACCCTGTTCATACACCACCTGTCCCAATAATTTCACTTCCCGAATCCAGAAATAATAATTTGAATGTTTGGTGTAAAGTATGTCATTTCTTAGTAGACTCAAATTGATTATCAAATGATGAATATGATCCTCCTCGACCTTGTAGTAAATGAAGATGTCATTAACAAGGAATACCATAATGATATCCCAATGCTCAGAGAAAATATTTTTCATCAAATCTATGAAAACTAAAGGAGCATTCATTATAATAGAGGTCATAACAAGGTACCCATAATGGTCATACCTACTCCGAATGGTAGTTTTTGGAATTTTATATTTTCTTACCCACTACTAATGGTAACAATATTAGTGGTCGATTTTTTAAAACCACGTCTCCCCTTTCAACTGAAAAATATGTCATCAATATATGGAAGAAGATAATTTTTCATCACCGTAACATGATTTAGATTTATGTAGTAAACACATAGGTGAAGAGAATCATCAACATTCTTTTTATAGAGAACTGATACCACCTGAGGTGACCCACATGAGATTATAAAGACTTTCAAAAGAATATTGTCCAACGAGGATTTCAAATATTTTATTTTCATTGTCTCCTTGCAATAGGTGTGAACATAAACTGAATGAGGGATAGAAATTATGTCAATGTAAAATGTACCTCCCATACTAGTGGAAAACCTCATAATTCTGTAGAAAACACTTTGGGAAACATGATTAAAATTAGAGGTATATCCCTGCTCAAATATTTCCACTCAAAATCAAATGAAAGCAATAATATTAAATTCCCCAGCTAAGGATAATAAGGTATGGATTTGTTCGACCATAGATCCTATTCTCTGGGAAAGAAAAGAGAAACACCATGGGGAATAGTATGGTAGAACCATCGAAGATAACTATAAAATCAATCTTTATTATTCGTGATCTAATCCATTATGAATATGATGTCATGCTATTTCTTATCGAGAACTATAAATCACCAAGACAAGTGAAAATATGATAGTGATAAGTCACAATCATGACCACGGAGACCATATTATCTCATCTTAAAAAGGGGTGTAGTAATATACATTGCACACTATAAAATATCTATAAGAAGGTTTATAAAATTTACAGTATAGGTTGTAATAAATGAATGAGATGAACCAATATCATATTGATCAACCACTAATGATGATGCTATAGTAATGGTACCTCTCATAGTTGATGGACTCATGTCTTCTTCCACTAGAGACTCTTCCTCTACATGAAGAATCTTAATTCTAGATGCATGTGGTTGTAAATCTTTTATACATGAATCGTATGATTTCCATGATGTTTTATGAGGACCTGTTAATCATGTTCCACAACCCAGAGTCGAATCGATATCGAAGAATCTATGTAAGTGTCTGTAATGTCTATAGGAGCTACAGTTTTTTGGTGCCTCAGTGCGAACCCTCGTTGAATGTCCTATATTTCCACACTGATATAAAATCTATGTACTTCCTCCTAGTACTGTAGGAAGTTTGGAATGACGTTGATATCGAGAACTACCATGAAAATCATCATGCTTCTATTTTTTCTTAAAGGAAACCACACAATGAATAAGACAAAAAGAAACTCTAGATAACCTTAACTTATCAGCCAAGTCCATCTTAAACATCATCACCCTATCCACCACATCAACATAAGTGGGTTGTTTCAAAAAGAAAAACATTGAATGGATATCTAATCAAAAGTCTCAGCTCGAACCTTCGAGCCTTTATCCTCTCATTAGATACAATCTCATCTGAAAACTGCACCAGCTCAACAAATCGATTTGAATACTCATTCATGTTTCTTTTGTCCTGCTCAATCTGGAAAAACACCACTACCTTGGCCAAATCCATTGACTTTGGATATAACTAGTCAGTGAAAATAACCTTGATTCCTTTCCACCATAATCCCTCATGTTTGATTTCTATCACCATCAAGTCCCACCATCTACTGATTAGTCTTTCCAGCATAAAGGTGGCACACTTAAACTTGATCTCATCTGATGTATCTATGAGATAAAAAAGATGTTATATCTTGTCCAACCATTCCTCAGCATGTTTATGATCAGTGGTAACTTTGAAAACTGGTGGCTATTGGGAAAGGAACCCTAAAGAATGATTTTGAAGAAAATCCCCATGAGGATCCATAACTGGAGTCAAAACTGGGACTAGTGGTGGTACATATCGTAGATCTTGAACAATTCATGAAACCACCTTAACAAGATTAGGGTCCACTAGTGGATTTGCACAATTTAGTTGAGCAATATTTTTACTTTAGATCCAATTTGAGCATCTTCCCAGAGGAATGATACAACACAACACCAATAAACAACAAGGTATGCAGTAGACTAACACTAAAACTTAGAAATAAGAGAAATTATTCCCAATAGATGGAACAACAAGATTTTTATTTCACTCTATCAAAATAACAATTGTCATGACCCACCACATAGTGTACGTGTTGGGACTACCCCATGACTGCCTCCCATAGGCCTGGGGATGGTGACTAGCACAGAGTAGGCATATCTTAAAAAGGGAATTCATTTACATTAAAACATGTACACACACACAATGATCATATTATATAAAGTAAACACAATGTAAACCAAAATTATCCATGTGACAACTACAAATATTATAGTACAAATAGAATTTAAAAAGGGGACATCATACTATCCCACAACCACAATGGAAAGTACAACATCCATTATCCATCCACTTCAGACACCACCTGATGGGTATGTGAAGAGTAGCTTCATATAGCCATAGAATTACGCACATCCATCCAATCTCATGGATCAAAACCTGGTCTCGAACCACCAATGCATCCATCGAAGCATTGATCCCCTGCATGGGACATGACATGTATGGATGATGCCCATCCAGGGCAAGGTAACAGAATACGCAGAAGGTACCACAAACCAAAAAGTGAACAAATAAAGACCACAAAGAAAAATACAGCTCATACAAGGTATAACTTGTATTATAGAATGTAAGATTATCAGTCATAAATATGAATCATATTGTAATACTGAGGGACTCAACATTGATGAGTCACTGAGGTATGTTTGGCTACTAGACCACTAATGTTAGAACGACTACTGTACCACTAAGGTTCACTTGGCTGCTAGACCACCGAGGTCTACTGGGCTATTGGACTAGTATGGTCCACTCCTATACTAGACCACTATGTTTTTATTGTCTGTTGGAAAATTGAGGTCCACTCATCTTCTGGACCACTAAGGTCAGCTCATTTGCTGGACCACTGTGGTCCGCTTTTCTGTTGCTGGACCACTGTAGTCCGTTCGTCTATTGCTTGACCTCTAAGGTCTGATCCTCTTCTAGAACACTGAGGTCCCCTTCTCCACTAGACCACTGAGGTGCACTCATCTACTGGAGCACTATGGTCTACTCATCATATCTTTAATGTCACAGCCAATCATAGGATTTCTGCTCATAGTGCATTTGATTATGGGATAATCTACACCTCAAGACGTTAGTCATATCTCAACTACCATGAAAACTCACTAATAATAAACCCAAGGGACCTTCTCTCCATAAGTATCCCAAATCTATAGGTGGCGTGTCAATTGAACACCCGGTCTGAATGATATTGTAGTTTTAGTAAAAAGGTGTCTGTTGCGTCTGGGTCTAACATGACATGGTCAGACTAACCCGACCAACATATCATGGGGGTCCATAATGACCCACCCATTTTGTGTGACCTGAACCAAACCGGTCTGGGCTGGTTTAGGGGATAGGCCCCTTGGGCCTTGCTAACCCCACCTAGTTATACCATGTGTCAGGACCACCTGGTCACCTAGCGAACTAGTTCTCAACCAGCCCAGTTCGACTCAGTCAGGTTAGTACTGCCCTATCGGGCCACCCATCAACCTGGTTTTCTTATCCAGCTCAGCCCGCAGTGGTGGGCCTATTCTTCTCTATCCTGGGCTATCCAACGACCAGGATTATTGAACCGATTCAGAAAACATTGGTGGTCCTTCTTGGGTCTAGAACAGACTCCGTGCAGGGTCCTGTTCCCGTAGCATGTGGCCAGTTGAGGCCAACCACCTCCCTCCACACATGGTCCCTGGTTGATAGTGAGTCAGAACACACCACTACCCACAATGTGGGATGCACCTCTTTACATAGTACCCAACTGTCACCTCCCCCATATGTCGGTTTTCCTCGCACACGACCGAGTGGCCGCGTCCACATGCCACAAGTGGCCAACCTCCATGTTGGCATCCCCTATCACCACTACGACACGCTTCCCGTGTGTCTCCACCCACCTACTGCCACGACTGTGTGTGGTGACCCACATGGATGAGACCCTTATTCCTAGTGACAACCAAAATGATGTGCTACCAAAAATTGCGCCACGAAGAACAAGGAGCATGCAAGAAGGGTAAAAGGGGAAGGAGTCATAACACAAGGACACCCAAATAATGATCCATGTATTTGATCGTGTAGACCCGAGCGTGTTCTTGTTAGCATAATCAGGAAGAAAAAAAGAAGGTGGAATAATCACTATGATAGATATCCCATTTATCATGCATTATTAAATATCCCACAGGAATAATATATCTGTATGATAAATTGTTTGTGAGTTAACACACATTCGTCGTTTAAAAGAACGAATGGGGGAAATAAATTCATATAGAAAAGAATTAAAACCCTACCTAGAGAAGGATATTTCTCAAGGATGATAGTTATTCACCATCTGTCGATCTCTAGTCCTAAATTCGTTCTCCAATGCTGGAAATTCCATTATCCAATTCGTCGGTGTTCTTTATTGGAAAGGTTTCCTTCATTCGTCGTCATAGGAATTACAAGGTTGTTCATCAACCCTAAATTACCTGTTTAATTAATGAAGGAATATGTGTGCTCATTGTCGCATCACAAACCTTCTCCATTAATGAGGTTCGTTAATGGGATTCAGCATCACCCCATTATTGAACCACAACGTTGATGAGTCACTACATAACAATGAAGAAAAACTAATAAAATAACTTTTCTATGATTTTTTACTTTTCTTCTGAAAAGTATGAAAATTAACTTCCACCCTAAACCTGTACCAGTCAAGCATAGGCTCTGCCTAATGGAAGAATGCCCCCACAAGCTCAATGGAAATCATAGATTTCAAATCTGATTTACCATTTAGGAGTTATAAGGATTTGAAAAATAAAAACATCATTACTCAATTATTTTATTAATGGCCAAAAACTAATATCCACTTTTCTCCTGAATCGGACAATTTTAGGCCCTTTCTAGGTGAATCCTGATGCTTTGAGTTCAATAGTGCCCCCAGATCTTTTATTCGGGCATGAGTTTAAATGTTAAAAAAACCCAATGGTACAATTATTTAATGAACATTAAAAACTGTTCAAAAATATATTTCAATAACTCCAGGACTCAGAATTACGTACTGTCTCCGAGTATGGTATTAAAATAATCCCATTTAATTTTCAAAAAATATAAATAGATTTCCAAGGTATTACAAAAATATTTAAAAGATTAAAAAAATCAATAATACGTCTTTCCATAACCACCACTAGAAACATAAGGTTCATTGTGGGGAGAGATGTCTAGGCACCCTATCAATGCTACGTCATAAGTCCCAATATGATTTCAAAACTACATACTGACTTCAAGAAAAAATCTCAACAGCCTCCTTTGATACCACTTTGTCATGAACCAACCCGAGTACCCTGGTAACCCGATAACCAAGACATTCCAAAAATATCTTGAAGAGAATTTTTGATCCACATGATTTGGAGACTAACACCTGTAATCATACTACATGGAAGTGGGAACAAAATTTCCACCAAACATGGTTAAGGAAATACATGAAAACCAATATGATTAAAAAAGAAAATCCACTGGGAGTAATGTACTAGAAGTCAACATGACATTGAAGCCCAAAGTACTACAACCCATGTATTGAAATGGGGAAAATATCCCAAGTCCCTAAGGAAGAAACTCATCACATCCAATGTTCAATAGTTGGATCCACCACAAAGAGATCATTCTCCCTTTCTTAAACCTAGAAATATATAATCTACAAACACCCAATGGAAAAAGTATAGTGTGATATAGAAAGACCAATGCGGTCTCACTAAGGATTCCATATCTGATGCCATTAGTAGATTAACTAAAATAATTCATTCAATTTTAAAATGAATAGGATTTTATATTTAAATCATATTTCGAAATATCCTTGTATATAGTTTAAAATATGTAATATACATTAGGAAAATGATTTAAAATAATGGAATATTTCAAACACATTGGATTAAATTAAATAGTTAAATAAAACATTTTATGTAAATTGTGATTGTATGTTAAGAAGTTTCATAACATTGGCCTACATTTATATCTCAAATATAAATAAAAAGCGAGAAGCATGATCATCATCCAAATAGGTACAAATGTTTGAGGTTATAATACTCCACACTCTCTAAGTGATCATGAAAATATGTGTAGACACGTGTCCCTCTCAGACTAGTGAAAGGAGACTCGTAACCATCCCATCGGGGATGTGACCTACTGAATTTATGTTTTAGAACATTGTATAAGAATAGAGTGTCTCCAAAGAACTAAAAATCTTCTTAAGGAATGCATGTTCTCTCACACAATCAATGATGTAACATTTATCTTAAGACCACTTAAAATTAAATTAAATCCCATTACCCCAATTTCCAATGCTAATTTTCCATTTAAAAACCAAAATGGGGTGTCAATAAAAAAATATGCCTCTTTATCATGATAAAACAATTGTGTTTCTATAAAAATACATTAAGATATTTTTATAGTCTTAAATCAATTGAAAAAAATTCCATCAATTTTACAATTCATTTACACAATTAAATTAAAAAATTTAATAAAAAATTTTTCCATCAAATATACAATTTAAAAAACATATTAAGTCATCCAATTTCCCTAAAAGTTACCCCAAATCAATAGAATTTGTATTTTACCAATTTTTCATGCCAAAAACATTTCAAATATCCCAATTCATTAGAATTTTGTTCTTTCAAATCAATTGAACGTTAGACTGAGCTATTGAATTTAAATCAATACTAGAAATAATCCATGTAATTCAAGGATAATCATTTTGGCCAAATGGGATGAAACAAACTACATTTTTTTCTAAAACTCAACAATGAATATGATACCCTTGATAGAGAATGACGGTGTAGAATACCATGAAACACATCCCAAAGATGAGATCCAACATCAAGGATCATTTATCCAAAAATATCAGGATGATCTATTGAAATCCAAAAGGAGGAGAAAAATAGTAAGGAAATGAATGAGTGAGAAAACTTACCTCAAAATCACACCACCAATGAAACAGCCATCAAATGTTGAAAGAGAGGAACCAGAAGGGTTGGAGAGCCTCAATATCGCATGGGTTAATGTAATGACCTAATGTTTTATCAATAAAAATCCCTTCTTATAATCATAACTTAAAGTATAATCACATTAGGAAACATAGTGACATATAATGATACTAAATACTATTTTACCATTAAACATAATTTTCTTCCCACTTTTGTGTTTTGAATTTCAAAAAATGACACACACGATTGCGTCCAGGACGATTTTTGGGGTCAGATGGAAAAAATCTATTTTTTGGTGAATAGTAACCTAACCATATTAATATTGAACCGACATTTTGAATATTAACCATATATTTTGTAGTATATAAATATGATTTAATTGAAAGTATGATACACTTAAATCTTGGAGTTAGTAAATAAATGATTTTAAATTACTATTTTTTAAATATACTATTATTTTATTAAAAAATTTAATTTAACATATTTAGAATATTATTTTTGAAAAATAGAGTTCATTTTTGTATTTTAAAAATCAAAAAATTGTTAGGGTAAATTTTTTGGATTTTTTTGAAATACTTGAATTTTTGATGAATAGTAAAATTCCAAAATTTATAAAATATGCTAAATAAATGAATTTATGCATAATTATTGAGTCATGGATAATGTAAATTTACATTGGTTCGAACTAAAATGCAATTATTACTATTCTTGGTCATGAAATTATCATTTGATCTTTCCTTGTGAAGAAATAAAAAATTAATTAATATAATATTTTGAAAACTTTTCTCCCCTCCATTATAAATACCACCATCACACCTAAATTTCCTCACACATATTAAGATTAAATAATTTTCTAAAATCATGCCAACTATATTCCCTAGACCCTCCCCCATGTCCAAGATCTTCTGATCACTTCAAAAGACCAATCCTAGGTGACTTAAGGAGGATTAAAGTGGTAATTCCCCTCTCACATTTCCTATAATTTTCATTAAATTTCATGTTCTTTTCTTAATCTCTCCCTGTCTATCTCTTTACACATGGTATGTTAACTCTATTATAAAAAATATTATGTAATTTTATGATACAAATTGGTGAATATATAATCCATCCCCCTTCTCCTCTTCTTTGTATTATTAGAAACAAAAACATAGTTCATGAGGTGTTAATTTATTACCTCCAAGAACAACATGTTTACATTTTATATTACCACCTTACGATCTGGTCATTAAACCATTTTAATGGTTGAACCAGAATATATTATATGTATTATATATTATTTAATTTTTTAGAACTAACTAATGAACATATTACTAAATGAATGAACAAAACAAGTTTGTTTTGGATGAAAAACTGCCCGAATTAACACAAACGATCATCATTAAATTATTTTCTAATGATTCAATATCATAGTATTTAAAAGAATATTTATAATATAATTTAATGTTTTGTAACATCATAAATATCATATAATTACAATTTTGGGTTTTTATCTACTTTTTCAATGAACTTACAATCATGGATATAGGTGAATTATTCCAGAAAATTATTAAAACAAAAACTTCCGAACAAAGGATTTAAACTCTATAACTCATCAAAAGGATCATAATAGAACATAATAACACCATAAATAACAATATTCATGTATAAAGGGTTCTTGAATTTCTAATTACTAAATATAATGTCATTATACATAACAATAAAGTGAAGAGAGGATTCATATAAAATGTAAGGGGAAATTCTCGAAGCAAACATTATTTCTTCAGGTTCTCCCTCTTTCACTCATTTTTTGTTATGGGAACTCCTAAAAAAATTATTCAACATTATACTACCATTTATGGGATATAAATTTTATCCAATTGACTTTATATAATAAAAATGTTTTTTTCAAAAGAACTCTTCTTTCAAAAACACACATATTACTTCTCACTCAAGGTTGATGGTTCTTGTATCAAGTATGTTATTCCATATTTCTTTTGGAAACCCACAGTTCATTAATGTGTTATTATTAGTTGAAAACCATTAAATTCTATTTTTATCACCATCATTGATATATTTTCTTTGTGCCATGCATTCTAACAAAAATTTTATAATGCGATGGGTGCACCCGGAAATATATAGTAAAATATGAATGATTGAATGTGATGGGTGCGCCCAAAATTATATAGTTATCCAATGGATTGGGTAAAATGATAAACCTCAAAATTTAAATTTAAATGATGTATGAACATGATTAAATATTTTTTCACAACTATGTGTGGTAGTTAACCACTAAGACATGATCTTAAAATTTTAAACATTGTAACATTTAAAAACTTTTATTAATGGTTCCTATCATGTTCATGATATTTTTCCTATGATATGAATCTGCTCACCCAATATTATATTATTCATATATATCCTCTTAATGAGATTTATCTCATTATTTTTATGTATATTTATAGGTGATTATGTGTATTAAGATGTTTTCATGGGACAATAGGAAGTTGGAGAAGAATGGATTAATTAAATGTTTAGGTTTTATGTTGTAAATGTTATGTTTGGTCCAAGTTTTTCAAAAACACTATACCTTTGGATCATTGTTGTGTAATAGTTTAATGTTTTTTATATTAAAAATTTCGTAATAGTAGGGTAAGAAAAGGCATGGTCTCTATATTTGGTATGAGATACAAGGTTTAGTTAATTTGGGAATTAGGATTAGTGTACCCCAAAGAAAACCTCTAGTATGAGACTAAGTACAAATATGCATAAAATAATATTTACATAGAGATATCATATATAATGATTTTAGTGTAAATTTTACAAATGAATCTGTTTATTATTCATGACATGTTGACTTATGTTTTGTTTTAACCTTTTCTATTTTTGAAAATGGTGGGAACTAGGAGAAACCACGACAACAACCCGTGTAAGCGCCAATGCAACGATTTCCCGAACAACATCCCAAATGCGAGGGAGGTGGAGTTTGAAACTTCATGGTTATGCTTACCCAACTATATAAGTTTATGAATAATAACCTGAGTAATGTGTAATTTATTCCTTCACCAAAGAGGGATTAACTGGTTATTGAGTGTTTTATGTGGAAACAACCACTGACGTTGGGTGGATCTTCAGATCCACTAGCTGTGTAATAGTGGGTCAACTCCATGGAAAAGATCATTTCAATGCATTAATGTTCTTAGACGGTGAATGTTACATTATCCATTTATCTTCTAGAGGGAGAGTCCAATCAATGGTTGGCTTTGATTAAGAACACCAAGCCAAGAGATCAAATTAACGAGATGGAATAGTAAGACTTTAAGATCATGTTTCATAACAAGTATTTCCCATGAAATCTTCATAAAAATATGGAGAGAGAGTATATAGAGCTAAATAAAAATGATGGAGAATCTATCATGACCTAAAATTTGAATTTACATGTGCTTCAAGGTACGCTTCGGGTTTTGTAATCAATAATGATAGAATAATTGATAGATTTTTTAGTGGATTAAAACCACTCCTTCGAAATGATCTTGAAATTCGATACATTGGGAGTTATGAAGATGTTTTCATTGTTCCCTAAATGTAGATATAGAGTTTTTAGAATAGACCAATTGATATGGTGATATGAAATGAAAGATGTAGTTTCAAGCTGAATGATCTAATGATAAAGGATGGAAGAAAACTCAACAACCCAATGCAAAAAATGGGATGTTGCATCATGGGAACTGCCTCAAAGGGGAAGGGAGATTATTCATGTGTAGGAAAGAAGGACACCATGCTCAAGAGTGTCAAAAATACTTGAGAACGAAGGATAATGATGAGGAATAATGCATATCCCCACTCATGGTACAATGCTACAAATGTAGTGAGCAAGGGAACTATGAAATCCATTTCACTAAACCTCAAGTCATCACCAGTTATAAGTGTTAGCTGCCACCAATGACAAAGGGACAAGGGATGTATTATTCCATTACTACTATGGATGTGCATCATGATAATGGAGTAGTACAAGGTACAATTCGTATTCACTCAAGAATGGATAACATCTTATTTGATTCTGGTTCTTCGCATTGCATTAAATCATGAAAGTTTGCAATAAATATAAAATTGAAGCCCTGAAACCTTCATGTAGAGACATCTATAAAAACAACATGTGTTGGAATCATTGCAACCCATGTGATTGAATCTTATTCTATTTTCATATGTGGGAAGATTCTTCCTTTGAGTCTCATAAAACATCCCTTGGTGTAATTAGATGCTATAATGGGAATGGATTGGCTCTCTTAATATACAACACATATCAACTATTGGGAAAACAAAATATCTTCTCATATTCCAAACCATCCCATGCTCCTCTACAAATGAAAGGAATATTGTGAATCTCCTTTGAAAAATCCTTCAATAGTGTGGGTGTGGATACCCTATGAAGACCCATACCTCAACCAAATGGTTTATTCCAAAGAAATTTCCAACCTTGTGGAAATTCCCATCATGATAGAATAATGTGATGTATTTACCGAAGAGTTACCATAAACCCCCCTAGATTTTTTGGTAGAGTTCTTAATAGTACACATTCCTAGAGCTACTCTGATCACAAAGTGTCTATATAGGACAAATACTATCAAACATGACGAGTTAAAGAAGAATATGAAAGATCATTTGGAGAAACGGTTTATATGCCCTAGTTCATCACCTTGGAGTGATCCAGTTCTCTTTGTGAAGAAGAAGGATGGATCAATGAGGTTTTGTATCTATTATCGATAACTCTATAAGATAATTATAATGAATAAGTATCCTATTCCAAGGATTGATTACTTGTTCGACCAGTTAAGTGGAGCTCAATACTTCTCAATGGTGCATCTTAGTACATTGATATCATCAGCTTAAAGTAAATAAAGATGTTATTGAGAACATTGCCTTACATACAAGGTATGGGAACTATGAGTTTCTGGTGATTCCCTTCATACTTACTAATGCACCAAAAAATCATCATGGATTTGATGAATAGAGTCTTTGGAAAATACCTTGACAAATTTGTGGTACTATTTGTTGATGATATTACCATCTACTCCAAGAGAAATTTGGAACATTTAGAACATCTAAGACTTTTGTTGGAAATATTGAGAATAGATAATTTGTACATAAAGATCACCAATTGTGACTTTTGGATGAAGAAAGTCACGTTCTTGGGACATGTGATCACAAGTGAGGGAATTTCTATAAACCCTTCAAAAAACAAAGGCGATTGATTATTGAACCAGAAACTCTAGTGGTAGAGAAATCTGTATTTTTATTTAATTAGCTGGGTACTACCAATGTTTTGGGAGAAACTTATCATGACGCTCAGGAGTACTAATTAAGTAAAATAGGAAATTGGTAAAGTATGTTGGGACATCAGAATTTTAGGGAAGTGTCAAGGAGCTAAAGGGATTGCTGACCACTGCACTTGTACTCACATTACCAAAAAAGTGGAGAAATTTTTATGATATATAGTGATTCTTCAAAGAATGTCTTGGGTAGTGTACTCATGAAAAATGATAATGTAATAGACTCCACCTCACAGCTGTTGATGATCGATGAGCAGAACTACCTGATGCATGATCTAAAGCTAGCAACCATTATTTTTGACATGAAAATCTTACAGCACTACCATTATACTGACAATTGAGATATATATGCCGATCATATGAGCCTAAAGTATATATCCACATATGTCCAAAGATATGGTTGGAGGAAATAAAGTACTATGATTTCTCTATTCACTATCATCATAGAAAGACGAATAAGGTAGATGATGCTCTATGTAGAAAATAAACTCGTACTCTATCCATGTTACGGATTGAGAAAGACCATATCTTCTTGGATATGAAATGGATGGATTTTAAAATCATAAGGTTAGGGGATACATCCTACTTTGTGAAAATGATTGTGAAACCATAAATCCCAGAGATGATTAAAGAGGAACAAAGGGATGACATTGAGTTACTAAACAAGGTGAATGCAGTATTGGAAGGATGATGCATGAGTTCTATATCAATGATGATGGTCTGATTAGGTCTGGAAAGCATCTTTGTGTGCCTTACTCCACCGAGAAAAATAAATAACTATTGGGAAATTCACATTGATCAATATTCTTTATCCATCATGGTAGCACCAAGATGTATCCAGATCTCCAAGAACACATCCGGTGAGATAACCTGAAGAAGGATGTTATGAAATATATCTCAAGGTTCTTGGAATGTCAAAAAGTTAAATAAAATAGATAAAAGTAAAAAAGGGATGATGCAACTATTTCTTATAACCATTTGGAAATGGGAGAATGTCACTATGGACTTTGTCATAGGTATCCTGAAGACGTCTAAGGGAAATAATTTGATATGGGTTATTTTTGACTGACTCACAAAGACTACCCATTTTATCACTATTAGATAAGATCTATCTCGTGAACAACATGAAAAGATATATGTGAAGGAAGTGGTGAGAATAATTGGTGTTCCACTCTCGATTATTTCTAACCATGATCTAAGGTTCACATCTATATTCTAGAGGAGTATTCAAAATGCTTTGAGTAATGAATTAAATTTCATCCTGGCCTATCACCCCCAAACCGATGTCCAATTTGAAAGGACTATTCAGATGGTCGATGATGTCCTTAGGGCCTACACTTTAGAACTAATAGGTTGATGGGATCATCATCTCCAATTGGTAGAGTTCTCAAACAACAATAACTTCCACTCGAGTATTCAGATGGCTCCATATGAAGCACTGTGTCGAAAGCAATGTATAACTCCATCCTGTTGGGATGAAGTTGGAGAAAAAAAGCTACATGGACCTGATCTTGTGAAAGAGATGATAGAGAAGGTTCAAGTCATCCAGACACAAATCAATTCTTCATAGAGTTGTAAAAGGAGCTTTGTTGACAACATTATAAGGTGCTTGGAGTTATATATTGGAGATAAAGTCTTCCTTTGAATATCACCATGGAAGAGAGTCATACAGTTTTGAAATAAAGGGAATTAATCCCAAGTTACATTGGCCCCAATTATATCCTTGACTGTAAAGGATACATGGCTTATCGGCTCGCAATTCCACCAAATATGACTCATGTTCATGATATTTTTCAAGTATCACTCCTAAGGAAGTATATATTATATCTCTTACATGTACTAAAATCAGATTTGGTACCACTAGAAGATGATGTCTCCAATTAAGACCATCCAATAATTATTATTTACTAGAGAAATTAGGATATACACAACAAGACAACCCACCTTGTCAATTTTTTTTGAGGAACCATTGGTTTGAAAAAGAAACTTGAACACTTGAGGTGGCTATGAAGGATAAGTACCCCCACCTATTTCTTCAAAATGGAATTTGAATGAATAAATTTCATAATGGGGGAAGAATGTGATGACCTAATGTTTTATCAATGAAAATCCCTTATTATAATCATTCCTTTATGTATATTCTCATTACGAAACTTAGTGACATATAATGATTCTATATACTAGGTGACCACTAAAAATACTTTTTTTCCCACTACTATGTTTAAAATTTCAAAATTTTGACATACATGGTTGCGTCTGAGATGTTTTTTGGGGATTGATGGATCAAAATAAATTTTTGTGAATAGAAACATACCCTTATGAATAGTTACATACCCTTATGAATAGTGACTTTACATATGATTGTATATATATATTATTTAATTTAATGTATGATATACTTACATATTAAACTAAGTAAATAAATTTTTTTTATTTTTTATTTTTTTAATAAACTTTTATTTTATTTAAAAATTTAATTCAACCTTGATAGAAAATTATTTTTGAAAAATGTAGTTAATTTTCTGATTCGATACATCAAAAAATAGATAGAGTAATGTTTTTTGGTTTTTCTGAAATACATGAATTTTTTGATGAATAGGGAAATTCAATAATTTACAAGATATCGTAAATAAATGAATTTATGCATCTTGATTGAGTCATGGAAAATGTAAATGGACACTAGTTCAAACTCACATGAAATTATTACTATTATTGGTCAAGTAATCATCTCTATTTCTTTCCTTGCGGTTAAATAATAAATTAATGATCATGATATTGTGAAAACCCCTCTCCCCTCATCTATAAATACCACCCTTCACTCCCCCATTTACTCACACCTCTCAAGCTTCAAGACCTATCTTTACTCTCCCCAAACATAATCCTTATCCCTTATCCCACTTCCAATAGCTTCTGGTCTTATCAAAAGATAAATCCATGGTTCCTTAAGGTGGATTAAAGAGGCAATGCCCCTCTTTATTTTGAATTAATTTTCATTCAATTCCAAATTATTTTCTTAATATATTCTAAGAAATACTCATACACATGGTATTGAAACTAAAGTATCATAAATATAATATAATGTAATTATAATAATGGGGGAATATATCATCCTATCCCCTTATCCTCGTCTTTTTATTTTTAGAAAGGAAAATGTTGTTCGCGTGGTGTTAATTTATCACCATTAGGAATGAAATGTTTCCATTTTCCTTTAACGCCTTAATATATGGTCATGAAACAACTTTTATGTTTGAACCATATTATCATATATTTATTATTTCCTATTTAATTTAATGGATCAAAATTTTGTAAACATTACTAAATGATTAAACAAATCATGTTTGTAGTGTTCAAAAAACTGCATGAATTAACCCAAACGATCATCATTAAATTCCTATCTATTGATTCATTATCATTATATGTAAAAAAATTATTTATAAGATAATTTAATTTTATGTAACATAAATAATAACATATAATTAAAATTATGGATGTTTATCAATATTTTATAATATCTTCCATTCATGAATACAAGTGAACTGTTCAAGAAAACTATAAAAATGAACACTCCCAAACAAAGGATTTAAACTCTATAACTCATACAAAGGCCCATAAAAGATGACAATGAAACCATAATGAACCATTTTCATGTATAAAAGGTTCCTTAATTTCTAATTAATTAATATAATGTCATTATATATGAAATTAAATTGAAGAAAGCATTAGGATTAATGGTAAGTTGAAATTATCGATCCAAACATTCTTTTTCGGGTTCTCCCTCTTTCACTCTATTTACATTATGGGTACTCGTTAAAAATAATTTGTTCTTAACTACGTTACCTTTTATGGGATATAATTTTTTTCCATTGGAGTATATTTCAAACAAAATGTTTTTTTCAAAAAGGAAACTTCTTTCAAAAACACACTTCTACTTCTCACTCAATGTTGATGGTTTGTGTATCAAGTATGTTATTCCCTCTTACTTTTGGGAACCCATAGTTTATGAATGTGTTATTATGAGTTGAATACCATTAATTTACATGGTTTATTATGTTCATGATTTATATTTTTTCTATGTTTCATAAATTATACAAAAAATGTTATGATGTGATGGGTTCACCGAGAATTATAGAATGCAATATGACTGTTTGAATGTGATAAGTGCACCCAGAAAATATACAACGCTCCAATTCATTGGGTAAAGTGATGAAAATCACGAATTAAAGTGAATTTAAATGTGAACATGATGCTATCTTTTTTCAAAAATATGTGTGTTAGTTATCTAGTAAGACATTGTGTTTCATTTTTATGCATTTCCACATTTCATGTCTTTTTAATTCTTTCTCTCAAGTTCATTATCTTTTGCCTATATTATTATTTTAATCACCAATTGTTATATTGTTCATATCTATCCTATTACTAGGATTTTATCTCCCATTTTTTTTATATCCTAAGGGTAATATGTGTACTAATGAGTATTCATGGGACATTAAGAAGCTGGAGAATAATGTATTAAATAAATGTTTACGTTTTATGTTGTAAATGTTATGTTTGTTCCTAGTTTTCACAAGACATTACACCATTTGATCCTTGTTTTGTAATACTATTATGTTATCTATATTAATAATGATGTAATTGTAACATCCTAGGTAAATAAATAATATTACATTCTAATTTTTATCAATATTTGTGAATAAAATGTTAATACTACTTTAAAGGGAATGTTATGATTGATGGCGTACCCAATACGCAACAACAAGTTTCTTTGAAATCTTACGTTGCACGCTAATAATATAAAAATATTATAATAGTTAATTCCTAGACATTGTAATGGAAGGAATGAACATAAATAACTACAAAATGATTACATATTTTTGTTAAATATTTTTACATTTATCCAAAAAATGTTAGAGGCTTAAAATCCAAATGAATCCAATTTTAAGAATAAATACTCTAATATTTTTAAAAGATTGTTTTACCGCCTTTTGATGGAGATCCTTTTTAAAATATAACTTTTGAAAATTTTATGATCTCTATTTTTCAAAATAAACTTATTCTTTATTTTTGGGACATTGAAATTTACTTTGGTTAAATTTGTTGTATGTTTCTGACATCGTTCATTTTTTAATGAATAGTGAAAATACTATATTTTACATCAAAACTGCTTTACAATCTAAATTAATTATATGGTTATATTATATTTTTAATTGGTTTTAAAGTTTAAATGGAATATATTTTTACCATTTAATTCAATAGTGGTCATTGGAATTAATTTCACTTTGAAATTGGACTTAAACTAGTGTCAATCTTTTAATAGATTTTGTTTCTTAAAAACATGCTATTTATTTTGACAGCGGAAATGAATTATTAAATTAATTAATGAAACATATATATCATGAATTTTTTAAAATAGACATAATTTTTTAATTCGGAATATCAAATATATCTTAGGGTGAATTTTTGGTATTTTTCTGAAAAACATCAATTTTTGATGAATAGTGAAACCACTAAGTTGTAGTTAAAGAAACTGATTTTTCATTTAAATGAAACTTTACCACTTCTGTGATTTTATTTTCAAAAATCCAAAATACATGGTTGTCATTTGGAATAAAAATCTGGTTCAATGAGATTAAAATAATTTTTTGGTGAATAGTAACTTTTATGTTTTATTAATCGCGATTAAAGGTAATTAGTGCAATTTAAGGTAAAAATAATGTTATAATATTATGAAATGACCTTGAACCATGTTTTACCCTTCTTTTATGAGTCATGGCCGACCTAGACAATCCATGGGTAAACTTGGGGACCCCATGGAGCCACTTTGGTTGGAAAATGACATTAATAACTTTTTATTTAAAGTTAAAATTAAAATGTCACAAAAATTTATTGTTTTACTATAACAATTTTTACATGGGGTTATACAAGTCATATATTTTACTATAAATATTCATTAGAAATATAAAATGATTTACTACATCATGGTATATTTTTTTATAATTTTTTAACATTAAATAAATTAATTTATTTATGACACCGTGATGATGTAGTGATTACCTCATAAATGAATGATTTAAATAAAACGAGAAGATAGGGTGAAATATAAGTCTTACACATGTCACAAACCAATTGTATGGGTGTATTTAGAAACCTTATCCCCTTATTCTCGAAATAAATCATTTTGGGACCTTTGAAATTCAAAAATCATTTTATAATAAAGTAATAGTTTATAACTTTCCAAGAGTACCCCTCCTCTTCTCTTATAAAAGGCCCCCACCTCTACCACCTTACCCACACCTCTAAAGAAATTGGCTCAACCAACCCCTGCCAATTTCATCTCTCCGCATCCCTCTCTTCATCATTGATGCCTCACCTTTTTCAGAATTCTCTTCAAGAAACCCTTTTGGTTCAAACCAATAGAATTTACCCGATTTAAAGGTAATGTCTTCACTTGTGTTCTTTTGTTTTCTTGTGCTTCTCCAAACCCCTAAAATCTTTTTATTCCATTATTTTGTAACAAAACTATTATAATAAATATACTAGGATTTTTTTATGTTAATTATTATAGCTACACTTACACACACCTACGTCTAATGGTTAATGAACATACTGTTTCTATGGATGGCGAATTACTGCCTCATGAAATGATGATTGTTCAATCTTCTCTTAACACCTTTCATGGTGGCCATTATGATGTCACTGTTTTTTACATATGATATATATGGTATTTATGTTTCTCATATGCTTCTGTATTTTATATTTAAAACATACCTTTATGCCTTTCATGTTGTGAAATTGCGATAATTTCATACGAGGAAGTGTGGACTACCGCCCCTCAAGTGATGCGACTCATTCATGTAATACATGGAATGTATAAAGAATGACATTAATGAACTTATGTGACATATAAAACATATTTATTATACTGGAATTATTATATATTTATCTCTCAATTATTTTTAATTCCATTAATATGTCAAAGAAATGAAAGTAGCGTTCATGCATACGTACGGCCTACCGTCTCCATGAACGGTGCATTTCATTTATTTTTATCTCCAAATGTTATGGAACCATATAAAATGAATATGTACTGGATATATATGATATTTAAATCATTAATACTATTCTTTAGATGATTTACTTATCACTACATGGACAATCATTTTCAAACAAGTTTAGTTTTGACTCATGTACCAAACATTGACAAAAACATCTGATATGCACTCACATTATTATCCAATTATTATAAAATTGTAATATGTGATATAAACTTAATAATAATCTTTAAATGATGACCTTAAGAAATTATAAATTTACCAATGATTATTATTCAGGAATATATAGAAATGAATAAGATAATTCGGACTTGAGGTAATGGATCCGACCTCTCTCTTTCTTTTCAAGTACCCTCTTTTTTGTCATTTCATTTATGCTCCATTTATTATGTTGGAGGATTTTATTTTATATTAACCATACTATAATTTGTATTTTCACATGATCAGATACCCCTATTACTCTCATAAATTAATTTTTAGAATTTTTAAGTGGTGTCGTTAGGCTGCCGAATTTTCGTAAGGGATCCTACCTCTCTCTTTGTTTTTAAGTACTCTTTTTATGTAACTTACTTTAAGCTCCTCTTTATTATGTTGGGGGATGTTATTTTATATTAAAATTTCTGTAATGTTTAAGTTAATATTATTAGATACCCTATTTTATCTCATCAATACATTTTTGGTCGTTTTATGTGGCGTTGTTAGGCTGTCGAATTTTCATAAGGGGATTTTCATCTCACTTTTTATTCCCGTGAGATTAATGCTACATTGGCCACTATTTCCTTTTGTGTGGTGAATGTACTGCCCATTATTTTACTATTTATATAATATACCCTCATTTATGGGTAGTTAAATATCCATTGTATGACCCTTCTTTCATGGGGTGTACGTTTCGAAAGTTTCCCAAATCGGTAAGGGAACCTTTCACACTCCTATTTTAAAAAGACTTATTATGTTATGTCTTCTAATTTACATATTTTTATGTCGGGATATGTTCCGATATATCCTTATTGATGTAAATTTTATGTCCAAGTGATGAGATACCATTTTCTCTCTCATCAAGTAATGTTATGAATTTTAAAGTGACACCGTTAGGCTGTCGAATTTTTACAAGGGAACTTCTTAACCCAATTTCGATTTCTTTGGGTTCAACTTGTAGTAATTGAATATGTCATCCTATGAATATGTGTGAATGGACTCTGATTGTTTGACACATAATATCCACTTATATTGGGTGTATTTATATTTGTCACACATAATTATGAGATTGATTTATCCTTAATTTAAGGATACCTTCTTTATAAGGGATTTCATCTCATTTTACATTTCTATTGAGACATCATTGTTTTTATGCACCAATTCACTCTTATATGGTGTATATACTGTCCCTTGGCATATTAGATCATGAATCCCATTATTCTCATGATATTATCATGTTCTGATTAAATGTTATTCCTCAATTATTTGTATTCAAGTGCCTCTCATTTTGTTAAAACCTCTTTAACTAAAATATCATTTTAGATGTTTTAATGATTTATTCTTATAAATATTTCACATTAATATCCATGTTTTCAAAATGGTTTAAGGATTTATTTATATGGATATTAATGGTTTAAAATGTTAAAATCTTCAACGTGGCATGGGACACTTTGATTCAAAAATATCTTTATTAAATGTTTTAAATGGGTTTGAAAATTATTTTTAGAATGGATTCATTATTTCAATATCTTAAAATGTTATATTGTTATTACAATGTGGGAATGTTATCATTACTTTGTGCTTAAGTTATGTTCTATGATTATGTTATGGTTCTTGTCCATTGTTTATGAATATGAGTGGTTACGTGATAAACTAAAGGCGGGTGAGCCCGATATAGCTCTCCAATGCATTGGGTAACACGAAGGGGTTAAACGCTAAGGATTCCCCGAAGAGATTTAGGGAATATACTATGATGGGTATTCAAAACAAAAACATGAGGGTTACTCCCTATGTAAGAATGTTATGAATGCCTCATGTTAGCTTTATGTCTTATAATTTCTATTGAGTTATGCATAAATCTTATGATTTCATGAGGTATGTTAAATTGCTTATGTTTTATGAGTAAAGTATGATTTCATTGATTCTGATGTATACATGGACTAATGTTTTCATTCTGTATTTTTATAACCCTTACTGAGCTTTTTATGCTCATCCCAGGTTTTTTTAAATGTTTTTCACATGACATAAAGTTGAATAGGGTCAAGGATGGGATCGAGGAAATATCAGGCTGTCTAAATCAGGGAACTAGACGTGACTCTTTTGTTCAAGAGTTCTTATTCTTGTGAAAAAACTGAAGCTGAGTAGATTTGTCTAATTTTTAGTATTTGAGATGTATATGTTATGTCTTAATTCTCTAAAACTCTAAACCTGAAAAGATCCTCAATGTGAATTATTAATTTAATTCAATAATAAGTAATGTTTAAGGTCGGGTCCTTATAGTTGGTATCAAAGGTCAGTTTAGATATCTTTAAAAGTTAGAGTGTTGTTTAAAGCATAAGTGACAAGTTTTTTATAACCACAATGGTTATTATATTAGATAGAGTCATTGTTATTTTTTAAGGTTGGAATGAGTTTGAGATAACTTGGATAAGTATATCTTAGTGTTTATCTTCCTCTTTAGTACATGATGATTTTGTTGATATACTTACACTGACCTTTTTGGTTTTAGTAAATGGATGGATATAGTAGGCACTAAAGTGACAATGGGTTTGAAGGAAACGGTGGTGGTTCTCTGATTAAGAGACTGCGTGAAATGGGGGATTCAATGAGAAATATCGTGGTTATTCTAAACCAAATATTATGAGTCATGATCAACCACTTGAACCTTGGTGAGTTCTCTAATGCCTCTTATACGAGAGAACCAACTCGATGTGGAAGTTCATGTGATAATTATAATGGTAAGCATTAGGGTTTATATGATCCTTAATTCTGAGGTAATTAAGGGTTACTATATGTTATGATGGAAGACGAAAGTCATGAGGTAAAATTGAGTTATAATTATGTTATGGTTATTTTTGAAGATTTTATCTCTTATTGGGGAATGTTTTATTAATTATATAGTTTTGGAAAAAGGACAACATGCGGACCATGTGACAACCCGTCGCGTCAGACAAAGCTGTGGGAATCGAACCCATAACCAAAATGCGACTAGTATTTATCGCATACCACTGGACTACGTGAAGTCCTTGGTTAGTTTGACTAATTATTTTTTTAGTTAGATGATTTTACAAATCAAGAGTAAGTTTATTTTGGGTTATCTATAGTAATTATTAACCTATCATGGAGGATATGTGATTAGGGTAATTACTTTTCAATATGAGACATTAAGAGCAACTGATGTTATTTAGAGATAAATGTTAATTTGTACCTTGGGAGACTATGTGATTAAATCATTTGAATATTTGGGTTTCAATCTTAGTTGTGTTTACCTTGAAGAATTTTATGGTCAAATTTTTTATTAAATGGTCTTCGTTGAAATTTGGTTTTTGATTGACAAATTTTAGAGATATGGAGTAGTTTTTCTTTTTGTAAAAAAAAAATCTTTTTGGGGTAATATTTGACATCGTACTAAACTTTTTTGGTTTGGTTTTGGTTGAGATCTAAAGACATGGGAAATATATATTTCTATTTTGTGGATGAGGCGACTCTTAAGAAGTTGATTATAGTACTCTCAATGCAAACAAGTCTTCCTAAATACTCGTCTTTTGTAGAAAATAGTAGTTTGATTAAGGAATCTAGTAAAAGTTGAATGTCTATGTTGCAAGTAAGTATGTTTCATTATGATTTAGTTAAGCTCAAAAATAAATTCCTCAATGAAGAGTAACATAAAACAAAAATTTTGTCTCTAAACGTTTCCTACTGGGGAATCGAATACCGTTTAACCCATAACAAGTTTGTGATTTTCTTGTGGTTAACTTTCTCCTAGACATGTTTATTATCACTCTCTATCAGAACATGGCCCTTTTTTTCTCCTACATATCCATATTTTCATACGTGGAATCCTAGTATGGGTTAACTCGGGTGACCATTGTACTTCTCTCCCTTTCTTTTAAAGTGATTGTTTTTGTTTCGATGTTGGACTTTCAATGAAGTTTCCAAGACCAATTTTGAAATTGCGAGGACGTAATTCCCAAAAGGGGGGAAGGATGTAACATCCCAGGTAAATAAATAATATTACATTATAATTTTTATCAATATTTGTGAATAAAATGTTAATATTACTTTAAAGGGATTTCTATGCTTGATGGCGTACCCAATACGTAAAAACGAGTTTATTTGAAATCTTACGCTGCACACTAATAATATAATAATATTATAATGTTTAACGTCTAGCCGTTGTAATGGAGGTAATGAACATAACTAACTACAAAATGATTACATATTTTTGTTAATTATTTTTACATTTATCCTATAAATGTTAGAGGCTTAAAATCCAAATGAATCCAATTTTAAGAATAAATACTCTAATATTTTTAAAAGATTGTTTTACTTCAATTTTGATGGAGAACCTTTTTTAAATCTAACTGTTGACAATTTTATAATCTCTATTTGTCAAAATAAACTTATTATTTATGATTGGGACATTAAAATTTACTTTGGTTAAATTTTTGGTATGTTTCTGACATTGTTCATTTTTTTACTGAATAGTGAAAATATACTACATTTTACATCAAAAATGTTTTTCATATAATTTAAATATATGGTTAGATTATATTTTTAATTGGTTTTAAAGTGTAATTGGAATATATTTTTACCATCTAATCCAATAGTGGTCATTGGAATTAATTTCACTTTGAAATTGGACTTAAACTAGTGTCAATCTTTTAGTAGATTTTGTTTCTTAAAAACACGCTATTTGTTTTGAAAGCGGGAATGAATAATTAAATTAATTAATGGAACTTATATATTTTGAATTTTTTAAAATAGACATCATTTTTGAATTCGGAATATCAAATATAGATTAGGGTGAATTTTTGGTATTTTTTCTGAAAAACTTCAATTTTTGATGAATAGTGAAACCAATAAGTGGTAGTTAAAGAAACTGATTTTTCGTTTAAATTAAACTTTACCACTTCTGTGATTTGATTTTCAAAAATCTGATATACATCGTTGTCATTAGTATGTAAAATGTGGTTCAATGAGATTAGAATAATTTTTTGGTGAATAGTAACATTTATGTTTTATTAATCGCGATTAAAGGTAATTAGTGTAATTTAAGGTAATGATATTGTTATAATATTAAGAAATTAACTTGAAACATGTCCTAACCTTATTTTATGAGTCATGGAAGATCTATAAAATCCATGGGTCAACTTGGGGACCCCATTGAGCCACTTTGGTTGGAAAATGACATTAATAACTTTTTATTTAAAGTTAAAATTAAAATTTCACAAACATGTATTATTATACAAAAATAATTTTTACCTGGGGTTATACAAGTCATATTTTTTACTATAAATATTCATTATAAAGCTAAAAATATTTCCTACATCATGATATTCTTTTATAATTTTTTTACATTAGATAAATTAATTAATTTATGACACCGTGATGATGCAGTGAATAGCTCATAAATGAAAGATTTAAATAAAATGAGAAGATAGGGTGAAATATAAGTCATACACTTGTCAAAAACCTATAGGATGGGTGGATTTTGAAACCTTATCACCTTATCCTCGAAATGTATCCTTTTTGGACCTTTGATATCCGAAAATCATTTAATAATAAAGTAATAGTTTATAACATTCCTATAGTGCCCCTCTTCTTCTCTTATAAAAGGCCACCACCTCTACCACCATACCCACACCTCTCAAGCTTTTGGCTCGGCCAACCCCTAAAATTTAATCTCTCCACATCCCTATATTCATCATTTAAGCCTTACCTTTGGCAGAATTATCTACAAGAAACCCTTTTTGTTCAAACCAAGAGGAGTTACCCGATTTAAAGGTAATGTCTTCACTTGTGTTCTTTTGTTTTATTTTGCTTCTACAAACCCTTAAACTCTTTTTATTCCTTTATTTTGTAACAAAAACAGTATATTCAATATAATAGGATGTTTCTATGTTAATTATTTTAGCTAAATTTACACACACCTACGTCTAATAGTTAAAGAACATACTGTTTCTGTGGATGGCGAATTACTGCCTCACGAAACGATGATTGTTCAATCTTCTCTTAAAACCATTCATGGTGTTCATTATGATGTCACTATATTTTATATATGATATATATGGTATTTATGTTTCCCATATGCTTTCTTATTTTATATTTAAAACATACCTCTATGCTTTTCATGTTGTGCAATTGCGATAATTTCATATGAGGAAGTGTGGAATACCGCCCCTCAAGTGATGTCACTCATTCATGCAATACATGGAATGTATAAAGAATGAAATTAATGAACTTATGTGACCTATAAAATATATATATTATACTGGAATTATAATATATATATCTCTAAATTATTTTTAATTCCATTAACATGTCAAAGAAATGAAAGTAGTGTTCATGCGTACGTACGGCCTACCGTCTCCATGAATGGTGCATTTCATTTCTTTTTATCTCCAAATGTTATGGAATCGTATAAAATAAATATTTACTCGATATATATGATATTTAAATCATTACTACTATTATGGAGATTATTTACTTATAACTACATGGACAATCATTTTCAAACAAGTTTATTTTTGACTCATGTACCAAACATCGACAAAAATGTCTGATATGAACTACACATTATTAACCAATTATTATAACATTGTAATATGTGATATGAACTGAATAATAATGTTTAAAGGAGTAACTTAAGAAATTATAAATTGAACAATTTTTATTATTCAGGAATATAAAGAAATGAACAAGACAAGTCTGACTTGAGGTAAGGGATCCGACCTCCCTCTTTCTTTTCAAGTACCCTCTTTTATGTCCTTTCATTTATTCTCCATGTTCTTATGTTAGATGATGTTATTTTATATTAAACATACTGTAATTTGTATTTTCACAAGATTAGATACCCCCTCTCACCCTCATAAATTCATTTTTAGAATTTTTATGTGGCACCGTTAGGCTGCCGAATTTTCGTAAGGGATCCTACCTCTCTCTTCGTTTTTAAGTACTCTTTTTATGTAACTTACTTTAATCTCCTATTTATTATGTTGGGGGATGTTATTTTATATTCATCTTTATTTAAATTTTATGTTAATATAATTATTGACCCTATTTTATCTCATCAATCCATTTTTGGAAGTTTTATGTGGCGCCGTTAGGCTGCCGAATTTTCATAAGGGGATTTTCATCTCACTTTTTATTCCTGTGAGATTCATGCTACATTGGCCTCTATTTCATTTTGTGTGGTGCATGTACTTCCCATTATTTTCCTATTTGTATAATATAATCTCATTTATGGGTAATTTCATCTCCATTGTATGACCCTTATTTCATGGGGTGTACATTTCAAAAGTTTCCCAAATCGGTAAGGGAACCTTTCATACTCCTCTTTTAAAAAAACTTATTATGTTATGTCTTCTAATTTACATCTTTTCATGTTGGTATATGTTCTTATATATCCTTATTGATGTAAATTTTATGTCCAAGTGATGAGATTCCATTTTCACTCTCATCAACTAATGTTACGAATTTTAAAGTGACCTCGTTAGGCTGTCAAATTTTTAGAAGGGAACTTCTTAACCCAATTTTGATTTCTTTGGGTTCAACTTGTAGTTATTGAATATGTCATCCTATGAATTTGTGTGAATGTACTCTGATTTTTTTACACTTAATATCCACTTATATTGGGTGTATTTATATTTTTCACACATAATTATGAGATTGATTTATCCTTAATTTAAGGATACCTTCTTTATAAGGGATTTCATCTCATTTTACATTTCTATTGAGACTTCATTGTTGTTATGCACAAATTCACTCTTATATGGTGTATATATTGTCCCTTGGCATGTTATATTATGAATCCCTTTATTTTAATGATATTATAGAGTTCTTATTAAATTTTATTCTACAATTATTTGTATTCAAGTGACTCTCATTTTGTTAAAAACTCTTTAACTAAAATATCAATTTAAATTTTTAATGATTTATTCTTATAAATATTTCTCATTAATATCCATGTTTTCAAAAAGTTTTAAGGATTTATTTATATGTATATTAATTGTTTAAAATGTTAAAAGCTTCAAATTGGTATGATACACTTTGATTCAAAAATATCTTTATTAAATGTTTTAAATGGTTTTGAAAATGGTTTTTAGAATGGATTCATTATTTCAATATCTTAAAATGTTTTATTGTTTTTACAATGTGGGAATGTTATCTTTCCGTTGTACTTATGTTTTTTTCTATGATTATGTTATCGTTCTTGGTCATTGTTTATGAATACAGGTGGTTCCGTGATAAACTAAGGGAAGGTGAGCCCGATATAGCTCTCCAATGCATTAGGTAACACAAAGGGGTTAAACGCTAAGGTTTCTCCGAATAGATTTAGGGAATATACTGTGATGGGTATTCCAAACGTAACCATGAGTGTTAATCCCTACGTAAGAATGTTATGAATGCCTAAAGTTACCTTTATGTCTTATGACTTCTATTGAGTTATGCATAAATCTTATGATTTCATGAGGTATGTTAAATTGATTATGTTTTATGAGTAAAGTATGATTTCATTGATTATAATGTATACATGGACTAATGTTTTCTTTCTGTATTTTTATAACCCTTATTGAGATTTTTATGCTCATCCCATGTTTTTTTGAAATGTTTTTCACAGGACATAAAGTTGAATAGGGTCAAGGATGGGATCAAGGAAATGTCAGGTTGTCTAAAACAAGGAACTAGACATGAATCTTTTGTTCAAGAGTTTTTATTCTTGTGAAAAAAATGGAAGCTGAGTAGATGTGTCTACATTGTAATATTTCATATGTATTATTTATGTCCTAATTATCTAAAACTCTAAACCCGAAAAGATCCTCAATGTGAATTATTCATTTAATTCAATAATAAGTAATGTTTATGGTCGAGTCCTTATAGTAATATTAGTGTATGAAAAGCTAGGGTAACTATAGGGAAGGCTTTGGGTCAAGGGATAAGGTACTGGAGAAGAGGAGAAAAATGGATCTTAACCACGATGCCTATTTAAAAAACATAGTTGGGGTATTAAATGAATTATAAGTACAATACACATATTGAAACACTAAATTTCTTTAACCTCCAAAAAATTGGTCCCCTCGAATTAAAAACCAATGCTCCATGTTTAAAATAGATCACTAGTTAACTCATGACATATAATGTCTCATCATGTCGTTTACCCTTCACATTGTGGACACTTTCTGAAATATATGTAGAACCATTACATGACATTTAACCATGTTAGAAAATGTGTAACCCTCTACCAACCTATTAAAAAAGGCTCGTTAAAGCTGAGAGTCCAATAAATCTCTATATTCAACAACATAGGTATCATCCCCATTCATTCTCAACCCTCGCCATTCAATGGAAATGAAAAACCTTGACAAGGTTATAGACATACTTGACAGATCGATAAAGAGATGATGTAGTTTATCATTTATTATTTAAATTAAAAAAAAGAATATAGTTTAAAAGAAAATAAATTCTATTTATGATTTAATATTTATTCTAGAAAATTGAATTATCATATATATTTATTTTTAACTATTAATCGAAAAGTGGAACATCACTTGTGTATATGTATGGATTTCTATCCATGATGTGATGTAATACATTTTTCATCCCCAAATAGTATTAATTATTATATATATATTTATATATTCAATATATATATATATATGTTATTTATATTATTATTTAAATTATTGATATAATGGGACCATTTTCAAAGTGAAAGGATAGTAACTACGGAAATAAATCATACATGAAAAATGAATTAGTTAACACATGAAATGAAATACTTTTCATTTGTATTAGTACATATATTTTATTTATGTATGAAGATTTTAAATTTATTATAAATTATTTTATATTTATCACACGTAATGATAGACTTTATATAAGGATTTCATCTCATTTTTTCTTCAATGAGATATGTTTTAAAGTTTCAGACCAATTTAGTATTCATTCTATCTATATACATAAAAATATTTTATTTTGAAATAATCCCCGAAAAAATGATTTTTATTTATAGAACCATTTGATTATGAATATTTTAATGAATTTTATTTGTAAATTATAATATCCTTAAGGGGTTTTGTCACAATTTCATTTTATTAACACAAGTATGGTGTTATAAACCTTCCATTAATTATGAGGAAAATAAAAATGAATCATTGATATATTGTATTGTGAACATCCTAATGTACAAGGTATTTAAATTTTCTTTTTATTTGATTCCATTCATGGGGTTTATGATTAAAAATTTACCACAATGGTAAGCATTTTATCTAACGATATCAATTTTTATTGAGATTGATTTTGATTAACATTTTTCTGATAGTAAAATTATATGATCTATCTCCCTTAAATCTTATAACAGTTCTACTTATATTTTTTTTCTATAGATTACAGGCATCAAAATTATTACTTTCTTTAAGAACCAATGGGAGTGAAAAAATATTATTAATGAAATATCTGTTATTAATCTCATTAGTTAGGAATATTTACTTTATTTTCCTTATTTCTAATAAAATGTATGTAATAATGTTTTTTCTACTATCCGAATATTATATAATATAATTTTTAACTGTATTTGACATTCCTCTTTAATTTTTTAAAATTACTTTTTACCATTTTCCAAATATTGTACATTTTTCTTTTTATAATATATGTGTAATGAGTTTTTTATTTAAAGTACACAAAATTAATGATAGTTCCCACAATCAGGAATACACATTAATATAATAATTATTTTATATGATTTTTTCTATTTTAATATAATTTTTTTTCAAAATATTTTTTGGAACTTTTAGATTCAAATTATTTTATTTAAAATGATAAATGTATTTTCTTCAATAAATTTTATAATTATATTTGGAATGAATTTTTATCTATATAAACATACTTTGATATCTAATATGATTTACTCAGGATATAATCCAATGAATCCAAAATTATTCACTCTGTATATGGTTTATTATTATGATGATGTAATTTTTATGATACCAATACACTTCCCATGAGTTATGATTTTTAGATATGATAAATTTTGTAGGATCTTGTGGAACATATATGTATGGTTATCATTATATAATGGGTGATATAAAATTATATATCCCTTCAATGCAATGAGTAAATATGGATTTCACATGAGATTATATAGACTAGAATAGGGAGTGAGGTCAGTTTAATATAGGGCCTATTCAATAATATAGTATTGGAAGTGAACCTTGAATAAGGAATTTATTGAATGTGGAGTGAAACCAATCCTCTATGATAATATTAGATGCGATCCATAAGGAGAAAATTATTTTATATAAATATGTGTATTCCAAAAATTTGTTTGTTTTTATTATGTTATGTTATCATAGATCCTGGATGATTATTGATGAATAAAAAATCATATGTTATATGTTTTTGGATTGATGAAAAATTATTTCATGTTTCATTATTATGATATATTAATTAGAAGATATTATTTTCAATTATTACGGTCATGGTCTAATAATCATATAATTATATTATAATAATTGATTTATATCTATTGTGTTTAACCATACTGGGCCACTGATCTCACCCATAATATTTCCCTTCCCTTGGATATTATGAAAGATTTTAGGTATGATATTTCTTGAAGGGTTCTTCTTGTGAAGAACTAAATTCAAAATAATTAAGATCATTCATATACATATTTTTTCTTTATTTAAATTTCCCATTTCAATAAAACATAATGGTTATAGTTTTAATCATATGAATATATGATGAATATTATTCTATCAAGATGTATTAATTGTGTATAAAAATGTTGGGTTCACTATAGTTTGAACCCAAGAAAGGTTTTTTAACATTTGAAAACTCTGATGAAGAATTTTTAGTGAGAAAAATTAACATAACATTAAATAAAAGATAACACCATATTATTTTAGAAATGTAGATATATGTGGTGTTTATAGCATTACAACTCAATCATGAAACTACAAGTTTTTGTGGTTTTGTAGTAGATGCATCTAAGGGTAAAATCCCTAAAACAAATTTGTTGAGTATATCTCAACAATAATTCTCATTCATATTGAATGTCACATTACTCCACAGTTTTTTTTACACTCCTTGGGGATATTATTTAGTTATTTTAATTTTTCTTTATGAAACATTATCATGGATATGAATAGATAATAACCATGGTTAACCAAGGTTAATCATAATATTACATTCTATAAAAAATTGGTGTGATGATTTAGACTTCCAAAAAATATTTTCCATTATTAGACAATTAATCATTACTATTTATCACACTAGTCTTTTGGAATTATTTAATTGCTAGAAGAAAAATGGAATTGGGTTAATGAATAATATGATAGATCATGAAATGATTTCACTATTAAGGAACAAAAGGAATTTGGGGATGTAATTTGAAATATTTTTATTATTCATGAACATCATTATTGATATATGATTAAAAACATGAAGATAGTTGACATTTTTAAATAACCAAATAAGGGAAAATGGATTTTCATGAAGATTGTGGAGGAATGAAGATCACATCAATAAATATTGATAATGTGGGAAAAATCACATGTTTAAATTATAAAATGGAATATGTAGAGAATTTTTGTTCTAAAAAGATGTATAAGTAATTAATTTCAGGTTAAAAATAAAGTGTTCAATGTATGTATATAATGTACATCGCAATTTACCGTTAATAGTTCAACGTCTAATATTAGGAAACTTTTGAATTATCTAAACCAATGAAAAAATAGAAGGTTTACATATGATACAAAGGAATGTACAATGATATGCTAATTAATGATGTGTAATAATTTAACATTTTATCTAATGGGGTTTTATAATTATGTTATAGAAGTGTTATATTAATGATAGTTTTGTTATAAGAACCATTAAACATTTAAGGATTAGTCCAAAATGGTTTTAAATTAATGAATTTCAAGAATACATTAAATAGATATGATAGCCTATAAAATTGAAAAATTTTTCAGGGGATATTTTTGGAGAATATGTGATTAGAGGATAAATAACTGTTAATATTAGGTTGTTGTTGATTTGAAATGTTTTAGTTAGGAAAAAAGTGGGTAAATATTGATAATTTAATTTCGATTGTATGAATGACCATGTAATTTATTAGTGAATCAATAAAAAAGGAATTTCTGTTATATGTTATGACTTTTTTTATATTTTTTGGATTTATATAATATATTTCATAATTTATTTTATTTAAAAAATAATGATAGATTTAATTTTCTTAAGAATAATTTTTTTTTCATTATGGTTTTTTGGCCATCTATGTTGATAGAATGTATTAAGAGAATATATGATCAAGGTATTAATATTTTTGGTATATGACAGTAAGAGATACTTAATGTTGTTTGTGATTCAAGTTAACATGAATTTAGATATTTTTCATCCTTTATCTAATCTATTTTTGTTTTAAAATTTGGTTGATTATATTTTGGAGAGGTATTATGGAATGGTTTACGTTGACCATTAGGGGTTATTATTGGGATTTTAGATATTAAAGTGACATTTATTCATATGAATATTTAATTAAAATGGAAAACTTATTCTAACCATTTGGTTTACGGTATATTTTTAGAGACAAAATGAAGGAATTTTTATTATTTTAGGGATCTAATGATATGTTAAAAATTAATTTTAGTTCTTCTAACATCAAAATTTAATATTTTATGAATATGTTTGAAAAAAATATGGAAATTAGTTTAGACAAAATATTTTTTGATGATGTTAACTTTATGTAATTGATGAATTAAATTAAGTATTTTCTCATATTCTATACAAAAAGAATTCCTAAAAAATTGGGAAAATGATCTTCAATATGAAAATGTTTTCTTTTTTACAATTAATTCTGAGGCGTGGATGGTCGTTTTCAACCCTAACTGATTTATGTTTTTGTGGTTATTTACTTTCTCATGACTATGTTACCTTTGACTCTCTATTATTCCTTATAAGTAACTTTTCATGTAACGACCCGAATATTTATATATAGAATCCACCTTAGGATTCAATTAAATAAATTATTATGTATTATGACTATAAAAAATACACAAAGTTATGTGGTTTTTTATATCCTATCCTACTTAAAATATAGTTAGAACTCCTTACCATTCATAACATAGACATTGAATAGTGATAACATGATCTTTATAAATATATGTATTAACAAAACCAATTGACACAAAAAAGGAACTGATGGGATCAACTAGTAGGATCATACCCTACGAAGCCAATTTATTAGAGCTCATGAGGGAGATAACATCTCTGAGATTTTCCCTCAACCATGCCCATGCTGAGATACAACAACTTAGGCAAGATTAAAATTGATTGTTTTGTAATTTCAAGCTTATCAAGATCATAACCCAAATCGTTTATGTTGAACCACCGTAAGAAAATCTCATAGTCACGTGCCTTACCCTAAGGGTGTTTACAAGTATATTAAAGGGATATTTATCAACACCCTAAAAATATTAATATGTCTGTTTTATAGAATAATTAATATATTTTCGTCTTATTATTGTTTCTTGATAAATAATTTTGATTTTGATATAAGAAACCAAAAATGAAATTTTTGGGTAACATTTAAATTCACATAAGGAATTTATTTTGGTAAATTAATGGGTTATTGAAATAATTTTTTACAAATATAATTATTAAATAAATTTCATTAAATATAAATGTTTATATAATTTTATTAAATATAAATTTTCATAGAATTTTAATTTAGTTAAATGAAATTTTTATAAGGGTTAGAAAACTGTTATTGTGAAAAACACAACATTTCTCAATAAATGTAGATTATTATTTTAAATTTAAAAATAATAATATTTATGAAATCATTTTGATAAAATTAATTTCATATTTTTAATTTGAATATAATGGTTACACAATGATTAATTTTTCATAATTTTCTAAGACAATTTCATTTTCATCTAAAAAATTAATACTGTATAAATATATGTTGTCTATTATGATATAATAATTCCCAAAAATGATTTAATAAATACTATTAGATTAATCTATAAAAAAATATATTTTTTCCATTTAATAGAATTTTATTTAATATTAAATTTTCTAATTTATTAAATCCTTTATAAATCAACCTGAAGAAATAAAATTTTATATGTTTTTAAAATCATTTCATTAAGGTTATGACTCACTTCCTCATCAAAAATTGTATAATGTTTTTTTATGTTCAAACATTTTACATAGACAATAATAAAAAAACAATTATTTGGTAGAAAAAAAGGTAAAAACCCTTGTATGGTTTTTGGTTTTTGTTATTTTGTTATACAATGTCCAAAACCTACGATTCCGAAATGATAAAGAATTCCCCACTTATTTTATATATAAACCAACCCAAGATACTATTTATCATAACAAAAATTCCTTTAATAACTTCCTTAATCTTCCATATTTTCCCTAGAGTCATCCCAAAGATCCATAAGATCTCAATAATTTCCTCCCATGAATTTGGGGTCAAATTATCAAGGTAAGGGTTCTTTTCTTTGTCTTCATTATTCCAGTATATTCACTACCTTATGCCCTTTTTCTCTAATTCATTATGTTGAGATATGTTCTAACATATCATAATTAAATACCTTATAATTAATAAATTATTATATAACCCTTTAACTCACATTAATCCCTTACAAGAACATTTATACATCCCTATTATACTAACAAAATTTCTCCCCAATTTTTCATATGAAATAATTGTGTAGTGAATACATGTACACATTTCTTATCATGTGTGTTCACCTTTATACCCTTATAATTAATTTATTAGGGATATAAATTTATTTATTAAATACAAATTGACCATGGAATAAAATTTTAGGATAAATGACTCTATGATTTCTGATATGTGTGGCACACTTATGCATGATAATAGAGTGAAAATGAAATATGAACCCAAAATTACATAGAGCTTCAATGCATTAGACAATGTTTTATTCTCATGAGACATAATACAAGGTATTAAGGAGTAAACCTTATCCAACACAATACATTTTCCATCATGATATCTTGGCATTTATCCTTGATATATGTTTACTATGTGGTGTTTTAAGTTGTTTCCACATTTCCCAAGTTGCATTTATGTTGTCATATTATATCATGCGTTAATGTTCATGTTTATGATTCTCACCCCTTTTATGTATTATAAATATTCCACTTATCTAACATGTACTATTTTATTAATGTTATTACATGTTTATTCCCTTACTGAGTTTTATAGGTTAACCCTTTATTATGTTTGTCCCATGCTTATCCCTTGTCGTGTTATGTACTAAGAGATAATATGATCATGTTAAGGAATTTTTCAATAAATATGATGTATTTTCTAGTTTATGTTGTTATTTAATGTACCTAATTCACCATGAAACTATTATTCTAAATATTTTTTTATTATGTATAATTTTGTGTTTTAAATCATGAATTAATCCATAATAATGATAAGGGATGTCATAGTTGGTATTGAAGGATTGTTTTTTATTTTTGGGACGAGGATTAAAAACTCAATTAATAGACATTGGGATAAAAATATAATAATAAAAAATTTATAAATTTGTTTAATGTATATATGAAGTGTTTTATCCAGGAAAAACATCCACATATAGATTCTACTCGTGGATGTTTCTATTGAATAGATTTATATATTGGAAAACCTCAAAAAGAACTCCTTCAGCTATATCCAATGAGAACCGGTCTAGGACAATGGTCTTTATTGCACACATAGTTTGAAAAACCCTATGAATATTCTATGATGAATTCAAAATATCATTTTGAACCACTCTTAGGGGAAAAAAGGTACGTAAATATCTATTTTATAAATTGGTCATGGATAACAAAGATTAATGCCTATAAATTCATATGTTAATAAATAAGTTACATTTATAAGTTATATCTTCAATTTCATTGAAATATACATTATGTGATAGATAGATTAAAAATAATCATCCCAAATTTTCCATTTATTCTTTCCAATTTACATATATTAGAAGAATCAGGTAAACAACCAATGTGAATGATAATGTGATGGCTGTAAAAATGAGACACCTACCTTGATGTTAGGCAATGTAGGATGTCTGGTGGTTCTACCAATCCAAAAATAACAAACCACAATTTAAAAAATTCAATTTTTAATTCCCTATGATGTCAAGTATGAGGAAGATGATATATCAAGAAATCTAATCTAATAAAGGTGTTAAGGGAAAGAAGTCTCAATTTCCACTTTGAAAAAGTGTGGAAGGAGGCACAAATGGAAATGTAAAAAAGAAACTGCAGGAGGATTTAAGTGAGGAATTATATGGCTTAAATTAGCCAATGCCTTTTTTAATATTTTTAATGTGAATGATGGAAACAATATCTACTCTATTGTACCATATACAGTTCTATTTCATATATTTGGAGAATTCAAGAATTATACAAGATAATGTGCTATACTAAAAGCTGACAAGTATGATGAATATAAACAATATCGAAGATTGGGGGATTAAGGAATATCTTATGATAATATATATCATGATGATTTAAGTACATATAACCTATACAACAACGTAATTTATGAAATTTTCTCTTTTAATTTAGGCCCTATTAGAATATCATGTTTGTTTTTTATGAACATCATGTCACCACCTGAAATGATTTTATATCATCAAGGAAAAAATATATTAGTATTTTATAACATGTAATGCTTATGGGAATGTTATTATTCAAAATATTATAACTATCCCTTTATTGAAATTTGATGTTATTCTAGATCTGGAATGATTTTCCTTTTACAAATATGATACAAATTTTTGTGAGAAGGAATCCACCCCCTATTCCATGAATTACTCTGATTAGATCAAGGGAAAGGAGTAGGATAAATCTTCTTTAGCACAAAAATATCAATGAGAGATATTATATACTTATGAGCTAGAATATATAGATAACATGATTGGGTAAATGGAACATATCATCCTTGACAAAATGCCCATTATAAGAGAATTCACTAATGTGTTTTCCACATGAATTTCCTAGTATCCATCTTAAATGTGTCATTGAGCTCCCAATTAAACTTATACGTGGACCATGTAACTTCACTAGGAAATATTGTAAAAAAATCAGATATTTTTGGACCCTTCAAAATCAAAATGAACAAATGGATGGATGATGAAAATAACTGTGACCAATATCCACAATTTCCTTAGATTAGCTGAGTACTATCATCAATTTGTATGAAATTTTTCATCATTGTCAAACCACCTAACCCATATAACCTAGAATGTATTCATGTTTTTTTGGAATGATGAATTCAAATATATATTCAAAGATTTGGAAAACTGTATAATCAATGCACTTGAACTTACACTACCCATGAGTGTTGAGCATATCATAATATTTAGCGATGCTTTAAAAGAATGTATTATAATACAGGTTAATGAAAAATCTATATATGATTGATTATTATTCAAGGAAGGCATTTGTTATGAAATATAAATACACATTTGATGATTTATATTTGGCTACATGGCTCTTGAAATTTAAAAATTTATGAATTTTTACCAATATGTATAATTGTAAAAATGATAATGGGAAAAAAATCCTCAAGAATATATTCTCATATAAATAAATTAATAAGTACCAAAATATATGGTTATATCTGATGAAGGACTACGACAAATCATTCAACTACCATCCTGGTAATGAGTATAATGTGTCAGATTCTCAAAGTATAAATGATCTGTCAATTATATAATTGATGATAAATGAAAATGATATGATCTTATAAGACCTCAAAATGATGTAAATGCAAATAAAAAAAGGAAGGAACATCATCAATCATTTTATAAGTGATCCACCATCTATTATGGTGAGGATAAAGGTTTCTCAAATAGATGATGTGTGAAATATGAAAAAATTAGAAGCTGTAACAAAAATTAAATCCTCAAAGTTCAGAGTTAATGGAGAATGAGTTTTGAGTTTGTGGTCAGGACTATGTATACCATGAAATGTTGATTTAAATAATGATTTGTTGGTTGATGCACAAATCTCAAACTTCACCACCATACCGAAAGAAAAAATATTTTTAGAGATCTCTGAGAGAACTATTACTGGGAAATATGAATAAAATTATCATAAGATATACATCAATATGTCTTGTATGTTATATAGTGAATTCCTAATGGAACAATCCAAGGGGGTGATGCAAACACCACCCATAATGGTATGAAAATTGTAAAACCTCACCATGGACATTTTTATAGGTCTTTAGAATACATTAATATGAAATAATTATATTTGGTTTGGGGTGCATCATCTTAAAAATACTTCTAACTTTATTGGAAGTTGATATAACTTCTCACTCTACCAATTTTCAATGGAATACAATAGTGAAGTGGTGAGGTTTCCCGGAATACCACTATCGATTATATCTAGTCGAGAACCAACATTTACCAAAATTTTCTAAATGATTATAAATTGTGATCCGAATATGGAGTTTACCTTCAAAAAAGATCAACACACTAAAACTAATGGGCAATCTAATAAAACTACTCAAACATTTTAAAAAATTCTCAGAGAATTCTCATAAGAATTTATAGGATGATGGGACGAATATCATCTTCTTTTCTTGTTCTCAAGCAGTAATAGTTTCCACTCGGAGATCCAAATTTTTCCCTATGAAGACCTTTATAGGAAGTGGTGCATAACACTTTCATGATGGGATAATGTTGAGGAAAGAAATTATTATGTCCTAGAATGTTTGAGGAAGTAGTGGAAAATTTTTAGAACTTTTAGAAGTACATCATGTTTTCTCATAGTCGACAAAAGAGATATGCTGATAATTGTCGAAGAGACCTAGAGTTTGGGGTTGGAGATATGTTACTGCCATACATATCTTCAGGGCATAATGTAATGATATTTGGGAATAAATGAAAGCTTATTCCAAGATTCATCAATCCCTTTGAGATCAGTGGTCTCATTGGAGCGGTTTCCTATCAATTAGAACTCCCACATAACCTCTCCCAAGTATATGATGCATTCTATGTATCCCTATTGAGGATGTACATACTAAACACATCACAAGAACTCAATCCAGAGGTTGTACCATTGAATAATGATCTTTCCTACAAGGATAAACTAGTTAAGAACACTGATTACAAATACAAAAGATCTATGAAATAAGACCACTACCTTGGTAAAATTGTTAAGGAGAAGCAACAATATTGAGGATGTGATGTGGGAATCAGAGGAAGTGATGATGATTAATTACCATCATTTGTTTTAGTGTGTGAAATGAATATTTTTGGGGTGAAATTCATAAAGGGGGGAATATTGTAACTACCCAAACTTTTATAAATAAAATTCTCCTATTGATTTAATTAAACGTCCTACTATGTATTATGATAATAGGAAAAAAGAAATTGTTTTATTTTATTATATATATCTTATTTAAACTACCATTAAGAATCATTAACATTTATAATATAATCATTTAATAGTGATCACATGAATATTATAAATAGAGTTTAAAAAAAAAATCTAATTGACACAAAGAATGGAAGTTATGGCCAAACCATTATAATAATACCTTATAAAGACCACTAATCAATGATTCTGATGGATATAGTATTTCAGTGGTTTTCCATCAACTAATAACATTATATTATCAAACAAATTATGTATGAGAAAAACTATTTATGGGATATGTTCAAGAACATCGAGATCATGAACCAAACCAAATAGGTCGAACCACCCAATGAAAATCTCACAGTCACTCAGCTTACCCTTAGGGAAATTTTTTTTGTATTAATGGGATATGTATCAATATCCTAATAATATTAATATTAATATTATAATTGATAAATAATATATTTTCATATTATTGTTGTTACTTCATAAATGATTTTGATTTAGATACAATAAAATAGATATTTTATTTTTTGGGTAATATTCAAATTAAATTATTTAATATTTTTTTGAATAAATAGATTAATAATGTAAATAATATTTTATGGAATTATTATTATTAAATAATTTTTATTAAATATAAATGATCATATAATTTTTATGATGTCAAATATAATTTTTATTAGGCTTGCAAAACTATTGTTGTAATAAAACCTAGCCTTTCATAGAAAATGTTTATTCATATTTTAAAAGTGAAAATACACATATTTAGAAAATTATATTAATAAAATGAATATTATATTTTCAATAATAATGTAAAAATTGTCCAAGGGTGAAATTTTCATAATAATCTTAGACAATTGTATTTTCAGGTAAAAATTAAATATGGTATAACTATATATTGTGTATTATGACATAATAATGCACCAAAATGATGCAATAAAAACTATTTGTGTTATCCAAAGAAAAATATATTTTTTATAATTAAAATAATGTGATTTTGTTTTTTTATTCTTTTTATAATACCGTTGTGAGTCCTCTAAACCCATTAATACATTCTGATGTTTTAAAATCATTTCTTTTAGAGTATAACTCTCCTCATCATCATCAAGGGTATTATTTAATTATTTTCATCCCACGAACTAATAAAATAATGAAATCCAAAATTATTTTAAAGAAAAAATGGGAAAAACTATGGTAATGTTTTGGATTTTGATTATTTTATTATGTAAAGAGAAAAATTTATGTTTAGAAAATGACAAAGAATTCCCCCCTCATTTCAAATATAAACCGACTCGTGCCCAAATGTTTCTTCACCCAAATTTATTTTATCATATATAATATCTATATTAACCTCTCTATAGTGATCATAACAATACCCCAAGCTCTCAATAATCTCCTCCCAAGCATTTGGAGTCAAACACTTAACCTAAGGGTTCTTTTATTTCTCCTCTTTATTCAAGTATCCTTATTATCTTATGCCATTTTATCCAATTTCTAATGTTGAGATATGTTCTCCCATGTCCCCTTACTACACTTATGTTGAAAAAATAATTATACACCCCTTAAACTCTCATTTACCCATTCTAATTACATTTATATTCCCCCATTAGGCAGCCGATATTTCTCTATGGTTTTTTATGCCAAAAAATTGTGTATTGAATACCTGTACCCATTTCCTATTTAAGGGGTTCACCATTATGATCATATAGATCATTAATTGGAGACTTAAATGTATATATTACACACTCCTAGAGATTTGAATAATATTTGATGATAAATGATTCGATATTTTATGATCTATGTGGCACACTTCTGTATGAGAATGAGATGAATGGGACAATTGCACACATAATTATATATCACTCTAATGACTTATGTAATGTTTCAGTCTCATGAATCATAATACAATGGATTAGGGGTGAAAATAATCTTTCATGGAAATCTGTTAATCATCATGTCTTGGTAGTTATCCTTGACCTGTGTTTATGATGTAGTGTTTTAAGTTATCATCACATTTCCCTTATTTCCATTAAGTTATCATTGAATAGCGTGGCTCATTTTTATCTCTTTTCATTATCACCTCTTTTATGTCTCCTTAATTTGTCTATTTTCAAACAAGTATTATATTCTTCCAGTTATTCCTTTAATGACCTTCATAGATCACCCATTTATTATGTATGTCCCCATGTTATCCCAGGTAGTGTTAAGTATAAAGGAATAATATAGTCATAAGAATAATGCAATAAAGACGATTTATTTCATATTTTATGTTATCATTTAATGACCGTATTCTTGAAGACACTATACACCTCTATCTACTGAGTTGTATTATGTGTAATATTATGCATAAATTTGGAATTAATGTGTAATTTCGGGAAAGGTTGTCAAATTTCTCTACCATGTTAATATTTTCACTTATTTGTAATCATGTCATTATATGGGAACATAATTATTTTTTATTTTGGGTAACCTTTATGTTTCTCATTTTCTATTTTCATAAGATATTTTATCACCCCATTGTATAATATGGGTTTCCAAAATAGTTATTCTCAAATATTTAACTTTTATTTAAAGAGATAAAAAAATTTAGGGTAACATTTTTTATCATAAGTATAATGTAACCCCTTTATATTTTAGAAAATTTATTTATATGAAAAATATAAGTGTTTAGTAGCATTTTTTACACACAACCCAATTTCAATAAGAGTGGTGATTTAGTAAATCATTTTAAGCCAAATGTTAAAATTTCAGATTTGAATATTAATAAATAAATATTAAAAATATGTATATGTGTTCTTAACAACTATAATTTTTTATTAATGAATAATGGGTAATTATTAAATTGTTATAAAAACAATTATCATTAAAAATATGATTTCTTTAAAAATGGTTTTTATTAATATTTAAAAAAATTATAATTATAATTAATTAACAAAATTTAATGAAAATTTATTTTATTAAATTAATATCATTTTCTAAAAAATCATTTTAATATTATCTTAAGGTGAATTTTTATGATTATTTTGAGATGATATATTTTTTAGTGAATTCTGAAATTTCTTATTTTGTAAAAACTATCATTTCATTTAAAGTAAATGTCCCAGAATGTTTTGAAACATATATAATGATAAAATAAGTATAATTTATAAAAAATCTAGTTACATACAAATTAATCATCATTATATACTATGTTTTTTAATTTATTTTGAAGGCTTGAAAAAACATTTCTCTATTAGTAGTTTGTATGCATGTAATGTGTATTTAACTTAGTAAATTAATTTAATAACATTTTATTATGGTTTTAATTAAATTTATATATTATCAACTCAAATATTATTTTAAAAATATTTTTATGGTGTTTACAATGTAATCAATAGATGCATGTTATATATTATGCTTAAAGATCCATTTTTCTTAAATGGTATTTCTTTATAGGTTGTATGATTATTTAAAATTAATTTCTAAAAATTATACAAATTTGATAATTAATATTGTTTAAATATTTTTAATCATAATAATTAATATAATTTAATAAAGTCAAACTATTTTTTCGTAGTGAATAGTGAAATGAGTAATTTTTTTACCACGGTTAATGTTAAAACGGGTTTATAGAGGGGGTTAAACCAGGATATAATGGTATTATTTCCATGAATGCATATCTAAGTATAATTTTCGAAAATTTAGTTAAAAATATATTTTATCATTCTTTTGAATCCCTAATTTTTTTACCACTTTCATATGAAATTGATCTTATAAAATTGAAATGTTTTATGAATTTCCATGTCTGTACCTACCATCACATATAAATTCGAACCACTTCTACTCCATTATTCACCCAATTTGTGTCTTATATATCTCAAATTAATATATATAAATTAACACTGAATCTTTTAAATCATCTATGCTCTTCCATCCTTCTCTGGAGACCATTTCTACATATCTTAGTGTGTACACCAAAAGTGGCCTCTTAAAAAAGTTGCATAAATATGAACCAAGCTCTTCAATTTTATTTCTTCTTAAACCTTTTATAAAACTATTTCATACAAAAAATCATCATTATTACTATATTATACATATCAATATATTTTATTTTAATGATTTTACATTCATTTAACTTCTCTTATGAATAAATTAGGATATGGAAGTATCACTCTTACGTATGTGTGTTCTTCTACTTCCACATATCGATACAATTAATTTTATATCCCCAAATTTCATGAATATTTATTATGATATGTTTAATTTTTATATATTATATCTATTAAATTATTATTATTATATAACTATAATATTGAATCTACATTCATAACATTTTTTCCACAGGTAAATGAAAATGAACTCGTGCATACGTTCGGAATACCACCTCCACAAAGAGATGTAACATATTATCATTTATTCATTACATGAATGGTAAAAAGGATGTATTTGATGAAAATATATGATATGTATGATATAATAAATATTATTCAAAGGTGAATTATCAAAAACCATTTGATAATAACATCTATCAAAAAGTGGAAACATTACTCGTGTGTGTGTACGGATTATCATCTCTATGAAGTGATGTAATTGATATTTAATCAACCCATAATATTAACAGTTATTAATATACATATAATTAATATATATGATATTAAAATCTTTAATTAAAAAATTTATATTGACTTACTGAGATAAAATTTCAACCAATGTGACTACTATACAAAAATATACTAGAAAAATGATGAAGGTAAGACACAAAATAAATACATTAATAGAGACATGTTAGTAATTAGGTTTTAAAATGGTATAATATGATCAATTTTCTTACAAATAAGGTTCTATTAAAGGATTATTATAATCTTAAATAAATTATACAAGAGGATTCTGTTCTTATGAAGAAATAAAATCTTTAGGTAGGGGTTTCATCTCAATTTATATTCATTGAGGCATCATATAATGTTATGAACCAATTTATTATTTATATAGTAATCATAATACATAGTAATGTATTCTAAATTACTAAATGATTTAATTAAATTTCTTTAAATTATTATACGACATTCAATCTATGAATTAATTTTGTTTGAAAAATACTAAAACGTTACGAGGAACATATCTCAATTTTGTTTCATTAAGACATGTTTAATGATATAAACTAATCTTATTTTATGAATTCTATCTACTATCACATTTATATGTTTTGTCACAAAAATCCTTAGGTTCATGGTATTTAATGTTTCATATTATGTTATTTCATTCATGGGGTTTATGATTCAAATTTTACAATAATGGTAAGGGTTTTATTCAACCATCACTTTTTTAACTAGGATAGTTTATGCTTAAGATTTTATGATGATAATAATATATTATCTATCTATATAAAATATTTTTTATTTTTATATCCTATTATAACATATGTATATTAAAAATATCCATTTCATTTTACCATTTTTTACTCATGAGACCAATAGAATGTTTTTATGGAAAACAGACTTCATTTCCCTCTTCAGTTGGGAATATTTTCTCCCATTTCAATATATCCTTAAAATATTTTCATTAATATTTTTAAATTTATACGAATATTATATAAAGTTAATTTTAACTGTAGTTCTATTTACCTACCATTGTTTAAAAATAATTTTCTTGTCATTTTCAAAAAATAGAACATTGGCCATTTTATTGAAAATGTAAAAATAATTTTTGGTTTAACATACACAGCATGAAACAATTTCCCTACCATAAGGAATAATATTATATTAAATTATTCCTCTATAATTATATGTTTTTATATTATGTAAAAAAATTTAACATTTTATTTTTTTATATTTTTTAATTCTAAATAATTTATTTCAATTGAAAATCATATTTTTTATAAGAAATCTTTTTCAGATATTTTGATGGTGTTTTAATCAAAAAAATATTTTGATGTTTATTATAAATTTTGGGTGACATGATCCAATTTTATAATTTTTATTCTTTCTCCCGATGTTTTATGATTATGATGATGAATCAATTTATGAATCCTATAACCTTTAAAAAAGTAATGATTTGATGATATGATTAATATTTTGTGATCTTATGGCACACATGTGAAATTTATTAATTATTTGTCTTGTGGGATAATAAATATATATACCTCCATTGAATTTGGAAAATAATGACATAGACACAGATAATATGGATATCAATTTTGAGTGATTCCAGTTTAATAAAAATTTTTACAAGAATATTTTCTTGGGAGTGAACCCCAAAAAATAAATGATGGAATGAGGTGTAAATGAAATATACTCTGATAGTTTTAGAAGTGATCCTTAACTATTGAAATTGTTTTATATGAATACATGTCTGCCAAAAACACATGTATTATTCTTATTATATTTTCTCCTAGATCATTAATAATTATTGATGATTATAAACTCTTATAACTTATATGTTTTAATTTGACAAAACATAATTTAATGTTTCTTGATTATGTTATGTGAATTTATGGGCTTGATATAATAATATTAATTTCATGTTCTCAGACACTTATAACTATTTTATAGTTATTTATTTATATCTATATTAATTTTTCATATTGTAAATCGAGTTCAAACTTTCCTTGGATTCCCTTACAAGTGTTATAAAGAACGATTTTATGTATAATATGTATAAGATGTGTGGTAGTTATGATGAAAAAATGGGAAATAATGTGGATCCTTTATGTATGTGTTGTTTATGTACTAATATTTCCAAATAGACTAAGTCATTATAGTTATGGAATGTATTTTATTAAAATGTAAAGAATATTTCTTTAACAATATGTATTACTTATATAGTTAAAATATGGGGTCCATATAGTCTTCTTTTATTTATTATAATCTATATCTTAAACACCCATGATCATTTTATATTTATGATGCGTTTTGAATTTCTAGATCCTTTACACATGTCAATTTTTATCTTCAAGATCAATATAACTTCTCTATCATTCCATATAATTGACATGACCCTTTATCCCAATCTAATTCCTTTATAATTAGATCATGTATTTCCTATAATGTATGTTAATTGGATTCTTGATATACTTAAATAATTTATACAAATATATTCCCCCCTTACGTGAATTCCACATTTACCATTTGATATGTATATGATTATTCAATATTGTGTTTCACTCCATTATTCTAGAGTATTCATCCCCGTCTGTTTAGATTACTCTTATCCAACTGATTTTGTTGGGTTGTGATTTGATGAAGCTAGCATTGAATTCTCACTCTCGTGCATAAATTTACTAAAAATTGATATCATATAGTAAATTTATTTATTTTTCCATATCATAAATTTATCCTCTCATTTTCAAAATAAAATTATTATTATTTATTAAAAATATCTTAGGAAAATATCACTCAAACATAGATATGTCATTCAATTATATCTGAAATATCATTCTATCGTTAAGAATGATATGCTACTATTTATTAAGAATGTATTGTAAATTATAAAATTGTAACTCTAATATTATATCATTGGTAGTGAAATATATCTCCCTTCAATTTTGGTTGAGGACACACCCAAATTAATTATTCCAAACACTAATGGAACAATCACCTATACTAATATATAGATAAACTATCATATAATTAATCATTTACCTCCAAAAAATATAGTACAATGGATTTTTTTATTTTATTTAATGATAGAGTATGATAAAGTCATAATTTTGTTTCCATTAATAATCATCAATTAAATCCATTTAATTTTTTAGGATTCTATGATTTTGAGTTAGATATTAATTTGTTATAAAATATGAACTAGTTATATGTGATGATATGAGCGTGTTATTGATAACAATTATAATACATGTAGGTAAAGCTCTAATCCAAATTCAACCCATCCAATATTCTCAATAAATTAATTTATTTAATAATTTCAATATATACCTATTAAATTAATAAACTAATATATATTTTAATAATGTATCTTTTTCATGACAATGATATAACCACAGTATAATCATTGGTTTCTATCCTATATTGACAATTTTTATCACTATCTTTAATAGTGTCATGGTTAGTGATATATAATTAACATTTCTCATGTTATATATTACCCTAAATAATTGGTTACATTACTCATAATAACATCCATATATTACTATAAATTTCATTTTCCTTTTTTTGATTCCCATATGATTATCACTCAAATCAAGTAATATATTTCCTTCAATTATCGTTTTTATTTTAAAAAATTCTTGAATAAAATCATTGATTTAGTATTTATCTTTTACATATATTAAGATCAATAATATTAATTTTTTTAATTGAAATGATATTTTTCAAATTACACTAATATAAAAAAAATTTAAATCTATTTTAAATTGACTAAAAATTAATAAATATAAAGGATTAAATGAATTTATTTATAATATAATCTATGTAATATAATTTTTTAAAAATTAGGATTGAACAAAAACAATCTTACTTATTAAATGTAAAAATATTATTGGGATTCACTCCAACAATGGATAATGAGATTATTTGTATTCCACTTCTCCAATCCACTATAGCAACTTAAAAAGTTGAATAAACTCTTGAAATAATATAATTCCACTTATACATCTTCATTTTCCACCCCATAGTGAAACTGAATAACATATAGGATCTCTGATCTCTAACATAACAAGAATATACCACCGATTTCTATATGACTTCTACAAATTTTGATATGTCTTCATCCTTTCCTTACTTATCAGCACACGATTATGACTACACAATTAAATATAATGAATAATAACTAATTTTTACTGGGAATTTTTCATGTAAAAGAAGTTGTAATAATAGAAAAATATAATTCCTCTCTCAATGCCGTAAAAATTGATGAATTGTTTTTTATTGACTAATAATTCTGTTAATGGAAATTTTTCATCCCATGAACAAATAAAATATAACATTTGTGTCCAAAAAAAATGAAATACATTACATATCATCTATATTAGTCTAACTATATATATTCTGATAAAAATTAGTTGTAACATTTCTTTTTGTTTAAAAATAATGAAATAAACCACTCCATATTTGACATGAATGCCTTGCATCATTACTAGAAAAAATAAATGGGTACCTTTATCTAATATCACTACCAATTACCTATATAGATATGTAAATGAATATATGGAATATAAATCTATATGGACATAACTATTTTAATATAAGGATCATAATGAGGAGGTTAGATCAGTTGCTAATAAAACCCCTAAGAAGTGATTTTTGGGATGTCTTTCATGAAATTCCTAATTGAAGAACCTCTAAAGGGGTTTAAAAATTCATAAAAGGATAAATTTTTTTGTAAATATGTACTAGAGTTATATATATGGATATAATTCATTCTATTACACCATCGTCCATGTCTTGAATGGTGATTTTGAAAAACATATAATAGAATATCATTTCATTGTGCATGTAAGAATTTTTCTTTTAGAATGGTATGAGTCATTTTGAAATAAATAGTTTTTTCACATTATCCCTAGAATAGGAATAACATTCACCATATGATCTATTGGAATTATGAAATCATGGATTAGGCATAAAATCTAGTATCTATAGGAATCGATGATGGATAGGCTTGAACTATGATAGGAGCATGTGGAGGTTTGTGGGGTTTGGCTAATTTTATGATCATGTCATGGATAGAGAAATTTTTTTATGAATATTAATATGGTTATAAATATCACATAGTTACATAGTATTTAACATGTTTATTATAGAGACACATGTTATACATACTATGCTTTGATTTTCCATAATTTTATGAAAAGAAGAGGTGACATCTTTAAACATGATGTTGCACCGTGATGTGGGAATGCATTGGAAAATTAGAAAAGCATGATTTCAAAAGAGTATTTATTTATTTTATAAGATTAATAATATATTTCATAATATAATTCATGCAGTTCATATTATTTCATAATTTACCTTTTGAAGAATAATTTTTCACTCCAAAAATGGGATTGTCATACTACAACATAGATGAGGAATATTTATGTGGTTTTGTGAAGGTGAGGCCGACATAATGATAAATATTTTCAAACCATGAATAGAACAAATTGATTTCCATGTTTCTATCTTAGATATTTACATAGTATTATACCACTAATAATATGTTTAATACCATGTAACTAGACTAGGAATATTTCAATGTGTCCATCCAAAATCATTAAAAATTGGCTGGCTTGATCTGGTCTTATCAAACTATACTACATAATCTATAAGTTCTATCAAAATATATACTAAAAAGAATAAAAAAGTGTAATTATTATTCTATCTAAATTTACCCTATAGTGTTCCTCTTACAAATACGTTTTCTAAAACATAAACCAAAGTGCATCTATCTAATTCCTATCCATTCACATCAAATCATCCAAAAAAGTTAATTGAAAGAAAAAACTAGACAAGGCGATAATAACAAATATCAAAAAATGATAAACCACATCTAGAATATTTTCAAATTCCATAATTCACAATGAAATCCAATCATGATGTTCTCAAGATTCATCATTCCACCTTTAGATATCACCATCAGAATATACTATTCAAATATCATAATCATTCACCCTTCATAAAAATTTCAACCAAATAATATAATTACCTCTTCCTTTAATTCCTCAAAAACTACTAAAATGACTCCATTCAATGGAAAACAATTATTCAGACTTTAAAATTTTTTCCATCCCACAATGTTACCATCAATGTAAAAATTTTAAAAAATATTCAAACTCAAAAAATTATACCACCTTTTTTTCATGATTCTATTAACTAAAAATGCCAAAAACTCCAACATTCACACCTTAAAACACAGAAAACAATATATAATGATATAATTTCATAGAAATAATAATCAACACCAAAATATATAATCAATTTCAATACTCATAAAAAAATTGGACTCTCTAAATTTATAATGGTTAAAGTAAAAAAGAATGATAAAATAAAAAACCATAAACTATATCATATGAATTGAATATAAAACATGAAATAATCCGTATTTTCTATACATTTCGATATTATCCATGTCCAATACCCAGTCTAATCATCCCAAAATGGATTATCATCCTCCAATGATTCAAAACCAAACTACATGGATTTTGGATAAACCAACTAAATTCAATAATTTATATTATTTCTTATTATTTAATATAAAAATAGAGATATCAAATCCATTAATAATGAAAATATTAAATTATATTCACACTAGGACCTTATTTATTGGAAAATTGTCCCATACTCCCTAGAAACAGTATTTGGTGGCCCCTAGAAATGGAAAATTAAATCATCCTAGACTAATAAAATTTTGATAATAAAAGGTAACGAACTAATTCTTCATACAATGATATTTAAAAATATATTATGAGATCATTTATAAGGTGAATACATTGAATTTATCTATGGTATAAATTTTATGTATTAAAATAAATATTAAAAAACATCAAACAACAAAACTAGAACAACATGAAAGAGTATGCACCCTATTATAAATCCCATACAATGTTTCACTAATTATAAGATGAAGGTACGATCAATGAATTCAAAATAAAAACATGGTACATTGAAAAAACATTCCAAATAAACATAAGTTACTTTTTTAGATCAATTTAAAGGCATTTAAAAGTTGTCACATTGATCATAATATTATAATATAACTTTTTTCATAAATATATATCAATAGAATGAATTGTAAAATCACTAATATAAGAAACAATTACAAAAAAATTTTCATTTAAAATTATTCATTATGAAGATCGGTGCTGAATGAAATTATATGTTTAAAAAAATATTTCAAAGAATCACCATAAAATAATTTTGTCTTCTTATATAGTTATAAAATCCATTTTAGAAACACAATATATATCTATAAACCCAAAACCATTGATATAAAATGTACAATTCATGTGAGAATATAAAACCATCAAAGAATAATATATTCCTTTAAATTAAATCTTCTTAGTCTTTATCTAGTTATCCATCAATTAATCCAATGATTTATTGTTTCTCCCATGATTTAAATTGAACTAAATAATTATTTATCAAAACCCAAATATTATGGGGATTATTTTAGGTTATCTCTCATTAAAAAAAATATTTATTTCATATTCATCCAAAATTTTGTAGATTCCACTTGGATCTCAATCGATTCCCATATGATTCTCATTGGGTAATGAGTTGAAAGACCCTCACATAAATTGTGTTAATAAAATGAAGTAAGTTTTTGTTAAAAACACAAATTTAAATGTATAAAACGTCACTGTTTTTTTCCACTGAAAAGTCATTTATAATGCTTTAGTTTTACAACCATGAATATTTTTTTTGTCTTTAATAACCATCCATGGGTTAACAACCATAAAAAAATATATTAAATTCCTTAATAAACATAATAAAGTTTATTTTATTCCACTTATCCCTCCATGCGATAATTCATCACCATCAAAACACCAATACAAAGATAATTTTACTCCTATGGTTGATTAAACTTGTGTTATGTCATCCTAAATCATCCATTGATAACTATATGGCCTAATGATGACCTCTATGGTGATGGTGATATATACTAAAGACATACATTAGGTGTAGTTATTTGGTTAATAACATTATACTCTATTTGGATAATCATATGAATTAACAAAACATGTTATATTTGATATCACATGTTAAATATTTAATTTTATCATTTTTAATTATCATTTTTTTCAGCATACCTATCACGACCCATCCCTTGGGGACCATAATTTGACTACCCCAAGACCACCTCCCATAGGCTAGGGGTTGGTGACTATCACCTAGTAGGCATATACCAAAAAGTTTGATGTGTTTGCCTAAGTACCTATACACACACACAGAACTCCAAGCCATTGATGATGGAAATTGAAAACAGTATGTCAACAAATAAAGGTATGACAGTATAAAACTAAAGGTAAATGGGTTCATAATTGAATCCCATGAAAAAGGATAAGTAAAAGTAAAATATGTGGATTTCCACTATAGAAAACCCTACCTAAAGGGTTGGAAAAAACTCTCTCAATCCCAAAAATCACACCTCATTTTTCAGGTCACTCTAAACACCAACTAGCACCAGTCCACCAAGGACTCCGTTAAGGAATCCATTATCTACCGAAGACATGATATGTGGGGAAAATCCCATGCAAGGGTGAGTAGAAAATTACGTAGTAGGGCACCCTAGAACACAATGAAAAAGACCACAAAGGAAGCACCATTATGAAGATATAATCAACTCAACACAAGTTTGTTTCAAAAAAACCTATTACAATTACATATAGGTATACTCATAAAGTATTACAATACTCATGGTCTCATCCACTGCCAGAAAAATGGTACCGCTAATAGAACACTCGATCAGGGAGTTCCCACTCCTCAAACAATCTAATAGTAATCACATTTAACTATTCTACAAAATTTATCTGAGAGAACATATGTTCATGATATGTCATGATGTTCCAAGAGATATATGGTCTCGCTAAGACAAGGAGTCTCAATATCACAACCAATCCTTAGCCACAATATTCTTCTCAAGGCATATTCAAATTCAATGAAACATAGAGTCCATACAGGGGATTCACACCACATATTTATAGGAGACCTACTCCATGATCCAACAGGTGTTATGAAAACCCCTCCCCCCAATTAAAACTCATGTCGAGTATCATAAAATCACATCATGTTAGATGGGTTCTAAATTCAATAAATGGCTCATCCTATGGACACACAGGATGATATTTATACACTTTTTTATAAAAAGGGTTTGATCGGGGTCCGACCAGGGTCTGATCGGACCCAACCCAACCCGGTCCAACCTACTGGGCTCGGTCCAGCCCAAAACATTGGTCGTAGTCCATTGGACTAGATGTTCCACTGGGTTGTCTCGATCTATCCATCTCGGCCTGCTGAGCAGGCTGGATCGGTTCCACAGGATGCGGCTAGTGTCACATCTTCATGGGCAACATGGTCTACTGACCACAGCACTGTCGTCCAACCAGGTCTTCCCATGCAGACCCCCTTTCCCGCACATGGGTCTCCCACATGAAACCAGTTGACCTAGGTGCCACCACATCAATGTAGCGGGTCGCTACATCAAACTTGATCTGTGGCTTCATTCTTGGGCTCCTGTTGCTGACACAACATGGTACCGCCATTGCCGACATGCTGATGGCCCCTTCTACAGGCCAACAATTTTTCTCTTTTTATATTATTTTTGATCAAAAAGCTACTCCAATATCCTAGGGTCACTACCCTCACTTATGAGGGTTTTAATCAATACAACAATCTATCCTGATGTATGGTCATTTGAATAGTTAAATATTTCTCACCACTTTGATCCATATGACACAATTTTCATGTCACCTCTGTCATGCCATTTTAGTCACAGACTTGTGATATCAAATCATTTCCACAAGAATAGGGTGTGAAACGATCGATCAATCATGAATTTTTGAGTCTCTAGCCAAATAAAGGATGTCTGTTATGAACAAATAACAAATTGATAAAACCATGAACGAATATGTAGGAACAAACATTGATCGTTTTTCATGGTGATCACAGTCCTTTTCCATTAGAAAGATAATAGTAAAACCACAAAAAAATACAATATTAATATTTCATAACACAGAAAATAGCTAAAACCCATCCCACTGCAAGAACTCATTTGTGGGACAATCTATTTGTGGATTTGTCCGCATTCATCATATAATATCAATAACGGGGGAAAATAAATCAAAATAAAACACCCTATAAGGATTCAGTTTGATCGTTGATGAAGAGTGACTACACCATCATCATTCGGTGAACATCAATCCTTGATCCTAGATTCTGGATTTGTTGGATCCTAAGGCCGTCGATCTACCACTGTTCTCCTATGATTTTATCTTGAGATTCTAGGGAAATTATTTTGGATTTTCCATCTAATCTTGTATCCCTATAAAGCTATTATATAATGAAAATGTGTTTTAGCATCACCATTGCGCATCACCATAAATTTTTATTCATGATATATGACAAGATTCTCCATAAAAACCTCATATCACTGCAACTATGTGAATGGATAAAAATAAATAAAATAAACTTTTTTCAGTTTATTTTATTCTTCATTAAAACATCCAAAAATTAACATTCATTGTCGACCCAAACCAGTCGACGTTAGGCCCTTCCTAAGGAAAATTCCACATTACAAACTCAATTGTGTTATCAGATTTCAAATATGAGTCACCATTCATGTGTTATTAATATTTTAAAAATAGATTATTTTATTTAATTATTTTATTTATTGTTATATCCTTTTCCCATTTCCTCAATGGATACCCCCACTGATAAAAGTCAACTCATGCATAGAGTAAACCCACCATTCTGAATACAATAGTGCCCTTAGATTTCTGACCTAGGCACTCATTTAAGAGTTATTCCACATTTTTAGGAGAATTACTCATGCACGCTATTAAAAATGTAACATTTTTTGTCGAACCATTTTGGGCACAGTGGGCCACAAAATCACATGTCATCTCTGTGCCCAGTCTCAGAATTTTCTTAAAATTTTTCTAAAAAATAAAACTGGTAATATCAGAGTCATCTCATTCTCCCCACAATAAGGCCTTACATCCTAGATTACCAAACCAAGAGATACCCAAACAGTTGATATTACTATCACAAACCAGAGCCCCCACTCATGTTTTCCCATCCAATGATTCTCATACTGCCACAAAGCGGGCACTAAAGAAATAAAAAACCATATAGGGTCCTCTCTTATAGATCTTCTATCTCCAAGAACAGAAATCAAAGCAAGCATCCTAATAAAAACTATCATAAATGGGATTCCATGGAGTCATGATATCTCCTTCACGTAGAGGAATCCCAAACTCTCTACCAAGCTCTGCTCTGAAAAAGCTAATAAGTGACTAACACGGTTAGTCAACCAATGATCACCCAGTTGGTATCATGTCCCATAGACGTACATGGTATACCCTTCACGAAGTATGTCAATATCATTTCCCACTCACTTCTTGGAACCCCATGGAATAAAATATATAACCCTTCCAAGTACAGGTGCTCGACATGTTGAGTTGAAAAACCATTAAATTGATTCAAACTAGTGCTCATTTTTTATATCAATATGTATGTTCACCTTAAACCCAATCCATCATCCTTAGTGTCTGCTTTGACACACACATCAATATACCAATGTATGTCTCTATTAAAGGTATCCACTGATACTACTATGCATCCTCTAAAATAAATTACTTTCTCGCCACCTTTTGAATATCCATTAGGGGAATTCCCTATGGGCAACTAAGCATGTAAAGTCTCACCATCGGTATCACCGACTTATGCCTCTGTGACTCACAATATGAGTGTAGCAGTAAAAACCACTGACTAGAGGTAATATGCATCATCCCTATCCATGAAGGATAGCCACGAAGAGTCCAACTGCTCTCTCACCTCGTTCACCAACTATGAACTAGTTCTCCCACTTAGAACATCAACTACCAATTTTCCCATACTAGAAGTATAGACTCTCTCCATGTCATAGTCCTGGAGGGACTTTATCCAAACACAATGTCTCAATTTTAAAACCCTATAAGATAAGATATTATTGAGAGTCTTGTGTTATGAGTAGATGATAAATCCCTCATTATCTGATAGTGTTTCCATGACTTCTATGTGAATACTACTATTGTCGACAAAATATTGTGGGATGCGTAGTTCTACTCATGTGGTATCAACTATCGAGATCCATAGAAAATCACCACTTATCTCTACATTAGGACACATCCTCTTTTGGTCTCTAATGAATCACATAACACTACATACATTTCTACATCCTGTGGAACACTCAAGAGTGCGGTTCTCATCAAAACTTTGTCTAAAGTACTCAAATGCCCGTAGGCACATTTTTATCCACATGAAAGGCTGCCTCTTCCAATTGATTGAAGTATTTATCAAACCATTAGTATTGGATATTCATTCTCCATAGTCACCTGGTTAATGTTCCTGTAATCCACATATAACATTAAACACTAGGTCTTACTAAGACCTTCCTATGCATGTCCTCCAAATTAACCCTCATCTCGTAAAGCTCTGTGAATGCCACCCGATATAATGATGTTGATATCAGATCTATCTCAGGGGGTATAAAAATGATGAAGTCTATATACCTAATCGGAGGTAAACAAAAAAATATAGTGGAAATACTTCTTAGTACCCCACCACAACTACTAGGAATAGAAAACTCATAACACCCACAACCCCAAGGGTAAGCCTAGCCAACTCATGAGTGATCAGATTCACCCTCTTATGCATGAGTCTATCATGTGATTCCTAGGTTTCCTTTTTCACCTACCAAGGAAAACCCCATTCCATTACTGCAAACATTACTATCCCTTTTCTTAATATATTTTATATGAGAATGTACTGTGGAAAACCAATCCATAATATACTAACATCGTATGGTCTCAACGTTTCCACTAAGAGGTTCAACTAAAACTCCCACCTCAGTTGTTAGATCACACTATCATCACTAGTGTGATTATCATGTATCCTCATGTAGGTATATTTAGATGTAAGGGTCATGCTGATGGTTTAACCAGAAACTCCAGTTCTTGAACAATAATCTTGTCAAGGAAGAATGATTAGTACCTTTTTCAATAAATACATAAGCTAAGAATATACACATACCATACCTCGAATCATTCTTAGAGTCATTGAGTCATATGACATGACCACATGTAGCTGCCCCATCCTCTCTTCCCTAGCTCATGGAGCCTATTATAGACCACAAGTGGGTGGTGGTGGTAACATTTAGAAATGTATACCACCCCCTGCTTCTCCCCCAACTCATCTTCCACCTCTTTCTCCCTATAGATCTATATGTTCCTATAACTTTCTCCACCTTGGTGGGATATCCAACATTTAAAAATAATCAATGGAACATGCTAGAAAATATCTAGTGAGATGTCCCCTTCCATCTTATTAAAATCATTACCTCTCTATAGGATGACGAGAATCACCCTTTGAGCCCTGAGTTGGAGGTCCACTATCATGGGGCCTATTATTAGAACATCTCACACATCCAAATCTTTGAGAATTACATCAGATTAAGTCTCCTAAGGTTTCTACTCATGATTTCCTGATGCTAACATCAAATGGTTGTACCCACTCAACCAAATGACATTGATCCACAACGGTTTTCTCTAGCACCGTCGCATTAGTGTGAATGCTCATAGGAATAGTGTTAGCTCATATATCCCTAAACACACCTTTCTCCACACTCTGAGCCCTAAATCACTGTTTATGTCATATTTACCGAGTTCCTGGATTTTTTGGTATGGCTCGATGAATAATCAGCTACTGTCACGTCATCCTACCAAATATGTAGAGGCTCTTCGGAACGCATAGCCCTTAGAATTTATTGTGAGTACCATTTCTCTGAGAGAGTCCCTAAAACACTATACATGGAAGAGTCACCACGTCTTAAGACCTAGTAATATAAACCCTTCCATAACCCTGTTGTGCCATGTTGAAGGCTCAATGCTATAACCACCATCCGATTTAATGGTGTTCTAACTAGACGAAAAACTCTGTCACCACCTAAAGCTAGTCCTATACCACATGGAATTCAAGATCACCTCAGAACCTGAGGGGTATCTATCACTAAAACACTTGAAGTGCTCTCAACATGTGTGTCTCATACACTATTACTATGAGTACCATGTGCTACTCTATTGGTGGTGGTAAAACTGGTACACTACCTGAAGGTTTTGTCTCTTGTAAAAATCACCATAACCATACCTCGTCACCCCATGGATCATCCTCATGATCACACAGTGGAAATCTAGCTGACTGTATACTTGGAAGCATCATGATGAAAGAAAATATGTACCATGATTAATAGAGTATACCTAGAAAAATAACTCCATAAGGAAATTGAAAACACAACCCATTTCTATATGATGCATATACCATCATTTTTCACTACAACTAGTTCTTTCATGATAAAAGTTTAAAAGTAGAATTTAGGGTGATGGTGTTTGGATACTTCAGACACGATACCAACACTAGATTCCCTAGCATGAAATCCAAACACTAAAAACTCTTTCCCCAAACCAATCTCATAGAATCTGGGTTTATAAGGTAGAACTGAACTCATATGATACCACTCTATCATGAACCATTATCTAGGTCATGGGTTATGACTATCACAAGAACACCTCCTATAGGTACGAGGCTAACGACTAGCACCGAGTAGGAATATCATAAGAAAATTGGAGGAATTTTACTATTTACCTATACATACAAAAGCACACAATTCTAAGACACGGATTTTCTAAAGTGGAAACACAAAGTAAACAGATACAATGTCTGAAATTTGAAAATTAAAGGTAAACGGGGCCAGAATAGAAGCCCCAAAAAAGTAAAATTAAAAGAAAAAGTATCTGGAACTTTACTAGAAAAAACCTACCTGAAGGGTAGGTACATATACAGGTTTCTAAAGCAATATAAGTACACCTTCTATCTTAGGTCACTCTAGGCACCACTGATCCTTAGTCCACCAAGGACTCTATCAAATCATTGATCATCTACACAAGACATGACACATGCGGGAAAAGCCAATACATGGGTGAGTAAAAAAATACTCCGCATGGCACATTGAAACACAACGTAAAAAACTACAAAGGAACCCGCAATAAGAGGATATAGTCATATCAACACATGTATATGTCAACATGAAATCTAACAAGAACATATAGGCATACTCATAAAGGATTCCAGGACTCAAGTTATTATCCACTTCTATCAATATGGTCCAACTCATAGCACACTTTATCAGGGGGATTCCCCCCCCCCTTCATCTTGCTAATAGTAATCATGTAGAACGTGTCTAACAGATGTATCCTAGAGAAAATATGGTCTCAATACATCACAAGGTTAGCTGAGACATATGGTATCTCTAGGAGATGGATTCTCAATATAACAACAAATCCTCAACAACATGATTTTTCTCAAGGTATATTGAAAACTGATGGGATAAAGAGTCCATATATGAGACTCACATCACATATTCATAGGATACCTACTCTATAACTCTGGAGGAGACATAATCTGCATCTTCACAAGAGAAATACTCCATACCTTCATTGGATACTTACTCCATGCATTCACAGGATTCCTACTCTACATCTTTACATGATACCTACTTCAGGTTTTCCTAGGAGACCAACTGCATGTCATTCCAGGAGACCTACTACACATCTTCACAAGATAACTACTCTCCATCTTCATAGGATACGCCCTAATCTTCTTCATTGGAGACCTACTCCACATCTTCATAGGAGACAATATCTACATCTTGCAAGATACTGACTCTGTGTCTTCCCTATAGAACTACTATGCATCTTCACATGAGATCTCCTCTGAATCTTCAAAGAAGACCTACTATGAAAGCCAATAGGTCAAACACAAACCTCCATAATTACTAAATTAGAGAATCCCAAAAGAAACTAATCATCGAATGTGTCCAAACACTGCAAACAACATTTCAGAGGGATATACAATTTGTGTGTTATGCTAATTTTTTCTAAAAAGGGCCCAATCGGGGTTCAGTCTGGGTCTGACCCCACCTAGGTCGGCCAACCAGACATGAACCCATTAGGCCGACCAGACCCCGTCTTTCTTTTTGGGAGTATTCCGACCCATACCATTGGGCCTAGCCTACTGTTCTGACCTAATCTATTGGTTGGGCCATTGAACCCAGCCCCCCATGACATTGGGGAAGCCTGGTCTATCCATCCCAGCCCATTGATCAGGATGGATCAATTCTCTGGGATACGGCATGTGCCACCTCTACCTCGACTATGACATCTGTGGATAGTGTGGCTAGCATAGAGTTGTTCCTCTCATGAAGACTACCATTTCATGCACGTGGCTCAACCATGTGTGGTAGTTCAACAAGGGTGTCGCCATGGTCAATGTTGGGGGCTGCCACATCTAGCTATCCTCATGTATTCTATTATGGGATCCTACAACCACCACCCTAGATGACCATCATCTGTCACACCATAACGTAGATTTAGTTGCATGCCACTTCCAGTATCTAACACCAGTGAGTCGGTTTCCCCTTCTATGAGCCAATGGGTTCACTCTAGTACTATAATTTTCAATATGAAAGCTGCTCTGCATTCCTTGAGTCACCACCTTTACTACAATGGGTTGATATCAATGCCACAATATATCCTAATGCAAGGTCATTCTAACAGTGATATATTCCACACTACTTTGATCCATCTGACACAATCATCGCCACACCTTCATCGTGTCATGTAACTCTCAGATATGTGATATTAGATCATTACTCCATGAATAGAGCATGCAAGGATTGATCAATCACGAATTGTCGAGTCATGGGCCAAACGAATAAAGTAAATAATGAATGAAGAACGTCTATCATGAACAAATAAATGAGGGAGAAAAACATGAACCAACAAGGAGGAACATACCTTGATTTTTGTTTGTGGGGATCGTGGTTCGTTGGTGTTTGAAGGGTAAATATAGACAAATAGAAATTACCATATTATTCTCATATGAACCTGCAAGTAGGTAAAACCCATCCTACAAAAACAAATAATCAGTTGGCCAATATGTTGGTGGATTGGTCCATGTTTGTCATAGAATATCAAGAATATGGGGAAAGGAAATAAAACACCACACCCTTCCTAGATTTTTTTAAATCATTGACGAAGGGCAATTACATAATCGTCGTTCGTTGATCCCTGACAATAGATCCTTGATAATCAATCCTTGAATCTCAAAATCCTAAGGTGGTCAATATGAAACCATTAGAAAATGATTTTATAAATATATTTTAGGAAAAATCATCAGGATTGTACTTCTATCCTCGTATCCCTATCAAGCTATTAAATGAAGAAAATACATTTCAGCGTTTCCATTGCAGCATTCAAGTATCACCACATTGTTTCAACCATGAAGGAGAATGGGTTGCACCATCACCATGTCACATCATCATTGCACTGTGAAACATTGAAATGAAATAAAATAAATTTCCATATTTTTATTTTAAACAACAATAAATTAACATTCACAGTCAAACCACACCGGTTGATGTTAGGCCCCGTATAAGGAAAACACAACCTTAAAAACTCAACAGTGGTGTCATATTTCCAATCTAATTCACTATTCATGAATTATTCTTATTTAAAAATAAAATAATTTAATATAATTTATTTATTTGTGGTTACATCCTATTTGGTTTTTCACTATGGATACCCGTATTGACTAAAGTTAGGTTGTGCCTAGGGTAAACTCCTTATCCAGAATGAAACAATGCCCATATATATCTAATATGAGAACCTGTTTAATATTTATTTCACTTATTCTGGAAAGCCACTAATATGCACTATTAAAAATTTAAAATTTTTCATTGAACCATTTTGGGCACACCAGGCATTAGAATCGAAATCCATCTCAACCCCTGGTCTCTGAATTTTCCCAGAAAATTTCTAAAAAATAAAACTGGGAAAATATGAGTCATTACAGTACAGTTGAAGGGATTAATTTTTTTTGAAATAAAACTATTAAGGAGTTTAAATATATCTTTTGATATTTTTGTAATTAATTATAAAATTTTTAACCTGTATTCCAAGATTTTGTTGTGAATTTATAAAATTCCCAAACTCAGTGATTCTTTTCATTTCAATGAAGGGTCCTTATAAAAATTATTTTGTGAGGATTAATTGTTAGGTACATGATTATATTTGTGATAAATATTTATAATTAAAAAAATCTATTCTATGTCATGTATTTCTTAAAATAGAGTTAATGTTAAAATATGCATAGAATAGAAAACATTTACTTCTATGTTTTTTAAGAAATTTATAAATATTATATCACCTCTAGAGGTAATACCCATTTGAATCTTTATACGTGTTAAGAATTAATTATAGGGGTTGAAGATTCATGATAACAATATCATTTCATTTTTATCATTTATTATATTTTTCTTTTTATCATTTTTGTGATCATAGTTTAATGGTTTTTTTCATTATATATAGAGATATTTTAATAATATAAAACACATTAATATTATAAGAGATAGCATTGATAACTGATTGAATAATACTTCAATTTTAATAAAATTTTAAAAATAAATAATAGTGAAGTTCACATAACTTGACATATTGATGTCATTTTCTATGTTATGAAAACATATTATATTAATTATCATTATTTTTTTAGTATGGCATGGCTTTATCCAATCAACATATTATAACAATATGGTTGGTGTTATGGAATATCACAAACTATGATATGTTCATGTTTTATACTCTTAAATAAAATATTTTAATGCTTTGGGGATATAAAGATATCATTGTGTAAAATTTAATTAAAATTTAATGAACTATAATTATTATAGGAAGAAATATGAAGATATATATTTCAAAAAATTATATTTCAATTAATTAAAATTTTAGTATAATATAAAAAGAAATGTTATCACATGTTTGACAAGTAGTGATATGGGATATTGTTATCTGAAATTGATTTAATTCCTTGTTGATTGTTATGAAAATTACACTTATGGAGAATTGGGACACCATTAGAAAATCTCATAAAACAAAACAATGATACTTAAGATGAAAAATATTTATTTATATGAAAATAATTGTTCCCCATTTCCTTTATAGAACTCAAAATCCTCCTTCAACTTACGGGAGATCAACGAGATTCAATCCTAATCAAGAGTATTAATAAAATCATCATGATATAATAATTTATTTTTCTTTTTTATATTTAATTATTTATTTTCTGTAGTTTCCTACTCTTAATCTTCCTCTACATCAGGATATTTATAATAATTCTAAGGCTAAAAATACAAATCAATATACACTTTTTTTGAGGGAGGTACTAGTCTAATGACCCCTTTAGGAACAACCTTTTCATATGCAGAAAAAAAATTTGTACCTATAATGATCTAGAAATTTATAAAAGAAATACCCTTAAGAATAAATATGTTTCATATTTAGTAATGTATTATAATGTAAAACTGAAAATCTAAATAATTTTAAAAATTAAAAATTTATTTGAATAATTGAAAATAATAAATTTAGAGGATGAGTATAAAAAATAAAATTGATAATAATATAATGGGACAATAAACATAGAAACATAAAATAAATATAATAGAGAAATTTTAACAACTCAACTTCCCTAGAATAACGTCAACCATGGAAATGTTATACAAACAAAAAAAATTAATAATTTAATCAAAATTATGAATATAAAATTATAGATCATCGATAGAAATTGACTGAATTATGAATAATAAATAATGATGGTTTTTATAAACTATATGAAACCTATATAACCATTGGGATAAAAATATGAATTTTATAAATGATAACTATACATTGGAACAGTTACATTCCGGATAAATTAAAAAAATATGTTCACACTAAGAGGCATTATAACAACTCCTCCTTGGTTTCAATTCTTGAACATAAACAACATGTTTAAGAAATTTACATCTTCAAAAAAATAATTGGTGTTCATGATTACTTTCTTGAAAATCCTGTTAATAAATACATTCGGATTTAATGGAAATCTGTAATTTCTATAGAGCTGATATTGGATTCAGATCATTATATCAATATGATGATTTCCTAAGGCTGGAAGTTTCATTCCTTCTCTTTTGTTTCCTTGTGTGATGCATAATAACGAGAGACCTTGTGGCATGACATGCATCTCTTAAACCCAAATAACAACCCCTAGTTTATATGTGGGGATTTCAATGTTTTCATGGATGACTCAAAGAAAATAGGTTGGTTACCCTTCTATCTAATGGATTTCCAAGATTCTTTTACTTTTTTATATACAATTGGGATCATAGAAACTAGGTTTATAGGTGATGGTTTCATTTGGTATAATAATCAAAAGTATAGAATCAAAGGTGGTGACACTTGGACTGTTATCTGTGAAACATCAAAAACATTTATTCTTATCTAGAAGCCATGGTTATTCATCATTCTAGAGTTCTGTCTGGCCACTCACATATATGTTTGGTTTTGTATTGTAGAACCGGTATAAGGGGATGTTTTATTTTCTCTAAAAATGGATTTCTTTCTAGGACTATCATCATATTGTTAAATATTTATGGATCAAAATAGTGTAGGGATTTGATTGGATGATATTTTTCCCAAAAAGATGTGTAGAGTTAAATGTGACCTATGAACTTGGGCTAATAATCTCCGCTCTCACTTTTATGCATTGGAGTTTATTAAAATGGAGATTGAGCACCTTGAGTCCATTTTTGAGGTAGGTTAGAATAAGGAAGTTGTTGATAATCTTACACATAAGAATAATTCTCTGGATGAACCCATTCTTTTCCAGTAATGTAATATGTGTTATTATTCTCATATTATATTCTTGAAGAATGTGGACCGTAACATGGTGTATATTTAAGCATTTGTGAAGGAAAGAAAGTGGTTTACCATGATGAACAATTTAGTAGTTAATAGATCATATTCGAAAGACAATGATGTTTTTGGGAGCATAGAACATATTCATTTTATGTATCTCTTTGAATATGTGAAAAATCATATGTAATGATGGTATCATAGAGTATGGAATGGACATTATGAATCTATCCCATGCACGGTGTTATTTACAATAACCAGAGTTTCAAGATGATTCCAGATGAGCAGATGACACAAGAACCAGTATTGGGGCTCAATCAAGATTGTAAAGCATTCTATGAAGGTCTTCTTGGGACATTCTATAGAGCATCATGGGATCTTGTTAAGGAGGATCCCATTAGTGTAGTTCTAATTTTTTTTCACGGTTTTAATCTTCCACATGTGGAGAGTGTAACTACGGAAGTGCTCATTCATGAAATCGAGAATCAAACATCACTCTATTACTATCATTCCATTAGACTATGTAAATTCCCATAAAATGTGTTTTCCAATGTCATGACCAGGATAATATTACAACATCTATTTAACAGGTATTTGGAGGAGTTGAATGGTTTCATCAATGTAAGAACAATCCATGGTACCATTTAGATGGATCCAGAGATGATCTGAGACATCAATTACAAGGATGGAAAGTTCAATGTGGTACTAAAACTCAGTATGGAGTAACATGTGATCCAATGGAATGGAATTTCATGACCAAGGTTCTAAATATAAAGTGATTCTTAGTCTTGTACCATGATCTCGTTTTTTGATGTTATAGTTATACTTGGCTGAAAATATCTTTTTTGGTTTGAGTTATGGATTCTTTAATGTAGTATGAGGTCTTAGGAAATGAGACCCACTTTCTCAAAACCTATTAATCGTAATGCATGAATATATATATAAGCTAATTAACAAGAGAATATCATCTGGTAGCATTCTTCGTTTTAATTGTGTATATTCTTTTAGTGGTGTCTCTCATCTAATGTATGAAGATAATACCATAATTTTCAGTAATGGTAACTCTATATCCATTTGAGTCTTAAATAAGACATTGGAAGATTATTTCAAGTGGAGCTGACAAATCATTAACAAAATGAAAGGAATTTTTTTCATATTTATGGGGTGTTAATATATGTGGGTAGTAAATATCAGAAGTTGACTCAGCATTAGTAGAAAAATATTCTAAATAAACTATCGCGAATCAAATTTATCGCATACGAGTATTTTAATTCATCATTTTAAAAATTTTGTGGACAAGATCACATGACTAATTATTAATTGAAAAATAGTTATCTTACATTTGGAGATCATATTACTATGGTGAAATATGTGCTCTCTTCTATTCTGTTTCACATTTTATAGGATATCTCATCTCTAAATGCAGTCATTTATGGCATTAAATAGAATTTAGCATCCTTCATTTTGTATGTTAATTATAAAGGAAATCATTATTGGACCTCATGGCCTTGAATGCATTGTTTGACTCTGGAATAAGGTTTTAATATTTGGGGAGTCAATGACATAGATATTAGATTGTTTTCTATGATCATGTGGGTGGATGCAGAGCGACGAACCTAATGTGGAAAACAAATCACTCAAAAAATATTGTAATTTTAACAATGATCAATGAAGAAACCATTCTCTTTTATGGAAAAAATTCATCTCCATTTTTAGGCCTAAAAGGACATTAGAAATGGATATTTGGTAGTGGTAATGTCAACATTATTTTCTAAACTAGGAAGGATCAATTCGTGACATTCCCATGTGTCCAACTCTGGACATCCCTTTTAGGAATGTGAAGGAGTTCCTTATTTTTACTCATGCTATACTAAACGAGGATCAACATAGACTATGAGATCATATAGAAGTGCCGGTTATACCTGATAAATGTGTATTTTCTACCTCCTCCTTGTGTGTTTTAATAGGGAAAGTCCATCAGAGTCGGGTGCATCCTCACTCTTTGATGCATTAATGGGGGGATATGTTGTGGTTCAAGAATATCGTCACAAAGAATAATTTTCTAGTGTGGGACGTTTTTAATTATACACTTCTAATGGATAATCTTTTAAAATGAATTGGAATCAACATAGCTTATATTTTTCCTATAATATAATTAACTAGGAAGAGTCTGACATGAACTTGTTTTTTTATAGTGACGAGGCCCCTGTGCTGTGGTGTACATTTGGTGTTTTCATCAAGTACTCTCTGGTATCGTTAGGTTTGGAGTTCTTCAACAACTATTTTCATAGTGAGAAGGGTAATGGTACATAGGCAAAGGTGTGGGATGCAATATTTTCTGTAGGGTGTTGGAATTTGTGGAAACAAAAAAATGAAGTAAACAATGAAGGCATCACTATCTCTATACTGGCCCTTATCTCTAGAATCATTAATTTTCATTTAGATCATTTTCTGCTCATTAAAAATGAGTGTGATTCCACATACTTCAGGATTATCTCGAGCACTAGATCTTCTATCCTGACCTCTCCATTATCATAGGGTCATTGTAATAGCTAGAAACCACATATGTATGGGTAAAAACTGAATACAAAAGGATCCAGCTAAATGGGGGTTAGGTGAGGAGGTGTCTCAGTGCATGATACTAGTGGGATATATATAATTTCCTTTAATTTATCTACTTGAAATGAAGATTCACTTCAAGAAGAAGCATCGATGCTACTCATGGGACCTGTGATTTGAGGAAAATAAATATAATCTTGGCGATAGCTGAAAATGACTCAAACATTATCCTTAATTATATTCATTTCATTATTATTACTCTCGGGACCATATACTACATATTTCATAATAGTAATAGGCTAATTAATTTCCGAATTGAGATCCTAAAAAATCAGTGAGTGGGAGACAAACCAATGAAGTTTCTTGCGTCTATGGCCCCTTCATTTGTGGATTACACTTTATTTTCAATCAAGGTCTTTGTCCCTCTTGGAGGGAGGGAAAATATTTGTTGGTACACACTTGGTTTTCACTGGTTTAAACTCTTATAGAATTTTCTCATATATGTTTTTTTAGAATCATGCATTTTTATTTAGAAAGAAATAATTATGATGAGATGAAAAAAATTATGAAAAAAATATTATGATAAGAAAATTAAATAAAATTTTCCAATATTATAAATTAATTTTGACATAAATAATCCATATAAATATTTTTCGAAACAATATTTGTTTTTTATTTTCATTATAAAATATTTTATGATAAATTTAATACATCAAAGTAAAGTATTATTTTTAATAAAATTTTATATAAGAAAAGATCTATTTTATATATATAGAACACGATTTTAAGAATTATTATATAATTTTTCTATGGGCATGAAATATGATCAGGTAATAAAATTTATCATTTTTTAATAAATATATATTTAAATTAAAAAAATGAGACTTCTCATATTAATATTTTTTAATAAAAAGGATTTCATTATTGGAAACATCACTTTGAATAATAGTTGAAGGGAATTTTTATTATCCATCTAAAAATTTGAATTGTTTGTGGATTATAAAATATGAAAAATATAGAATTTTACATTATAAGATAAATTAATGACTAAATATTTATGAGTTGATGTAGAAAACAATTATCTTCAACTGACATGATCCAAATTACATATTCATACACAAGAATAATAACCATTTATAGTCTTGGGATAAAACTAATAACCTAATTAATAATATATTTGGAAACAACGCTCTCCTACCCTTATAAATATCAAACTTCACGATCCCATTTCTCCACAAAATATAATCCCCTTCTCTCACCCAAACTCATCGAAAATATCACCTAAAATATCTTCTAATATCATATAATTTATTTTCATACAAAGATACAATTCTAATAAAACTTAGGTTTGGTTCTATGAGAGGACATCCAAAAGAGAATGTAATGTCCTTAACAAAGTTAATTTAATATTTTCTTGTATCTTATTCAAATTTATTCATTAAAACATTAAATAATGGATTTAGGATCACAAATAAAATAAAATTATTTTACTTTATTGGAATATTTATTTTCTTTAGAAATATCATTTGTTCTAAATTGAAAATGGTTTTCATGTTATGTTTAGTTAAATGACTCTAACAACAATTAACTTAATATTCTATCCCCAAATTCATGGATAGATATTATAGTAATTTGATGGTTAAATTTGATAATAATAAGTATATTATATTTTTTTTAATATTTTTAAATTTTTGAAGAAACACGAGGATTAATCATAATTATGAAAGATATCTATTGTCAAAAAAACTACATAAATTAACTAAGAAATAAACAAGGATAGTTACACTCAATGAACTATATCAAATATGGAGAACAATGGATATCAAAAACATTATAATCTTATGTAATTAAGTGGAAATAATTTTATCACACCTATATTCTTGTGAAACCACTTCTCAAGAAAACAATAGTTTTATATAAACTGATGTGGTCTTCAAAACATGACACAAACCACCATGGGACAACAAATATATATATGATATCTAAATAAAATTTATATAAAGTAACAAAATAAATTATGTTTACATGTAAATTTTTTATAATAATGTTGTTCATAATTTTCTTTATTAAAGATACTAGATGCAGTCACTAGGAGAGTCAGGACTCAAGGTATGGGAACATCCAAACCATCCTCTTATATTTCAGGAAATTATTTTTCACTAGAAACCTTAATTTAGCTCAATATTTTTTTAATTAATCATTTTATATACTATATATATGTTCTTTAGATATATATATATATATATAGTCACACTAGCCTTTTAGGGGATATACAAGCTTTTAAGGTTCCCTTTCCAATTTATTTCTATAAGGAAGTCCTATTCAACGGAACTTCGGTATTTATTACATAATTTTCTATACCACTACAAACAATTATTTGAAACTATTTGGTTGAAAAAAAATCTTTATTATATATAAAATAATTCAATTTCACTTTGGTATTTTTTTAAAACATGCTGATGTTATCTTCGTTAAATTACTCCATAATCATTTCTTAAACCATTATTTTAGAGAATTATCTTTATTCCTATTTTCTTCACTTTCATATGAATTTTTAATGATGTGAACTATGTTTTTTATATTATTTATTCTATACTAAAATATGAATGGAATAAATGATTAATCTTTGTTTCACCTCTGAATAATTATGAAATTTCGTTTTATTATGTTTTGAAATAATATTATTTGACCCATTTCTTTCTCATTGGGTTTTAATAAAATTATAAGTTGTATATGATTGAATTTTGTGGAAGAAATATGAATTTACATATTATGAAGTTAAAGCTGACTTGAGAATTTAAAATCCCCCAATTAATTAGGTAATGTTTTTATCTTGTTATATACCATGTATGGTCTATATGTAGTTATCCTAGAATATTGTTATGTTTTCTTGGTATGTAGCCATGAATTATTCTTACGATGTCCTGATATATGTTTTTTCGACATTATTACGATTCCATTGTTTTAGGATACCATATTATTTTTTCCATTACCCCATGTGATTTTTCAATGACAACATTTTTGTGATATATTATTATTCCATTTGACTCTTATGGAATGCCTCATTATCATCCTTATTACCATACTAGGTTTTATAACTCACCCTTTTTCTTTATATATCTCTAAAATGTATCCATTATAATAAATAAATAATAATGGAACATAGAAACATGTAACAGGTATTTTATCTATGTATCTAATCTCTCAAAGACACCAAGCCTATTGATTGTCAAGGTGTTGTTTAGATAAATTTTTGGTAAAAAATCATTTAACAATATGTGTAGGAGAATCGGGTTATTATAGTTATTATCAGAGAAGGGACTAGTTTTTTTTTGTTTTATATATTAGAAAATATCACTAAATACCCTATGGATTTGTTTGAATATATGAAATCATCATAAATGTTTTCTAAAGTAATGCGTGTTTTGGTTCCTTGTAATGATATCCATATCTGGATACTACAAGTGGATGTAGGCTCTAAAATAGATTCACATGAGAGATATTCCCAAAAAATGGTTTCTTTTATTTAAAAATAATCATAAATTATTACATAATTAGTGAGACTAACATTACACACGGGTTCACAGTACTAAGGAAACACAATTCTTTTGTTCAAAAATTCTTTATAAACTGTTATATGCAATTTGAGTATATTATTATAGTATTGTATAGTTTTGTAAGAAAAAACTAACTGTCTAGGTTGGAAACATTTATAATAAATGAAATTCAAAACCATAGTCTGAAACCATGAAATTCATAAGTTATGGTATAAATATCATTTATGAATTATTACATTTAAATTTTAAGTTTGCCTATTTATTTTCATATTTTTTTATGAATTATCATAATTAAAAAGAAATTATTTTATAATATTTTATAAAAATAATAGGAATCATTTTAATAACCTATGTGATAGGAAATGTATTTATTTCTCTAATGATATTATAAATAAAACTAGATAAAATGATGATAACATGATAATTGTACATGACCAATGGACTAAAGTCATGATCAATAACTTGAATCATGTATATTAATACTTTCTATAAAGAAGAAAAAATTTGTGGTTGAATTATCATTGGTTAAATTCCCTCTAATTTTTTTTTGATATTCTATCCCTAATAATTAAGGAAAAATGATTATTTCCATTGAGAAGATAATATTTTTCCTGCAAATCTCAAATAAATATACCATTTTACTTGAAATTTTTTATCTAGGGGAGAACTCCAAAAGTGGTGGACACACATTAAGAATAGGAAACCTAAGGATGAAATTGAATCAATTATCTGGAATAAAATTAATAAAATAATTTTCAGTAATTATTTTTCCACACTTTCTATCCTAAAATTTATAGGGAGTTACTTAGTCTAAAAAATGTATGATTAATCAATATAATCTGATTATGAAAAACTAAAACTTATTTCAAGAAATTACTTAGGAATTATCATTAACCTTTAATTAAAGGTTTACTACATCATTATAGTTCTAATGTAGAGTTTTTCAACATATTTTATGATTAAATACTTTGATATTTATGAGGATATTGTTTGATGTTATCATATTTAATATATAGAGATTAGTTTTTCTCAATGCTTTAATGGGGTTCATGATAAAAATATGAAAGTATTGTATAATTTGGGACTATTACTAGATTAATAACATAGAGTAATTAAAATAAATATATTTAGATGTCATAAGCATGGAAAGATACATATTATTAACTTCCTCCAGGGAACTAATAGGCATTTCTTATTTATGAAGGAGGGACCTCAATATATTATAAATATAAGGTATTTGAAGAATACAAAAAAAATATGATGGAAGAATATAAGGTACCAATCTACCATCATCCTGTGGTCCATTGATTCATCTATAATGAACTTAGACACCATGAAATTAAATGTTCCAAGATGATCAGTTTTTAGGATAACTGGTGAGAACACCCTTAATGGAAAAGCGAATAGGGGAAGAATTATAATATCACTAATGATGATATGAGATAAGATATTGAATTGGTGATGGGTGTTCTTTTTATTTATTTGAGAATTATAAATTTCATATTTTATTTTGGTTCTCTAAAATCATTTTTATCATGTATGCATAAAAAACTATTCAAACCCCTTAACGAGATACAGAGACAGCTTTTTCATGAAATAAACACATGGTAAATCTATTTTATATGATATATATAAAAATAAACTCGTTAAATTTTTTAGGAAGTCTAATTACCCATGTGGTTATGGGTCCCAAATTTTAGTGTGAACTAGAATTTTCATCCAGTGGATGACCCATGCAGTGAACCAATTGTTGAACTCAGATAATTATCTTTTAAACATATTAAGGAAGTGTTTTATGGCTAGAAAGGGAAAATGGCAGGGGGGTTATCAGATTAAGTCTCGAGTTTAGTTATTCCGTATAGGCTATAACACTATCATAATATTGTCGATAGTACCCACCAGATTTCCAGTGGGGTAGGAAATATACCTACTATAGAGAGGGAATCACCTGCTCATAAGTGTGGTGGATAGTGTCCCGTATTCCTAGAATTACCCATTGGCTTTTAGGGATCCTAAACTAGTTATCCATGGGCGTGCTAGGGTTTCATTTAATAGAGGGTTTTTTTTATCTTTTCGACTCCCAAGTCCCATTTAGTTTTACAATCAATTGCCCAACATTTTAGGGGGTATTTGGTAGTATCCTATAATCTTCTTATATATATATATATTATATCTTTTTAATCTAGGGTGAATCTATACTCAAACCAATTGTTAATGTAGGTGAGATACTTTATTTTTTTTGATCTTCATTTCTTTATTCACCATGTGGTGGAAGATCATTATGTGGTTCATTATGGAAGATGCTTTTGGTAGGTTGTATCCCTTAACATCTCTTCATGCATCAAATTTCTTCATATAATCTTATATATTGTGGTCATGGTCATTTAATTATCATTGAAAATATCTTAATTAATGGACTAGACTACATGTTCATCAAATCATGATGGAATTTTCTTAAAATGATGGAACCTCTGGATGGAATAGTTAAAGGATATTCCATGATGATAAAAACATGTCATTAATGGGAGTTTCATTAATGGTATATCTCATGGTGAATTAGTCCTCATCTTCTAGTTTAATTAAGTTATGCTAGAAAACATACCATGAAATTGAAATGGGTATTTTACTTATCAAAGAATCAAGTGTCTGTCATGAGTGGTGGAATACTATTGGATGATGTTTCATCTAAGGTATTTGTCCCATAATGATGTCCAAAGAAAAAAAAATATATTCCATTGATTATTGGGTATGGTTCAGGCTAGGTGATGATATCCAGATGTCCTATTGATTATTGGATTTCTAATAGTTGTGGGTTACTCTAAAAAATCTATTTAACTTTTCATTATATGGAATTTGATTCAGTTTTATTTGTGTTGTATCATATAATATAACTTCTAGTGATTATAATTTTCATTGGAATGTGGTATAAGGTTCACCACATTTATAGAATAACCCTTATATTCATATTGTATTTTGAATAATAAGTAATGTTTTTTAAGTTTCCTCAATTTATAATTAATTAATGGAATTATGCCTAATGTAATTATAAAACATTCCAAGGGGCATAATGGAGCCCTATGAACATTCTTAATGTCATCCACAAATAGTTGAGGCTTGATCACTAATGCATGGCTCAGAATACATGGATTATCCATGGGTGTACAGTTCCTCTCTATGAGATCTAGAGCCCATTAGAAAATTATTTATTCATTGGCTACATGTGTATGCATGTTCCCCCGTGAGATCATGTTTTATAATGACTACATGTCGTGATTATATAAGGGTTTTTACACATTAAAAATGTTCTATATTTTCCTTCATATATTATTCCTTTTTGGTTATGAACATTCTCCCCTATAAAAAATACACATAATAATGATATGATGACCGATTCAATGAGTTTTCTTATATAGCCTTATAGATTGAGTTTCACTTATTGATCATGTGTGTTTACATAAAATTATTATAACTCGTGATCATATGATATTTTTAGTCTATGTGTGTTTGTTGAGCCTATGTGTCATTTGATTTTAATAAGATAATATGTGTTGTTGGATGAAGTGGGGATTCATCAAAAATTGTAATGTATTAACCGGATGGCATTTTATTTTCTGATCGAACAATTTTCCATGTTATATGTGATAATTTTTTGATAGATCATAAAGTCAAATACATGTTTCATTGAAGTCACATAATTTAGTAAAAGGTTGTTGAAGAATAATGATTTAAAGAATATCATGTGACCATGAAAACCTTAATATCTATGAATTATATTGAAGGCCATGATGATAGATAAATATGTATGTAGATTGTTCACGAATATTCATTTATTTTAGAAGAAGATTAATCAGGTTGTAAGAACCCAGTTTTTTCTGCGAAAGACTTTGGAATATTCTTGATATTATTCTAGAGGAGCGCCCTCAGACGACGTGCAATTCCGAGCCCCGGAGTGGCCGGAATTAAATTTTCAGTGTGTTCACACTAAAAATGAAAATAAATGGGATAACACCTAAATGGTGCTTTGGATCTTAAATCTGAGTGTCCGGATGGGTCCAGAATGTGGTGTTTACCCTAGGAACGATATAAAACATGTCGGCGCGGGAAGTTCGGACCCCTCGCTCACTTTCAGAACGTGAAATGAATAAATTAAAAAATCAATTTATCTGTTTAATGGTTAAACTCATTATCTCTTAAAAAGTGGCTCGGATTGGAAAACCGAGGGTACCGTTGAGTCCAGAGCATGCCATTTACCCTAGGATGGGTGTAACATTCGCGGGCGCGACCTGTCTGTGAAAAATGGCATCGGGGGCGTTTTCGTAATTTAGTGGCTTCGAACGTTAAATTTGATAACTTTTGAATGTGGTCTCAGATTAAAATTCCAAGCCTCGATTGTGCTCGAGAGGTGGTGTTTACCTTAGGGGAGGCTTAACCTCGACCCCGTCGAGGGTTTCAGATATGGGTTAAATTATGCATTTGAATTAATTAAAATTCATTTATTTTATTTTATTTAAACCCTTCTCCCCTTCCTTCTCCCTTGTTCACCCCCTGGAGAAGCCCTCTCACCCTCAACCTCTCCCCCCTCTCCTCCACTGCGGAGAGTTGGCTCCAACGAGGCGTAACAACACCGACGAACCACCCCCGAAGCTTCGGGCGATGACCCTATAGGTAGGAGGTTTTGTTTTTAGTTTTGAATTTCCCCCCATAATTTGATCTCGAATTGTTGTGTCGAATTTCTGCCCAATTTCCAATTTGATCTCATGATCGCGTAGTGTGTTATCTGGGGTTTCTAATGCTTATTAAGGATTTGAATTCCGATCTCAGAGGCGTCCACATCGGTCCGGCGAAGATACATGGGTTTTGGGGGTTTTCTGGACGGACCGTTGGTTTCTGGCGGTCGGCAAGGTGGTCCGGAGATCCTTGGCGGCTGAACGGTGCGTCCCAGCGGCAGCACTCCAAGGTGTAGGCGGCGGTGGTCCGAGGTTCAGGCGGCATGGCAGGCGTGCTTCAGGCGGCAGGCGGCGGACGCCCCCGGCGCTCTGCGGTGAGCCGGGGTCGTGGCATGCGACCCCGCTTGAGGAACACGACCCGCTTAGCACGGGTTGTCGCGCGGCGACCAGGCTCAGCCGGGCCGGCCAGCGCGGGCCGGCCCAGATAGGGCGGACTGGCCGCCTCAGGCCGGTCCAGCCCAAGGGGCCTTGCCCCTCCGTTTTCGGATGCCCGTATTTTTCGCTACGGGTGTCCATTTTGCATGCTATCTGTGGAGATGCGTTCTTTTGATCGAGGGGAAAGTTTTGAGACAGTTTTGGGAAATTTTAATTCCAGGGACAAGAGTTCAGTGGCACAACGCGTGCTTTAAGTGGAATGACGTTTTCTCTGGGGGGTTCTTGTTTTAGGCAGCACATACGCATACGATGTCCATTTTGAGAGACATCAGCGGCGTTGGGACCCTAGAACCAGGGCGATGCTTTCCAGGATGGTTTCGGGCGTCGAAGCCGTATTTGAGGCGTGGGTCCCATGGCCCGTCTTTGTGCTGCGAGCATCATTTAGCGAATTTCTCACCGAGCGTCTGTTTGGGGTGTGCGAGCAGTCGATTCAGAATGTTTATCCGAGGGGATTGCAATGGGGCAATCCGCCCGCTCTAATTAGGCACGGTGATATGGGGCCCACGAGGGTCGTTTGGGCTTCGACGGTGATTTTCCATCTTTATCACTGGGAGACCGTTTTGGACAAGTGAATTTTTCCATCTTGTGTGCTTTTTCGAGAGGATCACAGCGGTGCGATCCATTGGCAGCGCTTCAGGACTGGGGTGTGGGTCCCGCGTGGTACCGCTCGTGCGCGGTAAGTTGAAATGTATCATTTTTCTTCGGATATCTGTTTCGCTCAAGTGAGCAGTCTTTTTGACGTGTTTCCCAGAGGGGATCGCAATGGTGCGATGTGCCCGACTGTTTACGAGGTCGAGGCTTGGGATCACAGGACGTCGTTCGGATGTGAGGTGATGTTGGTGACTTTTCCGTCGGATATCTGTTGGAGGTGAGTAAGTAGTCAATCTGGCATGGTTTTCCATGAGGATTACAACAGTGTAATCTGTTCAGCTGAGGGGAGCCTCTTACACGATCTTATTAAATGTGGAAATGTGATGGTGCTCCGGTGGTGCTTTGTCCTACCATGTTTGTAGCAGACCCTTGGCGTGTGATCGCGCACTCATGGGAGAGCGATGTAAATGTTTCAAAATATGTGGTCGGATGTGCATGGGCCTTTGAGGTGGAGTTTTTACGTTCACACCTTCATGTTGACATTGGGTGTCGTGTGCATGATAGCCTTTGGGATGGAACGTGGTATACTCTGGGAGTATACAGGAATGCATGAAGGTACATGTGGTTGTTTGTACCTGAGAAAATTTGTGTGTTCAGTTGGGGTTGACTTGGGGCCACACATCGTGTGGGCCCGATGTGCGTGCCATGCTCTAATTTGCGTACTTTAGACCTCTCGTGACGTAGAGGGTTCCTCTGTTCTCGTGGGTTGACCAGCAGGGTTGAGTTTTCCCCTGGTTCTATTCTCGATGGTTTGGCTAGTAGCGGTGCTAGTGGAACCTAGTGAGGGAGCGGGTGCTGAACCTATATTAGGTGAGTTGTTCTAGAGTTTCCTGGTTGCGCAATACCCACTCCGCGTTCGGTTGTCCATTGTTGTATCATCCAGTAGAGATAGCCAGAGGAGTTCTGGGTTTACCCTCCAGCGAGGCTGGGCAGTGGGTTACTCATCGACTTCTTAGGGTTTACCCTCTAGTAGAGACTAGGCATGGGTCACCCGAAGACTCATGAGGGTCTACCCTCCAGCAGGGCAAGGCAGTGGGTCACCCGTCATCTTGTTTCAGGTCTACCCTCCAGTAGGGATGGGCAGTGGGTCGCATGTCAATGTCTTCAGGATTTACCCACTAGCCGAGACTAGGCAGTGGGTTACCCGATGACTCTTGATGGTCTACCCTCCGGCAGAGACTGGGCAGTGGGTCACCCGACGACTCTTGAAGGTCTACCCTCCAGTATGGCTGGGCAGTGGGTCTCCTGTCATCTCGTTCCAGGTCTACCCTCCAGTGCAGCTGGGCAGTGGGTCGCATGTCGTCTTTTTCTAGGTCTACCCTCTAGTAGGGCTGGGCAGTGGGTTTCCTGATGATGTATTAGGGTTTACCCTCTAGTAGGGCTGGGCAGTGGGTCACCTGATATCTTATTATGAATTACCCTCCAACAGGGCTGGGCAGTGGGTCACCCATTGGTATTTCAGACTCAGTCCTTTATACTAGGCTAGTTTATGGCATTACTCTGTGACTACCGGTGTGAGACTCTTGTTGTACGGGTCAGAGATGTGTCAGCTTTGTCTTTGAGGAGACCTCTCGACTGTGGGGCAGTGTCTAGGTGTGGTTTGACTTAACCCGGAACTCTCAAGTACGAGGGGAGATTTCCCCCACTAAGACGCATCCTTGTGACGCGACCTAAAACTGTGCAGGTGAGTCAGTGCCACCCAAAGCGGATAGTGTCAAGGTGCGGTGATTTGAGCCCCTGGACTTGTAGTTTGGGGCAGACGTGTGGGATGCTGGGCATAGATGGTGTTACTTCTGGGACTTTTGGCGACTCACTTTTATTGGGCTGAGCTACGGGATGGAGATCCCCTTACGATCATGTTCGAGATTCTTGATCGAGCATATGTATTTGTATACACCTCGTTACAGTACCCACTTCCTGGGATTGGTTACTCTCCCTCCAGGAGAGGTGAAGATGCGCAAGGTATGCCATGTGTATTCCGTGTCTAGCTTCTCGGGGTTGGATGAATCTACTCTCCTGTTATAGGTAGCGAAGACTCGATGAGAAGTTCATCTTCTCACCATTTCCAGCTGCTTATGTTTGGATGAGTCTACTTCCTCTCTCTTGTTGGGTTTAGTTGGACTCTTTACTACACTCCTTGTTGTATTCTTTACTATACCCCGTTCGCTCTACTCTTCACCCTTCGGTACCTCCTTTGTTGCTCCCTCGATCCTTCGGGGTATCCTACTGATTATTTTTATACTCACCCCTGCTTGGGATTTTCCCGCACTTGGTGTGCCCTTGTAGACGACTGACAGGTTGGTCGTGACTTCAGTGGAGATTAGGAGTTCAGGAGCGTGGACCGCGTGCGGTGGTCGGAGTCGGGTTTCAGGTGGGGGACCCTTCCAGCTGTGTTCTTTTTTGTTTACCTGTTTCCAGGTTGTGGCACTTTTCTGGTTGGGTGTGTGTTTTGCGCTTTTCATTTTTAGTTACATTCAACACTTCCTTTTTACTGTAGAGGTCGATGTACATTTTTGGTTTATTTATAGCAGTTTCCCTTTTATTTTACTTGTCTTTTCTCTTTTACTCTGCAATTTTGCATTGGGTTTTCTACGTGTGTGTACAAGTACTTAGGCAAAGGCATCCCCAAGTTATTGTTCCCTCGACGCTGGTCGCCAGCCCCTGGCCTATGGAGGCAGGCTCGGGGTAGTTGCGGCTCACACCCGGGTAGGGTAGGGTCATGACACAGGTGGTCTAGAAAGAATATTTTTTAAGGACCTAGACTTAAAACAAAACATAATCTGGAATTAAATTAATAATTCACATTGAGGATATTTTAAGGTTTATATAATTAGAGAGTTAGGCCATAACTATGACATTACATCTCAAAATTACAAAGTAGACAGTTCTACTCAGATTCCATTTTTTTCATAGATAAAAAAAATCATGAAAAAAGAGTCATGTCTAGTTCCATCTGTTAGACAACATGACTTTTCCTTGATCAGATCCATGACCGTATTCATCTTTATGTCATGTGAAAAACATTTCAAAACATAGGACGAGCGTAAAAAGATCAGTACGGGTTTTAAAACAAAAAAATGAAAACATTATTTCATAATTACTTACATAACATATACTCTTTAACATAACTCATAAAATCATAACTTTTATGAATAACACATAGAAATCATAAATCATAAAGGTAACTTGTGGTATCAACATCATAATTACATTGTAGCTGTCACAACTACGTAGGGAGTTACATTTGGAATACCCATCACAGTATATTCCCTAAATCTATTAAGAGAAACAATCATGTTTAACTTCGTCATGTTACCCAATTCATTGGAGAGATATCTCGGGATCAACCTCCATAGGTTAATCACAGAACCACCCACATACGTAACAATGCCAAAGAACAATAACATTTTCATAACACATCAACTAAACATAGAGGAAATATAACATTTCTACATTTCAATCACAATATATCATTTAAATATATTTATATAAAAATAAATAATCAAAACCATTTTCTATACCAAAATTATTAAAAGAGTATATGATATTTATTTACCTTTTAAAAACATTATTGCTTGTTAAAGTAGTCATAGATCAAATAATACTAACGACAGTGGCAAATGTCATTGTCACCACATACGTTAAAAGGAAACATTATTTTTTGTCATTTAGTAAAATGATTCATAGGTAAAGATTCTCTTTTAATGAAATGAAAATTCAAAAGGTGTTAATACAGCGTATAAAATAATGTCATGTATTAAAAATAATATTCCACAATGAAAGGAGATTGGGATGAAGTCCCATACCTCATGTCTGATTTGACCCATTCATTCGTTAATCTCCTAAAAAATAAACTAATTATATTTGCTACATGATAAATATCCTTCATCAAGTTTATTATTCCTTTTTCATCACTTATTAAAATGTTATAATCATTATGTAAACATTTAAGTGAATAACGGCTGTTTTGTTGATATTTGGTACTTGAGTCAAAAATGAAATTCTTACAATTACAAGTAATATATGTGGTCAAATATCCATTATCTCTATAATGATATTAATGATTTAGATATCATATATATCGTATATATCCATTATATGTATGTATTTATAATAGTACATGAAATTTGGAGATAAGAAACGAAATGCACCGTTCATGGAGACAGTAAATTGTACGTACGCATGAATGCTAATTTCATTTCTATTCTTTATTTTAGTAAATTTAAAACATAATCATACATAGGTATAATATAATCACAAAATAATATCTAATATATAATATCATTAACTCCAACCTTTATATATCCCACATATTGCATTAATGATTCTTATCATTTTGAGGGGGGCGATAGTCCGCTCTTCCAAAAATGAAATTATAACGTTTAACCATAATGGAAACCATAAAGGTATGATATAAATGGAAAATACATAAGAATAAAGAAAACATAAACATAATATATAACATATATAAATACAGTTCCATCATAATATCCACCATGATAGACAGTAAGAGATAATTGAACAATCTTTATTTCGTGAAGCATTAGTTTTCCATCCACAGAAACATTATGTTCTTTACCCATTAGATAGAGGTGTGTGTAAGTTTAGTTCAAATAATTCTCATAAAAACACCATAGAATATTTTTATATTGTTTTTGTTATAAAAGAAATTAATAAAAAGTGGTTAGGTGTTGGAGACGTAAAATAAAACAGAAGAACTTTAGAGAAGATGTTTGTAACGACCCGAAATTTTTATTTATATTTGCTTCCTAATTTTGTGTGTTATTTTATTTTATACTCAACAAAAATATATCCTTTAATTAATGAAGTGGTTATAATTATAGTGAGACCATTGGGATTCAACTGTTATATGACAGCTGGTCAATATGACTGCTGGATACTATAATCATAACTTTGTGTTTTTATAAATACGCTTATCTTGGTTAGTTAATATAGAAAGAAGAATGAATGGCCTTATACAGTAGACTCGAGCCATATGAATCCCATCTATCAGAGATTGGGAAGGAGGTAGAATCATTGGGCTTTTCTCTGGACAATGCCCAAGTTGAACTTCAGCGTATGAAGCTTGAACAAAATCGCATAAGGGAGAAGTTCAAGGCGATAGAAATCACCACTCGGACAATGTTGTCAGAGCTACCCCATTATTCTATCACCATAGCACACATAACAATTAGGTCCTATACTGGTGTAATAAGGGGCTATGTAACGAGACCTTATCTGTTTTGTGTAATCCTTTTATAAATAAAATTGTTATTTCTTCTTATGGAAATGTTTGTGAATTTTAAATATCCGAATAAATATAGGATCTGTTATTAATGAATTTAGGAAAAAGGGTATTTTAAAATATATTTTTATTCATTAAATAATTAATAATGTGAGATTATTTTCCAAAAATGGTCTTCTACAATTGTGATCAGGGAGAAATTTATAGTCTAATAAGATCAACATGGTATTTAGTGAATAGTAAAGTAAGAATAATAACATACCCATATGAATAGTAATGAGTAGTAATTTGACAAAAAAATAGAAACTTCACCCATTAATGTATAAATACATTTTAGACTTCTTACAAGTGAAAAAATGATCATTATTTAAGTTTTGGTATTTTTGTATGCTAATAATATTTTATTTACAATTTTATAAATATTTTAATAATTTAAAATGGAAATATATTTTCATAAAATTTAATCATAAATTGTCACAATATATTCTTATGGGTATATGATATTTTTATGGGACCTTAATTACTTTTTTATGGTGTTAAAAAATGAGTTATAGTTTTAAAGTTGTATTTTTGGAATAAATAATGAACTTATTTAAAATTTAAATTAAAAATATTTAGAAAATTATTTTCATAAAATGTGATTAATTTTTTAATTCAGAGCATCGATATTAGGTTAGGGTGAATTTTTGGATTTTTTATGAAAAAGTTGAATTTTTGGTGAATAGTAAAAATGCAGTTTTGAGTTTTGGGTGTTTAATGAAATCATTAATGATATAATAATGATGTAAGATTTCTGGTCGACTTATGAATAGTGAAATATGTTATGAGGTGTCCCAATGGGCCAATACTATGGGAAAATACCATGGGAAACCCCATGGTTTTGCAAATACCAATGATGAGGTGTCCCTTAGAAATTAATAATTTATTCACTCAATTTTTTTACAAATTCCAAGCCATTTCCCTCATTCATTTCATTCAAAAATCATACTCAATGAAGTTCTGGTCATATTACCTCCCAAGGAGTCCTCCCAAGGTTCCCTCATGCCTCCCAAGGTGCTGACCTTCAATCCTCTGAAGTTACTCTTCAAAGAAAGGGATCCTTTCACCCTCCACTTTTAAGTCATGACCTCCTTTATGGTGTGTCTTATTGTAACACCCCAAGATTACATAGTGTGTTATTTCTTTAAAATAATTCAATAACTTGCACTACACGCAACACTGAGTTCAATCACACCATGAATTACCAAAAAAAATCCATTCAAAAGAGGTTATGAATAGTATTAACTAAATTTTAAACTTTATATAATCCTTATAATTTTAGAATCCATATTATGAGTTTCTTAGACATAATGTATGAACAAATTCATTTTCAGTATTGCACTTTTACCAACTTTTAATGGTGAAAACTTTTTAAAAAAAATATTTTAAACTTTTTGACTAAATGGGGATATCAAAAAAAAATTTAAAATGAAACATCCCAGGCTTTCACGGTACGCTTTCCTTTGAATAATACAGTAGCGTGTGTTGTACGCAACTTCGAGTTCTAACACACACCACAACCAATCAAACTAGCCGTTATGAATAGTAATACCTACTTTTTGAAATTATATATATTTTATATTTCAAAATGGAATTCATTTTTGGATTCGGAATATCGAATTTAGCCTAAGGTGAAATTTTGGTACTTTTTGGATAACTTTAATATTTTGATGAATAGTGAAAATTACTAAATTTTAATTAAAAACAACTTTTTTAATCAAAATAATTAGTAGTGATAAATTAATAATTTGAGAGGTTTTAAAGAATATTTAGAATATATTTTTACCATTTAATATAATGTTGGTCATTGGACATAATTTTACAATTAAACCGAACATAAACAAGTGGCAATCTTTTGATAGTTATTATCTCTTAAAAACAAGCTTTTTGTTTTGACAGCGGGAATTAATTTTAAATTAATTTCTGCCACTTCTGTGTTTTGAATTTAGAAAAATGGATTCCATATTTGGAATTAGGATGTTCAAATTGTGTAAATAGGTAACTTTTATTTTTAGACATTTTGAATAATTACTGCGGTAAATATTTTATTTACCATGGTTAAGGGTAAATCCGGTAAATAAGGGTTAAAAAAATAATATTATAATAATACTAAATTACCCTAAAACGTATCCTAGCCTTATTGGTTGATACATTTTCGGACATATGCATATTTGGGTCGATTTTGGGACCCCATGGTGCCACTTGTAGGTGATAGGGACACTTTATTTTAATTAAGTTAAAATGAATACAAAAATGACACAAGCATATATCTTTTAGAAAAACAATTGTTACATAGGGTTATATATGTTGGATTTTAGATTATACATATTCATTATAAAGATAAAACTATTTCCTATATAATGATATTTTATTTATAATTTTTAGACATTAAATAATTTATTTTATTTATGACACAATGATGATGAAGTAATTACTATAATAGTGAAAAATCAAAATAATTTATATTATAAATACCCAAATAAATATAATATGAACCTTTTAATGAATTACACTAATTTTATAGGATAATATGACATATTAAAATTGATTTAATTAGCTTTTTTCGAAGTAATAATTCTTTTATGAGTTTCAAAAAAATCAACTATTGAATAGTGTCAAAATTGACATAAAAGAGTTTTTAAAACAAATATTATATTATTAATTGATATTAAATTCTTAAAAATCTAAGGATCGGCCAAGAAACTTATATCGTGATAGTTTTATCATTAATGGACCACTTGGGGGTCTTTTTAATGTATATGGTATGTTTATTAACTATATAATATAAAAATACAAAGATACATTGTAAAAGTGAAACTAATTAACTTAGAGTTAATACTTAAAGATAAGGTTAATATAAGTACCCAAACCTGTCTAAATTCAATTGGTTGAGTTGTTTTAGACCTATCCCCACCTTAACCTTTGAATAATCAACTTTGGAGCCATTAGAAACGGAATATGAATTTATTATAAACTAATATTTCTAGCTTTTCCAAAGGTGCCCCTCACCCCTCTTATAAAAGGGCACTCCTCCTTCTCATTTCTTCACACCTTAAAAACCTTTTGGTTCGGCAAAAATCTTCCCAAATACTCTCCCAACTTCCCTCACTACAACCTAGTGACCTTAGTTTGATCAGAAATCCAACCAATGGAGCCCTTTTGATCAAATCAAAAGCAAGAACCCGAAGAAGAGGTAATGATTTCACCACCCTTTTCCAAGTTCCTTTCTTCTTCCACTTCTTCTTCCTTTGTTATTACCATTATAAAATAATAACTCCAGTATCATATATATACTTTGATGTTATTATAAATATGGTACAACCATATTCAGTATTCTATCCACCCTTTGAATAACATGTCACCATACGTGCATACGTACGGCTTACCGTCTCCATGTCGTGGTGTAATTGTTATTCAATATATTATTATTTGGATGGGTATAATAATGATATGTAACTCATGTAAATAATAAATATAACATGTTAGTGATTCTGTATATATAATATAACAACCATTTATATATTATTTCAAAAGAATGATAATGTCGCTGGTGCGTACGTACGGACTACCGTCTCCACGAACGCGATGAGATTCATTCTCCATCGTATCCATTCAAGTATAGTTATCATTTGATGATTTAAAAATGATGTTTAAGGAAACTATATCATTCTAGATATGAATAATATACAACCTATCCATTACAAACATGGCTTACATAACAAAACATATAAAAGAAAACAAGTAAGATAACACCCGAAACAACGATAATACTAAGATATTATTATCAAATCAATATTAAAAGATCATATATGATATCATATTAATTTATATGATTCTTGTATAATTTAAAAAAAATTATTTCACCATTATACAATAGTTTAACCTAACCCAACCAAGGAAAAGTACAAGGTAAGGGATTTTCTTATCTCACTTTCAATTCCGTGAGATTTCTATTGTTCGCCACTAAATTATTGAAAGTGGTGTATTGTGTACTGCCATTTGATATATATTATAATGATTCTCTTTATATTCATGTTATTCTATAAATCATTTGGTGGTTATTAACTTTTTTCCATACGACTCAGTTGATTAATGTGGTAAGGGGTTTTCATCTCACTCCTTATTCCCGTGAGATTCATGCCATATTGCCACCATCAGCTTTTGTGTAGTGTATGTACTGCCCATAATTATATTCTTGGTGTAATACACTCTAATTTATGTGTATTTACATATTCAGTGTATGATACCTCTTTCATGGGTTGTATGTTTCATAAGTTACCAAATTGGTAAGGGTTATTTCGCAATCTCTTCATTATCCGAGGTTGTTTATACATAATAATCTACTGGGATCTCTTTATCATCCACATCCATGTTTCTTCAAAAGGTATTTCAAAACATTTTCACTATTTACAAGGATATGGGTTAAAGTCATTTATACCCTTATTTGACTTTTTATAAGTGGTTTATAAAGGAATATTTCCGTCGTTTACCAAACAAGTTGCTTTTTAACCTTTTCGACAGAATTAAGGTAAGGATGTTTTTTTAACTTATACGGCGGGTGCGGTTATTTTCCGCCGTTATAAAATCGTCGAAGCTTCCCTTACAAGCTTATAATAATATTTTCAAATTGAATGTATTATTTTATAATTATGTTACTTTTAAAATTATTAAAAAAAGATATATTTCTCTAAAATAGTTTTGATTTCATCTATGTCAACATCCTTTGATGGATTTTAAGCTTATTTGAAGTTGATTTATTATGTTACAAAACGTCCCTATTTTATTGAAGGTTTTGTGATATTTTTGACTATGGATAAGTTATTCTTATGTCACTCATGGTTTTTGTTTAAAGTATTGACATTTTATAAGTTATTTTTAATCCGAATGTTTATGTTATATTTCAATCATTCATTCAGATGAATGTGTTAGAAAAGTATGTTCTGGGTTGGGGACCTGTAAAAGTATTCCCTCTGGTTTGGTCTATGGTTTTTAGAGGAACTCCGGTTTGGTCTCCGGTTATTAGAGGAACTCCGGGTTGGTGTCCGGTTATTAGAGGCACTCCGGGTTGATGTCCGGTTATTAGAGGCACTCCGGGTTGGGTTCCGGTTACAATTAGTCCCTAGGTCTTGGGACGACGCCTTGACAAAGAAATTAAAGTTCAGCATTATGCATTCCGACATTATGAATGTGATTATTGATATTGCATGTGATTATTTGATTAGTAGAATATCCATGTGAATAAGTAAATGGAATTATTTCATTTTTCTTTTGCCATACTATGTTGAAGTTCAAGTTTAAAAGGCTTTTGTTTTAGTAATGCATTTCCTTAAATGTTTATCCTTATTTTGGAATGTTTTGCTATATTGTTATCCTTACTGGGCATTTGAGCTCACCCATTTTCTATGTTTTATTTTTCCTAGGATGTGAATAAGTAAGTTATGAATGACCTGCAGGGATATTATGAGGGGATAATAGTGTGGACTATGGAGACATTATGTGGTCGTAGTGGTTTTTCACATTATGATGTAATGTAAAACTTATGAATATATCTAGTGTTTCCAAGGATACTAAACCAATCGGTCATTCGAGATTTTATCTTTCTTGTGATCATGCCAATGTTATGTAACAATGCACCGACTCTGGGTAACTAGGTTCGGGGCGTTACAGTTGGTTTCAGAGAAAGTTTAGTACAAACCTTGGAAGCTAGATTTAGATAAACACTGATTAGAGCACATAGATTTAAGATGAATTTTGAGGATTAGTTTAGAAGAACTTCCTAGAATTTTGGTATTGTAGAGATTTTGTGAGTTTTCCGAGCAATACATCCTTGTCTGGATACGAGCAGGTAGAGGCGGCTCTGACACAGATGTACCTAGGGGTAAAACCCAAAAACACCGCTTTGAGCTAGACTCGAACGGGAACTGGTGCACGACAATGGGCCTTGCTGCACTCTTGGTTACGACACTCCCGGGGGATATGCTTAGGATAACTCTCATTTTCATTAAAAAAAATTATGAAGGGTTTATGAGTATATACTTTCTTAAAGAAGACATTTTTATGATTATGGATTATATCCATAAACTATTTAATTTATGTTATGTGTTTTACAAGTTTGGGATTAGGTATTGTTATTCATAAACTAATATAATGTATTCCATTGTATAGAAATGGCGCCCAGTAGAAGTAATGAGAACTCTAGCAATTCACATGATACAAAGAGAAAGAAGGATCATATATTTTATGGTCTTAAGCCAGAATTTACAAGAGAAATATTCTCGCATGTATTATCATCATATGAATAACTAATACCATGTTTTGATAAGATATGTAAAGAGTTTACTAAGTCCTATGGCTTTGAAGGGAAGCAAGAGAAGAAAAGGATGGAAGAGAGAAAGATGGATAAAGGGAATATGGAAAAGAAGAATTTTCCCATATGTGATAACTGTGGAAAGAAACACCCTGGAACTTTCCTGAATGGAATGGGAGTTTGTTATAAGTGTGGAGGAAAAGGGCACAAAATACGTGACTGCAAGGGTAAGAAAATGGTTTCAAATGTACAATGCTTCATTTGCAAGGAGTTTGGACACTACGCGAACCTATGTCCTAGTCATCGGACTATGCCGCAAATGATGCTATTGGATAATAATCAAGTTATGATACTACCACAGATGAAGAGGAATGATTAGAGTTCTTATGTTGATTATGTCAATTGATTGTTGTATCAACAATGTACTTGTTATAATAATTATGGATTATATATGGATTGTACTGCAGTACTATTTCATTAAGGACTTGAGATTTTGTGGAACAAAGAAAAGTGACTCAATAGCAGAATAAATTTTTGGAAAATATATGGTTGAGAGAATGATAAACCATAATATAGTTCTAATACCGAGGTTGTGATTTTGGAATAATACATGATTGTTTTGGATAAATTATATTGGATATTCTTGACTACCTTGGAACTGATTAATGATTTGTATATTCCATCATTTTTGGGGTTTAAAACTTTTTTGGATTAATGAAGTATATCCAGCATTCTATATGGAATAAGTGAGAATGAATGTAATCAATAAGGAATATTGTAATTCAGGATGTTTCAGTGTATTAAAAGAATACATGATGATGGTATTCATATGCTATTACGGGGTAAAAAGGATCTACATTATGTTTACCTTCCTTATAAATGTTGGAATATGAGTTTGGACAGAAGTATTTTGGATAGTTCTAGTTTGGATTATTTTGGATTGCCATAAAAAGACAACCCAGAGGTCGGGCGGCAACCCGTCGCGTCCGGCAAGGCTGCGAGACTTGAACCCGCAACCGAAGGGCGACAAGGGTGTATCACCTACCACTGGCCCACGAGATGTCCTGGATTAAATAATGTAGTTTTTATTAATAGATCTTGTAGATGAATTATAAATTCGTTTATTTTGGAACCCTATACGAATAGTGTAAATAGAATTTTTTACATTCTATTATCTTTTAGAGTGAAAGATGAGTTTGTGGTAGAAATTTATTAATGGATAAAACTCTAATTATAATGTAAGTATATCTCCTTATGATCTTAGCCAATATCATAAATAAATTCCTAAAAATTAAGAAAAGGAACTTAGAACAAAAATGTTGTCATAGATGGTACCTTAAATCATCACTAATTTATGGCTTTGGGATTTTTGGCCTTTTCATATCCATGTTCTCTACCACTCTCCATCAGATAATTGATGGTTCGATTTCTCTTCCATATCCATATATTCCTACATGGAACCCTTGTATGTGTTATTTACGGTAATCTTCATACTTTCCACTCTATATTTTAAATAGAGGCCTCATTAATTCATTTTTCGATGTGGGATTTCAACTAAGATATTTTGAAACGTCAAAAATGTGTTATCCCAATACCCTATGTTTTGTTGAACCGATGGTATTTCAAATAATCGTATATTGATGAGTTTAAGGACCTCAATTTTATACTTGTTTGTGATTGATGACCTCAATCACTACCTATAAATATTTACATTTTTCCACCAATTATATGTCTCTAATTTCCACCAATGTTCTCCTAATCGAGATCATAATTTGGTGGTGACCCTTTCATTTATTTTTTCCTCATATTAGGACTAAATTTTAGTAACCCAATTTCCGTCGTGGGTTTTCCCACAAATATATTTTCTATTTTCAACCTTTTATTTTTGAAGTACAATTTCAAATTGCGAGGACGCAATTTATTGAAGGAGGGGAGAATGTAACACCCCAAGATTTCATAGTGTATTATTTCTTCAAAATAATTCAATAACATGCACTACACGCAACACTGAGTTAATTCACACAATGACTTAACAAAAAATAAAAATCCATTCAAAAGAGGTTATGAATAGTATTAAATAAATTTTAAACTTTATATAATCCTTATATTTTTAGAATCCATATTATGAGTTTCTTAGACATAATATAAGAACAAATTCATTTTCAGTATTGCACTTTTACCAACTATTAATGGTGAACCCTTTTTAAATAAAATATTTTAAACTTTTTGACTAAATGGGGACATCAAAAAAAATAAAAATGAAACATCCCAGGCTTCCACGGTACGATTTCCTTTGAATAATACAGTAGCGTTTGTTGTACGCAACTTCGAGTTCTATCACAAGCCACAACCAATCAAACTAGACGTTATGAATAGTAATACCTACTTTTTGAAATTATATATATTATATATTTCAAAATGGACTTCATTTTTGGATTCGGAATATCGAATTTAGCCTAAGGTGAAATTTTGGTACTTTTCGGATAACTTTAATATTTTGATGAATAATGAAAATTACTAAATTTTAATTAAAAACAACTTTTTTAATCAAAATAATTAGTAGTGATAAATTATTAATTTGAGTGGTTTTAAAGAATATTTAGAATATATTTTTACCATTTAATATAATGTTTGTCATTGGACATTATTTTACAATTAAACCGAACATAAACAAGTGTCAATCTTTTGATAGTTATTATCTCTTAAAAACACGCTTTTTGTTTTGACAGCAGAAATTAATTTTAAATTAATTTCCGCCACTTCTGTGTTTTGAATTTAGAAAAATGGATTCCATATTTGGAATCAGGATGTTCAAATTGTGTAAATAGGTAACTTTTATTTTTAGACATTTTGAATAATTACTGCGGTAACTATTTTATTTACCATGGTTAAGGGTAAATCCGGTAAATAAGGGTTAAAAAAATAATATTATAATAATAATAAATTACCCTAAAACGTATCCTAGACTTATTGGTTGATACATGTTCGGACATAGGCATATTTGGGTCGATTTTCGGACCCAATGGTGCCACTTGTAGGTGATAGGGACACTTTATTTTAATTAAGTTAAAATGAATACAAAAATGACACAAGCATATATCTTTTAGAAAAACAATTGTTACATAGGGTTATATATGTTGTATTTTAGATTATAAATATTAATTAGAAAGATAAAACGATTTCCTATATAATGATATTTTATTTATAATTTTTATACATTAAATAATTTAATTTATTTATGACACAATGATGATGAAGTAATTACTATAATAGTGAAAAATCAAAATAATTGATATTATAAATACCCAAATAAATATAATATGAACCTTTTAATGAATTACACTAATTTTCTAGGATAATATGACATATTAGGATTTATTTAATTACCTTTTTTCGAAGTAATCATTCTTCTATGAGTTTCAAAAAAATCAACTATTGAATAGTGTCAAAATTGACATAAAAGAGTTTTTAAAACAAATATTATATTATTTATTGATATTAAATTTATAAAAATCTAAGGTTCGGCCAAGAGACTTATATCTTGATAGGTGTATCATTAATGGACCACTTTAGGGTATCTTGGATGTACATGTTATGTTTATTAACCATATAATATAAAAATACAAAGAGACATTGTAAAAGTGAAACTAATTAACTTAGAGTAAATACTTAAAGATAAGGTTAATATAAGTACCCAAACCTGTCTAAATTCTATTGGTTGAGTTGTTTTCGACCTATCCCCATCTTAAACGTTGAATAATCCTCTTTGGAGCCATTATAAACCGAATATGAATTTATTATAAACTAATATTTCTAGCTTTTCCAAAGGTGCCCCTCACCCCTCTTATAAAAGGGCACTCCTCCTTCTCATTTCTTCACACCTTCAAAACCTTTTGATTCGGAAAAACTCTGCCAAAATACTCTCCCAACTTCCCTCACTACAACCTAGAGGCCTTAGTTTGATCAGAAAGCCAACCTAAGGAGCCCTTTTGATCAAATCAAAAGGAAGAACCCGAAGAAGAGGTAATGATTTCACCACCCTTTTCCAAATTCCATTCTTCTTCCACTTATTCTTCCTTTGTTATTACCATTCTATAATAATAACTCCAGTTTCATATATATACTGTGATGTTATTATAAATATGGTACAACCATATTCAGTATTCTATCCACCCTTTGATTAACATGTCACCATACGTGCGTACGTACGACTTACCGTCTCCACGTCGTGGTGTAATTGTTATTCAATATATTATTATTTGGATGGGTATAATAATGATATGTAACTCATGTAAATAATAAATATAATGTGTTAATGATTCTTGTATATATGATATAACAACCATTTATATATTATTTCAAAATAATGATATTGTTGCTCGTGCGTACGTACGAACTACCGTCTCCACGAACGCGATGAGATTCATTCTCCATCGTATCCATTCAAGTATAATTATCATTTGACGATTTAAAAATAATGTTTAAGGACATTATATCATTTTGGATATGAATAATATACAACATATCCATTACAAACATGACTTACATAACAAAACATATAAAAGAAAACAAGTAAGTTAACACCCGAAACAACGATAATACTAAGATATTATTATCAAATCAATATTAGAAGATCATATATGATATCATATTAATTTATATGATTATTGTATAATTTAATAACAATTATTTCACCATTATACAGGAGGTTAAACTACCCCAACCAAGGAAAAGTACAAGGTAAGGGATTTTCTTATCTCACTTTCAATTCCGTGAGATTTCCATTGTTCGCCACTAAATTATTGAATGTGGTGTATTGTGTACTGCCATTTGATATATATTATCATGATTCTCTTTATATTCATGTTATTCTGTAAATCATTCGGTGGTTATTAAATTTTGGCCATATGACTCAGTTGATTAACGTGGTAAGGGGTTTTCATCTCACTCCTTATTCCCGTGAGATTCATGCCATATTGCCACCATCACCTTTTGTGTGGTGTATGTACTGCCCATAATTATATTCTTTGTGTAATACACTCTAATTTATGTGTATTTACATATTCATTGTATGATACCTCTTTCATGGGTTGTATGTTTCATAAGTTACGAAATTGGTATGGGTTATTTCGCAATCTCTTCATTATCCGAGGTTGTTTATACGTAATAATCTACTGGGATCTCATTATCATCCACATCCATGTCTCTTCAAAATGTATTTCAAAACATTTTTACTATTTACAAGGATATGGGTTAAAGTCATTTATACCCTTATTTTACTTTTTATAAGTGGTTTATAAAGGAATCTTTCCATCGTTTTCCAAACAAGTTGCTTTTTAACATTTTCGACAGAATTAAGGTAAGAATGATTTTTTTAACTTATACGGCGGGTGCGGTTATTTTCCGCCGTTATAAAATCGTCGAATCTTCCCTTACAAGCTTATAAGAATATTTTCAAATTGAATGTATTATTTTCTAATTATGTTACTTTTAAAATGATTTAAAAAAAAAGATATATTTCTCTAAAATAGTTTTGATTTCATCTATGTAAACATCCTTTGATGGATTTTAAACTTATTTGAAGTTGATTTATTATGTTACAAAACATCCCTATTTTATTGAAGATTTTGTGATATTTTTGACTGTGGATAAGTTATTCTTATGTCACTCATGGTTTTTGTTTAAAGTATTGACATTTTATAAGTTATTTGTAATTCGAATGTTTATGTTATATTTCAACCTTTCATTCAGATTAATGTGTTAGACAAGTATGTTCCGGGTTGGGGACCGGTAAAAGTAATCCCTCCGGTTTGGTCTCCGGTTTTTATAGGAACTCTGGTTTGGTCTCCGGTTATTAGAGGAACTCCGGGTTTGTGTCCGGTTATTAGAGGCACTCTGGGTTGGTGTCCGGTTATTAGAGGAACTCCGGGTTGGGTTCCGGTTACAGTTAGCCCCTAGGTCTTGGGACGAGGCCTTGACAAAGAAATTAAAGTTCAGCATTATGAATTCCGAAATTATGAAAGTGGTTATTGATATTGAATGTGATTATTCGATTAGTAGAATATCCATGTGAATAAGTAAATGGCATTATTTCATTTTTCTTTTTCCATACTATGTTGAAGTTCAAGTTTAAAAGGCTTTTGTTTTAGTAATGCACTGCCTTAGATGTTTATGCTTATTTTGGAATGTTCCGCTATATTGTTATCCTTACTGGGAATTTTTGCTCACCCCTTTTCTATGTTTTATTTTTCCCAGGATGTGAAGAAGTAAGTTATGAATGACCTGTAGGGATATTATGAGGGGATAATAGTGTGGACTATGGAGACATTATGTTGTCGTAGTGGTTTTTCACTTTATGATGTAATGTAAGACATATGAATATATCTAGTGTTTCCAAGGCTACTAAACCAATCTATCTTTCGAGATTTGATATTTCTTGTGATCATGCCAATGTTATGTAATAATGCACCGACTCTGGGTAAATAGGGTCGGGGCGTTACACTTATATTTTACATCTCTTTATGTTGAGGGTATGTTTTTATATGTTCTTATTACGTTCCATTTCATTTCCAAATGATGAGATACCCTTTCTCCTATCATCAATTTGTTTTCTAAATTTTTTTAAGTGACGTCGTTAGCCTGCCGAATTTCTCGTAAAAGAAATCGCATCTTCTCCTATCTTTCATGTTTCCTTTTCTTGTGGTATTTCATTAAAATATCCATACCATGTTCTTACCTAAATTTTATTCTATATTTATATTTATATATGAGTTATTTATGAGATTGTTATGCTTATACCCTATCTTTTTATTATTTTCTAAAACCAGGTTACATAGTCGTTATGCTGCAGAAATTTTGCCTCAAAATATCTATCTCTTTCTCTCAAGAAATTATCTTGTATATTTATGTTAATACCTAGGCCTATTTAGTTTCTATGAGTGTTCAAAAATATATAAAAAGGATATATTTTATTCTGTAATGGATATACATATAACCCTCACACCCTTTCCATGGGTAATAAATGATATAACGATCTTATTTTTTAGAACTTTTAAAAAGTCACAATTTTGAAATGAAACCCATTTCTTTTATTCTCTATGGGTTATTTATGAAATGTTTTCTTATGATCTATGTGGATACCATGAAAATAAATACATATTAAGGGTGCTCCCTAATAGCGCTCCAATGCATTGGGTAAAAAATTAATCTCTAGAGATGACAAGTTTCATGATACCTTAGTGAATAACCTTGGTAATATTTTTGACACCTCAGGGATAATCTTTGGAGATATGTTCATGAATGTCTAAATGAAATGTTTTAGTCACATATTCATGTTATTATTCAAGTTATTTTTATTATTATGTTCCTATACTTACATTTCTCATGTCCTTATGTTTTTATTCATGTTCTTATTGATGTCACAAATAAACGGATTCCCTTGTTTACCCTTACAGGGCCTTCTGATCACCCTTTCCATTGAATGTATGTTTCTAGGTTATGAGATGTAGTATTTGTACTTAGGATGAAATTATGATGAAGCCTTACAAGTGTATTAGAAGAATTTTTTATATTGTGTTTTCATGTATTATTTTCCTGATTTCCAAGACCCTGGACTTTAAAGATCCTCTATTTGTAAAATGTAATGAAAAGTTATGTAATAAAAAGTCGGGATGAAATAGTTGTTATAAATGGATAGTTTAGTTATTTATGGAAAATATGATATGAAATATTTGGGAAGGATACTATAGAAACGTTTAAATATAGGGAATCTTCCTGGTATTTGTGTGAATATTGAGTAAGTGGTTTATCAAACAAATACATCATTGTCTGGATACGAGCAAGTAGAGGTGCCTCTAGCATATATGTATATAGGGGTAAAACCCAAAAACACCACTTTGAGTTAGACACGAACAAGAACTGGTGCATTACAAAGGGTCTTGCTGCACACTTGGTTTCGACACTCTTGGGGGATATGATTGGTTAATCACAATCTTCTTATAAATCATTAGGAAAGAATTGTAGAGAAATGTAATCGTTTAACAATGAATTTTTAAGACATAAAATCATTTATAGTTAAAAGATTCATAAATGAAATAATTTTCTCAATAAGTATTTCTTCTTTTATAAAATGGAGGGAAATAGGAGGAACCATGCAAATGGTGACCGCAATAGACCATGTGCTGATGGCCCTCTGAAGGAAGCTGGAATGGAAACATTCATGCTAACGATGAACCAACTGACTCAAGATATGGGAAATAACTTGAATCAAGATGAGACACCAATCCCACCATGAAGGAAAAAACATTCTGTTGAGACCGTTATTCATCAATGAACACCAACATTCAGTTGATCGACTTAACCATTGATTGCAGAGAAGTGGATCAACTCTATCAAGAATATCTTTTCTATGCTCTTCTGTTCAGAGAAAGAGAAGTTCACCCTGGCTATCTATCTCTTATAAGGAGAATCTAATCAATGGTGGTAGTGAATTAAAAACACAAGGATAAGAGTGGAAGTTGAAGCTTTCGAGTGGAATGAGTTTAGAGGGATTTTCTTCAATAAGTATTTCCCTAGATCCATGAGAACATGAATAGAGAATGCGTTTCTCGAGCTGAAGCAAAAGGAGAGTGAATCTGTAAGAATCTATGAGATGAACATCACCCAACATTCATGATATACCTCTAGAATTGTCATGGATCCAAATGGTAAGGTTGATATATTTTTCAGTGGACTGATACATCATCTGTGGATGAATCTTGCCAACCGAGACTATTATAGCTATGAAGAGGTCGTGCGATGTGCAATGAAAGTAAAACTGGAGTTTGGTGAGACGTAGTGGTATCATAAATCAAACAACAAAAAGAGATCTATGGAGCCTAGCTTAGGATGGAGCTTTGATCAAAGAAGAGGAGGCAAGCAAGTGAAACATCCCATGTGTAATTAATGTGGTTATAAGCACTTAGGGAACTGCCTGCTCGGGAGCGGGAAATGCTATAAGTGTAGAAGATATGGCCATTTTCTGAGGAATTTTCATAGTGAGGTGAAACCTCAACTTCCAGACATTAAAGACAATGGGGAGATGGTTCAGGCCCTACCTGATGTCCATTGATTTATGTTTGGACAGATTGGGCACTTTTCCAATCACTACCCAAATCTGAGGGCAGTGGAGGGGAACCACCATCAGCCTCAGCAAAGGTCAATGGATCAAGGACATGCTTTTTCTATCATGAAAGTTGAAGTTGAACCTCTAAATAATGTGGTAGCAGGTACTCTTTTTTTATCTCTCAAAGCTATCAAGTACTTTGTTTGATTCTGGTTCTACTCATTCCTTAATTTCCTCTATGTTTGCAAAGAATTTAGAATCAACCCCTGAATTGATAAAAGTAGAGTTATCAGTCAAGACTCATAGTGGGATTATCCAAGCATCATCAATGTTTAGAAACTCTAGTATTTACTTTGGTGAGCACAATATTATTGTAAATTTATTTGTCATTACCATGTTGGAATTCAACATTATACTAGGGGTGAACTGGCTCTCAAATTAGAATGCCAAGATCAAATGCAGAAGTAAGGAAATATCAGTTTTCTGGAATGGAAAACCTACAGTTATCTTCCATGGATAGATATCTCAACCTGATATTTGTCTAGAAGAACCTCCTATATCCATCTTTATGGAGTTGATCGGTGAAGAAGAAGAAGGGTATGAGAGTTTAAGGATAGAAAATGTACCCATCGTCTAGGAATAAATTGATGTATTTCTTGAGGAGTTGCCTGGACATCCCATAGAAATAGAGGTTGAGTTCTCCATTGAACTCATACATTGATCTCATCCAATATCAGAGACCCCATATAGGATGAAAAATGTGCAGCTGGATGAATTAAAGAAACAACTCCAATATCTTTTGGAGCAGTGGTTTATCTGACCGAGTGTCTCCATGTGGAGCACCTGTTCTCTTTGTGAAGAAGAAGGATGGATCGATCTGGCTATGCATTGATTATAGAGAACTGAATGGAATCATAGTAAATAACAAATACCATATTCCAAGAATTGATGACTTATTTGACCAAATTCGTGGGGATTAATTTTTCTCTAAGATGGATCTTCGATCTGGTTATCGTAAATTGAGGGTGAAGAAATAAGATATTACAAAAACTGCCTTCCGATCAAGGAATGAACATTAAGAGTTTTTTGTTATGCCTTTTGGACTAACTAATGCACATGCTATTTTTATGGATTTGATGAATAGAGTCTTTAAATACTACCTTGATAACTTTGTGGTAGTTTTTATTGATGATATTTCGATATATTTCAAAAGTCGTGAGGAGCATGAGGATTATCTAATGGTTATTTTGAAAACTCCAAGAATGGAGATACATTTTGGAAAGTTCAGTAAATGCAAATTCTGGTTACAACAAGTTTCTTTCTTGGGGCACATTGTTACCAATGAGGGAATCACAATTGACCATACAAAGAAAAAAGTTATAGAGGAGTGGCCTCAGCCTAAAAAAATAACTGAGATTCGTAGTTTCCTTGGATTAGCGGGATATTATAAGAGGTTTGTGAAAAACTCTTCACAACCTTCTAATCCATTAACCATGTTGACTGGAAAAGGGGTCATGTTCATCTGGACCATGGAGTGCGAGGAATGATTCCAAGAGCTGAAGAAGAGATTGGTTATTGCACCTATGTTAACTCTACCCTCAAGTGGAAAAGGATTTGTTATTTTTAGTGATGCATCTTTGAAAGGGCTTGGGTGTGTCCTCATACAAAATGACAAGGTAATTTCTTATGCATCTTGACAATTGAAAACTCAAGAGCAGAACTATTCTACGCATGATCTGGAGTGGGAAGCGGTCGTTTTGGCTCTGAAGATATGGAGGAACTATCTTTATGGGGAGAAATGTGATATACACACAGAACATCAATGTTTGAATTATATTTTCACACAAAAATAATTGAACATGAGACAAATGAGATGGTTGGAAATCCTTAGAGACTATGCTTGTTCAATTCATTATCATCCCAAAAGAGAAAAAAAAGTTGAAGATTCATTAAGAAGGAAAGACCCATTTGTTATTTCCATGATGAGGATTCAAAAATATCCTTTGATCAATGACATAGTAAAGATGGACATGGAAATTATAAGGTAAGATACATCATCAACTCTAACCCAAATGATTTCTCAACAGTCACTACTAGAGAAGATCCCGAAAGCTCAAAAAGAAGATCCTTTGCTACATAAGAAGTTTGAGGCTGTGAAGGATAAGAAGTTTCCTGAGTTCAATTCTGATCTAGAAGGTGTACTAAAATTTTGTACAAGACTATGTGTTCCATCCATTCCTGAAATAAAGAAGGAGCCGATGGATGAATCTCATAGCTCTACTTTCTCTATACATTCTAGTAGCACAAATATGTATAGGGAACTTCATGATCATTATTGGTGGGATAATATGAAACTGGATATAACTGACGACACTTCAAGGTCAATAGTATGTCAACAAGTGAAAGAAGAGCGACAAATTCCTAAAGGGGTATTGCAACCACTAACAATACGTGCATTGAAGTGGGACAATATCCTTATGGATTTTGTCACTGTTCTCCTGAGAACTTCCAAAGAAAATAATGTGATATGGGTTATTGTGGACTGTCTCTCGAAGACTGCCCATTTTATCACCATTTGAAAAGATTTCTCTCTTGATCAACTTTCTTGGATTTACATGAAGGAAGTGATGAGGCTGCATAAAGATCCACATTCTATCATATCTGATCGTGATCTAAGGATCACATCAAAATTCTTGAAATGTCATTAACATGCTCTGAGCACTGAATTGAATTTCAGTATGGCCTATCACCTCCAAACTGATGGCCAGCCTGAAAGGACTATTCAAACACTCGAGAATATGCTGAGAAATATATCAATGGAATTTAATGGTGGATGGGATCAACATCCTTGATTAGTTGAGTTCTCTTACAACAATATCTTCCACTCGAGCATTCAAATGGATCTCTGTGAATCTCTATATGGGTAGTGATGTAGAACTCCTACTTGTTGGGATGAAGCTGGTGAGAGAAAGCTTCTTGGGACTTATTTTGTGCATGAGATGACAGAAAAGGACCATGTCATCCAACAACACATTAAGGCTGCTCTGAGTCGACAAAAGAGCTATGATGAAAACTGTCGAAGGGACATGGAGATTGATGTTGGTGACAAAGTCATTCTTTGGATTTCACCTTGGAAGAGAGTCCTAATGTTTGGGAAGAAAGGGAAGCTCATCCCTCGGTACATTGTCCCCTATGAAATCCTTGATCACATGGGAGAAGTGTCCTATATACTAGAACTTCCTCCAAATATATCCCAAGTTAATGATGCCTTCCATGTATCCCTCTTGAGGAAGTACATACCTGAACCTTCACATGTACTAAATATATAGGTGGTACAACTGGAACATGACCTCTCTTATGAGAAGCAGCCGATTGAGATCTTGGACCATAGAGACAAGGTTCTATGAAACAAGACTACCCAACTTGGTAAGGTGTTGAGGAGGAAAAAAATGTGAAGAAGCCAGGTGGGAACTAGAGGATTCCATGAGACAGAAGTACCCAAACCATTTCTCATCAGTGGGTACGAGATAAAATTTCGGGGACAAAATTTCTTAAGGAGGGAAGAATGTAACGACCCAAACATTTTAATTATATTTGTTTCTTAATTTTGTGTGTTATTTTATTTTATACTCAACAAAACTATATCCTTTAATTAATGAAGGGGGTATAATTAGAATTAGACTATTGGGTTTCAACTATTTTATGACTGTAGGTCAATATGACCATTGGAAAATATAATCTTATTGTTGTGTTTTTATAAATACGGTTATCTTGGTTAATTAAAATAGAAAGAAGATTGAATGGCCTCATCTAATAAACTTGAGCCATATAAATCCCATCTGTCAGAGCTTGGGAAGGAGTTAGCATCATATGGCTTTGATCTAGACCAAGCCCAAGCCTAACTTCAGTGTATGAAGCATGAACAGAATCGCCTACGGGAGAATTTCAAGCTAATAGAAATCACCACTCAAGAAATGTTGTCCAAGCCATCCTAAGATTATATCACCATATCACACCTAACACTTAGGACCTATGCTGGTGTAATAAGGGGCTATGTAATGAGACCTTACCTGCTTTGTGCATTCCTTTTATAAATAAAAATTTTATTTATTCTTATAGAAAAGGATGTGAATTTCAAATATCCGGATAAATATGGGATGTGTTATTGATGAATTTAGGAAAAAGGGTATTTTAAAATATATTTGTAATCATTAAATAATTAATAATTTGAAATTATTTTCCAAAAATGGTCTTCTACAGTTGTGATCAGTGAGAAATTTAGAGTCTAATAAGATGAACATGGTTTTTAGTGAACATTAAAGTAGAAATAGTAACATACCCATTATAATAGTAATGAATTGTAATTTGACCAAAAAAAAATAGTAACTTCTCCCATGAATGTATAAATACATTTTAGACATTTTGAAAGTGAAAAAATGATCATTGTTTACATTTTGGTATTTTTGATTGCCATAAATATTTTATTTAAAATTTTATAATTAATTTAATAATTTAAAATGGAAAAGTATTTTCATAAAATTTAATAATCAATTTTCACTTTATAGTCTTACGGGTATACGATATTTTTATGGGACCTTGATTACTTTTTTAAGGTGTTATAAATTGAGTTATAGTTTTAAAGATGTATTTTCGGAATAAATAATACATTTATTTAAAAATTAAATTAAAAATATTTAGAAAATTATTATCATTAAATGGACATAATTTTTGAATTCCGAGCATTGAAATTAGGCTAGGGTAAATTTTTGGGTTTTTTCTGAAACAGTTGAATTTTCGGTGAATAGTAAAAATGCAGTTTTAAGTTTTGAGTATTTAATGAAATCATTAATGATGTAATAATTATGTAAGATTTATGGTCAACTTATTAATAGTGATATATTATATGAGGTATCCCATGTTATCAATACCATGGGCAAATACCATGGGTAGGCCCATGGTTTTGCAAATACCACCGATGAGGTGTCCCTTGTAAATTAATAATTTATTCGCTCACTTTACCTATAAATACCAAGCCATTTCCCTCATTAATTTCATTCAAAAATCATCCTCAACAAAGTTCTGGTCTCCATACCTCCCAAGGAGTCCTCCCAAGGTGCCATCAAGCCTACCAAGGTCCCAACCTTCAAGCTTCCAAAGTTACTCTTAAATGTAAGGGATCCTTTCACCCTCTTCTTTAAAGTCATGACTTCTTTTATGTTGTGTCTTATGTTTTACATCTCTTTATGTAGAGGGTATATTCTTATATGTTATTATTACTATTCATTTCATGTCCAAATGATTAGAGGCCCTTTCTTCTCTCATTAATTTTTTTTCTGAATTTTTTATGTGACGCCGTTAGGCTGCCGAATATCTCATAAAAGAAAGTGCATCTTCATTTAACTTTCAAGTTTCAATTTCTTATGGTATGTCATTCAAATATCCATACCATGTTCTTACGTACATGTGATTCTATATTTATATTGTAATATGAGTTATTTATGAGTGGGTTACCCTTATACCCTCTCTTTTTATTATTTTCTAAAACCTTGTTATATAGACGTTATTGTAAGAACCCGGTTCCGCTCTTTGAGGTACGAGCTTCTTCTTTTCCCCTTTCCTTAAGTGTTTTTAATAAGATATGGAAAATGGGGGAAAATCCCTAATTTTGGAACTACACACTGTGTAATTTTTCCAAACACTGTGTACTTTTGGCTATGTAGGGATGAGTACAAAGAGTGTGCAGCCATGTTGGTGACAAAGGGTTAAGGAACCAACTACACGCCGTGTAGTGGTCTTTTACATGCCATGTAGTCAGTCGACAGGACAAAATAGAAAGGTGGTGGAGTAGCCACCAGCTGGGCAGCAGTACACGCCGTGTACTTAGGAGTACATGTCGTGTACTCATGTCGGCAGGCGAATAGTGACGCGCTGGTGGGAAGCTGCGAGAGGAACAGTTAAATGAAAGGAGTAAACGTCGTGTACTTGTAAGTACACGCCATGTAATTTGTTTTTTTGGATTAAAATAGGCAGTAGCCTACTCTTTTGGCAGAGGAGGCATTTGATCTATTTTGGAGCCAAAGGAGGAGGCCGAACCTTTGAAGATCAGCAGAGTGTTCATCTGGAATCGGTTTTCACCTCGGACGATCTCGTTGGAACCGCACGGGTAAGGGATTCCATCTAATTGGATGCTTCTTACCAATTCTTCTCCTAGCAGGAGTTATTTGAGGTAAAGCGGGTTTTGTTCTTTGTCATATCTATGTCATTCTTGGGCGTTTCAAGAGTTGGCATTCGGGTATAACATTCGTTGGCATATAATGTAGGTGGCTTGGTGTTTAGTTTTCCAACTGCTGTGTGTTTTTTGTGTTTTTGTGCCACGAAACCATATCGGGGTGTCGTGTGGCTGAGGCCGTTTCTATATTAAACACCTAGAATTTATTAGGTATTTAATTATGATATTAAAATGCTGGTTGAGATCGTTGCTTAGATCTGGAACCACCCAGGGGGTGTGTTCCACTATTTAGCCGTTTGGCTAGGATACTTGAAGGTATGCCTTAAAAGTAGTGATTATAGAATTGCCTTGAGAGGAATTGCTTGTTTACTGCTTATTTACTTGTTGGGAATGGCCCAGTTACCTTTTTAGCTTGAGGGAATTGTTGCGATTAGCCTGAGGGCACTACACTGTTTAGCTCGTGGGAAGTAGTTATTTCGGCCTAAGGGAAACTTCTTCCATGCCAGAGGGAAATAGACTTTGTGCCTGAGGGAAACACTACCTACGCCTAAGGGAAACATTCTGTGACGCCTGAGGGCAATACCCGCGGGTTGGATTCTATTTACCTGAGGGTATGGTTTTGCTTGTCTGAGGACTTGGATTGTTTACTTAGAAATGTACTGTGGTGATTTCTAATATTTACTGGATTAAATGGATAATAAAATGGCAATATAACTGGAAATTAGTTACTTTTGAATAATGCTTACTTTATTGCCTTTTTACTAATGCACACTGTCGTTTCTTGCTTACACGTAGTTGGGCACGTGCCTTTGGTGGGTGCCTATTTGGAATTTATTTCGCACACCCTGTTTCAGTCACACTTTTCACCCCAAACAGATTACATTGCTGCAGGTGTGGATATGGGCAAGAGTCCCTATATAGGTACTTGACTGTTGCTACTGAGGAGTAGGAGGGCATGGGACCGAGCCTAGGCTCGCGATGCTTCTACCTGCCGTTTTTATTGTTTTTCTGTACTTGTACTTCAGTTGTATTGTATTGATCATGTAACATATTCTGACTATTTTCGTAGAACATGAGATATGTAGCATCATTATTTATGTACTGTTGGATATATCCACTGCTGTTGTTTATTTCAGTTATGTATGGTTTACTGCTTCTGCTGTTTGTTGTATGTTTTATTTTGTAATCCGCTGCGCTACACTTTGAAAAATGAGGGAATAGTTTCCCCACTATCAGACATGGGCCCTCGCTGCTAGTTTGTAGCCTCTGGCGTTTGGGGAAACATGCTTGAGGTCACGTGGCGAACCGGGTTCAGGGCACCCATTGAGTGGCACCCGGAACTAGGACATTACAAAGTGGTATCAGAGGAGTTCTTTTCTTTGACTTACGATTTGGATCCTTAGTCAGGGATATGACGAATGGTAGTTGGTAATAAGTTGTGCCCAGACATAGGTAACCTGTGTACAGGGAACAGCCAATTTACCTCGTATTGAAATTTTCTGATTTTGTAAATTTTACAGTTGATATTATTTCACCATTGGGTGAAAAACTTTTATTGTTCTGTTTATACGTTATCTATGGGTCTTATTTAGTTGCAAACCAATGTGATGAGGGTATTCCATCTCATGCATCATTTAGGCACATGCTTGAATCACATGCCATGCATAGTTTCCATGCCATGTATGTGTATTAGAAAAATTGCATGTTGTTGTGAAAATTGTTTTGCTAGAAAAGAATGTTGTTTTGATAGCTGCATTGATAAAATACCTACTATTTGATAGGGTAATTTTTATGTGAGATGTTCATAGAATGAACGCTAAACATTTTTTTGGGGAGTATGTGCCCCCATTGATCAGAATCTAGTGGATCATTGACTGTTTATTATGTTATAACATAGATAAGATATCAAACATTGATTCATAGGGAGTATGGTCCCTCACGGGTCGGAATTTGACACTTAGGTGTTGTTTTTTAGTATTTTTTGGGTTCTGGGGATGTTTCTGAGGCATACTGTCCAGAAACCCAGTATACACTCCATGTAGTATTTTAAACACGCCGTGTATGGCCTTCTGTTCAGGAATAAAAATGAACTTTTAATGTACACACCATGTCCTCTGAGTACACGCTGTGTAGTCTCTTCATGTGTTACAGACCGTGTGGACGACGACACGGGGTAGGGAAGTGTTGGGTAACACATTCCATGTACATGATGTATACGCCGAGTAGTTTTGACCCGAAGTCCGGTCATGTAATTAATAACATAGGTCTGTGAACTCATTTACAGAACACGTCGTGTCCATTATGCACACGCCGTGTAGTCTGGCCTGGGGACTCGTCCGTGTAACTAACAACACGGGTCGATGTCACCATTCCTTAACACACCGTGTACCTTTGGGGACACGCCGTGTAGTCTTGTTCGAGGATAGACCATGTGGACTTAGCCGTGTGACTGCGGAAATGGGGTTGTGTACATGCCGTGTGTTGGTGTAACACACCGTGTAGTTTCAAGTCGAGTAGTCGGCCGTGTCACAAATGACACAGGCAGTTGGAGAATAACACCATACATGCCGTGTAGATTATATACCCGCCGTGTAGTTTTGTTTAATGGGAGCCGTGTGGCTTAGCCGTGTCAAAGGACCCATGCAGGGGAAGGGAAGTAAAGTAAACGCCGTGTAGTCAGTATACACGCCGTGTAGTCTTGTTTTGTAAATTTTGAAATACCGTCTTCTTTTTTTTCTCTTTGTGGTTTCTTCATTTCAGTCTTAATAATCTTGAATCCAAGGCGTTCTTTTGACCTTGTAGTGTCATGCCATCTAGATGACCGCGCGTTGTTTTCCAGGAGAGCGGCGACGACTATACTCTGGAGATGGTGGGCCATGGGCTAAAAGTTGATCCTCCAGTAGAACCAGATGCAGCACCAGTTGTTATACCTAAAATAGGTGTGGAGGCGCAGTTCCATGAAGGCTTATTGCGGTTCATGCAGACCTTTCAGAGAGCACTGCAGGCTGCCACATCTATGGCCATGCTGGCACGCATCTTCCAGCAGCAACATCCGCCTACGTTCTCAGGGGATGGCGGACCACAGGCTAAAAAGTCTTGGTTGGGGTCGATGCAGACTATTTTCGAGCATCTTGAGATGCCTCCAGGGCGAAGGGTCAATATTGTGACTTACATGTTGTTTGATTCCGCCAAGAGGTGGTGGGATGTTACCACCTCGTCAGAGCATCATAGGGACAAGGCGTCGGAAGACTTTCAGGCAGTCTTCTATTTATTTTTCTTCCCGGAGACGCTGAGAGAAGATAGAGATTGAGAGTTCATGACTCTGCAGCAGGGCGCTATGTTAGTGATGGACTATTCTGCTCGTTTCACCGAGCATCAGCACTCTGCTCCCGTGCTGGTGGGTGATGAGACGCTAAGGGCCATACGTTTTGAGGATGGTCTTCAGTATAACATATTAGCACTGGTGAAAGTCTTCAGGTTTCCTGCTGTACATGCTATTGTGAACCAGGCACTGATTATAGAGAGGAAACTTCGAGAATCTAGTGGTGGGGACCAGGGCAGTTCAGCACTAGTTACTGGTACTTTTTCTGTTGGCAAGAGGAAGATACAGGTGGACTTCTCTCAGGGTGGCAGTACCAGCAAGAATAATGTTTCAAGTGGACAGGTTATTTTCTACCAGTGTGGTAGAGAGGGGAACAAGAGACCACAGTATCCACGAGACCCAGTGGAGTGCCGAGCTTACGGGAAGATGGGTCATCTACAGTGATTTTGTAGGGTGTTTGCACTAATGGCTTGTGAGAGGGGTTCTGTGCAGACTCCACATGTGGGAGCAGGACCAGTGGATTCTTACCAGTCAGGGAACTGGAATATGTCAGGGTGTGCATGTAGAGATGGTGTTCATTGCCATGGTAGCCAGACAACAGGATCTCAGAGGCAGAAGGGCGGGACAGCTCCGGGTAGTCAGGCTGTTTCGCAGTGTCGTGACACTGGGCATACATATGCAGTGCAACAGACCCAGCAGAAGTAGGATCTCAGATCTTCTATAGTCAGAGGTACTATTTTAGTAGCTTTTGTCTTATCTTCAGTACTTTTCGATATGGGAACTACACATAGTTTTATATCTTTACCCGTTGCGGAGATCCTTGGGCTCTGTGTTTCTACTTATTCCGATATCAGGATGCTAGACACTCCGTTTGGTACTAAGATGACCGGTGTGCGTCAGTGCAAGGAGTTCCCCCCTTAAGGTTGGTGTGTGTCACTTCTTTTGGGACCTCTATGTCCTGTTGATGACGAGCTATGAAGTCATTCTTGGGCTGGACTGGTTTGTTCCCTTTCGGGCCTTTGTAGACTGCTATCGTCGTAGGGTGCGTTTCACGTCACCAGAGGGTGAAGAGTTTCTATACAAGGGCGAGTGGAATGTTTAGGCGAGTCGAGCTGGACTAGGGAATCATGGGTGAGGTGAAGTCACAACATAGATTGTGAGTTTATATCTGGATGACCAGGGGACTCGTCAGACGGATTTACCTCCAGTGGTTGATCATTTCAGGGATGTCTTCCCGGATGACTTTTCAGGTCTACCTCCAGAGTGTGAGGTGGATTTCTCTATCGAGCTAGTGCCAGGAGCAGAACCGGTGTCCATTCATCCTTATAGGATGGCTACACTTGAGTTTCAAGAGCTCAAGAGGCAGTTAGAGGAGTTACAGGCAAAGGGATTTATCTGACCCAGTACTTCTCCTTAGGGTTCTCCGATCCTTTTTGCAAAGAAGTTGGACAGTACCCTCAGACTTTGCGTGGATTATCGGAAGCTGAACCAGTTGACAGTTAATATCCGATATCCCTTACTGAGGATTGATGATCTTTTTGATCAGCTTCATGGATCATGAGTATTCTTGAAGATTGACTTGATATCAGGATATCATCAGCTACTCATTAGACAATCTTATATACCTCTCACAGCTTTCAGGGGTAGGTATTGTCTATACAAGTATACGGTTATGCCGTTCGGAATCACAAACGCGCCATCAGTTTTCATGGCTCTGATGAATCATGTGTTCCATCCATATCTTGATTCATTTGTGGTAGTATTCATGGAAGACATCTTGGTGTACTCTCACACTCAACACAACCATGCCACCCATTTTGAGATAGTAATGAGTACACTGAGGGAGCATCGGCTATATGATAAGTTCTCAAAGTTCCACTTTTTGATGGACCAGATTCACTTCCTAGGTCATATCATCTCAGAGGAAGGAGTTTCAGTAGACCCAGGGAAGGAGAGAGTTGTAGTTTCCTGGGGGCATCCTAAGAACTTGTTCGAGATACGAAGTTTATTAGGGATGAATGGTTACTACAGACATTTCATACACAACTTACCCCGCTTAGCATTTCCATTAACAGGCTTGACGAAGAAGGGTGTGAAGTTCGTTTGGTCGGAAGCTTGCAAGGCAGCTTTTCAGGACCTGAAGGGAAGGTTGACATCAACACCGATCCTAATACTCCCAGAGAAGGGGAGGAGGTATACAGTTATTGTGATGCATCAGGTATTGGGATGGGAGTAGTGTTGATCTAGGGTGACCAAGTTGTTGCGTACGGGTCTCGGCAGTTGAGGCCACATGAGAGGAATTACCTGACGCATGATCTCCAGTTAGCTGTAGTTGTACAAGCGTTGCGATGTTGGAGACATTATCTATTGGGGGAGCATTTTGTGGTTTTTACCGACCAAAAAAGCCTCAAGTATATCTTTATTTTGCATGACTTGAATCTGAGGAAGAGGAGGTGGGTCGAATAACTACAGTCCTTCGATTTTGAGCATTCCTATACACCTGGTAAAGGTAATGCAGTAGCTGATGCACTGAGTAGGAAGACTCAGATACAGGTAGTGCAGGAGGCCAGCGGTGAGTGGCAGGTCATGGATTTGTTCTTTGAGATGCATCTGGAGGTTCACAACAGTCAAGGGAAGACTTATTTTTCCTCTTTAGCTATGATGTATAGCCTCCTGGATAGAGTGAGGATGTGACAACTATCTGATTCAGAAGGCATAGTTCTATAGGATTCAGTGGCAAGTGAGGTCCCTCCTCCTAGTTGGACGATAGGAGATGATGAGGTTTTGCGTTTCCATGGACGAATGTGGGTTCCAGGGAATATACGCGAGGAGATGATGAGAGAGTTTCATTCTTTAGCTTGGGAAATTCATCCCGGGGTTACCAAGATGTACCGTGACTTGAGACGGCAGTACTGGTGGCCGAGTGTGGAGAGAGATGTATCTGGTTTTGTTACGAGGTGTTCCACCTGTCAGCAGGTGAAGGAGGACCATCAGATACCAGGTGGACTATTACAACAGTTAACCCTTTCGGAATGGAAATGGGATGATGTCGTGATGTATTTCAGGACCGGGTTGTCGAGGTCACCTATAGGTAATGATGCCATGTGGGTTGTTGTGGATAGACTCACGAAGGTATCCCACTTTTTGCCGATCAAGGAGACCATCGGTGTTGACGAGCTTAGAAGGGTATATATCCGAGAGATCGTACGTCTTCATGGGGTCCCTCGTTCTATCGTTTCGGGTAGGGATGCCCGCTACATGTCTCGTTTCTAGCAGAGTTTTCAGACAGCACTAGGTACACAGGTGCTTCTGAGCACAGCTTACCACCCTAAGACTGATGGCCAATCCGAGAATACGATACAGGTGCTAGAGGACATACTGCGTTCATGCATTCTAGTATTTCGGGGCTCTTGGGAGAAGCATATACCCTTAGTCTATTTTGCCTATAACAATAGATTTTAGGCAACTATTGAGATGGCACCATATCCGGCTTTATACGTTAGGTCATGCCGATCACCATTGTGCTGGTTAGAGGTAGGTGAGGCAACTTTGCTGGGACCACATATCGTGCAGGGGACTTCTGAACATGTCCAGTTGATTCAAAAGCGGATGGCTATCGCACAGTCTCGTCAGAAATCTTATGTTGATCACCACAGATGACCTTTGGAGTTCGTGGTCAGGGATCACGTTTTTCCAAGGCTGGGACACAGGCAGATTAGGAGAAATGGTAAACTTTCACCGCGGTATGTTGGACCACTTGAGATTCTTGAGAGAGTTGGCATGGTTGCTTATCGGTTGCGGTTACCGCAACGGTACCGAGCCATGCACGATGTCTTCCACATATCTCAATTGTGTCGCTATCATTCAGACCCGTTTCACGTCTTTTAGCCTGAAGAGGTTGAGTTGGAGGAAGATGCGTCCTTTGAGGAGCATCCGATTCGTATCGTTGACAGGAGCACGAAGGTTCTCCGAGGCTGGTCAGTTCCTCTCATACGGGTGCTATGGCAGCATGGCCGAGTGCAGGACGAGACCTAGAAGTTGGAGACTGACGTACGTGCTCAGTGGCCGGAGTTGTTCACGGCTATATCTTCCCCACACTTGGAAGGGCAATTCGGGGACGAATTACTATAAGGGGGAAGTTTTTAAAAACATGGTTCTTCTATTTGAGGTACGGGCTTCTTGTTTTCTCTTTTCCTTAAGCGTTTTTAATAAAATATTGATAATGGGGGAAATACTAAATTTTGGAACTACACGCCTTGTACTTTTTCCATGCGCCGTGTACTTTTTGCAGTGTTGGGATGAGTACACAGGGCATGTAGCCATGTCGGAGACAAAGGGTGAAGGAATCGACTACACGCAGTGTAGTGGTCCTTTACATGCCGTGTAGTCAGTCGGCATGCCAAAATAGTAAGGCAGTGGAGCAGTCGCCAGTTGGGCGGCAGTACACGCCGTGTACTCAGGAGTACATGCTGTGTACTCATGTCGGCAGGCGAACAGTGCTGCGCTGGCGGGAAGCCTCCAGAGGAATAATTAAATAAAAAGAGTACACGCTGTGTACTTTGTTTTTTTGGCTTAAAACAGGCAGTAGCCACCTCATTTGGCAGAGGAGGAATTGGAGCCATTTTGGAGCCAAAGGAGGAGGCCAAACCTTTGAAGATCCACCGAGTGTTCATCTGGAATCAGTTTCCACCTCGGTCGATCTCATTGGAACCACACGTGTAATGGCTTCCATATCCTTGGATGATTCTTACCAATTCTTCTTCTAACAGGAGTTATTTGAGGTTAAGTGGATTTTTCCTTCGTCAGATCTACGCCATTCTTGGACGTTTCTAGAGTCGGCATTCAGGTATAACATTTGTTGGCATATAAGGTAGGTGGCTTGGTGTTTAGTTTTCTAACTGCTGTGTGTTTTGTGCATTTTGGTTCCACGAATCCATGTTGGGGTGTAGTGTGACTGAGGCTGTTGCTATATTAAACACCTTTAATTGATTAGGTATTTAATTATGATATTAAAATGATGGTTGGGATCATTTCTTGGATCCGGAACCACCCCGGGGGTGTGTTCCACTGTTTAGCCATTTGGCCAGGATACTCGAGGGTATGCCTAAAAAGTAGTGATTGTAGAATTTCCTTGAGAGGAATTGATTGTTTACTGCTTATTTACATGTTGGGCATGGCCCGGTTACCTTTTTAGCCTGAGGGTGTTGTTGTGATTAGCCTGAGGGCACTGCACTGTTTAGCCTGAGGGCAGAAGTTATTTCGGCACGAGGGAAACTTCTTCCATGCCTGAGGGAAATAGACTTTATGCCAGAGGGTGAAACTACCTACACATAAGGACAATGTTCTGTGATTCCTGAGGGAAATACCTGAAGTTTGGATTCTGTTTACCTGAGGGTATGATTTTTCTTGTCTGAGGGCGTGGATTGTTTACATAGAAATGCATTGTGGTCATTTCTAATATTTAATGGAATAAATGGATAATAAAATGGAAATATAACTGTTAATTAGTTACTTTTGAATAATTCTTACTTTATTTAATTTTTACTATTGTACACTATCGTTGCTTGCTTACACGCAGTTGGGCACGAGCCTTTGGTGGGTGCCTACTGGGAATTTATTTCGCACACCCTGTTTGGGTCACGCTTTTCATCCCAAACAGATTACGTTGTTGTAGGTGTGGATAGGGGAAAGAGTCCCTATACAGGTACTTGACTATTGCTGCTGAGGAGTAGGAGGGCATGGGACTGAGACTAGGCTCTTGATACCGCTGCCATCCATTTTTCTTATTTTGCTGTACTTGTACTTGAGTTGTATTGTATTGATCGTGTTACATGATCTGGCTATTTTCTTATAACTTGAGACATGTAGCATCATTATTTATCTACTGTTGGTTATATCCACTACTGTTGTTTATTTTATTTGTGTATGGTTTACTCCTTTCACTGTTTGTTGTATGTTTTATTTTGTAATCCGCTGCGCTACACTTTGACAAATGAGGGCATAGTTTCCGCACTATCAGACATGGGCCCTCGCTGCTAGTCGGCAACATCTAGCATTTGGTGAAACGTTCTTGAGTTCCCGTGGTGAACCGGGTTCGGGGCACCCGTTGAGTGGCACCCAGAACCGGGACGTTACAGTTAAGCTGCAGAAATTTCATCTCAAAATTTCCATCTCTTTCTCTCAAGAAATTACCTTGTTTATTTATGTAAATAACAAGACCTATTTTGTTTCTATAATTGTTCATAAATAGATAAAAAGGATATATTTTATTCTGGAATTAATATAAATTTAACACTATCTCCCTTTCAATGGGTTAAAAATGATATAATGTTCTTATTTTTAAGAACTTTTAAAACGTCATGATTTTGAAATGAAACTGATTTCTTTTATTCTCTTTGGGTTATTTCTGAAATGTATGCTTATGATATATGTGGATCACATGAAATTAAATAGATATTAAGGGTGAGCCCTAATATCTCTCCAATTCATTGGGTAAATAATTAATCTATAGAGATGACAAGTTTCACGATACCTTGGTGAATAACTATGGTCATTTTTATGACACCTCGGGGATAAACCTTGGTGATATGTTCATGAATGTCTAAATGTAATTTTTCATCCACATATTCATGTTATTATTCAAGTTATTTTTATTATGATATTCTTATACATACATTTCTCATGTCCTTATGTTTTTATTCAATTTCTTATTAATTTCACAGGTAAACTGATTCCCTTGTTTACCTTACTGGGCCTTCTGCTCACCCTTTCCTTTGAATGTATGTCTCTAGGTTATGAGATGCAGTAATTATACTTCAGATGAACATATGATAAAGCCTTGAAATTGAATTAGAAGAATTTTTTATGTTGTTTTTTCATGTATTATGTTCCATATTTCCAAGATAGTAGACTTTAATGATCATCTGTTTGTAAAATGTAATGAAAAGTTATGTAATAAAAAGGCAGGATGTAATAACGTTATCTTTAAATCGGGTAACTCCCATTGGTTTGAAACAAAAGGGTTTCCTGAAGTTCCTTATAACTATGGTAAGGCTTCTAGGTGGAGGAGAGGGATATAGGGAGATTTATTAGGTAGACGTTGGATGAGCCAAGGGGCTTGAGAGGTGTGAGGAATGGGTTAGAAGTGAGGGATTTCTATAAGAGGGTGGAGGGGATCATTAGAGAAGTGTGAAAATATTATTTTATTATATAAATATTTTAGGTTTATAAAGGTCCAAAACTTATTAAATTAGAAGATAAGATGACTCATGGTTGAAATAAAATTATCCAATAAGAATTGGATAGGTTTTTGATATTGTTTTAACCTCTATAATTTTATTTATTTAAATCATTTATTAATGAGGTAAACACTTCATCATTATTCTATTATAAATAATTTAATTTATTTAATGTTTAAAAATTATACAAAAATGTACCATTATGTAGAAAATATTTTTATCATTAAAAATCATATTTAAAGAAGAAATGATAACTTATATTACCCTATATAAAAAATAATTTACTAAATGATATCTCTTTATGTCATTTTTCTCTTTACATTAAGTTAATTAAAAAAAGTGCCATTATCACTCCCATGTGGCCCCCTGTGGTCACGAAATCGACCCAAGGATGACGATGGCCGGAAGTTTATCAACCAAAGGGATTAGGACACATGTTAGAGTAATTTTATATTATTATAATAATATTTTTTATCCTCATTTACCAGATTAACCCTTTAACCGTGGTAAATAAAATATTTACTGATGTAAATATTCAAAATGTCATAAAATAAAAGTTACCTATTAACACAATTTGGACATCTTGATTTTAAATATGGAATCCATGTTTTCAAATTCAAAACAAGGAAGTGGCAAAAATTAATTTAAAATTAAATCCTACTATCAAAACAAAAGGCGTGTTTTTAAGAAATAATAACTGTCAAAATATTGACAATTTTTTATGTCCAATTTAAAGGAGAAATTAATTAAAATAACCAAAATTGGATTAAATATTAAAAATATAACCTAATTAATCTTTTAAACTTATTAAAAACATAATATAACCATATAAATATATTAGATTAAAAGGCTGTTTTCAATTAAAATACAACATTTATGACTTTTCATAAAAAAATTATTTTTATTAGAAAAATACCAAAAACTTACCAAAGTAAATTTTGATGTCCCGATTCTAAATAAGAATTTTATTTGGTCAAATATAACACAAAAAAATTAACAAAAATATATTTATAGAGGGTTCTCCATTAGAAGGCGGTAAATCATCCTTTTAAAGTAAATTATGCTTAAAATTAATTTCATTCACATTTTATGCTTCTAAATTTTATTAGATAAATGTAAAAACATTTAATAAACATGTATAATCATATTGTAGTTAGTTATTTTCATTCCCGCCAATACAATGGCTAGGAGTCAAATACCGTTTAACATAATAATATTATATTATTATTATGCAACGTAAGATTTCAAAGAAACCCATTGTTGCGTATCAGGTACGCCATCGAACATAGAAACCCCATTAAGGTAAAATTAATATTTAATACACAAAATATTAATAAAAAAGAAAATACATTATTTATTTATTTACCTGGGATGTTACATCCTTCCCCACTTTTGGAAATTGTAACCTCACAATTTTATTCATTTATCAATTAAGTGTGGGTATTTATCCCTAATTGCATTTTCAGATTCCCATGTTGCCTCTTCAACCATATGGTTTTTCCATAAATCCTTTACCTGGTGAATTACATTATATTGCAACACTTTCTCTATATGTTCAACAATTTGGACTGGTTGTTCCTCAAAAGAGAGATTATCTTCCAAATGAACTACCTCTACACTTAAAACATGAGATGGATATGGAATATACATTCTGAACATTAAAACATGAAAAACATTGTGTACCGAGGATAAAATTGGAGGTAAATCCACTCTGTATGAAACTGATCCAACTTTCTCTAGGATTTCATAAGGTCCAATGAACCTCAGAGTCAACTTTCCCTTCTTACCAAAATGCATGAAACTTTACCACAGGGAATACTGAAAGGGAAATGATCACCTCCCTCAAAAGAAAGATCCTTCCTCAAATTATCCGCATATGATTTTTTCCTGCTCTGAGCTGTTCTCGTGTACTTCTCAATCAACTGATCTTTTTCTACCATCGCATCTACCAATTCTGGTCCCATTAACTTCCCTTAACCAGCTTCATCCCAAAATGACAGAGTTTAACAGCCCTTCCCATATAATGCCTCAAATGGAGCCATCTGTATACTGGAATGAAAACTGTTATTATTAAAAAATTCAACCAAAAAACGATTTTTGTCCCAACTTCCCTGGTAATCCAATGAACAAGAACGTAGCATATCCACCATGGTCAGAATTGTTCGTTCCGACTGCCCATCTGATTGTGGATGAAAATCTATACTAAAATTTAATTCAGTACCCATGGAATTCTGAAGGCCTTTCCCAAAGATAAAAGTAAACCAGGGACCACGATCAGATAGAATAGAGATGGTAACTCTATGAAACCTAACAATCTCTTTAACATACATGCATGAATGTTGATACAGATATAGAGTATCTAAAATAGCATGGAAATGAGCATATTTAGTCAATCGATCAATAATAACCTAGATTTCATTATTACCTCAAGATGTATTTGGTAATCCCATAACAAAGTCCATGGATATATTTTCCCATTTCAACTATGGAACTTGTTATGATTGAAGCATCCCTTTCAGTAACTATCACTCTTATTTAACGTGCAGACAAGTCAAACATTTCACACTAAAATTTTCAATATCTCTTTTCATTCCTTCCCACCAGTAATACTCCTGAAGATCTCTATACGTCTTAGTACTGTCAGGATGAACTGAAAATGGGTAACTATGAGCTTCACATAACAACTCATTCTACAACTACAAATCACAAGTCACACATTATATTTTCCCAAACCTCAAAACTCAACCATTATCAATGTTAATTTCAGGCAACATACCCTTCTAAACCAACTATACCTTTTTCTACAACTCATTGTCTTCTTTCTGTGCTTTCTTTATTCTATCTAATAGAGATGATTTCACTGACACCTGAATCAAAAAAAATAATTTCCTACACCAACTACTTCTATGCCAATGTTCATCAAATCAAAAACCAAATGATGTCGTTCCAAACATAGCATGGTAAATGAAGCAATACTTTTTCGACTCAAAGCATCAACCACTTTATTTGATTATCTCAGATGGTAAAGGATAGTTCAATCATAATCCTTGATTAATTCCAACCTTCTCCTCTTCCTCATGTTAAATTCTTTTTGAGTGAATATATACTTAAAACTTTTGTGGTCATTATATATTTCACATTTTACTCCTTACATATGATGCCTCCAAATTTTTAAAGCAAAAAACAACAGTAGATAATTCCAAATCCTATGTTGGGTAATTTAACTAATGACTATTCAACTGACATGAAGCATAAGAAATTACCTAATCATTCATCATAAGGAAACAACCAAGTACTTTCAACGAAACATCACATTAAATAAGAAACTCACCATTTCTAGAAGGCAGTGCCAAAACTATAGAATTTACCAATCTTCTTTTCAATTCTTGAAAACAATAACCAAATTATTTTTTCCTAATGAACATAACACCTTTTCAAGTTACCATAGTCATTGGGAAAGATAAATGTGAAAAATCTTCAACAATCATCTGGTAAAAACCTGCCAAACTAGGAAAACTATGGATCTCTGTTATATTTTTGGGTCTTTTCTATTCTTCAAAAACTTTTTTTTAGTAGGACCAACAGTTATGCCATTTTTGAAAACAACGTGACCATGGAAAGAAATTTACTCTAACCAAAACTCACACTTTCTAAATTTTCCAAATATTTTCTTTTGTTTTACGTTTCGTAAGACAACCCTTAAATGACTTTCATGCTTCAATTTATTTTTAGAATAAACCAAAATATCATCAATGAACACAACCAAAAACATATCGAAGAACTCAGTGAATATTCTTTTCATAATATTCTTGAATATAGCAGGTGCATTGATTAAACCAAAAGGCATAACTTCAAATTCATAACGTCCATATCTAGTACGAAACATGGTCTTTGGAAAGTATACTTCCTTTACTTTCATCTGATGGCACCTCGACCTAAATTAAATATATGAAAAATACTGAGCTCCATGGATCTGATCAAACAAATCATCAATATGAGGAAATGGAAACTTGTTATTAATAGTGATGTTATTCAATGCTCTATAATCAATGCAAAGTCTCCCTGAACCATCTTTCTCATTAACAAATAATACAGGAGCACCCCATGGGGATGTTCTAGGATGAATGAAACATTTCTCTAATAACTCCTATAATTGCTTCTTTAACACTAAAAGATGAATTTTATCCATTCGATAAGGGGGTTTTGAAATTGGGTTAGCATCAGAACTAAGTAAAATGTTAATTCAACTTCTCGATCTGGTATAATACTAGGAAACTCATCATGAGAAACATCAAAGTACTCATTTACCACTGGCACATCATTAATTTGAAGAGTTCTTCTGTTTTGAACAATATGTGCTAGGTAACACTCATTTCCTTCTTTTACTAGTTTATCAGCTTTATGATATGTTATCAAAAGTAAGGGTTCATTCATGTACTCAAACTGAAAATGTTTCTGAAATGAATCCTCTTTAGCTTTGCAGTCAATCTTATCATGATAAAAAGAAAGAAAATATGTACCCAAAATAACATCAAACTCTTATAGAGGAAAAAAATAAGGTTTTCAGGTAGATTATTTCTTCCCACAAGGACAGAAAGGTTCTTATAATTTCTTTTTATAAAAAATTTCCCCCTGCTGTTTTTACCATATGTTCAGGATTCATATATTGAGATAGATTTCCCAATTTACTTGAAAACATCTATGATATGAAGTAATGTATATACACTGAATCAAAAAATACATTGGCATAATCTAAAAAAATAAATAGTGTACCTGATACTACTTCATTTGATGTCCCAACATCTTCTCAAGTAGTTTCATAAGACTTCACCACCCCTTTCTGCTTGTTGTCTGGTTTCGTTCCCTCAGTTGAGTTCTTTATTGGACCCTCATTTTCATAATAATCCAATTCATTTCACTTAAAACATCTTACTGATTGTAAATCAGATTTTTTCTTACCATTACCATGATATTTTCAGTGCAATTATGATCCTTATGTCCCATTTTACAACATTGGTAGCACTTACCATAATTCAAAAGACATTCCCTAGCATGCTTTTTACCAAAATTTTCACTAACTGTAAACTTAAGATTCTTACCATTAGAATTTTCTAAAGATAAATTTCCTTTAGCCTACCACCTTGACCTCTTATTCTTTTATTTGTAAAAGAAGACCTAATTATCGACAAACTCTGTTTCCACCTTCTCCACACATCGAACATGTTTTTCTTAACTTTTTAAGTCACGAGAAGCAAAATATCTTCAATACATTGGCATTAATCCTGAGTAAAAAGGTTGATTTTAACATCAATATCTCTTATAAAATTTGGAGCGTACCTTGCCAGTCATTTGAATTTTTTTTCATAAGCAGTCAATGAGTCATCCTCCTACCCAAATTCTAGGAATTTTTTTTCCATCCTAAGACGAACCACCTTAGGAAAATATTTCTTAAGAAATATACCTTTGAATTCATCCCAATCAAGAGAATCAATCTCTTCATTATCCCTGATATTTTTTCACGAACATCCACCACTAATCAGTTTCACCTTCAAAATGGAAAACAATAAGTCTAACCTTTTTATGTTCTGATGACTCCCTAACATAAAAAATAATCTCCAGTGCTTTAATCCCCCCTTATGTTAGAATTAGGTTAGGTGATCCTCTGAATGATGGGGATATTGCCTCATGGAATGATCCAATACTAACATTTTCTTATGTGGTGGATCTGGCTGATCTCGTGCGTGGATACCACCACCATTTATAGCCTCATCCAACTATGCCATCACTGCAACAAACTATCGAGTTCTGATTCTGACCATATCCGGTTGCTAATTTGAAAGGTTGTCTTCCTCCTAATTTCAACCCAACATAGATGCCCTATTTCCCCTATGGGAAACCATTATAAACACAGAAATATCTTCGGCAGAGCAAAATGGAAATCTGTAAATTCTATATCACTTCAATCATACCATAAATTAATTTATGGACATTAATTTAACAATATTCTAACTCCTAAAGATATCTAAATTGACCTATGATACCAACTATAACACCAAACCTTTAAAAACTAAATATTCATGAATTAAATGAATAATTCCCATTTAGGATCTTTTTAGGTACAATGTTTTAGAGAGTTAGGCCATAACTATTACATTAAATCTCAAAATTACAATGTAGACATTTTTACTCAGTTTCCATCTTTTCACAAAAATAAAAACTTTTGAAAAAAATCGTAGTGTCTAGTTCTATGTTTTAGATAGCATGATTTTTCCATGATCACATCCCTGACCCTATTTATCATTATTTCTTGTGAAAAAATTTTTAAAACATGGTATTAGCATAAAAAGCTGAGTAAGGGTTATAAAACAAAGAAAGAAAAAATTAGTTTATCATAACAAAGATTTGCAGAATATCTTTAACATGCCTCATGAAACCATAAGATTTATGAATAACACATAAAAATCATAATTCATAAAGGTAACTTGTGGAATCCATATCGAACATACATTTTAGCTATAACATCCACGTAAGGAGTAATATTTGGAATACCCATCATAGTATATTCCAGAAATCCCGTTGGAGAAACATTCACGTTTACCAATGTCACGTTACCCAATGCATTAGAGAGCTATCTCAGAATCACCCACTAGGTTTAGCATGGAACCACCCGTATACGTAACAATGCCCAAGAACCATAACATATTCATAACACATAACCAGAAAGCTCAGAAACAGGCAGAAAGCTGCTTCCCAAATTCATAACACATAAAATAAACACAAAGGAAAGATACCATTTCCACATATCAATCACAATATATCATTTAAATATTTTGACATAAAAAATCCTTTATAAAAACCATTTTCTATAAGAAAATACTTACAAGAGTATATGGTGTTTATTTTACTTTTAAAGACATTATGTCTTGTTAAGGAAGCCGTAGATCTAATAATACCCACGACGGCGGAAAAGGTCTTTGACACCACTTACGTCAAAAAACATTTTTTTGTCATTTAGATAAACTGTTAATAGAAAATTATTACCTTTGAATGAAATAAAAACTAAAAATGTGTTTATACAGCGAATAAAAGTAAGTCTTGTGTTAAAACAAAATATGCCTCAATAAAATGATATTGAGACGAAGTCCCTTACCTCGTGTCGGATTTTACCCATTAATTCTCTAATCACTTTAATAATAAACTAATGTGAATTTCTACTTACTTAATATCCTTTTTGAAGTTTATTATTCTTTTTATATCACTTATTAAAGTGTTATAGACATTATGTAATCATTTATGTTAATAAAAGTTGTTTTGTTGATATTTCGTAGTTGAGTCAAAATTGAACTTATAATTACAAGTTGTTCATGTGGTCAAATATCCATTACCTACAGAATGATATTCATGATTTACATATCATATATATCATATGTATCTAGTATATGTATGTATTTATAATAGTATATAACATTTGGATAGAAGAAATGAAATGCACCATTTATAGAGACAGTAAGTCGCCCATACGCATGAACACTACATTCAATTATGTTTCTTATTTTAATAGAATTAAAACATAATGATACATATATATGTTATAATTACAGTATAATATCATATTTAATATCATTAACTCTTTTTTTATATGTCCCACATATGGAATTAACGAGTCATATCATTTTGAGGGGGTGGTAGTCCGCACTTCCTCAAATGAAATTATCACGTTTACCCATAATGGAAACCTGAACGATATGCTATAAATGGAAAATACAAAATGATAAAGAAAAAATAAACATAATAAACATAATATATAAATACAGTTCCTTCATAATGTCTACTATGAGAGGTGGTAGGTGATTTTTGAACAATCACCATTTTGTGAGGCGTTTGTTTTCCATCCATAGAAATAGTATGTTCTTTACCCATTAGATGGAGGTGTGTGTAAGTGTAGTTCGAATCCTTATCATAAGAACATCATAATATATTAATTATATTGGTGTTTTTATAAATTAATGGTTTAAAAAAAGCTTATGGGGTTGGATAAGTAAAATAAAACATAATAACTTAAGAGAAAACGTTACCTTTAAATCGGGTAACTCCATTTGGTTTGAAACAAAAGGGTTTATTGAAGTGCCTTCTACCTAAGGTAAGGCTTCTAGGAGGAGGATATGGATGTAAGGAGTTTAATTGGGTATATTTTGGAAGATCCAAGAGGCTTGAGATGTGTGAGGAATGGGTTAGAGTTTAGGGTCTTTACAAAGGGGGAGGATGGGCTCTTTAGGAAAGTGTGAAAATATTATTGTATTATATAATAATATTCAGTTTCTAAAGGTCCAAAACTTATTGAAGTCAAAGATAAGATGATTTATGGAAGAACTGAAATCATCCAATAAAAAGTGGACTGGTGTTTGATATTTTTTAATCTTTATAATATCATTTATTGAAATCATTTATTAATGAGGTTAACACTGCATCATTATTGTTTCATAAACAATTTAATTTATTTAATGTCTAAAAATTATAAATAAACCATGATGTAGGAAATATTTTTAGATTTATGAAGAATATTCAGATTCTAAATGATAATTTATATAACCCTATGTAAAAATTAATTTACTAAAGGATATTTGTTTATGTTATTTTTGTCTTTATTTTTGATAATTAAAATAAAGTGTCATTATCACTCCCAAGTTGCCCCATGAGGTCCCAAAATCGACCCAAGGATGCCCATGTTCGGATTTGTATCAACCAATAGGATTAGGAAACATGTTAGAGAAATTTTATATTATTATAGTAACATTTTTATTACCCATATTTACCAGATTTACCCTTTAACCATGGTATGTAAAATTTTAACTTAAGTAAATATTCATAAGGCCTAAAAATAAAATTTACCGATTTGAACATTTTGGACCTCCTTATTCCAAATTTATAATCCATTTCTCAAAATTAAAAAAAATGAAGTGGCATAAATTAATTTTAAATTACTTCCCACGGTCAAAAAAAGGCGTGTTTTTAGTAAATAATAACTATCAAAATATTGACACTTTTAAATGTCCGATTTTATAGTTAAATTAATTCTAATAACCAAAATTAGATTAAATAGTAAAAATATAATCTAGTTACACATCAAAACCAAATAAAAATATAATCTAACCATATAAATAAATTATATTAAAAGGCAGTTTTGAATTAAAATACATCATTTTCACTTTTGATTAAGAATTGAATTTTATCAGAAAAATACCAAAAGATTTACCCAAATTGAAATTTGAGGTCACTATTCAAAAGAAGAATTTTATTTCTCCAAATTTAACATATAAAAGTAACCAAAACTATATTTAAAGAGTTTTCTCCATCAAATGGGGGTAAATCAGCCTTTAAAAGTAAATTATGCTTAAAATTAGATTCATTCTCATTTTAAGACACTAACATTCATTGGATAAATGTAAAAACATTTAACAAACATGTATAATAATATTGTATTTTGTTTTGTTAATTCCTTCCAATACAATGGCTATGTATTAACTACGATTTAATATAATAATATTTTTTTATTATTGTGCAAGGTATGATTTCAAATAAACCCATTGTTGCGTATCGAGCATGCCATCAAACATAGAAACCCCTTTAAGGTAAAATTAATATTTAATAAAAAATAGTAATTAAAATGAAAATGTATTATTTCTTTATTTACCTTGGATGTCACATAATTAATGACTAGAATTATATTCCAAATATATAATATATGCTAATTATTTATTTTTAAGAAATTATAATAAAAAATATGGTCCAACTATATAATCACTCATGTGCTACGCCTCAACCACATTTGAGGGACTCAAGGGATACCTTGTGGGAGAGCCTGTACAAGGAGGCTACGTAGAAGCATGGTTTGATATGTATAGTTCTAGATCTCACTCATGTATACAGTTCATGAGAAGGACCATATATGTTCACTAAGGGAAATGGTTTGTGTTCTAGGGTTGGAAGCACTGCAAGTAAGTGGTTGGGAATGAAACCCACACTCACTACCAGACATTTAAAGAGAGATGTTTTTTGATATACTAATGTAATGAAGAATCACATTTATGATGTGGGACTAGTTATTGTGGATACATTTCAGACATTTTAACAATAGCTATATAGAAAATGTGTTATCCAATCATAATTATCGATATTATCCATCTAGTGCAATCATCCTTTAGCCTTTAAAGAATATCTGTTATAACTTTTGACAATCGGTTATCATTGACCAAACTCTATAACATGAAATCCATATCAACTTATTAAACTGCCTTCTTGAGGTATTAAAAATAAAACCATGTACTTGTATACAATTATTATTATCATTCATTAATGAATTTTAAGAAAAATGTCAATATAGGATTCTTTTTTCAGAACCAATGATAATTACATGATGTCATCATGTGATGATGTTAAGGTCACGTGATAGTAGTGAGACAACCATCCAAGGACAAGCGATGTCACATGATTACATCTGTAAAATAACTAAATAAAAAACATCAATAATAAATATATATTTTAACATGAGAGCCTTCAATATTTTTCATGAATTATTTCACAAAAGATTTAGGATTAATAGGATGATATCCACCAAGGCATTTCATGATCGCCAAAGTGATCATGTGAATTTATCATACAAACTATGTGATCAATCCATTATTGAAAGTGTTTATTAGAAGTAAAATATTTTGTCATTCATGAGACCGCAATATCCTTAGAATATTTAATGAGTCCTAGACATGTCGTGAAAAGTTGAGAAGAGGTGGTGTATCATCATCTCTAAAACCGAGGCATGAGTGTCAAACAAATGATACTATGATTAAAAATTTTCAACAAATTTAGAAATAGAGAACGTTCATGACCCATTAACATGAATTATAGGAGTCTACATGATCTTATTATAAAAATAAAATCTGTGAAATATATTTGGTTACAAAAAGGATACCATAGAAAACCATCTTCTCATAATGAAGAGACTTCTGAGCACTCTAGGTATTGTGAATGATTTTTAAGAGGAAATCATGGACACAAAAAGTGCAACAAGAAGGAAATCCCATGTAGAACATAATTCATACATAGAGGGAATTCAGAATATCCCACATACAAATTAGTGTCATATAAAGGAGGAACACATGAGCCACCTGTCTCCCATGAAGGATAGAAGGGTTCACATGATCACCCCTATAACCCCATTACATGATGGCAAGGAATACACCCATGTGAGCCTTATATGGATTACATGATGGAATTTTAACATATCATGTGAATCATAGTTGGTCGTCATGTGGAGGAAGTGAGGCATCAATAGATCCCTTCATTTGAATGGGGGAGTTTCATGATACCTATGCATATACATAAAGAAGGATACATTGAGAAAAAAGAGGGAAAATCTAATAGGCCATATATACATGAATCCATAATCAATATAGAAAAAAACTAAATAGAAAAGATCACATGAATGAGATCATCAATAAACATGAATGTTATGAAATTCCCTAAACATAATTAAGAATCACATAATATTAAATATCATAAATTAATGTTCTATGGTTTTGGTTTCCATGAAATCCTTGCATTAAGGGTCTATATATTTTTAATTCAAGAATATAGTAAATTGTTTTGGGCAAGTATTAATATTATGTAATATATTTTATAACTTATATGAACAACTTGAAAAACTTATATTGAGGATGGGACATCAAAAGAAGGAAGAAGCATCTACATAATTGTTTCTTTGAGGAGAATAATAATTAATAGAAGATCAGAAATATTTTATCTGGACTATCAAAATTTTAAGAGATTATTAAAGATGCTTAATGTTTACTTGATAATGTTAGATCATCAATGATTATGGAGAATGATTAATGATCATCCTGTAATAGATTACACAAACATCAATGTTGAAGTCTTCCAATTGGTGTTGGGACAATATAAAGTCTTTCGGTTAGATCCATGGTTTGATCGAGTTTCTCAGTGAGATTAAGTGGATAAGTCCTTCAGATGAAGTTGAAAGCAATCAAAGTATCTCATTTGAAGCTATATCATTGTAGTCACATTATTGATAGTGAAGAATATATGACCATGGTGAATAAACTGTTACAGAAAGGAGGAGGGTTTTTTTAATTTTTAATCATTGTACGATTCTATTTCTCCATTATTACTACTGTACGTGAAGTGATATTGACAGATAATATTGTATGGATCAAGAAAAATAACATGTTTTTGTGGATGAATTTAATAGAAAAGGAATTCATAAAAACAAACCACAGATTCACCCCTCCCATCTCAATGGTAAATCTGGAATGGAGAACTATATATGGTATCATATGATTCATTCCCTCTGAATATCCTCGAAGCATTCTAAATATTGTAGAATCATTGTTTTTCAATAGTTGAGGTGTTCCCATATTTCGTGGGATGAATTATCATAACTAGTGGAATAAGATTTTACCATATCTCTTATAACTCTTCCTAGGAGTGTGAGATGAAACAAAAATGTATTTTCCACTAATTAATGATGATGATTCCATTATACAATATGATATGTGAAATGTGGAGTTATATGGAAAGGATAAAAATGAAATCGTTATGGATCTAAAAGAAAATTCCTACAAAAAAATTAGGGGTCTCCATATATCCAATTATATTTGGGTTATACTTAGAAGATTCCCTGAAATAAATTTCAAATTAATGTATTCAAAACTATATATCAACAGTATTATGTTTTAAGATATCAATATTATTTATTATAAAAATAAATATGACAATTTCACTAGAGCTTATGGGATAGTCAGCAACATTCAAGGATTTCCAGAGAAGCTGTATGACACCATTATTTTAAAAAATGTAATGTATAATTTTCCAGATCATTTTGATTAAAATTTATTAACCCTGAATGAAATATATGATTGGTCACTTGATGAAATAAGAAACATTCTCATAGTTTAAGTGATAAGGAATATTATATCTTTTAATAAGAGAGAAAAAATTGAAATGGTCTTAGAAGACGTTAGAAAATATGAATTCACTGAAGAGGAGACTTACGAATTTTAATATTCCAAGAGATATGGGGATTGCGATGAATTAAATAACATTAAATCTATTATATAAAAATATACCACGAAGGATAAATCATAAGAATATCCAATGGGAATATGATGACAAAATATTTTATAAGACAACATATATATAGATCATCAACATAAATATACACACAAAACAAATTTCATATTATGGTATAATCATATTGTAGATGTATCTTCGATGGTCAAAAGTATGAGGTATGTATGAAATTGATTGAAGGATAAGTTACATACGATATGAAAGGGTAATTGAAACAAAATAAAACCAATCAAAAGTAATGTTAATATTTAGAGAAGACATTAAATTATATGAATGGATGTATATTTGTTCGAATAAATTATTTTAAACAAGATAAATAATTATAAGATCCTGAGAATGTTTCAAAATATAATGGAAAGAATTTTGTCTCATAAAATGATGTGGGAGTTGATGATAAGTTATCCACAGGTAGAAACATGAATATCCCTAACATTGAAATTGGAATATTTATTAAACAAAATGATAAATAAGGGATGAATGATATTAGTCAAATCAATGTGTATCAAAACAAAAATAATAATCCAATGAAATATTTCAATGATAATATTGAAAGAATAGAATGGACTAGACTGAGAGGAAGTTCTTAGGTATTTTAAGTAGATGTTTGAGTTTTTCACTTCTGGAAATCATAATGAGATTTTACATCATAGAGTCTACTGACTTCCATGAAATAAAGGAACACATTTCATCCAATAAGGGTGTGAGAAACCGAGAATAAATATGAAAACAGTTTGATATATTATAAATTAAATTCCATGTTATTCTAATCACACGTTCATCTATTATTCTTAATTGTATTATCTTATCAATTAACAGGGATGATTGGTCAATGAAAAAAATAAGATATAGGGAGAGATATTACTTTTGACCTTGAAATTATTTGATGTGTTTGTTGATTCTTTTTTATGATTTATATTTTCATTGATAAATTTGATTATTTCCATCACCTTTAAAGTAATTATGAAACTCTATGATTGATTTTACATGAATGGTTATTTATAGAGAGCATAGAAACCCTCCGTTGTGTCTCTCTTGTTTTCTACATCAGTATATAACACAAAGACGCCGATTTAAATATATAAAGGATCCTTTATAAGGGAACCATGTGGGATCATCCCTCTATTATAATTGAACAATAAATTTTTTATATAATGGCAAGAAACATGTTTTCTTAAGATAAATTGGATGAGAAGAGCCCCACTTACCCTTTAAATTTTATTTTTAATAAGGGTAAAAAAATTTCACCACATATTCATATATAAAATGTGTTAATATTGATAAAAAATAAACATGGTGACGTTATTTATCCCAGTATTCATATTTTTCAATAAGTCAATAAATATTGGTGGTTGAAGTAGTGATTATTAGAAAATTTTTATGGATAAACATGATGACATTTGATGCAATGCTCAAAAAAATTTCCATGATAAATGTAATAATTTTTGGACTAATACTAATGTCAGGGACTTGTGTTATATAATATAAATTGTTAATTACAATTTTGGAGGATAATTTTAATATTAATAAGAGCATAAAACCATGAAAATAAAAATTTACATGATGTATTTAAATGGCCTTACAGTAATTGAAAAAAAATATCTATTTTTCACGAAGATTTGTTTATTTGAGGTGGTTTGGATGGTATTATTATGACATGAAATTATATTATATAGTTATAATATATGATAAGTATCCCATTTAATTATATAATTATTGAAAATATGGGCCAATAATGTAATTCCTCAAGGGATAGTTCTCAATGACACTTGAGGGACAAAAGGGATACCTCTTGGGAGAGCCTAACAAATGAGACTAAATAGATGTAGGGTGGTCAATGTATAATACCAAAGTGTTCCCATGTATAAGGATAAAAGGGAATGGATTCATATGGTCCATGGAAGGTAAATGTGTTGGGTCAATGGGGTAAACAATTAGACAAGGAAATAGGTAGGAGAAGAACCCATACTCGCTACTGTCTGCTCATAGAGAACAAATTATTAATATAAAAAATTCACAATGAAGATCATTTTCAATGTGTTATAAGTTTTTATGGTAAAATTAAATCATTAATTTAAATATTATGATTGGACATGATCCATCTAATCATTATGACCTTCATCTTCATTCCATTATCTTTATCATTTGACATTATAATGATTTATAGGGGAAATTTTGAATACCCATGATCACTGATCATGACTCATTCACATGATATAAATATCCAGTTATACAACAAAAGGATCTAAGAAATAAAATTTTAACTGATAAAATGCATGAAATCATTTCACTATATGCATGAATTAGAAGAAAAAAATATACTCAAGAGTCTATCACAAGAAGTAGTGAAAATTTCATGATGACATTGTGCGATGATCTTAGGATCACATGAATGTTGGGAGGAACTTATATAAAAAAGTGATTATGCATGATGGAATGTAGAAAATCACTAAATCCATGTTGTAAATAATAATGTATCACTGACGATGATAATTTTCTTTGTTTTTTTTAAATTATTAAATGAATACTTTATGATTATAAATATGATTTCCACCAATACATATCATGAAAAAAAGTGTTAATGTGAATAAAAAACATAATTCACATGAACCCTCCATCAATTCATGAAGTTCAATTAATCCAAGATGTTTTCACATTTTTTAGATCTTGAGACCCTCAAGTGTTATAAAGAGGCCACAACATTGAATGAAAATTAGAAGAGGGGTGTCATATCCTCCGCTATAAAAATAAATGAACGAGTGATGATGAATGTTGTTGTCCTTTGATATTTTGTGAAAAGTCTTCAAAAATATAACTCATATGAACCATTCATATGAGGAATAGAAGGAGCCAATGTGGTCCAATTAAACTAAAATCTCTTGACCATATTTTGTTATACAATTGATACAGTGGGAAAATATTTTATCCCAAAGAAGAATCATGGATGAAATCCTTTTCTTATGAATGATTTTTAGGGGGACCCCTTGGACACAACTACTATCACACAAGGGACCTCCCACATATAACCTTTGTCATACATGAAGGAACTTGATAAGAACCCGTAGAAAAATTAGTGTCTTGAAATAGAAGAACCCATGGGCCACCTGTGTCATGTTAAGGGAATAATGGTTCATGTGATCACTCTTGAGAAGCCCTTTCATAGAGCTGAGGAAGAAACCCACATGATCTTTAAATATATTATATACATTTTGGGAGACATAACATGTGAACTATTAGTGGTCATGTGAAGAAGGCAGTGAGATATCGCATGATCCTTTCATATAAAAGAAGGAGGGAGTTTCATGAAACACATGTACGAATACATAAATATGATACATTGAGAAAAAAATGATGAAAGTGCATGGATAAATGAAATATATTTAGTCATAATAAATTTATATGATAATCCAAGTAGACGGAATCCCATGCATGAGTCATCATTACACAAGCACATGAAAATATAGTGGATGAAAATTGACACGAAAATAATAATAATGATCATAAATGATTGTGATAAGGTTTCATATACTATGAAATCCATATATGAATATTACATAAATTATTAATTCAAGTATAAAGGTAATTGTGTTATGAAAGTAATAATTTGAAAAAAATGTTTTAGAAAACCCGCGTACACAAATTGAAAACATCGTGTTGTGGTTAGGACGTAAAAATAAAGAATAATCACCTCAATCATAATTTCACCAAGGAAAATGATAATTTACATTTGATTATATTTATTTTATAAATTCCAATCAACTTCTTATAGGGTGTCGAAGATACACAATTTGTACAAGATAAATTTTATCGTACAAGCTTGTGGAGGAAGATCAAATTCAATATTATAGTGAATAAAACATTCATTATTGGTGAATTCTTGTTTTGGGTGTTGGTAGTAGTTGGAGTCTACTGGTTAAATAAATTAGTAAAATTATTATCTTAGTAGAAACTATATTATAAATCTTTCAGTTTTAGGTAAAAGAAAATATATTATCTTGGTTGGAAAAAATTCATTGTAATCACATGTTTGATAGTCAAGAATCCATAACTGGGGGGAATACTCAGTTTTATAAAAGAGAAGTATTTCTTCATACATTGTAAAAGTTTTTTGGTGTTCAATATAAATAATTACTTCTCCACATGAGGTGTGATTGAGAGGTAATATTTAGTGGAATGAAAAACTTAACATGTTTGAGAGGTAGAATTAAATAGAATATGAATTCATTAAAAGAAACCAATGATTCACGGCTCTAATCTTAGTGGTAAATCTGTCCAGTAGAAATTCTTGTATAATCATTCATGCTGCTTGCTTCCAAGACTTTGGAGGCTTTTCTATTTCAACATGAATCAACTGTAATGTGGTGATATTTTTATTCCTTCTAAGGGGAGTCTTAATGGATTTTGATGGTTTCAATGCTCGACCTAGTTATAGGTTAGTGGAATGATAGTATGGAGTCCTAAATCATAGTAGCATGCTTAGGGAAATGATGTCATTATAGCATAACCCGTGTTATATGCATGATATGGAATCCTTAACACATAACCCATGATGGAACCTTGATATAATAGTCTTGTGACCTAATTCTATTTGATTCCTTGAGATTGGAGAGAGACATGTAATCTCGATCCATTCCAAAGTCGAGTTATATGATGCCTTGATAAATGGTGAACCATACCTATGGCCTACTACTAAATAATCTTGTCATCTGTTATGACCAAACATATGTTATGGATCATCAGAATGAAGGTTCAGGTTTCATTTTCATTTATGAATTGCACGATTGCTTGGTATATTGTTTTTTATTTCATGTTTGTGCTTTGATGATTATATTATATATTTCAAAATTATTAATTACGATTTCATTTTTTGTTGTTCTTATCAAATCCATGTATACTTAATTTCTAATGATGGGTTACTAGAACACATTGGTAGTGTCCAACTAGTGGTACTCACACCATGATTGAGAGTCCATGTCGCTTAGGTACTCCATTATCCCACACTTATTTCAAGTGAATTTTAGATAATAATAAGTTTTGCTTGTTAAGTTGGATATCTCACTATAATTATATAGATAAGAATAATCATAGACATTGAGTAACAACTAATATTTTACATTTATTATTCTCTATCATGTATGATATCGATTTGGTGTGTGATTAGTGTTTATTTTCCAATTGTGACCATTTAGTATGTTGTTTCCATACAAATTCATATAATTGGTATGTTATAGGTTTTTACATTATCAAACATTATATTGATTAAGTAACTTAAACTTATTTGCACTTGGGGGAATTTATTGACAGACTTATATCACCATGGTTCTATATTATACCATCACTACTACTATGTAACCTCTCGCATATAGAAAGGCATTCCTAATGTCAGGTGGAATTCTGGTTTAGACCTAGTGATTTGGGTGGGTATGTTAAAAAATTGAGTTAAAGCATAAGTCTGTATAATTTCTATTTGTGAGAGTCAGTATAAATGAAACAAATGAATTTTTCAATTATTTTGATGAAATGTGTATGAATGCATTAGGAAAACCTTACGAAAATGATTTCTAGATTACCATGGCATTGTATTGATGTTCATCGTTTACACTATTGTTACCATGTGTTTTCATCTCATGTTATACACATGGATTTTAAGGATTTTATTTCATATTAATTTATTACATGACCATATTATCAAGAGGTGTTATATGAATTATATTTTTCATGTCGGTGGATCATGACATATATCCTAATTTTATATGATTATATTTATGACTGGGGATATAAATACTTAGTATAAAAACAATTACTGTTTTTTCACATATGAGTTCTTTGTGACATTATACTTAGTAAAAACCTTCACAAAACTATATCATATATAAGTTCATGTGATAGTATTATGTGGTTCCCTTAGTTATGTTGATGCGACTAATTATTATTAATATGATGAGGATGATGATATATAGTCACTTTGTGAAAAAATGGTGAAATGTTCTATCTTATGTTGTTGATCAGAATTAATTACCTTAGTTTTAACCATGTTTTTGTATCTATAATATTTTTTATGTTAATTATGGTGTTGATTATATCTTATATGGAGTTATCCACATTGTCTAGTTGAATTATATTTAATGGAGCAAGGAATCTCTATCCAATAAAATATTTTAGTAGAAGGGTGAAACCTTCGGTACAATTAGAGAGAAATATATCTAGATGAAATACTGTGAGTTGTGACTATTAATGAATCCTTGGGTTGGGTTTTTATAATAATTTTTGTCCATGGAAATGTTAATATTGTTACTAGTGAGTTGGTTTTTTATACATCATGGATGTAACTCAAGAGAGGTTAATCCTTGGAAAGGGATAGTCATTGTTAATGCTAGTGGGGTAGTTTTCACTGACAAGAATACATTGTGAATGTAAGTAACCCCCTACAAGGAAAAAGGATGGTCCTATAATTTACACTATAACCATTTATTATAGAGAACCTTTACAGTTAGAATGCATGATACCAGGGTGGGTTTTGGAGTTCACTGGGGATTTTGGCATTGAGGGAAGGAAAATGTTTTTCCTGGCCTAATAGTTTATAATACAACTCTCACTGAATTTTGAGTGAATATCATAGGTCATCATCCCGAGGAAATATATCTCATGGGTGGAAATTTTGTGGATTATACTAAAATATTTATGTTAGGGCTGTTCTAATTAATCATTATAGCCATGATATTCTGTTTCCAAAGATGTCCATTGGAACACCATTGGATTGGAAGATCTGATTTCTTGTGGTTTGAGTAACTTAAGAGGATTGTGATTTTGGAATGGTGGCCTCTGTCTTATGGGGTAATTACTCTATTGTATTAAATAGTGATTTTTTCATGCCTCATTGGGAATCATTGATTTTTGAATGTTTATGTGCAGGTTTCACATGGAGTGAGTCTAGTATGTGGAAAAAAATTTGTAAGTTATTCATTAAAAGTTATAGGTTGTTTATATGAACTCATGAGACAAATATAAGTAGTCCACTAAAAATTTTCATTCATGGTCACCCTTGTTGTTATTAATATAAATGTTTGTCATCAATCACACAAGGCTTCATAGCCTAGAGGTTGTTGTTAGTTGAGATGTATCCACGATGGGAGATGAGATTGGTAATGGATGAGGGTTTTGTTTCATTATAAATCTGAGATTTTCATCTAATTGAAGTATAATGATAAATATAGTTTCCTGTGTGAGGAAAAAAGACCCATTAGGGTTGAATGTGTTAACCCATTCATAGGATGTTGGTGTATTATAAGGTCATCGTGAATTGTTTTTTAGCTGTAGTTAATTACATTCTAGGAACCAATAGTTTTCTATGTTTAGAGTTTTATTTGACAAACTCTAACAAATTTATTATCATAGTAAGTCATTATATTCAATGAAGAACTACTCAAGTTCATGTTAATCCTACATAAGTGATTCTAGGTTATAATAAATATTATCATATGGAGAGGATCCTCTAACTGATCACATGTGATGGGATCTCCCTTGGGGGACTGTTAATCATCATTCATAAGGATGGACATTAGATGAGCATGGTGAGTCCCTAAAACATTATGTGTTGTGGAATAGAGATTATATGGTTCAGTGATAAATGAATAATGTTCAATTTTAATGTGGCACTAAATGGAGACTAGATATGAGATTTGGTCTTGGGAAAAATCAGTGTGTACTAAGTATGAGTTTGAATATTGGTGTGTTGATGGATAGTTGAGATCCCTATGGATGGTTTATGAAATATATGAATATTCAAGGGAATTTCATGTGTTATTGCACGAGACATAAATAAGTATCTTAAATAGGATAAAATATTCAAAAAAGTCTGAATGAACTACAATTTTGGGATTTATGGTGTGTCGGTTTGTTTGGTCATGTACCATTTTGGGAAATCAGATCAAAGTTTACCAACATGTGCTTCCAAATAAAAATATTTGATGTGGGATGTAAGAAAATAAGTCTCATAATATATGTTATTACTGATACATTTAATAATCTGTTGAGGCCTTCTAGATGGGAAGATGAGTTCTGATTTCAATGGTTTGTAGAGAGTCATTGTTTTGGCTCGAAACCTTGAATAACGTTTCAGTAGTGACTCTTTACTTCATAATTTAATTTTATTGATAACGATAGAATTGAGAAACACTAGGTGTTTCATTGTACCGAAGAAATATTTATTTGTATATAGATTCATTTTATGGGGAGTATCAAGAGGATTTAGAGGGAATTAGTTAATGTTAATGCGGTGTGTTGAGTTATATGGATGTGGTGACCATGGTCATGATGTTGGAGGCTAGTGAGATTTTAACATTACTTATGGTGTTAATGCTTATAGTAACATAATGGGACTACAATAGGCATTCTAGAGTGAACATGGAATTGTGTTGTTGAATTTTTATTTGATGAAGAAACATGGACTAATCATTGCAGTGGACATTTGAGGTTGATTAGGAGATCTGTTTGGTATGTTACCACAATTTATTAAGGAAAATAAGTGTTATGGTGGGCATATTGTAATTAACTACATCATTTTGGGTATTCAATTTTCAAGGTAACATGATCTTTTCATCTAGTGGATGGCTTCATTATAGAACCAGTAGTTGATATTGCATGATTCATGTTTAAACATCATGATAATGGGTTTTTGACATGAATGGAAACATGGTGGATAAAACTTATCTCAGTAAAAGTTTTGAGTATTGGTAAATCTATTTAGACTATCATAGAAACACTGGGTTTCCAATCACCACTATCAGATAACTAGTTCAGTGGGAAAATCCCTACAATCAAGAAAGACTCACCAGCCAAGTGATAGACCTACAATTGTTAGCTATTGAGCTGGATAATGATCCTAATTCCACAAATCACTCACCGACCATCCCAGGAGCCTCTACTAGATAGCCACTAGGGAATAAGAGGAGACTATTAATAGGGGTGTTTTTTCTTTTTAACTACTAATGACAACTTGGTTTTAACCTCCCTTGTTAGAATGTTTTATTAGTATTTATCTACATCCTCAACTCTTACTTCCTCTAGGAGATCTCTTAGTTATTGGGTGGATCCAATCTCAAAACGATGATTAATCATGTTGATATCCTTTATTGTTCATAAATATTTATATTATTATTTCTTGTGTGGTAGATCGATGTGTCATTCATCATTGAAGATTGTTTTTGTATGTTATATCCCTTGAAATATATTGAATCCTTAAAACTCATTAGGTCCTCATTTATTTTGTGTTATTGGTATAGGATTTATCATTACATAAACCTTTATTAAAGGATTACTTGTCAATTACATCGTATTTTGATGGATTTTTTTCTACAATAGTTGAGCTTTGGGTGTGCATGGCATGAGGATACCCTATGACGATGAAGTCCTATTGTTTATGGGTATTTAATTAAAGTAATTTCCATTTATGAAATCATATTTTTTCATTTTACTTGTTTATTTAAATAGTACAATATATCATTGAATTGAATTTGGGTTTTTCCTTGTATATAATTGGGGGTGGGGAATCTCTATTAGACACAACTGTAGATAATGGATGTTTCTGAAAATAATGTTGTAATTGTGTTACAAACCTCTAATGGATTATTTTTAATAATTTTGTATATATTTGGTATCCAAAACACAAGGATATTGATATAGGATTAATGGACATGGATAACCCCAAAAGTGATTATGGTCTTTTCATGGTTTGGGACTTCACTCCACTTGAGTTTCATGGTCCGGTATACTATACCCTTTGTTACTATGCAATATTATTAACATATGGTATGAGGTTTTAATAATTGGGAGAATGAACCATGATCACATAATGTGTTATGAAATATCTATAATGCATAATTAAATAATAATCCTTATGTCGTAGTAAATTATAGGAACTATTACTAATATAATTGGAAAAAGTCCTACAGTCCATGATGGACACCTACGAACTGGATAAATATCTTTTATCGATGGTGAAGGAATGATCACTAATGTGTGCCTTAGAATACATGGTTTCCCCTTGGTTATGTTGTTCTCTTTCATGTGACCTATAGGACTTGATAACATGTATGATGACTGTATCCCATATATCGGCATGTCTATCCCAATACAACAATGTTTGATGAATATCACATGTGTGTGTTTATATATTGAATTTTTTACTCATGAATTATTTTATAAGTTATGTTTTCATATGTTATTCACTATTATAATTGAAACTTCACCACTATAGAAGTATAAAAAAACAATGTTATGATGAAATATTACATCTGTCTCTATTGATTTCCTAATAAACCATGGTTGAATTCCTGATCACATGTGTGTACATTTAGTTTCTATGAACTGATATGATATGATATGTTATGTATATCATTATGATCTACCCTATTTATTGATATCATTAATTTATAGGTTTTTCTCTTGGAACACATCTCAGGGGGTTTGTTGTGACATAGTTATCCCTTGTAGGGAGAGTGAGCAGAGCCTGTGATGACTGGGATAATAGACTCGAACATGGGTATGATCATGATGGTCTAGAGGCCTGACCTATGTTAGAGATATTAGGAAAATTAGATACTTGTATCCATACCCATGGAATATATTTTATAATATTTCCTTGAGGCCTATACCATAATGGTGATGTGATGTGATGACCTTTTGGATATGTCTGACTTGAGGCCTGGAGACTAGAGGGGGCAATGTATTCTCAATTACTTGATGATTCCATGTGACATGATGTCTTCATACATGGTGTCAAAAACTTGTGGATTGTTTTTTATTACTCTTGATACATTTTATGACTATTTTTCATTCAAGATTTCAAATTAAGTGTAGATAGGGTTGATAAAGAATTGGTAATATCACAACCACTCTATATTGTTATTATTTTCATTACGATTCATTTGTAATTATATGTTAGATTGGGTAGATATATATTATTTACTTATTTTATATTTATATTATCTCTTTTAAATACATTTCACTTCTACCAGTTAGGTACTGGACTATGTTCATGCTATCTTACTGAGTTGTACTGACACCTATCTCAGTTATACATGTCATAATGACACCCTAGAATCCATCACGTGTTTCATAACTAGTTTGGGATGACACATTATTTTAATAATTCAATGAGATATCTCCACATAGTTTGAACACTAGGATGAGGTGATTCTTTGAGTTTTAGAGCCTCTAATACTTTTATTCTTTTATATATTTCATGTGATCATCCCCATGGGCGATCAATGTTTATTTTACAGTTGTGATTGTTGAGAATGATGTTTCATTATTCATTCATACATTGGGTATGTTTTGGGTTTTCATATACTATGACTGTATCTGAATTACAAACTATATTATTTATTTTATATTGAGTACACCAATTGAGGGTATAGTATCCCCACACTTCCACCTTAGACCATAAATCCTTGACAAAATCCATTGGAAAATGGGGAGGAATTCCTAATATCATGCATTATTCCAATTCAGATCCATTGATTAAGTAAAGATTTTTAAGACAAATCTACCAAAAAACCTAATTATATCCCATTTAGTTTAATTAAATTCAATATTTGGAATCGATTGGATATCTTTATATAGATCCAATATCATCTTTAAATATGTGGAAATCAATTTCCATGTAATTAGTCAACCACTCATTCTATATATGTGAAATGATGAGGAATAATGTTATTTGGAAAATTCTTCTCATGTATATATAATATTTCTTTATCAGAAAACATATCACCCTCACATGAGTTAGAAAAAGGATATGGTTTAACATACATAAATGGGAATTTTGAATGAATATGATGATGAATTCCTATAAGAATTTTTTAGTCTTTCTCATCAATTAAATATACACCCGAGATCTATATAGAACCAATAATAATATTTGAATATCAACTATTGAATGAGAATAAATAAAAAAGAAACTATAAGAATAATTATACAAGGTATTTATATGCCCTTGTGTTTTTCCATTGGGTGTTCTAGTTCTCTTTGTCATAAAGATTAATGGGCTAATACTCTTCTTCATTAAACATCACGTAATCAATAAAATAAAAATAAAACTCAATAATCCCTTTCCATATATTACTGAATTTTTTTATTTGTTAAATGGGGTCCAATACTTATCTAATGTCAAACATTAGTTAGGATATTATGAATGTGAATGTGAAGAGAGACATTATTCACATGAATGCCTCCTATACAAGGGAAATAAATGATGAGTTATTAGTAACTCTATTTTGACACACAATTTATCATATAATATTCAAGGAGATAATAAAAACTATACTTAGTGATTATCTAAACAAAATCATGGTATTATTTATAAATGATATTATTATATATTGAAAAATAATGGAGGAACATGAAGAGAATTTTTATATTGTAATAAATGATTTGTGAGAAGATAATTTATATGATACATATAAGAAATTCTAGTTTTGGATGAGGAATGTAACATTATTATTTAATTTGATCACAAGTAGGTGGATTCTTATCTATTATTTAAATAAAAAATGAAATTGGGGAATATCCTAATACAAAATTTGTAATAAAAATCTATATTTCACTTAGAATAGTTAATTAATATCAAGGATTTTATAGTACCCTTTTATTATATTAAAAACCATTAAACAAGAAAACAAGGAAAAGAGTGACGTTTTTCTGGGCTATTGTATATGGTGACATCTTATAGGAGTTGATGAAAAGGGTAATCAATTCAATTTTTCTCAAACTACCCTTAACTGAGGAAGTTTTTATGATCTACAATTTTGATTTAATGGAGGTATTAGGTTTTATTCTCATAGAAAATGATATACTAATATATTATTCATATAGACTATCTAATTTTTATGTGATTAATTATCCAACACATGATATTGAGTTATTAATATTAATCATCAGATTAATGATTTGGAGATATTATTCATATAGGGAGAAGTGTGGAATATTTTCATTACATAAGATCATTAATTTTATATTCAAATATAACATCATAATATGTCCTAATAATTATGTTTAGTGATAATCCATGACTATTACTACCCAATCCATTTCCATCATATGAATAATATTGAAGTAGTAGATGTTGTTAGTAGAAAATATCAAGAAACATTATCCATGAAGAGGATTGAGAATTATTAATTCTTTTAATAAATTAATGGATTGACATATGGATCCTAAATGATGAAGCATCATCCCAACTTAATCAAATGATTTCTGGACCATCCCTTGAAAAATATAAATAGGTAATATGTAATGGATAATGTTGAGAAAGAAAATAAGGTTAATTATATAACAATAATGAAAATACTATAATTCATCCTTGATAAATAACGACTTGTCATATTTCAGACATAACTCTATGTACCCTCAATACATAGTATACATAACGAGATACTAAATGATGATCATTGTTAAACATTATCCATCAACCTTAAAAGAACATTGATGTATAGTGATATCAGAGATCACTTCAGGCGTGATAATAAGAAGTGGTATATTGTTGAATACACATCAATGTTAATTTTATTCTTACAGGTGATGTTATTAAGGTAAATGTCCAAGGGGATAATGAAACCATAACCCATACATACATGGAAATGTGATAACTCCACCAAGGATTTTATAATGTGTACTTTAAAGATATTAAATAAAAAAATTCCATTTTTGTTTTATTGGATAATCAAACAAAGACTGAAAGAGGAATTCCCACTTGATTAACTTGAAATAATATACATCATGGATGTGGTGAGGCTATAATGAACACCACTTTTGGTTGATTTTGATATGGATATGACATTCACCTCAAAGTTATAAAAAAATCATTAATATTTCCTTTATATGTTGTATAATTTTAGTTTGAAATATTACCCAAAATGAAGGCCAATTTAAGAAGACTATCAAGAAACATGTGGATATGTTAGGTGATTTAATTAGTGTCTTTAATGATATTACAACCAAAATATATTTCTATTCAAGTTCCCATATAATAATAGCTTCAAATTAAGCATTTTTATGAATCCTTATGAATCCCTATATTGAATTAAAATCCTAACTCGGGTGAGTTGGGATAAAATTGTGGAAAAATAGTGATTATGACCACAGTTAGTCTATGAAATGATAGAGAAGTTAAAAATTATTCAACCACACATAAAATTAATATAGGGTTGATCAAAGAGCTATGTTAACCATCATCATCAAGAACTACAGTTTATGGTTCTAGATATGATGTTATTTTTTATATTTCTATGGAATAGATTTGTGAGGTTTTTAAACAAGGAAATAAAAATTTATTAATACATTGGGCACTTTTTGGTTATTTATCTCATCATAAGATTTATATACATGACCCCTCACACGTAATATAGTGAAACCATATATATGAGGTTGTATAATTAGATCATGATATAACTTATGAGGAGTGTTCAAGGATGATCATGGACTATAAAGAAAATTTTCTTCACAAAGTAAAAGTACTATAACAAAACCACAAGTGTGTGGTGGAAGAATAGGAACCAATGGAAGGAATAAAATAGAATTTACCGCATATGTTTATATCATAGTGTAAAAAGTAAACCATTGAAGGGGGAAATTTATATTATGATTAAGAATGTAACGACCCATAATTTTATAAATTTAATTTCCCCTCTAAATAAATATGTGTATTTTTTGGTAATATAGAATAATAAAAAACACCTATAACAAGAAATAAAAAACAACAACAAATTATTAAAATAATATAGAAAATTACATATAGAGGATAATTTCACCTAATAAATTTGGAACTAATACAAAAAGTTAATAAACATATACAAATAAATAAACAAAATAGTTAAATTTTGATTACTATAGTCCTATAAAATAATGAACCCCATGAATAATAATCTAAAAAAAGACATTAATAATGTAAGAAAAATTTGAAAAACTAAAATAAAGAACATGAGATAATATATGTGAATAATGATTAAAGGAAATATGATAAATTTATAAAATATAGGAAACCCATTTAATCATTTTATAAACTAATATTATAATAGTAACATGACTATTATGAATGAAAACCTAACTGTTGATACAATAACATGACTAGTAGAATAGAAAAAGTGTATATTGTCCATCAAATGGAATAAAAAATGTAAATTTTTTAACACAATTAAAATAAATAAATTTATTAAATATGGGAAAATAAATATCGACAAAAAGAATCCATAACTACATTTTTATTAAGCATAAATTATTTATTATCAATAAGAATATTTTTAAGATACATTTATGAAATATATGTAATGTTATAGTTTTTATAAAAAAAATATGAACATAATTTATTTGAAATAAAATAATAACATGATTTTATGAAATCATATGTAATTATTCTATGGGTGAAGATTTTGACAATGTCATAAAAATTAGTATTTTACAATAAATAATTCTTTTGATAAAACAATTTAATGTTTATAAAATTATTTTTAGAAAATGGATTTGATTTATTGAATCAGTATGTTGAAAAATAGTTAGGGTGAGTTTTTTATTAAAAGGTTTATTTTTTTTGAATGTGAAATATAATAAATATGTTATTTTAAATAATAAAATAATTACATGATTAATTACAAATGGGGTTATGTAATAAATCATTATAAAAAAGACACATGAACAAATTACTATATATAGTGACCTGAATCAACAGTATTTGTAGTCCTGATATAAAATAATAAACTATTGAATAATATACAAAATACACCCCATACCCTCCCTGTAAAAATACAACACTTAAGACCCCATATATTTAGGAATTATTCCCCTTTAATACATCCAAAATGCTAATTTAACCTGTCAAAAATACCATCCCATGTTTTTGAACTTGAGGTATTTCCAAAATATCATACTAATGATCCTAAAGGTGTAGTATATGTGAGGATATCCAAAGTAGAAGGTAATGTTTATAATGATTCCCTTTTAATATTTTTTTTACAATTATCAAATTGATTCCATAAAACATGACATAATTACATCAATATAATAAATATTTTGATAATTTATTTTGTTAATGTAATATCCATTTTCTAACCACTTATAATTTTATTCTATAATGAAAAATATTTTTCGTATTATAGTTGGTTGACCACATCCATAAAGAACACATTTTATTTTTTATTACCACATTAATAGATAGATATAATAGTTATTTAATGATTAAATATGGTAATAATAATAATGTTTTAGTCTATTTGAAATTATATAATGGGTAAATAAATTTGAGTATTAAAATAAAACATATATGTTCACCATGGTCGGAAAAACCACTAAAAATAACTAACCACTATACAATTGTATTTACACTCAATGTGTCAATAATAAATGGGGATCATATATATATTTTTAACCATATAAAATAATTTAATGGTATTAAAAAATATAACCACACTTACAGTGTTATGTTAATTTTTCAAGAAAATTCATAATTATATTTAGAATTTGTTGTCCTTGTAACTATGACACGAATGACCATAGGATAGTGAATATCGATATGATATTTTAGTATAAACATTATAAACTCAGAGAAAAGTAAAAAAAAATAAATCAAATATACATTAACAAGTCTCTAATTAATGTATCTAAAACATCTAATTTGATTATTCAAGAGCCTATAAAAACTCTCTATGTTATTCAAGACATGAAGTGAGGGACTTTCTAAGCCACCCTCTTTTATTTCAGAATATATGTTTTCCCTATTAACCTCACATTCTCCATTTTTATTTCCATTTACTTCATTTATATCATATATATATGTTATTAACTGATAGAAGTAGTTTAACATACCTTTTTCTATGTATTTACATGCCTTTATGGCCCCTTTTGAATTTCTGTCATTAATAAAACTAGATTCAAGGGTATTTATCTATTTCTTACAACATTTCGTACATCACTTCATAAAAATGTTTTAATATAATATTAATTTGAAACAAATTAATGTTATTATAAAAACTGTTCTAGTATAAATCACTCTATAATGAATAAACTAATCAATTTAATTGTTTAAAATATTCCTTACTCATTTCATAAAACATCATTTAAGATGTTAATTTTTACACCTAATTGTCCACATTCTCTTATTAAACATTGATTATTAAAAAAATATATTAAAGACATATTATTATTGGTTAAAATATCGGCATCTAGTATATTTTATTCAATGTTATCTTGGGAATATTTATCAAAAAATATCTTTCTACATTTGGATAAAATAATATGAAACCCATTACATTATCTTGAGTTATTCTTAAGTTAATGCTTTATGTAATATTTCATTCTGTGATACACATATGAATTTATAAATTATGAAGTTTAAGATGGGATTAGAATTGAATATCACAACAATAAATTGGGTAATTTTTTTGTGTCATGGTATTCCCTATATGGTGCATGAGTAGTTAGACTAGCACACAATGTTTTGATATCTGGGAAGTAATATTGGACTTATTCCTAGGATTTCATAATATATATACTTTATGATTTTTTATGATTCTATGATATCATGATAAAATATTTTTTACACCATTATTCAATATATATTTTTGTGAAATTAATGTTTTCTGATTTCATGTTATTCCATTTGACTCAAATGTTATTCCATTTTATCATGATAATTCTCTTATTGAGATTTATATATCACTTATTTTATTTAAGATAAAATATATGTTCCCCATTATATTTATCAAAAAAACAAGAGAAACTATGATCAAATTATTGAGATTTAAATAATGTTTTTGAATTTTAAAATTTTAATAATCCTTTATGTATCTAATCTTTTAAAGTCACTATGCCAATATATTCATAGGGCAGTGTTTTTTGGATTTTAGTTCTAAAAATCATGTAATAATTTGTTTTGTATAATTTGGTTATTATGACATCAATCCCATTAAATTCAAACTCCAATATCAATTTTTTAAATCCTTTAATATTTTGGAAAAATTCTAAACCATAATTCATAATAAAACTACCACCTAAACCAATCATACCTCCATTTTTAATAAATTAGTAAATTAGGGTGTATATTTTTTTTCATTGAAATATTGTTCCTGCCAGTTATACATAAATTATAGTGAAATATCATTCCCCTATATATGTTATATCCTTACATAATAATGGAATAATAGAAAATTTCATAGAATTTTCTCATTATTTTTCGTTTTTACCCATGATTTAGTTATCAACTAAGAATAATACATAAGATATGGGGAGATATATATTCATACTGCTAACCCTCCTTTATCTATGTACTATTCAGACACATAATCATTCCAAATATGTAGATAGAGCTGCCATAATTAACATATATGAGATCTCCTTCATCATTGAAATACCCTTAAACATTTCATATGTCACTAAAACCTCTTTCTAGAAAGAGATGATAACATGATCATCATGTTAAGGGAATCCTAAAAGGTTTATCTATAATCCAATACTAATTTAGGACCTAATATGATCAATTAAATTAGTGAATTACTACATATTTGGTTTATCATGAGAACCTTCAATATCCTCAAACTATTCAAATATATTCCCGTTCATAGAATATGTATCCTAAACCTTATTTATACCCTCCTCCATGCCAGCCTTCATTATATCACAAGATAATATAATAATAGGATTAACATATGGAGATCCTCCTTCAAGATCCCTAGTTAGCATAGTATAAATATCAGAAAAATTAGGTTAAATATGTGTATAAATTCCTCATTTATGAGTTTATCATGGGTATATAATTGATCCATAACATCATAATTACCTAGTTGAGATCAAAAGAAAATCCATTTTCCTAAACCATGCAAACTAATTCTTTTGTAGCACAAAATCAATGATGAGAAATTTAATCTTCTCCTTATATGCAATCCAATATATTTATTATTAAATATGTTTGATGTAATAAAGAAGGTTTATCTCTATCTGTGGATTAAGTCAACATGAATATCATTATGATGAATCCATCAAAACACCCTTTAAGAAAAATTCTTATATCATCCACCATAACCATGACCCTCACTAGAGGAGTAGATGATACCTCTGTTGAATGATTATTCCAATAACCATGAACAATTAATTATCCTTTATACTTATAGTGAAGCCAACTGTATTACTGAAATTCATAAAGAACATTCTAATTGAAATGATACGCATCAAATATCTCAATATATATTAAATATTGAAGATTATTCAGCAAATCAATCTCCAACAAGATCTAAGAATAAATTGTTCATGATAGATATTTATTGTGATTATATAAACATTGATATCATCAAATGAAATTTATGATAATAAATAACATTAAAGGGTCATTGAAAGGTAAAGGGAGACTAAGGAACCACACCTAGACCATTGATTAAGGAGGACCTTAGACCATATTATTTGAAGAGGATAATGCCTTTTCTAAAGAGACAAAAGAACAATTATTTGAAAAGAAAGTAGTTACATGAGTCTATAATAAAGAATCATATAAAAATACTCATCATGAAAATAGAGAAGGTCCGTGGGGAGATCATTGATCCAGGTAACATCTGGATTTATTCCCTTGTTAAAAGGCCATCATCAACAATATTTTCTTCACAATAAATATTAATGGTGATGTATTTTATTTTTAGAAGTGAGTAGGTGAAATCCATCCAACAATTAACAATCAGCCATGAAAGATGTGTCACACCATTCCAAATTTCTTACATAATAGTAGTCAAATTACATTCAATCCAGAGATTATTCCAACCATGTTTATTTAAAAAAGATATAGCACGTTTCATACTCATAATTTTAGCATCTAGAGATGAGGAAATTTCATAGTTACAAAGAAATAATTCTAGGAACTGACCAAGGTGATTTTTATAGATCACGCCACAGCCCACAAGACCCAGGTTTCATTTGGAGGTACCATTAACATTTACATTAATCCAGCAAGGATAATGATCTCACCAGAACACATATAAATTGCATCAATGTTAGCAACAATTTTCATCAATCCAATGAAATCTCAAAATTCCAAAGTCATTGACAGTGTTTTTGCAATGGCCTTTTTGGTAGAGATACAGCTTCATGTATGGATATTAGGATCCAAATCCAACCTACATTATAGCTGAATGAGTAATTTTTATGAATAGATTCATTTAAGTCATAATAGATCACATTATGGAGCTTATCAATAATAAGAAGAAAATATTTCTTGATTTGCTAATAAATTTTCAAATCCGTACATCGCTTCAGTTGGGGGGTAGATAGAGTCAAGAGTCAACCTTCTATAGTCAAATATGTAAAAAATACTTTTCCAAAGAGGAGAAGCAGTGGGACAAGAAATAAAGAGATGATTAGTGTCTTCTCTCTCTAGATTATAGAGTCTACATTTAGCGCAATGTTGAATCCCAAATTATTTAAAGAACCTGTATGTGGGAACTCTATTGTGAGAAAGGCTCCAAATGATAGTGAATCTTAAAGTCCTATTACATGGTTTTTCAAAACTTTTTATCCACAAAAATAACTAATAGGGTTATAAAAATAATGATTATAATTTTTTTTGAGTTAATCATACCATTGTGGGAAGGATCCGAAATTAAAATGTCACAAGTGGTTGAGATGGGTAGTTTTCCATGATATGCATAATAGTTTTAGGGAGGTGATAATTTTGGGAATTTATCATATCACTAATTATAGAGTTTGTAATCTCTGAAGTTTGATCAAAAGAAATCAAAGACAGTAAGGATGTGCCATTGTAGTTATCCGACCAGAAATTCATTGAGTAGTATCTAGAAATCATCAAAATGGAATTATTTATAATACTGGGAAAATATTTTTTAATGTTTTGCTAGATAGAAGAGTTTATTTAATTCCAATTTTTTTCCTTAATATTTTAAATGAATATATTTTTGAGAAAGAAATTTGACTATGATTTATTGTAAGTAAGGTTCCAAGTGAGTCTAGCCTGAAGATCCTCATTAAAGTACATAAGATTTTGGATGCCAATACCCCCATTATCAATAGGTTTAAAACAAGTTGACCCGGGGATGGTCACAAGTTTTCAATCAATATTACTACCTGTCCATATGAAATTTTTAATTGTGTTAATCATTTTTTAATAAAAATAGAAGGCCACTTATAGACCATCATGGAGTAAACCATTTTAAAAACAATTATATATTTGACCTACAATATTCTCCCAGTAATAGATAGATATTTTCTTTTCCAAAATGATATTAGATTAATAAATTTCTCAATTATTGTAGGAAAATAAGAAGACTAGGGTCTAGCACAAAAAATACAAACACTAAGATAAGTAAAAGGAAAAGAGCCTTATTTTATGCTTAAGTCACTGATGATGTTACATTTCTTATTAGGAGGAAAGTTATTCCCTATGAAAATAGAGGGTTTTTTTCCAACTAATGGCGTGACAAAAACCATTTCATAGTGTGATATAGCATGTTTGAGGTATCGAATATTTCATTTATCACCTTGTTAGAAAAGGATGATATCATCAGTATATAACAAGTGTGTTGGAGAATTCACATTCCTACAAACATGAATAGGATTGAGTTTGGTCTAATCCACTAGATGAGTGAGCTGGTGACTAAGATAGTCTTCTACAATAGAGAAAAATATATCCGAGAGTCAGTCAGCCTATCTAACACCTTTTCAGAAATTGATATAACCCTATAGCAGAGCCATTGACCAAAATGGAAATTGAGGCCGAATTATACATGGTTCTGATTATTGTGATAAAATCACCACTAAAACCAAAACCATAGAGAACCTTGAAAACAAATATCCATCCATGGTATCAAAATCTTTTTCAATGTCTAGATTAATGGCAATATTACCACATCAATTTGCTTTGAATAAAGTATTGGTGAAATTAAAAGAAAGAAAAATGCAGTTTTTCATGGATATAACCTTAATAAACAAAATTTATTATATGAAACAATTTTACTCTTGATAGTTTAAAGTCTATTAGAACTTATTTTAGTGTGTATTTTGTAAAGGGTGTTAATGTGGGAAATGGTTCTAGAAAAATAAATATCAAAAGAATTTTCCACTTTTGAAATCAGGTAGGGAAATTGATCACTGAGTCCATGAGGAAGGTCACCATTGGAGAAGAAATATTTAACAGGCTTGTAAACATTATAACGTATAACATTTAAATAATTTTGAAAGAAACCATTATCAAATCCATAAGGTACTGGGTAACAATTAGGATTCAAACTAAATGTAATATATTTAATTCCATGTTCTAGTGGAATGATTAAACTAAAAGTGTTATCTTCATCATTGAACACAATTTGAATGACCTTGGGTAAGAGATATTTGTTTTTATCAGGGACATTGATGATGGTTTCAATATATGAGAAAATATGATTATCAATATCATATTAATTTTCTAAAATATTTTACCCATCCTTTAAAAAAGTAAAGGGTTTGTAGGATTTCTTAACTCATTGAATATAGTTATATAATTTAGAATTATTTTCACCATTATATGACCATTTAAATATTAATGATTTTTTCCTCATGTTCACCTTAAATTTTAGCAAAGAGTTCAGATTAATCAAAATGTTAGTTTCTTAAGTTAGATCAATTATGAAGTCATAACTAGTGTTATTGGTTTGACCTTGATTAAGCTCATTCTTATGAAGAAGTATGTCCTTATTGATTTATTTTAATTTAGAACTGCACTAACAATTATGGTTCTATTGGAGGTATTTAAAATTATTAGAAAATTAAAAAGGATCATTAATGTGTGACATAGAAATCCTAAAGTTTTTGTTGATATCTGTGCATTTAGCATTAGAAAACTGAACATTGTTTAATTGGAAAGGTTGTAAGGGTTTCTTATTTTTGATTAATACATTGACCAGAATGGGATAGTTCTCAGAGTGAAGCTTGTGAAGGCTAGTTCTGGAGATCATGTCCCATTTTTCTAAAACTAGGACATCCGTGAAGGAACTATCTAACTTGGAGGTGACCACCTTATTGTAGTGTCTTATATACCAAGTGTATGTCACCCTTGTAAGATTAATTTGGAAACTATTATTATCTTTTATTGAATTTTTAAATTCTCTCATGGAAATAGCTTAATGAGATTGACCAATTTTTCCACTAGATTTAAAAATGTCATTAAATTCCCCAATCACAAACCAAAGAGTTTTAATTTTAGTCCCTAAAAAGTTATGGTTTGTTCTATAGAGTCCTCCAATGTTTGTATCGATTCTTTGCACAAAAAAGTGATAAATCAAAAAATTCCATCAATAGTAAAGCCACAATTAAGGCTTTGTTCGAAAACATTGAAAACATTAAATTTCTATAAAGTAGAGTGTGAAAAAATCCATAGGGATTTAACATAGGGGTATTTTTTTCACGTGTAAAAGATTAAATTTACTGAAAAAATGGGAGATCTTAAAGGAAAAATTAATTTTGGGATCAGTTTTAGAAAAAAAATTAGATGATGAGTGTTAATCATTATTTTTAAAATATTACACATGTTATATATGGATATATCTTGACAATTCCAAAATATAATAATCATTTTAACAAGGATTTGAAGATAGAGGTCCCTTTTTTCCTGATCCCCATTTTCCTAGAAGATCTTCTAGCATTGATGGAATCTATGGGGATTATATTTTTTTCTTCTTATTTTTTGATGTACCAGGGGTGGTTGTAATACATACCTTAGAATAATACTTGGGAGAACAATGAAAAAAGGAATTTATAGGTGAATCTGTATATTTTTTTTAGTAATGTCAGTATGATCATCATTCTATGTATTAAGAAGATTCTAAGAGTTTATAGAAATTACATTTCTATTAATATAATGAAAACCACCTATATAAAGACTGATAATAGAATGTAGAGGTGTATTTGAGTCATTTAAGTAGGGATTTCCTAATACAAGCCATTTCTCATATTTGAGGCATCTGAGCCAAAATCCTTCCTAGAATCCACTGGATTCGGGTTTGGAGTGTCTTCCAAATCCATTTAATTATTAATAGTAATAGAAGGATTTTAATGCATCTTGATAGCTCCCATTACCATATGTGTAATGGTGTTAACAAAAAATTTCCAACCCGGTGCAACATGGGTACTTTAATTTTTCCACATCTGGGAATTAGTGATGACCGAAGGGGTTTTTCTAGTTGGGGTCATAGGGCTTTCAACCTTGAAACTAGCTTCAATGAAAATGATGTCCATAGATCATGATACATTCTTAGAAATGTTCACTTATTTATCCAGACCCAAAGCTACACCAAGTGTAATAAGGGCATTCAGACTGGAGTATTTCTACTCCTGGATAGTGCCTAGAGCAACTTGTGTAGATTGTTCAATGGTTCTTTCAGAGGGGATCATAAGGTTGTTATCCTTACGACCAGATTCAATGCATTTTCTAATACTAAGGGATGACACTAGCTAATAATGGTTCGAATCTTGGTAGGTTCCATCATCTACTGTCTTTGGGTCTTTATGGGATTGTTTAATAGTATCCATGATCATAATATTTTTTCTTCTAAAATGTAGTGTTCTTGAGTGATAGTATATTCCTCTTCTGCTAAATCCTCCTAGGATTTACCCAAATTTATTTTCAACTGGCTCGAGCTATGTGATTTTTAATCCAGATTTCAGAATTGTTTTAGGGGTTTCTAGGATTTTTACCATGGGGGCCTTATCATTCCTAGTTTTTCTCATGTCCATCCATTAATTATCAGTTTGTTGACAGACTTGTTTTTTAGACACCCTAAAATTGGAGATAAAGTTCCCAATTATCATAAAAATCTCCTAAAAAGTTGGTTTTCTATCATACTATGTTTTGAATTTAGTTTTATAATCATTATCATTGATGATAATTGTATTAGGATACATTGAATTTAAATTAACCATGGCAATAAGTCTCAAAAATAGACAAAATTCATCATTTAATGTTCTTTGGTCAATTTTTAGTGGAGATAAAATGCACAAAACTATGTAATTCATTATATTGGTGTTCTATAAATACCAATTGAGACCATGAAATTTATCTGAAATCTATACCATGGATTTCTTATGCCTATGTCTGTTAAATGCATAATCCCAATAAAATAATCTAAGGAATCCCAACTTCAAATTAAATTTTCCAGTCTTCTACACCCTATCAAGATCCTCTTTTGATTTTAACTATATAAGAAAATAACCTCTTCCAATTGTTATCATTTTCCAATTTGAGATAACCCAACGATGTGAAATACGATTATCTAAATCAAGAAATGTCCAAGGATGTTCACCTTTTAGATAGGATATACACACCATGATAGAAAATTTATAAATTTTCACATGCTGTTGTAGAGCATCGGGGTCAGCCAAGACCAAGAAACCTCCATCACCATGTTTCATGAAGAGTGGGGACTTCTACTTTGTTTCTTTTTATAGATATGTTTTTTTAAGAGAATCGCATAATGAAATTTCTCTAGATCTATCCATAAGAGAATGGTTGGGGTTTTCCTCCACAATAATAACCTCCCCATGAGCTTTAACATCTTGGATTGGAACATATCATTCCCATTCCTATTTAAATGACACCATAAGCACTGAGAGGCCTACAGAAGAAATATAAGGTCAATTCATGTAATGATGATTATGTTTTATTGAATACATGTTCATCAGCTAGTACAAAGAATCACCCTCCATCCTAGAGATCTTATTTTCATAAAAAATTAATTTTCTAGGGGACCTTAGACCATATATAAACTACATTTCCATTCTAAAAGTAATAAATTGATGAACACAAAATAGACCTTTTTAATCATGCTTTCATGTGATCCACCTATAATTCATATTAGAGTAACAAATGCTGTGGTATGAGAAATCTATCAACAAAATACATTATCCATACACAAAATACAACATGCTTGTTTCTTAAATCATGCATTAATGATATTAATAGAAAAAATAATCAAATAATGATATATTTAGAAGTTTTTTGGACACTATGGATTCAAAAAGGGATATCTCTAGTACTGGTTCCCATTTGTCATTCTTTAGTACCCTAAGAATCACAAAAAATGGTAAATATCACTAAAGAATTCCCTGATTCAACCAAATTATGAGGATCTTGAGGATATTATAGAGAAATAGAGGAAATACATTTCCAAAAAACTAATGGATATGGATAGTATACTGCCATTGACATCAGCGGGTTAGAAGAGAAGTGAGAGACAATGTTATTTCCAATATCATAGTAAATAATATGAGATTATTCTATGTTATGGAATATTAATAAGAGATAACATAATACATTAATAATGTCACTGAAATATCATTTTATTTAATTCAATAATTGAAAAAACCATTATATATTTCTATGTTTAATTAATTATAATTGATAAATTAAAAATTAATGTAATATAAAAAGTATATATATATTTTTTATGAAATGATGAAATTTTTTTTAAGAATGTTTCATATTTATTATTGTTTTACTATAAATAATATAAATTTTATATGTTAATAATATATAATTTAGTAGTTTATATATTTATTTTAATCCCAATTTAAAATTTATGTATAGAAATTATTGATATTATGTATATTTATTTTTCACAATTATTAATATGTATATTTCTTCTTAAAGAACATTACATCATGGATTTAAGATGTTTTATGTTATATATAATACAAGACAAAATTTACACCATGTTTAAATTGATTATTATTTATGTGTAACTCTAAATTGAGGATTTCATACAATTTTTTAGATATTTTTGTTTAATATTATTTTTGAATTAGGATCCTTAGTGAGTGAAAAATTATATAAAGATGACTATTCTATATGAATTTAACTTGAATGGGAACTATGATATTAGTTCAAAATATACAAAGTAATAGAGTTGGGGGTGAATTTTGTCTTTTCAAAACACTTCCAACATTCTGGATTTTGACTCACATAGTAAATAATGTGGATATGTAATTTTTTTATTATGTATGAAAATATGAGGCAGAGAAAATGAAATAAAGAACATATCTTTTTATATTGGTTCATGGAATAAAGATCCCTAGCCCACTCTACCAATCAATGTCTTTGTGATCATGATAAATTTCTAAATTATTGTCCATATATCACAAGACCATTAATTTAAAATAGATTGTAGGAAGTTTAAACCATTAAAATATGACTTATAAAAATCCTTAGGGTTCTATAACAGAAAACATATTATAAAAAAACTGAGATGAAGAAGCTGATACCCCATCACAAATAAGTACAATCAGTTGAAACTCTAATAAATCAAAAGAGTTTGATCTGAAAGCTTTAGGTTGTTCTTCATAGTTACAGTGACAAGAAACTAAAAAATGAAGGATCTTATTCTTTATAAAATAATAACATCAAAAATAAAATAGTCTTAAGCGGCCATTTTTTAATAAATGATATTCAATAAGGTAGAAAATAAATTGAAGTTGTAATCTTATAGCATTAAAAGATTGAACATACACATATCCAATGTGTATATTTTTTCGGAATTGATTGGTCATTACCGAAGAATAATAAAAGATAATTTCTATAATATAGTATCATATCTAAATCTATTATCTCACATAAATAATTTTTTTGATGAAATACTCTGATAGAATATATAGTACATTAAATATACTTCGGCATACCAGATTGAAAATAGTATCCTGATTGATCATGGACATTAAAATTCTAACTATCCAAGGGATTTGTATCATCCCATAAAAAATATGATTTATTTTCAATAATGAACATGGTTCTTTGAAAAAATCAAAACAATCCTTGAATCGGTCTTTAATTTTTACTTGATTTTTGTAGTAATATCAGATTGAAAACATGGATTAAAAAAATTCACTATTTATAACACAACGTAGGGTTGAGATTTATTGAATAGGTTTACTTTCAACATTGTAGGATTCCTTCACGTAGGACTGGGTTCCTACCAATATATAGTTTCTCAACCATACTCTGATCTTCACGTAACATAGAGAACAAAAGTTGCATATGGATTATAATACAAATGTTTATACTTGTGAGTGTAAAATCCTGAATGTAGCATTGATTAACCATGCATACAACTTTTATCCACATTGTGTATGAATTGTAAATGGAGACCCCAATATAGGGTTGATGATCCATAAATTTGAGGATTCTATGAAGATAAGGATTTTAATCCAAACACAAATTATTTAGCGTATTGTAGGTTTGATACTATACACAAGCATTAACATCGTTCTGTAATGTCGGGTTGATACTATATGTACTCATTAACTTATCAGCACAATGTAGGGTTGATATTGTTCAATAACTTACCAAATGTAGTGTTTGAAATAGTGATTCTAGAGTAATTATATTAATGTAAAATTACTATAACCTGTAAATTTATTCATGAAAACTCATTCATGAAAACTTTATTAAAAAACAAACAATATTATTTGTGAACATCAAAATCATAATAAATTGTAGAGTACTCTTAATACAATACATTCCCAAAAATATCCCCCATTTTAATGATCACAAATCCCATAAAAAATCCATAAAAGATATTTATTGAAATTATAAGATTTTCAAAAAAAATAGATATACAATTTTGTTTTGATATTTTTATTTCATAATATTATTTTAAAAAATACTTGTAAACTAATTATTTTCTCTAATGATATATTTTGGTTTGAAAATATTCTCCCCCATATCCCCATAGTGTTCATAGAAATTCTCTATTGATTTTTTTAAAAATATACACCATTAACTTAAATATTCCCAACATTTTTGTGATATCAAAAATTCTATTTTAAAGAATTAATGATATAAAAATAGTAAATGTTGCACATAATTATAAATGAATAGTTTATGAAAATTGAAAAGCCAAATAAATTTAGGATTGGAAGTGTAAATGTTGAACCAAAATAAAGGATTATATAAACATAATAAGAAAGTAAATTGAAATTAAAATGAATTAAATTTTTTAAATATAAATAAATTACAATCCCCAGTCAACGAAAGGGTCATCAAAATGAATGGAATTCATTCAAATTGATAGGGGTAGAGGGGTCATCATTATGTGGATGAGCTTGAACAGCACCACTAATATCAAGAAGCTACAAATTGAGGCTCTCGAAATGGATGATTAAGGATTTTTTCCATTATTGAATATGCTTATTCAAATTAATTCCAACCTTCAAATTCTCAATAAGAATGACCTTTACAAACTCATTTAGAATGACCTCTTATGGGATGAATGTGGTCATCTTTTACTTAATTTTATTAACCACTATACCAAACTTGGATTTACTAGAAGTCATTTGGATAATCACAAGACTTTGATTGTTCTACATCACAGATTTTGAAGTACTATCACACTGAGGAGTGTGTATTCTATCACTGAAATAAGCTAGTACAAAGGTAATAGCTTGAAACATTCTGAGCAGTACTCATAGTGTTTGTTGAGGGGAGGATGATGATTTCCTACATTCTCTAAGAGACTAAAATTATCTTCCTATCATCAGCTCAAACTCATCAAACTCTGATTTCATAAAAGAATCATCACTAAACAAAATTGAACTCTTTATACATATTGATGATAATATCTTTACAGTCTCCAATAGGAATTATATTCTATTTTAAGTCCCTTAAAAAGATATTTTGAGATTAAAAATAATATTTTCGCACTGGTAATTCCTTGTTTTCTTTAATGTTATTTTTTTCATCCTCCAAATGTTATCTGAGAAACAAATTATGATCCTTAAATAGATTGATATTTATAACTAAGGTTATAGCTTGAGTAATAGAAGATAATAGAGATGGAGTGTTAATGTAAGGAATAACTTCTCTTTGAGTAACTTCTAGAAAGGCCAAACATGTCTCTTTATCACCAACTAATTTGTTTCCTTAGACATATCCTCTGAAAATATAATAATTAGGATAAAATTGATTTTGAGTATAAGGAAAAAAATCCCTGATAATTTATTGACTGTGAGTCTCTTTCTATACATGCTCATCCACTAGATTATCACACTCATCGCCTCCTAGTGCATCATCCTCAATCTCTAAATATAAAAATACTAATCTTATTCTCTGAAAAAGTGGTTCTTGTAGCCTTATTATGATTTCATCATCGATCCTCTATCATACAGATCCAACCAAAGGAATCATCCTTTTCTCCCCCTAAGTAGCAACAAACAACATCTGATGTTGTTCTGTACCAACTAGAAAAGACTGTTCCATGAATTTCTCCATAAAATCCAAGCTTCTTAATAGTTCTAGGATTCAAATTCTTCCTATAGGATATGTTTTTTCATAAAAGATATTGAAATTTTTTCTTTTTCTTAGTAGTAGAAAAACAATAATCCTTCTATAGGGATAATATCTCATCTTAGGATCTATGTGGCATCAATGGTTTAGATATCTTATCATAAACCGATTGAAATTAATCATTGTGTGATTTAGAAAAAAATTATGATATTCATGTAAGGATATATTACTTTCTATATCTCATCCATCTTAGGAAAAATTCTATATTGAATAAAACTCATCGATGCTTGACGATCATGTATAAGTTTCATTATCATTAAATTTTTTATAGTTTTTGTTCCAAACAAAGAAAACAGAATGTCTTCTAATTAATTTCCCCCATTACTCCAAGATCTCAAATAAAATTGAGTCTCTCCCCTCCTGGGGACAATATAACATCTCATCCATTTCCACAAAAGAAAAAAAGAAAACTTAGAGTCACTAATCTTAGAGATAATGGAATCTTCTTTGAATTTAATACTAAATGAATAATTTCTACAAAATTGATTTATATTAATGTTATGAACCATATGCATGTTATCTTAAACAAACACATAAACCAAACCTTGATATCACATTTTATCCTTGATTGAATGATTTAGAGAATCTAAATAACCAAAATCAATTACCATTCCCAGGAGAACATTATGGGATTTCCCTCAAGTATAAGTATTGTTTTCCAACTCAAAATCTACAGATCTTAGAGAGATTTTCATATCTAATGGTATTGATGTTGTAGGGATTTAAGGTTTAGGGTTTCATCATAATGGAATATAAATAAGCTCTATATACTGAATGGATGTATAGATGAGGAGAATGATAGTAGGAGTAGGCAATCCGTTTTCTTGCATCAATTGAGAGTGTACTCATTTAATTTTGAATGTACAAGTAAAATAAAATCAAAATAAAATTATAAATGAAAACATAATCTAATAAAACATAATAAATAAAGATTAATAAAATAAAAATAGTGGTACGTGAAAAAAATTAATAAATAATAATTTAAAATCAAATATTCTTAACTCCACATTAAAAAAATTCAAACTTGAACTTGGAAGTGGTTTATTAAAAATATCATCTAATTGAAATTTGCTATTAAAAATTCATATGATATATCATTTTTAAGGACATGATCACTTAACAAAAGATGTCTTATATGAATGTTCTTAGTTATAGAATGACTTATTGGAATTTTTTAAATATTTATATCACTAATATTATCACATAAAATGAATATATTATGAATATCTAGTCCAAAGTCCAGTATAGTGTTTTTTATCAATAGTACTTGTGGACAAAAACTACTAGAAGATAAATATTCTACCATAGAGGTTGATAAGGAAACTATGTTTTGTTTCTTATTAGACTCTAAAAGTAAATATTTTTTGAAAAAGTGATTGGTTCGAAATGTAATTTTTATATCTAATATCTATCCTCTAAAATTTGCATCTCAATATGAAATTAAGTTAAAATCATATGTTCTGAGGTAATGAAGAGAATGAAAAAATAGGTCCTTTTAAATATCTAAAAATATATTTAACAGTATTAAGATGGGACTATTTTTGGATTTTATTGAAATCTAGCACAAAGAATTACAAAACAAAAATAACTAATCTACTATGAGTGAGATATAACAAACTACCAATCATACCTCTATACAACTTGTTGTCATTTGGTTTTCCAACATCACCCAAAATCATTTTCGTATTACTACTCTTATAGTTTTATATTTAATATTGTTTTCAAGTCAAAATGTTTTCCATAATCTAATAATATATTAATTATGATTTAATACATTTCCATAATCTTTTTGGTAAATCTAAAATCCAAAAAATAAATTTAGTCTCCCATCATACTCATTTCAAATTATTTTTTAATTAAATTTCAAAAATCATGGAAAATATTTTTATTATTTGAACCAAAAAACACATCCTAAAAATAAATTTGAAATAATATAATATCTGAACATACAATTATACTGAAAATTGTTGGATATTATATCCAATGTAAATACAATTTTCAAAACAAAAGAACTTAATCTTTCATACCAAGCTCTAGGTGCTTGTTTAAGGCCATAAAGATCTTTAGTATGTTTAAAAATAGTGTTTGGTTTTTGAGCATTTTCAAAACCCATGGGTATTCAACCTAAAATTCCTTCATTAAATAGCCATTTAAAAGGTAATACTTCACATCTCTCTGATATAAATTAAAATTTATATGTGATGCATAAGCTAAAAGAAGTCTGTGGGAGTCTAATCTAGATATAGGAGAAAAGGCCACATCATAATCTATAACTTCTTCATGAATATATCTTTTAGCTACAAATATAGATTTATTTCGGGTTATGATTCCTTAATCTTCTTGTTTATTCTGAAAGACCAACTTGTTTTCTATAACATGATAATTGGTTGGTCCCTCTATTAGTTCCCAAACATCATTTCATTTCAACTAGTTTAACTATTCATACTTTGATAATATCCAACGCTATCTTCTAAGGATTCTTCAATAGTATTATGTTCTTATAGATATAGAAATATATAGAATTTAGTTAGGTTTTCCACATTTCATTTAGTTTTATTTATTATGTCTAGGTCTCTTATAATAGTTTTTTAAGGATTCTTCTTTAGAGTCTAAACTATCTAAGAATGACACATTTATATTCATTAACATCATTCTCTTTTGAAATGGACTGAATTTTATTAATATGAAAACCAAAATCATATTTAAGGTTTTTAAGTCTCATATTATCAAAATAATTTGTGCCTTCATCAGTTAGATATTTCTCTTTAATGAAAGGGTTAGTTTCATCAAACATCACATGAACTGATTCTTCGAAAATCATTGAATATTTATTAACCACTCTATAAGATTTGGAGGTAGCAAAAAATCACAAAAAAAAATCCATCATCATATTTTGGATCAAACATACCATGGTTTTCTTTATTATTCATGATATACACCATGCATCTAAAAAAATTAAATAACTTTACTTTAGGATTTCTATTATTCCAATGTTTATAAGGTGAATTTTTGAAAATAGGCCTCATTAAAACAATATTCATGATATAGAAGGGTGTATATAAAACATCATCTCAGTGATAGGTGGGAAGACTATTGAAGTACCCCCAGTTTGAGGTATGTAGCCTTTTTTTATGAATTTTTTATATGTTTAAAGTGAATGGGAAGATGTGGGAAGAGGTTAGGAGATTTTAGAATGGTTTTGAATTTTTTTGGAGGATTTTAAATGGGTTAACGGTTTTAGAACAGTTATGGGAAACTGTGTGGACGCTCCAGGATACCGTTTAGTGGGAGACAGTAGGCTTTGCAAGGCCTGTGCACGGTTTTCCAAACCATGCGAGACAACCATGCAAACCCCTGCTCTCTAGGTAGTAGCGTGTGCACGGTTTGCCAAACCGTGTGGGCTAACCATGAAGCCACTTAAAGTTGGTGTTTTTATGTTCTTGATCCCTCAGTCTTGACCTAAAACAAACCATTCTTCCTCCCAATTGATCCTCACATGGTATTTCGGGTTCTCGGGGGTTGGAAGGGCTCTCCCACCCAGTTTGGAAGGATTTTGAAGAGGATTCTTGGTGGTTTGAAGGTGGTTTCTCCTGGGTAAGTCTCTCCTCTTGGTTTCCTTGTGTTTTCCTCTAGATCTACTTCCATCTCTTTCTTGGTTTTCTTGATCTACAATTTCTTTGTGTAGATCTAGGGCTATGGTTGCCTTTGATGTTAATATTAAGGCTTGTGGATGTTAGGGAAAGGGATCTAGAGAGGTTTCGGTGGTGAATTAGACGGATTCGAGGCGCGGTTTTTCATGGGTCAATTTCTTAGGAACCCTGAAAGTAGGTGGCTTCTCTCTCGACTCCACTTGGTTAGAAGTAGTGGTTCATTTTTATAAATATTATTTGTGTTGAAAATTTAATTGTGATTTGTTGTGCGAAATTGGTTGGAAATCCCATGGGTGATGTTTTGGGGATTTTTGGGGAAAAAGGGGGTTTTATGGTGAAATGCTATTATTGTGGACATTAAAATGAGGATTTTAAAATGGAATTATATGATTGATTTGTGAAAGGATTGATAGAAATGGTTTTCAATTAGGAGGTTGTTTTATTGAAATGTGGTTTGGCATGGAAAATGGTTTTCAATTAATGGGTGATTTATTGAAGTGGATTGATATGCGATGGAATTGGTAGATTACTTGATGTGGTGACCTTGGTGGGTTATATGATTGGTTGTGATTGGTTGACATGTTGTGTGGAAGTGGGTGGGAAGTCTCACAATAAAAGGTGATGGATAGTGGTCGAAAGAACCACCATATGGATATTGGTCGGGAAGTACCGCTAGTTGTGAATGGGTGAACAGGTTGGGAAGAAGTCCCACTGTTTTGGTTTTTTGTTGTGCATTTCATTGCAAGTGTGAAATTGTTGTGTAAATAATGAAATAGAATGTGAAATGTTTGGTTCAATTTTCCATTGGTTTTTGGTTTGGTGTGATGGATTAGTAAGTGCGTGTTCAGTTTATGGAAATGTTTTCACTTGTGATTATTTTATATAAACTATTTTATATAAATGTGATAACGGTTTTATCCTAGTGGTGTGTGTAGGGACGTCATTTGGGGAAATCCTACTGAGTTTTAGTACTCACCCTCTGCTTTGTCACATTGGTGTCTTTACAGATGTTGTGTACCGTGACGTGGGAAAAGGTGAGGCATCACCCTCTTTTAGTGGTGCATTGTGATTCCTTGGTGGTGCTTGGAGCTTGGAGCTTGGTATGGAGCTGTGGTGGTGTCATGGATCATGGTGTGGTGTGGTTTAGTGTTAGGCATAGTAATCTATTTTTTGGTGGACAGGTCTCGTTGTAGTGGTTTGGGATGTATTATGGAACAACTTGGTTGTCTTTTCAGAATACATGCTTGAATGTTGTATTGAAATGCATCATATAGTGTTTGTTATTGGATTGTTGGTTGGTTGTGTCTTAAGGGAAAATCATTCCCCAATTTGTTCTAGAAGCCCTCGGTATTTATTTCCAGCCTTTGGCACCTTGGGAATGTCACTTAAGGCCATATATCCCTCGATGCCTCCTCAAGAGAATGAGGTAGGGGCAGGGTGTTACAAGTGGTATCAATTTGTTCTGTCCTTTGGTGTTGATCATTGGGTTTGGATTTGACATTCATTGTGGTATATTCCTTGAGATCGGATGGTTGGAAGGCGTAGGAATGTCAGAACATGGAATGTATAGTATAAAAGGACGTAGCTAACAATTTTATGCTGAAATTAATGCTACCAGGGAGTTTGGTACATAAGTGTTTTGGAGACATTTATAGGTATTGGAAATCTCATTGTTTTGCGTGTAGCCAATGAGATGTGCATGGAATATATGGTAGAAATGAATTCCCTCTAGGATGCATATTTCATTGGGGTATAATGATTTAGGGTGTGATTTGAATGTGTGAAATTGTAATGTGAATAAATTCTGTCTTTTAAAAATGGTTTGGTTTTCAAAATGGTGAAACATGGCACATGTGGAAAAGGTGGAAAGACTTGTTGTGATAGTGTGGGGTAATATTATTTGAAATGGGAATTCCTGAGGTCTACAGAAGTGAGACTCATGGTTGTTTGTTTTATATTGATAGAAATGGCACTAGGTAGGCATTGTAGAGACCAACCAGAGGAGGCTGCTGAGAATGTGGTAGCACCTAAGCCTTAGGTGAACCAATAGTTAGTGCAAAGCATAGTGCAAGCTTTCCAAGCTGTGGAAAGTGGAAATATAATGGATGAACCAAGGCATGTGGATCATGAGGTTCAGTTTTCTAAAGTAGAATCCACCCATCTCCAGGGGTGATTCAGAGCCAGAGAGGGCAGAAGCGTGGTTGAATAGAATGAACAAGATCTTTGAGTTCTTGGGAACATCGGATGAGTTAAAAGTGAATTTGGCCACGTATATGTTTGAAGATCTTTCCCTTCAGTGGTGGGAGTTGTTAGTCTACGTGGGGATGGACCAGGGTATGATGTGGGAAGGATTTGAAGAATTTTTTAATAAACAATTCTACCCACATACGTTCAGAATTCCCTACACAACTGATTTCTTCTGTTTGAAGTAACAGTTTATGTCGGTGACGGATTATGCAGCTATGTTTATGAATATAGCGCAGTTTGCACCCGAGGTGGTGGGTAGCATGTCGTTGAAGGCATAGATCATTGAAGTGGGGTTACGTTAAGAAATCTGTTCAAAGATAGCGGTGATGTGTATAGATGGTTACATAGAGATGTTGAACAGAGCGTCTGTGGATGAGCAGGATCTGTTGGGTGCTCCAGGCGGAGGATGCATAATGGTACCTATGGGGAATAGTGTGAACTCTAACGATGAATTCAAGCGAAAGAGGGACACTTATTCCTAGGGCAGGATTATGAAATATATTTCGACGGTAGGATCACTGAATCTTCCTACGGAGACCTAGAGCAAGCCGGGATGTTTTTAGTGTGGTTCGACAAGCCACATCAAGCAAGATTGTACGACACAACCTTGAGTATGTCATAATTTTAAGCAGATGGGGCATCTGTAGCATTATTGTTGGAATGCTCTATGGTCAGGTACACGTAACACTCATCAAAGATCGCAGACGTCGTATGCTTCGATGGTACGAGGGCAGCAGCATACCCCTCGACAGTAGGGTAAAGTGGATCATGGTGATTCTCAGAATACCATGACACCTCATCACAACAATAAAGAACATAACATGGTAAGAAAACATGTGTTTGGAGTTAAGCAAGTTGTGGTGGATGATAAGTCGTGACCATCCACAGTGTGAAGTACTATTCTTTTAAATTCTACCTTGATGCAAGTGATGTTTGATATGGGTGATTCACATTCTTTTATTACTACATGTGTTGTTGATTTGTTTGGTTTAAGGATAAAAATGATGCCCTCGGTTTTGAAACTTAAAACTCCTCTAGGTCGAAGAGAGTGTCCAACCTTCTTGTATAGAGCATGTTGTATAATTCTGGGTGAGGTTGAGATAATGTGGAATTTCTCTGTGCTTGAGATAGATGGGTATTATGTAATCCTGGGAATGGATTAGCTGGTGGCGTTTAATGCCCAAATCTACTACGATGAGTGAACAATGGCTTTTACGACACACGATGGTGTTAGACATCTCTTTAGAGGAGAGAGGCATGAAAGGTAGTGTGCAATGGGTTTGTTGGAACTAGCAGTGGGTATGTTATTGTATTAGTTGGCGGTATTGTCATTGGAATCGATATAGGGTGTTGAGTAGAGTGTTCTTCCAGCAGTGGTAGATCCATTCAATGATGTTTTTTCTGAATAATTCTCTGGGTTACCTCCCATAAGAGAAGCAGAGTTTATGATTGATCTCTTTCTGGGGACCAGTCCTATCTCACTTCCGTCTTATTGTATGGCACTAGATGAATTTCGGGAATTGAATGTCTAGTTGGAAGAGTTTGATAACAAAGGGTTTATCTGGCCTAGCACGTCTCCATGGGCAGCGCCAGTGTTGTTTGTGAAAAAGGCAGATGGAACTTTGAGACTCTGTGTTGATTATCTTAGACTTAACCAAGTTACGATAAAGAAAAAATATCAACTTCAATGAATGGATGATTTGTTCGACCAGTTGAGGGGAGAACAGTGGTTCTCAAAGATCAACCTGAGGTCGGGATATCGTCAATTGCTTGTGAGGAAGGACGATATTCCTAAAACAACATTCATAAGTAGATATGTCCATTATGAATATGTGGTTATGCACTTTTTTCTAATGAATGCGCTAGTGGTGTTCATGGCATTTATGAATCAGTTATTTCAAAGATATCTGGATTCATTTGTGGTGGTTTTTGTAGATGATATTTTTGGTATATTCACAGATAAGGTTGGAGCATAAGCAACACTTGGAGACAGTGTTAGGGATCTTGAGGGATCATCGGTTGTATGCCAAATTGAAAAAGTGTGACTTTTGGATACATGAAGTTCATGTTCTTGGCCATGTGATTTCTAAAAGGGGTGTTTCAGTGGATCCGGAAAAGATAGAGGCTATTATCTCGTGGCAACCACCAAAGAATGTGTTTGAGATACTAATTTTCTTGGTCTAGCAGGGCATTATCGGCATTTTGTTCATGATTTTTCACGTTTGGCTTCACTGATGACAGCTTATACAAGAATGAATGTTCCATTCCAGTGTAATGAACAGTGTTAGCAGTGTTTTGAAGAGCTAAACGGTCACCTTACATCAACACCAATCATGGTTTTCCCAGAACCTAGAAAAGGGTACGTGGTGTATTACGCTGCATCGAGATCAGGGTTGGGGTGCATTCTCATGCAAGGAAATCATGGGGTTGTGTATGGCTCATGATAGTTGAAAGTGTATGAGAAGAAATACCCAACTCATGATTTGGAATTGGCAACATTGCTTCATGCCTTGAAAGTGTGGCGTCATTATCTCTTCTGTGAGAACTTCACGGTATATGCAGATCATAAGAGCTTGAAGCTCATTTTCTCATAAAGGGATTTGAACCAAAAGCAAAGGAGATGGATGGAATATCTCCAGATGTTTTATTTTGACTTAATGTACACACCAGGTAAGGGAATTTTGGTGGCAGATGCATTAAGCAGAAACTCATATGATCAGGTGTTGAAACAGGCATCAGACCAATGGCAGTTGATGTCGGTTATAGCTGATATGTGGTTGGAATGTGAGGACCCAGACTATAGAACAATCTTCTTTCAGGTTTTATTGATTTATTACATGGTTAGCTGGGTTAGAGAGGCACAAATATCTGACTCTGAGTGTGTGACCATGGGGTCGAGAATTAATGCTGAGGAGACCAATGAGGGTTCGAAACTGAATAGAGATTCTGTTTTGTGTTTTCGGAATCAGATGTTTTTACCAGTTGCTTTTCAAGAGGATCTTCTCAGGTCATATCATCATTCTAGATGGGTTGTTCATCCTGAAATTTAGAAAATGTATAAAGCAATGAAAGATCAGTTCTGGTGGGATGGTATGAAAATAATTATGGCTGAGTTTGTTTAGAGGTGCTTGACTTATCAGCAAGTCAAGGAAGATCATCCGAGGCCAGCGGGAATGTTGCAGTCGTTACCAATCCCTGTTTGGAAATGGGAGACAATAGTGATGGATTTTGTCATAGGTCTCCCAAGAACAGTCAGAAAGAACGATGCCATTTGGGTGATAGTGGATCAGCTAACGAAAACGGCACATTTCATCCCAATTCATGAATCTCATTTGGTGGAGGATCTGTCCAAAATCTATATCTGAGAGGTGGTGAAGAGGCATTGTGTTCCCGTTTCGATCATATTAGATAGAGATATGAGGTTTATATCTCGTTTCTGGAAATCCTTACAGAAAGCCCTTGGGACATAGTTGACTATGAGCACGACGTATCACCCTCAGGCATATAGTCAATCCGAGAGGACGATTCAAACATTGGAGGATATGTTGCATGCTTGTGTTATGTATTTTGGTGGCTCGTGGTAGGAGCACTTGTCGTTGGTTGAGTTTTCTTACAATAACAGTTATCAGGCATCCATACATATGGCTATGTTTGAAGCGTTGTATGGGAGGTTTTGTCATTCTCCACTATGTTGGGTGGAAACGGGTCAATCCTCGATGGTTGGACCGAGCATTGTCCAGGAGACTATGGAGAAGATTAAATTGATCAGAAAGAGAATGGAGATGGCATAGAATCATCAGAAATCATATGTGGATCATCATCGATGGCCGTTGTTGTTCGGGGTGGGTGATCATGTTTTCTTGAGGATCTCTCCTAGGTTGGGACATCATCAGTTTGGGATGCATGTAATGTTATCTCTGAGGTATATTGGGACTTTTGAGATTCTTGAGGGTGTTGGTGAGGTGGATTATCGTTTGGATTTTCCACCTATGTTTAGTGTGGTGCACAATGTGATTCATGTGTCACAGTTGAAAAAGAATCAGCTGGATTGTGACCATGTGATTCCATGGGATCATGTTGAACTAGAACTGGAGGCTTCGTTGGTTCATGTTCCAGTCTGGGTTGTGGAAAGGAATGATAAATTATTGTGTGGTAAAATCTTCAGTTTAGTTTTTGTTTTGTGGTAGCATGGTCAGATTCAAGAGGAGACATGGGAGTAGGAGAAAGAGATAATCGATCAGTGGCCCGATCACTTTCAGCGAAGGGCAGGTTCACTACTTTTCATGGATGGAAAGTCCAATGGTGGGGAGAATGTAGTACCCCCGGTTTGAGGTATGTAGCCATTTTTATGCATTTTTTATGTATTTAAAGTGCATGGGATGAGTTGAGAAGATGTTGGGAGAGTTTGGAATGGTCATGGATGAGTTTGGAGGCTATTAAATGGGTGCATGGTTTGAGCACGGTTAAGGGAACCCGTGCAGATGCTCTAGGAAACCATGTAGGGGAAGACAGTGGGCTTCGCATGGCCTGCATACAGTTTTACAAATTGTACGAGGCAACCCTGCAGACCATTTAATTCTAGTAAGTATCATGCGCATGGTTAGCGCACGATTTTCCAAACCATGCAGGCAAACTGTGCGGCCACATAATGTTGGTGTTTTTAAGTCGAGGCTCCCCCGGGCTTGACTTAAAACACTCCAATATTCCTCCCAATTGATCCTCACATGGGATCTCAGGTTCTCAGGGGTTGGAGGGGCTCTCCCACTCAGTTTGGAAGGATTTCGAAGAGGTTTCTCAGAATTTTGAAGGTGGTTTCTCCCAGGTAGGTCTATCCTCTTGATTTCCTAGTGTTTTTCCTCTAGATATACATCCCTCTTATTCTTGGTTTTCTTGATATACACTTGTATTGTGTAGATCCAGGGTTTTGGTTGCCTTGGAAGTTAATATTAAGGCTTTTGGATGTTAGATAAAGGAATTTAGAGAGGTTTTGGTGGTGCATTCACCGGATTTGAGGCATGGTTGTTCGTGGGATGATTTCTCAATAACCCTAAAGGTAGGTGGCTTATCTCTCAACTCCACTTAGTTAGAACTACTGGTTATTTATTATAGTTAATTTTTTGTGTTGAAGAATTAATTTTTATTTGTTGTGAGAAATTGGTTGGAAATCCCTTTGGTGGTGTTTTGGGGATTTTTGGGGAAGAAGGGGGATTTATGGTGAAATGCTATTATTATGGATTTTAAAATGGGGATTTTAAAATGGAATTCTATGATTGATTTGTGAAATGATTGATAGAAATGGTTTTCAAAAAAGTTGTTGTTTTATTGAAATGTGGTTTGGCATGGAAAATGGTTTTCAATAAATGGGTGATTTGTTGAAGTGGATTGATATGCAATTGAATTGGTAGATTGCATGATTTTGTGACCTTGGTGGGTTATATGCTTAGTTGTGATTGGTTGACATGTTGTGTGGAAGTGGGTAGGACGTCTCACTATAAAAGTTGATGGACAGTGGTCGAAAGAACCACCATATGGATAGTGGTTAAGAAGTACCGCTAGTTGTGAATTGGTGAATGGGTTGGGCAAAAGTCCCACCATTTTGGTTGTTTTGGTGTGAATGGGTGAACGGGTTGGGTGAATGTCCCACTGTTTTGGTTGTTTGTTGTGCATTACTTTGCAAGTTGGAAATTGTTGTGTAAATGATGACATGGCTTGTGGTATGTTTGGTTGGCTTTTCCCTTAGTTGTTGGTTTGGTGTGGTGGCTTGGAAAGGGTGTGTTCAGCTTATGGAAATGGTTACACTTGTGATTAATTTATATAAACTGTTTTATATAAATGTGCTAATGGTTTTATCCTAGTGGCGTGTCTAGGGAAGTCATTTGGGGAAATCCTACTTAGTTTTAGTACTCACCCCCGATTTTGGAATGTTGTTGTCTTTGTAGATGTTGTGTACCGTGACATGGGAAAAGGTGAGGCATAACCCACCTTTAGTGATGCATTGTGATCCCTTGGTGGATCTTGGAACTTGGTGTAGAGCTGTGGTGGTGTCATGGCTCATGGTGTGGTGTGGTTTAGTATTCCTCATAGTACTCTGATGTTTGGTGGACATGTCTAGTTTTAGTGGTTTGGGATGTATTATGGAACAACTTGGTTGTCTTTTCAGAATACACGATTGAATGTTGTATTGACATGCATCATATAGTGGTTGTTATTGGATTGTTGGATGGTTGTGTCTTAAGGGAAAATCATTCCCCAATTTTTTCTAGAAGCCCTCGGCATTTATTTCCAGCCTTGGGCTCCTTGGGAACGTCGCATAAGGCCAAGTAGCCCTCACCGCCTCCTCAAGCCAATGAGGTAGGGGCGGGGTGTTACAGCTATATCCATTTATCATATTCCTTTCCATTTCATGAGATGTTCTATTTCTCCTTTCGATAATTCCATTTTTTTGGTGTTCTTGATGTAGGGATGGTGTGTTTAATACCCAGATTTGAGAAAAACGAATGGAATTATTTATTATCAAATTATCTACCATGATAAATTCTTCCTGGAATTTTTCTAAAACCATTTTCATTTTGAAAAATTTTACAAAAATTATAAAAAATAGTGAATACATAAATTTTTATTTTTAGAAAATAATCCCTTGAAAATCTAGAATAAAAATCTATTAAGACATAAACATATGATTTACCATTAAAAAATATACCCACAATGGTGGAAGCAAATTCATATGGATATGTTCTAGTGATTTATATATAGGAATTTTTTTAATAGACTAGAAGGATTATTTTTTCTGCTCTCCAAATTGGCATACATTAAAAAATCTATCATTCTCAAACTTAAGAATACGACAATTAGAAACTAATTGTTTTGAAGATAATTCATTTAAAGAATATATATTACAGTGTCCAAGACTTCTATTCCAAATAAATGATTTATTTTTCTTAGAAATTAAACAAATTTCCTTTTGTTTACATATTGAATTTAAATCCTAACATATAAATAGTATTAGTTTTAAGTGCTCTAAAATTACAAAATTTTTCTTTAAGACCATAGCAAAAAAGGTTTGAAAAAACAACAAAAAATCCATCATCACGGAGTGGACACACCCTTATCACACTGTTCTTTAACCCTAGAACATGTAGTAAATTTTTTATTGATATACTCTTTGGATATCCATAGTGGCAAGTCCAACAATATTTAATTTGTAAATGTCAACAAAAGTGACTAATCCTCCAACCATTTGAGTTAGTGTATGAATGTTTTTTGAGTCTGCACTAATATGCCTAGAATATATACAGTCCATATAATATATGTATTTTCTTTTCATATGACATATTAACTAGAAACATAATTCAAAAAATGTTTGTATTGGTACCTATTTCTTATAGGGTCCTATAGTGTTAGTGACCAATGATCCGAGAATTGGGATCTGCTTTATTTTTCCATAATTTATATCACTTGGTTCAGAAATAATTTTTTAAATAAAAGATCTTATAATACAAAAAATTTGAGTATTTTTTAAATATAAATCATCCGTGACATGTCTTTTTGTTCCACCATGATAATAAGTAGTATTTTTATAATTGGGCACAAAATAATTTTTATATAATTTTGATTTATTACCCTTACTTATTATTCCAAATTATTACCTTTTAATGAAATTATTTACAAGAATTTCATTTAAATATTCTAATACTATAGTAAAAAAAAGAGCTTCACTCTTATAGGATTCAACATCATCCAATAATACAGTTATTTTATTTTCATGATTAAAAGTATTTCATGTAGAGGAATTGAATTTATTAAGATGCTATTGGTGTTGTTTTAGCATGATATATATTTCACCTAAACCAAAATTATGAATGTTTTTTAGAGATTTATGTTTCTTTAATAAGGAATCTTGTTTTAATTATATCATTGAAAAGTAGGGTTCCCATTTATCATTTTAGAAACTACTAGTATCAAAATCTAATGTGAAATAATTTTGTACCTTTTCTTCTTCATCCATAAATTACATATTAGATTTAGATTTTATTTCTCTTTCTTTAAATTAGGCATTGAAGGGATGATGGAGTCTTAAGATACACACCATGTAGCTTTCAATTATCATTTTCTTTAAAGATCATAATCATCATTTTTCTAATATCCCATTTCTAGTCTTTTTATTTCATATTTCAGTTGAGGAAAATCCAGTTTGATATGAACCAATTTCATTTATTATTATCATTTAACTTCTCTTGGTTTTTTTCATTCTTCATTAAGGATTTTTTGAATCCACTTGTCATTTTTTAGAATTTTCAAAATATTATAGCTAGCTAAGCCAGTTCGATTTTAGAATATGATGAATCTGATTTTTTTTTCTCTTCCTTTAATTCATGATTTGATTTTATGCTATGCTTCAGAGATATCATATTAAAAGCAATAGTTTATTTTTTTACTATTATTTAATGATCTATAGATTCAGCCTTCATTTCTCCTTTATTCATCATCAGTGTACTAATTAGTTCTTTCATTATCATATCTTTGATATGCGACGATTGACTAATTGAAATAGATATGAAATTCCATTTAATAGGTAGTACTCTTAGTACATTAAATTTCTGATCTTATTGTATTATTTTCTCACCTAATGTTGTAATGTTGTTGCCAATTTTTTTTAGAAAACTATTCATATTTGGGATTATTTCACCATAAAACATTCTAAATGTGACTAATTTTAGATTATGTATAGAATATATAATCTTTATAACATTATATGATATTTCATAAGAAACTGTAATAGTTTCCCACAATTCATAGGTAGTTCGTCATTGTGAAACATGATTTAATTCATCTAGTCCACGCCCATAAATAATGGCACTCATTGATTTAGAATTGATATCATAATCTGCTTCCGTTGTAGCATATTTTGTTTCTAGTTTCTCAGGAATTTGATTTAGAGTAATGATCATTGAGTAGAATTTGAATCCGTGATTTTTCAGATAGATAATCATTAAAGATTTTGAACATCCATAATTTTCCCTATTAAAATATTGAGTACATGCTGTTGACATTACATATCTCAGATTATCCATTTTCATATTTATATAGAAATAGAAATTTTGTCTTGCTAGATATTTATCAGAAATCTCACGTATGAGATAATGTTTTAGGTCGAAAAATACAATGTAACACAAGGGGGGTGTGTCAATTGTTCCTTTTAAAAAATACTACAAAATTCTAGATTTTGACACCTACTATGTTTTATGCAGATATGATGTAGTTTTTCTCCTTATTAAAATGTGCATTGGATAAATAGAAAGAAAGAACATAATTTCTTTATAGTCGTTTGGGCCCCAAAGACCCCCTTGTACACTCTACCAATCACTCATTATGAGAGATAGTTAAATATCACTAGAATTGTCCTCTTATCAGATGATGAAAAAATTTCAATAGAGTGAAGGAAGTTGACCTTTTTAAAACAATAACAATTCCAAAGCCATGTAGTTTTATAAAAGATAACTAATTATCCGATGATTAGATTGAGAATATGATACTCCATGAAAAATGAGTATGAGCAGTTGAAACTCCAATAAATCAAAATAGTTTGATTTGAAATGTTTGGGATGTTATTTAGAGTTTTAGTAGTAACCAGGTGAAAAATGAAGGATCTTGTTCTTCTTCTTGAAAAAACAATATCTTATATAATTTAATAGTCAAAAGCGATCCTTGTTTGAAAAATGATCTATAATATGATAGAAACTAAAAAGAAGTTGAAATAATACAAAAGTAAAAGAATGAAAATATAAATTTCCAAAGTGTAGATTCTTCAGAATCAATCATTCATTATTGTAGCATTTTAAAAGATAATTTCAATAATACATTTATATATGTGAATCTCTTATCGAACACAAAAATATATTTTTTAAGAGATACTCTGAAATAATATATATAATAGAAAACTTGCTTCAGTATACCAAATACAAAAGAATATCATGATTTATCATGGAAATTCAAATTCCAATTAACAGGGGGAGTCTCAACATCCCATAGAAATAAGGGAAATTTTCATTAATGAACATGGTACTTTGAACAAATAAAAATGTTCCTTTAATAAGTCTTTAATTATGACATGACTATTACAATAACCATGGATTTAAATGTTTCTTATAAAACATCTATATTGAGAGCATAACATATGGTTGAAATTTCTAGTGTAGAGTTCCTTTTCATAGTGTAGGGTTCCTTCGCATCGTATTGGATTCCAAACAATGTATGATTTCTTAACCATACCTTCATCTTCACATAATGTTGGGAACAAAATTAGAATTGGGATAATAATCTATATGTTTATCCTTGTCAGAATTAAATCCCTAACATAGTATTGATTGACCATACATTCACCTTTTCCTCATGTAGGGTATGAGAAGAAAATCTAGACTCCAACGTAGGGTTAATGGTGCATACGTTTGATGATTCTTTGAATGTAAGGATGTTTATCCAAATGAAATCTATTTAGCGTAGCATAGGTTTGATACCAAACACAAGCCCTAACTTCTATGTGTAACATATGTTAATACCATATGTAGGAATTAACATCACACAATAAATTAGGGTTGATATCTTATGTTTACTTACTAAAAGTAGGTTTCTAAATAGTGTTTCCAGAGTAATTCTTGTAATGTCAAATTAAATTAACCTGTATATGAAATCATTCAAACTCATTCAAGAAAACTTTATTAAAATAAAAACTATGGTATTAGGAACATCAAAATCATCATAAATCATAGATTATTTTTAAGACAACACATTCCTAATATACAATTCTATTGAGAATGGTGGGATTCAATAACAGTCTCACCATACAAGCTCCTGAGTAAGATTGTGTTTAACTATAATTTAAATTCACTATATAAAATAGTTTTTATCCGTAAAAAATATAATTCATATATATATATATTAAATATTATAATTTTTTTATGTTAGTAATATAACTCATATCATTTTATTTAAAAGAATTAGACATTAGCATGATTAAAATAATTAATTTAGTTAAAGTCCTGAGACGCCTAAATTATATCAATAGAATCATGCATAAATATAAGTAATGAATGAGATAAATCTAAGAAATATTTTCTGTTTTCCGTATCAACTCCTGCTACCAAACATAGAAAGGGGTGATTTACAAAATAGATAATTTTACGAAGTCACAATACATTTAAATTGAATGTCTAAACAAGACAAGTTTAATGGATTATATTTATATAAATCATCCCATTCGTACTTCATGTAGGCTTGAAATATAAAAGTCGTCACATAACATGATGTTTTTACAAATTTCTTCCCCAGTCAAGGTGACTATATCAGTGTTGTGTTTAATTAAATTTGATTCATAGGTGCTTCAATAATATCATAATGCGAATATATATATTGATATTATCATTTTTTACCTAATAAAAATTATAGACAGGTGAAGTCTCCACAGAGTTTTTAATATTGGATCCATCTTATTTATAATTTCGTATAATATTGTATCATACATTACCCTGTGTTTCTTCATCATCATTAATAAATATATTCATATAACCTTAATATATCCCAAAATCAATAATTTTATCCCCTTATTATAAATATATTGAGTTTATTAATTCCTGTTAGTACACAATACATCCTCAAATATATAATCTATCAACCATAATCTTCATTACGAGCCACTACATATTCAATAGTAGTACATGTTACATTATATAATGATTTCTAAAAATCTTATATAACATGAAATAATTTTTTTTCTTACTCTTATGCTATTATAATTTTTATAACCATAAATAATTTTATGTATCTTATTTTATCAAGAACATTGAGTTACATATTTTTGGTAGAAACAAATCATTAGTATCTTTAAATATTTCCCCCCTACACCAATTAATTCTCATTTAATCATATTTTTTGCAAAACTCATCATGGACATATGGATTTTTCCCTATATTTGAATAAGGAAACTTTAAAAAATATTGTGTATTTAACCTTATAAAAAAATACCTTATCTTATGGTCAAATAATATTCAAAAAAATATCACAACATTGATACATGGGACAATGAAACATATCTCTTCAACTAAACCTTCATAAATCTTCTTCATGGATATTCTCAAAAGCACTACTAATAGCTTTAATTAAATATCTTAAAAAAGAATCTCTAAATTCAATGATAAAATAATGTTTCTCAAAAAATATGGAATATAGTTTTTTTCAAACATTCATTAAGAATAATAACTTATTATAATTTGATCTTGAGATTTTTCATAAATGACCTTTGAAAAAAATATGTTAATTTGATCAATCATTAGATATCACATATTAATCTTTTATAATCACCTAATTAATTTTAAACCGGAGAGGATTACTTATAAATTTGAGTTTAAATAGTCATCTTAATCATATGAAAGGTCAATATAATTTATCATTTGAAACCATGACTTTACTTATTCAATACCTATTTAAAACCAATATTAACCATGGATTTACACATTAAAATTTCAATACACCTCTTGACACATATATAGACCTCATATTTTTAGTTTTATTCATTTTTGTGGATATATCTTTTATGTGTTTCACATATTATACTTAAAAATTCTTTATAATATTTTATTTTCAAATTTAATGAAAATTAAACAATTATTTAAATATAGATAATTGATTTTTAAATGAAAAATTTGTGTATTTTGTAAAAAAAATATAATTTGTGGAGTAAATTTAAAAATATATTTTCTAATTGAAGAGTTCTATTAAAATTTATGGTGTGTATTATAAAATATTTATCAGTTATTTATAAAATCTTAATATAGATATTTAATATTTTATTTTAAATCTAGTTTGGTTTAAAATGTTTAATAATATTTCCCAAATAGTAATTACATTTACATTTTGTTACGATTTGGGAAATATTATAATATTATAATATTATATTTTATTCTAACATGTTTTTTAAAATGATATTTTAAATGAGTCATTTTTAACAATATATATGATAAATAATAATAATCAAGGGTTTAGTTCTTAGGAATGAATAAACCTAGAGCATATATAATGTAAAAAATCTACGATAAAGTGTTGAATAGGGAATTGGTATTTGGTATGGGAATAATTTTTTTCCTTATTTAAAATTAGACTAGAATACCAACGGATGAAATATAATATTAAATTTTGATGAAGTAAATTTTATATATATTAGATCTTTTCAATAATACTACTGTGTTTATTACCATAAAAAGAAGATACCAATAATGATGTGTGACCAAATGTGTCTTCTATTAAATAATGTATAAGAGTTTAATTTCTTATAAAATGATATCGAATACTCAGGATTGCCATGAGGAAGACAATGATGGTGTATAGCTTACACCTATATGTATAAATAATTTTTTTGTAACCTACCCTTAAGAGATATCGGGTGGAATTTTATATTATATATTAATTTACAATTTATAAATTTTAATAATCCATGTTTACATAAGAACCATTGATTTTTGAAAATTTTGTATACTTTCTATTCTAATTAAATTTATGAGTTTATTTGGATGAAAAATTATTATCTTTAATTGAAGTTAATTTCATTCATTACTAAATATCCTTCATTTCAATGTAATTATTGTGTTTAAGATTCTCCCTTTCAATCACAGTAGTTGTACTTGTGACTTTAACACATTGAAGGTTTTTTTTGGTTGTTGAGTATTTAATCACTTTTATTAGAGATTTCATTGACTTTATGTGATTATGGTATGAACATTATTTATTAGTCATTGTATTATAATCATAAAATTAGTACCAAATTTCATTTACTGACAAAAATAATTTAAAATTAAAAATAGAGGTATCGTAACATGAAAATAGTGGTCGTAACACATCATTTTCACTAATAATTTCAAATTAAAATCAAAATTCTAATTAACATAATTAAATTCATTTTTTTAAAATCCAATTAAATTTGTTTTGATTCATCAATGATTTAATGTGAAAAAATAATTCACATAAGAACCACAATGAGATATAGTATAAGATTTCCATATTACATTATTATGTAAAAATATTTTCATTGAAACATTATGAAAAAAACCCCACTACCAAATTTCTATTGATTCCATATAGGATTCTCAAAATTTGAATATTTTCATTATTTTGATTCAAATATATTTTTTAAATCCAATCTTCTTACATTAAAATATTTCTTTATAATCAAATCATTTTTTATAATATCATATTGCAAAGAATTATTATACTGATTTAGAGTTGTTTTACAATTATATAGATATTAAATTCTATTGTATAGTTTGGGAATGAGAGAGACATAGAGATTATATGATTTTAATAGATTTTTCAGCTTTAAATATTTGATAAAAAACATAAAAAACTACTAATAGTATATATAAATTTGAAGCATAAAGAAATGAGTTTCTAAAACCTAAACATTTCATGATTTTCTAGATAAAATTGATGTAATTGTCAACCCTATATCTAAATAATAATATAAATTACATGGAATATCATATGGTAGTTTTATGAATTTGATTAATAAATAGTATAATAAATAATGTACCCAAATTTCAAGGACTAATTGTGAAATTATCCATATAAACATCACTACATATTTTACATGCCTAAAATATAATTAGGCATCTAGGGGTTAATTATAATCAAATTAAATTGAGGAATGGCCATTTTCATAAGATATAGTTGTAGGATATAAATAACGATGTAAATGCTCAATATACAAGGGGGGGGGGGTGAATTGTACACTTTAAAAATTTCCTTAAACAAGGAAAGATCTAAGTTTAAAAAAGTTAAACTAAGAAAATTCACAACACCTCTAAAACCAATTTAAATATTGGGACAATGTATGATGTTAAAAACTTCTAGTTCTATACACTTTCTTAAATATGGAAAGTGATTTCGAGAAATAGGTTTCGGAAATATGGATCCGAAAAATGAAACTTAACCAAATTTAACAAAATGAGATTATACCTTAAAGCTTATAGATTCTAATTGAATTAGAGCACACAATTAAGGAATTATAAGAAAGTTATATTTTCTGTAGCAATACAAAATGCAGCGGAAAAACATGTAACAAAAACAATTAACAAGATAAAAATATTTTATCCCAAAGAGAAGGGTATCCAACAACCATGGATAAAGGTCGCTTGATTTATACTTTCAAGAATGTCTATATTAACTACACCCAGGTAAGCCTTCGATACGAAGATTGGAGTCGCTGTCTTGCAATCCCCGCAAACCCTCAACTTCAAGGTAGTTGGAACCTCTGTCTTCAAATCCCTGGAAGCCCTAGATTGTAATCACCATCAATCAGAGTCGCACGAAGCAGGTCTGCACAAGGCAGAGTTTGAACATGTCGTTCAAACTTTCGGCATGAAGCATGAGAGTTGATAAGAGCCTATCTCCCTAAAAATCACTTAAGGAAGTTCAGATCATCAAAATTCTAAAAGTTTTGAGCATGTTCAGATGAGATCTTATTTATAGGTGAAGCTCCAACGGTCAGCTCCCTCCCACAATGGTCATATTTCTCCTTGAATTTTGGAGGGACCTGTACACGTTTCACTCAACCAACGGTTAATAAATAATGAAACAAGTGTACGTATATGTAAATTTGGTGTTTGGAATGTATTAAAAGAAAAGTTCAGAGTCTAACCAAAATGGAATTCGGAGTCTTGTAATAAAGAGATATTCGGATTTTGTTTTATAGGAATTCGGAACCTGAATTCTGTAGAAATCTAGAGTCATAATTTCTAAGGAAATTCAGAGTCTGGTTTCAATAGAATTCATAATCTGAACATACAATGTTCAGAGTCGAAGTTACAGAGTTCGGAGTTGAACTTATAGAAGTTTGGAGTTGAACTAGTAAAAGTTTGGAGTCGAACTTAGTAAAAGTTTGGAGTAAAACTCATAGAAGTTTAGATTCCAGAATTCAGAGTTGAACTAGATGAGAGTTTGTATCTAGAATTTGAATTCAAACTATATGAGAGTTCATATTCAGAATTCAGAATGGAACTTCATTAGTGTTTATATCCAGAATTTAGAGTGGAACTTAATTAGAGTTCATATCCAAAATTCGGATCCTAAAACAGAATGCTTCATATCTATGTATTATATGATTCCGAGTTTTTAGGTATGAATCTGATTCCGATAATTTAGAAAAATATTGATATGTTTAAGGAAATCTTGGTTAGAGAAAAATTCCTTAAGGAAGTAAATTTTCCGTAGAGAAGTAAAATATCAATTTTCTTAGGTATAAGGTGTTTGTGATTTTCAAAACAAGAATGAATGGAAAAGTCATAAGGAAAACCTTATTGACTAAACAATATCCCCCTTTTTGGAAATCAAAAACAACCTTAAAAAAATAATATAAGGTATTAGAAAAAATTTCTATATACTTTGAAATTAAAACTTATCTCCCTTTGTTCATAGAAGATGATAAATACAACAAAATCCACCTTAGGCTTTGGAACTCAATGGATTGTATTCTGGATTTCTAGAATGGAGTTTTCATTATCATGGGAATGAAAAACTTCGTAATGAGAAACTCCCCCTTAATTAGAGATGGTTCTCAACTTAGAAATTTTTCTTCTCCATTTTAAATTTTTCATTGTCCCCTTTTGAGTAGTTATTTTTCCTTCTCCCCCTTTGTGATTATAAAAAATAATTTAAGGGAATGGAAAAGAAAAAATGTACCTGAAACATTATTCCATAACAAGGCAAAATACAACCAACCAAAGATTTCATTAGAGTTGAAATAATTTTTATAAGGAAAATCAATTGTAACAAAAGATCGGATTTGTCTATTTGTCCTCCTTTTCCTTGGGAATTAACTTCTTCAACAAGTTTTTAAGCTTCTTCAAAGTCTTTCTGATCCTCCTCAACTTGCTTCTCCAAAGATTTCATCCTTCCATCTTGAGCTTTCAGGGCCTTGCATTAAGAACTTCATCTTGATTTACAAGAATTTCTTCATGCTCAATCCATAGATCTATATCCCTTTTAAAATTTTGAGCAATAGAATTAAACATCCCATTCAAGTCCTCTACTTGTGGATTCTGAGAATTTTTCTCAAGGATCAGCTTTTTGTGAAGATCCTTCAATTTGGCATCCTCGGTGTCAAAATAATCTTTCACATCATTATTAAAATGATCAAACTCTGCCATGTCTTCATCAATTTTCTTAGACCACAAAGTGATTTTGCTACATGACTTCCTGTGAACATCATAATTGATAAGGAAATTTATATGATCTACTTCAATCTTCACACACTTATCCATCCCCATGGATAAATATTCTGACTTATGATTTAGACTGTGTTGCATCATCTGGCATCTGGAGTCTATGGTGCGAAAGATCATAATGGTGTCCACCAACTTTTTCAAAGATTCAACAACAAATTCATGACCCAATACTAATTACTCCAAATCCGATAACTTGCTAAGAAATTGTTCTTTTACATTTTCCACCAGCTTTCTTCTTGAATAACCAGCAACATCCTTCTTCCTTATTATATCTTTTGTTGGGGTGTCAATAAGCATTTTCTTCCCCTTATCAACTTTCTAAATGAGTTCCTCATTATGAGATTCTTCCTCGGATTCAGATACTTGAACAATCTTGTCTTCATTTAGTTTATCCTTCTCTGTTCCTTCTTCAAGATAATGCTTCTCAAAGCTTACTTCTTCATCAGATAATTCATTTTCTTTTTCTTCTTCCCCGAATTCATCTCTCTTACCTTATTCCTCAACTCCCTTTCCCAGAGTGACTAATTTTGGTGATTCAGCCTTTTCTTGATAATCTTCCACTTGTTTGATCAAGTCATCCAGATCATCACTTCCTTATTCTTCTTCTTCTTCTTCTTCAATTTCATCAAAAAATTCTTCCTCTACTTCTTTACCAGCTGCTTTTTCTACTTCTTTAACAACCTCTTTCCCTTTGGACGTTTCCAGAGTGAAGTACTTCTTCCCAGGAGTCTCTGGTAATGGTTGGACATCAAAGGTTTTTGGAATGGGAATCTTCTCAGAAGATACTTCTATGGAATTTAAGATAGATGGAACAATCTCTTCTTTTGACATCTTATTCTTTATCTTTTTCTCTTTGGACTGTTTTTTTAACTCATCCGCGACTTTTTCACTTAAATCCTTAGCCTCAATAGGGTCTAATCTGAACTGTGGATCCCCTTATTTCCTTTTTTCCTTATCTTCTCTCCATTTAGTAGCTACCTCAACTAGATATTCTTTATTTTCTTCATCTTGGGAGGTGAAGATTGAGTTTCCTTAGATTTGGGGGTCTTGACTTCAGCATCCACTTCCTTAAGGTTCCTATTCTTAGTTACTTTCTTCACTGGCTCAGCTTTTTCCGCATTTTCCAGAATGGTTTCTGCCTCTTCCTCTGGAAAATTATAAAACTCTCATATATCCTTTGAAAAATCCATATTCATTCTTTTCAGCATGTGATCCATAACAAGCATAAGCTAGCAATTTCGATCCATAGACTTACATGAAATCTTGAAAGAATCAAGACACCGAACTATCATCTTGGATAGTAAGGAAGGGTTCATGATGATTTGAGCTCTCAAATTTCCTTACTTTATGTTCTTGATCATCACAAGAACATGCCTCATCAGATTTATTTTTCTTATATTCACCATGAAGTCTACGAAATATATGTCACTTTTCTTCAACGTATCTTATCACCCTTTCTTGGGACCAAGAAACCTTGTACCAAAAGCAGATGAATTTGATTATTAGGAGATATGTGAGAAATATTTATTGTCTTGACATCAGAAAGTCCAAGACATTGTAAGGCCTTAACCTTATCAAAACTATCTTGATTATCCGGGAGTTTGTGTGAAAAAAATTAAGCTTCTACTTCATATGCTTGTCCTACCAAGTTTGCTGCCTTAGTGTAAGTATGTTTGTAAGTCTCTCCACAAGACTTAAAAAAATATTTTCTCTTCCATCTTCCTCATAAAAGCTTGCTGATTCATCGAATTCTACAAGTAAATCCAGATAGACCGCATCTTGATCACTTGACTTGGATACACATGCATCTTTCCAACCATTTAACATGATGTTCTTGGAGATGATTGAATCGTACATGTAAAAGTTCGAATAGACCAGTATTTCTCTGTGCACTTTCCATTTTGAAATTGGATTCGAGGTAGACATATCTTGGGATGTAGCTTCAACAAACATTCGGAATGGAGGAGGTCTAAAGGATTCATAACAGCCTTTAACAACTAATGCACAACTTCAACATGCGAGAGATAGAAAAAGGATGTGGGACAACCATCGGGGTACCCTTTATATAGGAAATGGAGCTGACCTTTGAACTTCCAAAAGCAATCTAACAGTTGAAAACATCTTTGATCTGATCTGACGGTTGAAAACATATCCGCCAGGAAATCTTGAATCTGATCTTTTGAGGTTTTAAAGACATTCGGATTTGAGAAGAAAAACCGAATCCGAGAAATTTTATTAGAAAATGAAACTACCAGTAACTAAAAAATGACTACGAAAGACATAAGTAAGGAAATAATACCTTTTGAATCGTCTAGGAAGTTTATTTGTAATAGGTAGTATTCTTTTTGAAGAAAATTTGACTACGAAAAACTCTTTATGAAAAAAATACTATGAAAAACTTACTACGAAAAAATATGAGTATGAAAAGTCTCATTATGAAAATTCTCATTACGAAAAATTTCAGTACAAAAACTTCATTACAAAAATTTCCAGTATGAAAATTTTGTTACGAAAATTTTCACTATGAAAATTCCAGTACTAAAATTTCATTACGAAAGTTGTAGTACGAAAATTCCATTACGAAAGTTCTAGTAAGAAAATTTCATTACGAAAGTTTCTATATGAAAAATTGATTACGAAAGTTCCAGTATGAAAATTTCATTTCTAAAATTTTGATTATGAAAGATTTTGAAATATTCATTACAATATTTTTTGAAAAACTCATATCGAATTTTTTTTGAAAAACTAATTATGAAATTTTTGAAAGCTAATAAACAAATGTACTCCCCCTATTAAAAGGAGTTTATTACTTTAAGGAGAATGGTTCAACAAGAAGTTAATGAAGGAATATTACCTCATGGTTATAATTCCTAACTTCTGTTTAATGTATTCAAATCTATCAGAAGGTAATGATTTTGTGAAAATATCAGCAAGTTGATGTTGGGTTCCAATAATCTGATGAATGATATCTCCTTTTACGGTGTGATCCCTAAAAAAGGGATGTCTAATATCTATGTGCTTTGCACGAGAGTGATGTTCAAGGTTTTTACTAAGGGAAATGGCACTTATGTTATCACACAATATTTGAGTCTTAGTAAAACTCAATCCATAAACTGTGAGTGTGTGTTGCATCCACAACACTTGAGCACAACAACTTCCAGCTGTTATATATTCAGCTTCAACAATGGAGAGTGCTACTGAGTGTTGTTTCTTGCAGGACCAAGAAACTAATGAATCTCCTCTAAAATGAAAAGTTCTATATGTACTCTTTCTATCCATTATACATCCACCAAATTCAGCATCTAAAAATATATTTTAAACAAAATATTTTCCAGAATTGTAAAATAGTCCTAAATCCATGGCTCCTTTTAAGTAGCAAAAAATTATTTTCACTGCCTTTAAATGAGATTCCTTAGGATTGGATTGATAACTGGAACATAAGCATACTGAAAACATTAAGTCTGGTCGAATAACTTTCATGTAAAGTAGACTTTCTATAATACCACTAAAAGATGTTTGATCTACTGGTTTCACAGATTCATCAAGATCAAGTGGGTTTGAGGTACCAATAGGAGCAATTATACTCTTAGTGTTGTCATACCCATAATTTTTAAGAATATATTTAATATACTTATGTTGGGATATATAGATTCCTTCTGGTTTTTGTGAAATTTGAAAACCACGAAAAAATGTTAACCCACCCATCATACTCATTTCAAACACATATTTCATTAGATCCACAAAGGAATTAGTTAAGGATTGCTGAGTTGATCCAAATATAATGTCATCAACATATATTTTAACAATCAAACTATTTTTTTGTCATTATTTATAAAAAGGTTTGGATATGCATTTCCCTTAACATAGTTATTTTGAAGAAAAAATCATGTAAGTCTATCATACCAAGCTCGTGGGGATTGTTTAAGGCCATACAAAGATTTGGTAAGTCTAAAAACATGATCAGGATGTTTTATGTCTTCAAATCCAGGAGGTTGTTCAACAAAAACTTCATATTGATCATAACCATTAAGAAAAGAACATTTCACATCCATTTGAAAAAGTTTAAAATTGAAGAATGCTGCAAAGGGAAGTAAGACACGAATAGATTCAAGTCTAGCTACTGGAGCATAGGTTTCTTCATAGTCTATTCCCTCTTGTTGATTATAGCCTTTAGCAACAAGTATATCTTTATTTGTTATGATGACTCCATTTTCATCACACTTATTTCTGAAGACCCATTTTACTCCAATAACAGAAGTTTCCTTAGGCCTTTTAACCATGTTCCACACCTTATTCCTTTCGAAGTCATTTAGTTCATCTTACATGGATTTAATCCAATCATCATCTCCTAAAGCTTAATCAGTGATTTTTGGTTCTAATTGGGAAATTAATGCTAGATTCTCTACTTCATTTCTTAAGGAACTTCTAGTCCTTACAGGTTGATTCACATCACCAATGATACTATCAATGGGATGATTCTTTAGAAATGACTGGTTTGGGTTTTGTAAAACCCGTTCATCAATATAGGGTAGAAAATATTCTGGGGTAAATGATTCAGAAGCATCTTCTTGGAAATTTTCCTTATCAGAAGGATCTTCTATCAAAGGCTGATATTCAGTTTTTGAAAACAAATCTGAGGATGTCAGTTGGGATGGTTTAAAAACAAAAGGATCAGACTCATCAAATTTTACATGTACTGTTTCTTCAATAGTACAAGTGTTTTTATTGAAAACTCTATAAGCCTTAGAAGTTGTAGAGTAGCCTAAGAAAATTCCTTCATCAGATTTTGGTGCGAATTTGTGTAAGTTATCTTTAGTATTCAGAATGAATACTTTTCAACCAAAAACCTTGAAGTAGGAAAGTACAGATTTTCTACCATTCCATAACTCATAAGGAGTTTTATTAAAAAAAGGTCTAATAAAAACTCGATTTATAGTATAAATAGCAGTACTTACAGCTTCAGCCCAAAAATGCCTAGCTATAGAATATTCACTCAACATGGTTCTAGTTATATCTTGAATAATTCTATTTCTTCTTTCAACAAAACCATTTTGTTGAGGAGTTCTAGGTGCTGAAAATTTGTGATTAATACCTTTTCTACTACAAAAAGTTTCAAAATCAGAATTTGATAATTCTCTTCCTTGATCACTATGAATAGTTTTCAATGGAAGTATTTTCTTATGTTTGACTTGAGCTCTAAAACCTTTGAAATAAAAAAAATCTCCAGACTTCTTTGCTAGAAAATAGACCCATGTAAATCTAGTGTAATCATCGACCAAAACAAATACATAGTAATTTCTTCCAATGATTCAAGTTTGTGTTGGACCAAAAAGATCCATGTGCCCCAACTGTAACAAATCAGTTGTTGAGACTTCACTGATTGATTTAAAACTAGATTTATATTGCTTTCCATATTGACAAGGATCATAGACTTTTGAAGAATCAAATCTATGATCCGGTAGATCCTTAACAAAGCTTTTGTTAGAGAGTTTCCATATGTTTCTAAGGTTACAATGACCTAGTCTTCTATGCCATAACCATGAATGATCTTCTATTGCACTAAGGCAAGGTGTGTTTTGGCTCCTAAGGTCATCTAAGTTTAGTTTGTATCCATTTTTTTACCAATGGGCAGAAAGAATAAATTCTTACTTGGAATTGTGTACTATGCACTTATCATTCCTAAAATTCAGAAGATATCCTTCATCACATAATTGACTTATGCTGATGAGGTTGTGCTTAAGAAATTTTACAAACAAAAAAATTAAAATCAATGTTTTACCAAGAATAATGATGTTATCTATACCAATAATTTCTCCCTGAGCATTATCTCCTAAAGTTACTTTTCCTCCATTCGTCTTGATATTCTTTTCGAGAAATTTTTTCTTACTAGTCATATTCCAGGAACATCCACTATCCATGTACCAAGTATTGTTATTAGTACTTTCCCTATTTTCCTGAAAATAAGAAAAAGTTTGGTTTTCAGAATCCAGACTTGCTTGGATCCGGAAATATCAGAATGTAAAATCTTTGGTACCCTCATCTTCTTAGAAAAATAAGCTTTATGAAATCCTAAAGATTGGGTTTTTTTAATGAACAATTCTTTTCCCAGTGACCACCACATTGACACTTTGTTCCAAATGGGGAACTTTGACGAACATAGTAGTTGTTACTAAAAATCGGTTTAGAACTTGTGTAACAAAAACCCGAAGTATTCCTTCGAGGTTGGATTTGTGAATAAATTTTATCAAAAGATTCCTTACTATGGGTAATGTTTGAGAAACAATTCCTCATGGAAAATATTTCGGATATGAGTTTTATAAAAAGATTCTTATTTTCAAAAGCATCTTAACTAGAGCTAGGCTCGAAAACATCTTTCTTAGAAATTACATTTTCTAATTCTTTAGAATATTTTTTCCTTTCAGAACTTACTTCCTCAAGATTTTTTGAAATTATTTCAAAATCAGCATTTTACTTATCAAGATCCTTATAAATATATTATATTTCCCTAGTAATAATAGTATTCCTAGAGTTTTCCTTATCAATATTTTTCATGAGTTTTGAGTTCTCAATCTCAAGAAGTTCAGAAAACCTAGAAACTCATTCATAGTTAGGTAAAGTATTTTATTCATCAGAACAAGATTCTCCATCCAAAGGGTTATAATATTTATATCATTAGAATTTAAAGAAACATTGGTTAATGATTCATAATTATGTACCTTATCCATAAATAAGTGATTATCAATAGGTAGCCTAGCTATAAGACCATGATTCTTCTGTCCAGAAGATTCATAATATGATGATTCATATGAATAGTCACCACCACTGGCACTCTAGGTGTCATTATCTTTCAAAACATTCATAGCTTTGGACATGTAATACTTCTTTCTGTTCTTTCAGAATACCTCTCTTTTCTTTCTTTTATTTTGAGCATAGGTCAATCAGGCCATATATGTCAAGCTCTCTTGCATTCATAGTACGTGACCTATGGAACTTTATTATCTTTCATTTCATTCTTCTTATGCTTGGATTGGAAATTTCTCTATCCACCTATCTTGTTCATCCTTCTGCTAGATTAGCTAAGTCATTTTTTGAGACTTCACTCTCACTATATTCTGATTGGATAATAACCTTCATAGACTTGGATCTAGTTACTCTCTCAGGAGTCTTAGCTTTCATATGATTTGATGTTGTATTAAAAGAAACAATACCATTCCCATTATTCTTATTGATGTTGTCAACATCTCTCTTCACCCTTGTTTCATGTTGGATAAGAGTTTCAAATAGCTCATCTAAGGGAATTTGAGTAACCTTTCTGTTCTCATCAATAGCAGTTCTCTTTGATTCCCACTCATTTGGCATAATATCTATAATCTTGTCAATAAGAGCTTCATTATCTAGACCTTTCCCTCCCATAGATTGTAAGATATTTATGATAGTCATGAATCTCTATTGTACTTTCCATATGGGTTCACCATAATGAAAATTAAAACCATGATACTCAGCTCTAAGCATGACTCTTCTGGTCTCAATCACTTTAGATGTACCAAAATGAGTAACTTCGAGTTTATTCCATATACAGTTATCTATTTCACATGAAGAAATTTGGCTATATATGTTCCTAGTCATTGAACAATGTAAACTATTGTGTACCTTATAGTTGAGTTGGTATTCATGATTCCCTTGATTCGTAAAATAACTTAACTCTTTTCAGAAATTTTGTATCCACCATTAAGCATAACAAATTTATCTACACTTGTATGGATAATGAAAGTATTCATATGATCTCTCTAATATTCATAAATATTTCCATAAAAAATTGTTGGTCTTGTAGGATTTATGTTATCGATGGAACCAACATTGATTCCTTTTTCCTCTTTTAGCGTAGAATTACATAATTCTAGAAGCATGAATAATGACCATATAACAAGGGAAATGGAAAAAATACAAGAGACTAAAACCAAAATGGTACGTATATTATCCCCTACAGATAAATAATTTCTAGGGTGACATGGGATTACCAAATATATCATTGGATAAAATTTAACATACAAAAACCGTAGTCATCTCGTAGGTGGGACACACCTGATTCCATCAACTAGCCCAAATGCCTGGTCCTACCTTTCATGGTTTAACTAAGTGGAACTATCACAATGTTGTTCCAGCTCCATATTAAGGTCAACTATCTAGGGGATTATATAAACTAGTTACGAGGTCATATCTTATGTGTGGGTGAGTCACTAATTAAAAAACAACCGACCACGCATATACATAACAATTAGATGCCATCACAAGAACCACACTACAATGCATCCCCCCTAAATAACCCCCAAGGATTATCCTCAAGACTTAGAACCATAAATACACAAGTGAAGACCCAAAAAAGGACCTCCAAATCCAATATCGTCCAACAGGACAAGGGAAACACCTTAAGAGGAGTTTTCAAAAGAGGATGAATTTATGAAATAGTCAAATGGACCTCAAGAAACCTTTGAGGAAAAAACCATTTACCTATGAGTGATAAAACATGTATAAATCCATTTTCAATGATAAATTACCAAATAAGAAACTAATAATTTTACCAGGTAAAAATATTCTTTAGAAGTCATTTTCATCCTATAAAATTCCTCCAGGAATTTTAATGAACACATGGTGTGCGTAGTTTGATAAAACAAATTTTTATAATTTAATTTAAGAATAATTTATATTAATTACACATCCTGAAATTATTATAAATATCATTAAACACTACTTAATATCCATATAATGTGAAAAAACATGAAATCAATGATTCTATATTTTTATTGTTAAATTTTATATTAAACCCGACTCAAACAAAAAGTGTGCCATCAACAGTAACCTAAAACTACTTGACGAAGGCTAAAAGAATAAAGAACTTCAATGATTAACCTATATAAAGAGAAAACACAAATTTAAACTCAAAATAACATTAAATCTATTCCCATGATACACAGGGAGAAAGGGAACTAAGGTAAAATTTGAATAAGAAGGATGATGAAGAATAGGGGAGGATGATATGATGAGAAATAATTATAAAACCTTGATGAATCAACAAAGAATAACCATGGATGATGGAGGGGAAGATTGAGGAAGAATGGATGAGCACCCATAATGTTGAAAACACACTATGAGGTGGATAAGTGGTGATTTTGGGTAAAAAAGGGGTTAGGAAAGAAATTTCCTATTTTTAATGAACTGAGCATTGTGCACAGTTAGACCACTCATTTTCAAAAATTTCATGCTAATCGTGAATCATAGTTCGTTAAAAAATTGAATATCGATGAAAAAACCGTCCATATAGTTTAGACTATCCTTTCTCAAGTCAGGAAACCCTAAACAGAGATAACCACAACCTACATAGTTTCTACTAGGAGCGCCATACTTTGGATCACACTTTGTGTAGCCAGTGAAACTCATATTATACTTGTTATAAATGAACTAAAATCTGACTTAGCCTTAGGAGGCTACATGATTAACTGTTAAAAGTGATCCTAAATCATTAATTAAAATAAAATTAACCTGAAACTAAAAATGTAGATTTGTAATCACAAAAATTCAAGAGGGAATCCAATGTCAAAATGATAAACCAAAATAATAGAAGAAAATAAAAATAGGGGTGATTCATTTCTCCCCAAAATAATAATTTCACCCACTATTAAATGAAAAAATTACATCTTGATCAAAGAAGAGAAATGGTTCACACACTCAGATGATCTAATTCCTCAACATAAAATGGACATTAACCACCACCATAAAAAATTAACGTGCATCTATAAAAATCAAACCAATGAACACAATCTAATTCTTTAAAAATATTGGAAAAATCAAACTACAACCTATATAACCTTTCCAAAAAAAACATTGGTTATAATATAATATTCCTACTGTTCACATTGATAGAATATGCCAAGAAACAAAAAATTCCAAATGAAACAAATTATTTTCAATGAAATAAACAATACTAGAACCGATTACCAACAAGTGAGTCTAGAATGGATTCCCCACCATTTTAGAGTTCTAGACATGAGCCAAGAAACAACACTCATGAAACACTAAAACTCTAAACCAAAATGACAACAAAAAAATCCCATGATGAACAAATAAAATACGACACACCATGATAATCGATTCACTCCAAAAAAGAACATCCAAGAAAACAGAGATTCCTAAGTCACACATACATCATCTTATTTCACCCAAATGAGAAGTAGATTGAACAAGACACACAATGACACACCCCTCTACTCAAAATGAAAAAATTTTGGATTAAAAAAATGCATAAATTTGGAGAGTGTATCTAAATGATTAAAACATACCTCATTACTTAAAGAAAAATAAAATAATAAAAAACACAACAAACACAGTAAAAGTAACACTCAAATAGATATGGCCATCCAATAGAACCCATACCAACACCATTCTGTAAAAATGGGTAGGAATTTATTTATAAGGGGTAGATATAGCTCCATGTCACTTCATATAATAACCCTGAAATATCTGATGCATGTGATTCAAGTATCCAAATGTATGATAGGTATTTAAAACATTTTTACATAATAGATTCTTAATTCTTGACCTTTGATTTTAATGACACACTACGACCCTTTTCCTAGATGAAACTGATGAAATATTTGTATACCTTTTAATTCTACTGCTAACATTTACGACGTGTAGAAAATTTATGATCTCTACCCTAATATTCCATTCAACGTTTTCTCACATTGAAATATTACATTCTACCTTGATCACTACATCTATCACAGCTTCCACCCACACAACTTTCCTCTGCATGTTGGAAAAGGTGGTTAGAAATAACATTAAAACCTTCAACTATAGATCATGATGAAGCATTTTCTAAGACTTTCAAGTTTTTAGGGAATCATACTCGGCCCAATATTGATGATGAGTAACTAGATCCAAAAATGTCTAAATGAACTTCAACACTGATCTATCATAGTGTTGAAGGTATCACATCTCCATAAACTTTATCACATTTAAAACCTCGGAAAATTACTATCAGATGAATAAGGCCTTAAATAATTACTAGGATATGTTTTAACAAGACCTAGTTCTGTTGAATAACATCCACCACTTCCATCTTGGACCTTCGATCATAAAGGTTCCCAAAATCCATTTAGAGGCTCATGAAAATTAAAGAAACTGAATATCCTATCAAATTTATAAATACACTCTTTTTCCATAATATAATCTTATTGTACATAATATAGAGGTGGAATGATATTCTAAAACTCATGAAGAAGGTATCTAGGATTCTCAACTAAGGGGTCCGCTAATGGTGAACCACCCATAACTTAACCTCAATTAACCATAAAATTATTGGTATGCGAAGACACTAAACAACACGAAATCTAATAACCCAATAAAAAACGAGTTCATCATAAAAATATCACTAAAATTAAACACCACTAAATAATGAAACCAACTCACAAATTTTCCCCAAAACCTTTTTAAAAACTCACTAACTACCACCTCAAAAGCCACATTCAAACTTCACTATCCAAAAAAATTCATTTCACAATAATCCCTTGGATTCTAAGAATATATCCAATCACATTTTATCCAAAACACCATCTACAATTTCACACAATCCTAATTATTCCAAACAACTATTAATTAAAACCAATTTCATTGAAAATAAAATTATTTTAAAAAACTTTTCCTAAACATTAATTAAAAAAATTTGAAAACACATTTATCATTTATAAATTTCAAAAAACTAAATCTAGGAATGTAAAATTTCACAATTTAGAAAGTGGTTTTCCAATCAACATAAAAATCATGAAGAACCCAAATCGTACCCATAAAGGAAAACTATTATTGGTGAGTGACATGATCATATGGTTGGAGGTTGTATGGAAATCATACAACCATCATGGAGAGTTTTAATGATTATTTCCTTAGATCCTCATGGCATTCCATTCCCTGTGAGTTCATCGAGTCCATTGGCCCAACTCCCAGGTTTTTTTCCAAACAACAAAAACCCCACGAGAACAAAATAGAAAAAATAAAACCTAACTTCCCATGACAACCCATGGTTTGGAACAAAAATTTCTGGCAAGGAAATTCCTCAAACAAACACAAAATTTATGATATTCCTACACCATATACCTTGAAATCCCAAATAAAAAAGGGCGCTCTAAAATATATAACCACTAAAGAACATAATCTCAGATACCATTTTATTCACAAACTGTCCTAGGTCGACCCTAAATGGGTCACATGATCTAGACCATGATAAGGAAAAGAGGGATTTAAAATTCTTTTAGGCTAGTTAAAAGATATATGGAAATCAATATGAGACAATTAGAGTGATTTAACATAGGAAAAATTAATAAAATCAGTACAAAATACAATAGCTTCCCAATACACCTAAAAATAACCAAACTAAACATCTGAACAAAACTAAAAATAAAACCAAAATCTAACCTAAATACCACTATATTTGGTCCTAAACCTATATGTAACTCTCGAATCACAATCCCAATGACAACCATGATGTTCAATACCATGTTGGAACTTTCACCTGAGACTATAAAAGAATGGTGTATATGAGTGAGTATCAAAATTCAGTAGGCATTCCCTAGTATTCAATTACCTATAAATTTCCATTAAAACATATTTTAAAATTTTATTTCTAAATTAAAATATATAAAAAATTATCTTGCATTCTATATTTACATAAAATCATGGTCCATTGAATTTTTTATTCAGAATAATTTTTCTTTTCTATAATTGAGACCATTAAATTTAATGGAAAGTCAGATGATGGAAAGGTTTGTTGTTTTTATTTAAAAATAAAAATAGGATGTAAAAAATTCTTAAAACCCTTTCCATAAAGTTGTTTAAAATTGATTTTTCCAATTTCAATAGAGAATCAAACCATAAAATAAGGAAGAACAATGTTCACACAACAAGGGAAATGGAAAACAAAATACAAGAGACCAAACCAATTGTGGTACCAAAATTATCCACCGTTGATAAATAAGTTCCATGGGAACATGGAAGTACATAAGATATTATTGGATAATGTAAAACATATAAAACATGTCTATCTCATAGGCGCACCTCAACTGATGCAACCAACCAACGTAAATGCCGTGTTCTACACTTCTTGGCCAAATCGAGGGGCATAATCCGAAGAAAAAGCAAGGTTCGTAATAAGGGCTATTGGCCAAATCATAATCTCAATTAGTGCAGAAAATATAATTGGAAAATAATTTATATGTGATAGTCTCCCATATCAATTATCAAGTGGGGTGAGCTAAGAAATACAAAACAAGCAACCATACATAATCATAATAAATATGTGCCATCACACGAACCACACAATAGTGCATCACCCCAAAACCCCCAAAAGAGTAACCCCTTCCATAAAACCACAAAAACATAAGGGAAGTCACAAAACAAGGACCTCCCAATCCAATATCATCCAATACTGTAAGGTTAATACCCAAAGAGGAGTTATCAAAATGTGAAAAAATTATGAGAGTGAAAAATATTCCTCAGGCAACCATTGAGTGACAAACCATTTCCATAATATCCCAAAACCATAATGAAATATAATTGAGACGATTAAATCCTAGTGGGATACTAAATAAAATTTTAACAAGTCAAAAAATATTTTAAAAACCATATAAATTAATAAAATCCAACCATAAATTTTAATGGACACATGGTGTTCTTATATTGATAAAATGACATTGTATAATTGAATACAAGATGAATTTCAACTATTATTACATAAATAATTATTCTAAAAATAATAAATCACTAATTAATATCCAATTATTATGTAAAAATAATGAAATCAATAATTCATTAATTTAATGTTCATATACAAAGGAAAACCTTCCTCAAACCACAAGTGCTTCATCAACAATACCTCTGAACAACTCCATGAATACTCAAATAAGGAATGCCATCTAAGAGTATCCTTGAAAAGGAAAAACCCAATATTTAAACTATAAAATACATAAAACATAGACCCAATATATCAACATAGAAAAACCACTCTACATAAAGTCGTAGAAGAAGGGAGAGGAAGAAGAGAAGAGGATAATACCTTGAAAATTCACCCTAAAACCTTGAAGAATCAATATAGACTCACCATAGAAAAAGTAGGGGAATCTTGATGAAGGAGGAAAGTTATTCCCTTGGTTTTCAAAGACCAAATAAGGGTGGTAGGAGGTGATTTTTGTTAAAATACGAGACATATGGGAAGGAAATTTCACATTATTAATGAACTAGGAACGACTACCGATTAGGCTGAATGATTTGGAACACGGTGCACCAACTATGTGACATAGTTCTATAAAAAAATTTAGATCTATAAAAAATCCATCTACAAAATTTTGGAAAAACATTCTTATGTTGTGAAACCCCAACAAAAGCCGCCTCATACCTGTATATATTCTTTTGGGAGCCGCTCAGTTTAGGTCAAACCATGCACATCCGAGATAAACATACAGTGCTCATTCAAAATGAAATAAAAAAAGACTCAGCCTTATGAGGCTTCATATTTTTATGTTAATTGTTTACCTAAAATATGAAATATAATAACTACAACCCAAAACTCAAAATATAAATTTTAATCCTCCAAAACTAAATAGGTACTTCTTAGAAAAAAGATAAACCAAAATAAAAGATGAAAATAAAAAAATAGGGTGTGCCATATTTTGTATATCCCATAAATATTGTAATTTAATCCTTTTCCTAACAAATTTAAATATTTCACAATAAATTTTATAAAAAATCTATGGTATTAGTACAATTTTGATGTCTATGAAATTGTAAAAATAGATTTTATAAGTTTTTTGAAAAAATGATATGGGTATGACAGTGGATGATCATCTTGGAATTTCGAGTTATATATTAATGAAAATAATAATTTTAAATTAAAATTTAAATATAATTGTTAAATTTAAAATAATACTCAAAAAATATATTTGAATTAGTTAATCTATAATTCAAATTATTCTTAGAAATTAGAATCATTTATTCCATTTCAAATAGTTAATGAGTATGTCTATTTCAAGTAATTTCCATGAAAATTATCAATATAAATTTGAATTTAGAGAATTGATTCTCACTATGATACCAAATAAATAGATATTTTTCATTTATATTATATAGTTTTAAATTATTTATCAAAATAGACCATATTTATCTACCTTTTCATGACCTAATCATAGAAGTTTAACATAAAAAGGAATAATCTATTTTTATTTTGGGTTTTAATGTTATTTCCAAATATATATATTAATACATAGGTATAATAAAAACCCAATTTCTAATTAATTTTTTAATTTTTTAATTATAGAAGTATTCCTTTATTATTTATTCATACTATTAGAACCATTAACAGATTTATGATGGGAATATTTTCTTTCATTTAAGAAGATCTCTTTGAAATTTTTATAAATTAACTTATATTTACTAGCTGTTCCTTTTAGATTATTCTAACCAGATTAATGGTTTTTATAAATAACTATATAGAGAAAATATTAGTTTTCATTATTGAAATTTGTCACTTCATGGTGGATATGGGAATTATATTTGGTAACTTAATCTATAGATTGGGAATTTAAGTGAGAAAAATCTTATTTCATATCATCACTCCCTTATCCTAACATATCGAGGGTTATGAAATCCTTCTTGTTTATTGTTTGATTTTATAGGAAACTCGTTAATGATTTTGGTATGATTATAATCCACTTATATTTATGCCTCCAAAAGGACATTCCCTTTTTCATTGATAAAATCTATAATTGTTTTTTGAAAACTTGAATCAAAAACTCATTTCATCAACAATTATTTATCCACCAAATTAGGGAAACCCTTTTAAGGTAATGAATAATGTACTAGACTACTCTTTTATATAAATTTTTAGATAGAAAATAAAAATAAAGTGATATATATCCAAGGATTCGAGAACAAGGGATTCATAAAAATTTAATTACACTATCATTGAAAAGATTCTGTTATACATTTATTTGTCTCTTGAAAAATTAATGTTTATATTTTTTAGATCCTAAGTAATTATATTCACTCATTTATTAATAATTAGTATAAGGACTCTGTTCTTATTCAATCCATAATTTCATTTTATTAAATAATTTACTTTATTTAATTTCATTGATATATTTTATTTAGAGTTCTAGGGAACATGGTCATAATTTTAATATAACAGACCCATAAATTATATGTTCTAAACTTCCCTTTAGTATCCCTCTTTCGAACAATACAAAACATTAAAAATGAATTTATTTTTCATTTTGGGAAATTTTCAGTTGATTTTAAATTTTACTTCTTAATTATTCATTCTCATCATCAAATATTTTTAATAATATTTGAAAAAATTTGATGAGAAAAGGAATCTCAATATGCATATAAAATAAGAAATAAGTTCATTAGTCCATTTTAATACCTTATGATTATAAAAGTTCATTTTTCTTTTATTATAAAAAAATCTCATCTAACATAATCCTTTAATTAGTCGTAAAATTATCAATACTATTCAATGTTTTTCATAAAATAAAAATTATTGGAAAAAAGGGAATAATCATAATCATTAGTTTTTTTATAAAACCTGAGAACCCATAAAAACATACATATTTACCTTAAATGAACATAATAATTCATTTAAAATAAATGATCATTAAAATATATTTTGAAATTAAGAAATTTCCTTGAAAACAAAATTTTAGGAATAGAAAAGACATGTATGTTTCTTGGAAAAAAATCTTTCTAACAAACATATAATTACCCTTATAATAACTCATATAACTTACTATCCAATATGATCAACATCTAAAAAAATTATCTAGAGAATGTAAACATTACCCAATTCCGTGGAGAGCTTCATCAGGATCACCTGTCATTAGAGCTATATCTAGATCACCCATCAATAAAAAATAATTTATAAGGACCATAACATCCACTAAGCAGATTCAAATAATTAATTTAATTTATAAAACACCTTAAAATATTCTTTTGGTCACATAAGATAATATTTCTCATATATTGATTTACCCCTTTCCTCTAAAACTAAATTTTTAAAAATAAAATAACCAAAAAAATATTTATATAGGTTTTACATAAACAAAGAGTGGAATATTATAAAGTATTATAATATAAATAATGGTTATGGTGATGGGATATTAAATATATTCCATATACATTAAAATAGAACATTCCTTCTGTATCTTATTAAGGAAAGCTACAAAGTTTTATATAAAATATATAAAACAAATTCCTTTAAAAACATAATAATAATAATAAATGAAATGTTAACTTTCATTTATAATATATTTATTTCCTTATAATCACGTTCATAAAAATATTTTTTTAATATTAACGTGGACAAAATTACTTACAAACTAAGTCTTTGAAATGAGGGTATTAAGGTAATGTGTCCCATACCATGAGTTTAAATCATCATGTATGTTCTTTATCATCCTCAATTATAAAATTATTTTAGTTATTTAATTTATTATGAATATTTATTAGGTTAATTATTAAAATTATTATATTTATTACCATGTTATATACAATTAGTAAATCAATCAATTTGGGGTCTGATGTTTTGATAATATTAGACTCATTTTCAAAAATGGCTTTGGTAAGATTCCTATAGTCAGAGATTTCATTATTAAATCATCTATAGAATATTAATAATGACATAATAATAATTTTTATAAATCAATTATACTTTTAAAACCAATAAATATATATTATTTTCTAAAGAGAACTATTATATAGTGATAGAGATAGAAGGTTGTACTAATGTAAGAGTAACAATTCCATTTTTTAATCAGTATGGTGGAAGGATGGTTTTCATTGTTTTGTAATTAAATAATAGTGATTATATAAAATATAATAATATATTTTCATTAAGTACAATAACTTATTTCATTTATGTTATGTGATGATGAAAATAAATCAAATCACTTCGTGGTGGTGGTAATCCAAACATACACACGAATTCCATTATCAATTTTCAATTAATGGAAATATGAGAAATTAGATGGGGTATTAACGTTTTAGAATTATTAATAGGTCATTGACATATTATATATAGATTAAATCCATCATTATAACTAGGTATTAGATGCAGTGTTGTAAAATTAATTACATCAGTTTGTGAGGGAGAATTCCTTTATAAATAAGATCAATGGTTTCATTTCCCATTTAATAGAAGATGGATATAGATATAGTTTAAATAAAAACATAAAAAATAAATTAATGGAATTTTTTTCTATTCTTATTTCATAATTTTTGAAGAAGATTTAAAAATTTAAGAAAAATAAATAAAATTAAAACACTAAATTATGAAATTTATATCTTCTTCAGAAAAATATGGTTTATAACTAAATATTTAATTGAATGATTATACGATCACTATATGCAATATAGGACATGGGTATGGATTTGGGGAATTTATTTTTGTAGGTATTAACTAATAATAAAATTATTTTTTTAGTGGATAAAAGAGGAGAGGGTGTATCCTTTTAAAAGTAGGGGATATAAATCACTTGGAATTTAAACAAATATAAAATCATATTAATGTATTATTCAAGATAAATGGCACAAAAATGGACCATTAATTAATATGAGATGATATAGAATATAAATAAGTTCATATAATTTTATTTATTTTTGTTAATATGTAATTTTATCTCATATCACTTTGTTTAATCCCCATGTAATCATGTTTTATCCTTAACCGTGGTAACTGATTTTTTTAATGTTTTCTATTCATTATGACAAAAATTAATGTTAAAAATAATATATAATATTAATTATTATGATTAAAATTGTAGAATTCTTTCATCTAATTCATGTTATAGAAGTGGTTAAATTTAATATAATATTAAACTTGTGAAATGTGAGGAGATCAATTTTTCTAAAAAATGTCTTCTTAAGTATAATTTATTACAAAATTAAAAAACAAAATTCATTCCAAATCATAATAATTGAATTATAGATAATATAATTGGACTGATTTTACTTTTAAATAATTTTGTAATATAATTTATCCTATTAAATTCTTCAATGGAAAATATTTTTTAATAAAAAAGCAACATTTTCCGCTATTCATCAAAAATCAATATTTTGATTAAATTATATATAAAGAACACGAAAATTATTTGTGAAAATGAATTTAAAATTTATATTATTATTTTAAAATTAAAATTCTACAATTTTGGAAGACATTTCTTTCAACTAAAACTATATAGTATATAAATAAATTATGAACAATAAAACTATTCCTTCTTTGATTTAAAAATTATATAATATTCTCAATGGGAATGTAACTCTATAAAATATGATTGATGAATAATTATAAGGTATGAATTTATATAATACTAACATTACAGGTGTTATTAAATTCATCCCAATTTTTTAAATGTCTTCCTCTATCTATATTATTTACTAAAATAGGTTGGGATATTTTGTTTAAACCCATTATCAGATTCCCAGGTTTTCTTCAATCTTATGGGTATTCCACAAAATATTGATATATTTAATCACGTTATACCTTAACATATACTATCAATAATTAATAATATAAATGGGTTATTCCTAATAAGAATCATTTTTCCCACTATTCTATTTCAGGTCTCAATATATGATATGCATCTATTATACATTTCCATAACAAAATAAACCTGAAACACATCATGTAACTTTGATAAAATCTATGGAATGGCCACCTAATAGGAAACTAATCCAAATTAATTCAACATTTCATATGAACCAATTATCTATAGAATTAACATTCCCTTTTTAACTAAATGTACAACCCATTTCAATGAAGATATTTTAAGAAAAACATGATTTCTTACATCTATGGAAAACTATTTCATGTGGTTAATTTATATAACATTTTTACATACTTTGAGATATCATCATATGTTTCTGAATTATCTACTCATTCTCAAAAATTTATTCTGTCAATTACATTCTTACAAAAAAAATTCACATACATTAACAAAATATGTTTTAATATTACCCTATTTCCCGTAAAAATACTAAAATTGACCAACCTATATATAGGAATGAAAACTATTATTATATTAAAATTAAACTAGTGAAATATGATGACATAAAATTCCTAGGTAATCTATTTAAAAATCTAAAATCATATGTTTCAATGTATTAATCATTCTCTTTAACAATCAATCATATTGTGGATGAAAAGCTATACTAAAATTTAATTTAGTACTCGATGAATTCTATATAATTTTATAACAAATTGAGGTAAACATGGTATCATGTTCAAATATAATGGATAGTGGAACTTTATATAACATGGAATCTCAATGACATATTGTCATTAATGTTGATATAAAGGAATAATATGGATAATAAGATTAAATTGAATGGATAAAGATAAATGTTCAACAACAACCCATATCACATTATTTAATAGAGATGTATTTTGTAATTCAATCATGAAATCAATGGATATATTTCTCTATTTACACACTGCAATTGGAAAAGGCCAAGAAACCCATTCTATAATAATATTTCTATATTAACCTTAGTAAATATTATATATTTCATTGTAATGTTATAAATATCAGTTTCATCCCACTAAATAATATCTTGAAGGACTATATAAATATTTTTTTCTAGGATGAATAGATAATAGAGAGATACAAACTTCACTATAAAAATCATTTTTTGACTTCAAATCACATTGAACACAAAAATTAATTATAAATATAATATCACCTTGTTCATCAACATTAAACAATGGAAACTTTTCCTTATTGATAAATTCAATAATTTCATATAAAATAAGATCCTCCTTCTGATATTTCAAAAAATTTTATGTCAATGTTGATTCCTTTAAAATAAGAATCATAAAAGAGGAAAATTCATTATCTATAACCGATATGCCAATATTAACCAAATAATTAACCAAATATTCATGTTCAAAATGTAATATAGTTAGTGATTTATTGTCTTTGAAATATAATTCATCAAATAGCCTCTTTTATTTCTTAGATGGTAGTAAATCATGTTGCTGTAATCCTTAATTAGTTATATCCATCATCATTATCTACTGTTCATATTTTTCAGAGTGAATATATACGTAAAACTTTTATGAATAGTATATTTTTCAAAATTCACTCTATATAAAATGTGTCAAAAAATTATTAGTTAAGAAAACATAGTATCTAGTATAGGTTCAGTTATAGGTTAATTTATATAATTGGGTTTCAATTATCTATATGTATAAGAAGTTACAAAAACATTCAGAATTTAAACACAATTAATTCCCATTAAAGAAGTCTCGTGGTTGGTAAAAAAATTTGGAATTTCTATATTTTTAAATAAAACATGTGAATCCAGTAATCTGATTTCAAATTCTTGGAAAAATTCATCACATTCATTTAGCCAAGTTAAACTAAATCCCTTTCATTAACATAGTTATTTGGAAAAAATAATAATGAAATTTATTCAATAGTCCATCAATAGATACCTAATATAAGAAATAATATATGAATCAATATTATATTTTTAGGTCTTAAATAATCATGAGAAAAAATAGATTTAGCTGGATTAATAGTTAATTCAGCATTATTTACAATATGTACAAGGTAATAATATTGTCCCAATTAGAAATCAAATTTACTAGGTTTTCCTTATAACCTACTCCATTTAATGGATTGAAAAACAACCCTAAAATGTTTCTCATGATCTTCATAACAATTTATATTTTATTAGGATGTCATCAATAAACACATCTATATGTTTAGCCCTGAAGTCATTGAAAACTTTATTCATAAGGGAAATAAATATTTGTAGATAATTTTTAACACAAAGGGAATAACCATAAACTCATAATTCCTATACCAAGTAAAAAATTACATCTTCATAATATCATCCTATGAGACATTTAACTAGTTATAAATGGACCTAAGTGTGTCCTTTGAAAATTAATGATAGACCTGGAGATGATCAAGGAAGTCATATATATGAGGAAACACATAATTATTCTTAATAGTGATTTTATAAAATTATCTATAATCAATGAGAAGACTCACTGAAGCATCATTATTTTTAACAACAAAAATAGGGGCGCCACATGGTGAACTTATAAGAGAATTTATCACTTATCAAGAACTTGTTTTTTTATGTTTTTTAATTCCAAAAGTTCTAATTTAACCATTAAATTAGTTGTTTTGGATATTGTCTTATCATCCAACACCAATTAAATAGTAAATCAATCGGCTAATATAGTACAATACCAAGAAATTCGTAATGAAATACATCAAGGTATTCTATTTTAAAGGGTGTAAAAAAATTTTAATAGTCTCCTTGGTTTTAATAATTTGATCAACATAACATTTATTTCAATATTTTAAAAGTTTATTATATTATTGGTATGGTATCAACCATATCAATTCATTATTATATATTAATTGATACACATTGTTAAAAAATAAATTCATTATCCATAAAATCTGCCATAACATGGAAATAAATAATCTATTCCATTACTAAATTAACATAAAACTCTATAATGGGAGAAAAAAACTATTAGGTAAAGCATTTGGATATAAAATTGGTAATAATATTATTATAATTTGATTTTTAATGAATTCTACACCTATGTATTTTTACCAAAGTCCTGGAATCATTTATTGAGTTGAAATTTATAATCTACCAAGAGATTACTAGGGAATTAATGAATGTGATGACCCTAAATAAATAATTTTATTTCCATAATCTGAATAATTACACAATAAACATGACATTATATCGTCGGATGGTCCAATAATTTCGGTTGTACTCTCAAAGAATATTGCCATAACTTTCTGATGATGATCTTGATGAATTCCATCCATTATTTATATCAAAATAAAATTACATTCCTAATGATTTTATTCATTAAAAAAATATTTTAATTGTGACCTTTAGTTATCTATTTCATCTTTACATTAATAATTTTAGTTTTAGTCCTGATACAAAGGTGGAAACTTATCACATCATAAACATTTCACATATTTTATAAGATATTCTCAGAGATTATTTTTTAAAAAATTATCCTAAGAAGGAAAATTGATTTTCTTTCCATCAATTTTCCTCATTTGATGATTCTACTTTCACTACCACCTAGACCAATTTTTCTACTTATTTTCATAATAAACATTATCATCAGGAAACTCCATTTAAGAATTATTTAAATTCCAAACAAGTTTATCATTCCTTCTAAATTCACAAGAATCCAACTATCTTTCATATCATGGATTCATTCCTATGTAAAAATGTTTAATTTTCCTTTTAGTATCCTCAAAATAATTTGTTGAGTACCTGCTAAATTATTAAAGTATGTTTTATACGTATCCACTAAATATTCCTCCTTATTCTGCAATTCAATGAATTTCTTCAATCACCATCTGTTCAAAAACTATAGTAATTTTTTATCAAAAAATATATTCTTAAATTTATCAATTCACAAGAAATCAATGACCTATAATTTTCTAAAATTCTTAACCATTGACCACATATGATCAGATTCACCTTTATAATGGTATATATAAAGAGTATTATTATGATTTTATAAAGAACCAAATACATTTAATATCTTACCCATGGATTTAACCCATCATTTTTCTATCAAATAGATATATGATACACTGAATATTAGAGGGATTTGTTTCATATTTTCATATTGGTTCTATTCTATGTCATCTTCCATGTTTCCTATGTGGAAAACAAATATAAAAATTTAATGTTTATATGAATTAACATGGAAGTATTAAATTTGTATAACATGATTAACAAAAAATATAATTTCTTAAGTGTTCTTAGTTATAATATAATACCTCTAAAATTATCTAAACCCTCATCTCTCATTCTCTATATGGATATTATTCTTATTAAACCCCTATATTTTATAAGAATTCACATTCCAATATTTTATGGTTCTTATTGGATTTTAGATTTAGGGAATTAGGTCATAAATCTTACGTAAAAACTAATTCCTTACGTGTTGAAAAATACCACTTAGTATCTTTTTTTTTGAAAAAAACATTTAAAACTGAGGGATGAGAAAAAATATCAATAAGTGACAACAAATAAATAACGAAATCCATTAGTCCTTTTTAAAACTATGAGATCATAAAATAAATTTTTCTTTTAACAGATGAAACTTTGTGCTCAATTAAACATCTAATTACTCATGAAATAAAATTTACTTCACAAATATATTTAGAATAAACATTACATGAAAACATAAATGGTAAATCCTAATCATTAGTGTTTCTTAGAAAACACTAGGACCCATAAATTGTTCTTCAATAAAAAACCTTCTCAACCAAAAAGGGAATAATCATTCATTTAAACAAATACCCCTATCATCTGTTTTTAAATAACATTTTTTTACATGAAAACACATTTTAATGAAAAGAATAGTTTTATAGGTTCCTTAGAAATCATCATCATAGAACCATTAAATGTGGAATAACAAATACATTCATATTCCAATAAAATTATTGATATATTATAATCATTACAAAATTAAATGGGGATCTATATCAGGATCTCCCATTATTAGAAATTTATCTGGATCATTTATCATTCGCAAGCATGTTCCAAGGAACATTAATGGCATGGAACAAAAAAATATTTCACTATTATCATCAATATTAAACTAATGCTTACGATCCCCTATGAAAAACATTTTTTAATATTTACATTTCATCTTCCTTGTAAACCCAATTTTCAAAACTAAAATTCCTTGAACCGAGGAACGGATGTCATTTATTGAATAAAACATGGATTATTATAATCTAATCCAAATATCAAATAAAAATTATGGTGGTGGGATAATCCATTTATTATCTATATATTATTATATAACATTCCTTTATTCTTTTTTGTAAGGAAAGTCAAAAATATTTGTACAAAATACCTAAAAAATTATTTAAGTGACCTCTAAAAAAAGTTCAAAGATAAATAAAATTTTCTTTATAATCTTCATATATCCATATAAATACATTCATAAAAATTATTTTTAATAATACGGATATAGAAGATTAATATATACAAAATAATTAATTATTTAAAATAAAACATGGTTTTTAAGGAATGTTTTTCCTTACGTTGAGTCCAACTCATCACATATGGTAATTATCTTAACAAATAATAAATAAGTGTCAAATATTTATTTTATTAGGAATATTTTTTTAAAAGAAATTTCCTTTCATTATATTTATTTTCTTTTTATATTTAATTATTAATCATTTATGTCTGTATTTGATGTCTTCTTTATATTGAACTTATATTTCCAAAATGTCATTATTATTTTGCCTATGGTAAAAGTATTCATTATTAAATAATATAATAATTAAAAATTATGAAATAATTATAATTTTTGTACATTTATTATACATTTAATATTATCCATGATGGATGTTTATGAAAAATCAGTAGCATTACAATCAATTAGGTAGTAGGTCATATGAACACGTGACTAACATTACCATTTATTAATGATCAAGATGGAAAGAAGCTAGGTATTATTTTATGTCTATTGAATGAGGATTATTTAAAAATATATTATAATTTCATTAAATACTGTTATATATATAATACATGTAATATGGTAATGAAAAATTAATTCAATCACTTCGTGGTGATGGTAATCCAAAAATACACTTGAATGATGTGGTAATTTTCAAATGGATGGAAATGTATTAAATAAGATGATATAATATCATTATAAATGGATAAAAATTTCATTAATATCATGTATATAAATTAAATACATAATTTTAACCATATTTGACGGACATTTATATAAAAAAAATTATATTTTTCATGTGGTAGTAGTATTATGGATAAACGAATAATGGTTTCATTTCCTATTTTATGAAAGATGTATATGGATATAAGTTATTCTATTAAAATAAAAACATCTAATTTTATTGAATATACATTGTTTATTATTTAGTAATTTTTAAAAAATATCTTAAGGAGTTACAAGCTAAAAAATATATTAGTTAAGTATTATACCTCTTCTTTAGACAACATCTTTATGTTTATAACTAAATCTTTCTTAGGTAGGTTTTAAAATCATAACAAGGCCTCTAAGATTTGGGTATGGGTGAATGGATGCAACATGGGTTGGTATTGGATGATCAAAAATGATTTGTAATTGTGGATAAAATATGGTAGGTGTGTAATTTTATAAGTTCCGGATAGGATAATGTTTGATTTTTATCAAGGAAAAAATATATTAATGTATTACTCATAAAAATGAAAAAAAATAAAAAATTTCAAAATATTTAATGATATATGGTTGAAATAATTCTATAAAATTGGATTTGAACAAATTTTTTAGTCATTTTATCCCTTCTCACATAAGTTAACCCCCATATAGACATGTTTTATCCTCAGATATGGTAACATATTTTTACAATTTTTACACTTCCATATGAATAATAAATAAGGTGAACATATTATGTAATATTAATTATTCTAATCGAAAATATTTAATCCAATTTATCAAAATTAATTGAATTGTATTCGTTTTATTTTAATTTAAAATTAATCCTGGAAAATTTGATGAAATGTTGTTTTCTAGAAAAACATTCGTCTATTTATAAATTTTTTATAGAATAATAATGTATAAAATTAATTCTAATGTTAATAATCAGATTAATCATAAATATAATGGAGATAATTGAGCTTTTATTTTGAAAAAAATGTTTCTTATTAAATTCTTAAAATGAAAAACATATTTTCTTTTTAAAAAAATTCCTACTATTCATAAGGAAATTAAATGTTAAAAAATTCTATAAAAATCACCATATGTTAATTTTGACATGATTAAACTAAAAATTATATATTTTTTCAAATTAAAATTCTAAAATTTTGAAATAAAACATTAATATAAAACAATATATACATAAAAAATAACTAGTAAAAATTAAAATATTTACTTTATGAATAAAAAGTTAAATAATATTATTATAATGAATACTCTATAAAATATTATTAATAAAAATTTATAATTTTTGAAATTTATTTAATATTAATAACTCATGGGTTGTTAAATTTATATTCCTAGTGAAAAATAATACATAAAACCATGACTTATTGATGAATTTTATTACACCAAGACTTTATATAGATATTTTTTAGAAATGTTTTAAAAATATATTCATTGATCAATTAAGTATATTCCTATTTTAGGAGGTAAATATTTAATAATTTCCCAATTAAAGTTTTATTTCTCTATATTATCTCATGTTTCAGTTATATGGATCCTTTTTAATTATTCTATAGAGGTCCTCATTGTTCTCCACTATATTTGTAAGAAACTATAAAGCCTTCGCCTATTATACATAGATTTATACAATAAATAATAGAGAATATTAAGATGAATATAAAGATAATATAAACTAATCAAGGTCTTAAAATATTATATATGGATCATTATTGACAACAATTGCTGTTTGAGTTTGGTGAAAATATTTTCTGGAGAAACAGTATAAGAAGAAAAACACCATTTTGGGAATCATGGAATGTTTTATCTATATTAAATTATCCATTTTGATATAGTTGAATGAGTGGGTGATGTGGCTTATAACTTTTATTGTCCACTAAATTTTACTTCCATGTATAACATGTTTTATTTATCCAAATTAATGATGTACTAACCTAATCATGACCCTTTTATTCAAAGCGACCATGTTAATTTTTCAATGTATGATATATTTATTCATATAAAAATTTTAATTATAGTTAGGAAATATAATCTCTTACACATGAAAATAATTAGTTAATACATGTTTTATGGAATCATGTTTATATTCTGGATGATATAAGGGAATCTGAAAATAATTTGTTAGGTAAATAGGATGAGCTCTTAGAAAGTAATTACAATAATAAAACATACAACAATGGAAAGAAAAATTATGGGTATAATTTTAATCCCATAGTTTTATGTTCACTAATCATGTTTTGTATGATTTCATGTTATATAATACATGGTTTACATTTATGGAGTTTCTATAAGGTTTTAGGTTATTTTTGGAGTGTTTATAAAGGTGAATGGTTTGAGTACAGTTAGTGAAAGCATTAAATATCTCCATGAAATCATGAAAGGGGATATTGAGATTCAAATAGCTGGAACATAGCAAGATAATGATTCACCCATACCATTCATATGCATGGGGAAGCTAGGTGTTCAGATATAGAGGGGGAAAGCATGATTGGTGTATGGATGTCAAACCATGAAAGCTTATTATGTGAGGGTGTAGCTTTGTGACTGTATCACTTCAAGGTTCTCATAAATATTTCCAAACCACTAAACATGAAGATCACTAGATCTTTTTCTATATCATGTTCATGGTTGGTGCATAGTCTGAAAACCAATGTACCTAACCATTTGATGTGTAAATAATGCCCATAATATGTGTTTTAATTAATATTAAGGTATTGATACCCTTATTATTCTTTAGATATTCTAGGGTATTTAAATCATATCCCCCATATGCTCCCTATATAATTCCCTTTGATCTGGAAGAATCTCATAGAGGAATAAAAATGATTTAGGGATCTGAAATCACCAGTAAGTCCTTTTTCACCCTCTTTGTTATTTAATATTATTAGATCTACTTTTCTATTCTATCCCAGATTCAGATATCAATTTTTTTATGGATAAATAATTTTTTGATGATGTTAATATAGATACTATCATTTTTATATATTGAAAGGAAGCTATTTTGAGACGGAATCATGATGTTCTTCGTGTCGTTATTTTTTTATCTATCTATATAGAGGTAGTGGATTCTCTTTCATCTCCTCTATTCTAGAACATAATATACCCTTTTAATATAATTTTTTTCATTTGATTCTCTATTAAACTATTGTCTGACTTTATAAATTAAAACGGTTTTATTTTTTTAGAAAAAATAATAAATTTTACGGCTTTTGGATAACACTGATTTCATTTAAATTTATATGATTATGTTAATGTTATGTTATGGTCTCGATGCATGGATTATATTTAATGAAAAAATTTTAAAGGAAAAAAATTATTATAATTTTATATTACTATAGTGTGGGAATATTGGGTTGGGATGTGTTAAATGTTGATGGGTTATTGATGGATGTTCTACCATCAAGGATTGAGGGATTATCGCCATAGAGTAAAACCATCAATGGTAACATGATTTCTAAGTAGATATGGGTGGGTATTTTTTTTGTGAACATGGGAGTTATTTTTCCATGTATCAATGTATGGAAATTATATTATTTAGGGTTTCCTCCTATAGATCTCTATAATGTATTTATAAAAAATATTTAACTAATTTTCAAATGTTTTTATATGATTTATTTTATATCTGGTTCATTTTCCAATGGTGTGTATTGGGTAGTCATTATGGATTTATTACCAAGTTCTACTCACCCCCTACTTTGGAACATTAGTGTCTTTTTAGATGTCTTATATTGGTACACAGGAATGTGAATTGTCTCATATTTTCATAATTATACACCTTGATATTGTGAAAATTATATGTTATATTGGAGTTTTGAGATGGAACATGAAGTTCTTCAAAACCTATCTCTTTGACGTCATAATGTAATTTTGTCTTTTTATTTTATTATTTGATATTCCATGTTCTTTTTTCACATCAATATTTTCATTATGTTGGTTTAGTATTGGGGTTGAATAAGTTATACTCATGAATAATATATAATTATTGGATAATTTTATTTTGTATTTTTAGGTTGGGTTATCCCTACAGGGAATGTAATACCCAAATGTTTTTCCAAGACTTGGGAATTTATTACAAGCATATGAGGTCTTAGTGATTTATAATATGGTTAATTTACATCAATCTCTTCTCAAACCAATGAGTTAGTGTGGGTCATTTTATTCCCCATAAGAAACTATATCTTTTTGATTTTATAAAAACCCACATCGTTTTGATATTCTAAACTACTTTAATGCCCAAGGAGTACCTTATCGGTTCATCAAATAGTGATATATCAAGTATTTAAGTGAATATATTAATTATAATTGGGATGACCAAAAACTTTTCAAATTAAAGAGTGATCAAATCATACGAATTTGGTAATTCAATAATGATTTCAACTTAGTGATGGACTTTTATCATACATTATGCTATGGTGAATCTTTCGAAACACAAAAGATAACAATAAATTAATTTTATTTTCATTTAGTTTGGAATAAATATTTCAATTATTCTTTTCTAATTTGTAAAACATCGAAAGTTTTTATATTCCATTGATATATTTTTAGAAGAAGTAAAATTCAAAAACAACTAATACACTTTTTCAATATGATTCTAGTCTATGGAATAATTTTTATGGGTCCATTTACCAATTAAATTTTTAACCTATAAAAATTAAATATTATAGATAGTGTGTCCCTATGGGTATACAATATTCTATCTGGGATAAATGATTCCATTTTTTTAGAACCATTTTCATGTAGTAATCTATTTGGTTTAATGGGATTCTTATATTCAATTTATCCAACCTAGTAACTCATGTTTTATAATAGAACTCTATAGGTTATAATAATAAAATATTAGGTTAACCATAATGTTTCAACACATTATCACCCTTAAGAATATAATAGTTAACATTTTTGATAAATAATTAAAATATACCCTTTAGATAATTGTTCACCCAGTTTTAAGGATTTGAATTTGATACACGATGTTACACATTAAGATTAAATGAAAGCCTTCGAAACCCTCATTGGAATGTCTCTATTTACATTAGATTTTGGATGATCATTTCATATACTTGTTTTGGTAAAACATTTGGCATATTGTGCAGTAAATAATGATAATAGTAATATAAACCTTGAATGAAAAGAAGTAAATCATTACATAAAATATTAAATTGAAATCAGATTGAATTTCTATAAATATTCAATACTTAACAAGGAGGAAATAATTACATTAATGATGAAATTAATATAAATAAATAATTAATATACAGTAGATCTACTTTACAATCCAATATTGATCATTTATCTAAGTAATTTTTTTCTAAATATAATAGGCCTTTATATTCACTATAGTGATTCATTTTTTATTGTTATAGAATATATAAGATACATAAGACACCATATTAAATATCAATGTTAATATTCTCAATTTTCATAATGAAAGTGTATAAGATAATAATGTAGAGGATCTCCTTCTATTCAATCCTTCTTATGACTAAGGAATTAGTTTTTCTCTTTATAACCATTCTATTTTCAAGAGTTTTATTTTTTTATTTTATTTTGTATATATTTTTCAAAATATTATTGATTACAATGCACATATTAAGGGTGTGGAAGTGATAAACATCACTTTTAGTTATGATTTTAAGTTCTAATTAATAAATTATGAGTCTTCTTAAATTGTTTCTAAATTTTTATAATTTGTTTTTGTATTTTTAATCATTAAAAATCCCTTGAAATTTAAAAGATATAGTTTTAATAGTTTCAAGGCCTAAATTTTTTACTTCCATTCAATTTAAAACATGTTCAATTATTCTTGAAAATGGATTATGAGAATTAAAATAAATTGTTTTTATTTTAGTTAATTAAATAAAAATAACTAATAAATTTATTTTTTACAAAAAGGATGTATTTTTAATATACGGTTCTTAGAGAAAATATTATGCAACCAAATAGGGGAGTTATTTTTTCCTTCAAATCTAATTATCATATTTAATTCAATGCATTTAAAACTTAATATAAATCAATCCAAAATTCAATTCCAAATTTATTTTTTTCATTTCCTATTTTCAAATATATGTACTATAAATAGACTTTTTCAATTAATTTTTTAAATATATTCTCACCATAGGACTCAAAATTAGGGAAAAAATTAAAAAAGATATGGGGGAAGGGTATATAATTTTGTGTTACACTCCATTATTATTTTCCCACCACCTAACATACAATAAAATATTTGGCAATATATTTTCTGAAAATAATTATTCTTATTTCTGAAGAATTTATTCTATAATTTTTTTTTTAAATTTGAATGTCCTTAGATAATAATTTGTTTTATTATATCATGGAATACCTTTCATGGTTCATATTTTTATCATTTTATCAATTATTTCATTTTTATTATACTTTAGGAGTAAATTTCATGTTTTTTATATTGAATCTATGGTGTTTTGTGAGATTCCATATATCAAATTTTGATCAATGAAAATTATTAAAGAATGAATATTAAATAATTAATTGATCCATGTTTTAAATATATTAAATAAATATGATGAATGATCCATTATTTACTAATACTTTATCTATTCACGTGATGGAAAACTATATATAAAGAAAAAATATGTGTTATTAAATTCATTAAAAAAGTATATAGGCCTCCTAAGACAAAATTCAGTATCTAAACTATCTAAATTATGAGTTAATTGTAACACCCCGACCCCAGTTACCCAAAGTCGGTGCATTATTACATAACATTGGCATGATCACCAAAGATCAAGTCTCGAAACACAGATTAGTTTAGTAGCCTTGGAAACACTAGATATATTCATAAGTCTTAAATTACATCATAAAGTAAAAAAAACTACAAAAACATCTTGTCTTCATATCCCCTCATACTATCCCTACATGTCATTCATAAAATACTTCTTTATATCCTGGGAAAAATTAAAACATTGAAAGGGGTGAGCTCAGATGCTCGGTAATGATAACAATATAGCAGAAACTTTCATAAATAAACATAAACATTTATGGAAGTGTATCACTAAAACAAAAGCCTTTTAAACTTGGACTACATCATAACAAGGCAAAGATAAAATGAAATAATTCTTTTTAATTATTCACATGGATATTCTACTAGTCGAATAATCACATGCAATATAAATAACCAATTTCTTATTGATGGAATGAATAATGCCAGGCTATAATAACCACATAGCCATGGCCTCGCGCCAAGAATACAAATAAGATTTTTTCAAGGCCTCGTGCCAAGACACTAGTTTGTCTAATGAGACCTACCGATTCATCGAGGAGCTATAGCAGGCTGCACCCATCACTTATTATGTCCATTTCATTTCACATATGAACATGTTTAAACATAACATAAACCATAACATAATCGTATCACATAAAACATGCATTAAGGATACATAAAATTTTAATATTTTAATCACAAGATATCAATACAACACATTGATATAATATAAAATTATCAAAACCATTTTAAATACCAAAATAAAATAAAATTAAAACATGGTATTTATTTTTCATTTAAATAAAAGTTATGTCTTTTAGAGGAAGCCAAAACTCAAATAATGGTCACGGCGGTGGAGAGGTCGTTGTCGCCGCATACGTAAGATGAAACATTCCTTTTGTCGTTTAGTAATATCGCTTAGTATAAAAAGATTCATTTTGAATAAAATTAAAAGTCAAATGGGTTTATACACTATATAAAAGAAGGTTGTGTATAAAACAAAATATTCCTCAATGAAAGGAGATTGAGACGAAGTCCGTTACCTTGTGTCTGACTTGACTCGATCATTCTTTAATCTCCTGAATAATAAAATAGAGTTAATTTCCACTTGCTTGAGATCCTTTTTCAAGTTCATTATTCCTTTTATATCACTTATTACCATGTTATGAACATTATGTAATTATTTAAGTTAATAACAGTCGTTTTGTCGATCTTTGGTACTTGAGTCAAAAATAAACTTCTTATAATTACATGTTGCTCATGTGGTAAAATATCGTGTATATCCAGAATTATATTCATGATTTACATATCATATATATCATATATATCTATTACATACATGCATTTATATTATTACATAACATTTAGAGGTAAGAAATGAAATGCACCATTCATGCAGATGGTAAGCCGTATGTACGCATGAATGCTACTTTCATTTGTATTTCATATTTAATGGAATGAAATCATAATTATTTAAAGGTATATTATAATTCCAGTATAATATAATATATAATATAATTTAATCCATCCTTTATACATCTTGCAGACGACATTAACGATTCAAATCACTTTGAGGGGGCAGTAGTCCGCACTTCCTAAAATGAAATTATTGTGTGTACCCATAATGGAAATCATAAAGGTATGCCATAAATGAAAAATACAGAAGCATAAGGAAAACATAAAAATAATATATATCATATATAAATATAGTGACATCTTAATGGCCACCATGAGAGGTGTTAAAAGAATATTGAACAATCATCGTTTCCGGAGGCAGAAATTTGCCACCAATAGAAACAGTATGTTCTTTAACCATTAGACGAAGGTGTGTGTAAGTTTAAATCAAATAATTCTCATAACAACATCCTTGTATATTTAATATACAGGTTTTTTTACAAATTAAAGTAATAAAAAGTGGATAAGGGGTTGGAGAAGAAAAATAAAACAAAACAAAATAAGAGAAGACATTACCTTTAAATCGGGTAACTCCCCACGGTTTAAGCCAAACTGGTTTCTTGAAGAGATTTCTGCCTAATGTATGGCTTCTATAATGAATAGAGGGATGTGGAGAGATACAATGAGTGGATTTTTGATGAGCCAATGGATTTAGAGGTGTGGGTAAGGTGGTAGAGGTTGTGGCCTTTTATAATAGGAGAGGAAGGGGACTCTTGGAAAGTCATGAAATGTTACATTATAATGAAATGATGTCGGATTTTAAAGGTCCCAAAATGATATATTTAGAGGATAAGGTGATAAGGGTTCTAAATCCACCCATAAAATAGGTTTTAGACAAGTGTAAGTCTTAGATTTTACCTTATATTTTCACTTTATTTAAATTGTTCATTAATGAGGTAATCACTGCATCATCATGGTGTGATAAATAAATTTATTTATTTAATTTATAAAAATTATAAAAAAATTACCTTGATGTAGAAAATCATTTTATATTTCCAATTAATATTTATATTCGAAATTTTAACTTATATAACCCCATGTAATAATTGTTTTAGTAAAACAACACTTGTTTGTGACAATTTTATTTTTACTTCAAATTAGAAGTTATTAATGTCATTTTCTTGCCCATGTCGCTCCATGGGGTCACCAAGTTTACCCATGTATTTTATTGGTCGGAAATGACTCATAAAATAAGTTTAGGACAAGTGTAATGTTAATTTCATATTATTATAATATTATATTTACCATAAATTACACTAATTACCTTTAATCGCGTTTAATAAAACTTAAAAGTTACTAGTCACCAAAAATTATTTTCATCCCATTGAACCACATTTTACATAATAATGACAACAATGTATGTTGTATTTTTTAAATTAAATGCATAGAAGTGGTAAAGTTTCATTTAAATGAAAAATCAGTTTCTTAACTACCACATAGTGGTTTCACTATTCATCAAAAATTGAACTTTTTCGGAAAAATACCAAAAATTCACCCTAAGATATATTTGATATTCCTTATTCAAAAATGATTTCTATTTTACAAAATTCAAAAAATATAATTTGAAATAATTAATTTAATAATTAATTCCCGCTCTCACAACAAATAGCATGTTTTTAAGAAACAAAATATTTCAAAAGATTGACAATTTATTATGTCCAATTTCAAAGTGAAATTAATTCTAATGACTACCATTGGATAAAATGGTTAAAATATATTCTAATTATACTATAAAACCACCCAATAGTATAATTTATCACTATAAACTATTTTTATACAAAAAAAATTTATGTATTTTTCACTATTCATCAAAAATTGGATGTTCTCAGAAAAATACCAAAAATTCAACATATGCTAATTTTGATATTCTGAATCTAAAAATGATGTCCATTTTGAAATATAAAATTTTAATAATTTCAAAAGGAGGGTATTACTATTCATAACGGCTATTTTTATTGGTCGTGATGTGTTAGAATCTCGAACTTGCGTACAATGAAAGCAGCTGCATTATTGAAAGAGAAGCGTATTGTGGAAGCTTGGGGTGTTACATAATTGTCTGATATGTAAGTTTATTATTGATTAATTTTTTTATTATCCCTATTATCAATTATATTTTTATTTTTCTATGTTTAAAGGGTTATTATATGTAAAATTATTAACACCACTTCTATGTATACGAATATAGAAATATAGAGATCAATGCACAAAGGGAAATTTATTTAAAAAAATTATTTTTATATCTATATAAAAAGTAATTTATAAAATAATAGAGCGTAAATTATTTTGCGATTACAACATAATTTTTGAAAATCGGTAAGTATGATATTAATATTAGAACGTGGTGTTAAAATTTTAAAATATCAACATTTTATCAATGTTGAATATAATTTATGAAACTAGTACATAAAAATAGTCATTTAATATAACTAATAGAATATGTTTTTTTACATATTTAGTTCAATTGAGATAAAATCATATCAAATTCATCCGATGTTATATAATTCAATTTAAATAATTACATATATTTTTTCTTACTAAGTAATATTTATGGATTAATTGAGAGAATGTAATGAATATATGTCGTGAAATTTAATGTTGATCAATTTTATATGTATGGAACATATTAGTTTTACCCATTTTTAATAAAAAATTTTAACAAATTAAATTTAAATTAAATAAATCATTGAATATTATGGATTATGTTTTAAATGAAATTGATATATTTTTATTAAAACATGATTTTTTGTACGAAGTTTAATAATACATATTTTGAATGATGAATTGATTAAAAATTTAAGAGTTTTTATATATATTTTTTAGTTAATGGAATGATTATTTGTGAAATTTAATTTGTAAATAGGAATATATTTAATATTTTAATTTTTAATATTATGTATATGGTGGTAATTAAATTTATAAAATAAAAATGTATTAATGAAAAAAATATACAATACAAATAAAACATTGAAAAAAAATGTAACAATAGCATGATGATAGGTATTTTACAAGAATATATAATAGTGATATCAACAAAATCCTCTAGAATACTATGAAAACATGTAATATCATTGTTTGATAACCCATTTCTAGCTAATTTATTATTAATATTATTTTTTTATAATATTTATGTGTCATCAATATTTTTAAAAAAGAAATATAATTCAAGAAATTTTTCCATTTATAGGTAAGATCATATGATAAGTGAATATAACCACTAAAAATAACTTTTACCATGATAATGAAATCACATTAAATATATAAATTGTCTCATCACTTAATCATTGAAACATGAAAAAAAGAACAAAACCAATCATTTAATCCCATAAGGAATAATAAATTATTCAGGGTGGGAAGAAATTCCCAAAGATATCTCTCTAATGAATATATAATAAAGAACCAAAACCCATGATCTATGATTTCCTTTATATTACCCATAATAATTAACCATCAACTATCCATGACGAGGATCCAGAAATAAAATACATGCAATTCCCTTATAATCATTGATGTCACATAGAATTTCTAGCTTAATATTCGGATCTCCATAAGGGTATTTAAGTCATAAATGATCTATACATAATTAACAAAAAAATATTAGAAACTAATTGATAATTGTTTGGCCTATTTTCTCATATTTTGTAATGAATTTTTATTACAATTGTTATAGTTTTTACATTGTGCAGATAATACATAACAGTAAAATGTGGCCATAAAAAAGTTATATATTAATAAACATGGGTAAAAATATTACATATAAAATAATTTTGTTGGTGTTTAATATAACAAATAAAATATGAATTACTATTTAGGTAATTTCACTTCATTATAGGAATTGTTTTAGTCCTTCTATAATATTCAACAACATTTCGTGAAGGTCATATGAAATATTAAATTTTGAGATCACGGTGTAAATTTTTTGAATTTTATTTTCACTAATACTTATTTCATCAATAAAAATAAAAATAATACTAGAATAAGGTCAAGTATCAAAATGTGTCTTGGAATGATTAAAAGGGATGAGTTTTATATCATATAAAAATAGATAGAATCGTACAAATTATCTAGAGGAATATGATGATGGTGGAAGGAGGTTGCTACATCTCAATTTCGGGATAAAGTTTTGGTCACTAGCCCTCAGTAGAGTATAGCTGAAATATTTTCATATATTTTATTCTAACTTCATAATATTTTGAGGAATTTATAAAATTGTATAAACTAGTTAATTTGGTAAGGTTTATATGTAATTTTCACTATAATAAAACATGATCTTCCTATTAATATTTTTATTTAATTTGATTATATAATTATTTCATGTCATTGAATTTCAATTTTTTCAAAACATAATAGGAGTTATTTCATTGTATTAATACTATTTAAAATTCTTATTTCTCAAATAGGGTAGTGATTATATTGTGTTCAATACGTTGAACCTTTTAGTGATTCTAGAATCTTTTATAACTCTCTATTGAAATAAAAAATAATTGTTCTAATTATGGTAATAACATTATTCAATTTATATATATTATTTCATGGATTTTAATCAAAATCATATTAAAAAAAATTTATACTTGAAATAATTATTTTAATTTATAAGAGAGATCCATTATATTTAACATGTTCATGGCCATTATATCTATATATTATTTTCTATTACTTCATTTTTAAATTATGAATTTTCTAATTCATATTTAACATTATTTATCATTATTTATTATCCCAAACACAACCTTTTAATAATAAATTTAAAAATAAATAATTATTATTATTTATATAATTAAATAAATTTTTCATAACCCCATTTCAATTAATTTTGAATCACTAAATCTTCAAAATCATAAAAGAACTCAATTTTTTACCTCTATAAGAGCCATCTTAATATGACTATATAATCTTCATTATTTAAAAAAATGTTTTGGATTATACATAAAATCCATATTACTACTCAAATATTTCTTTAGGATTACGAATTTGAATCATTTTAAATCTATCAATTAATCATATGTTGAATCCTGATAATATATATTTATATGTACGTTTCAACTCAAATTTTCCCTATTATTGTCCATCCATCTCATATCATCTTTAAACGTCCTCAGAAAAATTAAATCAATTAAATTTATTAAAAAACCATACCCAATTATATTTAGGATATAAATAAAAAGTAATCATTTATATTAAATTAAATAAACATACTTATAAATAATATAACAATATATTTTTAATTACAAAGTATAAATGAAAAAAAGTGATTGAAAAATATTTAGAGACCTTAGTCTCAGAGAATTATTATCTATCCCATTTAATGATAATGATTTGATAAATGATTAATTATGTAATTTAAAAACCCATATAAATATAGAATAATTAATTTTTTTTTTATTATAACTCATGAATTATATAGTTATACTCATTATAAAAAATATTATATGATTTATAAATAAAAAATGTTGTATTTTATTTAAAATAGTTTCTTTTAATGTTTTATATAAAAAATTAATTTTAATGTTATAGAATTTTAAATTTAAAAATGAATTTAATTTATGAATAAATCATGAACAAATTATCCTCGATTTATTTTTTGGTAATTTTTCTTAAAATAATTACTATTTAGTGAATAATGAATCTTTTATATTTTTCAAATACTATGATTATTTAATTAAAAAGGGTATTTAAAATTCCTTATATATTTTGGATTTATTAATAATGTGAAATTTATACCATTTTATATATAATAATAAAATTAAATTCTTTGGAATTATATATATTTGTGATTTTTGTATAAAATTATATGAATCCTTAAAAAATGACATTTTCATTGATGTTTTTTTGTGCATAAAATTTATCAATTATAATTATTTAAAATAACCCCATATAAAGATAAATTTAACTTAATTATATCAATGATAAATCTATTCATATAAATTTTAATTCATATAATTATGGTTTTCGTGACATATGGTTAATATAACACTATCTTTTACTTGAAAATTTCATTTCCCTCAAAGCCATCTTTCATCACGCATCACTGGATACTGGTAAAATGAATTTCTACCACTTATTGGGGAAGAATAAGGAATAATATATTATAGATTTTAAATCAAAATCATTAATAATTTTTAATATGACCATTTAATTTTTTGGTAATAATGAATACTAAAAATGGTAAAAAACATTAACCATGAAAAAAGGATAAATTTGGTTAACTTATATTAAATATATGTTTAATAACACTATTTTTTCATATTCAGTATTATTGAATGATTATATTTCATCAATTATATTATTAGGTTATATTTGTTTTTGTTTATGAGATATGTATCCATAGAGGTGACCTATGTAATTTTTTATATAAAAATAAATAAAAAAATTCCCTCCTTGTTTTTTAAATCACTTATCTATTCATAAAGGGAAAGAAGATATTTATGAATGAATATAAATAATTATTTTTATCTTAATGAAAATTTTCTCTTGTTGATAATTTATTTAATTTTTTTGTAATTATATATTTACTTTAAATGTTTATGCAATGTTATAGAATTATTTATTTAATTAAAATTAAACTAAAACCAATGAATTTAAAATATTAAAATTAATATATATTCTGTAATTTATTTAATTATACAAAATTTTACATAATTATAACATATTTTTTGAATTTGAAATTTTTAGATTCAAAATCCATCATCTTTTTCATGTTTTTAATGTAAAAGTAAATGAATATTTCAAAATTTAATATATTGATATTTTATAATGAATATGGATTTATTAAATGATTTAAATTTTAATGAAAATATTATATTCATCCATGTAAATTGTATATGGTTTATTATATCATCCATTGTCCATTTATCTATTATTTTTTCTTTTATCGGTACTTTAATTTCTCAAAATGATAAAAAACAATATAATCATGGTAAATATCAAAAAGTGTTAAAAAGGATAAACTGCATGGATAAAGGTGAAAAATCACCTGAACATGTACATTTTTTATTTTATGATTATATTTAGAACCACCAACATCTTATCTAAAATATTATCAATATAGAGGAATTTAAAAGTGAAATTGGTTTATATTGGTTTAATACTTAATATTTATCCAAGATTGTCCCTCCCATCAATTATAAAACGGGATATGCTCTCTTATATTATTCATATTTAAAATGTATTTTGGTTCCGTAAATAACTATACTAATCCATTAATTAATTCCATTCAAATATATTATAAGAATTATTTTATCAGAAAATAAAACATGGAATTCTTTTATTATAGACCTTAAGAGGTTATCCGAATAAGATGTATAGTTTTTAACTAATTGTTTTCATTTTATATATTTTTCAAACATAATATAATATTCTCTAACATTTATTAATTAATAAAACCATTATATCCCTTATATATATGTTATTATATTAATTTCATAACTTATATCTATCTCATCTTCCATCAAATTCGAATTGAATTAATAACTCAGGTGTTTGGTGGACTACAGCCTCAATAATCGGTGTAATTTCTTTTTAATCACCTCATATTATAGATGTTTATAATAATGGAATTAATTTGTATATATAAATAAGATATTTATCATTTTTTTAAAATTTTAAAATAATTATATTTCATTAAATTTCATACCTATCTATTCATTGAAAACTGTTAACGCCATTTGTCTGTATATGTGTATTACCACCACCATGAAGGGATATGTTCCATCTCTCCTAAAAAAATCACATGGATGATATAAATAAGTATATTTAAAGAAATGATATCATATTTTTGATATTATTATTTTTATATAATGTTAATGTAAAATATACCTTTTTTTAATAATGATCATTGAAAAATTAAAACATTACTTAAGCATACAAGTGACCCACCTTTTCAAAGATTTCAACATAGTTAATTTTTATTAAACACCTATCATGGTTGTATTTAAAATTAAAATTTATTTTTAAAAATCATAGTTATGTAATTATTTTTATTATAAAATTTGTTTAATAGTGAATTAACTGACCTTAGTTATCCTACTAAACTCATTTTGGTCATATGATATAAATATCTTCATAACATACAACATGAATTTAATTGATTGTAAGATGAAAATTTTAATAATAAATTTTAAAAATATTTTTAATAATGTTAATAAATAAAGTTTTGTATTAGGATGATAAAGAACATATGAGATGATTCAGACTAAAGGTCATGTATATTCTTTTTAAATAATTTCATTTTATGTTTCCTTTAAAACTATTATTTCCCTTGAAAGGGTTCTTATAAATGTTTCATGAAAATTATTTTTTATTCATCAATAGTTTATGAAGGTTAATTTATAATATAATATGATTTCATTACAATGTTTAAAAAATTAATATTATTTTGATATTTTATAATATGGTTGGTTTAAAGAAATATTATTTTAATTTTTTCTTTCCAAACATTTTCATCCATCACCATTTTTTGAAAATTATTTAAAAAATTGTTTATATGGTTATAAATTAATTATATAATATTATTAAATGTCTCTTTTTATTTTTATTCAATTGTTTTTAAATTTAATCTATTTATATAATTTTTTATAGAATGTTTTAATTTCCATTATGAAAGAGAAAAAATGAATTCTTTTATTTTAACTTGTGTAGAGAAAATGACATTCACTCCATGTATAACCGTTATTTAATATTAAAATTGAATTATATGTTTTAAAGTTTTATTCAAATTAATAACCTCATTCCCTATGTTCCCATTATTTTCCAAAAATTTATAATTGAATAGATCTTTCGATAGGTAGAAATGTTTTCTTCTTGGTGAAAATAATAATTTTATGTGTGATTGTTTGAAATTAAAATATTTTATGTGTTAATATTATGTAACTATTCTTGGTATTTTTTATTAATATGTGTGGTTTTTTATAAACCATTGTTATGTTGTTCCATTATAAACAACGAATATGTCATTTTATTATAATCTATGTATGGGTGGGTCTATGATAGCCCTCCAATGCATTGGATAGAGAAGTTAAATGTATTAGTTACTCCATATGTAAAAGTGAAATGGACAATAATTTCATAAGATACATTCATGATTTATCCATGATTAAAATGATATATTAAATATATATTTTTATTGTTTGACATAATATAATTATCTTATGTTTAAAAGAAAGTATATTCCACTTCTAAAGTGAAATAAACATATCATTCTGGAAAATAATTCATTTAATTTTTAAGAATTCAAAGAAACAATTATATGTTTTAATTTTCAGTATGTTTTTCTAATAATTTTTTTTAAATTTATTAAGTAGGAATATTGATTAAATTAATAAGAAATTTTTTATTTTGATCCCAATGATTATTTTTATAATGGATAATTTTTATAATTAACCATGAACTAACAAGTATATTTATTCACATTTAATATCAAAAATGATATTTCGTTCTCATCATATTTTTTAATTTTATTTCACAATTGTTTGGGATGGGTAAGAACACAAAATAAATAATTTTTATATTCAAAAATATTTATCATAAAAAATGTTTTTTCTAAAAATATAACATAACAGGGAAAATGTATACATATAATCATTTTCCACATTATAAAACATTATTTTGTTGTGTTTTATTTATAAACTAATTATCAAAAACTATAAAACAAAAATTTCATTTTTTATGTAGAAAAAAAATTAATTATACACTAAAAACTCATGATTATTAATTGATTAAGGCCATTAAGTTATATTTGGAATTATAGTATGGTTTAGAAAATTTTAAAGGTCTAGAAAATCAATGAAAATAATCATAATGGTATTTAAATTTATGGTTATCATGAAATATAAATTTCATATTACCTTGTTATTTAATATAAACTATGCAGGTTAAAAAATGTTTTTCATAAAAAAATACTGAAGTAGTAAAATAAAGGACCAAAAAAGATGCTACAATTCATAATCGGTAGCCTATGATGTATTTAATTGGAATTAAGATATTTTTTATGGTGACAGGTCATTTGAAACATGCTTTAAATTACATTGGAATGAATGAAATAGATCATCTATATTTACAATAGATGGAAATAATGATATCAGAGCATTTTATGAGACAAAATTATCCTGTATTAAGTAGATATTATGGGCCAATGGTATCTGAATGATTTATTAATTCATTGGAATGTATTTTTGAAGTTGTGGGATTCTTATATCATCAAAAGGAAACTCATTCTACTATATTTTTTGAAGGTTAATATAACTAGTGGTGGTCAATGGTAATGGATTTTAAATAATGTTGAGAGATTTAATCCTGTTAGTGGGATGAATTTAAGAATATTTTCCCTGAGAATGATTTCCCTAATGATGTTTAAATAAGGATGGGGAAACAATTCATTCAATTTATAGAAAAATAGTATGAATCATTAATCATATATGAAGGAAAATTATCAATTTTAGCAGGGCATGTACCAAATTTTATACAACACCATGGAATTAGAATTAATCAATTTCACTAAGGATTGAAACCAATATATAGAAGGTTATTGTATTCATATGAATTATAATTTGATGAGAAAATATTTTAATGTTCAATAAGGATTAATGGAAATTTCCTAATGATTATATATTCTTTGACAATAAATATTAAAATATTCATGTTTGTTAGAAAATGAAAATTATTCCATCAATGATATTTAATGGTATGAAAATATAGTTTCCATTTTGAGAATGGTGTGGTAAAAACATCATGGGAATGTTTTATGAAACTCTGTATGCAATTCAGATGTGGTAAAAAATTTTGTAAGCAATAGTACTTAAAATAAATGAATCATAAGCAATCCATGAATGAGTAAATGTATATCCTAGAAATAATGAGATGATTTAAATTCAGTTAGTTAGTAGATTATGAAAATGTGTGTATGTTTTTAGTCACATGGGGATGAAATCAAAAAGATTTATAGAAAAAGGGTTGTAAAATAATTTTCTTCTACTATGGTTGGTGATGGTATATCTAATGAATTGGTGAATGCTATGATACTTGTTTATTCAAAATATAAAAATACCAGGTCGAATTTGTATCCTTATATTCCACCAATTTTTAAAATAATTCACTTAAAATTGAAACATCATCTAATAAAATGAAAATATAACTTTTGGTGAAATATATAGGTGAAAATATTAAAATTTACCTGATTCGTATGAACCCTCCTATTCATATCAGTGGGAATAACTTACCTAAAAATCTTGATGAATTAGATATAGTAGAATTTGATTTTATTCATAGTATGGATTGGAATTATTTTTTTCATTCAAAAATATATATTAAATATGATAATGTTATATTCAATTATTTCATATCATTGAAAAAAACTAAGAATAAGATAAAATGGTTAGATATGGAAGTAAAAGTAACTTAGCTCATGTTCTTGAGAGGAATGAAACCGTTCAAATTGGGGATATGAAAGTATTGAAAGAATATATCAATATATTTTCAAATGAATTACCTAATATAATTTCAAATCATATGATCAAGTTTACAATTGGATTATTATTTTATGTTAACATTACTTCAAACCCACTTCTCCAATTTCACAATAATAACATGTTTAATTGAAAAGAGAGTCAAAAGAATTGATATAAAAAGGGTTAATTCATCATATAACTTCACTATTGGGTTCCCCTGATATTATTATTATTACATATAATGATATATCAATGATAATTTTTATTAATTACATAGCCTTGGATAACATAACTATTAATAACATGTTATATAAACAATTCATTTGATCTAATCTTGTGAGAAATTATTTTGCAATGATCAATCTATTTTTAAGGTTAACATTGTTCAAGATAATGGAGGAATTTACCCCATGGAAGATGTTTTAGAATAGATACAAGAATTATTGGATTGTAGTTATGTTGTATGAGTTGTCTAATGTAACTTTTGTATTTAGATACAAGATAAATAGAGTCTACCCTATCTCTTTATATAAAATTTTGGATGTTTATTAAGATATATTACTATAATAAAAAATTCATGAGGGTCATGAAGGATTCATAATAATTTTTTTTCATCACATCACATAAAGGAAATTCTATTGAAAAATTATTAATAGTAAATTTTGGTTAAAAAATTATAATTCCTTTAGAATTTTATTTCTAAATTCGGAATTTGTAATGGCCCTACTAAATGAAATGTTGTCAAAAAAATTCCAAGAGATAAAAATGTCAGATATATTCTTATTTTTTTAGATTGATAGGTTATTATCTGTGCTTTGTTGAAGAAATTAACCATTTATCTTTCCCACCTACTCAGTAAATCCATAATGAAATTAAATTAATTTTATAAAAATAATTTAATTACTATTTATATGAACTAAAATCAATATTGGTGAATTATAAAATTTAGGCCATGTTATCTAGAAATGGTGAATTTCTCATCTACAATGATGCTTCATTGAAGGGAATTGGTTTTTATGATGGATAATGATCTTTTAATTTCCAATACTTTATATAAACTATGTCTTCAATAGATAAGTCATCATATATTTTATCTAGAATATGGTGTAATGGTTTTTTCTTTAAAATTTGGGATGAATCATTTTTAATGAATAAAGTGTAAAATATATACTAGTAAAAATCTTCTGAAATATATATTCATATAAAAAGTGTTGGACATGATGAAAATATGATGGGTATAAATAAAAAAGTATTATCACTACATAATTGATTACCATCCTAGAAAGGTAAAAAAATCATTGATACTTCATGTTAGGATAATAAATCAACATTAATCATGTTTGGTTTGGAATATGAACTTTTTCATAAATAATTGAACAAATTTAAAGTAGAATTTTTTGTTATAAGAACATCCCCTATTTATTCAGGATTCAATACAATCATCGCTATCCGAAATAACAATGTATGATCAGAAAGTGGATAATTTTTTTTAAAGATAAAATTTCATAAGAAATTTATGATTATTGAGTTTAATATTGTTGAATTTTTTTTATCATATATGGGAAAAGTGTATGTTTCCATTTTAATTCATATTTGAAGAAGTAATTATTGATTTATGGTCATTTTTTCTATTATCCATTCATACTGAAAGAACTATGATGTACATACACCATTAGGACAATCATTTTTGGGGTGTAATGAAATTAGGTGTTTCTCACTCTTCTGTGAATTTTTTTACTACCAATCAATTTAAATAAAAAAATTATCTATTTGGTTGATTCATTCTTCTATAATTCATGAGTATAACCTGAAAAATATATCCATAGATTTCCTGATTGTATTTATGAGGACATCATACGTTAATAATGTGTTTTGTGATATTTTTGATTGACTAATTATGTATGCATATTTCATTCATATTAAAGATAATATTTCATGAGATCATATTTATGAAATGTACCTCACAGATATAGCCGGGTTATATGGAGTTCCTACCATTATTATATCTAATAGTGATCCTAGATTCTCTTTTATTTTCTGGAAAGTACTTTAGATTCTCTTGTGTACTAAAATAAATTTTTGGAAGACCATTTAATCCTTTGTCTCTTGGACATTGTGTGAAAAATATTTATACCATATAATTAATGATTTGAGATTGTTAAATAGATTACCCTAGAAGTTGGGATAAATATATATCTTTGGTTTATTATTCTTATAAAATAATTTTCATTACATTATACAGATGGAACATTTTGAGGAATTAATGGAAAGTTGTTTTAGACTCTATAATTTTTGGACAAGGATAGAGAAAAAAGTTAATTGGACTATAATTGTAAGGCGAAATAGTTTAGAAGGTATATATGATTCTAAAACATTTATTGATGTCTCATATAAGGAAGAAATTTTATGCGGATAACTAGAGGAACGGTCTTTCCTTTGGGGTATGTGATCATGTTATTCTTGAAGTATCATCATGGAGAACTGTTAATAATTTTTGTTAAATGGGGAATCAATGTTCATGGAGTGTTGGACTGTATGAAATATTTGAGAATTATGGATTATTCCCCACCCATGTATCCTTTCCTATGAGTTTATCCAAGGTATACAACATTTTCATGTCTCCATGTTAAGAAAATTTATGCAGGATCCAAATAATCACTTGATCCCTATTACAGTTCAGTTGTAAGATAGTCTTTCATATGAGTAAAAACCTGTTTGTATTCTTAATCATAGAGATAAGGGGTTTCATAATAAATAATTTCATTATATTATGAATTTATTCGAAAACAATATAAATGTAGTAGTAATATTGGAATTTGATGACACTATGAGGGAAGGATATCCCAACATGTCTAATATTTGAATAAAATTAAGCAGATGTAAATTCCAAAATATGGGATGAATATAGAAAAAGTGTAAATGATTGAATAAATCAATTTAATATTTACCATTATTGAACTAGATATTTATATTCATTATAAAAATATATTATATAGTTTTTGAATTTATAGAATATATTTTCATTAAATTATTTTCATCAAAATTTTATTTAAAAGATTGATTTTAAAATTATATAATTTTAATTTGAAGAAATGAATTCCTTTTTTGAGTTCATCCAGTCAAAATTAGTCAAATTTTAATATTTTGTCTTTTACTTAAATGACTGACTTCTCAATGAATATTGAAAATTACCAATTTCTCAAATGTTATCATTTTTTCATTAAATCAAGTAATTTAAATGTAAAATTATATATTTTAGTTTTTCTTAAATTTTTCTATGAACGATTTCATTTATAATAATTTATTAACATTATTTTAATCATAATTTTCCATGATTTCGTTATAAATTTATTTTAATACATAAAAAGAATCTGTCTAAGATCTGATTTTTAAGTGCATAAAGTTTATAAATGTTAATTAATTAAAATAAACCTTAAAATGTAAATATTTATATTAAATGTATATATTTTATATCAATTTATAATATTTTAAATTAATATAATGTAACTTTCTCAATATAAGGTTCATATATGATCATATATTCCTAAAAACCCACATTCCATTATGCTTTGTGGGATACATTATAAGGACCCAACCTTAAACCTTACATAATATTGAATTAAATGAATAATTCACATTGAGTATCTTTTCAGGTTTTGTGTTTTAGAGAACTATTAGATAACTATTTCATCTCAAAATATTACAAAGTAGACACTTCTACACAGTTGACTTTTTTTACAAAACATAAACTCTTGAAAAAAATAGTCATGTCTAGTTCAATGTTTAAGACATCATGACTTTTCCTTGATCCCATACTTGACCCTATTACACATTATGTCCTTTGAAAAACATTTCAAAAACATGGAATGAGCATAAAAAGCTGAGTAAAGGATACAAAAATAAGGAATATTTTTAGTTTTTCAAAACAACAAGTAAACCAAGAATACATTAACATTGGTAATAATTTTCACATTTATGAATTAGTAAATACTCATTACTGAATAAAATATCACTAATTACCCTTTTTTAACCAAAATTATTCCATAAAAACTAAATAAAGAACACCTAAAATATAAATGTAATGTTGGACATAAACATACTTAAAGGGAATAACCATATTGTCGACTTCCACACATATCACTAATTAGAATAGCCATATGGCCAAAATTCATACCCAATGCATTGGAGGTTATAATGTAACCACCCGTCCTATTATTCACGACACCACCCATCATTTGGTTTATCATGTAACCACCCGTCAAATGTCCAAGTACCATTATAAAATCATAACACATAAAACAAATATAAAGGAAAGAAAAAATTTCCACATTTAAATAACAATATATCACTTAAATATATTGAAATAACAAATCCATTATCAAAACCATTTTCAATACCAAAAATAGTATATGGTATTTATTTTCCTTAAAAAAACATTACGGCTTGTGAAGGGAGCCAAAGAACAAATAATTATCGTGGAAGTGGAAAGGTCATTGTCACCGCTTACGTTTAAAGAAACATTAATTTTTGTCATTTAGTAAAACTCGTCATAGGAAAATATTCCTTTTGAAATGTAAAGGGTGTTTATACAGCGTATAAAAGAAAGTCATTTATTAAAATAAAAAATTCCTCAATGAAAGGAGATTGAGACGAAGATCATTACCTCGTGTTCGAATTGACTCGATCATTCTTTAATCTCTTGAATAATAAACTAAAGTTAATTTATTCTTTCTTAATAACCTTTTTCAAGTTTATTCTTCCTTTTATATCACTTATTACCATTTTACAAACATTATGTAATCATTTATGTTAATGATGTTCATTTTGTCGATATTTGATACTGGAGTCAAAAATGGACTTCTTATAATTACATGTTGTTCATGTGGTGAATGGTTCGTTATATCAAGAATGGTATTCATGATTTTTATATCATATATATAATATATATCCATCATATACATTTATTTATAATAGTACACAACATTTAGAGGTAAGAAAGGAAATGCACCGTACATGGAGACGATAAGATGTACGTACGCATGAACGCTATTTTCATTTCTATTTTTTATTTTAATGGAATAAAACCATAATTATACATAGGTTTATAATTATTACAGTATAATATCATATATAATATCATTAACTCCATCCTTTATACATCCCACATAAGGCATTAATGAGTCACATCACTTTGAGGGGGCAGTAGTCCGCACTTTCTCAAATGAGATTATCATATTTACCAACTATGGAAACCATAAAGGCGTGCTATAAATGAGAAGTATAGAAAAATAAGGAAATTAAAAAAATAATATGTATCATATATAAATACAGTTCCATCATAATGGCCACAATGATAGGCGGTCGGAGATAATCGAACAATCATCGTCTCGTGAGGTGTTAGTTTTCTATCCACAGAAACAGTATGTTCTTCACCCATTAGATGGAGGTGTGTCTAAGTGTAGTTTAATCCTTATCATAAAATAATCCTAGTATATTTATTAAACTGTTTTTGTTACAAAATAATGGAATAAATATAGTTTAGGGGGTTGGAGAAGTAAAATAAAAGAAAACAATTTAAGAGAAACCGTTACATTTAATTTGGATAACTCTATTTGGTATTAACCAAAGGACTTCTTTAAGTTCCTTATACCTAAGTTAAGGCTTATATGAAGAGGATATGGATGTAGGGAGATTAATTCGGTAGAGTTTGGATGAGACAAAAGGCTTTAGAGGTGTGAAGAATTTGTTAGAAGTGGTCTGTTTTTATTAGGATGATGAGGGGCTCTTTAGGAAAGTGTGAAAATATTATTTTATTATATAATGATATCCAGTTTCTAAATGTCCAAGAATCATTATAGCCGAAGATACAATGACTCGTGATCAAAATAAAAACATTAAATAGGAAGTGTAAAGGTTTTGGATAGTATTTTATTCATTATAATATTATTTATTTAAATAATTTATTAATGAGGTAAATATTGCATCATTATTGTGTCATGAATAGTTTAATTTATTAGATCTCTAAAAATTATAAAAAACATACTATCATGTAAGAAATATTTTTATCTATCTAATGAATATTTATAGTCGAAAATATAACTTATATAACACCATATAAAAATTAATTTACTAAAAGAGTTTTTTATGTCATTTATGCCCTTACATTAAGTTAATTAATCTAAATTGTCATTATCACTCCCACATGGATCAATGGGTTTCGAAAATATACCCAAGGATTACCATGGTCGTTAATGACTCAAAAAATAAGGCTTGGACAAGTGATAAGGAAATTTTGAATTATTAAAATATTCTTTTTTACATTGAATTACCTTATTTACCTTCAACCGCAGTAAATAAAAGTCAAAAGTTACTATTCACCAAAAATTATTTTCATCTTGTTGAACCACATTTTACTAATTAATAACAACCATGTATGTTGGATTTTCAAATTTCAACTCACATAAGTGGTAAAATTCATTTTCATTCAAAATTCAGTGTTTTTAACTACTATTAAGTGGTTTCACTATTCATCAAAATTTGAGGTTTATCAAAAAAATACCAAAAATTCAGACTAAGATATATTTGATATTACAAATTCAAAAATTATGGCTATTTCAACAAATTATAAACATATAAGATGAATTAATTAATTTAAAATTAATTTCTGTTGTTTAATCAAATAGCGAGTTTTTGAGATACAATAAATATCCAATGATTGTCACTTGTTTATGTCTAATTTAAAAGTGAAATTAATTCCAATGACCAAAATTGGATTAGATGGTAAAAATATATTCTCATTAAACATTAAAAACAATTAAAAAGATAATATAACTATATAAATAAATTATATTAAAATGCAGTTTTGGATTAAAATACAATATTTTTCACTATTCATTAAAAAATGAACATTATCGAAAAAATTTCAAAAATTTAAACAAAGTAAATTTCGATGTCCCCATTATTAAGAAGGATTTTATTTGGTCAAATAGAATGTATTAATGTGACCAAAACTATATTTAAAGATGGTTCTCCATTAAAAGGTGGTAAATCAACCTTTTAATATAAATTATTCTTAAAATTAGATTCACTCACATTTTAAGCCTCTAACTTTTATTGGATAAATGTAAATACATTTAACAAAAATGTATAATAATATTTTAGTTAGTTTTGTTCATTCCTAACAATAAAAAGGCTAGGAGTTAACTGTAATTTAAAATAATAATATTATATTATTAGAGTGCAACGTAAGATTTCAAAGAAACCCATTGTTGTGTATTGGGTACGCTATCGAACATAGAAACCCTGTTAAAGTAAAATTAATATTTAAATCACAAATATTAATAAATATGAAATATTTCTTATTATTCATTTACTTGGGATGTCACATCCTTCCCCCCTTTTAGAAATTGCGTCCTCAAAATTTTTATTCACTTATCAAAATAAGTGGGGATATTTATCCCTCATAGCATTTTCAGATTCCCACATTGCCTCTTCAATCATGTGGTTTTTCCAAAAAACCATTACCTGGTGAATTACTTTATTCTACAAAACATTCACTCTATGGTCAAGAATCTTGACTGGTTTTTCTTCATATGAGAGATTCTCTTCCGACCGAACTACCTCCGGGCTCAAAACATGAGATGGATCTAGTATATACTTTCTCAACATCGAAACATGAAACACAATGGGTACCTAGGATAACATTAGAGGTAAAGCCACTCTGAACGCAACTGATCCAACCTTCTCCAGAATTTGATAAGGTCCAATGAACCTCAAACTCAACTTTCCCTTCTTACCAAAATACATCACACTTTTCCAGGGAAAATCTTTGAGAAAGACATGATCACCTACCTCAAAAGAAATATCTCTCCTCTAGTTATCTGCATAACTTTTATGTCTGCTCTGAGCTATTGTCATGTGATTTTGAATCAAATGAACTTTCTCTACCATCTCTTCTACCAATTATGGTCCCATCAGCTTCCTTTCACCTACTTCATCCCAAAAAGCTGGAGTTCGACAAGGCTTTCTATATAATGCCTCAAATGGATCCATCTGTATACTTGAATGAAAACTGTTATTATATAAAAATTCAACCAATGAAAGATGTTGGTCCTAACAACCCTGGTAATATAGGTAACAAGCATGTCACATATCCTCCAAGGTCTGAATTATTCATTCTGATTGCCCATCAGATTGCGGATGAAAAGCTGTTCTAAAATTTAATTTAGTACCCAACGACTTCTAAAGGCCTTTCCAAAAGATAGAAGTAAACCTAAAATCACGATCAGATACAATTAAGAGGGGAACTCCATGAAGTCTGACTATCCATTTAACATAATATCAAGAAAGTTGATATAGATACAAAGTATCTCAAATAGGACGTAAATGAGTAGATTTAGACAATTGATCAACTATAACCCAGATTGCATTATTACCTCGATATATATTTGGTAATCCCATAACAAAGTCCATGGTTATATTTTCCCATTTCCACTTCATCACCGGTAAAGGTTGATGCAATATTCTCAGTAAATGTCACTCTACTTTAACCTTCAGACAAGTCAAACACTTTATAGTAAAATAAACAATATCTCTTTTCATTCCATCCCACCAGTAATACTTCTGATGATCTTTGTACATCTTAGTACTACCAGGATGAACAGAAAATAAAGAACTATGAGCTTCACATAACAACTAATTATTCAACTGTTAATCACAAGGCACACATAATCTCTTCCCAAACCTCAAAACATGATCATTGTCAACATTAAAATCAGGAAACATACCATTCTGAACCAACTCCACCTTTTTCTGAAACTCACTATCATATTTCCGTGCTTTCTTTATTCTGTCTGATAGAGATAATCTCACTGACACCTGATAAAAAAAAATAAGTTTCTACACCAACAACTTCTATGCCAAAGTTCATCAAATCAAAAACGAAAGGATCTCGTTCAAAACGTAGCATGGCTAATGAGACATTACTTTTTTGACTCAAAGCATCAGCCACTTTATTTGGTTATCCTGGATGGTAATGGATCGTGCAATCATAATACTTGATTAATTCCATCCATCTCCTCTGTCTAATGATAAATTCTTTTTATGTGAATATATACTTTAAACTATTATGATTTGTATATATTTCACATTTTACTCCATACAAATGATGCCACCAAATTTTTAAAGAAAAAACAACATAAGATAATTCCAAATAATGTGTAGGGTAATTTAACTCATGGGATTTCAACTGATGTGAAACATAAGCAATTACCTGATCATTATGCAGAAGGACCCAACCAATTCCTTTCAACGAAGCATCATTGTAGATAACAAACTCACCATTTCTGGAATCCAGTGCTAAAACTGGAGCATTCACCAATCTTCTTATCAATTTTTGAAAAAAATCATCACATTCTTTTGTCCAAATGATCTTAACACCTTTTCGAGTTAACAAAGTAATTGGACTAGATAACCATGATGAATTTTCAACAAAACTCTGGTAATAACCCGCCAAACCATGAAAACTTCGAATCTTGGTTAGATTTGTGAGTCTTGGACAATCTTCAAAAACTTTTGTTTTTGTAAGATCATCAGTTATGCCATTTTTTGAACCAATGTTACCATGGAATGAAATTTGTTGTAACCAAAACTCACACTTGCTGAATTTCCCAAATAGTTTATTTTCATTTAATGTATGCAAGAAAACCCTTAATTGACTTTCATTTTCCTCCTTAGTTTTGGAATGAACCAAAATATCATCAATGAACACAACCACGAACTTATCCAATATCTCATGGAAAACTCTATTCATAAGATCCATGAATACAGCTGGTGCATTGGTTATCCCAAAAGGAATAACTACAAATTCATAATGGATATATCTTGTACAAAACACGGTCTTCAGAACATATTCTTCCTTTACTTTCAACTGATGGTACCCCAACCTCAAATCAATATTTGAAAAATACTGAGCTCACTGGAGATGATCAAACAAATCATAGATATGAGGAAAATGATACATGTTCTTAAAAATGATGTTTTTCAGTGCTCTATAATCAATGCAAAGTCTCATTGAACCATCTTTCTTTTTAACAGAAAAGACAGGAGCACCCTATGGTGATGTGCTAGGATGAATGAAACCTTAATCTAATAACTCTTGCAATTGCTTCTTTAACTCTTAAAGTTCAATTTTAGCCATTTGATAAGGGGGTTTTGAACTTGGATTAGCATCAGGAACTAAGTTAACAGTAATCTCAACTTCCCGATCATGTATTATAACATGAAAATCAATAGAAAAATGATCAAGGAACTCATTTACCACTAGAACATAATTAATCTGAGCAGTTACTTTACTTTCAACAATATGTTTAACGTAACATTTATTTCCATATTTTATTAGTATCTTAGGTTTCTGATATGTTATAAAAAACATGGGTTTTTTCTTGTACACAAACTAAAAATATTTACGAAATGAAACCTCTTTAGCTCTGAAGTCAATCTTAGCATGATAAATGGAAAAAAAATCCATGCCCAAAATAACCTCAAACTCTACTAGAGGCAAAACAGTAAGGTTTTCAAGTAGATTATTCCCGCACACAAGTACATAAAGGTTCTTATAATTTCTTTTTGTCTCAACATTTCCTCTAGGTGTTTTTTCCATAAGTTATGTATTCTTATCTTGATATGGAATTCCCAATTTACTAGAAAACATCATATATATTAAAGAGTGTGTAGAACCTGAATCAAACAACACATTGGAATAATCTAAACAAACAAACAGTATACCTGATACTAATTCATTCAATGGCCCAACATCTTCTTAAGTAGTTGCAAAGGATTTCACCACCCCTTTCTACTTGTAGTTTGTCTTATCTCCCTCAGTTTAGTTCTTCTCTGGATACTCATTTTCATAATGACCCATTTCATTACACTTAAAACATCTTACCAATGGGTTTTCATTACCTGCTTGACCATCCCCCTTATAGTTACGAGATATATGACCAGACTTAACACACCAGAAGCACTTTACAGTCTTTGATAAACATTCTCTAGGATGATTTTTACCACACTTCTCACAAGTTGGATATTTAATTTTCATACCTCCAGGCATATTTGATGAATTCTTTATCTTTGACTGCAAACTAGATCTCTTATTATATTATTTGTAAAAGAAAACATCATCATCGGTAAACTCTATTTCCACCTACTCCACACAATGAACAAGTTTTTCATAACTTTTGAAATCATGAGTAGCTAAAGCCCTTTGATACTTTTCCTTTAATCCTGAGTAAAAACGGTTGATTTTACTATCATGATCTCATATGAAATAGGGAGAATACCTTTCCAGTAGAGTAAATTTTTCATTATAAGAAGCCACTGAGTCATCCTCCTGCCTCAATTCCAATAATTGTTTTAAAGTCCTAAGATGAACCACCTTAGGAAAATATTTCTCAAGAAACATACATTTGAATTCATCCTAATCAAGAGCATCAATATCCTCACTATCCCTGATATCTTCCACCATAAACCACTACCGATCTGCTTCACCTTCAAAATGCTAAACCGATAGACTAAGCTTTTGATGTTCTAAATAACACATGACATCAAAAATCGTTTCCAGTGCTTTAATCCTCCCATTAGCTAGCACATGGTCAGATGATCCCATGAATTATGGGGTATTTTAACTCATTAAATTCTCCACTACTAACATGTTCCTCTGTGGTTGATCTGGCTGATCTCGTGCATAGATACCACCACCATTTATATCCTGAGTCAACTGTGCCATCACTACAAAAAATTGTTTAGTTCCGATTCCAACCATCTTAGGTTGCTGATTTGGAAGGTTGTCTTCCTCTTGATGTAGTCCTAAACACAGCTGCCCTTTTTCCTCTTTGTAAAATCATTCTAAACATAGAAATATCTTAGGCGAAGTAACATGGTAATCTATAAATGCTATATCATTTCAATATTACCATAAATTAATTTATGGACATTTATTTAACAATACCCTAACTCCTAAAGTTATCTAAACCGACCTCTGATACTAACTCTAAAGTCCTAGCCTTAAACCATGCAAAATGTTGAGTTAAATGAATAATTCACATTGAGGATATTTTCAAGTTTAGATTTTTAGAGAATTAGGACATAACTATTACATCTCAAAATATTACAATGTAGACACTTCTACACAGTTTCCATTTTTTTTACAAAAAATAAACTCTTGAAAAAAAGAGTCATGTCTAGTTCCATGTTTAAGACAATATGACATTTCCATGATCCCATCCTTGACCCTATTTAATAGAATTTCCTATAAGAAACTTTTCAAAAACATGGGATGAGAATAAAAAGCGTAGTAGGGGATAGACAATGAAGGAAAACAATTATTTTTTAAAAACAATAAGTAAACCATGAATACATTAACATAGTTAATAATTTTCAACTTTATAAAGTAGTAAATACGCATCACTATATAAAATATCACTACTTACCATTTTATAACCAAACGATTACCATATAACCTAAATAAATAACACACAACATATATAGGTAACTTGGGACATAGAAATACTTAAAGGGAATAACCATATGGTTGACATCCAGACATATCTCAAAATAGAATAGTCATACGGCCGACTTCCATAACCAATTAATTTGAGGTTATAACGTAACCACCTATACTGGTATTCATGGCACCGCTCGTCATTTGGATTGTCACCTAACCAACCGTCAAATGTCGAAGTACCATTATAAAATCAAAACAGATAAATCAAGTATAAAGGAAAGAAAAAATATCCACATTTAAATAAAAATATATCACATAAAAATATTGACATAACAAATCCATTATCAAAACCATTTTCAATACCAAAAAGAGTATATGGTATTTATTTTCCTTAAAAAACATTACAGCTTGTTAAGGAAGCCAAAGAACAAATAATACTCACAACGGAGGAAAGGTCATTTTCACTACTTACGTTAAAAACAAACATTCCTTTTTGTAGATTAGTAAAACTCTTCATTGAAAAAGATTCTATTTGGAAAGTCAAGGGTGTTTATACAGCGTATAAAAGAAAGTTGTGCATTAAAAATGTATGCCTCAATGAAAGGAGATTGAGACGAAGTCCCCTACCTCATGTACGACATGACTCGATCGTTCTTTAATCTCTGGAATAATAAAATAATTTTAATTTCTACTAGATTTAGAACCTTTTTATAGTTTATTATTCCTTTTATATCACTTATTACCATGTTATAAACATTATGTAATCATTTAAGTTAATGATGTTCGTTTTGTCTATATTTGGTACATGAGTCAAAAATGGACTTCTTATAATTACATGTTGTTCATGTGGTCAAAGGTTCATTATATCCATAATGGTATTCATGATTTGGAAATCATATATATCATTTATATCTAGAATATACATGTATTTATAATAGTACATAACATTTAGAGGTATGAAATGAAATACACCGTTCATGGAGACACTAAGCCGTACGTACGCATGAATGCTACTTTAATTTCTATTTATTATTTTCATGGAATTAAAACATAATTATAAATATGTATATTATAATTATAGTATAATATAATATATAATATCATTAATTAGATACTTTATACATCCCACATAAGGCATTAAGGGGTCACATCACTTTGAGGGGGCGGTAGTCCGCACTTTTTCATATGAGATTATCGTATTTACCCACTATGGAAACCATAAAATAAGGCTATAAATAGGAATTACAGAAGAATAATGAAATAATAAACATAATATATATCATATATAAATACAGTTCCATCATAATGGCCACCATGATAGATTTTAGTAGATAATCGAACAATCATCGTCTCGTGAGGCGTTAGTTGGTCATCCACAGAAATAGTATGTTTTTCACCCATTAGATGGAGGTGTGTGTAAGTGTAGATAGAATCTTTCTCATATAAACATCCTAGTATATTGAGGATACTGTTTTTGTTACAAAATAAATTAAAAAAATGAGTTAAGGGGGTTGGAGAAGTAAAATAAAAGAAAACAATTTAAGAGAAACTGTTACCTTAAATTTGGGAAACTCCATTTTGGTTTGAACCAAAGGACTTCTTGAAATGAATTCTGAATAATTTAAGGCTTCTAGGATGGGGATAGGGATGTAGGGAGCTTAATTGGGTAGGGTTTGGATGAACCAAAAGTCCTTATAGGTGTGAGTAATTGGTTAGAAGTGGTCTCTTTTTATAAGGGGGAGGGGGGTCTCTTTATGAAAGTGAAAATATTATTTTATTATAAAATTATATTCAGTTTATAAAGGTCCAAAAATCATTATAGTTTAATATTGAACGAATATTAGTCAAAATAAAATCATCCAATATGAATTTCATAGGTTTTGAATAATATTTTAATCTTTATAATCTTATTTATTTATATCATTTAATAATGAGTTAAATACTTCATCATTTTTGTGTCATTAATAATTTAATTTATTCGATCTCTAAAAATTATAAAAATATACTATCATGTAGGAAATATTTTCATATTTATAAAGAATATTTATAGTTTAAACTATATCTTAAATAACTCCATATAAAAATTAATTTACTAAAAGAGTTTTGTTTATGTCATTTTTCCCTTTACTTTAAGATAATAAATCTAAATTGTCATTATCACTCCCAAGTGGCTCAATGGTGTCCCAAAATCGTCCCAATGATTCCCATGGTATTTAATGAGTCAAACAATAATGTTTGGACAAGTGTTATGGTAATTTTGAATTATTATAATATTCTTTTTACATTGAATTACCTTATTTACCTTGAACCACGGTAAATAAATGTCAATAATTACTATTCACCAAAAATTATTTTCGTCTTGTTGAACCAAATATTACTTAATAATAACAACAATGTATTTAGTATTTTCAAAATTCAACTCACAGAAGTGGTAAATTTTATTTTAATTAAAAATTCAGTTTTTTTAACTACTACTAAGTGGTTTCACAATTCATCAAAAATTGAAGTTTTTCAAAAAAATACCAAAAATAAAGCATAAGATATATTTTATATTCCAAATTATAAAATGATTTATATTTCAAAAAATTATAATAATAAAAGTTTCATTAATTAATTTTAAATTAATTCCCATTTTTAAAACAAAAAACGTGTTTTTGAGAAACAATAACTATCCAAAGATTGACACTTGTTTATGTCCAATTTCAAAGTGAAATTTATCCCAATGACCAACATGGGATTAAATGGTAAAAATATATTCTAATTACACATTAAAACAAATTAGAAAGTTAATCTAACTATATAAAAAATATTATTAAAACACAGTTTTGAATTAAAATACAATATTTTAACTATTCATTAAAAAAATGAACTTTATCGGAAAAATTCCAAAAATTTACACATAGTAAATTTCAATGTCCCCATTATAAATGAAGGATTTTATTTGGTCAAATAAAATTTATTGAAGTTACCAAAACTATATTTAAATAGGGTTCTCCATTAAAAGGTGGTAAATCGACCTTTTAATGTAAATTATGGTTAATATTAGATTAATTCAAAATTTAAGCCTCTAATTTTTATTAGATATTTGTAAATACATTTAACAAACATGTATAATAATTTTCTAGTTAGTTTTGTTAATTCCTTCTAATACAACGGCTAGGAGATATATTCCATTTAAAATAATAATATTATATTATTAGAGTGCAATGTACGATCTCAAAGAAACCCGTTGTTGCATATCAGGTAAGCTATCGAACATAGAAATCACATTAAAGTAAAATTAATATTTAAATCAAAAAATATTAATAAATATGAAATATGTCTTATTCTTCATTTACATGGGACGTTACATACTTATAATATTAATTTCTACCACTTATGGGTATTGAAATTTTTAAAATGGGTTTCATGTTTATAATCATCATAATTTATATTATTTAAAAATGACAGCTTAATTAAATCTTATAATTATTATTAAAAATATTAAAAATATATTACCATGGTAAAAAGTGTAAATCGGGTTAACATAGGTTAAAACTAATTTTTAAGGAAAAAATTATTTCATATTCAATATTACTAGATAAATAAATTTCTAAACTTACCACATTTCGTTATATATTTGTTTTTTATGGGACACTTTTCCATAAAGGTGAACTATATAATATTTTAAGTAATGAAAAATAAAAAACTCCCCTCCTTTATTTTAAATATATATTATATGGTTACAAAAGGGATAGGTAACTTTGTAAAACAATCTAAATGGTTAGTATGATCTTAATTAAATTATTTTAATGGTGATAATTTATTTCTATTTTTTATTAATTGTATAATTAAATTAAATTCTTAAGAAATGCAATCATAGTTTTTATTTAGATAAAATTATTAATATAAATGATATAAAATTTATTAAAATTAATTTGAACTGAGTATGTTATTGTACTACAAAATTTTTTTAGATAATTATATCATATTTACGGTGTGTTAATGGTTTTTATTTTAAATATAACTTTTTCTTAACATTTATAAAGTCAAAATAGATGAATAATGTCATAATTGACATTAATGATATTTTCTAAAAATAGTGTTTTATTAAATGTAATACAATTACTACAAAAAGTGATATCAAACCAATTAAATGGGATAAAAATGATAATATCTATAATGTTAATTCATTTATGGGCCATTTATCTTTTTAAGGGACCCTTCATACCTCTTAAAAATTATATACTTTACTAAAATGGTAAATCTCATGATGGGTTAAAGTTGTCTAAAAAATATAATTGTTTAAATATTAGCTAAAAAAATACAATTATTATTTTACTCAACTATTTTGATTTGACATCATCTTATATTTTAATATTATCATTTTGGGGCTATTTTTAATGGAAAAATAATTTATATTAATTTTATACTTTATGACATTCTAAGAGTTCCCCTCCAATCACTTATAAAAGGGTACCTAATATCCTCTTTTCTCCACTCTTTAAAATCATTTATTTATTTACCAATAGCATCTGAAATCCATTATTTACATCCCCCCTCATGGCATAGAGTCCATGGTATGCTCCTAAAACCAACCTAATAATGATTTTGGTGTCATCTTTGAGTGGTTTTCTAAATAAGATATATAATTCTTAATCATGTGTTCATGTTTTGTTTATTTTTATAAATTCATAAAATACTCCTAAACAATGATAAAATAATAAAACAAGTATATCCCTTATAGATAGAAATTATTATGGTTATTACATAACCAATATCAATCTCTTGTTCCAACAAATGGAAATTGAAACCATAATTCATGTGTACGATGGACTACCACATGATGATGTGATGTAATTCATTTTACATCACCTAATATTATAGATGGTTATAAATATGTATTTAATGTCTATATATGATATTAATTAAATATTAAATATTCATAAAATAGAAAATATCACTTACTTTCATACCTTTCCATTCAATAAAAAATGACATCATTTTTATGTATGTGTGAACTACCTCCTCCACGAAGTGATGTAATTTGTTTTTAATAAGCACATCAAATGGTTGATATATATAATTATACATAAAGAAAATATTTTTTATTTATAAAAACATTATAATTCTTGTATGATAAAAATGTTGGTACATTAATTCCATAATGATTGTTGAAAAATTGAACTGTTACTTATGTGTACGTATGGACTACCAGCCCCACTATTGTAATATTGTTCATTTTTCATAACCTTATATAATGGTTGGTTTTAAAATTAAAATTTATGTAACTAAATTATAAATACAAAATTATTATTAATATATAAATTACGGAATAAAAATACCAATGATCATAGTTATCCTACCAAAGTTGTTTTGGACATATGAGCTAAGTATAGTCGAAATGTATGACGTGAACATATTTGATTAAGTAATTGATTATAACATAAAAAAATAAAAAAACATAGAAAAAGGTTTTTTTAAATAAAAATAGTTATAATAATTTTTTATGTTGTATTTTTAATAATGTATTTGATTAGTTGGAATCGTGGTAAGGGTTTTATTTTTAAAAAATATCATTTAAAGTTTCACATAAAACACATTTTCCTTCCATTCCCTTATTTCTCTAAATTTGTTTTGGAAAATTATTATTCATGATAATTTTTTTAAGGTCATTCATTACCATAATTTAATTTCATTAAAAAATATAAAAAATAAATCTTTTTTATTTGTTTTTTCAGAGAAAAAATCATTTAAAAAAAATAAGATTTTAATATTTCTCTTTTAACTCATTCTCTTAAATGACCACATTATTTAAAAAAGTTCCTGATGTATTTATATAGATATTAATTAATTACAATGGTAATTTTATGTCTTCATTTAAATTCTTTCAAAAGATTTAAAATGGAATATTTTTGTGTTTTTATGCATTTTTTTGACTTTCTTTAAAAAATACATATTGAATAGTCTATTTTAATGAATATAGACATAAAAACATTCCCCACCACCATTAAAGTTATGGGATATTTAAATTCCTTTATATGTTTCCATTTTTTAATGAATATTCCACATTTCCTATGTTCGGCTTGTTTAGAAAATGGTTTCAAAATATAATTGATTTTTAAATATTCAGATATGTTTTATTATGGGTTAAAAGAATATTTGTTTGTGGATAATGTTGGGAGTTCCAGTATTTTATGAGTTATGGTTATATTATTGTTCTTTTTCATTGTTATAAAAAAATGTTAGTTTTGTTATAAACCAATATTGTGTGGTTCTATTTTAAACCATGGATGGTTGGTTCTGTATTAAACCAAGTATATGTGAGTATTTGATATCCCTCCATAACATTGGGTATAGAAGTCAATGATATTTTTTATTCCATTTATATGAGTTCTGTAGAAAATGAATTAAAAATATACCATCATTATTTTTTAATCATTAAATGGTTATTTATAGATATCTCATGATTTCACATTCTAATCTAATGATATTCTATTTAAAAGAATATATATTATACATTTTAAGGGTGGAACATATAACTTTGTGAAATAAAATTCATATGTTTTAATGATTTCAAAAAATACATTTTTTCATTAAAGATTACCTATTTAATTTTTTATGAGATTATTTGTCTAGGAAATTTGATTTCATGAATAAAAAAATGTATATTTTGAGCCCAAATACTGTTTTCAAAAAGAGATTTTTTTATATGTAATCCTTAACTAATGGGTTCCTATATTCACTATTTTATGTCCCTTAATTATATTTTTGTCTTCATCCCTCATTTAAAAATTTTTGTCATAGGATTTAGGGATAAGAAATAAAAAAGAATATGTCATGTTAAAATTCATGAAGATTTATGATGAAAATAAAATTTGTTTCTTGTTGTAATTTTTATATTGTGGGAAAAATGATGTGGATTAGAAGTTTACAGATTATAAAATATTTTTTTTGTTATGTATTATTTATAAACTAATTTTTAAATATTATAAAATATTTAGATACTTTTTATATAAGAAAACTATTTCATGACAAAGACTCTAGATTATATAAGGTTTAAAGTTTAGATCATTATATATAAAAACATTCTCATCTCAATAAAAAACTAAATCAATAAAATATTATTATACTACTTTATAATCCTAAATCTATAACCTCCAAGATAGTAAATCAATGATGAATTATTAAAAAATATCATATCAAAATCTAATTTTCAAAGATTTGTCACATTTTTCAATCTCTATACTCTGTGAACCTTGCCTCATTTTATTGAACTAAACATGTCATATTCTTGATCCAATTGACCCATTTCAGTGGCCACTATTGATTCATTATAATCATTGAATATTCACTATTATATAGATATATCTAAATAATTATAAACATCACTAATATCCAATATATATCTCCTGAAATCAACAATATCCTTATCTTATCAATTAATCAAACTAAACATGTGATTATATTCATAAAAACATCAACTGAAATCATCTCAATCTTCAACCAGCTCAAATTTATTTTAAATTTTAAATATTTAATAAATTAATGTAAAACATACAACATAAATAATGATAGCATCTAAACACAATTCACATCAGGATATGTGGACACTAAAATCCCCAAGATATATCTGAATATATTTTTCACCCATATCTATTGGGATCCTATGACTTTTATTTGGTACATGACTATTTACATAGCACATATAACATAATTGAATATTAAAAAAATAAATCATTTCTTATAAAAATATATTGGATTCTTAAATATCGTACTTTTGATTTACTATCAATAAACATAGAACAAAACATGTCAACATGTTCTCCAAATTCCCCCCCCCCCTAATGTTGTATATATATATAAATGATTATTCCACATATTAGGAATTAATTAACCAACTCTATGTATTATTGAGAAATGATCGTTATATAAAATAACAATGACCAATTAATTTCCATTCCCTCTTCTCAACAAAAATGAATTCTTCAATATCTTCTCAATTGAAATTAAATCATCTAGTTTCTGTCCATAAATTTAGAAATGATTTTTTTCAAAATAAGTATGAGAAAATATAAAAATAATACCTCTAAAAGAAATTTCTTGGACCTTTCAAGATTTTAAAGCATTGTAATACACAATATTGGGAAGCTTATAAACTCAACTAAAATACCAATGTAAGGAAAATTCTATAATTTATTCATTAAGACATTTCATGTATTACATTAACTCTAAACATTATTTCAATAAGTAAAAATATGGAATAGATTTAGTTTCAGATAGATCTCACCAATGATGGAAATATCATCTTACAACTATTATATCATGAAAAAATATCTCTCTCCCATAAATATATCACCTTCAATTCCCCATATAGAATAAAAGACACAATGATTTTGTATTTATGTGGTTTCTCATATGGTCCATAGAAATAAGAACAAGGTTGAGAATTATTTATATATAAAGAAACTATTTGAATTTCAACTGTAAAATTATGATAACACAGTAATATTTCTCATTTTATTTCCTAAAATTAAATCTCTTTGAGTAATATGGTATTATTTATTATTTAAAAATTCACCTTGTTTGGAAACTACTAATTTAAATCTTATAGAATGGTACACGAGTTCACTTATACAAACCTCACAATATCTAAAATCACTTATGTATTATAATTATTATCAATCAATACATGGGAACATGTCTATACTTTTTTCATATTTAAAAAATGTTATTTGGAATTTTTATACAACTTGTTTTTGATGATTCTCATCAAATTTAAATAGATTTTTCACCCATTATTATAGATTTATTCCATAAAAATATATAGATTCATTCCTGGAATGATTCTCATATTTGTTTATACAAAATTATTTATTAACAATAGATCTGAAATATTATTTATAATAGTCCATGTAGATTCAATTTTTCACATAAAATAATAATTTTATCGTTTTCTATATAGAATAAATTTTATCCTTCTTGGGTTTTATTTGGTCAACGCATTCCCTATACATATACCCAAAGTTTAAATAACATTCATTTCTTATTCATTATTGAATAATATTGTATTTACTTCTTTCATAGATATATTTTTTATTAATATTGGTCGATATAATGAAAAATTATTCATCTTAAGGTATAATATTATTATAATATTCATATAATTCCTCCACTATTTCAAATTAATTAATGATAAATATATTTTTCATTCAGATTCTATAGACTATACCTAAACACTACATGGACCCCCTTAATTTAAATATTATATTGATTCATCGAATTGATATATTATCCCATCAATTAATAGTCTAATTCCCAAACATTTCACATTACCAACAATTACTAACAAACCAGGATTTATTTATTTTTATAACAATATTTACATCTTATTCACATATTTATTTTTACAGAAATATCCATTATATTGTATAAATTTTTGAAAACCATTGTTTATTAAATATCATATCTTCCTTTTTTATAGAATTAGGTTTATATTTAATTTTATTATTTTTTATTAGTCCTTAATATACATTACAATATAATCTTTTATATGAAACAATATTGAAAACATTACTAAAATAAATATTACCACATATTCATTACTCTTATAGAATGTATATATCAAATTATATTAAATAATTATGTATAATAAAAAAAGGAATTTTATTTGTAAGAATGGTATTAGAAATATTTATGGAAGAAACTATTTTCCTGGAAACTTTTTATGATTCATCTTGAACCACTCTTATATTTGTTTTGATCACACTTCATGATCAAAAATCTTTGAACTCAATGACTCATTATCATTATAAATTGATTTTACCATTTATTCACATTATATTTCAACCATATCAACATGATTTTAATGCAAAATAATATATCGTACACATTTCTAATAAGCAATTTTCATGTTCTATTATTCTTTTTTATGAAATTTTTTAAAATAATAGTATATTTTAATGTTTCTTAAAATTAATTTATATTATGATTAAGATCATTTCTAATATCAAATTTTTATCAATTAAAATTTTCAATTATTACTTACTCAATGAGTATCATTCTTTAAAATACAATTTATATTTCTCCTTGACAATATTTATTTAGATACTTTTTTTAACACCAATACATTTATAGCTAAGGACATATCCAACACACATGTCCGTATATATATCTTTGTATTTAGAACATATATACACTAAGTGAAATAAAAATTTGGAAATAACACTTGGGGTTAATTTAAATGTAATCCATTATTTATAGATAAGAAACATTATTTCCTTAAATAGGAACATACTTATCATATCTTGATCAACATTATATAAGAGGATAATTTTCAATACATGTTATAGAAATTTCATCACATTTTTTACATTAAAATAGTGGCGAATCCACACTATGTTTTCTCATAGAGTATATATTCTTTATCTTCATGGTCTCACCCTTATTCCAATTCATTAAAATATTGGAAAAAATAATAAAAAATGTTTTATTGAAACAAATGACATATATATTGTCTATTTGAGATAACATATAAACTTATCAAAATTTATATATTATATATAATTGTTAAAATCATATGGAAACCCATATATCCAATAAATGATTTATCCATTGATCTAATGAGAATTTATTTGACTAGTAAAATAATGAAAAACCCATTTATGGTGGTTGATAAATGTTGATATATTTTTAAAAAACAAATTCCCTTCTGATTTAAACTTTTATACCTATAAGGATGAATAAAAATATTTTATATTAATATAAACATTCTTAATCATGAATTATAAAAATGTAAAAGTTATCACAACATGTATCATTTTTACCGAGTTCTACCCTAATATATGGGTATAATTAATTCATAAAATTAATTAAATTTGAGAGATTAGTAAATCATAGTGTTATTACATAGATTGATGTATTATCTTTAACATAAAACTATTTAACATTACTTTAAGTCAATTGATAATTTCATTATATTGGTTGACTATTATTTTATATGAAGTATGGGAAGGTATCAGACATGGGTTACTAATTATTCCTCATTGAAATATATCTTCATGGAATTTCATGTTTTCACAACATTAATATATATATATATATATATATATTCATTTAATATATATATAGAGTTAAATAATTCCATTTAGTACCCAAAAAACATCCAAAAAATTTCATTACCATAATTTTCACAATAACCCTCCAAATAATCAATAGTAGTACATGTTAACTTCTCTCCAATAGATAAATAAATTATTATATGACATAATCATAAACTATATTCTATCTCCATAGTGATGATAAATTTGATAATAAAAAATAAGATATTATAACTTATTTCTTTAAGAATCTTAACGTAATATATTCAATAGTAACACTTCATACATGTCCCTCAATATTTATCCTTAACACTACTTCCTTCTCTTTCACTCGTATCCTTTAAAAAATCAATAAAATTTCAAAGATTCATTTTTATTTTTGAATATGGAAACTCTATAAAATTATGAATTTTGATATTTATTAAAACTTTATTTATTTAAATGTCAAAAAATATTCAATTTTTTTTACAAATATGATTCATATAATATAGAATCAAAAACCATTATTTAAATCTCAAAATATATCCTTTAATGATCTTTAAAATAATTTAGCAATATCTTTTTGTAAATATCGATCAAATCAATATATATTTTTATGAAAATATACCATACCTCCAATAAATAATTAATATATAGAATAAGGTTTATATAATATAGCATTTCAAAATATCAATATATTCTTATTCAAGCTTTAGATTACTGATACATGGAATATGAAACATTTGATTTGTTATATATAGCTTTATATATAATGAACTAATAATATTCTAACATGAAATGAATCTTATACTAGATAGATTCAATTTATATAAAAAATGAAATAATCATATTAATTTTATATAAAACCCTATTTATTACTATACATCCCATGAAACTATAGAGTTAATTATATATTGTGTATTGAAAATTAACCTAAATAATTTATTGCAACGTTATGTTTCCAATTAGCTTTTGAAAACATAAATATAATTTTTAATCCTTTAGATAATAATATGAAGCTTCCATATTACTCTTATGTGGCATTCAGAAACATCTTTTTAATCATATGTTCAAAGTATAATATCTAAATAACACATATATAGAAACTATAATATTATCAATCCATTCCAAACCATGTATAAATATACTCTCCATATAAAATTAAATAATGTAATCTAAAAATAACCTAAATAACTTGAAAATATATACACATATTCTTAAGTAATAACTATTGGATTCCCAAAGTTTATTATATGAACTATGTTTTCATTACATGGTACAAATAATAATAATCATTAATAAATCATTAATTTCATTATTATCAATCAATTAATATTCTCCATATATATATTAATGAAAAAAGTATCAATTAATGGTGTACCTTTCTTATCTGATAACTATAAAACATTCCTCAAATAGTGTCATCAAATTATGTCATCTCGAATCTATAGACTTCAAACTAGTAACCCAATGATGTATTATAAATAGAATTTAGGACTAACTCTTTATAGTTCCTAGAGTCATCAATTTTTCCAATATCAATATTGTTTATTATTAACCTATATTTTGAAATTTGAACTTATAATTTTAATCAGAAAATTGTTTCAATATAACAGCTTCCTTTGATTAATAAACAACATGTAATCTATAGGATTCATAAACTATCTCACAAGATGTTCAACCATACTTGATTCTCAATCAATATCTTTTCAAATAATAACACTTCAAATATAATTTTTCATGAAAAAATATCTAGTATAAGAACACCAATCTTCAAAATCTCAAATATATTTTACATTTTCAATGACCAATAGGTGAACATACAACTTTGTATATAAAAATTAATAGTATGCAAAAATATTTTTTAAAAAAATATATGTCTCATAAAATCTCTATTTTATATACAAATTTTTTAGTCTCCCATAATCGTTTGGCTTCCTTAATATCTTCTAAGGAAGTTAATTCCTTCATATGAATATATTAACATTATGAATTATTATCAATAATTAAAAAATTCTTTAAAAAATATTCAATGATTATCAGGTGATATAAGTAAAATCACAAAATTAAAATGGAGTTTAATCCTTACATAGTAACATTTATCAAGACATTAATTATTTAGTCTAAATGAACTTAATAGTTAGATTCCCATAGATTATGTTATATAAGAAAACTGTAATATGGGGTACCATAATGATTAGTTTACTATATATCTTATAAATTTTGGGTAATTCGTTATAAGGTGACTCTAAAAACAATGTTATAAAGGGAATGAAGTTGGTGTAATTAAAGAGACAATGTTGTAAAATAATTTTTTTGTTTAACCATATATGATTTCTATATGTTATAATTAACAAGACTGTGTACAAATATACTATATAAAGGATATATAAGTTAATGTTAAACTAAAAACCGTTAGATATGGCTCATGGAAAAGAAATAGATGTGACTTATGGATCCATAATTTTAGTGGGTAATATCCAATAAGATTTCTTATTTTATACAATATATAAAATGATACCTACTTTAGAAATATTTTATATAGAGGATTCAAATGGAATTAAACACATTATTTTTTATGAGACACATTATAGATATATTTTGTAACATGACAAGTATTCTAAGTAATAATTGGAGTAAAAATGAACAAAAATAAATCAATGATATAAAAAATTGTTTTTCAAATATTCATACACATGGATATTATAGATTTTTATAGATCATTAATTTTTTTGATGTATATAGGCATTTAAATAATATATAATTGACTAAGGAATATTTATACTTTAGTGTTCATAATAAAGTAAATGATTATTTCATTAAATTTTTGAACATATGTTGTACATATTCAAAGAATATTAACAATAGTATAAGATAATTTTGTCTACGATCCTTTCATAGATAGAAGTTGTATTCTTGATTTATATTTGTGTAGACAATATTTTCATTCACCATTAAGATCAAGAGTTGTTATATATGCATTAATGTATTTTCTTAATGGATTCATAAATATCATTAATTGATTTAATACTCCATAATTTAATAATTTATCATAGACATATTAAATAAAAAGTTCAATGTGAAATATTAAAATATAAATTATTTTTTGAATTTTTTAGTTGTGAGAAAAAGAGAGTAATTTTTAAAGAATATATGAATATATATTATTGGATTAATTTTATTACAAATTATTTAAAAAATAAAAACCCTATATTTTTATAAAGATAAACTAATCAATTTTAATGGATAAGGTAAAATAATTACTAGGTTATTAGACATAATTTATAGCGATGTATATGAGTCAATTAGTATATAAAAAAGTAGTGGGTATAAGAAATTTGTATCCTTTATTAATGACTTTAGAAAGTATGTTTATGTGTCTTTTATAAAGAATATGTTTGAATAATTCAACTTGTTCAAGGAATTAAAAAATTATATAAAAACTATAAATAGTAAAATTAATAATATACATGAACCATATCGATGTACGAAATACTTATATCATGAGATTATTTTTCATCTATGAAATTGGAGGTGTGTTTTAAAACTCACTCCTCTTGGTACTCCCTAATCAATTGATCTATGAAAAAATGTTACATCATACCTTATTATATTTAATTTAATAAATTACATGTCCATATATCTTATCAATATATTTTTAAGATTATACACTCAAAAAATAATCTTTTTATTAACTAAATTACATATTTCAAAATTATGAGGAGACCATATGAGATATGTAATAGAAAATGTCTGAACATTTATATTACAAAAAATAATGGATTTCATGTTCATATGAAGAATCTTATTTTCAATAAACTTATCCCTATATCATATAATTTTATACTATTTAGATTTAAAATGGAAATGATCGGTTATTATTTCATTAGAATTGATATTAAATTACATCCACATTTTAAAATTTAAAATATAATATAAAGATTATAAAATTTAATACGTGATATAAAAAATTATTTCCTTAAAAATGATCTATTTATGGATTTTTAATGATACAAACCACATGTTTTATGATACTAATGATGTTTCTATGGTAAAAAAATTCAACGAAAATTATGTGGATTGAATCATAAATCAAATTGTTCAAATATCAATTTCAATAATTAAGTAATAATTTTAGTTTTATCACAAATAAAGACAATTCTAATTCATTTAATTAAGATAGTGGGATATTTTTATATTTTTTGGTTTTTCATGAAGATGAAATACTACTCATTGTAAATAAATAATTAAATATCATTTAGGAGTTGACATTTAAATTATTCTCAATGAAAGCTGGGAGAGAATCAGCCTTCATAATAGATATGATGATCTATTGAAATATATCTAAGATGATATATTATATAAGTTAGAACACATATGTTGGTAAAGTTTTTAAGTTGTTTACCATGGGTATGATTAAGATGAGGTTATATTATATTTTAATATAGTGATTCATATAGACTTTGTGTCCATGAATGGATAGATAAATAAATAAATGGGTGATATTTCTAATTTATATGTGACTATAATAATGAACCTATGTGATTTTTTTTACAATGATTTTTTTTTACAGTTAATATTTTATAAAATGTTTTTTTGTAAAACTGGTGAAATTTCTGGAATGTTCGAACCCAAAAAAAGTGGGGGAAAATGATATTTCAATGAGAAAGGTAGTTTCTAGATGTAAAAGTTTATACTATGTAGTAGCAGGTGATATTTTTTTATTAATATTGAATATAGATGTTCATCAATAATGATAATCAGACTCAAGTCCATCGGTACGAAGAATCATTGAAATACACTATTAGAAATATCGTTGTTTTTGAAAATATGCAAGGCTTGTGTTATAAGGTTCTATAATTTCTAACCTAATGTCATATGATTCTATGCTAATCTCAAAATTTTCTCACCATCATGAGAGTGTTATGATAAATCATGAATTTTGGTTTAAAGTGTTACATGTTCATCATTGTGAAGAAATGCTTTTAGAGAGAATGATAAATCAAATATATAGATCATTGTATCCATAAGATTCTGAAATAGAAATTTTCAATTTATGGAAAATTTACAATTTATTCAATCAGAAAAAAGAAATATGTTGTCATAGGTACCATTCTATCAGATGCAGTGTTGCATCGATCAATTTGACAGACCCTGTGAAGGAATATCAATTAGACTAACATTGAGAAGGAATGTCAATTTGAGTAAATAGGGGGAGGAATATCAATCAGAATAACTATGAGAAGGGATGTTAATCATACCAATATTGAGATGGAATGTCAATCAGACTGACTTTGAGGTGGAAATACAATCATACTAACTCTGATAGTTAATGCCAATCAGACTAACTCTGATGTAGAAAGTTTGTTAAGAATGTGGTGACTATGTTCTATGGAAATGAATGGAGGAAGTTCTGTCATACTAAATAAATTGTAAGAATTTCTAGAATATTAAAAACTAAGATGACTAAAGATTATTCTAGAAGGTTCTAGAATAGTTTAATTATACAATCACAATGTTCAAATATGAGTTAATTTCAGAGGTTTTTTAATTTCAGTATGCATGAAATGTTTTTCAATTTCATAACATTTTTATTTGGGATTCTTATAAATATAATAACATTATATTAATACATTGATAATTTTCATGTGACCAATATTTGGAGAAATGTAGTGTTTGATTCAGATTTATTTTTTCCAGATAGATATCTCATTAGAAGGCCATACAGTATAACATTTTCTTACCGTGTTGGGGAAGATTGGATAGAGAAATTGTGAAGAGTTTGAGAATATGTTCATTATATTGAGCCCATAAATCCCATCCCCAACTTACTAAGAGAATCAAACCTAGACACATTGGACTGAGGTTCTTGATTTTGTTTTAGTGGAGCATATTGAACAAAGTATTTATACTTTTTTATAGCTAATTATTTGTATGAAATAATTTTAAACTAATAAGAGTTAGTATTATCTTTCATATCTTGAGATAGAAGGTCTCTAATTATTGTTCAACGATGATGTATTAACATATTCATAATAGTGAATTTTTGAAGACCCATGGGTCTGGCAATGACAAGGATATAGGTTCTCACACTAAGGTAGAAAACTGTAAATATCATGTGATTTACATTCATTACTACTTTTGTAGGCTTGTGTATTTTTATAATGGTAATAATGTTGTAAACATAAATAGTAATCATGGGATAATATTTTATGTTATTTAAACATATAAAAAGTAAAAACCTACTTCACCCCCCTCGTAGTTGTTATTCTAACCTATGCACCTTAAATTGGTATCAGAGTGAAGGTTCCCTTATTGAATCCTTATCATGGATAATATAAATTATGTTAATTGTATAAGACTACAAAAATTTAATGAGAAAAATTATCATGGATTAAAAAATATGAAGATACCTCATTTCCTATAAATTTTTAAGAACTAATTGATGCTTTCAAAATTGGGGTTCCACTTATTGAAAAATATGGACTAAATGATTTTTGTAATAAGGGAAATATTGAAGTTGATATAAAATAGAGAAATTCTATTCTATTTTCACTGTTAGATAATTTTTATATGATGGTGATGAATATGAAAACATTAAAGGGTATATGGGATAATATGGAATTATGATTTTGAAGATAATACTAAATATAAAGGAAAAAATATAAAAATATTACATATTATGTTTGAAGACTTAATAATGAGAAATGAAGAAACTATTGATGGGTACATAACTACAATAAATGATGTTTTTTACAAGATCAAGGCTTTTGGATATGTTTTGGATGATTTTATAATAGTGGATAAATTATGAGAAATATTTTGGATTGATTTGATTCTCAAAATTAAACTTTAGAAGATAAGTATTATTAATCACTTGATTAATTTCATACCATTCTTGTTTCATATGAAATGATAAAGGATCCAATGAACAAAAAATAAAAAATATGAAATGGATTTTATTTTTTTTTGAAAAATTATCATTCAAGATGTCCAATCCACTGAACCTTGTTATTTCAATGTTAAAGATGAAGATCAGCTGAATGATAAAATCATGAATCTTATATCCTTGAACCATCAACGTGATAGTGGAAAGTACCCAGGTGATGTTACTCTCAATTTTTTTATTGTGTTGGGATTAGAAATTTTTCAATGAATTGTCCCATGAATAATTGAAGATAATATAAAGATGGATTTGATGATGAACATTGATGGAAGAAGTGGAAAAAAATCACTAAATAAGTAAAATCATCCAAAAAATATAGGAAGATGTTAATTGGGGACACAAAAAGTATGTTGAGTAAGAAAGGTGAATCAGAATCAACTGAAAACTATTATTTAGAAGATGAATTTTTAGAAATAGTTATAATATTCACTTCAAAAGTTGAGAAAATTGAAGAATCCTCAAATTAGGATGAATAAGGTGGTGATGAAAAGTATAGGGAGTATCAGTCCAGAATAGAACGTGTTTCACATATTTATAGAAAAAAGATCTCTCAAGAAATAAATAAAAATTACAAATAAAGATGGTGTAAAAATTTATAAAGGTGAAAATTTTATTTTCAAGCAAGAAGAATTATACATTCAGTGAATATTAAGTTACAATCATAGAATTGAAGAATAGAAAAATATGGTTGATGTTCTCATTAAGAATCTAGAAGCTAGGGAATAATAAGTTAACTAGTTTCAATCAAAACATATTTAGTATGAAAGTTCCTTGATTATGATAAATGAAAACATCAATAATGCTTTAGATATAAAATCTAATACTTGTAATGCTCATGAGAATGTTTAAATAAGGAATCAGGTTAAACCATCAAACACCAAAAGTATTTTTTATGTTGGTTTTCTAACATTTTAGGTGATAGGAAATGTTTTTTGGAATGTTTAGATTGATAAGAGATGTGATAAAACTATAACATACACAAAATTTGAATAATACCCGAGTAGGAATGTTGGTATATACCTAGAGTATGTTAATGTAGGAAGACGTCATCATCCTCAGCAAAGTTTGAACATATCATGACCTTTCAACAATAGAAAGTCATGATTGGATGGGTTTTTTCAGTGTTTTTGAATTTGTGGGCACAAATCATATATTTTGTTTGTATAACGTGTTAGTTCCCAGAAGAGGGTTTGAAAAAAATGAACAAAATAGTTAAATAAGAATGTGTAAATTTCCTAACACATAGGATGTTATAAATGGAAAATATCAATATGAGGGAAAGATTCCAAAAAATCAATATGAGTATCTTCAATAAGTTTTTTGAAAATGTGATCAACTTATTCATCATGTTAAGAAATGTATGATGCCCCTTATGTAAATAGTTTGTGATAGTAGATAATAAAGGGATGTTAGAAAGAAGAAAGTTGATGAAAGAATGTTTTTGGCATGATAGCTTTGAAAACATGTAAGAAGAACAAACTATGAATACTTGATAGTGGTTTTTAATTACACATGAGTTATGATTTGAAAATCCTGAGACATATTCAAAATCATGATAGGGGTTTTGTTACCTTTGGGTATGGTAGTAAAAAAAATTAATAAAATTTTAATGGCTGAGATAGAAGATGAAAAAATGACATCTATGAATGTTTTATTTATAGATGAAATAAAACATAACATACATAATGTAACAAAGAATTGTGATGATGAAAAAGAAGTTATTTTCAAAAAGTATATATTCAGAATTTTGGATGAGTGGAAATTATTAACAAAAGGAGAATGAACTACAGGGAATTAATTTAAATTTTTAAAAATTAACAACTACTATTACATAACTGTTGAAGATAACACGACGTTATGGAACTAAAGAATTGGCCACCGTGTGTAAAAATTTATGACCAAACTTTATAATTTTTACACTCTAAGAAACATTCCAAAATTCAATAAAAGGTACATTTTTTTTGTTAATTTTCATAAGGATTAGATGACTAATAAAAGTCCTAATAATGTTGATATTCGGTCTACAAGACCACCTAAACTTATTCATTTTGATTTATGTGGTCCAATGAGACATCAATAAATATGAGTATATTTGTATATTATAACTATTATTAATGATTCCACTCAAAATAACAACAACATGAATATGAAATCCTAGTCACATGTTGTAGAAATGTTCAGATTCCTCAGAATATAAGTTGATAAATAAATGGGGGGTTTCATAATGTAGTTGGGTATATATAATGGTACATAATTTACAATCAATAATTTAGAATATTATTTGATAAAGAATGGAATCAAACATTTTTATAGTTCTCCATATATCCCCCCAACATATAGTAGTAGAAATGAAGAATATAAGTTTGGTGGAAATTGAAAGAAGCATGCTCTCAAAATACAACCCTCCATGTCTCTATTGGAGTGAAGCTATTATTATTGTTGTAAATTGTAAGAACATATTTTTGTTGAGGTTGGAATCCAACCTAATAATGTAATATTTATTAGTTATTTACTCAATGGATGGTGTTATAAATTTTTGAACCAAAATTTGAATAAGTTTTTGGATTCATATGATATTAATGTTTTTGAATGTCCAAAAAAATTATTAATGAAGACAAAAAAGGACTCTAATGAATGTAAGAATGATTAAAAAAAATTATCAATATTATTAAGAATTTTTTGACATGTAATGTAATAATGGAAATAAAACATTAAAATTTCCCACATAAAAATTCATTTTGAGAAAAAAACATCATTGGAAAACAAAAGTGTCTAGTTCAGACTTGAAGAACATTGAGATGAGAGAATCAGAATTAACTGATATCAAAAGTATAACTTAAATAAATTTTAGAAGCTATTCAACATAATGAATGGTTAGATGTTTAAAATGAAGTGTTATACTATATTGTTAAAAATGACACATTGGTTATTTTATTATGCCTAAATGTTAAAAATATTAGCGAAACTAAATGGGTTTATATAAAAAAGTTGAATGAACGTGGAGATGTTTCAAGACAGAAAGGAATGATTGTTTGTAAAGGCCATGCATAGGTGGAAGGGGTGAATTTTTTATAATACATTTCCCTATTTACAAGATTATAAAAAATTATAAAGTCACTTTTAGTAGATGCACATTAAAATTAAAATGTTTATTAGATGGACGTAATTTTATCTTTCTTAAATAGGGAGATTGGTAATTAATTTTACATTGAACAACCTTGTGGTTATCAACATGACTATATCATAAAATATAAATAATGTATTTTATGTTTCATACATGGTTTGATGAATCATATTATCATATAACAACTAGTATATAATAATAAAATCATTGTTTGATTGATTGGAATGTGTTACAGAATATTGATAAGTACATGAGAAAAAATAATTAAGTATTTTGGTACATTATAGGTTAATAAGACCACATCATAAAGTGTTACACTATAATTTATAAATTTATCATAGGTCGAAATAGTTGAAGAAATCAAAAAGTGTATGGAATTATAACAAAATTAGTGAAATGAATGTATTATATTTTTAAATGCATGTTCGTTCAAAAATAAAAAATTTAAATATGGGGAATTCCTTGAAAATCACGCTAGTTAAATAGGTTTTTAAATAATGATAGAGATATTATAAGGTTTAAGAAGCCCCAATCCCACTCATGAACAAACAAATACAACGTAAAAAATTATCTTAATATATAAATCATTGAGAGGGGAAATCTACTGATATTTCTAATGAATATAGACTATACTGTAATAGATCCATCCAAAAAAATTAGAATATTAATAACATAATTGCCATATCAGAACCATGTGTATTTGATACATCAATTGTTGAATCTAATATATTTATTTTTTTATAATATCAAAGATGATTCATTTTATATAATCATCGGGATTATGAAATAAGTCTTAGTTCAGAATTTGGGGAAAATTTCGAAATGATCATTAATTCTTGCAGGATAGATTTATTAATTTAGAGTGAAAAACTAATCAACTACTCATATTGGAATATATGGGGTTTATCTAACAATTTTTTATCATATAATGTCATGTTTTATTATAAATATTATTATTTTCATATTTATGGGATCTTATAGATATATAGGGTTAACTCATGAAGCACCGGTGTGAACTTTTTCTATAATGAAATATTAAAGAATATCACAACTTATGTAATTTATATTTTATTTTTATTTAATTAGGGGTTTATAACTTATGTTAAAATAGATTACATGAGGTTAACATGGTACCAATAAAGATAACATTTTTACCTTAATAGCAATTATATTATATACTTGAGGTTTAATGTAATCATGGATATTTGGGTATATTATTGAAAATATAATTGATTTTTCATAAATAATATGGGGATTGTTCCATTTTATAATATGTATGATATATATTCCCTAGAAATATTACGAATTGGAAAATAATGGCCATTATTATTTTTGTGACACATGTTGTTCTTATTTACATGGATAAATGAAAAGTGATTTATTCGTATTAATTGTTAGTTTTATTTTAATAGAATTCATAATGTATGAGTGGACTGTATAATAAAATCATGATTCTTATCAAATGGTTATAATTAATTTCTGGAAAAGGGATTATATAACTATATGTGACTTATAGAAATACATCATGTAGACATTTTTGTATAGATATTTGTGTGTTAATTGGTTATCATGCCAGATAACCTTGTGGATTGAGTTTCATTATCACTTAGTTAGGGAATTCAATTTGTTTTTAGTTATAAAATAGAATATCTTAATAGTTCTCCAAAATATAATTTACCATAATGTTTTATATTATGCTATGTAATCCGAATTTATTTTAGTACAAATTCATTTCACAAATTAAAAATATATATATATATGTTTTATCTGAAAGATATTGGATATAATTTATGTAATTATTTGCAAAATGTGAATATGGTCAAAAATTATTTTGTTCAAGTAGTATATTAATAGATGTTTTCAATAAATACTTAATTATATGAAATGATATAGATTATATATTTATTGATAAAATAGTGAATCATCAAATGTGACGTAATATGTGACATGGGATATCACATGTATTGTATTTAATTTATTTTATATTATCTATCATTGTTTTCAAATTCTACATCTTATGATGATGTAATTACTGAAATACATGAAGAACCACCCACGTGATTTTTCAGATTCACTAAGACGGTGATTGAATCAGTGATTTAGAATTATTTTTATTTTAGTATTTTAAAAATAGAAAATCCCCACTAATTGGGGTGATTTAACTATATTGTATATGATAAATACGAACTCTCCAAAAACCCAACACAATAGATTTTTAGGGATCACCACACATTATGAGTATATAATACTAGTCATGATATAGTAAAAAAATTATTACATAGTCTATTAATATAAATATGGATATTACATCAAACAAATATTAACTATGAACATTGTTTACACATCCCGAAATAATATTTTATATATCTCACACAATACAATGATATGTGATATTTTAAAACAACCTGAGTGTATTCCAAAAGTGAAGAGCTCAACATTTCCTTACTGTGTTTCTTCATTGATTAAAATTACTCTATTTTATGTATATTCATATTCAATATTATATTATTCCATAGTAGTGAGAACGAACTTCATCTTCTTCACCTTCTTATTCTTCTTCTATCTCACTATTTGATTTAGTATGTATTTAGTTTTTTATTGAATCAGTTGTCTCCTCTTCTTAATTATTGATTATTAATTAATCTCTAACTCTTACTTGTTATATTCACAATAATGTTTTCAATATTATATTAATAAATAATTGATTTATATTGAAATCAAATTTGGTCTCTATTAATAATTAAAGTAAATTGTTCCAACTAAAAATTTACTCTTGTTGGTTCACTCAATTTAAAATATATAATATAAAATTTCAATCAATATTTTATTATAATATTCTAATATAAATTATTTAAATAGATTATAATCATATTAACCACACAAACCTCCCATTATGAATACTATAAATAATTCATTTTTTGTATCCATTTATACATGGAATCATACATCACCCATGCAATGGAAAATTCTATTATTGAATTATTCTTTCTCCCACCTACTTAAATAAAAAAGTATCTTAATTTCAATATTTACATCAATTAATAACACATAACCAAGATTATTTGTATTTATATATTTCATTAGAAAATAAAATCATCAAATTCATAGGTTTTTCATTCTTGAAAATTGAATATAAAGATCTCTATGTACTGTATGATCTTTGTAGAACTATTTATCAACTTTACATAGACACAAATGATGATTACCTAATGGAAATTCATCCTTAAAAATATAATGGTTATATTTACATAGATATATATTGATCTTAATGAAATCCCGAGATTTATTCTTACATCGTGGAATTTGTCCTTACAGATTCTAAGATCATCCATATGAACCATCTTGTAATTCTTATGAAAATCTAAGAATGATCCGCATTGTCACTCCCGACACATCTAAAATTTTTCTATTATTAATTTTTGGGTATCTGGGAGTTCATGTTGAACCCAGACTGAAAACAATTTTGAGTTCTTATATAAAACCGCTTGTTTTGTCCTTGCCTGCAACCTGTGCACCATATTCAAAGTTGTGCTGCCTCTCCTGGATCACCGCGCGACCTTTCCCAGTTCATCACATTCCCTTTTCAGTGTTCAAGGCAACAAAAAAAATATAACGAAAAAATTGAAATAGAAATAAAATAAAAATATGTGTGGTAAAATATAATAAATTATATTGATGATGATTATAATAATATTTGTTGAGAATAATAATAATATTATTATTATTAATGTTAATAATATATCATTTAATAATATGTTATTAATATTGAGATAATAATTATTATTATAAATATTATGTTATATTAATACCATTTTTATGATTATAAAACTAGTAATATCAATTTTTTTTGTTATTATAATTATTATTAGTTATTTTATTATTATTTAACTTTTGTTTTTTCTGTTTGGTAGGGTTTTCCCCCTAGTTTATGTTGCACCCCCACCCCCGTGAGGCCCTCACATCATGCTGACCTACTCCCCTGCAACCCTACTACCTCCTGCTAGTGCCAGATCCCTCCTTGACTCTCCTCGTTTCGCCACAACCCTACTCAGCGGCTCCCTCTCCTTTTCCAACTCACTACCCGACATTCCTCCTCCATCCTAAACAGCGCACCATGCCCTTACTCCATGGCTAACTCATTGGGTTGTGCCCCTGCTTCCCAGCCAGCCGCTCTCGACATAACCCCTTCGCATGGAACCCCCAATGTGCCACATCCCTACCCCATGGTGTGCTATCCTCTATACATTTGTCACGACCTCCACCGTCCTCCATCCTCCTCCTCTTTCAAAAATTCCCAGCTGTCACCCTCCCACACCTCTGGCGACCGCCCACACTGTGCCACCCCATTTTCCCCTTGACCGACCTCTATTCGATGAAGCAAACCTCCTCCTTTTGGCAGCCTCCACTTTCGGTAACTCCTATCCCTTATTGTAGGGGTTTTTCCATAACATTCATGGTGTCGGTTTAATTTGTAGGATTTTTTGTCTGTTTTGGGTAAAACTATCTTGTTAGGGTTTTTTTGTGGAGTTATTACGCTGTGGATGAGGTTCTGCACCACTTTCCAAAGGGATCTTTATGTGAGATAGGTGGTTCTATACCCTTTAATAATTTTATTAATTTAAATATGCTTATTGGATTTTATAAAAGTGTTTCATGATCAAATTTTGTTGCTCGAAATATATTTTTGGAGTTATTTAATATTCTTTCAACAAGAAAATTATTATTTTTTCATTTTATCCTTGTTGAGAATCATTAAAATTTATTGAAATGTTTTTGAATAATGGAAAACATGTTTTTATAAGGTTTCTTGCATATTTGGTTTTAGAGTGACATTTTATTGTGAATAAATTGTGTTTTAGTGATAAATTCGTGGGTTCTAATTTAATTTGTTATATTAACTATTAATGTTGATTTATATACATAAATGTTATGATCGAAAGGGGTGTTTGATAGGGTGAAACTTTTTTTAAATCATAAAGTGACATTCTTTTGTGACAACATTGAGTATTCTTTTTAATAATGTTCTTCAAAATGTTTAAATGATTTATCAGTTCATGCATGTGATATGGATTAGGGAGTGAAATGGTTCTTGTTGTACGTTTGGATTAAAAAGGGGGATTTAATGAATATTTTGGTGTAATTTCTACTTAGTATTTCATGAAATGATCTAATAAATTGTTTAATGATTTATTGAATTATTTAGATGGTGACAAAGTTCTATTTTGAAATAGTTGAAAATGAATATGTTTTTAATGTAGTATGTTTATATAAAACGAGGCATGATTTTATTAGTGTAAACCCTTAGTGCGTTAGATGGTGGTGTTTAATTGTGTCGGCCCTTTTTGTGTTATTTAATATTGTTTTCAATGTTGTGAAAATTGATTATGTTCTTCATTTAGAGTTAGAAATGGGATTTTTGAAATTATTAAGTGTGGAAAATGTATTTTTGAAAGGTATTTTGGTGTGAACGTGTTTTAAAAAAAATGGTGTTTTGGTATGCGATCGGTAAATTTTGGGTGTATTGTATTCATTGCTTAGTGATATGTGAAATTGATTAGTTATTTGAGTGTGGAACTTTATTGAGCCCAAGGGAAAACCCCGGGTACCTAGGTGGGCGGATTAGGACTAGTATTCTAGTTGATACGGAAGTGGTTCATCCTGGTTTAATCTAGCATGATTAACATTACCACACTAACTAAAATTTCATGAGGATTGGATACCACTAGGTTATGTATGTGTTTACATACTAGTGGATTTCACACTAGAGCATAGATTATTGTGGTTCATATGTCACATTTACACAGAGGTAAGATTCCTCTAGCGCCCCATGAATAATAGTTACCATATGAGATTTACCCAAAATGCTCTAATATTCATAACGTGGGGCCATTCGTCAGTATATGGAGGACCACTTGATAATGTGAATGTTTTTTATGTATTTTCTCCTCGACATTAAAGTTGTATTTGTGAAATAGTTTTCCTTCAAACTTTCTTTTCCTTTTTTTACTTTCAGATTGTAAATGATTTCTTTAAATGTGTTTTTCTAAAGCATGTTTTTGAATAAGAATAATAATTATCTTGTGGATGTTTTGGTTTAGAACCTTTTTATTGTGTGGTATCCTATGGACCACTTGGATCACACACTACATACACCTTTGGTGTGTATAGACCATGTTCCTTGTGTATTCCATATTGAGGAATCAAGATTTGTGTTGGTGGTTTGGGTTGTTGATGGTCTTCTCATGTAGCTTGGTGTTGGTATCTTGTGGATGTTTCACCTCCCTTATAGGCTTGAGGTTTGAGTTAGAGTTTTTGTATCCTTGGTTGTCATTTCATTTAGGATATAGGTTCAAGTTGTAATCAATTAAATTTGATTTTAGTTTAATTTCCTATTTTGTTGTTAATTTTTACTTTTATTTTATCTTTCTTGTTCGTTTTCAGTGTTTACTATTTTGGGTAAATCATTCCGATGTATTATTATTTATACCCGAGCACTTGTACAAGCCCATGGTGATCGGGAACACCCCTCGGGCCTTACTGTAGACCGTGTCGGGCACCGGGTCAGATGGCGACCCGGCCCGGTTTATGAAAAAATTGTATCAGAGTAGGTTTTCTCTCTTGGGGCATGTTCTTTTGTGATAGAGATAGGGTAGAACAAAGTTAATGGTGCCTGAACTCGATGTTTTAGTTACAAGAAAGGTTACCGACTAGAACACATTGTGGCGAGACTCATGTTTCCAGGGAATTGTGGAGTTTTGTCTAAATCATTGGTCCTTGTAATTAAACATGTATAAGGGGAAATGAAAAGGGACTAGGGTCAGTTGTCCCAGTGAGATCATAGAGTCTAGCAAGACATGTGGAGTCAGGGAATTTTTCCTAGAATACTCTCTATGGCAGTGGAATGATTTCTATAGGGCCACCAACCATATGTCCCAATCACCTACTGACAATGGTTTCCTCTTACATTGTTCCTCGTCCGTTTGTTTTGGAATCATGATAATAAGATTTTCATGTAAAAACTATTTGGTCTTGGAAAATATTTTCAAATGAAATGATTTAAATATAAAATTATCTATAAGGTTTGAAAATTCTAGAATGAATGATTGGGTTTTGAAAAATGGAAAGGTTTAATTTTGATCCTTGGTGTTCTCATGGGAACCCACATACAGGCTGTATATGGAAGGAGAAATGGTCAATGGTATGAGTGGATGGGTTCCTTGATGGGAATGATGTGGGTTCCGATGTGGCATGAGAACATGCATGTGTGAGGCCCACAGGAAACCATTGGTGTATGTGAAAACAACTAGCTTCATTTATTTAAAAAAATTATTAATAGAAAACATGGTGTTTATATAACCATTAATTATCTTGTGTGAACATTTATTTATGGAAATGTTGGATTTGAGGCGTTTTGAGCCGAGAATCCTTTTTTATGGGTTTGTGTCTTGAGTTTGAATTCTTATTGGTATATTTGTGTGAAGGTGTGTGGTTAGTGGTTTATTTTGGAAAATGATTTGGGAATCCCTTATAATGGTTACCCCTGCACATGTAGTGTTCTTTTGTGGTATTTTTTGGACATTAGACCAGTTTTATTAGGTCCATGGTTTTCTGTAATGACTAGTGTACACCCCCCAAAAGCATTAACATGGTATTGAAGTGAGTTCATGTGAAATTCATCATGGACCGGCCCTCTTGTTGATCGAACGACCATATTCATGATTTATAGAATTTATCCCACCTCTCCTTTCTTCCACTAAGAGGATCCTCTTGTAGTAAGATGAAAAATGTGAGGCGAGTTGAAGGGAGTTTTGGTGTCTTTGAGTTATCTGAGTCGTCAGGTATGAAGTTTGACACCATTGTGTTTGATGGTTCTCCAGGGAAATGGTGAAAAGAATATTAGTGGGGAAAGGGTGAATGTGGTTTAGAATGATTGGTGCTGCCCGATGTCTTGAAAGTATTATAGTGATTTCATCACCTGTAAGGGTCATGTTTGGGGACTTCTTGCAGAATGAGTTCCCTTGAAGAGAAAAGGTGCATTTTTTAGAAATCTTCAAAATGCCATGTTTTAATAGGGGTGTGTCCTCCTCTTAGGGACTTTTAATTATTCCTGTTCAAAGGTGAGTGTTTTCTGTTCATCTTTATCATTTTATTTTTCGTAGTTATAGTGAATAGGTGGTGCATGTGCATCCTCTAGACCCCTGTTTTGGTGGATGTGTTGTGAGGGAGTAGTTGGACGTCGTCGTGTGTTGTGTTTTCTGGTGTTGTCTCAGTTGCCGTGTGGTTGCATGGGGAACCAAAAGGAGATGCTTTATTTAGGATTATTCAATGTCTGACTATGATGAAGGAGATATTTCAAACATCAGGGCTCTATCTATAGGCCTCAAAGTGAAGTTGATGTGTGGTCAGGAACCCCATGAGTGTATGGGACCCCGGTCATATTTATGTCATTGGAGTTGAAGGTGAAGGTAGTTTAAATTGATTTCTGTGGGTGTTATATTTTGAATTATCTATTTGGGTGCGTGAGGTTTCCCATGGATATGAGGATTCAAGGTCTTCTCATTACCTTCATGTCCCATTGGCAATATCTCGTCGGATGTAATCCATTTTACGGGTTCATATGGGGTCTATTTGGGGAAATTAGTATCAATTTTTATTAGTGCACATCCACATATGTGAAAAAGTTGGTTTGTCTTGGGTGAAGGTTTTGACACCCCAGTAGCTAGTCCTTGCCCTCCCAGCAATTTTTGTGTGGTGTTTGGTCACCGTTGAGAAATTTTAAATGTTTTTTATCTTCTTTCAGTTCTAATGGTGGGGAGACACAAAATGGGTCCCTCACATATGTCTCTGGAATAAAACAGTGTTGGACCTTAATTATAATGGCATAGAGTCTTTCTGGGCCTCCTCATGTCAGTTTTCCAATGTCATCTTAGGCGTCAGCATGCTAATAATGATGGGGACACCCTCTGGGTTTTCCCCATGTTGGAATTTTCGTTATGTTCTTAAAGATGTGTTGGTGATAGTGGATATGATTTTTCAATGGACGTGACTGGTCTTGTTTATTCGTTTCAATCAAACGGCGTGATTTCCATTTAATGATTCTTGATTATTTTTTATGTGTGTTATGTTAGTTTCCATCAGTGCGAGAGTTTCATTCCTTAATATATCAACTGGCGGTGTTATAGATATTTTGTGCGGGAAACAAAATGTGTAAAGTCATTTTACGGGTTTCTTGATGTTTACACTTAAGTCACATTCTCTAATCATGGGGTTTCCCCTTTTGACTTGTTTTTTGTAGTGAACCTTTTTGAACCTACAAGGGGCATCAATTTCTTCTTTTGGGTTCAGCATTAGTTGTGGCTTTCTGGGAACGAATGCACTATGGTGGCGAGAATTTTCGCACCCACCACTGATGAATTTTTTTTTTAATTTTTGGGCATCAGGTAGTTCTGATTGAAGCCCAACATAAAAATATTTTGAGTTCTTATTTTAAAAAACATGTTTTGGCCTTGACTACCTCCATAACACCACGATCGAATCCATGCGGCCTAGGTTGGGTCACCACGTAACCTCACCCGGTTCACCACACGCCCTATTCGGTATTCAAGGCAACCAAACAAAATGAAATGAAAAAAATGAAATTGAAATAAAATAAAAATAAGTCCGTTGAAATTTAACAAATTATCTTAATGATGACAATAATAATATTGGTTGAGAAAAATATTATGATTATTATCAATAGTGTTAAGAATATAAAATTTGTTAGGATGTTATTAATATTTAGATAATATTCATTATTGGTAATATTATGTTATGTTAATACCATTTTTATTATTATAAAACTACTAATATCAATGTTTTTGTTATTTTTGTTTCTGTTATTATTATTATTTTTATTATTTTTATTAATATTTTTTTACCATTAGTTTAATTTTTTAGGGTTTTCCCTCCTATTGTTCATCGCACCCCCTCCCCCTTGAGGGCCTCACATTGCGCCGACATTCTCCCCAGTTATCCCTACTACCTCATGCTAGTGCCAGTTCACCTCAAGCCTCTCTTCAATTATCCACACCCCTGATTTGCAGCTCCCTCTCCTTTTCCATCTCACCACCCGACTTTCCTCTCCCCTCCTACCCAGTGCACCACACCCCTGCTCCCTGGCCATCCCATTGCATCATGCCCCTGCTTCTCGGACAGTCGTGTGTTGCATACTCCTTCCCATGGAACCCCAGTCATGTCACCTCCCTACCACATAGCTGGTCGGGCTCCCCACTTCTGTCATGGTCGTTGTCATCAGCCATCCTCCCCCTCTTTCGGCAAGTCCTGGCCGATGCACCCCATAACCTCCAGTGACCACCCATGATGTGCCGCCACCTTCTCCACTTGTCCAGCCTTGGTCTGACGAACCAAACCTCTTAATTTAGGTATCTAACACTTAGAGTTAACCCCCTAACTATTTGTAGTGGTTTTTCTTAAATTTCATGGTATCAGTTTATGTTTTAATATTTGCAATGGATGTTTTGGGTAAAAATGTCTGGTTACGGTATGTTCATGGTAGGAATGTAGCATGGATATGGTTTTTCACCACATATAAAAGGAATCTATATGTGATGTAAGTTGTTCTATACTGTGACATCATTTTATTAATTTAATATGATAATTTGTTTTTATAAATGTGTTTTATGATCAAATTTTGGGGTGAAAAATATTTTTTGGAGTGTTTGGATGTTATTTCAAGTGGAAAATGATTATTTTTGGTATGTTATCCTTGTTCCCCAACATTAAAATTAATTTAATTCTTTTTAATAATGGATAACATGTTTTGATAAATTTATCTTTCACATTTTGTTTTAGATTGAAATTCTATTCGGAATAAATTTTGTTTTTTGTATAAACTCCAGGGTGCAAATTTGTTGTCTATTATAAATTGTAAAACATGATTTATTTACATAAATGTGATATACGAAAGGGGTGTTTGGTTGGGTGAAACTTGTGTTAAATCAAAAAGTGAAAATTTTATGTTACAACATTGATTGTTCTATTTAATAAAGTTATTTAAATTGTTTAAATAATTAATCAGGTGATGCATGTGATGCGGATTATGTTGTGAAATGGTTATTACTGTACATTTGGTTTCAAAAGGGGGATTTGATGTATATTTCGAGGTAAAGTCTTTTTAGTTTTTCCTTAAATGATCTAATAAATTGTTTAGTGATTAATGAATTATTTAGAAGTTGCAAAATTGGAATTTTGAAAGAGTTTAATAAGCGTATGATTTTAATTTAGTTTGATTATATAAAAGGAGAGATGTTTTTAGTGTAAACCTTCTTTTCATCACATGGTGGTGTTTTATTGTGTCTTCCCTTATTGTGTTAATTAATATTCACTTTAACATTGTGAAAATTTGTTATGTTATTTATTGAGTGTTTCCAAATGAAATTTTTGAAATGATTAAGTAACAAAAAATGTATTTTGGAAAGTTATTTTGGCGTGCGTTTGTTTATATTGGAATTTTTTGTATGAGAGCCATGGATTTTGTGTGTAATGTGTAGTTTGGTCTGTGATATGTGAAAGTGATATGTTAAGTTATTATGGAACTTAATTGAGCATAAGGGAATACCCAACATACCTAGGTTGGCAGATTAGTACTTGTATACTAGATGTAAGGGATGCAGTTCCTCCCAGTTTCATCTAACATGATTGACATTACAATACTAACTAAAAAGTTGTTATTATTGGAGACCACTAGGTTATGTATGTTTTTTCGTACTAGTGGCTCATTCATGAGAGAATATATTATTATAGTTCATATGCTACTTTTTCCGTGAGGTACGATGTATCACGATCCCCAAGTATACTATCTACCATAGGGGATTTACCCACAATAACATACAATTAATATCGTGGGGATTTCCATTGGCATACGGAGGACCACTTGTGTATGTACCTGTTATTTTTGTATTTGTTTCATATAATTTAATGTAGTATTTGTGAAATGGTTTTTTTTCACTCATTAATTTCCTTTTTTACTTTCATCTTGTAAATGTTTTCCTTAAAAATATTTTTTTCAAAAGCATGTTTCTAAATAAGAATATTAAAATATCTAATGGATGTTGTGGTATCGAAAATTTTTATTGGGTGGTATCCTATAGGTATATTGGCTCACACCCTATATACACCATTGGGTGTATGTATACCATAGTATTTTGTTATTCTAGGTTGGGGAATCATTCTTAATGATGGTGGTCTGGGTGGTTGATGGCATTCTCGTGCAGGTTGGTGTTGGTATCATGTGGATGTTGCAGCTCTCTAGTTTCTTAGTGGTATGAGTTATAGTATTAATTTATTTTATTGTTGATTATTTTTTATGCATGTTCAAGTTTCAAACCTTTAAATTTGATTTTTCTTTAAGGTATTTTTTGGTTGTCATATTTTTAATTTTAGTTTATCTTTCTTGTTAGTTATTTGTGTAATCTATATCGAGTAAATCATTCCTATGGGTCATTTTTGATACTCGGGCACTTGTACCAGCCCATGGGGATCAGTAATTCCCCTTGGGCCTTGTTGAGGATTGGGTGAGGTACCAGGTTAGATGGCAACCCGGCCAAGTTCGTGACACTTATTCACTTGGAATTCAGGCTTACAGAGTGTGACTTTATCCGTAAAATCTATTAATTTATAAAAAAAATTCAATGAGTCAAAACGAATTCTACATAGTCATACATGACACTAAAAAATAGTCGTACATAGCTATTTTTTCATTAATCTCCATAAAAAGAGATTTAATAGAAAATTATTCCAAATTTCGTCCAAATCATTCCAAAATGATTTTAATAGAATAAAAAACAATTAGTGCGGTCGACCTCATATTAAAAACATTATAACATTTGGGTTTGAACATTATCTTTGTGTTCAGACCAAAACAAAACACACAAAATATATCCACTTATTATCTTTCAATTTCATTATATTTTCTTCTTTATAACAATCAACAATATCCACAAAAACATAAATTTGGCTAAAATATCCCCCACCATTTTTATATTTTCTAACCACATAAAATGAACAAATTTCAAACTAAAATATCACCCATTAATGATCAAATAATAATTTTTATCCTACTCAATTAAATAATTTATACGAAAAAAGATAAGTTATTAATAAAATTTCACTATTCATAAAAACAATGATGTATATTCAAGGATTTACAACTCTTTACCCTCATGATATCTCATTGAAAATTTGTATTCCATGGATATATGGGTGTAAATTATACCCTAAAAGATTCTTCATCTCATAAAATATATCAATAAAAATAATAACCAAAACATTCCCATATCCATTCTCACAAAAACTATTAAAACTATTAACAATACACAAACCATGTTATCTTATATATATTTCCATTTTGTAAATTGTATTTAAATATTCACTCCTCCAAATGGATATATTCCTCCTAAACTATTTAAAAAAATTTTAAATAGATTAATTGTAAAAATATTTCACTCCACTGTTGTTATTAAATATTTTAACTGAATAATAAAATAAAATAGTTCTATATTTCCCCTTTCTCGCACATAGAAAATAATAACCAATGGACATCATGAGATACGAGACTAAACATCACACCTTATCCTTGTGAATGACATAGATGAAATAAAATTTCTAACCTCAATAATTGAAATTTAATTATGTGAAATAGATTAGTGAAAGCATTAAAAATGTTCCCCAATGTGGGAAAAATTGAAACTTCAAATAATATATCACCAATATCTATTTAATGAATTGGATGATGATTTCAATTTCATTAGAACATGAATATTTAATTTTATCCCAAGAAAAATAATGTCATATTGATAATAAAATCCCAAGAGAAGTGGAAACATCACATCCAACTTGTAATCCTCTAACTATCTTCTCATCGATATTAATTGGGTCATGTATTTGGTCAAAGACATATACTCATTTTAATTTGTTCTAAATTTAACCAAAATATATATTTTGTGATAACATATATAAAAATTGAATTTATTTATGTGAAATTGAGAAAAATGGGTGATAGTATACACCATATTTAGTCTAGATGTTTTTCATATGAATAAAATTAAAGTAATATTCTAGAAATAAATGAGGTATACTTCTTCTCCTAAAAAAACTTTTGAAATATTATTTCATACTAGAATGAGAGTATAATCTAGATTTGAATCCTCTATAAAAAATATCATTAAGAGTACCAAAGAATAATTTTCTTGATAAAGAAAAATGTTTCTCTATATAAGAACTGTTGAATCCCCTAGAATATATAATCTCTATAAGCATGGAAATGTACAATAACTCCTCCATCTCTTTAGTAAATTCTTCACAATTTCATTGCTAATTTTATGTAAATATAATATCATATTGATGAACACTAATAAATATAAATACAATTTTTTAATGCATAGGTTTCTATCCAATCATCCATTCATTAACTTAATCTTCATGAAATTGTAATCATACATAGAATACCTAGCTCATGGGGGGGGGGGGGGCTGTTTGAAAACATATAAAGCCATATTTTACTTGAAAAATAACTCTCTAATTCATTACGAAATTGTTCACATGGTTGTTTAATTTATAGATATAATTAAACTTTAAAAATGAAAAACGATGACTTGAAATCCATTTTCAATATATTTTATTTCCTTTATACTTCAATAAAAATAATATCTTATAATAGTATGTAGTCTTTACAGTAGTAAACAGGTCTCATCTAAATCAATATTGTAACACCCTGTGATTTTGGGAGCTTTTTTTTCGAATTAGTTTAAAATTTTGATATTTTTCATTTTAAAAAACATTGAAAATATTTTTTTTATATTGTGTGATTGATTCAAACATTCCTTTCCACAATGAACCAACTTGGCATATTTTACATGAAACAATCAGTTTCTACAAGGAATAATTTTATTATTATAACTATTTAAATGAGATAATCGTAATCTAGCCATTATGATTAGTTATATAAATAGTAATTACTACTTTTAAAATGTTTTTTATTATGGTTTTATAGAAATAATACTTAATGATGAGGAGACATATTATTTTAGGTAAAGTCCATATAGGTTTAAAAACAATATTTTCTCAAAGGGACAACATTTAATATCCTTATTTGGAAAATAAGAAATATAATTTAAGAAAAATTTTTAAATTTAATTTTCTAAAATAAATTTCATTTTTAATTTAGAATGTTTAAATTATATTAAGGTGAATATTTGGTATTTTTCTGAAAAAACATCATATTTGGATGAGTCATGAACTAGCCTGGGTACCCTGGTAACTCGATAACCATACCGGTCCTGACATAGCTCGACGGGCGTTTCAGATCCCCACGGGTCAGCGACTAGCACATAGCATCACACAACAAGCATGTGGGAACGATTTCTACCATAAGAATGTGGAAGAAATAGATAACCAAACAGTGTACATTACAAAGGAAAACCCCACCGGGATTTATGTACCAGAATACAACTTGGACTAAAAAGCCCAATGTACTACAACCCAACTACTAGAATGGTAAATGAAGTCCTAAAGACCCTAAGGACACAATTCACCAACAGAAGATCAACCACTGGATCCTTCTCCAAGATATTCCTTCCCTTTGCTCGTGTTAGGAAGAAGGAAATCTACAAGCACCCAAAGGCAAAAGTAGGGTGTGAACCTAATCCAAGTAGGATACCACCAAAGATTCTATAAAAGATGCAAAAAAAATATTATGCAAAGAAAATCTTCCAATTTTCAAATAAACAGGTTTGGAAATTCAAATGCATATTCTAACAAAAAATGCTAAACATTTTCAAATGATGGAAATAAATATTTTTAGAAAAGGCTTTACAAATGATGAAATATTTCTAAAACAATGGCTTAAATAAAACATGTATATAAAATAGTTTATATAAATTCATCAGGCATGTAAATCAGTTCAAAATCATTGGCATAAATTTATATAACAAATATAAATAAACAAGCGAGCAACACGGTCATCTTCCGAAAGGTACGATAGTATTAAAAAGTTATAGGATTCCACACTCTCTTTGTGAACTCAGAAAAATTTGTATACACACATCCCTATGACACTGGACAAAGGAGACTCATTACCAACCCATTGGGTATGTGACCCGCTGTAAGTATGTTTTAGAACGTTGTCGTAGCATAGATTGTATCCAAATAACTCAGTAACTACCTAAGGCTTTTTGTGCCCTTAAATGATGGGTGAACTATTTTAAGAATTCTTAAAATACGATCAATCCCATTCTTCGATTTCCAAAGTGCCAATTTCATTCTATTTAAAACCAAAACAGGTTTTATTCAAAACATTCATTTTCACAAGATTAAACCAATGGGTTTCTATCAAGTCATTTTAAGCCATTTTCCTATGTTTGAAATCCATTCAAAACCGATTCCATCATTACACATTTCATTTACACAATAAAATTAGACAATTTAATTGAAAACATTTCCATCAAATCTGCCATTTAAATTAAACAATTTTAATTGACTAATTTTCCATAAACACACCCAATTCAATGGAATTGGGGGTTTTCTCCAATTTTTATGCCAAAACCATTTCAAATATCTCAATTCAATTTAATCGAGTTTTTATCAATTAAATTGAAAGAAAACTTTAGAAATTGGATTTAAATAAACAATTGAAATAAATTAAGCAAATACAATGATAAACAATTTGGCAAGTCAGGATAGAACAAACTACCTTGAAGGTTTTGACCAAAACCACAATGGTCAAGAATGCTCAAGAAAACCGGGTCACATCTTCAAGAACCCACCTTAGATCTCTTCTTCTAGAAAGATTAAGACGAAAACTCATCAAATTTGATACCACACACTTAGATCTACCCATAACGGGCATAGATCTAAGAAACCGAGAGAAGAGGAGAAGTAGATCTAGATAAATCTAAGAAACCAATCAAGAACAATGAAGAACGATAACATAACTCAAGAATCCAGCTTCGATTCACTAAGAGGAGCCTTTGGATCGCCTCTGAAACGATAGTAGAACCCTCTATGACCTTAGGAGAAGACAATTCCCGAGTTAGGGCCGCATAGGATAAAAATTGAGGCTCTTAGAGGCAAAACCGAGTGAGATCAAGAATTTAAGGATCTCATTTAAGTGACAGCATGGTTTGTCCACACGGTTTGACAAACCTTATGCTAACTGTGCATGAGATACTACCTCGACCACCATTCTCGCATGGTTTGGCATCATGGCAAGACAAACCGTGCGCCGCCCGTGTGGAAGCCACTATCCATGTTTTAAGGTCGGCACATTTTGGTTGCACGGTTTATCAAACCATGCGCAAACCGTGCACAACACACTGTCCTCTAGATTTCATTAAAAGTTCACCCAAACCCACCAGAAGTCATTAATCCAAAAAAAAAAGGTTCTTAGAAGCATCAAAAATACCTGAAAACATAACATGATGTTACAACCTCCCCACTATAAGATCTTTCTTCCCCCAGAAAGCCTATGAAGAAACCTCTACATGAAAAATATGAGGCCACCACTCTCTCCTTAGTGCCTCACTTTCCCATGTCTCATGAGAATCAGAACCATGCCGCCAAAGTACACAGACCAGAGGAATTGTTCTCCCACGAAGTACCTTGGTCTCAGAATCAAAAACCCTGACTGGTTGTTCAGTAACAGATTAATTTGGTTCAATCTCAAGATCACTCCAGCTCAGTACATGAGATGGATTAGAGAGATACTTTCGCAGCAGCGGTACATGGATCACATTATGTATCGATGTCAATTGAGGTGGTAGAGTTGGATGGTAAGAAACTTTCCCAACAAGACCAATAACTTCAAAAGCTCTCAAAAAATGAGGAGCAAGCTTCCCTTGCCTACCAAGCCGTCGATGACCCAATTAGGGTGAAACTTTCAAGATCACCTGGTAACCAACTAAGAACTCTAAAGGTTTATGTCAATGATCAGCATAAGACCTGTACAGACTCTATGCTCTCTACATTCTTTGATGAATCAACTAGATCTTAGCTGTCGTCTCTTGGACCAAGCTCGGTCCTACCAAAGAGATTTCACCAATCTCCGACCAACATAATAGTGATTTATAAGTATGGCCATACAAAGACTCAAAAGGATCCATTTTGATCGCAGATTGATAACTGTTGTTATAAGAAAACTCAACTAGCCCCAGATTATCATCCCAAGATCCACCAATGTTGAGAACACATGTGCGGAGCATTTCCTCAAGGACTTGAATAGATCTCTCTATCGGGCCATCTGACTGTGGATGGTAGGCCGTTCTCAAATGGACCTGAGATCCCAGTTCCTCATGAAGGCCTCTCCAAAATGAGAAGTAAACCGAGGATCCCTATCAGAGACTATAGTAGACAGAACTCCATTCAAATGAACAATTTCTTTCACATAGATATTTCCCAACTTCTCAACATAGGTTGTATCTCGAATAGGTAAAAAGTGGGCCGACTTAGACAGTCTGTCGATCACAACCCATATCATGTTCTTCTTCCTCTAGGTTTGAGGTAACCCAACCCAATAGTCCATAGATATTTCATCCCACATACATGTAGGGACTAGAAGTGGTTGAAGCAAACCCGATGGTTTCTGGTGACCGGCTTTCACCTACAGACATGTATAGCAACGAGACACAAACTCAGCAAGGTCCCGTCTCATACCTAGCCACCAGAACTACTTCCGCATATCATAGAACATCTTTGTGGTTCCTGGGTGTACATCCCACTGAGAGTTAAAGCAACCCCCCATCACATCCTTCCTTGCTGCTAACGGCACTATGTAACGGTTTTGATAACACGGAACACCCTCTTTGGAGAACGACCATAGAGTGTCAGTCACCCCACCATAAAGAGAGTCCCTAATTCTATGGAATTCATCATCCAGTTGTTTTTCATGAAGAATTAACTCGAGGAGAGCAGAAGTCAACTAAACACTGGCTAGAGAAACTTCATTCCCCTTCAACTGAACTCCAATATGCAAGTGAGCAAAAAGAGCCACCAGACTCCACTCTTCTGAAGATTCTTTCACAGCCTGTGAAGGAAGTTTCCTACTTAATGCACCTGAAACTACATTCCCTTTCCCCGGGGTATAGACAATGTCAAAGTCGAAAGATTGTAGGTATAACACCCAATGCCTTTGGCGAAGATTCAAATCGTTTTGAGAGAAGATATAACTCAAAATATTGTGGTATGAATACACAGTAAAACTTTCTACATAAAGGTAATGTCTCCAACACTTAAGTGTGTGAATTACAACTGCAAGTTAACGTTCATGGGTAGGATAGTTCTTCTCATGAGGCTTAAGCTGACGAGACCCATTTGTAAAAACAATATTACCCTGCATGAGTACACATCCCAAACCTAAACCCGATGCCTTACAGAAGACCACATAACCTATCCCTACCTCAGGAAGAGTTAACACCGGTGTAGTAGTCAAAATGAAATTTAGCTCAACAAAAGAACTCTGAGATTTATCATTCTAGGAAAAATTCATTACCTTTCGAGTCAGAGAAGTCATTTGAGAAGCTAACTTTGAGATGTCTATAAAAAACCATCGATAATATCCTGATATGCCCATGAAGCTCCGAATCTAGAAAAAATTCCGTGGTTGTTCCCAAGTCATAAAAACCTTCACCTTTTCAAGATCAACTTTCATTCCTTGTTATGACACGACATGTCCCAATAATTCCACTTCCCGAATCCAGAAATCTCACTTTCAAAGCTTGGCATAAAGTTAGTGATTTCTTAGAAGACTCAGAACTATTCTCAGATGACACACATGATCCTCCTCAGACTTGGAGTAGACAATAATTTCATCCACAATGACTACCACAAAAGCATCTAGATACTCATGGAAAACCGTTTTCATCAAAGCCATGAAAAATACAGGAGATATTTTTAAAATGAAGGGAATAACAAGGTATTCATAGTGTCTTTACCTACTCCAAAAAGCGGATTTTGGAATGTCAGATTCCTTTATCCTCAACTGATGGTAACCAGATCAAAGATCGATTTTTGAAAACCACTTTGCCCATTTTAATTGGACAAAAAAATCATCAATTCGTGGTAATGGATATTTGTTCTTTATCGTAACTCGATTGAGATTTCGATAATCAACACATAAACGAAGAGAAGCATCAACCTTTTTGGAGAAGAGAACAGGTTCTTCCCAATCTGACACACATGGTCATATAAAACCTTTCTCAAGAAGATCATCTAACTGATACTTCAGTTCTTTTAGTTCTGCTAGAGAAATTCTGTAAGAGGGAATAGAAATCGGTTGAGTACCAGGTAACAAGTCAATATAAAAATCAATCTCTATTACTGGTGGGAAACCAGAGAATTCAGAAGGAAACACGTCGGGAAACTCATCGATGACTAAAGGAATATAACCACACATTGAATCTCTCTTTAGATCGAAAAAATACACTGATATAATTTTCCCCAACTCTGGATAAGAGGGTCCAGCTCTACTTGACCTTGGGTCCCATTCTCCTTGAAAAAAAGGGGCACACCATTGAGTGTAGTAAGGTAGAACCATCATAGATAACAATAAATCCTAGCATTATTTGCAATGAACCAATCCCTCACAAAAATGACGTCAAAAGATTTCATGCTGAGAACCAAGAAATTCAAAGAATTATCAACATATGATAGAGCAAAGACATAATAAGGACTACTGAGAACCTTCTATCTCATTGTGCCAAGGGGTTTAGTAATATCCATTGCACAAGATAAAAGCTCCATAGGCAGATTAAGAAGATTAACAAGATGGGATGAAATAAAAGAGTGAGATGCACCAGCATCAAAAAGAGCTGTCACTAAAGATGAAGTTATAGTAATAGTACCTCTCAAAGTTGCAGGACATGTATCAGCTAACTCTGGCGATTCTTCCACTGCGTGAAGAACCTTCATTCCAGATGCCTATGGCTGGTACCCTTTTGTACATGAATTATTTCATTTCCCCGTAGTATTTGGAGGTGCTGACGATCATGTTCCACTACGCAATGTAGAGAAGTGATGGCAGAATCTCTATAGGTTCCCTAAACTTCCGCAGGAGCTACAGTTCTTGGGTGACTTAGGGAAAACCTTCTTTGAATTTCCTAGATTCCCACACTGATATTAAGTCAATGAAGCCCCTCATAGTGCTACTAGAGGTCTGGAATGACTCTGTTGTTGAGAACCACCATGAGAAACATTACTTTTCCATTTTCCATTAAAGGAACCAACACTGCCACTAGAATGAAAAGGAACTTCCTATAACCCTGACTTTACTACCAAATCAATCTCAACCATTATTTCCCTATCCATAACATCGAAAAAAGTGGGTATCTTTAGTATGAAAACCTAATAAAGGATATCTGATCGAAGCCCCAACTCAAATCATTGAGCCTTCCTCCTCTCATTAGATACAATTTCAGGAGAAAACTGTGCCAACTAAGCAAACCAATTTGAGTACTTAGTCACAGTTTTGTTTCCCTTCTCTTGTTTGAAAAACTCCACAGCCTTGGACAACACCATTGATTCTAGATAGATATGGTTAGTGAAAAGAACCCTAAAGTCTTTCCACTCCAGAACCTCATGTTTCACAGTCATCACCATCGTGTACCACCATCTCCTACTTGTTCCCTCTAGTAAGAAGGTGGAACACTTCACCTTGATCACATCAAGTGTCTCCAAGAACCCAAACAGATGTTCAATCTTACTCAACCATTCCACATCATGTTGAGGGTCAGTGAAACATTTCAAAACTAATGGCTTCTGGCATAGAAAATCTTGAGAACGACTTTGGAGAATATCACTATGAGGATCTATAGTTGGAGTCTAAAGAGGAACTGGAGGTGGTGCATGTCCCAGAGCTTGGACAATGTGAACAATCACCTCAACCAGACTCAGATCCATAGTAGGACTTGCTTGCTGAGATTCACCAGCAGCCTCTTTTTGGATCCTATTCTCACAGCCTCTCATATGCATGAAGCTCCACAACACAAAAAGACATTTGATTAACCCTCAAATAGAGTAACAAGGAAAACTATTCTTAATAGAAGGGATTAACAAGATTTGGATTCCACTCTATCCAAATCAAAATAGGGAAAGTACTTAAACTAATCCACAAGTCATATTTACCTATCTAGCCCTGGTGACTTATGTTTCATTATGTTGAGAGATGGCTAGACACTCAATCAAAACAACCTCCCAAGTCCTGATATGAAAACTCAAATGCATATTGTCATCAAGGAAAGATGCCTAAACCTCCCTCTAAAACCACTTTTCCACGAACCTGCCTGGGTACCCTGGTAACCAGATAACCGAGCCGGTACTAACATACCCTGAAGGGTGTTCTCGATCCCTATGGGTCAGTGACTAGCACCTTTCATTACACAATAAGCAAGTGGGAATGATTTCTACCACAAGAATGGAGAAGGAATAGATAACGATACATTATGAATTACAATGGAAAAATCCATCGGGATTGATGTACCAAAATAAAACGTGGCATAAAAAGCCCCAATTACTACTACCCAAGTACTATAATGGGAAAAGCAGTACCAAATTCCCTAAGGAAACAATTCAGCAAGAGAAGATCAACCACTGGATCCTCGTCCAAGAGATTCCTTCCCTTTGCTCATGCCTGGAAGAAGGAAATCTACAGACACTTGATAGAAAAAGTAGGGTGTGAGCCTAAGCCCAGTAGGATACCACCAATGATTCCATAATAGATGCCAAAAATAGATTATCCAAATAGAATCTTTCAATTTTCAAATAAACAGGTTTGGCAATTCAAATGCATATTCTAAAAAAATATGCTAAACATTTTCAAATGATGTAAATAAATACTTTAATCAAAGGCATTAAAAATGATGGAATATTTATAAAACATTTTCATAAATAAAACATTTATATAAAACAATTTATATAAATTCAGCATGCATGTAAATCAGTTCACAAGCATTTCCATAAATTTTTATCTCAAATATAAAAAAACAAGTGAGCAACATGGTCATCTGCGAAAAGGCACGATAGTATTAACTAGTTATAGGATTCCGCACTCTCTATGTGAAATCAGAATAATGTGTATACAAAAACCCCTATGACACTGGAAAATGAAGACTCCTCACTAATCCATCAAGGTTGTGACCCGCCACAAGTATGTTTTAGAACGTTGTCGTAGCATAGAGTGTATCCAAATAACTCACTAACTACCTAAGGCTTTCATATGCTCTTAAATGTTGGGCAGGCTATTTTAAGAATTCTTAAAATACATTCAATCACATTCTTCCATTTCAAATGTTCCAATTTCATTCCATTTAAAACCAAAACAGGTTTTATTCAAAACATGCCTTTCTCACAAGATTAAACCAATGGGTTTTAATCAAATCATTTTAAGCCAATTTTGTATGTTTGAAATCCATTCTAAACCAGTTCCATCATTAATCATTTCATTTCCACAATTATATTCAACATTTTAATTGAAAACATTTCCATCAAATCCGCAATTTAAATTAAACAATTTAAATCGACCAATTTTCTATAAACACACCCAATTCAATGAAATTAGGGTTTTCCCCAAATTTCTATGCCAAAACCATTTCAAATATCTCAATTGAATTTAATAGAGTTTTTATCAATTTAATTGAAAGAAAACTTTATAAATTGGATTTAAATCAACAATTGAAATAAATGATGCAAATACAATGATGAAAAATTTGTCATGTCGGGACAGAACCACCTACCTTGAAGGTTTTGGCCAAAACCACAACAGTCGAGAAAGCTTAAGAAAACTGGGACACTTCATCAAGAACCCACCTTATAACTCTTCTTCTAGAAATATTAAGATGAAAAATCATCAAATTTTGTACCACACACTTATATCTACCCATAACGGGCATAGATATAAGAAACCGAGGGAAGAGGAGAAGTAGATCTTGGTAGATCTAAGAAACCAATCAAGAAATATGAAGAACGATCACATAAATCAAGAATATGGCTTCGATTCACCAAATATGATCCTTTGAATCGCCTCCAGAATGATGGAAGAACACTCTCTGACCTTAGGAGAAGACAATTCCCGAGTTAGGGCCGCATAGGAGGAAAAATGAGGCACTTAGAGTCAAAACCGAGTGAGATCCACAATTTAAGGATCTCATTTAAGTTACCGCATGGTTTGGCCGCATGGTTTGACAATCCATGTGCTAACCATGAATGAGATACTACTTCAGCCACCATTCTCACACAGTTTGGCCTCACGGTTAGACAAACCGTGCGCCGCCCATGCGGAAGCTACTGTCCACGTTTCAAGGTCAGCACGGTTTGGTCGCATGGTTTTTCAAACTGTGCCCAAATTGTGCACAACGCACTATCCTCTGGATTTCATTAAAAGTTTACCCAAACACACCCCAAGTATTTACTCCAAAACTAAGGTACATAGAAGCATTATAAATACCTGAAAACGTAACGTGATGTTACATGAGGAATAGTGAAAAATGTCAGATTTTAATTCAAAACATCCATTTAATCTAAATTATTTTTAAGGATAAATTATATATTAATTAATTATTAAATGTTTAGTTAAATCATATTTTTATAAATTAATCCAATATAGGTTATAGGAATCAATTTCACTTTGACATTGGGTATAAAATTATAGTAAAATTTTGGATGTTTTTACATTAAAATCATGTAGTGTCGTCCCATCGGTGAGATTAATTTAAAATTAATTTCTTCCACTTCTAAAATTAGAATTTTGAAAAATTAATTCCATATATGGAAACAAACTAATTTATAATTTTTTATAAGTTCAACATTGTTTTTGAGAAAAGAAATTAGTGAAGGTGATTTAAATGAATTACAATAGTAAAGAAAAAAATACGGTTAATAATGTTCTAATCCTTAAATTAAAGACTGAAAAGACCGAGAAACTTGTCCAATACCCCTATAATGGAAATTATTTGGAAGAAAACCTTATATTATTTAGTGTTTTTTGTTTGTAATGACTTTTTTTAGCTAAGACACGGGTACACAAAACTTGTTTTCAAAAATTCCAAGTGTGTCATTTCCCTCCACTATAAACGGCTACTACCTCCCAATCTTCTACACACATATAATGATACATAGTTTCATCCAAGATCTTCCCATTAAACTTTTCATAATCCATGCATTATTCCTATAAGACTCTCATTGGACAAAAAGCAATCCATGGATACTAACCAAAAGGTGTTACCTGATTAATTGGCAACGTCTTCACTTAGGATCCTTTATTTAATTTGATTTATCCAACAACTACACTCTATTTATTCCATTATGAAATAAAACCCAGTATAATAAATATCCTATTATGTTTTTATGTGAATTTATTGATCTACACATACAAAAACCTCTATCTAATTGGTAATAAAGATATGTTTACGTGTATAGTGAACTACCGCCTCACGAAATTATGATTGTTTATTTTTTTCCTTTACCACCTCTCATGGTAGAAATTATGATGGAAACACTATTAATATATTATTTATGTAATATTTATTATAAATATAACCTTATTTAAACGATTTTAAAAAAATATTTCTATAATTTCCACTAGATGTAAATGTGCTAATTTATTTGAGAAAGTGTGGACTACCACCACCTCAAAGAAAAGTGATTCCTTCACACACAATATGGAATGTTTTAAGTATGATTTTTATGAAATTATATTATGTGTATGAAATAATAATTCTATTTGAATTAATATATATATAGATATCATTTTCTTTCATTCTTGCAATATGGCAATAAAAACAAAATAAACGTTCCCACGTACGTACGGACTACTGTCTCCCTAACTCTCTATTTAATTCCATAATTCTATATTATAATATTATTATAATAGATATATAATAAATATAAATGATATTAATACCATGGTGTACATTTTATAAATCATTATATATGTTTAAGGGAAAAATATATAACAAATTACGATACTTTTGAAGAATAAAGAGAATATTTATCGAAGTGAAATCGTAGCTTATGATAGCTAAAAAAGGGGAAATATAAGGGTAAAAAACCATATATCGTATTTTATTTAAAAATATGTTTCTTAAAAAGATATATAATATATTTATATATCTTATGAAGGTGGTTTTTACAAGTTCTAAGAGAGTAAATACAAACGTTATGGTGATTATATCTCAGTTTTTATATCTGTAAGATAAAAGCTTTATTCACCACCAATTATTTTTGTGTGGGGATTATACATACCTTCAATGTATTAAATTAGTCTTATAATAAAATTCATTTGTATTTACATATCCATTTTATAATCTATCAATCATGGGTTTTATGTTTCCAAAGTTACCAAATCGGTAAATTAATTTTGACTCAATTTTACTAATTTAAGACAATTTCCATGTGATACATATATATATATATATATGAGACGTATAAACTACCTTTGAAATTTAATGTCATTAATATAATAAATTTCATGATATTTTATGAATCATGTAATTTCATTTTCTTACATGGGGAGTATGATTCAATGTTACATTGTCCTTATAGTTTATTGAGATAATCTCACAATTTATCGAGATTATTTACCATAATATTTTAATTAATAAAATATTATGATATATATATTTCAAGAAAACACAAGAATTTTTATTCTATAATAGTTATATTTAAATTTTTAATGTATGAGTACAATTTTTTCGGTCGTTGGTACTCATGATAATTATGAATTTAGTTTAAGAAAATATAACCATACCTCTCTCTTTGGTCAGAAATCATTGTTTTCTCAAAAAAATGTTTTCTAAAAAGGATATCCTAGAATATTATACTCATATCCTATAACAATAAAAATGCATTTTTACCATTGTTATCTTTTACCAATTATTTAAACGGAATATTCCCATCACAATTAAAATAATAATTTATTAAACATTTTTACCATGCAAAAGGAATTATTTTACCTGATAAATAATGTATAGATTTACCTATTATCAATTTGTTTGAGGATTTTTTAATTTTAAATGGTTGAATTTTAATAATTTTGTAATTTAATTTTCAATGTTATGGTTTTCAAAAACATTTCAAGATGTCTATAAGTTTTCTATATTATTTTAAAAGATATTGGTTTCAATTGTTTTTTATTTTTTCCTTATATGTTATCAATGTATTTGAAATGAAATGGTATTCAAAAAAATATCAATATTAATATATCGGTTTTTAATGTGTTTTCAAATAGAAATATTTTTAAAATTATTTGAAGCGTAATTTATATTTTATGAAGGAAAATTGGATTTCAATATTCTTTCATATATATTTCATATTTTTTTAAAAGAAAACGGTTTTTAAAAATGACTTCATGTCTTCTTTTAATATTTTCATGGTATTTTCAAAGAAATTTAATTTCAAGTGGTTTTACGTATTAAAAAAAAATATATGAGAAATTTTATTTTCCCCAAGAATGGTATTTGAAAGTTATTCACAAATTATTTTTCAATCTAATATGACATCTGTTGTTGTTACACATTCTTTTCTAGGAAATGATCTAAAGGATCAAATCATCTTCTTTCTCTTAATGGCTTATGATTTGTTTCATGATCATTATGAAACACATTTCTATTTCAATATTTATATGTTTATGAATTTTTTTTCTCTTCCATGGGTGATTATTTGGATTTAATAGCTATGAAATCAGTATATTATTACATATTTTATGATATAATTACATGTTTATGATACCCATTTCATTTCATGGGTTATGATATGATTGTTTATGATTCTTTGGCACATGTTTGTGTGATTTAAATATTTTATGGGAGGGCCCTATATCACCCTCTAATTCATTTGGTAATGATTTATATCTCATGTGTTGGACTAAAATGGTAATGGGAATAAACCCTGTCTACTAAGATGTCAATGGGAGTTAACCATGTCTACCGGATGGTATGCAGAGTGAACTCATGCAACAAATATGTCAATGGGAGTGAACTATGACTACTAAGATGGTATTGGGAATGAACCCATACTATTATGATGTTCTTCACAATGATACCAAGTATACTATAGAAAAAGTATTATATACATATGTGTTTCCCATAATTCCATGTTTTATCCCTATGTTATTATTCCATGGATTATGTTTATTTTTTCATTATGATTCATATTTTATGAACGTCCATTAATTGTTACATGATTCATGTATATGATCTTTGATATGAGGGGTATGATTTTCTATTTTCACCGTTATGTTCTCATTCCCTTATGCTCATGATTGTGCTTACAAATCTCCTTTTTTAGCCTCACAGAGCATTTTAGATAAAACCTTGTTACGTTTCCTCCCCTCAGTTATGAAGATATGAATTATTTTTTATATGTATAAAAAGATACTAGTCAAGAAGAACATATTAAGAGATAATGTAGCTCAATTATGTACCAATTTATATGTTTCAATGTTTTCAAATGAACTAAAATTATACAGTATTTGGGAATCTATTTTTATAATGTTATTAGTGTTCCATATAAAATATGTAATGTCTATATATGAAAATAGAGGGTATCTATAGATGGTATTAGATAAAAGGATAAGTTAATGTTTTAAATATAGAATGTAATAAATTTAGAGAGATCCCTAACTATATTTCTAAATATATGTATAGGGATGTATCTAAGGATAAGTATAAGGATTAGTTAACATTTAAGAAAATATCCTATAATTTTGTCAAAGGATTGAGTGAACAGTTTCTTATAAATAAATAAATAACTAGATACTACAAGTTGATGAAGATTAGAAATAGATATAACTAGTCGAACACTTTTGAAAAGATGTTTCGGGCCTTACTCAGGGTAATATGGTTCATTAATATATGCTTTGATATACACCTGTTTTAACAAACTTAGGGGATATTCCTTGGTAATTAACAAACTCTCCCTGACCCATCATAATGTATTTAAATATAATATGGCTATGCATATAATATTGGATGAACCTAGGGTGTCATATATTGAGGAAGGCTTTCTGATTTATACATCCTATAAGTAATTCTTTTAATGACAATATAGGTTTAAACTATGGTAAGAAATGCTACAATAATACTTACAGATTTAGTCAATGGTAGGAACTAGAAGGATCTAGATTAATGTTGAATATGATGGATGAATTTATAATGAGATGTCATGTTGAATGATCAGTAGAGAAAATGATGTTGTGATCATTCCTAATAATTTTTTAAGAGACATAATTAAGAATGTATACCTTACCCAACTCTCATACTCTCTAAGGAATAAAAAGAAAGAGTTCAATAAGAGTATGGATAATAGATACCATAGAAAAAAGATTATTAGTTTACAATTATGTCATGAATGTGGAATGAATCGCCTAATTGAATGTATTTGTGGAATAAGAATAGTTTTTTACTGTGGAAAAGAAGGTCACAAATAATGTGATTATAAGGGAAAATGGAGAGTTTAGTTGAAAAAAGTGATGAGAATATTATCCTACCTAATTCATAATAAATGATTATGTGTTTTATGTGTGGGTTAAATGGTCATTATGCATCATAATGTCCTAATAGGAATTCTCAATGAAGTGGATAATCAAGGTATTGCAAGTACTAGTTACATTAATGATGATGATGATAATCATAATGGAATGTGGTATTGTGTAATAGGATGAGGTAACATTTCTAATTTATTAATGATTAATTTGAATAATCATAGTTTTTATATATTTGTATTCTAAAATTATATTATATGAATGGTGAAATATATAAGGATTGTTTGGTTTATGTTTTTTAATACAGATTTACATGTTTATGTTGAATGTTTTCAATGGATTGGAAAAGTTATTTAATTATAAGGTATTATATTTACTAAGGGAAGATGACCCTTAATATGTTCCTTGTGTTAAGATAATGTTATTTGTATAAGGATATTTTGGATATGAAAAATTAAATTTGACGGTATTGATTACCCAAGAAATGATAATGGAGTTGTTTAAAAATTATTCATTGATATCCTGGAAGAAGTTTAAAACTTTATCGATTTATGGAATATATTTTTTAATCTATGGAATAAAGAAGAAAGTATGTTTTTCAAAAGTATTTATTGTAATTTTGGTTGTTGTTCTTTTCTAATATAATTTACCATTACGGTATTATAAGGACCCGACCTTAAACCTTACATAATACTGAATTAAATGAATAATTCACATTGATGATCATTTCAGGTTTAATGTTTTAGAGAATTAGGACATAAATATTTCAACTCAATAGATTACAAAGTAGACACTTCTACCAAGTATCCATTTTTTTCATAAAATAGAAATTCTTGTAAAAAAAGTCATGTCTAGTTCCATATTTAAGACATCATGACTTTTCCTTGATCCCATCCTTGAACCTATTCCCCATTATGTCATGTGAAAAACATTACAAAAAACATTGGATGAGCATAAAAATCTTAGTAAGGGATACCTAAAGAAGGAAAACTCTTAGTTTTTCAAAACAACAATTAAACAATGAATACATTAACATTAGTATTACTTTTAACTTTTATGATGTTCTAAATACACTTCACTGAATAAAAGATCACAACTTACCCTTTTGTAACCAATGGATTTACATAAAACTCATATAATGAACACATAACATATAAAGGTAACACGGGACATACAAATACTTAAATGGAATAACCATACGGTCGACTTCCACACATATCACTAAATGGAATAGCCATACAGCTGACTTCCATACCAAATGCATTGGAGGTTATAACGTAACCACCCGTCCTGGTTTTCATGGAACCACCTGTTAAATTTCCAATTACAATCACAACACATAAAATATTACAAATATAAACATTTCACTAATAAAATTTCATTTGAAGTCAAACGAAGTAATTTCAGGATATTGATATAATCAATCCATTTTCATAAAGAATTTAAAAAGATATTTCTGAATCAAAGTGTCCCATACCACATTGAATATTTTATTGCAATTATAATTTCAAAAAATTAATTTCCATATAAATAAACACTGAAAACCATTTTTAAAACATGGACATTAAAGATAAAGAATTAGAATAATAAACCTTTAAAACATTTAAAATAATATTTTAGTTAAGGAGTTTTTAACAATATGAGAGACTCATGAATATAAATAATTGAGGAATAACTATTAATCCGAACTTTATAATATCATGAGAATAAAGGTATTCATGATATAATATAAGGCCCCAGCCTTAAACCATACTTAATCTTGAGTTATTACAAGATTACACATTGAGGATCTTTTCTGGTTTAGAGTTTTAGAGAATTAGATCATAAAACTCACATTACATTCCAAATTTAAACAAAGTGGTTACATAAAAGATATTATTCATTTTTCCCCTCAACGGAAACATATTTAAAATAAAACATTGATTCTTTCTTGACACTTCCTTGACACTATCATCATTTCATGTACCTTTCCCTTGACCTGTGAAAAACATTTCAAAAAAACATGGGATGAGCATAAAAAGCTCAGTAAGGGTTATAAAAACAATATGGAATGAAAACATGAGTTCATATATACATAAGAATGAAATCATACTTTACCCATAAAACATAGGCACTTTAACATACCTCAACAAATCATGAATAAATCATAGAAATCATAAGACATAAAAGGTAACTTGAGGCATTCATAACATTATTATGTAGGGAGTAACCCTCTTGGTTACGTTTGGAATACCTACCACAGTATATTCCCTAAATCTCTTCGGAGAAACCATAACGTTTCACTCCTTCGCGTTACCCAATGCATTGGAGAGCTATATCGGGCTCAATCGCCCTTAGTTTATCACAGAACCACCCGTTTTCGTAACAATTCCCAAGAACCATAACATAAACATATCACATAAAACATGCATAAAGGAAACATAACATTTCCACATTTCAATCACAATATAACATTTTAGTATATTGAAATAATGAATCCATTCAAAAAGAAACCATTTCTAAAACCATTTAAAACATTTAATAAAGAGATTTTTGAATCAAAGTGTCCCATACCACCTTGAAGCTTTTAAAATTTTAAACCATTAATATACATATAAATAAATCCTTAAAACCATTTTTAAAACATGGATAAAAATAATTAAAACATTTAAAGCGATATTTTTGTTAAAGGGGTTCCACCAAAATTAGAGACGCTTGAATACAATAATTGAGGAATAAAATTTAGTCATAATTTTATAATATCATGAGAATAAATGGATTCATGATATAATATTCCAAAGGACAGTATATACACCATATAATAGTTAATTGGTGCATAACAACAATGATGTTTCAATAGAAATGTCAAATGTGATGAATTCCCTTATAAAGAAGGTATCCTTAAATTAAGGATAATTCATTCTCAAAATTATGTGTGACAAAAATAAATACACCCAATATAATTGGATATTAAGTTTAAAACAATAATAGGTCATTCAAACATATTAAAATGATTACATATTCAATAATTACATGTTGAACCCAAAGAAATCGAAATTGGGTTAAAAAGTTCCCTTGGTAAAATTCGATAGCCTAACGACATCACTTCAAAATTCAGAAAATGAGTTGATGAAAGATAAAAAGGGCATCACATCACTTGGACATAAAATTTAAATACATAAGGATATAAAAGAACATATCCCAACATAATAGGATGTGAATTAAAATACATAACAAAAAGTGTCTTTTAAAAAGAGGAGGGTGAAAGGTCCCCTTACCGAGTTGGGTAACTTTCGAAACGTACACCCCATGGAAGAAGGGTCATACAATGAATATGAGAATACCCATAAATGAAATTATACTACACAAATTGTATAATAATTGGCAGTACATACACCACTCAAAGGAAATTGTGGCAAATGTAGCATAAATCTCACGAGAATAAAAGTGATATGAAAACCCCTTACGAAAACTCGGCAGCCTAACGGCGCCACTTAAAACTTCCAAAATGGATTGATGAGAGGAAATAGGGTCTCTAATCATATGAACATAAAAATTATAGTAAGAGTAATATAAAATAACATCCCAATCACAAGAAATATGAGCTTAAAAGGAATGACATAAAAGGGTGTACTTAAAAAGAAAGAGAGGAGTAGGATCCCTTACCTCAAGTTCGACTTGACTTGTTCGTTTCTTTATATTCCTGAATAATAAACATTGGTCAATTTATAATTTCTTAAGTACCTCCTATAATTATTATTATTAAGTTCATATCACATATTTTATTGTTATAATAATCGGTTAATAATATGAGTTCATATCAGACGTTTTTGTCGATGTTTCGTACATGCGTCAAAAATTGAACTTGTTGGAAAATAATTTTCCATGTAGTTATAGGTACATCATATCCATAATAGTATTGATGTTTTAAATATCATATATATCCAGTATATATTCATTTTATATTATTCCATAGCATTTGGAGATTAAAATTAAAAGCACTGTTCATGGAGACCGTAGGCCGTACATACGCATGAACGCTACTTTAATTTTTTTTTCATATTAATGGAATTAAAAAAATGAAAGATATGTATATTTTATAATTACAGAATTATATACATCATTTATATGTAATATATCACATATATATCCATTATATATATATACTTATAATAGTACATAACCTTTCGAGACAAGAAATGAAATGTACCGTACATGGAGACGGAAAACCGTACGTACACATGAACGCTACTTCCATTTCTATTTCATATTTAATGGAATTTAAACATAATGATACATAATAGTATTCCAGTATGGTATCATATTAAATATATCCTTTATACGTACCACATAAGGTATTAACGAATCAAATCACTTTGAGGGGGCGGTTGTCCGCACTTTCTTAAATGAAGATATCGCGTTTACCCATAATGGAAACCATAAAGGTATGCCATAAATAAAAAATACAGAATCTTAAGTAAAACAAAAACATATTATATATCATATATAAATATAGTGTCATCTTAATTGCCACCTTTGAAGGTGTTATAAGAATGTTGAACAATCATCGTTTCGTGAGGCAGAAAATCACCAACCACAGAAACAATATGTTCTTTAACCATTAGACGAAGGTGTGTGTAAGTGTATCTCGAATACTTCTTATAACAACATCCTAGTATATTGAAGATACTGGATTTGTTACAAAATAAAATAATAAAAAGTGTTTAGGGGGTTGGAGAAGCAAAATAAAACAAAAGGACACAAGTGAAGACATTACCTTAAAATCAGGTAACTCCCTTTGGTTTGAGCTCAACGGCTTCCTTGGGAAGACTTCTTCCCAAAGTGAGGCTTCAAGGAGTTATAGAGAGATGTTTAGAGACAAATTGGGCAGGGTTTGGCCGAGCCAATGGCTTTGGGAGTGTGGGTAAGGAAGTAGAGGTGGGGGCCTTTTATAAGAGGAGAGAAGGGGCATTCTTGGAAAGGTATAAAATGTAACTTTATTTTCAAATGAGTTTCGGATTTTAATGCTCCAAAATTGATGTGTTTCGAGGATAAGGTTGTAAGGGTTCTAAATCCACCCATACAATAGGTTTTAGACATGTTTAGGTCCTAGAGTTTACATTATCTTTCCATTTTATTTAAATCGTTAAATAATGAGGTCATCGCTGCATCATCATGATGTCATAAATAATTTAATTTATTTAATGTCTAAAAATTATAAAAAAAATACTATGATGTAGGAAATCTATATAGATTTCCAATGAATATTTATAGTCCAAAAGATCAATTATGTAATAAAAATTAAAAATATTTTACTTAGGTGATACATTCTTTGTTACATTTAAAATTATCTTAAAAAAAGATAAAAAGACACTTTCTCACAAAAGTGATTCCATGGGGCCCCCAAGTTTGGCACAAGGAATCCCATGGTCGTCCATGAGACAACCAGTTTCCTTAGGACACATTTTGTGGTCATTTTTTTATTATTATGATTTTATCTTATTATCTTTAACAACCCGATTACTTATTAATCAAGATAATTAATGATAATTACTGCCGTTACTATTCATAAGGTCCAAAAACAAAAGAGTCTTAATTTTATAATTTGGAACTTCTGATTCCAAGTATGTAATACATTTTACCAAATTCCAAAACACATAAATTTCAATAATTAATTTAAAAAAACATCCCGTTGTCAAAACAAATAGCGGGTTTTTTAGAAACAATATTTATGAAAAGTTTGGCACTTGTTTATGCCTAATTCCAAAGTGAAATTATTCCCAATCACCATCATTGAATTAAATGGTAAAAATATATTTTAATTACACTTTAAAACAAATTAAAAAGATAATAAAACCATAGAATTAAAATATATGAAAAAGCAGTTTTGATGTAAAATGCAGTATTTTTCACTATTCATTGAAAAATGAACATTGTTAGAAAAATACCATAAATCAACCCAAGGTAAATTTCAATGTCCCGATCATAAATAATAAGTTTATTTTGAAAATTAGAGCTTATAAAATTGTCAAAAAGTGGATTTAAAAGAGGTTCGCCATTAAAAGGCGGTTAATCGGCCTTTTAAAGAATATTGGAATGTTTACGCTTAAAAACTGGATTCATTTTCATTTTTAATCCAACAACATTTATTGAAAAAAAGTAAAAGTATTTGACAAACATATATAATGATTTTGTAGTTAGTTCTGTTCATTCCTGCCATTACAATGGCTAGGTGTTAACTACCATTTAAAATAATATTATTTTATTATTAGAGTGCAACGTAAGATTTCAAAGAAACTTGTTGTTGCATATTGGGTACGCCATCGAGCATAGCATTCCCTAAAAAGTAATATGAATATTTTATTCACAAATATGGATAAATGTGAAAATTTCATACTCTTTATTTACCTGGGGTGTTATATCCTTCCCCCCTTTTTGGGAATTGCATCCTCGTAATTTTAAAATTTAGCTTGGAAACATCCTTGAACGTCCCACATCAGAACAAGAGTCGGTAAAACAATCACTTTAAAATAAAGAAAGATAAGTACAAAGGTCACCTGAGTTAACCCATACTAGGATTCCAAGTATGAAAATATAGACATGGAGGAAAAAATAAAGGGTCATGTTCTAATGGAGAGTGATAGTAAACATGTCTAGGAGAAAGTTAACCACAAGAAAATCACAAACTTGTGATGGGTTAAATGGTATTCGATTCCTCTGTAGGAAAAGTTAATAGACAACATTTTTTTTATTTTTTATTTTTTTTGGTTTTTTATTGAGGAATTTATTCATAAGGAAACATATTTACTTATCATGTTGACTTTCAACTTTTTTTAGATTTGTTACACAAACTCATATTTTCTCCTAAAGACGAGTATTTAGGAAGACTTGTTCACTATAATCAACTTCTAGAGAATCACCTAATCCACAAAAGAGAACTATATACTTCCCATGTCTTTAGACTTCAACCAAAACCAAAACCAAAAAGGTTAGTACAAGATCAGATAATCCAGAAAAGGATAACCCTTTAAAAAAAGAAAATCTATTCTTAATCTCCAAAATTTGTCCAACAAAACCCAAAGTTCAAAGAGGACCATTAGATAAACAATTTTTCCATAAAATTCTTCAAAGTAAACCAAACTAATATTGAAACCCAAGTATTTGAAGGATTTAGTCACATAGTCTTCCAATTTAAATCGTAACATTTATCTCCAAACAAAATCAGTTGCTCTTAAAGTCTCGTATTGAAAAGTAATTAACCTAATCACATGTCCTCCATGATAGGTTAATATATTTCCATAGAAAACACAAAATAAAATTACTCTTAATTCATAAAATCATCTAACTAAAAGGAATTAGTCAAACTAACCATGGACTTCACGTAGTCCAGTGGTAGGCGATAAATACCAGTAGCACTTTGGTTGTGGGTTCGATTCCCACAGCTTTGTCCGACGCGATAGGTTGTCACACGGTCTGTGTGTTGTCCTTTTTCCAAAACTATATAATTCTCAAATCATTCCCCAAAAAGAGATAAAATCTTCAAAAATAACCATCACATAATTTAACCTCAATTTTATCTCATGCCTTTCACTTCCATCATAACATATAGTAACCCATAATTACCTCAAAAGTAAGGATCATATAAACCCAAATGGTTCTTTATAACTATGTCCACAAAAGAACAGATAACTATACCTTGAATAGAATTTTTATATATTAAACATTAGGGTTACACATAATATAAAAAGTCTTCTAATGTAACCCCATCATCAAAAGAGACTTAATACTCTTAAGAATTTCACCATAACTCTTGAAGCCCTCATATGTTGACATCTTACTCATTCAACATTCTTCATGATCCATTAACCATTCCTTTCCAACTTATTCTGAAATACTTCTTTCCTACAAACAAAATCATGAATCATTTCCTAAGATTCCAAAATAAGAAAACAATAGTCATTAAATAATCCATACCTTTGATTGGTCATTTTCAGTTTCTTTATCCTCAATCGGAATGGCATTAGGTATTGGTAAACGAACATTTGTACGATCTTGGTGATCCCATTCACGAAACTTCTTCATAGGACATGTGTTTGCATAATGACCATGCACACCACATTTAAAACATTCAATTGATCTCTCAGAAAGAACTTATTTCCCTTTCCTTGAGTCAACTGGATGCTTCCTTTTTCCATGGCAGGTTCTTGCTTTATGACCTTCATTTCCACATCTATAGCATATTTCTGTCCCTTTGAAACATTTTCCTTGGTGTTTCTTTCCACATTTTTGACACATAAGTTTTTGAACACACTTACCGTTATGATTATTACCTGTAGTTTCGTAGGGATTTGTTTCTCTCATATATGATGCCTTAGAGAAACCACCAAGGTTTAGGTGGTCAATCATGACTCCAGATAGTTGGTTGAGGATAATCACAAGAGTTCTCACTGCAGCTCCCATATCATTCAGTTTCTTACTCAAAAATCTCTCATAGTTTCCTTCACATCCACTGTTACTTTGGTGCCTGCTAGATCCAGCCATTTACTAAAACAAAAAAGGTCAGTGTGAGTATATCAACAAAATAATCATGTACTAATGAGGAAGATAAATAATAAGATATACTTACTCATTCACTTTATCTAAAACTAAGACACTTTCTGAAATCCTAACCATTACGGTAATGTCACTTATGCTTAAATAACACCCTAACCTCTAAAGTTATATAAACTGACCTTTGATACCAACTATAAGGCCCCACCTTAATCCTTACTTAATCTTGAGTTATTACAAGATTACACATTGAGGGTCTTTTTAGGTTTAGAGTTCTAGAGAATTAGATCATAAAACATGCATTACATTCCACATTTAAACAAAGTGGTTACATAAAAGATAGTATTCATTTTTCCCCTCAACGGAAACATATTTAAAATAAAACATGGATTCTTTCTTGACACTTCCTTGACACTATCATCATTTCATGTACCTTTCCCTTGACCTGTGAAAAAAATTTCAAAAAAACTTGGGATGAGCATAAAAAGCTCAGTAAGGGTTATAAAAACAATATGTAATAGAAACATGAGTTCATATATACATAAGAATGAAATCATACTTTACCCATAAAACATAGGCACTTTAACATACCTCACCAAATCATGAATAAATCATAGAAATCATAAGACATAAAATGTAAATTGCGGCATTCATAACATTATTATGTAGGGACTAACCCTCTTGGTTAAGTTTGGAATACCCACCACAGTATATTCCCTAATTCTCTTCAGAGAAACCTTAATGTTTCACTCCTTCACGTTACCCAATGCATTGGAGAGCTATATCGGGCTCACCCGCCCTTAGTTTATCACGGAACCACCCATTATCATAACAATACCCAAGAACCATAACATAAACGTATAACATAAAAAATGCGTAAAGTAAACATAACATTTCCACATTTCAATCACAATATAACATTTTAGTATATTGAAATAATGAATCCATTCAAAAAGAAACCATTTCCAAAACCATTTAAAACATTTAATAAAGAGATTTTTGAATCAAAGTGTCCCATACCACCTTGAATCTTTTAAAATTTTAAACCATTAATATCCATATAAATAAATCCTAAAAACCATTTTGAAAACATGGATACAAATAATTAAAACATTTAAAGCAATATTTTGGTTAAAGGGGTTCTACCAAAATTAGAGACACTTGAATACAATAATTGAGGAATAACATTTAGTCAGAACTTTATAATATCATGAGAATAAATGGATTCATGATATAATATTCCAAAGGACAGTATATACACCATATAATAGTGAATTGGTGCATAACATCAATGAAGTCTCAATAGAAATGTCAAATGTGATGAATTCCCTTATAAAGAAGGTATCCTTAAATTAAGGATAATTCAATCTCAAAATTATGTGTAACAAACATAAATACACCCAATATAAGTGGATATTAAGTGTAAAAAAATAAAATTTCATTCACACATATTCAAAAGATGACATATTCAATAACTACATGTTGAACCCAAAGAAATCGAAATTGGGTTAAAAAGTTCCCTTGGTAAAATTCGACAGCCTAACGACATCACTTCAAAATTCAGAAAATGAGTTGATGAGAGACAAAAAGGAAATATCATCACTTGGACATAAAATTTAAATCCATAAGGATATAAAATAACATATCCCAACATAATAGTATGTGAATTAAAACACATAACAAAAGAAATCTTTTAAAAAGAGGAGGGTGAAAGGTCCCCTTACCAAGTTGGGTAACTTTCGAAACGTACACCCCATGGAAGAAGGGTCATACAATGAAGATGTGAATACCCATAAATGAAATTATACTAAAAAAAGTGTATAATAATGGGAAATACATACACCACTCAAAGGAAATTGTGTCAAATGTAGCATAAATCTCACGGGAATAAAAGTGAGATGAAAAAACCCTTACAAAAACTCGGCAGCCTAACGGTGCCACTTAACACATCCAAAATGGATTGATGAGAGGAAATAGGGTCTCTCATCATATGAAAATAAAAATTACAGTAAGAGTAATATAAAAGAACATCCCAATCACAAGAAATATGAGCTTAAAAGGAATGATATAAAAGGGTGTACTTAAAAAGAAAGAGAGGAGTAGGATCCCTTACCACAAGTCTGACTTGTCTTGTTTGTTTCTTTATATTCCTGAATAATAAACTTTGGAAAATTTATAATTTCTTAAGGAACTCCTATAATGATTATTATTCAGTTCATATCACATATTTTAATGTTATAATAATCGGTTAATAATATGAGTTCATATCAGACGTTTTTGTCGATGTTTGGTACATGCGTCAAAAATTGAACTTGTTGGAAAATAATTTTCCATGGAGTTATAGGTAAATCTTATCCAGAATAGTATTGATGTTTTAAATATCATATATATCCAGTATATATTCATTTTATACTATTCCATAGCATTTGGAGATAAAAATTTAAAGCACCGTTCATGGAGACGGTAGGCCGTACGTACGCATGAACGCTACATTAATTTTTTGTCATATTAATGGAATTAAAAAAATGAGAGATATGTATATTTTATTATTATATAATTATATACAGCATTTATATGTAATATATCACATATATATCCATTATATATATGTACTTATAATAGTACATAACATTTTGAGACAAGAAATGAAATGTACCGTTCATGGAGATGGTAAACTGTACGTACGCATGAACACTACTTCCATTTCTATTTCATATTTAATGGAATTAAAACATAATGATACATAATATTATTCCAGTATGGTATCATATTAAATATTTCCTTTATACATACCACATATGGTATTAACGAATCAAATCACTTTGAGGGGGCGGTAGTCCACACTTCCTTAAATGAAGATATCGCGTTTACCCATAATGGAAACCATAAAGGTATTCCATAAATGAAAAATACAGAATCTTAAGTAAAACATAAACATATTATATATCATATATAAATATAGTGTCATCTTAATGGCCAAATTTTAAGGTGTTAGAAGAATGTTGAACAATCATCGTTTCGTGAGGCAGAAAATCGCCAACCACAGAAACATTATGTTCTTTAACCATTATACGAAGGTGTGTGTAAGTTTAGATATAATAATTCTTATAAAAACATCCTAGTATATTGAAGATACTTGATTTGTTACAAAAGAAAATAATAAAAAGAGTTTTGGGGGTTGGAGAAGCAAAATAAAACAAAAGGACACAAGTGAAGACATTACCTTAAAATCGGGTAACTCCCTTTGGTTTGAGCTCAAAGGCTTCCTTGGGAAGACTTCTTCCCAAAGTGAGGCTTCGAGGAGTTATATAGAGATGTGGAGAGACAAAATGGGAAGGTTTTGGCAGAGCCAAAGCCTTTGGGAGTGTGGGTAAGGAGGTAGAGGTGGGGGCCTTTTATAAGAGGAGAGGAGGGGCATTCTTGGAAAGGTATAAAATGTAACTTTATTTTCAAATGAGTTTCGGAATTTAATGCTCCCACATTGATGTGCTTCGAGGATAAGGTGATATGGGTTCTAAATCCACCCATCCAATAGGTTTTAGACATGTGTAGTGTTTAGAGTTTACATTATCTTTCCATTTTATTTAAATCGTTAAATAATGAGGTCATCGCTGCATCATCATGATGTCATAAATAATTTAATTTATTTAATGTCTAAAAATTATAAAAAAATACTGTTATGTAGTAAATATTTTAATATTTCCAATTAATATTTATAGTCTAAACGATCAATTATTTAGGCAAAATTAAAAATATTTTACTTAGGTGATACATTCATTGTTACATTTAACATTCTTTAAAAAAAAGGTAAAAAGTCACTTTCTCACAAAAGTGATTCCATGGGCCCCCCAAGTTTGGCCCAAGGCATCCCATGGTCGGCCATGACACAACCAGTAGCCTTAGGAAACATTTTGTGGTAATTTATTATTATTATGATATTATCTTATTATCCTTAACTATCCGATTACTTATTAATCAAGATAATTAAAGATAATTACCGTCGTTACTATTCATAATGTCCAAAAACAAAAGAGTCTTAATAGAATAATTTGGACCGTCTGATTCCAAGTATTTAATCCATTTAACCAAATTCAAAACACATAAATTGAAATAGTTAATTTAAAAAAACATCCCGTTGTCAAAACAAATAGCGGGTTTTTTAGAAACAATATTTATGAAAATTCTAGCACTTGTTTATGCCTAATTCCAAAGTGAAATTAATCCCAATGACCATCATTGAATTAAATAGTAAAAATATTTTTTAATTACACTTTAAAATAAATTAAAAAGATAATATAACCATATAATTAAATTATATGAAAAAGCAGTTTTGATGTAAAATCCAGTATTTTTCACTATTCATTGAAAAATGAACATTGTCAGAAAAATACAAAAAATTAACCCAAGGTAAATTTCAATGTCCCAATCATAAATAATATGTTTATTTTGAAAAATAGAGCTTATAAAATTTTCAAAAGTGGATTTAAAAGAGGTTCTCCATTAAAAGGCGGTTAATCGACCTTTTAAAGAATATTGGAATGTTTACGCTTAAAAACTGGATTCATTTTCATTTTTAATCCTCTAACATTTATTAAAAAAAAGTAAAAATATTTGACAAACATATATAATCATTTTGTAGTTAGTTCTGGTCATTCCCACCATTAAAACGGCTAGGCGTTAACTACCATTTAAAATAATATTATTTTATTATTTGAATGCAATGTAAGATTTCAAAGAAACTTGTTGTTGCATATTGGGTACGCTATCGAGCATAGCATCCCCTTTAAAGCAATATTAATATTTTATTCACAAATATGGATAAATGTGAAAATTTCATACTCTTTATTTACCTGGGGTGTTACATATAATATGAAAAAGGACTGTATATACACCATATAAGAGTGAATTGGTGCACAACAACAATGAAGTTTCAATGGAAATATAAATTGAGATGAAATTCCTTAAAAAGATGGTATCCATAAATTAAGGATAGATCAATTTCATAATTATGTGTGAAAAATATAAATACACCCAATAATAGTAGATATTATGTGTAGAAAAATCAAAGGTCATTCACTCATATTCATAGGATGACATATTCAATAAGTACAAGTGGTTCCCAAAGAATCGAAATTGGGTTAAGAAGTTCCATTGTAAAAATTAGATATCGTAACAGCGTCACATTAGAATTCATAAAATAATTTGACGAGAAAAAAATTGTATCTCATCACTTGGGAAATTTTTTTTAAATCAATAAGGATATATAATAACATATCCCCACATAATAAAATGTAAATTAAAAGACACAAGAAAATGAAGTATTTTAAAAAGAGGAGGGTGAAAGGTTCCCTTACCGATTTGGTAACGTACAAAAAATATGCCACATGAAAAAAGGATCATACAATGACAATGTAAATAGACATAAATGAATGTATATTACACAACGAGTACAATCATGGGAAGTACATACAACACACAAAATGAAATAGTGGAAAATCTAGCATGAATCTCACGGTAATAAAAAGTGAGATGAAACCCTTTACCACGTTGTAATCAACTGATTCGTATGAACAAAAGTTAATAACCAGAAAATTAATCACAGAATACCATGAATATAATGAGAATAATGAGAATATATATAAAATGGATGTACACAATACATCACATGCAATGAATAAGTGTCGAACAATGGTAATCTCATGGAATTAAAAGTGATATAAGAAAATCCCTTACCACGTTGTTCGACTTGACCCGTTCCTTATTTAATCTCCTGAATAAAAACCTAATGTTAATTTATACTTTATTAAGAATATTTTTATAGTTTATTATTCCTTTTAAATTACTTATTACCATGATATAAACATTATGTAATCATTCATGTTAATAACGGTCGTTTTGTCGATATTTGGTACTTGAGTAACAAAAATGAACACCTTATAATTAAAATTTTATCATGTTGTAAGATATAAATTATCTTCAGAATGATATTAATGATTTATATATCATATATATCATATATATCTAGTATATAAATTTATTTATAACAGTAAATAACATTTAGAGGTAAGAAATGAAATGCACCGTTCATGGACATGATAATCTGTACGTACGCATGAACACTACTTCCATTTCTATTTCATATTTATATGGAATTAAAAACATAATGAAACATAGTTATATTATAATTATATTATAATATCATATTCAATATTATTAATTTCATCCTTTATATGTCCCACATATGGCATTAACGAGTCATATCACTTTGAGGGGGCGGTAGTCCGTACTTCCTCTAATGAGATTATCATATTTACCAACTACAGAAAGCATAATGTATTTATATAAATGGAAAAATCAAAGAAGCATAAAGAAAAAATAAACATAATATATATCATATATAAACCGAGTTTAATCATATTTTCCACCATGAGAGGTGGTTGGAGATATTTGAACAATCATCATTTCGTGAGGCATTAGTTTTACATCCGCAGAAACATTATGTTATTCACCCATTAGATGAAGGTGTGTGTAAGATTAGTTCGAATAATTACCATAAAAACATACTAGTATATTGAAGATACTGTTGTTGTTACAAAATAATGGAAAAAATAGTTTAGGGGTTGGATAAGTAAAATAAAAGAAAACAATTTAAGAGAAATTGTTACCTTTAATTTGATTAACTTAATTTGTTAGAACCAAATGACATTTTAAAGTGCCTGCTGCCTATGTTAAGGATTCTAAGAGGAGTAGAGGGATGTAGGGATTTTAATTGGGCAGAATTTTGATGATACAAAAGGCTTAAGAGTTGTGTGGAATTGGTTAGAAGTGGTCTCCTTTTATAAGGTAGAGGAGGGGATCTTTAGGAAAGTGTGATAATATTATTTTATTATATAATGATATTCAGTTTCTAAAGGTCCAAAAATAATTAATGACAAAGATACGATGACTCATATACAGAGTAATATCATCCAATAAGAATTTTATAGGTTTTGGATGTTATTTTTATATTTATAATCTTATTTATTTAAATCTTTTATTAATGAGGTAAATACTACATCATTATTGTGTCTTAAATAATTTAATTTATGTGATAACTGAAAATTATAAAAAAAGTACCATGATATAGGAAATATATTTTTATTTCTTTTGAATATTTATAGTTGAAAATATAATTTGTATAACACCATATAAATATTAATTTACGAAAAGAATTTTTTTTATGTCATTTTTTCCTTTACATTAAATTAATTAATCTGATGTGACATTATCATTCACAAATGTCTCCATGTGGTCCCAAAATAGACCCATATATGATAATGGTCGTATATTACTCATCTAATAAGTTTAGGACAAGTGTTAAGGTAATTTGGAGTTATTATAATATTATTTTATCCTTGAATTACCATATTTATCTTTAACCGCGGTAAATAAAAGTCAAAAGTTACGATTCACCAAAAATTATTTTCATCTTATTGAACCACATTTTACTTCTTGATAATAACCATTTATGTATTATTTTATAAATTAAATTCACAGAAGCGGTAAAATTTCTTTTAAATGAAAAATTCAGTTATTTTAACTACTACTAAGTGGTTTCACTATTCATTAAAAATTGATTTTTTTTTTAGAAAAATACAAAAAATTCAACTTAATCTATATTTGATATTCCAAATTAAAAAATGATGTCTATTTTATCAAATTATAAACACAAAAGTGGCATTAATTAATTTTAAAATTAATTCCTGTTATCAAAATAAATAGCGTGTTTTTAAGAAACAATAACTATCAAAAGATTGATACTTGTTTATGTAAAATTTAAAAGTGAAATTAATTACAATGACCAACATTGGATTAATTGGTAAAAATATATTCTAATTACACTTTAAAACCAATTAAAACAATAATCTAACCATATAAATAATTTATATTAAAAGGGAGTTGAGAATTAAAATACGATATTTTTCACTATTCATTAAAAAATGAACATTATCAGAAAAATACCAAAAAATTACCCAAAGTAAAATTTTATGTCCCCATTCTAAAGAAGAATTTTATTTGGTCAATTAGAATGTATTAAAGTGACCAAAACTATATTTAAAAATGGTTTTCCATTTAAAAGCGGTAATCGATATTTTAATGTAAATTATGCAAAAAAATAGATTCATCCAGATTTTAAGCCTCTAACATATATTGGATAAATGTAATTTGATTTAACAAACATGTATAATCATATTGTAGTTAGTTTTTTTCATACCCTCAAATACAACGGCTAGGAGTTACAAACCATTTAAGATAATAATATTATATTATTAGTGTGCAATGTATGATTTCAAAGAAAACTGTTGTTGCCTATCGGGTACGCAATCGAACATAGCAACCCCATTAAAGTAAAATTAATATTTAATTCACAAATATTAATAAATATTAAAATTTAATATTCTTCATTTATCCAGGTTGTTACATCCTTCCCCCCATTTGGGTATTGTGTCCTCGCAATTTTAAAATTGGGCTCGTGAACATCATTGAAATCCCCACATCAAAAAAGAGTCAATAAAACTATCACTTTAAAATAAGGGAAGAGAAGTAAAAAGGTTACCCGAGACAAAAAATACATGTATTCCATGCACACATGGATATGGAGGAGAAAATAAACCATCAAGTTCTGATGGAGAGTGATAGAAAACATGTTTAGGATAAAGTTAACCATTATAAAATCACATACTAGTGATGAGTTAAATAGTCTTTGATTCCCTAGTAGGAAAATGTAAACATATAAGGTTTTTGTTTTATGTTACTTTTCTTTGAGTAATTTATTTATTAGCTTAACTAAAAACATAAGGAAATATACTTACTTATCATGTAGACATTCATATTTTACTACATTTCTAACACAAACTCATATTTCCTCCAAACGATGAGTATTCAGGATGATTTTTTTCACACTAAGAGTGCTATAATAAACTTCAAGAGAATCACATAATCCAAAAAAGATGAACCATAAATTTCCCAAGTCATTATGCCATAACCAAAACCTAAATGGTTAGCACAAGATCAGATAATCCCCAAAAAGGATATTCTTTTACAAAAAGAAAAACTACTCTTAATGTCAAAAATTTGTCAAACAAAACTCAATGTTCAACAAAGACCATTCAATAAACAGCTGTCCATAAAATTCTTTAATGTAATCCAAACTAAGATTGAAACCCATATCTAAAAAGTATCTAATCACATAGTCTTCCAAGATAAATCGTAACATTTATATCCAAATAACATCAGATACTCTTAAAGTATAATAATGAAAAGTAATTAACCTAATCACATACCCTCCATGGTAGGTTAATAATTTCCATAGATAACCAAAAATAGACTTATTATTGATTCATAAAATCATTAAAAAAATAATTAGTCATACAAACCAGGGACTTTACATAGTCCAGTGGTAGGCGATAAATACTAGTCGCACTTTGGTTGTGGGTTTGATTCTCGTAGCATTGTCTGACGCGACGGGTTGTCACATGGTCCGTGTGTTATCCTTTTTTCAAAATCATTATAATTTTATAGATTTCCCAAAAAGATATAAATTTATCCAAAATAAGAATAACATGTTTTAACCTCAATGTTTTTCTTATAATTATCATTTTGTATCCCAAAAAATGTATTAACCTATAATTTCCTCAAATTCAAGGATCATATAAACCCAAATGGTTCTTTATACCTATATCCAAAAAAGAAATGATAATTATTCCTTGAATAAAATTTTCATATATCAAACTTCAAGGTTACACATACTATAAAAAGTCTTCTAATGTAATTCCCATCATCAAAAGAGCCTTAATACTTTTAAGCATTTCACCATCTGAAAATATACCATAAAAATTGAATCCCATATATGTTGACTTCTTACTCATTAAAGATTCTTCATGATCAATTAACCATTCCTTTCAAAATTATTCTAAAATACTTCTTTCCTACAAAAAAATTCACGAATCATATCCTAAGATTTAATAATGTCAAAACATATGTTAATAAATAATACATACCTTTCATTGGTCATTGTCAGTTTCTTCATCCTCAATTGGAATGAAATTAGGTATTGCTAAACAAATATTTGTACGATCCCGGTGATCCCATTCCCGAAAGTTCTTCGTAGGACTTGTGTGTTTATAATTACCATGGACACCACATTTAAAACATTCAATTGATCCCTCAGAAATAACTTCTATCTATTTCCTAGAGTCAACTGGATGCTTCCTTTCTCCATGGAAAGTTATTGCTTCATGACCTTAATTTCCACATCTATAGCATATTCCTATACCTTTGAAACATTTTCTTAGGTGTTTCATTCCACGTCCTTGACACATAGGTCTTTGAACATACATACCTTTAGGATTATTTCTTGAACTTCCGTGGTGATTTGTTTCTCACATATACGATGCCTTATAAAAATCACCAAGGTCTAATTGGTCAATAATGATTCCAGATAGTTGGTTAAGAATAACAAAAAGAGTTCTCATTGTAGCTCCCATTTCATTCAATTTCTCATTCATAAAACCTTCAAAGTTTTCTTCACATCCATTTTTACATTGATGCATGTTAGATCCAACCATTGACTAAAACCAGAAAGGAAAGTTTGAGTATATCCGTAAAATCATCATATAATATCTTATGAGGAGGGTAAACATTACGACATACTTATTCATGCTATCTTAAACTCATTCACTTTATCTAAAATAACTTTGACTCTTTCAAAAATCCTATCCATTATGGTAATGATACTTATTCTTAAAAAATACCCTAACCTCTAAAGTTATCTAAATTGACCTCGGATACCAACTATAAGGACCCAACTTTAAACCTTAAATAATATTTAATTAAATGAATAATTAAATTTGAGGATATTTTTAGGTTTAGAGTTTTAGATAATTAGGACATAACTATTACATCTCAAAAGATTACAAAGTAGACACTTCTACCCAGTATACATTTTTTCATAACATAAAAAATCTTGAAAAAAAGTCATCTCTAGATCCATATTTAAGATAGCATGACTTTTACTTGATCCCATCCTTGACCCAATTCTACATTATGTCCTGTGAAAAACATTTAAAAAACATTGGATGAGGATAAAAAGCTCAGTAATGGATACACAAAGAAGGAAAACTATTATTTTTTCAAAACAAAAAGTAAACCATGAATACCTTAACATAAGTAATACTTTTTACCTTTATGAAGTAGTGAATACTCTTCACTGAATAAAATATCACTACATACCCTTTTATAACCAAGGGATTTCCATAAAACTCATATAAATAACACATAACATGTAAAGGTATCTTGTGACATAAACATAATTTATTAGAATAACCATACGGTCGACTTCCACACATATCACTTAATGGATTAGCCATACAGCATACTTCCATACCCAATGAATTGGAGGTTATAACGTAACCACCATTCCTAGTTTTCACAGCACCACCCGTCATATGGTTTATCACGTAACCACCCATCAAATGTAATATTACCATCACATCACATAAAATATTACAAATATAAACATTTCTCTAATAAAATTTCATTTGAAGTCACAAGAAGTAATTTCAGGACAGTGAAATAATCAATCAATTTTTATAAACCATTTAAAAAGAGATTTCTGAATCAAAGTGTCCTATACAATTTTGAAGATTTTAATGGAATTATAAATTTAAAAAATTAATGTTCATATAAATAAATACTGAAAACCATTTTTAAAACATGTACATTAAAAATAAATATTTATAATAATAAATCATTAAAACATTTAAAAAGATATTTTAGTTAAAGTGTTTTAAAAAAAATGAGAGACTCTTGAATACAAATAATTGAGGAATAAAATTTAATCAGAAATTTATAATATCATAAGAATAAATGGATTCATGATATAATATGTCAACAGATAATATATACAATATATAAGAGTGAATTGGTGCATAACAAAAATGAAGTCTCAATGGAAATGTAAATTGAGATGAAATCCCCTATAAAGATGGTATCCTTAAATTAAGGATAAATAAATTTCAAAATTATGTGTGATAAATTTGAATATACCCAATATAAGTGGATATTAAGTGTAAAACAATCATAGTTTGTTCACAAAAATTCATAGGATGACAAATTAAATAAGTACAAGTTGATCCCAAAGAATCGAAATTGGGTTAATAAGTTCCCTTGTAAAAATTTGACAACCTAACGGTGTCACTTTAAAATTCATAAAACGAGTTAATGAGACAAAAAGGGAATCTCATAACTTGGAAATAAACTTTACATCAATAAGGATATAGAAGAACATATCCCAACATAATAAGATGTAAATTAAAATACACAACAAAAAGACGTCTTTTAAAAAGATGAGGTGAAAGGTTTCCTTACCGATTTGGTAACTTACAAAACATATGCCACATGAAAAAAGGATCATACAATAAAAAGGTAAATAGTAATAAATGAAAGTATATTACACAATGAGTACAATCATGGGCAGTACATACACCACACAAAAGGAAATAGTGGAAAATATAGCATGAATCTCATAGGAATAAAAAGTGAGATGAAACCCTTTACCATGTTGTAATCAACTAAGTCTTATGACCAAAAGTTTTTAACCACCAAATTAATCATAGAATACCATGAATATAACGAGAATCATGATAATATATATCAAATGGCTATACAAAATACACCACATGCAATGAATAATTGGCGAAGAATGGAAATCTCACAGAATTAAAAGTGAGATAAGAAAGTCCCTTACCTCGTTGTCCAACATTACCCGTTCGTTATTTAATCTCCTGAATAAAAAAATGTTAATTTATAATTTCTTAAGAACATTTTTAATGTTTATTATTCCTTTTATATTACTTATTACCATGTTATAAATATTATGTAATCAGTTATGTTAATAACGGTCGTTTTGTTGATATTTGGTACTTGAGTAAAAAAATGAACACCTTATAATTAGAATTTGTTCATGTTCTAAGACATCCATTATATTTAGAATAATATTAATGATTTAGGTATCATATATATCATATATATACAATATATACCTCTATTTATAATAGTAAATAACATTTAGAGGTAAGAAATGAAATTCACCGTTCATAGAGATGGTAAGTCGTACGTGCGCATGAACGCTACTTCCATTTATATTTATTATTTTAATGGAATTAAAAAGATAATGATACATAGTTATATTATAATTACAATATAAAATCATATACAATATTATTAACTCCATCCTTTATACATCCCACATAAGGCATTAACGAGTCATATCACTTTGAGGGGGCGGTAGTCCGCACTTCCTCTAATGAGATTATCGTATTTACCCACTATGGAAACATAAAGTATTTATATAAATGAAAAAATACAGAAGCATAAAAAAAACATAATATATATCATATATAAATACAGTTCTGTCATAATGGCCACCATGAGATGCGGTTGGAGATATTTGAACAATCATTGTTTCATGAGGTGTTAGTTTTCCATCTACAGAAACATTATGTTCTTCACCCATTAGATTTAGGTGTGTGTAAGTGTAGTTTGAATACTTATCATAAAAAAATCCTAGTATATTCCGAATACATTTTTTGTTACAAAATAAAGGAATAAAAATATTTTATGGGTTCTAGAAGTAAGATAAATTAAAACAATTTAAGAGAAATGGTTACCATTAATTTGGTTAACTCCCTTTGGTTTGAATAAAAGAACTTGTTGAAGTGCCTTATGCCTAAGGTAAGGCTTATAGGATGAGGAGAGGGATGTAGGGATCTTAATAAAGTAGAGTTTGGATGATCCAAAAGGCTTGAGAGGTGTGTGGAATTGGTTTTAAGTGGTCTCCTTTTATAATGGAGAGGAGGGGATCTCTAGGAATGCGTGATAAAATTATTTTATTTTATAATTATATTCGGTTTCTAAACATATAAAAATAATTAAAGTCAAAGAAAAGCTGACTCATAGCCCAAATAATATCATCCAATAGAAATTGGTATGGTTTTGAATTTTATTTTAATATTTATAATTGTATTTATTTAAATCTTTTATTAATGAGGTAAATACTACATTATTATTGTGTCATAAATAATTTAATTTATGTGATTTCTAAAACTTATAAAAAAGCACCATGATGTAGGAAATATTTTTAGCGTTCCATTAAATATTTATAGTCTAATATATAATATGTATAACACCATATAAAAATTAATTTACTAAAAGAATTTTTTAATGTCATTTTTTCCTTTACATTAAATTAATAAAACTAAAGTGTCATTATCTTTCAGAAGTGGCTCCATGTGGTCCTAAAATAGACCCAAATATTCCCATGGTTGGAAATTACTAATAAAATAAGGTTAGGAAAAGTTTTCAGGTAATTTTAAATTATTATAATAGTATTTTAACCTTGAATTTCCATATTTACCTTTAAGTGCGGTAAATAAAAGTCAAAAGTCACTATTCACCAAAACTGATTTTCATCTTATTGAACCACATTTTTACTTTTTGATAACAACCATGTATGTTGAATTTTTTAAATTCAATAAACAGAAGTGGTAAAATTTCATTTAAATTAAAAAGTTTGATTTTTTAACTACTTCTATGTGGTTTCACTATACATCAAAAATCCATGTTTTTCAAAAAAATACAAACAATTCAGCCTATGCTATATTTGAAATTTCAAATTCAAAAATGGTATCTATTTTAACAAATTATAAACAAATAAGTTGTATTAATTAATTTTAAAATTAATTTCCATTATCAAAACAAATAGTGTGTTTTTAAGAAACAATTACTATCAAAAGATTGATACTCGTTTATGTGAAATTTCAAAGAGAAATTAATTCTAATGAAAAAAATTGGATTAAATGGTAAATATATATTCTAATTACACTTTAAAACCAATTAAAAATATAATATGGCCATAGAAATAATTTGGATTAAAAGGGACTTGTGAATTAAAATACAATATTTTTCAAAATTCATTAAAAATGAACTTTATCAGAAAAATAAAAAAAAAATACACAAAGTAAAATTTGATGTCCCCTTCTAAAGATGAATATTATTTTGCCAATAAGAATGTATTAATGTGACAAAAAATATATTTAAAGATGGTTCTCCATTAAAAGGTTGTAAATTCACCTTTTAATGTAAATTATGCTTAAAATTAGATTTATTCACATTTTAAGCCTCTAATATTTATTGTATAAATGTAAATACATTTAACAAACAAGTATAATCATATTCTAGTTAGTTTTTTTCATTCCCGACAATACAATGGCTAGTAGTTAACTACCATTTAATAAAATAATATTATATTATTAATGTGCAACGTATTATTTCAAAGAAACATGTTGTTGCGTATCGGGTATGCTATCGAACATAGAAACCCCTTTAAATTAAAATTAATATTTAATTTACCAATATTAATAAATATGAAAATGTCATATTCTTCATTTATCTAGGTTGTTATAGGAATTCACATGTTTGGAATGTGAAAACTAAGAGCTACTTTGTAATATATAATGGAATCAATATTAAAATAATTTTGTGAATTTTTTCTAATGTTTTGAATTTTATTCTATTAAAATTGTTATAAGGTTAACCAATCATGTTTATTTTGTGTACAACTTTAAAGGAAGTATTTATGAACTTATTTTTTATTAAAAAACATTTGTTAAAAAGTTATTTATTGATTAACCTTATTTTAAGGATGTTCATCTTATATATTTTGTGAATTAAATTAGTGTGAACAAAATTTATTTCAGTTGACAACCAATCAAGTCCAGCAAGGTCGTGGGACCTGAATCCATGACTTGAGGATGATGAGGATTTCTTGCCAACCACCAGTATATATGATGTTTAGGTTAATGGGTATTTATTTGATTTGAATAATTGTTAATGATAAACCAGTAGAGTTACATTTACTTTTTCAAATTAGGGTATTAATCATATTTATTTTTAAGAATTGTTAGAGAAAAATAGTTATATTTTCATTTTTTATGGGACTTCTGATCTAAAAGGGTATTTTAACACATCAGGCATAAAATTTAATTTCTAAATAATCTATTTAATGATGTAATGGATGAATTAGAAATAGATTAAAGAAAAACTAATGAATGTAATTTCTTATTGATATATATCAAGTTAGTATATTTTCTTATATTTTGGATCAATAAAATAATTTCCCAACATTAGGTTAATGATTAATAAAAAATTTAGTTTTCTGATACATTTATTTAATTTAACCTATGAACATTTAAATCATTGTATATTTTGGAATTTGAGGCCCTGAATTTTTCTTTGATCCTTCACTTGTTTGTGATTTATGACCTCAATCACTCACTATAAATATTAATGTTTTTCGTATATGTATAATCTCTACTCCCAACCTATATTCTCCTATGTAGAAACCTTGTTATATGTTACTATGGGTAACCATTATTGTTTTAACATTCCATTTGTAAATGATGTTTTAGTAATCATTTTTATGATGTGGAATTATATGAAATGATATTTCATGTATTAAACCATTGATAAACTAGATGAATTTTGATTGAAAAAATCAATTTAATGGGGGTAGAATATAACACCTTGAGATTTTGCATATTTTTTTTCACCAAACACTGAAAATAGTTTTTAAAATTAAATAACTAATTAAAACATTCCTTTCACATGGAACTGACTTGTATTTTTCTACATGAAACATTGACTTGGCATACGTTAAATAAAACACTCAGTTTATGTTTAGCATCATGTTTTTGTTATAATTTTTTAAATGAAATAATTGTAACCAATATGTTAAAAATAGTAATATAATAGTAATAAATACTTTGAATATATTTTTTATAATTATTTTTAGGAAAAAACTATTGATAATCAAGGATTTAATTTTTGGAAAAGTCCTTGTTTGTTTGAAAAATACTAAAAGTCATTTTAGAAAAATTAATAAATTTAATTTGATAAAAAATCGTTTTTTAATTTATAATATCAAAATTACCTAAGGGATATTTTTGTGTATTTTTTCAGAAAAAAAACTTTTTTGGACGAATAGTGGAAAATACGTAATTTTGATTCAACAATGGCTTTTAATAAATTATTTCATATAATTTATTTATAAGAATAAATATCAATTTTATTTTTTTGATGATTAATTAATTCATTTTTTATCTATTATTACAATGTAGGTCACTGTTTTCAATTTTACTTTGTAAATTATTATAAAAACATAGTAAATGTTTTGATGTTTTTACTTTAAAAACCTAGAGTGTCATCCCATCAGTTGGAATAAATTAATATTAAATTCTTCCAAATATTTTATTAGAATTTGGAAAAATAAATTCAATATTTTTAATAATAATAATTTATTTTTACTTACTAATTTCAGCTTTTTTATCATTAAAATTAATGAAAGTGATTAAAATTAATTATAATGGTTAAGATAAAATAGGTTAATAATTTACTAAACCATAAATTAATGACCAAAAAAAACTGAAAAACATATCTAAAACCAATTTAACAGCCATTATTGGATCATGAATGCTACATTATTTAGTATTGTTGGTTTGTTATGACTTTTTTTTGGTAAAAACGTGGATAAACCTAACTTGTTTTCAAAAATACCATGTGTGTCCTTTCCCTTCCATATAGGTGGCCACCACCTCTCCCAATTCTTCACATATATAAACCAATGAAGTTTTACCCAGATCTTCACAATAAACATTAAAAAATACCTTAATTACTTCTATAATAATCCCCTTAGGTAGAAATATATCCAAGTAATTCTATAAATAAAAACCATAAGGAGTTACTCGATTAAGAGGTAACGACTTATCTCATGCTCATATCTTTAATTTTCATTATACACCTCCTCCAATATCATTATTACATACTTGTATCAAAATAAAAGTATCCTATATATACTAGAATATTTTTATTCTATGGGTTTTAACAAAACATGTAGAAGCCCTTATCTAATCAGTGAGGAACATACTGTTTACAAGTATCGCGAACTACCACCTCCCGAAATGATTATTATTCATTTTAATTTTATTGCCTCTCATGGTGGAAATTATGATGAGAACTATATTTATATATGTTATATATTATATATATTATTTATTAAGTCTTCTATAATAATTTTTAAACAAATTTCATTATACTATCCACTTGGTATAAAGGAAATAATTTTATTTGAGGAAGTGTGGACTACCTCCCCTCAGAGCGATGTGATTTGATCAAACAATACATGGAATGTATTAATGATATGTTTAGTGAAATAATATGAAATATATAAAATAATATGGATAAAATAATTATAATTAATATTTATAAATATTTACATGACATTTTCATCCTTTATTTTAATACGACAATAATAATAGAAACAATATTCATGCGTACATAAGGCTTCTTGTAACAATGAATGATGTATTATATTCCATACATCTATATAATATAATGTTTTGTAATATTAATATACTCAATATAAATTAAATTTATATAATAGTGTACATTCTTCAAATCATTATATAATTATATGGTACAAATATATACCAAATTAAGACATGTGTGAAGTATAAAGTAAATTTTACCCGAAGTGAAACCCTAATGTAGGATTGTTAACAAGTGGGTAATATAAGGTCTTAATAAAACTATATATTTTGTTATATAGAAAAATAAGGCTCTTTATAAATTTTTTATTAAATTTTATTTATTATACAAGTGGTTTTTCATAGTACGATAAGATTCAAGACACAAGGTAAGGGGATTTCATCTAAATTTTTATTTCCTTGAGATTCTTGGTTATTAACAACCCTTTATTTTTTTGTGGTGTGTATACTTACCATGGAAGTATTAAATGATCCTTATACATATATTTATTGGTATTTACATATATAATTTAAGATATTTCTATAATGGGGATGAAATTTCAAAAGTTAGATAATTGGTAAATTAATTTTTTCTCAATTTTTCATTATTAAGAGACATGTCATGCTATACGTCTATATTTTTATATGAGTTTTAAAAATGTCATATGAAATGTTATATGATGAATATAGTTATATTCAGGATATTTTTTTCTCAATGTAATATCATTTTCCGTCATGAGGAGTATGATTTAATATTGCCATGTGGTAACTGTTTATTGAAATAATCTCACCCTATATCGATTTTTTATGGTCATGTATTCATTAATGAAATATTATGATCAATCATTCAATAAAAATAATGAATTTTTCATCCCTTGTATATATTTGATACATTCCTGTATTAGTACCATTTTTTCCACTCATTGTTTCTTAAGATAATTAATAAAATGTTGTTAAAAAAATGTTACCCTTCCTCTATATTTAGTCAAAAAGCTGTGTTCATTCAAACCTATTTTTTTCTAAAAACGGATTTCTTAAAATATTCAACTAATATCCTATAATCATTAACAGAAATGTTTACTATTTATACCTTTACCAATTTTTGAAATGAATCTTATTATTTATTTTCAAATGAGGCATTTCTCAATCCATTTTACCATGAAAAATAAATGATAATTTTTTTGTTGAATGATATGTAATGATTTACCCAAAATAAATTTTATTATAATTTTTATAAATTTTAATGGTTTATTTTTAATAAAATAGTTTTAAAATTATTTTCAAATAGATTATTTTCAAAATGTTTTCATTAATTATTTATAAATTTTCAATGTTATTTTCAAATATATAGTCATTTTTTTTATTTTCATCATAAATTTTCCAATAATTTTAAATGAAATTTTTTTCTAACTGTTTTCAATATTTATTTATATGTCTTCAAAGTGTTTTCTATGGAAATTGTTTTTAAAATTCATTGAAGATAATATTATAAGTTTTTAATGAGAAAGTGTTTTCAATAAAGTTTTCGAGATTATTTTAGAAGTTTATAAGAAAAATGTTTTCAAAATGACATCAATCTTTCTTTATAATATTTCATGGTATTTTCTAAAAAAATTATTTGGAAATTGTTTTTTTAGTAAAATAACTTTTTTAAAGAATAAAGGATATTATCTCTAAGAAACATTTTTTAAATATATTGCAAATTTATTTTCCATATAATATGACATACATTTTTGTTAGTCATTCCATTCATGGAAATGATTTAAAGGTTCTATTCATATCCTTTATCTGAATGTGTTATGCTTGTAATCATGGTCTTTATGAAACTCATTTCTATTTCACAAGATATATGTTTATAAAATCTCTTTATCTTACATATGATATGTTTTTGATAAAATTATTATGGAACCTATATCTTTTTCCATAGGTTATGATATGATTATATATTTATGATCCCCATTTAATTTCATGGGTTATGATATGATTGTTTATGATTCTATGGCACATGTATGTATGATTCACTTCTAAGATAGGTGGGTCCCATATCTCTCTTCAATGTATTAGGTAATGATTTATATCACATGAGATAGACTACTATGGTCTTGGGAGTAGGCCTGGACTACTATGAATTCCATTAGAGTAAACCATGACTACCAATATAGTAAAAGGAGTGAACAAATTCTACTAAGATGTCCATGGGATTGAACCATGACTAATAAGAAGGTATGTGGATTGAACCTATACTAATAAAATTTTCATGGAAGTGATGCATATCCTATTATGGAAATCATATTATATTCTTATATTTCTTCTATAATTACAGGTTTTATGCCTATGTTATTCATTCAACGATTTTTTTTCATTATGATTCATGTATTATGAACTACCATGAATTATTCCATGATTAATGTATATGTCCATTGATATATAGGCTATAATCTTCAATTTCCATTATTATGTTCTCATACCCCTATACTTTGGATTATTCTTGAATATCTCCCTTGTTTAAACATACTGATCATTTTATCACATTCATTTTTATATATCATTCAATATTTTTTGAAGATTTGTATTATTTTTGATGTGAATGAATGGATTCTATTCAAGAAGAACCTAGTGGGAGATAATGTAGCTCATTTTTGTACCAGTGTTTGTGATTCTATGTTTCCAAAGCTACTATACTATTATTGTCTTTGAGAACCTTTTTGTATAATTTTTTAAACATTCCTAAAACATTATGTAATGTCTATGAATGAATAGAGATGTTCACAATAAATTCCCTATACTTTAAATTAATATTTTCATACAGATATTTTTTTTTTCTAATATTATCTCTTTTGATTTATGTTATTCTATAATAAATATTTAGTTCAAATCACATTATAGTTTAGCGGATCTGTTACTGACTCCAAACAATCATTCATTTTCAATTTAGTTCATTTCCACATTCATGTTACAAACAAAATATTGATTCTATAAATCTTATTAAACAATTATTGATTTAACATGGGATAATAATGAAGTATATAAATATGTCCATATTATTCATCTTCAAAAAATCTAATTACAATGATATATGATGATATTTTTACCGTTATCTTGTCAATATAGATTTTTGGAAAATATAACCAAGTAATATATTCTAATGTTTATTTTTTTCATAACTGAGTGAAATAAATTGATAGTATCTTCCTCTTGAATTAAATTACCTCTAGTTCTGTATCCTATAGTCAGAACATTTCAAATTTATAACCACTTCACCAGGAAACCATTCTTCGTGAAGATGATCTCCTTTCCTTTATTTTGTAGCTAATAAGAAATCAACAGATTTTGTTTTTGATTGTTAACATAGAAGGTATTTTTAGACATAAGCCTTTTTTTCTAAATCATATCTATTCCAAGTCTTCTTATCTTATATAACACAGTGTTATCAAATGTCAGAAAAAAAATTTATATTATTTAAATGTATTGATAGAAATAAATTTTTGTATCATGTGTAATGAGAATTCACTATCCAGTATTCAAGAAAATTATCATATTAATGTTTTAACAATATCTTATATAATAAGTCCAATTTATTTTCCTTTCTTCTTTTTAATGAATGAATTGTTGTGTTATTATTTTTCATAATTATTTCTATTATAATGAGAATAAAAAAATTATTATGGTGCCCTATAAAATAAATATTTCATAGACATCTTTCTATGGTTGATATAATTTTCCAATCTTCAATCTAGTTTTTTTCAAGTTGATTCTAGAACACAATTCTTTGGGCATCATGAATCCCCATCAAATTCTACCTTCTATAACTTCATGCATAATAAGAATTTTTTAAATTAATCTAAAACATTTCTAAAATATTCCTATAACCATGATAGTGTAGTAAATAACACTAAAATATATTTCTTTCTTATGAAAACATCATTTTTTATAGAAGTTGACACTTATCTTCCTTCTTATTTTTTATCATAAATTCTTCATCATTATTTAGGAAAAATTTTGTTGTGAGGTCCCAAAAAATATTATTTTTTGATGGATTTCACAATTTTTGATAATCTAATAGTTCTAGAATTTTTTCATTCAATATAGGTATTTTAATACTTCCAGATTTTTTTAACAATTCCAAATTTATATGTAAACATAGTTTTATTAATTCTTCACATCAAACTTACCATTAGAGATTTTATGTTATTTTCAATCACCATAATGAGTTATTTACTAGTATTATTGGTTTCCATTATTCTAGTAAAATTATCTAACCTCTATAAATGAGTTATAAAAATTTGAATCAGATCCTTTATCATTCCTTTTCAATAATAACTAGTATTCATTGAAAAATTAAAACTTCATACACTTATCTATTTACTATTTCATCTATCATTACTTTTTAAATATTCACATAATTAATAATATTATTCAAACCATCATCTATTTTAAAAAAATGTTATTTTTATTTTATATAAATAATATCCGTACTATGATTGGATAGGTTTTTATTCCTCACATATGTAGTCACATTTTTTTGACCTACTTATATTTTAGAGCACTCAATTAACTGTCTCTTTAGTATATACCCCATTTTAGTTTATTCTTCTTCACTACTAGCCTCAAAAATTTCAACAAATTTATAATTTCATTATTAGAATAAGAATGAGTACCTTTTTATTTACATTATTATAAGTATTACAATATTCCTCCACATCACAGATGTTAGATTCTTTAAATTTAGGTAAGAGATTTTTTTACATGAATTTTTCAAATGTCTTACCCTTATAACTAAAAAATATTGACTCTCATACATTTTTTAATGAGGGTATTGTTGTTCTTTTACCCTCATCACAAAATTCTTCGTCTTTAAAACATTAAAATTTTATATAATGTGTCTAATTTCTCCCAAAATGAATCTTTATATGGAAATATTTTACACATACATTCTCATGAATCATATCACATTTATATTTATATGAGATTAAACATTTCCCCATTTTTCAAACACTTATCCTTCAATGTCTGAGAAACCAACATTATCATCTTCCATATCCTTTCTATTCTTCTCCATCATTGAGGAATTTAATGAAGTTTCATTTATGTAATTGGAATTATTTTTGGTTAAATTATTATTTCTCATCTCATAGTCTATGATAATACTATATGAATCATCTTTAGGTAGTTTTTTTGTGTATTTATCTTCAAGGGATAAAAGATTAGTAAGAAACCAATTTGAAATGTTTTGTAGAATCTTATCAACCAATATGTAATATTTTAATTTCTCCCTAATAATCCTGATGCTCAAAACATAATTTTCTATTTGGAAAATGAAATCAAAAATTTGGTTTTATTTTATTCTCAATTTTTTATATTTTGACATCCAAAATATGTATGTTTTATAACTTAAATGTGTTATAAACATAAAAAACATTTTCAATAAAATCCTTTATTCAATTAGAAGATTTGATTCCTTTATCTTTTAGATATTAATTCTCTAGAAAATAATACAATATTATTTTTCAATGTCATTAATCGTTAACTACATTTTTTATCTATCACTTTCATGGAAACATTCTCACCAAAATGAGGAAATACAATAATTGTAGCTTCCAATACATTCTATATAATAGATTGTATATATAAAATCATATTATCATTAAAAATATTGTGGATCTTTCCATAAAATATATGAATACACTTATTTTCAAATGAATTTTAATTATCCATACTTCATGATAAAGAATTCAGTCACTAAATCATTAAATAGTATAGAGTCAAAAAATGATGATGGAAATAATAAATGTTAAACCACACTCATAATTTTAGAGGAATTATAAAGAGGTTTGGTAAACTAGTGATCTGGAATTAATTTTATGATTTTTTTCAATCAACCTTTTTCCACTTGTTATAGAAATTTAATTTTTTTATATTCTATACACATGAAAAATCACAAATTATAACATTATAGATTTCAAATGTTCAAATCATGAAAAGAGTATCTATTAAATGGCATAATCTGAAGTAAAAAAAATTCACTATCTAAAAAATCAGCATATAGATTACAATAATAAATTAGTAAGAATGTACATAATTTATAAGTAACATTATAGTTTTTTTATGTATCATGTGACTTTTAATCATATAGTGTGTTTTTTATTGAAACTGGAGAGTCGCCATCTAATTTAGAAATTTATACTTTATAATTTAATTTCATTATACATTTGTATTTTGATATTATAAGTGTATTCTTATACTAATCACTTTACTACTTATAAATGAGAATGAACATTGTCTTTATCGCCTGCATCTTCTTAAATTTATCTCTTCAATAATGAAGCTAATAAATATTACAATTCATTATATATATCTTATTCTTAATTATTTAATATTATTTCTCCTCTAACCCTTTATTTTTTATATTAAAAATATTATTGTGAATATTATTTCTATATATAATTAATGAAAATTGAATTGAAATGTTTCCTCCCTTCATAATTCAAGCCAATTGTTTTGAATAAATACCCACTCTTCCTGCCTCATTAGATATTATATATATAATTTGAAATTACCTATAATCATTTATTATGATAATATCCTCTTAATTATTACACAAATATTGATACAATATTATATTATTAAACCTCCCATAATGATCACTAAATTTTATTATTATTATTTACATCCATTTATATGATATAACATGTATAATCAATGATGTGGAGCTTTCCTAAATCTTGTGAAAAATTAAACCACCATCATGAATATAAATCCCTAATATTTTTTATTTTTATTTCAATGAAGATCAAACCACCCACTATATTCTAATTGGAAAATCCTATTTTTTAAATTCATGGATTTTTCGTTCTTAAACAACCAAAAATAATTCATTATGTGTGTCCTTATCATTAAACATCCATTAAATATCCTTGCATAGTGAAACCAGATTACAACATTGAGAAAATTAACCCATTTGAATCATCTAAATAATCCTCTCATTGATATAGAATAACTGTTATGTAGAGTTGAGATTCATTCTTAAAAGTAGATTTCATCCTTAAAAATCATATATCACACTTACATAATACATGGACATCCTTATATACATAAGCTAATAATCTATAAAGAAATTATAATTTATTCTTCTATTATGATATTTTTTTCCATTTTAAACCCAATACATTTCCAAAATTTTATCTAAGAGTAAAAATGAATCTTATGAAGCCTTAGATGACCCTTATGAATATAAATTGACATATACATTTTATCCTTGAGATATAACTTATTAAATTCCATTGAAACTAATTCTAGATCTAATCAGAACTATTCCTAACAAATTCAACGTGACTATAAAAACAATGAGTGAACCAAAACTCACATAATATCCATTATATAATGTGAGTTTGAACATGATTTATGTATAGGAAACAATATAAAACACAACATTTGTGTGTAATTCATCCCTTTGAACTTGTTCACACACTATTCTTAAAAAATTTAGAAAATTTACCCAAAAACTATCTATTATTAAACAAATTATTCTTCTAATATATTTAGATTACAAGGAACATAAATCAAATTCAAAATCAAAACTTTTCAATGAATCGTCATTCAATAATTCTAATAATACATGTTTGAAATCAGTGTAGGAAACAATAACACTGAATAATAAACTAATATTGTCTATAAAAACTATTATCTATTTTCAAACAATCACAACTCACGGTCAATATGAATGAACATTGAAAAACATCATATAATTCTTAATTGAGGTTAAATGAGAATATAAATGAGTTTCCATATCTTGGAATATTTCTATAAAACTTTTACAACAAAAATTCATGCATTCATTCTCACAAAAATTGATAAACTAGTTCGTAATACACAACAAATATTATCCCTTTTAACTTTCCATTATTAGAAACACTATCTAAATATATTATCACCTAAAATATGATATTCCTACTTAATTAAGTCAAGTAAATATCAATAGATTCATTTAATAAGAATACTCACCCCCTTTGTAAATAATATTTGTAATTACATGAAGTAATAAAACATATTTTTATTTACTTTTTCTCCACATTTGACAATAATTTCCAAAAATCAAATGAAAAAGTGTAATGAATTTTATTCCTTATTATTGATAAGGTTGAGGTTCTACTCCCTTTTATAACCTCAATCATTGAAATATATATATGGGTAGAGGTTTTGTGGAAAAATTAGAAATATTATCCAAATTTTAATGAAATTATAATATTAAAACATCTATCAATACATTCTATTGTATGAGATGAATCATTAAATCTAGGTACATTGATGTCACATGTTGAATATGATTACATGTAAAATTAATTTCACATTGAATATACTAGTCTAAGAGAAGTGAAAACATCATATTCACCATGAGGTCTTCCAACAAATCACTCATTTATAATAATCAATTAATGGATTGAGTTGTAGATCCATATCATACTTTAATAATTCTCAAGTTAACTAAACTACACATCTTTATGTTCCACCTTATGAACCACTTTCTTTAATGGTGAAATGAACTAGATGTTTACCATATTTAATCAACATGTTCTTCCCAATATTATCAATGTAGATACACTTGTAAAACATTCCCTTACTATAATTATTCAACCCATAATATTTTAAACCCATCATGTACCCAGTAATTTTTTTCATGACAAATTATTGGTATATTTTTTGGGATCTTCATAATCCAGAACCGTAATTCCCCATGTTTTTCATAAATATTTTTTTTCAATATAATATATGTTAATAATTATAAACTATATTTTTTATTTTACCAATTTAAAAGAAATAGATTCTATAATAATTCATACAATATATGAATTAAACTCTAACACATTATTCATTCATAGGGAAATGACTAAAAAAAGATGAAACTGTGTATTATTCACCCTAGATTATTACATCTAGTAAATGTATATTAATAAAAATAATAAAATAAATACTGATGAATAAAATATTAAATACTATGAGATCTCCTGGATCATCTTCACCCTTGATGATCATTAGTGGGAAAAGAAAACGTATAATGGGGATATAAATCTTTAATAGAAAAATCATATTGTGTGATCTAAAATAAAAAATATTGAAATGAGATGTTCGACATAAAAAGTGAGATATGAATGGATTATTTTCGGACATCTATATATAGTAACCAAATCACTTCATTAAAAATAAGATCATTTGTAATATGTTCATTGATAAAATTTTCATTAGATATAAATAAATTTAATAGGTATACCTAAATTTTATATTATTAATATTAAATTTAGAATAATATAACTCACTATAAAAAGAATATTTAAACATGTAAATATTTTAAATATATATATATATATATTAATGGGGTACATGTTTATAAAAAAATTAATATTATTATAATATGATACGATGTATTTATAAAATTCAGATAAATAGTTTAATATTAATAGATTTATAGAATTAATTTTTGAAAATAAATATTTAATTTTCTCAGCATTTAATTAAAGAGTATTTTTTATAAAAGTGATATATATTTTTTTAAGAACAGTATTGTAATGTTCCTTATAATTTATCCTAAACATTAAAATGACTAACTTTAAACTAATATTATAGAATAAATAATATGTTAAAATTATTTAAAATAGAAATTTAAATGAAATAATTTTGGGAACACATCAGGATTAAAAACATCATTTATCAATCAAATATTTTTTCTTTTTAATTTTTAATTTTTTCCTAGAACATAAAATTATATTTTTTGAAATTTTAGTAAACAAATAAAACCATTTTTGTACCCATAATGTCGTTTTTATAGTAACTATAATTTAATGGAATTGTCATAAAATAATGTTGACATATAAATTTAAAAAATATTAATTATATATTTATATAATAAAAACATATTTCCATTTTTGAATATTTAGTGTCATATTGAAATCCAATGATTAATATTTTAAATACTTAAATAATATTTTTAAATAAAAAACATTATTGGCCTTTTATTTTAAATAGATTTTATTTAAAAAAATGACATTAGTTGAATGAAAAAAACATTTATTCTTTAATAATAAACTAATTTATATAATCTAAATCAAAGACATATAAAATTTCAAAACACACAAAAATTTAATCTTAAATAATATACTTTTTTGAAAAAACCTATTTAAACTTGTTAAATGTGTGAATGTTTAAAATTAAATTTTCATAAAAAAATAATTGATTAAAAGTATTTTTATTAAGCCCATTATAAAAAATTATTATTTTACATGATTTCTATAATTTAAACATTATATTCTCAATATAATCTCCCAATCCCAAGAACAAAAGGTTAATTACCTTTGAGGACTGACTATATAAGAACATTATTGTATTATACATGTGAACATTTCTCCATAATTGAGTAACAATTGGATCCTTATTGAGATATATGGAGTTATAATCATCTTTATAACCTAGGGAATGGAAACATAAGAATATATGGAGATCAGTTTCTTAGTAAGAGAGAACATATTATAGTGTATCAGATCATGAACATAAACGGGGACATAAGTGGGTGGGGGTGGGGTTAAAATATTGTTAAATATTACAAGTTGATATATGATAATCATAAAACATCTTCCACAATAATAATATAATATAAACACATTAATTATTAATAATACATTTTAAGTGGATCCAGATTCATTTCAATAATCATAAAACATTGGAGTTTCAAATAAGAGTTAAAAATATTATAAAATTATGTCATAACATGAAAACAATGAATATATTAAAAATAAAATGCCTCTCTGAAATTTATAAAAATATTATAAATTTTCAAAGTGATTCATAACATTATAAATATATTTTATATTTTCCACATCTATAATCAAAGGAAACACTTTTTGATCAAACTGGTTATTCCTATGCATTTGTGAGAAAACTCATTATATTCATGAATACAAATATAAAAAAACTAATTATAACCATATATGTGTGGAAAAAATCATTATAAATATTCATTATTATATAATGATATATAATAAAAAACAATTCATTTTAAGAAAACACAAGATCCCATCCATCATCACCCATAAAAATTTGTGACACTAAAAATCTATCATAAACATATCATAAATAATATAATGAAAAGGAATGTGTTTATTAAACATTTTTTAAAAACTCACATAACTGGAATATGAAATAAAATATTATACTAAAATTAAAAATTTATTAATGGAATAATTTGATAATAATATATAAAAGTTGATCAATTCATTACTTCATGAGAGATAAACCTTAGAGGAAAAATAAAATTTAATATATGAATCTTTTCAAAAAAAAACCTTTTAATCATTTTCATAAAAGCTAAAGTGAAAATTAATATAATAAAATGTAATGGAATTTTAGAATTATTAAAATTTTATTATAATGTTCTCAAAATAATGAATCCTTAAATATAGACAGAAATAAATATAATAAATTTGTATGGATAAATAATGGATTTGAATGCCATCATTATCATATTTAGGACATTTTCATGATAATACAATATTAAAGAAATGTTAAAATACATTAATTTCATAAAATGGTAAATGAAAATATGTGGAATGTAAAATAAAAACACATATTTGGAAATAATTATAGAAATTGGTTTTTATAGGAAAACCATATACATGTGAGAAAAGGATCCATTAGTAATATTCGGAGTTATTCTTACATATGTTATTGTTTTCTTTTGGGAAAACTTTTATCAAAAAAGTTGTTATTAGTGATGAAAATAACTCTACCAGGAGTAGATTAGGTAATCCAAAATATAATAGGATAATGGTGGGATCATAAAAATTATTATGGGTATATTTGAGTAAGAATGACTATAAACCAAAAAAATAGAAATTGAATCAATGCAACCCTTAAATAGAAATCTAACGTAGTCTATTACATCCTCCAAATCCATTTATCTCGGCCAAGCCCTGCCAAAATACCCACTCAATTATCCTTCCTTCATCCTAGAGGCCTTACTTTAGTCAGAAAGGAATCCTAAGGAGCACTATTGATCAAATCAAAAGGAAGAACCCAAAAAGAAGGTAAATATCTCACCACCTATTTCAAGTTCCTTTCTTCTTCCACTTACTCCTTCTTTGTTGTTTCCATTCTAAAATTATAACTCAAGTATATTATATATAGTGTGATGTTATTATAAAAATTTTACAACCATATTAGTCATTTTATCTATCTTATGAATGAAAAAGTCACCACACGTGTGTAAGTACGGCTTACCGTCTCCACGTCGTGGTGTAGTTTGTTATTCGAACATTTCATCATTTGGATGGGTATAATAATGAGTGTAAATGATATAAATAATAAATATAACATTATTATTATTCTGTATATATGATATAACATCCCATTATATATGATTTTAATATCAAAATAATGATATTGTCGTTCGTTCATACGTACGGACTACCGTCTCCACGAACGCGATGAGATTCATTTTCCATAAATAACCATTCAAGTATGATTATAATGTATATATAATAAATAAACATGAAATATATTATGTAATTATGATACTGTGTTTATGTACATATATTTTTCATTTAATTATTTCCATTCAATTCAATAAGAAAATGAAAATAACGTTCATGCGTACGTACGGCCTACCGTCTCCATGAACAGTGTATTTGATTCCATTTATCAATCTAAAATATATATTTATATGCTGAATATATATTATATAAAAATCATGTTTTACATTCTGGAATTATGTAAATCAGTATATAAGTAATAATATCAAGAACAACAAGTCGAAACACGTATGATAAATGAAACGATTTTACCCCAAACACTGCTTTAAAATGGAATTTACAAAAGAATAAGTAATTTAAAGTCACAAGTGAATCATATATGATATCATAAATATTATTATAGTTATTGTTGGTCAGAGTGGATACTCTAGAGTGGGTGAATTGAATTCCAATTAAAAGTTTCTGTCAAAAATATTCTTATAAAAATCCCCCAATTTAAAAACTAAGTAAAACTTTAGTGAATTTGTAAAACTGTAAGGGTTCAATTTGGTTCTCAAAAGATGGATTGGGTCATAGTTAATTTAATCAGAAGTTTAAATTTTCTTTGGAAACTAACATAATGATTTAATAAAGTTACAAAAACTTGCTAGATTATCTATCAATGTAACTTTAAAACAATTTAAAATTTCAATGTTATTTGCAGCAGAATATTCAGTAAGCTAAAACCAAAATAAGTAACCAAAACAATTTTAAACAAGAGGATCAGTCTCAAACCGAGACTTAGAACTTTCAAAACAATTTATTTAAATCTTGATCCACACCCTGGATTAGGTTAAACAATAGTGCAAAGACTGTCCCGGTACTAATACCTCTACCACAGTTCTTTGTGAGAAAACAAAGAAACAACACACATGCTATCCAGATTCTACTTGAACTTTACCATTATCCACAGTGGGATACAAGAGATTTATAGAAGGTTTGTGTGAGTATTTATAAATCCTTCAGTTTAGCATAGGAGATACTATGTGTGTAAAATATACAGAGTATGCACACTGCTCACATTTTGAATGAAAGAAACACAATAGAGCTAAAAAAATAAGGATGAGTTTTAGAATGCTCTATGTGTTGTTAGTTAAGTTCTGGACTCCATGGTTTGAAGCAGTTGAAGCTTTGAGTCCTTCTCTGGGTTTTTCCAGATAATAGAGTGTTGTTTTCTTCCTTGATTTTCAGTTTCAGCTTGATCAGCTTGAGTGTATGAAGAGCTCATTGTAGTTCTCTTTGTCTAAGGTGCATCTTGTGTTCTCTTCTAGAATGAATAGCTTCATGTATGTCCAGTTTTCTTCCAGTATTCTTCTTGTAGGGATGTAGCCTTTATTTTATATGTATATGCATGACTATTCAAACCCTTTTTAGCACTATTTAGCCCTTATTTCGCGCTACTTTTTAACCACCCTTTTCTTAGCTTTTGTCCTTCCTTTTATAGATTTCTGCTCTGACAATGTGAATGATTACCTTTTCATAGGTATGAGGTATGGTTCCCTGACATGCCAACAACTTTCATTAAATAACATTAATTGCATTAAAATCATAAAACATGATTATTTCTAAAAAAATATAAATATAGTATAGGGAAACAATGACTGGTTTTCCATCGGTAGCTCCTTATAACAGTGAGCTTGTATCAGTGGCTCCTATGTATCGGTATCTGTCTCTACTTATAACGGTAGCTCCTTGCATCAGTCAGTGGCCCATTGTATTAGTGAACTTCTATCAGTAGACTTGACTTGTGGTGAGCTTCTTTATATCGGTGAACTTCATGGTGGTAGGCTTGCTTATATCGGTAGACTTCTGTCTCGGTAGCTCTGGTGTAACGGTAGCTGTGTCTGTTTGTATCAGTAGCTTATATCAGTAGACATTTTTATCGGTAACTCGTCTAGATGACTATTTGTATCGGTAACTATACTTATCGGTAGAGTTTTCATCAACATCTCTTCGTTGGACTTCATAGTAGTAGACTTGTATATGTCGGTGGACTGACATACCAGTAGACTTACTCTAATGGTAGCTGGATTGTAACGATTGCTCGTATCAGTAGACTTACATACTGGAAGTACTATTCAAACCGTTGGCTATGTTATGTCAGTAGATGTTATGAATATCAGTGACCTTAATCGTATCAGTGACCTCGTCTATCAGTAGACTAAGTACCGGTAGGTCTGTAACGGTGACCCAACACATAACTACTTGCTTGTTCTATGCAAGACACATCCAGATTGAGTTAGAGTTAATTAAGTGTATGAAAAAATATAGATAAACATGGATTAACATATTCTAATGATTATTTTGATATGTATCATATATATATACATATAGGATTATAATAACACCTTAATATTATGAAAACATATTAAATAATTATTGGGATTATCAAAAAAGGTGAGGTAAACAGTTATGTTACAAGTTAATAATATTTTTAAACCCACTATATTGGAGTCTCGGAAACGTACAAAATTAATTAGACATAAGGTAAGGGATAATTTTGAAAATCTCAATTTTATCTGAGATTGCTTATATGTAAGTATTTACTGGGGTTATATTTTTCATCCATGTCCATAAAAATGTTTTTCATAAATTGTTTAATATTCTTACATTTATGTTTATGGTCATGCTTACCCTTCTTTGACTTCTACATTGTGTTATGGAAGTAATATTTCTTTTGTTTACCATATGAGGAACTTTTTGACTTTTTCAGAAAAATTATGAGGAGATTGTTTTTTTAACTTATATGGCGTGAACGGATTTTTACGGTTACATAATGCCTAATTTTTATAAAGCTTATTCTACAAGATTTCATGATTATGTTCAAAAAAATCATTTTCCTTTAAAATTGAATTGCATTTTGTGAAAATAAAATGATTTTGAATAAGAAAGGATATTTTCCTCATGAATTAATTTCATGTGTTTTGTCAAAACTATTTTCCATCTAAGATGACATTATTTAGTATGATTATGTTTCAAGTATAATGTATTTATTATTTACATGGTTTGATCCTTCTTATAATGAAATTATATCCATTAGTTTTATATGGATTACGTTATGATGGGATGATGTTTATGAAACCCATTTGATTCTTTGGGTTATGATGAATGAATTGCGTTTATTTTTTGGCACAAGTAAGAATGATTTAAATATGAGATGGGTGGGATATATATCTCCCTACAATGCATTGGGTAAAGATTTATATCTCATTAGATAGACATGGCTGGAACGACAAGTTAATCTGGTTCAGTGATACAGGACTGGAATGAGGAGTGAACTTGATTCAGTAATGGAATTTTTCCACTATGATGGTCTTGGTAGAAATGCCTTTGCTACTATCGAAATCATATCATGTGCTTAATGGTTTCTACAATTATATATTTTTTCCACGCCATTTTATCATGATTAATGTTCCTTTATGATCTATTCCTTACGTACAAAAAGATTTATTTCACAACTCAAGATCATGATGTTTAAACTTTATGTTCATTTTTTTTTGTTCAAATGTATATGGTTTGTTTTATTTTCTCCTTTCTTACCCGTACTAAGAATTTGAGCTCACCCTTTATATGTTATCTTTTCTCTAGGATATAAATAATAGTTTTAGGTAATTAAACAAATGTTGAATATCTTTTTTGGAGATGTTGAAGATCTTTCACCATGATTAGATGATTATGTTTCGAGTTTCCGAAGACACTAAAATATTATGGGCCATGGGTCTCATTTTTTAATGTATTAAGTATTCTTCAAAAGTCATGTAATTCCCATGTACATAAAGCTTGGTTCCCTACAGTTGGTATCAGAGGAAATGTTTAGTTAACCATTAGAAACTCGGATTTGAAAACTTTATTGAGATCCCTAGAGATATTTCTAAGGTATGTCTAGGGATGTCCTTAAGGTCAAGTATAAGTATAAGTTACAGTCCTATAATTATTATAACAATCATGAATAACATAGGATTAGACATAAGATATTAGATATTGAATGTACTCCCCCTGATTATATTATTTTCCAAGTGTGATTTTTTCCTCTCGCACTATTCTTTTTGGGTTGTAGAAAATGTGTAGAAATATGAAGATTCATATTACTAGAGAATATGATGGACAATGGAATTATCTTCTTCATGATCAATCAAATGAAAATAATTTTGGACGGAGTCACATCGTTATGATTCCTAATCAACAATCTCATAATATGATCAATAATCTCAACTCTGGTAAGTTTCCTGACTCACCTAATAAGAGATAGATGGAGTTTCATGATGATATTAGAGGAAATAAAGTTCAATTTTCTTCATGGAAATAATATGAGAAGAGGCTTCAAGGAGAATGTTTCAATAGAACTGGAAGATGCTTTGGGTTTGTAAAAGAAGGACACAAAGCCAGTAATTGCAATGGAAAGGGTTCATTTATCACTATGGACAAGAATAATGGTATTACTAAGACATCAAAAATAGTTAAATATTTTAAATGTGGAATGTATGGGAATTATGCAAACCAATTCCCTAATGGAAAATATCATGAAGAGAATCCGCATGGTTTTATGGGTAGTATTTATGTTGATGATGATGAAGAGACTACAAATGATATATGAGATGAAATAAGTGTTGATGAATAAAATGATGAAGCTCGGTCAATGGTTTAAGAAGGTAGTGGAATGATGGGATGTTTATCTAGATTTATGTTAATGGTATTATGGAATAAAAAAACATCTAAGGATTGTAACACTATTGTTTTTCCTAAAGTATTTGAAAGTATATGTTTAAAGTTACACATAACCATGAAAGGTTATTTAAATATTTTTGGAAAGAAGATGATATGCGCATAATGAATGGATAAAGAGAAAATAATATGTTTGATATTATTAATTAGCTAATGATTGATATTAGGACAACGTGATATCATGGTTTGAGTATATAGAAATTGTTGGAATTTGGTATGTGGAAAGAGTTGACTTTTGACAGCAGTCTTGTTTTCACAAAGATTTTATGGTAATTAATTTTTCAATGGAATACCTGATTAAGGTATTCACATGTTTGGAATGTGACCAAAAAGATATAGCTTATGATATATGGGGGTAAATGATGGTATTCATATGATTGGTAGATTTCATTTCTAGTAATCAGACAGAAGTATTTTCATTAATCCTAAAAGTTAGAATCGATTAATTTAGGCATCATATAGTATTTCTTATAGCTATAAGTTGTTGATTTTATTTCTAAAATGTTACAACAGTATAGTTTTAGAAAAAGGAAAACTCGTAGGATGGGCGACAACCCGTCGCATCGGACAAGGATGCAGGAATCAAACCCACAACCGAAATGCAATAGGCCTTTACTGCCTACCACTGGCCTACAGAAAGTCCCTGGTTAGTATAAATTAGTTTTAATTTATTAATTGGTATGATATATGAAGTATAAGTCCATTTTAGGAACCATATATGACTAATCTCACCATAGATGGACTTATGTATATATATTAAATTTTTCTAACTTTTTGTTTGAGACAGATGGAATGACTTCTTATTCTATCGCATGATCTGCTAACACTTCACTAATGTCAAATTCAACATCATTTATTTAAGATATGAATTGGAAATTTGTCAAGGAATGACCAATGGTGAGATTTTACCAAAATCAACTAGGTATTTCTTCCAATTCCATTTTTTTCAACATTAGGGAAATGATCATAGAACCCAAAAATGTTGTCCTAGATGGTACTATAGATCATAAAAAATTTATGGATTTGTGATTACTGGATTTTTCATAGCCATGTTCTCTACCACTATCCATAAAAACATGAAGGTTATATTTCTCTTCCATATCCATATTTTCACCTATGTTATCCTATTTGGAAACCCAATGATGAGTTAATTTGGGTAACCATTACGTTTCATACTTTAGTTTTTAAAATTAAGTTTTAGTATTCCATTTTACGATGTAGGTTTCTATGAAAGGAACTTTCAAGTAGAAAACCATTTATAACCTTGATGAATTTTGAGGGTGAAATTCATTTTAAGGGGGGTAGAATGTAACACTTTGAGATTTTATGCCAAATATTATTAATTTCGTTGATGTTTTGTGTTGTACGCTTCAAAAAGATTATCTTATGCTATACGGAACACCGTATTAGCTTTAATTTTATGCAACACTATTATTGGCTTGTGTTACACGTATGAGAAACCTTCCTCGATAACATGCATTGTACTCAATACTGAGTTTCACTAAACAACGATATGTTATTAAAATGTTACATAAACTAGCTGTTATGAATAGTAATACCCACTTTTTGAAATTTTATAAATTTTATCTTAAAAAATATACTTCATTTTTGGATTTGGAATATCAAAATTAGCCTATGGTGAATTTTTCTTATTTTTCTGAAAACATTCAATTTTTGATGAATAGTGAAAACACTAAGTTATTGGTTAAACCCGACTTTTTATTTAAATAATCATTTATTTTATTTAAATTTATTTAATTTAAAAATAGATTCATAATACCTATATAAGTTAAATTTAATTCATTGGATTCATTTTATAATAATTTTAGATATATTAAAATTTTATTGAACTTTTTACCATCTTTTAGCCACCTCCTATGAGCATTTTCAAATTTACATAAAACATAATTATACCGCTTCTATGATACGAATTTCAAATATATGAGAGACACAGTTGATATCATTATGTAAAATTTGGTTCAATGAGATGAAAATAATTTTTGGTGAACAATAAATTATAACCTTTATTTACCATGGTTAAAAGTAAAAGGGTAATTGTGGGTAAAAATGATATTATTATTACCCTAACACATGCCCTAATTCTTTTGGATAAGTGTTATTCAGGAAAAATCAACCTTAGGAATAAAATATTACCATTTAGGTCCACTTTTATTAGATTATAACATTTATTATTATTTTATTTAAAGAAGAGTTAAAATAGTTAAAATCGAAGAATAATAAATAAAACAATTTTAATATAGGTTTATACATAAGATATATTCTACTATAAATATTCATTAGAAATATAAAAATATTTCCTACATGATGGTATTTTATTTATATTTTTTAGAAATTAAATAATTTAATTTATTTATAACACAATGATGATGTAGTAATTACCTTATTAAAGAAATATTAACATAATTGATATTATAAATACCCAAATAAATGTAATTTGACACTTTTTATGAATTAAACTAATATTATAGGTTAATAATACATATTCGAGTTGGTTAGATGAATTTTTTTCGAAGTAATAATGCTTTTATGAATTTAGAAAAAACAAAATACCAAATAGTGTCAAAATTGACATAAAAGAGTTTTTAAAACAAAATTTATATTATTAATTGATATAATGGTTTAAAAAATATAAGGTTCGGAAAAAGAGATTTTTATGAAATTTGAATTACATGTATTTACAAAATAAATGTATCGATTCACTTATTTTTTCCAATTCACATCATCAATGCATTAAAAATAGAAAATAATAAAATTTCATGTTGTGCAATTTTTTCATCATGAATTTGTAGTTTCATGGGGTGCATTCAGGTTATGAAAGGAACTTAGGTTGTTTATATAATTCATGGGGAGACTTTGTGAAGTGAAATAATTAATAGGGTGTATTTAAATATTCTAGTGTTTTGATGGTGGGTAATTAATTTAGGGATTAAATTTTTTCAATGAAAAAATTAATTCCTATCACTGAATTAAATTTTCGATTGAATGAAACTCATGTTGTGAATTAAATTCATGGAGTCTACCCATAAAAATTGACATCATAAATTGGGTTTATGTCTTGAAATTTTTCTACAACCAGAACTCACTTTTTATTCCTAATGTTCCCCTATAACAACTAACCCAACCCATATCTAGGATCTCAAAACAAGGTTTAAATGAAATATAATTGGACTTTATGAGAGTTAACATAAAATATTTAATGAGAAACATACTTGAAAAAAGAGATAATATTACAACATCACCACCATATAATATCTGATTCAAGATTTTCTCTGTGCATCATTGTGTGGTATAGAAAAAAAGTCTATCTATATTTATCATACATTAAAATCCATATCCTAGGACTCCTCTTGAGCACACCCATGTTATGACTACACTAATAGTAGTATAATAGTCTTTCTTTATAAAACTTATCACAATGGTCCATGATAAAAATCAGATCCTCCTCAAAGTATGCATCTAGATTAATTATTATTTAATGATTATCTTTGGCTTGAGAATGTTCGTAGTGATATATATATGGTTTTGAGATGGGAAAACATCATTTATGGAACTATAGAAATATAAAGGATCTAAATAGTCTTCTAATTATCCAACCCTATACACTATCTCAATCATCCTTCTAAACCTGGGTTCTTGCTTACCTTTTTACCATATATAAAATTTCCCCAGCCTAAGAGACAGAAGAATAAAAACTCAATGTGAAAAATCAAACTCTAGAGGGCATCTCTGATGGACATTGTATGATTGTTGTCGGCTATACAGGGAAAAAGAAAATTCTGGAAAAAATAGACCTACTCAATTATATCTTTTACAAGACTAGGCCCTCCAAGCACTGACTCAATTGCCTCTCACTATAAAATAGGAAAATTACATGGTATTCTATGAAATTTTTCTAAAATATCCATTTGAATCAATTCGTAGAAGTTGTTATTATTAGTGAACATCTTGAGTTCCAAATTTTCGTCCCATAAACCACTAAAATCCAAAAAAATAGCCTCATAAAATATCCTATACATTCTTAATAGATTTATTATATTAGTTATTATTATGAATATATCAAGTTTCACTCAAATTAACCTAGGATCTAAATACCTTCTATAGACCCTTATCAAACTGAGAAGTTATATGAGTATCACAATAAGAAAAAATGCTTCTCGAAAAACTGTGAAAATTCACTGTCACATTCATATAGAGAATAGATATATCATCAATGGTGATGGTATCCTTAATATGATATAAGTGCACCAAATTCATCAGTCGAACCAAAATCACCCATATTATATCATTCTTTTGAGGTATCTTGGGTAATGCAGTCAATAAAATCTATATTAGGATCAACCCATTTATAATCCAAAATTGGAGTATTTTGAAATAGTCCAAAATGATTTGGATGCTCTTACATCACTTGATGATTGGTGAAACATATATCAATAGACACTGTTATCTCTTTGTTCATCAATTTACCCCATTACTATCTATAGAGATCATGATACATCACTCTCAAACCAGGATGTAATTCACATATGGAAGCATGAAAGTCACTCATTGTCTAATCATGTTATATCATTGGATCACATACCCATCCATTTATAAGATATATATTTCTACTACCATGAAACCATCATAATATTGGACCCCCACCATATATGTTCTCTCTCGTTGCTAACTCATTTGGATTTGATAACAAATCAATATCGATCTGGTCAAGAAACACAAGTATAAAATTTGTAAAATTAATATATACTTATACCATAAACTCATGAACATATATATTAATTTCATCCAACTGTTACATTATCCACCACTTATCATAAATCTTCTCCACTACACCCATCCGCTTCATCTATATCTTTGTTTTTGAAAAAAAATTCTTATTCGTGGTGTGTAATCCATCATGAACTGAAATGATTATAGTTACTCAACCCACATCCTCTGCAAAAGGTCTAGGACACACTATGAAGAGATGTAAATGAGTCTCATATGGTCAGTATACACCAAAAACTTCTCACCCAAACGATAGTTTTTCTATCATCGTAGGGTGTGTACCACTGCTGATAACTCAAGATCAGGAGTAGGATATTACCTTTAATGTGGTCTCAAAATTCAAGATCTATAAGCAACCACATAGTCATCCTGCAATTGAACATCTCTGAGTTTGACTTTGGATGTGACATAGTAAATAGTAAACTCCAGACTTGGATTAGGTAAGGTGATTATAAATTTTGAGGCCAGGCTTCTCAGCAACTCTTGTGAAGCTCTCTCATAAGAATCTGACCAAACAAACTTCCACACTTTTATAGGTCATCCCAAACATCAGTATATTTATATTCTATACATACACGATAAATAACTAATAATAACCTGATACACCAAGAAAACTACAAACATCAAAAAAAAATCATCGGTATCTCCCATGATTCCACAACTACTTACTTATCTAGGTCCACTGATACCCTAGCCTCTAAGATAACATGGATAAATAAGTGAAATATATAAATATATAAACATCATTTGGATACCTTATAATTAATTGGATCCTCCCCCAGTGTACTTTTTATAATTTCTTTATGTTAGGAATGATCAAATATAGATTGAGAGAACTCTATGATATCATTGAAAAAAACTACCACAAGTTGATATGGGAAAGGATTAAAGATCCTATTAATCGAGTCAATGAATAACAATGGTAAATTCATCAAACCAAATAATATCCATTTGAACTCATATAATAAGTAAATTATCTTAAAAAATATTTCAATAAATGTCTGATGGCCTCACCCTCAACTAGCTATATACTAATCTCATATCAATATTGAAGAAAATTATGGAACCTATCGATTTATTGATGAGATCAACATTTCATGTAAGGGGCTACCAATTCATGAAATCCATCTCTTCTAGCCTTTGATAATTTAATCATAATCAAAATCTTCAATCATCCTCCCTATTGAAAGGAAATATAGAACCCAAATGGCTATATACATGGTAATTTGAAACCCTTGGCATCTATATCATCCAACTGAACTTTCAACTCACAAAGCATTATTGGCGTCTTCCTATATAAAGGTATAGAACCTGTGTCGACCTATAGAAACAAATTTATCATTAACTCAATATCCCACAAAAATGTTATGATAGATAACAATTTAGTAAATACGCCATAAAAAGATCACACAACTAGAGTAAAAGTATCTTGTTTCATTCCTCCATAATCAAGAACTAGGATTTCTATCTGATCTAGGAGATAATATAATCTACAATGAATTAGTCCTACAAGAACACCGTGAATATCCCAGTGACCATAAACAATATAGATACCCCATCTAGTTATATAATGGTAAATCATATCAGATAAAAATTGATATCATTGAGGTACATAACTAGTAAATAAATATTAATAATAAAATAGAATCCAATTATTTCCAACTAAAAAACTTTCCAAAGGAAACCATATCCACAAATGTTAATAGAAAATTCATTCAAGAACATGATACCCTTTTAACACACTCCAAATGGTGCATCAACGGCCATGGCCCCATATAATAAATATACACCCAACCCAAAACTATTTACAAAAAGAGAATATGTAAAGGAATGTGATGCTCATGTTTTAAACTAAACACACACAATGATAGATAACACAATAAACATACCTCTAATAGTAAAAGGTCATGTATCTAAATTGACCAGACCAGACTGGATATCAAAGAGTTGGATTGAACCTCTTATGTGGCCTTCTATCTAACTCCCCATTGATGTTACCTCAGAGTGGTATTGTTTCTTCAACACTTGGGTACTATGTCCCCTACCTCTTCTAGGAAGGCTAGTGGAACACCAACTTATAGTTTGGTGGGGGGGGGGGTAACATATCCTATCCAAAACTACCATAAAATTCTTGATCCCTTTCAATTTCAATTCTATGTAAATTTATGAAATTTTTTTTTCGATAACCCAATGTACTACAAACACGACACTCCAAAATATGGTGAGCTTACAAGAGTTTTATGGCCCAACCAACCACACTAAAATAACTACACCAATAAATATTTTGGTGGTATAAGTCTACAACATTTACTACTACTCCCACTACTTACCCAGAGGAAACTATTATTCTTATGTTTCAATCCACTATAAGAAGAGGTCTTAGATTACCCTATGAAAACGATTTTTCCACCACATTGGGCCTCTCTCAAGTTCCCTTATGTGATGAAATCCTGGTTCATTACATATTTAAGGCTAATCATGAGAAATACATTAACCTATAACATTATCTCATAGAAAATCACATCTTGAAGTGGTTATCCATTGAGATCTCATAATCATATAAGCATGGTGAAAATTACTACATGTTAGTGAAGCATATGGCATAGTCCATCAGTGACATTACCTCCCATGTCAGGTGCATGAACATGCATACAGTCTATTCCCTAAAAGTAATAATATAGAAGTTTCTCAAAAACATTTCCTTGAATTCCCTTCAGGATGACACCTCTTTTTACCCATCTTTCTCTATAATTTCAACCAACCCTTGGTAGTTCCATTATTTATTTAAGTAAAAATATTTAGCCTCTCATTTATTGTTTTCTCAAAATGCTTGAAGATTGTCTCGATTAACTCAATACATAACACTGATGCCTAAAAGCCTCCAACATAGTGAATATAGGTGGGTGATGTAGCTAGAACACTCTTTTTAGATCAGATATATGGTAAATTATGAAACGTATCCCATTTTTTGGATAGCATGACCATTAGAATTCTGTCACAGAGCAATCAATCCTAATGATCCTTTAGATCTATATGATGTTTTGGATTTTCGGTGTTAGGAGTGTAAATATTTCCACACTTCTGATGCATGATTTGAAGATTCCTCGAAGGCATTTTTTCTCAAAAGGATCAATATACACCTTAGAAATCATGCTACTCAAAATATCAATATTAATAAGTGCTAACAAGAGATAACCACTGGCTCAAGGTTCCTATGCATTGACATAAGAAGTGAATTGGAATAAAATAAAATTTTCATTAATTTAATTTCTCATATATATATATGGGGCTCTCATTTCATAGTTATAAAATGGGAGAAATATACCACATGTGATAAATGTGTCCCTTCCTCAAAAAATACATTTCAAAATATTTTCTTACGTTTCATTATTGATTCATGTATGCACAACTCATGTAACACCATTCCAAAATATGTAATATAATTTACTATTACATTTAACAATATGTAAATCACCCAATTTGAAATAATGTCAAACCATTACAAGAGAAAATCATGAATAATAATCGCATCACAGGGCACTATGATTTCCCCCCATACACAGGTCAGATACTCCCATGTGAAATGTCCATAAAAATCATAACACATCCTCTTATCTTTTATATATTTCCCAAATATAATAGAAATCTGTAACGAAAACATTATCCTATAATAACACTTTGTAATATTCCCAGGCCAGTGCTACCTCATCTGACAAATATGGTTGGACAGATGACCTCAGTAACACCTCCCCATATCCTAGAGGGTATAAAATAGTAGTTAAGATGCACTAAAAATAATTGGGATACTATACCCTCTAATAAAGAGTTACAATGATCATGAAAAAATAATAGTATAGTAGAGAAAAAACAGAAGAAATATGTATAATTAAACATAAAACTAAATATGAGAAAGGAAAATTGAATAAATCCAATTACAAATATAATAATGTAATGAAAATATGAATGCTAATAAATGAAATATTAATGTTCTTTTTAATAAAATACATTGTCTTCAAAAATAAATTCTCTAGAGACTCTATTATCAAACACCTTCTAGATCTCATCTCCATTATCCAACCCATCCATCATGCTATAAATAAATAACGTGCTCCCCATTCATTATCTAAACATGTATCCATGAATTCAATTCTGGTAAAAATGGAGACCCATACAAGGTTTGAGTACAACTCAGAAGGTCTACCCCACTATTTAAAAATCATTCTAGGAAATATAGTTCATGCAATAATGGAAACAACACGGTATTAGTTTTACAAATTAGTATTATTCATGAAATAAATCTTCTGCACCTCATGCTCTAGGTTAACACTTGAGGCACACCAGACCTAATTTGGAACCCTCCTCGATACCTCTAATGATGTTTGGATCCAGCCTATTTTTGAAATATCATCCATAAATGGTAGGATCTCCCATCATGGTTTTATCACACATACATAAAATTGGAAAATGTATTATGAAAATGTGCTTTAAATAATCTCACCAATAGGATTATAATGTCTTTTCATCTCATCATAATACTTATTATATAATCATATAATTTCCCCTAATACATCAGGTTATTTTTTCCTTATCCCTCATGTTATACCAAACCATGGATAAAACCCTTAGTTGTCAAAATAAATAATGTGTTTTATCTAAAAAAATTCACCATTACTATATGTATCCATCCCATAGGAATCAATCAAATCATTGTAACATAATCTCATCAGCTAAGATGATTATTTAAAATACCAAATAAATAATACAATATATATCACCACAATGAAACAATGATCAAGCCATAAAATTTTCATTTTTCTAGAAATTTATGTTTTACAAAACATGGTTTCCAATTATCATCATAATATATCAATCCTCATTCATTTATCATTTAAACCTAATGTAATCAAAATATCATTTAACTAAAATTTAGCCAAGATGGTTCTACATTATGAAATCACCCAATTTATATATTATAAAAATTCATAAGACGAATCCAAAAATTAATCAATTTTTCTCAATTTATCACTAGGCTCCAATATCAAGATGAAGAAGTCTCAAAAAGTTCCAAGTATATCACAACTATTAGGTGTCCGTAGATCTCACTAACCATGCTAATTGACCTGATGGGATCCAATGGATATTCTAAAAATTGGATTATTATATAATATGGATTATCCAATTAATTATGTCATGTGTGTGATGTTCTCATGTGACTTCATTTTTTACACGTACTATGGATACGTACATTAGAAAAAAGGAATAATATTTTAAAATCCCGCCTTGATAGAATAGAAGGAAATATATATCCACACATCTATGATAGATATCAAATTTATCTTTCATTTCAATGAGAGACATAATTTCCATCAACAATGAATTATGATAAAAAATATAAACTCAAACACATAACGTAAAAATCTATGATTGGAACACCAAGATCTAATTTTATCTTGATTATATATTAAAGAGGATTCCCTAACCTTGTCAAGATATGGTGTGTAGTAGATATTGGAGAATGTGTTAACAATACACATGATGCTAGATGGTTTTAAAAATTTATGGGCATGACTAATTCATGATGTGAAATGATTTCTCTTGATGAATATACACATACACTTATTTTCTACAATTTCTATCATCTTTGGTTTTAAAAAATAAAATGAAAATTTTATTTTTTGGAAGGGGTTCATTATGTGATTCCTTTTACATATGTTGAATTCAGGGTGTGGTAGGAATTCATGGTGTGTAAATAATTCATGGGGTGTCAACAAGGCATGAATTTATTTACGCGGTGTATTAAATTCATTGGGTGTTTTTAGGGGGTGTAGTTAATTCAATGGTTAGAAAAATTTTATTGCGTGAATTAAATTATTGGTCTTTGTTAATTTCAGGTCCTGAATTAAATACATTGGGTGAATTAAATTCAGGTAGTGAATTAATATCTTGGGGTCTGTATATTACATTTCATGCTGTGAATTGGGTTTTAGACATAAATTCTTTCTCAAGCTAATACTCACCTATTTTTTCTTATGCACCCTAATTAGACACATCCCAACCCAAACCTAGGGATTACTATCAATGTTTTAATGAAAGAAAACCCAAATCAAAGGGAGCTAAACAAATGAATTTAAATAGGGATGTACATTGAATATGATGGAATCTAACATGTCACATCATTATTTTCAGGTAGTCACCTCATTTTATTCATGTGGTCACTATATTCTTTTTTCTTTAGTTTAGTTCTTAAGTTCAATTATTGGATATTTCATTTTTTTCACTCAAGGATAGCTATCATGTTCAATTGCAAATATTGATTAATTTTAACTCCTGGTCACATCTCAAGGTCACTTCCATTCATTGTCAATTTTTCACACAAGGTCACCTTTCGTGGTTAATTCATGACTTTATTAAATTTTCACTCATGGTCACATCTCAAGGTCACATCTATACTTTTTCAAACTTTTACTCAAGGTAAATTCATAGTAACACCTCTAGAATTTATCAAATTAGAACTCATGGATACTTCTCATTGTATCATATTTTATTTAACTAGAATATATAAAAACTCAAAACATAAAATACATACATTGTACGAGTAATTAAAAAAAATGAAATTATCCGAAAATTAAAATCGGGTAACAGTTCTAATTAAAAATAGGTATCATATATTTTATTTCATAGTTGAAACATAATAATATAATAATTAATTTATCTTATATTTTCCTCTAATTCTATGTATTAGTTGTTTCTATAAACATATCATTCACTACATCATTTTTTATACCATTTTTTCAACTAAATATGATAACAATAATTATTTTCACAACATATGATAAAATCAAATTATATGATCATATGAATTTTAAAGCTCAATCCAATGATTTCTTCTCCAATGCCAAATTTATTTCTTCCTTTTATTATTTCTTTACATATATGTCACACTTTTTTCATCTTATAGTTCTCTTGGTTCATCTTAGGTTAAGTTATGTTTTCTCTCATAATTCTGATCCTAAACCCTTAATGTAATTAGTATCTAAATCCATTGTAATGTACTGTAAATAGATTTTGATTAACCAAATCATATCCCCTAGGAGCGTCTTACCAAGTTTGTGGTCTTAGGCCCACTCATAGCGAACCACAGTGGTTATTTAGTTTATACCCAATCATCATTTAATGGTGATTAACCCTAGGTGGATCTATGATATTGTTGTATACACATTCTAGTATTTATATGGGGAAGTAATTTCTCTTAAAAACACATAATACCAACTTCAACAAAACTCTAAGATGTTATCCTATAGTTAAACTCAACATTTACTTTTTCAATGTTGTTCTCTATTCTTATTTAATGAAAGGAACTAAATATTCTATTAAAATAAATAAAATCTACTCTAATACAAAGAATATAGACCCAAGATAAATATATACATTATTTACATAATTTTGATAACATAAATATAATATTTCAAAAAATAATATCTAAAACCCAATAATGGAAGGTCTACTTTCATTATATTCGAGATACATGAGAAATTTTTTTAAAATTACAATTTTTAATATATCTGTAGTTTATCCACACTGGACTCCTTTTAGACTTCTAATTAGTTATTATCATATTCAAAAACTAAGGAATAGAAACATAAGAAATAGGATAACTCAGATGATTAGTAATATAAAAGTTTGTCCAAATTTATCAGATAATAATAATGATGTAAAATAATAATAAAGAAAATTATCATATTAAATTATCATTATAGCATAGATGATAATCACAAAACAAAGTAGACAATCATTGGATTTTAAAAATGTCATTAAAGAACTATTAAATTTATGAAATTTCATAAAATAAATATCAGTATTCCTATAATATTAGATCATTTCATAAATTTATAAAGTATTATTAAAAAAGTATGGTATAACTTGAAAACATGGAATATCCTAAAAATGGAAATCATATTGGAAATTCTTCCTAACATGGTAAAAAAATTTAAATGTGGAACATGTTAAAAAATTACATGAAAATCTTAGATATCCATATGTATAAGAAAAATCTCTTGATAAAACTTTTTATTCCTATGCTTATGTGAAACAAATCATTATATTAATGCTTTATAATGGTAGAAAACTCATTAGAAACAATCATATATGAAAAAAGTAATTGCATATACACCTAAATATATTGGGGGTTATAATCCTAAACCAATGCATTATATAATGAAATATGACTCCACTTATAATCATTTATATATATGTGGTCTACTAAAAATCAATCACCATCTTAACTTAATAAACCTATATAAAAAATAATGGGTGTCATATTCTTTAAATAAATATCATAAAATGAAATTAAGAAATAATAGTATATCAAAAATATAATTTTAAAAAATGAATCATATCATAATTACAAATATATGGTGATCTTTTAATCAGTAATTGATAATTAAACCTTCTAGGATTAATTGAATTAGAAATGAAAAAAATTTCAGATTACCTTAAAAACATTTTTATAAAATAAGTTTAACAAATAAGCTCAAAATCATATTTATTAAGAGTAAGAGAAGTATCTTAAAAAACATTACAATGAGTTCAAAATAAAGGTTCTATGAAAGGAAACAAAAAATAATATAATAAATCATGAGTGGGAAATAACAGAAATAAATTCCACTATTATTATTTTAGTCTAATATAAATAAAACCCACATCAATAAAATGTTTTATTATTTTAATTTTGTAAAAAATAAAATTTAAATATTAGAAATTTTTCAGAAAAATGTATTTAGATAACATTAAAGATAAAAAATTATATATAAAATCAAGACGTGGAAAAAAATAAATTTAAAAGAATAGATGATATTTTTACCAATGTTATACATTTGATTCAAATGATATTTTATCAATGAACTATTTCACGATGATGAGTTGTAATTTTCTCTAAGAGCACGAGGTAATACCATATAAAATAGTGTAATATTATGAACATATAGATCTTGAAGATTATATTCACGTAAGAAAGGCTGGACCCAAATAATTCGAAATTGAGTCAATTAGACGCTTAAATTATATAACCACATAGTTCATCACACTCTATCATACTAGAGGACATAAATAACTATATAAATAACATATTTAGAAACCATATTCATCACAATAAATTTTCATAAACATAATTTATATTTATTCACTAAATTTATTGTAGTTATATTTTATATATTTTCAATATCGAGTGTGAGTAATCAATAAAATTATGAACTAGTTTGGAAATAGTTATGTTTTTATTCATTTTTATAAAAAATATCATAATTATAATAAAATACATGATGTTGGAATTAGTGATTTATAATTATTTATAGTGTTATAATTTCAATCTATATCTGTTTTGGTTATGACCCCTAAAGTTGAAATCAGGGATGAGTATGTTTCTGTGATTTTTAATAAATCGATATTAGTATCTGAATTAATGAGTTCTATAATAAATTCACTAATCCACAATAAAAAGTAATTATTTACTTATTTATATCATATAATATTGGTAATTATATTCTAATAGTGATCATTATATTATTTTATATCATTGGTCAAGAAGGTTGTTAAACTGACCCAAACATGAACATACAATAATCATTTGATGAATATGATTATAAAAGTTGTTTATTTTGGAATAATATCATATTTATAGTATAATAATGATATTATTTTAATATATTTATTTCCTAGAATCATATTTTAATATATTTTTATAATTAATTAATAATGTAGAAGAAAAATGAGACACATTACTATGTTGAGGAGGTAGTCCGCACAATGCACAATTAATGATTTCAATTCTTGATGAATGAGAGTAAAAGATGGCTTATAATTTTTATCTATATTATAATACTTATATTAAATATTTGAAATTTATTCTTGAAATTCACCCATATAATTAGTGAAGAGAGGTGGTGGTGAAAAATTGAAGTAGATGTTTCATGGTGGCAGGGATCAAAAAAATGTGGAAGTGATGGTTTGGTTTTTCATTTGAGGAAATGGAAAGATAACTAATATTTATTAATATATAATATTAAAAATTATCCTAAAAATTTAACTAATTTTATTACATATTAATTTTTGAATTATAATTGGAAGTGAAAGAAAGATAGAGTATTGATGACTGGGAAAAAAGTACTCATGTTGATGACATGGGCTTTCCATTAGAGGGATCCTTGTAAATAGAGGTTTTAGTCTAATATCATTTTACCATATTATAATTGAAATGGAGTATCTTTTTAATGGAATATAAAATTACAGATGTATCTTCTCGGATCCAGAAGCTACACAATGGGTTCTCCGAACCCGGTTGGTCACATGCCCTCAAATGCATTTCCCCAAATGCTAGAGGTTTCCAACTAGCAGTGAGGGATAATGTCTGAGAGTGGGAAAACTATACCCTCATTTGACAAAGTGTAGCATAGAGGAGAAGCTAAATAACATACAATAGCAGAAGCTGTAAACAATTTACAACTGGAATGGACAACTAATGTAAAAGAGAACCAGTAGTCATATATATAAAGATGCAGCATGTCACTAACTCATTGATAGCAGCTAGAATAGGATATACTGTAATACAATACAATGTAACTCAAAGTACAAGGTACAGCCAAACAAAACTATTTAGAGTAAACAGAACGCAGCTGCATCGCAAGACCAAGCTCAGTCTCATTCTCTCCTACTCCTCTACTACAATCATGTACCAATATAGGGACCCTTTCCCCTGTCGACAGCTACAACAATATAGTTCATTTGGGCCGAATACATGACCCAAACAGGGTGTGAGAAAGAACTCCCAGTAGGCACCCACCAAAGGCACATGCCCATTTATCTGTGAAAATGTGCAACAGTAGTGTACAAAATTAAAAGCAAAAAAATAAGTAGTACTCAAATGTAACTAACTCTACCAGTTAAATTTAAATTTTAATATTAATTTAACCATTCCAATAATGTTCTTTAACTGGGAATGTATAACATATTGAAATCACCAAGGTGAATATTCATGATAACACTGTCCTCAAACATACAGTCCATACCCTCAGTTAATCAAAATAAAAACCCACAGGTGTCTTCCCACAAGCATAATGAATATTTCCCACAGGAATTCTAGGTGTCGTCCATAGGCACAGAAAATACTACCCACGGGCACCGAATGTACTACCCACATGCATTAGAATGGTTGCCCACATGCTTAATGAACACTGCCCTCAGGCTATATAAGTAACAGGGCTGAGACCAACACATAAGCAATCAATTATATACAATTCATCTCAAGGAAAATTCAAAGAATGATAAAATTCACGGTATACCCACTGGTATTCTGGACAAATGGCTAAATAATGGAATGCACCACAGGGGTAGTCCTGGATCCAAGCAGTGATCCCAAACAGTAGTTTTAACCTATCAAAATTTTACCTATGCAATTCTAGATAACATTCAGCAAAGGCCACAACCATAAGACACCCCAAACATGGGTTCATACCACAACGGTACACAAATTCAACTCATTACTTCGAAATAAACACCAGACCACCTACCTCGATCACCCTTGATTGATATACGTGAACGATGCCTCCCGAAATGCATGTGAATGACGTAGATCTAGGATAAACACTCACACATTCAACCTAAAATAGCATTCCCTCGGGAAAGAAGTGGTAATAACTACCCCAGGAGAAGGAATGGCTTACCCGTGTGGTCCCAACTTGATCGACAGAGGCGGAATCAGATTCCCAGTGCGCGATCGGGTGATCCTCCAAGGTTCAGTCATCCTCCTGACCTCCAAACAGTTATTCTGCCTCCTCTCTCGAATGAGGAGGCTACTTCCTATTTTAAGCGAAATTTCATGACTACACGGCATGTACTCTAAACTACACGGCATGTACTTATCATTTTTTTAACTATTCCCCTAGCAGCTTCTTTCCACCGTCGCACTGTTCATCTGTCGACATTAGTACACGACATTTATTCCTGTATACACAGCGTGTACTGTCACTCAGCGGGCAGTTGCCTCCGTCTCCCTACTATTCACATTTTGACGGATTACATGGTGTTTAAATAACTAGTACACAGAGTGTAGTCGGTTTTTACACCATTCGTTGCCGACAGGCCTACACACCCTGTGTACTCATCCCACATGACCAAAGTACATGTTTTGTGGAAAAGTACAAAGCGTAGACCCACAAAATTTGGTATTTTTCCCCATTTTCATTATTTTCTCAAAAACACATAAGGAAAAATGAATGGAACAAACCCATACCTCAAAAATAAGAACTTGGTTCTTACAAACTTCGCACCTTAAAGAATTTTTTCCCTGAATTTCCATTCCAAGGGTGGTGATGATAAAGTTGTCAACAACTCTGGTCACTGAGCACGTACATCGGTCTCCCACTCCCAGATTTCTTCCTGCACTCGGCCATGCTGCCATAACACCTGTACGAGAGGAATAGACCGGCCTCAGAGAACCATCATTCCCCTATCAACAATACAAATTGGATACTCCTCACAGGATGCATCGACCTGAAACTCAACCTCCTCGGGCTGAAAAACTTGAGATGGGTCAGAGTGATAATTGTGCAGTTGGGATACATGGAATAAGTTGTGAATGGCTCGGTACCTCTGTCGTAACTGAAACTGATAGGAAACCGGCCCGACTCTCTCTAGAATCTCAAACAGCCCCACATACCTTAGTGAATGTTTACCTTGTCTCCTGATCCGCATGCGTCCCAACCTCGGCGAAATATGCAAGAAAACCTGATCCCTGACCATGAACTCCAAGGGTTATCTGTGGCGATCATTATAAGATTTCTGACAAGACTGTGCAATAGCCATCTCCTTCTGAATCTACTGAAACAGCTCTAAAGTCTGCTACACAAGAAGTGGTCCCAGTAAAGTTGCCTCACCTGCCTCTAACTAGCACAACAATGATCGGTATGGCATACCATATAAACGCTCGTAATGTGCCATCTCAATAGTTTCTTGGTAACTGTTATTGTAGGAAAACTTGACCAAGGGTATGTGCTTCTCCCAAGAGACCCCAAATTCTAGGACGCATGCACAGGGAATGTCCTCAGGCACTAGTATGATACCCTCTGACTGGCCATCGGCATGATGGTGGTAAGCTGTGCTCAGAAGCACTTGTGTACACAGTGCCCTCTGAAAACATTTCATGAAACGAGACATAAAATGAGCATCCCTTTCTGAAATGATAGATTGAGGGAACCCATGAAGAAGTACTACCTCTTGGATATACAACTTCCGGAGCTCATCGACACAGTTGGTCACCTTGATTGGAAAAAATTGAGCTACCTTTGTATGTCTGTCCACAACAACCCACACGGCATCACTACCTCGCGGTGACCTCGATAACCCAGTCAAAAAGTCAATCGTGACATCATCCCATTTCCACTATTGATTGGGTAACTACTGAAACAGTTTGGCTGGCCTCTGATGCTCTGCCTTCACCTGTTGATAGGTGGAACATCATGTAAAAAACCCAGATACTTCTCTTATCATACCCGGCCACCAATACTGATGTATCAAGTCGCGGTACATTTTGGTAACCCTAGGATGAACTGCCCAAGGTGAAGCATGAAACTCCTCCATCATCTCCTCGCGTATATCCCCTCGAACCCACACTTTTCCATGGAAACTCATTACCTCATTATCTCATATCGTCCATCCAGGGGGAGGGTCCTCACTTTCCACCGAGTCCCGTAGAACTAGGACTTCTCAATTCGATAACTGTCTCATCCTCACTCTATCCAGGGGGTAGAAGTCACAACTAAGGAAGAGAGATAGGTTTTCCCCTGACTATCGTGCACCTCCAAATGCATCTCAGAGAACATAGCTATAATCTTCCACTCACCACTAGCCTCCGGCACTGCCTATGTCCGAGTATTCCTACTAAGTGCATCAGCTGCAACATTACCGTTACCAGGTGTATAGGCAAGCTCAAAGTTGAAGGACTGAAGGTATTCGACCCTCCTTCACGCTCACAGATTCAGGTCACGCTGGGTTAAGATATATTTGAGACTATTTTGGTCCGTAAACAAAAAAAATGTTCTCCCAAGAGATAATGTCTCCAACAGCATAACGCATGAACTACTGTTTCCAACTCGAGATCATGTGTCGGTTAATTCCCTTCATGTTTCCTTAACTGCCGAGACCCGTACGCAACTACTCGATCGCCCTACATCAACACTGCTCCCATCCCAATACCTGATGCATCCCAGTAAAATGTATAGCTCTTCCCTTTTTCTGGAAGTATCAGGATGGGTGCTGATGTCAATCTTTTCTTCAACTCCTTAAAGGCTATCTCACAAGATTCTGACCAAACAAACTTCACACCCTTCTTATTCAAACCCGTCAACGGTACTTCTAAGAGGGAGGAGTTCTGTATAAAGTTCCTGTAGCAACCGGACAGCCCCAAGAAAATCCATATCTCAATTAAGTTCTTAGGATGCTCCCATGAAACTACTGCTCTCACTTTCTCTGGGTCTACTGCAACTCCTGCCTCTGAGATGATATGACCCAGAAAGTGTATCTGGTCCATACAAAAGTGTCACTTTGAGAGCTTCGCATATAGATGATTCTCTCTTAGTGTACTCTATATGATCTCAAGATGGGTAGCATGGTTGTGTCGAGTGTGAGAGTATACCAAGATATCATCCATGAATACTACCAAAAAAGAATCCAGATAAAGATGGAACAAAAGATTCATCAGATCCATGAAACCAGCTGGCGTTTTCGTGAGTCCGAATGACATAACCAAGTACTCGTATAGACCATATTATCTTTGGAAAGCAATAAGTGGTATGTCCGATGTTCTATCGTGTAACTGATGATATTTAGATCTCGAGTCAATCTTTGAGAACACTCGTGCACCTCAAAGTTGATAAAAATATCGTCAATCCTCAGTAAAGGATATCAGTTCTTAACCATCAGTTTATTCAGTTTTCGATATTCCAAACAGATTCTGAGGGTACCGTCCGCCTTCATCACAAAAAGGACCGGCGAACCCCAAGGAGAAGTACTGGGTCAGATAAAACCCTCTTCCTGAAACTCCTCTAACTACCTCTTGAGCTCCTTAATCTCTAGTGTATCCATCATATAAGGAGGAATGGACACTGGTTCTACTCTTGGTACTAGCTCAAAAGAGAAATCCACCTCTTGTTCCAGAGGAAGACCTGAAAAGTCCTCTGGGAAGACATCCCAGAAACGATGAACCACTGGAGGGAAATCCTTCTGAAAAGTACCCTAATCATCCAGATACAAACTCTCATTCTGGGTTGTTATTCCACCTCATCCCCGATGCTCGTGTCCTGCTCAGCTCGCCTTGACATCACATTCCCCATTCTATAGAATCTCCCCTCCCTTTGGTGATGAGAATCTCACCCTACAATGATAGAAATCTAAAAAGGCTAGAAAGGATACCAACCCATCTATCCCGAGAATGACATCATAACTCGTCATCTCTATGACATAGAGGTCCCATAGAAAGTGACACCCACCAACCTATATGGGCACTCTATGAACTAACACACACCAGCTGTTCTAGATCCCAAAAAAGTGTGTAGCATCATAACATCAGAAGAAGAAGAAAAGAAGATCCCTAGGCTCTCCAAAACTGTCACAGATATAAACTATGTGTATCCCCCATATCAAAAAGTACTGAAGATAAAATAAAAGCTACTAGAATAATACCTATACCAGTAGAAGGTCGGGGATCCTGCTTGTAACACCCCAAGATTTTATGAAAAGTATTCTTTTTAATTTCATTGATGTCTTGTGTTGTAAGCTACACCAAAAGGATCTTTCACTACATGCATCCCTGACTTGGCATTCATTACATACAATCGCGACCTTCCACGATAGCGTGTGTTGTACGCAATACCGAGTTTCACTAAACAACGATATGTTATTGAAATATTATATAAACTACCCATTATGAATAGTAATACACAATTTTTAAAATTTTATAAATTTTATCATTCAAAATGGTCTTCATTTTTGGATTTGGGATATCAAAATTAGCCCAGGGTGAATTTTTTGTTTTTTTCTGAAAACATTCAATTTTTTATGAATAGTGAAAACACTTAGTTATTGGTTAAAATCGAATTTTTATTTAAATAATCATATATTTTATTTAAATTTATTTTTGGTCAAAATAGATATATAATACCTATATATGTTCAATTTAATTCATTGGAGTCAGATTTTAATAATTATAGAGCTATACAAATTTTATTGAACTTTTCACTGTCTTTTACCCACCTCCTAGGAGAATTTGAAAATTTACATAAATCTTAATTTTACTTCTTCTATTAGTGGAATTTAAAAAATCTGAGAGAAACGGTTTATATCAAGGAGTAAAATGTGGTTCAATAAGATATAAACAAATTTTGGTGAATAGTAAGTTTTTACTTTTTTTTACCACGGTTAAAAGTAAATAGGGTAATTAAGGGTAAAAATGATATTATTATTACCCTAAAACATGTATTAATTTTATTGGATAAGTATAATTCGACAAAAAAAACCTTAGTATTACAATATTACCCTTTAGGTCCACTGTTATTAGATTAGGACATTTGTTATTATTTTATTCAAAAAAGAGTTAAAAGAGATAAAATCAATGTTTAATAACTAAAACATTTTTAATATAGGTTTATACATAAGATAAATTCGACTATAAATATTTATTAGAAAGATAAAACGTTTCCTACCTAATGGTATTTTATATATAAATTTTAGACGTTAAATAATTTAATTTATTTATGACACAACAGTGATGCAGTAATTACCTAAATAATGAAATATTAAAATAATTGATATTATAAATACCCAAATAAATGTAATTTGAGACTTTTTATGAATTACAATAATTTTATTGGTTAATAAGACATGTTATTATTGATTAAATTAACTTTTTTAGAACTAATCATACTGTTATGATTTTCACAAAAATCAATTACCAAATAGTGTCAAAATTGACATGAAATAGATTTTAAGACAAATATTATATTATTAATTGTTATTCTATTCCTAAAAATATAATTTTCGGCCAAATGACTTAGATAATGTTATATATATTAATAATGAATCACTTGGGGTTCGTTTGGCTTGTTATAGGAAGTTTATTAACCATATTGTGTAAGAAAACAAGAAGACACGGTAAAAGTAAAATTATTTAACCTAGAGTTAAATCTAAATGATATGGTTAAAATAGTAACCTAAACTTGTCTAAAACCTATTGGTTGAGAGTATTTCTACCCATCCCCACTTTATATTCTAAATAAATCAATTTGGAGCTATTATAAACCGAATATGACTTTATTATAAAATAATATTTTAAGTTTTTCCTAATGTGCCCATTTTCTCCCTTATAAAAGGGCACCTCCTCCCAATTATCTTTACACAATTTTTAGACATCATGCTCAGAAAACCCCTGCACATTTCCCTTTTAATCTTCCTTATAAACATTAAAGTGGTTCTGTTCTCCTCAAAAGACCAACTCTAGTGCCTTAAGAGGAATCTTAAAAGAGGTGCGTCGAAGAAGAGGTAATCTCTTCTACCAATTCTTTCAAGTTTCTTTCTTCTTCAACATCCTCTTATTTAGTTGTTTCATTGTTAAGTAATACAATAAGTATCACTAATATACTGATATGATATTATAAATATTAAACAACCCCATTTCACCTTCTATCCATCCTACGGAGAAAAAAGTCACCGCGCGTGCGTACGTATAGAATAACGTCTCCACGCCATGGTGTAATCTGTTTTTCAACCACCACCTTACATCGATTGGTATAATGTTGTAAAGAATACCTAAATATAATTATTATAACATCATAATTATTTTTAGTTATTCTATCATACACTCCAATTCAATTCAATAATTATGGGAACGATATCATCGCTCGTGCGTACGTATGGATTACTGTCTCCACGACGCGATGAGATTCATTCTCCATGTTAACCATTCAAGAATGGTTATAAAGTATATATAATGAATAATAATGAAATATATGAAATATTAAAGCTACTCTATATATTTATATATATATATATATGTGTGTCATCTACTTACTTCAATTCAAGTCAACAAGGAAAGGGGAACAACGTTCATGCGTACGTACGGCCTACCGTCTCCATGAACAGTGTATTTAGTTTCATTTACCTATCTATTATATATATATATATATATTGAATATATGTGATATAAAAATCATGATTTACATTTTGGAAGTAAGTAAAACATGATATAAGTAATAATAATATTAGTAACAACATGTCCAATCACATACGATCAATAAGACGATTTTACACAACACCCTGATTTAAAATGGAATTTACAAAAGAACGCGTAATATAAAGTCATAAGTGAACCGTATATGATATCATAACAATTAATATGATTCTATAATAAGTAAATGACATTATTTAAATCATTATATAGGAGGTTCAGATACGTACGAAGCATATCAGACCTAAGGTAAGGGATAACTTTTCCAATCTCGTTTTTATTTGAGATTGTTTATTCGTAGGTATTTACTAGGGTTATATTTATCATCCATGAAACTATTTTCTAAAAATGGTTTCATGTATGTTTAAATAATTTTTTATACATTTTATACTTTTACTACATGGTATGTAAGGAATCTTTCTTTTGATTACCATACGAGGAACTTTTTGACTTTTCCGGCAAAAGTACAAGAAGAATGTTTTTTACTTCTACGGCATGAATAGATTTTTACTGTTTTATAAGGCCTTATTTTCAGGAAGAATACTCTTCATGATTTCATGGTTATTTTAAATAAAATCCTTTTACTTTTAAAACAGTGTGGCATTTTGTGAAAAGAAAATGATTTTTAGGGAGAAATGATATTTTCTTCAAGAATTCATTTCAAGTATTTTATCAAAACCATTTTCCATCTAAGATGAAATTATTTCATATGTGTATGTTTCAAGTATAATGTATCTATGATTTAAATGGTTTCACTTTTCTTGTGATGAAATGATATCCATTTGTTTTAAAAGGATTATGTTATTATGGGATGATGTTTATGAAACCCATTTTATTCTTTGTGTTATAATGAATGGTGTATGTTTATTTTGTGGCACATGAAAGAATGATTTAATTATGATATGGGTGAGACAAATATATCTCTTCAATTCATTGGGTAAAGATTTATATCTCATGATATAGACATGAATGGAATGGTAAGTTAATCCGGTTCAGAGATACAGGACTGGAACGAAGAGTGAACTCGATTCAGAAAGGGACTTCGTCCACTAAGATGGTCTTGGCAGCAATTCCGTGGCTACTATGGAAATCATATCATGTGCTTAGTAGTTTTCCACACTTATATGTTTTATTCCCATGCTATTTTTTCATGATTTATGTCCCATTAGGACTTATGCCTTACGTACTACCATGTTTTAAGTCATTGCTCAAGATTTTGATGTTTAAACATTATGTTCATATTTTTAAGTTCAAATGTATATGGTTTATTTTATTTTCTCCATGCTTACCCTTACTGATAATTTGATCTCAACCTTTTTATGTTTTATTTTCCCAGGATAAAAATAAATGTTTTAGGTAAGAAAAAAAAGGGTAAGATCTTTATGGGAGATGTTGAAGTTCTTTCACCATGATTAGAAGATTATGTTCCGAGTTTCCAAAGACACTAAACTATTAAGATCCTTGAGTGTTGGTTATTATTATGTATTAAGTATTCCACAAAAGTAATTTAATTTCCATGTTCGTCAAGCTATGGGTATCTACAGTTGATATCAGAGGAAAGTATTAATCAACCTTTGGAAACTAGGAAGTGAGAACTTTAGTGAGATCCCTAGAGATATCTCGAAGGTATGTCTAGGGATGACCCTAAGGTTTGGTATAAGTATATCTTATAGTCCTAGAATTATGGTAAGGATATTATAATTAGACATAATATGTTAGATATTGAAGGTATTCCCCTTTTATTATGTTGTTTTCCTAGCATGATTTTTTCCTCTCACAGTGTTCTTTTTCGGTTTTAGATGATGGCTGGAACCCGAAGGAACCGTGTTGATCAATGTAATGGACAATTCAATGATTTTCCTCCTGAGCAACAAAATGTGATGGGAGATGGAGTGAAAAATATTATTTTTATACTTACACAATCTATGAATCATTCTGGATTTCAAAATGATCAGAGAAGGGAACAATATTCAATTGAGTCCTTCATGAGGCAACGCCCACCGTCTTTCAATGGGTCTTCTGATCCACTTGTTTCTGAACAATGTATCAGTACCATTGAAAAGATATTTTCCATACTTCACTATTCAGAACCTAAAAAAATCATTTTATCTATTTACCGTTTAGAAGCTGAAGTAGACCAGTGGTGGACTCTAATTAAGAATACAAGGCCACAAAATGAAATTGAATCCATGGAATGGGACAAGTTCAAGAACTTGTTTTTCAGTAAGTACTTCCCTCGTATTCTTCAAACAAAGATGGAAAAGGAGTTCCTTGAGCTTAAGCATAAGGATGATTAATATGTTGGTTTATACGAAGCAAATTTTAAAATCATTGAAAGGTATGCATCTAGCTTTATCATCCAACCTGAAAGTAAAGTTGATCGATTCGTCAGTGGCTTAAAACCATGTCTTCGAAGGGAATTAGCTATAAGAGACTTCAGTAGCTATGAAGAAATTGTGCGTTGTGATATCAAGGTATAACTAGAAGTTTTTGTAACATATCTATCTCATGGTTTTGACAAGAAACGAAATATGGAGTTCAAGTAAAAAACTCAGAACAATTGTGAAAAGAAGGTGAATGTTTATTTATGATCAATGTGTGGAAAAAAGCATGGCGGAGATTGTCTAAAATGTACTAGAAAATGTTTCAAGTGTGGAAAAGATGTTCATGAAGCAGCTTAGTGCCGCAGTAAAGGGAAAACTGTTTCTAATGACATGAATATAGAAAAGACTACAGAGAACGCTCCACCAACACTTAAATGCTTCATGTGTATGGAAATGGGGCATTATCCAAATCAATTCCCTAATCCAATGGTTAATGATGATCGACGTGAGCAACCTCTTAAGTAAAAGGACAAAGTGAAGTCACATGCGATCACTATTAGCGATGTTGAGTATAAAAATGATGTAGTCAAATGATTATGTGATTATGTAACGGGATTCCAAAATAATGTTGTGGAATCTAATTTACAGAACTGTTGAATATTGGAATATCTCTGTGTTGTTCTATTGTGGTTTTCAAAATAGTTATGGTACCAGTAACCATGAAATGTGATTTTGGAAAGCAGATGATATGATAAGGTGAAATTGAAATGTTTAATAGTATTCATTAGCTCAAGACTGATATAAGGACTAAGTGATATCATGGTTTGAGTATATAGAATTTTTGGATTTTGGTATGTGGAAAGAGTTAACTTTTGACAACACTCATGTTTTCACTATGGTTATATGGTAATTCATGTTTCAAAAGAATACATGATTAATGTATTCAGATGTTTTGAATGCGATCAACAAGATATATCTTATGATATTAGGTGGATAAATGATGGTATTCACAATCTTGGTTAATGAAATTTATAGTAATCGTTTTTTTTATACTATGAGATTGGACAAATGTATTTTGGATAAGTATAAAGACTTGAATGGATTATTTCAGACATCAGATAGTATTGTTTAAGGATAGAACATTTTTAGATATTATATCTATAATGTTATAATAGTGATGTTTTAGGGAAAAAAAGAAAACCTGCAGGACGGGAGGCAACTCGTTGAATCAGACAAGGTTGCGGGAATTGAACCCACAACCAAAGTGAGACATGCCTTTATTTCCTACCACTGGCCTAAAGAAAGTCACCGGTTAGTAGAAACTAGTTTTATTTTATTAATAGTTATGATATATTAATTATAAGTCCATTTTTGGAATCATATACAATTAACCTCACCATAGATGGACTTTTGTATATTTGATAACTTTTGCTAAAATTTTGTTTGAGACATATGGAATGACCCATCATTCTATCACAAGATCTTCTAACACTTCATGAATGAAAAATTCAACATCATTTCTTTAAGAGATGAAGTGGAAATTGTTGAATTCATGAACAACAGTGATATTATTCCAAAATAAAGTAAGTATTTCCTCTAATAAAAGTTCGTCAACATTAGGGAAATGATCTTGAAAACAAAAAATGTTGTCCTAGTGACCTTATATCTGATGAATCATATGGTACCTTAGATCATCACAAATTTATGGCTTTGTGATTGTTGGATTTTTCATAGCCATGTTCTCTAACACTCTCCATCAGAACTTGATGGTTAGATTTATCTTCATATCCATATTCTCACATATATTCTCCTATTGGAAACCCATTGATTAGTTAATTTGGTTAACCATTAGGTTTCATACATTAGTTATAAAGATATGTTTTGATATTCCTTTTTACGATGTGGGTTTATATTAAATAAAATTTCGTGTAGTAACCCATTTATAACCCCTGAGGAATTTCGAGGGTGAAATTACTTTTAAGGGGGGTAGAATGTAACACCCTGAGATTTTATGAAAAATATTCTTTTTAATTTCATTGATTTCATGTGTTGTACGCTACACCTAAAGGATCTTTCACTACATACACCCCTGAGTTGTCTTGCATTACACGCAATAACAACCTTCCATGATAGCATGTGTTGTACGAAATACCGAGTTTCACTAAACAATGATATGTTATTAAAATATTATATAAACTAGCCATAATGAAAAGTAATACCCACTTTTTGAAATTTTATAACTTTTATCTTTCAAAATGGTCTTCAATTTTGGATTCATAATATCGAAATTAGCCTAGGGTAAATTTTTGGTATTTTTCTGAAAACTTTCAATTATTGATGATTAGTGAAAACACATAGTTATTGATTAAAACCGAATTTTTATTTAAATAATAATATATTTTATTTAAATTTATTTTTGGTTAAAATAGATACATAATATCTATATAATATCAATGTAATTCATTGGAGTCAGTTTATAATAATTTTAGAGATATTAAAATTTTATTAAACTTTTCACCGTCTTTTACCCACCTCCTAGGATAATTTGAAAATTTACATAAATCGTAAGTTTACTTCTTATGTGAGTTGAATTTTGAAAAACCGAGTGACGTGGTTAATATCAAGGTGTAAAATGTGGTTCAATAAGGTAAAAATAATTTTTGGTGAATAGTAACTTTTTACTTATATTTACCACGGTTAAAAGTAAATAAGGTAATTAAGGGTAAAAATGATATTATTATTACTCTAACACATGTCCTAATTCTATTGGATAAGTGTAATTCGACAAAAAACAACCGTAGGAATAAAATATTACACCTTAGGTCCAATTGGATAAGATTAGGACATTTATTATTATTTTATTCAAAAAAGAGTTAAAATAGTTAAAATCAATGTTTAATAACAAAAACATTTTTAATATAGGGTTATAGATAAGATAAATTTGACTATAAATATTTATTAGAATGATAAAACGATTTCCTACCTAATGGTATTTTATTTATAATTTTTATACATTAAATAATTTAATTTATTTATGACACAATGGTGATAAAGTAATTACCTATATAATTAAATATTAAAATAATTGATATTATAAATACCCAAATAAATGTAATTTGAGACTTTTTATGAATTCCACTAATTTTATACGTTAATATGACATGTTAGTATTTCTTTAATTAATGTTTTTCTAACTGTTATGATTTTCACAAAAATCAATTACCAAACAGTGTCAAAATTGACATGAAATAGTTTTTAAAACAAATATTATATTATTAATTGTTGTTCTATTCCTAAAACTATAAGGTTTGGTAAAATGACTTAGATAAGGTTATATATATTAATAATGAACCAATTCGGGTTAGTTTGGCTTGTTATAGTAAGATTATTAACCATTTAGTGTAAGAAAACATGAAGATACAGTAATAGTTTAATTATTTAACTTGGAGTTAAATATAAATGATAAGGTTAAAATAGTAACCTGAACATGTATAAAACCTATTGGTTGAGATTATTTCTACCCATTCCCACTTTAGCTACAAAATAAATCTATTTGAAGCTATTATAAACCGAATATGACTTTATTATAAATTAATATTTTATGTTTTTCCTAAGGTACCCATATTCTCCCTTATAAAACGGTACCTCCTCCCTCTTCTCTTTACACAATTTTGAGCCTTCAAGCTTGGAAAACCCCTACACATTTCCCTTATGAACTTCAATATAAACATTAAAGATGTTCTGGTCTCCTCAAAATACCAACTCTAGTGCCTTAAGATGAAGCTTAAAAGAGGTGTTTCAAAGAAGAGGCAATCTCTTCTACTGATTCTTTCAAGTTTCTTTCTTCTTCAACTTCTCCTCTTTAGTTGTTTCATTGTAAAGTAATACAATAAGTATCACTAATATACTGGTATGATATTATAAATATGAAACAACCCATTTCACCTTCTATCCATCCTATAGAAAACATAATCACCGCACGTGCATACGTACGAAATATCGTCTCCACGCCATGGTGTAATTTATTTTTCAACCACCACATTACTTGTATGGGTATAATGGTGTAAAGAATAACTAAATATAGTTATTATAACATCGTACGGATTTTGAGATATTATATCATACATCCCAATTAAATTCATTAATTATGGGAATGATATCATCAATCGTGCGTACGTATGGTTTACCGTCTCCACGACGCGATGATATTCATTCTCCATGTTAACCATTCAAGAATGATTATAAAGTATATATAATGAATAATATTTAATTATATGACATAATAAATATACCGTATTTATGTTTATATATATATATATGTAATCTAATTACTTCAATTCAAGTCAACAAAGAAAGGGGAACACTGTTTATGCGTACATACGGCTTACCGTCTCCATAAACAGTGTATTTCGTTTCATTTATCTATCTATTATATATGTACACTGAATATATATGATATAAAAATCATTATTTACATTCTAGAAGAAAGTAAAACATGATATATTTAATAATAATACCAATAACAACAAGTCCAAACTCATACGACCAGTAAGACGATTTTACCAAAAACGCTGCTTTAACATGGAATTTACAATAGAACAGGTAATATAAAGTCATAAGTGAACCATATACGATATCATAACAATTAATATGATTCTGTAATAAGTAAATGAAATTATTTAAATAATTATATAGGAGTTTCAGATACGTACATAGCATATCAGACCTACGGTAAGGGATAACTTTTCCAATCCCGTTTTTATCTGAGATTGTTTATTTGTAAGTATTTACTGGGGTAATATTTATCATCCATGTCCCGAATTTCTAAAAATGGTTTCATGTATGTTTAAAGTCTTTTTTACCCATTTTTTACTTTTACTACATGGTATGTAAGGAATCTTTCTTTTGATTACCATACGGGGTACTTTTTGAATTTTCTTGAAAAAGTATGAGAAGAATGTTTTTTTTAATTATACGGTGTGAACAGATTTTTATGATTTTATAACGCTGTATTTTCATGAAGCATAATCTAAAAGATTTCATGGTTATTTTCAATAAAATCCATTTTCTATTAAAATATTGTTGAATTTTGTTAAAAGAAAATGATTTTTAAGGAGAAATGATATTTTCCTCAAGAATTCATTTCAAGTATTTTACCAAAACCATTTTCCATCTAAGATGACATTATTACAAAGGTGTATGTTTCAAGTATAATGTATCTATGATTTCCATGGTTTCAATTTTCTTATGAGGAAATGATATCCATTTGTTTTATATGTATTATGTTATGATGGGATGATGTTTATGAATCCTATTTTATTCATTGGGTTATGATGAATGATGTATGTTTATTTTATGGCACACGAAAAAATGATTTCATTATGAGATGGGTGAGACCTATATATCCCTCCAATTTATTGGGAAAAGATTTATATATAATGAGATAAACATGGCTAGAATGGTAAGTTAATCCCGTTCAGTGATACAAGACTAGAACGAGGAGTGAACTCAATTCAGAAAGGGACTTTGTCCACTAAAATGGTCTTGGCATCAATGCCTTGGCAACTATGGAAATCATATCACGTGTTTAATGGTTTTCCACAATTAAATTTTTTATTCCCATGCTATTTTATCATGATTTATGTTCCATTGTGACCTATGCCTTTTATACTGCCATGTTTTAAGTCATTGCTCAAGATTTTGATGTTTAAACATTATGTTCATGTTTTTAAGTACAAATGTATATGGTTTGTTTTATATTCTCCATGCTTACCATTACTAAGAATTTGAGCTCACCCATTATATGTTTTATTTTACCCAGGATACAAAGAAAAGTTTTAGGTAAGAAAACAAAAGGGGAAGATCTTTATGGGATATGTTGATGTTTTTTCACCATGATTAGAAGATTATGTTCTGAGTTTCCAAAGACACTAAACTACTACGATCCTTGAGTGTTGGTTTTTATTATGTATTAAGTATTCCACAAATGTAATGTAATTTCCATGTACATCAAGCTATGGGTCTCTACACAGTTCATGTTGGTTCTGCTGCACTGCATATGCCTGCCCAGTGCCGCGACCCTGTGACACAGCCTAGCTATCCTGAGCTGTCCTACCCTGCTGCATCAGAGATTATAGTGTCTGGATACCATGACCATGACCACCATCTTGTCCTGAACGCCCAGATGTATTCCAATTTACCGACTGGTAATATGCTTCTGGTCCTGTTCCCACAGGTGAAGTCTCCACAGAACCCCTCTCACTAGGCCCTGGTGGAAATGCCCTACAAAAAAGCTGGAGATGACCCATCCTACCACAAGATCGACACTCCATTGGGTCATGTGGATACTAAAGTCTCTTGTTCCCCTCTTTACCACCCTGTTATCACATGACCTGGCCACCTAAAGTATTCTTCTGGCTGGTACTTCTACCATGAGAGAAGTCCATCTGCCTATTCCTATTACAGGTAGAAATAGTACCAGAAACTGGTGTCGAACCACCCTGGTCCACACCACTAGCTTCCCACAGGTTCCGCTCTGTAATCAGTGCCTGGTTCGCAATAGCATGCACTATAGGAAACCTAATAACATTCACCAGTGATCAGATTTCATATCAATGTCCATCCTCAATGTGTCAAGCCCACAATACCTCATCACCCACCAGAACATGTGAAAAACGCTGAATCTCGGTGAAGCGGGTAGAATAATCCATCACTGACATGGTGCCCTACTGCAGATTCATGAACTATTGAGGTTGATCTACCCTCAGAATCTCCGAGAAGAAGAATTCATAGACAGTTGCCTTAAAATCATCCCACTCCATGTCTCAGTGATGCTCAGTCTGGGTGGTAACATCCAACCACCACTTGGCAGAATAACACAGAATATATGTAGCGAGCTTGAAACTCTGCCCTGGAGGCGTCTCAAGATGCTCAAGAATAGTCTCCAAAGAATCCAGCCATGAATCAGCCGTCTGTGGTCTGCTGTCCCTAGAAAAAGTAGGTAGATGCTGGTGCTAGAATATATGAGTCAACTCTGCCATTGATGTGGCAACTGGAGATGCTCCATGGAGGGTCTTCATGAACCGCATGAAGCCTTCATGGAACTGCACATCCACACCTATGTGGGGTATAACGGCTGGCGCCGCATCTGGAACTGCTGGAGGATCCACTGGTATCCCATGGCCTACCATCTCAATAGTATAATCGTTGCCTCTCTCTTGGAGAACAATTGGTGGTCGTCTCGGTGGCATGACTCTACAAGGTCAAACGTCCACCTTAGATCAAGATTTATAAAAGACTGAAAACTAGGAGGCTAGAAGGGACTAGGAGAAAGAAAGCATTCATGATTTACAAAACATGACTACACGGTGTGTATAAATACTACACGGCGTGTTCTAAAAGCCCATCCACTTGGGTTTTTACTACAGCTAAAAATGGTTGTGAAACACCCCAAACACAAAAAGTGTCTTCTAGATACAAGGGGTGTATGTGAATCCTTCTTCTTTGCCTAAGTCATTCTACATGGATAAACCACACAGATCTCCTAAAACAAAACTACACAGCGTGTGCCACAGGTACACGACGTGTACTTGGAAAGATAACACCGACCCGTGTGGTTATTGACATGGCCAGGTACCTAGGTCAGACTACACGACATGTTTAAGGTCGACACATTGTGTATGTCTTAAGGTTCTTCCGTCCGTGTTGTTAGATACACAGGTGGATACAGGGTCGACACTAAACAACATGTAGAACCGGTACATGACGTGTTCTACCAAAAACATCCCTATCCCGTGTCTCTGCCCACACGGCCTATGACACGGTAATAGACTACACGACATGTACTAAGGGTACATGGTGTGTACATACATGTTTTTTCCTTTCTTCTGAACAGAAGATTAAATGGAATGTAATAAAACTTCATAGCATGTAATCTGGGTTTTTCCAGATAGTAAACCTTCAAAACTACTTTGGAGCATAGAAAAATACTGAAAAAAACACCTACATGCCAAATTCTGATTCGTGAGGGCCCATAATCCTCGCGAATCAAATCATGTCCTCTTATACATGTTATGAAAAGAGTAAATAGTCAATGTTCAACCAAATTTTGGTCAATGGGGGCCCATACTCCTCAAAAAACAAAGTATGGTGTTCATTATACAAAACTTCAAACAACAATACCCTATCCAATAACAGGTATTTATCAAAGCAGCTATCATAACAACATTCTTTTCTAGAACAACAATTATCACAACAACATGAAATTTCTAATGTACCTATATGGTATGGAAAGAATGAAAGACATGTGATTTATAGCATGTGCCTAAAGGATGCATGAGATGGAATACCCTCATCTCATTAGGTTTCAACTAAATAAGACCCATGTATAACATATAAATATCTTAATCACAAGTGCGCCACCCAATGGTAAAAATCAAGTCTACCATCAAATTTGTAAAATCATAAAAATTGCAATAAATGAGGTATATTGGTTTTCCCTTGTACATGAGTTAGCTACTCCCAGAAAAAGCTTATTACCAACCACAATTTCCTCCCTATCCCTGACTAAGGTTCCAAACAGTACGTCAAAGAAAAGAATACCTTTGATACCACTTTTAAAGTCCCAGATCCGGAAGCCACACAACAGGTGCCCTAAACCTGGTTGGTCACAAGACCTAAAGCACATTTCCCCAATCACCAGAGGCTATTGATTATTAGCGAGGGCCCAATTCTGATAGTGTGGAAACTATGTCCTTATTTTTCAAAGTGTAGCATAGTGGAAAAGGTAAATAACATACAACAGTGGAAGCAGTAAACAATATACAACTGAAATGGACAACTGAAGTAAAAGAGAACTAGCAGTTATATATATAAAGATGCAGCAAGTAACTAATTCAATGAAAGCATCCAGAATATGATATACTGCAATAAAATAAAATGCAACTCAATTTACAAGGTACATCCAAACAAAACAAAGCATAGTAAATAGAATGCAGCAGCATCGTAAGCCTAAGCTCGGTCCCATTCTCTCTTACTCCTCTACTACAATCATGTACATGTATAGGGACCCTTTCCCCTTTCGACACCTATAGAAATATAGTCTGTTTGGGCTGAAGACATAACTCAAATAGGGTGTGAGAATGAAATCATAGTAGGCACCACCAAAGGCCCCTGTCTAACTATTAGTGAAAATGTGCAACAGCTGTGTATGAAAGTAAACGCAACAAACTAAGAAATACTCAATAGTAACTAAATCTACCAGTTATATTTCCATTTTAATAGTCATTTAACCATTCCAATCCTATGCATTAACTGGTAAAGTATAACATATGGAAATCACCATGGTTAATATTCATGATAACACTTTCATTAGACATACAATCCTTACCCTCAGGTAATCAGAATCAAAACCCACAAGTGTCTTCCCAGAGGCATAAAGAATATTGCCCATAAGCGTAAGAGGTGTCGCTCACAGGCACAGAAACTACTTCCCACGGGCACTGAAACTACTACCCACAAGCATGATAAAGGTTTCCCATAGGCTAAACAAACACTGCCCTTAGGCTATTCAAGTATTCGGGATGATCCCAACACATAAGCGAGAATTTATATAGAATTTATCTCAAGAAAATTTCAAAGCATGCTAAAATTCATGGTATACACACAGGTATTCTGTCCAAACAACTAAATAGAGGAACACATCCCAAGGGTGGTCCTGGATCCAAGAAGTGATCCCAAACAGCATGTTTAACTTATTAAAAGTTTATCTAAACAATTCTAGACAACGTTCAGCAAAGTCCACATCCATACGACACCCAAAACATGGGTTTCTAGCACAACAGTACAAAAATTCAACTCAATAGTTGGATGTAAACACCAAACAACGTAACTCGATCGCCCATGATCGATATACGTGATCGAAGCCTCCCAAAACGCCTATGAACAACGTGGATCTGGGATAAACGCTCACACATTCAACCTCAAATAACATTCTATCGGGAAAGAATTGGTATGAACTACCCAAGGAGAAGGAAGAGCTTACCTGTGGGGTCCGAACGTGATCGACAGAGGCGTAATTGGATTCCCAGTGCATGATCGGGTGATCTTCTAAGGTGCAGTCGTCCTCCAGAGCTCTAAATAGTGGTTATGCCTCCTCTCTCGAATGAGGAGGCTACTGCCTGTTTTAAGAGAAATTTCATGACTACACGGCGTGTACTCTCAAGTATACAACATGCAATTTTCATTTTTTAACTATTCCCCTGGAGGCTTCTTTCCACCGCAGCATTGTTCATCTATTAACATGAGTGCACAACATGTATTCTTGAATACATGACGTGTTCTGTCGCTCAGCTGACAGCTACCTCCCCCAACTTATTGTTCACCTGCTGACTGATTACACGGCGTGTAAATACCTAGTACAATGTGTGTAGTCAGTTTTTACACCTTCATCACCGACAGGCCCACACACCCTGTGTAGTCATCCCAGACCACTAAAGTACACGACATGTGGAATAGTACACGACGTGTACCCACAAAATTTGGGATTTTTTTCTTATTTTCCTTATTTTCTCGAAAACACTAAAAGAAAAAAGAAAGGAAAAAACTCGTACCAGAAGAATAAGAACCAGGTTCTTATAATAGACATTCCTGAGGAAGTGTAATTTTTAATGTCTTTTGACGGGGTGGTGACAATCCCCTTTTATAGGTGGTGGGAATGATATATATGTAAATATTTCAACTATATATAAAGAGAGAAAATGTTTTACAAGCCAGTAAGAGTGAAAAATAAAAATAATGGAATGGTGGATGAAATATTTTTTTTAATAATTTATAAAATGATGTCTAAAAATATTTTTTGACATTTACTATAATAATGTTCACTTTTACCATTTTTGTTTTATTGTGGTTATTGTTTTTTACATATGTAATTTAAATTAAATGACCAAAACTAAAATTAAAATTATTAAATAATTTATACCTTATGAATTAGAATATGACATCATTTTTATCTCATAAAGTTTTTATGTTTAAGAAAAATATATTTTAATATCAGTGTTTCTAATGAATAGAAACACATTTTTTGAAAAGGTGTATTTTTAAGCTTTAATTTTAATTGTGGTGTAAATTAATAAATGTATTTTATTTAATTTATAAAAATTTTTATTATAAATTATATTAAATTAAGTGTACTTAATAAATATATAAAACTAAATTTAATAAAAATAACATTTACTCAAAATAAAAAACAAAAAAATATTTGTATTAGAAAAAAATACATTAATCATTAAAATATAAATCATATGTTTTCCAATATCAATATTTTTTAACATTTATTTTTTTACATATTAAAAACATATTTTAAAAATTAAATGGTTTTAAAAACTTCTAGGTATGTTCTAAATAATTATATTGTTACAGTTTTCGTCAAAACAAAATTTTCAATATTCTCTTAAAAATGCATATTTTGAAATACCTAGAAAAATATATCCTCGGATAATATTGTTATTCTAAGTAAAAAAGTTGTTTCAAAATTTTTAAATTAAAATTATAAAATTTATAAATCTATCCTTTAAATAACAATAAAATATTTATCTAAAAACTATTTTTATTAAAAAAAATTTAAAAAATTTATTGTTCTTTAATATTATTTAATATCCATTTTAAATTTAAAAATTATTAACATATTAGATCATATATATATTTTTAAAAAGAATTCTAATTTAATTTATTTAGATAATATATATAATAATTAATAGATATATATATATATATATTTCTTTACTTCTATATACTTTTTATCTAAATACAAAAAAAATTATATTCTAAATTTTAATTTTACTGATCCATTAATATTAATTTATTTTATTAATTTCATATATAAATAATTATATTTTAATAATAATAAAATCAATATTAATAAAGAACACATAAATATATATTTAATGAAAATATTTTTACATGATAATTTTATTCCATTATGAAATATCTAATTCTAAATATACTACTGATAATACACAACAAAAATTAACCTATTTAAGACATGTATATCAAATTAACTTATTCTCAATGAATATATTTATTATGACTATATTTATAATGTTTATATTTATAATGTCCATATTTTATTTATCACATGTAGACATGATGGAATTAAAAATTACATTCACTCTTCTTAAGTGGAATTTCTCATTTTTTAGTCTTCATTTTTAATATCAAAATATTCTTCATAATTTCATTATCCTCGAAATTATTTTTTTGTTTTCGACTATTATTGGATATCCTCGAGGGTGATTATGGTCTTGTATATCTACTAGTGTTGAAGTTATTATTCATACCTATTTATTCAATGATTTTTATTTTATACACATTTAAACGACGTATTAATAGATTGGGAGTAAAACTTACTTTGATTTTTTTTGTAAAAATTTTAATATGAATTTATAAATTCATTTTATTTCAATTACCATCTTTTGTGACTTATTACCTAGTTTATTTCAATTATATTGAATAATAATGAAACAAAATGTCTATAATTATAAACATATAATTTATAGAAAGAATATGCTTAAAAATTCCTGGTCATTGTAGAAATAATAATTGTAATACATAGTTCCAATTTTTTAGTAAGTTCTATTATATTTTTATTAATTAGATGTAAATTAAAAAGAGAGAAACTGATTATCATGTTCAAATAAAAAAATGTGAAATTCAATAATTTTAAGAGTAAGGTAATAAAAATATGTTTAAAAGATATGTGAACATCAATGGTTGAGGGATTATCAGCCTTATCTCAACCCCTACTAAATTATTCTTTATTTATTGATTCACTCAACATGTTTAATATATTACCCATTTATATTAAATTTTATAATTACAAAAATTACATCTGACCAACTATGAAATGGGACTCTCACCTCTCCTTCAAGACCACCCTAGAAATTTGTATTTATCATGACGATATACCATTTTTTATCCACCTTTAATCCAACTCTTTTTAGTTGATCCTTTAGTCTTAATAGATTTTCAGAAACCTCTGTTTCTAAGGATTCTTCTAAGGGAAACCCTAAGTCTTTAACTTGTATACTTTTTACCTATATTATTTTATTTTCCATCATTCTTTCAAAAATATTATTTTCTAATTCATATATATTTAAATCATAATAGTTTTATACTAAATTTTATTATTATTGTGAATAACTATAAACCACCATTCTCTTTTTCTATTGGAAAAAATGAAATTTTCCTTCATGATTTGTGTGTATTACTACTTCCACGAAGCGTTGACTTTTATTTTACACCACCACCTATATTAATTTATTATAAGGGTGAAATAAAAAAGTAAATGTGATATATATAATTTAGTTCTAACTATGAAGAGAAAAATTAGAATTGACCTTTTGTGCACTAAACCTACAACAAATGAAAATGTTAACTATGTGTTTTGTGGACTTCTAGCTCTACAGAGAAACATATATAATTTTTCTTCTAGTATGTTTTTTGTTTATAAAAACCTCTCAAAATATGATTCACAAACCAAAATTTATCTGAATAATTTTATTAAGTTCATCAAATAATTATATTTTTCCCAAAAAACACCTTTCATAACCATATTCACACATTATTTAAGGTGTGTTCATGTTTGGGTAAGTCTAACCACCAACTTGAATAGTGCTATAAAATAATATCATGGTTAACCATGAATAATTTTTTTTAATAATATATGATATAAATAATAAGATAAATATTTTGTTTTTTTTGGAATGGTAATATTAATATTAATTTCATTAATAAAGATACAACTGTTCATTTGTTAAAAATCACAGAAAACATTTTGCCTCCAATTTCATATAAAATAACCATTTAAAAAACTACCTTATAATGAAATTAAAATATTATAAATAATTTAAAATAATAATTTCACATACCTTGTATGATCTCAAAAAGTTTATCTTTGAAAAAATAATGAAAAACTACATCATTATTACAAAATATATCAAAATGATGATGATACCTCAAATCAAATATTGAAAATAAATATTGAGTGACTAATATACATGAAAGAAATAGTTACAAACTAGGTTTATATATGGTTATACATATGATTATTTTTATATTGGTCCTTATAATATTTAATTTTGTTATATAGGATATTCAGGTTCTTTATTGGATGTCTTGAATTAATGTAAGGTGATTTTCAATATGAGGATGGTGACACTCTCTCTTGATGAAAAAATTTCTTCTCTTATCGTTTAATTTGAGTCAATAATTGTGGCATGATTCCAAATTCCATCTCTTTGATTTTATCAAAAATTATCTAAGATTCATCAAAGGAGGTTATATAATTCTCTACTCATCAGATCTTCACTTGAAAATCATCTTTCTCTTATTCTTACCTCAAGATCAATTTTTAGTCATCATAATTCTTTTATACTTATTTTTTTCCTTCAACCCTATATGTATCCAAGCTCAAATTATTGATTTTGGAAACATAAACTCTATTTGTGTGGTGATATTTGGTGATCCTTTTTCTTCTCATATGTTGATTTTTCGTAGATCCCGGCTTATAGTTGATGTGGATTTTTTGGAAAAAGTATATGGGTAGTCATATGTGGAATTAATTAGATTACAATATGAGGTGAGGTGATGTTTTATTTCTGATCAAAATCTGTGTTCAGTGTTATGGGAGTGCATACTCTATAATATATTGATTTTTGATGGTCTAATGAATAAATTATCCTCTAATCTAGTTTTTTTCAAGATCTGTGCTCTTTCTTTTAATGCGATCATCGGGGAGAAGGGATCTGAACAGTCGAAAATGGAATAGTCATTCCCATGTGTTGGTATGAGTTTTTTTCTAGTTTTTTAAGTATGATTGGACATATATAGTTGGGATAATGGGGTTATACTATTTTTTATATTAGAGAAGGAATGGGTTGATAGGTCACAGTTGTGGCGATTTGTTGTTCTTTGATCTTTGGAATTCATGTTTGTCTATTAGGCATCATTGGTCTTAGGAGAACATGTAGAGAAATTTTATGCTCAGATACTGAAGATGATTATGTTTATTTGAATTTTTTCTGTCATGATTTAATATGAATATATTCTATTTTTGGAGATATTTTATTAGGTTATATATTTAATAATGGGAATTGGATTTTATCATTTTTCATTTGGTAGGTCGTACAACTTATTATAGGTGTTGTTGGGTGGGAGACCTCCAAAGTGTGATGGGTTTGATGAAACTCATCATTCAACCATTTTTCCTCATTATTTGGGACATATAGTAACCCTTACATTGACATTTGTGTTATATTTCAAGTCTAGTTTTGTGTCGCATCAGGTTGAATGTGTAGTGAGTTCCTTGAATAAATTTTTTTGTAGGTAGTTGAAAAGAAATATAGTTGTGCTTGTACATATTATTTAATCCTCCCCATATGTCTTTATGGTTTTAAGTGGTTCTCTACCATGTTATTTTAGACCATCCCAGTGAAACATATTCTAAGGGGGAAATGAATCACCATCAACTAATCTAACCATTTCATTGTCCAGAAGGGGGACTGAGATTTTTTAAGGTTCTTCTATTGAATTTTTATTCCCTTTGAACACTCAAGACAATTTTTGGTTCTTTTTGTCATGTATGTTATAGGAATGTTTTCCTCTAGTAAGGTATGGTTCCCTCTACACTAAATTATTAGAAGGGGTTTAATTTTATTCATTTTCAATAAAAGGGGCTTGACCCTCAACCTGTTCAAAAATTGAATTAATTTTCAGGGTTCTTTATCTAAAATTTAATTTCATGAGACTTTATTAGTATTATAAACAACAATATCTTAAATATTGTGTTGTTAGTACGTATTGAATTTATTTTACCATATTCATGTAATTAAAGACGTTTTGATAGGCATATAATGCACACTTTTAAATGGATGTTGATTAAAATGATACTTATGATAAAAGGGTATTGGTTAACTTAAGTGCCTTTATGGAGTAATAATTACTCTTCTTGAATTTTTTTCTTCAATTATTGCTTTATTCCACAATAAAATTTTATTTCTTGTGACATTATATTCTTTTATAGTGGAAAATTAACTTTTAATACAAATCTTTTACCACGACTATATCTCTTTCAGAAATATTATATAATTACTAATAATAAATATCATCCTCATTGATGACGGTTTCCTATCCTTGAACGTGTTTCCCTTTCCCCCTAATTATAACCTTTTTAATTAAAATAATAATTATGTTTTATCTCATGTTACAAACATATTTCAATTATCTTTTTTCTAAAATAGAATTTTGTTATTTTTTTATGATATAGATTTTCATTATTTTTATTTACATATATTTAATAAAAAGAGGCTTTCATCCTATAAAAAATATTTTATCATTCATTCAACATTTATTTCTTAGTAAAATTATGAATATGTAATGTAATCTTATTGGGTTTTCAGTTTTTAAATGTATATGTTTTCAATTGATGTCACATCAACATTTTGAACACAATATGTCTTTTTCAAAGTTCATTTACTAAAGATTATTTTTTAAAAGATAGTGTATTAATAATGATATCAATTCACCTTTTCTAAACGAATATGATTAATTATAATATTTTTAATGATATTTCAATTCTAATTTTATTATCAAAAATCCTTTTAAATTTTTCAAAAGGTGAAATTTCTGAAATTTATATTTTAAAGTGACCAGTAACTTCATCCCTTATAACAATGTAAAAGTAATTTTCTAAATTTTTTTACAACAACACTATCATATTCTTCCTTGTCACTAAACAAGTTATTTCCCTGGTAATTATTTTTCATAAACCACAATATAAATTTTCTTATATAATACTTTTTTCAATAAAACATATGATCCATCACTACATTTTTCTTTTATAACTATCCCTAATGAATTTTCATAAACAATCTTCTAAAGCATTTGATCATTGAATACCCTATTTATAATTTAATTGAAATAAAGGGTGTTAACCAAGATTAAATTGATTGATTATTGAAATTATTTACATGATAATATTATATTTTATCTATAATGTGGAAAGTCCATATTCGTTCTTGTCATTGTGGAAGGTTATTTACATAGAATGTTTCTAAATATATTTTTATACCCACTTATTTCCCATGGGATTATCATGTTAAATTTATTGATGCACAAATTATTTATTTATTTATGAGAATCCATTTTAAATTGAAAAGGTACTAATTTTACTTCCTTGTATTATTTTTGATTTAAGTAACGAAAATTTATTTTCATCCCAAGGGCTCTTTATGATAGGATGAATGATTGTTTTAAATTTGAACTCATATGTATGGACGGTGATGGGTTGGGTTCAATATCACCCTCCAATGTAGCCATTATAAGTTTGTATCTAGTGATATAATTATTTACTATTTTATTTTATTTTCCTATATGAATTGATAATGATGGTGAGACTTAGGAAATTAATATTCCAAAATCTAATTTTGGTATCAAATTTATAAGGTATACTGATATTATACTCACATTGTTATTTTTTACTAAATAATTTTTTTTTCATAATATTTTTATTCATGTCATTTAGCTTATATGAATCATGGTTTTTGATATATTATCTATTGGGTATGATTATCATGAATTATCTCCATGTAACATGTTAATACCCATATAATCATATTATACTCTCTTATAATATTAGTTTTTTTTCTTATGTTTACCCATGTAGTGAATTTTATAACACCCACTTCTAATGATTCCAATTCCATATGTTATAAAGATGAGTATATATTTTTAGCATACAAGAAGGTGTATATTGTGGCTAAATTATTTTTAAATGATCATAATTATTTTAGAAAGGATAATCTTATTTAGTTTTTCCTCAATGAAAGTAAGCCCTCATTTTATAAATAATGAGATTATATTTAAGATGTATTATAGAAAGTATATAAATGATTTTAAATAAATATATGTTAAAGGAACAAGTCTCATCAGTTGTTATTAGAGATGTTTTAAAATATTTTATAGGTTATGATATTACATATTGAGTATAATTTTGGAGTTATAAATGTTATCAAATTTTATTCAGTTTATTTTCCTCATAATGGAAAATATTTAGATAACAAAATAGTTTTAGTTATGTAATAATGAATATATTATTGAATAGAATAATATACCTATAGTGAAAACCCTAGGGGTATGTATAAGGGATAATTCAATGAAATTGATAATAACTTGATGATTTTTAAATATTTCGAGTGTGTGGTTCTCCAAAAAATAACATCTCGATATGGATACTAGTAAGTGGATGTGGCTGTAACACAAGTACACCTTTTTTATATCCAAAATGTTTTCAACATAATTTATAAAAATATTTTGGAATATCATGGTTACACTGTTTCTACTTTTGTGATTTTTAGAGGTGTTTTTGAACTGGGAAGTGAAATAAAAAGGAATGCAGGCACCAATCAAAAGAATTAGAACAATTTGGGTGCTACCAGCATGCCTAAGGATGTAAAAGTAGTCTAGGAAGGACTCGAGATCCCATGCAAAGCCAGTATAGGGACACCTACTAGCTTGATTTAAAGATAATGACCAAATTTTCTACCTATATCCATCATATAAACTGTATTGAGCGACGATTTAGTCAATCGTATATTCAGAAAGCCAAGGTTATTGTTTTTTCCATGATTGAACTGATTAACAACTGCATTACAATAATATGAGAACACAACCTTCTTGTGGGAGCCATTAGTTGCTCGATGGTGACCTTATAGATAGTTCATTAAGGATGACCCCATATTTTTAAATGGAATCACCATTTTATGTCTCCCTACAATGGATCAACCCTTATTCAACTACGATATGCATTTGAGCTCTATTTTTTAAAATTTAGTCCTATACTTATTCTCTCTTTATACCATGATGTCCATAACAATCAGTTGGATTCGATGAGGTAATATTCATCTATTATAGCATGAATTGTATCATTATTACATAATTATACAATGATATAATATTTGTTTGATAAATATTTGGAGCTCATGTTAATCTAATTAAAGATTCATATCTTTTTTATTGACTAACATCGAATTAAAAAAATTTGGTGACCTTTCTATATGTATGATATGTAACATATATTTTCTGTTATTTTGTTTGATAAGTGTAATTGATTTTATTCCCATTTTACCATATCCTTCTTGAATCTCACTCTATAATACCTTCTGTAATGAAAAGGGATTTTTTATATGGATATTTTGCATGTATTTTTGGTTGAGTAAGTTTGTGGGAATAGTTTAGATGATGACTCTTAATGTCTATTGATGTCAGAAATTACCATGCATAATGATGTAAGTTCCTCACCATACAGGTCCTTTTTAAATTATGATTCATTAGTATGGATAAAATGTATTCACATGTGTATCATGTGAGACATGTTATTGATAATGATCACACATTCATTTGTAGACAATGATATTCATATATGATAATGATTCCATGTGTGTATATATGCAGACTGTGAGACCCATGATTGATAATGATCATATACATGTGTGTGTTTGTGTATAGACGATAAAATTCATGCTTGGAAATAATCTAATGTGTGTTCATGTTGTTACCAGGACTCATGATTAATATTATATGTTTTTACCTAAATGTGATATGACTTATTATGTGTGAACATTTAGCTTATAGAGGTTTTACTAACTGTACCTGTGAAATGTCAACTGTCATGGCATGGTTAACACTTGAGGGGGAGAATGTGTGGAACACAATAATGATAATAATGGATCATGAAATACTGAAATAGTGTCCTGAACATGGAAAATAACCCAAGGTTTTGATGGGATATAGTAGCCTTGTGGCCAGACCCAAGGTAGAGATTGGGTATGAGAGTATTATAGCTATACCCATGATAGAGATGGGGTGTAACAACCATCTTTCCCAAAACAAGAACTATTGTTTATGTGGACACCAAAAGATATATAATTTACATGTTCCTAACCAATTCTTATGAGTTTAACTATGACTTTCTTTCTAGAATTAAGTAAAAAATGTATGATTAATGTTTGGGGAAGTTTTAATGGCATTCGATCAATCATTACATGATTGATTGTTAAATAGTTTTAATTATTTTATCATGGAATAGATCTCTTATTAATGTGTTTATATGATTAAGGATTCATTGGTCGTTTAAAACTTGATCTATTTAGATAATATGTAGGTGGATATTGAGGTACATGAAGCCTTAATGATTAGGGTTTCAGGGAAGGGAAAGGTCCCAAAAGAAGGTAAATGAGAATATAAGGATTGGTGTTCAGAGGTGCTTCTTAGAATGATTCTAGATAGAGTACACAATTTCATAATTCACTTCATGTTTATTTTCAATATTTTTTTTGACCTACCTTATTGGGGGTACTTTTTTATTACATTATACACCCTTTTGATACCTAACATTTCATATGATAAATATTTTGTTATTATTTAGTTTTATTATGATTTTTGGTTTAATATTCTTTTATTATTTTAATAATTGAGAATGGATATTGAGACTAAGGTTATATTCACCCCAAAACACTATTTAGATCCTCATTTCTAGTTGGAAACCATTTATATATAGGAAGGCATGCATGAGGTCATGTATAACTTTATCATAGAGCCAATGATTCAGATATGGTAGTTTAGAAATTGAGTCAAAGAGGGATTTATTTTATTTATTCATGACTGTGTTTTTGGAAAGGTAAAAAGGAGGGAACCTATATGGATCTTGAGTTTGGTAGTTGCATGTTGGGCTAAACATCTCATGTTTAATGGACTTTCAAGTTACTGGTGATGGGGTTAATATAATATTTATGTCTTTATGGTTTCATTCCCATATTATATATTTTGTGTTGTTATAGTTTATGGGATATATTCAAGTAATGAATCATGATTTCTCGTGAATATTGATTAGTAACATAGTACCATATATTATTTATAAATTTTTTTATTCTATGAATGGTAATTAATTTTATAAAATGTATTGATTTATGCATCCTTGATATAATTCTATGACATTTAGATAACATTAACGTGATAATTATTATTTTATTAATGTATATAAATTTTAGTGAGTAACATATAGGTATGTAGAACTACTCTCGAGCCTTGGGTAGTTCTTGGTTGGATGTAGCATATCAGTGAGGGTAGCCTTGTTGGATATGTCTCTTATATAAATCCCATGTGTTTTCTAATAAAATGGATGATTTGATATCATAGGAAATCTTCAATAACTATTCTATGTTTTAGTGTGGAATTATAGATAATTCCTCCCAAAATATATCTAAAGGGATCACTTGTTGTAGCATGAGAGAATTCTCCCACATTGGAGAACACCCTAATTCCACAACTATATATAGAGGCGTTTTCAGCTGATCAATATCTTGTTCCTGCTCTAGTGGCTTATGAGGTGGTACAACTCTAACCCTGAATCTTACTCCTAGTGGTGGTTATAGGTGGAGGTGTTACCAAGAAAATGGTTGATTATGATCTGGATTATCAACTCAATAATCATCCATCCTTCACTGTCATTATAGCTCCTTAGGTTATTGAGGATTACATTGACATCATAAATGTGATCATTTATCTAGTGGAGACTAAATAGGACCAAGGAGTAAATATAGATAGCTTATACATTAGATAAATTCTAGAAGATGGTGGGGTGTCATGATGTAGGAATGTTAGTGTGAGTGTCTTAAAGAATCATTTTATGGAGTTCCAAATGCTACCTTTGGTCCCTCTTCTTTTTGTAATAAGAGGAAGGTAGAAGAGTTACAGTAAGGTGATGCTTAGATATCAAAATAGAGTATGGTTTTTCCATCCCCATTTGTGGGAAGAGGAGGTATCATGTGTTTAAAATCTTACTGGATTGGTTAGTATAAAAAATTCTCCTTAGGACCTTAGAAAAAATTTCATCTGGGTGGAAAGAGGGGTTATCTTCATTGGTTCTATTTGAGTTAATTGTGGATACACACTCATAGTGGTTTGGGTCAGACATAAAATGTTCCATAAAGATCTTTCAATATTCCTTATTATAAAATTCATACCCCATAGAATTGGTTGAACCTGGTGAGATATTGGAATCAAGGGAAGGGTCATGGAGCTAATGAAGTTATATTTTATATAGTGTATCAAGTCCAATCTAATATTGATAGATACCATCAAATTTTCTTTGATCTTGATTATGTATATACTATCTTATACATTGTTTGATATAATATATTTATAATCAAATACATATAAGCACATTTATATGGGATTATTTTTTTTACTAGGTTTTATTTTTAGTTGTTATATATTGAAAACTATCAACGAAGAATGAATATCACCTCTAGAGATATCCAAAAGGTCCCATAGTTATTGTTGGATATATAAATATGTAGGGTTTCATTATTCATCATAGGAACAACTTCTATATTTTTATGTATTGGCGGACTAGTTATCAGGATCACATCCCCTGGAATAAGAGTCGTGTAACCTTTACCCTTTCTATGATATAAAAGTTCACGTTGATTGGATAATGGGATGTTAGAGTATAAAGAAAATGTCCATAACTGACTCAGATTGAGGGTATGATGGCACAGGTGGTAGGATTAATTCATGTGTGGGGGTAGGCTATATCACTCATCCATTTTCATTGTATAGTAGTCCAATATTAGGATGTCATCTAAGATGGATTCCCTATTATTACTTCTATCTAGGGGTTGATGTTCAATATTGAACTCATGTTAGGGTGAAACCTACATTTATACCTCTATACCATATGACATCGGTTGAGTTGAAGGAACATATAGTGAATCTCTTGGATTGAGAGAAAATGGAATTTACTAGATAAAGAACACAAATCTATGGTTCTATAGTTTTTTTTAAAAAGGATTATGGTATCTTTTTGTTTGGTGTGGAAAACATAATGATTAACCTAGATCACATGTTGAAAAAATACCCATTTTTAAGGATTGATGACTTGTTTGATTAGTTTCTGAGAGATCGATCATTCTCTATGATTCCAATATGATCAAGCTACCACAATATTTGGACCAAAGAGGGGGATCATCATGAGATAATTTTCATCAGTATATACAGGCTATATGAGAATCTTTTCATTCCATTATGGTACAAAAATGCACTGGTGGTGTTCATGGATCTTATGAACATGATATTCTATCTATATCATGACTCATTTATTTTATTTTTCATTAATTATATCCTTAAATAATATTATACCTAAAATATTCATGATAGACCCCAAAATATTGTGGCGTGTAATAGTTGATCACCTCATATCTATGTTAAGCACCTCATGTTTCAATTGTTGATCTGGGAGCTATATTTTCTTTGGAAGGAAATCTACAAGGTAGGAATTTATATGGAACGGGAGAAGGGAGTGGATATAATGTCTTGATCACTCCATAAAAATTTGGTTTATACCGGGTGTTTCCATGCTTCAGTTGGGTATTATGGAATGTTAATGCGAGAATTCCACCTTTTAGAACCACCAATAATAGGACATAACAAAAAGGAGGTGAAATTTGAGAGGAAAATCCAGTGTATAGAGGACGTAATGAAGATAAATAGGATATTTATATCTTCTTAGATGCAGATATTTCTCAATAATAGAATTTGATATGTGATTCACTACGTCGTTGAAGTTGTTTTATTTGAGTTTCTTCCAATACACAGGGATTAGGTAGTGGTTAATATATCACAATGCCATTTACCCCTAAGTGAAACTACAAAAATAATGACATGGTGTTGGCAGTGGTAGTTCATTTTCAAAATTGTTGAATCCATTATATGTACAATGAGATATTTTTGACATATATAAAATAATGGATCCTGTTACAACATAGATTTTTTACGGTGTGGAAAAATAAAATTATTTTCCTAATATAGCCGAGATACTGAACATGGTCATCTAGCTTTATGTGTTTTCTATATTGGTAACTCACATAATCTAATTCATCAAAACTATATCTTCTTGGTTTTTATTTATTCTATTAATCTAATGGATTTGGAATGAATTGAAATATTAAACCAACATGCAATGAAGAATGTAATTACGTACAAAATAACTTGGCCTTCATGGTTTGATTTGTGGGTTCTATCAGTCTCCTTGTTTGTGTTTATATTAATTTTGATAATTAAATTTTGAGGTCTCATTAATGAATTAATACAATTATTTAGTGGAATTAAATATGTAATTCCTTTAAAAATATAAATTCCACCACCTCTTATAATCATCATTTATGGAACACCTAAATCAAGAGTGTGACATCTTCCATGAACTGGCTCCATTATATGTAATTTCATACATTGAATGGCTAAATTCTATCGTATAAAATTATTTTATCCAATTGAAGGGAGATAAATGATTTAATAAAAGAATAGAAATGAGTTTGAGTTTAGTGTCATGGTAAAATATCACTACATTCGTTCAATTTTAATATTTATTATCACAAACATAATCAAACTTATGAATTTGAGTACAAAATAAATTGTATTGTCACTTACCTTCCCGGGGTGAATCCTCAGGTTAGACCCTCATTTTTTATGTTATGTGGTCACTATATAATTAATGATAACATGAAGAAGAAAATAAACCCATAAAAATAATAAAAGATATAGAAAACTAATGGAATAAACATGATGAAATGGGTGGATGTAACACTTTTAAAAAATAATGCAAGAATTATTTATTTAACAAAAATTTAAATTACATGAGAAATAAAACAAAAACAAATTTATTAAAATAAAAACCAAATAATGGGGAAAATGAAAATCATAATGGACCTTGTCATCCTCTATATTTGGTATTCACTACCCTCTTTCAGTGTGGGTGAACTCTTCCTTATATTGGCCAAGGTGTTTCCACCATTCAGTATTATAATTCACAATCTTTTAAGTCACCCTTTAATAACTCATATTGATTCTGTCAACTAGATGTTTTATCATTATAGTCCAATTTCATTATAGAATTTGGAAATGAATTATTTCTAATTTTTTTTGTAAAATTTCTTGTCTCTATACCCAATAAATTTTATCATCATCTTACTTTTATAAAATAAGTTATATCACATTTTCTCCGAACATTTATTTTGGATAGTCAGAATCATTGAATTTCCAAAATCTGATTTCCCATACTTTTAAGGCCTTGATATTGGTAGAATAATGTGGGTACATATTTACAATTTTGTTTCCTCTAGATATCATCTTTATCTTTTTTAATCAAATGTCCATTTTTTCATCCATTTATGAGATATATTCCAATCTTCAAAAATATCTATATTTTTTCACATATTTAAAGGAATGATTAGTTAGCTTCTTTTGGGAAATCAAATGATGGATTTGGTTTTGGGTTTACAAGAATGAAATGAATCCCATAATTCATTTAATTATTTTTATAAAAATTCATTAATTAAATTAGTGTATAATATGGTATTACCAAAATACATAAATAAATTAAAACATATAAATTCCAAAATTTTTCCATTTTTTTATTAATCCGAAAAGGCGTCTAAAACCATAAAATTTAACAATTTACATTAAAATATTAATTTTCTAAGATTAAAACAATTGATATGTGTTTTTAATTTTCCATGAAAATTGAGTGTTTCAATGCACCCATAATTAAACTATGCATTCCCATAAGCAAAAAATCTCAACAATAAAAATTAGAGGCAACCAATGCTATCATAATTCAAATTTCAAGAAAAAAATAAAATAATCATATATGTATAACAAAATTATAAAATTTAACATAAAATATCAATTAAATTTATTATTTTTCATAGAAACAATAAATTAATGTATTTTACTTTTCCCCTTTGAAAATTGATGAAACTTCCCCTATTATTCATTCACTCTCCTTAATTAATTATTACTAAACATGAAAAATAATGATTTACCTCACTTTTTAATATTTTATATCATCATTCATGATCAAATTAAATAATATTTATGATCATATCATGAGATCATTTTCCATATCCGTATTCTTATAGAGGATCCACTATCATCACCTTATAATGAAAAAAGACACATGATATCTTGGGGACTTAAATTAAAGGATCAAATGAATTTGAGTATTAAGGATTTTAGGAATTGATGTTTTAAAATTAAGGATAAAGGAAAAGGTTTAACTCTTAAATCAAATTTTATTATATCAAAATTAAAATCTCAATGAAATTCTACCATTAAAAATATAACTACTCTAACATTATATGTTCAAAGTAAGGTAAGGATAAAAGTAATACATAATTAATGACTTGTGAATCCTCTTGAATATTTTTTATAATATTGTAATTATAATTTCATTTTTCAATTTATCTTTTTTTAATTAATTTTTAGAATAATCATTACATCCACAACATAACCACATTATATAATAATATTCAATCCAATTATGGTGATTTAGAATTTTTATAAGACAAAACCCATTCCTTTCTTTAAAATTAATTTCTAAAAATGGAAAAAATTAAGTAAATTTAATGAATCAAAAATATTTATTTATTCCAAAAATATCACCTCTAAAATTTTCCTCTAAATTCATTACACACCTTTCATCAAGACACCCTTTCACCGCACACATAAACATTAAATTATCATGTAAATTAAAAGAGTATGATTAGAATTGGTAAAAAATTTCATGAAAACTGGATCATTCCTAAAAATGTAATTCATGGCCTCTATGGGATAAATAACGATTAGTGTAAAGTTAGGATTTTAAGGATAATTCCTTTTAAAAAGGTGACTCAATCAATTTAAATTTGTTTTTAAATACTCATTTGTTTGAGAAGTTCAAATTCATGTTTCGTAGGTTACATGACCTAAGATCACTCTATAAATAATCTCAATAAAATATTTGAAGAATTTAATCTACGAATAATCTTGGGAATGGGATGTATGATTTTGGATAATAACTCATTTCATGACTAATTATAATAAATCAACTCACATAAATTTCAAAAAATCGATCCTTGAAAAATTTTATGGAAAATCATTTAATTGAACCAACTAATTACCTCAATTCATGAGTCCTCATTTAAATATCCATACATAACTTTAAAAATTCAATCCTTCATTTTAATCATTCAATCTCATTAGTCTTGAAATCTAAAACAGGGCATCATAAGACTTCTATTTAACTCATATCTGATATATAAGTGAATTAAATCCTAATTCAATCATGGTTACATGATATTTATATTAAATCTCAAAACAAAACTGAAAATAAATGTATAGATCATGAAAGATAAACAATAAAAGTTAACTCTCTTTCAAATCAAGCATCATATTTTCTTCTAATTTTTTCTAATTCATTATAACATGATGGTCCAATAATAGAAGATAACTTTAATATGCCAAAGGATCTTGTCATCTATGGTCTAAAAGTTAAGTGGGAGTATGATTAATGATGGAATAATCAGAAAAAAATGAAATTGATAATAGTAGAAAGCATGTAAAGGGATAATACAAGGTATGATACCCCATGTGATCCCTAAATATTTACTTTCCTAGACGGAAGTAGTAGCTATTATCCAATATTTGATTCTAGTTGAGGATTTATTGATTTAAACCACCACATGATCTATTCCAAATCTCTTCCTTCATGGTTCTCATTAAATAATTCCTTATTTAGAGTATACTAGATATTCCCCCCTTCACAGTTAGGTACAACTTTTAGGGAAGGGTTTCAATAAAGTATATAAACTCCTCATAATTAGTTTCAACTTGTGCAATGACTTCCTTTTCTACTGTTGGATTAATAGGGGATTCATGAATTGAAATTTTAAAAGTAGTTTACAAATGTATGTTAAATTAAATATTATTTTAACATGATTGATGTAAATTATATTTCCCCAATTTATTGTGAGAATACTCTACCTTAGTTTCCTTGGGATTGGTTTCTTGGATTTCTCTATGATCTTGTACAAATGTATTTTCATTAAAATTAGGGAGCTCTATGTTTTCATCAATAGGTTCATGTGATAATTATTCATCTTCCTATGAGTAAAATAATAGATTTAAAAGTTCTGAAAATTCAATGAAACTAAGAATGATTATCATATCTAATTTAATAAAATCAGAAAATAAATAGTTCAAAAAAGGATCATCTCCCTTAGTTGGTTTTGGTTCAATAACTTATTCAGTTGTAAGTGACTCTAAAAATTGAGTCTTTGTTGATAGAAGTAGTAAGTCTAGAACCTCCATAATTTAAGAAAATTACACCCCATGGGATGAGTATTTGTATCCTAGGGATATAAATAGGTAATAAGGTTATGGATCATCATTCTAGTAGTTGGGAATATCATGTTTCATTTAATATACATCCCAATTAATCCAAAATTAATCTGAATCTTACCTCATATTCTTATCAGCACATGAGACATCATATTCAATCACTATTTAATCATGGTATTCTTGAATCTAGTCCCACAAATGGTTGGGATATTGTTATTTTAAGAGTTTGGCATCAAAATCATGGATGTATTCAATGAAATTGGGGAAAACCATAGGCACTACCTTCTTGGACTCAAATATTTCTATTCAATTATAAGGCCATCGACCGCTGTAATCCAATATTTAGGTGGGATCAATGTCTCTTGGAATCTATGCATTTTTTTAAAATTATCATAATAGCATCATCCCTTTATTGGATGGATGGCAATGTGTTGTCCATTTCCTGGTCTTGTACATGTGATTAATTTTTCATTATTGGAAAATAGAAGACTAGATACATCATGGAAATATTTTTATGGGGTTTTTAATATGGATAATAATTAAAACTATCTATAATGTTAAAATAGAAAAATGAAAGTAAGCAATTTATTGGATCACATGAAACCAAACTAGTAATGATTCTACCCTATCATCGATAAGGAAATAAGAAAATTACATTCCTAATACAAAACTGGGGATTACCAAGTTTGTATTACATGAGGTGATTTATCATTTTTTTCACTCAATTAATATAAATCACCTAAACTAATTATTTTTTTTGTTTTTTATTTAATCTATAAATGTAAAATGATTGAAATGATATAAAAATATTAATCTTACATGGACGGAAAAATGTAATTCATTAGAAATATAAATGGACTTTGAGGATTAGTTTGTGGGTTCCATCATTGTCATTTTTTCTGTTTAAATTATGTTTATTAATCCTATTATGATATATTTTTCATGAATTTATATTAATTTATTTTATGGTGTTAAATATGGAAATACTTTAATAATGTTAATTCCACAACCTCCTATAATCAAAATTTATTACACATCTCAACTGATATAGTGACATCTTCTAATACCTAGCTCCATCACATTCCATTTCATAAAATGAATGCCTCAACTCCATAATATGAAGAGCTTATATTTTTTAGAAGGTGGGAAATAATAATAAAATAATATAAATGATTTTATATTTAGTGTCATGGTTTATGATCACCACAGAAATTCACTTTTACTCTTGATCATTACAAAATTAATCAATCATATGAATTTATGTGAAAGAATGAAGTTTCCACTTACATTCATCAGATGAAACCTTAGGTTTTCCCAATTTTTTTAGGTTAATAGGTCACTGTGGAAATAAAGAAGAAAAGGATAAGAAAATAAATGAATAAAAATAATATAATTTATATAAATATAATGTAACAATAAGAATTAAATGGGTAGTGGGAACACTTTAACAAAAGTGTGGATGATTTATTTAATTAATTATAATTCTAATTACATGAGATATAAAACTAAAAACTAAAGAAAATTAAAATAAAAATGGGATAATGAAAATTAGATTGGAACTTGACCTCCTCCCCATTAGGGATACATAACTATCCTTCAGCGTGAGTGAACACCTACTTATATAAGCCTAGGGGTTACAACCCATTTGTATTATAATTTAATATCTTCCAAATGTCATTTAACAATATCTTCCAAATTCTATCCCTCGAATGAATAATCATGGTAAACCCCTAAATTTACATAATTTTGGAATGTATTAATCATGAAATTTGTTCAAAAATGTTTTCTATCTCTACCCAGTAAATTATGCTTCATCTGATTTGTTCAGAAAATGTTCTATCCCATTACTCCAAACATTTATTCTTTTTATAAAAAATATTTGAATTTTTAAAATCCTATTTCCCATTAACTTAGGGCCTTGATATTGGCATAATCAATTGATGTATTATTAATGAAATTTTTTTCTTGAGATCTTACATTTATCATTGTACAATATAATTACTATATTTTCATCAATTTAATTGATATAGACTCATATATAAAAATTTATAGATCTGTGCACATTGAGTCCTGGCATGTGATGTTATTTTTAGTAATCAAATGATGGATTTAGATATGGGTACATAAAGATGAAATGAATCCCAACATATATTTAAGCCTAAAATAAATCAGAAATTAATCTAGTGTTTAATATTAATCGAAAAAATATAGAAATAAACATTAACTGTTAAATTAAAAAATTAAGGCATTTTTCTAATTAAGCTAAAAAATATTCTAAAACCATAAATGTGATAATTTTAATTATTATATCACATTTGTGGGATTAAAAAAATAGGAATATATTTAAAAGTATGTATTAAAATTGGGTGTGTCTCTTGCAGTACATCATCTATTTGAGAGGGTTCAATATATAGTAGAGTTATTTGGTGGTGTACCTATAGGTGTTTGATATTGAAATAGATTACAATATATTTAAGGGTAATGTTATTACAGATTCTCATAGTAGGAAAGTGAAGGATCATATAGAAAAAAATTTATAGGATTAATGAAGGTTAATGAGATTTTTGGGTTAGTGGTTTCTTGATATATCTGAGGACCAATGGATAATGATTTTTGTCCATTAGTTATCGAATATTCATTTTTAGAATGTGTGAAGGTCATACAAGGGTCATATCCTAAATGATTAGTGATATTGGAAAGTGTGGAATGATATGAACCAGTACTAATGTGGTTGTTGGGTAGGGATTATGTAATATATGTTCATGGGAGAGTAGTAGTTCATGCCTAAGGGGGGAAGAGATTATAAGGTAATCTCATTCCTCTCATTTACATGTTCACCCTAGTTTGAGGAAGATGTATCAGGATATAAGCTGACACATCGAGTTTTTGGGAATATAAAGATACCACACATGATTTATCTCTTATTTCATAACAAATTAGAGGATCATTGAAGAACATTAGTGGTTAAGTGGACTTATTCAAACAATCTCTTTGATTATGTGTATATGTGATAAGGTTATAATGGATTCCCTGATGGGGTTTCCCAATACCCCAAACATTAGAGATGTTTTAAATTTTATATTTGTTTAGATGATAATGATGGATCATTTTATACTGATTCAAGAGACTCGCTAAATTAATGAGTTATTAAAATATTATATCTTGTATATATTTTGAATTCATAGAGTAAATTATATTAATTTGGTGGAAAGATACTTTTATTTCACATTATGGTTTGGAAAGGCTAACTAATGACTATAAGAACATAAGTAAATCTGGGTATGTGGAATCATCCACCGACCGATGGAATGTTGGAGGGGAAAATACATTACACAAAGGATATGAAACATGAATTAGTAATATATTTCGGTGGATCATGGAATGATCACCTAGACATGGTGGAGTTCATATACGATAATATTTTCTATTTTTTGAATATGATGGAACAATTTAAAGCTCTTTATGTTTAGTTTTGTCACTCACCTCTGTGTTGGAACTAGTTGGGAGAGGTATTTATCACTTGGAGGAGTTTGGTGAATGGGTCTCTAAGAGGGTTCAATTCAATAGGAAGTAGTTGACTACTACTCAGAGTAAGAAATTATCATATGTGGGCTATGGAATTATCATTTGGAGTTCATTGTGGATGATTGGGTTTTCGTATAGGTGTCACCTCTATTGTAGCATCTTCATTTTTGTAGTAAATGTAATATATCACCATCGATACTAAGACAGTTTATGATCATCAAGCATATTAAATAAGTGTCTTATCAACTAGACATTACTATACTATGTTGAGGTATAAGTAATGTGTTCCATGTATCTCATCTTTTGTGGTATGAGCCTAATCCTATGCATGTGATCAACTGTGAGGAAGATCATTTGGTCCCAGATGTATTTTTTATTGAGTTCTTATTGTGGATTACATACAACTGTGATGATGTTTTGTGGGGGAATATGGTACCACATGTAAAAGTCTTATTGAAACATATAAGGATCCCACATGAGACACTGTAATGTTAGTATTATGATCATGATCAATGGCATCTGTTTTTAGGGGGGACCCCTATAAAAACTTATCATGTATGTTAATTAAATAGTGGGGGAGATTTGTAACTTCTTATAAAATATAAAGGTACCTTATATTTTATATTTTTTTCTTATATTTATGTTTATTTTTATTATTTTGATATGTGGTATAGGTGTTAAAGAATCGAGAAGGGAAAAAGTTTAGAAAGTGGGAATTACCTAGCAACTTTGGAGTTGTTGGGGTGCCAATGTCTCTTCAATTTAGAGCCACCACCAACCTGTTGGAGTTGTCATTATCTCAAAAAGTAACTTGGATCGACCAAAAATCATGTACAATCCCACCAAACATTCACTGGTATAAGAGATATCTCATTATTCTTTTTATTACATCTGACTATTTGGTATAGATATATTTTACATGTAGTGGTTGATATTATAACCCATGATTCAACATGTATCTACAAGATAATTGATGGTTCCTAGATGTTCGGTTCATTAAGGTTGGCTCTATCATTTATCCATGAATTATCTTTTTATTATCTCCACATATACCTCAACCCTAAATTAACATGTATGGTTTTATAGGCTAACACTTCCTATATTTAGTCCATTTTGTTCTATATTTTTTGATGATCATGGTCTTGATCAATTTTTCATCATCTATGAAGAATTATTTTTGCCTACTATCCCAAATTTTCCATTTCTTTTAGTATTGATCAAAAATATAATCTTTGTTTATTAGATACATGGATCTCTCTTTAGTCTAACGAAATATTCCTTTCTTGTGGATAGATCAAAATCTAACCTAGGGTGTGGGAAACCATTCCATATCTTGATCACGATCATATATTGAAAGATTTTACATTGGGTAATTTGAATTGAGTCTAAGAAAATGTTATTCAATTATTATTGAATTTCATTCTATAATACCCTATGTGATGGATTTGAATAGGTTCTTAGGATCCTTTGTATTTTATCTAGATCTGGTTAGTGTGTGAGAATTTGTTGGGTGATGACTCATTGTGGCTATTGATTTTTAGAATCAAAACTAATGACATAGGAAGTACATTACCATATAAGTCCCTTGTATAATTTAATTCCTCAATATTTATCTCATTTTTTCATTTATATCCCATAAGCCTCATTCTTTCTTTGATCTCATTTGTGTACATATATATCCTATGAGACCCCTAATTCATAATTATTGAGTGTGTGTTTCCCATGAAACCCATTCATTAAAATGCTCACATGTGTGTGTATTTATTTATTCTATAACTCATGATTTATATGATATATTTATTATTATAAGTTTTATAACCTATTTTTTGTGATCCTATAACCTTTGGGGTTTTTATTCTAGTAGTATGTGTCATGAGGACAATCATGGATTGGTTATCCATTAGAGGGGAGCATTTTCATCATGGGATGTTTATGTCGATGGACCTAGACACAAGTTTGGTTATGAAATCCTCATATCCTGACTTGATGAATTGGTAAGATACAATGAACTTGTGGCCTGACCTAAGTTAGATATAGGGTAAAATGGCCTTATAGCCAAACTTGTGACAATCACTGCGAATGAAGGCCTAGTTCCCATCCTGAGGCGACATTGAGATGATGTTTCTAAAATAAAATTAGCCTCCTTGTGTAAAAACAATGATCATAAATATAGTTATGGATTTATTTATTCCATTGAGATAAAATAGATACATTCAAGGTTCATTGAGACTTAGTTAGTTCATGATCACAAGATTCCTGATTGATAATTTATTTATTACATATTTATTTATTGTCGTACTATACACCACTTTTTTATTTAAACATATGTCCATGGATGAATGGGTGTAATCCTTCCAGTTTTATTTTCAAACCCTTAATCGGAATATTTATGCAAAAGGAGACTGCATGAATAAGGATTCGGGGAAGGGAATTGACCCATTAGTGATTAGATAAGGAAATGGATCTTAGTGTTCTGGTGTAGAACTAAGATATAATCTAGATAGAATCTATAGTTTCCTATCTATTTTATGTCTCTTTTTTAATACATTAGATTTACCTACCATATTGAGTGTCCATATTATGTGAAATTGAATAACCTTATGAGGCACAACCTAACATATGGTATATCACTTTTTATTATTTAGTTTTGTTGTTCCTATTATGTTATTATTATTTTATTATTATTATTGTTGTGTATGTGTATTGATATTGTGTTTATAGTCTACCGATATCACCATTTGGACCCTCTCTTCTAGCCTAAATCCTCTTGAGCATAGGGAGTTGTACATCAGGTGATGTATCAATTCATCTTAGACATAGTGATTTGTATTGTGGTGTTACAATCATGGTGTAATAACCCAAAAAATGGATAGTATAGTATCATTTAAATATTCACTTTAGTGCACGATGAGTGGGCCCAAGTCTAAACACATGGTTAGACACTATCAGGGTATATTCTTTGGTTAATGGAATTCCATTCACAAAAATTTATTAAGGATTTGTTTCAAAATTTCATTTATGGATTAGGTTAATAATTATAAAAGAAAACAACTACTAGTAAACTTGATTGGATAATGAGATGTATTGGATAATCCATGTGTGATATAGTTGAAATTAAATTATCATTTAATGAAATGATGGCGTCATTGGAAAAGACATCATAGTATTGTGCATTAATAATCATATTATATTTACCCTGATTCTTTTAGATATCATCATAAAATATTAGTCATAATATTTAGTTGGAAACAAGATCTGATAATGATTATGTGGATGATATGTCTCTCAAAATACCTAAGATAATGCTATAGATGTATATTTAAAATAAATGGTGGAGAATAATTTTATATCCAATTATGAGGGAAAGATGTGTTACATATTCTTTATTAAAATAGATTGGTTTAAATCTCATATAATCTATAACATGATTAATTATTATAAATATATACTCTTATTATTTTTATTAGTAAGTGATAATTAAAATTCAGAGGATGTAATTTATTTAAGGGGGAAGAATATACTTCACCTGTTTTATTAAGAAGATTATTATTTCCATAAAATATATGATTATAATAATAATAATTTTTTTTCCTATTTTTAAAAATATATTTAAATATATTTGTAAATATTTCATAAGATAATAAAATTAAAATAAAAAACATTATTCATTCATAGTGAAATGATTACAATATAGCTACATGAATATGTCAATTACTCGCTATGTATTATTAAATCGTTTTAAATATAATAAATCAAATGTGGATAACAAATAGTGAAGAATATTATCTCTAACACTATGATATTTCTTATATATTCAACCTTGAGGATAAAAAAACAAAAACTATATAAACAAGAATTATGCCTCATGAAATTAGAATGGAAAGAATGATTCCTTCATGTCTATATATAGGAAGAAAATTTGACTTTTATTTATATATCGACATTGAAATATGTTCATTGGATATACATATATCTAACAACAATACTGAAGTTCTGTATTTTATTAGTAAATTTATAACAACGTATATCATAATGAACGAAATATAATATTAAAAAATAATAAATATATATTTTTATGAAATATTTATTAATATTAAAATTAAAAGTATTAAATTAAGAAATGATATATTTATATAATTCAAATAAATAATTTTATATAAAATAAATAGTAAAATGAAATTTTAGAATGTAAATAATTAATTTAAATGGTTTTTATTAAACCATATATTATATAAATAGAATATATTTTTTTCAAATAATTGTTTAATTAAGTGTTTTAAATTTTATGCCAACAAATTGAGTTTAAAACATTTAAAATATAATTATAAATTAAAAAACATACAAATTTTATTTAAATGATAAATTGAAACGAGGAAACATTACGAACTCATAAAATTTATAAACTATTTTTTATAAGTGGGTTTTATTTATATTTTATGTTTTAAATGTTAAGAAAATTTTATAAATATTTTATTTTTAATTTTAAAAATTTCACACCATTTTTGGACATTGTATAACAACATTATCTTAGGATAATGTTTTGTATTTTTCAAAAATATTTTATTTTTAGGTGAATAGTAAATAAAACGTTTGTTATAAAACATGTACTATTATGACTTTTCATAAGATAATATAAGAATATAAATTTAAATATCACAAAATATTTGTCTAAGTAAAATTTTATACCTTTTCCAATATTATATAGAATTTTTAAAACCAAATATTGGGATTTTTTGGAATTAAGTAATATTTTCCAATATACAGTATTTATTATCATTTCGTTTTATTAATTATATTTTTTTTATAAAATTCAGTTATGAATTTATTTTAAACCAACATAACATTCATTGGTTCTATAATAAAATAATTACATAATGAAAACATAATATATTGATAATATTACATTGCACATTAATTTTAGTATTTATAAATAAACATTTTCTAAAAATGGGTTTCTACATAATACAAGTATTAATGTTAAAATTGAGATTTCAAATCCATATAAATATTATATAATAAATTTTAAATAATATTTTTAATTAGTATTAACAAATTACATAATAAGATATTTTTTATTTTTTTGTTATTAGATGAAAATTAACCAGTTAAACATTAATTTCCATGGTAAAACCAGAAATTATAAAAGTGAATTGTTTAAGAGTAAATAGATTAATTCATATTTAGAAAATGATTTAATATAAATCTTTGAGATATTGTAGAAATTATCGCATTACCCATTCAATTATGATCTATTTTTTACCCAAAAGACATGTATGAAATGTTCTCTTTTTTTATTAATTGATTATAAATAAAATATCATACTCAAAACATGTAGAATGGGCTTCTCACTGCCCCTTAAAGACCACCTTAAAAATTAGGATTCCGCATTAATGTTTTCTCTTTTTAATTCCCATAGAATAATTTTACTTTTTTTGGCCGATGGTCCCATGATATTAGCTTAAGACCTCCATTTCCAACAATTAATCATAATGAAATCATAATTGATCAATGTGAGTTCTTTTATCAATAATTTTTTTTTATTTTCACTCTTAAATTTCCAAATATAATTTTTCGAACTCATATGAAATTATTTAATTATTATTTTCATACTAAATTTATTATTCTCTGTTGAAAAATGTTAACCATCATTCCCCTCTTCTATTATGATAATCAAAACCATTATTTGTGTGGTCTGTAGACTATCACCCTCACAAAGTAAAGAATACTTTTTGGAGCCATCCATAATTTTTATGGATTATATTGTTAATATTGAAAAATAATTTTTTAACATATAATAAAATTACTAATATTATGATAAAACCAATGATCAACCATTGTTCCCTCCCAATCTTCAGGACATGAAAATATGGACATTGTACATTACTAAATACCACCTTCATGATGTAATGTGTCTCATTTTTCATTTATTTTATTTATTATTTATAATACATTGTAAAATATATTACAACATCTTTACAATAAAAAAATTTCATTATTATTTTTTAGTGATGATATTATTCCCAAAAGAAATCACCTTCATACTAATAATAAACTATTATTTATCACATTTTTATGTCTGGGTTGGTCAAACAACCAAGTTGAAAAATATTTAAATATAATATCATGGATTAAAATGAGAACTTAGTAGTGGATAATATATAATATAAATAATAAAATGGTGACTCACTTATCTGAATATGTAAAACTAATATTAAACTCATTATTAACAATACCTTAGTTAGTTTGTTAAAACTTATTTAATCATTCTTATCACCAAATTCTTCTACAAGATCCATACCCAAAACTACGAAAAAAATAAAACATAACATTAAAAAAATTATAAAGTATCACTTATATATCCTTGTTTAATATGGTAATGAATAACTTTATATTTTTAATAATGAATGGCACTATTATTATGAATCTTGTAAAAAACTATCAAGATTACTCTCTACCAATATTTAAAATATATAATAACATACTATTATAATTATAGAATATAATTAAACATTAATTTTATAAAAGTTTATAGATTTTAAAAAGTTCATAAATAGTATATTAGAATATTTAATTTCTATATATGATATTTTAGCTCATTAGTGGACGTTGAGAATTATGGTAAGGGGTTATTTGTCGCAAATTAATTTTCTTGAGAAATAATTCATATTATTCCCCATGGTATCTTCAAAATTGTTTGATTACTTCCTATAGAATTAATTTTTAATATATTCATTTAAATCATAAGGTTTTTAGAGGAATATCATATCCCCTTTTAAATATAATTTTATTCAAATGATATTAACGTTTAAAGGGTTTTTGTTCGACCAACTCCCTTTATTGAGTTATAATGACTCTTCTTGAACAAATTTCATCCAATATTATTTTCATATAGAGTAACATTTTATTTCATGGAACATTCTCCTCATTTCTAGTGAAAATTTACTTTTAATTCAAAACATTTACCTTTATAATATTTCATTCAAAAAAAGTATATCATTGATAATAATAATTCACAACCTCTTTAATAAAAGCTTCCCCTCTTTGTCCATGATTCCATTTCCCTCTAATGATGTAAATTATAATTAGAAACATAATTATCTATTTTCTCATGTGAACATTATATTACACTTATCTTTAAAAATGATGATTTATTACTAGTTTTATAATGTACATTTTGAAAATTACGTCTTTTCTAAATCTCAAAAGAGACTTTTTGGAAATTAATTTATCATTATGTCCTGTAACATTATCACATACACTATAGTTAAAATCATTATCTATAAATCTGTTTATAATTTTTCAAATAGTTTAATATATATATATATATATTTAATGTTTTTATTTCCATGGATGATATTTTTTATAAACCACCATCTAAATATTTTTTATGTAATGTTATTTTTTATCAAATATATGTTTCATAAATAATTTTGTATATACTTAAAATACCTAGTGAATAGGAAAAAGATTTATTACAATTTATTTTTTTTATAATACCTTGTTTTTCATTTTAGAAAATTTTAGGGTGTTCACATAGGTTATAATAACTAAGTAATTGGGGAAATTATTTAGTAAGCCATATACCACTAATCTATATAGTGTAAATAAAATATTCATTATTATTTCACATGAATGGTATTATCCTTGAAATATACTAAATATATTTGGATTCCCATTTATATTCCATGGTCTTATGATGTTATGATTATTTAGGGAATTATGAATGATTTCATTATGTGAATCTATTTAAAAAAGACATGAAACCCATTTTATTTCCCAGATTTATTTGGGATGTGATGAATGAAATCATTTTTTATTTTCATGGGTTCCTTACGATATGATAAATGATCATTTTTATTTGGAATTAATTTTTATATATAATTATTAATGGGGCCAAATATTACCTTACAATTAATTATTTAAACTTTTTTATCTCATGAAATATGTATTTGATGAAATATTTTAGTTTCTTATTAATGAGGGTAATAATTGTGTGGATAATGAATTAATGTTACCTTTGAAAATGTTTATACCATATTCTAAAGGTGTCGAGACTTTAATGTCTCCTGTTTCAGGTTTATTGACTAGTGTTTCCACAGACTTTGGATTCATTATTTTTCAATTATTCAACAAATATTGATTGATTTTCTATAATTTTTTGGATATTATCATATTTAATTATATCTATGTACCAAGATTATGTTCTATAAAAAACTTAATTTCAACACATTATATCCTATTTTTTTAAAATCAAATCAATATTTCATAAAAAAAATATTACTAAAAATATATCTCCCAAGTCATTTAAATTTTTTGTATAAAATCATTTATTCTACCAGATGATCAAATATTTCAAAAATGACAAATGTAATCATTCCATACTAATCTCTAGTCCATAATAGTAACTAATGTCTAGTCAAATAGACTACTAAATTGTAATCTAACAGAGTGACTAAATCTCATCCATTAGACTGGATCAAGTTTGATCCATCATACTATATAATGTATGTTCTAATGGAGAGGATAAATTTAATTACATTTTTTTGACAAATAAGAACATCAAAATAAAAAATTCATTTCTTTAGGAATGACTGATTTTAGTCTATCTATGTGAATGAATTTAATATTTTGGTGTTTCTATGTTTAGTATATCCATGTGGATGAGGTTAGTTTATTAATGTGACTATGTTTTGTCTATTAGAGTGATCAAGTTTAGTATATTTCACTAATATATTTTTTCCATTGGAATGATGATGTTAATAATCAAATGGTTGGAATTATTTTTACTAGCTGTAATAACATTGATTTCACTATAAAAGTTCTATCAAAATGTCATGAAATAGAGTAATACATGGTATACTATCAAGATATATCTCATCCGAGGCCATTTCAATAAATTATTAGAATCATTGAATATGATCGTTCAAGGTGTACTAATAATTTAATGTACAATTGAGGATCTAGGAGATGATTCACTTATGAATCAACCCATATAAATTTAACTATTATATAACCTCTCATTACTAATGCATTATATATTTTCTAAGTGTTTTAGATCTATGTAATCTATGTAAGGATTGTAAATTCCTTAGATAATTTTTAAAATTTATTCACTATGTCCATTATAGGATTATATTGATGGATTTTAGGGATTGGAAGAATACTGGTTCTGATCAAGCTAATCAAGGAATTCATTGCTATTAAGAAAGAGCTCATATTTATGTTTCGGATCAAGGAAATATATTACACAGAATGGTAGAAATTCTGTTTATGAGGAATATAACGGCTACCTAGTGTCAGGGTTTGTAAAATCCTTTACTAGTAATTTCAATGTGTTTAAAATGTTTTATAATTCTTTTTTTAAGGAAATAATATATACTTTAAGCTTTTATTTTACTTTTCGATAAAAGTTATTATATTTTTTGTGCATTTTCAATTAATGATTATTTTATTAAACTTCTAAATTGTGATTTCAATTATGTTCCCTATGTATGATATAGATACTCGGATTCTAAGATGATATATGATCATGAGATACTATAATATAGAGGTTTGAGGGTTTCACATATTGTAAATTTTTAATCAGGAACCTCCCCTCACATATTTTTGCTAGTATAAACTCAACGATACGAAAATTAGTATCCGAAAATGTACTTCTTATTAAACATTCATACAATTTACTTTTTTTTATCCAGAATGTTTTCATGTTTTCAATTTTGTTGAATTGTTATTATGATATAGTGTATTGATGAAAGTGTTATTTTTTTAGAAGATTTTGGGTCTTAATGTCTGTACTCCTGGTATTTAAAATAATAGAAAACTACCAATTATTTGGGATTCTCACTATGAATAATAGAGATATTGGATGAATACATATGTTATTAATATAGGAGTTAATAATATTTTCATGTTGATGAGGAATTTTACGACTCAAGAGAGGGATGTTTCGTTTTTACGAGTCAAGATAAACAAGATAATTATCTGAATTGTTGAGGGAGGAATATTTTTCATAGTTCTGTGGAAATAAATATGAATAGTCAAATATCATCTAGTGAATCTAAAAATAGTAAATGGAATAATTTAGAAATTACTCATTTTGGAAGATCAAATGTAATTGAATCTATAATATCTATGCTTCAAGTATAATATTGAGTTTTAAAATTCTAATATGGTGAATCTAGTACAAAAATGAATCCAATATTTATGAAAATTGTGAATAGTTTACAGGGGCTTGGATATAATAATATTATACTTGGGATTTTAGTTCAAAATGTCCTAGAAATCATTCCTGTAGATTTAGAGTCTAAAAGGGATAATGTAGATGACACATAAATAATAAAAAATTTGAAATTGTATGATATTATTGGTACTCTCATGTAGTAGGGGGTATACTAATGCTATATGTTGATAAAATGGAAAATAATAATTATAGTGTTTATTTTTATTCAACATTAGTTATTTATATGAAAGTCAAATCTACTAAAAAGTATCTAAAATATTAAGGAAAAATAAATTTATAGTTCACTCAAAAAATTATCTATCTAACGAATTTCATAATGAAATGGCCAATTTAGCTAAAATTAAGAATAAGATAGTTGAAAAGAATGATTTTTTATATAAGTATAAGATAATTTATTAGTGTATAGTGATAATAAAGACACATTGGAAGTAATTTTACGAGTTTTAGAAGGCTATACATTTATGACTGGACAATCTCATACTAAAAAAATATGGAATGAAATTTTAAAAGGAATTATAAAAAGTTATATAAACATATGAACAAGAAAATAGAGTGATAATCAAACATATGGAGCACAGGTGGAGGTGATATTTTATCAAAAAATATATTAATACAATGAACATTGGAAAAATGTCTTCTTCTATATTGAGAATTTGAATAATAATAATTGCCTCATGGATATGGTAACTGTAAAAACCATATCTAATCTTACACTACATTCAAGGTACCCTTAAATTTATAATGAAAATAATTCTAAATTTACTTATAATGAATCATCTTCATCAAAGGAAAAAAAATACTTTAATCTATGATGTGGATGATTCTATATTTGAAAATAAATTAAAAAACCATAATTGAATTTTTTTTAAACAACTTGATAGTATTATTGCTAAAATATCTATAATAAAATCATCAATATCTAAAAAAACTAATGATATTTATATTATTTAGATAGAACTAGAGAAAAATAATTTTTAGAAATCTAATATTTCATAATAATTATCGAAATCCATTATTGAAAAAAAAAATATTCAATGATTTATAAAAACATAGGTGGGATAATACTTCAATTTTTGATTGAAATTCTGTTTTGAATATAAATTCTGAAATATCATGTCTGAAAATGATACTATCAACAATTACTACTAGGAAATAAAATTTCAATATGATATAAAAGGAAATAAAACCACCAAAACATATATATGTAATGGGTTATACAAAAAATTCTATTTTTTAAAATAATTACTTTTTTCCAAAATGTTCCCCATTTTGTATAAAATTTCAAAGTGGATAATATTGGAAGAATATATGTTCCTTACATAAAAGTAAAATCTTTATGTTTTCACTAAAAATATTTTTAAAAATATTAACTGATCAATATAGTAATATTGTATAGATGTGGATTCCAAAAATATTATTTTCAAATAATGCTAGACCCAATATGGTTTGGGTTCCAAAATACTAATCATTTTCCTATCCATAAAATAAGAAGTGTGCCAAAAATATATATTACATGGTTAATGGTTATTCCATTCATATTAATTAAAAAATATTCTTCAACAATATAATTAAAATTATATGTGTAAATGGTACTTTTAATGGAAATGCCTAAGGTAATATTATTGGTATATGTAACATTATTCTTCCTTGTAACGATTTGATTTAAAGTGTATTATTTTTTATATGTCATAATCAAAAAATTATTATCAAAATTAAATTATGAAATGAGGGATGTCTTAATATCTTCAAGAATGATAAATGTACTATTTTGAGCTCACAATATGAATTTTTTATTTCTTACAATAAGATTGAGAATGCTTATAAACATAACATTGAATACCTAATGAGATAATATATACATTATATTAGTGTAATTAAAGGCTTATCATGGTTATGGGATAATATATTAGGACACTTGAATGTTATAAATTTAGATAAACAATCTCATAATGGACTGGTTGAGATCTATTAGAACAGAAGTTTGAATTTTCTAAATTTTCAGATCCTTTTCATTTCAGAAAGAAACATCAGTCTCTTTTTAAATCTATTAGAGAAGTAAAAACATTTATTGATTTATATTTATTCCACATTGATTATTTGGTCCCACACAAATTGGATGTTTTGGGGTAAAATATTATGTATATGTTTTAGGTGATGATCACACTTGATATAGATGGGCTAATTTAATTGAAAAGAAGTTATTAGATTTTTATGTTTTTTAACTATTGAATCCCAAGGTAAAATTTAGAAAAAATATATCCTGGATAAATATTATTTCAGATCATGATAGATAATTTTTGAATTATGAATTTGAAAAAAAAGTAAAAAGGGTATAATTCATAACATTTTATCAAATATAACTCCACATAAAAATGGTGTAGTTGATAGAAGAAATGGAACACTTCAATTGATTATAAGATCCATACTGAGTAAATAATTTGTTGAAATTTTTTTTGGGAGCATTTAGTTCCACATACTATACTATAAATTGTTTTATTAATAATCTATTTTATTAATAAAACTCATTATGATTTGTGGAATTAAAAAAATCTAAAACATTCTTAATATAATGTTTTTGGATATAACGTGTTCATTCTGAATAATAATGAAAATTTATATAAATGGGATCTAAAATATAATACTGAATATTTATAGGATATTCTATAACTAGTAAGGATTATATAGTTTTTAATAAGAAAAATTTACTATTGAAGATATAGTACATGTTAAATTTGATGAAACGAGCCATTTTTTTTCAAACAACCCCATTTCCAATATTTAAATATTTCTTCAAAAATTATATTTCACCCAATGATGAAAAGTACTTATTATTAGAGAAAAACTAAAGAATATGCATTTGAATTCCTACCCTAGGAATAATTTCAACATATTTTTGAAGAACAATGTTTCATAAATCAATGTAATTATTTGTGTTTTATGAATCATCATAGTTATAATCTCATTGGTGATGTAGATAAATCTGTTAAACCAATAAGATACATTAGAAATGTGTTTGAAGATTGTTCATTTTGTTCACATTTTCAACCCAAAACTTATAATGAATATTTTAGTAATGAATATTGGAATGTATCTATATAATATGAACACAATTAATTTGAAGGAAATCATGTTTAGATTTTTGTTGAATGTCAAAAAGATACTTATGAAATTGTTGTAAAATGTGTTTCTTGGAACAATTGTTATTAAAATGGAATTATAAAATGAAATAAAGCTAATTTATTTTCAAAAGGGTTATAATCAACAAGAAGGCATTGACTATAAAGAAATGTTTTCACTAGTAGCTGGACATTGAGCTATTTGTTTCCTTCTGGAATATTCAACCTTTTTAATATCAAATTATCTCAAATGGGTGTAAGGTGATTTTTTAAAAGATATGTATTGAAAGAAGTTTTTGTATAAAACCCCCTAGTTTTGGAAAAAAAGTTTTTAAACCACGTATCTTTACATACCAAGGAACTTTATGGACATAGAAAATCCTTTAGAGGCTCGTATGATAGATTAAATCTATTTACCTTAGAAAATATTTTAGGGAGATATAGATCCAATAATTATTCTAATTTTTTTTAAAACAATAATTGTTCCAATTAATGTTTATGACATCATATTTTGATCAACTAAAAAATATCATACAGATTACATTGTGGATATTATTAAATCAATGTTTAAAATGATTATGACAGGTGAACACACATAATTTATTAGTTTTAAAATTTCAAAAAAAATCGAAGAAACTCTTATATCAAAAGATAAGTATATAAATGATATTCTTAATAAATTTTTATATGAAAACATTAAAATTAATAGAACTCCTATAAGATATTAAAATACATTATATATTGATGAATTTGTAAAACAGGATGATAAAAATTATTTTAGAGGAATTATTAGTAGTTTACTATACATAACATCTAGTTGTACAAATTTATGGTTTTTTGTCCGATTGTGTGTAAGTCATAAAGAAAATAAAAATGAGTCCCAAATTAATGGTTTGAAACAAATATTTCACTATATTAAGGGAACTATGAATCTTGGATTATTTTCATATTCTAGAAATGTTGTTCAAATTAATTTTTTTTTCTGATGATGGATTTTTTGGATGCAACACACACTCATAGACTTTGGCATCAATTATAGTAAAACACAAATTTATGTTATAAAAAAGTGTTATTGAATTAAGTAAAAACCCATAACTTCACTCATGAGATTAATATATATATATATAGACACTATTTTCATTGGGACCATACACATAAAAAGATATTATTTTACAATTTATCAGAACACATGAAAAACTTGCTGATATTTTTCAAAAAAACCATTTGTTTTAAAAAATTTAAATATATTAAAATGATTCAATTATTGGTCTATAATAATTGATCATTCATATATACTTCTTTTTTACTAATCTCTAAATTGAAATAAACTCTATTATAAAGGGTTCATACATATATTGTGGTATTTATAAACACAACTGTTTGTCTTAAAAATTTTGTTTTTCATAAAATTATTGTTATTCTAAAAATGTTGGTTTTACAAAATTGTTAAATTTTTTTGAAATGTTACTTCTTATTAATATTATTAATTTATAAAAAATATATATAAATATAAAAATAATAGTTTCTTGATATAATTTCTCAATGAAACGAAAATTTTTCTATAAGACATAATTTATAATATTTATTTGTTACTATATCTCGTTCCATTAACTATTATTGTTGATAAAAAATATTTCTATTTATTATAGTATTTATGGAAATGTTTATGAAAATATTGAATCTAATATATATTTATTTAAAACCTCATTACGAGATCTTGATTTATATTAAATTCATTATGGATAAATTTTGATCATCAAATATGTTTTTGGATATTTCGATGAGTCGTGAGATCTATAGAATTTGGATAGTCTCCCTCAAGCGTATAGATATGATACCAGGTCATCACATAACTCATTAGAATTTAATATTTTTTTTGAATCTAAATCCTCAAATTCTCTTTTTGCCTGATCTTTTGGCATTCATCTGATCATAATTTTCATCATAGGATTAGATCTTTCTAGTATGATCATAATTCATAAAATAAGTACACTTGAAGAAATTTATAATAGGTATGTTGTGAAAGATAAATTAATTAAAAACAATTTGTTCAAAAAAATAATTTTTAAAAATAATTTTTCAAATTATAAGTACTAGAAAATATTTTTTTGAGAATTAATATTTTGATCTTTACTATCATTTGATGGTAAAAAATTGTATTCATTATTAGTTTTTATTGTGGAAGATGATCTAGATATAATAAATCATATCATTTGAATGTATTTTACAAGATGATTATTTTAAAAAAAATTGATATAGTAATAGTTTTTCTGGATTGATAATCTTATTTAGTTATGCACATGAAACCAGAAAAGCCCTATTATTTTTAGAAAACAAAGTATGAGTCAACGTTGGTTCTTATATTTGAGAAGGTAAGGAATGCATATCACATAAAACCAAATGGAATTCTTGTTTACCAATGGATGTGGGGATACATCAATTTTATTAAAGGTGAAAGAGATACTTTAAATTTACTAGATATCTTTTTTTATCTAATGAACAAAATTACTTTTATCTTAGTAATGTTTTTCATTATATCAATAAAGCCATTCAAGAAGATTTTGGATGAAATTGATAATTCTATTGTTTCCTTATTCTATCAACAAATTGGTATTAAACATACTGTTTTAATAGTAGATCAAGAATATGAATTTCTTTACTATAGAGAAAATGTAGAATTTATTAGTGAAAAGAAATCTTCAATATCAAAATTATAATTTTTGAAAAATTTAATTTATTTTCTGAAAATCAGACAACACAGTGCCTAATGATGTACTTATCTATTTAAATTGAAAAAGTTAGAGAAAATAAAATAGTTTTCTCATCACTATTTAGACTAAAAAATAATTTCAAAGATGTGTGTGATGAACACTGTAGTGATTTGATGAAATAAAAAGAATAAAATCTTCCAAATTATCCAATGTTTAGACTTGATAAGTTTTAGGCCTTATATTTAAAAGATAAAAGAGATGATGTTTTAAATTTATAATATGAAAAATGAAACAATATAATATATTTTATGAATAAATAATAGTTTAAATTCTGATTGAAGGATTTGAATGAGATCATTTGGATATATATTCTACTGATAAGGAAGGTGTTCATTCTGTTTCACTATTAATATATGTCTAACTTGTTCCTCAATATGTTTATGTCTTTCCTGAACCAAATATTACAAAACTATAAAATTATGGAACATCCAAATTCACTCTAAATACTGAGAATGAAAAAGGTCATGTTGTTTTGGAAAATGTTTTGAAATAAAAAAAATCATTAAACCAATGAAATATGATTTTAGAATGATGAAGAAGTTAGTTAGGACTCTATAAAAAATGTTAAAATAAAAATAATAATACGATGAATAGGAATATATAAAAGAAAAAGAATAATAATAAGTGAGTTCTTAATATTCTATACCTTTCAATACATAGTTCATCAAATATGTAGTGATATTAAATATAGGGTGATAAAAATGGAGAGAATTTATTGGGGGAGAACATGTTAAAGTAAAACATTTTAGATGATAATTTTACTAGACGATATTATTTTGGGGGAGTTTTTATTAATATGTTTATATAATATATAATTCTTATTTATAATTATTTAAAAACAAAATGGGATTTTCAATGAAAGGGGGATATAAAAATATATAAGACGATAATTTTTCATAAAAATTTATTGGGTTTGTATGTTTTTCATAGATATTGTTTATTTATTTATTTATCTTTATATTTTAAAAAAGGTTGCGATTGTTGGGTTAAATTTTTTTCATTCTATAGTCTATATCCTTAGATTTAAAAATTAAATCATAGTATCTTTATAAAATATTTCACTAACTTTATATCACTCAATTTTTTAGAATTTTTTAGGAAAGTATTTACTCTACCAGACATTGAAACATTTCAAAAATAATTAGTATAAAATTTCCATATTAAGGTCCGATCCAATGGTATGACCATAGTCTATTCCAATAGGCTGACTAAAGTCTAGTCCATCGAAATGAGTAAAGCATATTCTATCAGACTGACTAATGATTTATCTATTAGATTGAATAATTTATTGACTATTGGAATAACTGAAGTCCCATACATTGGATAGAGAAAGCATTCCATTAAAATTAAAAAACCATTTATAGCACTGACTGAGTTTAATCTATTAGTGTAACTATGTTTAGACTACTAGTTTGAATGGAATTATTATATCAGTGTTACTAAATTTATTATATTTATTTGACTATGTTTATTACATGATATTGATAAACATTTTACAACAGTATAATAACAATGTTTATAATCCAATAGTACGAATTTTTTCTAAAATATGGAAAAATCTTTTGGAAAATTGTAATGGTTCTATCAAAATTACATCAGATGGAGTTGAACATGTCGAGCATTCAATATAGAGATCATTTGAGTTCATTTAAACTAACTCCAAGAATCATCGAATATGACCTTTGGTGGTGTGGCTATAAATAGATGTGTATTTGGGGAGTTGTGAGCTAATGATTTTGCAACTCAACCTGTATAATTTTTTCTCAATTGTAAACTCTCATTACTTGTGCATTGAAAATTTTAATTGAGTTTTTGTTCTATATAATTTGAATGGGGATATTAATTTGTTTATAGATAATATATATTGTATTCAATGTGTCTGATCTGGGCTTAAATTGAGGACATCCTAGTATAGGAAAACCACGGGTTTCAATTGGGCTAATCAAGGGATTCCAAGGATAAGAAGACATAATATCTTTTGTACTTTATGATTTATGGATTTAATTTTGTTTAAATATAGACCATATATTGAGTTAACAAACCATGGATTCCTAATGTGATGGTTTTTGACTTTCATAACTCTTAATGTGAAAGAGTGTAAATATCATATAATCTTTCTATAATTTAATAAATTTTACTTTTTTTATTTTATTCTACTTTTTTCTACATGTTATTATATTTCTATTTAGCATTGTTTAATAAATTATATTATATTAAAGTTATAATATTTTCATTACCAAATTTTATATGTCTCTGATATTGTTACTCTGATCATCAAACAATATCTTATTGTGGTAAAAAAATAATATAGAGGTTTCAGTTTTTAGTTAGTTAACATTTTTAAACCAGAATCCCCCCACACCCTCTAATATCCCTTATAAACACTACAATCCAAATATTTGTATCATAGAATTTTCTTCTTATTAAAAAATCTAAGATAGTTCTTTTTTTTATCATGAATTTTTTTAGGATTATAATTTTTATTAAACTATTATTATAGTAATGTGAATTATTAAATGTGATTTTCAAGATGGGTGGTTTTAATTTTTGCAATATATATAATTTAAACCATAACATGTTAGTGACTGAGAATACTAGAGAGTAATGATGAATAATTTTTCTATTAACAAATGAGTTGATAAAGTTTTGATTTTGATGGGAAATAATAAGATTCTTAAGAAGGAAGTTTCTGATTTTACTAATCAATAAAAATTTAAATATCAGTCGAATTATCATGAGGGAATAATATTATATGTTACATGATAATAAATATGTATAGTTGAATATATTCATCTAAAACTGCAAGCATTATATGGAATAATGTGAAAATTAATCATTTTGGAACATCTAATAAAATTGAAACCATATTATCCTTTCTTAGTATAGATTATCAAAATATGGATTTTCTAGCTACAGAATATGTTATGAAGATTAATCATATATTTAGGAAAATTATAAATAGGTTAAAATATATAAATATAAACAACATAAAAAACTAATTTCAGTTTAAATGGTTACTTAAATCAAGCATGAATAATGGGACTGAAAAAGAAAATAATAATACGATACTAAGGGAATTAGAAATTTTATAAAGGATGCTCTTATTGAAAATATCATATAGTATAATTGTATACTAGATATAGATGGTAATACAATAAAAATAAATAATTATATAATTTATTTTTATATAATATCAAATATTTATTAAAAGATAAAAAAGTCGAGAATGTATCTAAACTATTCATGAAAAAGATTGTCAGATTGGAATCATAAAATATTTCTTCTGATAGAAATAAAAATAAAATTTCTCTATTAGATAAAAGTAATAATAAGGTAGTTTGGATGAATTAAATTCATTATATGTACAATATATTTTATAAGGATATAAATTATAATAAATACTCTTTGCGTGAAATTTGTTTTTAGTTCAAGATGGTTTCTCGTATAAAACCAGATTACCCCAATATTAGATAATGAAAGGAATGATGTAAAATATAAATGTAATTATGAAATGTCTCAATGGTATAAGATTAATAATATTAGAAAATCATAAGACACATGGCCCACTAGTGAAGGTAACAGTTCATAATAAAACTCATCAGATTATGAAAGTGAATATCATAAAAATATTACTTTCTAGGATGAGATTTTGATGAATAATAACTTCACCATGGATAAGGTAACTACTAAAACCTTCACAAACATTACTCAAAATTTAAATTATCCTGAAATTGATAATGAAAACAATTATATATATTTAGATTTAGAATATTTTTCATTAGCATAAAACAACTCTTTTCCATGAAATGTGGAAGCTTTTTGATATGAATATGTTTTTTAAATGGATTTTATTTAAAAACATGATATTGTTGAGGATAAATGATATAAATAAAAAATTGGAATATATACACACACTACTCATATTTATAATCATTATAAAATAAATTTAGAAAAAAATTCAATACAACTAATATTCATTAATAATTGGAGAAATAAAATATCTAAAAAACTAATTTTTTAAAAGATATAAAGAAATATAATTCATGTGAAAATTCAATTGAGGATAAGAATATAATTATGATATTAAATTCTGAAATATACAGACTGTAAAACCTACTGTAAAAGTTCACTACTGGAAAATAAAATTTTTATAACTTGTATAGAAAAAACATTGTAAGAATGTATCTTGAATGGGTTATACACATAAAAAACCCAGTTTTCCAAAACAACTACTTTGTTCCAAAATGGTACTAATTTTGTAAAATTTGTAATTGTTGGTGAAATTTTAAGAATGGATGTTACTATAATAATGTAAAATATTTAGGGGTTCAAAATTATTCATTATCTAAAGGATTAAAAAAAATTCTCAACATAGTAATGTTGGATAAATGTGGATTCTAAAAATATTACTTTCTAATAATGCTGGACCATTGCAGGCTTTGGTTCCAAAATACTAATATTTTCATTTTTTGGAACATAAGAAGAGTACCAAAAACAATATATAATTAATGGATATTGTTTGTTTTATTAATATGACTATAAACAAAAATTTCATTAAGAATATTAATAAAATGGATGATAGAAATGTTTACTATTCTGAAAATGCTCATGACAAATTATTAGTATAGGTAACAATGTACTTCATGGTAAATATTTTTATTAACTTTTTGATTATTTTAGCCATTAATTATAACCTTAATTTAATAATTCAATTATTTAATGAGGGATATATAGTAAACTTCAAGAATGGTAAATGTATTATTCATAGTTCAAAATATGAATTCATTCTTTCTAAGAATAATAATTAGAATTTTTATACATTGATCATAGAAGGACTCAAGAGCCAATATATAACATGTCATAGTGAAATGGAAGTCCAATAATTATTATAGAAAATAATATTATGATAGTCAAATGTAATAATAATATCTAAACTATCTATGAATGTTCATGTTAATGATCTACCAGAACAAATGTTTTATTCATCTAAATGTTTTGAACATTTTCAATTTATAAAGAAAGAAAAGTTTAGTTTTAATATTATTAATTAAGTCTCAATTTATGATTCTTTATAATTAGTTCACATGGATTTATTTGGTCCAACATAAACAATAAATATCAGCGGAAAGTGCTATTTATATTTTTTAGTTGATTATTACAATTGACATAATTTTGTTTATTTTCTAAAAATAATGTCAAAAGCCTTTTCCCAATTTAAAATCATTATATAATTATTAAGAAATGGTAAAAATGTTTCCTTGTTTAATATTCATGGTAATCAGGGTGGAAATTTGTGAATTCAAATTTCAAAACATTTTTTAATAAAAATGTTATAAATGGTAACTTTTTATTATATAGAACTATATAGAAAAATGGATTCATTGAAAGAATAAATAGAATTATTTCGGATATTATGACAAGTAGACTAAGTGAATACATAGTTACTACATGTTTTTTAGGCTTAAGCGGTTAGTACTGCCTGCTATACTATAAATCAAGTTTTAACAAGACCTATTTCTAATAAAACATCTTATGAGTTGTGGAATAAAATAATGAAAACAATTTCTTACATTAATGTTTTTGAATGAAAATTGTTCATTTTATTGCTAGAAATAATTTATATAAATTTTCTCTAGATTCTAATAATGGAATTTTTCTGATCAATTCTACAACTAGTAAGTCTTATGGAGTTTTTTTAAAAAATAAATTTATATTGATGAAATAGTACATGTTAAATATGATGAACTTGATCCTTTTGTTCTAATAAAATCTCAATTCACATATTTGTATCTTATTTCAAAAACTGATGTTCAACCAATGATGGAATGATCTTTCAATGAGATAACTACTGAAGATTATGTTTCTAAATCCCTAATTGAAGAATAATTTCACCCCATTATTAGAGAATAGGGTTTTATAATGACATGGAATCGGTTAAATCATAAGAATAATTTGAGTGATAGTATAATTTGTGATATATAACAACCTATTAAAACTTATGTCCCATAAGAAATAATGTTGGAAATTGTGTATTTTTATCACATTTCAAAACTAATAATTATGATCAAGCATTAAGTGAGAAATATAGTCTGAAAATGAAAGATAAAATCAATTAATTAAAAATTAATCAAGTTTAGACATTGACCGAATAACATAAAGATAGATTCGTAATTAGTTTATAATGGGGTTTTCAATATAAGTTTATGAAAACTTAATTCTAGTAAGAAATAAATCTAGAATTGTTGAAAAGAGTTCTAATAAACAAGAAATCATAGATATGAAGAAACATATTCACCTATACGTAAACTTGAATCAATTTACATTCTTTCGTCATATGAACATTTCTTAATTTAAACCATTATCAAATGGATGTGAACTGTACTTTTAATAATGGATATATAAAAGAAAAATTTTATATTGAAAAACCCCCAATTTTGGAAATAAAAATTCTCTAGGCCATTTATTTTGACCATCAAAGGAATATTATGGACATAATAAATCCCATAGTCCCTGTTATGATCGATTAACTGTATTTTTATAACAAAAATTCTAAAGGGAGATGCTTATCAAAAGTTTTTTTATAATTTTTTTATAAAAACACTATAATTGTTCAAATTTATGTCAATAACATTATATTTTGATCAAATAAAAGATATATTAATGATTTATTTTCATATATTATGAAATTTGAGTTTGAAATGAGCATGATGGGTCAACTTAATTATTTTTTTGTTTTCAAAAGTCATAAAAAATAGAATGATCTGTAATATCATGAAATAAGTATATAAAGGATCATCTTAATAAATTTCTATATGAAAATAATAAAATTATTATTACAACTTTCATAACAATAAATGATTTAGGTATTGATGAAACTAAGAAAATAATTTATAAAAAAAATGTGGAATTATTGGTAGTTTATTATACTTAATCGCCCTTTGTCAATATGTAATGTATTCTGTATTCTTAGGGAAAAAATATCAACAAAATACAAAGGAGTCATATCTTAATGATATAAAACAATTTTTTTTATCTTAAGGGAACTATTTATGTAGGATTATTTTACTATTTGGGAAGTTATTTGGAGCATAAATATTTTTTAGATTATAAATTTCATGGATGAAACACACACTCACTGACATTGGCTTGAATTTTAGTATAACTCCAATTTTATGTGATAATACATCTTCCATATCATTAATTAATATCCCATCATATCACTCATGAAAAAAACATATATATATATATATATATATATATATATATATATTACACCATTTATTTTGGGATCACACACATAAATGATATATTATTTTACAATTCATCGAAATGTAAGAAAAACTTGTAGATATTTTTACTAAAACCTATATTTCAAATAGATGTTAATATATTAAATTTATAATATGAATGGAAAATATTAAGTAATAATGAATATCTACTTATTTTCCAATATCTATGAAATAATATAAACCCTTACAATGGAGGAGTAAATATTAGGTTTTTTTCAAACTAACAATACTTTTCAAAAAAACATAAAAACATTATTTTTTATAAAAACAATGATTTTATTTATTTATTTATTTTTTCTAAAGCATTTTTTTATTAATTTTTATTATTTATAAAAACATTAATTTTTATAAAAATGAGGTATAGTTACTTTAATGATTTTCTCATCGAAATTTACATTTTTTTTCTATGTGGAAATTTCTAATATTTTAGTTTCATTATCTTATATTCCTTCTGTTTTTAGTTGATAAAATCATTTTATTTTTGAAAAAAGATTGAGTTGAATATTCAAGGAAAAATTTAACGTGGTAATAACATCATTAAAAATGTAATAATATTTCTGAAAATATATTTATATCTTTTAAGGATAAATTTTGATTGTCAGATTACTTTTGGAATTTAATATTGTCAATCCGATCTCTGGAAGTTGAATTTTCACCCTTGACCCTAACAATATGAAAGTATATCACCACATCCCACACCAAACATTCAAATTATCATCAATCAGAATTAAAAACCTCTAATCATCTGATATTTTGGATTTCCTTCTATTATATTTCTCTTTATTTGATCAAACCATTTTAGTCAAGTGAAATTTTCCTAAATGACTACTCCAAATTAAATTTATTCCAGGTAAAATTTAAAGCAGTAATTAATTAAAAATTAGTTTTTTTAAAAAAATAATTATTGGTGGAAATTTGTTATCAAATTCCATGGATAAGATAATGATTTTATTGAGAAATAAGACTTCGACATGTAATATCCTTCAATAGTAAAGTAATTCAATTCCTCATTTATTTTTTATATACAATAATATGATGAGGTAATAAATTTTAACCATTTTAATGAGTGTTACAAGATAAATATTCAATATGTTCAATATTTATTATATGTTTTTATGGAATAAGATGATTTTTAGTCTTGAAAAAGCTTCCAAAAAAAATCACGGTTCTTTTGAATAAAACAAATTCTAAGACTCCATTATTTTTTAATATGAGAAGGTAATATAATTATATCATTCATAAAAAAATTATAGTTATTTTTCTCTATTTATGAAAGGATACCTCATTTTGGAGATACTTTTAAGGTTTTTGATATCATTGATTTGGATTTTCTAATAAACATGATGAAGTTTAAAATAGTAATTGTTTCCTTCCTATAAATGAATAATGTTAAGAATATTTATATAAAGCTTATAATTCTACTATTTCCCTATTATATCAAGAATATTTTTTAAATTTTCTATTTTTTAATGAAGATCAAGGTCAAGGATTATTCTATTAGAGAAAATGTATCTTTGATAAGTGAAGAAAATAATTGAGAATGACATTAGAATTTTTGTTAAAGCTATTTTTTTGTGTGAAATTAGACCTAATATCATTTTATGATAATGTTATAAATTAAAATAAAAATGTTCTAGAAAATAGAATGATGGTTCATCACCACAAAAATTAAAAAATAAATCAAAGGATATGTTTGATGAAGCATAGAGATATTTAACGAAATGTGAAGTAGAAAATATTTTTGTTGATCAGAAGCTTATACTTGATAAGGTGAGGTCATTGATTTAAAATCGAAAATTATTTATGTTATAAAATCCAAAAATAAAAAAGATGAAATGAACTAAAATAGTTGATGATGACAAAAAAGTTAAAATACCGATGAAAGGAGTCAGAAGATATCATAGAGATATTCATACTTCTATTATAGATGGTGTTATTTCGTATTCAATTATATCATTTGTTTAACATGTTCCACAATATTTTCTTATTTTTACCTAACTAAATATTACTGAACCAAAAAATTGATTCAAACTCCAATGTTATTTTAACTACATAGAAAGAAAAAGGGAGTATTTTTTTGAATAGGTTTTTGATGTAAAAAATATTTCATCAAATATGGAAAAAGATGATTTTAGAACCAGTGAGATGGTAGAAATGTGTCAATAAATAGGTTTCCAAGAAGAAGAAGAATAATAAGGAAAATCTATAGAATAAGAAGTAGTAGAATAATAAAGTTCTTTAGAGTCCTTATATTTTAGTAATTAGTCTATAAAATATGCTAAGTTGGTTGTTTCTGAGAAGGATCGTTGTTTTGAGAAGAAAATTATAGAATCAATATTAACATACAAAGGTATCATAAAAATTTGAGTTTGGTAACTTGTATATTTAATGGATGTTTTAGATACTATAAATGAAAAATAACATGATGTAAATAAAATAATTACTAGTCCATCTAGAATACAGGTTTATAATATCAGACTCAAATGACTCTCAAGTTATTAAATCAGGTCAAATAGATGAATCCATATTTATATACCTTGATTAATATTTTTAGAATTTCATAGATGTTATTCTCTTTCCATGATGTATTTAATCTCGGTGCAAGAATATTCATTGGACGTTTAATGTTTTATTACAATCTGATACTTTGAATCAATTATAATATATAGTTGTTTAAAATGATGCATATTTCAAGAAATTAAATGATTAATCTAAATCTAAAGGATATGGGTAAGAAAAATTATATGATTGATAAATTTTAAAGAAATAAATTTTATGTTTCAAGATGATTATATTGAATTTTTTAAGAAAACATATTTGGAGATTGAGGATTCATTTAAAAATTTGTCTAATAATGTTTCATAAAAGTCTAAACATTTCTCTCAGTTCTAGAATTTTTTAGAGTTTTATGATTAACAAATTATAGAACTAAGGGGAAAAATATATTTCTTGAAGAATATTTATTAAATTTGAACAATGATAATAGTAAGATCATGTCTCTTGAATAATAGGATGACAAATTGAAGCAAGAGGTTCAATGATTTCAATAACTAAATGTAATAATTTCCATATTGGATTCAGCAGTATCAATGACTAAGAACAGAAAAGAATATTTCCAACATATGAACAAGATTATAATGATAATAAAAAAATATTGTTTTTTTGGTAAATTATTGATGTAAAAATTAATCTTTTCATTTAATATATTTTTGAATAAGTTTTTCTGCACATATTCTGTTTAAATGTATTCCCAAAATTATTTGGTTGAGTGTTCTTTATGTATTCATGGATCAATTATTATTAAGCTAAACTGTTTAATAGTATTATTTCTATAACATTTTGGGTATTTTTAAGTCCATTATTTTAAAAAAAAATGAAAAATGGGGATAAGTTATTAGGGGAGAAATTATTGAAGAAGTTGTTTGGAGAAAATTTTATTAGATCAAATTACTTTTTGGTATATATTATTAATAATACTCTATCATATATTATTATTCTAGATAATTTTTTAACAAAATCTGATTTTTAATGTTTTTGGGAGATAAGAATGATATTGGGAGAAGTGTTCTTAAACTATTAATGGGTTTCCATGATTTTTAAAGTTTTTATTTTCTCTTTTTCGGTGTTGTGTTTTGTGCTCTTCAAAAATGGGGAGATTTTTGTCTTAAAAATTTTCCTTTATACACATTATATTTGTAGTTATAAAAATCAGAACACACTTTATTAAAAATATATTTTACTAACAATATATTTCTTAATTCATTACTATATTCTCTTAGAAATCTATTTAATCCAACCGATGTAGAAATATTTCTAAACTAAGAAGTGAGTCGATGGATTTGAGCGGCGCTTCTGCCATTCTCCCATATAGTGATTACGGTTTTCTATCGAGCTTCTGTTCGCATTGATTCGCAATGGCAGATGGATTCCTCTTACTTGGAAGATTCAACTCCCATGCATATGCTGCAAATGGCTTCACTCAGTTTTATTCAAGGAAACCCATAGATTTCAAGCCGAAGCCATGTGAAACCAGTGAAGGTAATAGATCATTTTCCCTCTTCAAAGGCTCATATGAAAGAATCCAAAAAAGAGGTTATGTAGCACATGTTAAGGCTGATTCTGATGTTGTTTCTGAACGAATGGATTTGGGTGCACATTCAATAATCGCGAGGTTGATATTGCCAAAAGGGACCGATCGATGGAAGATGGAATACCTTCATCAGTGACATGTAGCCATTTGGGGTTTCGATGAATGGAAATGTGTGTATCTTGGCAAGGGGTTTTTTCATCTGTTATTCCCATCAGAAGAGCTAAAACAGAGAGCATGGGGTTTTGGCTAACTTTCATTCTAACCTAGTGCTTTTTACATCAGATAATGGAACCGAAGCTTCAATCCATCTCAAATAGGTAACACCTCATCCCATGTTTGGATTAAATTTTTTGGATTAAACTGGATTTTGTGGAATCCTAGGATTCTTTATGATATTTCCCTTTCTATAGGAGATCTAATTAGGATGGATAAGGAAACTGAAATGGATAGATTTGGACATTTTTCTAGATGCCATGTATAAATTTATCTTTGTGCTACTTTAGTTGATAGAATTTACTTATCTACTGATGATGAAGAAATAGAACTCAAAATTGAGTATGAGAGATTTCCAAAATTTTTCCATGAATGAAAAACTATAGGATATGACGATGTAACTTGTAGGAAGGTAGTGCTTTGTGATACCTGTGGTAAAAGAGGGCATGAATCAAAATCATGCACTAATACTAGGAGGATGAATCTTGGCCCAAGGAAACTGCATAAACAGAAGGGGGAATCTCTGAATCTTGAACTTGGGAACATTAATGTTCACCAAACTGTGAGTGAAACAAAAGAAAACCAAAATAATTATGTTAAACCTATAGGAATCTCCCGGGATGATATAGCAGAAAGAGGTATTGAGTCTTCAGAAAAGTGTCAACATGAGTTTGATGATCCTGAACACAATTTTGATCATGATGATAATGCCAAAAATCAGATTCTTACTGTTGAGATGAGGTTATGTTCATGGAATCACACTGAGATTGATTTTTCTCAATAACTAAGCACTGATCCAATTGAAGCTCATGAGGCATCTATTAATCAAAATTCCCTCACTAAAACATCAAATTATTGGGTGGTTGGGATTTCATCTCATGAAAAAAAACCTTGATTATAATCCTGATGAAGGAATGAAATAGATTACAGCACAATGTAGACCTCATTTTGAGGCTGGAACCCAATCAAAGTAGGTTCCTACTCTGGTTTCTCCAATTACCAGCATGAACCTAAATCTTTATAGTTCTGTTGCTGCTGTTATAGCTTCTGAGAATGTTACTACTTTTGCCACTCCCTTGTAGATTCATCCATCTATAGCTAGGGATTTGGCCAGCCCTGAAAAATAGGTGAGTATCTGTCATGGGGAACCCTCTCATTTTTTTCCTCCCTCAGCTATGAAGGTGGCTAAAAAGCAAGGAAGGATAATGAACTGAAAGGTGATGAAGATAGTGCTTGGCAACAGGTTCGATCAAGAAGCCAAAAGAAAGGAGCAAGAAAAGAGGAAAGGAATAAGGTGGAGGGGAAAACTAAAATTTCAGATGAAAATGTGGAAAATTTGCTACAGCAAGCTAAAGATATTGAAGAACACTACACTAGAGGAAGGAGAGGCCGGGGTGCATCAATATAGAGGCATGAAATGAGATGAGAGAACATGAACGAAGAATTGGAAACAAGATGAGGAAAAATCTTGTCCCACCAAGAGGGGGGATTTGATATCTTTGTTTTACTTTGCTCATCCTTCCAGACTTCTCTTTTTATAATAATTTGGGGCTCTGCCTCCATCTTTCAAAAAAAATTCTAAACTAATAAGTGTAAACATTCTATACTAAATTCTGATCCATCATACTGAATACTATCTAGTCCACTAAACTAAGAAATTATAGTTTATTTGATTTAATAATGTATTATCCATCATATTGAATAAAGTCTACTCCAATAGAATGACTAATTTCCATTTCCTCATATTGAAAAACCATTACATCAGAATGAAAAATTCCAGTCCATCAGAATGAATGAGCTTAGTCTATTAGTCTAACTAATTTTAGTCTATCAGCATGACTGAGTTAATACTATTGGTTTGACTATGTTTATTTTATTGGTGTGAATGAGCTTAGTTTATGGGCCAAATTGAGTTCAGTCTGTGTGATAGACATAATATTTTTTCCATCTGAATAAGTAATCTTATAATCAGATAATCTAAATTATTTCTACCAGAAAAAAGTCACTATAGAGCATTGTTATAGTGCTATAAAAATAAGATCATCTGAAGTTGTATATGATGATCCTTAAATATGGGGCTCATATGAGGCTAGTGTAACAAAATACGTGAATCATGTAATTTAACCGTTGGAGGGGTGCCTAAAAATAGTGTTCCCTTCAAAGATCTTGGATTTGATGCTTTTACGACTCAAACCCTCTGATTCTGGAAATATTTTAACCTCTAATTATATTCACACTATAAATTTTCATTGAGTATTACTTCTATATAATCCAATTGAAGATTTTATATTCCTTATATAGTTTTTCATTTTCAATCATTATATCTGATATGAATTTATAACGATGGATTCTGGGGATAGGAAGACTGCTAGTTCCAATCATTTTGACTGTTGATTTTAGAGGATACGAAGACATAGATGATTCAGATCATTATGATTAAGGGATGTCATACAGTATAAATAAGTACCATAAGGCCAGGTTAATAATCAAATTTACCTAATGTTTGGGTTTTTGACTTCCATTAATATTATGGTTAATGTGTATAAAATATGTTGTAAATATTTTTTCTATGTCAATTACTTTATCATTTGTACTTTTATTTTCCTTTTTCCACTAGTTATTATATTTCTGGTATGTATTGTTATAAAAAGTTTATTTCTAAAAATAATTCATCGTTGATTTAATGAAAATACTATGTGTCAGGTTTATATACTTTAATAATTAGATGATATCATTTTATGATTAAATATAATATAGAGGTTTGGTTTTTTAGTTAGATTTTATTTTTAAACTAACATTCACTCCCACCTCCCTTGTGGCCATTAAAAACATTATATCTAAAAAAATATACGCATATTATCATTTTATACTCACTTATACTCTTGGATTTATTTAGATTATCGTTGCCCCTACTTTGAATTTGAACTCACAAAATTTTTTATTCCATTTTACAAAATTATGGAGATAAATACAACTTATTAGGAGTCTAGAAGGAGTATTGAGTTTTTCAATCATAGATAAATGTTCAAAAGTATTTCAAAATAATTTTCTCATGTATCTAGTCCAAATAGAAAAAAAGACTTCAGTTATTGTGAATATGAAATTAATTTTAGAGATGTAATGATTAAATTATGAAAATGATTTAAAATAAATATATTTTTAAATCATGGGTCAATTTAAGATCAAAGGGTGAAACAATAGAAAAAATCATCTAAATTATACTAAATACCAAAAAGTTCCAATAAGATTCTTGAAACCATTAGGGTTAACATTATTTTATTCTGCATCATTATATAACATAGTTACAAAAAATAAGAGTGGAAACTAAATTTCTAACCTCAATGGATTTTTTTGATGTCCCCAAGTATACTTCTCTTTTGAAATAATAGTTTTTCTTCACCTTATATAAATCTATAATCCCATAGAATATGTTTTCTCATCAAATGAAATTTAAGATAACTTTTCCATATTAATTAAATATTCTTCTTAATAACATGATTCATTTCAAGTAGATTTAATATCATTTATATAAAAAATAATAATGATAAATTACTCTTATTTTATCTTTGATTTATTGGTTTCTATCAACTATTAATTTCTAGAACATTACATTCTTCTAAAAAGAATCAGGAATAAAAAACAAAAATCTTTGGTATTCTTTAGAAAAAATATAATGTATTAATTTACCTATAAATAAAATTAGAATCATCACCAATCAAGAGTCGATATGGGTTTTCAATACACACCTCTTCTCTAACTTCGCCCTTGATGAAGGAATACATTACATCCAATTGTAATATATTGAATTTTCAATATGTTGAAAAAAATATAAATAATATAATACTTTCTAGAAATTCCACTAGAGAAAATGTATCTTCAAAATCAATTCCATCAACATGATAAATCACTTAACACAAAATTATGTTATTTTTCATCACAAATTCTGATTTTTTATTCAACTTATTCTTGAATTGATATTAAATTATAATCAAATTTTTATTTTATGAATTATATACCAACTCTTAAGTGAAATTTAATTCAATCTTGTGTAATTACTAATTCATGGAATTAACCCATGATTCTTTTTCTAATGATTAATTAAAATCTATTAGTTTGAACTTGGAAGAAATCAAGGTATGTAATTTTTTCCTATGTATTATTATAGTTTGAATATAATTCTCTAGATTTCCAATTATATTTTGGTCTTCTATAAGCTTTACTAGCCTCGGGTGTGTTGAGTGAGACTTTTACTCATTAAATGAATAAAATAAATAATTATAATATATATAAACAACTTTAGAGTATCACCCATATTATGAAACTCCATCCCAGTGTTTACCAAAAAAAAGATTCATATTCATCATGAATGGAAGTTGTTACACCATGTATATCTAATTTCATTGAATTTATGATCACTTTTTCAACAATTATTTTAAAAATATTTCTGAATAAATTTAAATATAAATATCATATTTTATTTTGGGAATATCCCCAAGAGATATAATTCACACTTATTTTATAAAAATTAATGAACTCTTCACTATTATCTTTGAGGATGAATGCGATTCCATTCAATATAATATTCATAAATCTCATAGAATTTTTTAATAAAATTAATATATATTTATATATTAATCCATCCTCTATAAAAAATTATTTTTGGTATAAAATCCTTCACTTATGTCCTATCTCCATCAAAGTCATGATGTATCAATTTTTATCAACATTGTTCAATATATCACCACCAAGATTCTATTCTTCTATATAGACCTTCCATTTTATTATATTATATATGTTTTATTGAGTTCATTAAAAATACTATAATTATTAAGATAATACTATAACTATCTATTTTTGAACTCAACATATTTATTTTTCTAAAACATCATTAAGGAGTAACTACACACCTTTTTAGATTTCCTCGAATAAAACGTGAACATCTTTCTATCCTCTTATTTATTTTTCAGGAAAATGATACAATTAATGTTAGTGAATTAATCAAGAAGTGAATGATAATTATTATGTCTGTTTTAATTTCTTTCTAGTGGGCCAATAAATGTAATAAATAATTAACTTAAAAGGGTGAGATGGAATAATCATATCTTTCATATCAAAGTAATTTTAAATATTTCCATTTTTGCATGTGAGGGATATATATTCCCTATATCATTTAATCACAGGAACATCATGAATTCATTTTATTTGTTTTTATATTTCACACATTTCATTAGAAAGTATGATCATTTCATTTATTACATATTTTAATTTATTCTTCTATAAGTATGTCTCATGAATTGTGGGATTTTTCCACTTGAATGAAATTGTTGTTCCTTCACTGACCACTTTCACAAAATTTATATATTATAAAAAATTCAATGGGAACTATATTTCTTAATTATTTCTTCATTTTCTTAGAATAAAACTATGAAATAATAAATATGTTTTGTTTCATCATATTAACTTATATTTTATTTTTAGACTTCAATCCTTCTCTCTAAATCATAGTAGAACTAAGTCCTCCCATCTTTAATGAACCATCAATTAAAAATTTCAAATAGCCTTTATTGAGGTATTTGAAATTATTTAAAAATATTAAGTATATTTTCATGTGTTAATATCATCTATTATCTAGCATATATGGTGTAATGACCCAATCTTTAATAAATAAATTTACCCTTATGATTTAATTAAATGTCATACTATGTATTATGATTATGGAAAACACAAGAAATTCATTGGTTTTATTATATATTATATGATTTAAATTACAATTAAGAATCATTTCCATTGATAATATTGTTGTTGAAAAGTGATAACATGGTTAGTATAAATATAAGTTTGGATCAAATCCAATTCACGATGAAAAAGGTAGCGATGACCTCAACCCAATTGATCATACCCTATAAAACCCATTTAAGGAGATTCTACGAAATATACATTCTTCGGGATTTATCCTCAAGCAAGAAAATGTATATATCCATCAACATAATAATGAGTGAAACCTATTACGGGTGAAGTTCAAGCTAATCAAGATCATAACCCAAACCAAGTATGTCAGACAACCCCATGAAAATCCCATAGTCATGCACCTTACCCATAGGGTGTATGCTGGTTTATTATAGCTATATGTATCAATACCATAATAAAATTATTAATTGTATTATATTTTCAATAAAATAAATGTTATATTTACATTTTATTATTAATCTATAATGATTTTGAATTTGACATAATAAAAAATAAATTTAATTTTTGAATAAAATTAAAATTCAATTAAGGAATTTATCTTGAATAATTAATAGATTTTTGAGTCAAATAATATTTTCAAATATTATTAATAGCTAATTTGTTTTAAAAATAAATGATCATATAATTTTTGTAAAGTGAAATGTAAAATTTTAAGGGTTTGAAAACAATTATTATCAACAAACCCAATATTTCTCAATAAATATCAATTATTATATTAAAAGTAAAAATTTAAAAATTTATATAATTATTTAAATAAAATTAATATTATATTGTGATCATAATTTTGAACATATCAAATGGTGAATTTTTCATAATTTTCTATGACATGCATATTTTCAGGTAAATAATTTAATATACTATAAATACATAGTTTGTTTCATGGCATCAAAATGGAAAATAAATAATGTAATAAATACAATAATGTTTGTCCATGGCCCTATCTATGTTTTACATTTAAAATAATGTGATATTAATTTTATTTTCCTATTTTTATAATTCCGTTTTTGAGTTCTCTAAAACCTAAAATATATTTTAATTGTTTTTAAAATAATTTTTTAAAAGCATGAATCACGTACACATCAAATAAGTTATTATTTTCTTATTTTAGGCCCTTGTATTTATAAAATAATGAAACAAAACCCTATTTAAAAGGAAAAAGGGAAATATCATGATACAGTTTGGGGTTTTGGTCATTTTATTATAATGTGATCATAACCTATGTTTGAGAAACGGTAAATAACTCCCCACTAATTTCTTATATATACCCACACCATATCAAATTTATCAAAAGATAAATTTTTTGATTTATATCTTTAATCTTCTATACCCTCTCTAGAGTCCTCCCAGTGAGCCACTAATCTCTCAGGAAGCTCCTCCCAAGACATTAGTGTCACATTCTCAAGGTAATTGTTCATTGATTTATCCTTTATATTCAAGTATCTCCATTTTAGTATAAACCTTTTGTCTAATTACTGATGGTTGGAAATGTTATTAAATATTCCCAATACTAATCATATGATTCATAAATAATTATATACCCCTTCCACTCTCATTAATCCAATCTATAAACAATAATACACCCCTATTATACTTCTAAAATATCAACTCGATTTTCCATGCCATACAATTGTATAATTAATACCTGTACCCATCTCCCATAAATTTTTTTAACCTTTATACACATATAATTAATTTTTAGAGAATTACTTATACATATTACACACTCCTAGATCAAGGCACAAAATTTGATGAAAAACTGATTCCGTTTTTTTGGATCTATATGGCCCACATAAGAATGAGAATGAAATGAAAGTGAGGGGTGTCCTCAGAATTATATAGGGATCCAATGCCTTGGATAATGTTTTAGTCTCATGAGAGATCTTCCAGGGGATTTAAGAGTGAACCTAATCAATCATGGGAATTTCTTCATCAATTTTTATTGGCATTAATCATTTACCTATTTTTATGATGTCGTGCTTTATGTTGAATCCACATTTCCATAGGTTTCTTTATATTATCATGAAATATCATTCTTATTATTTATGTTTATGATTGTAACCCATTAATGACACATTTTTATACCTATTTCCTAAAATATATTACTTTCTTCATGTTTTCTATGTTTATTAATTTAATGGGATTTATAGTTCACCCCTTTATTATATATTTCCTCAGGTTATTCCATGTAGTTTTATGTATGATAATTCTAAGGATGTTTTCAAAAAATATAATTCATTTACTATTTAAATTTGTTATGTAATGTACCTAATTCCAAAATACATTATACTACTTGATATTCTAGTTTTTATTATGTGTACATTTATGTAATAAATAAATAATTAATATGTAATAAATAAAAGGTTTTTCATAGTTTGTATTAAAAGACCAGTATAGTAATTTTCTGGATTAGGATTAGAAAACTCAAGAGAAGTCCTCATGAAAAAAAATAAGTATAAGAAAAAATCCATTAATTTTTGGTAATGTATATAATATGTTTTTATCAGGAAAATATATGCATTTATGGATAATACAGGTCAATATATATGTGGAAAATTTATATATGTGTGTAAAACCCAAAAACCCCACATTGTGCTACACTCGACTAGAAACTGGTGCCTGACAACATGCCTTGTTGTGCACCTAGTTTGACACTCATAGGGGGTATTCATTGTTGAATTAATTTGTTCATTATAAACCATTATTAAGAAAATAAAAAAAATCATACGTGTATACATTATTAAATAGATCATGGATAACATAATTTGAAACTAGGAGATTCTTAAGTCAAGGAAATACAATCAATTTATAATTTATCCCATTAATTTTATTTGATTCCAGTTTATGTATTTAATTGTCTAAAAATACTCATATCAAATGTTCCCTTAATTATTGATAATTGAAGGAAATATGAGTATTCATATAAATAACCAATTTGAAGGCAAATGTGATGGTTTCCCCCAATGAGTTTCCAAACCTAATGAGAGAGGTAATAGTGATCTTTATGATGATACACTCTCAATTGGCTCAGTTTTTAAAATGATGCCTATATTAAGAGGAGCTCCCAAATCCCCCAAAAATCGAACAAGATACAATTGTGATCTTTATATAATAAAGGCCTTTGAATTTCAATGGATTGATTGATCCCTTAATCATTGAATAGTGAATAAAATCTATTGGGAAGATCATCTACATTATTTAATGTTTCAAACAAGAGAATGTTCTACTAGATGATTTTCATATGGAGGTGGAATAGGATTAGTGGTGTTTATTGATCAATAATAGAAATATTTTAGAAGAGATCAAAGTGATGGATTAGAAGGAATTCCATGAACTGTTTTTGGATAAATATTTTCCCCACAATCTCTGACTTAATAGGAAAATAGATTTCGTACCCTCAAGAAAAGGGCTGACAAATCTATTGGGGAATATATAATAAACATTAAAATAATTACATGATACACCTTGGGAATTGTTTTTACCCCTAAATTCAAGGTTCAAATCTTCTTTATTTTGATAAATCCTAGTCTAGGAAAATCGATGGTGATACAAGACATTTATAGATAAGAGAATATTAACCAATGTTACTTCAATGTTGAAATTGAGATTGTTAAATCTCGATTGTATAATGGGTTTAGGGAGTAGATATTGGAGTTTAATCCAGGTGTTTTAATAAAGAAATATAAAATTTCTATCAAATTTCTATATCCCACTTTTCAAAAGTGTGGAAAGTAAGATCCTATAAATTTCATAAGGGGAATGAGGAAAGGATTTAGGTTTGAGAATGAAAGACAACTGACTAGGGATTGATTATGGGATAATATCACTAATTATATAGAGGAAAATAATTCTTTTGTCAAACATCGATGCATTTTTCATTTCTTATACTATAAGGAACCAAGAAAATGTGCAAACCAATTTACTATTCCAATTGTTTTTTTGGAGACATTCGACATCCTCTATGTCATTAATGGAGAGATCTTTCCATAATAGCATCTAAGGTGGATCAAAAAAAATGTGGTGATGGGTATTCTTGTAATTAATTCACGAATATTAAAAATAAAATTTTATTATAGTTCTACACATTACATCATATAAAATTTTTTTAGTATAACTATTCAAACACTACAAAAGATCATGGAGCATAGAGTTGTCTGTGAAAATAGGAAAAGGGGAAATTATTGCATCCCAAGTATATAACTCCTTCCTTGAAAATATTTTTTGATAAACTTTCCATCGAAATTTTTCGTACTCTATTAGGTTGAATTTGATTCAATTATGGGTATAGATTTCCTTTCCCTATATAAAGACAAAAAAAATTCAGTGAGAAGGAAAACATGCTCTTTATTGAGAATCATCCTCATATTCTATAGAAATGAAAAGTGATGGATGATTCTTCTTTAGCACCAACATCTCAAGTGTGGATATTATTTACCTCTGATAAACCATATCTAGATCAAATGATTGATTCTATATAAATAATCATCCTTTAAGAAATTACCATTTTTAGGGAATATGCTATTGTTTTTCTATAAGAATTGACTGGTATTCCTCCTAGCTGAGAGCGTTATTTTTTAATCGATATTATAATGGGGTAATTACCATTATCCAATAATTTTTAAAGAATAAATTTTATGGAACATTAGGATCATAAGAATAAAATAAAATATAACCTATATTAAAGTTTATCATGATCATATGTTTCACCATGGGGTTCACCAGTCCTCTTCATTAAGAATAAGAATGGGAAAATGTGCTATCTCATTGATTATCCTGAGCTTGAGATGAGAATGAAAAAGAACAAGTATCCTCTACCATGGTTTGATGACTTATTAAATTAGCTTTATAGAGATTAATACATCCCAATAGTGGATCTATAGTCGAGATATTACCATATTAGGGTGAATATTTAGGATATCCCCAAGATTACTTTTCATACAGGGTACAAGCGCTATATGTTCATAGTAATGCCATTTAGACTCAATAATTCTCTAGAAATATCCATGGACGTGATGAATAGAGTCTTCTGAGAATACCACAATAAATTGTTTATAGTCTTTACAAATGGTATTATAATATACTCCAAAGACAAGGAGGATCATGAGGGTCATCTGAGTATTCTACTGAAGGCAATATTAATGGGGAATATTTCTACCAAATACAGAAATTGTGAGTTTTAGTTTAAGGAAGTATAATTCCAGAGGAATATTATCTCAAGAAAGTAGATATATATGGAACATCCAAGGAAAAATAAAATTAAAGGATGTTTGAGTCCAATATAAGTGACATGTATCCATATTTCCATTGTATTAATTGGGTACTATCATCAATTTGTGAAAAAGTTCTCACGATTTTCAAACACACTAACCAAACTAACTTGAAAGTGAGTAAATTTTTATTAAAATGAATAATGTGAAATGATCATAAATTATTTAAAAAAGTTTATTAGAAAAAACATAAACTCACACAACCCACATGTGGAGAAATTTTTGTGGTATTCAAAGATGCCTCAAAAGGGGGATCCAGTTGTGTGCCAATGAAAAATGAAATGTTGAAAGACTATGCCTCAAGGTAATTGAAATTTCATGAATATAACTTCCCAAAAAATTATCTAAAGTTGGTTGTAGTAATATTTCTGTTGAAAATCATGTATCATTATATATTTGGGGAGAAATGTGAAATATATATGGATCCTAAGTACCTCATGTATATATTCATACATAAATAGTAGAATATGAACCAATGGTGGGGGTCAGAACTGATCAAGGACTATGAATCCTCAATCCACTAAAATCCTAAAAAATATAAAAATGTGATAGATTCTCTATGTAAAATGGATCCAACAATTTTATCTTATATGAGAATTGATAAGGATTTGATCTTATTAGACATGAATAGGATTGACATGGGAATCATAAAGGATGGACCATCATCAATATTTTTCCAAATGATTACATAACCATCTCATTGGAAATAATAATATATGAGAATATAAATGATCTGGGAATTTTCAATAAAGTGAGATCTATATGAAAATGTAAATCCGTAGATTTTAATTTTAATGAATATGATATTGTGAGATTCAATTCCAAATATATGCACCATTAAATCATTTGTTAATGAATGATCCATTAGATAATTCTCATAGTTACATTTTCTCTATAAATCCAAGAAGCATAAAGATACATCAAGATCACATAGAGCATAATTACTGTGTCAATATAAATAAGGATTTCAGGAAATAAACATCAATCTGTCTTTTATCTCAGCATGTGATGAAAGGAAGGATAAAATCCATGGGGATTGTGCAACCATTGCGCATACCTAAATGGAAATGGGAAAACATCACCATTGAAACTTGTCTTTTGGAGAAGTCGTGAAGAAATAATGAAATATGGGTTGTTTTGGATTGTATTATAAACACTACACACTTCATTGTAATATGTGAGGACATATCACTCGTCTAACATGAATGGATCACCATTATAGAAATGGGGAGGCTTTATAGAATACCACTATCAATTTTATCTAATCACGATCTTGGATTTTCCTCAATATTCTAAAAGAGCCTCTATAATTTGCTAAATATTGAGTAGAACATTAGTATAAACTATAACCCACAAACTGAAGGCAGAACTGAGTACAATATACAAAAACTTGAAGACATATTTAGAGAATTCTCAATTGACATTAAAGGGCAATGTGACCAACATATTACTCTAGTTGGGTTCTCATATAATAAAATTTCCCACTTAAGATCCAAATGGATCCTTATAAATACCTTTATTGGGAGGGGTTCATAACAACAACATGTCAGGAAAATGTTGGGTAACACAAATAGGAAGGTCCTAAAATGGACTTGGAAATGGTTGAAAACATTACGACCATTCAGCATCACATTGAGCCTACTCAGAGTCGACAGAAGATCTATACTGACAATCATTAAAGAGGCCTAGAGTTCGAAGTTGGAGACATGGTATTCCTCTAAAAATCTCCATGGAATAAATTCATGAGATTTTAGAATAAATAAAACCATATTCAAAGATACATAAGACCCTTTGTGATCCTTTGTTGCACTGGATCAGTGGCCTATTGACTAACATTCCCACCTAAAATCTCTCAAATACATGATGTATTCTCTGTAGACCTCTTTAAAAAGTACATACTAGACCCCTCACATGGTCTCAACGCATATGTTATACCATTGGAGAATTATAATTCCTATATAGAGTAGCTGGTGAAGATCTTAGATCATATAGATAATGTTTTATGAAATAAGAAAATTCACATAGTTGAAGTGATGTAGAGAAAAAACATGTTTTGAGAGACGATCTGGTAACCGGTAAGATCATACACTAAAAGGTGTATTTATTAGAGACATTGATGGAGATAGATTTTTTAGTGTTTCCTTTGAAAAGGCCAAGATGATATCCCACTACCTAAGAATGATAAAACCCATTTATGGGATAAGTTCAATTTCATCATGATCAAAACCCAAACCATGTATGATGAACCATCCAATTAAAATATTATAGTAACATACCTAACCCTTAGATATTTTTTTGGTGTTTCAAAGTTATTTTTATCATGACCATAATATTATGATTCTCTATATGGTATTTCCAATAGATTAATGGTTATATTAACTTCTTATCATTACTTTTTATATGATTTTTATATTGATACAAGAAGAATAATATTATATTTTTTAGTAATATTAAAATTAAATTAAAGAATTTATTTTAAGTAATTATTGGAATTTTGAAATAAATAATATTTATTGAAAAATATATTTATATAATCTGTATAAAATATAAATGATCATATAATTTTTATGGATCTAATGTATTATTTATAATGGTTAATAAAACTGTTGTTATTAAAAAACCTAGTATTTCTCAGTATACATAGATTATTATTTTAAAAGTATAAATTCAAAAATTTATTAATTTATTTAGAAAAAATTATTATTTTATTTGGAATCATGACTTATAAATTATCCAATGGTTATTTTTTTCATATTTTTCTATGACAATCAATTTTTTGTGTAAAGAATTAAATACGCAATAAACAGATGGTTTGTATTATGAAATTATAACCACCCATATTGATGTAATAAATATATAATAGGTATCCAGGGCCAAATAAATGTTTCCCCTTTTAATTAATTTTATTTTTATTTTATTTTATTAATTTTATATGTTCTTTATGAATCCTACAAACCATAAAATATATTATATGGATTTAAAATAACTTCATTAAGAGTATTAATCACTTCAACATCAGTATGGGTATCATTTTAACATGTTCGAACCTTTGACTCATAAAATAATTAAAAACACCACAATTTTATAGAATCCATGAGGAAAACCTTGGTAAGGTTTGTGGTTTTGTTTATGTTTTTATAAAGATTACAAATAAATGTTTCAGAAATCATAAATAATTTCCCTATAATTTACTATATAGACCCAACAAATGTCGCATTTACCATCACTAAGAATACTTATAAAACATATTGACTCATTAATTAACTATTTATAGTCCTCCCAAGGATTCCCCATGATCTTAATAATCTCCTCCCAAAGTATTTTGAGACACACACTCAAGGTAGCGGTTCTTTTATTTCTCATCTTTATTCAAGAATGTTCAGTATATTTTCCCCCTTTTATCTAATTATTAATGTTTGGATGTTTTATTCCATATTCCCCTTACATATCCCATTATTGATTAGTTATTATATACCCTTCCACTTTCATTACCCCCTTACACGATCATTATTATTCCCATGATATGCTCACATAATTTTACAATGATTTTCTATGCCACACAATTGTGTAGTAAATACCCATACCCATTTCCTATCATCGATGTTCATATTTTTTCACTAATACATCCTTTATTTTAGACATACATGTTTTTATTTTACACTACTATATCATTTAATAAAAATTGATGAACACTGATTCATGGTTTTATGACTTATCTGGAATATATAATCCTAAGAATGAATTAAATGTGATAGGTTCACTCAGAATTATGTAGTTCTCCAATCCGTTGAGTAAATTTTTTGTCTCACGAGACATCATGAAATAGATTAGGGAGTGGACCTAATCTATTATATTACCTTTTGCACCATGATTTCTTGGTATTTATCCTTGAACTGTTATTATGATGAAGTGTTTTATGGTGTTTCCACATTTCCCATGTTGCCTTTATGTTATCATGTTATACCTTGTAATATTATTTAGTTTTAGGATTCTAACCCCCTTTACGACCCATTTATATGCCTATTGTTTAACATTTAATACAGTCTTTATTTTATTCCATGTTTATTCTCTTACTGGGAAATATATCCCACCCCTTTCTTATGTATGTCCCCATGTTATTCAATGATGTTTTAAGTATGGGAATTTAGAAGAAACTTTTAGTAAATATGATGCATTTTATATTTCAAGCTGTTTTGTAATATACCCAATTCATAAAGAAACTATAATTATTGATCATCTAGGTTTTATTATGCGTACATTTATATAATAATTTAGGATTTAATATGTAATAAAGATAAGGGTTTTCACATATGGATATTCTCATTTTCAATATATATGTGAAATTAAAATAATAAAGAATATATATTTCATTTTTCTAGATTTTTAAGTATTTGGAGAATTATTACTTTTACATAGTGGGGATGGAAGTATGATTAGACATCCAATGGTAAGGTGACCTAGATTATCACATCTTTTTTTTTTGAAATATTCTAAATATTTAAATATTCTGAATATTGAAATATATTCTCTATATTAAATCCATATTATTCAAGTTATTTCTATAACTCTCTTCTTTGAGTCCCTAAAATTCAGCCACCCATACCTTATAGCTTCAAAATAATTGTCATAATTAAAAAAACATATTTATCATACATTCCCAAAGAATCTATAGTGATAGAAATACCCATAATTGTTATACATGGCTCTTAAAATCTTATTTTTTCCCTAATATTGCACTTTTTGTTCTTCAATATTTTTCCCTTCATTAGTGGCTTCCTTTTTTAGAACAAAATTTAATGTGAGGTGCCATAAATTAATTTTTTTTCTTAAAAATTTTACAACATTTTAAAATCCTTGTGTTTTAGTTGTTTTCTCTTTCATTTTAATACACCCAAAATTTACATTCTTGTTAGAACTTCTAGATTAAGTAAAAAACAAGGGTTTTTAACTTAATTATTTACAAAAAACCAACCATTATCCTTTTCAATAACTTTTTCAAACTTATAATGGATTTTTCTTATTATTATTAACCATTTATTTCATTATCCCCTTCTCTAATATCTTAAAATATGTTTTGGATGTTTAATTTTATCTTATATTGTTTTTTTATATAATAACTAGTTTATGTTGAACATTAAAAAGTTAATTTTCTTGTACCTTAACCTATCCTTCTATCATAGAATTTTAAATCCTTTCATTATCAATATAATTATTTAAATCACATGCCATTTTTAGCAATCATTATTTTTCTTATTTAAATATTGATTATATAATTCTTCACAACTTGTTTTCATTTCTAAATTTTCTATTCTCTTATACATATTTAGTGATATTTGAGTGACACTCCCATAACAATAAATTTAGTATAAAATCTATATAATCTTATTTTCATTTATTTTCACCTTCACTACAATCATTGATTATTATAAATTCTTTATTTTCCTTAACAATGACTAGGTTTTCATCAACATCACTTGATGTTTAACAATATTACACTACATCGATAATTTCACATTCTTCATTTCCAGTTAATAAAATGGATATTGTATTTTGATTAATTTTAACCCTTAACTATTTAATGTTAAGCCCATGTCGTGTTTTGGTTGTGTAATTTGATAATAGATCTTTATGTTGGTTATTTTAAATAAATAACATATATTGGAAAGATAATGGATGGAAATACAGATTAATGAATATTTTTAATTGGATCAAGACCATTTGTATGAGTCAATACAATTAATCAGATTGTTATGATGATAAAAATTCATAAGATAATGGAAATTGGATTCACCATTGTAATCTGGAAGATGTTTTTTGCAGATCTATTTTGTGGATAAAGAGAATAATGAAATCACTTCACTTTGTAAAAGACGGTGATCAGACTCAAAAATTCAATTTAGGAATTTGAAATCACAATTCTTATGAAATTATATCAAATTTAGTAGAATATGTTCAGAAGAAAAGTCTAATCATATTCACCTTGAATTTAGTATGAAATGATTGGTTGTAATTGTGGAGAAACAGAGTCTACATATATACAATTTAAATGTGATTATGCTTTGTTGATCATATAGTTCTCATAAATCAGAAGTATTTAGAAAACATGTGATTTAAGCTTGATGAATCAATGGGGGAGTGAAATATATACTTTTAATTGTATTCAAGTTGATAGTAATTGGATGGAAGGAGAAAAGATACACCAAATTGCATTCAGCCTTATCATAATCATGTTGAACATAATCATGTCTATCATATTCAGGTTATTTGTTTCTATACAATCGTATTCCAGATGATATGTAATGAAAGATATTACTATAAGAGTAAGAATATTCTAGATATATGGGATGTTATGATACTTTACATTGTAGGTTAATTGATGCTCAAGATAGTCCTCAATATATTCCAAGTAATGAAAGAATTCATGATACAAGCAAAAGTTTTGGATTGAAGGAATTTTCAGAATTTAAATCAGATAAAACTGGTCAATCTTATTTAGTAGTTCATAGTATTCACTAGAGGAAATTTTTTTGGGAGAATTCAATGGAATCATTTTATGAAGAGAAATATGAACTCTTATTTTTTTCAGTGGTTTTGGTTCTGAACTGGGTCAAGAGACATCATATCATAGTTAATGTTGATTCATCTTTATAATATGAATATGTAGTTGAGTTACTTTGTTTATAATTTTTGTGGATCTGTATAATATCTAAATGAAAATAGTGGATGTGTTCTCAAGTGGGAGATTAAAATTTGAAGAAGATTTCTATTTTCATTAAGGAGAATATAGCATCATAATGGAGAATCAGATTCAAGCTTGTGAAGAATAAGAAAAATAAAAAATTCTTCATATATATATTTGGTTCAGAGAATCTTATAGAAGAAATAATATTTAGAAAATCATAATTAGACAAGTTTTTATAATGGATGTTGTATGGAAATATAAATATTGATAGAACATTTGTGAAGGATCTAGCAGAAAAAAGTCGAATGGAGAATCATGTATGAAGTCAAGATGCAACCAAAATTCATGGAATCATGATAAATAGGGGATTTTTGTTGACTATGAGAAGATTTTTTATTCCCACAAAAACCATATTTGTGTCAACTAAAAATTGAAAGAAGTACATCGTCCATTATGACTGCAGTATTGTTCATGGTTAAGATGTGAGAATGTAGAGCGCTGAAGAATTTTTTAGAGAGACTAAAAAGAATCAATATATTTCTCTATTGAAGATGTATTGAAGTATAGAAGGAAAATGAGAAAATACAAGATTTAAACATATCCCATGGATCATCACATTCATTGATCATAGTTTCCTATTGTTTATTACATTCTACATGTCATTGTATTCATTTGGTCATCATAAGAGGCTAGATAATTGGATCAGAATTTCAGTATTGAAATTTTTGGACTGAGAAGGAGGTATTCTGAATTGACATAATCATATTATAGAAGAGATATTTTTTTGGGAAATCAGATTTTAATAATGGGATGGTGAATATCATATTGGGAGAATGGTATTTGGAGAATTAGGATAGGAATGATATTTGAGTTTTATATCAAATTTCCTTGAAGTTCATACCTGCTTCTCAGTATAAAATTGATGAATATTTTTCAAAAAATACAATTATGGAAGTTGATAAAGAAAAACATGTAAAATTTTTTTACACCAAAATTCAATTTCATCATTTTTTTTAGAGATAGCACATGTATAATTGGTTTTTTTTTCAATGTGTTACACAAGTGAAAATTCATATCCTACCCATTCTATTCCACAAAAAAATTTTCTCTATTGGATAATGTGGTGTTGGATTATTCAAAAACTATACTAAGGATATTGTGATTCTTATTGAATATAGAACCATGTAAATACTTCTGTTCATAGGGATGTGTGTTTGATTTGTTTTCAATAAGGAATTAACTCCTTAAGAGGATGTGAAGGTTGTATCAAAAAAAAGAAACATATAATACAAAAATATCACTAATTTAACCCTCACCCTCAAAGTGATAAAATTATCCTTCCTAGAAACTGACAAGTATTATCATATAATGGTGGCCTTTGTTTATTTTTTTAAGTCATTGATGAATAAGTTGTAATTGAATATCTAAAATTGTTTGAAATTTAAGTGGATTCCAATATTAAATGATATTAATTATCATGTATTAAAAGGAATAATGCTTCCATATCTTATGTCTCTCGGGTATGATATTTCCAAAGCTCTTACATATGGTTTCACACCATGTGCTGGGAATGATCCTGTTACAAATGTTGATAAGGAAAACCATGAGAATAATGGAAGAGCTAATAATGATTTCCTCTAATCAATTTTTAAAAGTGTTTTTCTAAGATTAAAATTTGTCTCCACTTCCAAAGTAATATGGGATAAGATGAATAACACTTATGAAGGGAATACAAAAGTGAGAAAGGAAAGGTTAAAAATCTTGAGATTGAAGTATGGTTATCTGATGATTGGTGAGTATGAATCCTTTGGTGACCTTTTTTCCATGGTTAATGAAATTGTTAACACTATAATTTTCCTTAGAGAAAAGTAATAATATTTTAATATCATCAGAATTAATCTTGAAAATATTGAATCCAATGTTTCTTTATTAGAAGATAGAGATCTTGATACATTATCTCAAGATGATTTGAAAAATACTCCCATCACACATGAGATAAGAAGGGAAATTTTTTTTAAAGGACAATGAAAATAAAATAGATAAATATATTTCAAAGACACCAAGAATGAAAGTCAAATAATATTCTTAAAGAATAAGAAGATGTTGATTTTAATTTAGAAAATGTCGTATATAAAAATCTTGATGAAATTTTATACTTATTTTATTGGAATCTGAAAAGTGGTACAGAAAGGTATAATGTGAAGAATCCCTTAAATTTTTTTTTTATTTTAAGATATTGGTCATTTCATTTCCAATTTTCCAAAAGGAATTGATTTATACAAAAGTGATTAAATATAACATGAATAAGAAAAATTAAGTATAAGAAGAACATTGAAGACAAATGGTGATAAAGAAGAATAATATTATAAGATGTAACATGAGATGTTATCCATATCCAAAAGTAGAAGTTTTTTCTACGGATGATGATAGCGAGGAGGGTAAAAATAGTGCTAGAGAGGCTATGTTCTTTTCAATAGTTAATGAATATTGTTTTACAAATAGTCAAACAAGTTGTTCTGAAGAAGAATAAAGTGATGTTGAATCCAAAACATCTATTGAGAATAGTAGGAAGAATAATTTCATTGAAACAAATAATATTGAAGAATTCATATATAGGAGTTTGGAAGAATAGGAAACTCAATTAGAATCTCATCTGTAAAAAGAATTGAAAAAAAGTATGAGTATGATTGAGAGACCAGAAAAAGAGATTCAAGAAATGAAATGTCAAAACACATAAACAAAAAATCAAGAATGTATTACTAATTAAAATATCAAGATTATATAAGAGATTTATGATTTGAAGAAATAACATGAGAAAGAAAATAATCACAATAAATATCTCGATGTAAAGCTAACGGAAAAATATGAAGAGATGGATCTTGTCCAATTAACAATGTCTAAATCTGAACATAGAGGTAAAAGATTTAAAAACTCTATCTATGATGTTGGTGAAAGTTATTGTAAGGATAAACCAGAGAATAATCAATAGAAGTTATCAGAAAATACATAGAAGAAATCTATAATAGATTCTAAAAAAATTAAAGCTGCGAAAAGTTTTTTATATGGAAAAGGCCAAAAATGTTGGGAATTCAAACGTTTCTAAAAACCATGAGCCTCAAAATGTTTCCAAACATTATAAATAGGGAAAAATTTCAATTAATTATATTTCTAATAACATATCAACGAAAAGGATGGTCTTAATTGATAACAAAAATTTTGGTGGATCAGATTGAAAAGATATTAAGGATAATTATAAACATGTTTAAAACACTTGTTAGTATAGAGGTTAGAGAAGAATATACTCATTATATAGATAACACCAGAATTGTGGTGGATTTGGGCTTACATATACATGTGTTGGTTCAACCAAAAATAGTATAACTATTCTGGATACTATTGGAGGAATAATATGAGGGGTAGTAAATATCATAAATGGAAGAAGTCTTAGAAGGTTGTTTGAAATAAAACTAGGAAAGTTGATGTGAAAATTGAAATTATGGTTCAGCATCTGGATGTTTTCTTGAAATATGTGAGAATCCTGGTCATATTTCAAAAGAATTTTTTGTTTTTCTACTGGCATAACAAAAGTTTATGAACCATTATCAGAAAGTGGATGTTTTGGATTTATGAAAAATAGATTTAAGGATTCTGAAAAGAAATATGTATTTGTTATTTATCTATAAAATGATTAATAGTATATGATGTTAGAGGGACCACAAAAACTAGTGAATGAAAAGTGGAATAAAAATACTTAAAAATAAAAAAAATGTTGACCAAAATTTATCAATAGATTGTGAATATGACCATGAAGGAACTGATATAAAAAAATTCAACTATATTTCAAAAAAAAAATAAATGAAGGGAAAAGATATTACTAACTTATTAAAAAAAGATGATACTAGAGATTAATAAAAATCAACATCCTAATTAGAAGATTCAGAAAATAAAAATAACAATGGTATAAAATAAGTGAAATATGATCAGAAGGAGGAAAGCACATCCATCTCAAATTTCATGAAAGAGATGATAATTAAAGAGTGAGAGAGGACTCTCATTTCGTTTGATTTTTCAATGTAACAATAGAATTTTCCCCCTATAACCAAAATCAATGTATATTTTAACTCAAATTCTGGTAAATTATAGAATATAAATAAAGAAAATTTTAATTTTCCAGTTTATTAGTATTCATATAAAATAAATTGATAATGATCTGAAAAATAGGATGGTTTGAAAAGATGTGTTCTATACACCATAAAATTTTTGATATGTTTTTTGATATCGAGCCTGGTTAATTTTATATTAACCAAATTCTTTCAAGGATTTACATAATCGTTAGAATGATTAAAGAAACATGAAAATGGAATTATCTCATTGTTTTTTCCTGAAGAACAGTTATCACCTTGATAAAACAACCTTTTTTTCTACACCGGGTTCTCCCATGTAGACTTTTATTAACATAGTTAATGTTTCCTTGTTAAGAAACTCAAGTTATACTATTTTGAAGGAATTTTTCAAGACTTGGAAATGAAAATATTAAAACCCAAGAAATGAGATCTTTAGTCAGTATAGAAGAAACTTTTCTTTATGGACTCTTTGAATTTGATTGTCAATATGGAGATAGAAAAGAAATATGGGGAGATATAAATGAATGCAGAGAATAAAAAGTGAGAAAATAAATCAATATTGAAATGGTTGATGTCATTGGATTGAGAATTGACAATAAACCCAAATAGGTATATTTTTAGGCCCCAGTTGTGTTGTGGTTGTATTTTTTGTCAATAGAAAAATATGTTGGATATATTTAATAGTGAATTTATAATGAGAATATGATGGATAGAAATCCATATTAATGAATGTTTTCAACTAGATATAGACCATATAGATGAGTCAACATGATCAATAAAATTGGGATTTTGATAATAAGTCAGAAGATGGTGGAAATCAGATTGACCATCATTATCAAGAATAAGTTTTTTAATGATCAGTTTTTATACCATAAAATAAAAATTAAATCACATCACATTCTAAATAATTGTGATTCGAATAAAAAAATGTATTAAAAAATTTGGACTCGTAGTGATTAATAAATTCCTTCTAATTGAGGATAAGATGGCTAGAAGAAAGTGCATATAAGAATGACCTTGAATTTTTTATAAAAGAATTTATCATAATGATAGAGAATAAGAGTGTACATGACTACAAATTCAATATAAAAATTATTTTTGGACCTTTTAGTTCTCATATATCACATGTATTTAAGGAACTTTTGATTCAAGCATGATGGAAGAAAGGGGGAGATAATAAAATTCTATAAATCTTTATTAGATTGATCATATTTGGATAAATAGAGGTAAATTATTGTAAATCATATTTAGTATCTTCATAATCATGTTGATCGTAGTAATGTATATCATATTTTGGATCGGTATTTTCTCTACAATCATATTCAAAATGAGAAGTAATGACAAATTTTATTGAAAGAGTAAGAAGATACTGGAAATATGGGAAGTTAGAATACCATCCAATGTAACTCAGATGATTCTAAATATGTTCCTCAATGTATTCCAAGTAATGAATTAAGTCATGATACATGTACAAGTTTTTGAATGAAAGAATTCACTGATGTTAAATCTTCTTAAACTATTCCATCATATTCATTTTTTGATAATATTCACAAGAGGTAGGATTCTTTGTTCAAGAGAAGTCACTAGCATCATTCTCATAAGATAAATATGAACTTTTATTTGTTTTCAATGTTTCTGTTTTTCCACTTTTTGAAGAGTTATCGTATAAATTTTGATGTCGATTCATCTTTACAAAGTAAAGAATAAGTAAATGTAGTTGAAATAATTTGTTTATCATATAAGTGGATAAATATAAGAGATAAAGGTAATATTTGGATGTGTTTTCATTGGTGAGCTTAAAATTGGAAGAATATGTATTTTTCAATAAATGGAATAGATCTTCATAATGAAGAATTGAACTAGAGATTTCAAATGAGGTGAATTCTTCAAATTTCTTCATTAATATATAATTGGTTCAGAGCATCTTAATGACGAAATCAGATTGATAAAATCAGAATATAACTAGTTCTTAAAAAGAAAGTCTGAATGAAAGCTAATGATTAATATAATATTCAAGATGGATCACAAATAAACAAGAATAATTGTGAAGCATGGAAGAGGTCATGATACACTAGAAATTTAACAAAAACAAAAAAATTTGGAATTTCTTTGTGTGGGAATTTTTTTTTTGATTCCCACCAAAACCATCATTGGGTAACCTATAAAAGGAGAAAAGAATGTCATACTTTCTGACTAAATTATTTTTCATGGTGAGGAGGAGAGAAGGCAGAGACCTAAATAATTATAGATGGAGAAGAATATATTTTTTATTCTACTTTTTTGAAGATGTTTTGATGGAGATAAGGGAAATGAGAAGTGAAAATATTATAACATATTAAGAAGATCATCGAATTCAGTCTTTGTCATATTTATCGGTTTATTGCTTTATAATTTTATTGTATTCATCAGGTCATCGTATCACGTGGGATAATTGGATTGATATTTTTTTATTGAAATTTTTGAACTAAGAAAAATGTTTTCGAAATTAACCCAGTTATATTCTGGTAGAGATATATTTTCTATATTGGGAAATTAGTGTAATGTACTTGTTCCAGAAGCCACCCAGAGGCACCCCGTACCCAGTTGGTCACATGTCCTCAAGTGCATTTTACCGAATGACAGAGGCTATCGACAAGCAGTGAGGGCCTTGGGTGTGAAAGTGGGGAAACTATACCCTCATTTGAAGAGTACACACCTGATGTAAACAACACATACACAACCGAATCATTAAATATCCAACAATAGTAAACAGTGGAAGACTAGAATACTAAATAGTAGAAGCACACACACATATATATATATATAAGAAATGATGCATGATACATATGTCTAGGAAATCAACAAGACAAGTCACAATGATGGAATACAAATAGTACTAAAATAAAGTACAAAATAAATGATAAATTTCTCCTCAGCATCGCACACATATGCTTGGTCTGATACTCCCTACCTCCATAGAAATCAAGTACCTAAAGTAGAAGGGCGCTTGACCTTATCAATACATGCAACAATATAATCTATTTAGGTACAAAAGCATGTCCCAAATAGGGCGTGAGACTAAATCCTAGTAGGCAACCACCCGAATATTTGTTCCTAGCAGTGAGTGAATATTTGGCAGGTAAAAGTAAAAAAAAGTCAACAGGAATGTACTAAGAAGTAAGAAATCCACAGATAAAAATCAAGCAATAGTGTGACAAACAGCTAAACCTCTATAGGTAACCCTCTAGTAAGTACTCACGACCACCCCCTCTAGTCATACATTAAAAGTTCAAGCAACCCTCTGGGAAGCACACTCGGTCTAACCCCTCTGGTTCTGCATATGAATATAATATGACTCTTTGAGGAAGCGCCAGTCTATCCCCTATCAGTCAAAGGTAAGGGAAGACTCTCTGTGGATTCTCACACAGTCAATTCCCCATATAGTCTAGGGTAGTCAAGGAATCTCTAAGGAAGCTCACACATCAATAACTCTTATATCCCCAATGTCTAGGACTCTCTGAGAAAGCTCCCTCGGTCAATTCCCCTTATATCCGAGGTCGTTCAATTAAAACAAAGACTTTCTGAGGAAGCTGACGCGGTCAATCCCCTTATAGTATAAACCAATTAAGGACTCTTTAAGGAAGCTCACTCAGTCAATTACCCATATAATCCCATGTGGTTCAAGGCTCTTTGTGGACGCTCACTCGTTCAATCCTCCTTATAGCCTAATGTTCTCATTACTCTTTGAGGAAGCGTACCTAGTCAATTCCCCTTATAGTCTACTACACCAGGTTCTCATGGACCTGTGTAGGTCAATGAGCATAGAAGTGTAATATGGCCAAACCTATAGAACTTCATGGATAAAATCCTACAATATATCAAGCATGTCAAAATACAAACTCTACATCCTACATTAACAGGCATGGAAAACAGAAACGGCGGCCCAACTAGCAAAACTAGACCAAACGGTCGTAAACAGAACATGCAAGGGAAATACATCCAAAGCATTGAAATCATCCCTATTCATATCCAAATTACCTCTATAAAGTCATACAAGCATGGAAGGAACACAACATGGGTAAAAAAGTAAACACGCAATACCCCGTTCAAGTGTTTTGGTGGAATTTGAACATAATACTCAAAGACATCGAATGGAAAGGTAGAAACCACCTACATCAGGGATAATAGATCACTATACATGAACCTAGAAGCTTTAATCTCCTTATAACACCAAGGATCTACAAAAACATCTAAAATGTTAAACCCTCGATAACTTGGAAAAGAAGAGAAATCCTGAAATGAGGTTGTAGTAGAAGAGACAACTCATCGATGCGATTCCAACGCAACTGACGATGTTCAATTCGGGGGACAAACAGAGGCTTAGGGGTTCGTCGAAGATCCATGGCTGTACAGACTCCTTTGGAAGAACAAGACCTAAAAGAAGCTTGTATTGTTCCTCAGACATGACCTCATTACGTTTAATGAATAAAACAAAATACATGGCATGTAATTTTGGAGTACATGTTGTGTACTTTCTATTTACATACTCCACATTAGGCGGCCTCCAGCCCATCACACATGGCCATGTGTCAGGCTGCTAAATGTCCAGCATGCGGCTACCCATGGTAACAGTGTACATGGCGTGTACTCATAAATTACACGACATGTACATCAAATATTTCTAGAAACTCCAATTTTCTCACAAACTCCCGGAGAAAGAAAAACATATCTAAAATAAAGATCTGGGTTCTTACAAACATCCCCCCTTAAAGAAATTAATCCATGAATTTTCCTAGAGCGGCGTAGAAGATGAAACCCCAAACAGTTCCGGCCACTGAGCTAGTACATCTGCCTCCCTCTCCCAAGTCTCATCTTATACTCGCCTGTGATGCCATAAAACCCATACAGGGGGAACAGACTGGGCACAGAGAACCTTTGTACTGCGATCCACAATATAGATAGGATGCTCTTCAAATGACGCATCTACTTCGATCTCAACCTCCTCGGGTTGAAAGGCATGAGACATGTATGAAAATTAACATAAAAGCTGAGAAACGTGGAAGATGTCGGGCAAAGACTGGTACCTATGAGGTAACTGAAACTACTAGGAAATTGTCCCAACTCTCTGCAACACCTCAAACGGCCCGACATAACTCGGTGAAAGCATACCCTATCTCTAAATCCTCTTGTGTCCCTACCTCGGTGTGACACACAGGAACACCTGATCCCCGACCTCAAACACGAGAGGTCATCTCCACTGATCAACATAAGACTTCTATCTAGACTATGCAGTAGCCATCCTCTTCCAAATCAACTCTATCTGCTAAGTGGTCACTTGAGCGTGACGAGGTCCCAACAAATCTTCCTCTCCTACCTCCATCCATCATAAGGGTGATCGGCACGACCTACCGTACAAAGGCTCACAAGGTACCATCTGAATAGTTTCCTGAAAACTATTGTTGTAGGATAACTCTAAAAGAGGTATATGATTCTCCCAAGAACCTCCAAAATCTAGAATGCATGCTCGAAGCATGTCCTCAAACACCTGAATCGTACGCTTGGACTGGCCTTCTATTTGGGGGTGGTAAGCTGTACTCAAAAGTACCTATGTACCAAACTCCTTCTAAAGCCCCTGCCAGACATTGGAATTAAAACGTGAATCTTTGTCTGAAACAATGGGGTGTGGAAATCCATGAATACGTATAATCTCACGGATGTACAATCATCCCAGACCATCAACACAGATGGTCTCCTTGATCATCATGAATTGAGAAACCTTCGTGAGTTTTTCAATGACAACCCAAAATACATCATTCCTTCGAGACGACCTCAGAATACCAGTCATGAAATCCATCGCGACATCATTCCACTTCCACTTGGGAATGGGTAATTGCTACAAAAGCCCTGCTAATCCCTGATATTTCACCTTCACCTGTTTAAAAGTGGAACACCTCATGAAGAAACCAGCAACGTCTCTCTTCATACCTGGCCACCAATACAGAAGGTGTAGATCATGATACATCTTGGTGATTCCAGGATGAGCAGCCCAAACTATGGAATGAAAATCCCACATCAGATCCTCGTGTATATTTACTGGCACCCATACATTCCCCTCGAAACACAGGATATCATGCTCTCCTATGGTCCATCGAAGAATAGGTTCCCCTTCTGAAACGTTTTCCCTTAATACTAGGCCTTCATAATCTGATAACAGCCTCATTCAAACATGATCCAGATGAGTAGAGGTAATAGCTACAGAATAAAGAAACGTATGCCTCTGATTGTTGCACACCTCCAAATGCATCCTAGATAATGGATCCATAAGATGCCACTCACTACTATCCTCTTGAACTGCCTATATCTGAGTACTCTTTCTCAACACATCGGCCACTACGTTGCCTTTCCTAGGCATATAGGCAAGCTCAACGTCAAAGGACTACAGGTACTCAACCACCTGTGTTGTCTCAGATTTAGATCTTGTTGAGTGAAGATATATTTGAGACTCTTTTGGTAGGTGAAAAACATAAAATTCTATCCTAGGAGATAATGTATCCAATAGTGTAGGGCATGAACAATAGCATCCAGCTCTAGATTGTGAATTAGGTAATTCCTCTCATGTGGCCTCAATTGCCGAGACATGTACGCAGTGACTCCATCTCCTTGCATAGGCATAGCTCCATGCCCAATACCTGACGCATCATAGTAAATAGTTTAGCTCTTTCCTGGCTCTGGAAAGACTAGTATCACTGCTAAAGTCAACCTCCCATTCATCTTTTGAAAGTTTGACTCACAAGAATCTTACCATAGGAACTTTTCACCCCTCTTAGTAAAACCCGTCAGCAGTGCTGCTAAGCGTGAAAAGTCCTATATGAAATGTATGTAGTATCCATCCAGCCTATGAAAATTCTGCACCTCAACGACGTTCTTCAGCTTCTCCCAAGAAACTACCACTCTCACTTTCTCTGGGTCTACTGATACTCCTGCCACTGAGATAATATGACCCAGTAAGTGAATTTGATCCATCTGAAAGTGGAACATTGAGAGCTTAGAATATAACTGATTCTCCCTCATTACAATCAAATAGATCTCAAGATGGGTAGCATGGTCGTGTCGAGTGTGAAATTACCCAAATATATATTCCACAAAACCAACCATGAAGGAATCCATGTATGGATGCAAAACATGGTTCATCAGTTCCATGAAAACTGCATGCACATTCATGAGACCGAACATCATAACCAAATACTCGTATAGACCGTACCTATTCTTGAAGGCTATAAGAGGTATATCTGATGGTCTAACATGCAACTGATGATAAACAGACATCAATTCAATATTCGAGATCACCCGATCTCCTTGAAGCTGATCAAAGAGATCATTAATCTTATGCAAGGGATATCGGTTCTTGACTGTCAACTTGTTCAACTTCGAATAGTCCACACCATGCCTGAGGGTACCGTCTGCCTCCATCGCAAAAATGTGAGGATGACCCCTAAGAGAATTACTGGTTCGGATGAAATCCTTTGACCACAACTCCTCAAACCGATCCTTGAGCTCCCACAACTCATGTGTAGTCATCTTATTCGGAGGAATGGACACTGGTGCCGCTCCTAGCACAAGCTCAATCGAGAAGTCTACCTCGTGCTCTAAAGGAAAACCTGAAAATTCCTCTGTAAAGACATATCTGAAACGATCCACCACTGGAATAAATTATAACTACGAGGTCCCATAGTCATCCAAAAATAGTCTAACAGTATTGAATGTTACTCCTCCTAACCCATGATGATCGGGACCCGCTCTGCTTGCCTGTACATCCCACTCTCCCCTAAGCAGAAAAGATCCACCCTCTGGTGACACGAAACTCACCATACGGTGATAACAGTTGATGACTGCCTAGATTTGAACTAACCAGTCCATACCAAGAATGACATCATAGACTGTCATCGCTAGGACATAGAGGTCCCATAGAAAGTGACATCCACCAACATGTAGAGGGCACTCTCTGCACTGAAGTACAGTAGTCTCTCTAGTCTGCAACGGAGTGTCTAGCATCAAGATATCAGTAGAATAAAAGATGATGAGCTTAAGAATTTCCATGATAGCAAAAGATATAAATCTATGGGAACCCCCTGTATCCAAAAGAGATTAAGCTAAAACTGAGGCTACTAAGATCATACCTCGAGAGGTAGAAGTTCCGGGATCCTGATCCTAATGGGTCTACTCCACTGCAAAATTTTGGCCTGTATCGCGACCCTATGACCCTGCCTGACCACTCTGAGATGATCCTCGCTGATGTCACTAAAATCTGGGAGATTGGCTATCACAGCCACAACCTCCATCTCAGCCAGAATTTACAAGAGAATTATAGTTTCTAGACTGGTGAGAAACTGGTGGCGCTTCTCCTGAATGGGGAATAATAGAATAAACCCTATCACCTACTACTAATTAGAAGAACTGACAAAATAGGTCAAGCTGACCCATCGTGCCCCAATATCGGAACTCCATTGGGTCTCTCAAGAAACATGTCCTTGTATGCCCACTTCTCCCACACTGGTAGCACACCACCTGGCTACAAGAAGATGCATCATTTCTTCTATGATCTCCTCATGAATCATCCATACGACGCTTCCTACTATCACCTGGAAGAGAACTATCTCTGGATGCCGAACTGCACAAGCTCGCAGCTCCATAATCCCTCAGAATGTGAACCATGATCAGTTACTTGTTGACGATAGAATATATTGAAGTCAACCTGAAGATATTCACATACGACCATATTTCATGCCTTAGACCATCCTCAAACTTCCATTCCACGAACAACTCTTCACCTCCTAGAATAGGAGTGAAATGTTGCGGCTCTTTGATGCGGGTGGCATAATCCATAATCGTAAGAGTACCCTTCTCCAGACTCATGAAATATTTGGATCGATCGGCCCTCAAGGTCTCTAGATAGAAGTAATTGTAGATTGTGCACCGAAACACATCTCAAGACATATTTTGCTGGCATCCCGCCTGTGAGATCACATCCCACCACCACTTGTCAGAGTCTCGGAGCATGTGGGTAGCGAGATTCACCCTCTTCTCTAGAGGTATCTCCAGATTCTCAAAATGCATCCGCGTGGCCTCTAGCCAAGACTCTGTAGCCTAGGGTCCTCTATCCCCTGAGAATGTGGGAGGATGCTACTGCTGATATACCCACATTAGATAAGCCACCGATGTGGTAGGAGGTGGTGCTCCTTAAAAGGTCTTCATCATCCTCAAAAATCCCTCCTTGAAATGTGAATCAACACTAATGTCAGGTACAACAGTTGGTACCAAGGCTAGCACAACGGGAGGATCTACAGGTAGTCCATGATCGTCCATGTCTAGTGTCTGATCACTTTCAGGAAACTAGCACACAACTGGAGGACGTATCGATGTCAGGATATTGCAAGTTCAATACAACACCTTAGATAACGATTATAATGAACTAAAATAAAGAAGTTTAATAAGGGAAAATGAGAAAGAAAGCACTAAATTTTAACAAAACAAGACTACATGGTGTGTATATTTCCTACACAGCGTGTTCCCTGAATTCATTTACATGCATTTGTAATCCTACCTAAACTAGTCATGTAACACCCTCGACACACGACATGTTGTCATAACACATGATGTGTAATTGAATCATCTTTCCATGTCCGAGGTCTACAACATGGTTAAGCCACAAGGCACTCCTACGGCAAGACTACACAGCGTGACCAATACCTACATGGTGTGTACTATACAAGATTCACCTGGCCCGTGTTGTTGGTGACACAACATGACACATGGTTCACACTACATAGTGTGTTTCTGATGGACACGACATGTATGAGAAGGGATAAGACCATCCCATGTTGTTTATGACATGGTCGGGTACTAGGTTCAGACTACACAGAATGTTCATGGCAGACACGACGTGTACATGAAAGGGTGACACCAAGCTGTGTTGTTTGTGGAACGGCTTGGTACCTAGGTTAGACTACATGGCATGTTTAGATAGAACACGGTGTGTATTAGACACGACTCGGCCAACTTGGGTTGTTAGTGACCTTGGTGGGAACGTGGTCGACAAGACACGGCGTGTATGGACAATACACGGCGTGTTCAATCTATATTTTCCCTATCCTGTGTCTCTTCCCACATGGCCTATGACATGGTAAGAGACTACATGGAATATACATAATGTACATGGTGTGTACTTAAGAAAACTATTTCTCCCCAAACAGAGGAACACACGGTGGGTACATGACCTTACACCGCTTGTATTCTGAGTTTTTCCGGATAGTATGCCTCAGAATCTACTCTGAATCCCAAAAAACACTGAAACGAGCACTGAATGTGCCAAATTTTGATCTGTGAGGGCCCATACTCCCGGCGAATTAATGTTTGGAAACTTATACAAGTTGTATCAAGGCAAAAAATCAATGATCTACCAAATTCCGGTCCATGAGGTCCCATTACACCTCAAAAACCATGTTTGGTGTTCATTCAAGCAAATCTCTACACAAAACAATACCCAATCAAACAACAGGTATTTCAATCAAGGAAACTTTCACAAAAGCAAGCATATTTTACAAATCATCTATCACAACAAAATGCTATCACTAATTCATCCTAGATAGCCTGGAAAAATTGCATTCCATGTTATTTCTAGAGAGTGCCTATATGATGCAAGAAATGGCATACCCTCATATCATCGGGTTGCAATAGAAATAGAACCTCAATAACATCAATAGTAACTGCACAAATCATGTGAATCACTCGAGGTGAAATCAAATCAACTGTAATATTTTCAAGACCAAAAAAATTGCAATTAATAAGGTATATTGTTCTTACCATGTACATGGGTTAGCTACTCCCGAGCATAGCTTATTACCAAGTACATATTCCATAATATCCCTAGCTAAGGATCCAAATAGTAAGTCAAGGGAAAAGAACCCTCTGATACCACTTTGTAACGTCCTGGTTCTAGAAGCCACCCAGAGGCACCCCATACCCAGTAGGTCACATGGCCTCAAGTTCATTTCCCTGAATGCCAGAGGCTGCCATATGACATCCATTCTTTTTATAACATAAAATTTCATTACATTACACAAAACTGAAGATCTTTAAGGTTTAGTGTCTTGGAAACCAGGAACATAATACATGAAAACAACATAAAGAATTCTTCTTAAACACCTTAAAGTCTTCTCCTTAAGTTCATCCTAGGTTAATTATTGCATCTCATAACCTGGGGACATATATAAAAAGAAAGGGTGAGCAGAAGGCCCAGTAAGGGAAACAAGAGAAACATTTTACATGTGAACTTGAGATACTTAAATAAAGTCATGAAAAGAACTTTACAGAATAATAATGAAATCATGAGATATATCATAATAAAAATAAAATTTTTCATAACTTGAAGATGTGTCTGAAACATTTAATATTGAAAATCATTTCATTTCACCAAGGTCCATCCCCAAGGTTTCATTAAAAATTACCAAGGTTATTCAACAAGGTATCAGTCTAAAAAGTCATCTCTAAAGATTAAGTCTCTACCCAATGAATTGGAGTGCTATCTGGGCGCACCCTTGATATGTATTTATTATCATGTGAGCCACATATATCATCATCAATAATTTCATAAACAACCCATATAGCATAAACTAAATGTGTTTCATTTCATAATCATAACGTTTTAAAAACTGCTATAAAGACATGATCTTTATGTCACTTTAAACCCACGGAAAGGGAAAGCGGGCCTCATGTATGTAAATCCCAGAATTTAAAATATAAAAACTTGGTATATATGTGAATACCCATATAGAATAGAGAGATTTGAGTATTCACTTAATAAAATAAAAGATATTTCGAAAAAGAGAGAGACATTTTGAGACAGAAATTCTGCAGCATAACAGCTATGTTTCGGGGTTTTAGAAAGCATTGAAAAGAGAGGGGACATGGGTCACCCACTCGAAAATAATACATAAAACAGTAGGGGAACAGAATATATAGTATTTAAGAACATGGTAATAAAATTTGAATGATATACCATATGAAACGATGAACATGAAAGGAATACAAAAATAATATTTCTCTTATGAGAATTCGGCAGCCTAAGGGCGTCACTTAAAACTTCCAAAAATGGATTGATGAGAGCAAATAGGGTCTCTGATCATATGGAAATAAATGATAAGTATGATAGATATAGAGATCATACCCCAGCATAATAAAAAGGAACTTGAATGACTTGACATGAAAGTAGATCTTGAAAACGAGAAGGGTGAAAGAACCCCTTAGAAATTCGGCAGCCTAACAACGCCACTTAAACTTCAACAAAAATGAATTGATGAGATCAAATAGGGTCTCTAATCATATGAACATAAAATATCTGTATGATAGATTTAGATATCATACCCCAACATAATAAAGAGTAACTTGAAAGACTTGACATGGAATTAGAACTTTGAAAAAGGAGAAAGGTGAAAGAACCACTTAAAAATTCGGCAGCCTAACGGTGCCACTTAAAACATCAAAATACTGAATTGAAGAGATCAAATGGGGTCTCTCATCATATGATCATAAAATATCATTATGATGATTTTAGAGATAATAACCCAACATAATAAAAAAAAACTTGAAAGACTTGACATGGAATTAGAACTCTGAAAAAGGAGAAAGGTGAAAGAACCACTTAAAAATTCGGCAGCCTAACGGCGCCACTTAAAACTTCAAAATACAGAATTGAAGAGATCAACTGGGGTCTCACATCATATGATCATAAAAGATCAGTATGATAAATTTAGAGATCATACCCCAACATAATAAAAAGGAACATGGAATACTTTACATTGAAAATAGATCTTGAAAAATGAGAAGGGAGAAAGAATCTGTTACAAAAACTTCGGCAGCCTAACGACACCACATAAAACTTCATAAAATGAAATAATGAGAGTAAGAGGGGATCTCTCATTATATGAACATGAAAAGGGAAGTAAGTGGAGTATAAAAGTACATCCTTTAACACATGAACATGTAGTATAAAAGAAATTACATAAAAGAGATTTCTTGAAAAGAAAGAGAGAGGTCAGATCCCTTACCTTAAAACGTAACTCTTAAAACTAAAAGGTTGGGACCTTGAGGGATTGGGGGAACCTTTGGAGGACTACTTGGGAGGAAATGAGACCAGAAATTAGTTGGGGGAGAGTGGAGAGTCGAAATGGATGAGAGTATGGCTTGGTATTTATAGGGAAAGTGAGGGGACAAGGCATTAATGACCAAGGGACACCTCAAAAGTGGTTTTCTCAAAACCATGTGCTCTCCCATGATATTTCCCATGAAGTTAGGCCACATGGGGCCCCCAATACAATAATTCATCACCTTTGGTCGGCCAACCCTTAAAATATCTCATGACATCATCATGACACAATTATGATGTCATTAAACATACCGAAACCCTAAAACGATTTTTTTACTATTCACTGAAAATTCAACTTTCTCAGAAAAATCTCAAAATTTCATCTTAACCAAATATCAATGCTCTTATTTCAAAAATGAACTCCATTTTATAAAAATAATTTTTTAAATAATTTTAATTTATGTTTTAAATAAATACACTATTCACCGAAAATTCATTTTTTTCAGAAAAATCCCCTAAAATTACCTTAACATAATATCGATGCTCTGAGTTCAAAAATGAAATCCATTTTATAAAAATAATTTTCTAAATATTTTTAATTTAATTTTTAATTAAAAAACACTATTCACTTGAAAAAACTAATAATTGAATAATAATTTATGGAACCGTTATTTAACTATTTTATTGAATCACATTACTTAATCAAGGTGCCTAGATTATATTAATACTTTCATTAAATGAGATTACTAATCCATTTGGTCACATTACTAATCCTAAGCATAAAATCACTATTCATAATTTACTATTCATCAAAAATCAAGTTGATCTTATTAGACTCTAAATTTCGTACTGAACATAACTGCAGAAGACAATTTTTTGAAAATCATTACACATTTTTAATTATTTAAGGTTTACATAAACATTTTTAAAATATCCTTTTTCTAAAATTCATAAAAAATATGCATACTATATTTATCCGGCCATTTGAAAATTCATAAACTTCATCATAAGAAGAAATCCCAATTTTTATTTAAAACAAAGGATTACAAAAGGCATTTACGGTCTCCTTACATATCCCCTTATCACACTAGCATAGGACCGAAGTGTAAGGTGTTCTAAGGTGAGAGAATCTGAGGGAGGCTCGGCCAACATCGCATGAGTAGTAATTTCTATCAGTTTTAACTTCTCGCAAAGGCAATTTCGTTCTAGCTTCACACAATGATGTTTGGCTTGGGTTTGGTCCAGAGCAAAGCCCAGTGGTGCTACCTCCTTTCCAAGTTCTGTTAGATGGGCTTTGATCAGTCCAAGACTACTGGGTGAGGCCCTCAAATCTTCTTTCTATAATAATTAACCAAGATTACTTTTATTTAGAGACAATAATTGAAACGTCTAGTTTATAGTGGTCATATTGACCAAGGGTCATATAATAGTCAAAACCCAACAGTCTCATTTTAATTATACTCATGTTATCAAATGAAACATTTTTGTTGAGTATAAAAATAAAATAAAATAACACATAAAATTAGGAAACAAGATTTATTCGAGATTTCGGGTCGTTACATATCAACTAGCAGTGAGGGCCTTGGGTGTGATAGTGTGGAATCTATGCCCTCATTGGTAGAGTACACAGTGGAAGTATGAAACACATACACAGCGGAAGCAAGAAATATCCAACAATAGTATGCATCGGAAGACTATAATACTAAACAATTGGAGCACACACACACACACACATATATATATAAGAAATGATGCATGCTACATATATCTAGGAAATCATCCAAACAAGTCACATTGTTGGAATAAAAATATTAATAAACCAGAGTGAAAAATAAAAGATAAACAGCTCCTCGGCATTGCAAGAATATTCTTGGTTCCATGCTCCCCAGCTCCACATCAATCAAGTACCTGAAGTAGAAGGGCTCTTTCCCTAATCTATACCTGCAATAATATAAATTGTTTGGGCACAAAAGCATGACCCAAACATGGTGTGAGTCTAAATCCCAGTAGGAAACCACCCGAAGATCTGTGCTTAAAAGTTAGTGCATATATGGTAGGTAAAAGTACAAAAAACAGTCAACATGAAAATACTAAGCAGTAAACAATCCATAGTTTCAAATCAAGAAATAGTGAAACAAACAGCTAAACCTCAATAGGTAGCTCTCTAGGATATACTCATGGTCATCCCCTCTAGTCTTTCATTACAAGTGAAAGAAACCCTCTGGGAAGCACACTCATTCTAACCCCTCTGGATCCGCATATGAATATAATAAGACTCTCTGAGGAAGCACTCACAGTCTATCCCCATATAGTCAATGGTAAGGCAATACTCTCGGAGGAAGCTCACATGGTCCATCCCCCATATAGTCTAGGGTATTCAAGGACTTTTTGAGGAAGATCAAACATCAATTCCTATTATATCCCCAAGGTATAGAACTCTCTAAGGAAGCCCACTCGGTCAATTCACCTTGTAGCACAACTCGTTAAATTCAAACAATGACTCTCTGAGGAAGCTCATGCAGTCAATCCACTTATACTCTAAAGTAGTCAAGAACTCTCTGAGGAAGCCCACTCGGTCAATTCCACTTATATCCTCAAGTGGTTCAAGGATCTTTGAGGATACTAAATAAGTCAATCCCCCTTATAGCATAAAGTGTTCAAGGCTCCCTATGGAAGCTCACCAAGTCAATTCACCTTATAGTCTACTACACTAGGTTGTCATGGACCTGTGTACGTCAATGATCATAGAAGTGTAATTTGACCAAAGTAAACGTATCGAACTACATGGATAGCAGCCTACAACATATCAAGCATGTCAAAATAAAAACTCTCCATCCTACAGTAACAAGATTGGAAAACAGATACAACGGCCAAACTGGCTAAACATGACCAAACAATCATAAAAAGAACATGCAAGGGAAATACATTCAAAGAATATCAATCATGCCAATTAATATTCAAATTACCTCTACACATTCCTAAAAGCATGATATGCAAAAAACATGGGTAACATGCCAAACACGCAATACCCTGTTCAAGGGTATTGGTGAAATTTTCACATAATACTCAAAGACATCGAATAGAAAGGCAGAAACCACCTATCGTAGGGTTAGGACATCTCTATACATGAATCTAGAAGCTTGAATCTTCATAGAATGTCGAAGATCTACAAAAATGTCTAAAACGTTCCACCGACGATACCATGTAAAAGAAAAGAAATCATGAAATGAAGTTCCAACAGAAGAGAGAACTCACCGATGCGATTCCAACGCAACGGACGGTGTTTGATTCTGGTGACGAACGGAGGCTCGGGGGTTCGTCAAAAATTCTTGGCCATATGGACTCCTTCGGACGAACGAGACCTAAATGAAGGTTGTTCTATCCTTCAGACATGACCACAACACGTTTAGTGAAAAAAAATACACAACATGTACTTTTGGAGTACACGGTGTGTACTTGTTGTTTCTGTACTTCACATTAGGTGGCCTCTTGGTCATCACACATGGCTGTGTGCAAGGCTGCTACATGGCCATCACACGACTACACACTGTAACCGAGTACACTGCATGTACATAAAAAATTTCCAGAAAATTCTCTTTTGTCAAAAACTCAAGGAAAATAGAAAAACATACCTGAAAAGAAGATCAGAGTTCTTATAATCTGTTTGGAAGAATGAAACTAAAAAGATATAAATGGGATAATTTTATCAGGATAATTAGACAAGAAATTAAATTGGAGTTTTATATTCAAATGTATTGATGTTCTTAGCAGATTTTGGGTATGAAATTGAACATTTTTTCCAATAATACATTTGTGGAAGTCGATAAAGATTAATTTTTGTCATGTATTGTTACATGAACATTATATTTCATCATTTAATTTAGATACATCACACACACTATTATATTGTATTCAAAGAGCTACATGAGTGAAATGGCATATCATATTGCATTCCACACAAAAAATATTGCTTTCTAGTGGATTATATTGTATTAGATTACTTCCAAACCATACTAAGGACATAACTATTATTATTTAATATTGAACCATGTAAATACTTATTTTCTTATGGATGTGAAATTTATTTGTTTTTAGCAGTGAAGGAAATATTTAACAGGAGGTGTAGGTTGTTTCAAAATAAGGAAACATAAAATAAAATGATACCAGTGATTCACCCCTCCCCATCCTATTGATACAACTATAGAACCTAGACACTTACATTGAAGAGTACATTGACTTGGTTACTTTTTTATTTAAGGTACTTATTATTATTCAGTCGTCTTTATAATTGTCTTATTCGTTAACCAACCTTTGATATTTTTCTATACGTTGTTCAATTTATTAATAATTTTTTAATTCTAGGGGCAGATTCCTCATGTAAATTCATATTCCTCTTCTAACTTTTCTAGATAAAAGAGAAAAAAAATCAATATGATTATCAACTTATTCATTAAGGTAAGATAGTCTTATATCATCATATTCCACATCCTTTTTATTATTATCCTTCCACAAGGATTTAAAATTTATTTATTTTTCATCGTTAACATTAATTTTGGGGACAATTATCATTCATCATCTTATAGGCAATGAGAATTCGATGTAAAACATATAAAGGATGTGTTATTGAGTCCTTGTCATATATGGATGAATCATTTACCGCAAACCTATCTAAAAATTTGTATAGTGTCTTCTTAATTTCCATGGAATAATTTAATGTATCCCCAAATAATATGATAAAACATACAATATCATTTACCCTCAAAAAAGGTAACTAGTTTTTTTATCCCACTATATTCTAAAATATGAATTCAAAAACCACAATATATATATATATATTCTCTATTACCTATGGTATTTCCTTTATGATTAATTTTAATATTTTCTTGGAAAACTATATCAATTTTAATTTCTTTAACATTCAAAAAACTCTCTCTAAAATAATAGATGATAATTAATTTATTATTTGTTCAGTATTCTATAAATTAACATTATCTATTACTCTCATAGTAGAATTAAAAGCATCAGGATTAAAACTATAACTAGTAAACTCCAAGATATCCAAACAAATGGAATATAAATATGTAAGTATATAACCATTCTAGTTGTTGTAGTTATTAGTATGACCACTTCATGATTTTATCAACACTAAGAGGTGGTCGAATCATTATTGGGGATTTTTTAATCAAATTTTTAATTTATATCCCTTTACCAATTATATATATTCATATATCTATTATCTTATTATCTTTTTCATATGCATGTAGATGAATTAAAGTAACATATTAGTTATGTTTTTTCACTAGGTTCGCTACCCAATAGGAGTACCTAATCTTTGTGTAGAGTGATGACCAGTACCGAGATACTCTAATATAATGAGGTATCAATTATATTGGTTTAACTAACAAAAAACCTTGAAACCAAGTTCTTTTAAATAAAATTTTGTGGTGGGTAAATAAAATAATATTGATTCCCTATAATGTTGATTGCATAGTCTTCATGTTCTCATGATGACATCCTACATATACAATCTTCAAATTCTTCAGTTATGTTGTATCCTGATGAATTTCCCCCACTGGCTAAGGAATCTAATAAATATTTCATTGATTAATTGACTTATTCCTATAAAAATACATTAATATTATTCAGAAAGAAACTATTATTATTAATCTTTACTTTTATGTAAATTAGTCCACACATCCTTCTTTCTCTTCACAACAACAAACTGAAATGACACATTTCTAACATTGGTTCATGATATCATCTTCTCATATTCCTCTTATCTGGAACTTATTACAAAGACTCCATGTAATTTTTTAATCATAGAATTCACAATACCTTCATTCTTCTCCTACATCATTTACAATAACACTACACAACACTCTTGTATTTTCAACATTTTTTTTCTTATCCCTTCCATCTTCTTTAGTTAATATTTTTAACAATCGTTCACTAAGAATTTTATTTAACTGAAAAAATGTTTATATTAATGATAATAATTTAATCATTCATCCTTTTTCTTGTTAAAAAATATTTTTCCTTTAATAATAGTTTTGAACCTCTCTTATAACTTCTTCATCATCATTATTTTTATGATTCCACAAACTCTTAAAACATATATTTGGCTCATATCCATTCAATATCAACTCATATTCTTCATATTAGACCGATACATCTTTATCCAATGCACTGAATCTTGTATGTCTCTATATAATACAATATCCATCTAATTTGACTATAATTGTTTTGTAAAAATATAATGAAACCATGTAGTATCATATTTATAATACACTATCCTAATACACTATATCAGTTACCTCTATTCCATATAAGTTACATCTCTATAGTCTATCTTTCTATCTAGTAAATTATTCTTTATCTGGTACCACACAATTTCATACCTTATGTCTGGTACCTCTCTATTTGATTCTCAATGTGGAGTATCTCTCTATCACCTGAAAGGACTGAAGGCCTTTTTTAATTGATTTTTGATAACCACCTTTCAAAGGATGAGGGGGAACCCTTACAAGGCCTATATGCTTAAAGATTACATGGACTATTGGATTATGAGACGTTACATGACCAGAAGGTATTAAGGAATTCAACTAGACTATAACTAAAAAGAACTACCCATCCCAAGAATCTTCATCATGATGGTAGCTCTCCCCCTTCACATGGTTGTCTAGCTAAGCTTCCCATGCCAACACAGGATCATCCTGATGGCATTTCTATACCATCTCATTCTTTCAAATTCATTGGTTATTCTCTTGTGAGTGCGCTTACTTTGAATCCTCCTCTGTGGCCCCCCTTTTTGTAGAGTCTATCTGGGGAAACTATATTGATCAGGTGTCCTGGTGGCCTTAAGGTGGCCCACATTACTTGTGGTAGATCGAATGAATATTGGTGGCCCTAAATCCATATTATCATGAAGGGCTTGGGTAGCCCAATGGCCTTGAAGTTCCCAAAAACAAAATTCGTTGTCCAAAGTCCAAAACTAGAGAATAGTCATGGCTACTATAGATTCGAACAGTAGCTGCTACAATACCCACTACAGTAACTGCAACAGTACTCAGAAATTATCCCTCCACATGGTTTTGATCTCGAGTATCTTGGATGTAGTAGTATCTCTCTATTGGATATCGTATATCTCGTTCCACTACATTAGGTTCTTCGAGAAAAATATCATTGAAAATCCACAGTTAGAACCTCACATTTTCAAAAAAAATACTTTACAATATACACAATCCCCTTTATAAATTAATTTTTTTCCAAATAATAACAGATGAGTTCAAACATCAAATTTGAATTTCCTACAAAAAATCATAATTACCCAAAGATTCTTCCATTAGTTAAAAACCTTTGAACCATAAAAATAAATTTGGGTCCATGAAATTTATGATGAATTTCCATGAATCATAGAATAAAAAGTATTTTGAGATTAACAATATATCATTAGGAATTATGATTCTTCTCTATGTTCATTTAGACATTGAACATACAATTCAATATCTCTATAATTTAAGACATTACAAAGTATTTGTAAAGATCATCAAAATAGTATTTAATAAAAAAATTAGGAACTCCTTCATCTTTTAATGCTTTATCTAGTGTAATGATAATAAACCATTTCTTTGATAAAGCATCATAGGACCTTCTATGTCAGGTTATCCTCTATTTTTTAGTATTCATTTTTTCCCTCCATGTAATCATTACATGTTTACCATTTATGATATTTTTATGTTACTCTATTTGACGACTCTATCAAAAAAACATGTCTGGTTACTCAATCTAGAAAATGTTGACTCATGGATTTGTTTATAAACATCTATCTAATATCTTCAATTGTAAATTTATTTATTACAATAAGAAAATAAAATTATTATGATATCATTTTGAAATTAGTTTCTAGTAATTCTACCTGATATACTCTATATAATTTTGTTTATTTTCTAGACTCCAACATATCACCTCTATTTTCAAATTTTTTTCTAATAGAAGCTATCTGATAAACTCAATTCGATCATATTTTTCCTTTATATTTATCTTTATCATTTTTGAATACTCGATCTAGAATATTTTTATATTAGATTCGAATGTATTTTTTTAACAAACGTGCTTCTCCAAATATTAAACCACTTAATTGATACATTTTAATCAGATAACTAATCTACCTAATAATTTAAATGTATTTAAATAATCATAAACCTTCATGTAATTAAAATACTCAAAAATATTATTAAGGAAAGAACACTATTTGTCTTATTCCAAAAATAATAATTGAGAACTAATTATACTGTTCAATGAACATGGTTTCTCCATCATTCATAATTTTGACTTATTAATCCAAATCTTCATTCAACATCGATGCTACATCTTATTCATTTATCTAAATGAATAACTCCACCAAACTTTTAAGAACCTTATTATTCAGTACTAATATAACATAGTTTCATCAATAAAATTCTTTGGAAAAATATGGAAAACAATGATTCAGCTTACTATGTACAACCTCTCCAATATATTAACATCAATGAAATCATTGCACTTCACTGAAACCCATTAAAAACAAATAAAACACAAATAATATGGGCTTAACAATTCACCACAATTTCTTTTCTACAAATTCATTCAAAATGAATATATCAATATTTGATTAATTTTTTCACTCATCTTCTTTTCAATCATTTATTCACATCACATCCCCATTAATAATAAGAATTAATAAGTACTTCTGCAAAGGGTATCAATTAATTCTTATATAATGTCTCTTTAAGCATCAAATTCTACTTCTACATGATCCATGCTCCATGTAAAAACAAAAGTATTCTATTTATTCACAAACATGTCTAGTATATAATAATATTATACAAAATTATATGAGAACAATCAATCTTCTCTTCAAGGGATATACACAAATATTCCAAGATGAGGATTCCAATTTTTATATAAAATATTTATAGAAAAATGTAACCTGAAATTATACCACTAACTTCAAAAAATGGGTTAGTATAATTCATCATCAAATATAAGGATTAATATCCTTGGTACTTATTTATTCTATCACTTTTATAATGTCATTGTTTAATTCAATTTATCTCCCTTTGAGTTCATATTTTTATTTTAGTTATGAATAATGAGAGATAACAGAATCATACCTCATCAATGAAATGATCTTAAATCACATTATATAATAATTTTATTTGTATGGAATAATGATTCTTGAAGATCCATTAACATTCTTCACTTATATCCTTCTCAAAGAGACATTACCCATGATCATTTATACTGATAATAAACCAAAATGGGTTGCCTTATTATTTTTGTCCATATATTACTTTATACATATATTCCCCAATAATGGAATTCTTCATTAAATTTGTTAGGAATTCCAAAAATAATGATAAAACAAGATTATATATTTTCCAATTTGTTATAATGTGTTGATAACAACCTCATTTACTACATCAAATATGACCATTTTATTAGATTATGTAGTGTAAAAATTTTTACTCATTGAGGATTAAAACATCTTAAAAGAAATTTTTCTAATATTGAAAACTCATACAATACATCATATTCTTCTATATAGTTGATTTTTCACCTTTAATTACCTTAATTATGAGTTCAAACCCACTATATAATGGTTTTGGTAAGAATATGGATCATCCTTCCTTGTCAATGTATATAGAATTTTTTAGATGGATTTTTCAACCATGTTGATCCATTTCATATACTCTACAAGAATGAATATTTTTACTTCATTTATGATTTAATTTTTGGAATCGTGGATTTCATTACATATTTAATTTATTTTGGTGTATTTTTTCATAGCATGAGCATTTAGATTAATTCAATCACCTGTGGTAACTTTAGTCTTCTTTAAAAACTACTCTTGTCCATGAATTATTGTAGTTCTATCTCTAGGATTGTTTAAATTCAGGTGGATCCTCACACATTGTACTTCTTTTTCATAAGAGATTTCATTTGTGAGAAACCACTCACAAAATTGAATTCATCATGTGAAATTACATCTTGTACTTTGTAACTACCTTTTTATTTCCCCTCTTATATTATTTTTGTAACACCCCATTCTTCCAAGGTGCGTTTCTCGTTGAATAATATAGTAGCGTGTGTTGTACGCAACTTCGAGTTCTAACACACACCACAACCAATCAAACTAGCCATTATGAATAGTAATACCCACTTTTTGAAATTTTATAAATTTTAACTTTCAAAATGGACTTCATTTTTGGATTCGGAATATCGAAATTAGCTTAGGGTGAATTTTTGTTATTTTTCTGAAAACATTTAATTTGTGATAAAAAGTGATAAAAACTGAGTTATAGTTTAAAACTGAATATTTATTTAAATAATTATTGATTTTATTTAAATTTATTTTAGGTCAAAATAGATACCTAATTTGAATATAAGTTCAATGTAATTCATTGGAGTCCATTTATAATAATTTTAGATATATAAAAATTTTATTGAACTTTTCACCGTATTTTACCCAGCTCCTAGGAGAATTAGGAAATTCACATAAAAAATAAAATTACCGCTTCTGTGAGTGGAATTTCGAAAATCTAAGATACATGGTTTATATCAAGGATTAAAATGTGGTTCAATGAGATGAAAATAATTTTTGGCGAATAGTAACTCTTTACTTTTATTTACCACTGTTAAAAGTAAATATTGTAATTAAGGGTAAAAATGATATTAATATTACCCTAACACATGTATTAATTCTATTAGTCAAGTTTATTTCGACCATAAACAACCTTAAGAATAAAATATTATCATTTAGGTCCACTTAGATTGGATTCAGACATTAATGATTATTTAATTCAAAGAAGAGTTAAAAGAGATAAAATCAAAGTTTTATAACTAAAACATTTTTAATATAGGGTTATACATAAGATAAATTTGATTATAAATATTAATTAGAAATAAAAAATGATTTCCTACATAATGGTACTTTATTTATAATTTTTAGATATTAAATAATTTAATTTATTAATGACACAATGCTGATGCAGTAATTACCTCATTAGTGAAATATTAAAATAATTGATATTATAAATATAAAAATAAATGTAATTTGAGTCTTTTTTTGAATTCCAACAATTTTAAATGTTAATATGATATATTATGATTGTTTATATAAATTTGTTTTGAAGTAATAATGTGGTTATGAAATTATCAAAAACAAAATACCCAATCGTGTCTAAATGACATAAAAGAGTTTTTAAAAAAAATATATTAATAATTGATATTCTATTCTTAAAAATCTAAGTTTCAGACAAAGTAATTATATAATGATAGTTCTATCATTAATTGACCAATTTGGGGTATCTTGTATGTATATAGTATGTTTATTAACTATATAATATTAAAATACTAAGAGACATGGTAAATGTCAAACTAATTAACTAAGAGTTAAAACTATTTGATAAGGTTAATAGAGTGTCCCAAACCTATCTAAAACCTATTGGTTGAGTGTATTTAGACCCATCACCATCTTATCCTAGAAATAAATCAATTTGGAGCCATTATAAACCGAATATAAATTTATTATAAAATAATATTTTATGTTTTTCCTAAGGTGCCCCTCACCCCTCTTATAAAACGGTACCCCCCCTTCTCTAAAATTCATACCTTCAAAGCGTTTTGGATCGGCCAAAACCTGCCCAAATATTTTCTCAACTTCCCTGAATTCATCCTAGAGGCCCTCCTTTGGTCATAAACCCATACTAAGGATCCATTTTGATCAAATCAAAAGGAAGAACCCGAAGAAGAGGTAATGTTTCCACAACCCTCTTTCAAGTTTCTTTCTTCTTCAACATCTTCTTTATTTGTTATTTCCATTCGAAAAAAATAACTCCAGTATCTTCTATATACTGTGATGTTATTATAAATATGGTACAACCATATTCATTATTATATTCATCCTTTTAATTTCATGTCACCATACCTGCGTATGTACGGCCTACCATCTCCACATCGTGGTATAATTGTTATTCAATTTATTATTATTTGGATGGGTATAATAATTCTAGGTAATTAGGGTAAATAATAAATATAACATGATAATGATTCTTTATATATGATATACCATCCAATTATATATTATTTTAATATCAAAAGAATGATATTTTCACTCGTGCGTACGTACGGATTACCGTCTCCACGAACGCGATGAGATTCATTCCCAATCATATACATTCAAGACAAAATTTCATTTTATTGTTAAAAATAATGTTTAAGGAATTGATATCATTCTTTATATGACTATTTTACAACCTATCCATAACAAACAAGACTTCTGAAACAAAACATATAAATGAAAATGAGTAAGTTAACACCCGAAACGATGATAATACTAAGATATTATCAACAAATCAATGTTAAATGATCATATATGATATCATATTAATATATATGATTTTTTTTAATTTAATAACAATTATTTCATCATGATACAGAATGTTAACCCACCCTCTACCAAGGAAAACGTACAAAGTAAGGGGTTTATTATCTCACTTTTAATTCTGTGAGATTTCCGTTGTTCACCACTTATTTATTGCATGTGGTGTGTGTACAAACCATGATTGTATTCATTGTGTAATATACATTAATTTATGGATATTTACATCATCATTGTATGATCCTTATTTCATGGGTGTATGTTTCTTCAGTTACCAAATCAATAAGGGAATTTTAAATTTCAATTTCCACTCATTAGTATTTGTGTATACTTCATTGATTATTTTAATCCAAGATTATGTGTGGAATCACTATTAATTTTATTATTTCATAATTTCCCCTCCAATTTCCGTGTATATAATTTTGATACACATAATCACTCCATTGATAATTTCTCAATTCATCGATATAAACTTAATAAGAGTAATTTTAACTCAATCTCCATTTTTGAGTTAAATATCCAATTCATTGGTGTTGTTTTTACAAGAATATGTGTGAATGACCTCTGATTGATTTTCATAGATTATCCAATAATATTGAGTGTATTTATACTTTTCACACATAATTATGTCATTGATTTATCCTTATCCTAAGGATATGGTCTTTATAATATATTTCATCTCAATTTACATTGCATTGAGACTTCTTTGTTGTTATACACAAAATCACTTTTATATGGTATATATAATGTACTTTGACATAGTATATCATTAATATATTTATTCACATTATATTAAAATGGTTTTATTACCTCAATTATTTGTATTCAAGTGTCACTCTTTTGGTGAGGAACTCTAACTAAAATATCATTTTATATGATTTAAAGATTTATTATTCCAAATCTTTCTCATTAATGTCCATGTTTTAAAAATAGTTTTAAAGATTTATTTATATTGACATGAATGTTTTAAAATTAAAAATAATTTTAGAAGATTTAATGTGGTGTGGGAAACTTTGATGCAAAAATCTATTTTTATTGGCTTCTTGACAAATTTTGTTACTTTTAAATGATTTCCCGAAATGGGGGATATTTCTCTCTAATAGTTTTGATGATTATTTTCATCTATGTCAATATCCTTCATTATTATCGATTGAGGTTAATATGTTGCAATAAAATCATCCTTATTGTATTGAATGAGTTATGTTTGACTGTAGATGTGATATTTTTATACCATTTATGGTTTGTGGATAATGTATTGACATTTCATATGATTGTTTTAATACGAATGTTTATGTTTTGTTTCAAACTTTTCATATGAGGAATGAATTGGACATAGTAAGTGATGGGAGGAGCCCGCTATAGCTCCTCGATGCATCAGTAGGTATCATGAGACAAACTAATGTCTTGGCCCAAGGACTTGACAAAATCTTATTTGTAGCCATGGCACGAGGCCTTGACTATGTGATTATGATAGTTTGGCATTATGCATTCCATCATTATGAAAGTGGTTATTGATTTTTCATGGGGTTATTCAACTAGTAGAATATCCATGTGAATAAATAAATGGTATTATTTCATTTTATCATTTCCATATTATGCTGAAGATCAAGTTTAAAAGGCTTTTGTTTTAGTTACACATTTCCTTAAATGTTTATGCTTATTTATGAATGTTTCCAATATATTGTTATCCTTACCGAGCATCTGAACTCAACCCTTTCAATGTTTTATTTTTCCCAGGAGGTGAAGAAGTAATTTATGAATAACCTACAGGGATAGTATGAGTGTGTACTATGAAGACTATGTTATTGTAGTTTTTCACTTTATGATGTAATGTAACATTTATGAATGTATATATTGTTTCCAAGGCTACTAAACTAATCGGTTTTTCGAGACATGGTCTTTTGTGATCATGATAATGACACATAATAAAGCACCAACTCTGGGTAACTTGGGTCGGTGTGGTAGAGTTGTTATCAGAGGAAGTTTAGTACAAATCGTGGATACTAGATTTAGACAAACTCTGATTAGAGAAAATATCCCTAAGATAGACATTGAGGATTAGTATAGAATATCTTTCTAGAATTTTGGTATTGTATAGATTTTGTGATTATTACAAGAAATACATCCATATCTTGATATGACCAGGTAGAGGTTCCTCTGGAACAGATGTACCTAGGGGTAAAACTCGAAAACACTTCTTTGAGGTAGACTCGAATGGGAACTGGTGCATGACAATGGCCCTTGCTGCACTCTTGGTTACGACACTCCCGGGGGATATGCTTAGGATAATTTACATTTTATTTAAAAACCAATTTGAAGTATTTTAATATAGTATGAGAATAAATGACCTTGGTTAATCCTAAGGTGTTTTATATTGAGAATATGGTGACATTATATTCTCTAAATGATTTTATGACTAATATTACTCACACAATGATTTCTGGTTTTAGTCAATGGCTGGAGTCCAAGTAAGTCATAGTAACATTGAGAATGATGTAAAAGGTTGGAACGATGGTGGAAATGAGAAAAAAATGGAATGTTGATAAGCGTAAAAGATATTGTGTTCATGAAAAATCAGTTTTCCAAAAATATGATCAACAAAATATATATTAACCAACTCATGGACTCAACAAATAAGAGAAAGGTGATGAATTATAAGAGTTGCATCTGTGGAGTCCTTAGAGAGAAGAAAGCTCAATTTCCATCATTCCAGAAATGTGGAAGGAGAAACCCATGAAATTGTATCAATGGAACAAAGAAATGATTTATGTGTGGGAAAGAATGGCATAAAGTAAACAATTACTAAGGAAAAATGAAGGGTATTATGGAAGAAAATAAAAATGATCCTAAGATTCCAATTACGGTCATTTGTCGTAAATGTAAGGGACCTTGGCATCACCCAAGTCAATGTCCTAATCTATAGGATATCCTCTTGGTCATGGAGAAACCTATGTGGAAATAAATTCATGGCAAAATTTTTAAAAGTATTAGTGCTCCTTATTGATGGGATTACTTTGGAATAATTTTCTCTGGTGTTTGTAACCCCACAGTTTTCCATGTGAGAATGATATTTGAAGAAGACTTATCTTTTACCTTGTGGTTATAGTTATAAATAACCATGTAGTATTATATGATAATTGAGTTTGAGGCAATAACCAGTTATTATATTTTGGAATAAAAATGCAAGGTATGAGATAACATTTCTGGTTAAAATTATGTTATGGTTATTTTGAAGAATTTATCTCATTCTGGTATTGTTATAAAATATAGTTTTTTCAAAAAGGACAACACGTAGACCGTGTGACAACTCGTCATGTCGGACAGAGCTGTGGGAATTGACCCGACAAGAAAAGTGTGATTGGAATTTATCACCTACCACTGGACTACGTGAAGTACCTAGTTAGTGTGACTAATTATTTTTAGTTAAATGATTTAAATGTTCAATAATAAGTTGATTTGGGTTCTTATGTCTTGCCAAATGAATACCCTTATTATAGGAAAATGATTTGGTGATTAAATGATAAATTTTATTTTGGAAGATGTTTGCTTTGTTGGGAACACTATATGACCAAGGAAAATAGAATACTATTGAATTTCATTTGAGGAGTAATGGTGGATTTTTATCCATGTTTTTATTGTGGATTTATAGTGATTTGGGTTATTTATGGAAATGATTAACCTATAATAGAGAATATGTGATTAGGTTCATTACTTTTAAGCATTGGAATTTAAGAGTAGTTGATGTCATTTGGAGATACAATTTAACGTGGAAGACTACATAAACCAAATCCTTCTATGTTTTGGGTTTCAAAATTAGTTTGGATTATATTGAAGGATTTTAAGGAAAATTGTTTATTGAATGGTATTTATTTAACTTTGGGGTATTTTTTTTAAATTTAGAAATTATGATTAGTGTTTCTTTCTCCAAAGGAATATACTTTTAGGGGATCATCAGATCTTGTACTAACCATTTTGGTTTTGATTAATCTCTAAAGATAAGATAAATATATAGTTTATCCTTCATGGATCATGTGATTCTATAGAAGTTTATTCTATCTCTTCTAGTGTGACGAAGTCTTCTAGAATTCTCATCATTTAAAAAAATTTAGTTAGCGGTGGAAATTTATTAAAAAATTAAACTCTACTTAAAAACTAAGTAAATATATTTGTTTTCTTAGTCAATATCGTAAATTAATTCTTTATCTTTATGTAATGTAACTTAAAAAAATGTTGTTTGTACACTTTTCTTACTGGGAAGCTAATGACCATTTGTCCCATCACAATTTTGTGGCTTTCTAGTTGTTAACTTTCTTATGATCCTATTTTATATCCCTCTCCATCAAAACTTGACACTTAGTTTATCTTCCATATCCATGTTTTCCTACAAGGAATCCTAGTATGAGTTATCTTGGGTGACCTTTGTACTTCTCTTTCTTTCTTTTATGTGATATTTTTATTAACTTTTTTTCCGATTTGAGACATTCTATTAAATTCCCAAGCCAAATTTTTAAAAATTTTGAGGACGAAATTTTTTGAAGGATGGGAGAATGTAACACCCCAAGCTTCCAAGGTACACTTCTCTTTAAATAATACAATAGCGTGTGTTGTATGCAACTTTGAGTTCTAACACACACTACAACCCATCAAACTAGCCGTTATGAATAGTAATACCAACATTTTGAAATTTTATAAATTTTATCTTTCACAATGTACTTCATTTTTGGATTCAGAATATCGAAATTAGATTAGGGTGAATTTTGGGTATTTTTCTGAAAACATTCAATTTTTGATGAATAGTGAAAAACACTGAGTTATAGTTTAAAACTAAATTTTTATTTAAATAATTATTTATTATATTTAAATTTATTTTAGGTCAAAATAGATACATAATACCTAAATATGTTCAATGTAATTCATTGGAGTCAGTTTATAATAATTTTAGATATATAAAAACTTTATTTAACTTTTCACCGTCTTTTACCCACCTCCTAGGGGAATTTGGAAATTCACATAAAACATAAATTTACCGCTTTTTTGAGTGGAGTTTCAAAAATCCGAGAGACATGGTTAATACCTTGGAGTAAAATGTGGTTCAATGAGATGAAATTAATTTTTTGTGAATAGTAACTTTTTACTTTTATTTACCGCCGTTAAAAGTAAATAGGGTAATTAAGGGTAAAAATGATATTAATATTACCCTAAAACATGTCCTAATTCTATTGGAAAAGTTTATATTGAAAACAAAAAACCTTAGGAATAAATATTTATCATTTACATCTACATGGATTAGATTAGGACATTTATTATTATTTAGTTCAAAGAATAGTTAAAAGAGGTAAAATCAAAGATTAATAAATTAATAATTTTTAATATAGGGTTATAAATAAGATAAATATTATTATAAATATTTATTATAATGATAAAGATATTTCCTACATAATGGTATTTTATTTATAATTTTTAGACATTAAATAATTTCATTTATTTATGACACAATGCTGATGCAGTAATTACATAATTAATGAAATATTAAAATAAATGATATTATAAATATCAAAATAAATGTACTTTGATACTTTTTATGAATTATACAAATTTTCTAGGTTAATATGACATATTATGATTGGTTATATAAGTTTTTTCCAATGTAATAATGTTTTTATGAAATTATCAAAAACAAAATACCCAATATTGTCAAAATTGATATAAAAGAGTTTTTAATTCAAATATTATATTATTAATTGATATTCTTTTCCTAAAAATCAATTTTTTGGCCAGAGTACTTATATAATAATATTTGTATCATTAATGGACCACTTGGGGGTATCTTAGAGGCATATAGTATGTTTATTAACTATGTAATATAAAAATACAAAGAGACATGGTAAATGTCAAACTAATTAACTAAGAGTTAAAACTAAATGATAAGGTTAATAAAGTGACCTAAACCTATCTAAAATCTATTGGTTGAGTGGATTTTTACCCATACCCACCTTATACTCGAAATAAATCAATTATTTTCCATTATAAACCGAATATCAATTTATTATAAAATATTATTTTAATTTTTTCCTAAGGTGACCCTCACCCCTCTTATAAAAGGGCACATCCCTTCTCTCAAATTCATACCTTAAAAGCATTTTGGATTAGAAAAACCCTACCCAAATATTCTATCAACCTATCTCACTTCATCTTAGAGGCCCTCTTTTGGTCAGAAAGCAAACCTAAGGAGCCATTTTGATAAAATCAAAAGGAAGAACCCGAAGAAGAGGTAATGTTTTCACAACCCTCTTTCAAGTTTCATTCTTCTTCAACTTCTTCTATATTTGTTATTTACATTATAAAATAATAAATCCAGTATCTTATATTTACTATGATGTTATTATAAATATGGTACAACCATATTCAGTATTCTATCCATCATTTAAATGACATGTCACCATACATGTGTACGTACGGCCTACCGTCTCCACGTCGTGGTATAATTGTTATTCAATATATTATAATTTGTATGGGTATAATAATGATGTGTAATTCATGTAACTAATAAATATAACATGATAATGTTATTTTATATATGTTATAACATCCAATTATATAGTATGTTAATATCAGAAGAATGATATTGTCGCTCGTGCGTACGTAGGGATTACCGTCTCCACGAACGCGATGAGATTCATTCCCTATCATATCCATTCAAGACTAAATTTCATTTGATTATTAAAAATAATGTTTAAGGACTTAATATAATTTTGTATATTAATAAGATACAACCTATCCATAACAAACATGACTTATGTAACAAAACATATAAAATAAAATGAGAAAGTTAACACCTGAAACGATGACAATACTAAGATATTATCAACAAATAAATGTTAAAAGATCATATATGATATCATATTAATGTATACGATTCTTGTATAATTAAATAACAATTATTTCACCATTATACAGGATGTTAACCTACCCTCTACCAAGGAAAAATTAAAAAGTATGGGGTTTCTTATCTCACATTTAATTCCGTGAGATTTCCATTGTTCACCACTTATTTATTGCATATGGTTTGTGTACTTCCCATGATTGTATTAATTTTGTAATATACATTAATTTATGGATATTTAAATCATCATTGTATGATCCTCCATTCATGGGTGTATGTTTCGTAAGTTAACAAATCAATAAGGGAATTTGAAATTTCAATTTTCACTCATTCGGCTTTACGCATACTTCATTGATTATTTTACTCCAAGATTATGTTTAGAATCACTATTTATTATCTTATGTCATAATTTCCACTCCCATTTCTGTGGATATACTTTTGATACACATAATAACTACATTGATAATTTCTCAAGTCATTGATATAAACTTGATAAGAGTAATTTTAACTCAATCTCTATTTGTTGAGTTAAATGTCTAATTCATTGGTGTTGTTTTTACAAGAATATGTGTAAAAGTCCTCTAATTGATTTTCACTGATTATCAAATCATATTGAGTGTATTTATATTTTTCACTCATAATTATTTCATGGATTTATCCTTAACCTAAGGATATGGTCTTTATAAGAGATTTCATCTCAATTTACATTCCATTGAGACTTATTTATTGTTATACACCAAATCACTTTTATATGGTGTATATAATGTACATTGACATAGTATAACATGAATCCCTGTAATCTCATGATATTAAAATGTTTTTATTACCTCAATTATTTTCATTCAAGTGTCACTTTTTTGGTTAGGAACTCTAACAAAATATCATTTTAAATTATTTAAAGATTTATACTTCTAAATATTTCTAATTAATGTCCATGTTTTAAAAATGGTTTCAAAGATTTATTTATATGGATAATAAAGATATAAAATTAAAACTCCTTTTAAAATTTTCAATGTGGTGAGGGACACTTTGATTCCAAAATATATTTTTAAATGGCTTCATGACAAATAGTGTGACTTTTAAATGGTTTCCAGGAAATGTGATATATTTCTCTCTAATAGTTTTGATGATTATTTGCATCTATGTCAATATCCTTCATTATTATCGATTGAGGTTAATATATTGCAATAAAATCTTCCTTATTGTATTGAATGAGTTATGTTTGACTGTGGATGTGATATTTTTATATCATTCATGGTTTGTGGATAAGGTATTGACATTTCTTATGCTAGTTTTATTATGAATGCTTATGTTATGTTTCAAACTTTTAATATGAGGAATTCATTGGACTTAGTAAGTGATGGGTGGAGCCCTCTATAGCTCCTCGATGCATCTGTAGGTCCCATGAGACAAACTACTGTCTTGGCACAAGGCCTTGATGAAATCTTATTTGTAGTCATGGCACGAGGCCTTGACTATGTGGTTATGATAGTATGGCATTATGCATTCCATTATTAAGAAAGTGGTTATTGATATTTCATGTGGTTATTCAACTAGTAGAATATCCGTGTGAATATGTAAATGGCATTATTTTATTTTATCATGTACATATTATGCTGAAGTTCATGTTTAAAAGGCTTTTGTTTTAGTTACACATTGCCTTAAATGTTTATGCTTATTTGTGAAAGTTTCATCTATATTGTTATCCTTTTTGAGAATCTGACCTCGCCCCTTTCAATGTTTTATTTTTCCTAGGATGTGAAGAAGTAATTTATGAATGACCTTCAGGGACAGTATGAGTGTGGACTATGAAGACTATGTTATTGTAGTTTTTTACTTTATGATTTAATGTAACATTTATGAATGTATCTAGTGTTTCCATGGCTACTAATCTAATCGGTCTTTCGAGTCTTGATATTTTGTGATCATACCAATGATACATAATAAAGCACTGAATCTGGTTAACTTGGGTCGGGGCGTTACAACATTACCATTTCGAAATGTATAACCTAAAAAACTAATATATCTATAGGCCTATTAGTATCCTTATTGTACTCTGAAAATTACTTCTGATGAGGGAATTTCCTTATATTTGTTCTTTTATATATACTAATCCTCTTCAAATTCATGGATATGGTATCAAATGACCTTTCTTTTCTCTTATTTTGTATTTTCTTGAGATAGTTTGGTATATAAATATTATTCTACCATTTTCCCAATGATTCTTGTTCTTTCTTTTCCAACATATTTTTCATTATCTATCAATAATATTTTGATAAAATTCAATATGATAATGAACCAATATTATGCTCATCATTATTTCAAACATTATATATATATTCAATCCTTCCAAATTAGTTTTATGTATATCTATTTTTCTTAATATGCATATTTTTTTCTTTATCTATTGATTAATTCCCCTTAACATTGGATTACATTACACTTTCTTGTTTAGAGGAATATAATAGCAATTCAATTCACAATTCGTGGACCTATTTCATCACAATCATTAACCCCAAATTATTAATCTTCTTATATCAACAATATCTTGTCTATAATTTCAAGAAAAATGGTCATGATTCTTTTGGTCATTTTCAATAACATTTATAATTTTCCTATAGAACCAGATAGAATATTACTTCATCTATCTATTGAGTCGATAAGTTTTCATTATGACTTTACCATTCCTTTAAATTTTGAAAATAACTAACACTTTATTTTAAGGAAAATTATATTTTCCCTACGTATAATTCACTAAGGAAAATTTCATTTCTCTAAGAAAAATTTCTATTCTCTATGAAATTTTATATTATTACCTTTTTCATTATTATCATTATAATATCCCTAAATATAACTCTTTTTATTACTAAGGAAAAATTATGATTCATATCTAAAACCTCAGAATCTTATAAATCATTAGATATAGATTATTCTATTTTCAGACATCAAATTCTCTGAAACTCAATTTCTAATTTCCTTATAATTCGGGATCCAAATTCCTCAAAATTCAGACTCTGGATCCCATAGAATTGAGACTCCTAATTCCTCAAAGTTGATAATCTGAATTCATTGGAATTCAGATTCTGAAAGTAATAGAATTCAGATTCTGAATTCTTTATAAAACAGAATCTGAATATCCATATCTTATAGACTCCGAATGTTTATTTTGATAGAATCTGAATTCAATTTTTCCTTAGACTCTGAAATATAGATATGGTTATGTAAATACCCTTTTACTTATACATACACTTGTTACGAAATTATGTCGTACAATCCTTTTCTATCTAATCGTTGTTTCAGTGAAATGTTTATAGGTCCCACTGAGATTCAAGGAAAAATATGACTATTGGAGGAGGGAGCTAACCATCAGAGAAGTGCCTATAAATTGGAACTAATTTGAATGAGCATTACAATTGTTCCAGCACTCTAGAGATTACATACTGCTGAACTGATTTCTAGAGAGAGAGACTCTCATGCTTTGTGCCTCCTCCTCCAAATCGATTTTTTTTTTCATTTCCAAGAAGCTGCTTTAAGGATATGCGGGAAACAAAACATTCCAAATGCAATGCCATATTCAATACAAATAGCTACTTTACAAAAACATCAACATCATCTTGATTCCCATGAATCTCGATTCAATCACCTACCTCGAGTCACACACCTATCGCGTCAAACATTATTTCATTTTTCCTCCCAATAATCACCATACTGGAGAGAGCCACTTGAATCCTCATCACCGTCATCTTCAAATTCACCTCTATATCATGGATTTTTGAGTTATCATTATCACTGTCATTCACAATGATCAGATAATGTTCCATTGTCATTGTTGTAGTACAAACACCACACCAGTCCACTGATGATTGTCGTTGTTACTATCATGAACACAAGTCATATCAATCCATGATTTCACCACCATCATCACATCTCCAGCAAGAACCCATCATTGTATCTTGATTAAAAAATCTCCAATGTCATCAACCACCACACCTCGTCACTGTCTCCCTATGTAACAATGATGACCACCTTCACAACCAACGATGCCAAGACAATTGATGCTAAAACTTTCCACCAATGTTAATTACCATGAACTGGTCACTAGATGTCAGGACCCAATTAACCATGAAGACCACCTCACTATTCCACCTTGGAGAGATTTGGGGGGTCCCAGAACTAGAGTAGAAAAACTAACGAACCTGGACAAGATGAAACTATAGTGAAAACTATCTCGACATCGTCGTGTCATCATCGCCATCAACACATCTTTATAAGAAACACAAACATAAAATAACAGGCTTAAATCACTGTGAATCACATATTTAGAAATGAAACCCCTAAAAACATGGAAAAAATCCATCTATGAAGTGTCGCACGAGGCATGCCAACGACCTCCACACTACACATCCCAAAGTATCCCTAGTACCACTACTCTGGATCCATATTCATACGACTCTGATTATTTTTGTGTAAAATCTAGTGCTTCGAGGGATAGGAAGACAGAAAGTTCTGACTACCTTAATGTTTGAGGACTTCAAGCAATAGGAAGATAGAGGTTATGATTACCTTAAAGATCAAGGGATTGTGGGGATATCAAGAGAGATTTCGATATTCTTATCGAGGACATAACCTAGTGTGGATAAGACAGACTTTATTGAACGTAAAAATCAAGGGGACTTTATCCAAGGTTGTTGGATACCCTACTATTTGGGTTAAAGTATTTCATAATTGTTACCTTTTTTGTTTAAATTTTATATATTCTTTATTTTGATAAAGGAAAAAATTCTAAACTTCTAATAAATTCTTGTAATTTTGTTTACTCTAATTAATAAGATTCTATTCCTTTAAGGTAGAATATTTTTTTTTGTAAAATTTATTTATGTTCCATTTCTAGAACCATATTTATTAAACCTTGTAAACTTTCCATCATTTTTATTTTCAGAACCTAATTTTTTTTGTAAAACTAATTGATTTCATGTAAATTTAACTTGTTTAACTTTGTTAAATATAGTTTTCAATAAGGTTAAAAACAAAATTTCTTAAACATACAATTCACCCCCTCTTGTTATTGAGCATCTACATTCATATTTTGATCCTAAAATTGGTATTATAGATGGTCTCTGAAATACTTATATTCACATATATGTTTTCTTTCTCAAGTTATCATTGTTCTAATTTTTCCATGCATATGAATTTTTATCTTTTTATAGAAACTCTTACAATTAACATGTTTTTTGTGGAAAGAATTTTTCTATAAAGACATGAATGAATGTTGGTTTGATTGAAAATATAAATCCAACTAGACCAACTATATTTTATGGGAATGATTATGAGAATTTATTAGATCGTATTAAGACTTTTGTTATTAATACTAGAGTAGAAAACTTTGTCATGATTAATGGAGACTACAAAATTTCTAACAAGGAAGTCAAACAATTTACCAGTCAGGAATAGTTAATATATCAATTAAACTAAAATGTACGTAATACATTATAGTATTCTATGAACATGAATATATATAGTCAGATTTCTTCTTTTGTAGATGGAAATTTTATCTGGAATAAATTTTAAGTTACAAATTTTGATACATCCAAAGTGATTGAGACTTTAAGAGTTATGCTTAGAGCATAATATCATGGATTTCTATTTCATTATGGAGAACCAGTATGCATGGTACAACAAAGGTTTATGAAAATTGTTAATAGCCTACAATCTATCTTAGAAAAAGATCTAGATCACGAATATATTATAGATTAGAATAATGATATCATGCCTAATTAGTGGGAATCTAAGAGAGCAGCTATTGATGAGAAAATGAAATTGTCTCAAATTACACTTTATATTCTTTTTGGAACTCTTCTTCAACATGAGGCAAAAATGAAAAGTGATGTTGATATAAATAAAAAGAAAATTGGAAGTGGTACTCTAACCATTTCTAATACTAATTTCAAGAATCCTAAAAGGGTTACAATAACCATGTTTGAAAAAGTCTCTATTTTATCAAAGTTCCAGTGACAGTGAGGAGTCTGAAAATAAATTAACTAATCTTTCTAGAATGATGAAAAAGATATTTGGAAAGAAATACTTTTAGTATAGATATATGAAGAAAGAAAAAAATACAATAAATACATGGAAGTCACTTTTTATGAATACAAAACAGCAGGGCATATAATGCCAGATTGTCCTATGCTTAAGAAAATGGATATAATGGAAAAAAATTATGAGAGGAATAGATAAATGTATTGCATGGAAAAAGCTAAGAATGATTTAAAATCCAAGGATGCCTAGTGTTCCAGTGGTGGTGAATCTTCTAATGAATCCTCATTGTATGAACCTTCTGGTGAGAATATTCTTGGTCTACTAGAGAGACTACCCATTTAAATTCATTATCTAATAGCCAAGGTAAAAAATTCCGAATCTACCACTAATGCATCTTTGAATGAAAATTATAATGATGATATATATTATGAATCATTAGATGATGAATATTCCTTATCATAAAATAATACATTCCCTTCATATAATGATGTGTTTAGGTTTTCTAAACTTCTTGAAAATGATAATTCTAAACTCAAGAAAAATCTTGATAATGAAAAGTCTAGAATTTCTATTCCATCCAATGAAGTGTCATATCATTCTAAATATCATGATAAGATAACTTTTTGTTTTATAAGTATTTCTAAAAATCTATAGGATGTTAATTCTAAGAAGGATAAACATTCTAAGGATCATGAAAATTTAATTTATAAGAGAATTTTTTTAGAGGCTAACTGTAGTTCTAAAAATAATTTTTTTGAGGGTAAAAACTTTGTTATAAACTAATGATAGAAATATTTCCTTAGAGGAAGTTCTTGTAAAACATTACCTCTAGTAAGGAAAACATGGACAAGATGTATTACCAAATTCAACCTATAAGGAATCCTTCTGGATTTGGTTATACCCATTCTAAACCAGTTTTTAATAAAAACAATTTTTTCCCCAAACTGATCCATTATTAACTAAATGTCAGTGTAATGGACATTGGACGAAAATTGTTCTTTAAATAAAACACAATATTTAGGTTTTCATAAAGCTTATTTTTTCATGAAAATTTGGATACCTAAAATCCTACATTCTGAAATGTCCGGATCCAAGAATATTTGAGTTCTGAAAGTCTAACTTTTTCATTTCCAAGAAAACAGAGAAAGTACCAATAGTAATACATGGTACATGGATAGTTATTTTCCCCATAATATGAGTGGTAACAAAAACATCTTTGAAAATATTATCAAGATGAAAATAAGAAAAATAACTTTTTGGAGATAATGCTTAGAGAGAAATTGTTGGTATATGTAACATTGTTCTTTTTGAAAAAACATTGATTCCAAATGTATTATTTGTAAAATGAATTATGAAAAAACACATGAGAATATGTCAATTATGTGATGAAGTTTACCTTGTGAATTTTAGAAATAACAAATGCTTAGTACACAATTCCAAGGGAGAATTTATTCTTTCTACCCATAGGTAGTAGAATGTATACCCATTAAACTTAGAACACCATAGGAACCAAGATCTACATTTCCTTAGTTAAATGGAAGATAACCCTTGGTTAGGGCATTGAATATTAGGAAAATGTAACTTTAGGAACCTCTGAAAATTCTCAAATAAAATACTTGTTAAGGATCTACTAGTGCTTATATTTGAATTTTTAATAGTTTTCAATCCTTTTCAATATGGAAGAAACATAAATCATGTTTTAAATCAATGGGTGAAGTCTCAAATTCTAATGCATTAGAGTTAGTGTATATGGATCTTTTTAGTCCAACACAAACTGGATGAATTAGAGGAAAATATTATTTATTTTTATTAGTTGATGATTACCCAAGATTTACGTGGGTCTATTTTCTAAGAATGAAATATGATGCTTTTTATTATATCAAAAATTGTAGACCCCAAGATAAATATGATAAAAACCATCGATTGATAACAATTCATAGTGATCATGGAGGAGAATTTGAAAATTATAATTTTTCATCATTTTTTTGTAAAAACTGCATTACTCATAATATCACAACACCATGAACTTCTCAATAGAATGGTGTTGTTGAAAGATGAAATAAATTTCATAAATAGATAACAAGAACCATGTTGAGTGAATATTCTGTAGCTAAAAAATTTTATGTTGAAGCTATAAGTACTGCTTTCCATACTATAAATTGAGTATTAATTAGACCTTTTTATAATAAAACCCTTTACGTATTATGGAATGAAAGAAAAACTAGACTTTCTTACTTCATAGTATTCAGCTTTAAAGTATTCATTCTGAATACAAATGATAATTAACGTAAATTATCAATGAAATTTGATGAAGGAATTTTCCAAGCCTACTCCACATCTTTTAATGCTTATAGGGTTTTTAATAAAAATACTTGTACTCTTGAAGATACAGAGAATTTTATATATGATAAAACTAACCCTTTTGTTTTTAAACAATATCAACCTACATCTTAGAATATATTTACAAGAACGTATTATCAATCCTATATAGAATAACCTTCTGATAAGGAAAATATTCAGGAAAATAATTCTAAATCATTTACCCTAGAATATTTCCCACCAAATGTTGAGGAAAATATATTACAAAACACACATCAGTTTTTTCTTAAGAATCATCTCAATGATAGTATCATTAATGATGTAAATCAACCTGTATGACTAGAAGATCCTTAAGAAATTAAGATGAACATCAAGAATTCCATTACCAATTAAAACAAAAAAGCACTCATGAATATTTTTGTGATGATAATTGGATAAAATCCATGTTGGATGAGCTAAATGAATTCTAAAGGAACAATGTTTGGACCTTGGTTGAAAGACGAAAATAAACATTGTTTATTGGAGTAAAATGGGTCTGCATAAAAAATTGTGAAGAAAATGGAATCATTGTAAGAAATAAATATATATTAGTTGCTAAAGTCTATAATCAACAAGAAGAAATAGACTATGATTAAACCTATACTCTAGTATCTAGACTAGAATCTATTCGTATTTTACTTTACTTTTATAGAATTCATTAATTTCAAACATGTTTAAATGGATGTAAAATATGATTTCTTTAACAGAAATGTTCATGAAGATTTTTCTGTGGAACAACCTCCTAGTTTTAATAACAAAAAACATCCTAAACATGTTTTTAAACATACCAAAGCATTATATGGACATTAAAAGGCCTCATGATCCTAGTATGATAGACTTACAAGATTTTTTTTACAAAATAAATAAATTAATGGAACTGTTGACCCAAATCTTTTTATATTGAAAGATAATAAAAATGTTTTTATTCTTCAAATTTATGTTGATGAAATTATATTTGGTTCAACTCAATAATATTTAAACTATTCATTTGAAAATCTAATGAAATCTGAGTTTTAAGTGAATATGATGTGTGTGATAGCATTTTTCTATGGTTTTCAATTTTCTCAAAAACCAGGAAGAAATTATATATCTCAAAATAATTATATTAAATAACTTCTTAGAATATAGGGATATGAAAACACTAAGAGTATAAGTACTCCAACTGCAACCTCAGATTCTCTTGATCTTGAAGAAGCTGAGAAACTAGTATATCAATCATTATTTATAGGTATGATAAAAAGTTTACTATACTTGACATCTAGTCATCCAAACTTAATGTTTTTAGTATTTTTATGTTAAAGATATCAATTTAATCCTATGTATTCTCATATAAAATAAGTTATATTATTTTTTTGATATTTAAAGGGACACATGGATCTAGGACTCTTTTATAATTTTTGAAAATATTTTTTTAAAGGGAAACAAGGATATAGAATGGATAGGAAATGTACCTCAGGAACATGTCATTTCATAGGAGATTAATTAGTTTCTTGGTCATAAAAAAATAAACACTAGGATACCCTTTCTACTACTAAATCTGAATATGTAACAACTAGAAGTTGTTGTGCCCAAGTGTTGTGGATGTAACACACAGTCACAGACTGTGGAATGAGTTTTACCAAAACATATATATTGTGTGATAACACTAGTTCCACTTCTATAAGAAAAAACCATGCACATCATTCTCAAAAAACACAAAGATATTAGGCATCACTTTCTTAGTGATCACACATAAAAAAGATATCATTCTTCAGTTAATCAGATTGCAAGATCAACATGCACATATTTTCAAAAAAATTGTTACCATCTGATAGATTTGAAGATATTAAACAAAAGTTGGAAATGATAACTGTATGGTAATCTTACATATTATCTTTTTTTGAAAACTATCTCCATATAGTAAGAAACTCTTTTTCATGGGGGGGGGGGGGTCATTTTGTTGTCAAAAAATATTTCGTAGTCAAATATATTTCGTAGTCAATATTTTTTGTAGTGAAAATTTTTCACAATCAAAATTTTTTGTATTCAAAATTTTTTGTAATCACAATTTCTTTTCGTCAAAATTTATTTTCGTTAAACTTTTCTTAGTTAAAATTTTCATAATCTAATGTTCTTCAAGATTAATTTTCCTTATTACTGCTAATTTTCCAAGAAATTTCGAAGATATGTTTCCTTACTTAAATTTTTTTAATTAAATTATACTTGTTGGAATTTTCCTCTTATTTTAAGTAATTTTTTTAGATTCACATTCCATAAATATGAATTTTTATTTTAATAACCTCAAAGGATCCGAACATGCAAAATTCCTTCATTGGTTTTCATCTCAACTGTCAGATCAGATCATGCTTATTTCAACTATTGGATAATTTTGGGAATATGAACTGCCGCCTCAAATTCCTATATAATAACCCCCCCCCCCCAATTTTTGTCCAACATAGGTTATCAAGATTTGGTGTGCTAAGACATTACTGTTATACTTAAGGCTCATTCCAAATTTTCTGGTTTCCTCAAACTTGAATGTCTTCAGATGCATCCCCATAGAAGAAAATGTCATCAATAAAGGAAATATGTGAATGGAAGATCTATAGGGAATGTTTAGCATATCTTATATTATTTTCCAAATATTATTCTCTTATTTAAAATAATATCATGTTGAATGGCTAGCTGGGTCTTTCTATATCAATACGAAAGGGATAAGATCAGGTGTATCTATAGTTGTTGGTAGAATTTTATAAGACAATATGTTTTTATTGAAGATGAAAATGATATGTTTTATATTAAGAGTTATGGGAAAAATATTATCCCTCTTTTAGTATGGATTCTCATATCATTGGAATTCATTATGAGGGAGAAGCTGAATTTTTTACCCACAAGCTACCATATTTTTTAGAAATATTTCATAAGGAGAAGGACATAGAGTGCCTTGGTTTATCAGGGGTGAAGAGACCAATGATAAACCATATTTCTAAAAAAATTTGGATTTTGGAGTTATGGGTTCATGGATTTATCATCCCGAGAAAAGGGGATAAAGACACCCAAAATAAAAGTGACATTTATACTCTGGATTTTCATTTGAAACTTGGGAAAATTAACCTTGTGCTGTATATCTTGCTTAAAATTTCAAATATCAAGAATGGAACTATCAAATCTCATATTATTATGTATCCTATTTTTCATTCCAATCTCATAGTTCTCTGTCTTAATTCGTTTAAAATTCCCTATAACTCTAAGATAAAAAATTTCAATGTCATGTTACTTAGTGATGATACCTTGAGAAGAATGAAGGTTGAATTAAATAGTGAATCTTGAGAATTTTATTAGTTATAAAAATTTGAAAATGAACCTCTATTAAAGAAATCGGAATTGGCTAAGACTTCCATGAATGGTGTTAATAAGAGAATGGCGACATAACCAAAAGTGAATGGAACAACTCATGCAGTTCATGAAACCCAATCTGCACCTCCAAAATCGAGGAAGCAAAAGACCTCTATAGATGATGTGGTTTATAAGTGGAGAGATGATAAGAGTAATTTGAAGTAATGAGATCATAGTTTTGTATTGGATCCTATTAATGAAAAAAACATTAAAGATTAAATCTAATGAGGAAGTTTGGAGGAAAGAAAAAAAGATGTATCAAAAGAAGAAAATTTCAGAAGCTGAGATTTTCAATCTCTTCTCAAGGCTACTGATAAAGATTATGAGTTTCTTCCGGTAGAAGAAACATTTCTCAATGAACCAGTACCTGTAAATACTCCATGATAGAAAATATTGATTCCCAAACTAGAAGAAGATGATGAAATTGTGCCGGAAGTGGAAGTGGAAGAAGAAGAAGAGGAAAAAGATGAAGAAGGGGATGTCACTGATGATGTAATAAGTCAGGTTGATGAATATCATGAGAAGTAAAGTCCTTTAGAGAAATTGTCGATCTGGACTTCTCAAGTTGAATCATCAAAGCATTCTACCATAGGAAAATAAGAAGATAGTCATGAATAAGTAAAAAAACCAACTGAAAAAGTGTGTAGAAATAATGAATAGGTTCAACAAGATGACCATGTGGCTGATGATGAGAAATAAAATGTTAAAGAAGAAATAATAGTTAAACTATCATATAGTGAACATGAATCACCAAAAAAACAATAAATCATTCCGAGAGATGAAAAATGAAACCATGTGTTGGTTGATAAACCTTGTATTGTTGTAGTGGAAAATAAAGATGTTGGTGGTTAATTAAAGAGAAAAGATGAAGTAATTGAGAAAGAACTTCCCCAAATAGGGAATCAGATTCAGAATCATCCTTTATGGGACAATAATTTGTGGTCCAATCATTGAATAAGTAGGTTGATACCAATATTTTTTCCCAGGTATATACTTGAGGTTATAAATGCTTCAACACTTTTTAATCATAAATAAGATTTTGTTTCCCTGCTTATGGAAAAGTTCATCAAGATTCAGTCTGATTTCAATTATTTCTTCATCTGGTATGATTCTCACAAGGGGTCATATAAGTAAATTAAAATGTGGTAAAAGAGTAAAATTGAAGAGATAATAATATTATACAAATTTCAAGATAATTTAAATTATTATTTTGATACTGAATATGTCAAGATCATCGACCTTACATCATGTTTTAATGTGAAGCTCAATCATGAACAAACAGTTCATAAGAAGGAATTCATGGATATGAATGGGAAACTTAATTTCGTGGATTTGAATATAAATAGGGAATAATATCATAGAATGGAGTTCGAAGAAAACCTCAGTAAGAAAAAAGAGCTATTGAATACTTAGGATGGAATTATCATGGATTAGGAAGAAAATATCAAATATCTTGAGAAGATAAATGTTAATTAAGATCAGTTTCCCAAGAATTTTAAAGAGGACCATAAGGTGCTCAAAAATATGAAGACCATTGTCAGGAATCTTATACCAAAGGAAACATAAGGATGATATTTTACTTAAATCTGATCTTTTTTTTAAGTTCCTTCCTTGTATGAATTCATTAAATCGTAATAAAATTTTGGTTGTTCTTCATATGTTTTGAGGTATAATACTTATATTTTAGGTACCATATTTTTTTTCAATTCACTTTATTCATATTTGAAAACCACAAAGGGGGAGAAAAGACTGATAAAATTTGTACTATGTAAAGAATAAATTACCTATGTATGGGGGAGTATATTTAAGGAGGAGTATTATCTAAGAATATTTTCTTATGGAAGAAAAAGAAAAATCACTTTAAGGAAGTTAAGAATGTGATTCTTGTGGATTTCAAAACCTAAGGGGGAGTTAGTCGTATTCACCGTGATTCCTAATTTAAGGGAGATAAATTATTCTTTTAATCTCATAGAACAATAATCTTAGTCCTTATATTATTTTTCAAAAGGATTTTTGTGCTTTAAAAAACTGGGGTGACTATTGAGTCAATAAGGTTTCTTTATGAATTTTCAATTCCTCAATGTTTTGAATATCACAAACACATTATTTTAATGCAAATTATATTTCCCTAAGGATTATTCTCTAAGTAAAATTTCCATTCTATATTGAAAATTTTCATTCTCTAAATAAATTCTTATTCTAACCTTAGTTTTCAATGTTATATTTATAATATCTACAAATATAACACTTTTTAATACTGAAAAATTAGGCTTCATATCTAAAACCATGGAATCTTATAAATCCTTGGATATAGAGTATTCTATTTTCAACTCTGAATTCCTCATATTTCATATTTAGAATTCCTCAGAATTCAGACTCCAAAACCTATAGAATTATGATTATGAATTTTTTGTAATATTGTGCCCAAATATCCATATCATATGGACTCCGAATGTTTATTTGGCTAGTCTCCAAATACTGTTTTTCCTTAGACTTCAAAAAAAATATTTGGTTAAGTAATAAACTTTTTCCTTATACTTAAACTTGTTATTCAATGATGTCGTACAATCTGTTTCTAACTAACCATTGTTTGAGTGACATGTGTATAGGTCCCTCCGAGATACATGGAATAATATGATCATTGGAGGAGGGAGCTGAACGTTGGAGAAATTCCAATAAATAGGAGCTCATTTGAATGAGTATTATAGGTGTTCCATCATTATAGAGATTACATGCTGCTGAAGTGATCTCTAGAGAGAGAGTCACACGATTTGTGTGGTTCTAAACATCTTGTTCATATTTCATCATTCGACTTTGACTGTTGTAGTGTAAAATCATGGGATTTCATGGATTAAAAGACAAATTTGTCGACTACATTAAATTTCAAGGACATCCAGGGTGTAACATCCTGGGTAAATAAAGAATATGAAATTCTAATATATATCAAAATTTGTGAATAAAATGTTAATATTACTTTAAATGGAATGATATGCTCGATGGCATACCCAATACTCAACAATGAGTTTCTTTGAAATCTTACGCTGTACAATAATAATATAATAATACTATTTTAAATAATATTTAATGCATATCTGTTGTAATGGCGGGAATGAAAATAACTAACTACAAAATTATTTCTTACTTTTTAAAATATTTTTACATTTATCCAATAAATTTTAGAGGCTTAAAATGAAAATGGATCCAATTTTAAGAATAAATACTCTTATAATTTTAAAAGATTGTTTTAACCGCCTCTTGATGGAGAACCCTTTTTAAATCTATATTTTGGAACATTTATATGTTATATTTGACAAAATAAAATCATTATTTAGAATTTGGACATTGAAATTTACTTCGGATAATTTTTTTATTTTTCTGAAAATGTTCATTTTTTAATGAATAGTGGAAAATACTACATTTTAATTCAAAACTGACTTTTCATCTGATTTATTTATATAGTTATATTGTCATTTTAATTGGTCTTAAGATTTAATTTCATTATTTTTTTATAATTTAATACAATATTGGTCTTTGGATGTAATTTCACTTATAAATTGGATGTAAAAGCAAATCAATCATCTGATAGATTTTAATTCCTAAAAACCCATCTTTGGTTTTGAAAATGAGAATTATTTTAAATTAATTACTACAATTTTTGTGTTTTGAATTTGATAAAATGGATTCCATATTTGGAATCAGAAGGTCCAAATTATTTAATTAATATGCTTTTGTTTTTGGACATTATGAATAGTAATGTCGGCAATTATCATTAATTATCGTGATAAATTAGTAATCAAGTAGTTAAGGGTAATAAAATACTATCATAATAATTTAAAATGACCCCAAAATGTGTCCTAATGCTACTGGATGTGTCATGGATGACAATGGTATTCCTTGTGCCAAACATTGGGACCCCACGGAATCACTTTGGGTGATAGTGACACTTTATCATTTTATGTTTTTTAAAAGGAAAGTATAACCAAGGTATGAATCACCCAAGTAAAAAAAATTTAGTTTGCTATGTGTAAAAGATATCTTAGACTATAAGTATTCATTGGAAATCTAAAAATATTTTCTACATCATTGTATTTTTTCTATAATTTTTAGATATTAAATAAATTAACTTATTTATGACACCATGAAGATGTTGTGTTTACCTCCTTAATGGACGATTTAAATAAAATGAAAAGATAATGTTAAATATAAGAGTTACACTTGTCAAAAACCTATTTTATGGGTGGATTTCAAAACCTTCTCACCTTATCATTGAAAATATCATTGTGGGACCTTTAAAATCAGAAATTCATATTATAATAAAGTAACATTTTATATCATTCCAAGAATGCCCCTCCTCCCTCTTATAAATGGCCCCCACCTCTACCACCATAGCCACACCTATCAAGCCATTGGTTAATCCAAAATCTTCTGATTTAATCTCTCAAAGTCCCTTTCTTCATCATATATTCCTAACCTTAGGCAGATAGCTCTTCAAAAACCCTTTTGGTTCAAACCAAGAGGAGTTACCCAATTTAAAGGTAATGTCTTCTCTTATGTTGATTTGTTTTATTTTTCTTCTCCAACCCCTTAAACTTTTTTTATTAATTTTTTTTGTAAAAACACCAGTATCTTAAATATACTATGATGTTTTTATGAGAAAAAATTGAGCTACACTTACACACACCTTAGACTAATGGTTAAAGAATATACTGTTTCTGTGGATGACGAATTACTGCCCCACGAAAGGATGATTGTTCAATCTTCTCTTAACACCTTTCATGGTGGCCATTATAATGTCACTGTATTTTATATATGATATATATGGTATTTATGTTTTCAATATGCTTCTGTATTTTATATATAAAACATACCTTTATGCTTTTCATGTTGTGCAAATGCGATAATTTCATACGAGGAAGTGTGGACTACCGCACCCTCAAGTTATGTGACTCGTTCATGCAATACATGGAATATATAAAGAATGAAATTAATAAACACATGTGACCTATATAACATATATATTATACCGGAATTATTATATATATCTATCTCATTTATTTTTAATTCGATTAATATGACAATGAAATGAAAGTAGCGTAAATGCGTACGTACGACCTACCGTCTCCAGGAACGGTGCATTTAATTTCTTCTTATCTACAAATGTTATGGAATAGTATAGAATGAATATGTACTTGATATATATGATATTTAAATCATTAATACTATTCTGGAGATGATTTAATTATAACTACATGGACAATCATTTTAAAATAAGTTCATTTTTGACTAATATACCAATCATCAACAAAAACATCTGATATGAACTCGCATAATTAACTAATAATTATAGAATTATACTATGTGATATGAATTGAACAGTAATATTTAAATGAGTTACATAAGAAATTTTAAATTGACCAATGTTTTTTATTCTAGAATATAATGAAACGAACAAGAGAAGTCGGACTTGAGGTAAGGGATCATACCTATCACTTTCTTTTTATGTACTCTCTTTTATGTCAATTCTTTGAAGATCATCATTCTTATGTTTGATGATGTTCTTTTATATTCCTAATTATGTAATTTTTATGTTAATATTATTAGATACCCTATTTGATCTCATAAATCCATTTTTTGGAAGTTTTAAGTGGTGTCGTTAGGCTGTCGAGTTTTCGTAAGTGATTTTTCATCTCACTTTTATTCCCATGAGATTTATGCTTCATTTTCCACCATTTCCTTTTATTGGTGTATGTACTGCCCATTATTCTAATATTTGTGTAATATAATTTCATTTATGATTATTTACATAAATTTTGTATAGTCTTTCTATCATGGGATGTACGTTCGAAAGTTACCCAAGCAGGTAAGGGAACCTTTCACCCTCCTATTTTTAAAGGACTTATTTTTGTTTTGACATTTAAATTAAATCTTCTTATGTTGGGATATGTTATTATATATACTTATTGCTGTAAATTTTATGTCCGAGAGATGAGATACCCTTTATCTCTCTCATAAACTCTTTTTCTAGAATTTGATGTGACACCATTAGGCTATCGAATTTTTTCAAGGGAACTTCTTAACCCAATTCCAATTATTTGTGTGAAACCTCTAATTATTGATTATGTTGTGCTATGAATATGTTTGGATGAAATATGATTATTTTACACTGAGTATCCACTTATTTTTAGTGTATTTATATTTGTCAAACATAATTATTTCATTATTTTATCTTTGCTCTAATGGCATGATCCTTGATTGGGATTACGTCTCAATTTCTTCTTATTGAGGCATTTCTTATTGATATGTACTTTTATTATTTTATAAATTTTATATAAGGCCCCTTTGACTTTCCATATCCATATTATGTCTATACTAAAGTTATTTAATTTTTTTGAAAATTCTCTACATTCATGTGGCTTATAATTTAAATGATCAAAATAGAAAAGGACACTTTTATTAAAACATTGTTTTAAATGGTTTTAAAGATTTATTATTTAAAAAATTTATCATCCATGTCCATGTTTTAAAAAATGGTTTTATGGATTTATTTATATAGACATGAATTTTTTAAAACCCTTTCAAAAGTTTCGAAGTGGTATGGGACACTTTGATTTTAAAATCTCTTTTACATGTATTTTTTTAGTATTTTCAAATTATCAAGGGGTTTTCCTCTCATAGATTTTTAATGAATTTATTAGATGTTTTTATTTATGAAAATATCATGATGTGATCTCTTGTGATTGAAATATGGAAATTTTATGTTTCATTTATGCATGTTTTAAGGGTTATGATTATGTTTCGGTTCTTGGGAAATGTTTATGAAATCGGGTGGTTCCGTGATAAACTAAGGGCGAGTGAGCCCGAGATAGATCTCCAATGCATTGGGTAATGCAATGAAGTTAAATTCCAAGGTTTCTCTGAAGAGATTTAGGGAATATACTGTGATGGGTATTCCAAACGTAACCCTGAGGGTTACTCCCTATGTAAGAATATAATGAATGCCTCATGTTACCTTTACGTCTTATGATTTCTATGATTTATTCATAAATATTATGATTTCTTGGGGTTTGTTAAAGTGCTTATGTTTTAAGAGTAAAGTATGATTTCAATGATTCTTATGTATACATGGACTAATGTTTTCTTTCCATATTTTTTATATCCTTTACTAATCTTTTTATACTCATCCCATGTTTTTGAAATGTTTTCCATAGGACTTAAAGATGAATAGGGTCAAGGATTGGATCAAGGAAAGACAAGATATCTAAAACATGGAACTAGACATGTTTCTTTTTAAGATTTTTTGTTTTATGATGGAAGCTGAGTAGAATTTTCTACTTCATTATCATTTAAGATGTAATAGTTATGTCCTAATTCTCTAAAACTATAAACCTGAAAAGATCCTCCTTGTGAATTATTCATTTAATTAAAGATTAATAATTTTTTTAAGGCTAGGTCCTTATAGTTGGTATCAATGGTAAATTTAGATAACTTTAGAGGTTTGGGTATTCTTTAAGCATAAGTCAAATTACCATAGTGGTTAGGATTTCAAAAAGCAGACATAGTTTTTAGATAAAGTGAATGATTAATTATAACATAGTGTTTATCTTCCTCATTAGTACATGATGATTTTGTTGATATACTCACATTGATTTTTTTTGGTTTAGTAAATGGATGGATCTAGGAGGCACCAAAGTCACAAAGGGTTTGAAGGAAACTGTGGTGGTTCTCTGATTAAGAGACTGGATGAAATGGAGGATTCCATGGGAAATCTTGTGGTTATTCTAAACCAAATATCAGAAGTCTTGATCAACCACTTCAACATTGGTGAGTTCTCTAATGCATCATGTACGAGAGAACCAAATCGATGTGAAAGTTCATGTAATAATTATAAAGGTAACCATTAGGGTTTATATAATCCTTACGTTTGAGGTAATTATGGGTTACTATATGTTATGATAGAAAATGAAAGGCATGAGAAAAACTTGAGGTTAAATTATGTTTTGGTTATTTTTAATTATATTATATCTTTTTTCAGAATTTTTTAAGAAATATATAGTTTTGGAAAAAGGACAACACGCAGACCGTGTGACAACCCGTCATATAGGGCGAAGCTACAAGAAACGAACCCACAACCAAAGTGTGACTGACATTTATCGCCTACCACTGGACTACGTGATGTCCCTGGTTAGTATGACTAATTATTTTTAGTTATATGATATTATGAATCAGGAATAAGTTGAATTTGGGTTATCTATGGAATTTATTGACCTATCATGGAGGATATTTGATTAGGTTAATTACTTTTCAATATGAGACTTTAAGAGAAACTGATGTTATTTGGAGATAAATGTTAATATTTACCTTAGAATACTATGTGATTAAATCCTTCAAAGATTTGGGTTTCAATATTTTTATGGATTACTTTGAATAATTTTATGGAAAACTTGTTTATCGAATGGTCTTCATTGAACTTTAGGTTTTGTTGGAAAAATTTTAGAGTTTAAGAATAGATTTTCTTTTCATAAAGGATTATCCTTTTTGGGTATTATCTGACCTCGTACTAAATATTTTTTGGTTTTAGTTAGGGTATAAAGGCATGGGAAATATATGGTTCATATTATGTTGATTATGTGATTCTATCGAAGTTGATTTTAGCACTATTAATGCGAACATGTCTTCTTAAATACTCATCTTTTCGAGGAATTATGAGTTTGTGTTAAAAATCTAGTAAAAGATGAATGTAAACATGAGAAGTAAGTATGTTTCCTTATGTTTTAGATAATCCCATAAATAAATTCTTCAATTAAAAGAAACTTAAAACAAAAACGTTGTCTGTTCACTTTTCCTACGGGGGAATCAAATATCGTTTAACCCATCACAAGTTTGAGAATTTTTGGTGGTAAACTTTCTTCTAATCATGTTTTCTATCACTCTCCATCAGAACATTACCCTTTGTTTTTTTCTTCTATATCCATGTTTTCCTACATGGAATCCTATTATGGTTTAACTGTGGTGACCTTTTTACTTCTCTTTATTTCTTTTAAAGTGATTGTTTTACTGACTCTATTTCGGATGTGGCACTTTCAATGAAGTTTCTAAGCCCAATTTTAAAATTGTGAGGATGTAATTTCCAAAAGGGGGGAAGGATGTAACATATTGGGTAAATAATGAATGTTAAATTCTAATATATATCAATATTTGTGAATAAAATGTTAATTTTACATTAAAGGGAATGATATGCTCGATGGCGTACCCAATACGCAACAACGAGTTTCTTTGAAAACTTACGTTGCACACTAATAATAAAATAATACTATTTTAAATAATAGTTAATGCCTATCTGTGGTAATAGAGGGAATGAACAGAACTAACTACAAAATGATGACATATTTTTGTTAATTTTTTTTACATTTATCCAATAAATTTTAGAGGCTTAAAATGAAAATGGATCCAATTTTAAGAATAAATACTCTTGTAATTTTAAAAGATTGTTTTAACTGCCTCTTGATGGTGAACCCTTTTTAAATATACTTTTTTCCACTTTTATATGTTATATTTGACAAAATAAAATCCTTCTTTAGAATTGGGACATTGAAATTTACTTCGGATAAATTTTTGGTATTTTTCTAACAATGTTCATTTTTTAATGAATAGTGGAAAATACTACATTTTAATTCAAAACTAACATTTCATATGATTTATTTATATAGATATTTATTTATATAGATATGTTGTCATTATAATTTGTCTTAAGGTTTAATTGAATTATTATTTTATAATTTAATACATTTTTGGTCTTTGGATGTAATTTCACTTATAAATTGGATGTAAAAGAAAATCAATATTTTGATAGATTTTACTACCTAAAAACCCATCTTTGGTTTTGACAACGAGAATTATTTTAAATTTATTACTATAATTTTGTGATTGGAATTTGATATAATGTATTCTATATTTGGAATCAGAAGGTCCAAATTATGTAAGTAAGATGATTTTGTTTTTGGACATTATTAATAGTAACGACGGTAATTATCTTTAATTATCATGATTAATTAGTAATCAGGTAGTTATGGGTAATAAAATAATATCATAATAATATAAAATGACCCCAAAATGTGTCATAATGCTACTGGTTGTGTCATTTCAGACCATGGGATTCCTTTATCCAAACACTGGAACCCCATGGAATCACTTTTGGGTGATTGTGACACTTTATCATATTATGTTTTTTAAAAAGAAAAGTATAACCAATGTATGTATCACCCAAGTAAAAAAAATTAGTTTTGTATGTGTAAATGATCTTTTAGACTATAAATATTCATTATAAATTTAAAATTTTTCTTACTTCATGGTATTTTTTTTATAATTTTTAGACATTAAATAAATTAACTTATTTATGACACCATGATGATGCAACAATTACCTCATTAATGGACGATTTAAATAAAATGAAAAGATAATGTAAACTATAAGACATACACTTATCAAAAACCTATTGGATGTGTGGATTTCGAAACCTTAATATCTTATCCTTTAAATATATCATTGCGGTACCTTTAAAATTAGAAAATCATTTTATAATAAAGTAACATTTTTTAATATTCCAAGAGTGCCCCTCCTCCCTCTTTTAAAAGGCTCCCACCTCTACCACCTTACCCACACATCTGAAGCCATTGGGTCGGCCAAACTCTACTCATTTCATCTCTATACATTCCACTTGTAATCATATAAGCCTTACCTTAGGTAGAAATCTCTTCAAGAAACAATTTTGGTTCAAACCAAGAGGAGTTAACCGATTTAAATGTAATGTCTTCTCTTATGTTCATTTGTTTTATTTTTCTTTTCCAATGCCCTAAACTATTTTTATTCCTTTCTTTTGTATCAACAATAGTATCTTAAATATAATATGTTTTTGTTATGAGAATAATTAGAGAAACACTTACACACACCTTCATCTAATTGTTAAAGAAAATACTATTTCTGTGGATGGCGAATTACTGCCTCACGAAATGATGATTGTTCAATATTCTCTTAACACCTTTCCTGGTGGCCATTATTATGTCACTATATTTTATATATGATATGTATGTTATTTATGCTTTCTATATGATTCTGTATTTTATATTTAAAACATACATTTATGCTTTTCATGTTGTTCAAATGCGATAATTTCATACGAGGTAGTGTGGACTACCTCCCCCTCTAGTGATGTGACTCATTAATGCAATACATAGAATGCATAATGAATGAAATTAATGAACATATGTGACCTAAATAACATATATATTATACTTGAATTATAATATATATATCTCATTTATTTTTAATTCCATTAATATGAAAAATTAATGAAAGTAGCATTCATGCGTACGTACGGCCTACCGTCTCCATGAATGGTTCATTTCATTTATTTTAATCTATAAATGTTATAGAATAGTATAAAATTAATATTTACTGGATATATATGATATTTATATCATTAATACTATTTTGGAGATTATTTACTTATTACTACATGGACTATCATTTTCAAATAAGTTCATTTTTTACTCATGTACCAAATATCGATAAAAACATCTGATATGAACTCGCATAATTAACTAATAATTATAAAATTATATTATGTGATATGAATGGAATAATAAACTTTAAATGAGGTCCTTAATCAATTATAAATTTACCAAATTTTATTATTCAGGAATATAAAGAAACGAACAAGACAAGTCAGACTTGAGGTAAGGGATCCTACCTCTCTCTTTCTTTTTAAGTACTCTCTTTTATGTCATTTCTATTAAGATTATCTTTATTATATTTGAGGATGTTATTTTATATTACTCATTATGTATTTTTTATGGTCATATTATGATATACCCTATTTGATCTCATAAATCCATTTTTGGAAGTTTTATGTGGCACCTTTAGGCTGCCAAGTATTCATAAGGGATTTTTCATCTCACTTTTATTCCAATGATATTTATGCTACATTTGCCACCATTTCCTTTGATTGGTTTATGTACATCCAATTATTCTACTATTTGTGTAATATAATTTTGTTTATGATTATTTACATCAATATTGTATAGTCCATCTTTCATGGGGTGTACATTCGAAAGTTACCCAAGCCGGTAAGGGAACCTTTCACCCTCCTATTTTTAAAAGACTTATTTTTGTTTTGTCTTTTAAATTACAACTTATTTTGTTGGGGTATGTTCTTATATATCCTTATTGTTGTAAATTTTATGTCCAAGTGATGAGATACCATTTATCTCTCTTATCAACTCTTTTACTAAAATTTGATCTGACGCCGTTAGGCTATCGATTTTTTGCATGGGAACTTCTTAACCCAATTCCAATTCTTTGGGTTTAAACTCTAATTCTTGATTTTGTCGTTCTATTAATATGTGTGGAGAAATATGATTGTTTTTCACTGATTATCCACTTATATTTAGTGTATTTATATTTTTCACACATAATTATGTCATTTCTTTATCCTTGCCCAAATGGCATTATCCTTGATTGGGATTACATCTCAATTTCTTCTCATTGAGACATTTCTTATTGATATGCACTTTTATTATTTTATAAAGTGTATAAACATACCCTTTTACTTTCCATATCCACATTATGTCTATACTAAAGTCATTTAAATGTTTTGAAAATGTTATACTTTCATGTGGCTTATAATGTAAATGTTTAAAATGGAAAATGACTCTTTTATTAAAACATTGTTTTAAATGGTTTTGAAGATTTGTTCTTTTAATCATTTATCATCCATGTCCCTATTTTAAAAAATGGTTTGAATGATTTATTTATATGGAAATTAATGTTTTAAAACCCTTTCAAATGTTTTGAAGTGTTATGGGACACTTTGATTCTAAAATATCTTTTAAATGTCTTCTTTTAATATTTTCAAAGAATAAAGGGATTTTCCTCAGAAAGAGTTTTAATGATTTTATTAGATGTTTTTATTTATGATAAAATCATGATGTGATCTATTGTGATTGAAATGTGGAAATTTTATGTTTATTTAAAGCATGTTTTATGTTTTATGATGATGTTATGGTTCTTGGGAAATGTTTATGAAATCAGGGTGTTCCGTGATAAACTAAGGGTGGGTGAGCCCGAGATAGCTCTCCAAAGCATTGGGTAACACGAAGGAGTTAAACACTATGGTTTCTCTGAAAAGATTTAGGGAATATATTATGATCGGTATTCCAAAAATTACCATGAGGGTTACTCCCTATCTCAGAATGTTATTAATGCCTCAAGTTACCTTTAGGGCTTATGATTTCGATGATTTATTCAAAAATCTTATGATTTCATGAGGTTTGTTAAATTGCTTATGTTTTAAGAGTAAAGTATGATTTCATTGATTCTTATGTATACATGGAATAATGTTTTCTTTCAATATTTTTTATATCTCTTACTAAGCTTTTTATGTTCATTCCATGTTTTTGAAATGTTTTCCACAAGACTTAAATATGAATAGGGACAAGAATGGGATCAAAGAAAGACAGGTTATTTAAAACATGGAACTAGACATGTTTCATTTTAAGAGTTTTTGTTTTATGATGGAAACTCAGTAGAAGTGTATACTTTTTTTCTTGTGAGATTTAATAGTTATCTACTAATTCTCTAAAACTCTAAACCTGAAAATATCCTCAATGTGAATTATTCATTTACTTCAATATTAAGTAATGTTTTATGGCTGGGTCCTTATACAGAGATAAGAAGATAGAGGTGTCAGCTGACATAATGATCGAGGGATTGCGGGGATATCAAGACATATTCTAATATTTATATCGAGGGCTTACACTAGTGTGGGTAAGACACAATTTCTTGAATTTAAAAATCAAGGGACCTTTATCCATGGTTGTTAGATAACCTACTCTTTGGGTTAAAATACTTCATACATGTTACTTGTTTTGTTTCATGATTATTTACTCCATATTTTGATAAAGGGGGAAAGTATAACCTTCTAATAATTTTTTATACTTCTTTATAAGTTGATAAGTATGATTCAATATGCTTTAAGTATGAATGTTTTCTGGGTAAACATTCTTTATGTTTCATTTCTGGAACCATATTTCTGAAACCATATAAACATTTTTTACATTTTATTTCCAGATCCTAGATAGATTATTTGGTAAAACTAAAAGAAGTATTGTGAATTTACCATGTTTAAAATTGTTAAAAATAGTTCTCTTTATGTTTTGAAAAGAATATTTTTTAAATTACAATTCACCCCCTCTTGTAATTAAACATCTATATTCATATTTTTACCCTACACAGTTCACCATATTGTTTTTGGAAGTCTTATATTAATTTAATATTATCCATACATATACTAATTTTGTTTTCCGACCTATAAAGTTCTTGGAAACATATTTATTTAATTTTTTACAATACGGTATGAGTGTTATATTTTTCTTCACATCTACTTTGGATACAACAAGAAATGATTTCATGATCACCATATCAAATGATAGAGGCAATTTATCATCAACATGTTTTATTGACTACTATGTAGAAGAAGACGATTTCTCTTAAAATTATAAATAATCAATATTTTCCTTTTTCACGATTGGATAAATTGAATTCTAATTTTAGGACAATCATATTTAGGGTTCTCTTATGATCTTCAATCAAAATAGCATTGTCCATATAATCCTTCATTATTTAATTTTCCACTCCCTGTATTTCATTTATTTCATGAAGAATGGTTTTATGTTCCATGATTATTTCTCCTATCACAAACATCTAATCAGTTTTAACTCCAATGTAAGATTTTTTATTTTATTTTATTGGTGGCCCCATTCTCAACTCGAATTGCATCAATCCATTATTTATTCAATCTAGAGAAATTTTACCCAGACTCCAAATTCTTTCACTATTTATCTATGTCTTATATGGGGAAATTAATGCCTTTTAATAACTTTTTAATATTCTTCTCCATATTAGCTATCACAAATTCATATTGGGTGCTCTCTTCCTCTATGATTTTTAAAAACTCCAAAAATAGGGAAGACAAATTCATTAGGAATGTAATGAAGAATATTTTTTAATCTAGTAATTTGTTTATCATGAGAAATTATAGATAGATAATCATCACCACTTATTCATTGTTATTATTATTGAGGGTAGTTTCATAAGAATTATCACGATTCACATGATCACCTTCCATTCGTCCTATTGAGATAATAATGTTTTCTTATATATTATTTGTAATTTGAAAAATCAATTCATCACATTCCAAGAGAAAAATGTCTTATCAGTTATCAAGGATTGATGAAAATATATTATCATCCTCTTCTTGGATCCTGATATACATCTTCTTCAACAATAATTTTTATTTATTTCTTATGTTCATCATGTTCTTGGTAAAAATTGAAATCAAATCTAATACACACAATTCATCACCAAAATATTCATTTTTTATAAAACATGGAAGAATTTTTTTTTAAAAAAAAGTATTAAATTTAAATTAGAGAATTATATATTGGTGAACCTCTATTTGTTACAAATTGTTAGGGCCACTTCATGATATGATCAACACTATGAAGGGGGAGGGTTGAATTGGTGTTGAATGTTTTTAAACAAATAAATAATTTCTATCACATTACCTCTTATAACTATTATAACCATGAAAATATTCTTCTATTTTAAATTTTTATACAAGTAGACGAAATTAAATAAATAATGTAACAAAATGTTTTTAAAAATTTCACTACTCAATAAAAGTATCTAGTCCTTAGTCTATTTGGTGGGGACCATTACATTGATTCTCCGTAGTAACGAGGTATCAATTACAAAGGTTTGGATCAAAAAACTCTTAAACCCATTTGTCGTTCCAAACACATTTAGAGGGGGATAAAATAATTATGATTACAAATATTTGTGATGGCATTGTCTATATGAATCTATTACATGATATTAATGCTAACTATTTGGAATATCTATATATTCATAAATTTAATTCCAAAACCAAGATGGTTATCTACCCATTAACACCACTTTTTAATGTCGCAGTTCTTTATTGACTTCATCCTCATATTTTACATAAATTACAGTAAGAAATAAACTATTCCACTTCTTCTCATTTATGGATTGTAGTGCATACAACCCGCTTCCTCTACACAATAGAGAAATTGAATGATATTTTTCTTACCTTGGTGAAAAAATATTTTTTCATATTATAATTGTCTTTCAATTACTATAACACCTCTATATAATCAATGAATAATAGAATACGCAACATATTTATAAGGCCTCGGCCTTAAAACTTACTTAATATTGAATTAAATGAATAATTCACATTGTTGATCATTTCAGGATTAGAGTTTTAGAGAATTAGGACATAACTATTACATCTCAAAAGATTACAAAGTAGACACTTCTACTAAGTTTCCATAGAATAAAAACTCTTAAAAAGAAAAATTTCTAGTTCCATGTTTTATATAGCATGACTTTCCATTGATCCCATCCTTGACCTTATTCCACATTAAGTCATGTGAAAAACATTTCAAAAAAACTTTGGGTGAGCATAAAAAACTCAGTAAGGGATACACAAAGAATGAAAACTATTAGTTTATCAAAACAACATGTAAACCATGTATACTTTAACAAAGTAATACTTTTCACCTTTATGAAGTAGTAAAAACTCTTCACTGAATAAAAGATCATTACATACCCTTTTGTAACCAAATGATTACCATAAATCCCATATAAAGATCATATAACATATAAACGTAACATGTGACATAAACATACTTAAATGGAATAACCATATGGTCGACTTCCACACATATCACTTAATGGAATATCCATAAGAACGACTTCAATACCCAAGGAATTGGAGGTTATAATGTAACCACCCATCCTGGTATTCACAACACCACCCGTCATATGGTTTATCACGTAACCACCTGTTAAATGTCCAAGTACCATTATAAGATCATAAGACATAAAACAAATATAATGGAAAGAAACATTTCCACACATTGATCACAATATATCACTTAAATATATTAACATACCAAATCCATTATAAAAACCATTTTCAATACCAAAATACATAAAAGAGTATATGGTATTTATTTCATTTTAAAAATTATTACGGCTTGTTCAGGAAGCGAGAGACCAAATAATACTCGTGGCGGCCGAAATGGTCGTTGTCACCGCGTACGTTAAAAGAAACATACCTTTTTGTCATTTAGTAAAACGCTTCGTAGAAAAAGATTCCTTTTGTATAAAAGTAAAATTCAAAGGGGTTTATACACCATATAAAATAAAGTTGTGTATAAAATGAAATATGCCTCAATGAAAGGAGATTGAGACAAAGTCCCTTACATCGGGTCTGACTTGACTCGATCGTTCTTTAACGTCCTGAACAATAAACTTGAGTTAATTTCTCCTTGTTTAAGAACCTTTTTAAAGTTCATTATTCCTTTTATATCACTTTTTGCCATGTCATGAACACTATGTAAATATTTAAGTTAATAACGGTCATTTTAATGATCATTGGTACTTGAGTCAAAAATAATCCCTTTACAATTATAAGTTGGTCATGTATACATTATATCCAGAATTTTATCCATGATGTAGATATCATATATATCATATATATCCAGTACATTCATGCATTTATAATATTACATAACATTTAGAGGTAAGAAATTAAATGCACCGTTTATGGAGATGGTAAGCCGTACGTACGCATGAACGTTGCTTTCATTTCTATTTCGTATTTTGTGGAATTGAATCATACTGATATAAAGGTATATTATAATTCTAGTATTATATAATATATAATATCATAACTCCATCCTTTATACATCCCACATATGGTATTAATGAATCAAAACAATTTGAGGGGGCGGTAGTCCGCACTTCCTTAAATGAAGATATCGCGTTTACCCATAATGGAAACCATAAAGGTATGCCCAAAATGAAAAATACAGAAGATTAAGGAAAACATAAACATATTATATATCATATATAAATATAGTGTCATCTTAATGTCCACCTTTGAAGGTGTTTAAAGAATGATGAACAATCATTGTTTCGGGAGGCAGAAATTCGCCATCCACTGAAACAGTATGTTCTTTAACCATTAGATGTAGGTTTGTGTAAGTGTAGCTCGAATCCTTCTTATAAAAACATTCTAGTATATTTAAGATACTGGTGTTGTTACAAAATAAATTAATAAAAAGAGTTTATGGGGTTTGAGAAGCAAAATAAAACAAAAGAACATAAGAGAAAACACTACCTTTAAAACGGGAAACTCTTTGTGATTTGAGCTCAAAGGCTTCCTTGGGAAGACTTCTTCCCAATGTGAGGCTTCTCGGAGTAATAGAGGGATGTGGAGAGACAAAATGGGAAGATCTTGGCCGATCCAAAGGTTTAAGAGCTGTGGGTATGGTGATAGTGGTGGGGGCCTTTTATAAGAGGAGAGGAGGGGCACTCTTGGAAAGTAAAGAAATGTTACATTATTTTAAAATGAGTTTCAGATTTAAAAGGCCCCAAATTGATATAATTCGAGGTTAAGGTGATAAGGGTTCTAAATATACCCATCCAATAGGTTTTTGACAAGTGTAGGTCTTAGATTTTACATTATCTTTTCATTTTATTAAAATCATTAAATAATGAGGTAATCGTTGCATCATCATGATGTCATAAATAATTTAATTCATTTAATGTTTAAAAATTATAAAGAAACTACTATGATGTAGGAAATCTTGTTAGCTTTCCAATTACTATTTATACTAAAACCTCTGACATGTATAACCCCATTTAAAAATTGTTTTAGTAAAACAACTTATGTTTGTGTCATTTTTACTTTTACATTAAATAAAAATATATTAATGTCATTTTCCTTCCAATGTAGCTCCATGGGGTCCCCAAGTTGACCCATGTATTGTCTTGGTCGGCCTTGACACATCCAATAAGTGTAGGGCTTGTTTCAAACTCATCTCATATTATTAAAACATTATTTTTAACTTAAACTACACTAATTACCTCTAATCGTGATTAAAAACTTAAAAGTTACTATTCACCAGAAAAATTATTTTAATCCCATTGAACCACATTTTACTTATTAATGAAAACCATGTATGTCGGATTTTTGAAATTCAAAACACAAAGGTGATAAAATTTCATTTAAACGAAAAATCAGTTTTTTAAGTACCACTTAGTGGTTTCACGATTCATCAAAAATAGAAGTTTTTCAGAAAAATACCAAAACTTCACCCTAAGCTATATTTGATATTATGAATTAAAAAATGAAGTTTATTTTAGAAAATTAAAAACATATAAGTTGCATTAATTAATTTAATACTTAATTCCCGTTGTCATAGCAAATAGCGTGTTTTATTAAACAATAAGTATCAAAAGATTGACACGAGTTTAACTCTGATTTCAAAGTGAAATTAATTCCAACGACCACTATGGGATTTAATGGTAAAAATATATTCTAATTTCACTTTAAAACCAATTCAAAAGATAATCTAATCATTAAAATAAATTAGATTAAAAAGAGGTTTTGAATTAAAATACAACATTTTTCACTATTCATTAAAAATGAACTTTATCGGAAAAATACCAAAATTTTACACAAAGTAAATTTTGTTGTCCTGATTATAAAAAAGAATTTTATTTGGTACAAATAGAAAGTATAAGAGTTACCAAAACTATATTTAAATAATTTTCACCATGAAAAGGGGATAAATGGACCTTTAGTAAATATTTGAGTATTTATGCCTAAAATTGAATTCTTTTCTTATTTTAAGCCTTTATCTTTTATTGGATAAATGTAAAAACAATTTAAAAACACATATAATAATATTTTAGTTACTTCTATTCATTCCTGCCAATACAACGGATATGTGTTAACTACCATTTAAAATAATATTATTTTATTACTAGTGTACAACGTAAGATTTCAAAGAAACTCTTTGTTGTGTATCGGGTATGCTATCGAACATAGCAACCCATTTAAAGTAAAATTAATATTCAGTTCTCAAATATTAATAAATATGAAAATGTATTATTCTTTATCTACCTGGGATGTTACAATATTCGTTAATATTCTACATATTTTAAAATAGTATGGAACAAAACTCTCTCCATCTCATATATTTTTTATTATTATTCATCAATTTTTATCATTTAGTTCATATATTTTACACTATTTCTATTGTCTATGTCTTTGGGTACCCACTTGTGTATATTAATGATAATCATTGATTCAGTTCCCCCACTTATTGACTCCATAATATACTTTATTTAATAATAGTGTAAAAACCCTCTTATAACTTCTTCATTTACCTTATGTATATTATTCTCCTCCAACCCAAACTATATGTCTGGTTCTCCTTTATTTGATATCATTTCATATATTTATATTCATTTGATAATGATTTTTTTCAATACCATGTGTATGGTGCCTCTCTATCTGATACCCTATCCCTATGAATCTTCTCTTTCTAGTAACTTGGGTTTGGTAATCCTTGTCTAATATCCTCTATCTTGAACATCGCTTCTATATGAAGTTCCTCTCAATTTGATACCACTATTCCTAATACCTTTGTATTTATGAAGTACCTCTGATTCTAATACCTTGTTTTTTGTCCCACTCTATGGGATACCCTTTCCATTTTATTAATCTCTCCAATGATCTCAACAAGGTACCTTTATAGTTAGTGCATTGAAAAAAATCTCCCTCATGGTCCTTTTTTAGCCCCTCAATTTTTAAAAACTACATCAAAATTCACATACCCAATTTATATGCACATATTTTCTAATAAATAAAGGATAATAGAGAACATGAAATTTTAATTTCCTAATCCAAATTTGATTTACATTCTTGAGACTTCAATTAGTTGACTTCCTTAAAACCCTCTGAAAAACTTGGGGTCAACAAACATTGTAATGAGTTTAATCAAATCAGGGAATCAATAATGTTAAATAATTCTAAAAATCATGGCACGAATACTGAAATTTTCAATGTGATTATTTTCTCAACTAAAATCATGTTTATAATTTTCACAGTTTATGACATTAAAATGTATTTTTAATTATCCTCCATACTTTGTCTTTTGAATCTTCATATAATCTTCTTCATTCGGAATTTATTATTCTGGTATAAAAATTATCATAATTTTGTTTGACACATATCCATAAGAAATTATTTGTCTAATTCTCCTCCATCTAGTAGAATTCATATGTTTTTATCTTGGATTATTTACGTGTTTCTTTTCACTAATTATTTTTGTGTTATATTTCTAATTTATTATTCTGAAAAATCTATTTGATGAAAACTTTTTAAAACCTCAGTCATATCATTCTATCTTCTATACTTTATCTAATAAGCTATCACCTCTAGAATCTATATGATAACCTTGCTCCATTACACTAAGTTTGATCAACAATTTCCACTAGACTGTGGATGCTAATATCTTTCTACTAAATTAATATTTCACTATTTGAAATACACTATCTAAAAAAATTATATGGTGGATTCAATTTCAGGGTATTATTAAAGATTGTACATCTTTGAATGATATATCATTTTTGTGATTCATTAATACCAGTTCCCAAATCATCATTAGAAATTAATTTTCATTAAATAATATCTCACCTTTAAGAAAAAAATATACTATATTTTTTCCAAAGATAAGAAAATCATTTATCTTCTTCTAATATTACAAGAAATTAGATTTTCTTATCCTCTCCAATAAACAGGGATTATATATCAATCATAATACAAAATTCATCATCACTAATCCATTCAAAATCCAAGCGATGTTTTCATCTTTAACGTGATTAGATACATTAACAAAATTTTAATGAAATTTATTCTTCACTATTTCTCCAATATATTATCATCCATAAAAATCATGGATAATTAAACCAAAAAATCCTTGATTGTTCTTCATTAAAACCTATTAATCATATTTACACTATTTAAATCCTTCTAATTAATTAAAAACCATTAAAAATAATAATGCACCCATTGTGGATTAACTTTTATTTCCATTAAGAATTATAATAAACATCTTATTCACTATATTTTAATTATTCATGATCCATAAAATTAAATTCATTGAAAGGATATTTAAAAAACATATGTTCAATAGAGAAACATATCTCTGATTCAAATTGAAACAAAACAACCAATATTAGAAGAATCACTTTGAGGGAGGGTTAATCATGGATTTGGACTTATATTTTTTATTTATTTTAATCAGCCTTCACCATTGGTTAAAGTTATTTATATTTTTTATATAACAAAAAAACTACATGAATAGAACAAAACATAACATATTTAAAAGTTTCACTGTTCTAAAATAAATTTTAATTGCTGGAATGATATAGAAAAAACCCAACAACACATATTTAACTATTATAAACCTATGTATTATGGAATGTAGGGAGTAACCATGAACATTATTTACATATATCATGATATTTTTTTATCATACACTTTATAATGACACATGGTATTTTCATAATAACTAAAGAATGTTTAACCAATAAAAACATCAATGTTTCATCATTATGTTACTTCTAGAATTTATCATGAATTATCATAATAATTTTCTTCTTTATCTTCCTATTCCTTTATAATCAAGATGAAGAACTTATTTTTCTTCACTGTATTCTTCTTCTTTATCCCAATATTTGATTGAGTGGGTACTAAATGTTATAGTTTGTTAATTATATATTATTCTTAATTCTTAGCTATTGATTCTTCTCTAAATATTACTTCATATTTTAAAATTTTATTAATGAAATAATTTCCATAAATATATTATGTAAAATCACATGAAATTCATTCTCTCTTTTTAATTTATGTCAATTATTACAAAAAAATACACATTTTTAATTTTATTGAATTTAAAATATTAAATTTTGAAATTCCCTCCAATATTTAACCACGATATTATATATTTAACTCATATATATATATATATATATTATTTTGTGTTTGTAAAACTCCCATCAAGATCAATATAATTAATTCCTTTCTATTTTAAGCTATATATAAATGATAGCATCCATAAACACTAACATGGATGTTTTCTTTACAGGATGATGCCTTTAACAAAAATTATGAGTTAAAATCATTTATAATTATGATATTTATTTCAATTAGGAACACATCACAAATTATTTTGATATTTATAGATTTATTCTAAAGATAAATTCAGAAATTATAGGTTTTTTCTGACTTCAGTATCACCAAAAAATTCATTAAATATTTCATGATCATTATGTAGATTTTTAACATCTATATGCATCCATAAATGATTCCTACATAGTGTAAAATCATCCTAATTCCCTAAAAACAACCATATGTAGATATATGAATATTTTTACATGACCTTGACATACATTCTTATCCATTGGAATTCAAATGGAAATCATGACTACATAATGAGATTTCATAATTATGAAATGCTATAATTGAATAAAATTACATATACGAGTCCAAATAAACTCTAGAAGTCAATCATGGCCCATAAGAAAGTATATAGACTTATACATTTTCAACTTTTAGTTCTTACAAATATGATTTAATTGAATATTGTTTCTGACCAGATCAATATTATTCAAAACTAGTTCCATTTTAATTCAAAAACTATGAATTAACATCACATCACATAATAAACATTATATCATGTGATTGTAAACATTTTTTATATATTTAAAATAAAATATAACACACTAATATTATCCACTTCCTTATTTCCACTTCTTCACAGATTATTCATCAAAAAAATCAATAGTATACCTAAATTACAGGTATTTGGTTCAATAATATAATACATGAAGAGTTTAATGAAAACATGTGGTAAACTTACCCTTCATTATACAAGTTACAAAAAATTTACAAATATTTTAATGAGAATTTTATTTATTACATGTGACACCTTAAGAGGTGGGTTTGAGTAAGGGTGTTTTCCAATTCAAATTATTCTTCTCTCAATATCCTACTTGTTATATCTTATTCCCATGTTAGTTGGAATCAATGTTCAACTATTTATCAATTTAATACTCAAATAATATCTTTGAATTGAAAGGATTAGTGTAACAATATAAAATGAATAACACATTGATATTTTACTTTGATTACCCAAAATAGGATATATCTAAGGGGAAAAGACTCTTCATTGTTATTGTGTGTCAAAATTCCCTATAAACATACTAATATTTAGGGATAAAATAATTTGGTGAAGTCACCCTTCACTCAGAACCACTAATTTTACAATATAATAGTATACAGACCTCCCCAAAGATGATAACATTTATAATGACTTATGTAATACATCACTTCCTTCAGAGGGTCACTCCCTTCTCCTCCTTTATGCACCAATCCAAATATATATATATATATATATATATATTATGTGTCTTATAAGTTTACTGACATGATGGTTATTCATTATCAGAATATACACACATTTTAGTCTAAATAATAATTCCAATATGGTAAACCAATCAATACCATCTATTTCTCCAACTTCCATGGCCTAAAATGTTAAAATCTATGTTATAATAGTTGAAGAGATGTATTCCTAAAAGAACTCGAATAAACTGTAAAAATCTAGATGAAGATAATTTTATATTTTAAATTATTTTTTTATATTATTTCGTCTTACAACAAATAATTGAATGTTAGAAAAAACATTAGTTATCATATTCAATGGTCTATTTTATTATGCATATCATTTTTCTCATTAAAAACTAATATTGAATATACTTGTTTTCACAAGTCACTTAACAACTATAATTTATATATTCAATCCAGAAAAATTTTCTAACAAACATCGTCTTCTATTATGTTCATTCACATAACACCCTTTTCCTTTTTCCTCTTCTCTACTTCTATACTCTTGTTTTTATAGAAAATTCCAATATATCTAAAAAAAATAAATTTAAAATTTAAAATTTCGTTTTTAAGAAAAATCTATCATCTTCTAAATAAAATACTCCCATTTGAATATTTCCAATAAATAACATGTATATTCAAATGGCCAATTAATAAATGTCCCAATAACTACCACACTTATTATGAATAACAAGTTCCAATTCAAATGATTTCAATAATCACATATTCATATTTGATATAGTTTCCTGAAAGGATGGTTCATTACTAAAATTCTTGTTCAGTAGTATCATGAAAAAGTGTTACATGATGTTATTTTTATTTTTGTTCCTAAAACTTCCTAGAGGATAAATTGTTCAAAAATCCATTTTTTTCATGATATAAATTCCATAGTACAATCAATTTAATAATGGATTTTACATAGTATTTTAGAATAATCTAAATTCAATGTCTTATTTTTCTCCACACATTTTATCTTATGAATGACTCTATAATATCGAAAATACCCTTCTCCTCAAATATATATCATGTGATTTTCTACTATGTGGAGGGTACCTCAACATAGACCTAACTAGTAAAATCAATCTAAACCTCTTCCAAACATAGATATTTCTCTCATTCTATGAAAATATTCTGAGATCATTGAATTATCAATCATATTTTGTTATATATTTTATATCATAATCAGTGGTTTCTAAAATCAATAATTGTATATTAAAATTGATAATGGAAAATATTCTTACTTTTTTTTAACACAAAAGTATCATCTAATCCATTATGGTTACTCGTATGTATGACCTATGTGACTTATAGTGACAAATATATTTCTCCTATGAATTAAATATAACACCCTATATATCCCATATAAAATATTATATAGGAATAACCTCATGATTTTTTCATTTCAATCTTCCAATCATCCAGATCAACCCTTACTTATTCTAATGTAGGTCTACACATGGTTTCATTTTTTAATTAAAAAAGATATTATGCATCAATAAAATATCTTATATATATATGGAAAATAAAATAAATATTTAAGGAAATTATCAAACTCATGTAAATCTAATTTTCTCCAGCTGACTCAACATGGATCCAAACATCTTAAAATATTCTCACACATTCTGAAAAAACTCTTAACTTATTTACCTCCTCTTTTAATATGATTTATGAAACATATTTACCTCATGAACAACTCATGACTTCTAAAACATATTTCCATATATAAAAAATCATGAATTATGTATTTTATTATCATATAGTAAAACATATTGGTTATTACCAATAAAGAAACTCATGATTTTCATTTCATATTTAATTTAATGTAAACTTTCGTTCATTATTAAAAATTTAAAACAAATTCATCCCAATTTTGTATCAGTAAGTCATTCTAAAAACATCATGGAAACAATAAAATTTCGTTGGCATCTTCTCTAAACCCCTCAGTAAATTTTGAAAAATATGTCATATAACCTCATAGTTGGAGCAATCTCCACTTCATATTTTTTTGACTGTATATCCAAAAAAACATGAACTGCCTTGAGATTTAAAAAACATCTCTCTCTCACTCTACCCATGATCCAATTTTTAGAGACTATTTCCCTCCCACAATATAATAATATTCCAAAACGTTTATATTCACTAGATACTTCTTTCAATCTTCCCATTTTTTATCAAAAAAGGTTTTAGTGTACCTTTATCATCTTCACTCCAACTTTTTCAATATTTTTATCAGTCCACATTTTTATGAATGGTCACTATGTTTTCATTTCTCTAAGAACGTAGAGATTAAGAGTGACTATATTACCCATTTATTTTCACTTCAAATCTACATAACATCACAAATCAATGAATATTGATATCCTTTTACCACGTGAATAAAAAAATCCCATGTAAGAGAGTTAAAACTCTCCCCTTTGGTAACTAATACCATAATAAATTTCATCCAGATAATTATTCATTAGAAAAAATTGAATATTTCATACAATTGTTGATTATTACAAAATAATTTATTCATATTTCATCCATCTATAATTTTAACCTTAACTTCAACCCAATTACATTAAAATTCATTCTTCTTAAGGAATTATGGAAATTGATTATACTACATGGTTGATTTTTATTAACAGATCCTCTAATAATAATATGTTAGAAAGTGGTTTTGGAAAAAATAATCCAATTTAATAACCTTAAATTTATCCATGTCACTCACATACTTAAATATTCTTGTACTATATTATAAATTAATTTAATTTAATATCATATTTCTTATGAACTCAATTTCATTTATAAGAGATTGTCTTCATATAACAAATTTAAAACAAAGTGTGTGAGTCATACCACATGTTGAACTAATTAATATAACTTTTTCTTGATAAAAATTTTATTCCATTTTATATCAATGATATTCCATTCTTAATATTTATTATCATTATATAGATGATGAAAATAATACTTTGAGTGATCAACACCTAATCCCCTCAATTTCTTCTTTTTCAGGAACCAAATATTATGATACTTTTTACTATATGGAAGCCATATGTTAGTAATAATAATTTATTCCCATTATTTTTTAGTATCCTAAAAAAACATTATGAGACAACATTTTTAGTTCCTACCAAAATTGAATAGTTGATCCTCTATGTATGTATCAGCTACACCACCATGTTGTTCACATTCATAATTTAAGTTTTCCACTACATGGTAAAAGTCTTATATAAAATTTTGTAATCTAATATTTACATAATACCATTAATAAAACATATATTTTTTTTGACGCACATTGTACTCCAAATCAGTCTTCAAATCACCCATTATTTAATATATTATCATGTATATAAAAATTGAGAATTTATTTATCATGGCAGATACTTTATATCAAATTTTGAACTTTTTTGCCATAAAACAACATTAATTTATTCATATATAACTTTATATAATGATTTAGAAATGTTCTATATTCAAACTCTCTTACCTCACTTATTATCTCAAATTTTCTATTGAAATATATATTATATATATATATATGAAATAAATATTTTTATTTTAATTAATCTCAATAAATTAACCCTTTTACTATGAATTCATTTCCACTTAATTCATAAAACACATAGAAAAATATCCCCCATATTACTAAATAACTATTATCATAATATATAAAAAACTTATGGTGATATGGGTACCTCTGATATACTCAAGTAGTGGTGATTGGTCTGTCATTACAAAAAAAACTAAAGAAAATTTTTCTTTTTAAATTACATTATCTAGATGACACTACAAGAGCAAACTTCTTACATGTCGTTTAAACAATCAACACTATTCTTACGTGGATTTTAATGCATCTTATTTTGCATAACTATCTCACAGGTGTAGGTCTTCTCCTTTTATGCCCCATATATGTATCTTTTCCTTGATTATTTCATGACAAAAGTATAATGTCATTAGTCTTCATCTCTTTCATTGTAGTGGTATGGATGCAGCCACTTAATCATACCTCATTTTTTTCTTCTTAAATGGATATAAAATCCATTTTTATTTTTTAACCATGATGATATTGTTTTGGGAATCCATTCATTGTATATTCTATAAATTAGATATCAAAGATACCTAAAGAATACTCATTTTCATTCCCAATTCATAATTATATAATTACATAACCCTACTTTTTAGTATAATAGATATTTCATTCTTGCATTGAAGTATCCTTTTTATAGAAGTCGGAGATCTAATTTTGGTTCTATCACTACATTTTTTTGTATTACCATTTAATATGACGTTATTTAGAAGATGAAAAGTATCTCCCAAAATAATTATACATTCTATTATACATATATGGATTCCTTAAATTCCACATCTCTATTTTTCCTTTAACAAAACTCTTATGTCTTCAATGGTTCCACAAAAATAACAATTCTTAAAAACTATACATATAGTGATTTTCTTTAAAATTATTGAAATTAGATTATTTTTCACTACTAATTCCACAATTTTTTTCTTCTTAACACTAATTAAAGTCTCCATGATTAAATATTTTGTGCTTAACTTCTCCTCATACCATGAATCTCTCCCTTAATCTTCTTAATCTTCAACTCCTCCTTTTTCTAGCCATAAAAATATGTAATGTGAGAATTAATTTCATTATGTACAGTCCTCACTATCTCATTACACTACTTGATTTGGGAAAAAATTGAATCTTTATATTATTTATTTTTAATCCATTTTTATCGTCAACTCATACTCATTTTCGTCTATTGTATCACATTGTTCAATAATTTTATTATTCATTCATCAAATATAATCATGTGAAATCACATCATAAATAAAAAAAATTATTTTCATATTCTAAATATTCATTATATATAATATTTTTTCACTTCCAACCTCTAAATATTTAATTTAACCTTTTATGGGTTGACCATTAAATTTTTTGTGTCACACAAAATCACTAAATTTATGAAATAATTTTTATGAATCATTTATAAAATTATCCACAAACAATTCATGTGTTATATAATTTATATATTTATATTTACATGTATAATCTACTCTAAATTCATATTTTTAAATATATAAGGTATCTATTTTTTTCACCTCAATTGGAATATCTAGTTTCTTAGTTTCTGTATTTGTTTTCTTCTTCTTAATTCATTCAAATATTGGTAATTCTTATTCAATAATATTCTTTCCAATATATTCATCTGAAATATATTTTAAACTATTATAAATGAGATGGTTTTCATCTGTAAAAATAGAATAATTACCATAAGATTTCCCTAATCTCTTTAATATATCATCTTAATCCATAGTGTGAGTTATCCTCTCTTTCACCATTATATCCAAGGACTTTTTCAATACATTATTGATACATGAATTAGTACCTAAATTAAATTGATATATATCAAATGTAATTTTATTATTACATATATAAAATTACAATTATGATTATATCATGAGGTATTAAAACATATAACATTAATTATAACATGAACAACTTATTCCAAATTAAAAAATTATTTTAGTAAAATATAAGACTTTTCAATATAAATGTAATATATTTCATAATATTTAAATATTAATAATATAAATATGTAAGGTTTCATCAACATCAATGGATATTTTCATTAATACCAATTATTATAACCTATGACCCCAAGAGAGGGCTGTTAGTTAGTGTTCATCACAATTCAAATTCTTCTTCACATGAAAGACTATTTATTGGATCTTGTTCCGGTCTAAAAATAAAAAAGAGTTACACTATATGACCATTTAAATACGTAACAATATCCCTAAATTTCAATAATGAGTGTATAAATATTAAATTTAGAACACATATATATTTTACATGGTCCAACTATATTAGGATATATTTCGGATTTTACACTCAAAATAGTGTCATTGTATTAAGAATCCCTTATAAAATCACTATATTTTAGGATAATAGGTTTAAATTAAGTAATTACTTATCAATGTTCACTAAATATAAAATGATTTTGGGAATATATAACTACCTCTCAATTGTAAATACCTTATCTTAATTCATGCACTACTCCAGAAGATATTTTTTAATTGACATTTAGGTATCTTCTATGTTTATCGTTGTGAATATAAATACATGACCATCATATGAAATATTTTTAGTATTAATCATAATTATAGATGTAAAAATATAATGTATATCATGTTACTATCCTAGTTCCAGGTCCAAATATGTTCAAGTCCATGTTATAATAGTTTGAGAAATGTCTTCTAAACAAACATGATATAGTGGAATAATATTAGATAATGAAATTTCTATATTAGGAAATACATTTTATATTATATGTTCATAAAATAATCAAATGAATGTTATCAATAGAACATTAGCCACTCACTTTACTTTTATATTAATTTTTGAAAATCATTTTACTCCCTGTAAATAGATATTAATTTTTTTTTGTTCAATAATAACTAAACCTCTCTAATATGAATATTTAAGAAGCCCCCTATTATTGACTAACTTATACTTCTTCCTTGTACATTAATAACACATTATATTCCATTTATTATTTATAATTTTTTTAAATCTCCTTTTGTAAATAATAATATAATATATTGTTTGAATTTATAAATTTTAATTCAAAATTCAATCTATAACCATATAAAATGTTCATATACTTTAAATTCATCCATTTTATTACTTCCAAGGGAATAAAACTTGTATATATTCCAATGGGAAGTACATTTTCATCCCAATAACAGCCATACCATCATGAGAATTTCATTTCATCAAAATTATTCAAATTCATGAGATTTCAACATTCATAGCCTGGAATATTATATAGTGATGTGATTGTTTGGTTCATTATTCAACTACCAATATCATCATAATATGATATATTACTCTATGGATTGATCATAACTCAGGCTGATAAAATAAATCCAATCTCATGTTTAACTTCTCTACATTATTCCTAAAAATTTAATGGAATTATACATTTAGTCATGGTTTGGACTTTGTATTACCAAAACAAATCAAAATATTATATTTATCCAAATATGTTACGTGTGACCCACTACCTAAAAGGCCATATCCAGGGATCATAAAATATATGTAATGTTAAATTATTCCATGGTGTGGGAATCTCTAATTATATATCCCCACTTATATATACTTAATCCTCTTCGAAAGATGGACATTCATCACACAATGTAACAACATCCATTGTTGGATATATTGTCCATAAAATTTTGTGTTATATTGTATATATTGAACCAGTAATATCTAAATAATCAATCATATTTTATGATTGAAAATGGAAAATACACATAGTTATTGAGTTAAACTTATATATCATATTTTTTTGGTTCAGTTACTCTTACATATCACTAGGGAGATCGATTATTCACTTATAGTAACATATGAATTTCCATTACAAATAGATTATAAAATATTATTAATTATAGATACAATCATAAATATAAATAATCATTCAATTTTAAACATTTATAATTTACCATCATATAGATAAACCATTATGTATTCTAGTGTAGTTTAAAAATTTTCTGAATTTAATATATTATTTATTATATTATGAATCATCCAAGTATCTTGCTTACATAGAGAGAATATTTACTATATGAATAGACATTGTAAAATTTTTTCAACTTGGAATTTATTCTTCCAACTCAATTCAACTAAAAAATTATTCAATGGTACTTACTCATTCCTAAAAGTTCTTTTACATCTTTTTCTCTACTTCTTTAATTAATTTTATAATATATTTTTTGTTGAAACAACTCGTGACATCCAAAACATAATTACATATGATACAAATCATGACTTCTATAACATCATCACATCCCAAATGATTTCTGATTCATTAATTCAACGGACCATAACACCCAACCTAACGGATTTTTTACAAATACTTCTCATCCCTTCTAAGAAACAAACAAAGATCATCAACCACATGGTTAAAAAATTAGTGATTTACAATAAATCAAATATAAATTATTTAAGTTATAATACCTCCACCCCACATTAGATTATATTTAAAATAATTCTATAATATCCTTGAATCATTAATATATGGAAATTATTTAACCCCATTTCTCTTTTGACACATAATCGTCCAACATAAAGATTTTATGGATCCCTTAATCCCCCTTTGTTAATAAAATGAGAAGGGTTCATCTTAAATAAATAATTCATTATATATTACCATTTTTTTATATTAAATCAACTAGGTTATATTAATTATGTTCACTCCACAATTTTAACTATTATTCTTGTTAAATATTTTACAAAATGATTATCATCATTTAATTAATCAAATAACATCAATATTTACGGAGTCTATGCTACCATTTACATTAAATTCAATTCTATATAACTTTACACATAAATATACTTGGAACTCCTTTCAATATTTGAAAATAAAATATGATTAATATTTTATAATTAACCTATTCGGTAAAACATACCTTCATATCCACCATCACCTTTATTTTTTCCATCAATAATTTTCCATATTTAACTATTTATTATTTATAAATAAAATAATTTAGATTCATTCAACCATCCATCCTTTAACATAACATAATTATATAATATATTTATCTATGTTCATTTTATATAACATTAATGAGTGAATTTACTATGTGAAAATGATTCAAAAATAAATTCTTTAGGATTAATAATTTAAACAATAGTGTACAAATCAAGAGTAATATTTAATAACATTAATTTAATCCATGAAACTAAACTACTTCTACATGATTATGAAAACATAGAAATTAAGTTTCTTCAACATTACACATAATGTGATCCCAATCAACATTATACAAGACTACCAAAATATCATCAATGAAACATAAATTTTTTGAGGCATAGAACTTGTTGAACCAATTGAGATCACTTCATCATGATAAGATGGGTAAATAATTTTTTATCCATGACTTTAAATTTTTTATATTTTGTACCCATTGCTAAATGAGTCTAAAAAAAATTAAAATGGTCATCAAAAACTATAAATGATTTATTATATTTTTTTAACCAGGTATTGTGATAATATTAATGATGCAGAAACCAATTATTTTTCCTAATACATTATTCTCAAAAGTTTTAAGTATCCTAGAATGAAACCAAATAATACCATATTTTTAGAAAATAAACTAATAGAGCAATTATTCCTATATAGATTTATCCACTCATCCATAAACTCTATGGTGTACCATGACATGGTAAAGAATTATTCAATATTTTGAACTATAAAATTATATTTATCCAATTTGAAGAACTCATATATTGTTTCTACAAATATTTCACTCCAAATAAAGCACTATAAAACATGTCCTTCATCATATTAGAATTTAAATCTAGATTTAGATTTTATTTTTTAAAGTGGATTCTTGATGTCAATTCTTGAACATGTCTGCATTGAAGCTGCTTCAATTTCATCATTAGTACATGTGTCTCCATATTTAGTAAATTTGTCCTTTCAAAATCCTTATACAATTTTATGTCTCATATTTTCCATTAAATTCAGAGTAGATAATTTTAATACAACTTGATGTATTTTATCTACTCTATATACACATATTAAATATCAACAAACATAATCAATTAAAATGAATTCAAACTCCATCAGTATGTATATCCCAGGTATCATATCTCCTACATAATCTAGAATCAATATAAAAATATAATATAATAATTTACAACAAGGGGATAGGTTACCTATGACATCCACATGTATAATAGATTAGTAATTCTCTATGAAATAACCCATGACATTATATCTTTTTATAATCCTTTCAAAAAAGATAACTTGTTGTGAATGATTCTCTATTAATGTTTAAAGCATAATTATTTTTTTAAATTTCTTTTCATTCTAACTTAGTTAATCTTTCTATTAGATAATCATTATCTATATTCTTTTCTATGATTTTTGATTCTGTAAATAGATATTCCACTAGTCTTCCACTCTAATTTTATAGGTATGTACGAAACCACATAATCATTCCACAAGTTTTCTTTCTTCAATGACCAATATAGTGACTTAAATTTTTTTTGTTATTGATTATATTTTATTTGAACATCATTTTATATTATGTTAAATGGGGGTAGTCTTCTATAAAATCAACAATAAATTATTTTAAATATTTGGTTGTTATTTTGATTATACCATAAAATAAACATTGGTAAAATTATTTTATATTCCAAATTAATAATCATCCATAACCAAGAATTTATTTTTCAGTGTAACACATTTTCCATTATTCCATTTATTCATCTTGATCATAGGAGTAGAGATATATTATGAAAACCACCATAACGTTCATTAGTATAATACCTTGCTATATGAACACTTTTAGAAGACAAAAAATATCATAAAATATATATTATTTTAAATAAACTTCCATGGATGAGATGTATCAGCTAGTATTTGTTGATTTCACATCTCTAACATCACTTTACAAAACTCCATTTTGTTTCCAATGATTCCAAAAAATATTGCTTCTTTTCTGCTATCCTTTTTCGAATTTTTTTAAATCTTATATTCAGATTCTAATTCTCATGTAATTATATTTATTTGTTCTTATAAATACTGAAAAAATTCTCCTTGAGATAATCTTTAGTATTTTACATCTTAATTAATGCGTAAATCTATATATAATGATTATTAATCCTTAAGCACTTCTCATTAAATGGAATTGTGAGTTCGAAAAGTGATAATTATTTTCGTTATACAAAATCTCTACATTATCTTCAAACTTATAACATAGAAATGTAGTTTATGGTTCATTGATTTTTTATTTTTCAATTATTAACATTAACTCATGACTATGTTCTTTAATTAGGTCACTTTTTTCATTCATTTTATGTTCATTATTAGAAGTCACATACACCGCCGTTATCTCTTCTTTAAACAATAATCAATCATTTCTCTCCAAATATACTATATATTCATAATTCATTTAACATGTTTCCACAAATAATTTTTCCTAATACCACATGTTTTGATTCTTTTCTATTTTATTGAAAAATAATATCTAGATTAACACATAATTTGTTTTTCACCTTTCTACCGTTTTCTTATAATTATTTAGTGATTCATATTTTGTTTCTTATTATTTACAGATAAGATATTCCATAATTTTATATTTAGATTTATACAAGGATCATTTTATATTCACCTCAACTGTTATACTTGTTTTCATAGTTGTGTTCTTATTGTTATTGTAATTCATACAATTAGACATTTCAAATTATTCTTCAATATAATTTGTTCTAAGATACTCAAATAATGGATTTTATACTCATGTAGATGTAACTAGGTTTTCTTCATTCAAATGGCATTATTTCCCACAATGACCTCAAATATCATCCACATATACTCTAGTGACTTTATGTGAGACATCATCTATTACTTTGATATATCCAATATATCATTTGATATATTCATTACACTTGAATCAATCTCTAAATATATTTGATCCATCCAAAACAAAATTAAATATAAACTTATAAAAGAAAATTAAATTCACACAATACCATGATGTATTCCAATATGCAAGTCTAAATATTGAAAAATTAATACTGTAAAAAAGTATTTATCATGATAGATTACATATCTTACATAGTATTAAAATCTTTAAAAGGTCAAGATTATAGGATGAAAACATAGTTGAACCTAATGGATTTGATATCAGTTATTATAACCTTATACATTATAAGGATGGCAGTATCATATTGTTTCCCAATTCAACTACTTATACACCAAATAGCCTCTTTACTATATATTTTTCCCATGTTAGTATGAAGTAATATTCATCCCATTGATAAATTACATTCTCACAAATTGTCACCATATATTAGTAATGTGTTTAAAATTATAAATTATATATCACATATAGATTTTATTTGTTTCACCCACATGGGTAAATATCTCTGGAGCATACACTCAATATTATGTTACTATAATGAAAATCCACTACAAAATCAAAATATTTATATACAAAAAATATTATGGTGAAGTAAATCATCAATAAATATCACTATATGTTTAATGATTTGTGGAATTTTTCATATCCTCAAAAGGGATCCTCCCTTCACAACCAATATATAATTCCCCAATAGAGATCTATTTATAGGCATATAGTTATAATCTTAGTTTATCAACATAATGGTTAGGAATTATAATAATTTTGGTATGTTTTAATCTATATCATAATAGTGTATGTGATTCTATAATTTTACCTTGTTGTTCACTGAATTCCGAGTAAATATATGTTCAACTTTTTGTTTTGAGAGTCATAAAAATGTCTTCCAAATAAACAAGACATTATAGTTGATCTATAAGTATAGATATTTATTTATTAAAAATTCTATTTTTGTACCCCGTATTATTCAAAAATAATAATAAAATTGATCTAGAATACTATAGATATAATCATATAATTTAATTTTTTCTTAACAAACATTATTATCCTTTAAAACATATCATTAATATATATTTTTTAATAGTTACTCAACCTATCTAATTATGATTTTCAATAAATAATGTGTTTCTAAACACATTATTCTTCTTTTTTCTCCCTTATTAGAAAAAACCATTCATTTAATCTATTAGATATACACATATTATTCTTTTATACATAAGTCTCTAATGTATCCAAGGAATTATGATAATAAAATTCAAAAATTTAGTCATCAACTAACTTTCAACCTCCTCTTTATTAACTAAACAATTGGATTATTTATAACTCAATCTAAACAATATAGATTTAAATTAGTAGTCAATTGAAATGTAAAACCCCACCAAACCATAAAGATAAGTTATCAAAACTATTCATATTACCCAGATTTAAATAATCATAGTTTGGTGTATTACATTGTATCTTTATGGGTTGATTCCTTCTTCAACTATATTTTTCATTGAATTATGATTTATTAATACAATGTTTTATCTTTATTATTATTTCTATAACAATTGATATCATAACATTCATGGACCTACTTATTCATTCATTCTCTAAACATCAGAACATAGTCTGTTTATTCCAGGACTGACCATTGTATTACGGTGAAATCAAATTATATCTATTCTTTGTCAAAGAATATATTACAAAATGACTCACTCCCTCACAGTAAAAACATATTCATCCATGGGACTCTGTATGGTGAAATTATTCTCTTATTTTTTATTCTACAAAAGGATGAATGAATTGATATCCACATAACCCTCTTCATAGTGTAGTCATTCATTCCACAGAATGAAAAAATATATGACTAACGACATTATTAATAATATTTTACAACATAATATATATCATAAAGCATGTTTGGATATATTATCAATCATATTTTATTATTTTTAAATGAAAATAAAAATACATATCATGTAACTCTAAAATATCATCTCTTCATGTCTAGTTAATCTATTATGTCACTTGGGAGATCATGTAAGAAACCAATCTAAGTAAACTAGGTAAGCCACCAGAGTCAGGCCCTCATGGTAGTAAGGTAAAATAAGATAATGGAAACATGTATCGTATAATTCTAAACAAGACATACTACCATAGTGAAATGTGAAAGGAATATGTACATTCAAGACACCTGAAATCTAATACAAACCAAAAAACCATAAATTAGAAATAAAACAAGACCATTAAGTATCCATGAGACCAATAGTAACCTATAAACCATCCTGAACTGAAATCAGTGACAAAAATTGAAGCCAACATGATAAAATATTCCCTTCACTCTACCTAAAACCAATTATAGAACATCTACAACCACCCGATGTAAAAATTAGTGTCTCAGAACAATTAAGTGTAGAATACTAACACAGATATAATATGAGTTTTATTGTCCCTAATATAGAAGTTATAGATTTGAAAAAAAAACATTTTTAGATTGAGTTTTCATAAATCCACACCAATTTGATAATAATTTTATTTTTGTTTTCATAAAATCCTTTTTATTCAAAAATATAGAAATATTAAAATTATAAATGATAAAATATGATATCATATAAATACATCATAAGGTATTAATAAAAACACACATACATGACATAATCTATAATGTGAAACCATGTAATACAACCTAATTTGAAAAATCACATCATATAGGAATTTGTACTAAACATAAAAGATGAAAAAGTATGAATAATTTGCCACCAAGCAATATCATGTCCATCCACATTCCATTGAAATCATAAAGTAACCTCTTATTGTGAAACACAAACTAGGGTCACCTTTGACCACTTCCTGGTGCACCCCGAGATCCTAATGTACCATGCTTGTAAAAATACATTTTAAACCATTTTATAAATTTATAAAACATTTTTAATCCCATGAAAATCCTCTTTATTGTTGGAAAACCCATATCTAAATCGAAAACACCATTCAATAATTTAATCAAACACATAGTGTGAAATCCCTTGTTCTTAGAGAAATAACCATTTTAAAACAAGTATCCATCCAATAAATCCCTTGATACATAGAAAAATCAATTCAATGAATAAAAAAATTTAAATAATAGTAAGTAATTAATAGAATTAACCCATAGTATAGAAACACATATGAAAAAATTCAAGGAGTAGAAATCTATATTGAATATAGAGATATGGGAATAATAGACTAGGTTCTAAAGATCCAAGATCTATAAGAAAAAATTTAAATCCACCATCAACTCTATTAGATATATAATCACATCCCAATTTGGCTCTATCATGATGATAAGAGAATGGATCTAGTGCAGATCTACAATGAAGTTAGAAAATTGTATCAAAACCATGACATAACTTGTTTGGATCTATACGAATTTAAGAGATTCCAGATATAATAAAACAGGATATAACTATGAGCCAGTGGGGATGGTTTATGATAAGCCAAAAATATAATTGGTAACAAATTCAAAATAAATATCCTTCCATAAAATCACGTGGTAATGATTTTATTAATACCTCATCTTCTAGGAAACATTAAATAAGTTTTGGATCAATTTAAATTGTGAATCTAATTCTAATATATATTCTACCATTCTAAGTCACTCTATTATCTCAAAGGAGAGAACAAACCAAAATACCAAATTACACTGGTTACCCAAACAATGTTGTCCCATGTGAAGTAAACATTCAGAAATAACCTTTCCCCTTCCTAAAACTCTAGTGGCTGATGATAATGGTATGCATATGATTTTTGGACAACTTTTTAATTTGACCAACCTCTTCAAGATTAACTATAAACTATACTGCTCAACTAAATGAGGCATATCAGATGCTAGGGATGATCTTTAAACTATTTCTCATATAAAGTAGATCTATATGGCCTCCCATACAACACTTCAAAAAAACCATATTTATTAAATAATGATATATATGTATATAGGAAAATTAAACCTTAGGAAAATTATTTTCCAAATATCAACCAATATCAACAAAGAACACCCAAATAATATCATCAAGAACATAGATAACTATCCATGTCTCTAAATCCATCTATAAATGATAAGCCCTGATTAATTTCAATTGGGAACCCATCACGCTCATAAATCATTTCCAGAACCTGTATGTGGACATTGGGTCCCTGTTATAAAAACCCACATAATAAACCCAATGATGTCTCAAAATCTATCTGAAAAAGCCACCATATTGTTCACCTTCCATCATCCACTTCATATGAACGAAATGTTCTGATTTGGTAATTTGATAAATGATCTCCCAAAGCACATCATTCCAACTATTAGTCCATGTATGAAAAATAACATAATATATGGAAGTATAATCCCATTTATATTCCAAAATGGGAAATGGTTGTAATAAAACATATGGTCTATTTTGTTTCTCCTTAATTATATGATAAGTGAGACACCATAATAATAAAATATCTATAGTTGTTCACCTCATCCATGAACACCAATACCATCACCTCATGTAATGATGCATCATTACAGCCATGGGTTTTGTGGACCAACATGATCGGTGTCCACTCACCATCTACATCTACATCTACAATATCAGGATAACCAACCTTCTATAGAAGCACAAAGCTCCACCATGGGACTGAGAGAACTCACATGATGTCTCCCCACCGTAAAGGCTTTTACCCAAGCATTGGAATTCATTTTTTATCATCTTCTCCAGATAAAATCATTCCAAAAAAGTTGAGTTATATTTTTTCCAAACCAAAAGCACCAATAAATAACCACTTCCACTCCGAAGATCATCTCAACAAAAAAACTCATCACAGACCCATCATCAACAGATTCCTTCATGGATTGTGTTTGTAATTTCCTTCTTAATGAATTGAAAAATAATTTCACTTTTCAAGGAGTGTATACAATATCAAAAAAAAAATATGAATATACTCCAACTAGCGTGTCTATCGCAAGTTCAGATCCCCATAAATATACTCCACCAAATATCTAACATTTTTTATTCCATTAAAAAATTATATCCTTATAGGTTATATATATCATCAAATATAGTATTTTGGGTAAATCCTTAACAAACCATCTATAGTAACCAACCACACCCTTAATGATACAAATATAAAACCCATTTTTTGGGATTCTTCTAGGACTTAATAGCCTTTATCTTCTAAGGATTCATTGAAATTACACCCCCAATTATCACATGCTCTATAATTTTCACTTCCCATACCCAAAAATCACATTTGGGAACCATACCATATAGATGATGTTATTTCAAGTTCCAATAATGATACCCATATGGTCTACATTATCCACCTTTGACATGGATTACCCCAAGATATCAACCCTGAACACATAAAAAAAATATTCCAACAAATGATGAATTATTTGATTCATAAAAGGCATAAAATATTTTGTAGGAATGTTAGTGAGATAGAATTGAAAAACAAAAAACATGAAATACCCATATCAGGTCCTAAATGTTGTATTAGAAATATATTCTTCTCACACTTTCAAATAGTGGAACCCTAACCAAAGGTCAATCTTTTTAAACTAACATGCACCTCTATAATGGTAAAAGAGATTATCAATCCATGGAAAGGGATATTTTCTCTTAAGAGTCACCTGATTTATCCTCTAATAATCCATATAAAATATGATAATCCAATCTTCCCTATCAGGAAATGGATGGGTGAATCCCATTATGACTTTCATGGATGAATAAATCCCTTATCCTTTAGATCCTCAAGATTTATATTATGTTTCACCAACCTAAGGGGTAAAATTTGATTGGATGACATAGAAATGGGAATGATACCAAGGATAATGTTATTAGTAAACGTGACCATTCTCTATCACATAAACTAAGAAAAATAATTTGGAATGACCTCAGTATATGAACACATCATCTCAATAAAAAGACTACCTAGAAAGGGTTCATCATCATTGAGATGCATTTCTAACAATTTTAACAATATTAACCCATCATAATGAATAAATGGCCTCCCCATTCTTGATCTAGTGTCCCAATCACCCAAAAAACCAATATTGATCTAATAATAAGATAAAAAATGAAAACGATGATGATAAAATAATATCTACATTGTATCTAAGATATTAAAATCCATTGCATTAATCAGGTTGAAGAAATCAATATCATCATGTAAAAGTTATTATATCCCCCCATGGTCAACTATCATCATTTGACAAATAGGACACTTGAAACCTTATTATAACCACTTTACCAACTCAAACCAGCATTCCATTAGAAAGTAATTGGTGAGTAGCTCTGGTTATAAATGCACCATCTCAAAAAATCAGTGGAGTAAACTTTTTTATGACTCTCCCCTTGCTCCAAGGATAGAAAATCATGGGTCTTTGTCACATGTAATGTCTCAAGGTAAAACTACAAATTGAATATTTTATTTGTAATGAATTATAGGTAAGCTCCTCATGTAAATTATCTTGTATGATAGAGTCCCAACACATCCTTCCTAGTCTATGTATCATGTACATGGAATACCCCACCTTAGAGTCCTTAGTATTCTTTCTGAATTTGAATATCCTCTCAATCAAATTAATCTACTCTTAAAATTTAAGGTTTCTATTTTCAATATAGAATATATGTGGATGTTTATTAGTAAATTTTAGGAAATAATCCACCTCATTTCATGTGTTCCCAACAATATTTTACCAAGATTCTAAATTTTATAGATTACAACTTCTATAAAAGAAGTGTCCACATGAGTAATCCCCTATAGAACTGCTCTCATATCTTCTTCCCTTGGATTTTTAGGATATGTTCTCTAATGCATTGTATATTAAGCATAAAATAGTGACCAATTACCTATATGATATATTCCAAAATATTATAAACAACTTCATGAATTCATGTCTATTCTTTATAACATCATGAATTTAAACCAATCATGATTTATATGAATTGAAAATACTTATTTATTATGTAAACAATCTATTTAAATAAACTCCCCGTCCAGTCCATTCAAATGAACTTAAACACAAAGTCTCAATCTTGGGAAAAAAGATTTTAACCACCCTTGGTAACTCATTTTTATAAATTAAATTGGGTTTTTTAGGAACCCTTCTGTACATACTACATTAAACCTGATAGTCCAAACTCCTATCGACCCAATAAACACACCCAAACTTAGGTAGTGTTTAAACACTTCAAGATGAGAATCCATATGATAATATTTTTTAATGAACTAAACTGAGTTAACAAGATAATCCCCCTCATCCATCCTGTTAATGAGGTGTGGTGAAAAATTATATTAGAAACAAGTCTTATATAAACCAAAATAAGAGATATAACTAGCGTTCAAAATGGAAAGAAGAGATAGATCCAAGATAAATAAAATCCATTTCAAACATGATAAATCGGTATGTTTTAATTAAATAAGACCAAATATGTCTCCTTGTTTCCAATATTCACATTCAAATCATCATGAACCAAAGTCTGTGCCAGTATGAGAAGACAACTTTATACAATATTTCATTCCCTTTACATAAATCCTATAATATAAAACCTACAACCTCCCAAAGAGAAAAAATAGGTTTTCAGATAAAATACCATTATTATACAACCATATATTCTATAAATGGTATTGTATAACGAATTAAATAGTTATATAATATAAAATAAATATAGTTTTACGTCGATTCTTCATAAATCTAAACCAATTCACAAATAATGATTATTTTGTTATCATAAAAGCCATTAAAATTCCTAAATCTCGAAATATGAAACATATAAGTGATTAAATAGTAATGAATATCCATACATCAAAAGGTTTGGAAGTAAACACACATCCATGACATAATTCATTAGGTGAATCCATTTGATACAACCTCATGAGAAAACATGTTACCAAAAACCCCTAAGAAAATACATCATGCGATAAAAAATCATAAATGAAAAAGAACAACTTATTAGTATCTATACTATCAGAATATATAATAGAAATAGTAGATCATAAAACATGTATAAGTTATTACCAACCATTAATGAGTCCTTCAAGAGTCCATTGATATCCCAAAGAATCCATTATAGGTGCCACACCCACTATGGTTTCCCATATCCCTTTCCCGATTCACCCAAGGTTCCCAATGCGCAATGTTTTTCAAATTCCATTTTGAAACAAATGTAATAATTTATAAAAAATTTTCAAATCCAATAAAATATTATTTGGGGTTTGAATAACCAGTTTAGAGTCAAAAACACCATTCAAGAATTTAGTCAATAACTTGGTGGACAAATTCCCATTTTTAATTCAAAACCCCCTTGAAAAACATATATCATTAAATTAAATACCTTGAAACCAAAAACCATATCAATTCAGGGAGTAAAATAAATAACTTTTTCAATAATAATAAATAATTCCTAAAATTAAAAAAAAATTAGAAACACCTACCTCATAATGGAGGTAGCACAAATCACCATAAAAATGTAGACTAGGTAAGATTCTATTGGGTCCCCATTATCCTAAATCAATGTGAAACAACATGAATCATCCATAAATACCATTATTTATAGAATCAAATTAGAATTTACATCCACCAAGATTAGCGGATAATATATCTATTAGAGATATATAAACAAGAGGGGAGAATATATCAATACCACAACCTACCTCAATTTGATTTTTTAAGAATGAAATCATCCCACCTCAAATCAATGGTGAGATACTAAAAAATCACTACAGAAGGATTAGAATGAGTCAAAAGTGTTTAGGTAATTATTAATATTTAAAATAACCATTGTAAAAATAGTAATATGCCTTTGGATGGGGGTTTCATGGTTTCTTTGATGAGGAAGCATGGTTAAACTAATTATGCACCTTAACCTTACAACCATAACATCTATTCTATGTGGGGGAATGGCTTGGATGCATTGAAAATTTTTAATGTTTAACCATGCATCCCACTTTTTCTAAATGGTGCATTATTTTCACTAGGGGTCACAAGGTTTGGGAAAACCATGTGACTCCTATAAACGACCACCAAAGACCACACATGGTTTGCTGGGCATGTCACACAATTTGATTAACCATTCTAAAACCATAGAAACACCACTAAAACATCCATGTTCATTTACATTGGGTTACTAATTTGTTAAAATAATAAAGCATCATAACTATGCTTTTTATAGATTCCCCAAATTCCCTAACTTTCATCCTTTGATCCCTTAAATCTTCTCATACCCCAAAAGGAAAAAATCAACGATCAAGTAAGGACTAACTTTCAGTTAGATGGAATCATATATCAACCATATAATCACTATATTAAATATTTTTCCCTTATGTAAAAAATATAAATCCTTATATTTCCTAGATAAAATATTATATAAAGAAAAATCATCTATTTTAAAATATTACATATTTACCAAATCAATACATACGTATTCTAGTGTTGTTAAACACATTTACTTATTTCAGTAATTTGTATGATATTAAAAATATTCGAAATATATTACATATATAGGGAGAATATCTTATGTATAATGGGGCTTTATGAAATTACTATGACTCGAAATTTCTTTAACTAACTTAATTTGGATCCATATTTCTCTAAACCAACTCATAACTTCACAAATTTTTTTTGGAAATATAATTATTTTATTATAGAATGAATTGTGGAATAAAAATAAATATGTAACAACTCAGGAAATCTGGGACGACATTAGTTCAAGAACAAATTTTTTTTGAATACATCTATAGAATCATAAGATTAATGAAACATATTTACATCTAGAACAACTTCACGTTCTTCAAATTTTGTTGAACAAAATATAACCAAATTGATTTTAAAAAAATCAATTTCACAACATCTTAGAAACATAGAACCATCATCAAACTTTTTTTTAAATAATTTTCATAATGAATAAACGAAAATATTTCCATTTATTTAATAATATAGGACTATAAAAGAGAGTTTATGTATTTATTTAATGATAAATTAGTATACTAGTATAATATAAAAATTACATGAGTCTCGATTCTTAATAATATCTTCCAGAAATATATATATATATTATCATATATTTGAACAATTAATAATTTATATTCTTAGGTTAGAGAAGATATTTTCATTAGCAAAATTACACTTCCATAATTATTAAATATATTTTTCCATTGTTTAAATAAAATAGAAATATTATAAAAAATAAATAATATTAATTATCGAGATAACATAAACCCTAAATTATTTCATTATTGTATTATATTACATCCTTTTATAGAAAGAACATTGATATTACAAGATATTTATGGGGAATATAGTTAATAAAACATAAATATTTATATAACCACGTGTAAATAATAAGATTTTAATATCTATGTATTCACACTAATGATCTCACATAAATATTATATCACTTATTATTACTATAAAAATAATGAACAAAATTAATATTTTGGTATAAATATTAAATAATATAATATGATTTATGAATTTTTATATGTATGTATGTTTATATATATGAATTGAAAATTGTTATAGGGCTGTTATATGGATGTTGGATACGTGTTTATTGAATATATGACCTTTGTTTATTCATCTATATGAATCATATATTAATGATTTTATATGGATGATATAAACAAAATATTTTAAAAATGGTAAACATATAATTATAAAGTAAAAATAAAAATAAAATAAAATAATTCATTGGTAAAAATATTTTATATTCTAGAAAATAATTATTTTTATACTCAATGTTTCTTCATTCCAAACAAGATTAAACCTATTACATTTAATTAATGATTTTAATGAAATATATTGATAATCTATATATATACTAAATTAAAATTCATACAATTATTATTAATTGGTTTTCAATATGAATAAAATCATTTAATATTTAAAAATATAATTTTTATAATAATTTGTGTTTGGATTTAATAATTTAAAAATAATTTCTACAAAGTAGTGAAATTCAATTTAATAAATTATATTTTATAGATGGTATTATTATTTTAAAGCTAGATAATAATTCAACATTAATTTAAAAAAATGGTGAGATAAAAATATATTTGTGATAGTAATGTATAAAATGAGGTTAAAGGGTTCAAAGAATGAGTAATTATATAAAATATCTTTAATCCTTGTAAATTAGTTCTGTGCATAAGGATATTCATGAACCACCACTATAATTTTCAATTTTTTTTATTTTACTCTAAAATTACCTTCCTTATATATTATGAAATTCATATTTGAAAAAAAAACATATATTCATTCTTATAGAATAACTCATCTACCATCCCTTCCAAACCACACCTACAGTTATGTTATCTAGAATTACTCTAATAAAATTCCTTCCCTTAATAATCCTCCCTCATTTTTACGATTATATGTTCATTTAAAGACTAGATCCTACTAAATAAACTCATTGGATGGAAATGTGACCAAGCATGACATAAAATATTACCTCAAGAATGCAATGAGTTAGAAACTAGAATCAAGGTTGTTAATATCCTAAATTGGAGGAAGTTGCCACCAAATTTTCAATTTAATGAAAATAATATCACATGAAACCAACAGAACCATGATTGATAAGGAATGAATGATGAACTAATAAAACAAATATAACGTATGATTGTTATACAACATAAAATAAAATACAGTATAGTAATTACTATGAAAAAAAATGGTTAAATCAAATAAATTATGTAAGAATATCAACTCTAATACCATTGAGATATTAGTTATTTATTAAAATGGTTCAAACATATATGATTATATTATACAAGAAACCTCAATCAGTAGGTCATATCTCCCTCTCTCTAGATGTCATGTCTCTTTTGGCATCCTCATGAAACTCTTATCATTGATGATGGAATAATATATTAGAACAATCCATCACTTTATTTTTCTTCTATTACTCTTTTAGACCCTCTTGATTCAATTTATTTTACCTTTTTATTACATTTGTTTTGGTCGTAACATTTCAGTGGGATCATTTCTATTGTTTTAAACCATGATTAGTTTTTTATTGATACCCTTGTGTTCGAAAATATGAGTTAGACCCCATATCTAGTCATGTGATAGAGATATCAAGTGGTATTATGATTGTAATAGTGAAAAATTATATCAGTGGTACACTATCATCTCATTATACATTTCTTTCAAAACCCTTTTTTATGTTCTTGTGTTTTTGAGCTCTTTTACCCCTATTCAATTTATGTATATCCCATAATGCAAGAAAACAATATTGGTATCCCTTGATGGTGTTTTTAGTCGATTTATATTTTGATTTTGGAAATGTTTTTTATAGTTTTCTTATATCTATCCTTTGGTTTTTTGTCCCCTTGGAATTAATTAATCTGTTTCTTGTATCTAAAACATTATATGGAATCTTTTTATCGGTGACCAGATGTGTATGACTCTTTATTATCTCTTTTTTAATCATAAATCATTATATTATCTAATTTTGTTATATGTTTCTTATGAGTCAATATTAATGTTGTTTCTCTCCTTATCGAGGTATGAAATCATATGTGGTGACTGGTTACAATGAGTGGATACTTGTCATTGATGGAAATGGGTGGGAATTGAAGGTGATTTTAAGGGCTAAGAACATTGTTTCAGATTTATAAATCAAATCTGTGATTTTATATTTCCTTTTGATTTTTTTTAGGTTATTTCATCTGGTTTATGTTTTTCTATTTTCTAGTCTCTAGATTCATTCTGATGAAGGTGATGGTTTAAGGTTCCGATTGTTTTTCTCAGTTAATATTGTTAGTTTTTCAATTGTTTTTCAAGAATATGTGATTTAATAAAGATAACTAATATGACACTAGAATTGGTAGAATAATATTTGATTATGATGGTGAAAGCATGATTGGGGATTTAGGTGTCTTTCACTTTCAGTTTATTCATTGAGCTCAAGGTGTTCAGCCACTCCACCTTGGTGTCCATTAGTATTTCATAGGTTTGTCCACACAAATTGTTTTTATGATGCGATGAATTGTATAATTTTTTTTATTTGGGTGTTCTATTATTTTGGTTGAACTATATTATTGGTGTTTTTTGATCTATTTTAGTCCCCATTTAACCTAATAATGTTAATTTGATTGTACATGAAAAATTGATTGGAGATATATAATAAAAAATAAAAAGGATTCAATAGTTCTGAAGTTTCATGGGACTCGATCAATTTATAATCATTATATTATAGTGTAATATTAATTTAAAATACATAAAACATATTTAATTTACCTTTCTAATACTTAAATCATACATAGTAATCTTTTTTAGTTTCCTAGGGAAATATGAAATATTAAAAAGTGGAAATCTCATAAATTTTGTAAAGGGTAGGCTAATATGAAAAGTAATAATGAAAAACATGAAATACATAATTTAGAAGATATAAATAATAAATATATTCCTTTATAAGTGATAACATGGTCATAATATATTAATGGATAACATATAAATATAAATAAATATAATATTTATAACTATTATTAATCTTGTATTTATAGTATCCATAATTATAGTCATCATATCCATTTAATCACAACTACATCCAAATCATTATAGAATAATCGGATGATATGCAGCAAATACCACAGACAGTTTTTCACAAGGGACCTACTCACGCATCAATGATCTATATAATTTACATCCTCATTCGTGACATAATAAGTCTAAATAAATTATCATATGAAAATAATGGTTAAAATTATATATTATATTACTACAAATGGAACCTCAGATATAATCATTGATTTATAATTAAACGTTTTACAAATAGAGATATTGGATATATAGATTTTTAATTTTTTCCATATCAATGTAATAATATAGAAATCTAGTTAATTATACTTCAATTAAATAAGAAACTATAAGATAGTGACAATGAATATTAGTGTATCCTTATAAAGGGGCTGATAATATTGTAGTATATTAAGAAACAATCACAATATAAGGATATAAATAGGAAAAACTCACTGGATAAAATATTTTATAATTTTTGGAGACCAAATAAATTATATAAAAATACCCTCTAAAAATTATTATTTTGTATCGCACATAATTGATACACAATTTGGATATAAAAAACATTAATGGGAAAACTTAAGATCAATAAGATTTTGATGGAAAAGGTGATCTTTTGAAACAATTATGATTAATCTATTTGGAACCTGATAGTGGATACACTAGATATACATGGAATATATACATAATTAGATAATGGTGTTTTAGGTTTAGGAAATAATTATGAATTATAATGACTTAAGAATGTGTTATAGTGAAAATAAATAGTGATATCTCATTCATATTAAAAATAATAATTAAGAATAATGAAGAATAAAAATAATATATATTCAAATGAAAAGTAATTGGAATGTATTACTTAATGGAAAGGAAGATATGAAATTTTAAAGCCTTATATCAACATAATAATTTTAAAAGAATATGGAATAATTAGTTGGAATGATTAATATATCATTATTATTTTAATAGATAGATGATAATTTCATTGAAATATAGAGTCAAATTAAATTGTTATTTAGAATCATTTATAATAAAAGGAACCCACTTAGAAGATAAGTGAGAGTATTAGAAACTCATTCCCTGAAATTTAGAATCACAATGCTTCTGAAAGAATAGCTAAGAAACTTAGTAAATATTTTGAGGGACACATGATAGATACAATGTAATTTAATCCATCCAAAATGATTTTTTAGAAAATATTAATGGGATATTGATTGTGTATTTTAAGAAAATAAAAGAAAATTTTCCACAGTCCATGAAAATTTAGTTTATGTAAAATTACATTAGATTAGCCTTACTATGGTTTTAATTCATGTTATTATACATTTAAGGAATTTAGTATCAAAACATTATTTTTAAAAAGAAAAATCCATTTATATATGTTATTTTTTACAACGAGATTTCAATTTTCAATGTAGAATAATCTTTAAAACCTGAACATCGATATTAGAATTTAGAAAGTCCAAGATAGGTTTTTGAAATGATTTTAATTAACTAAAATAAACTATATAAATTAAATAACTATTTTTTCATTTATTTACTTATATTGTTAATATATAATTTTTCATCAAAATATAAACATTACAATTACCATAAATGTATATTATATTTTTATTAGTCACCTAAAAATCCAATATTTTATAAAAATATCATAAGTAACCATTGGTTAATTTCAAATTGTTAATTAGATGTTAAAATTATTATTTTTGAATTTTTTTTTCTATATATAATTATTCAATTTATGAAATTAAACACTTGGTGTATCCTGAGTTTGCTGGAAAAAAATTAATATAACTTTTTAAATAAAACTTATTTGTATTTTATGTATGAAATTATATTACTATTCGATTATCAATATTAGTTATGAATATTTATAAATTATATTATTATTTAATGATTTATGTTATATAATTAGACACTTTTATGAATAAAAATTATATTACCATTACATAATTCATATTAACCCTTATAATTAAACCAGATTCTGGCATTAAAATTCATTCATATCATTCACTATGTTTCTATATAATATATATTCTTATGGTTAATCTTGTATTGATAATATCAATGTACCTCTTATATTTTTCATTATATTTTAAGTATCATCCTCATATTTAAAAAAATATTTTGATTATTTCTAGAGTTAAGTGTTATGAAGCACTACCTATAGATGTTATAGTGAATTTATGTTTCTATTAACTATTTTACTGTAATGATACAATTGAAGGTATTCTGTTATTTTATAGAAATTGTAATAATAATAATATTTATAATTTTATTATCATATGTCTTAAATTATCCTCCCTTCAAAAATTTCATCCTTGGAATTTGTGGTTTACATCAATCTATGAATAAATGAATGTATTCCTTCCCCCATTAAATTCTCAGTCTCTTAAGACACTTCATCCATCTTATTATTCCACCAATGTTCCATCACCAACTATTTTTTACAATTCCACGGTTCATTCATTCTATTTCAAAGAATCGCTATATGCCATTTATTATATTATAAGCTATCCTCCAACCCTATTTCTTTAGTGGTGGGTACATTCATTTGATAAATAATGTATTTACAAAAAAAGACATAAAATAATTAAGTCACTATAGTGATTTTTGATAGGAAAAAAATAGAAAAACATAATTCTAATTTTATAAAAAATCCTAAAATTAATCATTTATCTTGTAATTTACAATATGTTCTCACTAAACCTTATAAATCCCTTTTATGGTGATACATTCCTGAAAACATCATTACATTATTGAAATTATATATCATTTCAATTATTATTAATGTATATTTTATTAATTTTTTGTGCCATATTGGTATGATTATAGAAATATCAAAATTTCTTAATTATTTCCTCAATATGTTATAAAAAATGGTTTTATTTATGAAAAATCAATATATCATGTTTTAGGGAAATATCACTTCCATTTAATGGATTTTTATGTTTCTATTTTTAAGGTGGAGTGAAATTTTTATTATATACAAATTATACAATAGAATTATAAATTCCATAGGTTACTTGTAATATTTTTGACCATGGCCACAAAATGCATTCTAATGCATGGATAGACCACTATGATTATCAAAAAATTTGAGGATGATTGTTAGTTCTCAAATATAAATCAGTGTTGTAATCCTTATGAATATTTTTCTAATTTTTTTATATGAAAAAATTATTATTAATTAATAAAATTAATAGAGGTTCATTATAAAGTCTGACCACATATTTAAGGTAATTTGATACAATATTATAAAGGGTTATTTCCTATCTTATTTCTAGAAACTAGTTAAGCATTTTAATGTGATCCATAAAAAAATTTTCCCATTTAACATCGATATATAAGGAATCCTTGTAAATATCCCATTATATATTGTCCAATTTTCATATTTATATTTGGATGGGATTTGATGACACCCATTTCTTGTTTTAACTAAACAAATAATTATAGAAAAACTGATATTCGTTACATATAATTATAAATTTCCCACCTCATGTTTCACCACAAAATCTTCCCCCTTAAATATCTATACATTTTAGAGCTACCATGGTGCATAAGTAAATTTATTATATGAGTTTCATTTATAAATAATCTCTTATTATCAGGTAAGGATATCACTAGTGAACACATTTAAGATATAAATACTCTATCTTCATAGTTATATTCCATCACATTCCAATCTTCCATGGCCTTAATATTATTTTGTAAGACATCTTCATCTAGATGATTTTTTTTATCTTCTCTAGTAGATATAACTGTAAAATTACATTGAAATGGAATGATGGTTACCTTTAATAATTTTCATGCAGAGATTTATTAAATCATTGAATATTTACATATTATACATCATAAATATTGATAAAAATCAATGATCCTTCATAATAAATGTGTCGGCTACCTTACTAGCCTTTTTAGGGTTGTAGTGTATTTCACAATCATAGTCTGTAAGTAGTTCTAATCATCTCTTTTTCCTTGTTCTGACTTCTTTCTATATTAATAGAATCTTAAAATTTCTTTGAAACATATATATTCCACATATTTATCTATAATGATAGTTCATACATAACAATAAGGAAATGATTATAGATAAAAGATGAACATCATGAGTCAGATAATTTTATTGGGTATCAAATTTCATTTATGTATATGAAAAAACTCTATAATTTTTCATAAGGATGTTCCTTAAAACATTCTATAATGTTCCACTATATATAAAAGATAACTATTTCCTAATGGTAAGATTAATACTTTTGAATATGATAATATATTAATTAGTTCTTCAAAATTATCTACAATTTCTAATAAAAATGTGTAAATGACCACTTTATATGTCAATTTGGTTAACTAATTATCTAATCAAGAATAAAAATAAAAAAACTATTGATAGTAAGAAACTAATCCATGGAAACTATATATCATAGCAATACTAATTAATTTAACATATTCTTAAACTATAATTTTCATTAAAGGGTCAATGTACATTCTACCCTCAGAAAAAATATTCAAAAAAATGAAACATTTTGTAACTAAAATTATTATTTAATAAATTTTCCATATTACACATATCTAAAAGTCTTATAAAAAATATGGTATTATTGGTCATCATGTATCTTATAGTGTATTATGAAATCATCAGTAAATACAATAAAAAATTTTATTCTAAAATAATCATTTAAAACTATTTTTATTGAATCAATAAACATAAATGGGGCATTTTCTAACCAAAAATTAATTACTATGAACACATAAAAATTAGGAACTGTAAAAAGATAAAACTTTTTTAATACATAATTATTGACCTTTAAATTATAAAAACAATAATGAAAATTAAATTTTATGAATTATTGAGCCCCATTAATTTGATCAAATATGTCATAAATTTATGGTAAAAGGGAAATTTTATATATGTTAATGAAATTTATTTCCCTATAATAGATTTACAATGTCATTAAATCATCCTTATTCTTTAATAACAATAATAGTTCTCCCTAATGTTATAAATTAAGAAATATGAACCCTTTATCCCACAAATCATGAGCTTTCATCATTAATTTCATCAATTAAAAAAATCTATTTAATAGTTAGACTTAGATATTCGTTTTATATCAAGGATATGGTCACTCGATAATTCCACCTTACAATACGTTGGATATCTCGCTAACTACTCAAGAAACACATTAATATAATCTCACACAATTATTTTATCCTCTATTTTTAATACATCCATACCATTAATTATTTCATATTTTATAATAATTTCTTTATGGTGGGATACAATAGGTTTTTAATGATAAATATTTGGAAATAAAGTACATCCTTTAAATACAAGATATTCTGTACCCACATCCCAAATAGTAATATCCTTCACTGAGTGATTAATGATTTTATAATACTTTAAACTAGAAGCAATTATTATTATTATTCCAAATATAATTTTTGGTATGATAACCACATTTTTAACTATATACCCAATATGAATTTTAGTCTAATAGTCCATTATATCACAGTTTCAATAAGATTTCAAATATTAGTTTTAATTAAAATTCATTTCATAATGAATTACTGGATAATACAATATTATTAGAAGAATTATAAGATATATATAACTATACTAATCTAGAATAATATTAATTATTATAAAAAAATAGTTATTGATTTATGTACCAGTAATGAAATCCTTTAGTACATCAACACACATCATAGAGAATGTATAGTCTCAGTCTTGTTCTCTAAGACTCTTCTATGGTATATTCCCTTGATATTTGGGGAATTTATTATATGACTCCCACATCATATTGAAATTGAAAAAATTAAAAGTTGTTAGTCCTGGAATACATTTAAACACATGAGTTATAAGGAATTTATCTTTACATTTCAATAAAAAGTCCATATACTTTTAATAAATCTCCAAGGGGGATTTTAACATGTTTATTCCATATTAGAAAGCATACCCATCTATTCATCAACTTTTCCCTTTTTCTCATATATAATTCTAAACTACCCTCTTCATCACTTTTTTCCTCAAAAAATGTAAGTCCAAAAAACTAATTATCTATCTTGATAGCGCATTCACTATCTTCCCATGAGATGAAAATTTTTTATATACTATTTTCCTTATGTGATATTTATTTAATCAATAATAAGTGTACTATTTTTTTATTTTTTTATTATATATATAATCTTGTATATGTATCACTGACTATATAAAGATAGCCTCAATCTCTATAACAACTTTCTCATTATATTTTTAAGTGTTCAAAACATTATTTCTTATTTCATCACTTGTCTCTAATTATAAATACTTTTCATGTAATATTTCACTAAAAATCTCCACTCTATGATTTATTCCTCTTTTAACTTTTTGTGATTTTGAATAAATGACCACCATTAATCCTCATCTCCACCTAGGTGACATAAAATCACTATAATCTTCTCCTTTTCACCGTATCTAAAAGCAAGAAATATTTTTTTATAAAGACTTGATCTAAAAATCATAAACTAATCGATTAGTTATAATATTGAAATATAAAGGTATTTGACTACAAAACTATCCATTTTTTACACTAGGTTTAGGTGAAATAGGTTTTTTTATAGGACTGACTATTTCTCATTAAATGAGTCAATATCCCTTATAATGTAAACATTTTATGTGCCCCCTATTATCTACATTATCATGATTTTGAGGGAAATACCTGTACTAATTATGGGTTTGTACATGTTTCTCTTTCCTTATTTTGGGGGATATTCAATGACGTGTAATATACATAGTTCATAATAAAAATTATGATTTTAGAAAAATAATATTTAATTCTTATAAATTTATTATCAATTCATGTAATGAATTTAATAAATTGAATATTAATTTTCATAATACCTCAATAGTTTATTATTGTAAATTTTTAATCTAAATATATTCTTAAAAATATAGTTCCTAATGATTCTAATGAACTATATTTGATAAAAACTATTAAAACTATAACACAAATACTCGACAATTGATGGTTAATTATTATAATAGTATAGAATACAAAATATCACAATAAAAAATATTCAACAATTTAGTAGTCTTGTCTAACTATAAAGATATATCATTACATTATAATGGAAATTTATATTAAAATAAATAAAAAATATATTTTCTATACTTTAATATCCTTATTTCACTTATAGTAATCATTGTATTTTCAAGTAAAATTGGAAACAATGTACCAGGGTGATCTATGACACTTAGTAATCTGTAATGTACAATGAAAGTTAACATGGAATAGGAATGTAATATATAATCTTGTGGGAATGAAGAATCAAATGATTATATAATAAGTGACAACATGAGGACATTATATCATTACATAATAAAATAATGGAACCAAATAATCAAATTAATAACAATATTTGATCATTTAGTGAAGGAATTCATAATATCTTAAATTACAAATATACTATAAGGGACTCATCCAAGACATATTATAATAATATTATGGAATACACTGAAATCCCATTATATTTTATCTCAACATACATACCAATAAATTAGGGGATATTTAGTTTTGATCCAAAACCATCAAAAAATAATTTAACGTAATAAATTATACTACAAAAATGGATAACCATAAAAATAATTTTAATCTCTAGGGAAAATAATATATATTCATGTATATTTTGTTTATATTTATTTATAAAAAATAATGAATTTACAAATTTTTATTATTATTTCTTTAATAAATGGAATATATGTCTATCTAGGGGAACATCCAACAATTATATATTAAATTTTTGGATATTCACAATGAAAAAGAGAGAATACAAATCAATGAGATTATAATGTAGGTTTAGTTTAGGATACAATCATCATATGAGGATATCAAAAAAAATTATCCATTAAACAAAAAAATTTTTAATTGTGGGTGACCAAATATACAGTGGAAGAATTAACACAATGGATTAGTAGTATGGGACAAACATAATTTTTATACATTAGGGATATATTACTTCTATACTGGAGAACATCTATGTTAGTTTTCATTCAAGTAAAAAAGTTAAAATTATGAAAAAAACCCATTTTAGTCTACTTAGGACATAATAGAGGCTCTACCACATAAATCACCTAAATCCTTTTATAATGTCCCCCTCTGGTAAATAATGTAAAATTATTACCACAAATACATGTCTTGCATATGTAATTTGGTAATGGTGTTTTAGGAAATGAAAATAATTTATTATTATAATGTCCTTAAAATGTGGTGTAATGAGATAGAATATCAGTCTATTATTAGTGTTAAAATAACAAATTAGATATAATTAATAATAAAAAAATAGTATATTGAAATTAATTTTAATTGAATAGTGTCACTCAAGAGAAAGTAAGTAAAGATATTAAGAACCATTACATAGGTAAAAGAATTGATTAGTAAAACAATATGATGAAATTAATAATATCTCACTGAAAATATTTCAAACATATGATAATAAAATTGATTTATAAACCTAGAATATATTTAAATTAGATTTTAATAGTGATTATAATAAAAAAAACTCAATAGTAAATGATTATAGTTGGTTAGATACTCATACAATGATAAGTAACTTCTTAAAACATTTGAAATAAAACTTAATAAGAAATACAACACCTTAGAAGAACTATTTAGAGAATATTTCACAGTGGAACTATGCTATATGCTTTTGGATTGAATAGTAATTATTATAGCCCAAGACCCACACACTTATCTGTTGAAAAAACATTATATTTATATTTATGGATTTGATACCTATAAACATGGACCAATTATTTCTATAAAAAACATACAACATCAAACAAAAATATTGGATCACTAGCATACCAAAATACCTTTTATGTTATCTATTTTATAGAATAAGGATAAACATTTACAAAATAATATTTAAGTATGTAAGTGCACATTTTCCCCTTATACCCAAATTATTATATTTCATATCAATCCTTAAACAATTTTCTAACTCATCTATAAACCATTTAAAAATATTTCAAATTGTTGGTTGAAAAAAAATACACATCAAGTTATATAAAATTATGTAATAAAATATTCTCGATAAAACTTGAAATGAAATTAATTTTATAAAATTTGACATTATTCTTTGTGAATATAAAATAAATCATAATCAAATTTTAAATTAATTCTCAATAAAATCATTAAATCTAATTGAAAGTAATTGAAACTATTATAGGAAACATAGAGGCTCACATTTATATCTCATATCCACTCGTGTCATACATCACTTCAGACTAATTAAATGCATAAGATAAACTTACCTGATTAACTATCACCCTATTTCCATTGAATACAAGGAACATTTCCCAATGAATTAGAGACATGTGAAAACTAAACCATCATATACTCTATATCAGGCTCACCTATTTGTATAAGAAGTATCAAGAACATATATTCTTATAAGATGTATCTGGATCTCAAGTAATCATATATAATTCTGAATATCGATATAATAAAAAAATTACTTTTTTACCTTTCCATTATAAATCATTTTAAAACTTTTCTGAATAGATAATTTAACAACTTTCTTTTTTTCATATAAAAATAGAGTGAAATTCTCTTTTATCTAGATAAAAGATCCAAATAAAAAATGAAATAAATATTTTCCAAATAAATTAATTTAAAATTTTAAATGGAAAATTTTAAATTAAAATGCATATCAATGAATTTAATGAAAGTGGTGAATTTTTTCATATCATATATGTTAAATAAAAATATTCCATTACACATTGGAAAAAATTCAAAAGTGACCCATACGGAAAAGGTTAAAAATATTATTTAATTAAAACATTTAAAAGAATGTAAAATATAGAAAAAATGGATTTTATATTCCATTTATGAATAAATAATAGTTTTTTATACACATTTAAATGAATACCGATGTGGAAGAACAAAAGTAGGATGTGATACTTTACAAGTGGATTCTTAAACGAAGGTCTCTTACCATGTGTTCAAATTGCCTCATATTAAAATTTAATAAAATAATTAACTTATTAATTTCCATTTACATGTTTAATCACTTATCATTAAAAAATATATTAAATTTGTTTCAATAATATGTTTATTTGCTTAATCGGTTATTTCCATGTCTTCTGTTTTTAGGATGTTTAGTTTGTAGATGTTAAACGAGTTCGCTATATTAATATTGGTAAAAAATATATTAGTTAAATCATTTATAGAATAATAATAATGATATAGTTTTAATTTTAATTCAGTAAATAAAATTTTACAACCATGCATTAAATGGGTTCCTTAAAATTGAGTCACATCACTTTATAGAGGTGGTAATCAACACATATGTATGATTGATGTTATAATTTTCCAATGAATGGTAGGGTATGAATAATGTTGAAAATTGCCTTTATATAATTATAAATATTTCACTAAAACCACATATATATACTAATTTCATCATTGTGAACTACCACGAGAGACAGTGATGGAAAATGAAGCACATCACTCCATGGAGGTTGTAGTCCATATGTTTTAAAAAAGAATGTATTTCTTCCAAATTGGATGGAAAAAGAGATTAAAATGTTTTGTATCATATTAATAAAAACATTTATGAAATTTTATATGTATATATTTTTATATAATAACATGTAGTACAGTTTTTAAGGCTGCATAAGAAAAAATAAAACTAAAACATCCGGTTACACCTATATTACTCTTCAGTGGAGGGCCTGCTTTTTATATATTGATACATCCACATTATATATTATGACTACAATAAGACTAGTAGAATGTGGTCATGTTTGTTATAAATTTATTTTTTTAATATTTTTTGAGATAGAGTCCCTTAAATGTATGAATAGAGAGGGGATGTGGTTTCATTTTATATCTGAGGGGTGCTGGATATTAAGAATTACTTGAAGTATTTAATTAATATACTTTAATTTTCAATGATACATGTCTCTAAATTAATACATTAATAATATGGGATGATTATGAGTCTAAATAATTTCCTAAAATAAGTTATTTTTTAATTTTAGTTTGTATTTTCATCATTATAATTTTTTTAAACTGTGTTAGCCTTTTTGATGATTACCGTGATATCAATTATTTTTACAATTTACTAATTTAGAAATAAAATATAAAAGGAAAATATGATCATAAATGGGAAATTTTTTATATTTTAAACTATATACCATTATCTTTTCTAAACATTGGATTTATTTGGATTTAAAATCCTTTAATAAAATTTTTAATTATAAAATATCATTAATTCCATTTTCGGGAAGACTCATTAATATTTACATTAATTTCATCAAAATAAAATTTTAATTATACTATATAAATTTATTTATTTCGAGTAAAACATATATATCAATAGTTTCCATGATACACTATAACTCTCCCCCAAAAAATTACTTCCAATGTTTTTAAAATCATATACTTGATTTTCTACAACCAACACAAGCATTGTGTCAGCAATATATATGTGTTTAAATAAATTATATAATTATTTAAAATTAGAGTTAAATTATTATAATAAAAAATCCTTATTTTACAATTAACCATTATTATTTATTTAGAAATTACTTTTATCCTTATGTGAACATATAAGGTAAATTTAAGGGACAGATAGTGACATTTTTTATTTCTCTTTAATTCAAATAATATATAATTCACTATCAAATAAAATGGAACAAAATTAAAATATATTAAAATATTTTATTAGGATGTTTAAAAAATCTTAATATAGACTAAATGAATGTTTTGGGGTAATATTTTTCCCATTTCGTGTTTTAATTAACCATGATTATCCCATTTCCCCTTACTAAGGTGACCAATATTTAACATGGTTAAAATTCATAACAGCAAAAGTAAAAGGGATTTTTTATCTATTTTGAACCATATGATTCCATATATGGGATTAATTTTTTTATATAATTCCTATAATATAAATGAATATTGTTTAATATAAATGTTTAAAATATAATGAAAACTGTTTTTTTTTAGAATGTGTTCTAAAAGAAAAAATTAATTTTTATCACAAATCAATTATAATGATGCGTAAAACCAAATTAATTAGATTACATTCAATTAAATATTATATATTTTATCTTTGTAGAAAATTAAAATTATATTTGGACCTTTAAATGAAATGAAATTAAAATATCACAAAAATATGTATTTTTTCAATTCACTAAAAAATTAAAAAAAATTTAAAAAAATTACAAAAATATCACCCTAAGATAATTTTGAATTTATTTTATCAATAATGTTATATTTTTTAAAAAATAAAATTTCAAAATGTTTCTTAATTTTATAAGAATATCTTATCCCCAAAATATAAAAAATCCATTCATGAAGAAAAACTATTTTTGAATTATAAAATGACATTATTGAAAATAGAATTTTAATTTCTTAATAATAAATAAATACATTTGTGTTGATTAGGAATATTAAATAAATATTTCTATAAATTAGTAACTCATATTCATATCCTATAATTTTACATCTAGGTTATAACAGTCATATTTTAATAATAATATTTTGTGGTTAGTTCTAGCTTGGTGTTGCATGTTGTATACATTAATGAACATTTTGGTAATTTAAAAACTCATGGTGTTCTCTTCTCCTCCAAAAAACTTTAATAAATTAGGTCCTTCATTTTTTTTGATATTTATAATCATGGGATTTATGTTTTATTAGACATGTGCTGAAAACCCACATCCTAAAAAGGGATAATAAAACATTCTCTTGAATAGTGGATGTTGGAAACATAATGATTATCTGAAATAGTAGATAATTGGTTCTCCAGATAAAGAGACTATTAGCTAGATTTAAAAAATATAGATACAGAGAAAAAAGTAATTCCCAAATATAGAGTGATAGAGAACATTGATTGCAATAAATTGAATGGTCATGAGAAAGCCAATGTCTACAAATCTCTAAACCAACATGGTGTGAAAAAAGACTATAAATTTATTAAAGAAGAAGGAAATATGTTCAAATTGTTATTTAAAAATCATATTCCTTGAGATGATGAATTAATTTACCATATATATGAAGAAAATAATAAAATAAAAATACATTATTTTCAATAAATATGAAAACATTATTTCATTATTTGATTGTTAATTTAATTAGATTCATCCATTTTCTATTATATTACTCAAAATTATGAGTCTTCATAATTAATTATGGAAGCACAATAATCAACTTAAGATTGACCACAAGGTATATAAATGGATGAAAAAGATCTCCTTTTTGTATCTAATAATGAAAAAGTGCTCAAAACGTGACAATATAATACCAAAAATGAATAAAAATCATATAAAAATAATAATATATTAATATCCAAAATTAATCAATAACACCAAAGGCCAAACATAGATCATTTTATGAATAAATTATCACATATAAAAATTAACCGAAAAAATAGTAGAGAATGATTAAACCACAAATATTGTCTCATTCCATTCATATTACATACTAAAAAATGTAAAAACATTATATTGAAATAATTATATATGATAAACCTAGGGTTACATATACCTCAAACTAACAAAACGACTCCAAAAATATCATTAATAACCTCGATATCCTATCACATAAAGCATCCTTATAATTTTAGATGCCTTTGAACAACCTTTAACATATAACCCCATGATGGTATTCATAACTCTTAACATACCCTCACATGAAAATGTCATAATCTTCAAATCCTTCTAAACCCTCCTCTAATATCAACTACAATAGCCAATAACATTCAATCTTGGATACAGGGATAAAAAATCATTATAATTATTTTTGGAATCTATATAATTAATTTTGATATGATTTTATTCATCCATATAATACATAATCTAATCGATATAACGGATCACTTACATACAAATGTAACATTAAGGGTTATAGTTTTCTATAATTAGGATAAAACTTTTCAAAAAAAAAGCCATGTTTTTTGTTATAAATTTTTGACTATACCTATGTTTTCTTATTCAATTTTAAGTCTTTATAATTTCTCCAACTCACCCTTAAACCCTATTTAATACATTTGAAAACATGGAATTAATATAAAAATATAATTAAAGATTTTATAAGAAATAAATTTTTTAGTACAATGAAAATAATAAAACACATAAAATGATTAAATTTTGAACACTATTATTTGATAATATATGAAATATCATATCTATATTAGAAACACAAATTTTCCCAAGAAAATAGTTAAAATATATATAGGGAAAATGAAAACCTTAACAGGAAACTTTGAGAAACATATTCACAACATGAGTGTATTGATGTAAAATATAATACGTTCTTAGTTAAATCCAATGGAAAACCCTCAAATGTTAAGTTCGTACATATTTACATTGAAGATAAGGATCATTACCCAATGAATTAGAGAGATATAATAGGTTGAACCATTTTATAATATTTATTGGGATACAATATTTCTGTTGAATATATTTGGATCACCGTTATTTATAAGTAGTATATGACTAACTCATCGTCATCTATAATTATCAAGTACTATGGAATTAAAATTACCATAATTCACCACTTTCTATGATTTTACTAGCCTCACCAGTTCATATGTGAATACTTTAATTTTACTATTCATGAGAAAATCATCTATTTTAGAAAAATACCAAAATTCATCGGTTCTAAATTTATACAAGATAATTTCATATTTAATATTATTTGTGTTAAAATATATATTCATGAGTATTTGTGTGTTTGAATTATATTTATTATATTAAACACTTTGTCAATCATGAATTTGGTGTAAAATACTTAACACCTTTTAGAAAATATTATTTAAATTTAATGTGAATATTTTAATTACTATTAAATGATAAATAATCATCAGTAATTATTATTATTCATATTTTTAAAAAATCATTTTATGTTTTATGGGGTACTTGTAAGTATAACGTTTATAGTCTTATTACAATGGTCATATTACCCCTTATAAATACACAGAAGTGTAACTTATAAAATCATTTATATCATTCTTATTGTTTCTATATTATGTATATTCTTTTGTGTATTTCTTCATTGATAATAGAATTGTATTTTTATATTTTCATTCTTTTATGATTATTATCCTACAATATTTAAAAGTATGTAATTGTGCTGTATTGTTTTGTGTTCCATCACACTATTTGTGATTGTTATCATGAGTCTATTTTTCTAGTGTGTATTATACTATAATTATATAATCAAAGGGAACATGTTCTGGGATTGAAATTGTAATAATATATTTATTTACTATATAAATGTATTAATTATTACAAATGAAATAAAATCTGACAACTCATATACCTTAGTGGGACATAAAAAAAATCCCCAACCACCACAGTCTTACTGTTATCCCAAGAAAACAAGTTAAGATACTTGAAAACTCATCCACCAATCATTGAAAACCTAATAATATAATTAAGTTTGTTTAAAAAACTTTTCTTATTAGTTTATACAATAATTACTAATATCTATATCAATAAAAAATATTCATAATAATCTAGAAGTGAAATCATAATACATAGACATGCCCTCCCAAACCAAATCACCCAAGGTTAAATTGGGTCAAACTTTTTCTACTGAATTAAATTTCTCACAAGTTTCAATAGATATTTTTCATTCTTCAATGTAATTGTAGTAATATATGTATCATTAAAAAATAATTATTTTGACATTTTATTCCTTTCATAGACTCAATATAAAATCATTCATAAAATAACAAGGTATGTATGATAGAAACCACATTATCAAAACATAACAGGGCCACCATGCCCAAATTCCTTCCAAACTAATCGACAATATTTTTAAAACGTCATATAATAAAGAACATAAACCTCACAACCTCCTCTTGTAGACCACATCCACAGTATTAAGAAATCATAAAATAAAGCAGCCACAATCCATTCTCCTCATTATCATCATAACCCGATGCCTATATCATAATCACATAAATTAATAGGGAGGGGAAAAGGTATTCTAGTCATCCATTGTAATTTCCCCGTCACTTAGTGTATAATGGGTTACACTAATAAAAATTTCCCTTATTGTATAGAAACATAGTTATTTTTTCTCCCATTGTATGAAATAAGAAAAAATTCAGTGTGAAATTGTTCATAATAAATCATACAAATTATTCAAATAATAAAATAATTCACCATAATCTAACAACTCACAATCATTATCACAAAAAGGAACATTGACCATAAATCACATCTCTATGCTCCACTTGGGAATACAACTCCATGTACAATCAAATACATGTCAAACCATGTAACACCCCATGATTTCATAGTAAGTTATTTTATTTAATGTAATTCAATAGCTTGCACTACACACAACAACGATTTCAACTATACCATAACATACCAAACTAGACGTTCAAAAAGTTGTTATGAATAATATTAACTTCATTTTTAATTATATGTACTCCATATAATTTTAACATCCATATTAGGTGTTTTTTATACATAATACAACATCACATTCAATTTTCAGATAACAGATGTATATTTCAAAAAATGAAATTTTACCGCATTTTAATGGAGAATGCTTTTTAAATCCAATATTTGACACTTCAGTATATTAAATTAAACAAAATAAATGTCTGACTAAGTAGTGGGACATAAAAATTTAGTTTGGATAAATTTTTGGTTTTTTTTCTGAAAACTTTCATATGTTGGGGAATAGTGAAAAATACTACATCTTAATTGAAAATAACTTTTTTAATCAAAATTATTAATTGTGTAAAATTATACATTTGAATGGTTTTGAAGTATAATTAGATTTTATTTTTATCATTTAATCCAATATTGGTTATTGTAAGTAATTTTTCATTTAAATTTTACATAATCACATATCAATCATTTGGTAGAATTTACTTGTTAAAAACCCGATTTTTTATTTTGACAATGGGAATATGTTTTTAAATTAAAAAAAATTATATGTTTCTAATTTAGTAAAATATTAATCATTTTTGAATTTTTAATATCAAAAATTTCTTTGGGTGAATTTTTGGTATTTTTCTAAGAACTTTAGATTTTTTGATGAATAGTGAAAAACACTACGTTATGGTTTAAAGTAAACTTTTTATTTGAATAATAATTCTTAATTTAAATTTATTATAATTTCAAAATAGATACATAATACCTATATTGGTTAAATTTAATTCATTTTAGTCATTTTTTAATAACATTAGATATATAAAATGTTATTGATCTTTTTACCGTCTTTTACCCACCTTCTAGGCACATTTGCAAATTTGCATAAAACATAATTTTACTGCTTCTGTGAATTTAATTCCAAAACTCGAATAGACATGGTTGATATATGTATGTAAAATTATGTTTAATAGGATGGAAATAATTTTTTTAGTTAATAGAAACTTTTGAATTTTATTTTCAACAGTTAAAAGTAAATAGGGTAATTAAAGGTTAAAATGATATTATAATTACATTAACACATGTCTTAATTTTATATAATAATTGTATTTCAACCAAAATATACCATAGGAATACATTATGATCCTTTTTATCCACATGTATTAGATTATTACATTTATTAGTATTTTATTGAAAAAAGAGTTAAAAGTGTTAAATTCAACGTTTAATAACTAAACCATTTTCAATATAGTGTTATACATACGATAAATTAGACTATAAATATTCATTAGAAATATAAAACGATTTTATAAACAATGGTACTTTTTTTATAATTTTTAAAAATTAAATTATTAAATTTAATTATGACACAATGATGATGGAGTAATTACCTTATTAAAGAATGATTAAAATTATTAATATTATAAATACCAAAATAAATGTATATTGAGACTTTTAATTCATTCCCAAATTTTATACATTAATATGACATGTTAGGGTTGATTTAATGCATCTTTTTTTAAGTAATCAAGTTTTGTTGGATTTCACAAAAACCAGATACTAAATAGTGTCAAAATTGACATAAATGAGTATTTAAAACAAACACTTTATTATTAAATGATTTAATACTCCTAAATATATAAGTTTATTAAAAAGGGCTTATTTAATGATATATATTTCTTTAATTAACCAATTGGGGTTCTATTGACATTTTATAGTATGTTTATTAACCGTGTAATATAACAAAACAAGAAGACACTGCAAAAGATAAACTATTTAACTAAGAGTTAAATCCAAAAGATAAGGTTAATATTGTTGCCTAAACTTGTCTAAAACCTATTGGATAATATAATTTCGACCCCTATCCACCTTATCCTAGAAATAAATTTTTTCCAAGCTATTATAAACCGAAAATGGATTTATAACAAAATAATATTTCAAGCTTTTCCAAAAGTGACCCTCACCTCTCTTTTAAAAGGGAACTTCTCTTTATCTTGATTTCCCACCTCTAAATTCATTTGAATAAACCAAAACCTGCCCTAATATCCACACAATTTTCCTAACTTGATCTTATAGGTCATACTTTGATCAATAAGCCAACCTATGGATCCCTTTTCATCAAATCAAAAGGAAGCAACTGAAGAAGAGGTAATAATTTTGTCACCTATTTCAAAGTTCTTTTTTTCATCCACTTACCCTTTAATTATTGATTCCAGACCAAAATAGCAACTTCAGTACCTTATAAATACTATTAGGTTATTATAAATATGGGACAACCATATTCATTACCCTATTCATCTTATGAAGGACAAAGTCACTATACATGCAAACGTACACCTTACCATCTCCACGTCGCGGTGTGGTGTGTTTTACGACACTTCATTATTTGGATGGGTATATTAATTGGTATAACTGATTTAAATAAAAAATAAACCATGTTAATTATTATTTATATATAATATACCATCCAATTGTATATTATTTCACCACTAGTAGAATGTTATTGTTGCTCCTGCATACGTAGGGCTTACCGTCTCCACGCCACGATGAGATTTCATTCCCCATCGTAACCACACAAGAATAATTTTTATTTCATGATTAAAAATAATTTTTTATAACATTATATCATTCATTATATCAATCAAATACATATTATCCATAACAAACATTACTTACATAACAAAACAAATAAAATAAATCGAATCAGTTAACACCCAAAACAATGATACTGCTAAAATATCATTAACAAGGAAATATTAGAAGATCATATATGATATCATATTTATGTATTTGGTTTCATATAATTTAATAAAAATCATTTATCTATTATAAATAAGGTTAAAGTACCCTCAACTAAGGAATAGTACAAGATAAGAGGTTTTCATCTCACTTCTTATTCCCGTGAGATTCATGCTATATTGCCACTATTTCCTTTTGTGTGGTGTATGTACTACCCATGATTGTATTCTTGTGCAATATACTTCAATTTATGGGTATTTATATCTTCATTTTATGATCCTTTTTTCATGGGGGGTATGTTATGTATGTTACCAAATTGGTAATGGAATTTCTAATATCAATTTCCACTCAATGGATTTTACACAAACATTTTTGATTATTATACTCCAAGATTATTTGTGAAATCACTATTTATTTATTTATGTAGTAATTTCAACTGACCTTTGTGTAAATATACTTTTGATACACATAATCACTCCATTGATAAATTCTCATTTCATCAATATGAACTTGATATGAGTAATCTTAACACAATTTCTATTCATTGAGTTGAACATCCATGTCATTGGTGTTGTTTTTACAAGAATATGTGTGAATGTCCCTTGATTTATTTACATTTAATTTCCTATAATATAGAGTTTATTTATATTTTCCCACATAATAATGTCATTGACTTTTCCTTAACATAAGGATACAGTCTTTATAAGTGATTTCATCTTAATTTACATTCCATTGAGACATCATTATTGTTATCTGCCAATTCAATTTAATATGGTGTAAATATTGTACATTGACATAGTATATCATGAATCCATTTATTCTCATGATCTTATAATTTTTTTATTACCCCAATTATTTGTATTCAAGCATCTCACATTATGTTAGGAACTCTAACTAAAATATCATTTTAAATGTTTTAATAATATATTCTTCTAAATATTTCTTATTAATGTCCATGTTTTAAAAATGGTGTTAAGGATTTATTTATATCGAAATGAATGTTTTAAAACTAAAATTCCTTTTAATTTTTCCCATGTGGTATGGGACACTTTGATTCAAAAATCAATTTTTAACAGCTTTGTGATAAACTATGAGACTTTTAAATGTTTTCAAGAAAAAGGGGATATTTATATCAAATAGTTTACATGTTATTTTCATCTATATAAATATCTTTAATTTTTCTTGATTGAGGTTGATTTATTATAATACAATATTCTCTATTTTATTTAATTAGTTATGTTTGACTATGGATGTTTCATTTTTTTTAACATTTTTGTTTTGTTGTAAAAATATTGAGATTTCGTGTGATAGTTTTAATCTGAATGTTTAGATTATGATTCAATATTTTTGTATGATAAATTCTTTGGACTTACTAAGTGATGAGTGGAGACTGATATAGCTTCTCGATGCATCAGTAGGTCTTGTGAGAAAAACTAGTGTCTTGGAACATGGCATGATAACAACTTTAATTGTAGTCTTGGCACGAGGCATTGACTATGTGGTTATGATGTTTGTCATTATGCATTACATCATTATGAAATTATTTATTGATATTATATGTGATTATTTGACCATTATAATATCTATGTGAATAATAAAATTTCATTATTTGATTTATCTTTCCTATATTATGTTGATGTTTAAGTTTAAAAGGCTTTTTTAGTCGTATACATTACCTTAAATGTTAATGATTATTTATGAATGTTTCCACTATATTGTTATCCTTACTAAGAATTTGAGATCACCGATTTCTATGTTTTATTTTTCCCAGGATTCAATGAAGTATATTATAACTAACATTCAAGGATAAGATAAGGGATATGAGTGTGTTCAAATGAGACACAATGTTGTTATTTTTTATATCATAAAGTAATGTAAAACTTTTTTATGTATCTAGTACTTCCAAAGATACAAAACTAGTTAGTCTTTCAGGATTTGATCCCTTGTGGTCATACCAATGTTATGTAATAACACACTGATTCTGGGTAACTAGGTTCGGGGCGTTATAGTTGGTATCATAGAATGTTTAGCACATACCTTGGAAGCTAGATTTAGAAAAACACTGATTAGAAAACACTAACCTATGATAGAATTTGAGTATTAGTATAGAAGAACATCCAAAAATTTTGATAATGTAAATATTATGTGGGTATTCCAAGTAATACATCCATGTTTGGATACAAGCAAGTAGAGCCGGCTCTGACAAAGATGATCCTTGGGGTAAAACCAAAAAACAATGCTTTGAGCTAGACTCGAATGGGAACTGATGCATGACAAAGAGACTTTTTTCACTCTTGGTTATGACACTCCCATGGGATATGCTTTTTATAATTCACATATTATTTACAAACCAACTTGATGGATTTTAATATAAGAATACAATAAATAACCTTGGTTAATCTTAAGTTGTTTTAGATTGAAAATATGGTGTCATGGTATTATCTAAATGATGTTATGACTATTGTTACTCACACTAATATTTTTGTTTTTAGTTAATGGATGGATTCCATGGAATTAATATTAACATTGAACACTATGTAAAAGGTGGGAATGATGATGGAAATTAGAAACTAAATGGAATGTTGATATGTTTAAAAGATATCTTGTTCATGCCGAAGCAGGTTTCCAAAAATATGATAAAAGACATTTATATTTACCAACTCCCAAAATCAAAAATGAAGTTAAAGGGAGTTCATGATAAGATCTCCAACTGTGGATACTGTGGAGAAAACAATTATCCATTTCCATCATACATGAAATGTGAAGGGAGACCCAGGAAAGTGTCTCAATGCAAAAAATGAATGCTTTATATGTGGGAAAGAATGACAAAAAGTAATGAATTCCAACGGAAAAGTAAAGGGTACTATGGAAGAAAATATAAATGATCCAAAGAATCCATTTACAGAAGTTTTTTGACAATTTATGGAACCAATGCATTACCTGGGACAATCCCCTATTTTATAGGATAGCCACTAGGTCAAGGAAGAACCTATGTCGACATAAATGGATGTAGATATATTTAAAATTATTAAAGATCTTTGTTGATGATATTACATTCAAATAATTTTATCTTTTATGTGTATCCATGCTATTTTTTAAGTGAAAATTCTATTTGAGGAAGAATTATCATTTCTTTTTAGGATATAGTTATAAGGAACCATTTGGGTTTATAATATCCTTGAATTTGAGGCAATTGTAGGTAATTAATTTTTGGGATGAAAATTTTATGTATGAGATAACATTTATGGTTAAATTATGTTATGGTTATTTTGAGGAATTTATCTCATTTTTGGAATATATAAAATATAGTTTTTGAAAAAGGATAACACGTAGACCATGTGACAACCCATTATGGTGGACAATGCTATGGGAATCAAACCCACAACCAAAGTGCCACTTGGATTTATCACCTACCATGAGACTATGTGAAGTCCATGGTTAGTGTGAGTAATTATTTTTAGTTAAATTATTTTCTTTATCAATAATATGTTTATTTGGGATTTGATGTTTTATCAAATGGATATATTTAGTATAGGAAAATTATTTTGTGATTCAGTGATAAATGTTTTTTTGGAAGACATTCACTCTGCTGGAAACACTATAAGCCTATGGAAAATAGAATACTATGGAATTTCATTTGAGGAGTAATGGTGGATTTTTATATTGGAAGAATTTATGTTTTATATAGATTTAGTTTATTAATGGAAATTTTTAACCTATAATAGAGAATATGTGATTTGATTAAATACAATTTAGTATAGACTTTAGGAGTAGTTGATGTTATTTGGAGATAAATGTTAAAGTTTACTATGAACAACTATGTGATTAAATTCTTCTTAGTTTTGGGTTTCAGTCTTAGTTAGGATTATATTGAGGGATTTTAATGACAATTGTGTATTGAATGGTCTTTATTGAACTTTGGGTATTGTTTTTTTAATTTTAGAAATTAAGATTAGTATTTATTTCTATAAAGGATTATCCATTTTGAGGATTATCTAATATTTTACTAACCATTTGGTTTTTGTTAATCTCTAAAGACAAGGTTAATAAATCGTTCATCCTTTGTGGATTATTTGATTTAGTAGATATTGATTCTAGCACTTTTGGTTTGACCAGGTCATCTTGAATACTAATCATTTGGAGAAAAGATGAGTTACTTTTATAAATTTATTAAAAGATGATACTCTACCTAAAAAGTAAGTAAGTATATTTATTTTATTATTCAATATCATAAATAAATTATTTAACTTTATGAATTAGAATATAAAAAAATGTTATCTGCTATCTTTTCTTACTGGGAATGTAATGACCATTTCACCCATCACAAGTTTTTGGTTTTCTAATTGTTAACTTTATCATGGTCATTTTTTTCTCTCTCTATCGATTAGAACATGACACATATTTTATCTTCCATATCCATTATTTCATACATGGAATCCTAGTATGGGGTTATCTTGGGTGACCTTTGTAATTCTCTTTCTTTCTGTTAATGTGATCGTTTTATTGACTCTTTTTCTAATGTGGGAAATTAATTGATGTTCCCAAGTAAAATTTTTAAATTTCAAGGATGATATTTCCAATTGGGGCGAATAATGTAACATCGCAACATTTCATTGTATGTTATTTTCTTTAATGAAATTTAATAGCTTGGGCTACACGCAATACGAATTTCGAGCAAACCACAACTTACCAAAGTAGCCATTCAAAAAGTAGTTATGAATAAAATTAACTACATTTTGAATTTTATGTACCCCATAATATTTCAACATTTGTATTATGTGTTTCATAGACATAATATAAGAACAAATTCAATTTTTCATATAAAAGATGTATTTTTCAAAGAATAAAATTTTAAGGACTTTTAATACAGAACCCTTTTTAAATCCCATATTTGACACATTAATATACTAAATTTGAAAAAAATAAACTTCATCTTTATAATCGGGACCTAACATTTTAGTTTGGATACATTTTCAGTGCCTTTTTGATAACTTTCATATATTGGTCTATATTAAAAAATACAAAATTTTAATTCGAAACAACATTTTTAATCGAAATAATTTATAGTGATAAATTATACATTTGAATGGTTTTGAATTATAAATATATTATATTTTTCACATTTAATCCTATATTGGTCTTCAGAAGTAATTTTGCATTTCAATTGTACATAAACTTATATCAATCTTTTGATAGTTTTTACTTCTCAAAAACCCTCATTCTTGTTTCGACAATGTGAATATCTTTTTAAATTAATTAATACAATATATATGTTTTTAATTTTTCAAAATAGAAATCATTTTTTAATTTTTAGTATCAAAATTATCTTTGGGTTAATTCGTTTGTATTTTTCAAAGAACATTCAATTTTTGATAAATAGTGAAAAATAATGCCTTATAGTTTAAAGACGACGTTTTATTTAAACAATTATTGTTTATTTTAATTTATTTTAATTTAAAAATAGGTAAATAATACCTATATTATCCTATTTTAATTCATTGAATTCATTTTATAAAAATATTAGGTATATAATATTTTATTGAACATTTTACTGGCTTTTACCCACCTTCTAGGCACATATGTAAATTTGCATAAAACCTAATTTTACCACTTCTGTGAATTTAATTCAAAAAATATGAGAGACATGGTTGAACACATTTTTTATAATGTGGTTTAATAGGATAAAAATTATTTTTTGTTGAATAGTGTCTTTTGAATTTTATTTACCACGGTTAAAAGTAAATAGGGTAATTAAAATTAAATATGATATTATAATTATCCTAACACGTGTTTTAATTCTATAAGATAACTGTATTTCAATAAAAATAAATGGTAGGAATAAAATATGATCCTTTTGATCCACTTATATTATATTCAAGAAATTATTATAATTTTATTTAAAGACGAGTTAAAAGTGTTAAATTAAAGGTTTAATAACTAATCCATTTTTAATATAGGGTCATACATACGATAAATTAAACTATAAAATATTCATTATAAATCTAAAATGATTTACTATATCATGGTATTTTATTTATAATTTTTATACATTAAATAATTAAATTTAATTAGGAGACAATGATGATGTAGTAACAGCCTTATTAATGAATGATTAAAATAATTGTTATTATAAACATCGAAATAAATGTAAATGAAGAAATTTGATGAATTCCAAGAATTTTCAAGGTTAATATGACATGTTAGGGTTATTTTAATGTATCTTTTTAGAAGTAATAATATTTTTTGGAGTTTCATAAAAACTATATACTAAATATTGTCAAAATTGACATAAATGAGTATTTAAAACAAATACTATATTATTAAATGTTATATTATTCCCCAAAATATAAGGACCTACCAAAAAACATATATAATGATATATATTTAATTAATTAAATACATGGGATTATCATGGCATTTTATAGTTTGTTTATTAACCATTTAATATAAAAATACAAGAAGACATTGTAAAAGTTAAACTACTTAACTAAGAGTTAGATTTAAAAGATAATGTTAATATGGTGACATTAACTTTTTTAAAACCTATTTTTTGAGATTATTTCGACCCATCTCCACCATATGCTCGAAATAAATCTTTTTTGGACAATTATAATCCTAAAATGATTTTATAATAAAATAATATTTCTAGTTTTACCAAAAGTTACACTCACCACTCTTATAAAAGGGAATGTCCCCTTATCTTAATTTCACACCTTGAATTCCATTTGTCTTGGAAATACCCTACCATAATATCCTTTCATCTACCATTAATTTAACCAAGAGGTCTTAATTTTATCAGAATGGAAACCTATGGATCCCTTTTGACTAAATAATAAAGAAGCACCTAAAGAAGATGTAATAATTTCGTCACATATTTCAAAGTTATTTTCTTCTTCAACATCCTATTTCATTGTCGTTTCCATAAGAAAATAACAACTACAGTACCTTCTACATACTATAATATTATTATAAATCTGGTTCAACCATATTCATTATTCTATTCATCCTATGATGGACAAAGTCAGCATACGTGCGTACATACACCTTACTGTCTCCATGTCTTGGTGTAGTTTGTTATTCAACACATAATTATTTGAATGAGTATAATAATGAGTATAAATAATGTAAATAATAAATAATACATGTTAATTATTATTTATATATAATATACCATCCATCTACATATTATTTAACCACTAATAGAATGGTGTTGTTTCTTGTGCGTACGTATGGGTTACCGTCTCCATGACGCGATGACATTTCATTCCCCATCGCAACAATTCAAGAATAATTATCATTTTATGATTAAAAATAATGTCTAAGAACTTAATATCATTGTGGATATGAATAAAATTAAACTTATACATAACAAAATTGACTTAGGTAACTAAATATATAAGTTAACACCCAAAACAATGATACTACTGAAATGTCATTAACAAGGGAATATTAGAAGATCATATATGATATCATATTTATTTTTTGGGTTATTGTATAATTTAATAACAATTATTTAACTTCTATACATGAGGTTAACATATCCTCGACTAAGGAAATGTACGAGGTAAGGGGTTTTCATCTTACTACTTATTCAAGTGAGATTCGTGATATATTGCCATTCTTTCCTTTTGTATGGTACATGTACTGCCCAAGATTGTATTATACTATAATATACCTCAATTTATGGGTATTTAAATATTCATTGTATGAAACTTATTTAATGTGGGGTATGCTTTGTAAGTTAGCTAATCTGTAATAGAATTTCCAATTTTGATTTCTACTCATTGGATTTTACAACAACTTCATTGATTATTTTACTCCAAGATTATGTGTGAAATACTTATTTCATTATTTGTGTAGTAATTTCCACTCCCATTTGTGTGGATTTACTTTTTATAAACATAATAACTCCATTAACATGTTTTAATGTCATAAATATATACTTCATAAGAGTAATCTAAACTCAATTTCTACTCATTGAGTTAAACATCCATGTTATTGGTGTTGTTTTTAAAATAATATCTGTGAATTTCCTCTAACATATTTACAGTGAATATCCAATCATATTGAGTGTATTTATATTTTTCATGCATAATTTCGTCATTGATTTATCCATAACCTATGGATACAGTCTTTATAATAGATTTCATCTCAATTTACATTCCATTAATAATTATTTGTTGTTATACGCCAATACACTTTTATATGGTGTAAATGTTGTACTTTGACATAGTATATCATGAATCCCTTTATTTTCATAATATTATAAATTTTTTATTACCATAACTATTTGTATTCAAACGTCTCTCATTTTTTTAGGAACCCTAACTAAAATATCATTTTAAATGTTTTAATTATTTATTCTTATAAATCATTCTCATTAATGTCCATGTTTTAAAAATGGTGTTAAGGAATTATTTATATGGACATGAATGATTTGAAACTAAAATTCATTTTAAAAGTATCAAAGTGGTATGGGACACTTTGATTAAAAAATCTATATTTAACATTATCATGATAAATAATGATACATTTAATTGTATTCAACTAAAAGGGGATATTTTCCTCAAATAGTTTTACGGATTATTTTAATCTATGTTAATATCCTTCATTATTCTTGGTTAAGGGTGATTTATTATAATAAAATCTTTGATATTGTATTGAATGAGGTTTGTTTGACTGTGGATATTCCATTTTTTATACCATTCATGGTTTATGGTTAAAATATTGACATTTCTTATGATATTTTAAATACAAATTTTTAGATTATGTTTCAATCTTTTTATATGAGGAATGCATTAGACTTAGTAAATGACAGCTAGAGATTGATAAAGATCCCTGATGTATCGGTAGGACACATGAGACAAACTAGTGTCTTGGCACATGGCCTTCACAAAATCTTTATTTGTATTCTTGGAACGATTCCTTGACTACATGGTTATGATGTCTGTCATTATGAATTAAATCATTATGAAATTAGATATTGATATTACATGTGGTTGTTCGACTATTAGAATATCCATGTGAATAAGTAAATGGAATTATTTGATTTATCTTCTCCATATTATGCTCATGTTTATGTTTAAAAGGCTTGTGCTTTAATCTAACACATTGCCTAAAATGTTTATTCTTATTTATAAAAGTTATTGCTATATTGTTGTCCTTACAGAACATCTAAGCTCACCCCTTTCTATGTTTTAGTTTTCCCAGGATGTGAAGAAGTATATTATGAATGACTTGCGTGGATAAGATAAGGGATATGAGTGTGTTCAAATGGGACACAATGTTGTTGTTTTTTATATCATAATGTAATGTAAATCTTCTGTGCATATCTAGTACTTCCAAGGATACTAAACTGATCATTATTTCAGGATTTGATCCCTTGTGATCATGCCAAAGTAATGTAATAATGCACCGACTCTAGGTAACTAGTGTTTTGGAATTATAAACCATATACAATATATATTTCTTCAAATTTCCATCCTTGAAAGACTATCATTATTTGTAACTAATCTATGAAAATTAGAGTCATCCAATGATATTTTAAACTATTTTTTAATGAAAAATAAGAATAGTCTGGTAAATAATATTATCATCCCATCACAATTACATAATAGTCATTGGAGTATTTAACTATCTCTTGAGGATCAAAACAACGATTTCGCATACCTTCTGTAATATAAAAGAAATAATTTAATTAATATATTAATGTGTTAAAAAATTCATAACCCAATTCTTGAGTATGATTTTTAGTTTAAACCATATAATATGTTATAGCACATTATAAATACAGTAATGGCTATTTTTCACTATAAAAATATCAAATCACTCCCACATGAAGCCAAAATCATCAATTCAATGATAATAAAAATTTTGTTCATCAATTTCCCTATCGATCCACATTTACATACTACATTTTTAATACTAAATTACATTCCCTATATTACTCATAAATTATTTCAACACCAATCACTAATATGAATACTATTTTTAAATCCATATATCATATTTGGACACTAATCTACATGAGTGATCATAGAAACAATCATGATCATTTGTCAAACTAAAATACCTTGTACTTCATGATTCTTTTTAAATTCACTTACCTATCTAGACATAATCATATCCAAAATCATTTTTTTATTTACAAAAATCTATCAGGAATGAATTGATAAATGGAGGGAGTCATTATTTCCCTCCTAAAAAAAGAGTTTTGGTAGTTCTATTAAATATTTTTTAGGTCAGTTTATAAAAAATCTAATAGTCAATATCATTTAAATGACCCAAAAACCCCTCAGAAATAACTTAAATATCTCAAAAATATCCACAATATATTTAATGATGAAAATAAATACATTTTAAAAAATCATTCATCTAAAATATGTAGCAAATAAATATGCATCATATCGAATTTAGAATTATATAAATAACATGACATCCTAGGGTCTATTTGAATGTTCAAAATTCGGTAACATATTTTCATCTCGAATTACTCATATCATTGTCATGATCATATAACTATAAGTAGCTTAAAACTATAACATCATTCATGAATGTTGTATACAAAAATGATGTTAAGAATAACATAACCTATTATAAAAATATATTATTATTAATATATATATATATTTAGAAAGAAAATATATTTGGGAGGAGGGTAGAAACTATAATGAACTTCTTTTTTCATATTCATTTATGTTTTCTTCCTATGGTAGATATGGGGATCCTCAATTTTTTTATTTATTATTTTTCAGTTTACTGTTTTTTATTACCATTTATAAATATTCTTTCTTCCATAGTAAACATTTGGAATTTGAATAATTCTTCCACCCACAGTATCTAGATGATAACATCCTTTACCCTACGCATAACCCTAACTCACTACATAATCCATCCAAAAAACATCAAAATACAAATTCCTGCTATTATACTATTTCTATAAAACGTTCCACCCTCATCATTTTCCACCCTCATCCAATAATATCTAAGTAGTTGAACGCCTCCTAAACACACAATTTTATTACCTGTGACACTCACAACCAACACCCATATTTACACACTCAACACGCAATAAAACTGGCCACATGCCCCTGACTGTTGGTTCCATGAACACCTTATGTTAAATCCATCGAAAGTCACACCATTGAAAGATCAATAGTAAACAATAAAAATCTTTAGAAGGAACCCAATGGTAATATAAACAAAACATAATAGTCATGAACACTCAAGTCACCACGCAATATTGAAAAATAATCTAACAAACAAAAAAATATATCAATTATAATGGTCAGCAATGTGACATTAGACTATAAAAACAAAAGATATTATTCAATTTGGACAATCATCAAACTCCACTGGGGACTGATCTTTTACATTAATTAATAGTAAATAGGGATGATTACAACGAATGATTGATTATATCACAATGTGATTCCATGATTAAATTATATTAGTTCTTGATAAATGATACCATTAAACACCACCAACATATCTCCATAGGACAAAATTTATCGAAGTTGATCTTTATAGACTATCTTTTTCTTGGATTAAGGCTTCAACATCTTTCACTAGATCACTCAATGTGTTGTTCACCATTTATAATTATTTATAAAGATATAATCATACTCTATTTTCATCTATTTAATGAAATTTAAATGAAAAAACCATTTCACTATAAGATTTTAACTTATAATGAAGAAACCATGACCACTATTACAACCATCTCCCCCTTCTAGAAATAAAAAATTATTATTGTAAGTTTCCTTCATATGGTGCTCTTATTTGATTTACAAAAAAATGATTCTCATATAGATAGTACAAAAATATCCCACTTGAGAATAATTATATGGGATATATAAATAATCACTCATATAACCTTCTATAAACTTCCTTCTATCCCATTAACTATGGTTATGAATATACATGATTCCCCAACACTGATTTTTTTTCAACACAATCCAGTTGAGGCACTGCAACGTCATAATCCTTATTTATAAAAATAAACCATTATGATTTCAACGTGATTTAAAACTCCCTATATAATTTATAGGACTAACACTATATCCTCTATCAACTTCAAGATGAAATTATATTTACTTTGAATTATATTTTTTTGTTAGTGAAATGTTGGTTTTTTGAAAAGTGAATAAATATTTGATAATCAAAAACTAGAATCACATCACTGTAATTTCTCCAAATATCCTCCAAAAATACATCCTGCCATGCCATCACATTCCTGGAATAATCCAATGAAACATACTAGAATTTCATTATCATGATATCTACCACATATAAAAGGCTCAACATCTAACTCCCCATCATTTCTATAAAATTAAACACAAAACTGAAGTTTTTTTGGCCTCCCTGTTTTAATGATCCAAAATAACGATTACTATGATATTAATGAATTATATGTTTTCTAATATAATTTTATGTTATAATAAATAATATAATAAAATTGTGTTTTGTCTGAAAAAGACTCACCGCCAAGTATGAGACACCACAAATGAAGTCACAGTGCCACGAATATCTAACCATCACCTAAGTCTCTCCCTCATCATTATCTCACCACTGAGATAGAAATCTAATAAAGAAAATGAAATTACACTAAAAAAAGTCTTTTTTTCTCTTTAAGACACCATCAAGGATGTCATAACACAATAACAAAACATTTACTAAGTGTTTGAATGAATCACCACTAGAGAGGAGTCACCATTAAAGGAACCTACCACCAGAATGAAAATTTGATAAAGTGTTGGAATGTCTCACTACCAGACTGATATACCGCCATCCCGACACCCCTACAGCCTCAGAAACCTCCAAACAAACACTCTCTATCATATTAAGAAATGGTTCCAATGACTCATTGTCATATTGATCTATCGCCTTCCAAACACACCTATATCCTCAGATACCTCCAATACAAGACTCACCTACATTTCGAAACACTTTTCCAATGTCTCACAACCAAACTCTAAGTCACCACAAGATGTAGACAAAGCCAATTTCACCATTAAAAGATTCACCATATCTATTTATATTACATATATTTTTAAATTAAATATCTATAATGTATGGTTTATCAAATTTAATGTTGAAACCCATTTTAATGATTGTGTGTTAACAATTGCAGATAATGTATTAAAAATAATGTCAGACATGAAATACATCAGATAAAAAGAATCCTGAGATTCTCAAATTTTATTTAATTTAGTAAAAGTGGAAGAATACAACCTATTGAAAAATAAATAAATTAGAGATACACATAGAGAGATACTCACATGAAGTGAGTTGGACGTTATTGTATGAACCCGAAGTGCTAACCAGCTTCATATTTCGTAAACTATTATAAGGAACATAAAGCACAACATACAACTAAAAACGTCCAAAAATTAGGACAAAAAAGATTACAACCCTATTTTATATAGAAGAATCAAGATACTTTAATCAAGCCTCAGTTAAAATTACATTCAAGGAGTCATGATATGTAAATCCTAACGGACTAAGAAACACTATGACATTACATATTTTTATTTTCTAAATCTGTTAATTGATCTTTCAAATAAGAATAGTGTGTGTTACTCTATTTATTATTCACACACACATTATCTCTACCGTCAAACTAGAAAATACATAGATATATTCCAAGTACCTTTTACTCCTTTTTATTATGTGTTGTGTCAGATGTCTTGTTCTAAACTATTTTATTTATTCATCCAGAATTACTATAAAAGCAGTCATGTGTGGCATGAAGAATTTCTATAATGTTGTAACACCCGATCTAGGATATTGATAAAAAGATTATTTTCATATAAAATGCTTGGTAGAAAGTTATTTTCTAGTGGAAAAGACTAAGTCAAACATTCATACTAAACCTCTTATATTTAAATTACACTATGCGTTTGGTTTTTTTGGTTTTAATATTTTTCTTTAAGCTATAATTTTCTAATCTTTTTATGATGGAAAACACAACCACTACTTGTATATTTAGTTTTATTTAGTATTTATGTTAAGTATTGTTTTAGTAAATTTAATTCAAATGTTAATGTAATATTATATATTTATTTAATTGAGACAAAATCAGTCTTTCAGATGTCTTTTAAAAGGTTGAAACTAATAAAAAATGTTATTTAAACTAAAATGGCTTCTTTTATTTAAAATGAGGGATTTTATTTAAATATAATGTAATAGAAATTTTTATTGGGTACCCAATTCATCCCCCATATTCTTGATATACTCACTCAATAGGACATTTGGTATAAAATGATTATTATTTGGTATTAATGTTTTAAAATTTATTAAACCATTATTTTTTTGTTCTTTAAATATCTTAAATTTATGTTAGTTATAAATTTAAATTATTTAAATTGATAATAGACTGGAAGATTCTACCAGAAACAGTCCTCATTTTTTATTGGAAATAACTTTTCTCAATGAAAGATCAAGAAGAAAATGCATATATAATTATAGGTATTTTAACTCTTCCTTGATATTGAGGATAAATATAGGGTTACAATGATTCCTAAAATACATTGATCCAATGATACTAATCTTGGATATAATAATAATTGTAAAGCCATGTATTCCTCATATTATTCTATAGAAGATTAGTTATTTAAGAGAATTTATTCATGTAAAATTTATTTTCATATTTGTGACACATTAGTTGTTTCTCATGAAGGAATTACTAATTTTATGAATATGAGATTGAATATATAAACAATTAAGTATGATACATTTAAGATGAAGCCTAATAAATTACATTTTTACATGAATCTTAGGTTCAATGAAATTGTGAACACCATGAGATTGTCAGGAAATATGGTGTCTAAAAAAGATAGAATCATGAGACTACTACGATGCCTTCCAAAATGATGGAAAGTCACATCTTTTTAAATTGAATATTCATATGGCATCAAAAAACTGCAAGTCAAGGAGCGGATTGTGATACAAATAATGTATAAATAATAACTGGAATCCAACAAAAGGAAGATGATAAGATGAAAAGAATGTGATTTTCTTATAATTATACTTCATCTAAACAAATTGAGAATGAAAATAATCAAGTGAAAGTTCCAGTGATAGTTATTCACCACTAGATAGTTAGGAGGAAATTGTACATCTGGGTAGAATATTTAAGAACATTTATAGGAGGATTAGATTTCATTGAAATCCAAACTACAATAGAAAGTATTACACTAATGGAAATTTTAAAAACAGTTGGAATAAGGATTATAATATAATTACTAGTTAATATCTCTAAATAAAATAAAATTTAAAAGTAGACTATCCAAAATTAAAATACAAAAAGGGATATGATGACAATGACAGAATGTTCTAGAAATATATGAATGAAACATGGAGTGCCTCTGAGGATAGATCTAGTGACTTAGAATCTTCTCATGAACAATACTCTAACATATGCTTACATGTGCTTAATTCTGATAATTATAATAATGATCATAATAAATATGACATGTCTCAAGAAGATATATTTGAATATTGCAATATTCATGAAGACACATTTTATCAACATAAGCATAAATATAATGCTTTCATAATATCGCATGCTTTATCTTCCAATATTTACTCTTATTTATCTACTGAGAAAGAGAAAATTTCTTAGTTATTAAAGGAGAATTCATAACATAATTTTTCTAATGAAAAAGTGTATAAGAATTTGGAAAATTTTATAAATTTTAGAGAAAAACATACTCAGTTTTTGGGAAACAATATTCTCAAAAATATATTACTGGTCTTCAGTACCAACCTGGATAGAGATGAATAGTAATGAGCACATTTTTACGTGAATATAGATTAGATAGTTCCACTACAAGTTATTTTTCTAAAGGACCAAAATAAATTTATTTCAAAAATGTTACGCCATGTTTATAAGAGACATGTTAAAGAAATATGGGTTTTTAAATCCTGGTTGGATAATACATCTATACCATTGGAAATATGAGTACCAGAATCAATTCTTGTATAAATTTTTCTTTGTAGGAGAACTGCCTGAGTACCTCTTGTAATATTATATGGTACATGGAGAGTGGTTTCTTTAGGAATATTATAAGAGAATATTCTAGATTCAATAGCTAAATCAATATTGAAGGTGGTCATTTCACCTTCAGGGATAATGCTAAAGATAAATTCAAAAAACTTGTCCATATTTGTATCATATATTCTGTTTTAATTTATAAACTACTATTTGTTTATGGTTTGAAGTAAAACATGATAAGAATATCACAGTTGTGTGATGATGGTTTTCATATTAAATTTAATAATAATTCATGTAATATTTTTTATTTTAAAGATGGTATAGTTTTTATATATTCAAGGAATGAAAATGTTTATACTGTTGATATCAATTATATAATTTCTATAAATGTTTCCTATTTAACTTCCTATCACAAAGACTCGTGGATTTGGCATAGGAGAGTAGGAAACTATAATATTCACTCACTTATGAAGCTTCCTAGAAAATTTTTAGTCAAGTATCTAACAAAACTAGAGTTCAAAAAATAGAAAGTCTTTAACCCTTGTATCAAAGGGAGGTGAAATAAGATTTCATTTAAATTAAGGTAAAAATTTTGAACATCCAAACCTATTGAGTTGGTTTATATGTATTTATTTGGAAAATATATTTTTATCATGTCCAAATGGGATTTACAATGTATATGTACTAGTAGATGAATTTTCTATATTTACATGGGTTTTATTTTTAGCTCATAAAAGTTAATCATATTATTTATTCACTATGTTTTCTAGATATATAGAAAACTTAAGTGGACATAGGATTAAGACACTAATAAGAAATCATAGATATGGGTGTAAAAATCAAGACTTTAAATATTATACTCAAAAAATAGATATAGAAATTAATTATCTTCACCTAAGACCCCTAAGTAGAATGGTGTTATATAACGAAGGAATAGAACACTTCAATAAATAAACAAAACTATGGTAAATGAATATGACCTACTTGTCTAATTGTAGGAAGAGAGTGTGAAACAATTTGTTACATAATAAAGAGAGTCTTAATTAGACCAATATTAAATAGTATCCCTTGTGAGATTTGGAATATAAGTAATCTTAAGGTTAATTAATTTATAGTTTTTGGTTTCAATGTCATTATTCCAACACTGAGGATAATCTAGACCAATTTTTATCCAAGAGTGATGAAGGAATTTTCATATGTTATACAACCAAGATTAAATCATATAATGTTATTAATAAAATAAATAATATTGTGGGGTTTTCTATTCACATAAAATTTTATGTGATTGATCCACATGAACCTATGAACTCTTCAGAAAATATTTAGGATGATTATTTTTCTCCTAAAAAATTACAAACCTACAAAATCTATTATGAAACAATCATAAAAATTAACAAATTTTAATGAATTTCCATAATTTCTAGAACATGATCCTATATAAGAACTATAATTTACCAACCCCTCTTATACAAGATCAGTCATAACCCTTACGATCAATCCATAAAATGATGTAGTTGGAGACCTAGACAAGAGAAAACATACCAGAGTTTCTATAAGATATAATGGTGGACGTTAAAAATTCTTATCACAACTTGAACCAAAGAACAAAGAGTATACAACGAATGATGAATTGTGGGTGATAGAAATGAAATAAAAATTAAATCAGTTTGAATGAAATAATTTATTGTAAAATTTGGATAGGCTGAAGGAAACCATGACTATAAGTACTAAATGGGTGTTTAAAATCTAGGTTGATAAACTAGGGACTATTGTAAGAAACAAGGTTAGACTAGTTTCATAAGATTATAGTCAGGAAGAAGGAATGGAATATAAATAGACCATTGAACTAGTATCTAGACATGATTACATTAGAAAACTTATAGCTTACGAGTGTCGTCTAGATTTAAAACTTTATCAAATGTATGTCATGATTTATTTCTTAAATGGTTATATAGTTGATGATTTTTTGGTTGAACAAACCACTGATTTTCAAAATACTCATTTTCAAAATCTGGTTTTCAAATTATCAATATATTTATATAGTTTTAAACATGCTCAAAGTTCTTGTTATGTTAGGATCGCCACTCAACTAATTTAAAAATGCATCGTTGATTGAACCCTTTTTATAAAATTAATTTCAAAAGACTTTTTAGTTGTGAGAATTTATGTTGATGATATTATTTTCGGATCCTCAAAAAATTCCTTATGTAGTATTTTTTCAATAATGAAGAAAATTGAATTTTAAATGAATTTAATGGGTGAAAAAAAGTTCATTCATGGATCCCATACTTTTCAAAATAATGATGGGATTTTTTTAAATAAAAGTAATTAAAAAATTATCTTTTAAAACATTATAGTATGGATAACACAATGAGTAATGATACCTCAATGAGCTCCACCTATAAATTGGATCTTGATGAAGTTGGGAAACTATTAGATGAAACAAGTTACAGAGGTATGGTTGAAATTATTTTGTACTATACTGTGAGCCGACCTAATATTATATTTAGTCTGTGTGTGTGTTATCATTTTTATGAAAACACAAATCTGTCAATAATGGTTACTGTAAATTGAATTTCCAAATACATAACATATATTAAGAATTTAGTATTATTTTATTCAAGAGGAAAATATTTTTATTTATTTAGTTTTATGGATTCATTTTTTGGTGGAATTAATTAACATAGAAAAAGAATGTGAGGAACATGTTACTTTTTAAGAAATAATCTCGTTTATTGGGGCTATAAGAATTTTTTTACACTATCTACTACGGAAGCTGAATACATAGTTGCCGGTAAATTCAATGAACAAAATGTGTGGTTGAAACATGAATTACTAGAATATGGATATCAATTCGTTCATTTCCCAATAAACTATTATAATACATGTGCTATAAATATTTCTAATAATCTATTATCTCATTCTAGAAAAAATGATATTGATGCAGTACATCACTTTTTGAGAGATTTTTTTCAAAATTCAGATTACACCATTGAATACATTGGTACACATCATCGTCATGCTGATATATTTACTAAGACATTGAATTATTAGAGAATTAAATAAATCAAAAATGAATTAGTTATGATAATTTTTGGTTATGATTACATTTTTATGTCTCACTATTGGGTATGTCTCACCATTGTGTAGGTCTCTCCTTTAAACATCTCATCATTAAACTTCTCTCCAATGAAATTTTCACCATTATACATTCTAGAATTGAACTTATCACTATTGAACTTATTAACATTTAAAATATCATAGTTGGAAGCTCACACCATTTTAGTTCTCAAGCCTAAATTTATTTTTCTTAGTATTAATGTTTTGGAACATCCCATTTTAATTTCTTTCCGGTATATAAAAAAATTAGTTTTATTACAGTTTTATTTCAATTTGTAATTTTTATATAAATTCGAATTTTAGGAATCCCTAAATATCATGTGATATAAATTTGGACCATTTTCTCATTCCAACACACTATCCCTCATGACAAACCTTTTTGACCTTATACCTCTTGAATGATTGCCTTATTTTTCCTCTGCCTTCTCCCAAACAAACCAAGATGATATCCATGTATAAATTCAATAAAAATATATTTTCTTCTCTAGATGAGTCACATTCCGTGGAGAATTTGAATGTGGATCCTAGTAGCTCTTCTACTATAGATCCCCCAAAATACTAATTTAACAAAGCTTCCAGATGTACCCAAGATATAATTTCAACCTAAGTGTCAAACATCAAGTAAAAATTTGGTTCTTCAGGTTTTTTAAGATCATGGATGGTTAGAGTGGTTCTCCTTAAATGAGACACCATGTTATCTTAAGCTGGTATATCAGTTCATTCATTATGATGTGGTTGCTTTTGAATAAAGTGGAGATTGGGTATGAAAAATGATCAATGGAAACAAGTTTGTATTTTATTTAATAGAGTATGATGAAAGATTCAATAATCCATATAAGGTTATTTAAAATGATTAAAAATAAAACTTTTAGCATGATGTTGAGGATTTCATCTTGGAAAAATCCCTTGATGAGTTGACTAGAGATGGAATAGTTATAAGGCTGATTACCTATGAGTTATATGGTGAATACTGATTGATCTTTAAATTTATATTGCACATATTGTGTCTATGATATCTTAATTTTTCTACCATTATATATCATGATTTATATTTTTTTAGGATTAAATTATATAATAAGATAAAACTTTAGAGTTATTTGATTCTTCATATTTTAGAAATAACCAAGCTGACATTGAGATCTGATTCTTTAATTTAGCAGAAGCTCATTTCTTCTATGTTTGAAGTAAGAGGTTTGTTGATAAATATGATGATTCTATAGTATACTGTGGTGATTTTTTCAGCCCAATAATAATATGAAGAAGGATCAAAATCAGTTATAACCCAAAGAAAATGAAATGGGTAAGTCATAATGAAAATATTTATGATGATTTTAACCATATTGATAATCCTTAAATACCATGATATATTGTTGTCACAGGACTAGAGCATGACAAAATTATGGAGTACTCTGATAGTGATATTGAAGAAGACACTTATACCTCTAGAGAATAAGAGGATATATAATTTTCTATTGATGAGAGATGTGACCCTGACATATATTATAAATCTCATTCTATAACATTTGGATCTCCTAGTTCATCTAGGACTCTCCATAAAAGATAGAATTTCCTAAATTTGATGAGGAATATACTGATATCGTGATATAAAATCAGTTTAATATTAGTTCTAAATTAGATGAAGATAATGGTGATGATGGAAATATAGAAGGAAATGAAGATGATGATTATGAAGGATCAGATCTTGATTGTTCCAGTTGGAAAAATTGAAGAGGGAATATTGAGTTTCCTCGTGAAAAAATCTCTTTTATTATAGGTTTAGTTTCTTGATCAGATGAAAGTCCATGATTTTTCTGGTATTGGATCTTATTTATAGAGAAAAAGGAGTTTCATAAATTGAGGGGGTAAATCCCTACATCATGGAAGTTTTCAAGTAGTTTCTCTTGTAAATAAATTTTATACATTATCTGTTACTGATGATCCTACGGTTTGAGATTTAGTTATTGTTGATAAGATGGTATTTATACCTATTATTGATTACCATGTGGATTAATAGATGGAAAATGAGGTTATTGTTGGATGAAATGTTAATTCTCATTTGAGTAATGTAGATACTTTTGATAAGACTTGAATTGATGAAAACACGGAGGAATCACCTTCTATTGAGAAATGATCTATTGAACCTATTATTTTAGTACCTATTGTTGTTTTGTCTAATTTTTATATGCCTTTTAAGGTATATGGGTTTTTTAGATTTCATCAAAATGGAATTTGAATCTTGGTAGTCCACTATGAATGGTTGACCTTATATTTGGGAAGAAAGTGAACCTATGGGATCATTGATTGATCAAATTAATGTATCTGATGAGTTAAGGAGATTTTGTTTAGATAGATTTCATACACTAGTTGTTACATATACACTTATTTTCCCAATTATTTTATTGTATATGGGCACCAAGAGTGAATTGGATGAGTGAATGGGAAATATGGTTTATGGTTTATGTATATTTTTTGTAGAGTGAATCACCACTTATTATTAAGGTAATTGAACAATATGTGAGATAATTGTTCGAATTGTTTTTCTATAATATTCAACCCAAGAAGATGAAACATATTGAAGAAATGAAAAATGATAATAAAATACATTCTAGTGATTTATAGTCTTTGAGTTCTGTTGTGGAAGTGATGTAGTCATCCTTTGCAGCTTCTATGGATTCCTTTCTTGATAATGATGACCATATTAAGTCTATGGAATCTAGTAATACTACTCCTCCTCTAACTATTTTAGATACTAAGTTTCATAGATCTGTTATGAAAGAATAACTTAGTAGTCATTATAATGGACCTTCAAGTGCAACACCTTCCATACCTGAGGGAACGTTGAGAAAGAATGAACATGATTGTAATCATGCTTACAAAATGATCAGAGAGTATGCTAATGACATAATGTCTGACCGAGAGACCATAACCAAATAAATAAATATTTATCACTTATGTATATATTCTAATCATTCCATGGATGAAAATTTCAGGGTTTTTCCTGAGAATTTGAGGATGCCCCCATGTGACCCAAGCCTTTAGGGAACAAGTAAACTAGTTGAAGGTTCTAACTCTCATGCATCATTAATTTATGGATGAAAATAAATACTGTTTTAGTACAATTGAAATAGGTGGTAGTATAATCACGTGTTTTATCAAATCTCATGAAAATGTTATTTTATGTTCATAGGAATACTATTTTAGATCATGAGGCCATACCAGTGACTTCTCATTTTTCTTGTACAATCACAAATCCAAATTATTTTAGACTAGGATTTACTAGATATCCTCCTACTTCTCTTCTGGAAAGAATTTAACCAATTTCTATAACTCACAAAAAAAGTAGTGCAACACCTTTGTAACATATTTATTCAAGATAATTGACCTCCTTCAACACTAATAGATTTTCTGACAACTATTTCGGTTGTACCCTATGTCACTGTTTCTTCTGCATTAGCCAAGGAAAAATGTAAAACACCTTTAGACCATTCATATAATCCCAGTGACTATTAATGATTATACATTGTGACATTTATGTCAATTATTTGATGTATATCTTTTTGTGGATGAACATAAATTTCATTAAAAAATATATCATGTCATTTCTATTTTGTTTCCCAAGAATTTCTTAGTTTATTTATTCTCTATTCCTTTTCCTATTTTATAGTGAAATTTTTGATAATCCCAAAAGGGGGAGAAATGTTATATGAAGTTTATTTCTATTACTGTACAATTTTCTTTGATACCCTTATATTTTCAATTACTAATTACTATGTTATTACCTTTGATACAATATCATTATTTTCATGATTTACCCTTCATAACTTCACTTATTATCTATGATACATTCTACTTAATATTTCTAATACCATGTTTGTCCTCATTACTTTTGAGGCCATTATTTATCTTTGATATCGTGTATATAAAATTTCATGATCTGTTATAATAAAAAATGGAGAGGTTATTGGCCTCCTTGTTTTAATGATCACACAATCATGTTTATTATGATATTATTTAGTTTTAGGATTTATGATCTCAATTTATATTATAATACTGATTGGAAAAAAGTTTGGTTACATCTAAAAAACACACCAACAAGTATGAGACACCTCCAGTGAAGTCTCTCCACTAAGGATATCTGACCATTAACGACATCTCACCATAACCATTGTCTCATTGCTGAGAAAAAAATTTAAAAAATACAATGTATAACAATTCACAAAGTATCTATTTCTTTATGAGACACCATCAAGGAAATCATTATTTTATAATGATACATTGACTACTATTCATAAAGAATCATTTCTAGTGTGGAGTTACTATTGAATAAACCAACTACCAAACCAAAATTTTTATAAATTATTGGAATGTCTCACCACCAGACTTATAAACAATCATATTAAAAAAATTTATACTTAGACACCACAAGAACCTGACTCACCTCAAGATTATGACACTATTCTAACGTATCACCACCAGATTTTGAGTCACCACCACATTTAGACACTTCCAGTTTCCCTATTCAAAGAGTCATCAATACATAACTATCACATATCATTTTGAATTAAATATTTATAATAGATATTTTATATAACTTTATATTGAAACTTATTTTAATTATTTTGTATTAATTATTGCAGTGAATGAATTAAAATTCAAGATAGACATGTATTACGATGTGAAGAAAGAATCAATATACTCTCACATACTATTTTTGTTGATAAAAGTGAAAGAAAACTCCATCATGAAAAACATTAAAACATAGATATATAATTAGACATATGCACAGATGAAGTGATCGGGACGTTTTCTAATGAACTGGAAAAGATTACCTACTATATCATACTTATAATTGACTAAGGAAGCTGGGGAACCACACACATATATTGTATTTCTATGGATAAGAAAAAATATTTCATCACACTTTGTTCTATAGCAGAATACTGAAACTCAACTTGACCCTCAATTCAAATCATATTGAAGGAGTCATGAGCTACAGAATGTAGTATAACAAGAAACACTATTCATTTATATCATTTATTTTATTAATCTATTTATTTATCTTCACATTACGAATAGTTCATTTTACTCTATTTATTACTCCCATTGTGTCACCTACTTTAAACTGGAAGATAAAAAGACTGCTTCTCAAAACCTTATACTCTTGTTTCCCATGTGTTTTTTAATATTTCAGGTATTGACCTCTTGTTTTTATTCTCCTTAAAAAACTATAGAAGAGTTCTTGTGTGGAATGGATAGTTTTTATACTGTTGTAACACACAATCAAGGTTTTGAATCAATGTTTTGTTTTTATATAAACTTCTTGGTAGTATGTGATTTCTAGGTGTAGAGGAAAATGTATCAATATTAGACTAAACATATTATATTCAAATTCTTCTATGTGTTTGTTATTTTAATGTTTTTTTTTCTAAAACTTTATTTATTTCAAGATGGGAATAAAAAACCCTACTTTTAGAGTCATTTTTAATTTTTGTTTATGTAACATAATTAAATAGTAAATCAATATAACACGTTAATGTAATATTATATATTATCTTAAGAGAGACCTAATAAATCTTTAAGATGACTTTTAAATGATCAAAACGTATATGAAACTATTTTTTTAACTAAGAGTGTTGTTTTTATTTAATTTGGGGGATTTTATTTAAATTCATTTTGACAAGAAAAAAATTATTGGGTACTCAATTCACCCCTCCCCCCCACCAAGATACACACTCAAACCAATACTTTCTATTATACATACCTAAATATCTTCTATATTTCGATTATATAAACCATGTTTTATGAATAAATTATTATAAATCTTATGTTAATGTTTCCCCAACCCTTTATGTATTGAACAATCCACTATACTATATCCCAATTTTCCCTTATGAGGAATAGATAAACATTCAAACTACTCCCATTTTTTTATAATATTATTATGATTAATAATCATGGAACACATCATTCTCATAGTAAACAACAAATTTACAACGTTTTCTATATATTGAACCTATTATTATATTTATGGTGAATTTTTCATAAAATTTTATATGTTTTCTTCAAGGGGGTGGACACTTCAATTTTGATTACATACCAAATCACTATACTATCTAATTGATATACTTCCCTAGATTCATGTAGAATGTAGTAGATGATATGTTCCTCATGATACTCATCACTAAAATTCACTTCACCAAAAAGAGTTTCTTCATCTCAAAACATCCATATATCTAAAACATAATCTCAATGGTCATTTCCTTCACTGGACATGGTTTTATCATGTAATGAATGTACATAATTTTGATAATCAATCACCAATACCAAAAATCATCTTAGTAATAGTAACATTCAACACTTATATAGTACAAATTCTACTCTTTTAATAATACATAAAACATATTATTCCAATTAACTTATGTATTTTTCAAATCTCTAATTCTATATTTGAGTTAACACACACAAACCCCTAGTTCTTGTGAATATTGAATGAAACTGGATACCCCATATAATATCATTATTTAATCCCTCATGATGGAATGTTTCTTCACATGCAATTATTCTATATAAAGTCCCTAAACTTAAACAATAATCAATCAATTTTTGGGTAGTTATGTGCTAAACCACTGATGATATGATTTGTGATAAATCTACACCTTCTATTTCCTAAAAACCATTCTATGTTGTCTCAGACTTCAAAAATTCTTTTACCATCCACATATTCATTCATCCAGCAAAATGATTTTCTGTAACACATTCTTCCCAGTTAGCCTTTATATTAGCTCACATGTTCTAGATAAATTAAGTGAATGAATATCATTCCTTGTGGAAAAATCCCACTATTTTGTGTCTTTTAAACCACTTTACTATTCTTGGATCTTAGGTTTTCCATCATCTGTTGGAAGCGTGTAACCGAAATTTTCATCATACCTTTGAACTAAGAATATCATCCAAGTAAATATCAACATATTTCCCTATGGGTTTTCCCTTTTAGTATTAAAAATTCCAATGTTATTGATGTAGATACTTATGACTCTACAGTCCCTGAACTCTTTGGTACATCAGACCAATGCGAAGAAATTTAAACATCAACTCCTTTTTATAGGAACTCCTATAGATTTTCTAATATTTTAAGTACTGATGTGCTCATTATATTTTCTAGAGAATACATAAAAATTGAATGTCCAACTATTTATATGATATCTTCTAATTATATATTCTTTCATTATAAATTTTTAATAATTTTTTATCCATTTAAATAATTATATTATTAAAAATTACATTTTTTATTCTGATAACTTTTGGTGAGTTGTTATCTTTGAGTAAAAAATTTAACTCTTTATTTTTAAATCCAACAATTTAACAAAATTGTGACTTATCATAATGAGAATCTCATTACATAGCATCAATGTGGGAATAATAGAGTAATCATAAAACTTTATGGTGGTAGAAATTAATATTACTTCCATTTTAATGGGTCATGGGATGTTGATTTAACTTATGTGATGATATATTCTCATTGACAATGTATTTCAAAAAATTCACCACTTTTAACTAAAAGACCCTTTAAAACCCTAGATGAATTTTTATACTCAAAAAATTTTAATCTATAATGTAGTTCATCCTATAAAATTCATCATGTTCTAGGGTCTTTGGTATGGTAGTTTGAAATTTTATCCTTATCCACAAAATAAAATTTTGAAAATCTCTACTTCAGTACTCACCATTATTGTCCAACAATAGTCATTTACACTTGTAAACATTCCCTCTCTTTACAATAAACATCTACCTAATGAAATTATCATACAAATTAGACATTATATTTACAAATAAAACATATAATTTTTGTGTGGTATCATTGATGAAATTAATATAAAAGGGTGATCCTTGATGAGAATTCACCAATTCTAGCCCACAAATATCCATCTAAAACAACACTAAATTTCAATGTCGTTATGTGTTGTGATCCATATGAATGGAATCCATCCACTAATTTCTAATGAATAAATATCAAAATATTGAATAATTAATGATACCTTCCTTAAATTATTATTTTTCATCATGTATATTCATCCCTTCACATTGAGGTTACATAGATATTCATGATATAACTTTGAGAATATTAACACCTAAGCATGAATTGATCCTTATAGTGAACCCATAAAATAAATTCATATACATTATTCATATTATTATGAACATTGAGATAAATGAAAACATAAATGATGAATCTATAAAAATAATATATAATCATTTATTATTATGTTTTCCACAATAAATTATTTTACCCCTTAACCATGGAATGTGTTGCACATCATTCAACTGTAGTATCCTTCCATTCCTATTTTTGATGGATACATCACCTTACCCCACTAAAATTATATATTTCACATTATTTATATGTACCTTTACATATAGTCTAAACATATAATAATTTATAATTAATCTTTTATATTTTTAGTGGAATTATGCTCTAGAGTCAATTTCCCAATACCCCCAATGAAATAGAAGTAATTATAAGAAAACCGATATTATATTTTGATATAAGATTCTTAGATCCATTAAAATAATAATATATTCCAAATTTATCTATTTTTTCTATAAAATAATATTATATATATATAATTTTTGCCTATAATTTGAGAAAAAAGAAGTACCATATAATAATATACTCATATTTTAGATCCTCCCTCCATTACCCTATCGGTATCTTTTCCATCTAGAAATACGTCCATTACCTTCTATATTGTATAAAATTGTATCATATTTTTTTAATATCCTTATAATTAATTTCCTCAATCCAAATCATGAAGTTAACATCTATTAATTTTAATCCATTTTTTATGCTCGAGTTACTCACAGTAGTAACCATCGTGTCCCTGGATTATGAAAGAGAAGAGAGTTACAACAGTTCTTATTTCTGGTCTTTTAAACAGACCATATCAAATTAAAATATCTTTTTATGAAATTAACGTCATTTATATGATTATAATATGACTTAACTTTTGATATTATAATCCCAAAATATTTTCAAAGAAATAACACATTATTCATTTTCATGGGATTGTCAAATAAATCATTGAAGATTATCAAGAGTTATATTGTTTTTTTATCATTGAATACGTTGTGTGTAATGACCCAAAGTTTCATTAATGAAAATACCTCTTGATCCAGTTAAATTTCTCTTTATGAAAAATGTTTTTATAAGATGTCAACTTCTTTAGTTTTACGTTATGATTTGTGACCGTTACTTTTATAGCCGTTGAACAGTGATCATCTGAGTAGTATAAATATAAGGCTTTAACGAACCAATTTTCTACTCAGACAAAGGAAGCGATGGCCTCATCCAGTAGAATTTCCCCTTATGAAGCCCATTTGTCGGATCTCGGAAAAGAGGTGGCATCTTTGGGCTTTTCCCTTGACCAAGCCCTAGCTGAGCTTCATCAAGTCAAGCTCGAACGTGATCGTCTACGGGAAAAATGGAAGTTGATTGAAATTACAACTCGAGCGATGTTATCCGAGCAACCCCAAGAGTCTGTCACCATCGTACACCTTACCCTTAGGTCTTATGCAGCTATTTTAAGGGGTTATGTAAAAAATAAGTAGCACCATGTTCATGTACATTATTTTTGTATATAATAGTGAATATAATTTCTAGTCATTTTTGATACATTGTAATTAGTTTTTAAAGTACAAATGGTGTTTTTAGTTTTTATTTAATTAAGAATTATATTTTATTAAATTAAAGGATTTTTTGAAATAAATAATATTTTAATAAAATATTATTATTAATACTAAATTAATTTTTTATTAAGTATAAATGATCTTATAATTTTATGAATGCAATTAAAATTTTTATTCAGGTTTGAAATCCATTTCTGTCAAATCCCGTGAATTTTTTTTTATAAATGTCGGTTTTTATTTTAAAAGTGAAAATTAACATATTTAGAAAATTATTTAGATAAAATAAATATTATTTTTCGAATCAGGACGTCGAAATTATCCAATGGTGAATTTTTCATAATTTTCTGAGACAGTCAAATTTTTGGGAAAAAATTAAATACCATTTAAATATATAATGTGTTTTATGACATCATAATGACCCAATGGTGATGTAATAAAATACCATAAATCTTATGTTCGGCCAATATGTGTTTTATCATTAAAATGATGAGGTTTTGGGTTTGTTTGACTTACTTTTCGAAGCATTAATGGAGCCCTCAAGACTTATTCAACACTTTGCCTTTTTAAATTAATTTCCATGGGAGTGTGACTCACCTCCACATAAGCAACCCTAATTTTTTAATAAGTTCGGACCTTGTTCTTGTAAAATATTGTTTTCCTCTTTCCTTTTCCAGAAACCATGGGAAATACCATTGGATGGTTTGTGGTTTGGATTATTTTAATATAAGGGGTCCCAAACCTAAATAATAAAGAATTCTCTCACCTTTCCTATATAAACCCACCCAAGCTCCCACTTCCTCCTCACTAAAATCCCTTTGAGTTCGTCCAACCTCTGACCTACTCTCTCTAGAATCCTCCCAAGGTGCCCCAATCTCCCAATAAGCCTCTCACAAGCCTCTCTCTAGCCTTTGGAAGCACACTTCCATGTAAGGGTTTTTTCTTCCTTTCTCATTTTTGTCAATTTTCTTTAAGTTGTATTTCCCCTTTAATTTCAATTATGAATGTTGGGGTATGGTTTTGCACCTCCCCCATACTTCCCTATTATTTTTTGAATGATGGGAGAACCCTTTCTCTCTCATTAAATGCCTCCCATGAACACCCATTACTATGCCGAAATTCCGAAAGGAACTTCTCTCTCTTCTTTTACATTCAAGCAATACTTTTGTATCATGAATCTAAATTATATTTCTATTGTTGGTACATGTATATATATTACCTCATTACTGTCCATTACATGTAAATATGATGAGTAACCCCTTTCTCTCTCATCAACCCTTTTTATGAATTCTTATTTCATGCCGTTACGCTGCCGAAATCGCCCCGATTTTCTAAGCCAATGTCATTGTGTAGTGAATACCATGCCCATTTCTCCATCAAGGGTATTCACCATTACACACATTTACTTATTGATTGTAATGTTTCATGTATTAATTACACATTCCTTTATCGTGGAATAAATGATTATGTTTTATGAGTCCATGTTTTATGATCCATGTGGCACACTTATGCATGAAATGAAATGTTTAAGAAGGGTGCACCCTTTATAGCGCTCCAATGAATTGGGTAATGTATAGTATCATGATACGTCATGTGCAATGAGTGTTGACTCATGCTAATTCAAGTGAAACGAGGGTTTAATCGTGCTTCAAGTGCAATGAGGGTTTACTCATGCTCCATGTGCAATGAGCCTTGGCTCATGCTAATTCAATGTTAAGTGTTGTTGCCACATTTCCATGTTATGATTATCATTCTTTATCATGCCTTTATGTTCATGTTTTTCTTATACTCTATTGATATGCCTATTTCCTAACATGTATTGTACTCCTCATGTTATTCATTGTGTACTCCCTTACTGGGATTTATAGCTCACCCTTTTCTTATGCATGTCCTCAGGTTATCCCATGCAATGCTAAGTACGAAGGAATGTAGTGGTCATGTAAAGGAAGTTTTCAATAAAGATGTTGTATTTCAAGTTTAAATTTTTTATGTAATGATCTGAATCCCCCAAAGACACTAAACCTCTCGATCTTCTTTGTTGTATCAAGTGATGTTTTATGTAATAAAGCATGTTTAAGTTGTAATAAAAAGCAGGGTTCTCATAGTTGGTATCAGAGGATAAGTTTAGTTATTTTTGGGATTAGGAAACCCTAGTAAAGCCTTAGATTCAAGACTAAGCATAATAAAAACATCCCTATGTATTGGTAAATACTAAGTAAGTGGTTTATCAAACAAATACATCCTTGTCTAGATACGAGCAGGTAGAGGCGGCTCTGGCACAGATGTATCCCAGGGGTAAAACCCGAAAACACCGCTTTGATCTAGACTCGAACGGGAACTGGTGCACGACAACAGGCCTTGCTGCACTCTTGGTTACGACACTCCCGGGGGATATGTTTTGATACATTCACAATCTTAGTATGAACCCTTATTAAGGGAAAAATTCCCCTAAGAATTTATGTTAAAAGGAAGATCATGAAAAGCCTGGATTGAATCCTATAGAGTTATGAGTTATTGAGATTAAAGTTTATTTACAAGTCATCAAACTTTTGTCTTTGGATTACCCTTTATGTGTTACCCCTAACTTTCCTTTTATTCCAGTCAATGGCTGGTAATAGGAGATCTCGCACTAACAACCGTTGTGAAGATCAGTGTGATGATTGTACTTATGATATGCCCAATCCAATGGGAGCGAGAATCGCAAACTTTGTCACGCTTCTCTCTCAGCTAACTCAAGTTTTGAATAGAAACACTGGTCAAGAGGAACGTTCAACCCCCCCTATGAAAGAACAAGTCGCTATTGAAAGCTTCATGAGACAAAGGCCTCTTACTTTTAGTGGATCATCTGATCCCACGATCGCTGAACAATGGATCAACTCCATTGAAAAGATATTCTCCATCCTCCAATGCTCTGAAAAAGAGAAGGTTCTCCTGGCGGGTTATCATATGGAGAGTGAAGCTGATCAATGGTGGACGTTGATCAAAAATACGAAGCATGAGGAGGAGATCGAGGCTTTGGAATGGAAGGAATTTCGGAAGATGTTTTTTGATAAATATTTTCCACGCACCCTCCATCTTAAGATGGAAAGGGACTTCCTTTCCCTCAAACAGAAAGATGAAGAATCTGTGGGAGCGTACGAGGAAAACTTTACAAGGCTTGCACGATACGCTTCCGGCTTTTTCGTTACCCCCGAATACAAGGTTTACCGCTTCTTTGGTGGGCTGAAGCCTAGCTTGCGGAAAGCATTAGCGATCCGTGACTTCGACAACTATGAGGAAATTGTGCGATGTGACCTCAAGTTTGAAATGGAGATCAAAGAATCACAGGAGTATCATGGGGACAAGAATCGTAAGGTGGACTTCAATGTTGGTGGTCCGATGGATAAATCCAACGGCGCTAAGAAGCTCCAGCACCCCACTTGCCAAAAGTGTGGAAAGAAGCACCCTAGAAATTGCCTTAGGGGGACAAGAAAATGTAGAGACCCGTATCTTGACGTACATGGACATTAAATTACTTTTGCGGAATACTTAGTACATAACAAAAAACACACACACAAGGACCGTAATAGTTTAGTGTCTTTGGAAACTCGGACTACAATCTTCTAATCGTGGTGAAAGATCTTCAACATCTCCTATAAAGATCTTTTTTTTACCTAAAACCTTTCTTTATATCCTGGGGAAAAGAAAACATAAAAGGGTGATCTCAAATGCTCAGTAAGGGTAAACAAAAGAAATATCAATCACATCATATTAATAAGAACATAACATTTTGGAAATCATAACCTGCAAAAGAGAGCATAATTTCATAACATGGGATAAATCATGGAAGTGAAAATGAAATCACCATAATCATAACATGAAACTTGAAACTTTGTGGCATTCACACATAATCATAGAGAATCATTTCTTGTTAGTCAAGACTCATTGCCAAGACTATCTTAGTGGACAATGTCCCTTTCTGAATCGAGTAACCCTCGTTTCAGTCCTGTTTCACTGAACCGGTATAACCTACCGTTCCAGCCCTGTCTATCTCATGAGATATAAAATCTTTACCCAATGCATTGGAGGGAGATATAGGTCCCACCCATCTTATAATGAATCCTTTCTTATGTGTACCACATAATCATAAACCATACATCATAGCGTAACCCATGTAATAAAAATGGAATTCTTAAACAACATGACATCATAAAACAATTCATATAAGATAAAGGAATTCATAAAAATGTTTCCATCACAACATAATCAAATTCATGTAATAATAGGGATAAAAATAGAACCCTTTTATTATCTTAGATGGAAAATAATTTTGATAAAATACCTGAACTCCATTCTTGAGGAAAATATCCTTTCTACTTCAAAAACATTTTTCCTTTCATAATATGTTATACGAATTTAAAATAAAATAAGTTGATTAAAAATAAACTTGAAAACTTTTAAAGGAAGCTTCTTGGAAATAATGTTTTCAAAATCCATTCATGCCGTATAAGTTAAAAAACATTCTTCGTACTTTTTTCGGAAAAGTCAAAAAGTACCTCGTATGAAAAAGGACAAAAGATTCCTTTCATATTCTTTACTAAAAACTCACCGAAGGGTAAAATTGGATTTAAACATTTGTAGGTGGATGGAAATAATATTTCATATTCAGGAAACATGGATTTGGATGATAAAATACACCCCAGTAAATACTTACGAATAAACAATCTCGGATAAAAATGAGATTGTGATATTTCCCTTACCTTAGGTCTGATTTGCTTCGTATGTGTATGAACCTCCTGTATAATGATTTAAATAATGTCATTGACTTATTATAGAATCATATTCATTGTTATGATATCATATATGGTTCACTTATGACATTATATTACCCGTTCTTTTGTAAATTCCGTGTTAAAGAAGCGTTTTGGGTAAAATCGTTTCATTTATCGTAGGTGTTTTGACTTGTTGTTCTTGACATTATTATTACTTATATCATGATTTACTTACTTCCAGAATATAAAATTTGATTTATATATCATATATATTCAGTATATATATATATAATAGATAGATAAATGAAATGAAAAACACCGTTCATGGAGACGGTAGTCCGTACGTACGCATGAACGCTGTTTTCCTTTCCTTATTGTCTTGAAATGGAAGTAAGTAGATGACATACATATATATATATATATACATAAATCCAGTAGCTTTATAATGTCATATATTTCATTATTATTTCTTATATATACTTTATAATCATTCTTAAATGGTTAACATGGAGAATGAATCTCATCGCGTCGTGGAGACGGTATTCCGTACGTACGCACGAGCGATGATATCATTTCCATAAATATTGAATTGGAGTGGAGGGGATTATAAAATATATCAGAATCAATATTATGTTGTAATAACAATGTATAGTTATTCTTTACACCATTATACTCATCCATGTAAGGTGGTGGTGGAAAATAGATTACACCACGGCGTGGAGACGGTATTCCGTACGTACGCACGCGCGGTGATTTCTTTTTCCGTAGGATGGATAGATGGTGAAATAGGGTTGTTTCATACTTATAATAACATATCAGTATATGAGTGATACTGATGTTATTACTTCATAATGAAACAACCTAAGAAGAAGAAGTGGAAGAAGAAATAAAGATGAAAGAATTGGTAACGGTAATTACCTCTTCTTTGAAGCGCCTCTTTGAGACCTCCTCTTAGGGCACTAAAATTGGTCTTTGAGGAAGACCAGAACCTCTAGGATGTTGCTAGGGAAGTGGAGAAGAGATTTTGGCAGGGGTTTGCTGAGCTTGAGTGCTCAAATTGGTGTGAGGAGGAGGGGGAGGAGGTGTCCTTTTATAAGGGAGGAGAGGGGCACCTTAGGAATATCTCAAAATATTATTTTATATTAAAGTCAAAATCGGTTTATAATGGCTCCAAAGGGTCTTATTTATAAGATAAGGTGGGGATGGGTCGAAATACTATCAACCAATAGGATTTAGACAAGTTTAGGGTGTTATTTTAACCTTATCAATTAGATTTAACTCTAAGTTAAATAATTTAACTTTTACCGTGTCTTTTTGTTTTCTTTCACTATATGGTTAATACACTTACTATAACATGCCAAAAGAACCCCAAATTTTTTATTATTAATATATATATCCTTATCTATGTCATTTGGACGAACCTTAGATTTTTAGGAATATAATAACAATTAATAATATAATATTTGATTTAAAAACTATTTTGTGTCAATTTTGACACTATTTGATATATGATTTTTGTGAAAGTCATAACAGAATTATATGTTTAACATTAATATATCATAGTAACCTAGAAAATTAGTTTAAGTCATAAAAAGTCTCAAATTACATTCATTTGAGCATTTATAACATCAATTATGTTAATATTTCCTTAAAAGGGTAATTACTGCATCATCGTTGTGTCATAAATAAATTAATTTATTTAAAGTCTAAAAATTATAAATAAAATATCATTATGTAGGAAATCTTTTTAGCTTTCTAATGAATATTTATAGTCGAATTTATCTTATGTATAACCACATATTAAAAATGTTTTAGTTATTAAACTTTGATTTTAACTATTTTAACTATTCATTAAATAATATAATATTAAATGTCATAATCTAATCCAAGTGGACCTAAATGGTCATATTATATTCATAAGGTTGTTTTTGGTCGAATTACACTTATCCAATAGAATTAGGAAATGTGTTAGGGTAATAGTAATATCATATTTACCCTTAGTTACCCTATTTACTATTAACCGTGGTAAAAAAAAGTAAAAAGTTACTATTCACCAAAAATTATTTTCATCTCATTGAACCACATTTTACTTACTGACATCAACCGTGTCTCTCGGATTTTTGAAATTCCATTCACAGAAGCGGTAAAATTAAGATTTATGAAGAAATTAATTTTTTTTTAACTACCACTTAGTAGTTTCACTATTCATCAAAAATTGATGTTTTTCAGAACAATGCCAAAATTTCATCCTAAGCTATATTTCATATTACGAATTCAAAAATTAAGTCTATTTTACAAAATTCATATCATAGAATTTGCATTAATTAATTTTATAATTAAATCCCGCTGTTAAAACAAATAGCGTGTTTTTAAGAAACAATATCTATCAAAAGATTGACACTTGATTATGTCTGGTTTAAATGTGAAATTACATCCAATGACCAACATTGTATTAAATTGTAAAAATATATTCTAAATATACTTTAAAACCACTAAAATTAATAATTTATCACTATTAATTATTTCGATTAAAAAAGTTGTTTTTAATTATAATTTAGTAATTTTCACTATTCATCAGAATATGAAAGTTATCCGAAAAGTACAAAAATTTCACCTTAGGCTAAATTCGATACTCCGAATCCCAAAATGAAGTTCATTTTGAAAAATAAGATTTACAGAGTTTTAAAAAGTGGTTATTACTATTCATAACGGCTAGTTTTAATAATATTTTAATAGCATATCGTTGTTTAGTGAAACTCGGTATTGCGTATTACACACGCTATCGAGGAAGGTCGTGATTGCGTGTAATGCAAGGCAAGTCAAGTATGCATGTTGTGCAAGCTCCTTTTGGTGTAGCGTACAACACAAGACTTTAATAAAATTAAAAAGAATATTTTTTTATAAAATCTTGGGCTGTTACATTCTACCCCCCTTAAAATGAATTTCGCCCTCGAAATTCGTCGGGGGTTATAAATGGTTTACTATTCGAAAGTTTCTTTAATAGAAACCCACATCGTAAAAAGGAATATCAAAACCAATCTTTAAAAACAAAAGTATGAAACGTAACGGTTACCCAAATAAACTAATCATTGGGTTTCCACATAGGTGAAAATATGGATATGGAAGAGAAATCTAACTATCATGTTCTGATGGAGAGTGGTAGAGAACATGGCTATGGAAAAGCCAGTAATCACAAATCCATAGATTTGTGATGATATAAGGTACCATCTGATTCATCAGGTATAAGATCACTAGGACAACATTTTTGGTTTTCAAGATCATTTCCCTAAAGTTGAAAATTTGAATTAGAATAAATACTTACTTTATTTTGGTAAAATCTCACTGTTGTTCGTGCCTTGAACAATTTCCACTTCATCTCTTAAATAAATGAAGTTGAATTTGTTATTCATGAAGTGTTAGCAGATCATGTGATAGAATGACGGGTCATTCCATCTGTCTCAAACAAAAGGTTAGCAAAAATTATATGCATAAGTCGATCTATAGTGAGATTAATCATATATGGTTCCTAAAATGGACTTATACTTCATATATCATACTGCTTAATATAATAAAACTAGTTTCTACTAAACAGGGACTTTCTGTAGGCCAGTGGTAGGCGATAAAGGCCAGTCGCACTTCGGTTGTGGGTTCGATTCCCACAGCCTTGTCCGAAGCGATGGGCTGTCGCCCGTCCTGCAGGTTGTCCTTTTTCCAAAACTATATAACATCCCATCAATAATATCGAAAAAACAAACAATACTAACTTATGTCCAACATAATCCATTCCAATCTTTTAGGCTTATCCATAATACTGCAGTCGACTCTCATAATATAGTGAAAATGATTACCAGAGATTTAACACCATCATCGATCCCCATATATCATAAGATATGTTTTGTTGGTCACATTCCAAACATTCAAAGTCCTTAATCGTGTATTCTCTTGAATACCTTAGTGAAAACATGAATCACTTTTCACATAACAAAATCCTCAAAATTCTATATACTCAAACATAGTCCTTATATCAATCATGAGCTCATGAATACTGTTAAACATTTCATTTTCTCGTTTTCCCTTCATTATGCGCATAATATCTCAATCACATTGAATACCACATTAGACCAATACATAAATATTCCAATATTCCAAGATACAACATTATTTTGGAATCCCATTACATAAACACTTAATCATTCCACCACATCGTTGTCATATTCAACATTGCCAATAGTGATCGCATGTGACTTCCCTTTGTCCTTTGCCTTAAGCGGTTGCTCATGTCGATCATCACTAACCCTTGGATTAAGGCATTTATTAGCATAATGCCCCATTTCCTTGCACTTGAAGCATTGAAGTGTTGGTTGTACGTTCTCTGCAGTGTTTTCTTTATTCACTTCATTAGAATCCCATTTTCCATTACTTCGACACTCAGCTGCTCAATGACCTTCTTTTCCACACTTAAAACATTTTCTAGTCCCTTTAATACAATCTCCACCATGCTTCTTTCCACAATTTGTGCATAAGAAACATTCATCTTCTTTTCACCATTATTCTGAGTTTTCTCCTTGAACTCCTTCTTTCGTTTCTTGTCAAACCCATGAGATGGATATGTAACACCAACTTCCATTTCTACCTTGATAGCACAACGCACAATTTCTTCATAGCTACTGAAGTCTCTTATAGCTAATGCCCTTCGAAGAATTGGTTTTAAGCCACTGAAAAATCGATCAACTTTACTTTCAGGTTGGATGATAATACTAGAAGCGTACCTTGCAAGTCTTGTAAAATTCGCTTCATAGGTACCAACAGATTCATCATCCCTTTGCTTCAGTTCAAGAAACTCTTTCTCCATCTTTTTTCGGAGAATACGAGGGAAGTACTTATTGAAAAATAAGTTCTTGAACTCGTCCCATTCCATAGACTCAATTTCATCCCTTTGCCTCGTATTCTTAATAAGATTCCACCATTGATTAGCATCTCCTTCCAAACGATACACTGCTAGGATGACTTTATCATGTTCAGAACATTGAAGAACTGAAAATATCTTTTCAGTAGTACTAATCCATTGTTCAGCAACTAATGGATCAGTAGACCCAATGAAAGAAGGTGGACGCTGCCTCATGAAGGATTCAACAGAATGTTGCTCCTTCCTTTGCTCGTTTGGAAGTCCTGCATGATTCATAGCTTGAGAAAGTTGTGTGAGCATGGCTACATGATTTTGCATTCCGGCTCCCATATCGTTTGGTTGCTCAGGGGAACAATCATTGCATTGCCCATCACATTCCGCATTAACACGGTTCCTTCGGGTTCCAGCCATCGTCTAAAACCCCAAAAGAATAGTATGAGAGGCAAAAATCATGCTAGGGAAAACAACATAATAAAGGGGTAGTACCCTCAATATCTAACATCTTAGGTTAAATTCGAAGATCGTTAGCGCAATTCTAGGACTATAACCTATACGTATACTTAACCTTAGAGACATCCCTAGACATACCTTAGAAATATCTCTAGGGATCTCACTAACGTTTTCGCATCCTAGTTTCCAAAGGATGACTAAACCTTTCCTCTGATACCAACTGTAGATACCCGTATCTTGACGTACATGGACATTACATTACTTTTGAGGAATACTTAGTACATAACAAAAACACACACACAAGGACCGTAATAGTTTAGTGTCTTTGGAAACTCGGACTACAATCTTCTAATCGTGGTGAAAGATCTTCAACATCTCCCATAAAGATATTTTTTTTTACCTAAAACCTTTCTTTATATCCTGGGGAAAAGAAAACATAAAAGGGTGAGCTCAAATGCTCTGTAAGGGTAAACAAAAGAAATATCAATCACATCATATTCATAAGAACATAACATTTTGGAAATCATAACCTGCAAAAGAGTGCATAATTTCATAACATGGGATAAATCATGGAAGTGAAAATGAAATCACCATAATCATAACATGAAACTTGAAACTTTGTGGCATTCAAACATAATCATAGAGAATCATTTCTTGTTAGTCAAGACTCATTGCCAAGACTATCTTAGTGGACAATGTCCCTTTCTGAATCGAGTAACCCTCGTTTCAGTCCTGTTTCACTGAACCGGTATAACCTACCGTTCCAGCCCTGTCTATCTCATGGGATATAAAATCTTTACCCAATGCATTGGAGGGAGATATAGGTCCCACCCATCTTATAATGAATCCTTTCTTATGTGTGCCACATAATCATAAACCACACATCATAGCGTAACCCATATAATAAAAATGGAATTCTTAAACAACATGACATCATAAAACAATTCATATAAGATAATGGAATTCATAAAAATGTTTCCTTCACAACATAATCAAATCCATGTAATAATAGGGATAAAAATAGAACCCTTTTATTATCTTAGATGGAAAATAATTTTGATAAAATACCTGAACTCCATTCTTGAGGAAAATATCCTTTCTACTTCAAAAACATTTTTCCTTTCATAATATGTCATACGACTTTAAAATAAAAGAAGTTGATTAAAAATAAACTTGAAAACTTGTAAAGGAAGCTTCTTGGAAATAATGTTTTAAAAATCCATTCATGCCGTATAAGTTAAAAAAACATTCTTCGTACTTTTGTCGGAAAAGTCAAAAAGTACCTCGTATGAAAAACGACAAAAGATTCCTTTCATATTCTTTACTAAAAACTCACCGAAGGGTAAAATTGGATTTAAAAATTTGTAGGTGGATGGAAATAACATTTCATATTTAGGAAACATGGATTTCGATGATAAAATACACCCCAGTAAATACTTACGAATAAACAATCTCGGATAAAAATGAGATTGTGATATTTCCCTTACCTTAGGTCCGATTTGCTTCGTATGTGTCCGAACCTCCTGTATAATGATTTAAATAATGTCATTGACTTATTATAGAATCATATTCATTGTTATGATATCATATATGGTTCACTTATGACATTATATTACCCGTTCTTTTGTAAATTCCATGTTAAAGAAGCGTTTTGGGTAAAATCGTTTCATTTATCGTAGGTGTTTTGACTTGTTGTTCTTGAAATTATTATTACTTATATCATGATTTACTTACTTCCAGAATATAAAATTTGATTTATATATCATATATATTCAGTATATATATATATAATAGATAGATAAATAAAATGAAAAACACCGTTCATGGAGACGGTAGTCCGTACGTACGCATGAACACTGTTTTCCTTTCCTTATTGTCTTGAAATGGAAGTAAGTAGATGACATACATATATATATATACATAAATCCAGTAGCTTTATAATGTCATATATTTCATTATTATTTCTTATATATACTTTATAATCATTCTTAAATGGTTAACCTGGAGAATGAATCTCATCGCGTCGTGGAGACGGTATTCCGTACGTACGCACGAGCGATGATATCATTTCCATAAATATTGAATTGGAGTGGAGTGGATTATACAATATATCAGAATCAATATGATGTTGTAATAACTATGTATAGTTATTCTTTACACCATTATACCCATCCATGTAAGGTGGTGGTGGAAAATAGATTACACCACGGCTTGGAGACGGTATTCCGTACGTACGCACGCGCGGTGATTTCTTTTTCCGTAGGATGGATAGATGGTGAAATAGGGTTGTTTTATATTTATAATAACATATCAGTATATGAGTGATACAGATGTTATTACTTCATAATGAAACAACCTAAGAAGAAGAAGTGGAAGAAGAAATAAAGATGAAAGAATTGGTAACGGTAATTACCTCTTATTTGAAGCGCCTCTTTGAGACCTCCTCTTAGGGCACTAAAATTGGTCTTTGAGGAAGACCAGAACCTCTAGGATGTTGCTAGGGAAGTGGAGAAGAGATTTTGGCAGGGGTTTGCTGAGCTTGAGTGCTCAAATTGGTGTGAGGAGGAGGGGGAGGAGGTGTCCTTTTATAAGGGAGGAGAGGGGCACCTTAGGAATATCTCAAAATATTATTTTATATTAAAGTCAAAATCGGTTTATAATGGCTCCAAAGGGTCTTATTTAGAAGATAAGGTGGGGATGGGTCGAAATCCTATCAACAAATAGGATTTAGACAAGTTTATGGTGTTATTTTAACCTTATCAATTAGATTTAACTCTAAGTTAAATAATTTAACTTTTACCGTGTCTTTTTGTTTTCTTTCACTATATGGTTAATACACTTACTATAACATGCCAAAAGAACCCCAAATTTTTTATTATTAATATATATATCCTTATCTAAGTCATTTGGCCGAACCTTAGATTTTTAGGAATATAATAACAATTAATAATATAATATTTGATTTAAAAACTATTTTGTGTCAATTTTGACACTATTTGATATATGATTTTTTTGAAAGTCATAACAGAATTATATGTTCAACATTAATATATCATAGTAACCTAGAAAATTAGTTTAAGTCATAAAAAGTCTCAAATTACATTCATTTGAGCATTTATAACATCAATTATGTTAATATTTCCTTAAAAGGGTAATTACTGCATCATCGTTGTGTCATAAATAAATTAATTTATTTAAAGTCTAAAAATTATAAATAAAATATCATTATGTAGGAAATCTTTTTAGCTTTCTAATGAATATTTATAGTCGAATTTATCTTATGTATAACTCCATATTAAAAATGTTTTAGTTATTAAACTTTGATTTTAACTATTTTAACTATTCATTAAATAATATAATATTAAATGTCATAATCTAATCCAAGTGGACCTAAATGGTCATATTATATTCATATGGTTGTTTTTGGTCGAATTACACTTATCCAATAGAATTAGGACATGTGTTAGGGTAATAGTAATATCATATTTACCCTTAGTTACCCTATTTACTATTAACCGTAGTAAAAAAAAGTAAAAAGTTACTATTCACCAAAAATTATTTTCATCTCATTGAACCACATTTTACTTAGTGAAATCAACCGTGTCTCTCGGATTTTTGAAATTCCATTCACAGAAGCGGTAAAATTAAGATTTATGAAGAAATTAATTTTTTTTAACTACCACTTAGTAGTTTCACTATTCATCAAAAATTGATGTTTTTCAGAACAATGCCAAAATTTCATCCTAAGCTATATTTCATATTCCGAATTCAAAAATGAAGTCTATTTTACCAAATTCATATCATAGAATTTGCATTAATTAATTTTATAATTAAATCCCACTGTTAAAACAAATAGCGTGTTTTTAAGAAACAATATCTATCAAAAGATTGACACTTGATTATGTCTGGTTTAAATGTGAAATTACATCCAATGACCAACATTTTATTAAATTATAAAAATATATTCTAAATATACTTTAAAACCACTCAAATTAATAATTTATCACTATTAATTATTTCGATTAAAAAAGTAGTTTTTAATTATAATTTAGTAATTTTCACTATTCATCAGAATATGAAAGTTATCCGAAAAGTACCAAAATTTCACCTTAGGCTAAATTCGATACTCTGAATCCAAAAATGAAGTTCATTTTGAAATATAAGATTTACAGAGTTTTAAAAAGTGGATATTACTATTCATAACGGCTAGTTTTAATAATATTTTAATAGCATATCGTTGTTTAGTGAAACTCGGTATTGCGTATTACACACGCTATCGAGGAAGGTCGTGATTGCGTGTAATTCAAGGAAAGTCAGGGATGCGTGTTTTGCAAGCTCCTTTTGGTGTAGAGTACAACACAAGACTTTAATAAAATTAAAAAGAATATTTTTTTATAAAATCTTGGGCTGTTACAGAAAATGCTTCAAGTGTGGAAGAGAAGGGCACCTAGCTGTTAACTGTCAGCAAGAAGGATCTGCGGCTACGACAGAGGAGAGGAATGCTCCGTTCGAACCTCAACGCGTTGTTCAATGCTAAAAATGCAAAGAACCGGGTCATTTATCAAATCAGTGCCCTAATCCAAGGGTTATCGGAGGCAACCAGCAACCTCCAAGACAGCAAGGAAGAACTTTTTCCATCACTTCTGCCGAAGTGAACCCCGACAACGAAGTGGTGACAGGTACGCCAGTTATTAATTCAAGAATAGAAAACTTACTTTTTGATTCAGGTTCTACGCATTCTTTTATATCTCAAAATTTTAGTAGAACAATCCCTTCACCACCACAAAACATGTAAGTTAAGATGTCGGTGAGTACGACAAATGGGGCAATCATTGCATCCCATGAGTATAAGTCCTCTCCTGTTATAATATGTGGATTGAATTTCCCGGTGAACATCGTCATACGCCCTTTGGTGAAATTTGATGCAATTCTTGGCATGGATTGGCTTTCCTTAAATAGAGCCAACATAAATTGTCGGGAGAGGGAAATCACACTCCATTTGGAGAATCGACCCCCGATTATTTACAAGTGTAAGGAGGAAGATGAATCTCCTTTAGCTCCATCATCTCAAGCATGGATATTACTGCCTTATGAGCACGCATATCTGGCTCAGATGATTGAGTCCAAGGAAGAAACCACCCTTGAAGAAATTCCTATTTTGTGGGAATTCGCTGAAGTATTTCCCGAGGAACTTCCTGGTCTTCCTCCAAGAAGAGATGTTGAGTTCTCAATTGAACTTATACCTGGGGAGTTACCAATATCCAAGAGTCCATATAGAATGGTTGTTGTTGAGCTTGAAGAGCTGAAGAAACAACTACAGGAGAATCTGGATAAAGGGTTTATACGCCCAAGTGCATGACCATGGGGTGCACTAGTCCTCTTCGTCAAGAAGAAGGATGGGTCAATGCGGCTTTGCATCGATTATCGTGATCTTAACAAAATCACGATAAAGAACAATTATCCTCTCCCAAGAATCGATGACTTGTTTGATCAGCTGCGTGGAGCACAATACTTTTCCAAGGTGGGCTTGCGGTCGGGATATTATCAAGTAAGGGTGAAGAAGGAAGATATCCCCAAGACTGCTTTTCATACAAGGTACGAGCACTATGAATTCATAGTAATGACTTTCGGACTCACCAATGCTCTAGCAATATTCATGGACTTGATGAATAGAGTCTTTAGAGATTACCTAGACAAATGTGTGGTAGTCTTTATAGATGATATTCTAATATACTCCAAAACCAAGGAGGACCATGAGGAGCATTTAAGAACTGTACTGGAGACTTTGAGATGCTCTATGCCAAGTACAGCAAGTGTGAGTTCTGGTTAAAGGAAGTCTCATTCTTGGGCCATATCATCACAAGCAATGGGATATCTGTGGACCCCTCCAAAACAGATGCAATTGAGGGATGGCTGAGGCCAACATCAGTAACTGATATCCGTTGCTTCTTGGGGTTAGCTGGATATTATCGACGAATTGTGAGAAATTTCTCACGATTGTCCAACCCTCTTACCAAGCTAACTCGAAAGGGAGTAAAGTTTGCTTGAAGTGATGAATGCGAAGAAAGCCTCAAGGAGTTGAAAAGGAGGCTTATCACTGCACCCGTGCTCACTTTACCCACAAGTGGGGAGCTTTTGTGGTATTCAGTGATGCTTCGAAGAAGGGCTTAGGATGTGTGCTGATGCAGAATGATAAAGTGATATCCTATGCCTCAAGGCAGTTGAAAATCCATGAGCAAAACTATCCAACGCATGATCTGGAGTTGGTGGCGGTGATCTTTGCCTTGAAAATCTGGAGGCATTATCTCTATGGAGAGAAATGTGAGATATATACTGACCACAAGAGTCTTAAATATATATTCACACAGAAAGAGCTTAACATGCTCCATAGAAGATGGATAGATCTAATCAAGGATTATGATTGTTCAATACATTACCACCCTAGGAAGGCGAACAAGGTGGCGGATGCCCTAAGTAGAAAGGATCCAGCAATTCTATCAATGATGAGAATTGAGAAGGATCCAATCTTCTTAGACTTGATGAAGATAGATGTGGGAATCATAAAGAAGGGAACATAATCAATCCTTTCACAAATGATTGCTCAACCATCTCTTTTGGAAAGGATAAAGGATGCTCAAAAGGATGATGCAGGAATCCAAGAAAAAGTGGAAGCTATCAAAAAGGAAGAATCCTCAGAGTTTAATGTTAATGAAGAAGGAATTGTGCGGTTTGGGAAAAGAATATGTGTTCCATCAAGTTCGGAGCTGAAGAATGAACTTTTGGATGATGCACATAGTTCAAATTTTTCTATTCACCCAGGGAGAAGAAAGATGTATCGAGATCTCCGAGAAAACTTTTGGTGGGATAATATGAAGAAGCAGATCACTGAATATACATCAAAGTGCCTGGTGTGTCATCAAGTGAAGGCAGAGAGGAAGAAGTCTAAGGGGATGATGCAACCATTGCCCATACCAGAGAGGAAATGGGAGAATGTCACCATGGACTTCGTCACTGGACTTCCAAGGACATCCAAAGGCAACTATGCAATCTGGGTTGTTGTGGATCGTCTTACAAAGACTGCACACTTCATTGCTATTCGAGAGGATTTCTCTTTGGATCAACTGGCACAGATATATATCAGGGAAGTGGTATAGTTTCATGGAGTACCACTATCTATTGTGTCTGACAGAGATCCAAGATTTACCTCTAAGTTTTGGAAGAGTCTTCAACATGCTCTGAATACTGAACTGAACTTCAGTACGGCCTATCATCCTCAAACTGATGGCCAATCCGAGCAGACTATCCAAACACTTGAGGATATGTTGAGAGCGTGCTCAATGGACTTTAAAGGAGGATGGGATCAACATCTTCCTCTAGATGAATTCTCTTATAATAATAGTTTCCACTCGAGCATCCAAATGGCACCATATGAAGCCCTTTATGGGAAAAGGTGTAGAACACCAGCATGTTGGGATGAGGTCGGTGAACGTAAGTTGCTTGGACCAGAAATGGTCGAAGAAATGGTGGAGAAGGTGAAAACCATCCAGCAGCATATCAAGGAAGCCCAAAGTCGACAGAAGAGTTATGCAGAGAATCGTCGATGAGACCTCGAGTTTAAAGTCGGAGACATGCTGTTTTTATGCATATCTCCGTGGAAGAAGGTCATGAGGTTTGGTAAGAAAGGGAAGTTAAGTCCAAGGTACATCGGCCCCTTCGAGATTCTTGATGGTGTTGGGGCTGTGGCCTATCGACTAGCACTTCCACCTACTATGGACAAGGTGCATGATGTGTTCCATGTATCCCTCTTAAGGAAGTACATACCAGACCCTTCACATGTACTCTCTTCCGAGGTGGTACAATTAGAAGACGATCTTTCTTATGAGGAGCAACCAGTGAAGATATTAGATCGTAGAGAAAAAGTTCTACGAAATAAGACAATGCCCCTCGTCAAGGTGTTGTGGAGAAAACACAAGTTTGAAGAAGCAACTTGGGAGTCGGAGGATATGATGAAGCTAAGTTACCCACATTTGTTTTAGTGTGGGAAAAGGAAAATTTCGAGGGACATATTTCATAAGGGGAGAATGTTGTAATGACCCAAAGTTTCATTAATGAAAATCCCTCTTGATCCAGTTAAATGTCTCTTTATGAAAAATGTTTTTATAATATGTCAACTTCTTTAGTTTTACGTTATGATTTGTGACCGTTACTTTTATAGTCGTTGAACAGTGATTATCTGAGTAGTATAAATATAAGGCTTTAACGAACCAATTTTCAACTCAGACAAAGGAAGCGATGGCCTCATCCAGTATAATTGCCCCTTATGAAGCCCATTTGTCGGAGCTCGGAAAAGAGGTGGTGTCTTTGGGCTTTGCCCTTGACCATGCCCAAGCTGAGCTTCATCATGTCAAGCTCGATCGTGATCGTCTACGGGAAAAATGGAAGTTGATTGAAATTACAACTCGAGCGATGTTATCCGAGCAACCCCAAGAGTCTGTCACCATCGCACACCTTACCCTTAGGTCTTATGCGGCTATTTTAAGGGGTTATGTAACAAATAAGTAGCACCATGTTCATGTACATTATTTTTGTATATAATAGTGAATATAATTTCTAGTCGTTTTTGATACATTGTAATTAGTTTTTAAAGTACAAATGGTGTTTTTAGTTATTATTTAATTAAGAAATATATTTTATTAAATTAAAGGATTTTTTGAATTAAATAATATTTTAATAAAATATTATTATTAATATTAAATTGATTTTTTATTAAGTATAAATGATCTTATAATTTTATGAATGCAATTAAAATTTTTATTAAGGTTTGAAAGCCATTTCTGTCAAAACCCGTGATTTTTTTTATAAATGTCATTTTTTATTTTAAAAGTGAAAATTCACATATTTAGAAAATTATTTAGATAAAATAAATATTATTTTTGGAATCAGGATGTCGAAATTATCCAATGGTGAATTTTTCATAATTTTCTGAGACAGTCAAATGTTTTGGTAAAAATTAAATACCATTTAAATATATAATGTGTTTTATGACATCATAATGACCCAATGGTGATGTAATAAAATACCAAAATCCTTATGTTCGGCCAATATGTGTTTTATCATTAAAATAATGAGGTTTTGGGTTTGTTTGACTTACTTTTCAAAGCATTAATGGAGCCCTCAAGATATATTCAACACTTTTCCTTTTTAAATTAATTTCCATGGGTGTGTGACTCACCTCCACATAAGCAACCCTAATTTTTTAATAAGTTCGGACCTTGTCCTTGTAAAATATTGTTTTCCTCTTTCCTTTTCCAGAAACCATGGGCAAATACCATGGGATGGTTTGTGGTTTGGATTATTTTAATATAAGGGGTCCCAAACCTAAATAATAAAGAATTCTCTCACCTTTCCTATATAAACCCACCCAAGATCCCACTTACTCCTCACTAAAATCCCTTGGAGTTCGTCCAACCTCTGCCCTACTCTCTCTAGAATCCTCCCAAGGTTCCCCAAGCTCCCAAGAAGCCTCTCACAAGCCTCTCTCTTGCCTTTGGAATCACACTTCCAAGTAAGGGTTTTTTCTTCCTTTCTCATTTTTGTCAATTTTCTTTAAGTTGTATTGCCCATTTAATTTCAATTATGAATGTTGGCGTATGGTTTTTCACCTCCCCCATACTGCCCTATTATTGTTTTAATGATGGGAGAACCCTTTCTCTCTCATTAAATGCCTCCCATCAACACCCGTTACTATGCCGAAATTCCGAAAGGAACTTCTCTCTCTTCTTTTACATTCAAGCAATACTTTTGTATCATGAATCTAAATTCCATTTCTATTGTTGGGACATTTATATATATGAAATCCTTACTGTCCATTACATGTAAATATGATGAGGAACCCCTTTCTCTCTCATCAACCCTTTTTATGAATTCTTATGTCAAGCCGTTACGCTGCCGAAATCGCCCCGATTTTCTAAGCCAATGTCATTGTGTAGTGAATACCATGCCCATTTCTCCATCAAGGGTATTCACCTTTACTCACATTTACTTATTGATTGTAATGTTTCATGTATTAATTCCATATTCCTTTATCGTGGAATAAATGATTATGTTTTATGAATCCATGTTTTATGATCCATGTGGCACACTTATGCATGAAATGAAATGTTTAAGAAGGGTGCACCCTTTATAGCTCTCCAATGCATTGGGTAAAGTATAGTATCATGATACGTCATGTGCAATGAGTGTTGAATCATTCTAATTCAAGTGAAACGAGGGTTTACTCGTGCTTCAAGTGCAATGAGTGTTTACTCATGCTCCATGTGCAATGAGCCTTGGCTCATGTTAATTCAATGTTAAGTGTTGTTGCCACATTTCCATGTTATGATTATCATGCTTTATCATGCCTTTATGTTCATGTTTTTCTTATGCTATATTGATATGCCTATTTCCTAACATGTATTGTACTCCTCATGTTATTCATTGTGTACTCCCTTACTGGGCTTTATAGCTCACCCTTTTCTTATGCATGTCCTCAGGTTATCCCATGCAATGCTAAGTACGAAGGAATGTAGTGGTCATGTAAAGGATGTTTTCAATAAAGATGTTGTATTTCAAGTTTAAAGTTTTTATGTAATGATCCTAAGCCCCAAAGACACTAAACCACTCGATCTTCTTTGTTGTATCATGTTATGTTTTATGTAATATAGCATGTTTAAGTTGTAATAAAAAGCAGGGTTGTCATATTGTGTTGAACATTCTAAGAATGTTTTATTTGCATCAATCTGAGATACTTAATATCCAACCACTCCATTTTTTTTCACTTCTTAAATTTTCATTTTTCTTAATATAATATCTAGGTCCTCCTATAGAATGAAATTCCCTATCTATATCATCTAAAAACTAAAATCAAATATATTAAACCTCCCAAGCTAGTTCATACAATCGCATGATGTAACCCCTCTTGAAATCTTGAACTCATGAGAAATCTATAAAATATAAGTTAAATCATCAAAAACTACTTACGATAATTCTGTTATAAGACCAATGGAAGAATAATAATATCGAACTAAGCTCAAAATCACATTATCTATGGATGGATCTTCCAAAATCTAAACAACATCACACTATAATTCAACATATTATGTCAATATACTACTTCTAATAAAATTACTAGAATACATTCCACTATACCTACACAGGGTGAAAATAAAAAACTTCATAACGAACTCCATACTGTGACACAACGTAAAATAAAGACACACAATCCCAAGTCAATATGACACAACATAAACCCTTTAAAAAGATAAAAGATCTTTCCATTGTAATGATCCCAAAATAAAAAAGTCACAAAAAAATACATGGGTTTACATTGTCCAAAATTAAATCTACCCCCATGGGGGAAATTTTATTTACATTTATTTAGTTTAATGTTCTAAGTTACAATAAATGATTGATATATTACATCATAATATAATTTCACCCTATAACACTTGTATTTTTATGATCCATTGTTATAATAATAATTATTATCACAATTACTATTTTATTTCTACAAATTTAAAGAATATTTCTGATTTATTTCAAAAATATAGAAACATGATAATAAAATGTGTCATATAAGATATGAAACAAATTAACTACACATTATTCATTGATGTGTTTGATATTAAAAAAATAATATAAAACTATGTATTCCAAATAATGTATTATTATACATACTTGATAATTACATCTACGAAAACATCAAAAAAATATGACAATAAGTTGAAAAAAAAATTATCATTAGAACTATCATCTCACATAGACTACCATTTTTTATTAAGAATATCCATTATTACAACAAAAAGAAGTATGAAAAATACTAATTTGAAAGAAGAAAGCATATTGTGAGGAATAAAATGGAAACTCTGGAAATAGGATGTGTGAATGGAGTATGTTTAGTAGGGATGTATATATTGGAATGAAATCTGGCCATGGAAAAAATGGTATTTATAAATATGATCATTGGATATTTCTTCAGTGGTTATATTTAGAAAATGTATACTAAAGTCATATATTGTTATTTAGTAATTTTAGAATTATACAACTCACAATGAAATAAAAATATTATAATAAAATATTATAAATATAAATATTTATAAATTATGTATAAATATTAATTTTAATATTCTTAAAATATGATATAATGTGTATATTATATTTAAATAAATATTTTATTATTAATAGAGTAGTGAAATTAAATATTATAATGTAAATAATTAATTTTAAGTATATTTGATAAAAATTATTTATTATAAAATTAATATTTCTTTTTGTGTAATTTATTTTATAAATTATCCATATAGACTAAATAGAACACTTTTAAGGTATTAATATATATGAAAAAAATATAAACATCATTTAAATTAGAAATTGATATGAAATATTAATAAGAAAAATTAATGTTTAAAAATAGTGTTTTTCAAAAAAAATATATTTTATTTTATTATTTAAATTTAATTTCAAACCCTATTTTTAAATATTAAAACATGATTTAGATAAAACCTGACTTCATTTGTGGATTTATAATTTCATAATTGATTTATAATGTTTTTTTTTATTTTTAATAAATATATTCTTAGGTGAATAATGCAATATATCGATTTTGGGAATTCTATACCATTATTAGTATTTAATAATGATAAAAAAATTAATGAAATCTATTTATTGGAAAAAAATATTTTTACAATTGAAATTGTTTTAGATTTTAGTTTGAATAAAATATATTTGATATTTTAAAACTCATGTATTATCATTTTAGAGAAAATATTTTAATACATTACACATTTATTTTTCTAGAATTATTTTTTTACACGCTTATAAATTTAATTAAAAAAATGGATTTAAAATATTGATTTAGTGTGTCCAAATTAACTAATATTTCCCACTTTATTTTTATTTGTAAATATTAAATTGCCTTATGTATAAATTAGTTATCATGGTAAAATAATTATTTATCAAAGTATATAACTTTTCTAAATATTGTGAATTCTTAAATTCAATGGATCTATTATTAATTAAAAATATAATAATTTTTCAAATATATATTAAAAAAAATTGATAATGATTTAATTTTTTATCACTATTTAATATAATTAAAACCACCTAACAAATAGTACTCATCCTTCTAAAAAATTGGGTTTTGATACATATTACTTATTTTGATTTAAATGTTAATTTTATGCTATTTTAAAATGGAATTAGGTTAAATTGACACTATATTTGGATTCATAAAGTCATAACTTTTAGAGAGGTTTCATCTTATATTTTCTTTAATTAAATAAATATTGTGGTTAATTTTTAATAAATATTAATAAGTGTAAAAATTGGTAAATGAGGTATCTTGAAATTTTGTTGATTAAATGGTCACTTGAACCACTTAGAAAGCCATTTTTATTATTAAATTCATAATCATGTATCAACTATTATTTATCCACCTAACATATAAAATTCACATATACCACCTAACATCTATGTAATTTAATTATTATCAATTATATAGTATTTTTTTTTCTGAAAAGACATCTATTTTTTCACCAATAATAGGAGTTCACTCCATTAAATTATATCATCCCCTCCAACAAATGAAAATTAATACAAAAACTTCTCTTCCCTATCTCTCTGTAAATACATATAAAATATTTTTAAATATTTTTTAAAGTCCTATCAATATTTAAGAGGCTACATAGAAAGTAAGATTTAATCTCCTCATGTTGAATCAACACCTATTTTGTCAAACTATATTTTATTTTTTTCACGACCTATCTAAGAGGGGCCCATGTCGTGACTACCCAAGCCCACTTTTAATTGGACAGGGCCTTGAAACTATTGTCGAGCATGTATATCCAAAAAAATGAGAGTCATTTGGCTATGTACTTATACACACGCACACATCTCCAAGCCCAAAATGTAGAAATATTAAAAAAGGTAAGTATAAAATGCATGAATACAATAAGATACCAACAATTGAGAACAAAAGTTATAAAATGGGAATGTGAATAGGACCAAAATACCATCCCACCAAAATAAATAGTTAGCAAGAATGAATTAAAGAGTTCTTGAAACTCATGTGCAGAAAACCCTACCTGAAAAGTAAGTGTAGAATAGATATTTGATGCTATATGACCAGACCCCATCTGTTTAATGACTATAATCACCACCTTGTCATGGTCCACCTAGGGCTCTATCAAATCATCAATCATCTGCACAAGACATGAAACATGTAGGAAAAGCTCGTGCAGGGGTGAGTAAAAAAATACTCGATAGGACACCCTAAAACCACAAAGGAACGCCACTGAGATATACATGAAGTATAATGAAAAGATATAGACAACGTATAAACCAATGTAATGACATGTTTTAATGTCACTATACATAGGTATAAGTCTATAGGACTAAAATTATGGTTGTCAAATATAGTCTACAAAACACCCTCTATCAGTAACACATGGAGTGTCGATAACACACAATGTTTCTATAACACACAATGTGTCAATAACACACATAATGTCAATAAAAAATCAAGTGTCGATAACCCACGAAGTGTTGATAGGTCATGCATCCCCCAAATCATTTAGTAACCAAGTCACGTCGTCTCAAGGTCACAACTAGCCATAGGATTCCGTTCGTAGTGTTCTTGTTCTAGGAGAACCTACTACTCAATCATGTTAGTTCATATTCCAAATTACTCAATAACTATATTCCACTATTTCAAAAGGACTATGTCGTTGCATGGGTCCCAACCCCACAAGTGGATCATCAAATGGACAAATGATTTGAATATTAGGTCTGTTTTTGAAAAAAGTTTAACCTAGATCCGATATGGGTCTGAACCGACCCACTGGACCCTACACGACCTACTACTAAACCTGACCTGCTTTGGCCGACCCGACCCAACCAAGTCTAGTATGATCTGGGCTGAAATGGCCCGGTCCTCTTGGAGGTTGGGCTGGAGGAGATTCTCTGCTCTCTCTAGTCTGGGGTACCGTATGTGGGATGGTTTAGAGAACTTCAAGAATTCGACCCTAACAAAATTCATATTAATTCGACACATCATCATGACATGTTTCATATAGTCAGCCGACCTCTTCTGCCTGCCCCACAGTCTTGCCGCTATGGGTTCCACTAACTCGACTCTAAGAAGCATCCCAGGACGCCGACGTGGCCTCCTACTATAGACCCTAGTGACAGTTTGTGGCCTCTGCTATCATGGGATTCCTCATAGACCTTCCTGGACCATGGCCTTTTGGTCCATCGCCAACTAGTCTACCTTGAACCTCTCTGGGAACCCGACCTCTTGTCGGGCCATGTGCTACCTCCCTTGCCGAACGCCCTTACTAGTGACCAGTAGTTTTCCTCATGCTCCTATTAAAAATAACTAGTTAATCTACTCTATGTGCCTCCATAACCATCTACCTCAGGTGATTCACTTCATGCCTTCATAATCACACCTCTACAATATTGTTATGGTGTCATATCCTCAGTATCAGATCGTTGTTCCACGGATCAAAGGTGAAACTATCCCTAGTACATATTACATGAAAAATTATGAGGGAAGAAACTTTTTGGGAAAGAGATAAATGCACTAGAATACCCAAATAACGGATCTTGGACTTGTTCATTTCAGCCATGATTCTTTTATGTAACAAGGTTCACAACGAACAAATAAACACACATATCTATTCCCCTTTCAATACCCAAAAAATAGTTATCCATCCCACAATAATAGAAGAACTACTAATCAACCTATTCTTGGGTTTTTTCAACATTCATATTTTGAATCATAGAGGGTAATTTAAATCAAAAATAGATCAAACACCCTACCTTGAGTATGGTTTGGTAGTTGATGAAGGGAGAAGATGCATCGTCATTGTTAGTCGATCTGTCGAATCCAAGGTTAGTCAATCATGATTTTCCAACTTTGTTGATGTTTTTTCAAGGGATCACCTTCTCATTACCACGACAAATTTCATAGGTTATTTCCTAACAATATATTTCTGACAATATGTAACATTAAAATGAAAACAAACACTACATTAAAATAATGTAATTTTTATTAAAATATTTTAATGATGTTCATGTCCAAAATATGGCATTCACATCCTGTATGCACTGATCGATAGTAGGCCCTACCTATGGTATATTTGATGATTCAAATGCAAAGGATACCTTAGATTTATGATATAAGAACCCATTTAGATGTTATTTCAGCATATAAAAAAAATTCAATGCATTGTATTAAGAACTGAACATTTTTTTTTGATTTTTCCTAGGCACACTAGGCCTTAGGATCTCACTCCATCACAAATCTTGGTCTCATAATTTACCCAATAAATTTACCAAAATAAAACTTGAGAAATATGTGTAATTTAATTCTCTACACATTAGGGATTTACATCCTAGAAAACCAAAATAAGGGATACTCAAAAAAAGGTGAAGGTACTGAGAAAATATCCATAATCCCTATTTAGGTGAGACCCGAACAGACTCATGATCTCCCTCTTCAAACTCCAAGGAAATACATCTCATTACTTCATACGACTTATGATATATCTGTGTATCCTTAATCCTATAATAGATGATCTATACCTTCTCTCATTGGTATCCCTCGCTATCTCTGGACACATGAGTGATGATTGTTCTAGGTTAGTCTTGAAATGTTGTCACATGTGTGGTCACCTGTATAATGCCTCAAATGGTACCATAATAATGGTGGAGTGGTAGATATTTTTGTATGAAAGCTTCACTATATTTATGTCATCCTCCCAATAATGACCAATTTCTATGATTCAATCATGTATCTTGACCTCATGACCCCGAATAGTCATATTTGTCTGGCTATTCGTCTGGGGATGAAATGATGTTATCATGTGCAATTGAGTCATAATTGACTCATGAAATCCCTTCAAAAAATGGGATGTCAAATGATCATCATGATCTAAAACTATAGTTGATGGAACTCCAAGAGGTTGTACAATCTCCTTCACATAGAGGCGTCCCAAACTCTATGTTGAACACTACTTCTGGATTAGTAGGAAGTAGGCCAACTTGGTGAGAAGTTGGATGATCTCCCAGATGGTATCATGTCCCTTGGATTTGAATGTTAAAACCTCCATGAATTTTATCAATATCACATCTCACTTCCACTTTTTCACCTCAAGTGGTTGGATCAAGATCAATGGAAAATGGTGCTTGGGCTTTACTTGTTTACCAGTGAGGCGTCAAGAAATAAATTGTAACATTGTCTTCTTTATCCTCGACCACTAAAAATTATATTAGAAGTCCTGGTACATTGTCTCAACAACTGTATGTATTGCCAAAGGGGATGTGTGAAATATACTCATAACCTCCTCCTGTAACGCTAATGGTAAGATTGTGCGCACTCTAAATGAACGATGTTCATCGCACAAGTCGAATACCCATTCGGGGCATACCCTGTGGAAAACTGAGCACATCAGGTCTCATAGTCAATATCATCAAGCATTGCCTCTCTGAATTTCCGTAAGAGTGGAGGGGTGAAAAACATCGACTGGAGGTAATCTGATCCAAATCTATCAATAAATTATATTTGTAATGGGGCCATCTACTCTGACTCCACACTCAGAAACTGCAAAATAGATCACCTACTAACATCATCTACCATTATTTCCCACTTCCCAGGGGTATATACAATCTCAGAGTCATAGTCCTAGATAAACTCTAGCCATATCCTCTTCCCAAATTTTTGATCCTTTTGAGATAATATATACATGAGCCTCTTGTCAGCAGAGTAGATGATAAACCATTCGTACATTACGTATTGTCCCCACATCTTCAAAACAAAGTCTACCACTTCTAGATCAAGACCAGGGGCTGCGTAGTTCTTCACATACTTCTCAAATGGTGTGAACCATAAGATATCCCCTCTTCCCCTTTAATCAGGACACAACCAATACATATCCTTAATGAATCATATAACACTACATACATGACACCCTCCTCTAAAAATCTCATGATGGGAGAACTCATAAACCTCTACCTCAGTTCCTGAAAGAAATATTGGTGCTTCTCTATACACAATAAAGTATTCCGCTTCCTAGTAAAATTCATTAAGGGTACTTATACTCTATAATAATATACAAAAACCCATTAATGGTACCCAATCAATTCCAATAAAATCCACACCTCGGTAACACTCTTGGGTGTATCCCAATCAAGCACCGCCTCAATCTTCACCGGATCCATTATGAATCTGGCGACTTAAATGAAATGTCCGAAGAATGTGGGAATCCCGGATCGAGAACATTTACTTTGAGAGCATCCCATAAAGATGGTGCTCTTAAAGTTTGTCTGGGACCATCCTCAAGTGTATCGCATGCTTCTCCTGAGTCACCGAGTATACTAGGATGTCATCAATAATGAAAACAAAGAACCATTCTATGTTTGAATTGAATATCATGTTCATGATTCCCAGGAACATTACAATGATGTTTGTCACACAAAACGACATCTCCATGTACTCATAGTTGTCATACCATCATCTGAAGGATATATTTAGTACCTCCTCATACCGTACACGAAGCTGGTGATATCATTATCAAATGTTAATCTTCGAGAAGCACCTCTCTCCATTCAACTAATCGAAGAGGTCATTGATCCTTGGTAGTGGATACTTGTTATTCAAGGACATCTGATTTATGTTCTAAAATTCTACACAAAACCTCAGGATCCATTCTTCCTTCTTGGAACGAAAAACATGGGTGCCCATGGTGAAACATTAGGTCTCACAATGCCCGTCCTCAGCAATTTTTCCAACTGTACCATCAACCCATGAATCTCCATGGGAGCCAACCAATATGAGGGATTTGATATTATTGTCCTCCCAGGGAACATATTATTTCTGAAGTCTACCTACCTATGGGAATGTAGTTCAGTGACATCCTCAGGAAAGACATCCTCATACACTGCCACCACTAAAAGAAACTGAAGACTTATTTCATCAACAACACTTAGGGGAATACTAGCCAATTGATGTGTAATCAGCTTTCACCTCCTAAGATTATGTTCATCCATTTATACATATGTTTCCTTTTCCGGAAAATTGGAAAACCTAGTCTCATTACCTTGGACACACCACACTCTATACCTAAAACACTTAATCTGATCTTGGATTGTGGATAACCAGTCCATACTGAGAGTGAAGTCATAAGGCCTCAACACTGTTACCAAGAGATCCCACCTGACAACCTCAACTCCAAGAGTAATCTCACATTGTCCCCACTAGGGTATGATTATCTAATCCCCTCCTGTAAGAGTCTCTAATGGGAAAGGTCGATTCAATAGTTCCACTAGAATCTCTGAGTCTCGAACAAGGGTCTTGGAAAGAAAACAACAACCAGAACTTTTGTCTATAAAAACAATATCTAAGGTTGAATAGCCATTTATTTTACCACTCTTTATATCTATAGAACCAGAGTTATAAGCCTCTATCGCCAGCGGCTATCCTCTTCCCTGTCCTCCAGCTCCCTAAGCCCGTGGTGGACCACTTGGGGGTGGTGGTGGCAATACGCCGAACCTCCTACCATCTCCTACTATCGTCCATGACCCATTTCCACATTTTTATACCTGTAGACCACCAGGTTCAATCCTCCTACTTTTCCTCAGTTCTCCCTTGGCCATCGTATGATCCTCCATATGACATGTCAGACAATCACATTATAGATTTCACCAACACCTTCATTACTATCATTGTATGTCTTTAAGCTGACTCGCTCTACCCTGGGATCCCCACACTACTGATCCCATATCATGGGGTCATACCCTGGAGTGATATACCCTCTTGGGTCCATGTGTTTTTTGTTGTATACCCACCACTGAAGACTCATCTACTTGTTTCCACCTAGTAGCTCTCCCTATTAGCATCTCCTCTACCAGAATGCTCTCTACTAGAAGAGCTCGCTCCTCTATCCCATCATATGTATGGATGCTAACAGATATCATGGATTCCCTGATCTCCCATAATAGCCCATGCTCAATGTTCTTATCCCTAAATAATAATTATCACACCATATCTATGGAGTACCAACAAAGATCATTAAACCACATCGAGTACTCCACCATAGTCTAACTACCATGTTGTATACCTAGGAGATCCTATATGCATAGAGAGTGTAACGTATCTAGAATGAACACCTCTCTGAAGAGTTTCTTGAATTCTTCCCTATGGAGAGTGACTAATTCATGTTTCTAGGTCACTAAGCTCAACCACTATCTTGCTAATCCCTGAAGAAGACATGCGGCTTGGACATCCATCTGGTCGTAAGATGTCCTCACACGGTAAAAGATGTGCGTAGCGGTATACATCCAATTTTATGCTATCTAGGGTTTTCGATCACCACTAAAACAAGGATGAAACTACCTCTATAAGTAATACACCACCCTCATCTTATGCACATCATCAACAGGTTGTTCTCAGAGTAACTAATACTCAATGGGTGGTGTCATTAATCGTAAAGCACCAGGAGGTTCTATCTCTGGTGGAGAGACTACCTCTGGTATATGTCCCTATACTTATGAATCATCATTAAGTGGATCATCTTTTTGATCACATAATGGAATACTTTCAATCCATATGAATATAGGAATCCTGAAGTTGATCAAGATTTACAATAGTCAATATAGTATACCGCGTGAGCTAAATCAAGAAGTACATGAGAACACACTCAAAAACAGATATGATTAATGTACCATTTATCCCCTATAACTAGTGTTTTCATGTATCCATTTTTAAATTAGATGTCCATAGTCATGTTTTATGGAGACATTAGTCGCCGCACTAACATTGGATTCCATGGCCTAAAATGTAAAATTAAAACACTCGACATAGTTTCCCCACACCAACATGATAAACTCCCATACCTTAAATAAAACTGGACCCCTTTGATAACACTCTATAACAAACCATCCCATAGGGGACCATGTCTTGGCTACCTAAGATTTCCCCCGATAATCCAGGAATGGAAACAAGGGCCAAGTAGGAATATCCCAAAAATGGGCGGAATTTTCCTAAGTACCTATACACACACACACACACACACATATTTGCAAGACCAAAATGATAAAATGTAAAAAAATTTAGAAAATGCATGCATAAATTAAGATACCAACCATTGAGTATGCAAATAGAAAAACTAGAATGTAAATATGGAAAAAATATAATCCCATCAAAAGAAAGAGTCTATAAAAGTGAATTCACAAGTTCCTGAAACTATTTTGCAGAAAACCCAACATGAAGGGTAGGTGAAGGACAACTATCTAAATCTGCATGAGTACACCTCATTTTTCAGATCACTATAAGAACCACCTCGTCCTAGACCTCCTATAAATCTATCAATGCATTAATCATCTTCAAAAGACGTGACATGTGTGGGGAAAGCCTATGCATGGGTGAGTAAAATAGTACTCAGTAGGCCACCACAAAAAAAGTAAACAACTATGAAATACACGAGGTATACCACAAAGAGATACAAAAATTATACCAAAAGGAAAAAACATTATGTATAGTCATCTCATAAAGATATAAGTCTATTTAACAAGAAGAAGGTTTATCAAACATAATCCACTAAACACCCAGTATTGGTAACACACAGAGTGCCAATAACATATAGAGTATCGATAACACATGGCGTGTTGATAACACATGAAGTTTCAGTAACACATGTAGTGTTGATAACACATGGAGTGTCGATAATACATGTATTTTCAATAACATTTGTAGTGTCGATAGGTCATGAATCCCCCAAATCACGTAGTCACCAAGTCAATGAGTCTCAAGTTCATACCCCGCCATAGGATACTGTTAATAATGCTCTTGTTCCAGAAGAACCTACTCCACAGGATAATTAGTTCCTATTAAAACATTTAAAAAACTCAAATAGAGTATATCAAAAGGATTTCCTCATCGTAGGGGTCCCAATGCTACAAACAGCTCATCAAATGGTCATACAGTTTGAATGTTACAACATTTTTTTTGTTAAAAGTCTGACCCGGGTCTGGTTCAGGTCCAAACTGACCCATGCGGACCCGACCCTACCCACCAGTCGACTCAATCATGAAAGGCACACCAAAACAGACTCATTCCGTTATATTCTATCCCGAACTATTACGGCCTGTTGGGATGGATGGACTGGGCCCATTGGGCCACCAGAGCGGCCCATATCACTCTTGTCTAGCCCGCCACATGCATGCCAATTTGGAGCGCTGAACGGAGTCCTTAATAACTACATTCTTGGTTGTTCAACACAACATCATGTCTTGACCCATGATACCAGACCGCCTATTATCCATACCCTTTTGCACCACTGACGTGGGTTCCTCCAATGTGGCTCCAAGCCGTGTCTCATCTCACTGTTGTGGCCCTCGGTCACTGCTTATGGGCTCCCAAGTAGCCCCGCCTAGACCGTAGCCTTGTGCTCCACTGTCAGATACCCCACTAGTGGCTAATCTTCCATACCCTCCATAGAGATGTTTTCTATCTTCTCCATGTATTTCCCTTACCAGTGTCCCACTGTACACCTCGTGCTCTACTGAAACCCGGCTGAAACCACTACTTCTGGTACCCTGTAACCCACTTCCTTAGTTGATTCACATTGTTCCTTCACCATCACACCTCCGTGATACTGTTATTGTGTCAGATCCCAACTCTTGTATCATTGTTCCATGAATTGAAGGCATAACGATCCACCATTCATATTTTGCGAAGAATGAGTAGTGCAGATAGATTTGGGGGAAGAGATAAATGAACAGGAATTCCCAAAGAACATATCATGGCCTTTATCAAGTAGTCTTAAATTTTTTTATGTTAAAATAATCTATAACAATCATATAAATGCATAGATCTAATCTTTATTCAAAACCCCACAAACACTTATCCATCCTATAAGAATGGTCGAACCATTGAATAAACTTTCTGTGGGTTGGTCTAGATCCACCATTTGAATCTATGAGGGGAAAAGAAAACCACAACGAGATCAAAAACCCTACCTATAGTTTGGATAAGTTTTTATGAAGCATGAAGTAGGGTCATTTTTGTTCGTTGATCCGTCAAATCCAGGTTTTTGTGATCATGATTCACCAATTCGTCAATGTTCATTGGGGGGAGCTCCTTATACATGCCTTAGAGGATTTCCAGGTATATATCGTAACCTAGGATTCCTAAAAATAGTCATCATTATAAAGGAAAATAACACTACATCAAAATAAAAAAAATACTAAAATATTTTAATAATGTTCATGACCAAAAACTAACATTCAGATCCAGCCCATGTCAGTCGATGTTAACCCCACCTAAGGTAAAGTCATTATACTGAATGCAATGGTACCCTTAGATTTATGATCTAGGCACCCATTTAGAGGTTATTTTAGTTTAAAGGAAAACCTCCTACATTATTTAATAAAAACTAAAAAAATTCATCAATTTTCTTATTGCACACCAGGCCTTAGAATCTCACATCATCTTACCTCTTGCTCTCCAAATTTTCCTAATTAATTTATAAAAAAATTTGAGATTTTTGATTCATTACAATTTACAAGTGATTATAGTTATACATTTTCATAATAAATAACTTACTATAAAAATGATTATCTAATGAATATATGTTACCCTTCTCCCTAATTAACCATATATTAAAATCCCTTTTTTATAGTCATCTTGATTCCAAAATTTACTTTTGGATTCTCCCCATCATCTTTTCAATTAAATAACTTACTTTTTTATAATCCTTTTTGTTTTCATGTGATTTTGAATCAATATTTTAGTAATTTTTTTTCATTTGCTTAATTATTTCTTATTTATGATAGGCTATCTTTCTCGATCATTAAACCCATTCTATAATTATTTGGTTTACCCGTCATGCAACTAAATTCATTCAATGATTTTCAGTATTCATGTTATGAATACCAAACACTAATATAATTTAATGATATCTATATAAATTGACATTATAAATGTTATGGATTAAAAAATGTTTTGAAATATGTGACTACGGTAGATATTATTTTGTACATAAGGTTTTAGGGCAATCAACTATGTAAAAATTCATGGTAAGGGGTTCTTTGTAACAAATTATATTTCATGAGACTTTTTTCTTAATATACATTATGATAAATTTAAAATAGGGTTATTACTACATTATAGAGTGTCTTTTACCATTTTCATGGATTTTGAATATCCATATCACATAGTTTATTTATTTTTTTTAAATCTATTCAAATGATACCGAATGTGAAAGTGGTTTTGGTCAAAAATATTACTCACTCCATAAGGGTTATATTGACAATATTATTTTAAAATCATTATTATTTTTAAAAGACAATTCATATGGTTAATTTTAAATCTATATAAGCCCCCCTCTTAATTTACATGGAATATATTTGGTGTTTTATATTTCCCCACATTGTTCCATTTCTCATTGACTCAATGTTTACCACAAAATATTTATTATAAGTGGAACTGACCCAATGTATTCTTTTTGGCAATGAAAAAAACTACTTCAATATCCTTTTAAAAAGAACTTATAAATACCTAAATAATTGTCTGTGTTCATTTTATACTAGCCAATATTTTTGAAAAAAAAATCATGAAATTTTTATCATTTTAGGTATGGAATTATTTCATAAAACTGTAAAAAGAATCTGATTTAGCATTTTCTATGTGGGTACCAATTTTCACCATATTTTTCATATTTATGACACTTTATTATATTTAATGGTTTCATAAAATTCAATCTTATTATCTTTTTTTATGTAATATTTATATAAAAATTTTCAAAATGCCTTGGATTTTTTTTTCTCCATTGTTCTTCTTCTCGATCCTCTTATGAAAATTTTATTTCGATTCACATCCTTTGACAAACATTATTATTTATAAATTATATAATAATTAGGTGAACATCTTCCTTCTCATGATTATTTATGCATCTTCCATTACTGTTTCTATAAATGAATTACATTATACCAAGTCATGTTCCATGATTTATGATCTATTATTTTTTTGGAATCGAATTTATTATATATCTTGATTATACCCATATTATGAACTCATATACACTTATGATATTCAATTTTTTTTTCTTATGTTATCCATATTAAGAAAATGAGCTCACTCCATTATTATGACTCCATTTACCCAGGTTTTGAAGATGAGTATAACCTATATGAATTATATGAGAGATTATACTATGGATAAATAATAGAGAATTCGTTAAAAGGGTTTTAAAATAGGTTTCTTATGTGTATAGTCCTCAAATACATTATAAAATTAATTTTTTTTATTTTGGTATAATTTTTTAGATTAAATTTTTACCTTATAGAAATGTTTTAGAATAAAAACATGTTTATCTAGGATCACTATTGTTGGTTTTATAGAAATAATTAGTTATTTTTCGTATTAGTTTTGTTATTCGAAAGATTAGGATATGAGAACCATAGGGAAAATCCAAGTGATGACTCTATGTATAGAATGATATCATAATATATTTTTAAAGTCATTAATAGGTGGTTTTTCTATAAAATAATACCTATTTGTATAATAGAATTTTTATGAGATTATATGATCTATTATTCGATGGTAAATCACCCCAAAAGGGTTGAGTGATAATTAAATCAAACATTTCCAAGATGCGCGATGAAGGGAGAAAAGATTAAACATCAAGTTATAACCTTATATTAGATATTCATTGGTTGATCCCATGATCCTTATGAACTGCAATGATGGATATAATAGTATTTTAATTAGTACTATTAGATTATTATGTATCGGAGAGAAAATTTTAATGTAACCTATGAAGAACCCAGAGAGTTATAGGATAAACCAAGTGTGACATTGTTGAAATTAAATTATGATAATATTAAATGGTGTTTTAATTAGACAATAAATCTTAGGATTGAGATTTATTATTCATATTATCATTTACGTTTATTCACATGGATATTATCTTAATCAATTTGGGTTGAGTATTTTTTTGTAAATAGGATCTTAAAAATGAATCTATTGAAGGTATATTATAATAAAATACAAAGATATAGAAAGATGTATATTTATAAAAAATTGTTAAGAATGAAAAAAAAGTATATAATAAGTGAAAGTATATGTTATCGGTGTTCCCCATGATATAAAGGCTCGTATCCCAGATAATCCATATCATAATTCATGATTATCTTTAGATGTTATTTATTATTATTATTATTAAGTGATAATTACAATTATGTGGATGCAATTTCTGTATGGTGTGACTGTAATTTCTTGAGTTTTAGGATCCATTGTTATATAATTATTATTATCATCATTTTATTCCTATAATTTTAAAGATGATATATATAATCATTAAAAATGATTGAAAAATGATTTGAAAACGTTTCATATGAGATACGAACCAAGATAAGGTCACTTTATTCATTCATAATTGGGATGCTACAATAAAAGATCAATAAACTCAGTATCTAACTCTATGGATTAGTACACATCATTGATTCATATATACATTAAACAAAGAAAAAATGAAAATGGAACACCAAATTAATAAAATATATCTAAAACTAGAATCCCCCCTAGAACACTATCACCATTAGGAATGAATATTTGTATAAAAACGAAAAAAAAGATAAATAATACCATGAATAGAGAGATAATGTGGGGAGATCTTAAATAATATAAATGGAATGGATATGTTTGAATGGAAAAGGTTTAGTAAAGTTATATATATATATAGGAACAATATTTGTCCATTGAACATATAGTCATTTAAAAATTAGTCATTGAAAATATTTTAATCTTAGATATGGTTAGTAGAAATATATACAATACTTAAATTTATGTCATGTATTTTTAGTTAGTAAATTTAAATTAATATAACCCAAAATTAATTACGAATTAGAAATTAAAATATTATAAATATATATTAATGATTTACGTATAAATATTGGTATTATTATTAAAATTTGATACAATTTTTATATAAAATTATATTATATATTATAATATCAATGGAGTAATGAATTTAAATTTTATAATATATATAAATAATTTCAATGGTATTTGTCAAAGAAAATTTTGGGAAAAAGTGATATTAATTTTTTCTTCAGTAATATGTATTTTATCCTATAAGATTAAATTGAAAAATATTAAAATAATATTATAAATTAACTAACATAATAACATTATTCAAATAAAAAATAGATATCATGTCATAATTAGGACACATAATGTTTGAAATTTTCCTTTTTAAATCAAAGTATTTTATTTCGTTATTTTTTATTCAATTTAAAACCCATATTTATAATTTGTAATCTAAATACGTTTAAACTATCTTCATTTTGGGATTTATAATGTTTAAATTATCTTAACATAAATTTTTAATATTTTTCATAAAAAATTAATATTTAGGTAAATAGAGGAATATATCGATAATGTGATGATTATTCCATTATTAGTATATATGTATTAAAAATAAATTTATGAAAAACTATTGTGTAATAAAATATTGTTTTATAATTAAAATTATTTTAATTATTCTTTACAACAACTATTTTTATATTTTATAAATCGAGTAATATTTTCCCTAATGATTAGTTTATTACATTGTACATTTATTAAATAAAAATTTATTTTTAACACTTTTGTAAAATTAATAAAAATAAATGGATTTAAAATTAATAATTATAGTGTATTTATTCTCTAATAATGAAAACATTATTTTTTGGATTAATGATATTGTAACCATGGGAAAATATTAGTTATCTTGGTAAAATAATTATTTTTCAATGATTAAAACTTTTTTCCATATTATTTATTTTAAAATTTAAAGGAACTATTTTTAAAAAAACTATAATATATTATATATATATATAATTAAATAAATATAAATTAAATTCATAATTAAATTTAAATTATATTTTAAACAACCAACAATTAAAACGTCATGTTTCTTTAATATCAATTTTTCTACACATTATATGTTTTGTTAAAAAAGTTAATTTTCTCTTATTTATAATGTGAAATAAGTTAAACGGATCCAAATGTTTTATTCAACACACCAAGATTTGTGTGTTACTATCATAGTATATTTTTTATAATAAAATAAAAACCATGATTTATTTTCAATAAATATAAATAAGTGTAAAAATGGATAAATGAAGCATGAAGAATGTTTATTAATTAAATAGTCAATCGTGCAATATATAAAGTATTATTCGGTATTAAAGTCATACCCACATGTATCTCCAACAATTTCTCAACCTAAATCACCACTATCACCTAACACCCATGTGATTCTATCCATACCCCTTGCTAGATTTTAGTTTCTTGGAAAAGCCTAAATTTTTTATCTATAAAAGGAGGACACACCTAACCATTCCATTATAACATTCCAAAAAAATGAAATTCATCATGAAATTACATTCCCTATACCTCTAAAAAACCATCCCAAATATTTCCTATGAATCTAAGGAGTTCTCCCAATATTCAATAAGCTACTTAGTATGGTAAGGGTTCTTCTCCTGCTCTTTTTTATTCCAGTAATTCTTTTGTGATAATCCATTTTAATTCTTTGAGATTATTAATTTACATGTTTATAATGAATATTTTAATATATATACTCTTCCCAAATTATAAAATATTACCCATATCTATGATTAAATTTATTTTAAAATTCTTTTTGTATAGATGGAATGCTGCTGAAATCGCTCCTTGATTCTATCCCTCCACATTTCAATTCAAGAACCTTCTTTGTTATAGTAATTTTTATTTCTATATTATTATTATCATACATTATCATAATTAATAATTTACTATCCAAATGATTTAATATTAATTATATTCAACATTTATCATTTATTGATCACATTATATAATCCTTTTGAATGCACATCATGCGGCTAAAATCATTTGTTGACTTTCCATATTGATGTGTTGAATAACCAACTATAGTATAATTTAATTGAATCGATATAAATGATTATTATAAAAGGTTATTTATTATAAATATGTTATAAAATTTTTCACTAATATATTTATGGTTTTCATACAAGATTTTAGAGAGTGATCAACTTACCAATAATTCAATGTAAGGGGTTCTTTGTCTAAAATTTAATTTAAAGAGTCATATTTATTAATGTGCGTCATGATACCACTAATATGGTTATATTAGTAATGGATAAATCCATTTTACCTCAATCATGTGGTTTTAAAAACCATATCTTATACCTTTATAATATTTCCATTGATTCAAAATATTCACAACTTCAATGTTGTTTTGATTAATATGTTACCCAACCCATAAGTGATTCTTTGGAAATCATATTTTTAAATAAAGACTATTTTTTTAAATATAATAAATCCTGGGAATTGTAATTCATTAAAAAACCACTCATAATTTCCATTTTATATTCACATATTTTTATATTTCATCTTAATATTTCATTTCTCCAAACTCATATTTTCCACAAATTGTTTCCTGTAAGTGGAGTCGACTCCATTTCTTATTTTCAATAAAGAACCCAATTTTTCCTATAATAATTAAATATATTCATTTGAAAATGTCCATAGGAATATCTTAATAGTTTATTTATTTCATTATATACTAAATTATCTTCATTAATAACACTTAAATTTTTTAACACTTTCCATATGGATTTTCTTTATTAATGTGGAAAAAAGAATATTTTTAAAATATTTTCCATGTGAACACCTATTTCTACCATCATATTAATTTTATATATTCAATTATATCTAAAATTTAATTATTTTATTATATTAATTCATTGTACCCTTTTATTATAAAATATTGGAATCTAATCTATTTTCAATATATCATGGTTGTTTATTATTTCCAAAGATATTTTTCATAATGCCCATAAAAATGGTTCTCATTTAAATCTGTATACTTTGAAATAAATTATGATTAATTAGAGATACTATTATAATATAACCATCCACCTTATTTCTTTGTATTTCTTAGGTAACTCCCCCTTCATTTTAAGTAATTATCCAGCACTACCTTTTCCTTTCCTAATTATCCACTATGTGTGATCCTAGATTTTCACCCAAGGATTTTCTTTTGGGTGTACACAATTTTTAATTTAGTTTTTTGAATAGTTTTCACCTATATGCCATACACCAATTGATTTTGGAAAATTATTTAATTAACCTTATATCCTTTATCTAAATAGTGTAAACCCCGTACGCTTTATTATCTTGATTGAATGGTTCTTACCTTGAAATTTAGTTGATATCTTTAAATTCATATATATTATACATGGGATTATCATGTTATGATTATTAATGCAATTATTGATGATTTCTATATGTGAATTCTTATGAAATCGATATTCTTCTCATGGTTTTTTGTGATATTTTGAATGAAACCCATTTTCTTTCCATGGGTTTATTATGAAATAAAATTTAATGATTTTCATTTCTAAGGTTTTAAGAAACACATTTTATTTCTACTATATCTTTATGGTGTATTAAGTGACTAATTTAAAGTATAAGTCATGTTTATATATGATTATGGGTTGGGTCATATATCACCATCTAATACATTAGTTAATATTTTATATCTCATGATATAGGTATTCACATGGATGTTTTAGTCGTTCGTACACATGGGAACTGACGGTTGGCTCATGAATGTTTTATTACATATATTAATGTATGTGATGTGTTTCCAATATTTTTAATTGTTTTATTCTTATTCTCATGATTTTGTTAGTATCTCTTGTCTCATTTATATTGACTCATGTTGAAAGACTCATTTGATTCATGCCTTATGTTATTATATGTCATATACCACGATTTATGTTCTATGATTTTTTGTGAATGAATTTTAATATGTATCTATATTATACCCATATGATCATCTTTTGTTATGTTAGGATATTTTATTATTACCTCTAATGTTAACCATCACTAGGAAAATGAGTTCACTCCTTTATTTAATATTCTATTTACCCATGTTATTACGACTATTTTACTGTATTATGAGTATAGAGGGAGTCTAGTGTAGATAAATTTTGGATAAATGTTTATAAAGGTTTTAAAAATAGTTTCTTATGTATATAGTCCTAAAAACACTAAAACATTCATAATTGGTATTGTGTGATTTTTTTAAGATGTTATTTTTATCATGTACAAATGTTTAAACATAAAGGAATGTATATTCTATGTCTCTATATACACTACATTTAGAGAGTATTTCAGCTAGTGTTACTAGTCACCACCACCATCATATGTATCTAGGAAACAATCTACCAACTATAATATTTATGGACGAATATTCACTTATTATGAACCTCCAACCACATTAAAATTCAATCTTATTGTACTATTACCCACTTATAATTATTTCTATATTTATAAACCTTGTTTTGTATAATCAGATGAATATAATTTTGATGATATAAATTACAACACCATTTAGATATGATTTTGGATAAATAAACCACAACTACTACTTCTATAATCATCCCATTATAGAAATAATAAAATAGGGCTATATGTTTCTTTCTTAGAGTGGTCTTAGATGCTCTACCTGAAAAATGATTCTCAGTTACCCATTTTTTATTAGGACATCACTACATCCTCATCCTACATCTGGTAAATCAAGGTCCCTTATCATTTTTCATAACCATTACATCCATATTTATCATTACTTATGTGAAATAGTTCTTGAAAAAGTGATTTTTTTTGTTTCAGGAGTGAATTAAAATCAAAATGGTCTATCAATTTTTTCATTCCCAACATTAATAAATACAATAATTATTCCTATTTCCACCATGGATGGTGGTAATGGATATTTTTTTACATGAACTAAAATATTGATTCATAGAGATTGAAATCTATTGATATCTTGGATGATAAACCCCATGTAAAATAAGGATGAATGGATTCATTTTAGAAAATAATATTATCCATAAATATATACCATAATGAAAACAAGAAAACAAATAAAATTTAAGGGAATTTATTAATTAGATTTATGAAATAGGTTAGAAACATTATTAAAAAAATCCTACCTCAAGGATATTCTATTTCGTTCATTTATTACCCTATAATTATTTAAGTAAATCTATATATGATAAGTATTTAAAATGATAGAAAGAAGTATTTATTGATAAATGATAAAAATAGACCTAGATAAGACCCAAATCCCAACACAAAATTTTATCAGTGTTTCAATTTATTGTGTTTAGATAGGCATCACATTAACATATCATAAATTTGAGATATAGTTTTAGAAGTATTAAATAAAACACTTCATGAAATAAACTGATTGATTGATTGACTATTTTTTAAGTTGGTAGATAAAAAATCCATTAAATTTCACTAAACATGTTTTTTATATTAATCATCTCATTATAGAATCAATTATGTGGTAAAAAATCAAAATAATCCTTCAAGATGAAATGATGATTTAATTTAAAAATTGGAAAACATGCATGAAAAAATAAAATATTTAATTATTTATATTGTCATTAGTATATTAACTCAAAACTCTTAAATTATATATTAATAACCACCCTTTAAAAACCCTTATTCCAATATCAGTAGAACTATTAAATCTATTTTTTGAGATTCTTTATTTATTCTAATTTCAATTTTATCTCTTTTATTTTAAAATAAAAAAATCAATTTTCAAACATAAAACATAATGAAACATAAAAAATTTAATACCCTTACCGATCAAAAGAATATGTTTCAATGAATTATAATCAATTATTGTCCAAGATGGTATATTTTTCTCTCTATCAAAGGTTTTATCTTTTACTAAATTCTTTTAATGGTGAATTGGCCAAGGTTGACATGACTAGTCACACGATCGGACCCTCCATAATGCCTTAAGCATTACTCCCTATATATGGGAGGCATCTGATAAGAGATGAGGGCCTAATCTATATTTTTGGGAGAGTATAACCTCCAATCATATTACAATAATAGTGAAAACTAACAAAATAAACATCCATAATAATCATTACATTACATATAATAAATAATTATAACATGATAATATAAAAATGAAATGTAGTTACACATACTCATTGTTAAGATATACACATAAAAAATAACGACACACTACCCTGATCAGATTTATAGAAAGTGTATATAAAACAAAATTTTCCCTACTTCTATCTAAAAAAATACCACCTACTGAGCATCTAAATACTATTGAGTTTCTCCATCGTGATCCTTAAACTCCATTTGACCATTCCAACTTCATCATGTAATAAATGGAATTTTCTTGATCCATTAACCTAAAAAACAAGAAAACATACATAAGTGTTTTCAAAAGCACCAATGTTATTGTACAGGAGAAGAGAAATAAATTCTCAGTAGGTCACCCCATGTAGTGGAACTAACATCAGTCTCTATAAAAAAATGCATTTACATGAGATATGTTGATCCTAGATGATCACTAATAACATAAAATAAAAAATAATCTAAATAATAATGGTTTATCCATGCCTTGGGATATAATGTGAAACATAACAAAATCTAGAGCCCTCTAACAAAATTAGGAAATTCTATAGCTGTCTTATAACCCTAACAAACCAAATCCAGTGCATTCTTTAAACCTAATAGTTCATTGCAACACTATCAAATGAAAAACTTATGATGGATAGACCCAAGGATCACACCTTAGGTGTCTTAAAGAAATTGAAATAACTAATGGTTCTTAGGTATAAAATAGAATTATCTAAAATGGAAATGAGCACTCTAGTGGCCTATAATATAACCCTTATGAATCTTTGTAGTATGATAGAACTAATATAACTCGATCACATACCCACCATCACATGATGCCCATCAGAGGGTATTCCTAATTGGGGTACCATGTTATCTTCCATATCGCATGTCCTACCATATCCCAAATCAAAATGAAGGTCAAAACTAATGTAAGTTTAACTCATCTAGATTTCCCATCTATTCTCCACATTCTTCCTAACACCTTCCTATAGAGTAGAGAATCCAAATCCATCTAAGGTCCAACACCCACTCCAATAACATCCGAAAGGTATCTTGTTTCATCATATACCTATTGTTGAATAGCCTCAAATATCATTGGATTATTTATCTAACCAAGATATGGGGGCCAGATAATGACCTAAATATATCAATTCTATAGAGGAATCCACAACTCTAACCTTCTCTCTAGTCAACATAACATGGGGCACCACCATAGTTCAAGGAATAATATCATAACCATGAATCCTTATTTGGGGATCCTCCACCAAATATCAATAAGACACCATATAGAGGTCTTATAAACCACAATCAAAACATTGGTAACATAATGCAAGAACTCTCATTTATCATTCGATGCATCCAACACACAGGCCACGCTCATCCCAAATAAATCCTCAGTTTTTCAATAGTGGAATATAATCTATCCTCAATTAAACAAATCTAATACGGGAAAACATGATCAAAAGTGTTCCTATAAGGGAATGAAAATGAATTAACCCGAAAAAATAGCATGATCATGGTTTTATTAGACCCATCCCAAACTCTACTCAATGGAACATTTATGTACTAGATGTCCCATGACATCATTCAACTAAAAGGGTTTCAACCGATAAATTACCCAAGAAACAGGGTCTAAAACCCTAACATCTAGAACCTAAATCACTGGTCCCAACATTTGGGGACCATCTAATAAATCTCATTAAATAAACTACTTGATCAAACCTTCCAAAATCATGAAAAAAATCCCAAACCTAACACTTGGAATTAAAAAATACGGAAACCCATAACTTTATAAAACTCACCTTTGTCTCATAGCACTTCCCCCTTAAGATAATATTTCACTCCAAATACTTAATGGAACACCCTCTGGGTATATAGTAAACAAATCCAAAATGCCTATTGAAAACCCATAAAATAGAAAGTGATTCCTATCATCGCACTATAAGCTACAAGCCCTCAAAATGGACAACAGATAAGTTTAATTACATCATTAGGGGAAAATCCCTCCAAAAGGATATTAAAAATTTTGTACCACATGTTCACAATGTGTACCCCAGAAATAATTAATTTTACATTTTCCTTCATATAACACAGCTTGTAGTTCCTAATTACATATATTCTCTCCATCATACATGAAATTTTCCTCACACCTAGGCTATGTACACCACATGAATACTACAAAAATATTTTAAAACGGCTTTAATTTTTTACCTCTTTTAGATATGTACCTGATCTTGGGGTATCCAATCATGAACATGGTCAGAAATGATGTTTACCAATATAAATTTTCATTAAAACACACATTTTATACCACTAAATTCAGAACTGTGGAACCAATTTAAGAACACATGTTGGGTGTTATTGAACAAAACATCATTTTATAGGGCTCAATCACTTATTATTCGCCTAAAACATTCATTTCTCCCCAAATAAAGATATTGTGGAACTAATGGATCTTTAAAAATTTATAAAATGATTATAAAATTAAAAACAAGAACTATATAGGGATCAAGGGGGATAATTAAAGAAATATCTGTCATCAGGTGTAAAATATTGATGCTTCAATTATGGATATGTGCACCATAACTATCAAAGCCTGATTCACTCTCAGATGAGAACTCCCTTAACATACATATCCCTCTTCCTCTCTTTCTCAGTCATTTCATGACACAAGATTTTTGAGGGGGAGAACATGATAAGGGAAGGGGGAATAAGAAAATAAAATGGGGGAAATCAAATGATAGAAAATTAAATTAAAAGAAAATATAAAAATTGAATCGGTTTGATCTCAGTCATCGAGACATGTCTACACCTCTCTAAATTAAAACCCTCTATTATAGACTTAACCACATGGTCATTGTTTCAATATGAAACTCTATTAATAATATATTACTCATCAAATATGTTGTAATATATTAACATTTATTAATTAAGTGTTAAATATTATTCCAAAATATGAATTTCTTAAAATTCATCCTAACTCTTTCCCTATGGTAAACACTCTATTTTGAGAGCAACATAGGGGACATGAAATAAATTTGAGATCATGTCCTATGAAAAATTTCTATTTTACCACTTATCATAAACCTTGAGGGAAAAAAATAAATTTACATCTGATTTTCATAACTTCTGAAAAATGGGTCATTATAATCTCCTCATCATACCACTTCTCATCACAAAGAAACCTTAGTGTTCAATCAGTATACATTCTATTAACATTATAACTATAACATTACTAGTTTATCTTTTCAAGGGATCACATATTATTGATCATGATTCCAATATAAAAACTCAAACATCATTACACCCCACATTCAAATTTTAAACTATGGCTTTTCATAGAATAAGATACATCAGAATTATTCTTATAAACATGTATTTGATGCCACCACAACCATCCTCGGGCTGGTCTCACACACCAACATCTATTAAATCAATATTTCTTTCATTCATTATTAAATAGACTCTCTCTAACAAAGTTGTATCCTTATCATGCTCCCCAAAACCAAAACACTCTCTTTTAGTACATATTCTCAGTCCAACACTGAATTCAATTACTCAACATGGTCCTCTTGATTTTACCCAAAATAATAATAGAAAACGTCAACATAATACATTCATGTAAAAACTAGAATGATATCCTCTATACACAATGATCAAATTATTAAAATGAAAATAACCACCAAATTTACAACAGTATATTGCCTACCTATGGATTCCATAACACGGATTCTCAAGCATCAACCTTATTAAATCAAATGTGGCTACACCACTTAGACTTTCCCATTACATGAACAATTATCAATAGTGATTCATATAGTCCAAAACACTGATCCATAAACCAATCGATACCACACAGAACCAGTATCTTCATGCCTTTAATTATAAGGGATTATTCTTGAAAAGTAAATTAAAACGCCACTCTCTTTAAAGAAGATTGATTCTATAATACCCAATCATGGAATCTTACACACCATCTTACTCCTCTTCAAATAAACATAATTTTCCTGGGCTCTAATGAAACCTGGTCACATTACCGGACTCATGATCACGTGACTCATGACATAAATCACCTAGTATAATATGCCAAAACATTATAATATTCTCTCATCATAGGTCAGTTAATGTAAAATAATATACCCTTGATGTTTATCATAAAAAATAGCACCTCCCCCACATTCCATGACCAACCATGTTACCACCCACATTCTAGGAATCCATCCAAAACCATTAGTGTTTACCCATGATCTCGCCACAACACTAATGGCCCATCAGAACCCATCATGGTTAGGAATCCAAATAAACAGAACCTACCAACAGATCCATGATACCATAATAACTCTTAATTATCCTTATCTTATGTTTAGGGAAACTGTAATCCCTCCAAAAAACTAACTTAGATAAACCATATATTAAGATAAACTCGATCTTGATTCAAACATCTCTATGGAATCCAATACCTCATCGAACCAATACGGGGTTTAGGGAATCCAAAGGTCATACCATCTCACTAGGGCCTCCATGTATCAATTGATAAAAGAAATGTATTTATATCATTATTGAACATCTCACTAGAAGATCAAAAAAGCATATCATGGAAAGAATATATTCTCTGTTCAGTTCTATAGAATTCAACCAAGAATCTGTGTGGTACAATTCCATATAGGTAACCATTAACATCTATAATAACTAAACATCCATTTTTAGTTAAATCATGTAGGAAAGGTCATGTCATCTAAATCCTATATGGATAATAATATGTATAAAGATAGGCATATTTCTATTATGACGAAGATATAGAACCACAAATAAGAAAACACAAAAAAATCATCATAGTAACAAACAAACAAACAAAATATAATATAAAAATGCATGAACAATAATATCATCACCCTTAAAATTTTAATATCCTATCAAGATTGGGGTCTATGGAACACAAGTATGTGTCCCATCACAATTTTTAACATATCCCTAGACCACTTTTCAAATATCACCATAAATCATAAAAACATAAAAATAGTTTGGTTGCATTCTGATACAAGTCATCAACATATTTTTTCAAACAACATTGTGGTATCTACCTAATATGCACACATAAATGGTCTATACTTGAAAACAAAAGATGTGTCAATTAGTCCCCTTTCTGACACATAAACGTTCTTTAGTTTGAAATATTATCATCATAGATGCAGTTGATTTTGATATAATCCATAGTATGGACTGAATTTAAAATATGACACGAAAATATATTATAAGATGAAGGAAATTAAAATTTGTGAGAATGAGGTAGAATCCCATATTATTAGATCCTAACAATAATCATTTAGTTCATATCCAAATTGAGCCCCAATAGCCCAACTAAATGAAATTCTTTGGGAGGATGAAAAAATAGTCTATAGATGATGAAATAAAACTTCCAATAGAGGACTTAACAATTCTACATGAATACATTGATGTGTTTCCATAGGATTTAATAAGGAATCCTTTGAAAATGAAATTTTGTTTTCTAATAATTTAATCCATGATGCAAGTCCAACATCAAAGACTCCTTATATAATAGCCATTTCGGAGTTTGTGGATCTAAAGAAACAACTATTGTAGTTCAGTAATAAGGAATTTATTTTCCATATGTTTCTATTTGGGGATCACATATTCTCTTTTTCAAGACGAAATTTAGACCAATGAAGTTGTGTTTTGACTTTAGATAAATAAATTTTCTTAAAATAAAGAAAAGGTATCATCTACCTATCCTTGATTATTTATTTGATCAAATTCATAGAGATCAATATTTTTTCAAGATTAACCTTTATTCGGGATATTGTAAATTGCATGTAGAGAAGTAATATATTCCAAATAAATCATTTGGAACCATGTTTGGACATTATTAGTTTAAAATAATGCCATCTGTAATGACTAATGAACCATATATATTAATTGATCTAATGAAAAAATATTTCAAGAATATATTGATAACATTTTTTGGTTTTTATTGATGATATCATGGTATAATCCAAAATCTACGAAGATATTGATAACCACTTGCAGATATTTTTGAAGAATCTTAGATGAAAAGATTTATATGGTAATTTTAGAAATTGGGAATTCTGGAATCAATAAATTTATTTTGATGGCCATATTACATCTAAGTATGGAATATCAGTTGATCTTTTAAAGACAAATGCAGTTTTTGAATTCTATACACTAAATAGCATAACCGAGGTATATTATTTCATTATTTTAATAGGTTACTATCTGTATTCCATTCAGAATATTTCTTTATTATGTAACCCCTTAACAATGATTACTTGTAACGATGTTATGTGTGTATGGACAAAATAATGCAAGGAATGTTTTTAAGTATTTAAGAGGTATTATTAAATTATATTATCCTGAATCTTCCATTAGGAAATGGTGGATTTTTGGTTTATAGATATGCATCAATGAATGGACTTGATTATGTCCATTATGAAAAATGATAGAGTTTTTTCCTACATTTCACAGAAGTTAAAAGCTCATGAACAGAACTGTCAAACTCATGATATTTAGTTAGGATCTATAATATTGTTTTTGATGATATGTAGATACTATATCTATTAAGAAATATGTCAGATATATAAAGGTCACAATAGCTTCAAATATATATTCTCATAGAAGGAACTCAGCATGAGGAAAATGATATGGCTTCATCTAATCAAGGATTATGAGTGTTCAATACACTATCACAATGGGAATGAAAATAAGTTAGTTGATTCATTGAGTAGGAAGGATCATGGTGTTTTAAACAAAATATCTATTGAAATGTATTAGGTAGTCATGGATTTACAGAATATGGATATTGGATTTATAAAAGATGGTGAAACATCATTAATTGGTCAATTGGTTTCCAAACCATATTTATCTGAAATGATTAAAAATTATAATTATAAAGATAATAATTTTCAAAGGAAAATTAAATTTGTGAATGATGGGTTGTTGACCGACATAGATTATGTGTGTGAAATTATAAATGTTTTTATGTGAAATTATGTTCCCTCTATAACTAAGTTAAAAATAAAATTATTGGATGGTGACCCTAGCTCAAATTTCTCTATACACCATGCTTGAACAATGATGTATAGAGATTTGATGGAACTTTTTAGGTGGGAGAATATGATGTGAGAAATTGCTGATTATATGTCAATATGTTTAATCTATAAATACGTGAATTTTAAAATACAAAATCCTATAGGACTCATTAAACCTCTTCCAATACCTATATATAAATGAGATGATATTACTGTGGATTTTTTCATAGGATTTCCAAAAAAATCCTTAGAACGAATGATTAAATATGGGTAATTGTTGATTTAATTACAAAATATACAAATTTATTTACTATAGAGGTTAATTTTACATTGGATAACCTTAAAATACTCTATATTAATTAGGTTTTAAGATATCATGGGGAACCTATTACAATAGAATCTGATCATGATCCATTGTTTAAATCCAAATTCTGGAAAAGTATTTAGAAATATTTAGATAATGAGATTCATTTGTATACTTTTTATCTCTATAAAACTGATGGGTATTTAGAAAGAACAATAAAATCATTAAAATACATATTGAGATCATGATCACATAACTTTTAAGGTATATGAGATCAATATTTTAATTTGGTATAATTTACGATGAACAATATTCTTCATTCAAGAATTCAAATGGAACCATATGAATCATTGTATGGAAATACATTTTGTACACTAACTCGTTGCGATGAATTTGGGGAATGGAAGCTTTTAGGCCCCAAGTTTGTGGAGGGGAAAACAAAAAAGGTAATTACTCTTCAAAAACATATAAAAGAATCATAAAGTAGGTAAAAAATAGCTATACTAAAAACTGGATGGAATATTTTTAGTTTCCAGTGGTAGATCATGTTTTTCTGAAATCGAATCCATGGAAGAGTTTCATAATGATTGATATGTAATGGAAAATTATCCATAATTACATTGAAACTTATGAAATTATAGATATAATTGGAGATGTGGGGTATCATTTGAAAATTTCACCTATCCTTTCCAAAGTTCATTATGTGTTCCACATCTCTTTGTTAAGGAAGTACATGCCGGACCCAACGCTTGTTCTCACTTCTATAAAAATAGAATTTGAACCTAATGTATCATTTTGGGAAGATCATAATAGGATTAAAGACACTATAGAACAAGTGTTGGGGGATCAAGTGACTCATCTAGTTATGGTACTTTAAAAAATTATAAAAATTAAAGAGGCCACATGTGAACTAGATTAAGTTATGATGAAGAACTACCCTAATATTTTTATGAGATGTCATTCTTGAAATATCAAGGATGACATTTTTTTTGGAGGGGAGATTGAAATGAACCATAATTCAACCAATAAAATCTACCCTCATGTAGTTATTTCATATAGTTTGAATCCCACAAAACCACTTAGATAATATAATACAAATTTTTAAAATGAAGAATGAACTAAATAAGAAATATGCCTAGAAGTTAAGAAACCTATGCCAATGTAATAGTAACATTAATTTTAGAATAGTAATGTGATCAATAGAAATGTTAATATGCCTGCTAGAATAATAACTCTACCTATTAATGTATAAATTAAATTTAGGGGTCATATAAATTTAAATATGATATATTTATATCTTTATATAACTAAATGAATGTTTTAAATATATTAAAAAAAGTGTTTATATTATTGTAAGTAATAAATATTTAGTTAAAAATTTATAGTTAATATAAATATTTAGTAGAATTTTATTTTTATAAAATATATTCATAAATTTATAATATTTTTAATTATGATTATAATATAATTTTATGAGACCTTTAATTATTTTTCAAAGTGTTATAAAATTAGTTAGAGTTTTAAAATTGGTATTTTTGATATAACTTATAAATTAATAAAAAAATTAAATTTATTATATTTAGATAATTATCTTCCTAAAATGGATCCATTTTTTGAATTATACACGCTGAAAAATGTTCATGGTGATTTTTCTGTATTTTTCTAAATTAGTTGGATTATTTGTGAATAATGAAATATGATAATTTATAGTAAATATACATTATATAGATAAAACACTATTCGATGATTCATGAATGATGTGAGAACCATAATCTCAAACATTCCATGATTATTTAATTTATTTAGTGATAAATCTAAAATTATTCATAGTCTTGACCCAAAATTATAAACCAATGTTTAAAAGAATAAAAAAATACCCCTCCCCTCTACTATAAATACCTAAAAATCAACAATTCATATCCTCACACCATCCAAACGTTGATACCTTTCCAATTTATGAAAAATATTCTTACCAATATAACATATATGTATGATCTTTTGGTCTCAATAAGAGACCAAAAACAATTCCATTAATATGTTCTCAAATTGGATAATTCATGTTGTAAAATTCATCTTCATTTTTTTTATTTTTTCTCAATTTATTTTCATTTATTATACTTCCCTCACCTCCGCTATACAATGTGACATCAAAAATCTATTATATTTTATGTATTAAAAGATTTATATTTCAATTCATAATACACCATCAAGTCTCTTACCCTTTTTCTTTTATTTTAATGATGAAAACATTGTCCGAGATGTGCCAATTTATCTCCTTTATAGACGACGTGTTTTTTTTTCAGTTGCACCAATAAGGATAGTTATAAAAACATAAGTATGGTTGATCATTTTTTTATTATAAATATTATAAGTTATTTAGTATTATGTAACCCGTAAGTATACATGATATTAATTAATCATACAAAATTACATCACGGTGATTGAAAAAGAAACACAATAATATAAAAAAAATTTATTAAAGTTATTTCTATTGAATCATCCTAATAAATCAAAAAAAAATCTCATTTAATCTTCTTTATTTTCATTAATGACATATAATTTCAATTCTGGAGAATTATTTCCATTTTACACGATCTTCCATAAACATGTAAAAGTAAACCAATCATGAAAACCTAGGAAATGAACACTCCGGAACGACGAAATTGAATCTCTTATCTTATCTATAATACCATAAATTAAATTAATAAAATTATTATAAAAATATAAATTTGTAATAATTTATTAATTATTTTATTAATGATTCTAATATCATTATCCAGGACATTAATTGAAAGTATAGAACACATTTAGACACAAGAAAAGGGTTTATTAAAAAAACCATATTTTCATTTATGTTATGCTTTCCCCCCCCCCCTTTAAAACAATTTACTTCTTCATTATTTTTAAATTATTCTTCTATATTATGAGTAAATTTTCCAAAATCGTGTATCTATATTAGTTTATCCTTCTTTTTTGGGAAAATATATCTTCTACATGGTTCTCATTTCAATTATTTGTGATACTCAGCCTCGATTAAAGGGAACTCATCGATTTCTTACCCATTTTCAAGTATCATACATAATATATTATAAGACATGATTATAGTGAATGTTGTCTTAATTATTATTGATGGACTATGAGTATATTTATTTTTTTGGCAAATTTAATGGGAATTGTAACCATAGAAGAGTGGAAGTGAACCCCTTTTGTAAGTGTACAAAATAGTACTTTTGGGATTACCCTTTAAACTTATAGAATATCACTACACCATTACTTTATAAATGACTCATAAATTTAAAAATATTTTATTTATGGGTGGCCTGTGTTTAAAAATTCCACATCCATTACTTTACACATATGTTTTAAACATGTTTCAAGTATTTTACCATTTGTTTTTTCATTTTAAGATTTTGATTATTCACCTTTGTAACTAGTTTTTTACTTTGTAGTATACTATGTAATTTAATATATAAAGTAAATACTATTATGAATTTTTTTAAAAAATTGAACTAAATATCCCTTTTATATATTTCAATTTGTAAATATGAGAAAATTATTATAAAAATTAAAGCATTTTATATACAAAATAGTTTTTGTATAATGATGGTTTTAAACCGTTATGGGTTATTTATTTTATTTTTAAATGGTTTATAATTAATTTCATTAAATATTATTTTATATTTTTTTGGAAAACATATTATTGAAATCATTTAATATATATTAATGTAATTAGTTATATCAAAATTAGACTATACTAATAAATTAATACTTTTAAATCAATCACCATTATCACAACAATTAAATTATATCATACTAATATTATATTTATTCCAAAATTTAAGTTTAATTCAACACCATAATGTTTTAAAAAATATAACTACATTCGAAAGCATGTATGATACACAACTGCAAGCCTAAACGGACAATAAATTTTATTATTCAAATATGGTCGTTATAAACAGGTTGTTAAATCGGCGAGTATAAATAGGAATAAAAAATTTATGATATATATGTAATTTTCAAAATAAATATAAATCAATTGATTAATTATTATTATATAATATTTCAATTTTTTATAATTTAATTTCATTCATAAAAAATACATTTTTTCTAAAATAATTTTTATTTCTCTTTCTATGTGGGTAAAAAATAATTTTTTAAAACTACTAGAAAAAATATTTTATAAATTTTTTATACTTTTTAATTTCAAAATTTTCGTAGAGTGATTTTTTTAGATTTTTCTAAAGGGTAATATTTTTCAATAAATATTTAAAATATTTATCTTTATTTGAAACTATATTTTCATTGAAAGTATTTACAAAGTCAATATGTATTTTGGATTAATATTAAAATTTATATATATCTTATTCGTCAATAATAATATAATTATTTACATGGTAAGAAATTTGATTCTTGAATTTGGTATAAAACATTTTTATTATTAAAAAGGCATTTTTCAGTAAGACCGTTTTTTCATCATGCTTTCTGGTTTAATTTTACATTATATTATATAACTCATTTTTTAAAATCATGAAAAATGGATTATATATTTTTAATCATAAGTCAAAATTTGGTAAATATTTTACTTTTATATTTTTTCATTATAAATAGTAATAATAGTAATTTTTCCCACAATAAAGGTTAAATGAGCCGATTTAGGGCAAAAAATATTGCCATAAGAAATAGAAAGTAACCCTAACACTTAAATTAAATTTATTTCCGGAATATATTTTATCCATAATAATTAAAAAAAATTATATTATCTTTTTCTATATTTTCATTATTTTGAACTGTATTATATTTTATTTAAAGAAGAGCCCAAAATTTCATTCTCTTTGTATTATTATCAACAAAGTTTTTACATATGAATAAAAATATTGTATGTTCAGTTATGATTTTAAATTTAAGTATAAATGATTTTTATTTATCATTTTATTTTATTTATAATATTTAATTATTATAAAAGTTCCTTAAATTCCTACACAATGATAATACATTATTTATTTAGTTAATAAAAAATATAATAAACAATTTTAAAAATTGTAAAATCAATATTATTTGAATGAATTATCATTCACTATGATTTTTTTAGATAATAATATAATATTTGATCAGTTTTAATGAATTATATTATAATTAAATATTTTTATTAATAATTTAAAACTCAATTTAATAAAGAGATCCAAAATTGAAATTGATTTTGTTTTATAATAAAAAATATTTTGTTAAAGGATTTAAAACTCCAAAAACCATATTTATACACCTAATTGGGTTATGTTTTTGAATATCATGCATGGTCCATATATGGTTCAATTTTACTTTCATAGTATCTTTATCAACCCCTAAATAGTTAAATCCTTTACCCAATAGTAATTGGAATAAAGTGTTAAAATATGTTTAAATAGAAAATATAAGGGTTAAAACATCAATCATATCTGTATAATTTTTTTATGAGAGTATTTAATCTCATCCACTCTTAAATTAAAATTAAAAAAAAATTAGATCCATTTTTATATGAAAAAGAATTTATATTAATTTAATATTTTATGAAATTTCAGTAGTGCACATCCCCTCTCTTATAAAAGAAAACCTTTTCTTATATTTTCCTAACACTTCATATACAATGTTCTTCCAACCAAAAATATAAAATTACCATCCATTTATCCCTCCCGATTGTAAAGAGGTGATTATTATTATAAGATCATTACATGACCTCTTTTCGTGTAAAACATTAGAGAATGTCTGAGGAAGAGGTTATTTTCTTAATCAAATGTTTTTATTTTATTTTCTATTCTACCTCATTTAAAATCTATTCAAACCAGATAAAATAATAAAAAATTATTAAATAAATATAATTTGTTATTATGTTAATTTCATAAGCTATATCAATCTCTTTTTCCATCAAATTGAAAATGAAACCATCTTTCATATGTATAGTGGACTACTACCTCAAAAACTGATCTAATTCACATTTAATCTCCTCTTATTATGGAAGTTTGTAATGATGGAATTAATTTATATATATATATATATAGATATATATATGATATTCATTAAATATTTAAATTTATTAAAATACAATATATCACTTACTTTCATAATGTTTCATTCACTAAAAATTGATAACGTCGTTCGTGCATATGTGTAGACTACTAGTACCTTGAAGTGTTGTGTTTTTTTCATCACCACACCACATTGATTGAATATATAAGTATATATAAGGAAATAAAATTTTATTTAAGATATAAATACCATTATGAAAATATAAAATAATATTATCCATCTTTCTATAATTATCGTTGAACATTGGAAATGTTATTCATGCATATGTACAACATGTCATCCCTATGTCTATAACGTGGTTCTTTTTCAATACAAATATTCAATGTTTGATTTTTGAATGTAAAATTTATGCATTAAATTTATTATTATGTAACTGTTATTATTTTTGATATGTGTTATTTTTTACTATTTTGACGACACATGACCAACCGATATCAGTTGGGACATATGAGCCAAATATCATCAAAACATAAAACATAGATATAATTGATAATGTAATTGAATTTAATGTGGTAGTAGCTAAAATAAATTGAATAAGGAACTTGAAAAAGGTTGGCTAATTAAGAAAATAGTATCATACATTTTTTAATTAGGATAATAGATATGTTACATGACGAGTTAGACTTCGAGTAACGGAAATTACTTAAAAATAATGGATTTTAATGTTTCCCTTAAAACTATTTTTTTATTCATTTTCAATATTAATATTAAGAAATTAAATATTATTTATATGGAAATAAAAAAATTAAAAATGAAAATATATGTCCCTTTTTAATTTCATTTTATTTTTTCAAAGAGAATCATTTAATGGAATGTTTTACTTTAATTTTCAATTGACGAAAGGAATGTTCTATTTTAACATATATGAAGACAATGAATTTTTCCATGCACATAAACATATTTTTATATTTGTATTATTTATAATATTCCATGTTTTATTAAAAAAAACCCTTCCCCATTTTTTGGTAATGTCAAAATAGGTGTTTTAAAAAGAAATGTATGATTTATTATTTTAAAATATTTTATCATGGGTGAAATGAATATTTTCAAATCAATAATATTTTATGTGTTATGATTATTTTATGTCTATTTTGAATTTTTTATGATGATGGGTGGTTTAATTATAATACAAGTATGGGTGGCTCCATGAAACTTATCCAATACATTTTGTAAATTTTATGTTAAAATTTTTTCCATGAGTGTTACTTCAAGTGTCACCATGAGGGTTATTCTATGTTTAACTACGGTGGTTGTTTCATGTGAAACTGGGAGGTTTATTCCATTTTTTATCATTTAGGTTACACGTTATGTAAAAGGGATATTAAAATCATTCCTTAGGATTCCTACATGATTTATTTTTTCATGTAATATTTTTTATGTAAACCCTATTATTTCATAAGTTAAGTTAAGGATCATATGTTTATCAAAAATTATGTGCTACATCATAATGGTAGATTTCATAAATTTGTGAAAAAATTAAGATTTTTATGTCTTCATAAAAATCTCTATGGAATTTAATTTTAATTAAATAGATATTATGAAATGATTTATGGAAATAGTTGGACAGATATATTGATTTCCAAGGTAGAAAAATGTTTATTTTGAGTTTACATTTTATTTTCAAAAAAAGATGTTTATAAGTATTTATAGACTAATGGTGATTTTATTTTTTAAATCCCTTATTGTGATTTTTCTCATCCCACATTTTAAATCAATTTCAAAATGTTTTAATAGTGGGAAAGAACAAATGAGATTTAAAATTGAAATTCATAAATATTAGTCATAAAAAGAAAACGTTCTTCATTTTAAATATTTTACTTTAGGGAAAAATATATACTGAATAGAAGTTTCCACCTTATAATTTATGTTGTACTTTGTAAATTATTTGTGACCAACCTCTCTAAAACTCTAAAACAAAAAGCTCCTAGAGAAGATTATAAATTTAATTCTGTTTTCATGTCTCAAAAATATGTAATGATTAAGGTGGGGTTCTTATAATTTGTATCAGATAAGGGCCTAGAAAAATTTTCATACTAGGATGCTTCTAGAGGAGATTAACTTGAGAGTTATGGATACCATAATTTGATAATAATTATAAGGTTTATCAGAAGTTCAAATTCATAGATGTCTTTTAGGTTTTAAGTGATTTTAAGGTTATTGATGATATTTTGGGAGATTTTTTATTGGTTTGAGGAATATTTTCCCTTAGGTGTTATATTAATGTTAATTTCAATGGAATTCTATTATATTTTTGGGGATATTCTAATAAATTTATGAGATAACCTTTTAGGTTAAAACATTTTTTAATTTTGAAGTTATTATTTATATTTCATGGTTAATTCAGTATATAATTTTAATGGGTATTTTATTTATAATGACCATATTCATTTTAACTTGTAATAAATTTTTTATGAATTAATGTGGTTCAATTCTATAAATTGGGGATCATTTATCAATATTAAGGTAAAAGGATATAACAAAAACTCCATATCCCTTCTAGGTGATTTCATAATCATTAACATGGAAAAATATTGTTCAAATTATTAAGAAATATTTTTCAACATTTAAATAACACACATTAAATTATTTGATCTATCAAACACCCATTAATTTCTTCACACTTTCAATGGATCGTGATATTTCATTTATTTGATTTGAAAAACACAACTCATCCATTTAATTAAAAATGTAAAAACTTCTATGTACCAGAATATGCATTTTCATGATATAAGGACCTAATAATTGAAGATATGAGGAATACTAGAAAAATAAAAAGAATAATTCAATGGGTTGAAAAAATTTACAAATTTATTTTATTCAGTTCTAATTATAAAACATGGTTGAGTTGATATTGAAAAATCCATGTGACTAATTTAATGAATAAATTATTATGGAATAAGACAAATAAGTCATGGTTTTATGAATTAATTTTAAGGAAGGGTTTTATATAATTTATATTTTAATATATTCAAAATATAATAAAAATTATGAAATACCTAAGGATTATTCTATAATAAATTCTCTTTGAAATTTGGAATCATGTGATTGAATCGATACCTTTGGAAAGTTGTTCAATGAAAAGGTAATAATTTTTAGAGAAAATAATTTAAGGATATATGATAAAGTGATCAATAAACATTTAAGTTAATATTTTATTAATGTTAGTAAAATAATTTTTAATTATGATAAATTATTTTCAAAAAAATTAAGTTGTATAAAACATCGTAGTGGATAAAAATGGATTTGATGAATAATAATTATTAAAAGACTTCTATTGTTTTTGGGAATTTTATAAGAATTGTATTTAAATAGTTTTAGTACAAAAATACAACTCCTCGTATTTAAAAAGGCTATAGTGCTAAAACCCACAATCGAAGGATTATAAGGGTGAATTACCAACCAATGGCCTATGTTATTTCAATGTTAGTATGAAATTTATTTTTTAAAATGGTGTATAAGATAAATATTATATTTATTTTAGTATTATATGTCGTATATTATATAAATACATGGGATTTACATGTTATTTTGTAATTATCTGATTAATTTTTCGATTTTGAGAACATTATATGATCATAGTAAACAACACATTATGTGATGTTTTTGAGAAAAAAGTTTTAGTTAACATTGGGAATCATATGTAATTTTTATGTGGATTCATAGTGAATCTGTTTTTTTATAAAAATAATTACAATATATTAGAGTTGGTATCATTAGAGAATATAAATTTTTTACTACATGGATTTACAAGTAACCAATGTTAACGGGACATAAATTCTATGTTTATCTAAGATGAAATTGGGACAAAATAATTTTAATTTTTCGTTTTCAATATTAGTATATAATATTTTATTGAATTTTAAGGATAGTTATTTATCAAATTATCAACAGTGAACTTTGCATTTTTTGTTGATGTTTTGGTGATTAATGTTGTATTTGATCATTTGAAGGTTTATTCGTTTTGGGAATTATCCTAACCTATGTTATAAATTTTATATATCATTAATGTTTAAACATAAGAGGAATATCTTGTTATCCTTTTTTGGAATTATTTGAACCGTTGTATGTTGATTTTATTGATTTTAGAATAAAAATCCATCTTTAATACTCATTATTTGGTGAAAAGATGAGATTGGAGAAGAAATTTATTAAATGATAAAATTTCACTTATTATATATGTGTATTTCATTATGTTCTTATTCTAGATTGTAAATTAATTCCTCAACTCTGGGAAAAGTAAATTGAACAAAAATTATCCTATTACACATATTTTTGAGGAATCAATGGTCTTTTACACACCTCCTTGTTTTGTAGTTTTTTAGTCATTATCTTTCTCATGATCATTCACATTAATATGATCAATGATCTATGTCACTGCCAATCATTATTTGGGAATTACACTTTTCTACCATGTCCTCATTTTCACTCCCAAATAATTTTCTCTTATTTAGAAACGCAGTTATGTATTATTACGGATTAATTATTTATTTACCATTCTAACATATCGAGAGAAATTTTTATTAAGACTTTTTATGATGCTGGATTTCAACAATGATATTATAAAGTGTCAAAAAATTGATTAATGAGATAAAAATAAAATTTCATGAATTAAATTTATTAAATAGGTTGTAAGGTAACACCCAATGTTTTTAAAAATTAACACTATGTTCGATGTTATATAAGACACACAATAGTGAGCCTAAAAAACAAATAAATATTATTATTTAAATATGACCATCATAACCTACATATCAAATTAGATGGTATGAATATGATTGAATCCTAAATTAATTATTTATAAAGGTAATAATCAGGATAAATTTATTGATAAATTGTTATTAAATTATCACTGAAATTTTGGTAAACTCCTTCTTTCATCGAAAATATGTTTTCATTAAAAATAATTTCTATTTTCTTTTATGAGTAAATAATATAATGAATTTATGACACATTTGGAAATGGTATTTTATAAAAAAATTATCATTTTTGAAATCATCAAATATAAATTATCTTTGAGTTAATTTCAGATATTTTTCAGAAAAGTATGATTTTAAAATGAATATTGAAAAATACATATTTTTATGGAAAACTATATTTTCATTCAATGTATTTACAAAGATAAATTAATTATTAGATTAATTTTAAAATTTAAATATATCTTTTTTCTAAAAAAATCCAATTATGTTATTTGGAATGAAATTTAGTCATTGATATACTCAAATAAATATTTATTCGTAAAAATTTATTTTCTAAGAATCTCTTTTTTTCATGTTTTCTGGTTTATGATTAAATAAAATTATATTATTTACGGTTTTTCAATATTCAAGAATAGAGACTGTAATTAAAATTTGGATTTATATATTTGGTAAATATATCTTGAATAGTTTTAAAAAATTTGAATAGTAATCATAGTAAAATTTACAATTAAAGTTAAGGTAAAATGGTCAATCTAAGTGTAAAAAAGTCATAAAGACTATAATGTTACCCTAAAAATTCAATTAATTTTATTTTTACCATATATTCCATCCATATTCATAAAAAATTATAATAAATGACACTTTATAATATTTAAATTATTTTTACCTTTATAATAATTTTCATAATGAAAAGTAAAAAATGTCACTCTTTTTATTTTATTATCTTAAAATTTTATACATAGGGATAAAAATATTGTATTGTAAGAACCTGTGTTTCCTCTAATGGGAAATTTGAACAGAAGGTTGTTTTTTTCGATTCATAATGGTTGAAATTTTAATTTTCTAAAGCAAATGATCTCAGATACTTTTTATTACCACTCTATTGTTCTTAGAATAGGCTGTCATCCCTATGATAATGTTTTGGTTGATTTTGGAAATGTTTTAATTTATGTTGAATAAGTAATAATTAATATATATTTTGTAAATAATTATTTCTTATCACATATTTGTTCAATGATAAATTTTGAATGAAGCATGAGATTGAGATTCTATCATGGCCATTGACTCCAAAATGTGGGATTTTACATAGGTGAGGTATAAACTCAGGATGGGTGTCGGGCTCAAGAGTAGTGCATTTTTCTTTTTTATTTCGTCTATTAATTTAATTCTTTTTCTTTTCTTTTTATTTTGGTTTTCTTATTATCTTTTATTGTCCTCCCCTTGGTTTCTCAGGTATTCCCTATTGGATTCCCCTTCAAACACCTGAGTGAAAAAATGTAAGAGATAGGAATGATATAGATATATAGGAATATGGAGAGAGGGGCCACCGTGCAACTCGAGAGGAAAACGTTTATCGTGAAGCAACTGCATGTTGCAGAAATGGGAAAAGATTCGGCAGATTCGGCCTGAATATAGGCTCCTTTAATATTTTACCATTAATCACTATAGATTTACTAGTTTGTAATTATAAAGCCATATTATCCATATTATGACCCCATTAGTGATTATAAATAGAAATTGGAAGAAAATTGGGTTTCATTCCAATTTCAGTGGTTTCTTATTCCAAAATCCTCAACATAAGGCATATTTTTTTTGGAACACATACAGTGAGTTATTCTTATTTTGGGAAGGTAAACACGTTTAAGTAAATTCCATGTATATAGTATACTTGACATCCACTACGTATCATTGTTCCAGAGAACCCATCCAGATAATATGTGTATGGGAACACAGCCATTGATAGTAAACGAGAAGACCCCGTGTGGGTCACACACCATGTAAATGTACATAACCATGAACAATACATGGTCAGGCCATGTGAGGTACATATGAGGGCACCCTATGTAGGGTACACACAATTTATATATTATAAATGATGTCTACAGGGGCATAAATTCCATGTATGGTTGAATTATATTCCTATATAAGACTTCAAGGGTATACTATGAGTACCATGGTATAAACATTGTGTACTCCTCCCTTGCTTCCCTTCTAAGAGATTTTTGTTTCAATATGCCAAGTAGTCAGAAATAGACACATGAATAGTCTATTTTAGGTGTAAACCCATATATATCTCGTTGGTGAAACCCTTGAGGTGGTTTTAGGGATTAAATAATGCATTATGAGATTTTTAGTAAATGGTTAGGTCATTCATCTTGTTACTGAATCTAGGTATCTCCTTAGAGTGAGACCCTTGATCTGAGGTGGTACATGGGACATCTCTCTTAAATGTTGTTTAAAGACCTTTGTTTTTTTTCCAAGAGGTTATATTATCTTTTTACAAAGATGATCCCATATAGGATTACTCTTCTTTCCTAATAATATTTATTGTTCCCTTTGGGATGTTATTGCCTACATGCTAACCTAGGGAAAACATTGTAAGATCCCTTTTCTAGTAAAATATACTTAAGGATCCCATGTAGGATGTCTCTGCCTATTTATACTATTTTAAGGATCCAATGTAGGATTAATCTTCTAACATACATGGTTATTATGGGTCACATGTAGGAAACCTCTTCCAATGTACCATATGGTAGGATCTCAAGTAGGATCCATTTTCTATGTCTTGACATAAGGGACTCAGTGGGTGCCTCTAGGTTTGATGGGATCTAAGCTATAACGTCATGTTTTTGTAGAGATATTAGTGGGTTTCACCTTCAATTTGGTACCAAAAAATTAATTCCTAAGGTAGTGGTAGTAGTGGTGGGTTTATGAATTAGTCCACCCTCACAGTATATTTATTTATTCACTTGGTTACTATTTATGCAGCGATGATTACCATATTATCTTCTTTTTTTTGGTTGATGGCACTAACATGATGTGAAATTCTTTATTGTGATTCCCAGACATATCTTATTGGATTAGATATCTTATCCTTTTATTGATTGTTATATTATTAGGATGATCAGATGTACCTCTTGTGATCTTGATTTTGAACCAATGATTATGATATTCATGCATAGAATCCCTATTATTAGGATATTGAGGCATAGAAACCCTATGATTATGATACATAGAAATGGTGAACCAATTATTATAATATTAAATCATAGAGTCCTTGTGGTTATGACACTTAGGATTGAAGACCCTATAATTATGATATTTATGAATGGAATTATTAATGATTATGAAACTCAATAGATGGTAATTATTACACTCTACCTGATCAATTACCTGATTATAATTTTAGACATGGAGCTCCTCACTATTAATTTGACATATACTAAATGGATGGTTACACTCTTCATGAAAAATTCCTTGGATTTCCTTAGGGTTGAGTGGATTTACCATTACAATGTCGCCCATAGGTACTTTCGTGGTTCAGGTCAATTGATCAATTTATTTTTATAGATGTTGGGAAAGTACCTAGATCCATAGGTAAATCCTTTTTATATCGTCTCATGGTAAGACCTTTATAGATTATCAGAGAAGTAATGTCATGATTCTATATAGATCGAGACCTAATATTATACAGAACATTGTATTTAAATGGACTGAGTGTTATATAATCCATCTCAGTGACTATTTATAGGATTTTCCAAATGTATATGATATCCTTGATTAGATTGATTAGAGATGAGTATGGGTGATCCCATGATCAAGACATGTATCCCACATTGGGGAAATTTATTTTGGAAAAATATTTTTAGGAATAGCCAATGAAGGTACTGTAAATATCCATTATAAAGCTATAGATCGACTTAAATATACATGACATCAGTGGTGTTACATACAAGAAAACTCCCTTTTCATCGGATGTCCAAACAATCGATATTTTTGACCCGTGGATGGAATTTTATTGATTTATGTTATTTATTTCACCTTATTCATGTATATAAAAATGTATGTATATTTATTTATAGTAATATATAGACATATGAATATATATATATTATTAAAAATTTCCCAGTTGATCGGGATAATTATTGATGGGATTGAATATGGTTTCACTTGATTTATTTTATTTATCATTTTAGTAATATATCATCTAGGTTTGGAATTTACATCAGCATGAACTTATGAAAAATATTTATAGGATCATCACTCAGTTTGGCTATTTTAGATTATTTTTCACCCCCTTAGATGTTCCTTAGTGTGCGTGTATACCTTATGTCTCAATTTCATGTTAAGCACATATGAATGTGGATATTTTTATGGTCTAGAGATACATGATCAATCATAACCATGTATTGGGATTCTTTTGATCGATCTAGATATTGTGATAAATGTAATGGAGACCCTCTATGTGGTTTGTTTTATAGATATTTGTAGAGCCTTCTAATTTTATTTCTATTTATTTTATATACTCTTGAATTTATGGTCTGACCAGTGTGCTATGAATGTTATATATATGACATAGTTGTTCAGTATTTTATATAATTTCATTTACTATTATATCATTCTTCTATTTCAGTTTGTTTCTTTATTTGCTGTGTTTATTTTCTACCAGGGTGATATCTAGTAATTTTTCATAATTATTCTCTGATATGAGGGTATATTCTCCCCACTAAACACCTTTAGACACATTCTTCTAGTCATTATCCTTGGAAAATGGGGAGGCATGCTTGAGGGTATGTGGAAAATAGTTTCTGGGCCCTTATTTGGTATCATCCAAGAGAGAAATTAAAAATAGGTATTAGAGATGTTCTTTTTTGAGTTGTATTACTATTTGTGATATGGTGACATGATTATTATGAATGTTTTAGAAATGATGAGGTTTATTGTATTGGATCATTGAGAACACCTATTTTGATGGGAGATTCTGGTTTCTAGTGGTTTAGGATTTTTTCTCAAATCTTTTATGTTATATTTGTACATGAATTTCCCAATTAACAATGCACATGTTGTGTAAAGTGATCATTTATTATATATTTCTTACTCTTGTCCTATCATCATCAGTCCAATGAATGATTTTGACTACTTTCGACAAAGGAAATGGGATTCTCATGCATCATATTTTTCATGTAGTATTCACATGGTATAGGTCGGCTATTGTGTGATTTTATTGATGTTAGAGGAAAATTTTTAAATTTTTCAATAATAAACTAAATGTTGTTTTCCTATATAGTTACCTAGTATCTTTCTACTCAATTGGACTAATTTCATATATATTTCCCTCTGATAGTATGCTATTTGGATCTATGGTGAAATGTATGATGTTGTGGAAGATGACCTAGTCCTCATGCATAAGAGGTATATTGACCCTAGTATGTAGATAGGGAACATGGTTCGATTATGTTAGACCTCTTGTATGGTTTTTTATCAGATTCAATTATTTAACTTTTTATTAACAACATATAACGTATTTTCCTATAAATCTTATAATGACATTCTGCTTAACCGACCATCATTTTTGGATATCAAGTAGGGTCACTTTTTTTAATGTTGATAGATACATAAATGATTCTAGTGAACATGAACTTTAGGGGGTAATTATCATATATAAATTATTATTGAGTTTCATCTCATTAAGTTTTAAAATTTATATCATAATAATATACTAGTAGTCCATTATTAGGATTTAGAGAGAGCACCAGGCCCTTATAGGTCATGTTTGAAATTTTGACCCCGCAGGTTGATGTTATATGTACATCTCATTTATTGGTTTTACTTTTTGGATTGGTGGTTAGACATTGTGTTCCAATCACATGAGTTGATTCTTAGGTTTGTGTGGGAGACCAAGGGGCCCTTAGATTTGTTTCAGACCTCTATAAGAAAATACCATGTTTAGATCGTGGACAAACTATGAGATAGATTATCTTGGTTAATGGATTACATGTAGGAAATTATCTTGTTTTCATTCTCATTCAAGTAATATGCATGGTTAGGGCATATGTTTTTTGATATAGGCATGTTTCGTTCATTTCCCTTTGACAAATCACCTAGCATGCATGGGTATCAAAATTCACTTCAATAGGTAGATTTTTTTTGGTTCCTAGCCCTATTGACAAATGCTTCCACTATTGTTAAGGTAGAAAGAGTCTAGTAATATGACTATGATACGAATGACACCGGGTGATGGGAGGTCGTCAAATATATTTTGGAACATGTGTGGTTCTTATGTTTGAAAAGGTGTTCAAAGGGAGCTTCAAGCTTATATGGACTGACATGTTGTGTATTATGGCCATATTAGTTTTATTAGGAGATTACTCGGGGGATCATGACTTCAATGATAACGGTATATTCCTATTTTTTGTGGTAACATTTAATTCCTAAATTAGTGAGTGGCTACATGTTAGGTGAGGACTGATGGTTTCAAAGATATGCTACATGAGTGGTTTCTCAAGAATTTTTAGGAAATGATAATTTAACACAATAGTAGAGGGGACATAAAAAATAAATTAGATGACATGAGGTGGTTTACTCGTGGTTGGACTTGGACACTTGTTATTAGGATATGTGGTGTTAGGGTTATGCTAAATTCAAGTTTATCATGTTTGATTTGATCATGGATTAGTAGAGAGATACACATATTTTGATGGATTCTTAGTGTACACCTAGTTATATATCATCATGATCTATATCTTGAAATTATTTTGAGTATACTGAGAGACAATCTGATCATGTTTGAGATTCATTTTTTCCTAGATATATTTCATGATTTTATGAAGGAACTTGTTGATGTTGCACTCGAATTGTGTTATAAGGTAAGCCTTATGGTGAGGAGCGAACCATTGACAATTTGAGGGAGGTGACCCTCATTTTCAGTTGAAATTATGTATTGAAATCATGTTTACAACCCAAATGTGAGATGATGATATGGATACTCATATGGTTGAGAGTATTAGATCAATATCAGTTTAGAATCTCCCATGTAAGAGATTTTTTTTATGCAATGACATTGTTCGTTGGAAAGTTGAGATAGGTAACATGTTCAATTACTTGAGACAAGAGAATTTCTGTTAGTTTTAAAACAAAGGATGCTACGAGATGAGAAGTTGTATGGGGGGCACTATTAGAACTCTTGTTTTTTCCATAATACAAATATAAGTAGAAATATTAGTTTTTTTATTTTATATTGTTGTAAGGGGAAAAATTGTCATTTAACCAAAAATGATGATCTCAGATAATCTATTCTAACTACTCCATTTGTCTCGTAAAAGGTTTTTTATCCTTGTATATATTTTTGGTGGAATTAAAACACGTTAATATTTATGGGGGATAATTGATATTTAATATATATTTATTAAATTACTAATGTATTCACAAACATTCATTTGGTTATTTCATTTGAACTGAGCATCTGATTGAAATTAATTCTCTATTGTTCATTATAAAATACGGGTTTTTCTACTAAAGGCATAATCTCATGTCAAGGGTCGAGGTCGGTCCTAGGAACCTTTTCCTTTTTATTTTATTTTCATCCTTTTATTTTTCATTTTATTGTTTTTTTTCTTATACTCTCCCAAGATTTTCATGTACACCCTGTAGGATTACATTTCATGAGAAAAAAGAGATAAAATAAAGAGAAATAGAGAGAGAGAGATTTATTTAGAGAGAGAGAAGAAGGTAGGAGTCTCCATGGAGCTTGGGGAAGCTGGATCGTTGTGAGGTAGCTATGGAACACAGAAATGTGTAATGATTTTGTGTATTCGACCAAAATTTATGATGTTTTTAATTTTTTCTATAACACCTCATATATAAACGATTTTCTAGTTTTTGATCCTATTATAACTGATTAGGACCCCTTTAGAGTCAATCTATAGCTTTTGGTACGAAAATGGGGTTTCGAGCTGATTTGAGTGATTTCATATTCAAAAATCCAAAATAAATTGGTTTTTAGTTTTGGATCACATCCCATGTATTATTTTCATTTATGTGATCTGAAATTTTATAAGTATACACCATGTATAGGGTATATGGTCTATGTACTTAGACTCATTCATATAGCTGGTGCTTGGCCAGATAGCCATTATAGGGCCATGTAGCCATATGGAGTACATGGCTAGACCCCAGGTGACTCATCCTCAATATAGAGGTGTATGTCCTAGAAAAATACATTGTCGAGCAATGTGAGGTACATGGGAAGGTACCCCACTTAGGGTATGAAGAGTTTACATATTATATATTCTATGTACATGGTCTTACATGACATTTCCTACTGAAGTACATTTCTAGATGAGGCTTTTAGGATACAGGTCATGTACCAAGGTATATATGTCGTGTACTCCTCCCTTTATACCATTATGATATATTTTATATCTTTACACCATATAGTTGTAATTAAATTCAAGATTATTCCATTTTAATTATCTTTATAGTTATTTCATGGTGGTGAAACCCTATAGGAAGTTTAAGGGATTTAAAAAGGTTTTTTGGGATTTTTACTAAACATATAGGTCATTTCTATAGTAATTGAATCCATGAATCTATTGAGAGTGAGACCATTACTCTGAGGTGGGAAATAGGTGATCTATTTAGATTGTTTCTTAAGAAATTTTCCTCTTGGGAGAAGGGGTTTTCATATCTATGGACCTAGACGATACCATGTCTTACACCTCTACCTTAATAATTTTTCCAAGGGTCCCATGTGGGATTCATTTACATTCATGAAGAACTAGGCACTACCTTTTAGTATCAATTCACTTGTTCATGCAATTTCAGTATCCCATGTACGATGAATAAAACTAACTATATCATTACAGGGAGCACATATGGATTCCTCTTCCTATAGAACTTGTTATTGATGGTCTTAAATAGGATGCCTATTCATATGTACCATCTTTGAAGATCCAAAGTTTGTATCCTTTTACATGTCATGACATTAGGGACCTAGTAGGTTACCCAAAAGTTGACTAACCCTTACCACATATGTCAATTTTGTGTAGACATGGTAGTAATTTTCACCTTATAACTCAAATCAAACATGTATGCTACGATGAAGTGACAATAGTGTGGGGTTTAGATCTTAGACCACCCTCAATATTTAATTTATGAATTCACTTGTTATTGATTATGTGGTGATGATTACTTGAGGTGATTTCTGGATTGTGGCAGATGGTCCTAAAATACTGCAGCATTATTTTTTGGGATTCATAGATGTATTTTCCTAGATACAGTTTTTGAGAATTTTATTGATTTTCATTATTGGGATTCTAACACTATTAGAATTTTTATCTTTCAAGTTGGGTTAAATACAGTGACCTCCAAATAGTGGTCGCTCTATTTTTACACATGGAACCTAATTTTTCCACACCCCCACATTTACCCTTCCTAACCCCATGACCCAATCCCCCATGTTACCCTCCCTAACCTCGCAATCTCTCCCTATTCACCCTCCCGGTGACATTGATACACCTGACGACCCTGATCCCCTTGCCTCCACGCTGGGCCCCCAAGACCCCGAGACATCCTCATGACCCCGGAAACCCCTACCCCTTGCCTTCGCGCTACGCCCCCCGTGACCCTAACGATGCTTGTGACACCAACAACCTTGGTAACCCCGGCGACCCCCACCCCCTTACCTCTGCGCTACCCCCCCCCCCCCCAACTCTGGGACACCCCAATGATCCCCACCCTCCGCCTCCGTGCTGGAAATTCCTATGGTCATTCCCTCCTGGCCCCACTGCAGCCCTCCAGTGAGTTCTATTTTATACCAATTTTTCAAATATAATGTTAATAATGTTCAAAAATTTATCATTTTCTAACTTTAGGACTATTTCATGTCATGTGTAATCAAAGGATAAGTTATTTTTTCCTATCAATATATTCACATGAATTGAAAATATGACATAATAAATTACTATCAAAACAATATTTGTAGTTGTTGACTTCCCAATCCTTTTCATTTTGATCTAATCCGTTTTTGTTCACATCCATTTATTGTTAAAATATTTTGCTATCTTCAATATGTGACAGGTCATCCTAATCTATCAAATATGAAAACCTATTTTTTATTTTTATCATACTCTATGAGTCCTTAGTTTTTTACACCACAAAATTTTCATCCTCCATTAAAACATTCCTTCACATACCTAATTATTCATATTTTATTGTGTATATAAAATTTATACTAGAAATAATATACATAAAATAGATTAAGAGTATGGATTTCTACATGACAACATCCACTTCTATTTTTCATTAAAGAACCTATTTACAATATAACACTTTTTTTGTGTAGCCTTTGTTTAACCATAAATAATTAATTTTTTTATATTATAATATGTATTTTTTACTTATTTAGTTGCCTTTTTGAACCACTCCCATGATTTGTCCAGCATTTCCACCCCGTTTGAGTCTGTCCATCAAACCCCTTGTCGTCAAGTCGCTATGCCTTCATGGAACCACAATCGAGTCTCACCCCATTACATGCGGTTGAGTCCAATATAGGTTAGTATTTTTTTGACTACTGCAATATATTATGTAGGTTATTTATGAAAATTTTATTGCCCAGAGAGACCTCTTAGAGGGAATATTTTTTTTATTCATGACCGAACCTGCAAGATATGTTTTTTTCCTTTAAAAATGATTTGAACTCATTGATTTTTAAGTTTAAATTTTTTGGGTGTTTTTAGAATTTCAATAAGAAATTTCAATTATATTCTTTATATTAAAAACAGATATGGATAAGAGATGGATTTATATACAGTATATGTTTTCTGCAAAATATTACGAGGGGATTAGGTGATTTATATATTTGAAAAACATATTTCCATGATATTTGATTAGTTGTATACGTAGAAAATGTGAAAATAGACATCTCCTCAAATGAGATAGTGTTAGAGAACATCAGATTTTAATAGGTTTTTGAAAAACTATAAGTCATGGAAATGTCATGGAGAAGATTCTGTTTCATTTCATTAATAATAAAATATTCATATGAATGTGGATTTGGGAACAGTTGATCCAATGAACATAATTCACAATGATAAGATGTGTCAGTTTCAACCAGAATACAACAATGTCATAAATGACGACATTGGATCGAGTAATCCTCGTTCTTCTTCAGATGTAGAAGCATAGAAATTATTTGAGATTCATGATGATTCATATACTGAATTATATCATGGATGCACTAAATTTAGTAAATTGTCGTTCATCATTGAATTGTTACACATGAAGGCCTTGAACTAGTGGTCAGAAAACTCATTAGACATGTTGTTGGTATTGTTGTAGAAGGTACTCCCTACTGGAGTGAATATTCTAGATTCATTCTATCAATCTCTCAAGTTGACTGATGATCTTGGTTTTACATATGATACCATTGATGCGTGTCACAATAATTGTATGTTGTTCAGAAATGAGATTGTGCAATTAAATAATTGTATTATTTGCTATAAATCTAGGTGGAAGGCCAATGAGATTAATTAATGTATTTATATTCTTCATGGAAGGGACTTGAATCAAGGGAAATAGGTTTCCACTAATCAGATGAGTTATTTCCACTAAAACCGATATTGAATATATTCTTCATGTCAATTAAAATTTCTAAATTGATGACTTGGAATTCAAATAGAATCAAAGAAGATGATAAATTAACTCCCCTGGAAAATTCTTTGTCATGGAATTAGTTTGATCAATGACACCCAATCATTTCCCGGGATGATCTTAATGTTCGACTGGGTTTGGAAGCGGATGGTTTTAAACCATTTAGGCCCATGGTTGGTGCCACACATAGTACGCAGCTATTGGTGTTGGTTCCATACAACCTTCTCCCATGGGTATATATGAAATGATAATTTCTGTTACTATTGATTCTAATTTATGGACTGAGAGGAAATGGTAATAAAATTGATGTTTTTATACATCTTTTTATTGATGAGCTTCAATAATTTTGGGCTGATGGTGTAATTACGTTTGACTCGATAGCTAATGAAATGTTTAGACTCTATGGCACTTTGTTATGGAAAATTAATGATTTCCAAGAATAAGCTAACTTATCATGTTAGAGTAAAAAATGAGAATTTCCCTGCCCTTGTAGTAATAAGAGTAAGAAATCTATATGGATTACGCATTATAGAAAGTTGTTATATCTTTATCATAGATGATTTCTTCCTAAAATGAACTGGTTCAAAAATCACCGTGTGTCGTTTGATGGGAATAAAGAGTATGACCCATCACTAAAAATACTATTTCGAGTTCAAATTTGTGCACAAATAGATCAAGGAAACATCAATAAAATGAATGATTTTCACAATTTATTGGCTCCTACATTGCCTTATATTCCTGTCAAAAATAGACAGTGCAGTCGTAATTAGAATAAAAAACGTTTTTTTAATTTCCTTATTGGAAATAATATATTTTAAGACCTAATTTGGATGCGATGTACATTGAACACCATGTATGTGATAATATATTGTGCACCATTTTAGGTGTCACGGGGAAATCAAATGATACTGCTAAGGATCGACGTGATTTTCAAGAAATGGGATTGAGAAAACCATTACTTTTACAACTGGGTGATGATAATAGGGCATACATTCCTACATCACATCACACAATGAGTAAAAAATAGAAATAAACATTTCTATCAATTTAAAATTCCGTTAAGGTTCCAGATGGTTATTGCTCTAATATTTACAAGCATGTCAATATTATGAGTGTGACATTACAGGGGTTGAAAAGTCATGATAATCATATTCTGCTTCAACTATTAATTCTTATAGTAATTCATGATTTCTTACCTACCCAGGTAACTAAGCCGTTGATTTAAAGATTCTAATTTTTTTAGACATATTTTTTCATGAAATCACTACATTTGTGATTTGAAAAAGTAATAGGATAAGATCGTACTTGCACAATTTCACATAGAGAAACTATTCCCATCGTCTTTTTTTGATGTTATGTTACAATTTACTATTCATTTAACTGGTGAATTCATTGTTAGATGTCCTATGAAATTTAGGTGGATGTATCCAACAGTGTGATACTTAAATACATTGAAATGGTATGTACACAACAAATCTAATCTAGATGCTTTAATTTCCAAGGGATATTTAATGGATGAGTGTACTAATTTTTGTACTTCATATATTGATGAGTTAGAAAAAATGATTGATAAACCCTCCCATAATGATGAGGGTAGAATTAGAGAAGGAATAACATTCGATATTCACAATGATGAGTGGGTTCAAGCTCATCGATATGTGTTGTTCAACACTCCATCAGTTATTAAATTGATACAATAAGTTTCATAGTTTATGGGTATTTTCTTCTATATTTATTTTATTAATTACATTTCATTGTGGTGTGATTTAGAACACATGTAACGCCCCGACCCCAGTTACCCAGAGTTGGTGCGATATTGTGTAACATTGTCATGATCACAAAAGACCAAGTCTCGAAAGGCCGATTAGTTTAGTAGCCTTGGAAACACTAGATACATTTATAAATGTTACATTACATCATAAAGTGAAAAACTAGTAACAAAGTCTTCATAGTCCACACTCATATCCTCTTATGACTATCCCTACAGGTCATTCATAAAATACTTATTCACATCCTGGAAAATATTAAAAAATTGAAAGGGGTGTGCTCAGATGCTCAGTAAGGATAACAATATTGCGGAAGCTTTCATAAATTAACATTAACATTTGAGGCAATGTATAACTAAAACAAAAGACTTTTTAAACTTGAACTTCAACATAATATGGAAAAAATAAAATTAAATAATGCCATTTACTTACTCACATGGATATTCTACTTGTCGAATAATCACATGAAATATCAATAACCACTTTCATAATGATAGAATGCATAATGCCAGACTATCATAACCACGTAGCCAAGGCCTCATGCCAAGACCACAAATAAGATTTTGTCAAGGCCTCGTTCCAAGACACTAGTTTTTCTCATGAGACCTACTGATGCATCGAGGAGCTGTAGCGAGCTCCACCCGTCACTTATTAAGTCAATGCATCTACTATCTATAATAAACATGGCTTCTACAAGCTTATGTGTCACCAAATTAGAAGGCCACATCACCTAGCAAATTGCACTCCTCCCATCCATTTTACGTTTCCCAGCTTCCTCACCCCTACCCCGCTCGGGTTTCATCTCCACAACATTTAGGTTTCCTCGACTACTTCCTCAACTCCGTCACCGAAAAACCCTACCTCCACCAATTAGGACATACCATCGCTCCTTTCACCCCTCCCTGATTATCCTCTACCCGCTTTTGAGTTCCTTCTCCCCCCTCGGAATCTCTCCTCCCCGAATCCCCTATCTCGCACCCCTATTCGAATCTCCTCTCCAGCCGCAACTCTGCATTCAGATCCTCCACCTTCAGCTCCTCCGCCTTCGTCTCCTCCAACTCCGGCTCCTCCGTCATCGACACATCTAATTCGTGATTTCCAGTAAGTCTTGATATTGTACCCGTTGAATTTTTACTATTGTATCCTCTATGCACTACTTATGAATCTCTGACTTGCGATTTCCATCAGGTGTTGCTACAACACCCACACATTTTTTACTTCTACTCTACATCACATGTGCAATAGCCATCTATTTCTGGTAGTTCGACTTTCGTCCAACCTGTTGCTCCACGCCCACCTCCCCTACAATCATCAATGTTTTAATTCAATTCATTTTCATATTGAGCGTGGATTATGTAATTTACATAATCTTCCTTCCCTTCAGGTTTCATACAAACACCACCACAAGCACACAAATCCTGTTTCTCCACTTCTTTATTTCACCTGTTTAGTAGGATCTGTCTCAGATTTTTGTCTCCCTTATTTAAAATTATCCATGTCAGTGTCTTTAACCTGTCAATTTGGATTTTTATATTAGTGTGGATTAATTATTTGATGCAGGTTGTGACAAATTCTATTTTATTAATGATTTTTACAATGATTCAACATTGCATTATCATTATAATGATGCCCATTGAGCTTTAATTTATTCATCTATTCAGGTTTATTTATCATCATATCCAATTTTTGATTGCAATGGTAACAAAGATTCAAGGTATTTTTTCATTGATGCAATAATTTCATTTCTATTTCATCTTTGATAAATTGATGAGGTTTCTTTTATCACAAATAGTATTAATATTTAAAACAATTATTTTGACAGGGATAAACCTACCACTATTTTGGTTTTCTCTTCTACAAACCATTTACAGTTATTTTATCTATGGTCTTACTTTTTCAGTATTTATCTTTGGATAAGAATGTTTCTTATGTCACAGTTTTTTCCATTCACCAATGACAACATATATTTCAATTTTTGGAAAACAGTTACCACTATTCCATAATGGAGATATTTTTGTTGTTTTCAGAATCATTGAATGAGGATAAAATTGATATTGTATTTGGAAGAATTTTCTCATGAATGATCAATAATCCTTCATATTTACCCAAGATTATTGTTACAAGAAAATAATTTACATTTTATACACAAAAAAAGGGCGTGAAAAGATAGAAATAGAGGATAGGGGTGTAGTATTGTAAATACTGGCATGAAATGATGGGATAAAGACCACTATTTCATAAAGGTTCAATGTCATGAATTATTGGTCATGCTCAAATTCAAAACTATGAGTACATAAGAATGGTTACATGAATGGTGTTATTTTTTTTCATAATGGTATAATTGTCTAAAAAACACCACTAATTTTTTAGTGTACATCATTTATTTCACATTCAAATATTATTAGTGGTTGTACAACCCAAGAGATCTTGGGAGTTTTCTTAGGGAATTCATGCCTGGATATGGAATTTGAGCTATTTGGATTTTCAACTATCAAGAATCTATCATATTCTCTAGGTATTCCTCTACATCAAATAATTGAGCAGGATCTGCCAAATTTGATATTATCCTCAGTTTTTTATGGGGCTGATTCTTCTTATTTTCTTGAAATCTATTATCTAATATATATAAAGTACTGGAGTTGGCATTTTCCCTCTTACATGTCACCTTAATAGACAACCATGTCACCTGTTTAGTGTGGATTAATTACTTGATGCAGGTTGTGACAAATTCTATTTTATTAACGATTTGTACAATGATTCAACATTGCATTATCATTATAATTCTGCACATTGAGCTTACTTTCTTCTTCTATTCAGGTTTATTTATCATCATCTCCAATTGTTGATTTCAATGGTAACAAAGATTCAAGGTATTTTTCATTGATGCAATTATTTCATTTCTATTTCATTTTTGATAAATTGACGAGGTTGATTTTTTCACAAATAGTATTAATATTTAAATCCATTCTTTTGACAGGGATAAACCTACCACTATTTTGGTTTTCTCTTCTTCAAAACATTTACAGTTATTTTATCTATGGAATTACTTTTTCAATATTTATCTTTGGATAAGAATTTTTCTTATGTCATAGTTTTTTCCATTCACTAATGACAACATATATTTCAATTTTTGGACAGTTGTTACCACTATTCCAAAATGGAGATATTCGTGTTGTATTTAGAAGAATTGAATGAGGATAACATTGATATTTTATTTGGAAGAATTTTCTCTTTAATGATCAATAAGACTTCATATTTAACCCTGATTATTGTTACAAGAAAATCATTTAAATTTTTTACACAAAAAAGGGCGTGACAAGATAGAAATAGAGGATAGAGGTGTAGTATTGTAACTACTAGCACGAAATGATGGAATGAAGACCACTATTTCATGCAGGTTTAATGTCATGAATTTGTGGGGATGCTCAAATTTAAAACTATGAGTGCATAATAATGGTTACATGAATGAGGTTATTTTTTTGCATAATGGTATAATTGTCTAAAAAACACCATTAATTTTTTATTGTACATCATTTATTTCACATTCAAATATTATTAGTGGTTATACAACCCAGGAGCTCTTGGGAGTTTGCTTTTGGAATTCATGAATGGATGTGGAATTTGAGCTATTTGGATTTTCACCTATCAAGAATCTATCATATTCTCTAGGTATTCCTCTACATCAAATAATTGAGTGGGATCTGCCAAATTTGATCTTTTCCTCGGTATTTTATGGGGCCGAGTCTTCTTATTTTATTTAAATCTATTATCTAATATATATAAAGTTCTGGAGTCGGATTTTTTTTGCACTTACATGTCACCATAAGAGACAACCATGTCACCCTTAAAAAAAGTAACCTAGCCAAAACTGGGAATCTGTCGTCTACTTTACCATTTCCCCCGTGCATCCTTGAATATTTCCTCCATCTTAGGGTTTTATTGCATCTGTCGCGACCAATTCTCCTCCACCATCATTCGTGTTCCCATTTCCATGACACATCCTCCACTCCTCCCTCCATCTTGGTATATACTCTTTTATTTTTCATTGGGTTTCATTGGGTCTAATTAGGTCTCCGCACCCTACTTGTCTTCAGGAAATCATTGAAAGTTATCCACTATTCCATAGGTATCTCAACCCCATGTACAGTTCCTATTTCATTTTCCTATAAAGGATTTATCATACAAATGGTTTTTATTTTAATTAATTGAACTATTTTTTGTGCTTTTTAGTTATAATTAGTTTCTTCATGGTGGATCACATAGTTTTAGATAAGAAATTCTCATAGTTTTAGATCAAATATAAATAATTTTTTGTAAAAAAATTTAATCTTGCAGATTTATTTCCCATATGATTATTTAAAATCTCATGGGTGATGTTTTTATACTTCTTACATGAAAACATGATATTGATGTTTCAGTCCAATTGCTAAGTGAAAAGCTCAAAACAATGGAAGTAGGTCTTTGGGTGCATTTGTCATTTATTTTACAGAATTCTATAAATATTTTGACAGTTCAACTACCGCTATATACTATATTTTTTTATTGGGTTTCATCAAGTCATAACCCCCTATTTGCCTTCAGGCAATCATTTATGGTCAGCCACTCTTCCACAGGAATCTCAACCCCCATGTACAGTGGCTATTTCATTTTTTATCAAGGATTTATTGTATGAATTTTTTTTATTTGCATTTATTGATTTGTTTTTTGTCTTCAAGCAATCATTAATGGTCAGCCACTCTTCCACAGGAATCTCAACCCCCATGTACAGTGGCTATTTCATTTTTTTATCAATGATTTATCATATGAATGGTTTTCATTTTCATTTATTGATTTGTTTTTGTGGTTTTCAGTTACACATAATTTGTTGCGGATCTCATGGTTTCAGATCATACATATATATCTATATGCACACTAAAGAAGGATTTTCTTCGGACACGTGTCACTCCCACAACGCACTGATCCTCACCCAATTACCCAGGTTCATTCCGACGACCTAATTTCCATACAACCAAATTGTGATTTACCTTCGCACCTCAACCTGCTAAAACCCCTTCGCCGCCTCCTTTTTCGACTGACAAGTCCTCCGCCGCTTCCTTCTTCGTCCAAGGATATCACCATGATCATTCTCCAAAATGTAAGGTCAGCGCTTCTTGTCGGCACTCCTTCATCACCTATTCAGATATCTGCAATCTAGGGTTTGGTAAGCTACTCCCTTCGGTCTATGAAATCTAGGGTTTAATGTTCTTCATACTTAGCTACTTGGGCTACATCGTCGTCCACCACCTTTAATTCCTTCTGGTACCTCTGATACGGTAACTCCAAAATCATACACCAACAACATAACATCTATATATCTCTAAAATATGTACTATTCTACTCTGCCGGTTATGTCGAGTTCTCCTTGGTTAGGCTCCCATAATCCCTTCTGTAACAAGTATATTATCCTACTAGATTGCAATACTTATCCCTTATGTTCTTTTTTATATTATTTGCATGTTCACACAAGTTAATGAAAATTTCATAATACATTATCCTATTTCAATAGTCCAATTATTATTTGTCTTTAGCATTTACCTTCTTCCGAGTACAGCAAATAAACAACTTCACAAAAAACCATAGCAGTAATTGATCTTATATTTTCATTGATTAATGGATCATGTATTATATTTTGGTAATGAACTATTTTTGAGGGAGGTGGAACAAGTTTTTTCTTTGATCATGTGGGACATTCATTTTGTTTGTGTAGTGGATCATGTAATTCATTAGAGCAGTGGACCATATGTTTCATTAGATTAGCGGATAAAGTGGTTAATTAGATCAATTGTCCATTTTTAAATTATTTTCATGTTCACATAAGGTAATGAAACTTTCAAAAAACTTTATCCTACAGTGGTTGGTACATTAATAATCTTGAATGTTAATGAGATGAATTTATTTTCATAAAAGTATTTTTCATTAGTATTTTACTTCATGTGTCACAACATTATCCCATCCATCATCATTATTTTTTTAAGGTACAATAATTATTGGTGGGGTTATGCATTGTAGTCATGTTGATGGTTTGGAATCCCATAATAGATCAAATGAGAAGAGTAGAGACCTAAGATAGAATATGATGTGACCTCTAGAAGAGACTCATGGGCGGCGTAGGGCAGCTACAAAGGTGCGTCATTCACTAAATTTTTGATTTCAAGTGACGTAAAATCATTAGGTTATGTGTTCCGGTTGTTTTAATCATTGTGCCAAAATGCGAATTTCATTCTTTTTTGAGGATTCATTTTTTAGTAAGAGTTATATTCTTTACCTGTATTTTATGATTTCATTACATTAAATGTAATAAATATTAATTTAGAGTTTCATTCTGTGAAGTGATTATTGTTGATGATCCCTTCCCTGTATTCTTAAGATCAGAATCCTTCACAACATCTATATCAGCAACACTATAAGTATCAAAATCATAGCTGAATGGATCTGTATACTAGGTCTTTTTGCAGTTCCCTTAATCCTGTAAAAAATCCACCTGGAAAGCCTCTATATTTTTTGAGTTAATATCCTCACCAGATATCATATGGAGTGAATGATAGGACTTTCCATGGTCAGAACAAGCCACCAACTCCCAATTCATTGTACTGTCCTTATCAGCCTGCAATTTACCAGGAGGCAGAACCAATCCATGCAGATTGAGGGTTTCTACAGCCCCTAATCCCAAGCTAGTTTTTTTTGAGTTCAATTCCACCATATGTAGGAGCTATAGAAACATCGATACTACATAGAGAAGTCTCTGCCTTTCCATGTTGGACAAGGATTCCCCCCTTAGACCTATTCATGATCTTCTCAGTCTAAATAATCTTCTTCATGCCCCCTTTTTTCCATCTGTTGGATAGGATGTTAGTGTAGGACCATCTTTATCATCCACTAAGAGTTTGATCTAGGCCTAAGAGACCCCAGTTTTTTCATCATCCATCCCTTGGTATCCATTCAGTTACCCCTTTTTTCTATCTTATACACAAATGGTTATTTAGTAGAAGTATTCCCTTGACTTCCAGCATTATGTTTGGTGACTGAACTTTTTCAAGCCTTGATATTCTGAGAGGCCTCACTCACAGTTATAATTTTTCTGCCTGGGATAGACCCCCTTTCTTCATCAGTACGGGCATTGATACATCCTATGCACCACTAGAATTCTTTAACTTAACTTTAAAAAGTGAGAAAGCACAGATTAAGGTCCAGATTCTCTTGCAATTATTGTTACCAGATTGTATCGAATCTTCCTCGTGATGATCTGCATAGTCTTGACCCCCTTGCTCACATAGAATCACTTCTACCCCTTTCCTTATAGACCCTCTGATGTCCAATTGAAAGGGGCATTTAAAATATCATTCCCAGCATCCATTGCATGCCTCTCCATATGAACAACTGCAATTTCCATAGAAGAATCATCAGTATGATTTCCCCATTAAATAGGTTCTCTCAAAGTTGACACATGAGGTTTTCCTCAATCCCTTCCCTTTAAAGAGTCTAGATTTAGTGTTGTGTCTGGTCAACCATAATAATAGCTGGCACAATTGTATTTGAAGGAACAATGCCATTCTTCAAAAAATTAGAATTAACCATGGGTGCAACTTCTTCTGTTCCAACAACCGACCATGCCTTCCCATGTTCCTTAACCTCCTTACACATCATTAGAACAAATCAGTCCTTAATTACTTTGGAGTCATCGTTAGATGGAAATTTGAAATTATAGATTCACCTTGTCTTAATACATTTAAATGTGTTCAAATGCATTTTTATCTTTGTGGCCCATTTTATTCAGGTATAGGTGGCCAATTCCCAACTCATGGTGTCATATTCTTGGAACATGTAATGATTCAAACCAGTACATGCAATATTTAGAAATATTGAAGATCATTTGACATATGGTATGTGAATTATTTATATTATCCATTGTTCATATGGATATTGTTCTGACCCATCATTTTTTTACTGTATCATTCTTTTGATTAGAAGAGGTACCAATATATTCTCTTGCTTTTCTCCATTTATTAAAGAATCATATTGTTGTTGATCATCTTCCCAACTGAATTTTCAGCAGAATGTGATTTTACTATAGGGAAATACTGGTTCAATATGAGTTTGACAAGCATTTTTGTCTTCGTGCTTCTTTTTATGTATGGATCTGAACGTTTTGAAGCAGATTTGAATTGCAAGTTTCATTAATGCCAAAAAATGTTTTTAAATGCATCATTTCTGCTTGTCACTATATGTGTTCACCGACATTTTCTATATATTAGAAGATTCTATAAACATGAACCTTCTCTTACATTAATTCTTACAACTGCTACATTTTTTTCTATATTTTAAAAATTGAATTATATATAACTAATACTGAATACTAAATAATTTCCTGTGTAAATTACAACAGTATGATAGAAAAAATCTGTTTTGAAAATATTCAGTATATATAATATCCAAGCATGGATTCTATAAACCATAGATAGTTGCATAGATAACTAAAAGTCAAAATTGGAGAAACACACTTTCTGTGAAGGCTTGTCCAGCGCTGATATTTCAATCAGTGAGTAAAATTATTTTGTTTCATTACATACTAACTCTTTTATTTACTGTGAGTTTTCATTCAATTTTTTAAACATATTTTTATGTATCCTAATTACCCTTATGGAATTTTCTATCAGGTTGAAGTACCATACCATGATTCGGTCTGCAATAGGAATGGAATGAAAAAAACGCATGCCTCTATACAAAGATCCAAACATTGGCAGTAAGAAGGATTCCAGAATTGGATGTTAGGATGGAAAAACATTTGACAGAGCTGCATTTTTAGCACCAATGTACACAAACTCTAAAACCATTACGCATTTATAATGTTGAAAATGTTATTGCAAAGAAATAATTATCTATAGACATGTTCTTATTTGCCATTGGTTACAAAAAAAAATTGTAATATGTTTCCATCACAATTTAATTTTTAATGATTCAATGTTGATTTTAAATATTTCTTATTTCAAATTTCTAATACATCATTTTTCTTATTTCTCCATGATGAAAATAATGTCTCATTCCCTTTGATATATAATTAATGATATATCTTCTTTTTTTGTATCTTTTTACATCATGTTATTTCATTTTCATTCATTTTCATATATATTTTCTGATACATGTTCTTATATTTCATTTCGTTCATTATTATATATCAATAAAGCTATAATTTTAACATGTTCTTATATTTAATTTCATTAATACATTTTTGAAAATTATATTTGAATAACAGTGTCGTGCATATGCATGGGTGAGGTACTAGTTCCTCATATGAATAGGTTTAAACATATCATAAACCATAACATAATCATATCACATAAAACATGCATAAAGGAAACATAACATTTCCACATTTCAATCACAAGATATCAATACAACACATTGATATAATAAAAACACTTTCAAAACCATTTTCAATACCAAAATAAAAGAAAGTTAAAACATTGTATTTTTTTTCATTAAAAAAGTTATGGCTTGTAGAGGAAGCCGAAACACAAATAATGGTCACGGCGGCGGAGAAGTCGTTGTCGCTGCATACGTAAGACAAAAACATTCCTTTTGTCGTTTAGTAAAACACTTTGTAAAAAATATTCCTTTTTGAATAAAAGTAAAAGTCAAAGGGTTTTATACACAGTACAAAAGAAAGTTGTGTATAAAAACAAATATGCCTCAATGAAATTAGATTGAGATGAAGCCCTTACAAAGAACATTTTTAAAATAAAATAGAAATATTATGTGTATTCACTATAAGTACACATAATGAAGGTACCAATACAATATATGAAATAATAATATCATGACATAATTTGAAAGTAGGATATTAACCCAAATAATGGAAATTGGGTTAAGAAATTCCCTTACATCGTGTCCGAATTCACTCGACCGTTCTTGGATCTCCTGAATAATAAACTATAGTTAATCTCTACCTTCTTAAGAACCGTTTTCAATTTCATTATTCCTTTTATATCACTTATTACCATGTCATGAACATTATGTAATTATTTATGTTTATAACGGTTGTGTTGTCGATATTAGGTACTTGAGTCAAAAATAAACTGCTTATAATTACAAGTTGTTCATGTGGTGATTTATCCATTATATCCAGAATTATATTCAATATATAGATATCATATATCTCATATATATCCAGTATATACATGAATTTATAATATTCCATAACGTTTAGAGGTAAGAAATGAAATGCACCGTTCATAGAGACGGTAAGTTGTACGTACGCATGAATGCTACTTTCATTTCTATTTAATATTTAATGGAATGAGGTTATAATTATATAAAGGTATAATACAATTCCAGTATATTGTAATGTATAATACCATTTAATCCATCCTTTATACATCCCATATATGGCATTAACGATTCAAATCACTTTGAGGGGGTGATAGTCCGCACTTCCTAAAATGAAAATATCGCGTTTACCCATAATGGAAACCATAAAGGAATGCCATAAATAAAAAATAAAGAAGCTTAAGGAAAAAATAAACATATTATATATCATATATAAATATAGTGACATCTTAATGGACACCTTTGAAGGTGTTATATGAGTGTTGAACAATCATCGTTTCGTGAGGCAGAAATTCACCATCCACAAAAACCATACATTCATTAACCATTAGATGTAGGTGTGTGTAAGTGTTTCTCGAATACTCATTATAAAAACATCCTAGTATATTTAGGATACTGGTTTTGTTACAAAATAAATTAATAAAAAGAGTTTAAGGGGTTGGAGAAGCAAAATAAAACAAAAGAACACAAGAGAAAACACAACCTTTAAAACGGGTAACTCTTTTTGATTTGAGCCAAAGGCTTACTTGGGAAGAATTATGACAAAAGTGAGGCTTCTAGTAGTAATAGAGGGAAGTTGGGAGAGTAATTTGGAAGAGGTTGGCCGAGCCAAATGGCTTGAAAGTGTGAATAAGGTGGTAGTGGTGGGGGCCTTTTATAAGAGGAGAGAAGGGGCACTCTTGGAATGATTGAAATGTTACTTTATTATCAAATTATTTTCGGATTCTAAAGGTCCCACAATGATATATTTCGAGGATAAGGTGATAAGGGTTCTAAAGATACTCATAAAATAGGTGTTTTACATGTTTATGTCTTAGATTTCACATTATCTTTTCATTTTATTTAAATCGTTAATTAATGAGGTAATCGCTGCATCATCACGGTGCCATAAATAATTTAATATATTTAATGTCTAAAAATTATAAAAAAATATCATGATGTAGGAAATCGTTTTATCTTTCTAATGAATATTTATAGTAAAAAATATGACTTGTATAACCCCATTTAAAAATTGTTTTAGTAAAACTTCTCTTGTTTGTGACATTTTTATTTTAACTTTAAATAAAAGTTATTTATGTCATTTTCCTACCAAAGTGGCTCCATGGGGTCCCCAAGTTTGCCCATGGATTGTATTGGTCGGCCATCACACATCCAATAGGGGTAGGACAAGTGTAAAGGTATTTTCATATTTTTATAATATCATTTTTACCTTAAATTACACTAATTACCTTTAATCACGATTAATTAAACTTAAAAGTTACTATTCAACAAAAATTATTTTAATCCCATTGAACCACATTTTACTTAATAATGACAACTATGTATGTCAGATTTTTGAAATTCAAATCACAGAAGTTGTAATGTTTCATTTAAACGAAAATCAGTTTTTTTAACTACCACTTAGTGGTTTCACTATTCATCAAAATTGATGTTTTTCAGAATAATGCCAAAATTTCACCCTAAGGTATAATTGATATTCCGGATTCAAAAATGATGTCTATTTTACAAAATTACAAACATATATGTTGAATTAATTAATTTTATAATTAATTCATGCTGTCACAACAAATAGCGTGTTTTTAAGAAACAATATATATCAAAAGATTGACAATTGATTATGTCCAATTTCAAAGTGAAATTAATTCTAATGACCACCATTGGATATAATGGTAAAAATATATTCCAATTATACTTTAAAACCACTCAATAGTATAATTTATCACTATAAATTATTTTTATTAAAAAAGTTGTTTTTAAGTATTTTTCACTATTCATAAAAAATTGGAAGTTCTTAGAGAAATACGAAAAATTCAACATAGGCTAATTTAGATATTCCGAATCCAAAAAACTAAGTCCATTTGGCAAGATAAAATTTATAAAATTTCAAAAATTAGGTATTACTATTCATAACTGCTACTTCTATTGGTTGTGGTGTGTTAGAATCTCGAACTTGCGTACAATGAAAGATATTGCATTATTGAAAGAGAAGTGTATCGTGGAAGCTCGGATGTTACATTCTCCCCTCCTTCAATAAATTGCGTCCTTGAAATTTGAAATTTTATTTGAAAATAAAAGGTTGAAAATAGAAAATACCTTTGTAGAAAACCCACATCGGAAATAAGGTTAATAAAAATATAACTTTAATAGAAAGAAAGATAAGTACAAATGTTACCCGAGATAGCCCATACTAGGATTATATGAAAATATGGATTTGGAAGAAAAACAAACCATCAAGGTTTGATGGAGAGTTGTAGAAAACTAGATTAGGAGAAAGTTAACCATAAGAAAATCACAAACTTGTGAATGGTTAAACGGTCATTAATACCTATTTGGAAAAGTTAACCGTCAACCTTTTTGTTTTAAGTTACCTTTTATAATATTGAGGAATTTATTTAGGAGATTTACTAAGAACGTAAGGGAATATACATACTGGTCATGTAGACTTTCAATTATTAATTAATTTTTACCACAAACCCATCTTTCACTCTAAAAGGTAATAGAACTTGAAAATATTCTATTTTTCATAATTGTATAAGGTTACAAATATTAACACAGACCATTTAGATTAGGAAAAAATTTTGTAATAACCAGGGACATCTTGTAGGCTAGTGGTAGGTAATAAAGGCCTGTCGCACCATGGTTGTGGGTTTGATTCCTGTAGCTTTGTCTGATGCGGCGGGTTATGCCCCACCCTACAGGTTGTCCTTTTCCTAAAAATATAGTATTATAATATTCCAAAAATAGTCTTCAGAAATGTTTTAACCATAAACAATACTTTTCAAAGTTCAACTTAATCCATTCCAACCATTATAGTTATCCAAAATACCTCTGTCCAGACTTTCTCTAAAAGGTCTCTTAATTCCAAAATCAATTTATCAGATTCCCCAAACAAAGTAAAGTTTCTCTTATTGTCACATACTAAAAATATGATTACCTTCATCATATTAAGACCTTAATGAAAAGAACAAGTACTGCAGTACAATACTTATATATATCACATGATCCTTATAACCAGAATATAATCCTTGAGTCCAAAAGCAGCAATACATTAATTATTCCACTTCTACTGTAGTAATAGAAAAAGATTGTCCTTGATCCCTTGGCCTTTTCTGAGGTAAGTTTCCCTGACTCTTAGGACATTCATTTTCATAATACCCCATTTCCCTACAATTGTAGCATTCAACATTGATAGCCTCTTTCTCTCCCTTGCAATCACGAGCCTGGTGACCTTTTTCTCCACATTTATATCAAACTCCCATTCCTTTTAGGCAAGTACCAGGGTGATTCTTCCCATAATTACCACATAATGGAAAATCCTTCTTTCCTTTTTTCCTTTTATCTGTCTCTTGTTCCACTATTCTCATCTTCTCTTGCTTTACATTGTTGTCATAAGACATAGAGAATTCCTTTTCCGTCTTGATAGAAAATGAGACTATATCTTCGTACGTTGAGAAAGATTGTGATACTAATGCTCGATGGAGAAACGGTTTTAACCCATAAAAGAAAAGATCAATCTTACTTCTTGAGTTATGTATATAATCTACAGCATGTTTTGCTATCCTTGTAAAGTTAGCCTCATACTTTGCGACATTCTCATCCTCCTTTTGTCTCAGACTCAGAAATTGCCTTTCCATATCTGCTCGACGGTCATGTGGAAATTATTTTTCTAAGAAAAGCTCTTTGAACTCTCTCCATTCCATACTTGATAATTCTTCATCTTCCTTTGTATTTTTAATCAATGACCACCATTGATCGGCATCTCCAGTCAGGCAGTAAACTGCCATGATAACCTTCTCTCTTTCGCTACTCCCTAAGGCGTGGAATATTTTCTGTAAGGAGTTTATCCATTGCTCAGATACTAACGGATTTGTACCCCCATTAAATGTTGGTGGTTGTTTCCTCATGAAGCGGTCTAATATTGATCCTCCATGTTGCGGATCAGGGTGCTCCATATGAGTAAGGATATTATTCATAACCTGAGTGAGTTGTCCCAGTATAGTAATAAGTTGATCAGCACCAGTTGTATCTCCAGATCCACAATAATTATCTTGAGAAGGAGGGAAATCCCTACACTGAGTGCGTGCATTGATACGATTTTCATTCCTCCCACTAGGCGCCATTTCTAGACAATGGCATAAACTAGATTAGTTTATTAATCAAAATACATAATTCTATACTTGTAAAATACTTTACATAAATTGAACTATTTATTGATATAATCCATAATCATAAAAATGTTTTCATTGAGGAAGTATATACTCATAACCATTCATAGTGGTTTGTAAAGAAAATGAGAATTATCCTAATCATATCCCCAGGGAGTGTCACAACCAAGAGTGCAGCAAGGCCTGTTGTCGTGCACTAGTTCCCATTCGGGTCAAGCTCAAAGCGGTGTTTTCGGGTTTTACCCCTAGGTACATCTATGCCAGAGTCGCCTCTACCTGCTCGTATCCAGATAGGGATGTATTGCTCGGAAAACTCACAAAATCCTTATAATACCAAAATTATAGGAAGTTCTTCTATACTAATCCTCAAAGTCTATCTACGGGCTATGTGCTCTAATCGGATTTTATCTAAATCTAGCTTCCAAAGTTAGTACTAAACTTCCTCTGATACTAACTGTAACGCCCCAACGCTAGTTACCCAGAGTCGGTACGTTATTGTGTAACATTGGCATGATCACAAAAGATCAAGTCTCGAAAGACCGCTTAGTTTATTAGCCTTGGAAACACTAGATACATTCATAAATGTTACATTACATCATAAAGTGAAAAACTAATAACAAAGTTTTCATAGTCCACACTCATATCCTCTTATGACTATCCCTACAGGTCATTCATAAAATACTTCTTCACATCCTGGAAAATATTAAAACATTGAAAGGGGTGAGCTCAGATGCTCAGTAAGGATAACAATATTGCGGAGGCATTCATCAATAAACATTTACATTTGAGGTAATGTATAACTAAAACAAAAGCCTTTTTAAACATGAACTTCAGCATAATATGGAAAAAATAAAATTAAATAATGCCATGTACTTACTCACATGGATATTCTACTAGTCGAATAATCACATTCAATATCAATAACAACTTTCATAATGAAGGAATGCATAATGCCAGACTATCATAACCATGTAACTAAGGCCTCGTACCAAGACCACAAATAAGATTTTGTCAAGGCCTCATGCCAAGACACTAGTTTGTCTCATAAGACCCACCCATGCATCGAGGAGCTATAGTGGGCTCCACCCGTCACTTAATAAGTCCAATGCATTCCTCATATGAATAGGTTTAAATATATCATAAACCATAACATAATCGTATCACATAAAACATGCATAAAGTAAACATAACATTTCCACATTTCAATCACAAGATATCAATACAACACATTGATATAATAAAAACACTTTCAAAACCATTTTCAATAACAAAATAAAAGAAAGTTAAAACTTTGTAATTATTTTTCATTAAAAAATGTTTTGGCTTGTAGAGGAAGCCGAAACACAAATAATGGTCATGGCGGTGGAGAAGTCGTTGTCGCCACATACATAAGACAAAAGCATTCCTTTTGTCTTTTAGTAAAACTCTTTGTAAAAAAGATTCCTTTTTGAATAAAAGTCAAATTCCAAGGGGTGCATACACCGTATAAAATAAAGTTGTCTATAAAACCAAATATGCCTCAATGAAAGTAGATTGAGACGAAGTCCATACAAAAACCATTTTTAAAATAAAATAGATATATTATGTGTATTCACTATAATTACACATAAATAAAGTACCAATACAAGATATGACATAATAATATCATGACATAATTTGAAAATAGGAGATTAACCCAAAGAATTGAAATTGGGTTAAGAAATTCCCTTACCTCGTGTCCGAATTCACTCGACCGTTCTTGGATCTCCTGAATAATAAACTAGAGTTAATCTATACCATCTTAAGAACCTTTTTCATGTTCATTATTCCTTTTATATCACTTATTACCATGTCATGAACATTGTGTAATTATTTATGTTTATAATGGTCTTTTTGTCGATCTTAGGTACTTGAGTCAAAAATAAACTATTTATAATTACAAGTTGTTAATGTGGTGATATATACATTATATCCAGAATTATATTCATGATATATATATCATATATCTCATATATATCCAGTATATACATGCATTTATAATATTCCATAACGGTTAGAGGTAAGAAATGAAATGCACCGTTCATGGAGACGGTAAGCCGTACGTACGCATGAACACTACTTTCATTTATATTTCATATTTAATGGAATTAAGTTATAATTATATAAAGGTATAATATAATTGCAGTATAATTTATTGTATAATACCATTTAATCCATCCTTTATACATCCCACATATGGCATTAACGATTCAAATCACTTTAAGGGGGCGGTAGTCCGCACTTCCAAAAATGAAAATATCGCGTTTACACATAATGGAAACCATAAAGGTATGCCATAAATAAAAAAATAAAGAAGATTAAGGAAAACACAAACATATTATATATCATATATAAATATAGTGACATTTTAATGGCCACCTTTGAAGGTTCTATATGAGTGTTGAACAATCATCGTTTCGTGAGGCAGAAATTCGCCATCCATAGAAACCGTATGTTCTTTAACCATTAGATGTAGGTGTGTGTAAGTGTAGCTTGAATACTCATCATAAAAACATCCTAGTATATTTAGGATACTGTTGTTGTTAAAATATAAATTAATAAAAAGAGTTTAAGGGGATGGAGAAGAAAAATAAAACAAAAGAACACAAGAGAAAACAATACCTTTAAAATGGGTAACTCTTTTTGATTTGAACCAAAGTCATCATTGGGAAGAATTCTGCCCAATGTGAGGCTTCTAGGAGTAATATAGGGAAGTTGGGAGAGTATTTTGGCATAGGTTGTCCGAGCCAAATGGATTTAAAGTGTGAATAAAGTGGTAGTGGTGGGGGCCTTTTCTAAGAGGAGAGAAGGGGCACTCTTGGAATGATTGAAATGTTACTTTATTATGAAATTATTTTCGGATTATAAAGGTCCCACAATGATATATTTCGAGGATAAGGTGATAAGGGTTCGAAATCCACTCATCCAATAGGTTTTTGACATGTTTAAGTCTTATATTTTACATTATCTTTTGATTTTATTTAAATCGTTAATTAATGAGGTAATCACTGCATCATCATGGTGTCATAAATAATTTAATTTATATAATGTCTAAAAATTATAAAAAAAATATCATGATGTATGAAATATTTTTATCTTTATAATGAATATTTATAGTCAAAAATATGACTTGTATAACCCCATTTAATATTTTTTAGTAAAACAACTCTTGTTTGTGACATTTTTATTTTAACTTTAAATAAAAGTTATTATGTCATTTTCCTACCAAAGTGACTCCATGGGGTCCCCAAGTTGACCCATGTATTTTCTTGGTCGTCCATGACACATCCAATTGGGGTAGAACAAGTGTAAAGGTATTTTTATATTTTTATAATATCATTTTTACCTTTAATCGCGATTAATTAAACTTAAAAGTAACTATTCACCAAAAATTATTTTAATCCCATTGAACCACATTTTACTTCATAATGACAACCATGTATGTCAGATTTTGAAATTCAAATCACAGAAGTGGTAATGTTTCATTTAAACGAAAATCAGTTTTTTTAACTACCACTTAGTGGTTTCACTATTTATCAAAAATTGAAGTTTTTCAGAACAATGCCAAAATTTCACCCTAAGCTATAATTGATATTCCGGAATTTAAAAATGATGTTTATTTTACAAAATTCCAAAAATATAAGTTTCATTAATTAATTTAATAATTAATTCCCGCTGTCACAATAAATAGCTTGTTTTTAAGAAACAATATATATCAAAAGATTGGCAATTGTATATGTCCAATTTCAAAGTGAAATTAATTCTAATGACCACCATTGGATATAATGGTAAAAAAATATTCCAATTATAATTTAAAACCACTCAATAGTATAATTTATCACTATAAATTATTTTGATTAAAAATGCTGTTTTTAAGTATTTTTCACTATTTATAAAAAATTGGAAGTTCTTAGAAAAATACCAAAAATTCAACATAGGCTAATTTCGATATTCTGAATCCAGAAACTAAGTCCATTTGGCAAGATAAAATTTATAAAATATCAAAAATTAGGTATTACTATTCATAACAGCTACTTTGATTGGTAGTGGTGTGTTAGAATCTCGAACTTGCGTACAATGAAAGCTATTGCATTACTGAAAGAGAAGCGTATCGTGGAAGATCGGGGTGTTACAACACAAATCACTAAGTGTAAATGTGAAAGTCCCCATGCAACTGACTATCAAATCCAAAAACATCATTTCAACACATTTCATGAGTGGTTCAAGAATCATATACCTATAAATAATTGGTTAAATATTTTTATAGTCCAATTAGTTGTGTTTTCATAATACTTTATCCATTGAACTATGTGAAATTTACAGAATCGAAAGATATATGATTTAAGTACCCATACTATGAGAGAAGAACCCAACCAACTAGCTGATGGATGATTTATTATATCTCATCACTATAATTCATTGGTTTATAAAGGATTCATATTTCGTATTAACGATGTTGACACTAATCGAGCAACACAAAATAGTGGTGTTGATTGTGCTTTTGTTGCTGTGGGTTATTAGTAAGGATTATTTAGGGATATTATTAATTTTATTTATGGTCGTGGCTTAAAAAAATATTGTTAAGGTGTGATTAAGTCAATCCGGTTTGTGGAAAAATATATGATAACTTCCAATTTACGTGAGTAAACATTAACAATATGTTTTATAAAGATGAATGAGTATTCAGTGATCCATTCATATTGACATCATAGGTAGAGGAAGTTTAGATTATCATCATTGATTTTGATTGGAACGTTGTGGTGAAAATTTCTAGAATAGGGGTGTTTTTAATTGATCAAGAGGAACCTGATGTTGTTTCATTTCTTAATGAAACACTTGACCAAACAACAGTAGATGTACGAGATGATGATATATAATGTGCTAGAGAGAAAATTGAAGGAGATACGATAGACTTTCATGATTAGTGAAAATTGTAATTATTTCCCCATAATGTTCGTAAAAATATTTATGAGTTATATATGTATAAAAATTGCATGATTTAATTATAATTTTTATAATTAGTTATCTCACTGGGTGATCAGAGTGGTTCATCTGATGTTTTCAATGTGTATGTTTTCATTTTTCTAAATTAATTGATTGTAATTTTCTGTGTTTACTTCCCTAAATATTTCTAATTTTTTATTAAAATCGCAGTAATATAGTAATTTAATTTTGAATTTATGTTTATTAGGATCTAGTGCATCTTCTTGCAGATACATAGGTCCTGGTAGAGGGGTTCGATCCTGGAACTCTAGATACCACATTTATGTGTTATTTGATGACACATTCCACCCAGTCATAGAAGGTGCTACTGTATAGACTCGTCATTTTGGGAATATGATATGACACCCAAATTTTAACTCCCCGACCCTAGATTGATAGAGTTGGTGTATTATTTTAATATATTGGCATGATTACTAGGAATCATCCTCTAAAAGGCTGATCAGTTTAACAGTCTTGAAAAATAGATTACATACATAAAGGTTACATTACAATTTCTAACATACAACAAAAAATAATAATCCTTTGAGAACGCCATTGTTCCCTTAGCTTAACCATGCATCTCAAACAAAAAAAAACTACTTGGGATCTTGGGAAAATAAAACATAAGAAAGGGGTGAGCTCTGATGCTCAGTAAGGGTAAATAATGTAGTGGATGCTATAAAATTTTAAGGCAAGATGTGTAATAAAAACAACAGCCTTTTAAACATAAACTTCAACATAATATGGAAAAGATAAATAAAAAATTACCATATTAACATGAACATGGATATTCTATTAGTTGAATAATCACATGTAACAACTAATTTCTTTATGAGGGAGTGCATAATACCCAACATTATGTAACATTTTGTTAAGGCGTCGACCAAGATGTCTAAAAATGATTTAGGCCTTGGCCAAAACCATATATCAAATTGGGAAAGGCCTCAGCCAATTCCACGTCTAGTTGTCTCATGAGGCCTATCGTTGCATCTAGGAGCTATAGTAGGGTCCACCCGTCAAATACTAAGTCCAATTCATTCCTCATATGAAAAGGTTTAAACATTACATAAATATTCGTATAATAACTAGCATACGAAATGTCAATACATTATCTGTAAACCATGAGTGGTATAAAAATAACACATCCAAAATCAAACATATCACGAATCCTTTAATACAATTTATAAGATTTTTATCATAATAAATCATCCTCTATCAAGAATAATATCCAATAAAGGATGTTGACATAGGTGAAAATGATCTGTAAAACTCTTTGAGAGAAATATCCCTTTTTTCATGAAATAATTTTAAAAGTTACACAATTTATAAAAGAAGTCATTTAAAAGATATTTTTGAATCAAAGTGTCTCGTACCACTTTGAATCTTTTGAAGGTATTTAACATTTTAAAATAATCGTGTCCATATAAATAAATCCTTAAAATCATTTTCAAAACATGGACATTAATGAGAATGGTTTAGAAGAATAAATTTTTAAAACAATTAAAATGATTTTTTAGTTAAAGAGTCCCTTGAAAAGAATCCTTTTGAAAACACTTTTATGAATCATGTGCATGGAAAATAAATATGTCCCAGTAAAAACAAACACATAATCAATCTCGGATAATAATGATATTGATGAATTAACCCTTACCTTGCACTTTCCTTTGGTCGAGGGTACCTTTAACCTACTGTATAATGACCAAAGAATTTTGTTAAATTATACAAGAAACAAATTAATATTCATATTTATTATATCATACATGATTCTTTTATGACATTATGCTACCCATTTAATAATGACTTCCACGTTAAATTAACATTTTAGGTAATAATCACTTTCTTTATCGTACGTGTTTTAACTTACTGTTCTTGATCATATCATTTAGATCATAATTTAAAAACTTCTAGAATATAAACCTTGATTTATATATCATATATATTTAGAATATAAATATTTATAATAGATAGATATATGAAAAGGAAGGCACTATTTATGGATGTGGTATGTTGTTTGTATACATTAATGTTGTTTCCGTTTTCATATTGTATTGAATGGTAGTAAGTGAATAAGATATATGAATGTACACACATATATATATATATATCCAGTAGAATTATTATGTCATATATTACATACTTATTAATAATATATATTTATTTATAATGATCGTTGAATGGTAAATGTTGAAATGAATTTCATTGCGTCGTGGAGACGGTAATCCGCACGTACACACGAGCAAAAATATCATTATATTGATGGAGGAATTATATGTAATTGGATGTTCTATCATATATATAGAATAATTAAAATGTTATATTTATTATTTACATTAGTTATACTCATTATTATATCCATTCAAATATTGAAATATTTGAATAACAAACTACACCATGACGTGGAGACGGTAATTTGTACGTACGAACGTTTGGTAACTTTGACCTTTATAGGATGGATAGAATAATGAATATGGTTGTACCGTTATTTATAATAAAATAACAGTATATATAAGATACTAGTGTTATTATATTTGAATATAAACAATAAATAAAGAGGAAGTGTAAGAAGATAAGAACTTGAAAGAGGTAATGAAATATTTATCTCTTCTTTGGGTTCTTCATTTTGACTTGATCAAAAGGGCTCTATAGGTTGGATTTATGACAAAATTAATCCATCTAGGATGAAGGGAGGAATGTTGGGAGGATATTTGGGAAGGGGTTGGCCGAGCCAAATGGCTTTGGAGGTGTTATTTTGAGAGAAGGCGAAGTGACCTTTTATAAGAGGGGTGAGGGTCACTTTATGAAACGATTTAAGAATTAATTTATTATATAGTCATATTCAGTTTATAAGGGCTCTGAATGAATTTATTTATAGGATTAGGTGGTTATGGGTCGAATTATTCTCAAACAATAGGTTTTAGGCAAGTTTAGATTACCATTTTGTCCTTATCTTTTAGATTTAACTCTTAGTTAAATAGTTTAACTTTTACCTTGTCTTCTTGTATTCTTACACTATATGGTTAATAAAGTTACAATAAACATCCAAGTGAACCTTAGGTGGTTCATTAATTACATATATAATATTATTTAAGATATTTTTTCAAACATTATATTTTTAGGAATATTATATCAACCAATAATATAGTATTAGTTTTAAAAATTAATCTTTGTCAATTTTGACACTATTTGGTATTTTGTTTTTGTAAATGTCATAACAAACATATCACTTCGAACAGAATTAATCTAATCAACCCTATAATTTCATATTATTCTATTAAATTATTGGAATTCATTAAAAGTCTCAAATTACATTTATTTGGATATTTATAGTATCAGTTATTTTAATCATTCATTGTTAAGGTTATTACTACATAATCATTGTGTCATAAATAAAATAAATTATTTAATGTCTAAAAATTATAAATAAAATACCATTATGTACGAAATATTTTTATCTTTATAATTATATTTATAATCAAATTTATCTTGTTTATAACCCAATATTAAAATTTTTTAGTTATGAAAACTTGAATTTATCACTTTTAACTCTTCTTTAAATTAAATAATAATAAATGTACTAATCTAATCCAAGTGGACCTAAAGGGTCATATTTTATTCCTAAGGTTGTTTTTTGTCGAATTACACTTATCCAATAGAATTAGGACATGTGTTTGGGTAATATTAATATCATTTTTTCCTTTAATTCCTCTATTTACTTTTAAGTGCTGTAAATAAAAGTCACAAGTTACTATTCACCAAAAATTAACTTTCTCTTATTGAACCACACTTTACTTACTGATATCAACCATGTCTCTTGGATTTTTAAAATTCAATTCACAGAAGCTGTAAAATTATGTTTTATGCAAATTTGCAAATGCTCCTAGGAGGTGTGTATAAGAAGGTAAAAAGTTCAAGAAATATTTATATATCTAAACTTATTATAAAATGACTCCAATGAATTAAACTGAACTTATATTAGTATTATGTATCTATTTTGACCAAAAATAAGTTTAAATAAAATGAATAATTATTTAAATAAAAAGTTGGTTTTAAATAATAACTTAGTGTTTTTCACTATTCATCAAAAATTGAAGGTTTTCAGAAAAATACCAAAAATTCACCCTAACATAACTTTTATATTAAAAAATAAAAAATAATGTATATTTTACAAAATTAAAAAAATATAAGTTTCATTTATTAATTTAACATTAATTCCCCTTGTCAAAACCAAAAATACAGGTTTTTAAAAAAGTATAAACTATTAAAAGATTGACATGTGTTTATGTCAAATTTATTTTTAAAATTACATTTAATGACAATAATTGTATTAAATGGTAAAAATATAATATAATTATACTTCAAAATCATTCAAATGTATAATTGAACAATAAATTATTTTGATTTAAAAAGTTGTTTTCAGTTAAAATTTTAGTAATTTTCACTATTCACCCAAATATGAATGTTATTAGAAAAACACCAAAAATTTATCAAAACTATATTTTTATGTTATTATTATAAAGAAGATGTTTATTTTTTCAAATTCAATATATAAAAGTTTCAAATATTGTATTTAAAAAGGGTTCACCAATAAAAGGAGGTAAATTTGCAATTTTTTTGGAAAATACGTCTTTTATATGAAAAAAGTGAATTTGTTCTTATATTTTGTCTATGAAACACATAATAATGATTTTGAAATTATATATATTATATAAGATTCAAAATTCAGTTAATACTATTTATAAGTACTTTTTGAATGGCTAGTTTGGTAATGTTGTGGTGCGCTCGAATTCAGTGTTGCGTATAGCGCAAGCAATTAAATTACTTTAATGAAATAATGTACTATGAGATGTTGGGTTGAAATATTATCTCATCCTTCAATAAATTATGTCCTCAAAATTTGATAATTTTCATTGAATATAAAAGGTTAAAAAATAGATAAATACCTTTGTGGAAAACCCACATTGAAAATTGGGTTAAATTTATTTGTTCTTAATATGGGGGAAAAGGAAATGAATATGTTACCAAAAAATTATGATCTCAATTATGAGAACATTGGTGGAAATTAGAGACACATAATTATAAGGAAAACGTAAATATTTATAGGGAGTGATTGAGTTCATCAATCAAAATATATTATTTAAATATATTGACACAAAAAATCCATTATCAAAACAATTTTCAGTAACAAAATATGTAAGAAGAGTATATGGTATTTATTTACTTTTAAAAACACATTTTGGATGGTTAAGGAATCGAAAGATCAAAGAAAACTCGCAACGGCAGAAAGGTCGTTGTCACCACTTACGTTAAAAAACATCCCATTTTTTCATTTAGTAAAATGCTTTATAGAAAATGATTCCCCTTGAAATGAAAAGTAATAGGGTTTTATACATAGTAAAAGAGAAAGTCATTTAAAATCAAAGGATTCATCAATGAAAGGAGATTGAGATGAAGTCCCTTAACTAATGTTTAAAAATTAATTTAGTCATTGAATAAGAGGATTATATATATATATATACCTGAAAAGTAGAGTAACATCCTTTAACTAAATCCTACCACAAACTCATCTTTCACTCCAAAAGATTTCAAAAAACATATTATTTTTATCCTAATCATATATGGTTCCAAAAATAATGAATTTATAATTAACCTATCAAACCATTTAAAAAATAAACTACATTATACAACCCAAGACGTCACGTAGGCCAGTGGTAAGTGATGCACCCTTGTCGCCCTTCAGTTGCGGGTTCAAGTCTCACGGGCTTGCCGGACGTGACTGGTTGTCACCCGACCTATGGGTTGTCATTTTTATGAAAATCCAAAAAATAACCTTAACAGTTGTATCCTGCTTCAAACTATATTCATTCCAACCTTTAGACTTACCCAAAATACTTCTATCCAAACTCACAATCCAAAATTTATAAAGAAGTTAACCACAATGAAGATCCTTTTCGCCACGTAATAACAGGTGAGCCCCTTCATCATGTATTCTTTTAAAACATTGTAACAACCTGAATTACCCTAAAAACTTATTTATTACATTCATGCTCCCTTATTATTTATAGAATAATTTATATATTACTTATATCCAAAAAATTTCAATATTCCAACAATGATGAAATAAACAAACTATTAATCAGTTCCAAGGAAGTCAAGAATATCCAATATAATTTATCCAAATCAACCATCTCTTATTCCAAAATCTCTACCTCATTATCAGGACCATATTAAGGATTGCCTTTCTGTTAACCAAGTATTTTCCAAAAATTGTAGCTTACTATTATGTCACTTTTCATAGAACCATGTAATCTTAAATCCTCAATAAAAAATTAATGTATTTCAATCCTTATTTATCTATATAATTCATATATCCAATATATTGTGGATACAACACTCAAATGAAATAATTCTATAATTACAATATAATAACACTAGTCATTCCTATTCATCTGAGGTAGTATCATAACATTATTATTATCTAATAGCGTCATTTGTGGTATACTCTGATGATTGGGTCCTTGATTCATGTAGTGTCCCAACGCCTTGCCGATGAAGCATTTTACATTTGAAGCCTTTTTCTTACCCTTACAATCATGTATTTGATGTCCTTTTTCTCCACACTTATAAAAAACTCACATTCCCTTCAAAAATTTACCAAGGTGATTCTTTCCGCATTTATCCCATATGGGAAAAACCATCTTTCCCCTCTTCTCTTTATCCATCTTTCTCTCAACCATCCTTTTCTTCTCTTTCTTTCCTTCAAAGCCATAGGACTCTGAAAATTCTATACTTATCTTATTAACATGTGATATTATTTCCTCATATTTTGAGAATACATGGGAGACTATTTCCCATCTAAATGTGGTCTTAATACCTTGAAAGCCATGATCAATGAAAATCTTTGGAACATATGTATTGCTGGAGTTCTTGTTCCTTCCCTTGGGTGTCATTTCTAAACAATGACATACACTAGGTTAGTTTATTAATCACAGTGAATAATTCCATACTTGTAAAATACCTAACGTAAATTGAATAGTTTAGGGATATAATCCATAATAATAAAAATGTTTTCTTTGAGAAATTATTTACTCCTAAATCCTTTATAATGGCTTCTAAAGAAAATGTAAATTGTCCTAAGCATATCCACCAGGACTGTCCTAACCAAGAGTGCAACAAGGCCCGTTGTCTTGAACCAGTTCCCATTCATGTCCATCTCAAAGAAGTGTTTTTGGGGTTTACCCCTAGGTTCATCTATACCAGAGCTACCTCTACCTACTCGTATACAGATAGGGATTTATTGCATGGAAAGCTCAAAAAATCTATACCTTACCATAATTCTTGGATGTTCCTCTATACTAATCCTCAAATTTTATCATAGGGTAGTGTTCTATAATCAGAGTTTATAAAAATCTATTTCCAAGGTTGTTGCTAAACTTCCTTTGATACCAACTATAACGCCCTGACCCTATATTCCCAGAGTCAGTGCATCATTTTAATACATTGGCATGATTACAAGGAATCATGTCCTGAAAGACCGATCAGCTTAGTTTTCCTGAATAATATATTACAAACATGAATGTAACATTACACTTTCTATCATACAATAATAATAATAATAATTTTTTGAGAACTCCATTGTTACCTTAGAATAACCCTGAATCTCAATCATAAAACACTTCTTGGGATCCAAGGAAAATAAAACATAAGGGGGTGGACTCAGATTCTTATTACGGGTAAGTAATTTAACAGATTCGATAAGCTTTTACGGCATGATTTTTAATAAAAATAACATACTTTTAAACGTAAACATGAAAATGGTATGGAAAAAATATATAAAAAATTACCATATTAACATTAACATGGATATTCTACTAGTCAAATAATCATATGTAATAACTAATTTCATAATGCATGAATGCATAATGTCGGACATTTTAAAACATTTTGTCAGGGCCTTGACCAAGACATCTAAAATATGATTTAGGCCTCGTCCAAAATCATATATCGAATAGGGAAAGGCCTCAGCCAATTCCACATCTAGTTTTCTCCTATGACCCACTGATCCATCGAGGTGCTATAACAGGCTGTAGCCGTCGCTTACTAAGTCAGATTCATTCCACATATGAAAAGTTTTAAACATAACATAAACATTCGTATTAAAACTAGGCTATGAAATTTCAACACTTTATCCATAAACCATGAATGGTATAAAAATAAAATATCCATAGTTAAACATATCACAAAACCTTAAATACAATATGGAATATTTTTATAATAATAAATAAACCTCGATCAAGAATAATATCCAAAAAAGTATGTTGACATAGTTGAAAATGATCAATAAAACTCTTTGAGAGAAATACCCTTTTTCCATGAAATAATTTTAAAAGTAACAAAATTTATAAAGGAATTCATTTAAAATATATTTTTTAAATCAAAGTTTCCCATACCACTTTGAAAATTTTGAAAGGAATTACCATTTTAAAAAATTCACGTCCATATAAATAAATCCTTAAAATCATTTTCAAAACATGGACATTAATGAGAAAGGTTTAAAATAAAAAAACATTAAAACATTCACAATGATTTTTTAGTTAAAGATTCCCTTAAAAAGAATTCTTTTGGAAAATATTTTATGAAACATGGGCAGGGATAATAAATATTTCCCAATAAAAACATACACATAACAAATCATAGATAATAATGATATTGAGGAATTAACCCTCACCTTGAACTTTTCATTGGTCAAGGGTACGTTTAACCTCCTGTTTAATGACCATTATGACAACCATGCTTTTTATTACAACAAAAACATGATTTATTACATAAAAATTCACTCAATACAACAGAGAATATTGAGAGGTTTAGTGTCTTGGGGGCTTAGTATCATTACATAAAATCATAAAACATGAAATACAACATATTTATTGTAAACTTCCTTTACATGACCAATACATTCCCTCGTACTTAGCATTGCATGGGATAACCTGAGGACATGCATAAGAAAAGGGCGAGCTATAAAGTCCTGTAAGAGAGTACACATGGAATAACATGAGGAGTACAATACATGTTGGGAAATAGGCATATCAATAGATCAGAAGAGAAATATTAACATAATGGCATGACAAAGAATGATAATCATAACATGGAAATGTGGCAACAACACTTAACATGGAATTAGCATGAGCTAAGGCTCATTGCACATGAAGCATGTATAAATCCTCATTTCACATAAAGCCTAAGTAAACCCTCATTTCACATGAATTAGCATGAGTCAACACTCATTGCACATGACGTATCATGATACTATACTTTACCCAATGCGTTGGAGCGCTATAAGGGCGTACCCTTCTTAAACATTACATTTCATGCATAAGTGTGCCACATGGATCATAAAACAAAGATTCTTAAAACATAATCATCTATTACATGTTAAAGGAATGTGTAATTCATACATGAATATTTATAATCAATATGTAAATGTGCATAATGTTGAATACCCTTGATGGAGAAATGGACATGGTATTCACTACACAATGGCATTGACTTAGAAAATCGGTGCGATTTTGGCAGCGTAACGGCATGACATAAAAATTCATAAAAATGGTTGACGATAGATAAAGGGGTTCCTCATCATATTTAAATGTAATGGATAGTACTTAGGTCATATAGATACATGTTCCAATGATTTTAATGGAATTTAGATTCATGATACAAAAGTATTGTTTGAATGTAAATGAGACGAGCGAAGTTACTTTTGGAATTTTGGCCTAGTAACTGGTGTACATGGGAGGCATTTAATGAGAGATGAAGGGTCTCCCATCATTAAAAAAATAGGGCAGTATTGGGGAGGTGCAAAACCATACCCCAACATTCATAATTTAAATTAAAAGGGAAAAACAACTGAAATAAAATTGGGAAAAAATGAGAAAGGATGAAGAAAACCCTTACTTGGATGTGTGCTTCCAAAGGATAGAGAGAGGCTTGTGAGAGGCTTATTGGGAGCTTGGGGAACCTTGGGAGGATTCTAGATAGAGTAGGGCAGAGGTTGGACGAACTCCAAAGGCATTTAGTGAGGAGGAAGTGGGAGTTTGGGTGGGTTTATATAGGAAAGGTGAAGGAATTCTTTATTATTTAGGTTTGGGTCCCCTTACATTTAATTAATCCAAACCAAAAACAATCCAATGGTTTTTACCAATGGTTTCTGGAAATGGAAAGAGGAAAAAAAATATTTTATAAGGCCAATGTACAATCTTCTTAAAATAATAGGGTTGCTTATGTGGAGGTGAGTCACACTCCCATGGAAATTAATTTAAAAACACAAGGTGTTTAATAGGTCTTGAGGGGTCCATTAACGATTTCAAAAGTAAGTCAAACAAACCCAAAATCACATTATTTTAATGGTAAAACATATATTGGCCGGTAATAAAGATTATATTATTTTATTACATCACTATTGGGTCATTATGATGTCATAAAACACATTATATATTTAAACAGTATTTAATTTTAACTCAAAAATTTGACTGTCTCAGAAAATTATGAAAAATTCACCGTTGGATAATTTCGACATCCTGATTCCAAAAATAACATTTATTTTATATAAATAATTTTCTAAATATGTTAATTTTCACTTTTTAAATAAGAACCGATATTTATCGAAAATTCACGGGTTTTGAAAATAATGGCTTTCAAATTGTGATAAAAATTACAATTGCATTCATAAAATTATAAGATCATTTATATTTAATAAAAATTAATTTAATAATAAAATTTTATTAAAATAATATTTAATTCAAAAATCCATTAATTTAATAAAATAGAAGAGTTAATTAAATAATAACTAAAAATATTATTTGTACTTTAAAAACTATTTACAATGTATCAATAATGACAAGAAAGTATATTCATTATTATATACAAAAGTTAATGTATATAAACATAGTACTATTTATTTGTTACATAACCCCTTAAAACAGCCTCATAAGACCAAAGGGTAAGGTGTGCAATGGTGATAGACTCTTGGGGTGGCTCAGATAACATCGCCCGAGTGGTAACTTCTATCAACTTCCACTTCTCTCGTAGACGGTGTTGTTCGAGCTTGAAATGATGAAGCTCAGCTTGGGATTAGTCAAGAGAGAATCCCAAGGATGCCAGCACTTTTCTGAGCTCTGAAAAATGGGCTTCTTTTGGGGAAATTCTACTGGATGAGGCCATCGCTTGCATTGTCTGAGTAAATTTGGATTTGTTAAAGCCCTATATTTATAGTAATCATGTGATCACTGTTCAACGGCTATATTAGCAACGTTAAAAATTATTAACATTAAACCAATGAAGTTGACATTTTATATAAACATAAATATAAATTTAATTAGATCAAGAAGGATTTTCATTAATGAATCTTTGGGTCGTTACAATATTCTCTCAAGAAATTTTGCCCTCGAAATTTTTCATTTTTACACACTAAAACAAATGTGGGTAACTCAGCTTCATCATTTCCTCCAATTCCCAAGCCGCTTGTTTAAACTTGTGGTTTCTCCATAACACCTTTACGAGGGGCATTGTCTTATTTTATAGAACTTTTTCTCTACGATATAATATCTTTACTAGTTTCTCCTTATAAGAAAGATCATCTTCCAATCATACCACCTCAGAAGAGATTTCATGTGAAGGGTCTGGTATATAAATCCTTTAGAGGGATACATGAAAGACATCATGTACTTTGGCCATAGTAGGTGGATGTTCTAGTCGATAGGCCACAACCCCGACACAATCAAAAATCTCAAAGGGGGTCATGTACCTTGGACTTAACTTCCCTTTCTTTCAAAACCTCATGACCATCTTCCACAGAGATATGCATAGAAAAACCATGTCTCCAACTTTAAACTCAAGGTCTCGTCAACGATTATCTGCATAACTCTTCTGTTGACACCGGGATTCCTTGATATGCTGTGGAATGGTTTTCACCTTCTCCAACATTTCCATGACCAATTCGGGTCCAAGCAGCTTACGTTCACCGACCTCATCCCAATATGCATGTGTTCTGCACCTTTTCCCATACAAGGCTTCATATGGTGACATATGGATGCTCGAGTAGAAACTGTTATTATAAGAGAACTAAACCAGAGGAAGATGTTGATCCCATCCTCATTTAATGTCCATTGAGAATTCTCTCAACATATCCTCAAGTTTTTGGATAGTCCGCTCGGATTGGAAATTAGTTTGAGGATGATAGGTCGTACTGAAGTTCAGTTCAGTATTCAGAGCATGTTGAAGACTCTTCCAAAACAAAGAGTTGAATCTTGGGTCTCGGTCAGACACAATAGATAGTTGTACTCCATGAAACCTTACCACTTTCCTGATATATATCTGTGTCAGTTGGTCCAAAGAGAAATCTTCTCAAGTATCAATGAAGTGTGGAGTCTTTGTAAGACGATCCACAACAACCCAGATTGCATTGTTGCCTTTGGATGTCCTCGGAAGTTTGGTGAAAAAGTCCATGGTGATGTTCTATGATTTCCATTCTGGTATGGGCAATGGTTGCATCATCCCCTTAGACTTCTACGTCTCTGCCTTTACCTACTGGAACACCAGGCACATTGATGTATATTCAGCAATCTTCTTTTTCATATTATCCCACCAAATGTTTTCTCGGAGATCTTGATACATTTTTGTGCTCCTTGGGTGAATTGAGAAATTTGAACTATGTGCATCATCCAAAAGTTCCTTCTTCAACTCCAGACATGATGGACCACATAGTCTTTTCCCAAACCACAAAATTCCTTCTTAATTAACATTAAACTCCGAGGATTTCCCATTTTCGATAGCTTCTACTTTTTCTTGAATTCCCACATCATCCTTTTGAGCATCCTTTAACCTTTCCAAAAGAGATGGTTGAGCAATAATATGTGAAAGGATTGATGATGTTCTATTCTCTATGATTCCCATGTCCATATTCATCAAGTCTAAGAAGATTGGATCCTTCTCAATTATCATCATTGATAGAATCACTATATCCTTTCTACATAGGGAATCTGCCACCTTGTTCGCTTTCCCAGGGTGGTAATGGATTGAACAGTCATAATCCTTGATGATCTCTATCCATCTTCTCTGGTGCATATAAATCTTTTTCTATGTGAATATATATTTAAGACTCTTGTGGTCAGTATATATCTCACATTTCTCTCCATAGAGATAATGCTGCAAAATGTTTAAGTCAGAGATCACCGCCGCCAACTCCAGATCATGTGTTGGATAGTTTCTCTCATGGATTTTCAATTTCCTTGAGGCATAGGATATCACTTTATCATTCTGCATCAGCACACAACCTAATCCCTTCTTCTAAGCATCACTGAAAACCAAAAAAATATCCCCACTTATGGGTAAAGTGAGCAAAAGCGCAGTGATAAGCCTCCTTTTCAACACCTTGAAGCTTTCTTCGCATTCATCACACCAAGAAAACATTACTCCCTTTATATTTAGCTTGGTAAGAGGGTTGGACAATCGTGATAAATTTATCAAAAATCGTCAATAATATCCAGCTAACCCCAAAAAAGTACCGATATTCGTTACCGATGTTGGCCTCGGCCATCCCTCAATTGAATCTTTTATGGAGGGATCCACAGATATACCATTGCTTGTGATGATATGGCCCAATAATGAGACATACTTCAACTAGAACTCACACTTGATGTACTTTGCATAGAGCTTCTCCTTGCACAAAGTCTCCAGTACAGTTCTTAAATGCTCCTCATGATCCTCTTTTTTTTGGAGTATATTATAATATCATCTATAAAGACTACACCAAATTTGTCCAGGTAATCTATAAAGTATCTATTCATTAAGTCCATGAAGATTTCTGGAGCATTAGTGAGTCCGAAAAAAATTACTATGAATTCATAGTGCCTGTATCTTGTGCGAATAGCAGTCTTGGGGATATCTTCCTTCTTCACCTTTACTTGATAATATCCCGACCGCAAGTCCACCTTAGAGAAGTATTGTGATCCACGTAGCTGATCGAACAAGTCATCAATTATTGGGAGAGGATACTTGTTCTTTATCGTAATTTTGTTAAGTTCTAGATAATCAATGAAAAGCCACATTGACCCATCCTTCTTCATAACGAATAAAACTGGTGCACCCCATGATGAAGCACTTGGCCGTATAAACCCTATATCTAGATTATCATGTAGTTATTTCTTCAGCTCTTAAATCTCTACAACAGAAATTCAATATGGAGTCTTGGATATTGGTAAAGCCCCGGGTATAATTTCAATTGAGAATTCAACATATCTTCTAGGAGGAAGACCAGGCAGTTCCTCGGGAAACACTTCAGTGAATTCCCTCACAATAGTCATTTCATCAAGGATTGATTCTTCCTTGGAATCAATCATCTGAGCCAGATACGTGTTCTCATAAGGCAGTAATATCCATGTTTGAGATGATGGAGCTAAATGAGATTCATCTTCCTCCTTACACTTGTAAAGAATCGGGGGGCGATTCTCCATATGGAGTGTGATTTCCCTCTCCTAATAATTTATGTTGGCTCTATATAAGGAATTCCAATCCATGTAAAGAATTGCATAAAATTCCAACAGAGGGAGTATGACGAGGTTTTCTGGGAAATTCAATCCACAGATTATAACAGGGGAGGACTTATATTCATGTGATGCAATGATTTCCCCATTTTTTGTACTCACCGACATCTTCACTTCCATGATTTGTGGTGGTGTTGTGATTATTCTACTGAACTTTCGAGATATAAAAGAATGTGTAGAACCTAAATCAAAAAGTATGTTTGCTATTCTTGAATGAAAAACTAGTGTACCTGTCACCACTTCATTGTTGGGGTTCACTTTGGTAGAAGTGATGGAAAAATCACTTCCTTTCTGCCTTGGAGGTTATTGCTTGCCTCCGAAGACCCTTGGATTTGGGCACAAATTTGAAAAATGACCTGGTTCTTTTCATTTGTAGCATTGAACAACACATTGAGGTTCGAACAGAGTGTTTATCTCCTCTGTCACAGCCGCAGGTCTTTCTTGCCGACAGTTAACAGCTAGGTTCCCTTCTCTTCCACACCTAAAGCATTTCCTCATCCCCTTAAGGCAATTTCCAGGGTTCTTCTTTCAGCACTTTTGGAAAGTGGGGTGCTAGATCTTCTTAGGAATGTTGGATTTATCCATCAAACCACCAGCATTGAAGTCCACCTTATGCTTCTTATCCCTATGATACCATTGTGATTCTCTGATCTCCATTTCGACCTTGAGGGCACATCGGACAATTTCCTCACAACCGTCGAATTCACGGATTCCTAATTCTTTCCGTAGGCTAGGCTTCAACCCACCAATGAAGCGGTCAAATTTTCATTCTGGGGAAATGATAAAGCTGGAATCGTATCGTGCAAGCCTTGCGATGTTTTCCTCGTACGCTCCAACAAATTCTTCGTCTTTTTGATTTAGGTAAATGAAGTCCCTTTCCATCTTAAGCTGGAGGGTGCGCAAAAAATATTTATCAAAAAAAATCTTTCGGAAATCCTTCCATTCCAACACCTCGATCTCCTCCTCAGGCTTCGTATTTTTGATCAACGTCCTCCATTGATCAGCTTCACCCTCCATACGATAAGCTTCTATGAGAACCTTCTCTTGTTTAGAACATTAAAGGATGTAGAAAATCTTTTCAATGGATTTGATCCATTGTTCAGTGATCGTGGGATTAGATGATCCACTAAAAGCAGGAGGCCTTTGTCTCATGAAGCTCTCGATAGCGTCTTGTTATTTTTTAGGGGGGTTTGAATGTTCTTTTTGTCCCGTGTTTCTATTCAAACCATGAGTAAGCTGAGAGAGAAGCATGACAATGTCCACGATTCCCACTCCCATTGGATTGGGCATCTCATTAGTACAGTCATCATGCTAATCTTCACAACAGTTGTTAGCACGAGTCATCCTATTACCGGACATTGTCTGGAATTAAAGGAAATTTAGGGGTAACACATTAAGGGTAATCCAAAGACAAAAGTTGATGACTTATAAATAAGCTTTTATTTCCTTAACTCAAGAGTCTATAGGCTTCAATCTAGGATTTTCATTATCTACTTTCTATCATATATTCATAGGTGCATTTTTTAATTCCCTTAATAAGGGTTCATACTAAGATTGGAAATTTATCAAAACATATCCCCCGGGAGTGTCGTAACCAAGGGTGCAGCATGGATCGTTCTCGTACACCATTTCCCATTCTAGTATAGCTCAAAGTGGTGTTTTCGGGTTTTAGCCCTACGATACATCTGTGCTCGAGCCACCTCCACCTGCTCGTATGCAGACAGGGATGTATTTGTTTAATAAACCACTAATTTAGTACTTAAAAAAACATAGGGATGTTTTTATTATACTTAGTCTTGTCTCTACGGGTTTACTAGGGTTTTCTAATCCTAATCCCAAAAATAACAAAACATATCTACTGATACCAACTATGAAAACCTTTCTTTTTATTACATCTTAAACCTGATTTACTACATAAAACATCACTCGATACAATAAAGAAGATTGATAGGTTTAGTGTATTTGAGGCTTAGGATCATTACATAAAAACTTAAAACATGAAATACAACATCTTTATTGATAACATCCTTTACATGACCACTACATTCCCTCGTACATAGCATTGCATGGGATAACCTGAGGACATGCATAAGAAAAGAGTGAGCTATAAAGCCCAGTAAGGGCGTACACATGGAATAAAATGAGGAGTACAATACATGTTAGAAAATGGGCATATCAATAGATCATAAGAGAAACATTAACATAAAGGCATGATAAAGCATGATAATTATAACACGGAAATGTGGCAATATCACTTAACATGGAATTAGCATTAGGCAAGGCTCAATGCACATGGAGAATGAGTAAATCCTAATTGCACATAAAACACGAGTAAACCCACATTTAACTTGAATTTTAATGAGTTAACACTAATTGCACATGACATATCATGATAATTTACTTTACCCAATGCATTGGATCACTATAAGGGCACACCCTTCTTAAATATTACATTTCATGCATAAGTGTGCCACATGGATCAGAAAACATAGTTTCATAAAACATAATCATTTATTCCATGATAAATGAATGTGGAATTCAAAAATGAAACTTTATAATAAATAAGTAAATTTGCATAAAGGTGAATAACCTTTATTGAGAAATGGGAATGATATTCACTACACAATGGCATTGGCTTAGAAAATCGGTGCGATTTTTGCAGCGTAATGGCGTGACATAAAAATTCATAAAAAAGGTTGATGAGAGAGAAAGGGGTTCCTCGTCATATTTACAAGTAATGGACAGTAAGGAGGTCATATATATACATGTTCCAACGATTTGAATGGAATTTAGATTCATGATACAAATGTATTTCCTGAATGTAAATGAGAAGAGAGAAGTTCCTTTGGGAATTTCATCATAGTAACGGGTGTACATGGGAGGAATTTAATGAGAGATAAAAAGTCTCCCATAATTCAAACATAAATAGGGCAGTATGAGGGAGGTGATAAACCATACCCCAACATTACTAATTGAAATTAAAATGGAAAAACAACTTAAATAAAATTGGACAAAAATGAGAAAGGACGAAAAAATACCTCACTTGGAAGTGTGCTTCCAAAGGCTAGAGAGTGGCTAGTGAGAAGCTTCTTGTGAGCTTGGGGAACCTTGGGAGGATTCTAGAGAGAGTAGGGTAGAGTTTGGATGAACTCAAAAGGAATTGAGTGAGGAGGAAGTGGGAGCATGGGGGGTTTATATAGGAAAGGTGAGGGAATTATTTATTATTTAGGTTTGGGTCCCCTTACATTAAATTAATCCAAACCAAAAACCATCCCATGGTTTTTACCCATGGTTTTTGGAAAAGGGAAGTGGAAAAAAATATTTTATAAGGACAAAGTCCTAAATTCTTGAAATAATAGGGTTTCTTATGTGGAGGTGAGTCACACTCCCATGGAAATTAATTTAAAATGACAAGGTGTTTAATTAGTCTTGATGGGTCCATTAATGCTTTCAAAAGTAAGTCAAACAAACCTGAAATCACATTATTTTAATGGTAAAACATATATTTCCCGAACAAAAAGGTTGTAGTATTTTATTACATCACTATTGGGACATTATGATGTCATAAAATACATTATATATTTAAACGGTATTTAATTTTTACTCAAAAATTTGACTGTCTCATAAAATTATGAAAAATCCACTATTGGATAATTTCAACGTCCTGATTCCCAAAATAACATTTATTTTATCTAAATAATTTTCAAAATATGTTAATTTTCACTTTTAAAATAAAAAACGATATTTATCGAAAATTCACAGGTTTTGACAAAAATGGCTTTCAAACCTTAATAAAAATTACAATTGCATTCATAAAATTATTAGATCATTTATATTTAATAAAATTTAATTTAATAATAATATTTTCTTAAAATATTATTTAATTCAAAAATCCCATAATTTAATAAAATATAATTCTTAATTAAATTAAAAATATTATTTGTACTTTACAAACTATTTACAATGTATCAATAATGACTAGAAAGTATATTCATTATTATATACAAAAGATAATGTACATAAACATAGTGCTATTTATTTGTTACATAACCACTTAAAACAGCCGCATAAGACCTAAGTGTAAGGTGTGTGATGGTGACGGACTCTTAGGGTGGCTCGGATAACATCACTCGAGTGGTAACTTCTATCAACTTCCACTTCTCCCATAGATGGTCCCGTTTGAGCTTGACATGATAAAGCTCATCTTGGGCTTGGTTAAGAGCGAAGCCCAAGGATGCCACCTCTTTTCTGAGTTCTGACAAATGGGCTTCGTATGGGGAAATTATACTAGATGAGGCCATAACTTCCTTTGTCTGAGTAAATTTGGATTTGTTAAAGTCCTATATTTATACTAATCATGTGATCACTGTTCAATGGCTGTATTAGCAACGGTAAAAATTTTTAATATAAAACAAATGAATTTGACATTTTATATAAACATAAAGAGACATTTAATTAGATCAAGAGAGATTTCCATTAATGAAACTTTGGGTCGTTACAACCATAGTATGTTATTAAATTATACAAGAACCATATTAATATTTATTATATCATACATGATTCGTTTATTAATTTATACTACCTATTTAATAATTACTTCCATGATAAATTAATATTTTAGGTAATAATCACTTTCTTTATCGTGCTTGTTTTGACTTGTTATTCTTGATCATAACATATAGATCATGATATAATACTTCCAAAATATAATACTTCATTTATATATCATATATATTTAGAATATAAATATTTATAATAGATAGATATATGAAAATTAAGGCACCGTTTATGGAGACGATATGTCATTCGTACACATAAATGTTGTCTCTGTTTTCATATCGTATTGAACAGAAGTAAGTGAATAAGATATATGAAAGTACATACATATATATATCTAGTAGAATTATTATTTCATATATTAAATTATTATTAACAATATAAATATTTTTATAATCATCATTGAATGATGAACGTGGAAATATATCTTATCGCGACGTGGAGACGGTAATCCGTACGTACGCACGAGAGACAATATCGTTATATTAATGGAGGAAGTTTATGTAACTAGATGGTATATTATATATAAAAAATCATCAACATGTTATATTTATTATTAACATCAGTTATACGCTTTATTATACCCATCAAAATAATGAAATTTATGAATAACAAACTAAACCACGACGTGGACACGGTAATCCGTATATATGAACGTATAGTGACATTGTCATTTATAGGATGGAAAGAATAATGAATATGGTTGTAAAATTTTTAAAATAACATCACAGTATATATAATATATTGGAGTCATTATTTTAGAATAGAAAAAACAAATAACGAGGATGTGGAAGAAGAAAATAACTTGAAAGAGGTGATGAAATATTTACCTCTTATTTGGGTTCTTCTTTTTGAATTGATCAAGAGGGCTCTCTAGGTTGGCTTTCTAACCAAATTAATTCCTCTAGGATTAAGGTATAAAATATGGGAGGATATTTGGGCATGGTTTGGCCGAGCCAAATGGATTTGGAAGTGTGATTTGGAGTGAAGGGGAAGTGCCCTTTTATAAGAGGGGTGAGGGTCACTTTTGGAAAAGATTAAAAGTATTAATTTATTATACAATCATATTCGGTTTATAATGGCTCAAAATGAATTTATTTGTATCCTTAGGTTGTTATAGGTCGAAATACTCTCAACCAATAGATTTTATACATGTTTAGGTTACCATTTTAACCTTAGATTTGTGATTTAACTCTTAGTTAAATAGTTTAACTTTTACCATGTCTTCTTGTATTCATACACTACATGGTTAATAAACTTACTATAAACTTCCAAGAGAACCTAATTTGGTTCATTAATGACATATATGATATTATTTCAGACTTTCGGAAATTCCTAAGATTTTTAGGAATATTATATCAACCAATATTATAGTAATTTTTTTAAAAAATTAGATTATATCAATTTTAACACTATTTTGTATTTTGTATTTGGGAAAGTCATAACAACCATATAACCTAGAAAAAAATTAATCTAATCAACTCTAACATGTCATATTATCCTATAAAATTAGTTGAATTCATCAAAAGTCTAAAATTACATTTATTTGGATATTTATAATATCAATTATTTTAATCGTTCTCTATTAAGGTAATTACCGCATCATCAACGTGTCATAAATAAATTAAATTATTTAATGACTAAAAATTATAAATAAAATACCCTTATGTAGGAAATATATTTTTATTTCTAATGACTATTTATAGTCGAATATATCTTATGAAGAACCCTAAATTAAAATGTTTTAGTTATGAAAAATTGATTTTAACACTTTTTACTCTTCTTTAAATTAAATAATAATAAATGTCCTAATCTAATACAAGTGGACCTAAATGGAAATATTTTATTCATAAGGTTGTTTATGGTCGAATTAAACTTATTCAATATAATTAGGACATGTGTTAGGGTAATAAGAATATCATTTTTACCTTTAATTACCCTATTTACTTTTAACTGTTGTAAATAAAAGTAAAAACTTACTATTCACCAAAAATTATTTTTATCTTATTGAAGAACATTTTACTTACTGATATCAATTGTGTCTCTCATTTTTTTAAAAATCAATTCATATAAGCAGTAAAATTATGTTTTATCCAAATTTGAAATTCTCCTTATAGGTGGGTAAAAGACCGTAATGAGTTCAATAATTTTTTTTATATATAAACTTATTATAAAATTATTAAAATAAATTACATAAAACATATATTGGTATTATATATATATTTACCTAATATAAATTTAAATAAAATAAATAATTATTTAAATAAAAATTCGGTTTCAAACAATAACTTAGTGTTTTTCACTATTCATCAAAAATTGAATGTTTTCAGAAAAATACCAAAAATTCACCCTAATAGAATTTTGATATTAAGAATTCAAAAATGAAGCCTATTTTACCAAATTAATAACATAAAATCAAAATTTATTAATTTAAAATTATTTCTCATTGTCAAAACAAAAAAACAGGTTTTTTAATGAGTAAAAAATATCAAAAGATTGATATGTGTTTATGTCAAATTTAAATGTGAAATTACTTATAATGACCAGCATTGAATTAAATGAAAAAATATAATCTACTTATACTTCCAATCCATTCAAATTTATAATTTAACAATATAAATTATTTTAATTAAAAAAGTGGTTTTCATTTAAAATTTAGTAACTGTCACTATTAACCCAAATATGATTGTTATCAGAAAAACACCAAAAATTTGTGAAAACTAAATTTTTATGTTCCTATTATATAAAAAAAGTTTACTTTTTCAAATTGAGAGTATAAATGTGTCAAATATTTGATTTAAAATGGTTCTCCATTAAAAGGGGATAAAATTGCATTTTTAAAAAAATAAATCTTTTATCTGAAGAAAATAAATTTGTTCTTATATTATGTATAAGAAACACATAATATGAATGTTAAAATTATAAAGAGTATATAAGATTCAAAGTGTAGTTAACTCTATTTATAACTACTTTTTGAACGACTAGTTTGGTAATATTATGGTGGGCTCGAACTCGGTGTTGCGTGTAACGCAAGCTACAAAATTACTTTAATGAGATAACGTACTATAAGATCTTGGATGTTAGACACATAGATTCTCCCTTATGACTCGGGATTGGACATCTTTCCCCCAAGATACGATTGGCAGATTATGGAGGGAGGTTCAGGTAAATTCAATTTTTTATTATTCATCATATTATTTTTATTATTGTTGCATCTACTGATTATTTTTTTACAGGATAATTTGAATTCATGACCAGATGTGTTTCAAGCCATATATATGGACAAATGCCGAAAATTATGGAATGATTACAAGGGAAGGGTGAAGAGAGATCACTGGATACCATTTGTGGGTGTGCCCGACATTCTACAGTGAGTCCCTCTGGGCATTCTACCCATGCAGTGGCAGGAATTGGTTGAGTTTTGGTCGATTTAGGAAATGATAGTATGATTTATTGCTTTTAATCTGTAAATTTCTAGTTTTTCATATTTCCATTAACTGAATACATTGAATGTAGACTGAGTCTTCTCATCATTCACATAATCGGGCGTTGTAGGGCACGCCTTCCAGACCTGGAATTCGACAAGAGTCACAACTCCGAAATGATGTAAGTTTTGAATTGACTATTCATTCATATATTTAAAATATTGTATTATAACATGGTGAATCCCTTTATTATAGTTACACCAATGTGGTGAACCGATCGATCAGACGTCCTTATGGGTGAGGACTCATAGGGCAGGAGATCCTGATGTTGTCAGTGTTATAGTAAGAAAAAGATTTAGTAATTATCGTATTTTTATATTATAAAAATTATTCATATAGTTTAATTAATTCATTATATGCTATAGGATCGTTTTGACACTCAGTTGGTAGAGTTTCCAGAGGAGCAACATCGTGGTACTATGCATAGAGATGAGATATTTCAGCGTGTCATGGGATGTGACAGTCATGGTTTTTCCTTGACTTATGGTGGTGGTATCCCACGATAGGCAGTTGTTAGAGAAAAGGAGATGGGTGCCCGCAGAGATGCAGGGATGCGCACACAGACTGAGATAGATGCTACCATGCAGGCCATGCAACAGAAGATGGATACACAGTTTCAGTAGTTACGTGCAGAGTACGAGTAGATATTGTCATAGATGTCAGGACGTATTGATAATGTGACAATGCAACGTCCTGTTGATGGTACACAAGTGGCATCACATGTAAATAATAGAACAAACCATACTCATATTGACTTCTATTGATATATGTTTATGATACATAATATTGATATATATTATAGTATCCTGATATAGCTGGTGTACATCTTAGTGATATTGGTGATCCAGATGAGGATGAACATGCATGAGGTTATTTACATTACCATTTTAATATCATAAATGAATTAGGAGTTAGTAATTATTCTTGAACATTTAGGCTCATTTACACCTATGTGTTTTATTGTTTTAATTCTTGTGATTTTATTCATACTATTAATGTTTACCTGATTGTTAATTATGATATATTACATACCACTTCAATTTATTAACACAAAACAACTTGTGAGTGAATTATAAAATGGTCGGGTAAACGACATGTCAATCAGACATGCGGTTTACATGGTAAGACTAAATATGTGTTTTTTAAGTGTTTGGCACACTTGAAAAAGGTGTGGGGGGGGGGGTGAAAACCATTCAAACGACCTCGGAATGTGATGAAATGAGGTGAAAAAAACCATGGAGTGAATTCTGAAATGGTCAGGCAGACCACACATCATCCAGAGGTGTCGTGTGACTATGATGACCGAAAATGCAATTCTGGTGCCATAATCGACAAAAATAGTTCTCTAATGGTCAAATTCATACAAAAAAACTTCTGAATTACTTGCAATCATAGGAAAATTCTTTAATTAGTATTATTCTTATGTGTATAGGGAGATGACATGTCAATCGGATGTGCGCTTTGCGCGGTACGGCTGAATATGTGTGTTATCAGTGTTTGGCGCGCTTGAAAAAGGTGTGTGTGGTGAAAAACCCATCTGAACGACTTTGGAATTCCGTTTAATCTAATGAAAACAATCGGTATGTATATAGTAAAATGGTCGGGTAGACCACACATCAATCAGAGGTGTCGTGTGACCGCATTGACCAAAACTACACTTCAGGTGCCATAACAAACAAAAATAGGTTTTTAATGGTCAAATTCATTCCGAAAAATATCATAATGACATGAATTCATAGGAAAAAAATTCTAATTATTTATCTTGATGTGTGGGAGGAGACGATATGTCAATCCGAAATGTGGTTTGCATGGTATGACTGAATATATGTGTTTTCGGTGTTTGGTGTTCTTGAAAAAAGGAGTGTGGGGTGGTCAAAACTAGCCGAACAACTTCAGAATGCCATGAAATCAGGCGACAACAACCGAAGGTTGAATTTTTTTAATTTTTAGTTAGATGATACTTCAATATGAGGTTTTGTGTAACTGTGGTGACTGAAAAGGAATTTTCAGTGCCATAAACGACCAAAACTGGCATTTAATGGTAAAATACATACTGAATGACATCAAAATGACTTGAAATCATATGAAAACATTCTAATTATTTTTTATGACATGTACAGAGAGACGGAACATCAATCAGATTTGAGGTTTGCATGGTACAACTAAATATGTTTGTTTTCAGTGTTTGGCGCACTTGAAAAAGTTTTGTGGGGTGGTCAAAACCGGCCGAATGACCTTAGAATGCCATGAAATCTGACAACAACAACCAGTGAGTGAATTTTGAAATGGTCAGGTAGATGACATGTAAATCAAGAATTTTCTTGTGACTTTGGTGAACGAAAAGGAATTTTTGGTGCTATAAACAACCAAAACTAGCGTTTAATGATCAAATGCCTACCAAAAAACATCAGAATGAATTCAAGTCACAATACAACATTCTAATTATTTTTCGTGATGTGTACGCTGGGACATAACATCAATTAGACATGTTTTTTGTGTGCTACGGTTGAATATGTGTGTTTTTATTGTTTCATGTGCTTGAAAAAGGTGTGTGGGGTGCGTAAAACCAGATGAACAACCTCAGAATGCAATGAAATCAGGCGACAACAACCCGCGAGTGAATTGTGAAATGGTCGGGTAGACCACACGTTAATCAGAGGTTTTATGTGACTGTGATGATAGAAAATATACTTCTGGTGCCTCAAACGATCAAAATAGGCATCTAATGGTCAAATGCATACTGAACAACATCAGAATGATGTGAAATCACAAGAAAAAATTCTAATTATTATCTATGATGTGTACGTGGAGACAGAATGTCAATCAGATGTGCAATTTTTGCGGTACAACTAAATATGTGTTTTAGGTGTTTGGAGTGCTTGAAAAAGGTATGTGAGGTGGTAAAAACCAGCCGAATGACCTCTGAATGACATGAAATTTTATATACAACAACTGGTGAGTGAATTGTAAAATGGTTAGGCAAACAACACATCAATCGGAGGTGTCATGTGGCAATGGTGATCAAAAAAGTAGTATTGGTTCCATAAACGACCAAAACAAGAGTTTAACAGTCAAATCCATACCGAACGACATCAAAATGACTTTAAATCATAGTACAAAAATCTAATTATTATGCCTGATTTGTACGTAGAGAGGACACGTCAATCGAACGTGTAGTTTGCGTAGTACGACTAAATATGTGTTTTTTAGGTGTTTGGAGCACATGAAAAAAGTGCGTGGGGTGATCAAAACTGGTTGAATTACCTCTTAATTCCATGAAATCAGGTGAAAACAACTGGACTGTGAATTTTGAAATGGTCGGGTAGACCACACGTCAATCGGAGGTGTCGTGTCAGTGGAGTGACTGAAAACACACTTCTGGTGCCATACACAACCAAAAGAGGAATTTAACAGTCCAACGCATAACGAATGACATCAAAATGATGATAAACCATAGAACAACAATATAATTATTATCTGTGACGTGTAAATGGAGAAAGAACATCAATTGGATGTGTGGTTTGCGTGGTATGGCTGGATTAGTGTTTTTATGTTCCTGGAGCGCTTGACAAAGGTGTGTGGAGTGGTAAAAACTAGTCGAACGACCTCGTAATGCCCTAAAATCTGGCAGCCACAACCAGAGAGTGAATTGTGAAATGGTCAGGTAGACCACAAGCCATTCAGAGTTGTTGTGTGACCACAGTGCCCGAAAATACACTTTTGGTGCCAAAAAAGATAAAAATAGGTGTTTAACAGTAAAATACATACCAAGACACATTGGAATGACATTAAATCATAAGAAATTTTTTTAATTATTTTTTTTGATGTGTATGAGGAGACGACACGTCAATCAGACATGTGATTTGCGTTGTACGGCTTAATATGTGTTTTTTCGGTGTTTGGCGCTCTTGAAAAATGTGCGTGGGGAGGTAAAAACTAGCCAAACGACCTCATAATTCCCTGAAATCAGGTGAGAACATCTATTGAGTGAATTGTAAAATGGTTTGGCTAACCCGACATCAATCGGGGATGTCGTGTGACTGCAGTGCCCGAAAACACACTTCTAATGCCATAAATGACCAAAATAGGTGTTTGATGGTTAAATGCATACCGAACAACATCGGAATGACTTCAAATCACTAGAAAAAATTCTAATTATTTTTCCTGACATGTACGCGGAGACAACACATCAATAAGATTTGTGGTTTGCGGGGTAAGGCTGAATATATGTGTTGTCAGTGTTTTGGGCACTTGAAAAAGGTGGGTGGGGTGTTCAAAACATGCAGAACAACCTCGGAATTCCATGAAATCATGAGACAACAATCAAAGAGTGAATTTTGAAATGGATGGGTAGATCACATGACAATCGAAGGTTTCATGATACTGTAGTGACATAAAACGCACTTCTGGTGCAACAAACGGCCAAAACTAGTGCATAACGGTCAAATGAAAATTGAAAGTCATTGGAATGACTTGAAATCATAGAAAAAATTTCTAATTATTATTTTTGAACTGTACAAGGAGATGGAATGTCAATCAGACGTGCGGTTTGTGTAGTACGGCTGAATATGTGTGTTTTCGGTGTTTAGCCCGCTTGAATAAGGTGTGTGGGGTCGTCAAAACTGGATGAACACCCTCTGAATGCCATAAAATCAAGCAAAATACAACAGGACAGTAAATTGTAAAATGGTTGGGTAGACAACATGTCAATATGAGCTTTCTTGTGACTGCGGTGACCAAAAATGCAGTTCTGGTGCTATAAACGACCAAAACAGGCATTTAATGGTCAAATTCATACCGAACGACATCAGAATGACTTGAAATAACAGGGAAACATTCTAATTATTTTGTGTGATGTGTACACAAAGAGGAAATGTCAATCAGACGTGTGGTTTGTATGGTACAGTTGAATATGTGTTTTTTAGGTGTTTGGAGTATTTGACAAAGGTGTATGGGGTGGTCAAAACTGGAAAGCGACCTTCGAATTCCATGAAATCAGATAAAAACAACTGGAGAGTTAATTTTGAAATGGTAGGGTAGACTACACGTCAATAAAGGGAGTCATGTGACTGTGGTGACCGAAAATGCACTTTTTGTGCCACAAACGACCAAAACAGGGATTTACCGGTCAAATACATATTGAATGACATCAGAATGACATGAAATTACAATACAAAATTCTAATTCTTCTCTTTGATGTGTACACAGAGATGTTTCATCAATCGAGCATGTGATTTCCATTGTACAGATGAATATTTGTTTTTAGGTGTGTGGAGCGCTTGACAAAGGTGTGTGGGGTGGTCAAAATTAGCCAAACAACCTCATAATTCAATGAAATCAGGAAATAACAACTGGAGAGTGAATTGTGAAATTTTCAGGTAGATCACATGTCAATCAAAGGTTTTGTGTGACCACAGTGACCGAAAATGAACTTTTGGTGCCACAAATGACCATAACATGCGTTTAACAGTCAAATGCATAATGAATGACATTAAAATGACTGTAAATCACTGAAAAACATTCTAATTATTAAGGCTGACATGTCCATGGAGACAGAACATCAATTGGATGTGAGGATTACACATCATGGATGAATATGTTTTTTAGGTGTTTGAAGCGATTGACAAAGGTGTGTGGGGTGGTCAAAACTGGCTGAACAACCTCAGAATGCCCTGAAATTTGGAGACAACAACTGGAGACTAAATTGTGAAGTGTTCGGGGAGACCACATGTCAATAAGAGGTGTCGTGTGACTGTCATGACCAAAAATGCACTTCAGGTACCGTTAATGACCAAAACAAGCGTTTAACGGTCAACTGCAAACTGAGAGACATCAGAATGTCTTGAAATCAGAGGAAATAATAATAATTATTATTATTCATGATTTGTATTGGGAGACATCACATCAATCAGACGTGTGGTTTGCACGGTATGACTGAATAAGTGTTTTTTAGAAGTTTGGAGCACTTGAAAAGGTGTGTGGGGTGGCCAAAATAGGTCGAACGACCTTAGAATTCCCTAAAATCAGGTGACAACAACTGGAGAGTGAGTTTTGAAATGGTCAGGTAGAACACACATCATTCGGATGTGTTGTGTGACCACGATGACTGAAAACGCACTTTTGAAGCCATAAATAACAAAAATAGGAATTTAATAGTCAAATGTAGACCGAACAACATCATAATGACTTGAAATCATAGGAAAACATTCTAATTATCATCTATGGCGTGTACACGGAGACGATACCTCAATCAGACATGTCGTTTTCATGGTACGAAGAAATATGTGATTTTTTGTGAGGTGAGCTTGAAAAAACTACGGGGGTGGTCAAAACTATCCGAATGACTTCAAAATGCCATTGAATCTGGCGGAAACAACCGGAGAGTGAATAGTAAAATGGTCCAGTATACCACATATCATTCGGAGGTGTTGTGTGATTACGGTGACAGAAAATACACATCGGGTGCCATAAACGAACAAAACTGGCATTTAATGGTAAAATGTATACCAAACGAAATCGTAATGACATGAAATCATTAAAAACATTCTAATTATTATATGTGATGTGTATACGGAGACAGAATGTCAATCGGACATGCGGTTTGCACGGTACGGCTAAATTTGTGTTTTTTCAGTGTGAGGGCCGCTTGACAAAGGTGCATGGGGTGGTCCAAACCGGCTAAATGACCTCAAAATTCCCTAAAATCATGATTCAAAAACTGACAAGTCAATTTGGAAATGTTCAGGCAAACTGCATGTCAATCGGAGGTGTCGTGTGACTATGGTGACCGAAAACGAACTTCTGGTGCCATAAACGACCAAAACTAATGTTTAACGGTCAAATGCATACTGAATGACATCAGAATTACTTGAAATCATTTGGAAAAAATTTAATTATTTTCTGTGCTGTGTATGCAGATACTTCACATCAATCTGATGTGTGGTTTGCACAGTAAAGTTGAATATGTGTTTTTTGGGTGTCTAGAGTGCTTGAGAAAGGTGTGTAGGTTGGTCCAAACCAGCCGAACAACCTTGGAATGCCATAATATCAAGCAAAAACAATTGGATAGTGAATTGTGAAATGTTCAGGTAGACCACATGTCATTCGGAGATGTCGTGGGACTGCGGTGACTGAAAACGCACTTCTTGTGCCAAAAACAAGAAAAACAGGTGTTTAACGGTCAAATGCATACTAAACGACATCAGAATGACTTGAAATCAAAAGAAAACATTCTAATTATTATCCATGATGTGTGTCAGCATAGGAAACATCAATTGAAATTGTAGGCTGATTAGAACCATAGAATTAAAGATTCTAAATTTTTGAAAATATATTTGATATTATTAATATATTTTCAAAATCAAATACTTTAGATATGTTATACTATGCTTGAATTGAAATATATGTTATTTTATTTCAATTATTTGTTTGGATGTTTTTTGGTATTAATTTTTTTATTAAAATTTTTCTTGCAGTTATTTTTGATTATGGATGTGGAAGTTTGGAAGATGAAGAGTTGAAGAGATTTATGCATGTATGACTTTAGATTTTTTGGAAAATATTATTTATTTGTGATTTTGAAATATAGGGTTTTTTTTGTGTTGCTAACACTTTTAAAAAGAAATTAAAAATCCTATAGTGGCCACCATTTTGAGGTCTCTATAGGTGATATCGGCAGCACCTAAAGCGACAACCAAATGGTGGTCACTATATCCAAATCCGAAATGGGCTATAGTATCCACTATTTGGAGTATGCTTTATTGGCCGTTGATATCACCTATAGAAACCACCGTTTGGGGGTCGCTATAGCCCATATAGGCTCAGCTACATTTTTCGCCATCTGGCGGATGATATTAGCAATAGTGACCGGCCTAAATTGTCTTCCATTTGGAAAACGCTAGGTGGCCGATAAAGAACTTTAACAACAGCTTTTGGGAGTCACTTAATTCTTTTATTCTACTAGTGTAATATATACTTCATGGGATTCATCTTTCGGCCTATGATAATGATATTCAATCATTGAATCACTATTACTATGCTATTTTGGCCTGGAATCCATAATTATTATAAGTTGGTGTGGCATCTATATTATTATCATATTCAGGCATGGTATCCAAATAATTATGATACTAGAAAATGGATTTCCTATTATTAGGGAGATTGGTAATTACATATTTATTTATTGTGATACTTTAGATGTGGGGATGATTACCTTCTCCCTAATCGATTTCTTGATCACAATGCAGGAAATGGAACTCCACACCATTGATTTGACATTTAATTAATGAATAATTATGCTCTCTTCAAGTGATTCCTAAGATGCTCCTTAAGGTTAGGTGGACACATAATTACTATATATATCCTATAGTCACAAATTGGGGATGGGACTATTTATCAATTTATATGAATAGATACTAATAATTTACTTGGATGTAGAAAGAATTACTTTTTATACCAATTAAGGTTCCCCCACTTAAGTAATATCTTGGTTACAATGTTCTGATCACCTATAAATATGGACCTAGGATTTAGACATCGGCCTAGATTTACATAACCTGAGTGATATGGAATCCATCTCTGTGACCATTTAAATGATTTTACATTGGTATATTACATACTTAATTATAGTTATTGAAAGTGAATACATGTTAACACAGGGTGAAGACATGTATCCACCTTTTAGAGTTGTCAAATGATCCAATACATTTCTAGTTCTGATCAAATTAGGTGGTTTTGATCCATATTATAGACCCTAGAATAAATTTAGTTATACACATATTGAGTGTTATTACATCTATCCCAATTAATTTTCAACTGGATGTCTAAACGATCAAGATTATGGACCCAGGGATCGACTATTGTTGGTTTCTGGTATTTCTTTCACCTTACTCTAGTATAAACATAATTACATTTGCATATATATAGGAATATATATATACTCACAGACACATATAAAAATATATATACATGATGGAAAATTTTCCAAATTACCAAAATCATAGACCCAAGGATCCAATGTGGATTCACTCAATATATATATTTTCTTATATTAGTTGCGTCTCAGCTAGGATGAGAATATTTAATTATCTTGAACTTATAACAGCATATTTAAATCATCATAATCGAGGTAGATTATTAATATTTTTTCATGCCCATGTACGTGAACCTTACTATGTGTGTGGAACATATGTCTTATTTTATGGTTGATTATAGATACATGATGGATAGGGATAAGGCCCAAGGCTACATGATCAAGCGGATCCACTCATGCAGATTCTTTTCCTTAGGTTGGAGTAACTCAACAGTTTCATGGAGAATGGGAATGTGGTCGATCATAGAGGTAGTTGAAGATCCTGACAAATTTATTTAAGTTTATTTCATGTACTAATTCATGTATTATTGGGCCAGTGGGTGGATGATGTTTTATGTATGAAATGGCTATTCAGGATATTTTAATATTTCAATTTTTAATATAGAATTATTTTATATCATATTATTTGTTCTTTGTTTATTCCATTTATCAATTTTACATATGATATATGGTTATTTCCACTATTTTTACGCTGATATGATGATATATTCTCCCCACTGACCACATTTAGACCCTCACTATTAGTCATTATCCACTATCATATGCGGAGGCATGCTTGAGGCCTTTTGGAGAACCACCTCAGGGCCTAGATTTAGTGGCATTCGGGATAAGACATTACATTTATAGTCATTTATTAGTATTCATTTAATATATTATTATTTTTATTCGTCATCGTATGTTTTTTTAATTATTAGTGTTGAAATAATTCCATTAAATTACTATTAAATGCGGATAAAGTATTTATTCAATTAACATAAAAATAATATAAACAGTTTTAAAAATGCTAAAATCAATAAAATATGAATGAATTATTATGTTTCAGGATTTTTGTAGATAAAAATGAAATATTATAGAGGTGATTATAAATTATATTCAAATTCAATTGTCTTATTGTTGTTTTAAAATTCAAATTAAATTAATAACTCCAAAATTGTTATTAATTTTATTTAATAACAAATAATATTTTATTATGTGATTTGAAACTCTAAAAATATTATTTATAGCTAAGTGATTAGGATATGGTTTCCAATAAAAACAATAGTCGATATATGGTCCAATTTTTATATTATAGTAACTTTATAGAACCACTAAAGAGTATTATAATTAATATCATAGTAACTGTCAAAAGGGATCAAATAGGTTAATATAAAAATAATAAGGGTGAAATTATCATCTAAACTTGACAAATTTTTATTGAATGATACTATTTTTACTTAACATCGTCTTATCATTGATTCATATAATGTTTTTTCTATTTAATTTGAATATAAATTTAATATTTTATGAAATTCTAAGAGTTAACACCCCCATTATTATAAAAATACGCCTCTAATTATATTTATTTGAAAACATAAATAATCATTTTCTTATGATGATATCGTCCAAAATAATTCAATTAAATACCTCCAAACATCATAGATTAGTTTTTTGATTATGAATCTAATCATTGAATTCTTTTTGTGTAAACATTTAGAGGCTGTCTGAAGAGAATGTATTGTTCTTAATCAAGTGTTTAATTTTATTTCTTAATCTGCCCCATTCCAACATTCTATGGAGACGATAATATAATAATGTAGGTAAATTACATATATCGATATTTAATATATTAATTTATTTACTTATATCCATCTCCTCCTCCATTAAATGTGAAACAAAACCATCATCTGTGTCTATGTTGGACTATAACCTCGCAAACCGATGTATCTTGTTTTCCATCACCTACTCTTAAAGATGGCTGTAATGAATAAATTAATGTATATATATGATATTATTTAAATATTTATAATTCAAAAAATATAATATTTCATGTACATTCATTCCTATCCAATCACTGAAATATGATAATTTCATTTATGTAAACTTGTGGGCCACACCGCTATGAAGTGATGCGCTTCGTTTTTCATCACCACATCACATGGATGATATATATAATTGAATTTAATGAAATAAAATAGAATTTATTATAAACATTAAAAATTTTAATGAGAAAATAATGTTGACTATATTTCCATAATTATCATTTAAAAATGAAATCATTACTCAGGTATATGTACAACGAACTGTGTCCATGATTATAATGTAGCTCATTTTTTCATAGCTATGTACCTTGGATGTAATTAAAATTATGATTTATGTATTAATATGATAATTATTTAATAATTATTATTATATATATGATTGAATAAATTTCCATTTGACCACATTCAACCTACCAAAGTACGTTTAGACTAATAAGATAAATATCAACAAAACATCCGATTTGAACATAATTTACTATGTAATGTATGTAACATTATAGAAACTAAAATAAAATGAATATTGACTTTGAAAATTATCCTTATGAAATTCAATTATTAAAATACATTTTTATTCAGGGCGATATATAATATACTTGATGAGTTGGACTCAAGGTGAGGTATTTTCATTTTGAAAAATCCTCCCTTAAGGTTTCCCTTAAAACACATTTTTATTTGATATAAATATTTTAAAATTTTATTATGTTTTTATTTTTATGTATATAATAGAATTATAAAGAACATCTAATTTCACATTTAAATTTGATTAATTTTTTTTCTAAATGAATCTTTTTATGAAATGTTTTTGAACTTCCTTAGAAAGAAAAAAAGTGATTATATTATGATGTATATAGTGATAATGACTTTTCCCACCACCATAACTATTATTTGATTTTTTTTACTTTATAAGATTCTATATTTTATTCAAATAAAACCTAACTTTCATTATGATGTGGTTATTTTTTAAAAATGATTGTTATTTAAATTTCTGAGAATTCTTTCTTATGGTTTCAAAGATTATTTTGAAAAATATAAGATATCAAGTGATTTGCTAATGTTATAGTTCCTTTGAATTTTTTTTGATAATTGGTGGTTACCTTATAAACTAATAGTGGGTGGTTCTGTCATATCTCTCAAATTCATTGGGTAATATTTATGTTTGGATGTTGATTGTGAGTGTTTTCTCCCGAGTAAACATGATAGTTAATCTATTTGTAATAGTTATGGTTATTCAATGTGTAACCATGAGTTATATAACATTTTAAACCATTAATTATACTCCATATATAATAGGGATTTAAAAATTATGCCTCATATTAACTAAATGGTTTATATTTTTATTTTTTATTTAATTCCAATTATTTCACAAGGTAAGATGATGATCTTACATTTGAAGGAAAGAATATCCTACTTCTTAAAGGTAGAAAGTAAAATTTTTTGAAAAAAATAATATGTTTTTTATGAATTAAATTATAACTTTAGGAGTTTTAATTTTCATTAAATATTTTTGATGAATTGTTTTATGATAATATTTTGCCAGAGTAGTTGATTTATTAGGTAAGAAAGAGTTAACTATGATCCCAAAGTTTATTTTGAAAAAGCATATTTTTTATAATTATGTTGGGAAAAAAATTATTTAATCTTTTTTACCACTTACAGAGATCTTTGTGGTTATCCCATGTAATAAAATGTTTTTTATTTGGTTTTATGGATGATTAAAAAAAGGAAATTTCATGTTTTGAGTCATGAAGATTAGGCATGAAAAGAAAATATATTAATTACAAAAATTTTATATTGTGGGAAAAATGGATTCTTCTTAGAACTACCCACCTTGTAATTTATGGATTTTTTTATTTAATAGTTATGACCTAGGTATCTAAAACTATAAATCAAGAATATCTTTGGGATTGTTAGAAAGTGAATTCCAGTTAAATTTCACTGGAATATGTAATTTTTAAATTAGGGTGCTAATATTTAATGATTAACTAATATTTATATATTAGACTCACATAAGAAATAAAATTTTTATATTTAAATTTTAAAATTGATAATGTGTTATTTTTTTATATAAGTCCATAAAAATATTTTTTATTGAGAAATATTACTTGAGATTCTAAAAAGATAAACATGTTTTTTATAAATTCAAGATTTTAATTTTTAAGTGAATTTTATTAAATATTTAATATTTTTTTATAAAAAGGGTTACCCAACCTTTTAAATATCTTCTATATTCTAAAAGTGATATAATTTAGAAAAATCGGTGTTTTAACTATTCACCTAAAAATGATTATATAAAAAATCTAAAAAATTTGTAAAAATAGAATTTTGATATAATTAATAAAAAATTATTTTAATTTGATAATACTAAAATTATAAAATTTATATGATTATATTTTAACAAGAAAACATAATTTATAAATGAATCAATTTCTCTTGAAAAATAAAATTTTTACATGGTATGTGTTCTTAATATTATTTTGTATCGATTTGTAATTTAATTTTTATTAATATATTGATGAATAGAAATTAATATTTTAGAATTTTAAATTTAATTCATTATGAATAAACATTGGGTACTTGTTAAAATTATTCGATGAAAATATAGGTTACTTCAAAACATATATGCTTTAACAAATAGCATTAATTAATCATTTTTATTCAAAATTTTAATTTTAAAAAACCATTGACAAAAATACACGAACCATAGTATCCAAGATTTAGTGGTTACATTATAACATTGGAACTAGATATATTGAATCCCATTCCAATGGACCAAATTTTTTAATATTTTTGGAAGACATTATTTAAACTTGAATATAATATTATAATTGAAAAAATTAACTACAAAAAAGAATTTTTTGTGAGCACTATCATTCCAATTAGTATATAGCTATATATCAACCACAATACACCTATTAACATCCTGGGGAAAGAAAACATAATAAAGGGGTGATCTAAAATTCTTTTTAAGTGTATGCGTACAAGAGAAGCTATCATTAATAAATAATACATAATCAATATGGATGTTTAACAACTAAATTTCATTCTATTAATTTGATAATATGATAATCAAGAATACAATAGCATTAATAAATGATGATTAAATAATTATGTCTATATAATCTCATGATCTTGATACGTATCCATGTATATTCTAAAATATTCAAATAATCACTAGACATCATTAACTAATCTATTAATGAGGGAATTAATAATTTCGTACAATATAAATATTCCTTCAAGGACTCCTTCCAAGACATTTTACATAAATGGGGAAGATCTCATCCAAACACTCAAGCTAGTTTGTCTCATGAATCCTACTAATTAATTAAGTGGATATATTGGGCCACACCGATAACTTGTAATTCCCAATTCATTCGTCATATGATATAGGTCAATCCTAATCAGTATATTCATTCCTGTTAAAAAACTATCATATTAAATTTCAATAATTAACTAAATAAAAAATTACAATAATAAACCATCCATAGAAATAAGAATGGTATCATAATAGTACATCTCTATTCAATTTGATGATAAAAACTTAGGAGAAATAATTAGGATGGTATCATTACAACATACCCTAGTGAAGAATAGGTTGAATAAGTGATTTTGATATATAAGAATAGAAATTCCACAAAGAGATCATTAAAAATATTTAGGGGAAAATAACCATTCCAAATTAAAAATAACTTTTTTTAAATGTCAATTTTCACAAAATATTGTTATAAACAATTTTTTGGGGAAATATATTGTAAAAATTACAATGTAATATTAAAAAATTGAGTGGTCATTGTGGTGGGAAATTATTTTCATGTCATACATAATAAAATAATGGCACCTTACAAATTTTAATAAGAAAATTAAAAAAATTACCTTATTTAAAAAATAACATAAATATTCCATTTAAAAAAGTTATAAACATAAAATGAAAGGAAGAAAATTACTTAATAAATAAATTTCATATTTTTAAATCATTAATTAAATCCTTTTTGGAAAACATACATATAGAAAATATGGTTTTCGACCTTAGAGAAAAAGGAATTTTGTTTTATTAAAAATCATTCATCATGTATCTTTTTTTATTAAAGATAGTAAAATGATATAAAAACTTGTATTATGTATAAATAACTATAATATATTAAATTCATGAGTTTTTTGAAATATAAATCATAGTATTTCATCATCAAAAACTTAATCATGAAAAATTATGATAAATAATGAGATTGTTACATTAACCTTTACCACACTAGTAAAGTATGAATCATATGCCCCATAAAATAAATAACATCAAATGAAACATTAGATACCATTAATTTAAATATATTCATGATATACATATCAAATGGGTAGTATATACACCATAGGAAATAACTAAGTCGTGAATATGGAATGTGTCTCACAGAAGTAAATGTTAGAATATGGACTTTTACCTCTAGTACGATTTCATTCATATGTGTATGTACCTCATGTATAATAAATAAATAATTTTTATATGTCTAATATATAATCATAATTGCATTTTTAATACCATATATGATTCATGTATAATATTCTATGAACCATTTTTTAAAAATTCTTCTTTAAAATCATTATTTTGGGTGACAATTATTCCAATTTTCAAGTATGTTTTGGTACAATAGTTTCCATATATTAACTCTGATAATGGTTACATCATCTAAATAATTATATAAATATAATATATAATCATTACATATGTATTTATAGTATTCCATAAAACATATAGATGGAAAATTGAATTACATTGTTCATGGAGACAGTAGGTTGTACATATGCTTGAATGCTATTTTTTTATTCACTAGATGGAATATAAAAAGGAAATAAAATTCCAATTGTATAGGAAACCTATTATAAAAATATATATAAAATAAATTAATTAAATATATCATTATTTTCACCCATTTCAAAATAAAATGAAACAAAAATTGTGTCGCTACCTAGAGGCGGCAGTCTACTTGTATCCACGACCAACGTTGTTGTTTTATAATGGGTAGGTAGGTAAGAAGGTATATGTGATATGTTAAATTGAAAAAATATATTAATGATATAAATATCCTATAAATATGTTCAATCCATAATTATATACATCCTTGAAGGTTGGTTATGTAAAACGAATTATCTCAATTACTAAGGCGGTAGTTCTCTATACCCATGATCAATAGTTTTGTTTTCCATTTGATAGAAGAAGAGATTGTTATAGGATATTTAATTAACATGATAAAATATAATTATTTGTTATATAGTTTTTATATTCTATTTTAATTATTAAAAAATGAATTATGGTGGTATGAGAAATAGTTACAATGAAGAATCATGGTGAAGACAATTACCTTTTCTTAGAAAAACCTCCTTTGGATCTCTTATTATGGATCCTACGGTTGGCCTTTTGTGAAGACCAGTTGATATATAAATTGTATAAGGATTTTGGAAGAGATATTTTTCTTGTTTTTTCCAATATTTCGGTCTTTATATGATTGAATAAGTGACTGGATGAGGTGACTATTTATAAGTGGGGAAAGGGGACCTTCTTGGAAACCACTAGGAAATTTCCCAAAACAATCCAAAACTATAGTTATTCCCAGTAAAAATGAATCAAAATGAACTTTTATTCTATTTTGGGAAAGTATATTAATGAAATATATCCATAAAATTGGATTTAATAAAGTATTATAAGAAAAATATACAATAATCATATTTTCTAACACCCAAAGTAAACCCATTTTGAACTTAACCACTATAATTAAATTTTCCTATTTTTACTATTAATCATAAAAAAATTATTTAAAAACTATTATATAATATTTATTATTCTTATTCCACATATGGAATCTAATTTTCAATATCTATGTTAAAAAAGTGTTAGAATTTAATTTAAAATAAAACCAACAGGTATGATGAAAAATGGTTTTCCAGAGAAAAATGTAAGAAAAGTTTAAAAAGTATTTTTATAAAAGTTCAATATGATATTGATTCAAATTAATAAAATTTGATTATTTAAATTAAAATATTACTAATTAAAATTTTAAAATTAATTAAATAAAAGTAAACATTTTATATTTTAAAAAAATGCAGTTTTCAATAAAAATTAGTATTTTCAAGATTTGTATAAAAAGTAATCTATTTAGATTTTTATTAAAAACTCACTCTTTAATTATTATTAGTAGAAAAGTAAAATAATGTAGTTAATTTTTTTAAATTAATTTTTTATAAGTGCTAAAAATTAATTTTAAAATGTGAGTGAAAATCATGAGGGACCATTTTATTATAAAAATACATTTTTTCAGAAAACTTTTCATTTTCATTCAAATGCTTTTTTTATAATAAATAGATTAACATTTAATTTGGTTTCGAAATTTTTAATCCATATACATCTAATAATTCATGTATTGTTTTTCATACCATCCAATTTAATGATAAGGTTATAATGGAATATTATGTTATTGTTCTTTTGAAAATTGGGTTGTGTGTATCCCAAGATATTTAGTAGATTAAATTTAATTAAAAGAAATAATTTTTTAAACTTTTATCTTTCCACATTCATTTATCATACAATATATTTTATCCTAAATTTTTTAAATGTTACCTCATTTTGATGTCTGCTTATTTCTTCATCATAATATCCTTGGGTTCGCACATAACATCTTATATCTTTTTATTTCTCTAAAGTAACTTTACCAACTGAATCATCTGATTCCCCAAATAATATTCCCTATTGAGCATAATTTGGATCAGATATACATAGTATGGTCTGTTAGGTTTCAATTAAATTTATCCTTAGGTGAGAACATGTGTTCAGTCTTGTATGTATTTCCTTAATAAGGATTTTTTGAACACATTATATACATTCCATATAAAAAATTATTTATAGGATTGGAAAAGGTCTATATAATAAGGGCTCAGTTTCCCTTTCTTACTGAACCTTATAACACCATTACATAGAGATACTTTTAAAAAACCATGATCACCCACTTGAAATTCAAAATATTTTCTCTGGTTGTTAGTATAGATATTTTCTTGTTCATTGATGTATTTTGATATGAGTTTCAATAATATTTACATTTTATATTTTCTCCTCTAAAAGATATATACCTACATGAATGCTTTCAAGAAATTCATCCCCATATGTTGGAATATGACATCACATTCCGTGTAATTCATCATACAATCCTATTTGAATAATTAAATATAAATTATTTATATAGGTGAACTCTATATAAGAAAATTTCTAATCACACATAACATTAAAAACATGATTGAACAACATTTACATGTCTATCAAAATTAGAATAGTCCTATTACACTATCCATCAGATTGAGGTCGATAATTAGTTCTCAAAAAATCATGGTATCAAGAGCCTTCTAAATAATCTTCTATAATTTTGATGTAAATCATGGATCACAATCAAACAAAATTGAATGAGGTACTGATAAGAATAAATAAAATATAATTTTTTATGTCACTTAGTTAACGCTTTTAATTGATTTATTTGAAAACTCACTTTGTATGTGCTGATTTTTTTTATAAATGAATCTTTTGAGGATCCAAAATATATATTGCATGAAAAGAGAAAAATGGTCTATTACACATTGTGAAAAATCATTACACGATAGGTAGTAGGGCTTCAAAGCTCCATCAAGTCATAAATAAATTCATCACACAAGTCATGAAGATTGAAAGTGGAGAATCCATTACACGTTGCGAGTTACCAATAGACGTTATGAATCATTTTAATGAGAAATTCACCCAGAATATATAAATAGAAAGAAGGTACACATCTTGAGTCTGGGATACATTATTTGAAAGCATTAAAATCTTTAAATCTCAGATGTGATATGTGGGATATTTGTGTAGATTCAAAATCTACAGAGAATCACATGGATCTGCCATTACATAACTTGAATCTTATTACATGTCATGTAATTTTTTTCCTATAAATAGACTAGTCAGGAAGTAGATTTTGAGAGCATATTGGGAAGATAAATTCAATGTTTTACATTCATTTTTCATTCTCTGTTATTCCCTCAACAAGAAAATCTAAATTCGGTTATCTCATTCATTATTTTATTTTAATAAAAGCATCGTTGATTGTGTATCCAAATTTCAATCATTCATTTTCTGATCATCAACTTCGTTTATCATCAACCATCAATGTACTTGTGTTTCATTCTTTTCATATCTCATTTTATGTATTTAGTTACTTAAATTATTATTTAAATTTCATAATTGTGGTAACATTTTCTTACTATTTAGTGAATACAAATTTATTCATCTGTTTTAACCATTTAAATTCAATCATTCTTAGTATATTGAGAATTATGTTTATTTTTTATACACTCAATATTAGAATGAATGTGTAAACCACCTGAGGTTGGGATAAACCGTAGGTGTATCTGAACATCATAAATATTTAATTCTCAATTTTGTAACCTTTGGGATTAGTAATCTGGATAAATAATATTTATCTATCCAATTTATATTAACATCCCTGACCATGAGATATTTGAGTAAAAGACCCTATCCTCATTTAAGTAGATTAGGTAATGAACAATAGCCTAAAATATATTTTTCATAGAATCCACGATTAATTTTTCTATGTTGTCACTATTTCATAATCAATTAATATTAACCTCTTACGTAGAACTAGTTGATATTACAAAAATCATGTAGAGACCTCCACTTTATTGATTGAATAAACCATATAACCCATCCAAAATAGAATTAAGATCACCTTTTCTATATATACCAGAATTTTATCTTGACCTCTCTCTTATTCTGGAAGCAAACCCTCAATTCTCTAGTTATAAAATTCCCCAACCGGACCATCTTGAAAGGAATCCTGCACCAAAAGCTCTCAAGACATAGGTTTATGGTTTCATCAATTATTACCAAGGGGATTAACCCCAGACATTCACTTTACTATTCTCTTGTATAAATTGTAGATTGGGAAAACAATAAAATGTTAATTTGACAAGAGCCCATGTGATTTCAACGACGCATTCGGGTGCATCAGATTTTGGGATTGTGGCTGGGGAATCAGTGTGCTTTGCATAGTAAAACCTTTTCAAAAATACATGAGATTACCTTTCCCTCACCCACTTTATTTTCAATATCGTTTTCAATAATTGAATTGTTCATGTATCAAGGCCCATAGACTCATTTGAGGATACTTGATTAAAAATAAACATTATCCTTCGATCCCATGATTGAATGGTATATTTCTGAACATTTTCAGTCAGGCATGGACATCCTAAACAATCATGTGGGACCTAACCTGTTGAACCCTCAGAACAAGCAAAAATTAGTTTCTAGAGAGGAGTTTATGCATTGACAATGTATCATAATGGATTATGGATTTTTATCGATCCATGTTGCTACACCAAGAAAAGTGTGTTCCCATATCCAAGACCATATATTTGAAATGAAGCCTCACCTCATTCACATGATACAGAACATGAGGCAATTTAGTGGTACTTAGGGTGAAGATTTACATGAGCACATCTCAAACTTATAAGAAGTATGTGATATCTTTCGCAACTAAGGAGTGTCATCATAAGCTATCAAAATTTGCATCATTCCATTCTCTCTACACAATCGAACTAAGGATTGGCTCAAGAGTCAAGATCCAAAGTCAATCACAACTTCAAACGATCTGGACAAGAACTTATTGGAAAAATATTTCATACCAATCTGGACATTGAAACTCTATAATAATATTAATAACCTTTCCCAAACTGATAGAGAATCCACATGTGAAGAATGGGATAGATTTAATGAGATAATGAGGAAGTGCCAAAACCATGGACTAGACATGTGGATCCAACTACAATCACCTTACCAGGGTCTCTAACTAGCCATAAGAAATGTTGTATATTTTTTATCAGATAAAGGGCTGATGTTCATCACACCTAATGATGAAAATGTCATTTTAAATGAAGTCTCGCAGAATTATAGATTATGTAAAAGTGATCATGGACCACCTCGACAATGTATCCACCTATTATATGAAAATAAAATACTAGAAGCTCAATTTGAGGTGCTCACAAAGAAGTTAGAGTCTTTCTAGCGACCATCTATACAAACCCCTCCTACTACAGTAATGGAAATACAATCATAAAAAAATTTCAGTTGCCCAAACCTATACCAGGACTGAAAGGTAGGTGTTAAAGAACCAAAACCCTAATATTTTAATTACATCAATTATAATCTACAGAATCCTCCATTTTAATAGTCGCAGCAGTACTATCCGTAGAGACCAGATCAGTAGCCACTTTAGAATAATAAATGCTATAATCAATATATAAGTGGTAAATCACCATTTTTAATTCTAGGACCACCAGGGTATCCTCCAATAAACCTTATTTCATGACCTGAATAAAATGTGAAACAAAAACATTTTCCCCAAAAATCATAAAAACAATTATATCATGCTCAACCCAGGACTCAACACAAAACCTTCCCCTATCTAATGTAACTTGGATTAACTCCTTGTTACATTTTAGGAAACACAATACCAGTGAATGAATACTCATGATAAACAGATGCAGAACCAATGAGCTGCCTTAAGAAAACTCAAAGGTCAAATGGGTTAGATATCAAATACATTTCCTGACTGATTTTTGGGTCCTCTACCAGGTAGTATAGAGGCATGCCCAAGGTAAGAAGCTAATTTTCTCATTATAAGAAGGGTAAATATTTTGGACTTTCAATAGCATGGTGGAAGAGATAAATGACAACCTAAGGAACTTATGAATTAGAAACCAAAATAAAAAGTAAAGGTTGATGAGACCTCCCTGTAACACCTTAGGAGGTATCAACAACTATAGACACCCAAACTCGTGAGCAATCAAAAGAACTAGTTTATGTTTCCCCACCACCATACAAGACACCTCATCCTTTTCTATAAATATAAATACTAGGAATACATGAGGCAAAATCCAGGAAGTTCTTGCACATTTTTAGAAAACTATATATCAACATACCATTTGTAGAATTCATTTCTAAAATTCCAATGAATGTCAAATTCCTTAAGGATCAATTTTTTACTGAAAGCATAATGGAATATTTTGGTGTCATCAAAATCAAAAAAATATTTTCATACTATTGTTCAATAGAAAATCCCATCAAATATGAGATACCCTGAATGTTTTCTAATTCAATGTGCTATTGAAGAGTGTAAATTTGGATGAGCTCTATAAACTCTTGGATCAAGCATCAACTTAATTCCAATGTGTTTTTTTCACAAACTGTGACTTCAAGAGATCAAATAAACTCAAGTAGCCCAACAAGTTGATGACTCATCGTTAAATTAACGTAGAGTAATTCCTGACTATCTACTAGTGAAATTCATAAAACTCATCTTTCTAGTGGACTTCTTAGTTCTGGACATGGAAGAAGAAGGTGACATCCCCATTATACTCATAAGACAATTCTTATCCATTGGAAATGATCTAATTTATCTATATCAAGAACATGTGACCCTTCATGTAGGAAAAGAATAGATAGTCTTCAACCCCATAAAATTTTCTAAATAATTAGAGGATGTCATTGATTATAACACTATATCTCTTACCCAATAAGGAAATGAATACATGCCCATAGAAGAAGACAATGAGTATTCGTTCTCAGATACTAAAGAAGAGTACGATTTTGAGGATGTGAGTTTAAATGAACCTCTCATAGGGGATATATTCCAACCCTTCACACCCTCAGTTACTCAACCATCAACACTGGTGTTGAATCCATTACTGTGTACCCTTATGTATTCGTACTTATAAGCTTCATCTTCTCTAATAGTAATTGTAATGTATGAATTATCTCAAGAAAAAGATGAAATATTTATTGAATTATTTTACAGACATATGAATTCAATCTTCTAGGGAGTGGAAGACATTAAATGAATTTGTTCGACTCTATTCATTCACACAATTCTACTTAAGGAAGATGAACAACCAAAATGTTAACCTCAAAGGTGGATCATGCCACCAATGAAGGATGTTGTTAAAAAAGAAGTAATAAAATTTCTGTATGTTGGAAAATATTTTCCTTATCTAATAGTGAATGGGTGATCTCGCTACATGTAGGGCCCAATTAATGTGGACTTATAATGGAAAAGACTTATGAAAATGAATTGATCTCAGCACGCATCATCACTAGATTAAAATTTTTCATGGATTATAGAATCTAGAATTGAGCAACAAGAAAAGACTATTTTTCGTTACCCTTTATGGATCAAATTTTGTGAGGATGTGCATGATGTGAATTATATTGTTTCATGGATAGATATTTACAATACAACTAGATTTCTATTGATCCAGTTGATTATTCAAATACCATATTCACATTCCCATTTGGAAAACTCACCTACCGAAACACATCATTTGACATGTATAATTATCCAAAAATGTTTCAATGATTCATGAAATATATTTTTCATGATATGGTTGATGAATTATGAGAAATATTCATGGATCAATTCTCAGTCAATAAATGATCTTTTGTTGTCTGCTAAAGTAATCTGGATCTAGTCTTGCCACAGTATGATGAAAAATACCTTGTTTTGAATTCGAAAAAATTTCATTTTATGGTTCAAGGAGGAATATTCCTCAGGAATAAAATTACCAAAGAAAGAATAGAATTATATCCCACCAAAATTATGGTCATCATTAATTTACCCATAACTTCAATATTTAAGTCCACAATAATATTTAAGGGACATGCAAGATTCTACAAGACATTTGTAAAATTCATTGAAAAAGTTTCTCGCCAATTGACACAACATTTTTCAAAATAATTTCTACTTGAATTTTTGGATGAATTTCAGAATGTATTCAACAATTTGATGAGAATCCTGATAGCATCCCCTATGATCATTTCACCTAACTATGACAAGAAGATAGAATTGATGTGTGATGCTAGCGACATTTCTATTAATTTTTTTATAAAAATTAATCGGTATCATATTATGTCCATCTACTATTCCATCCACACACTGAATGAATCCCAAGTAAACTAAACAACTCTTGAAAAAGAACTCTTAGCAGTTGTGGATGCCTTCAAGAAATTTTGTTCTTATATGGTCTTATCTGAGGTGATTGTGCACCAATCATGCTGCCCTAAGGTATATAATGTAAAAAAGGATTCCAAACCAAGGACAATAATTTGGATCCCCCTTCTACAAGAATTTTATATTGTGATTAAAATCACATAAATAATATAAAATGTGATCACAACTCATTTATCCCGAGTTCCTCTTCCCATTATCAAGGAAAACAATGATACATATATCGAAGTAAATTTTCTTGATGAAACCATCATCAACATTAATGTTAAACCATGGAATAATGATATTTCTAATTATCTCATCACAAGTTTCATACACTAAGACCTCTCATATTAACACATGAAACAATTTTTAGATGAAACAAAACATTACTATTGGGATGGACAACTCTGGTTCAAGAATTGTGCTGATGTATTATTACGACATTACATCCCCAATAATGAAATAAAAAATGGGATAAAAATGTGTCATAAAACTCCAACCAGAGGACATTAAGAACATTAGTGCACTGTAGAAAAGATTATACAATGTCAACCCTTCTGTTCCATGTTACATGAAGATAGAAGGTAATTCTGTCAAATATCTGGTAGGTTCCAGAGAACTGAGAACATTGTAAAAAGAAATGAAATGCATCAATACCCCATAATGGAAGTAAAAATAATTTACATATGTGGAATAGATTTCATTGGACCATTTCCCACTTCACATGGAACTTCATGTATTCTAGTTGGAATTGACTATATCTCAAATTGGGTAGAAGCTCAAAGAACATCATATGACATAGTGAAAGTAGTCCTAAATTTTCTGAAAAAGTGTGTATTCTCTAGATTTGGTTTCCATGATTACTCATTAGTGATCAAGGAATGCATTTCAGAAAAAAAAACTGTGAAGAAATTTCATTGAAATTTTGGAATTTTGAACAATATAATAACTCACTACCACAAACAAATAAGCTGGATAGTGGAATTCTAAATTAGGGAGATCCGGAAATCATGGAAAAGAAAATGAACACAAGATGAAGTGACTGGAGTCTAAAAATTTATGATGAACTATGGAAATACCACACTTTATACAAAAAACACATAGGTACAACACCATTCAAACTTGTTTATGGGAAACCATGTCATCATCTAGTTAAATTGGAACGACACTCATACTGGGAAATCAAGAAGATGAATTTAGATTATGAGAAAGCTAATTAGGCTCAGATTCTATAGTTGACTTTGTTAGAAGAAATCCAAAATAATTCTTATGAGAATTATACTATATAAAAAATAATGAACTAATAAATTGAATGATCAACATATTTCAAGGCATACTTTTACCCCAGGAATAATTTTTGGTTATTCAATTCCATAATAAAATTTTTCCATGGTAAGATGAAATCTCGATGGTCTATCCCCTTTGAAGTCATTCATGTTTTTCCTGATTAGATTTTTGAAAATCAAAGGGAAGGTGGACCACCGCTCAATGTGAATGGCCAGATGTTGAAAATATTTTGAGAACGCTTCCCAGAAGGTTGTATCATCAAGGTGATGTTCAATTGATCTATAATTGAGTCATGATAAGGATGTTAAATGAAGCATTTTATAGGATTAAACTCAATGAACGTAATATTAGTCTAGATTAGATTAGGATAGCCTTAGGAATGATTTGGATAAGATAAGAGTTGAATTATAGGGTTTGAAAAAGATTTGAAATAAAAATGTCAATTAAAATTTGTTTAACCCTATTACATAACATGGACCCTTTCAATTAAAAATAAAACAGTACATGGTTTGAACCATTTTTACATATAATGTAATTCACTGAGCCAATTTTTCAAAACAACCAGTCATGAACCCTTCGTTCATGAAATATTACCCCTCCTCCCTCACCTTTAACCTCCTTCGCATGCTCGACTCCCTCTCTCTCATATTCTCCTTCACTAATCGCCCATTCACCCCCTCGACTCCTCCCTCACTTTACCACCTTCCTCCAGACCACCCGCTCACCATCCTAAATCCCTCCCATCCCCTCTATCTATGATTCACCTACACGAGCACCATGCCTACCTCCTCTCTCTTTGGAAAAACACTCCCAAGCACGCCTCCTCATATGGTCTCAATCCAACCAAAATGTCCCTTATCCACACCTTGATAACCCCCTTCGAATATGGTTAGGACAAAGATATTGAGCTCATAACCCTTTTATTCATCATCAGTCAATGACGTGAAACCTACAGCCAAGAACCCATGTGACAGAGCACCTTCAAAACCTCTTGCGGTAGCCCGGGCTGCACCAACTACCCAAGACAGCTCCTCATCTAGCATCACGATGTCATACAGTGATGATAACCACCATATGCACCATGTTTTATGCTTATATAACTAGGAACTTTGTTTCTACCTCACTGGAATATATTCTAAGTCTATATGTATAAACAAGGAATTAGACTTACCTATCCTCTCCCGACTGAGCATTGGTGATGCCATCCTCAACCTCCTCGAGACACTACATTTGGAATGAATTGTTGAGGTACATGAGGATATGTTTTGGGAGATATTTCTGGAGTTTTTTCTACATTTAAGGAGTACATGGATAGCCTCTGATTCTTATTAGGTGGATGGACACATGAGCTTGATTTTTCCTTGTTCGTCATTGTCCTAGGAATTTATATAGAGGAATTTTCCACATCTAAGTTCATTCCAAAGCATCACCTAGAGCCACCCTGATCTAAATCCCATCATCTTTGGATGATGATTGAACATGAAACTTTATCACCGCATGACCCACAAATAACCATGTATACCTAGTTTCATAGACTTTTTCTATGTATTCATTAAATATATTTGATGCATGCATGGTTTTCCAAGGTAGAGTCACATAGGATTGTGACCTAGGTAGATGTGCTCGTATTGGTAGCAGCCATGGATGGCCCAGCTCTCAAAATTGATGCACATTTTTCTTTCTATTATAAGTTCCATTAATATCGGACATGAAGCACCTTGATGGGCCGATCATTTATTACCCACCTGGAAAGATACCATGTATTTTTAGATCCATTCCTACCTATTACCTTCATGGGATCCATTGAGATCATTTATTTCATGATGTTTCACAAGATGAAGCTATTGGTCAGGAAGGATGATATCTACCACTGGTTACCATGAATTCATTAGGAAGTACCTGCATTGGATCTTCCACCAAAAGTAGCAGACCCACAAGTAAACCCATCCACCAGTTTCTCTCCTCCACCACCCAACCATAATTCATCACCTACTGCCACCACACCAACCATACCTCCACCCACACATCCTACCCTAACATATCTATGCTCTATGAAATTATACATCCTAGAGAGCCTATGCTAGATATCAACTACTCTACATCTTCATTTCAGTGGGCCTCCTGATTTCACCACTCCACCACCAACCCCTACCAACCCCTCCTCTTATATTATTCCTGCATCACTCAGAACCGACCTTGACCTTCCCTCGACAATACTGACCCAACATCCAAGTAAAAGTATATATATTACTAGAATCAGCTTGAAAAAGGATATACCATGACACTACCATCGAGGTACCCTTCATTGATCATATTTACAAACCCACAACCACACTGAGGATATGTACCTTTCCACCACCAACCCCAGCCCATCTATCTAGCTTAGTGACTCCACCCTCTACCACTTCTACACCATCTTATAATATAGCCACTAACACTGATCCCACCAGACAATAGACACCAACACTTGTTGGTGAATTGATGATGGAAGAGATTTTTGGTTCAAACTACTAGTCATAGTCGGATGTTTTTCTCATTTGTTTGGAATTTTTATGATTGGTTTGGTTTTTTTCATGGTTTCATCTATATATACAGACATTTTGTAATACATCATTTATATATATATTAGAACTGATTTAAGCGTCAATTTTTACTAGGATTGATATTCATATCATTCAAATTTATAATATCCATATGTAACACCTATGTGTCATTAGTGGTTATTGATAAAATGGTACCACCATATTTTCTGGAAAAATGAGTAACTCAATATGTGGCTGAAATATTACAAGACCTCCCAGAACTGTTTTTTGAAATTAATACACAACTGCAACCACCACAAGTTATTCTACCATTCCTTCGACCTCTAATTCATGTTCATGCTACCCTTGAAGTCATCAACCAAGTCAACTGACATCATGGGATACAATACACTACCACTAATAGCTATAAACATAAGAGGAGAAACTAAGATGATGAACCACACTATAGGATATGTTGGTCCATATGTCTGGATAACAATGTTCTATTAGTTCATTATGCGAGGAAACCCATAGTTCATTGTTTTTTGATTGATTCACTATTCTTGAGTCATTTTATTCCCATTTGGAGTTCCTTTTATGATTTTTTTCCCAATATTCTATATTTAAAAAAAAAATGCTCACCATTTTCTCATAGAACATTGAAATTTCCTATTATTCTGTTTATCAATGTTTTATGCCTATGGGATAACGTTTCATCTAGTTTGGGATTTATTTCCTAACCCATTTTGTAGGTGACCCAGATTCAACATCATAACAGCATAAGTTCCCCTATGGAATGAAACTTCTTATAGAGAGCTCCCAATTACATCCGTATTTAATTTATCAATATCATTTTTATTTTTTCGGATAATTATTTACTATAACAATCCCATGAATAATTCCATGGATAGGGTATACACTTTCACTTTTTAAGTGTGTGGTAGTTTCTTGTATGTCACATTTGATACAATTGATTTTTTTATCTATTCCCATCGGTCTAGGATACATTTTCCAAAATTGTAATCATGATTAAAACAAAAAAACACTATTCTATTTAAAATAAATAAAAAGGTAATTTATGAATTAGTATAATCTATGTTTTATCTCTATTTATATTTTTATAATAATTAATGAACATATAGATTTAATTCAAATTCAAAAATATTTAAATTATGTTTAATTAATATACAAGTTGGTCTTAACCATTAGTTATTGTGAGTTTCTATTTTTATTCTCATTCTCAAAATTATTCTTAAACCGCAATTTTATATTATTTTTTGAGAATATTTCTTGACTTATTCCTTGGAAATTTAAACCCATCAAAACATTAATTGAGATCATCTTGAGGATATGATTGAAAAAGTATAATTTTAAAATGATTGAGTCAATATTTATTGACCCATTTTTTCTTAAGATCCAACTTGAATATTTACATCATTAATCATTTAGTTTCCATGAATGAACTTTTTGGATGAAGTTATTCTAAGCTGATTTTTCCTTCTTATCATGATTTTACATAATGCATTATTTTATGGTTGAACAAGTGTGGGTGAAGAATTAAGATAGCAAGGGTGATTCAATTGTGAAGATATATTGTGTTACTCATCAAACTAATTGATTTTGATGCTTTTATACAATGTCGAATTTTAATTCTTTTCTATTCCATTGAAAAATACAAAATAAAAGAAAATTTTAAATGGGTAATTATTTAAGAAGCTCAAAAATCACCTTTTCCAGACTGATGAATCCCCTGATAGAACGTATGTTGTTAGGGGATGGATATAAGATTTATTTTAGAAATGAATTCTGAAAAATAAAAATTCCCAAAGAAAAAGGAAAGTAACATGATACCCTTTTACACATAATTGACATGTACATAGATCTAATTTGAGATGCTAGGAGTGTGGAATTTATTAGCTTGTAGGAATAATTCTATTACTACTGTTATGGATTACTGCATTACACTTTAGACACTATCCTATTTTTCAGCATTATTTTCCCTATTTACCCACCTACCCATGACCTCAGAGTCAGTAGAACCCAATTTCGGAATCCCCCATGATTATTCTTGTACTTGTATTTACAAAGTGGGGATGATATAACCAATGCAAGCATGTGTTTAGGAGAATGTTATTCGAGAATAAGCATACCTCCAATTTCATTTTGACATGAGTAATGATAGAAAAATAATTGTAATGTAAATTGAAAATGGGTTTTAAATTCAAGGAACAGTTAAGATATTTTAATTAAGATATTATAAATTCTTTAAATAACTGAGCTATTGGGTATGACTAATTTTCATTGCATGGATGATTTTTGATACTAGCCTTATCATCATGAATATAGATTTACATACGTGAATATAATGACTATTTTTAGTTTTCAAAAGTTCTTATCTTTTTGAAATCACTTTTGAGACCTTTTTTCTGTAGGATAACTAATTATTCAAGTGTGGATGAATTTGGTAAGAAAACATCATATAAATTTTTTTATGTCATTTAGATAATTATTTTAAATTCATTATTCTATAATGCACTTGGTATGAGTGGAAATTTTTATAAATGACACTTCTAATGTTCCAATAGAGAAAATGAAGGAAAAGAGAAATACTCACCTATTACATATTATAAAACCTCATTACATGATGTGTAGTAGGGTTTCACAGTATCCACTAAGTCATGAAGAAAGTTTTGACTCATGTTGTGAGGATTTCAAGTAGAGATTACATTACACATCAAGGGTTTCCAATACATGTCATGAATCATTTAAATGATAAATAATCCCTAAAGATATAATTCTAAAGTAGGTACACATTGTGAGTCTGGGATACATGATGTAAAAGATGAAAAATCTTCAAATCATGGATGTGATAAATGTGAGACACTTGTAGATTCAAAAACCATAGAAAATCCCATGGATCATACATTACACGATTTGAATCTCATTACATGTCTGTTAATTATTCTCTTATAATTAAATTAGCCGAGCATTAAATTTTGAGAGATACGAGAGGAGGGAAATTATTTGTTTTCTATTCCGTTCCCACCCAGTTTTTTTCCTCGACCCTAACACTAATTTTAATAATCTCTATCATTATTTTATTATAATATTAGTATCATGGATTGTGTTTCAAAATCTCATTCATTGTTTTTTTGCATCATCACCTTCATTCATCTTCAATCATCGATGAACTCATATTGTATTCATTTTCTCTCCCATTTCAATTATGTAGTTAATTACATTACAATTTACATTTTTTAATTTTCATTTCTTTATCATCCCATTTATTGAATCCAATTCATTTCATGTGTGCCAAAAATTTAAATTTGATCATTCTTAGTATGTTGATCATAATGATAATTTTTCTTTCACTTAATCTTACCAGGAGTGGATAAACAACCCAAGGTAGGGATTGAGAGTAGGGGTATCTGAATATAATAAATCATTAATTCTAAATTTGGTGACATAAATTATTATTAATAAGAATGAGATTTATTTTTATATCCAATTAATTTGAACATCCCTAACCATGGGATATTTGGGTGAAGCACTATATCTTTGTTTGAGTATATTAGATTAAACCAATATCCTAAAATACTTTCTTCCTTAGATTCCAAGCTTAATGAATCTTGGTTGTCATTATTTCCCAATCATGGAAGACTTATCTGTTAGGTAGAACTAGTTGATTTATCCAAAATAAACTAGCCACCTCCACTTGCTTCACAACATGATCCTTAGGATCATACCAAGTTATAAATAAGGTCACCTATTCTCGAGATACCTGAAATTCATACTAATTCATCTCTTATTCCTATAGAAAATCCTAAACTCTCATGTTATTACATTACCAAATAGATCTAACATGGAAAGAACCCTACACCAAAAGTTCCAAAGCCAATTGTTGAAAGTGTCAGATATCATTCCCTATGGGATTGACCCTATAATCACACTATACTATTGTAATGCCCCGACCCAGTTACCCAGAGTCGGTGCATTATTACATAACATTGGCATGATCACGAGAAAGATCAAATCTCTAAAGAACGATTGGTTTAGTAGCCTTGGAAACACTTGATATATTTAGAAAGTTTTACATTACATCAATAAGTGAAAAGCTACAACAATATATTGTCTCCATATTCCACACTCATATCCCTACATACTATCCCTGCAGGTCAGTCATAAATTACTTCTTCACATCCTGGTAAAAATAAAACATAGAAAAGGGGTGAGCTCAAATTCCCAGTAAGGATAACAATAAAGCAGAAACTTTCCTAAATTAGAATAAAAATTTAAGGCAATGTTTAACTAAAACAAAAGCCTTTTAAACATGAACTTCAACATAGTATGGCAAAAGTAAAATGAAATAATTCCATTTACATAATCACATTGATATTCTACTAATAGAATAATCACATGAAATATCAATAACCACTTTCATAATGATGGAATGCATAACGCCAGACTATCATAACCACATAGCCAAGGCCTCGTTCCAAGACTATAAATAAGATTTTTCCAAGGCCTTGTGCCAAGACACTAGTTTGTCTCATGAGACCTACCGATGCATCGGAGAGCTATAGTGGGCTCCACCCATCACATATTAAGTCCAATACATTCCCATATGAAAAGGTTTAAACATAACATAAACATTCGTATTAAAACTAGCATACGAAATGTCAATATTTTCACCATAAACCATGAATGGTATAAAAATAGCCCATCCACAGTCAAACATATCACAAAACCTTGAATATAATATAGAAGTTTTTTATCATAATAAATCAACTTCAAATAAGCTTAAAATCCATCGAAGGATGTTGACATAGATGAAATCAAAACTATTTGAAAGAAATATCTCTTTTCTCGAAATCATTGCAAAGTCACACATTTATAAAGGAAGTAATTTAAAAGAGATTTTTGAATCAAAGTGTCCCATACCACTTTGAAACTTTTGAAAATAAATATCATTTCAAATCATTCATGTCCATATAAATAAAAGCATAAAATCATTTTCAAAACATGGACATTAATTAAAAATATTTAGAAAGATAAATCTTTAAAACATTTAAAATTATGATCTTGATAAAGAGTACCTTTAAAAAATTCATAAAATATTCATTTAGAAATCATTTAAAAGTCACATAATTATAAAATAAAACATTTACTTTGAAAATATTCTTATAAGATTGTAAGGGAAACTTTGATGATTTTATAACGGCGGTAAATAGCTACACCCGCCGTATAAGTTAAAAAAACATTCTTACCATAAATTTGTCGAAAGGTAAAAAGTGCCTTGTTTGAAAAAAGACGGAAATATTCCTTTAAAACACATAAGTTTATAAATGAATTTAACCCATATTCTTTGTAAATAGTAAAAATGTTTTGAAATACATTTCGAAGAAACATGGATGTGGATGATAAAGAGATCCCAGTAGATAATTGCGTATAAACAACCTCGGATAATGAAGAGATTTTGAAATAAACCCTTACCTTGTACTTTTCCTTGGTTGAGGGTAGGTTAAACTCCTGTATAATGGTTAAATAATTGTTATTAAATTATACAAGATTCATATATATAAATATGATATCATATATGATCTTTTAACATATCTTTGTTAATAATTTCTTAGTATTATCGTCGTTTCGGGTGTTAACTTACTCGTTTACTTTTATATGTTTGGTTACGTAAGCCATGTTTGTAAGGGTTAGGTTGTATATTTTTCATATTTAGAATTATATCAAGTCCTTAAACATTATTTTTAAATCATAAAATGAAAATTATACTTGAATGGATATGATGGAGAATGAATCTCATCGCGTTCGTGGAGACGGTAGTCCGTACGTACGCAGGAGCGACAATATCATTATTTTGATATTAAAATAATATATAATTGGTTGTTATAACATATATAAAGAATCATTATCACGTTATATTTATTATTTACATGAGTTACACATCATTATTATTCCCATCCAAATAATAATATATTGAATAACAATTACACCATGACGTGGAGACGGTAAGTCGTACGTACGCACGTATGGTGACATGTTATTCAAAGGGTGGATAGAATACTGAATATGGTTGTACCATATTTATAATAACATCATAGTATATATAAGATACTGGAGTTTTTATTTTATAGTGGTAATAACAAAGAAAGAAGAAGTGGAAGAAGAAATGAATTGGAAAAAGGGTGGTGAAAACATTACCTCTTCTTCGGGTTCTTCCTTTTGATTTGATCAAAAGGGATCCTTAGGTTGGATTTCTGATCAATCTAAGGCCTCTAGGTTGTAGTGAGGGAAGTTGAGAGACTATTTGGGCAGATTTTGGCCGATCCAAAAGGCTATGAAGGTGTGAAGTAATGAGAAGGGGGAGTGCCCTTTTATAAGAGGGGTGAGGGGGACCTTTGGAAAAGCTAGAAATATTAATTTATAATAAATTCATATTAGGTTTATAATGGCTCAAAAGTTGATTATTCAAAGTTCAAGCTGGGGATAGGTCTAAAACCATTCAACCAATAGAATTTAGACTGGTTTGGGTTACTATATTAACCTTATATTTTAGTTTTAACTCTTAGTTAATTAGTTTGACATTTACCATGTAACTATGTATTTTTATATTATATAGTTAATAAACGTACTATATACATCCAAGAGACCCCCAAGTGGTCCATTAATGATACACCTATCATGATATCATTCTCTTGGTGGATCCTTAGATTTTTAAGATTTTAATATCAATTAATAATATAATATTTGTTTTAAAAACTCTTTTATGTCAATTTTGTCACTATTCAATAGTTGATTTTTGTGAAAATCAAAACAGAATGATTACATCGACCAAAGTTAATTAAATAAATCCTAAAATGTCATATTAACCTAGAAAATTAGTTTAATTCATAAAAAGTCTCAAATTATATTTATTTGGGTATTTATAATATCAATTATTCCAATTTTTCATTAATTAGGTAATTAATGCATCATTATTGTGTCAAAAATAAAATAAATGTTTTAATATCTAAAAATTATAAATAAAATATAATTATGTAGGAAATATATTTATCTTTCTAATTAATATTTACAATCGAATTTATATTATGTATAACCCTATATTAAAAATGTTTTAGTAAATAAACTTTGATTTTAACTCTTAACTCTTCTTTGAATTAAATAATAATGAATTTCCTAGTCTAATCCAAGTGGACCTAAATGATAATATTTTATTTATAAGGTTGTTTTTGTTCGAGATAAACTTGTCCAATAGAATTAGGACATGTGTCAGGGTAATATTAATATCATTTCTACCCTTAATTACCCTATTTACTTTTAACAATGGTAAATAAAAGTAAAAAGTTACTATTCACCAAAAATTATTTTCATCTCATTGAACCACATTTTTTGATATTTACCGTGTCTCTAGGATTTTCAAAATTCCATTCACAGAAGCGGTAAAATTATGTTTTATGAAAAATTCATTTTTTTTAACTACCACTTAGTAGATTCACTATTCATCAAAAATTGAAGTTTTTCAGAACAATTCCAAAATTTCACCCTAAGATATAATTGATATTCCAAATTCAAAAATGATATCTATTTTACAAAATTCCAAACATATAAGTTGCATTAATTAATTTTATAATTAATTCCCGCTGTCACAACAAATAGCGTGTTTTTAAGAAACAATATATATCAAAAGAAAGACAATTGTTTAGGTCCAATTTCAAAGTGAAATTAATTCTAATGAACACCATTGAATAAAATGGTAAAAATATATTCTAATTATAATTTAAAACCACTCAAATTCATAATTTGTCACTATTTATTATTTTGATTAAAAATGTTTTTTTAACTAAAATTTAGTAATTTTCACATTTCATCAAAATATTAAATTTATCTGAAAAGTACCAAAATTTCACCTTAGGCTAAATTAGATACTCCGAATCCAAAAATGAAGTCCATTTTGAAATATATAATATATATAATTTAAAAAATTAGGTATTACTATTCATAACGGCTAGTTTGATTGGTTGTGGTGTGTGTTAGAACTCGTAGTTGCGTACAACACACGCTACTGTATTATTCAAAGGAAAGCGTACCGTAGAAGCTTGGGATGTTTCATTTTAAATTTTTGATGTCCCCATTTAGTCCAAAAGTTTAAAATATTGTATTTAAAAAGGGTTCACTATTAAAAGTTGGTAAAAGTGCAATACTGAAAATGAATTTGTTCTTACATTATGTCTAAGAAACTCATAATATGGATTCTAAAATTATAAAGATTATATAAAGTTTAAAATTTAGTTAATACTATTCATAACCTCTTTTGAACAGCTTGTTTGGTAAGTCATGGTGCTCTTGAACTCGGTGTTGTGTGTAGTGCAAGTTATTGTATTATTTTGAAGAAATAACACACTATGAAATCTTAGTGTGTTACATTCTCCCCTCCTTCAATAAATTGCGTCCTCGCAATATGAAATTGTTCTTCGAAAATAAAAGGTTGAAAATAGAAAATATCTTTGTGGGAAAACCCACATCGGAAATTACGTTACTAAAATTTAGTCTTAATATGAGGAAAAGAGAAATGAAAGGGTCACCACCAAATTATGATCTTGATTAGGAGAACATTGTTGGAAATTAGAGACATATAATTGGAGGAAAAACTTAAATATTTATAGGTAGTGATTGAGGTCATCAATCACAAACAAGTTTAAAATTGAGGTCTTTAAATTCATCAATCTATGATGATTTAAAATACCATCGATTCAACAAAACATAACATATTAGGATAACACATTTTTGACGTTTTAAAATATCTTAGTTGAAATCCCACATCGAAAAATGAATTAATGAGGCCTCTATTCAAAATAAAGAGTGTAAAGTGTGAAGATTGCCGAAAATAAAACATACTAGGGTTCCATATAGGAAAATATGGATATGGAAGAGATATCTAACCATCGATTATCTGATGGAAAGTGGTAGAGAAAATGGCTATGAAAAGGACAACAATCCCAAAGCCATAAATTAGTGATGATTTAAGGTACCATATAGGACAACATTTTTGTTCTAAGTTCCTTTTCTTAATGTTGAGGAATTTATTTATGATATTGGCTAAGATCATAAGGAGATATACATAATTTATAATTAGAGTTTTATCCATTAATAAATTTCTACCACAAACTCATCTTTCACTCTAAAAGATAATAGAACTTAAAAAAATTCTATTTATACTATTCGTACAGGGTTCCAAAATAAACGAATTTATAATTCATCTAGCAGATCTTTTAAAAAAACTACATTATTTAATCCAGGACATCTCGTGGGCCAGTGGTAGGTGATACACCCTTGTCGACCTTCGGTTGCGGGTTCAAGTCTCGCGACCTTGCCGGACGCGACAGGTTGCCGGCCGACCTCCGGGTTGTCCTTTTATGGAAATACAAAATTATCCAAACTAGAACTATCCAAAATACTTCAGTCCAAAATTTATAAGGAAGGTAAACACAATAAAGATCCTTTTTTGCGTAATAACATGTGAACACCATCATCATGTATTCTTTTAAAACCCTACAACATCCTGAATTACCATAAAACATTATTGATTACATTCATTATCCCTTATTCCTTAAAGAATAATAGATATACTCCTTCAATCCAAAATTGTTTTAAACCCAAAAAATGATGGAATATATAAATCATTAATCAGTTTCAGGGTAGTCAAGAATATCCAAAATAATTTAACCAAATCAATCATGTATTATTCCAAAATCACTACCTCGGTATCATAACTATATTATTGTTTATCATTCTCTCAAACATATATTTTCCAAAAAATTATCCTGCTATTGAGTAACTTTTATTTGTTCCACACAATTTCAAGTCCTTAATGAAATAGTACTGCAGTACAATCCTTATATACTCCATAATTATTATAACAAGTACATTGTTGATACAACACTCAATTAACATAATCAAAATAATAACTCTAATCATTCCTCTTCATATGTGGTAGTATCATAACTTGATTATTATCCAATAGCATCATTTGCGGCATAGTTTGATGACCGGGACATAGGTTCGCATAGTGTCCAAACTCCTTGCAAATGAAGCATTGTACATTTGAAACCATTTTCTTACCCTTGCAGTCACGTACATTGTGCCATTTTCCTCCACACTTATAACAAATTCTCATTCCTTTCAGGCAAGTTCCAGGGTGTTTCTTCCCACAGTTATCACATGTGGGAAAATTCTTTTTTTCCCTCTTCCCTTTATCCATCTTTCTCTCTTCCATCCTTTTCTTCTCTTTCTTCCCTTCAAAGCCATAGGACTCAGTAAACTCTTTACTTATCTTATCAACACATGATATTATTTCTTCATATGATGATAATACATGGGAGACTATTTCTTTTATAAATTCTGGCATAAGACCATTAAAGATATGATCCTTCTTTCTCATTGGATCAAGTGCATTGCTGGAGTTATCATTCCTTCTACTGGGCGCCATTTCTAAACAATGGCATACACTAGATTAGTTTATGAATAATAATACCTAATCCCAAACTTGTAAAACACATAACATAAATTAAATTGTTTATGGACATAATCCATAATCATAAAAATGTCTCCTTTGAGGAAGTATATACTCATAAACCCTTAATAATGGTTTGTAAAGAAAATGAGAATTATCCTAAGCATATCCCCTGGGAGTGTCGTAACCAAGAGTGCAGCAAAGCCTCTTGTCGTGCACCAGTTCTCATTCGAGTCTAGCTCAATGTGGTGTTTTCAGGTTTTACCCCTAGGTACATCTGTTCCATAGCCGCCTCTACCTGCTCGAATCCAGACAAGGATGTATTGCTCGGAAAACTCACAAAATCTCTACAATACCAAAATTCGAGAAAGTTCTTATATACTAATCCTAAAGGTCCATCTTAGGTCTATGTGCTCTAATCAGAGTTTACCTAAATCTAGCTTCCATGGTTTGTACTAAACTTCCTCTGATACCAACTGTAATGCCCCGACCCAGTTACCCAGAGTCGGTGCATTATTACATAACATTGGCATGATCACGAGAAAGATCAAATCTCTAAAGGACGATTGGTTTTGTAGACTTGGAAACACTTGATATATTTAGAAAGTTTTACATTACATCAATAAGTGAAAAGCTACAACAATATATTGTCTCCATATTCCACACTCATATCCCTACATACTATCCCTGCAGGTCAGTCATAAATTACTTCTTCACATCCTGGTAAAAATAAAACATAGAAAAGGGGTGAGCTCAAATTCCCAGTAAGGATAACAATAAAGCAGAAACTTTCATAAATTAGAATAAAAATTTAAGGCAATGTTTAACTAAAACAAAAGCCTTTTAAACATGAACTTCAACATAGTATGGCAAAAGTAAAATGAAATAATTCCATTTACATAATGACATTGATATTCTACTAATCGAATAATCACATGAAATATCCATAACCACTTTCATAATGATGGAATGCATAATGCCAGACTATCATAACCACATAGCCAAGGCCTCGTTCCAAGACTATAAATAAGATTTTTCCAAGGCCTTGTGCCAAGACACTTGTTTGTCTCATGAGACCTACCGATGAATCGAGGAGCTATAGCGGGCTCCACCCGTCACATATTAAGTCCAATGCATTCCCATATGAAAAGGTTTAAACATAACATAAACATTCGTATTAAAACTAGCATATGAAATGTCAATATTTTCACCATAAACCATGAATGGTATAAAAATAGCACATCCACAGTCAAACATATCCCAAAACCTTCAATATAATATAGAAGTTTTGTATCATAATAATTCAACTTCAAATAAGCTTAAAATCCGTCAACGGATGTTGACATAGATGAAATCAAAACTATTTGAGAGAAATATCTCTTTTCTCGAAATCATTGCAAAGTAACACATTTATAAAGGATGTAATTTAAAAGAGAATTTTGAATCAAAGTGTCCCATACCACTTTGAAACTTTTGAAAATAAATATCATTTCAAAACCTTCATGTCCATATAAATAAATCCTTAAAATCATTTTGAAAACATGGACATTAATTAAAAATATTTAGAAAGATAAATCTTTAAAACATTTAAAATTATGATCTTGATAAAGAGTACCTTTCAAAAATTCTTAAAATATTAATTTTGAAATCATTTAAATGTCACATAATTATAAAATAAAACATTTACTTTGAAAATATTCTTATAATCTTGTAAGAGAAGCTTTGAGGATTTTATAACGGTGGTAAATAGCCGCACCCGCCATATAAGTTAAAAAAACATTCTTACCTTAAATTTGTCGAAAGGTAAAAAGTGCCTTGTTTGGAAAATGACGGAAAGAGTCCTTTAAAAACCAATAAGGTTATAAATGACTCTAACCCATATTATTTTTAAATAGTAAAAAAATTTTGAAATACATTTCAAAGAAATATGGATGTGGATGATAAAGAGATTCCAGTTGATAATTGCGTATAAACAACCTCGGATAATGAAGAGATTGTGAAATAAACCCTTACCTTGTACTTTTCCTGGGTTGAGAGTAGGTTAAACTCCTGTATAATTGTGAAATAATTGTTGTTAAATTATACAAGAATCATATATATTAATATGATATCATATATGTTCTTTTAACATATCTTTGTTAATAATATCTTAGTATTATCGTCGTTTCGGGTGTTAACTTACTCGTTTTCTTTTATATGTTTTGTTACGTAAGACATGTTTGTAATGGTTAGGTTGTATATTTTTAATATTCAGAATGATATAAAGTCCTTAAACATTATTTTTAAATCATCAAATGATAATTATACTTGAATGGATATGATGGAGAATGAATCTCATCGCGTTCGTGGAGACGGTAGTCCGTACGTACGCACGAGCGACAATATCATTATTTTGATATTAAAATAATATATAATTGGGTATTATATCATATATACAGAATCATTATCATGTTATATTTATTATTCACATGAGTTACACATCATTATTATAAACATCCAAATAATAATCTATTGAATAACAATTACACCACGACGTGGAGACGGTAAGCCGTACGTACGCATGTATGGTGACATGTTATTCAAAGGGTGGATAGAATACTGAATATGGTTGTACCATATTTATAATAACATCACAGTATATTTAATATACTGGAGTTATTATTTTAGAATGGTAATAACAAAGAAAGAATAAGTGGAAGAAGAAATGAATTTGAAAAAGGGTAGTGAAAACATTACCTCTTCTTCGGGTTCTTCCTTTTGATTTGATCAAAAGGGATCCTTAGGTTGGATTTATGATCAAACTAAGGCCACTAGGATGTAGTGAGGGAAGTTGAGAGAGTATTTGGGCAGAGTTTGGCCGAACAAAAAGTCTATGAAGGTGTGAAGTAATGAGAAGGGGGAGTGCCCTTTTATAAGAGGGGTGAGGGGTACCTTTGGAAAAGCTAGAAATATTAATTTATAATAAATTTATATTCGGTTTCTAATGAATCCAAAGTTGATTATTAAAAGTTAAAGGTAGGTATATGTCCAAAACCATTCAACCAATAGAATTTAGACAGGTTTGGGTTACTATATTAACCTTATCATTTAGTTTTAACTCTTAGTTAATTAGTTTGACATTTACCATGTCACTTTGTATTTTTATATTATATAGTTAATAAACATACTATATACATCCAAGAGACCCCCATGTGATCCATTAATGATACACCTATCATGATATAAGTCTCTTGGCCGATCCTTAGATTTTTATGAATTTAATATCAATTAATAATATAATATTTGTTTTAAAAACTCTTTTATGTCAATTTTGACACTATTCAATAGTTGATTTTTGTGAAACTCATAACAGAATGATTACTTCGACAAAAGTTAATTAAATAAATACTAACATGTCATATTAACCTCGAAAATTATTTTAATTCATAAAAAGTCTCAAATTATATTTATTTGGGTATTTGTAATATCAATTATTCCAATTTTTCATTAATTAGGTAATTACTGCATCATCATTGTGTCATAAATAAATTAAATGTTTTAATGTCTAAAAATTATAAATAAAATATCATTATGTAGGAAATATTTTTATCTTTCTAATGAATATTTAAAATCGAATTTATATTATGTATAACCCTATATTAAAAATGTATTAGTAAATAAACATTGATTTTAACTCTTTTAACTCTTCTTTGAATTAAATAATAATGAATGTCCTAATCTAACACAAGTTGACCTAAATGATAATATTTTATTCCTAAGGTTGTTTTTGGTCGAGATAAACTTGTAAAATAGAATTAGGACATGTGTCACGGTAATATTAATATCATTTCTAACCTTAATTACCCTATTTACTTTTAACCGTGGTAAATAAAAGTAAAAAGTTACTATTCGCCAAAAATTATTTTCATCTCATTGAACCACATTTTACTTCTTGATATTAACCGTGTCTCTCGGATTTTAGAAATTCCATTCACAGAAGCGGTAAAATTATGTTTCATGAAAAATTCAGTTTTTTTAACTACCACTTAGTAGTTTCACTATTCATCAAAAATTGACGTTTTTCAGAACAATGCCAAAATTTCACCCTAAGCTATACTTGATATTCTGATTTCAAAAATGATGTCTATTTTACAAAATTCCAAACATATATGTTGCATTAATTAATTTTATAATTAATTACAGCTGTCACAACAAATAGCGTGTTTTTAAGAAACAATATATATCAAAAGATTGACAATTGTTTAGGTCCAATTTCAAAGTGAAATTAATTCTAATGAACACCATTGGATAAAATAGTAAAAATATATTATAATTATACTTTAAAACTACTAAAATTTATAATTTATTACTATTAATTATTTTGATTAAAAATGTTGTTTTTAACTTAAATTTAGTAATTTTTACTATTCATCAAAATATTAAAGTTAGTTGAAAAGTACCAAAATTTCACCTTAGGCTAAATTCGATACTCAGAATCTAAAAATAAAGTCCATTTTGAAATAAAAAAATATATATAATTTCAAAAAGTAGGTATTACTATTCATAACGTCTAGTTTGATTGGTTGTGGTGTGTGATAGAACTCGAAGTTGCGTACAACACACGCTACTGTATTATTCAAAGGAAAGCGTACCGTGGAAGCTTGGGATGGTTCATTTTAAATTTTTGATGTCCCCATTTAGTCAAAAAGTTATAAAATTGTATTTAAAAATGGTTCACTATTAAAAGTTGGTAAAAGTGAAATACTGAAAATGAATTTGTTCTTACATTATATCTAAGAAACTCATAATATGGATTCTACAATTATAAGGATTATATAAAGTTTAAAATTTAGTTAATACTATTCATAACAGCTTTTGAATGGCTTGTTTGGTAAGTCATGGTGCGCTTGAACTCGGTGTTGCGTGTAGTGAATGTTATTGTATTATTTTGAAAAAATAACACACTATGAAATCATGGGGTGTTACAACTACGCCCTTGTAGAAAGTGATGTTTGGGAAAAAAATAAAATTATAATTTGGCTACATCCTGTGCAATTTTAGCAATGCGTGTGAGCATGTTAGGTATACTATAAATTCATACAAATTCATTAATATAGAACCATGAAAGGATATTTGTATGTAAATATTCTCTTATATAAAAAATGACAATATTTTCTTAGGTAATCAACCATAACACATAGTTCATCATTCCATATTTGAGTCTTCGATAATCCAATGAGAAATTAATTAGTAATTTCAACTAATATCCATTTAGGAATAGGTATTGGTTTCATTAATCCTTTAGGGTGTTGTTTCTCAACCATAACTTTTTGAAAATCGAAACATCTTGACACATAATTAGTAATTTTCAACTTCATGTTATCCCACAAAAAGTCTTCCTTCAAATATTTATACATATTAGATATATCATGGTCTATAAAAAAATTCAATCTATGAGTATCATCCAAAAATTCTCTTTATAGTTTAGGTATAGATGGGACACATAATACCTTTCAAATTTATATCATTTCATCTTCAGAAATGAAGTTATACTATTTTTCCTCAATCACGATAATAATATTATTTTAAAATTATCATCATTAGGTTGATAATTTTTTATCTTTTCCCAAAATTATATTTTATCAATAATTTGAAAAATAAGTGGTTTATACCCTTCCTTAATGATTCTCACATCCACCTTTACTAAATCCATGAACAAATGATCCCTATTAATCCTTAAGTGATTTCCATGGCCCTTATAACTCGTAGTGCAAACCATGATATAGTAATAAATACCCCGAAAAAGTTATTATGATATTTCTTCAATGTTATATTCATTATATCCATGAAGATGAAAATTTAATTAGTCAGAAAACAGTAATATTGTGAACATGTAATTTCCACACAGCATGTGGATTTTTTACTTTATAATATCATACATCATTACTCATAATAGATGATACCCAGAATAAATAATCGTCTTGGAAAAATAATGATCTTTGTGAAGTTGACTGAATAATTCATCGATGTTAGGTAGAGGATACATGTCCATTATCCTAATATCATTGATTTCATGATAATAAATTCACGACCTCTTAGATCCATATTTCTTCTTAATTAAATGAATTGGGTCTCTCTATGGAGAAACACTATGTAATATAAGTAAATTATCACACAAAACATCTAGTTTTTTTGTTCAACTCGACTAGTTATGTAGCGGTAATCATATAGGGAGTCTTAGATAATGGTCTTTCATCTGTGATTAAATAAATAGAATTCTCAACATCATTCTTTGGTGGATGTCAAGGTAATTACTATGGAAATATATCATCGAATTCTTATAAAATAGGTATATCCTTTATTTGAAGGCTACCTTTCCCGTTCGTAGAATGTGTCCTGTCATGTTCCCCATGAACTAATTTTGACGGGATAATGGGAATGGATCTATACATGAATCATGTAATGAACTATCTCCTATAAAGATAATGAATTCGACAACTTCAACATCAATTGTAACTTCCTTCACATGGAAATAAAATTTTCACTGTATTTTGAAATCTATTCCATACTAAGGATTTCATAATAATAAACCATAGGTATATTAATAAATAAAAAATAGCGCACATATATGTTTCATGATGGGAAATAACTGACACATTATTTTTGTGATGAAACATCCACTAGGAGTATCGACTGATAACTCAGTTCTTAAGGTGCCAAGAAAAATTCTAATTTTCTAATGAAAAATGGGAGATATAGATAATTATGAAGATCTAGTATTAAATAATGTATTATATAAATTTTAGAGTGTGTCTAAAGTACCTACCACCACCACATTAAGAACTTCGACCTTAGATATTCTTATTCCATAATCATTTCCTTGCTCTATTGAACTTTTCTGGAAAAAATTTTACATGATTCATAGTTAGATCATTAAAATAGTGTCCCATAACCTTAAAGTTCGACCATTCACATTTATAACTTCTTTCATTACATTATAATAACTATCATGGTCCCTTTATCTCTATTCTAATAGAAAATTACTGTTCCTATGAATCATGTTCCATAGTGTTTCATTCATCATTTTTTACAAATTGGATGTTCCACCCTTCTTTTTATCAGTTTTTATGTTGTCCCTTTTTTTTCATGATTAGTTTCCATATTCATATCATTATTTCCTTAGAATCTGTAAGACTTGGATACATATTTCTATGATTTGATATCATATGATATTATGTCCTCTTACGTTGAGAAATCTTTTGAGACTAGTCCCCTTGAATGTATTGGCATAAGTCCATCCAATAAATAGTCAATATCACTCTTGAAATTACATACTTAGTATTAAACATGCCTTGAAAGAATTATAGTTTGTATTTATACAATGAAATATTTTCATATACCCTATTTCTTAGAGTCAATAATTTTCTCTCCTTATCCTCTTGTTCCCCACAAGGGAAATAATTTTCCAAAAGTATTCTTTAATATCATTAAACTTAGTATTTTCTGTTTCTTCATCATCTATAGTTTATTAAATCAATAAACACCATTTATTCACATATCATGAGATTATATAAAATGAAACAAAAACCATCTTCCATTAATTAATTCATAGATTGAGAATAATATTCTCTAAAGAACATGTGCATTTCTTAGCTACAAATTTTTTTTATTTCCATTGAATAATAGAGGTTATTTATGCTTAAAGTGGAATAACATTTTTACAATACATTTTGGATCATTAAGATTATCTATATAAGAAATTTAATTACTCATAACCGGAGTTGGATAAACAAATATTGTTATAATATGATCAGTTTCAGCTAATGCATCAACTCTATGTTCATTGTCTTCCCTGGTGTGTAAATACCCAAATGGATTAATTCCATTGATATAGTTCATATAACTTTTATACGGCTTAATTTGGGATTAATTTCATACATTATAATAGATTGTAATAATTTGAAACATAACACATATTACATAAAACTAGTGAAATAATTAAAGTAAATTTTAACATTTATTCATATCTAATCTCATATTCATAAAAATGGTTTCTTTGAGAATTATTTCAATTCATAAAACAATTCAAATCCATTATAATTATCTGTAAATAAAATTTTAATTTTCAAAATAATATCCTCATTAGTATCGATACTACTATGTCGAAAGAATCATTATCATGAACCTAATGAAAAACAAGTCAAAGGCCAATGTTACATTTTCGTTGTTTTTAACCCTAGGTATATCTATTCTAGAACCACATCCACTTATAGTATCCATTCAAGGATATATTTCTAAGAGAACCACGTATTGTTTTATTCGTCAAAACATTAAGATGTTTTCTTGTATTTTAATCAATTCTTATCATAGGTTTATGTTCCCTAATATCTGTTTATATAAACATAGTTCTCAAGGTTTCTACTAATTTTTTTCATAACAACTATAAATAACCATACCCTAGTAGCCAAGAGTTTGTGGTTTATTTATTACAATGTTACATGATACAAGGAATCATGATGCAATGGGATGAATATTTTAACAGTTTTAGAAAATTAGAGAGATAATTGAATCTCATATTCTAATTGATAACATGATATAAAATATAGAATTTTCATTGAGAACAAAATAATTCCCTTTATCTCATCTTTCATAATACACTTCTTGGTATCCTAATGAATTCAAACATAATAAAGGTGTAAGATTATATATTTATTAAGGGTATTCCAATCATGAAAACGTAAGGAATAATTTTTATGGAATGGTAAATAACGTAAACACCTGTTATTTAATCAATAAATTGAACATGAAGAATAATATGGTAGGAATAAATGATTATCAAATAATTCCATGTAAATAATCACATGGTCTTGAAATGTATGCTTAAATATTCTAAATAATTAAATAATCATAGGGAAATTAATAAATAATCTCATAATTTGGGAACACATAATTAAAAACTTCATAACAATACCTTCAAGTCCGTTTTCTTAGACATCTTATAAAATGGTTAAGGCCTTGGCTAAATTCCCATGCTAGTTTGTATCATGAGATTAGCTGATGCATCAAGGAGATATATCATGACCGACCAATTAATTACTATGTAAAATTAATTCCTTATACGAAATGGCTGAATCATAATCAATATAAATATTTGTATTAAAAAACTAGCATCCTAAATTTTAATAATTACACCAATCAATAAACATAATGATAAACCATCCAAAGTAAGATGAATGGTGTCAGCGTAGTATATCTGTAGTCAAACTCATCATAGACCATCTGGAGAAATAATAAGGATGGTATCATTACCAAATATCATATGGGATAATATGTATAATAAGGGTTATTTACATTGATTCATATAAATTTCAAATATATTCCATTAAAATATTATTGTGGAAAATAACTCTTCTCTTTAAAAATCTATTTTTTATAATGAAAAGTTCAAAAAATATTTTAAATTTCCTTTAAAAAAAATTAATTCATATAAAGTAATCATAAAAAATTTGGCGGAAATGATGGTTTTTAAGTTTATTCATTCCATTCACGTGAAAACGAATATTCCTTTCACATTTATATACGAAAAGTCAAAAAAAAAATTCTTTAAAAAATGATAGGAAGATTAATTTTTAAAATTTTTGTTAAAATATGACCATGGGTAAATATATCTTTAATAAATAATTTGCATAATAATATAATTTTATTCAAAACATTTATAGACAAAATAGATATGGTAGAGAATTAATTTTTGACTAAAGAGAGAAATGAATTAATTTTTCTTTGAAATCATTATTTTTTTATCATTTGTTATTAAAGAGTGTAAAATGATAGGAAAACATGTATTCTACAAAAATCACTGTATGAGAAAAAAATCCATGAGTTTCCTGGAATATAAATCATCTGATTTCCTCATTAGAAACATAACGATAAACAATCCTTATAAATAATGAGATTGTAACATAATCCTTTAACACTTTTCTAAATTGTGAATGATAATCCCCATGAAATATATAACATAAAATGTAACATTAAATAAATTTAATATATTGATATTAGGAATATAAACTATAAAATTTTAATTAACTACATCACATAGAATAAGAAAGTGAATAATATGGCATATGTCTCGTAGAAGTAAAACTGAGATGAGAACTCGTTACATCAAGTATGATTTCGTTCATATGTTTCTTTATATCCAATATAATAAATTTATATTTATTATAAATCTAAGATATAATAATTAGAATATATTTCATATATTATATTATTTATTTATAGTCTTTTATGACCCATTTATTTATAGTTTTTTGTTGGATTCTTTATTTCGTGTAATAATTTCCATGATTTTTATGTATCTTTTTGTTCAGTAGCTAAATTCCTTTTTATTTTATCATTGTTAAAAAAATTTTAAAATTTTAAACATTAAATAAATATCATATATAAAAATTATACAAATATTAATAATAGTCATTAAAATTTAGATATGGGAAAATTAGTTAAGCCATTCATGGAAATGGTAGGTCATACGTAAACATGAACACTCTTTATTATTTTAAAAGAGATGGAAAGAAAAAAGATAAATATTTTTTCAAAATTCTAGAACCATTATTAAAAGAATATTTCATGTATATTAATGAGATATATACTTATTTTAATCCATTCCAAAATAAATTGAAAAATATTTCATTTCAACATGTGGAAGTGGTAGTCCACACATATGCATGATCAACGTTATTCATTTCCAACAATTTTTAAGGTAAGAATGTGTATGTTCTATTATAATTATAAAAATATATCATGGAAATAAATAACATATTATTATTTTAAATAAATCATTATATCCATTTTTGAGGTGTAGTTATGGAAAAATTATTACATCGGTTGGCAAGGCGGTTTTCTGTCGTACACATGTTCGACAATTTTGTTTCCCATTTTAGGAAATTGTATATGTATATATGTTTTCCAATAAAATAAATAAAATATCAGTATATTATACATTATTTTTTTATTATATTGTAAATTTTAAGATAGTATTTAATGTTTTCTGTGAAGAAGTAAAAAAGAAAATGCATCGTGAAGAAAAACTATCTTCACTTAGAAAAATCTCATCACATACCAACCATGGTTTTTAATTTATTAGATTATTATTTTTATGTAGGATAATTTAATTGTTATTTGGATCAAGTTTTATATAATGTTTTTCATGTTTTTGTGTATTTTGGTGTTTTCTAGCCCTCTACATGGTTTGCGCAGGTTTGGCCCAATTACTATGAGGCCAAGGGAAAACAATGCAGCATGTGTTCTGTGTCTCTAACAAGGCATATGGATTTCATACAGTTAATTAAATTCACTAGGAAAGCTTACATAGAGGTTCTATAATTTTACATATCCATAATCATTGTTGATTCCTAGTTTCCAAAACTATTCGGACAACCTATGTAGGTTTTCTCCTCTTTTAGTATTGTGTGGAAGGTGGACGCACTATTTGTAAAACCATACAGCCAAAAAATATGATTTTCTAAGTTCCTTTAAAAATGTTAAATTCCCTATTTCACCTTCTTGTTTTTACCCCATTCCACCCCTCTCCTATCACTCTCATTCGTGTTTCCCTTTGGAGCCTTGGGTGTCTTCGTCCTATCCAATTAATTTGATTTTGTGGGTTCCTCCATAATTTTTTAGGTGAATTTCAATTTGGGTAAGTCAAATTCACCTTATTGTTCTTTCTATCCCATGGATTTTTGATCTTTTCTTGGTGGATTTCTCTCTTCGAAAAATCCTATAGTAATGGGTTTCGGTTTCTATTATATTTTTGTGGTTTTAGGGTTTATGAATTATATCTTGGTCTTAGTTCTTCCCTCCCTTGAGGTTTCATTACTTTTTCACATTATTGATGTAGGTGTTTTGTCTATTTAAAATTCTTACCATGCTATGTGAGGTTTGGGAATTTATATTAAATTTATAAATTTTTTATTACTTCCTAGGATGTTCTTCTCTTATTTTATCTGGTTTTGAGGTATACAATTTGATAAAAAAGGATTTTTAAATGATTTTTAACGTTATCCCTATATATATGAATGTAAGGTGTTTTTTAAAATTATAATTATCCATTTTGAAATTAATGGGGTATTTTTTGTTGTGTTAGACCTTGGTTAGGACTTGTTATTTGTTTTTCATTGTGAATTGGGATTGGGGTGTGGTTTGGGTTCATATTTACAGATTTATGGTTACGTGTGAAATTTTTGGAATGAACATTTCGATTATTGAGTTGCAACATCATTTAATATAGTTATTATATAACAACCCCATCGGATATGGGCACTTCCATATGTAAATAGGGTGAAAATATAAATTTCCTTAAAATTATACTAGCCTCCTCTATAAAATGTCCATCTGGAATGTAGATTTCAAAATTCCCCTCTTCTAGTTCTGTTATTCTCTATCCCTCCTCATCTCAAATTCTTCTTTCAAAACAGCTATCATTTTCAATGTGGAATTTTGGTTTCTCAATGGTTTTTTGGTTTCTAAATTAATTTGAAATTTGTATTCAAACTTTTTTCATAATGTTAGTTCTATTTTGAATATTCATGTGGACTTTAGTTTCCAAATGATATAAAGGCCCATTTGGAACCTCCTGAAATGAATTTTTTTTCACATTGGTTTTGGAAATTCATTCAAAATGGAATTGGGTTAGTAAATTCCAAATACTTTTCGGTAGATTATGGTGTTTTGGAAAGTGTTTTCAAAACTGATGTGATGTGTGGTCTTGGTTAGGACTTGTGTGTAACATAATATGTGATGGGAACCCTATGGTTAAACTTATAATGATTGGGACTCCACATTGGTGGTGTCTATGCTTGGACTAAGAAAGAAAAGTAGAATCAATTGGTTATTGGTTTCTTCCATGTGTGTGATTACCTCGCCATTATCCTTATACAACTATCATGGGATTCCAATATATCATCTATATAGTCAAGTGATGGATTCATAATAGTACCAATTAGATAGACTAGGGCCCATGGATTTTCAAATACGTAAGAGGGGTGTTCCCCTTGGTGAGGTTAGTTTAGAGAATCTAGTCGGGTATGGATTTTGGAGCTTCACCTTACACTGGTAGGTGAGTTAAAATTGATTAAATCTCTGGATTTCTTCTAGATATGTTTAATGATTTTCCATGATTATCTATCTGTATGTTCTACTTTATATTTCTACACATTGGTTATATTACCTACTAGTATTTTCTTCTTTTAATGCTTCCATTATTTTATGCATTGTTATGTGACCGACTTATTTGGATTATGATTTGTAATTTTGTTTTTAAATTTAAAATTTGTTTTAAGAAGATACTTTGTAATTTTTTAAAGAAATTGGTTTTTTTGAAAAAGTTCTATTGGTTATTTAAAGTTTAATACCCATATTTTATAAATTTATTTGAAAAAAAAAACATTTCTAAAAAATTTTGTAAATAAAATTCCAAGATTATATGGTTCTTTCTTATTGATCTGTTTATGTTCACACCATTCTTATTCCACTCTAATTTAGTTGACCTTGAATGTTTTTCAGGTTTAGGTTCCCATTTTGGGGTTTCTTTTGGAGCAGTCTCATCATTTGGATGGTGGATACCTATAGTTTACATGGAGATCATTTTTTTCCTAGTTTTATTTTAGTATTTGAGTTCTATTTTGGTCATTTTTTTAATGTGGATCCTATTCATGTTTCTTATTCTGTAGTTAATTGGTCCTATTGGATTGTGTTTTGTTAACTGTTTTGGTCATTTGACCTCAGTTTTTTTTGTTATAAATCATTCCTAATATCATATTTGTGATGGTCAGTGCTATGAATCAGGCTGGGATGATTAGTAACACATCTTAGTCCTTATTTTGGTATGGGTTGTGTGTCATTTTATATGGAATTCCATCATGTTTCATGAAAAAAATTTATGAGAGTATACATGTGTTTAGTTATGGCATTATTTCGTTTTAAGATAGGTCTATCGAGACTTCAGTTGTAGGTACAAGAAGAGTGACATGAACTCTTTGTAATTCTAAACCTTGATTTACCAAGGGTAATGTGAGACATGTGCCGTTTTGTTTTGGGTTTTTGGTTTATTTTTTTTTTCATGACTGGTTTCTGTAATTTTGGGGATGACAATGGAAGTCAACTAGTTATAAATTATTAGCTTACATTGAGTAATGACACGTTGGAATCTTGAGTGTATGGTTCAATATACTTTTAGTGGTTTTTTATTTCATAGGGTATGGTTTTCTAAACCAAGTGGTTTTTTTATGAATGGACACTAGTTCCATTTTTTGAAGATTTTACATGAGTTATGGTTTGATTTAATTATTTAGTGTGAGTGAGTTTTGAATGAATAATAATTTTTTGTTAAAATGGCCTTCAAAAGTAAAATGATTTATTGGAAAATTTAATTTCTAAATTAGGAATTGGTGCTTGAGTTAGATTTGAAATTTTTTTCTTGTATTTGAAAAGTTTTATATGGTATCCATGTTGGTTTAAAGGTGATTCTTGAATTTTAAAAGTTGTCCTTGGAGAAAAATGGTTTTTAATTTGGAATGAAAATGGTGGCTTTTAAATATGGGTCATGTATTTTTTTATATTTTATTTATGGGTATATTGTTTTTTGGAATGTACATATTTGGTTGAATAATAATTTATGTTGATTTAGTTTTGGGTTTTTGTGTTATGTAGAATATGCCACCGAGAAAGATCCCAATGTTTTCCAACAAGTCTCTTTTTGTCACTAGCCCCTCCCAAACTCTTAGTGGGGTTGTAGAGTTGATTTCTTCTATGTTTTTTCTAATTTTTAATGGCTATATAGGTATGTCAGAATATGTGGAGAGGAATTATGAAGTTGAAGGAATCTTCAATTATTTAGGAACTCTAAAATTCATGAGGTGCATGATGTTCTGAAATTTTTTTGGAAGTCCGAGATTGGATTAGTTGAAGGAGATTTTCCTGACATCATTCCAAGATAGCTTATATTGGGATGTGTTTATGACCACATACATCTGATTGTTCATAGCTATGGAGGTGAATGTGAATAATGTGACAGGGATCATGGGTGTTCAACATGGTCAAATCATGGAAAAAAACTATTTTGACCATTTCATGTAGTTGGTTTCCATTTCTCAAGAGATAGTGGATCATGATCAAATGAAAGATCCTCTTTTTATGGGATCTTCATCCATATATTAATGAATGATTCTTCTTATTTGATGAATATATTTTTGTGGAACTCATGGATGAGATATTTTTAACAAAGGTGATCCCTAGAGAGTGGTCTACATTATTTTCCAATATAGTTCTTCTTACCCCCATAAAGGTTCCCCATCTAATAAGAGGTATATTTAAGAGTAACATAGTCCTATGAATTCTAATTTTTTGATATTGTATTCTTGATCATCAAACCCTTATCTTGTGTTTATTTAGTGTGGTCGGTTTGTACATTCGAGGTTGTCATGTCATATCCCTTCCATAGTGTGTTAATGAATTTTCAATTTGGGTTATTTAGAGGTGTTCTATATGTAGTGTTTCTAGAAGAAGAATTCTCGGTTGGAGGATTCTATCTCCTGAATGTTTGTCATCGTATACTTAAAATCACTAAAGCTCTTGGCGTAGGCCATGAAGCAATGTTTTTCACACAGTAAAAAAGTGTTGTGTGGGGGTAACATTGAGCATGTTTTTTTCTCTGATATTGGAGTGGGTCTAGTTTGTGTTCTTATTATTTTGATTTTTCTATCTTTTTAATTCCCTTCTATTGTAAAAATTAGGTATTCTTATTTTTATTAGTCTTATCATTGTGCCAACTTGAGATGTGAGTTATTTGTGGCTAGACATTGTGGATTTTTTTTCTTCAATTTTTGGGTTTTGGGTCATGATCATTTGGGACATGTTTGTATCTTTTTGAAATGAATAATTATGGCTGTGATCGATCTTTCATTTTTGTTCTTTATTTTGGGGCCTATTAGGTTTTGGGTTTCATTCATGCTGGGGATTTTAATGTTAATATTTGTTGGGATTTTTGCTATCAGTTCCTAAATTTAGGGAATTTCTTGTGATGGGGAGACCCCCCCCCCTCCCCCCCCCCCCCGAATTCATTTATTTTCCCATAGTTATCCTTGTTTTGATTTCCCTAGATCTGGTTGTGTGTGACTGGTGATATTGAAACGTCAAAATATGCAACATGGTTTTGTTCGACATTTTTTGGTTTTGATCATGAGTTTTCTTCTTTATTCGGTTGGGTATATTTTTGGTGGAAAATTTTTTTTGGTGGGGATATTTTTTATATTAAAACCATGATTTTTCCTTTATTATATTATTTTAAAAATTATGGATATGCTGGTTTAAGTTTAGGTGGAATTCCCAATACCACTTTTCGATTTTTAGAGTTTTTGAATGGTTTTTTGGCCCTATGCACAGTTTGAGCATGGTTTGGCACAATCTTTGAGAGATCAAGGAAAAACTGTGAATCTTTTGTTTGGTTTATGGGAAAGGGTGCATGTCTTTCTTATGATTGAAGGAATCTATGTGGACCGTATATGGGGAGGATCTACAATTTGAAAAATCCATATTTCATAGTGGCACACGGTTTCCCAAACAGTGTGGCCAAACTATGCGGGTGTCCTCCTCTTCTAGTAGGGTGTGCACCGTTGGTGATCAATTTGGAAAACCATCCAACCAAATAGTCAAAGTGTCCCTGGTTATTTAAAAATTTTATATTCCCTTTTTTCCTTTATTATGTTTTAACCCCAATCAACCCCTCTCATCTCCCTATCGTCTGTGTGGCCCTTGGGAGCCTTGGGTTAATTCTACCTCTCCTCTTCCTTAGATTATTTATTCTTCTTATATAAATATTTAGTGGAGTCCCCCTTGGGAATGTATTTTTCTCCTTTTATATCCACCTTTAAAATGGTATCTTATTTCATTCATTGTTAATTTCACAGTTTTTCTGGAAACTATGGTAAATTTTTTGTGGTGGGATTGTATTTCTTGGGTGTCAGTGTGTGTGGAGTGTCTCTAGAGCTTATTTCATCCCACACTTTATCTTTCATTGTATTCCCCCAACATTGAGGTATGTTTTTTCATCTATTTCATTTCTGAACCATTCCATGTGATTCTCGATCATTTATAATAAATTGATAATTGTGTTATTCATCCTTTTTATGTCCTTGTGTAGTTTTCGTGCTGTTTTCATGTTGTAAATTTGATAAAAATGGGTTTTTAAATGATTTTTAATGTTATGACTATATATATATATATTAATGTATGAAAGGTGTTTTATAAATTTCAAATTGGGAAATTAAAAAATAAATTGGGTATTTTGGTTTGTGTTTGGCCATCTTTAAAACATGGTATTTGGATTTCATTGTGAATCATATTTGTTGTGATGTTTGGGGTGCCTCATTATAGGTTTATAGTTATATGTAAAATGTTTTCAAAGATATTATGTATACATGAATTGTGACTTTGTGTAATTTGGTGATGCTTTTGGTTATCCATTGGATGTGGAAGCATCCATATGTGTATGGGTTGAGCATATGAATGGGATCACAAATGATAATCACCGACTTTATAAAATTTCCCTCTTAAACCCAAATTTCAAAATGCTCCTCTTCTAATTATCCAGTTCCCTAGCCTTCCACATCTAGAACAGTTTTTTTGAAACCACAAGAATTTACAAAGTGGTCCCTTGGATTCTAAATAATTATTTGGTTTCCCAATGTTTTTTAAATTTGGTAGCAAATGGGTTTCTTATAGCTAGGCCCCTTTGGAATTTTGAGGTGTGTTTTTCTTTCAAAATGTCATAACTTCCCTTTTGGAACTTTGAAAACTGAAATTTTGTTTTCACATTGGTTTTGGAAATGGTTTAGAAATGAAATTGTATATGTAAATTCCAAGGCCTAGTTCATAAATTGTTTTTTTGGAAAAGTGTCTTTGAAACTCATGTGATTTGTAGACATTTTGAGAATTTTTGTGTGGCTTAATATGTGATGGGAACCCTGTAGTTGAACTTCCATTGAGAGGGACTCCACATAGGGGTTGTTGGGTTTTGGGAAAGGGAATCACTGTGTCATATATGGGTTATTTGTTTGTTCCAGCCATATGATGACCTCTTCATTATCATTGTACTACTATTATGAGATTCTTTTACATAATATAATGGTTTGCATGATTGTTTATTATTATCCTATATTAGACAGATCAGTAACCATGTATTTTTTGAGAGTCCAGAAGGGAATTTCTTATAGTGGGGATAGATTAGATAAGCCAATTGGTTATTGACTATGGACATGCACCATTTTCTGGTAGGTGAGTTCAAACCGAGTACATCTATGTATTTCTTCTAGAGATTCTCAAGAAATTAACAAGATTATATATATATATATATATTCTACTTTATTTTACATCAATTTAGTTATATTTACTTTTAGTATTTTTTTATAAGTAAAGTTTCTATTATTTCCATCCTGAATTAGTGACTTCTTTGTTTGGATTCTTATTTTGAATTATGGTTTTAATATGGAAAATTTATTTTTAAAATAGATGTTGTGACTTGTTTTAAAATGTGGTTTTCTAAAAAAAAATTGGTCCATTAAATTTGTAAAACCTATTTTCTAAATGTATTTCAAACTGTCATTTTTTTGACAATTCTAGTAAAGGAAATATATTTTTTCATTAGTTTATTCCTATTGATATATTTATTCTCACACCCTACTTGTTTCACTCGGTGCTGGTAAACTTGAGCATTTTTTATAGTTCAGGTTCTTGGTTCAGGTTTTCCTTTGGAGAAATATCGTATTATGGTCGTTGGTAACCTAGAGTTCATGGGGAGATCATGTCATTTATGGATTTTTTTTTGCAGTTTTTATTTTTTAGCTATTCTTTTATGGGTTCATGCTCATGTGTTATTTATATTTGGTGTTTGTAGATCCTCTTGCTTTGTGATGTGATCTCAATTTTTGATGTTTTATTCTAGTTATTATTGGTATAAATTGTACCCACTAAGATAAATTTGATTCTAGGAAATAATATCCAACTCAAGAGGATAGAGAACACCTCTCAGGCCTTGTCTTAGGTCGGATTGGGTGTCGGGTTATATGGAATCCCATCCAGGTTCATGAAAAACCTCCATTGGAAATATTATTAAAGACCACATAGTTGGTATGATTGGAAGACCAAGAACTCTATAATGTGTCTAAGATATTTGGAATAAAGTTTTTCATGGTTTGGTATATCTATATAGATTTACAATTGTGATGAAGTGAGGGAAAATGGTTCACTTTTATACGTAGTAAAATGGGGCATTCTTGGAAACTACTTGGAAATTTTCAAAATAGATCCAAAATGATAAAGTCATTCACAATAAATGCATTAAACATGACCTTAGGATTTATTTTTTAATAGTATAACGATGGAATATTTCCATGAAATATCATTTTTATATGTTTTATTGGGAAAATTGTTTATATCATTAAGTGCCTCCACACCTAGTAACCCTAATTTAACGTGAACTACGCGGATTTTTTTATTATTTTTACTATTAATTATGACCAAAAATTAATTTTAATCCATTATATAATATTAATTAGGAATATTACAAATAAGGGATCTATTTTACTAAATTTTATTCACATAAGTGGAAAATTATAATATATAATTAAACCATATACATGATGAAAAATTATTTGGTAAAGAAAAAGCAATAAAATGTTTGAAGAGTGTCTATATAAAAATTAATTATGAAATTTACTTAAATGACATAATGTGATTTAATTATAATATATTTGACATAAATTTACTTTTAAAACAATTAAAAATAAAATGTAACAGTGTAATTTCTTTAAAATGAAAGTTAGTTTTAAAAAAATAGTATTTTTTAATGTTCATCAAAAAATGAACCTTTTCATAAAATCATCAAAAATTCAATCTATGTTAATTATTAAAAGTTTATTTCAAAATTAAAGTCAATTTTTTTTATTTTATTCATAAAAGATTAATTTTGAAATATACGTGCAAAGCTTGATGAATCTATTTCTAAGAAAAATACATTTATTCAAAAAATATTTTCTTTTCATTCAAATGTTTTTTTATTCCATATGAATAAATAGCCATTAAATTAATTCTTTACTTATATAAACCATATAATTTTACTAATTTACTTAATCTTAATTATTCCCACCGATTGTTTTGTATTATATTGATAGCGGTGGAGATTTTTATGTGTACCACTAGGTGGGAAGCCTCAAAATATGGATGGGTGTATTCAAACCTATAATTCATTCATTTTTTCACATTCTCATTGGATGGATGAGAACCTTGATTAAATCATTCAAAGGACTTTTGGTATTGATTTGTTTCATTAGTTTGATAGTTTAGTGAGTTCCTCATATGAGTTTTCAGGTGGGCGGCCCGAAATAGAGATACAGGTGTTGGTACCTATCATTTGATCCTCTATAAACATGTCAGTGTGAGTGGGAGTGGTGCTCTACCACATATTTTTGGACTAGAACATCATAACATTATGGAATAGGAGAAACTGTATCATTATTGACGTATTTCACAGTTGCATTATTTTTCTAGTGGGCAAAGAACCATTTTATAATTCTTATCTTGACATTTTCCTCCCATTAGATACTTAGGGACATCTCCAATCATTTGGGTTAGGTTTCATTATGCGTTTTTACCTAGGTGATTTTAATCGGTTTCCTCTTTTACATTTTTTCAATAGATGTTATCTTTTTTTAATAAAATGGTTTTGACACTCAATAGGTTAAAAAATATTTATATTTATTTATAATATTAAAATATCATATTTTTTTTAATCATTTTGAGTTATATTTTTTATCTATAACTAAATTTTGTATACATGTTGGATACATATCCCATGATCATATTTAATTTCTATATAAATAACTTCTAACCTTATTTCATTCACACTTATCATTTACATAATATTCATTTTAGATCATAAAATAGGATTTCTATATTTATGATGTTCTTACATATAGTATTTTTTTGGATATTTGTAATTTTCATGAGAGAATATAGTTGTCAAACCCAACGACCATACAATTTTTATTTTTTTTAGAATATCATCAATTTAAATAGGTTTTGGGGGAATGTTACATAGTCCATAGTCAAAGAGGCACAAGGTCTAGTACATGACCTGAAGGCCCACATACTAAACACACAGAACAACCCCATCCCAAGTTGATTCTTTATAATGATTCTCTAATGCTCCTAACCTAAATAATTTATTTTCAAGCATTTCTCCATCCAGAACTACATAGATCTTGGTACCAATGGGTAAAGCCATACACTCTCATTATTCCAATAAAATTAGATTTTTTTATAATCTTCTTTATTTTTAAAATATTTAGATCCTTCGTGTGAATAAAATCTATACTAATTTTCAGCGATTAATGAGGCATAATCATTAAATGGTTGATCCATGACTAGCACAATCTAAGAACCCAATAGTGCATCCACCATATGATCACGTAACCACCAATTTAAATTTTTTTTCTACCATTATAACTATCTACCCACCACTATCAAGGGATAGTTGATGTGTTCCGATGACCTCCATATTTTTCCCTGAATCTACTTTTGTAGATTTTTCAGCATAGTCAACTATCCTATATCAAATATGAAAAATATTAACAAAACACCATCCTCCATCATTGAATGTATTCTTACACCAACCGTGTATGCACAATTTGGACACCCTCCCCCTCTCGTACTGATTGAGGAACCTTATCCACCCTCTCCATCTTTTGAAATCCCCAAATATGGGGTCTTCCTAGATTAGATCTCTGGATTGGATTCATGATAATGTTATACCACAATCCCTAGCACAACCCCCAACTATAATCAATATTTTAGAAGATTTAAGATATTTGCTAGCCTGGAATATTTTATTCTTTTATATGCATTTCCCCTATTGATTTATTCAATTTTAATAGATTTACTTCATCTATAGTGAGTAATAATCCATGGTCTGAAGTATTTAGTTTTCAGTGATTTTCTTGTAATGTTCTACTTATGAATAAATTTTATTTAGTTTGGTTCATATCTTATAGGGTACATTTTCGGATAATTTTTCAATATATTTTACAGAATAGAGAAACATCATTTAATATTATAGACATAAATTATAATAATAATCACAACCATAATAATTTATCTTAAAACCTAGGGTGTAACATTCTACCCTTTAATAAATTGTGTTCTCATTATTTTAATTATCACCTGCCAATAAAAATAGCTATGGGGATGTAAAGATAATAAGGAATTAATAAATAGTTTGTATGAGATAAATTTTTTTCTATCCTATATGATAATAGGTAACATATATTTTCCCTTATAATATGAATAAATTTAAATTCTCAACCATTTATTTTAAATACACATCCATAACCAAGTCATAGGTGTATCTAGAGTCATCACTTCTATGGTTTTATTTTCTATGTCATGTTTCCAATCAATTTTTAAAACCCAAATTATTATGATAATAATCAAATAAATAAAATAAAATGATCAAATAAATAATAAATATTAATCCAGATATATCTTCCCCAATGGAATGTTCATATAAACCTATGATACATTCATTTCAACTATAACACAAATAGATCATCCCATTAATATCTTGGTTTAACCTAGGTTATATTATATTGTATTCACTCATACTTCTAGCCTAATCCATTAAATTAACTTGTAATTCTGTCGTTCATTGTGGTTTAAAATAACATTTCATCAACCAAATCATATAGTCCATGGTTGAGTTAATACCCAACATGCCCTCTTCAGGGATTTTACCCCTACACACAACTATGTCAAAGCCTGCATCACCATTCCAGTATGCTAAAATGGGATTATTTTCTTAGAAAATTACATAATCTAGAATTTGAAAATATTTTAGGATATCATTTTATACTTTGACTCTTTTCTAGGGTTTTTTCTAAGGTTCTCCCATTACATTCTCAAGAATGACTATTCTAATACGCAAAAATACCTAAACTCATCTCTGATGACAACTATAGAAACCCATGATAAATGTTCTTTTATATGAAAACATTTCCTTAAGGTAAACATCACATATAAAAAATAATAAAATAATCACTAGAATTGAAGGTTTAGTGTTTTTCATGACTAACTACATAAGAAAGTTGTTTTAAAACCCTTGTAAAATTTCTCCATATTTGAACACACTATACTCCCTCATAAGCTTATTATATGGTATTATCGTCATAATAACTTGTTTAATTTTAAATATTACTCTAGGGTAAAACAAAACAAGTATTTATTACACATTAATGCATGGTTTATTATATAAAATTACACATAATACAACCTGTAAGATTGATAATTCTTTTTTATGTGGGAATTAGGTAAATAACATAATATCTTGAAAATGGGATACAACATCATAATTAAAAACATCTTTAACATGCTTCTAAAATTCCATGTCTTTTAAAACTCCATGGAATAACATGGGGAAAATAATAAGAAATGGGTTGTTATATATCCTAGTAAAGCATTAAAAATGGAAGAAGGTGGTACCTGTGAGACAATAGGCATATCAGTAGAGTATAAAAAGAGTTTGAAACATAATCATGAACAATGAGATATTATATTGCATGATAATCATAACATTAGAAATGTGGAAACAACATTAAATACTGCCTCATAAACATATACCAAGGACAAAAACCCAAGACATCAGGGAGAATAAATTCCCACAAAGTAAATAGGTTTACTCTCTATCCCAACAAGACATATCATGATACAAAAAATTTCCCAATTCGTTGCATTGCTATACAATTCCAGGCACCCCCATCACATTCTTTTCATTCTCATGCATATGTGTTTCATGAAGATCATACAAACTTGATTAATTCAACATCATAATTTATTATATGACCATGGAGTTTGGAATTCATACATTTAAATTCTTAATAAAAGTTATATGTGTATAATCGTGAACACCCTTGATAGAAAATGGGTGAGGTATTCACTACACAAATGGTTTTTGATGGAAAATCATTGAGATATTTTAGAAACATAAAAGTTCCACATAAAGAATCATAAAAAATGGTTGATTATTAAAAGGGATCTATGATCATATAGACATCAAATGGGAGGTAATATAAATAGGTAAAAACATATAACAACATTAGAAATTAAAAATAGATTGCATAACGTAATGAAAGAACCTGAATAAAGAGGTGAATCCAAACTATACTAAAGAATGGAAATGGGTTTACCTAGAAGATCATGGTAGGAATAATGAGAGTTAATGGGGAATATTATAATTTTTAAATTAAACAGAAATTAATAGGAATTATGAAGAACATATCCCAACATAAAAATACAATTTAATGGATATAACATTAAATTAGTACTGGAATATAAATGAGAAGGTTGAAACCCCTTACTTGAGGGTGGGACTCTAAATCCTTGAGAGGGACTTCTTGAGAGCTTGGGGGTACCTTGGGTGGACACTAGAGTGTGTAGGGATTATTATGGATGTGATCTAAGGATTTTTATTAAAGATAAATGATATATTGGGTTGATGTATATAGGAAAAGATGGGAGTATCCTAAATATTTATGTTTTGGACACTACATGAAAAAATAACCACAACCACAAACCTTCCCATGGTTTTTTCAAATGTTTTCTACCAAATTTAAGTGGTCATCATTATTTTATAAGTAAAGGGGCCAAACAAAATAAAATAATACCATTTCTTATATAGAGGTGAGTCACACTCTTATATAAATGATTTTAAAACCATAAAATATATTAATGATTTTTGAGGATTCATAAAATATTTGTAAAATAAAAAAATATAAAGTCACATTATTTTAAATTTGAAACATATATTTGGTTGTTTATATCGTTTATACTTATTATTACATCACTTTTATGTCATTATTTTTGTTTATTTTGTATTTAATTTTTACCTGAAAATTCTACTATATTAGAAAATTATGAAAAATTAATCATTCGATAATTTGGATGTTATTATTCCAAAAATATTCCTAATTTTATCTAAGTTTTTTAGTATGTGAATTTTTACTTTTAATCAAATATACGAAATTTGTTGAAAATGTTGGTTTTTTTACAATAATAGTGTTTGAAACTTTAATAAAAATTCATTTAACTTCATAAAAATAATATGATAAATTATATTTATTAAAAATTATTTAATAATAATATATTACTATTTATTTATTTATTTGAAAAATATATTAATTAATCAGAAAAAATTACTTAATTTAATTTTAAAATTAAACACAAATACTATTTCCATTTTATAATATTGAAATAAAAATCATTTATAGGTTAACCATAATAAGTTAAAAAAATATATTAATTATTGTTTATAAAATATTTTACATACTCATAATTATTGTTTATTGATTCATATCCCTTTAATACTCCAGTAAACTCATTAAGGGTATGATATGAAATGGTTGGACTTTCCCAGGGTAGTTTTGAGAACATGGGTCTATTTGTGATCTCAATGATATTGAACTTCTATAGTAAAAAATTTCAATCATGCATAAGTTTTTGGATCTCATCTTGTTCTTGGTCATGGGGAAATCCTAGTGACGTTATCTCCCCCCATAATCCTTGATAAATAGGATTCCTTGGGTGTGATCCTATTGGTTGTGGTCATCTCTTCTTTTTTCTGAATCAATTTGATTCATTAAAACCATATATTTATACTAATCACGTTATCAATGTTCAATGACTATATTATCAATGGTATTAATACTTAATAGTATTTTAACTAAAATTTTATGAAATAAAACAAAATAATACCATGTGTTTTCTATAACCACATTCAATAATAAGTCATTTAATTAAATAAAAAGGAGGAATTTAATTTATAATAGTTTAGGTCATTACACTCTTCCCCCTTAGAAAATTTATCCCTATAAATATTCATTTCCCATAGTAAAAAAGATTATGGAATCTATATTTCATCACTTCCTATGGTTTCCACATCAATTCTTCTGTCTTGTGGTTTCTCCACAAAATTTTCACAAGGGGAATTGTCTTATTTCATAAAACATTTTATGTATGATCTAAGATCTTCCTAGGGTTATCTTCATAGGAATGGTAATTCTCCAATGGTACCACATATGTATAGAGTACATGTGAGGGGTCTGGTATGTACTACCTCAAGAGGGTTAAATAAAATACATAATTTACTTTAGATAGCTTCGGTGGGAGTTCTAGTCGATTCTACACTATTCCAATGCGATCAAGGATCTAAAAGGGGACGATTTATATTGGTATAAGATTTTTCTTCTTCAAAAAAATACTCAAATTCTTCCATAGAGATATATAGAGGAATACCATATCTCCAAAATCAAACTGTATGTCTCTTTGATGGCTGTTAGTACCGTTTTTTTCGACTCTAAGAAAGCATGATATGCTATTGAATTATTTTAACCTTTTCTATCTTTTCCACTACCATTTCAATACCTAGTATTTTTTGTTCCCAAAATATATCCCTACATGAAGTTTTTTGGAACCTCTTTCTATAAAAGGATTCATTAGGAGCCATTTGGATGCTTGAGGGGAAAATATTGTTATAGGATTAATTTCCCATATGTAGATGTTGGTCCTATACTCTTTTGAAGTCCATATAACATGCTCTCAACATGTCTTCCAGTGTATGAATGGTACACTCAGAATGGCCATTAGTTTTAGAATGATATGACTTAATGTAGTTCAGATATGTGTTTAGATATTGTTGGACACTATTATAGAAATTTAGGGGTAAATCCTGAATCTCGATCGGATACAATCGATAATGGTACTCTATGTATCCCTACCACTTCTATGATGTATATCTATGCAATTTGGTCAGGAGATAAATCCTCTCAAATTGAAATAAAGTGCGATATATTTGTATTATGATTCACAAAAACTCATATACCATTTTTCCCATGGATGTATTCGGAAGGCTGGTGCCAAATTCTGTAGTTATGTTTTCTTATTTACATGTTGTTGTTGGAAGTGGTTATATCATCCCCATCGACATATGTCTTTCATCCTTCACTTACTGACAGAATAGACACTTTTATGTATATTCAGCAGTCTAATTCTTTATATTATCCATCCAAAAGATCTCTTGGAGATCACAATGATTCTTTGTGCTTCCTAGGTGAATGCAGAAAGTTGAACTATGTGCATAATCCAACAGTTCATTCCTTAACTCAAGATTTGATGGTACACAAAGTAATAAACCAATACTATAATCTCCTTCTTTACTAACATTTAACTCTGAGGATTCCCTGTTTCATATATTTTCTACATTATTCTAAATTACCACATCATATCATTGAGCATCCTTTAACCTCTCTATCCTATATAGTTGAGAAATCATTTGTGAAATGGGTGAGGATGTTCCTTCCTTTATGATTCCCATTTCCATACTATCAATATATAACAAGATCGGATACCTCTAAATTCTCATCAATTATAGAATTTATTTATCCATTATACATAGAGAAACTATCACTTTATTTTCATTACCAAGATGGTAGTGGATTAAGAATTCATCATTATTGATCAACTCTAGACATATTCTTTGTAAAATATTCAACTCTTTCTGTGAAAATATATACATGAGGATTTTTTATCTATATATATTTCACACTTCTCCCCAATGATATAATGTCACCATATTGTCATAGAAAATATCACTATATTAAACTCAATATCATGTTTTGTGTATTTGTGTTCTTGAACATTCAACATCATTGAAGAAAATGATATGTTATTTTCATTCTATATTAACAAAGAACTCAATCCCTTCATCGAAGAAGAACTGAATAGTATGAAAATTTATGCCCCTGTGGGTATTGTGTGAAAAGGGGTAGTGATTTTCACCTTTTTAGTTCATTGAATCTTTATTTTCACTCATCATTACAATAAAACATGACTCCATTTTGAGTTATCTTGGTTAAAAGGTTTGAAAATTGTATGAAATTTCTTACAAATCGGAAATAATACATAGATAAACCAAGGAAAGTACAGATATCTATCATTGATGTTGGATTTGAACATCCCAAAATTGCATCGGTACACATATAAGCAATTTCTTGTGATGATATTCCCTAATAATGATACATCCTTTAAATAAAACTCAGATTTTCTATATTTGGAATAAAGCTTCTACTTTTATAAGGACTTCAACACAGTGCTCATATGCCCCTCGTGACCCCCCTTTTCTTTTGGATGATATTATAATATCTTCTCTAAATTCTACAAAAAAGTCCAGTTTCTATGTAATGAATATATTGATCATGTCCATGAATACTTTTGGATAATTAGTGAGCCTGAAATGAATCACTATGAACTCATAGTTCCCGTATCTTGTATTGAAAGTAGTCTTGAGGATATTCCCCTTCAATACCCTAACATGGTAATATCCCAATCACATATCCTCTTTTGAGATGTATTATGCTCTAAATAGATGATTGAACAATTAATTAATCCCTATCATAGGATATTTGTTCTTTATCATGATCTAGTTGAGCTCATGATAATCAATACAAAGGATTATTGACCCAGCCTTCTTCTTTATGTAGTTGAATATTAAACCCTATGGTGAAGCACTTGGGAGTATGAAACCATTATCCATATTCTCTTGTAATTGTTTATTCATATCTCCATGTTCAAAAGCATATATTCTATAAGGATACATTTATTATCGAAACACCCCATGTATATGTTTGATTGATAATTCAACATATAGTCTAGGAGGAAGACTACAAAATCTTCATGAAACACATCAACCTATTACTTCACAGTGGGAATATCCTCAAGGATGATATTTTACATAGACTGAATCATTTTTTCTAGATATTCTTTTTTATTGGGAAATAATATCCATGGTTGATATTTTTGTGTAAAATAAGATTCATCCCCCTCCTTGCAGTTTTACAGAATCAGTGGTTGATTCACAATGTGGAAGTGATTTCATTCTCATCGCAATTTAGGTTGAATTTATATATAGAAATACAATACATGCCAAAATTTGTATCACAATCCACAAAAGGTGGTATGAAAAGGTTCATGGGGATGTTTATCTAAAAAATTATGATAGGGGAGGAATTATATACTTGGGATATGATAATTTCCTAATTTTATGTTTTTAATGAAAACATTAATTCTATTCATTGTGGTGTGTTTGAATAGTTCTACTAAACAATTATGATATGAAGGACTCTGTAGAATCATAATAAAAAAGTAAATTTTCTATTCTTCATCTAATAATTAGCGTACATATCAATACTTTTTTTTCAAGATCCACCTCAGTTGTTGTGATGTTAAAATCTCGCCCTTTCTTCCTTGGAGGTTTTTGTTTGCCTCTAAAAACCATTGGCTTAGTCCATTGGTTTTAAAAGTTCCTTGAATCCTTGTAATTTATGCAGTGAACAATGAATTGAGTGTTGGATGATGGAATCCTTTTTCCCACAGTATTAGTGGGTTTCTCCTATCAATAGTCTCTATCCAGGTTCCCTTCCTCCCCACCCCATAATCATTTCCTAATCCCCATTAGTAAATTTCAAGGGTTCTACTTTATTCGCCTTTGATAAGTGGGATGTTGAAATTTCATGGAACCACTAGATTTCTCAATCGAATCACAAAAATTAAACTCCAAATTCCTCTTTGTATCCTCAAGATATTCTTGAGATTTACTGATTTCTGTTTTAACATTTTGGACACATCAGACAATTTCCTTATAGATGTCAATGTTAGAGATATCTATGAATTTTTATAGACTGGGTTTTATACTGCCAAAGAAGCGATCAACCTTTCATTTAGGGGAAAGGACAAATCTGGGGGTGTACCATGAAATTATTGTGATGTTTTACTAATATGAACCGATAAATTTTTCATCTTTTTTGTTGAGGTAAATATAATCCATTTCAATTTCTGAGGATTCGTAATTATGATCAACGTATACCACTGATTAGAATATCCCAATATATGATAAAAAACTAGTAGAACCTTCTCATGTTAGGAATATTTATGGATGGAGAAGACCTTCTCAATGAATTTTATTCATTATTCCCCGATTAAGGGATTAGATGAGCAGTTTAATATTGAAGGCCTTTGTTGAATAAATTTCTCAGTAATAAATTTTTTTCTCACTTAGGGGGATTCAGGCGCTTCTTTAGATCTACAATTTTATATAGAACCTGATTCAGTTGAGAGAGTTTTATCATAATGTTCATGATTACCTCTCCCATCAGTTTGGGCATCTAATTGGGGCAATCATCACATTTCCCTTCACATTGATTATTTAGTATATTCCTATTATTTCTACTAATTGAATAGAATAAAATGATAGATTAGGTATGAGTATTTATAAACTATTAACACATAAACGATAATTTAATGAAATTTAAAGGATAACTTGTAAATTTGTTTTATTTAATTACTTATGGATTTTTAGGTGTCAATATATGTTATGAATGATCTATTATGTATCATATAATATTATGGGCATTTTTTCTCCATTAATAATGGGTGGAAATAAGCTTCTGAATTTACCAAATTATATCCCCAAGGAGTGTCAAACTTGGGGTTCAGTAAGGCCCATTGTCATGTACCATGTTATAATAAATTTTTCTTAGCACACCATGTCGGATTTGATACAACTAGGTATAACTTTGAAAGAACTACATCCACCAATAGTGCACTGATAGGGATTAAATTTCTTAATAAACCTTATAAAGTAAACGTACCAAAATTTAGTGATTTTTTCTTATAATTAGTCTTATTTATAAGGTTTATAATATATTTTTTCTAATCCTAATCCCAAAAATATCTATGCTTTTCCACTGACACCAACTAAAACAATCAAGTTATTTATTACACATTAATTCTCGATTTATTTCATAAAAGTAAAATTAATAAAATCTGAAAGGTTTATAAGTATAGTGTCTTTTGGAATTATGTACATATAATATCATATTGTATATGAGACACAACAACATTTTTAAAAATTTCCTTCATATGATTATAAAATTAAATTTCTTATAAAACTGTATGGGATAACCTAGAGAAAGCATAGGAAAGAGGTTAGCTATAAAGCCCATTAATGGAATCAGAATTTTTTTAGGTGGTACGTGTTAGAAAATATTCATATCAATGGGGAATAAAAAGAGTTGTAATAATAAATATTAATAATGGGATATGATATAGCATGATAATCATAACATGAGATATATAACAACAACATAAAAAGATACATCCTTAATATATGTCAAGGATAAACTGCCAATACATCATGGTGGAAAAATTCTCATAAAAGAATCAAGAACTCTCCCAATAATAAAATTATGTATCTTGATACTAACCATTAACCAATTCATTGAAGCACTATATAATTTCAGGGGAACCTGTTTTATTCATTTCATTCTCATGCTCATGTGTGCCACATAGGTCATACAACATGGATTCATTCATTATCATAATTTATTCTATGTTCATGGTGTGTTGAATAAATACATGTAAATCCCAAATCAAATTTATTTGTTCATAAATTTGTATACCCTTTATAGGAAATGGGTACGGTGTTCACTAAATAATATTTTTGCATGGAAAATCACGGAGATATTTTGAAATCCTAACGACATCACATAAAGGTTCATAAAAATGTGTTGATGAGAGACAAATTGGTCTCTCATAAAATTGAAATAAAATGGTTAGTAATAGGTTTATATAAAAACTTATCTGAAAATTATAAATTGGAAATAAAATGCATAAGGTAATGAAGAATCATAAATAAATAAGTGAATCATAACTATATTTCGGCATAGTAATGGGTGTACATAATGGATCATGGGAGGAACAATTATAGTGAAAGGGGAATCTACAATTTTATAAATTAACTATATACTAAGTGGAATATGGAAGAACATATCCTTACTAAAGAAAATGGAATTTAAGATGCATAACCAAAAATAATTCCTTGAATGGAAATGAGAAGAGATAAATCCCTTACCTCAGTGTGTGACTGCAAATTAATGGGAGGTGATTATTGAGAGATAGAGGTGAATTCTGAGGACCATATAGAGTGGATGTAAGACCATGGATGTTATCTAGGTAGTTTTAGTAAGGAAAAATGGGATATTGGGTGGGTTTTTATAGGAAAAGGGGGGATTTTTATTATTTTGGTTTTAGACTCTACATTATAAAATAACCAAAATTACAATCCAACCCATGGTTTTGGCCCATGGTTTCATCAAAATGGGTGCGGTTATCAATTTTTTATAGGTATAAGGGAAAAAATTAATAAAATAATTCCCTTTATTATGTGGAGGTGAGTCACACTATTAAATAAATGATTTTCAAACATTAAAAAATATTAATTGTTTTCGAGGATTCATAAAGGATTTATAAAATTAGTCAAATAAAACTAAAATAACATTATTATAAAGTCAAAAAATACATATTTAGTCATTTATATGCATTATATTATTTATTACATCACTTTTGGGCCATTATGTTGTCATAATATATAAAGAATATATATATATATATGGTATTTAATTTTAGCCCTAAAATTTATCATTCATAGAAAATTATGAAAAATTAACCATTGAATAATTTGAATGTTTTGATTCAAAAAATAATATTAATTTTATCTAATAAATTTTATAGATATTTTAATTTTCATTTTAAATATAATGAATGTATTTCTGAAAATGTTATGTTTTTTACAATAACAGTTTTAGAAACCATATATGAATTACATTTGACTTCCTAAAAATTATATGATAATTTATATTTACTAAGAAATTAATTTTTAATAATGTTTTAATAAAATTGTTTTTTCAAAAATCCTTTAATTTATCAAAATAAATTTCATAATTGAATTTGAATATTACCAAAAAAATAATATTTGTTTTTTATTTAAATAGAAAATCATTTATATAGTAACCATAATAGGATAAAAATATATTATTTATTTTATAAAAAAATAGTTTACAAACTCATGGATATAGGGTCTTGATACATATCCCTTTATTAAAAAAATAATTCAATAAGGGTAAGGTGAAAGATTGTTAGACTTTAATGAGGTGTTTTGGAAAGCATGGTTTGGGTCATGATCTTGTTGTGCTTGAGCTTCTCTTGAAAATGGTTTTGATCTTAATTAAGTTATAGGATCTCATCTATGACTTGGTCAAGGGGAAATATCATTGGTGACATATCCCTCAAAAGCTACAATAAATTCAATTTATAGGGTATGATCCAACTTGTTTAGTTTATCACTTATTTTATGTGACAATTGGATTTGTTTAAACAGCATATTTATAATAATCATTTAGTCACTATTAAATGGCTTTACAATCTATAGTAATTAATCTTCATGTAATTTTAAATCAAATAGTATATATAAAACAAAATTAGGGTATTTGTTTTATAAAACCACATTACATAATAAGACGATTAATTAAATATAAAGGGGAATTATATTTATAATAGTTTAAGTGATTACATGGGGAGATATTAGAATATTATTAAGAGTATAGATAAATTAAAATTATTGAATATTATAACTGAGACAAATATGAGATTATGGGTATAGTCACCATACCTAAGAAAATTCATACCCAATAAATCATATATAATTAATCATGAAATATGGTTTGGAATAACTTAAGACATGGATCAAACAAATGTGGAAACCAGAGTCCATAAACATATACTTTGAGTTATTAAAACAATCATGAGAATTATTAAAAAGTGCGAAAAATATTTAAACATTGTGAAAAACATTCTTCTAGGGAACATTTCTTTCATGGGCCATAACATCAATTCCCACAATTATAAAACACTAATCTTTACTCATTAATACTTATATCATGATATATAAACATTAAAACAATGAATGGGATGGATATATAAGGCCCCATCCTCATCACCATTTCTTATTAGTACCACATCAAATCAATAACTTAATACATCATATATAAATCAAGGGAATAAATTGGGTTTTATAAAAAAACATTAATTAAAAATCAGTCACTATTATATCCTAATTAACCCATGGAATGAAAAGTAGTTCAATAAAACACATCTTAAGGAACCAATGGGATAAATTTGGGATTTATATGGATTGAAATACAGAAATAATTATTAATTATATTATTAATCATAACATGGTAAACTCATAGAAAATAAATTTTAATAAAATGATATCAAATAACATTCTAGGAAAACACAATTTAGTACAAATAATAAAACATATGGTATATACAATATATTTATAAAAGGTATATGGATATGTAAAAAATTTCACCAAAAAAATTATTCTTTGGAATATAGGATAACACCATTCATTCAAATAAATCAATAATAGGGCATTCAAAAAGGAAAGGCATTGGGTGAAAAGTTAGGATCATACATAGTGGATGAATTGGAATAAAAAATAAAGTGATTTATCATTACTCAAAAATTGAATAACAGAACATAGGTCATCAAAATAAATAAGTTTTATTGTTAAATTAAAATACTATAGTAGATCATGGTTAATTTATTTTAAAGGGAGTTGATTTTGATGAAGCCCATTTTTGGATCATCAGGAAAAATAACCAACCTCTATGATATTTTTCAAAAAAAATTAGTTAGAACTATGTTGTAGATAAAGGGTAATAATATTTTATTTTACAAAATCATTAAATCATATAATTTAAGTTTCATGAAAAATTTAAAGTGGGGAAAAAGGTGTTCACTTGGATAACATTTAAAAATATTCTTTTTCACTTTGATGAAAATTAGCCGTATAAAAAACAATAATTTTTTAATTAAAATAATTTGAATAAGATGAAGTTTTTAAAAGATACCTTAACCAATTATTTGAATATAAATAAAGGTACATTCATAGGAATATAAAGGGAACATATAAAAACTAATAAATATAAGAAGGATAAATTTTGAGCATTCTGAATGAATTAAACATTCCTAAATATATTATCTTTCAGGAACAATATTTATTAAATAAACAAAATTGTCAAAGAAACCCTATGGGTTTGAGATACTTTTTGATCAATACCAATTTAATTTTGGGAATCATTTGAGTTAGTGTCCATTTAAATTGTAACACCCCAGGTAAATAAAGAGTATGAAATTTTCACATTTATCCATATTTGTGAATAAAATATTAATATTACTTTAAAGGGAATGCTATGCTCGATGGCGTACCCAATATGCAACAACAAGTTTCTTTGAAATCTTACGTTTCACTTTAATAATAAAATAATATTATTTTAAATAGTAGTTAACGCCTAGCCGTTATAATGGCGGGAATGAACAGAACTAACTACAAAATTATTATATATGTTTGTCAAATATTTCTAATTTTTTCAATAAATGTTAGAGGATTAAAAATGAAAATGAATCATGTTTTTAAGCGTAAACATTCCAATATTCTTTAAAAAGTCGATTAACTGACTTTAAATGGAGAACCTATTTAAAATCCACTTTTTTACAATTTTATAAGATCTATTTTTCAAAATAATCATATTATTTATGATTAGGACATTGAAATTTACCTTGGGTTAATTTTTGGTATTTTTCTGACAATGTTCATTTTTCAATGAATAGTGAAAATTACTGCATTTTACATCAATACTGCTTTTTCATATAATTTAATTATATGGTTATATTATATTTTTAATTTGTTTTAAAGTGTAATTAGAATATATTTTTACCATTTAATTCAATTATGGTCATTGGGATTAATTTCACTTTGGAATTAGGCATAAACAAGTGCCAAACGTTTCATAAATATTGTTTCTAAAAAACCCGCTATTTGTTTTGACAATGGGATGTCTTTTTAAATTAATTAATGAAATTTATGTGTTTGGAATTTGGTAAAATGGATTACATACTTGGAATCAGAATTTCCAAATTATGAAATTAAGACTCTTTTGTTTTTGGACATTATGAATAGTAACAACGGTAATTATCATTAATTATCTTGATTAATAAGTAATCGGGTAGTTAAAGATAATAAGATAATATCATAATAATAAAAAATGACCACAAAATGTGTTCTAAGGCTACTGGTTGTCTCATGGCCGACCATGGGATGCCTCGTGCCATACATGGGGGCCCCATGGAGTCACTTTTGTGAGAAAGTGACTTTTTATATTTTTTTTAAAGAATGTTAAATGTAACAAAGAATGCATCACCTAAGTAAAATATTTTTAATATTGTCTAAATAATTGATCATTTGGACTATAAATATTCATTGGAAAGATAAAAATATTTCCTATATCATAGTATTTTTTTATAATTTTTAGACATTAAATAAATTAAATTATTTATGATATCATGATGATGCAGCGATGACCTCATTATTTAACGATTTAAATAAAATGGAAAGTTAATGTAAACTCTAAAACCTAAAAATGTCTAAAACCTATTGCATGGGTAGATTTCGAACCCTTATCACCTTATCCTCGAAACACATCAATGTGGGAGCATTAAAATCTGAAACTCATTTGAAAATAAAGATACATTTTATACCTTTCCAAGAATTACCCTCCTCTCCTCTTATAAAAGGCCCACACCTCTGCCTCCTTACCCACACTCCCAAAGCCTTTGGCTCGGCCAACCCCTGCCCATTTTTCTCTCCACATCTCTCTATAACTCCTTGAAGCCTAACATTGGGCAGAAGACTTCCCAAGGAAGCCTTTGAGCTCAAACCAAAGGGAGTTACCCGATTTTAAGGAATATAAAGAAACGAACAAGACAAGTCAGACATGAGGTAAGGGATCCTACTCCTCTCTTTCTTTTTAAGTACACCCTTTTATGTCATTACATTTAAGCTCATATTTCTTGTGATTGGGATGTTCTTTTATATTACTCTTACTGTAATTTTTATGTTCATATGATGAGAGACCCTATTTCCTCTCATCAATCCATTTTGGAAGTTTTCAGTGGCGCCGTTAGGCTGCCGAGTTTTCGTAAGGGGTTTTTCATCTCACTTTTATTCCCGTGAGATTTATGCTACATTTGCCACAATTTCCTTTGAGTTGTGTATGTACTGCCCATTATTATACACTTTGTATAGTATAATTTCATTTATGGGTATTCGCATCTTCATTGTATGACCCTTCTTCCATGGGGTGTACGTTTCAAAAGTTACCCAACTCGGTAAGGTGGCCTTTCACCCTCCTCTTTTTAAAAGACTTCTTTTGTTATGTCTTTTAATTCACATACTATTATGTTGGGATATTCTCTTTTATATCCTTATGGATGTAAATTTTATGTCCAAGTGATGAGATGCCCTTTTTATCTCTCATCAACTCATTTTCTGAATTTTGAAGTGATGTTGTTAGGCTGTCGAATTTTACCAAGGGAACTTTTTAACCCAATTTAGATTTCTTTGGGTTCAACATGTAGTTATTGAATATGTCATCTTTTGAATATGTGTGAATGAGCATTTATTGTTTTACACTTAATATCCACTTATATTGGGTGTATTTCTGTTTGTCACACATAATTTTGAGATTGAATTATCCTTAATTTAAGGATACCTTCTTTATAAGGGAATTCATCACATTTGACATTTCTATTGAGACTTCATTGTTGATATGAACCAATTCACTATTATATGGTGTATATACTGTCCTTTGGAATATTATATCATGAATCCATTTATTCTCATGATATTATAAAGTTCTGACTAAATGTTTTTCCTCAATTATTATATTCAAGCGTCTCTAATTTTGTTAGAACCCCTTTAACCAAAATATCGCTTTAAATGTTTTAATTATTTGTATCCATGTTTTAAAAATGGTTTTAAGGATTTATTTATATGGATATTAATGGTTTAAAATTTTAAAAGCTTCAAGGTGGTATGGGACACTTTGATTCAAATATATCTTTATTAAATGTTTTAAATGGTTTTGGAAATGGTTTCTTTTTTAATGGATTCATTTTTTCAATATACTAAAATGTTATATTGTGATTGAAATGTGGAAATGTTATGTTTCCTTTATGCATGTTTTATGTGATACGTTTATGTTATGGTTCTTGGGCATTGTTATGAAAATAGGTGGTTCCATGATAAACTAAGGGCGGGTGAGCCCGATATAGCTCTCCAATGCATTGGGTAACGCGAAGGAGTGAAACATTAAGGTTTCTCCAAAGAGATTTAGGGAATATACTGTGGTGGGTATTCCAAATGTAACCAAGAGGGTTACTCCCTACGTAAAAATGTTATTAATTCCTCAAGTTACCTTTTATGTCTTATGATTTCTATGATTTATTCATGATTTGGTGAGGTATGTTAAAGTGGCTATGTTTTATGGGTAAAGTATGATTTAATTCTTATGTATATATAAACTCTTGTTTCCATTCCATATTGTTTTTATAACCCTTACTGAGCTTTTTATGCTCATCCCAAGTTTTTTTGAAATTTTTTTCACAGTTCATGGGAAAGGTACATGAAATGATGATAGTGTCAAGGAAGTGTCAAGAATGAATCCATGTTTTATTTTAAATATGTTTCCATTGAGGGGAAAAATGAATACTATCTTTTATGTAACCACTTTTTTTAAATGTGGAATGTAATGCATGTTTTATGATCTAATTCTCTAAAACTGTAAACCTGAAAAGATCCTCAATGTTTAATCTTGTTATAACTCAAGATTAAGTAAGGTTTAAGGCTGGGGCCTTATAGTTGGTATCAAAGGTCGGTTTAGATAACTTTAGAGGTTAGGGTATTATTTAAGCATAAATGACATTCCCATAATGGTTAGGATTTCAGAAAGAGTCCTAGTTTTAGATAAAGTGAATGAGTAAGTATATATTATTGTTTATCTTCCACATTAGTACATGATGGTTTTGTTGATATACTCACACTGACCTTTTTGGTTTTAGAAAATGGCTGGATCTAGCAGGCAACAAAGTAACAGTGGATGTGAAGGAAACAGTGACAATTTTTTTGAGCAAGCAACTGAATGATATGGGAGCTGCAATGAGAACTCTTGTGATTATCCTCAACCAACTGTCTGGAGTCATGACTGACCACCTAAACCTTGGTGATTTCTCTAAGGCATCATATATGCGAGAAACAAATCCCTACGGAACTACAGGTAATAATAATAAAGGTATGTGTGTTCAAAAACATATGTGTCAAAAATGTGGAAAGAAACACCTAGGAAAATGTTTCAAAGGGACAGAAATATGCTATATATGTGGAAATGAAGGTCATAAAGCAAGAACATGCCATGGAAAAAGGAAGCATCCAGTTGACTCAAGGAAATGGAAAGAAGTTCTTTCTAAGGGATCAATTGAATGTTTTAAATGTGGTGTGCATGGTCATTATGCAAACACATGTCCAATGAAGAAGTTTCGTGAATGGGATCACTAAGATCGTACAAATGTTCATTTACCAATACCTAATGCCATTCCGATTGAGGATGAATAAACGGAAAATGACCAATCAAATGTATGGATTATTTCATGACTATTGTTTTCCTATTTTGGCATCATAGAATATGATTCATGATTTTGTTTGTAGGAAAGAAGTATTTCAGAATAAGTTGGAAATGAATGGTTAATGGATCATGAAGAATGTTGAATGAGTAAGATGTCAACATATAAGGGCTTCAAGAGTTATGGTGAAATTCTTAAGAATATTAAGTCTCTTTTGATGATGGGGTTACATTAGAAAACTTTTTATATTATGTATAACCCTAATGATTAATATATGAAAATATTATTCAAGGAATAGTTATCTGTTCTTTTGTGGACATAGTTATAAAGAACCATTTGGGTTTATATGATCCTTACTTTTGAGGTAATTATGGGTTACTATATGTTATGATGGAAGTGAAAGGCATGAGATAAAATTGAGGTTAAATTATGTTATGGTTATTTTTGATGATTTTATCTCATTTTGGGGAATTATTTGAGAATTATATAGTTTTGGAAAAAGGAAAACACGCAGACTGTGTGACAACCTGTCGCGTCGGACAAAGCTGCGGGAATCGAACCCACAACCAAAGTGTAACTGGTATTTATCGCATACCACTGGACTACGTGAAGTCCCTGGTTAGTTTGACTGATTCCTTTTAGTTAGATGATTTTATGAATTAATAGTAATTTGATTTTGGGTTTTCTATGGAAATATATTAACCTATCATGGAGGATATGTGATTAGGTTAATTACTTTTCAATATGAGACTTTAAGAGCAACTAATGTTGTTTGGAGATAAATGTTACGATTTAACTTGGAAGACTATGTGACTAAATCCTACAAATATTTGGGTTTCAATATTAGTTTGGTTTACTTTGAAAAATTTTATGGACAAATTGTTTATCGAATGTTCATCTTTGAACTTTGGGTTTTGTTGGACAAATTTTGGAGATTAAGAATAGATTTTAATTTTTTAAAGGGTTATCCTTTTCTGGATTATCTGATCTTGTACTAACCTTTTTGGTTTTGGTTTTGGTTAAAGTCTAAAGACATGGGAAGTATATAGTTCTCTTTTTTGGATTAGGTTCTTCTCTAGAAGTTGATTATAGTGAACACGTCTTCCTAAATACTCGTCTTTAGGAGAAAATATGAGTTTGTGTAAGAAATCTAATAAAAGTTGAAAGTCAGCATGATATGTAATTATGTTTCCTTATGAATAAATTCCTCAATAAAAAAAACAAAAAAAAATGTTGTCTATTAACTTTTCCTATGGAGGAATCGAATACCGTTTAACCCATCACAAGTTTGTGATTTTCTTGTGGTTAACTTTCTCCTAGACATGTTTACTGTCACTCTCCATCAGAACATGACCCTTTGTTTTTTCCTCCATGTCCATATTTTCATACTTGGAATCCTAGTATGGGTTAACTCGGGTGACCTTTGTACTTACCTTTCTTTATTTTAAAGTGATTGTTTTACCGACTCTTGTTTTGATGTGGGACGTTCAAGGATGTTTCCAAGCTCAATTTTAAAATTACGAGGATGCAATTCCCAAAAAGGGGGGAAGGATGTATCACCCCAGGTAAATAAAGAGTATGAAATTTTCACATTTATCCATATTTGTGAATAAAATATTAATATTACTCTAAAGTAAATTCTATGCTCGATGGCGTACCCAATATACAACAAAAAGTTTCTTTGAAATCTTACATTGCACTCTAATAATTAAATATTATTATTTTAAATGGTAGTTAACACCTAGCCATTGTAATGGTGGGAATGAACAGAACTAACTACAAAATGATTATATATTTTTGTCAAATATTTTTACTTTTTTTCAATAAATGTTAGAGGATTAAAAATTAAAATGAATCCAGTTTTAAGCGTAAATATTCCAATATTCTTTCAAAGGTCGATTAACCGCCTTTTAATGCCGAAACTATTTTAAAACCACTTTTTTACAATTTTATAAGATCTATTTTTCAAAATAAACATATTATTTATGATTGGGACATTTAAATTTACCTTGGGTTAATTTTTGGTATTTTTCTGACAATGTTCATTTTTCAATGAATAGTGAAAATACTGCATTTTACATCAAAACAGCTTTTTCATATAATATATTTATATGGTTATATTATCTTTTGAATTTGTTTTAAAGGGTAATTAGAATATATTTTTACCATTTAATTCAATGATGGTCATTTGGATTAATTTCACTTTGGAATTAGGCATAAACAAGTGCCAAACTTTTCATAAATATTGTTTCTAAAAAACCCGCTATTTTTTTGACAACGAGATGTTTTTTTAAATTAATTATTGAAATTTATGTGTTTGGAATTTGGTAAAATGGATTACATACTTAGAATAATAAGGTCCAAATTATGAAATTAATACTCTTTTGTTTTTGGACATTATGAATAGTAACGACGGTAATTATCTTTAATTATCTTGATTAATAAGTAATCGGGTAGTTAATGATAATAAGATAATATCATCATAATAAAAAATGACCACAAAATGTGTCCTAAGGGTACTGGTTGTCTCATGGCCGACCATGGGATGCCTTGTGCCAAACTTGGGGGCCCCATGGAATCACTTTTGTGAGAAAGTGACTTTTTATCTTTTTTTTAAAGAATGTTAAATGTAACAAAGAATGTATCACCTAAGTAAAATATTTTTGATTTTTTCTACATAATTGATCCTTTGGAATATAAATATTCATTGGAAATCTAAAAATATTTACTACATCATAGTATTTTTTTTTTATAATTTTTAGACAGTAAATAAATTAAAGTATTTATGACATCAAGATGATGCAGCGATGACCTCATTATTTAACGATTTAAATAAAATGGAAACATAATGTAAACTCTAAGACCTACACATGTCTAAAACCTATTGGATGGGTGTATTTAGAACCCTTATCACCTTATCCTCGAAACACATCAATGTGGGAGCATTAAAATCCAAAACTCATTTGAAAATAAAGTTACATTTTTTACCGTTCCAAGAATTCCCCTCCTCTCCTCTTATAAAAGGCCCCCACCTCTACCTCCTTACCCACACTCCCAAAGCCTTTGGCTCGGACAACCCCTACCCATTTTGTCTCTTCGCATCTCTCTATAACTCCTTGAAGCCTCCCTTTGGGCAGAAGTCTTCCCAAGGAAGCCTTTGAGCTCAAACCAAAGGGAGTTACCCGATTTTAAGGAATATAAAGAAACGAACAAGACAAGTCGGACTTGAGGTAAGGGATCCTACTCCTCTCTTTCTTTTTAAGTACACCCTTTTATGTCATTCCTTTTAATATCATATTTCTTGTGATTGGGATGTTCTTTTATATTACTCTTACAGTAATTTTTATGTTCATATGATGAGAGACCATATTTCTTCCCATCAATCCTTTTTGGAAGTTTTAAGGGGCGCCGTTAGGCAACCGAGTTTTTGTAAGGGGTTTTTCATCTCACTTTTATTCTCGTGAGATTTATTCCACATTTTCCACAATTGTTTTTGAGTGGTGTATGTACTGACCATTATTATAAACTTTTTGTAGTATAATTTCATTTATGGGTATTCGATTCTTCATTGTATGACCCTTCTTCCATGGGGTGTACGTTTCGAAAGTTACCCAACTCGGTAAGGGGACCTTTAACCCTCCTCTTTTTAAAAGACTTATTTTGTTATGTCTTTTAATTCACATACTATTATGTTTGGATATGTTCTTTTATATCCTTATAGATGTAAATTTATGTCCAAGTGATGAGATGCCCTTTTTATCTCTCATCAACTCATTTTCTGAATTGTGAAGTGATGCCGTTAGGCTGTTGAATTTTACCAAGGGAACTTTTTAACCCAATTTCGATTTCTTTGGGTTCAACATGTAGTTATTTAATATGTCATCTTTTGAATATGTGTGAATGACCTTTTATTTTTTTACACTTAATATCCACTTATATTGGGTGTATTTATGTTTGTCACACATAATTTTGAGATTGAATTATCCTTAATTTAAGGATACCTTCTTTATAAGGGAATTCATCACATTTGACATTTCTATTGAGACTTCATTGTTGTTATGCACCAATTCACTATTATATGGTGTATATATTGTCCTTTTGAATATTATATCATGAATCCATTTATTCTCATGATATTATAAAGTTCTGACTAAATGTTATTCCTCAATTATTGTATTCAAGCGTCTCTAATTTTGGTAGAACCCCTTTAACGAAAATATCGCTTTAAATGTTTTAATTATTTGTATCCATGTTTTCAAAATGGTTTTATGGATTTATTTATATGGATATTAATGGTTTAAAATTTTAAAATCTTCAAGGTGGTATGGGACACTTTGATTCAAAAATCTCTTTATTAAATGTTTTAAATGGTTTTGGAAATGGTTTCTTTTTGAATGGATTCATTATTTCAATATACTAAAATGTTATATTGTGATTGAAATGTGGAAATGTTATGTTTACTTTATGCATGTTTTATGTGATACGTTTATGTTATGGTTCTTGGGCATTGTTATGAAAACGTGTGGTTCCGTGATAAACTAAGGGCGGGTGAGCCCGATATAGCTCTCCAATGCATTGGGTAACGCGAAGGAGTGAAAAATTAAGGTTTCTCCGAAGAGATTTAGGGAATATATGGTGGTGGGTATTCCAAACATAACCAAGAGGGTTACTCCCTACATAAGAATGTTGTGAATCCCTCATGTTACCTTTTATGTCTTATGATTTTTATGATTTATTCATGATTTGGTGAGGTATGTTAAAGTGCCTATGTTTTATGGGTAAAGTATGATTTCATTCTTATGTATATATGAACTCATGATTCCGTTCCATATTGTTTTTATAACCCTTACTGAGCTTTTCATTCTCATCCCATGTTTTTTTGAAATATTTTTCACAGGTCAAGGGAAAGGTACATGAAATGATGATAGTGTCAAGGAAGTGTCAAGAAAGAATCCATTTTTTATTTTAAATATGTATCCGTTGAGGGGAAAAATGAATACTATCTTTTATGTAACCACTTTCTTCAAATGTGAGATGTAATGCATGTTTTATGATCTAATTCTCTAAAACTCTAAACCTGAAAAGATCCTCAATGTGTAATCTTGTAATAACTCATGATTAAGTAATGTTTAAGGCTGGGGCCTTATATAAATAATGTATATTATATGTATATTAGAAACCCATTAACATGATAGAAACCATTAATTTTTTATAAACCATACCATATTAAAGGTATCATGGTGCACATTAATAGAGGAGTCTCATGAAAATAAATACGAGAAAAAGAACCTCTTACCACTTAAGAAACATTATAATATAACCCCTTGAATGAGATAAATATTAATTTTATAGTTAAAAATTGATTAATAAATATAATTAATTATATATATATATAATTTGAACTATACACACAGTATAAATAAAACTAGATTCTAAAAAAATGTTCCTCAAATATGGATGTTTTCATAAGAAACCCTTACCTTGTTCTATACTTATTTTGCACGTACAGTTATCATCATGAATAATAAAATTACTTTTATTAGATACCTTATTAGTAACATTATTATTATATATTTAATTTAATATGTTCCATTTATTATATTATTCTATTTATCTATTATATTTTTTTTGTTATGTTTGCGTAAAAAATGAATCGAGGTCAGCATATTCCAGATGTTTAATAAATCAAAGATGAAATTTTAATAATCATTTGAATACATAATATTACTATTAAATAACTGAGAAATCAATAATTTATTATTAAATAAACATAATATTAGTTTTCTATATCCCATACTCACTCATGATAGAGTTTTATTTCATTATTCATGTAGGTGGTTAAACTAACCCATTCATGAACACGTTATAACATGATGATTGAGTATGGTTAGGAAATTATATAATATCATTATAACATATCTATAAATATATGAATTATATTTTTTATGTCTTTGAATCATATTTAATTTGTTTTGGTTAAAGAATTTAAACCTATATAAAAAAATAAAAACATTAATTTATGGAGGTGGTAGTCCTTAAAACAGACACTTAACATTTCAATTCCAAAAATAATGAGAGAGAATTGAGTTATATGATATTTAAAAAAAATTAATCATTTAAATATTATTAATATCATATTTATTCATCAATACCATCATTAAAACCAATCATGATTAGTGGTATGAAAATTAGAAGACATCGCTTGGGGGAGGTGGTAGTTTGTGCAACGTACTAATGACAATTTTTTTCATCTTAGTGAATACTGAAGAAACATACATAATGGACACTATATTAATATAATAACATCAAATTATAATAATTATACTAAATATTTAATATAATAATGGCTATAATTTATTTTTAAGACGACTATTAAGAAGAAGGGTAACATCCTAAGTTATTATATTATAAGACATTTTCATATCTATAAATATTTATGAATTAGATTTTAATTTTACATAAAAGGGGACTCTATGTACGATATATTAATCAAAAATCAACTATCTAGTTCTATTAAATCTTATATTTCACACAAGATTCATATATAAATAAAAATGAAACTTTATTAATATTATTATTTTTAATGTAATTTATCTCCTTGCCATTGTATTGGAAGGAATAAAAAAACTAACTATATTATTTTTACACATATTTATTAATTTTTTTACTTTATTATAATAAATTTTATTGTCTTAAAATGATAATTAATACATTTTTATACATAAAATACTCTAATAATTTTAAAATGTAGTTTTACCTCATTTTGATGGATAACCGAATTTAAATCATGTTTTTGACAATTTTATAATTTATATTTGACAAAATAAACATTTTATTTGGATATGGGACATAAAAATTTACTTTGGTTTAAATTTTGGAATTTTTCTAATAAATTTCCTATTTTAATGAATAAAGAAAAATATTGCAATGTACTTTAAAACTACTTTTTCATCTCATTTATTTATATAGTAAAGTTACCCTTTTAATTGGTTGTAATGTTTAAATGAAATGAGTATTTATAAATTTATAAAATTTTGGTAATTGGAAGTAATTTCACATATAAATTGGATATAAGAACATGTCAATCTTTTGATGGTATTACTTAAAAAAACATGTTTTCTTATTCCGTCAAAAAGATTAATTTTTAATTCAATTACGTCAATTATGTGTTTCAAATTGTTAAAAATGGATTTCATATTGGTAATAATAAGATATATATTATGTAATTATCTCCATTTTATTTTTTTACATTATTAATGGTAATATTAGTAATTATTTTTATTTACTATGGTTAAAGTGTAAATAAGGTAAATAAGGGTAAAACTATTATTATAACAATATAAATCTACCCTAACACTTGTACTAATCTTATGGGATGAGATATGACCAACCAAAAAACCATAAGGTTAAAAATTTGCCTTTTTTAAGCCACCTGGGTGTGACTAAGACATTTATAGCCTTTAATTTAGTGTAAAGACAAAATTATCCTAAACAAGACTCTTATTACTAAAATAATTTTAATATGGGGTTATATAAGTGATATCTCAGACTATAAATATACATTTTAAATATAAATATATTGGACACATCATGGTATTTTATTTATAATTTTTAGAAATTAAATTGATAAAATTTAAGTATGAAACAATGATGATGAAATGATTACATTATTGATGAAATGAATCAAATAAATGATATTATAAATATTAAAATAAAAACAATATTACATAATTTATTCCTTAATATAATTATATATGTCACTATGGCATGTTATAAGTCTATTAAATGGTTTTTTGGTAGATATATCTCTGTTTTGATTTTATTTAAATTAAATGAAAAGAATAGTGAAAAACTGACAGAATTTATATCTTAAAACAATAATAAATTATTTAATTATTTTAAAAAAATGAAAATATAATAAAATAAAAAAGTAACTATTATAAGGTATACAGGTTCATTTAGTATCTAATAATTTATAATTTACCCCATATAAGTAAAATTTATACCCTCGAAATATTTAAAATATTGTTGACGTAATTAAAATTTAAATTAAATAACTAAGGGTACACCAAAACGTTATGGTTTAAAATAAAATAAATAAATGTCTAAAAATTATTTTATAGGCTTATTTAGTACTATTTTAATATTATATTCTATATACCTCATGTTGGAACCATATGGATTAAAAAATAATTTATATTAAGTAATTATTGTAAGAGTTTCCAAGGTTACATTTCCCTTCTCCTATAAAAAGGTACACACTATTCTCTAATACTCACAAATCAAGAATAATTTTTCTAGTCCATGATCTACCCAATAAACTTCCTAAAAACACTCTCGACATTATTGGGGCCTTATTTTTTGTAGAACACCCTTCTTAGAGTTTTTATGTTTATCGTAAAAGGTGATCAACTGAAAAATATGTATCATTTTCTCTATGCATTTCTATTTTTATTTATTATTCCACTTCCTTCAATTATCCTCCAAACAGGATAAGATAATAGAAATAGTATACATAGTATACAGAGATGTTATTATTTATATATCATCTCCTAAATCTGTCTCCATATCCATCAAATGGGAATGGAATTAATCGTTCGTGCATAAATGTGAACCATCACCTCCATGAACTGATCTATTTTTTTTCAAAACTATTCCTCAAGTTTTGTAATAATAATAGAATTAATGTTAATAAGTGATATTGATGATATATTAGTCATTCTATAATAATAATATATCAATTACATTCTTACATTCCATGTATATAAAAATTATATTGTCATTCATGCATACGTATGAACTTTCACCTCCACGAAGCGATGTTTCTCGTTCTTATTCATTATATCACTTATATGATATTTATATATAATTATATTTAAATGATTAATATGATATCAATTATGTTATGATAATTCTAGAATGAAAAAATAATACTTAAATTCATTCATTAATGATCAATGAAAAATGGAAAATGTTACTCATACGTACATATGACATACCATCTCCATGATTATAACATTATTCATTTTTCATAATCACGCATAATGGTTTTATTTAAATGTATAATTTATGTATAAATATGATAATAATTTAATGATTATGATTCTATAGATTATGTAATTATGACCACGTGGACTAGTTACATCAAAACCATGTTAATTTTCAACTCATGTACTCAATATCAAGAAAACATCTAATATGAAATTAAATAATTATGTACTTCTTATAATATAGTAATAAGTGATATAAAATAAATATAAAATTTAAATTATTCTCATGTAATTATAAACTCATCTAAGTTTATTATTTAGGAATATAATGATTTCATGTGATGATACAGACATACGGTAAGGGGCTTCATCTCAATCTCATTCCATAGAGCCATATTATGATAATATACAGAACCTTCCTTTATACGGTGAATAATGAAACACATTGAAATTAATTTCATTCAATAGTTTTCAAAATTTTTTTATATGAATATTTTTACTAATTGACAACAGGGAAATCTTTTTCTAACAAAGGCGACGATAATGAACTTTCTACCACCATGACCATTATTTAGTATTTGGATTCCTCTATAAGTTGTAATGTTTTTAAAACAAAATTATATACAATATTTCCTTTTTGGGTATTTTTGTATTTAAAATTTCCTTGAGAATATATTAATTATATCATTATCTTGAAATGATATCTTATGATTAGAAAGAGGAGATTTTATTTTCCCTTTATTCTTGTTAATGTGTTATGATTATGTTATGGTTCATAAGAATTTCTTATGTATACGAGTGGTTCCATGGTAAACCGATAGTGGGTGAGTCCAGGATAGCTCTCTAATGTAAAGGGTAATGAGGTGGAGTTCAACGATAAGTTTTCTCCAAATATATTTAGGGAATATAATGTGATGGGTTTTCCAAACGTAACCATGAAGGTTACAAAATATGTATCTACAAAATCTACAATGTAATTATGATATGTATGCCTCATGTTACCTTTATGGTTTATGATTTCTATGTGGGTTTTGAGGATTCTTATGATTTCATGGGTTTATAAATATTAATGGACTTACGTTTCAATTCCTTATTTTAAATCCTTTACTAAAATTTTTGTGGTCATCCTAATTTTTTAAAATGATTTCCCAATTTATATGTATGTGTAAGAGAATGTAATATTTTAATAATATTTTTATCTAGAAAAAGAAAACATGTTTATTTTTAAACATTTTATACTCCGGAGGAAATTGATACAATTGTAGTTTTGTCACATTTGTATCAATTTGAGTTGTTATTTAATATTTATTTTCTAATTCTTTATAACTCTAAACCTAAAAAATATCCACAATGTGAATTCTTGATGTAACTCAGGATTATGTAATGATTAAGGATAGGGTCTCATAGTTGGTATCAGAGTTTGGTATTGATAACTTTAATGGTGATGATATTTTTAATAGAATATCCATATATGATTTTTAATTTATATCAATATTGAAATTATATATCATATGAAGATTACCATGTTTCTCTATCTAAGATCTATCAGTTAAGAATGGTTTTATATAGAGGAAACATGGAAGCTGTGCTGGGAAGACATAAAAGGAAAACAAACTTCTAAATTAGAAAGCATAGATTGGGGGAATCATAACTGAATAGTTTATTGTTGTGATGGTACAATTAACTCAAGCTATAAATTGTGATGGTATACATACATGAGATTAGTCATATCAATCATGGAGGAACATGTCTATATTAGAGTATTTCATGAGGTAACATCATCTATCATTCAGAGTATCAATTGACCATGTGCTGGATGAATAGTGGATTAAATATCTATAAAATAATTTTGATGCCATGGGGGTGTTAATACATTCAAAAGGATAGTCATGTTGTTTACTATTTTGAAGGTGAATTCGATAAATGGTGGTCGGTGGTTAAGAATATAAGTGAAAGTGATGATCTTGATTCTATGGATTAAAATGAATTCAAAGGTTTATTTCATGGGAAATATTTTCCTATGGTGGTTAAACATTGGGAAAACATTTCATAGAATTGAGGTAGGAGGATGACTCGGTGGCTACTTATGAACAGAAATTCACCTGACTAGAGAGGTATGATTCCAATTTCATCTGAGATCCTGATAGAAATATCAATAATTTTTACTAAGGATTAATTCCAAATTATCAAAGGGAATTTACTAATTATGAGTTAAAATGTTATGAAAAACTAGTTTCATGTGCAGAGAAAGTAGAAATAGAGTTTTCCTATGATCATGTGTTCTTTGAAAAACAAATTATAATAAGAAGTCGATATGGAATACAAAAGTGAAAAATTAATCTAAAAATTATTGTGGTAATAAAATTATGTTCAAATTTTGTCAACATTATTCTAAAAAGCACATGCGAGAATTCCTTTTCAATTCTGTTAAGTGCTTCTAATGTGGTAAAATGGGTCATAAGGCTCGTAACTGCTTTTAAAATAATAGTGGTAAGTGAAAATAAGATATATAATTAGTGAAATGTTTAAATTTAATCAGATTGATCATTTTGAAAAGTAGTGTCTGATTAATAATTTAAATGATGGGATCAAGCTTGACTACAAATAGAGAGATGTGGTGAAATACTTTGAAACAAATTCAATAGATGTTGGTCCATCAAATGAAGTGGTATCAAGTACATTTTTTATTTTTTTCATATTATTACAATGTATTTTTTGATTCAATTTCTACACATTCTTTCATATCTATGAAATTTTCTGGAAAATTGGAAATTCCTTCTCAATGATGGAATATAAAACTTATGGTAAAAACACCTAGTAGAAATGATGAGGTCAAAATAAATTATATGAATCTTCCTGTCCATTTCTGTGGAATGAATCTACCAACAAACATTATTGTTTTTACACTACTAGATTGTGATATTATTATGGGTATATATTGGATTTCTGTTTAGAATACTAAGATTGAATATGGGGCTAAAGAATTTTCTTTTCAAAAACAAATTCAGTTTGTGTATGAGAATGAACCCTTACAATTGATAACATATCAAGAAAATGAGAAGTTGTTAAAAGATATAAATGAATTATACCTTGAATATATTGTTGAAAACAATGGTATGTTCATATTAATGATGCGCTAGTGGTAAATGAGTATCTTGATGTCTTTCCTGATGACTTTAATGTACTATTCCTAATTGGGAATTTGAATTTAATGTTGATGCATTTTTTTATTCTAAGATGTTTTCAACACCCCATTATCGAATGGCTCCGATTGAAATTTTACAATTAAAAAAAATTATAGAGTTATTAGATAATGGTTTCATTCATCCTAGCACATAATCATGGGATACTCCTATCTTGTTTATTAAAAAGAAATATGGTTCAATGACCTTTTTGTTGATTATAGAGCCTTAAATAACATCACTATAAATAACTGGTATCCTTTACCTCAAATAGATGATTTGTTTGATCAGCTCCAGGGAGCATAATTTCATTCAAAGGATAACTTGTGGTCAAGGCACCATTATATAAAATTAAAGAAAGTAGGAATTCATAAGACAGTGTTTTGTACTAGATATGTCCATTATGAGATTTTAGTTCTTCCAATTGGGTTAACTAATATACCTTCTATATTCATGGACCTTATGAAGAGAATTTTCTATAATTTCATGTATAAGTTTTTGGTTCAGTTTATTAATGATATTTTTGTATATTCTAAAATTAAATAGTATCATGAAATGCATTTAAGGGTTGTCATGCAAACCTTAAAAGTAAATAAACTGTATTGGAAATTCAGAAACTGTGAGTTTTGGTTTCAAAAATTACATTCCTTGGTCACATTATTTATAAAGATGGCATAAACTATTGATCCTGTTAAAAAAGGTTATAGAATAATGGCCAAGACAAACAAATATAACCTAGATTGATAGTTTTATTGGTTTAGTGGGTTACTAGAGGAGGTTTTGTTGAAAAATTTTCATGGTAATCAATCTCACTGAATATGTTAACTCGAATGGGTGTTATGTTCATCTGGATAAAATATTTTGATTACTATTTTTAGGAATTGAAAATAGTATTATTGACTGATCTATTTTTGGCACAACCTTCCAGAAATTTTGAATTTGTTATCTAAAGTGATGCTTTGTTGAATGTACATGGTTGAATCCTAATAAAACATTATCAGTTAATTTTTTATTCTTCAAATCAGTTAAAAACTCCTCAATTAAATTACCCTATTCATGGTTGGGAATCACCTACTATTTTTTACTTTAAAAATTAGGAGGCAACATCTCTATGGAGTTAAATGTTAAATATATACTGACCAAAAAAGTTTGAAAAATATTTATTCACATAGAAATAATTTAACATGATATATAAAATATGGTTGGAACTAATAAATGATTATTATTTCACGATTCATTACAATCAGGGAAAAGTAATCAAAGTGTATGATGCTTGAAGTCATAAAAGTACATCTACATTAAGCATGTTATTTTTAGAACATGACCCTTTGATTAATGATTTGCTGTAAATTGGAATATAAGTTGTTGGTGTAGGAAATCCCTTTATATTGTTTCAATTTAAAGTGTATTCATCTCTATCAGACAGAATTAATAAAACCTATAAGGATGATAGTGAATTTCTAAAAAATGTATAATGTGTTCAAAAGGGTATTATGACTGAATTTAACAATGAAAAAGAATGTGTTTTGATATTTGGGGAGAGGTTATGTGTTCCTTATAACTCAGAATTGAAGATTGATTTTTATATGAAGCTAATAGTTCTCTATTTTTAGTTTAACATGGAGGTACTAATATATACAAAGATCTTCAAGAGTATTACTGCAGGGAATGAATGAAAAGAGATATTGCTGACTTTACTGTGAAGTGTTTTACTTGTAAACAATTTAAAGTAGAGAAGAAGTTACCTAATCGGATGCTTCATCCTTTTCTCATATCAGAGTGAAAATGGGAAAATATATCAATAGATATTGTTTTGGGATTACCAAAGAATTCTCCATATAAAAATGACATTTGGTTTATTTTTGATAGATTGACTAAATCTCTTTATTTATTTTATATTTTATATTCATTATATCAAGATCAAATTTTTCAGTTGTATCTTAAATAGATAGTCTAGAGACATGGGGTTAAACTCTCTATTATATTAGATCATGATCCCAGGTTCACTTCTATCTTTTTGAAAGTCCTTCAGATGTCATTAGGAATTGAATTAAATTTAAATAGTGCTTTTCATTATCAATTATCTAAGTAGTTAGAATAATTAATTCAGACCATGGAGGATTTTATATGTCCTTATTCAATGGATTATTAGGTAATTTAGGATTAACATCTTTATTTGGTTGAGTTTTCTTATAATAATAGTGTTCTTTCTAGTATACAGATGGCACCATTTGTGGAATTATATGCAAAGTTGTGTCGAACTCCATATTTTTAGGATAAAGTAGATCAAAGAAGGTTGATGGGACTAGAATTGGTAGAATATATGGTAGAAAATTTTCAGTTTATTCAGAAACATATGATTAAAACCCAGAGCATGTATAAAAGTTATGCCGATAACTAGGGAAAGTATCTATTTTTAGGGTAGTTCATCATGTATTTCTCAAAGTTTCACCATAGAAAAGTGTCATATGTTTTAGTAATAAATGAAAATTGAGTCTGTGGTTCATTGGGCCCTATGAAATCCAGGAGAAAGTTGGATCTGTTTCTAATAGAGTGCCCTTCCCACAAATTTTATCCCATGCACACAATGTTTTTCATTTATTAATGTTGAGAAATTATTTTTCAGATCCATATGATGTTTTGAGTCCAAAAGTTGTATAGTTGGAAGATAATATTTCTTATAAGAAATAACCAGTCCAGATTCTTGACCATATAGAGCATGTGTTTTGAAATAAGAAGATTCACCATGTTATGGTTTTATAGAAACCCTATATAGTTGAAGAGAAAATATGGGAATATAAAAAATCTATACAGTAGAAATACCCCCCCCCCAATTATTTTACAAGTGAATAAAATTACGATAATGCAATTTACAAAAGACAGAAGTATGTAACATCTCAGGTAATTATAGAATAAGATGATTTAAACTCTATTAATATTTAGGAATTAGATATTAATATTACAAAAAAGTTGATTCTATGTCTAATAGAGTCCATGATACACAACAACGGTTTCATTAAAATCTTATTCTCCACACAAGTACCCATTGTATTTGCAGGAATGAATAGAACAAAATATATTATTTTTACACATGTTTATTAAATGTTTTTACTTTCATGTAATAAATTATGGAGGTTTAAAATGATTATAAATTGACGTTTATCCATACAATACTTTAATATTTTTAAAATGCAGTTTTACAATATTTTGATGGAGAACCCATTTTAAATCTAGTTTGTGACACTTTTATAAGTTATATATCCAAAAATACCCTTCTTATTTGGAATCAAGACATAAAAATGTACTTTGGTTGATGTTTTTGTATTTTCTTTGATAAAATTCTTATTTTAATGAATAGTGGAAAATATTGCATTTTAGTTTAAAACTATTTTTTCAACTAATTTATTTATATAGTTTTATTATACTTTTCATTCATTCTAAATAGAAATTTTATTGAGCCTTTATCATTTAATACAATTTTTTTCAATGGAAGTAATGTCACATTTAAATTTTATATGAAAACATGTCAATCTTTTGATGGTTTAACTTAAAAAAACTCATTTTCTTATTCCCTCAATGGGAATAATTTTTAATTAATTTCTATCAATTTTGTGTTTTTTATTTGGAAATATGAATTCTAGATTTTGAAACATAAGGTCTTAATTATGTAAGTTTGTCCCTTTTATTTGTGGATATTATGAATATTAATATTAGTAATTGTTTTTATTTTCCGTGGTTAAAGTGTAAATCTGGAAAATAAGGGTAAAAATAATATTATAATAATATAAATATACCCTAACACATATCAAAATCATACTGGATGACATATTCCAAACCAATAAAACCCATGGTATGTAAATTTTTCCTATGGAATCCACTTTCATGTGATTAGGACAATTTTAAATTTTAATTTAATGTAAAGGGAAAATTATCCTAAACATGATTCTTATTACTAAAAAATTTTTAATACAACGTTATATAAGTGATATCTTTAACGATAAATAGTAATTTTAAATAAATAAAGATTAAATACAACATAGTATTTTATTTATATTTTTTATATATTAAATAATTAAATTTAATTATGACACAATGATACTGCAATAATTAATTTATTAATGAATGAATCAAATAAATGATATGATAAATATTTAAATTAATGTTATTTTATAAAATTTATGTCATAAAAAATTATATAGTTTACTATATTATAATATATATCTATTAAATGTATTTTATGTTATCTCTCTTTTGGGATTTTATTTAAATTCAATGAAATGAATAGTGTAAAAATTGACGTAGTTTGTATTTTATAAAAATAATAAATTATTAAATTATAAAAAAATCCTAAAAATATTTGAAAATCACTAATTGAATATTATAAGTTGTTAAGGTTTATTAATTTTCCAATTATGTGATATTTATCTCATATAGGTTAACTTTATATCCTCAAAATTTTTAAAATATCATTACCATAATTGAAATTAAAAGAGAATAACTAAGGGTACACTGAAAAGATAAGGTTTACATTAAAATTAATACAAGTGTAAAAATTATTGAATGACAGTATTTAGAAATATCCTTACCTTATATTAGACATATCTCATGTTGGATTCATTTTTATTAAAAAATTAATTTATATTAATTTATTATTTTAAGAGTTTCCATGGGTTCTCCTCTCGCCTCCTATAAAAAGGTACCTACAATACTCTAATACTCACACTTTAGGAACCATTTGGTTTAGAAAAAATCTACCCAAAAATTTTCCTAAAATCCCTCCCCACATTCTTGATCCATTATTTTAGGCAAAACACCCTTCATATAAGTGTTAAGGTGTTCTTCAATGTTGATCAACCAAAGAAGAGGTTTTGTTTTCTTGAAGTATTTCTATACTATTTTATCTTCCACTTACTTTATGTCCCCTCAAACTATAATTGGATAATTAATCTAGTAACCAAAATATAATTAGATTTTATTCTGTTAATATCATCACCTAAATCCATCACCACTTCAATAAATGGGAATGTAATTGATCATTCGTGTGTACATGTGAATTATCACCTCCACAAATAAATCTAATTTGTCTTTCATAATGGACTCTCGAGACTAGTTATAAAAATGTAATAATTGTTCATATTTAATATTAATTACATATTAATCATTTTATGATAATAATATATCAATTATATTCTTACTTTCCTTGTTCATAAAAATGATAATGGTGTTCATGCGTACGTGTGAAATATCACCTCAACGAAGCAATGCGACTAATTTTTAGTCATTATATCACATGTATGATATATATAAATATGATTAAATTATTAGTATTATATTTATTATTTTAGGATCAATCTTTGAATATAAAATAATACTTTAATTATTTCTATAATGATCAATGAATACATAGAAAGTGTTTCTCATGCCTTTGTATGACTTACCGTCTCTATGATTATAACATTTTTCATTTTTCACAACCACACATAATTGTTTCATTTAAATATAAAATTCGTATATAAAGATGATAATAATTTTAGTAATTTTATTTTGGAGATGACGGAATTATGACCACATGGACTAGTGACATCAAAACCAAGTTCATTTTCGACTCAAGTACCGAAAATCAACAAAACTGCCAATATGAACTTAAATAATTATTTAATTTTTATAACATGGTAATAAGTGATATAAAATAAATAATAAACATGAAAAAGGATATCAAGAAATTTTAAATTAATCAAATATTATTATTTTCAAATATAAATATTTTACGTGATGAGTCGGACTCACGGTATGGGACTTCATCTCAATCTCCTTTTATTGAAGTATATTTTGATAATATACAACACCTTATTTTATATGGTGTATATTAAACCATTTTTAATTTAATTTCATTCAATGGTTTTCAAATGTAATAATTTTTATATGATGCTTTTTAATAAATGAGAAAATGAATGTATTTTTTTATCATATATGGCGACAACGACTTTCTGTCACCATGACTATTATTTCGTATTTAACTTTATCTATAAGCTATATTGTTTTTAAAACAATAGTAAATAACATATTACATTTTTTGGTATTTAGTAATTAAAAACAATTTTGATAATTGATTTATTATATCAATACCTTGAAATGATATCTTATGATTTCAATGTGGAAATTTTATTTTTCCTTTATGTTTGTTAGTGTGTTATGATTATGTTATGGTTATTGGGAAGTGCTTATATATACAGGTGATTCCATGATAAACCAAGGTTTTGTGAGCCCGTGATATCTCTACAATGCATTTTTTAATGAAATAGAGTTAAATTCTAAGGTTTCTTTATAGAGATATAGGGAATATACTATAATGGATTTTCCAAAAGTAGCCGTGAAGGTTTCGTCTTATGTAGTTGTGAAAGAAAGAATGTAATTATGAAATGGATACCTCTATTTAATGTAATTATTTATTATTTCTATTATTTTTTATATAAGTTTTATGATTTCTTGTGTTTATAAATATTCATGGGTTATCATTTTCTATCTTTATTTTAAATCACTTACTCATCTTTTTGTGCTCATCCAATGTTTTTTCAAGCTTTTCACTAGGTATAAAGATCGGTAAGAGAAAGTAATAAGTCAAGAATATTTTTATGATGAAAAATAAATCTTGATTACTTTGAAAATTTTTACATTGTGGAAGAAATGGATATTATTGTAGTTATATCCACATTGTATAAATTTTATTAGTTATGTTATAACTATATCCTAATTCTGTAAAACTCTAAACCTGAAAATATCCTCAATTTGAATTTTTAAATTAACTCATGATTATGTAATGTTTAAGGTTGAGTCCTTATAATAAAATATTATTATCAAGTTAATACTTATGTTGGAGATGTGATCATTTCTTAGATATATCCTTGGAAGTGATGTCCATAAGATAACATTTAGAGATAAATGGACTAAGAATGTTAAAAGGACATATATTAGAGGTATTTTTTGATTAGTTTCATAGTAATATATAATTTCTACTGTACCCATGGAGGGGTGGATGTGATCCCCTATTATAAGTAAAGAAAATGGAACTTATAGATATATCTTTTACACTTCCCTAATATCATTAAACTATTCTTTGTTCAATTACTCAAATATTTAATAATAATTGTGTGTGTGGTTTTATTGGGTTTTTAATGATTCAAAAACACTTTAAAACATGTTTTAATCATGTTCCAATTCATTTACGATATGTTTTTACATATTAATATTTGTACTTTTACCATAAAAACTAATTATTAACTAAGAAATTTATATTTAATTCAAATATATAAGGTAATGCCTATTAAAAAAATTAGATGTTAATAATATTAATTTAATTTAAATTTAACCTATTTAAAATTTTAATTAATTGAAAACTATCATTTAAAATTAAACAACTTATATTAATAAAAAATTAATGAAAAAATGTGTTTTGAAAATTATGTGTTCTTCATCTTATTTATCATATTTTAATAATTAAATGGGTATTAATATAATTATATAAGTGTCATAAAATAATATTATATTCATAATTTTTTATATATTAGTTTAATTTATAAGATAAAAATTACAAAATATTAATTAATAAATTTTTATGAAAAAAAAATTATTTGTCCATTATCAAAGTAATTTACCTTAATCATACTAATATTATAGTTGTGCCACAAAAAATTATTTTAAATAGTATTAAACTTATGAACTCAAATAGGAATTAAATAGGGTTATATTTAATTTCTAAAAGTGATAAAGACTAATTTTTAATATAAGTGCATAAAAATAATTTTTATTATGAAATATTAACTGAGATTCAAATATGATACTTATGTGTTTTATAAATTCAGAAAATTACTGTTAAATTATTTATATGAAATATTATATTTATATTTTTTATATAAAAATTATTTATTATACTTTTTGATCATTCTTATTTCATAAATGTTTCTCCAAAAAATAGAACATTTAAAAAAAACACTCAATGATTTATACTATGAAAATTTTAAAATGAATTCATAAATAAAGATTATTTTATAAAATTAAAATTCTAAAACATTTACATTTATATTTTAAATAAGAAAAAAAATATAAATAAAATTTTGTTTATTGAAAAATAGTGTTTTTAAACATTAAGTGTTTATAGTATTATTTTATATCAAATTATAATTTAGTTTATGTTATTATATTAATACATATATGATAATGTTTTTAAAAAATCAATATAATTTATTATTGAAATATAATGAATAATTAATAAAAAGATTCTTTCAAAATAAATATTTCCTTTAAACTAAATAATCTTTAATAGGCAACAATAATTATTCATCAACATTATAAAATTTAATTTTACAGATCAATTTATATTGAAATATTTATTATAATTTAATATATAAATTATATCATGTTTTAATTATAATAATAAATTTTTATGTATTATATATATATATATATATAAAATTTTAAAATCATATTTTTAATTCATTGTGACATATAATTTTTTTAACAATACACAACATTAATATACCTATTAAAAGTATATCCAATGAAAATATATTATCTCAATATATATTATTAATGTACTTATTCCACTCACACTTATAATTTCCATAGTTCCTATTTTAGATCTTACAATATTATTTATAAATTTATAATGTTATTCTTCCTAATGGAGTTTTTTTGGATATTGGTTATCCTAAAGAATAAAAATGATCCATGATATTTCTTAAGAATGAAAATTTTATTCATTTCTATCTCCTATCCCCTTTTAATTAATGAAATTCTAATGGATTTACTATATACCTGGTGTGTAATAATGCAGGATGTGGAATATTTATTTTTATGTACTTTTGTTTCAATGTACCACTTATGAATAAAGTCTCTTTATTTTTGTTTATATATTTTAAAGAACATCTTATAATAATGTTTCAATACTTTTTAATGAATAGTTAAATATTCATTAAAATTATAGACAATAATAATAATGTCTCCTGGAACATAAGTAATTATGTGAAACCTTCTCAATTTTTCATATTGTCTGTTTTAATTGTCAGAGGTTTCAGAATGATTATCAAGTAGATATAGGATTAGTTTGGGGTGAAATTTTTTCTAGGAGTGGACTCCAAGAAATAGTGGGTGTGTTGCAACAAGGAATGTAAATTTTTTAAAATGGAATTAGTATTTTTTTCGTGAGGATAGTTGAAGACCGGATTTAGTCACGCATACATGTTTTGACACCATTATATTGTGTGGATGTGTGTTGTGGAACGGATCTTCGGTGAGGGGTTGATCTAGGTTAAGAAATTTTAGCTCCAGCATGAGGATATGTGGAGGTTGATTGGATGGTTTTTTCAATTTGGAGATAGTTGCATTATGATACATGTAATGTGGGGTTGTCTAATTCCATGTATCAATATCCATGAATCATGGGTGTTTTAATTTTATTGTTATCCTTGATTGAGTTTATAGGATATGAAGGTGGATAGAGAATTAAATCTATGGATTTTTGTTGTGACCATCATATGAGGGATTGACGTAGGACTGTTACAGTGCACAAGTCATAATTTCATCATGGTGACTATTCCACTTCATCCTCTTGCAATGTTGTATAGGGTATTGCATTGTGGTCCCTTTAAAAATATCATCAATATAAAACTTGAGGAACACATAAATTTTTTTTCTCCCATCATTCATCTCTAATATTGGGTGGTTCTATGGCGTATTAAAAATATCATTCACCCCCTCTTCATATTTTTTAAACCCCATCCCTTGGGGATTTTTTTTAGTAATTTTTGGTCAGTTACCCCTTCGTTATTCTTTGTTTCTCCCCAAAAACTCAATTGTGAAAGGTTTTTGTTTTGCTATATGGTTGGATAATTTGGTTTTGTGTCATGATATTGGTGAGGGATAATGTTTTCTATGTTTTTTATCCCTCTTTGGTGCAGTTCTGTTCTTTTGGGTGTCCATTCTTCTCCTCATCTTTTTACAACAATTCATATTTTATTTATTAAGGTATGTGATCCAAGAAATATACTTATTTTGTGTATCTATGGATGTATAATTACTTTATATTATTTTGGGTGGATAAAAAGGATTATCCTTAATTATATAATGAATAAGATCTAATAAAATTTTTGGGAAGGGGTTGAAAGCACATTTTCTATTCTTGATTCGTTATGACTACTATACATTGTTTTTTTGGGAATATTCATGATGACAGATTTATTATTTCTAAGATTATGTGACATTTTTATTCAACTTTTTTTAATAATATAAAATATAAAATAATTATTATTAATTACTTTATTTGAATGAAAAATTTTCCTCTATAAGATAAATTCTCAGGGCTGAGATAGCCCCATTCTTTTTGAGGAATGTTCATATACATTTGTTCAATGGGATTATTATCACCCTAAATTTGTTTCTAAAAATTATTTAATTAATATTATTATGTTTTATGATTGTATTATTGATGTGTTTTGTAATTGGGAATGATGGTTTTTGGGAAGTGCTTGGTTTGAAATGGGATATGTCAGGGATGGTATGTGGTGGTTACTTGGTATTTATTTAAGTATGGTATATGAGAATTTGTGATAGATTTTTTTTGATATGTGACATGGTTAAAGTTATATGGTTTAGAAATTTTGTTTACTAATGTGGTTATAATTTCATTATATCTGTTGGAAAATGTTATTAGGGATAAAAATTGGGAATTTATCATGGTCTATAATTGATTTTTAATGTAAAATATTTAAATTAAGATTGAATTGAAATCAGTTTATTAAGGATTAAAATGTATGGTTTATGTTTGGGATCATATATGGTCATGTTTGTAGTGATTATTAATTCATTATATTAAGGAATGGTAAAAAGAACATGTAATTAGTCCATAATGGAAAATTGAGAATTCAAGAAATAATGTGATTAATTAGTGAATTATGGATGGTTGTGTAGTATTTTTTCTTGGTAAGTGGGATGGTTTGTGGGAATGGTAATAAATTATTTATGCACATTATATGTGATATAACTGTTTTGGATGAATGGTAGTGTTGGTTAGCATGAGTCCAGAGTATGGGATTATGTTTTGATATTATACAATGTATGTTCCTTGTGATTTATATCACACTTCACTTCATTTTTGTATTTAAACTGATGCCTAATGGTTTGGGTTCCTGGTGTTTTCCTCAAACATATAGGTTGGTGAGGTTGGATTTATTAATACCCTTCATTTTACTCACTCTCTTCTAATCAAAGATGTTATGAATGGGTTGTGATGGATAGAATTAAAAAGTGAACTGTATGTGATGTCGGTGAGAGGGTGAGGTGGCTTATAATGGGGGTTATGCATGGTTTAAGGATAATTTGTGGTTTATTTATTCCATGATTGTGATAACTTGTTATTATTTATATATTGTAGTGGATTTGGGATGATGAGGATGTAGTGGGTTTGGTATGTTAGATGGTTGTGATATATCATGGACATATGTCAGGCCCTATCAGAGGATGGGGTGGGTAAGGTGATAGTCCATACCACCAAATATTAGACATGTGATGGGTGTTATAATGATGAATATGGTAAGTATGGGAGTAATAGGATGTTTTATATTGGGGTGTGAGAGTGGGGAACCATATAGAATGTGGTGTGAGTTACAATCTTTCTATATGTGTTATACTATATTATTGTACCTGGATATTTGGTGAGTGAGTCTTTCCAAGGTTCGGTGGTAATGAATTGATAGGTTCTTGTTTATTATATTATTTGATCACAATAGAATTTGAATGGTCTTCTATAATAGTAGAAGATTCATTGGGTATGATCCTACAAAATATATATTTTATGAATATTCTTACAGATATAAAAATATTTTCCAGGTTTTCAGGGTTATATTGAAGATCAAGTTGGACTATACTAGCTTGGTTCTTATAGTTACAATGGTTTCACCACCGAAGGTGTTTTTCTTTGTTTTGTTTTATTTTAGATACATGTACTATAAAGATTCATTAATACATTGTAGGGTTATTTTTATTTGGTTTATTTATATAATATTATTTATGGGTAGTTTATTTATCTAATATAAGGATTATGTTAAGGAAATTTCTGAGATTTATATGTTTCATCTCCTTAGTGGTAATCACTGACTCGAGGCCTGTTATATGTGGCTCTTTAGATCACTATTTTCTTCACTTAAATCAAATTAGGGGTTCCCACTAGGTGTGGATTATGGCACCTTGTCCTTTCATCAGAAGGATTTGGGTAGAAATCATGCATTATTTATAGCCAAGAGAAAATCATTGGGTCATGTTATATGGGTTTTAACCCATACTAAGTGTTTGGTATTTCCATTTTCTTAGGATTCAAAATTTTTATATGTCTATAAGAGATTCATGTAAATATAATTTTATAGATTAAGTGGATGTTTTATTTAGTAATAAAATGTAAATTAACTCAATTAATAAACAAACTAAATATGTTGTGTAATACCCTAATTTTTTATGATACTTTTCAATTTAAAAAATCTATTTCATTTATAGATTTTTTTCATACAACCCCATATTTAAAGGAACTATTATATACTAATAAAATATTACTACTTCCTTATCATTTCCTTGAATGTTTTAAATAGTACTAACTACATTATAAACAATTATGGTTAACATGTGTAGAAAATGAATTATGTATATCAATTAACTATTAATTCTAATAAAATCATTTTAAATTAAAATATATATATTTTTTAAATATTATATTTCATGTGCAAAATATTTTTTTAATATATACATTAAATTAAACACTACTAATGAATGATTAAAATGAAATTAAAAAAATCAATAAAATGTTTCAATATTAATCTAATTATTTTTACTGGGCATAGAAGACGAATAAATAATCTCTTAAGATTAAAAATGTATTTTTCTAATAAATTATTTTCATCTCCTTTGGAATTATTGTTTTAAAATTAGTTTCTCTACCTTATATAAATTTAATAATGTAAAATGGATTTAATAATTAAATTATACCTAATTAATAATATTTAATATTATCATATTAATGTTTTGTCATCTAGATTAGTAACCTTGAAAAATAATTTCCTCCTTAGTGATGGTAAAATAGGTAAAAATGTCAAATATTTGGGATAAAGATTTAAAATTTTCCAAAAATATTCCTATATATCATTTTTGGAGTTGATTTTGGGCGTTAACATTAATGTTTCTAAAATATTACAACATTGTTCCATTTCGATTTTATTATAACCTTTATATCATTTTATGATAAGGGTAAATATAAAATTTGATTCTCCTAACTATAATATATATAATATATTTTCATAATGAAAATAACATGAATATTTTAATTCTAAATATATATTTAAAATATAAATTAATTTTTTATTTTAATTTATTTTTAATTTTTTATATTTTAATAATTACCTAAAATGCTTGTGTTACCCCTATGAAATAATTCTTTAAGTAATAGAAAGAAAATTATTTCATACATATTAAAAGTAATACATTTTGGATGAATTATTATTTTACATGATTTTTTATTAAATATTAAATGATATTTATGTATTCAAAGTTTTTATTCAAATTATATTTCTACCATGTCGTCTTTAAATTCAATCTTTTTGAATAGTCCTAAAAATAAATTTAAGAGTATCTTATGTTTAATAATATTTTATTAAATTAATTAAATTTCAAAAAAACCATTTCATCATCTAAGTGAATGTAATATAATATATAATATCATCCATGTTTCATTTAGTGGCCAATTTTCCTTTTATAGTAACATTCATGACACTTAATGAGCAATAAAATTTCATATCACATTAATTTTCAAAATGGTTAATTGGGGTTAACACTATGAGGTAAAAGATAAAACATCACTTGAACTTACCTAAATATTATTAAATCAGATATCTTTGACTTATAATTATCCTTTATTTAAAATATAACAATTTAGATATACATGATGATAAAAATATACTTACTTTAATTTAATATTTTATTTAACTCTACGGTTACCCCTCCCCTCACATATAAAAATGATTTTCTTCTTCTCTATTAAAAATGTTTAATCCTAATAACTTGGTTGTGGCCTTAACTAATATCATTTTATACTCCTTACCCACATCCCATATTTCCTATTTTTCTAAAATACCATCCTTTTAAAAGCTTAAAATGCAATCAAAATGAGTTTTCTTAACAAATAGAGGGATTTAACACATACGATGCATGGCGACAAATGAGGTAAGAGATTTATATTTAATTCCAATTTTATACAAGTATTTTTATACATGAATTTTTAATGTGGATATTAAATTATTCTTATATTTTAAATCCTTTTAATTTTTCTTACCCTCTAGTTATTTATGAAATTTGGACGTTTTTATTCATTTTTCCACTATTTTGTACTCACAAAGGATCATAAAATATTTTTAAGAAAACATCCATATTTCTCCCCTTTTTTTGAAAACCAATTTCTTCCATAACAATTATTTAAAAAAAATGTTTTAAAAAATAACTATTATATATCTTTTTTAATTTCATTTTTATCTATGTTTGACTATTTATAATAATTTAAAAAGTAATAATATTTTTAAAGATCCATTTTAAAGAACAAGTTGTTTTTAACTTTTTACCAAGGTGTGAAATGACAATTTTTTTTTTAATTTGTACTAAATAAATAAATTTACTCAATGTCATGATTTTAATTTTATTTGAATCTTCCATTAAAAGTTTCTATGGTTATTTAAAAAAAATGGGTTTCCTAATATTCTTGGAATTTTTAGATTAAATGTTATCAAAGGAGATATATATTTTTCTAATGTTTTCAAAGAATGGTTTGAAAATTTTATAAAAGTAATTTATCATCTATGTGAACATCCTTTAAGTATGGTTTTGTTTTAGTGAGGATATGATATTTTGAGGTCATCCACTTTTTTGGATGACTTTTGATGATGATGATTCTATATAACCCATTACCTTCCCACATGTTAATTAACATATGATGATATCCTTATGAAGCCCATTTGTTTTCCATGGGAAATTCTATAATGAAATTATAAATGTTTTAAAATATTTTTTCACTCATATGTATGGTTTACATTGTGTGAAAATTGAGCCCATTAATCACCACCTATTTATTGAGTAAAGTATATATCTCAATTGATAATTTATGATATGATTTTATATACTCGATACACTATGTGAAATAGGTATGGATGCCCGATCCACTATGATATATAATAAATGTGGTTATTTTTGATCCACTATGATATGGGAAATAGTTAGTAATTAAGAATTGTTTTTATAAGGTTTTTTATGAAGGGTGTAATAAGATAATAAATTTATAATAGATGAGGAATATTAAACATAAATTAGATGTTTATGTATCTAGTTTATGTGTACACTAATCCTTCCTTATTCTGGGTATGTAATTTTATTTGATGTGTGGAATATTCGTTTTAAAGGTTGTGATATTTTTATGAGAAATAATTTTTTCACATTAGTTGGTATCACAGTAGGGTATATTTATATTTGTAGATTGGGATTTGAGAAAATTAGCAACAATCAATGGGAATATGTTTTAGAATAAGAGAATATCCAAAGTAATTGTAGAAAAATTACCATGGATTTCCATGAAAACACGTCTCTTTCTAGATATAAGCATTTGGATATGGTTGTGTAATAGATTCAAAAAGTGGTTATGACTCTGAAGGGGTGGATTGAGTATTAACTCAATCACTACTGGTGAAAAATGAGTGTGCCTAAGATAGAACAGATATGTAGACACACTGAGGGAATAATATTAGGTTCATGAACATTTTCTTTGAGAACCATTATATAGGACATGAATAGATAATGACCATGGATAGACTAGGTTAAACATAATGAGTCAAAGAGTGAAAAAAGGAGGCATGATCTAGACGTCCTATGAATGATTTTTCTTAATTATATTATTTCTCACTATGATTAATATATATTGATTATTACACTATTGATTTTTTTTATTTCTATATGGAGGATACAAGATGAAATTAAGATATCATTTAATATGTTAGGAAATGTAATAATTTTCCTCCCAATAAACTAGATGTTATGAGATATATAATGTATAATATTTTTCACATGCCCACACAACTTTCTCAGACTATGAATCATTCTGAGCTTCTGAATGATCAACATAAGGAATAATGTAACATTGATTCTTTCATGAGGCAATATAAACCTTATCTTTACAGGTATTTTAATCCACTATTAGAATAATGATGGATCATTACTGCTATAAAAATATTTTATCTTTCCCAATAAATCAAATATGTAAAAGTTTCCACATTCATTTATCATTTGGATGGTGAAGTAAATCAATGGTGGAATATTATTAAGAATACGATAAAAGACAAAGAAATTGACATTGTATAGTAGGATGTGTTTAAATTTTTTTATTAATCAGTTCTAATTTATTCTATGAAGAAAAAGTAAAATGATTTCTTCAATATTATACAAAAGGATGAGGTATCCACTTAATCCTATAAATAATGTTTTACCAGATATTCATTATATGCTTTTAGTTTAATCAACATCCCTAAAAGAAATTTTAATCATGTATTTTGTGGTATTAAACCTAGTCCCTGGAAGTTATGATATATAAGTTGATTTAGTAGCTATTAAAAAATCATTCAATGTATTCTCAAGGTAGAAATAAAATTTTAGATTCCTATCATTCACATGGTTTTGATAAGAGGATGAAGATGGAGTGTCATGAAAAGTCAAATAAATCACATGGTGATGAGAAATTTCGGTTAAGTAAATTCAATAAATATGGGAAGAAATATAAATTGGATGTATTTAATTGAACCAGGGGTGTTTTAAATTAGGATAGACTTTTCATAAATCCAATGAATTATGAAAGGTATTGAAGAGTCCAGTTGAAACAAGTGGAAAGGAACATTCTAACTAATTCACCCGGACTTCTCAAATTCTTAAAATGAAAGGAGTATTGATATTAAACCAATCAATACATGAATATGAAATTTTATATTTATTATTAGCATTAATAACCACTTAACCCCAAATAAAATGGTAAATATAATGTCATTATGACTATTGAAGTGGGTTACAGGAATGATGTAGTGAAGAAAACCTATCATCCACTACTGAGCTGCTAAATTCTTTTTGGATTAATGCTCTAAAAAGTCATTTATATCTATTAAATATGTTAAAGTAATCACATTACCACCATAATGATTTTTTGTTCTGTTTGTGGTGAAAAATACTAATGGTGTGATGATCTCATCTCAAATTTATTGTTCCTCTATAATTGATATTTTCCAGAATGTTTATCCTAAAAATAATAGGATTCTACATATTTTTTAATTTTATATGACTCTATTAATGTATTTTATTTATTTATATAGATCTGATATCAAATTTTAAATAAAGAAAGTTAGAATCATATTCTAAATGAACCTAGGATCATTCATCAATGTGATGATGAATACTAACATCTAATAGAAATTGATGGATATTAATTCATATCTACAAAGGGTGTTTATCTTATATGGTTTGGAGAAACTCAATATTGAGGATATTATTATTATATATTATCTTTTTGTGTCTTTCCAAAAGATTATCACAATCTTCTTATGAATTGTGATGTTTAGTTTTCAATAGAAATAATATCAGGTGCTTAAGGAGTTAGAGTCCTTATAGAAACTATTTATACATTGATTACATGCATATTTAATGTATTTAATATTAATAAAAATAATTTTTACACATTTTTTGTTGTTTTTATGGATTATAAATTAATAATTTCCAAGAGGATATGTCACATTAATAATATCATAGTAGATATCCTTTAATATGAAACTATGATCAGCTATGATTATATTCTTAAATAATGGTATATGGTTGGATAACATTCTATGATTAGACACATAGTACATAGACTATTAGGAGCATGTACTCTTGAGAATAAGAGGCTTTAACTTATTAAGTTGTCACTTGAAAATATTCAAGGTGAGATATTATGAGACCAAAAATGATAGTATAAACTCCCCATGATTTGGTGTCATCAGATATTGTTATCTACGAGCGTGTCTGATGGTCTCTAGACATTATGATAATTATTCATGGATGTCAAAACTCGTGTACTTAGATGTATTTCATAATTCATAACGATAACAGTTCCTGGGTATATTAGATATGTTGGTAGTATAATGAGTGATATATCATTAATGGATACATTGAGGAAGGATTTTAACCTTTCATCTCTATGGAAGATGATATATTGGTCTTTAATTGGAATATCATTATCACCCCAAATTCCAAGGATATGGTGTAATTATGTTTTTATTTCTAATAGTCAAAGATAAGTGTATTGATTATATAGCACATTGAGACAGATGTGAATCCTTCTTGAAGAGATATTGAGATAATTGGATTATATTACATAGAGAGAGTTTATATTTAGTTATCATTGTTGTGACATTATGTTCTTTATCATTAGTGTCTTGACAAATTAATAGAAAATAATCATTGAATTTAGAAAATCCCACATAACACCAATGAGAAATAATCCTGGAGGTCCACATACTATGTGTTTCTATATATAATTGTTAAATTTTATTTGATTTTAATTAATGGAATAATTATTATTCTCAATATTGGGAAATAATTTTATTCATGTTTTATTGATCCAAAAATTAAATAACATCTAATTCACCAGAATTTGAATAAAAATATATATATTTATCTTATTAAATATTTCAAAAATATATTTTCTCTAGCATATAATTGAAACATTTTTTTATGAATAAAATATTAATTAATATATTTAATAAATACTTATGAGTTAGAAAAATAAAATCCATGATCGTTGATAAAATAAATATTTAAAATATGTAAATATTCTTTATCAATTATTACATGTTGGTGAATCAAAAAATAATATTATTATTAACTTCCATGGGGTTTATTGATGTTTTTAAATGTTATTTAATGGTCAGCATGATATTTAAGAATATTTTAACCTAAACCCACACTCTATAAATAAACGATTATGTAAATTGTGCATTACATCCAAAATTGAGAATATAAATTTTTTTCACACAATTAATTATCTCTTGAATCCTCATTCTATATCATATTCAACAAAGAGAAACATAACATTGATTTTTAATAATCAATTAATGAATTATCAAGAACAAATAATGCATGACATTCGATTCTCTATGATATCACCTGGATATCGAGTAGTGTTTTTTGGATATCAATGGAGTATATGTGGATCACTACTATAAGGATTATATACTTGGATCCTAATAACACTATAAAGGATATCCAAAAGGTTATTTTGGTACGATCAATATTCATCAATGATGAACGTTCTTAATACTAGCTATTTATTGCTTCATATATAAAATAAATTAATTATAATTTTTACAAGAAAGATCCTTGATCATGTTTTGAAGAAATGATTATTAAAATAAATTTTTATATATCACACACAAACACACACTTTTTCTATGACAAGAACCAACGAGTGGTATAAATGTATTCATTTTTAAATTTATAATTATTTTTTTATTATTGATCTATATGAACTCTTGGTTGAGTTTTCATTTCTTATTATTTGTTCTTTAATATGATTTGAATTACGATACATCAAAGTATTAATAATATTTATTTAGTGTTTCATTTTAATAAATTATTGAGTATATCTGAAGAACAATTAGAGATTCTATTGGGAAGTTCAAAATCATTAGCTAATAATACAATATTATATGTCTTGTAACTAGAGTACACGCTATAGATCCATTTTCATTTTACCTAATTCACTGAGTAGTTAATTCCATGCAATGCATTTATTACACCACATTTGTTAACCTAGAAATCCAGGCATGAAACAAAAATATATAATTCATTTATTTTTCTTGTATATCCCATGTAGTTTCATTGATTTATCATACCAACGTACAAGACATGTGACTCAAATACAAGAAAACTGAGGTACATATTGTGTAGATAGACTATAAATTCCTTGTAGTCTCCCATTAAAGGATATAATTAAAAATTACATTAAATTGATTAATTTACACATTAAAACCTTATTTTATTTATTATAAAACAATTTTTTTGTAGAATTTAATAACAGATTTAAAGATTATTAAATACTTAATTAATTTATTGTATATAATATTTTATTGTATGTTCTTCTATTTATTTTTCAATAAATTCTATAAATAATGGGTATATCCAATTAATATTGGATGTTCATTAAGATGTAAAGGAATTAATTAATTAACTAATTAATTAATTAAATCACATTTTTTTTATTTATAAATAATAAATAAAGAAATTATTTTTATCTGGTTTATTTGTATGTGTTACCAATCATGAAATTGGATAACACCTATGTATGTGTGGGAATTAATTTAATTTAATTAATTTCATGAGTTTTAAATTATTTAATATTAAATTGAATGATGGCATGTGAGTCGTCCCTCCCCACATTATTATGTAGGACTAATATTTCCAATGATATTTATGTAATACCGTTTTACCAATCCTTTGGTTTCCCTCACCATTATGTGAGCCATAAATACATGTCGTTAATACTATATATCATGGAATGTGAAGGTAGTTTAAGATGAAACAATGATGATACCAACTCCGTGATACTCAAATATACCAGTGGAATACTATAAGACATTCTGTGGCCAAAAAATGGAGTCATTACACAATGTCATAGGATGATTTAATGTTTTCTCTTGAAATCAACTATTTAATAAGATAATCCTGAAGAAATTTACTTTATTTTTTAATTTTTTTCTATGAATTATATATATTATATATTCAAAATTATAGTTACCTAAATTATTGAATTAATATACAAAGAGAAAAATTAAATAAATGAATTGTGTGTAAATGTTTTATCTTATATGGATTATTAATTAACTAACATCCACTTAATAGAATCATTGAATTAAATGGATAAAAAATATAACATTTATGCATAAATTAATTAAAATCCCTCAACATAATATTAATTCATACTAGGCCTTTTATTACTTGATTGGGAATGGAACTGTACATTTAAGTGTAGTCCATGGCCAATGTATGAACACATACTCTTGTCAGGGAGTTATCATGAGGTTTTTGTCTTGACTTAAATGAAATTATGTTGAGTTTAGTGGCCAATTTAGATTCATTACAATTTTAGAGGTAAGTGTTGAGGAAATTCAAGACATTATTTCAAGATATGGGAATCCACTAAAAGGATCGTGGAGCTACAAGTCCATAGTTGGGAAGATGTCCTACCTAATTACTTTCATATGGTTTTCATATCCATTGTCTAGATCATTAGTACAGTTATTGGGGATCCTTACCACTATAATTTTAAAGGACTAGACAAACTGAGTTCAATGGAGAGGGCTATTGGGACATGATAAAATAGTTATAGATTTAATAAAATTAAATGTTTAATTTATTATTTGACAGATAACTTTTAAAAAAGAAAAATTTATAATAATTTTATATTTAAATTGTAGAATAAACTATAAACTTTGTCATCTGAACTATCTCTACGATCAATATTAGAGAAATAAAATATCATAATTAGTAGTAACTTCTAAGAGAGGTTTAGATTCCTTCAGGTTGTGCTATGCCTTGAACAGAAATATTACATGATATAATTCTCAATGTTAGATCTTCTTGATAAATATGGGAGTGATAAAGAGTTCCTTATATATGAATTTAAAAAAAACGTGGTCTACCTCTATTTTTTTCCTTCATCGATGTCTAGTGAATAAATAAAGACTCATGAAAACATGGATGCATATATAATTATTTAAAACCATTGATTAATTTACAATGAAATATTTAGATATGATCAGTATAATATATCCTTAGTGATCTTCCTGAGAAATCATGGAGAGGGTTCCCCAGCTAGGCCTCACGTAGTCAATATCATTGGCTACATTGAGTTCTTAGTGGTACCAGGGTTCAAAATCCATGAAGACTTGGGAACCAACTTCATTCTGGAATCACTCACTCAGAGACGCTCTGTAACGCCCTAACCCCAGTTACCTAGAGTCGATGTATTATTATATATCATTGGCATGATCACAAAAGATCAAGTCTCGAAAGGCCGATTAGTTTAGTAGCCTTGGAAACACTAGATACATTCCTAAATGTTACATTACATCATAAAGTGAAAAAATTCAATAAAAAAGTCTTCATAGTCCACACCTATACTATCCTGGAAGGTCATTCATAAATTACTGCTTCACATTCTTGGAAAAATCTAACATTGAAAGGGGTGAGCTCATATGCTCAGTAAGGATAACAATATAAAGAAAACTTTCATAAATAAGCATAAACTTTTAAGTCAATGTGTAACTAAAACAAAAGCATTTTAAACATGAACATTAACATAATATGGAAAAGATAAAATGAAATAATTCCATTTACTTATTCACATGGATATTCTACTAGTTGAATAACCACATGCAATATCAATAACCACTTTCATAATGATGGAATGCATAATTCTAGACTATCATAACCACATAGTCAAGGCCTCATGCCAAGACTACAAATAAGATTTTGTTAAGGCCTTGTGCCAAGACACTAGTTTGTATCATGAGAACTACCAATGCATCGTGGAGCTATAGGAGGCTCCACCTGTCACTTACTCAGTCGAATGCATTCCTCATTTAAAAATCTTGAAACATAACATAAACATTCGTATTAAAACTAATATACAAAATATCAATACTTTATCCACAAAAAATGAATGGTATAGAAATAAAAAATCCACAGTCAAACATAACCCATTCAAAAAAATATGGAATATTTTATTGTATCATATTAACCTCAATCGAGAATAATGGAGGATATTTACATAGATGAAAATAATCAACAAAACTATTAGAGAGAAATATCCCAATTTTTCTTGAAATCATTTATAAGTCACACTATTTGTCAAGAATCCGTTTAAGAATAGATTTTTGAATCAAAGTATCCCATACCAATTTGATGATATTAAATGAAATTTTAATTTTAAAAATTTAATGTCCATATAAATACATCCTCAAATCCATTTTAAAAACATGGACATTAATGAGAATGATTTAGAATAATAAATCTTTAAAACTTTTAAAATGATATTTTAGTTAGAGTTCCTAACCAAAAGAGAGACACTTGAATAAAAATAATTGAGGTAATAAAAACATTTTAATATCATGAGAATAAAGGGATTCATGATATACTCTGTCAAAGTACATTATATACACCATATAAAAGTGATTTGGTGTATAAAAACAAAGGAGTCTCAATGGAATGTAAATTGAGATGAAATATCTCTTAAAGGACGTATCCTTAGGTTAAGGATAAATAAACGACATAATTATGTGTGAAAAATATAAATACACTGAATATGATTGGATATTTAGTGTAAAAAAATAAAAGGACATTCACATATATTCTTGTAAAAACAACACCAATGAATTGGATGTTTAACTCAACAAATCGATATTAAGTAAAAATTAATCTTATCAAGTTCATACCGATGACATGAGAATTTATTAATGGAGTGATTATGTTTATAATAAGTATATACATAGAAAGGGGAGTGGAAATTATGACAAAATCAAATTAATAGTGATTCCACACATAATGTTGGAGTAAAATAATCAATGAAGTACGCATAATGCCGAATGAGTGGAAATTGAAATTTCCAATTCCCTTATAGATTTGGTAACATACGAAACATACACCCATGAAATAAGTATCATACAATGATGATGTAAATATCCATTAATTAAAGTATATTACACAATGAATACAATCATGGTCAGTACACACACCACATGCAATAAATAAGTGGTGAACAATGTAAATATCATGGAATTAAAAGTGAGATAAAAAAACCCCTTACTTTGTACTTTTTCCTTGGTAGAGGGAAGGTTAACCACCTATATAATGGTGAAATAATTTTTATTTAATTATAAAAGAATCATATACATTAATATGATATCATATATGATCTTTTAACATTGATTTGTTGATAATATCTTAGTATTATCGTTGTTTTGGGTGTTAACTTACTCGTTTTCTTTTATATTTTTTCTTACATAAGTCATGTTTGTTATGGATAGGATTTATATTATTCATATACAAAATTATATCAAGTTCTTAAACATTATTTTTAATCATCAAATGAAATTTAGTCTTGAATGGATATGATAGGGAATGAATCTCATCGCATTTATGGAGACGGTAATCTGTACGTACGCACGAGCGACAATATCATTCTTTTGATATTAAAATAATATATAATTGGATGGTATATAATATATACAGAATCATTATCATGTTATATTTATTATTTACATGAATTACACATCATTAGTATACCCATCCGAATAGTAATATAGTGAATAACAATTATACCACGATGTGGAGACGGTAGAACGTACGTACGCACGTATGGTGACATGTCATTCAAAGGATGGTTAGAATATGGAATATGGTTGTAACATATTTATAATAACATCACATTATATAGATGGTAATGGATTTATTATTTTATAATGGAAATTACAAAGAATGAAGTAGTTGAAGAAAAAATAATATTCAAAGAGGGTTGTGAAAACATTACCACTTCGTTGGGTTCTTCCATTTGATTTGATCAAAAGGGCTCCTTAGGATGGATTTATGACCAAAGGAGGGCCTCTCAGATTATTTGAGGGAAGTTTTATGAATATTTGGTCAGGGTTTTTCCGAGCCAAAATGCTTTTAAGGTATGAATTTGAGAAAAGGGGGAGTTCCCTTTTATAAGAGGGGTGAGGGGTACCTTATGAAAAACATAAAATATTATTTTATAATAAATTGATATTAGGTTTATAATGGATGAAAATAGATATATGTTGAGGATAAGGTGGGGATGGGTCAAAAACCACTCAACCAATAGGTTTTAGATAGGGTTGGGTCACTTTATTAACCTTATGTTTTATTTTTAACTCTTAGTTAATTAGTTTGACATTTACCATGTCTCTTTGTATTTGTATATTATATAGTTAATAAACTTACTATATACCTCCAAGAGACCCCAAAAGTGGTACATTAATGACACACCTATCATTATATAAGTACTTTGGCCGAAAAATGTATTTTTAGGAATAGAATATCAATTAATAATATAATTTTCTTTAAAACTCTTTTATGTCAACTTTGACACTATTGGGTATATTGGTTTTGATAATTTCATAACAGCATTATTACTTCGAACAAAATTTATAAAACCAATAATAATATGTCATAATAACTTAGAAAATTAGTGGAATTCATAAAAAGTATCAAATTAAATTTATTTTGATATTTATAATATCAATTATTTTAATATTTCATTAATTTGGTAATTACTGCATCAAAATTATGTCATAAATAAATTAAATTATTTAGTGTCGAAAAATTATAAATAAAATACCATTATGTATGAAATATTTTTATATTTATAGTGAATATTTTTAATCCTATTTATCTTATGTATTACCCTATATTAAAAATTTTTAGTTATTAAACATTGATTTTTTCTCTTTTAACTCTTCTTTGAATTTAAAAATAAAAATAAATGTCCTAATCTAATCCAAGTGGACCTAAATTATAATATTTTATTCCTAAGGTTGTTTTTGGTTGAGATAAACTTGTCCAATATAAATGGTACATTAGTTATGGTAATATTAATATCATTTTTACCCTTAATTACCCTATTTTATTTTAATCGTGGCAAATAAAAGTAAAAAGTTACTATTAACCCAAAATTATTTTCATCTCATTGAAATACATTTTACTCCTTGATATTAACCATGTTTCTTGGATTTTCGAATTTCCACTCACAGTAGTGGTAAATTTATGATTTATGTGAATTTCCAAATTCTCATAGGAGGTGGGTAAAAGACGGCGAAAAGTTAAATAAAATTTATATATATATAAAATTATTATAAACTGACTCCAATGAATTACATTGAACTTATATAGGTATTATGTATCTATTTTGACCTAAAATAAATTTAAATAAAATAAATAATTATTTAAATAAAAATTCTGTTTTAAACTATAACTTAGTGTTTTTCACTATTCGTCAAAAAATGAAATTTTTCAGAAAAATACCAAATATTCACCCTAAGATAATTTCGATATTCCGAATCCAAAACTGAAGTCTATTTTGAAAGATAAAAATTATAAAATTTAAATAAGTGGTCATTACTATTCATAACGGCTAGTTTTATTGGTTGTGGTGTCTATTATAACTCGAAGTTGCGTACAACACATGATCCTATATTATTCAAAGAGAAGCATAACTTGGATGCTTGGGTTGTTACATTCTTCAACATTTTTGTGAATAATAGTATGAAAAATATTGAAAATTCTCTTCTAAGTCTTTTTACACTTCTTTTCCAAATTGATAAGTATGTGATGTGTTAAAAATATGTTGTCCTTATATTGAACAATGTTAAAGGGGATACGAAGATCATTAATCCCAAAGAATATTTACACCCTTCCAGGAAGGTAAAGACAAGGGTTAAATCAAGGGAATAATATTTTACCTATTTCACGTGTGGAAATAATTCCCACTATAATAAAAACATCACTCGGACAAGTAAGAACGGTGAAATTTTTTTTGTATTTATTATTTAGTGAAATTTATCTATTTCTACAAATTGGTTATTATATATAAATTTTCATGATCATATATGTATTCAAATATAGGAACAACATAGATTCAAAACCATTGACTAAGTGGAGTTAGAAATAAGAGCATCCAACAGAGCTAAACATGCCACTTTAGCAATCGACGACTACCACCTCATATTGTGGAAATGATTAATCATGGTTTGAAAGGGTTTTTATTATGTTTCGTCAGTTTGGAAAACAATATTTATATATCTAGAGTAGATATGAATGTATTTATCTTCAAATTAGGGAATAAATGTTGCATTGTTTATAACAATAGAATTTTTTTGTGGTAATGGACTTTAAATAAAAGTATTTATGTGTGGGATTGCATAATCCATGTAATTGAAATTGATAAACAAGGTACTTCACATGAATCATAAAACACCCAAAATTGGAATAATTATCTAGATCACATAAATAAAAATATCTTAATTAAATTATATCAAGATTGTATTTAAATTCTTTGGAATTAAAATTACATTGTGAGTGTTACGCAAAATTACAAGGAAAATGAAAAAATCCCGATTTTGTGGAAAAGGTGAGAGGGATAAAGAGATACATGAATTAGTTTATACACATGTGTGTAGACCATTTCATATTGAGGAAATTGGTGGGTACTCATACTTCATGACATTCATTATTTATTTTAGTGGATCTGGATTTGTATATATAATGAGGTATACATTGAATTATTTTGATAAATTAAAGGTATACAAGAATGACTTGAGAACCATCTTGGTAAGAGTATTAAGAAAAAAATCTCAAACCATGGTGGAGAAAATATTAATAAATAATTCATTGATGATTTATGGTATTTTAATATATTATCTCAACTCACACCTCATTATATGTTTTAGTGAAATTTTGCAACTTAAACGACTAACCAAACCTTATTGGATATAATGATATAAATGTTGAGTAATATGATTATACCATTATCCGTTTTGGGATATGTACAATGAACTATAAAATATGTACAAAAATATGTTCGAACTAAATAAAAATATATCGTAACATGCCAATTATAGAATAGAATGAAACCCATGTTGGGATAGTTACATGTGTGGGGTTGTGAAGAATTTGTTATGTACTCTTCTGGTAAAATATTTCACCATAATATAAAATTTATATCTTTATAAGATATCCTAATGAAATAAAAGGATACTACCTATAAAAATATTTATACAAAAAGGTTTTGGTTGAATGACAACCCAAATTTATTGAAGAGGACCTCTTCATTAAAAGATATCATCGGAGCGAGATAGACGTCGATTATATCTTGATGCAAGATATATAAGACTTGTCACAAGAACAAATTATAGAATGACACATGAAATTATAAAGTGTTCCAGTGACATAATTTCAATGTAGGAGTACTAGAGAGGTTGGAGAATATGAAAAATATGTGTTCCTCTGTTTAGCCGTTTGGCTAGGATACCTAAGGGTATGGCTTGTTTATTTTATGCCATTAATGAAATAGTTGTATAATTTCATTGAGAGTAGTTGCATGTTTCTACTTATTTGCATGTTGGTCTTGGACCGATTACCTATTTAGCCTAAGGGCGGTGTTGTAACTAGCCTATGGGTATTGTACTACCTGCCATGTTGGAAACTTATTCCGTGCCTGTGGGCAGCTGATTTTGTGCCTGTGAGGGACACTTCCTATGACCGAGGGCAATATCAATGTGCCTGTGGTCAGATTATTATGTTGGTTACTCTTTACCAGAGGGTAGGGGTTTACGTGTCTGAGGAAATTTACTGTTTACTTAGAATATTCTTATATGATTAAATTGATATTAAAATGGAAATATAACTGGTTAAGTTAGTTACTTTTCAATACTGCTTACTTTATTGCATTTTACTACTGCAAAAAATTGTTGCATGATTACACACAGTTGGGAACGGGCCTTTGGTGGGTGGCTCCTAAGATATATTTCTCACACCCTATTTGGGACATGCTTTTTGGCCCAAACAGATTACGTTTCTACAGGTGTAGATAAGGGAAAGAGACCCTATATCGGTGCTTGATTGCTGATGGGGTGTAAGAGAGCATGTGACCAAGATTTGTCTCACGATGCTAATGGATGTTTTGTATTTCTTTTCTGTACTTGTACTCTGTATTGTATTGTACTTCTAAGTAACATGTTCTTGCTATTTTCATAGAATTGGAGACATTTTGCATCATACCTTTATTTATGGTTGGTCATATCTACTACATTTGTTATTCTAGTTATGTATGGTTTACTGCTTCCATTATTGTTGTATGTTTTATTACATTCCGCTACACTACACTTTGACAAATGAGGGTATAGTTTCCCCACTATCAGACATGGGCCCTCGCTGCTAGTCGGCAGCCTCTAGATTTTGGTGAAATGTGCTTGAGGTCATGTGGAAAACCGGGTTCGGGGCACCCGTGGAGTGGTACTCGGGTTCGGGATGTTTCAAAGTGGTATCAGAGGAGTTCTTTTCTTTTACATACTATTAGAGCCTAAGTCAGGGATATGACTGGACTGGTAGTTGGTAATAAGCTATGCCCAGGAGTAGCTAACTCGTGTACAGCGAAAAGCTAATTTACCTCATATTGCAATTTTTCTGATTTTGAAATTTTACGGTTGATTTGATTTCACCGAAGGGTGATGCACTTGTATTGTGCTGTTTATATTTTATCCATGGGATCTATTTAGTTGAAACCCGGAGAGATGAGGGTATTCCATCTCATGCATCATTTAGGCACATGCTAGAAATCACATGTCATGCATAGTTTCATGCAATGTATTTAACGACCCAAAGTTTCATTAATGGAAATCCCCCTTGATCTAATTAAATGTCTCTTTATGTTTATATAAAATGTCAAATTCTTTGGTTTTATGATAAGAATTTTTAACGTTGCTAATATAGCCGTTGAACAGTGATCACATGATTAGTATAAATATAGGACTTTAACAAATCCAATTTACTCAGACAAAATAAGCGATGGCCTCATCCAGTAGAATTTCCCCATACGAAGCCCATTTGTCGGAGATTGGAAAAGAGGTGGAATCTTTGGGCTTCACCCTTGACCAAGCCCAAGCTGAGCTTCATCATGTCAAGCTCAAATGTGACCGTCTACGAGAAAAGTGGAAGTTGATTGAAATTACCACTCATGCGATGTTATCCGAGCCACCCCAAGAGTATGTCACCATTGCACACCTTACCCTTAGGTCTTATGCGGCTATTTTGAGGGGTTATGTCATGTACATTATTGTTTTTGTATATAATAATGAATATAATTTCTAGTCATTTTTGATACATTGTAAATAGTTTTTAAAGTACAAATAGTGTTTTTAGTTATTATTTAACTAAGAATTCTATTTTTTTAAATTAAGGTATTTTTGAATTAAATATTATTTTAATAAAATATTATTATTATTAAATTAATTTTAATTTAATATAAATGATCTTATAATTTTATGAATGCAATTATAATATTTATTAAGGTTTGAAAGCCATTTATATCCAAACCTGTGAATTTTCGATAAATGTAAGTTTTTATTTTAAAATTTAAAATTAAAATATTTAGAAAAATATTTATATAAATTAAATGTTATTTTTGGAATCAGGACGTCGAAATTATCCAACGGTTAATTTTTCATAATTTTCTGAGACAGTAAAATTTTTGAGTAAAAATTAAATACCGTTTAAATATATAATGTGTTTTATGACATCATAATGACCCAATAGTGATGTAATAAAATACTATAAACTTTATGTTCGGCCAATATATGTTTTAAAATTAAAATAATGTGATTTTGGGTTTGTTTGACTTACTTTTCAAAGTATTAATGCACCCCTCAAGACTTATTCAACACCTTGCTTTTTTAAATTAATTTCCATGGGAGTGTGACCCACCTCCACATAAGCAACACTAATATTTTAAGAAGTTCAGAAATTGGCCTTATAAAATATTGTTTTCCTCTTCCCTTTTCCAAAAACCACGGGAAATAACCATGGGATGGTTTGTGGTTTCGACCCAAACCTAAATAATAAAGAATTGCCTCACCTTTCCTATATAACCCCACCCAAGATCCCACTTCCTCCTCACTCAAAGCCTTTGGACTTTTTCCAGCCTCTACCCTACTCTCTCTATAATCCTCCCAAGGTTCCCCAAGCACCCAAGAATCATCTCACAAGCCTCTATCTAGCCTTTGGAAGAACATCTCCGAGTAAGGGTTTTTTCTTCCTTTCTCATTTTTTGTCAATTTTCATTAAGTTGTATTGCCCTTATAATTTCAATTATGAATGTTGGGGTATGGTTTCGCACCTCCCCCATATTACCCTTTTATTTTTTGAATTATGGGAGACCCATTTCTCTCTAATTAAATGCCTCCCATGTTCACCTGTTACTATGCCGAAATTCGGAAAGGAACTTCTCTCTCATCTTTTACATTCAAGCAATACTGTTGTATCATGAATCTAAATTCCATTTCGATTGTTGGGAAAAGAATCTATATGACCTCCTCACTATCCATTACATGTAAATATGATGAGGAACCCCTTTCTCTCTCATCATCATTTTTTTATGAATTCTTATGTCATGCCATTACGCTGCCGAAATCATAGCGATTTTCTAAGCCAATGTCATTGTGTAGTGGATACCATGCCCATTTCTCCATCAAGGGTATTCAACTTTATGCACATTTACTTATTGATTGTAAAGTTTCATTTATTAATTCCACATTCCCTTATCGTGGAATAAACTATATGTTTTATGAATCCATGTTTTATGATCCATGTGGCACACTTATGCATGAAATGATATTTTTAAGAAGGGTGTTCCCTTATAGCGCTCCAATGCATTGGGTAAAGTATAGTATCATGATACGTCATGTGCAATGAGTGTTGACTCTTTCTAATTCAAGTGCAATGAGGGTTTACTCGTTCTTTATGTGCAATGAGGATTTACTCATGCTCCATGTGAAATGAGCCTTGGCTCGTGCTAATTCCATGTTAAGTGTTGTTGCCCCATTTCCAGGTTATGATTATCATGCTTTATCATGCCTTTATGTTCGTGTTTCTTATACGCTCTAATTATATGCCTATTGTCTAACATGTATTGTACTCTTCATGTTATTCCATGGATACTCCCTTACTGGGCTTTATATGTCACCCTTTTCTTATGCATGTCCTCAGGTTATCTCATGCAATGCTAAGTACGAGGGAATGTAGTGGTCATGAAAAGGAAGTTTTCAGTAAAGATGTTGGATTTCATGTTTTATCTTTTTTATGTAATGGTCCTAATCCCCAAAGAAACTAAACCTATCAATCTTCTTTGTTGTATCAAGTGAAGTTTTATGTAATAAATCATGTTTAAGTTTGTAATAAAAGCAGGGTTGTCATAGTTGGTATCAGATGATAGATTTAGTTATTTTTGGGATTAGGAAACCCTTGTAAAGCCTTAGAGACAAAACTAAGTATAATAAAAACATCCCTAAGTATTTTTAAGTACTGATTATGTGGTTTATCAGAAAAATACATCCCTGTCTAGATACGAGCAGGTAGAGGCGGCTCTGGAATAGATGTATCCTAGGGGTAAAACCCGAAAACACCGCTTTGAGCTAGACTCGAACGGGAACCGGTGCACAACAACGGGCCTTGATGCACTCTTGGTTACAACACTCCCAGGGGATATGTTTTGATAAATTCAAAATCTTAGTATGAACCCTTATTAATGGAAAAAAATGCCCCTAAGAATATATGTTACAAAGTAGATCATGGAAATCCTAGATTGAAGCCTATAGACTCATGAGTTAAAGAAATTAAAGTTTATTTATAAGTAATTAACTTTTTTCGTAGGATTAATCTTTATGTGTTACCCCTAACATTCCTTTTATTCCAGCCAATGGCCGGTAATAGGAGGACTCGGGCTAACAATCGATGTGAAGATCAGTGTGATGACTGTACTAACGAGATGCCCAATCCAATGGGAGCGGGAATCGCGATCTTTGTCACACTTCTCTCTCAACTAACTCAAGTTTTGAATAGAAACACGGGTCAAGAGGAATGTTCAACCCCCCTAAGAAAGAACAAGACTCTATCGAGAGCTTCATGAGACAAAGGCCTCCTACTTTTAGTGGATCATCTGATCCCACGATCGCTGAACAATGGATCAACTCCATTGAAAAGATCCTCTCCATCCTTCAATGTTCTGAACAAGAGAATGTTCTTACTGGCTGCCTATCGTATGGAGGGTGAAGCTCATCAATGATGGACGTTGATAAAAAATATGAAGCCTGAGGAGGAGATCGAGGCGTTGGAATGGAAGGATTTACGGAATATGTTTTTCGATAAATATTTTCCGCGCACCCTCCGACTTAAAATGGAAAGGGATTTCCTTTACCTCAAGGAAAAAGATGACGAATTTGTTGGACCGTATAAGGAAAACATCACAAGGCTTGCATGATACGCTTTCGGCTTTGTCGTTACCCCCGAATGCAAGGTTGACCGCTTATTTGGTGGGCTGAAGCATTGCTTGCGGAAAGCATTAGCGATCTGTGACTTTGACAACTATGAGGAAATTTTCTGATGTGCCCTCAAGGTCGAAATTGAGATCAAGGAATCACAGGGGTATTATGGGGACACGAAGCGTAAGGTGGACTTCAATGCTGGTTGTCCAATGGATAAATCCAACGGTGCTAAGAAGATCCAGCACCCCCACTTTCCAAATGTGTGGAAAGAAACAAACTGGAAATTGCCTTAAGGGGATGAGAAAATGCTTCAGGTGTGGAAGAGAAGGGCACCTACTTGTTATTTGTCAGAATGAATGACCCACGGTTGTGAAAGAGTATAGGAACGCTCCGTTCGAACCTCAACGCATTGTTCAATGCTACAAATGCAAATAACCGGGTCATTTTGCAAATAAGTGCCCTAATCCAAGGGTTTTCGGAGTCGACCAACAACTTCCAAGGCCGCAAGGATGATCTTTTGCCATCACTTTTGCCGAAGTGAACCCCGAAAACGAAGTGGTGACAGGTATGCTAGTTATTCATTCAAGAATAGCGAACGTACTTTTTGATTCAGGTTCTATGCATTCTTTTATATCTTTAATGTTTAGTAGAACAATCCCAACACCACAAAAAATCATGGAAGTAAATATGTCGGTGAGTACGACAAATGGGGAAATCATTGCATCCCATGAATATAAGTCCTCCCCTATTATAATATGTGGATTAAATTTCCTGGCAAACCTTGTCATACTCCCTATGGTGGAATTTGATGCAATTATTGGCATGCATTGGATTTCCTTATATAGAGCCAATATAAATTGTCAGGAGAGGGAAATCACACTCCATATGGAGAATCGACCCCCAATTCATTACAAGTGTCAGGAGGAAGATGAATCTCTTTTAGCTCCATCATCTCAAGCATAGATATTACTTCCTTATGAGCACGCATATCTGGCTCAGATGATTGAGTCCAAGGAAGATACCATCCTTGAAGAAATGCCTATTGTGAGGGAATTCACTAAAGTGTTTTCTGAGGAACTGCCTGGTCTTCCTCCTAGAAGAGATGTTGAGTTCTCAATTGAACTTATACCTGGGGAGCTACCAATATCCAAGAATCCATCTAGAATGGCTGTTGTTGAGCTTAAAGAGCAGAAGAAACAACTACAAGAGAATCTGGATAACAGGTTTATACGTCCAAGTGCTTCACCATGGGGTGCACCAGTCCTCTTCGTCATGAAGAAGGATGGGTCAATGCGGCTTCGTATCGATTATCGTGAACTTAAAAAAATCACGATAAAGAAAAAGTATGGTCAGAAGCTTGCGAGACAGCCTTTCTGGACCTGAAGGGAAGGTTGACATCAGCACTGATCCGGATACTCCCCGAACAGGGGAAAAGCTATATAGTTTACTATGATCATCAGGTATTGGGCTAGGAGCAGTGTTGATGCAGGGCGATCGAGTTGTTGCGTACGGGTCTCAGCAGTTGGGGCCACATGAGAGGAATTACCCGATGCATGATCTCAAGTTGGCTGCAGTTGTGCATGTTTTGCGCTGTTGGAGACATTATCTATTAGGAGAACTTTCTATGGTTTTCACCGACCACAAAAGTATCAAGTATATCTTTACTCAGCGTGACATGAATCTGAGGCAGCGAAGGTGGGTCGAATACCTTCAGTCCTTAAATTTTGAGCTAGCCTATCCACCTAGAAAAGGTAATGTAGTAGCTGATGCATTGAGCCTGAAGACTCAGATACAGGCTGTGCAGGAGGCTAGTGATGAGTGGAAGCTCATGGCTTTGTTCTCTGAGATGCATTTATAGGTGCATGACAGTCAGGGGAAGACTCATCTTTCATCATTAGCTGTGACTTCTACCCTCCTAGATAGAGTGAGGATAAGACAACTATCTGATTCAGAAGGCATAGTTCTACTGGAGTCAGTGGCAAGTGAGGACCCTCATCCTAGTTGGACGATAGGTTATGATGAGGTTCTACGTTTCCATGGATGAGTATGGGTTCTAGGTGATATACGTGAGGAGTTGATGTGGGAGGTTCAAGATTCAGCTTGGACAATTCATCCTTGAGTTACCAAGATGTATCGTGACATGAGACCTTAGTGCAGGTGGCCGGGTATGAAGAGAGATGTATCTGGTTTTGTTACGAAGTGTTCTACCTGTCAGCAGGTGAAGGCGGAGCATCAGAGGCCAGTCGAACTGTTATAGCAGTTACCCATCCTAGAGTGGAAATGGGTTGATGTCTCAGTGGACATCGTGACTAGGTTACCGAGGTCACCTCAAGGAAATGATGTCGTGTTGGTTGGTGTGGATAGACTCATGAAGGTGTCACACTTTTTTCTGATCAAGGAGACCTTCGGTGTTGACAAGCTCTTGACGTTTTATAGCCGAGAGGTCATACGTCTTCATGGGGTCCCTCGTTCTATCGTTTTAGATAGGGACACCCATTTTACGTCTCGTTTCTAGCAGAGTTTTTAGAGCGCACTGGGTACATAGGTTCTTCTGAGCACATCTTACCACCCTCAGACCGATGGCCAGTCAGAGCATACAATACAGGTGCTTGAGGACATGCTACATGCACGTGTCCTACACTTTGGGGGCTCTTGGGTGAAGCATATACCCCTAGTTGAGTTTGCCTATAACAATAGTTTTGAGGAAACTATTGAGATGGCACCATAGGAGGATTTATATTGTAGGCCGTACCGATCACCCTTGTGCTAGTTAGAGGAAGGTGAGGCAGCTTTACTGGAACCACGTCTCATGTAGGAGAGTTCTGAGAAGGTCCAGTTTATTTAGAAGCGGATGGATACCACACGGTCTCATCAGAAATCTTATGTTGATCACCGCAGATGACCTTTGGGGTTCATGGCTTGGGATCAGGTTTTCATGTGTGTTTCTCCGAGGCTGGGACACAGGCGGATCAAGAGACAAGGAAAACATTCACCAAGGTATGTGGGGCCATTTTAGATTCTGGAGAGAGTCGGGCTGGTTGCCTATCGGTTATAGTTAGCACAGAGGTACCAGGCCATGCACGACGTCTTCCATGTATCTCAGTTGTGTCGCTATCATTCGGACCCATATCACATCTTTCAGCCTGAGGTGGTTGAGCTTGAGTTAGATGCATCATTTTAGGAGCATCTGATTCGTATCATAGATAGGAGCATGAATGTTCTCCGAGGCCGATCATTTCCTCTCGTATGGGTGCTATGGTAGCATGGATGAGTGCAGGACGGAGCCTGGGAGCTGGAGACTGATGTACGTGCTCAGTGGCCGGATTTGTTCATGGATTTATCTTCGCCACCCTTGGTAGGGCAATTCGGGGATGAATTGCTTTAACGGGGGAAGTTTGTAAGAACCCGATTCTTATTTTTGAGGTATGGGTTTCTTCTTTTCTCTTTTCCTTAAGTGTTTTTGAGAAGACAAGTAAAATGGGGAAAATCCTAAATTCTGGAATGTACACGTCGTGTACTTTGTCCACAACCCATGTAATTTTGGTTGTGTGGAATGATTACACAGGGCCTGTGGCCGTGTCAGTGATGAAGGGTGTAGGAACCAACTACACGCTGTGTAGTGGTCCCTCACATGCCGTGTAATCAGTCGACATGAAAATAGTAAGGCGGTGGCCAGCTGTGCGACTGAACACACCATGTACTCAAGGAGACACGCCATGTAGTCATGTCGGAAGTTGAACAGTACCACGCTGGCGGGAAGCCTCTAGGGGAACAGTTTAAAAATGGGATGTACACACCGTTTACTCGGATGTACACACTATGTACTTTGTTTTTTTCGCTTAAAATGGGCAGTAGCCTCCCCTATTCATAGGGAAGTCTTATAAAAGGAAGAGGGATCTCAGGAGATGAGCCTGAAGCTTTTGAGATCCACCGAGCGTTCGTCGGGAACCCGTTTCCACCTCGGACGATCTTTTTGGAACTGCACGGGTAAGACCTCCACTCTTCTTTAACTATTCTTTCCAATTCATCCCCTAACAAGAGTTATTTATGTTTGAACGAAGTTTCTTCTACTTCAGATATATGCCATTCTTGGGTGTTTTTGGAATCGATGTTCGCATATATCATTCGTTGGCATTAAAGGTAGGTGGCTTACTGTTTATTTTCCAAATATCGTGCATTTTGTGTGTTTTAAAGCTATGAACCCGTATTTGGGGTGCCATGAGGCAGAGGCCATTTCTATTTTGAATACCTAGAGTTATAAAGGTAGTTGAATGTGATAATAAAACTGATGTTTAGGATCGTTTCTTGGATCCAGGACCACCCCGGGGGTGCGTTCCTCTGTTTAGCCATTTGGCCAGGATACTCGAGGGTATGCCTTGTTTATTTTATTCCATTAATTAAATAGTTGTATAATTTCATTGAGAGTAGTTACATGTTTCTACTTATTTACATGTTGGGCTTGGCCTGATTACCTATTTAGCCTGAGGGCGGTGTTGTAACTAGCCTGTGGGCATTGTACTACCTACCATGTTGGGAAATTCTTTTCTGCCTGTGGGCAGCTGATTCTGTGCCTGTGAGCAACACTTCCTATGCTCGAGGGCAATATCCATGTGCCTGTGGGCAGATTCTTGTGTTGGTTACTCTTTACTTGAGGTTAGGGGTTTACGTGTCTAAGGAACTTAGCTGTTTACTTAGAATATTATTAAATGATTAAATGGATATTAAGATGGCAATATAACTGGTTATGTTAGTAACTTTTCATTACTTCTTACTTTATTTCATTTTACTACTGCACACTATTGTTTCATGATTACACACAGTTAGGCATGAGACTATGGTGGGTGCCTACTGAGATATATTTCACACACCCTGTTTGGGTCATGCTTTTCGTACCAAACTGATTATGTTTCTGCAGGTGTAGATATGGGAAAGGGACCCTATATAGGTACTTGATTGCTGTTGGGGTGTAAAAGAGCATGGGATTGAGCTTTGGCTCACGATGTTGCTGTCTATTCTGTTTTTATTTTCTGTACTTGTACTCTATATTATATTGTACTGCTATGTAATATTTTCTGGTTGTTTTCATATAATTGGAGACATGTTTCATCATATCTATATTTCTGGTTTCTTATAACTACTAAAGTTGTTATTCTAGTTGTGTATGGTTTACTTCTTCCGCTGTTGCTGTATATTTTATTTCATTCCGATGCGCTACACTTTGACAAATGAAAGAATAGTTTCCCTACTATCAGACCTGGGCCCTTACTACTAGTCGGCAGCCACTGGCGTTTGGGGAAATTTTCTTGAGGTCATGTTGCGAACCTGGTTCGGGGCACCCGTTGAGTGGTAATAAGGTCCGGGACATTACAAAATGTTTTCAAAAGAGATGGATATTTTTCTCTTGCTTTCAAATAATGTTTAGAATGTTATTTTCATAGAATTTTTCATATATTTCCTTTTCATTAAGTAATATTTTTGTTTCACTGGGGGTATTATCTTATTATTCCATCTAATTTTCCAAATTATTTATGATGATGATGATTCTATGAAAAAAATTTATTTATCATGGGAGAATTATGTTTTGATGATATCTTTATAAAATTCATTTATTTTACATGGGTTATTCTACGATGAAACGATGTTGATTCATGATATTGTGGCCAAAATTTGTATAATTTTTATAATGTTATTTTTAGGAATATTCAATCCAAATAATACATTTGGTATATGCTAGTATCTCATGAGATAATAATGGTAAATGTGTGGATCCTCTCTATCCACTAAGGGAAATAGGTTAAGATTTCTAATCAACTATGATAATGGAAATAGGTGGTGATACCAAGTTCATTGTTATGAGGGAAATAGATGATGATTATTAATCTATTATAATATGTAAAATAGGTGTTTATTCCAGTTCCAATTTTATATGTTAGTCTCAATAGTTAACCATAAAATTTCATATTGTTTTAATGCAAATGATGTTTTCATACTCTTATGAAATGTATTTATACTTATTATTTGAACTCGTGGTTCATTATTGATTTATGATGATTAATTTATTTTATGATTCATGTCTTTGATATGATAATCTTTTTTGCCGTGAATCCATTTTTATCAATGACAGATTGGGTATGAACTTTATAAGTTATGGTTATGATCGAGAACCCTTATTATTATCTTATGATTACATATTATTATAGATTTATGTCTTACATTTTTACTCTTATTGATCATACGAGTTAGTTCATTATTATGTTAAATCTCCATAGGTTGTGATGAAAGGTTTAAATTATGGTATGGCAAGAAGGGTAAACTATCAAAAAAAATTAATGGGAGATAGTGAATATTGTACCTAAATAAGATGTTTATGTATCTAGTCTCCATACACACTAAACCATTATGGTTATTTAGTGTATAATGTTATCATATGTATTAAATATTCGTATAAAATGATGTAATATTTATTTATAATATGTTTTCAGTTCCTTATATCGATCTTGGAAGAGGGTTTTAATGTTGATGTTATATGTATTACCATGAAAAATAATGTATGTGATATCAGGAAATATCAATAGGTTTTAGAGAATATGTTTAAATTATAAATTTGAAACAATAGTTCATTAGAGTGGGTCTAAGAATTAATTGGTTGGTAACAGTGTGGGGTTTGGTTATTTTTTGTGATTAATTAAAAGATAAAATGAGGATAAAACATAAATCAACAATGATTTATCTAATAGAGTCATAGATTGAACCAGTAGTGTCATATGATAAACCAAAAGTTTTATACGTTTAAATATTGATTCCATAGGATAAGGAAACAAAGGCTTGATATTTTATATTAATATAATTAGTTTCTTTAATTTTATTTAATATTTTTGATCATTACTCACATTAACCATTTTTATTTGAATGAATTAAGTCAAATGTTATGAATAAATCATCATTGAATACATAATAAAATATCATTAATTATGTGTCAACACATTAATGGTGAAAAAATGGACCATTTTGATTGAAAATTTATTTTTTCCATTGTTCAAGCATGAAAACATCAACTTTGTTTTTCATTATTTGGGAATTTATGTGAATAATTTGTCTGCAATGATTAAAACAAAAAACTTAAAGCATGAAATTTTTCCTATATAATGGGATGAATTAATGAAAAATAGTATTCTCATACTTTTCACCTTAAATAGTAAAAATATTAATTGATTTTATGAAATAGAAAGATGAATCTCTTGAGTCTTTTGCGTACAATATTATATGTCATATATGTCTTTTCTCTAGAAACACATTCAAACATTTATGCCATGTTACCTACAAAAGAGTCATTCATATGAAAATTTTATGAAATGAAAAATACCAACATATGTATGTTGTGATGGAAATGAATAGTTTCCTTGTTTTAATCAAATTAATAATTTCAAGAAATGGTATAACATATATATGATGACATATATCTTTTAAGGACTCCCTCACATATTTTTAATGCACGAGTTAAAATAAAAATTTTGAGGAAGAAATTATTTTGAGGGGAGAATGTAATATCCCAAATTTTATAACAAATTTTCTTTTTATTAATAATAAATCCCTTATCAGGGAAAATAGTTTAGTTTTCTATTAATATAAATGATAAATTTTATAAAACAAAATATACAGAATATCTAACTAACATGAAAAATAAATTATTTTAATAAAGTGTAATATTAAAAAAATTGAACATATTTATTAGCAGAAATCAACATGGAATATAATAATTAATAATAAAATAGGTATTGAAGGAAAAAAATCCATTAGTTTTCATTTTTGGTTTCTATTGAAGAGTATGTATTATATATTCCTAGAAAGAAAATTTTATTATAATAGATGATCATTTTATAGTTTTTTTAAATTGATGAATAAGGTTGTCTCTAATGCCTATATCGTGGTGTGGTGAATTAATCATGGTCATTTTAAGGTAGATAACTATTTTTTTTGTGACCATGCCTGTAGAAATGGGCATTTTGATTTGGGATGTCTCCTATTTAAATGTGAAAAGGGATTCACCATGAAAATGCACTGGTTAATTCATCCAGGCCATGTTGAATTTGATTATGAATATAGTTAGTAACAATGCATGAAAATTGGGTGTTTTGATGTGGTAATTCACCTATCCCAATGTTTAATACCTATATAGGTGTGTTGTTTGTTGTGATGTGTGAAACAATCGGAAGTAAAAGTGTACCATGTTATCTCACTAGGTATGGTGGCTTAAGAATCGACCTTTTTAACATGGGGATCCTACCCTAGGAATTTAAAATATCATGATGGGACTCATAAGTGGAATCATAACTAAATAAATGTCCTATAGATGAAGGCATTGGATGTGGTACTTAGTTTGTTTTTGTCAATATGGGAAATGTGTTTCTCACCAAACTTTATTGAAATTTTTCTATATGATTGAATCTAATTTAATGAAAATATTTGATGCATCATTATAGTATTTTATGGAAGTTGTAACCATTTATTGGTGGGATAATTTAACTCTAGTTTATAAGTCATATGTTTAATTCATTCAATGTTATTGAGGTAATATAAATTAAAGAGTAATTTTAAAATTGTATTAAATTAGTGATGAGGCGGTGAAAATTAAAAGAAGATAAATAGTGTGGAGGATAAATTTCAAATATATTATGAATTTAGGAGGGTGATTCAAGATCTCTTCCAGAAAAGAAAAATATATATGTGTTCAAAGAGTTCCATATCTCTGTGTATGTTTGACATAATTGTGCTAAATAAGAAAAACCACCTATGGTGAATGTTAAAGTAATCATTTTTTGAAAAAGAATATTTCATCATGAGGAGTGGTGAGTTCCCTGGTGTAGGAGAATAGTTATTCTTTCAAATGTTAATAGTAGTGCAACAGGACGGTTAGTGAGATCTATATGAACAAGAAAATGTTCATGAAGTGGTATTTTATTGTGTTTGGTGCATAAAAACATTGTTGTTATTTATCCTCATACTAACCTAGTTTTGTTGAACCATGTACAGCCATCTATGTCATTTACTTCTTTATTAACTATAGATGGAAAGACTGAGATATATTTAAGTATTCCTAAAGTTGAGAGTTAAATATTTAATAGTAATGTTCATGGGGTAATATGATAATTCATCACCTCCCCCCCCCCCCACTATGTGGTATATTCCATGATAGAGTACCGACAAGTAAATAACCAAAAATAAAGAAAAAGTTGAATTATTGAATTATTCATCCTTGAGGTCTCTTATGAAATCCGAATATCCCCCACCTAGATTTTTGGATCTAATAATTATGAAATAAAATAATTTATTGGTAATATTATATTATATTCCCATAAATTTGTATATTATATATTATGTTTTATTATAAAATTATTAAATATATCATATTTAAAAAATTATTTTAATTAAATTCAGAAATTATGAATAAAAATAAATAAATTAATGTGCATGGAATGATTTCTAATTGGTTAAAAATAAGAATAAAATCATTTAAAATTTATAAGGTCAATTTATAAAAATATTATTTGTAATAATTTTTTATTAAAATTAATATTTATCACTTTTAGAAATGGATTTTAATATTATAGATTAATATTTTGGATCATCGTATAAAAATTAATTTATAGATTATTTCTTTTAATAATAAATAATTTAATGGGGTAAGAAGTAAATTATGGTGGTAAGTGAAAAAAAACTATTTAAAGGGTTAAAAACAAGATTAATGTGATAACATATCTGTAATCATTATTAATTTATTTCATAGATAATGGGATAAATGTCCCACATCAATTACTTTTCCACTTTCAAGTAAATTTACTTCATGGATAACATTTCATTAAACATTATGGAAGAGGTATTTTAAAAAAACCAAAACATTATCACTCTTAAAAGGACCCCTACACACAGCCCTTCCAAATCACAGATAATTATCTATTATCCAAATTTAATCTACCAAAATTAATTTATTTAGAATTATCTTCCATTTTTTAAGCCTCTAGTAAAAATAATAAGTCACGATGACTTCAAATCATAAATGGTTATTAAGGGAATATTTAACTCTTTAACATGAGTACAATATATATTTCTTCATTTCAATTATATTATTCATAAATATATTATTAAATATTTAATAAAACAATAATATAATTGATTTTACATTATAATTATTCAATAAAACTAATATTTTAAAAATATAATAACATGTTCTTACTCATTCATTCATTATAGAATGTTTTTCTTTGGGTTGGTTTGACTGATTACATGAATGATGTTATAAAATATGTATTATGTATGAGTATGAAAACATAAATAATTATCATATATAGTATGAATAATTAATTTATATTTTATTTATAATTTTTAATGGTTTTATATTAATTTTATTCACTACCAAAATAACACCATATATTTGGAAATATTATTAAAACAAGCGTGTTATTAATTTTGTCTTTGTAAACCATACCAAAACCATCCATGTAATGGACATAAAATATCAATAAACATTATGAAATTATTATTTAATTAAATTGACTATTTGATAGATTATTAACTCATGAACATGGAATGAATACCAAGACTATATTTCAAAAAAAATATGTAATAATTGAAATTACTTAAAAAAATGATCAATATAAATAGGGAATAAGTAATACATAAGTAAAAAATGATTATAATATTATAATAATAAATTAATTATTTTTAAATAGGGTTTTGAGATATATTATTAATATTTATATGTTTAATATAATGGGGGAAAGCGTGCTATTAAGAAATTATATAGTTTAGTAAAGTGGTTTTCTTTTGATGTGTCATCTGATTTGAGATCCTCTATATCAAATCATAATTTAAATGAGGTGTATATATTTATCATAAAAAATATATTAATATTTTTATTGTGTTTATTTTTTATATTTTTATACAATAATTTTTATCTCTTTATTTATCCTTAATTCATATCATATGATGTTCATGAGGGATTCTTATCTCAATCTCATTCATTTGTGACATGTGTCATGATCTCAATCTATATTCATTCATATGATGTATATATTATACAATGGGTGTATTTTATTATAATTTATTTTTGATTCATCGTATATAAAATTTCATTTTATAATCTATATTTCATTGACTGTTACATTATAAACTACCAAATTCATAAGGTGTTCTCTTTCACAATATTTCATATTTTGATTAAGATTCATTTTTCAATTTCTATATTCTATAAATTATTAAAATTTTGACCATTGGGATTATATTTATTAAATTTTATCTTTCATTATGTTATTTTTTACTATCTCTTTTGTATTTTATATTTAATATAATACAATGCAGGATGTTCATAATGGTTTTTCTTGAGTTGATAACCTTATATTGCTTTATTCTATTCTTAGAATATATTCATAGATGTTTTATATATTATATCCCTTGTATATATCATATTTTATTTTCTATTTCTTGAAAGTGAAATTAAATCGCCTTAACAAAATCCCCATTTTCATTGATTCTTGAATCATAAAATCTAATAATATTATGAGGTGATTTGTAACCTCAATTATGGTAATTTCCCTTCCATAGCGTTTATATTTATTACCATATATTGTTTTTCTTATTTTTAATGTTAAATTTCTATTTAATTCAATAACACTCATACTAAACTTTAACCCTATGTTAATTTAAATTTGATTTCTATAATGTCCTGACATTTCATGATAGGATGAATTAATAAATTTGGGTTCAAATTACATATTTTGTCCCTAACAATGTTACTAAATAGAGTAACCAATGTCATGAGGGTCTCAAGGGCTAGATCAGATTTGAATGCCCCGGAAATTAGGGAGGAATACTGGACCACATGGTTAGTGGGAACCGTATAGTATATCCCACATGGTTTCCCCATGTCATGTAGGGAATTATAGAGGGGATAATGGAGATACATGGTTGTCTGCAACCATGTGAGCCAAGGGGAATGCTCATGTTAAAATTTTATACATCCTAATAGTGGGTTTTTCATAGCATGTGGATGTTTAGATAAACTATGCAGCTAGTCTATGTGGTGTACCTTTTTAGGTATAACTGGGAACATGGTTTCAAAAATTTGCATAAATACCACTAAACCTCTCTTTTATAGGGGAAATGACCTTTTTTCCTTAATGAACTTAAAATCCAATACCTTACTTATCCCTTATCATTTATAGCATGAAACCCCTCATTCTTCTCCCTAAGGACCTTTATCAAACTTCTATTAGGTTATTTGATAACTCCATGATCTTGACTCCAAATTGAAAATTTTTAGAAGAAGTGGATATCAATATATAGGATCTAGAATTCTCTTTCTTCCATTCTTATTTTCTCTTCCCATCACTTGTGTTATTTTGGGCTGAGACCATTCACCCTATTTTCTGGGTGTTAGTCTGTTTCTGAAGATTTCATTCATTCTACATCAAATATGAAGATGATATTGGATGAGATTTCATCTTCATCAATATGGTAGGTGATCTAGAATTAATTATCAAAATCATAGTTTTTTATAGCCTTCATCATTATGCGGCATCCCATAATTTCTTGTACATCGCATTAAATTGTGCATTTCATTTATAAATAAATATAAGAATGATATTATTATCTTTTGAACCATTTTTAAGTGATTAATGTTTGTAGGCCTTGTTCATTGCCTCAGATATGGGTGTGCCAAATCTATTTTCCTATCTTGCATAATTGTGGATTGAATTGGAACACCGTATAAGTGTTTTTCTTGACTTCAAAATGGAATTTTCCTCTTTGATTTAATTTTTTAGATGAAAAAAAACCATGTCAGTGTTTCTATTTTATTAAAGATGGTTTTTTCTAACATAAACAATTAAATGGATTAATTATAATGGGTGGAGTGGCAGTGCCTTATGATACATTCTTTATTATGTGGATTATACAAACTATGATACCCATTTATATATTTCGGTGTGGTGACTATGGTACTTTTGAGTCAATGCCTCAATAATAATAATAATAATAATAATAATATTAGTATTAATATTAATATTAATAATAATAATAATAATTATTATTATTATTATTATTATTATGCAATTGATATTGGCTGATGATCAATGGTTAAGGGGATTTTTGGGCATGGAATTTCACTCTCCCTTACATTAGGTTTTCAGCATAATTTCTCATAGTGTGATACATTTTTTTTGGTTTATGTGCATGATACACCATGTTCCCATGCTATGAGAATTGGGCATGAAATATCACCCCACCAATCTCGAGTGACAGAAATGATGTAATGAATTTGTTATGAGATTCAATGCATCTACCATCTTCTAGAGTCTATCATTGATTATACTAGTTATGGCTCCATAAGTTAATCACCTAGACCAGCTAACACATAATGTACATATATAGGGATACTTATGTCCTCATGTAAAAAGATCATATACATGTATATAGTATATAAATATATATATTAATTTTATATTTTTATATAGTACTCATATCAGACATATTCTTTCTTAAACAGAAGCAAGTAGAGTATGTTAGGTGTTCTGATGGAACCTGAGCCAACTTGTATTTATTTATTCACTATTTTTTATATGTTCTTTACAAGAACATTGTTTTTTCTATGTAAACCATACATGTTGTTTATAAACACCATTATTGTTGGACTACTCAGTGTATCTCACACCCTACTAAGGAAATCTTTGGTACCCAAGTAGACTTCATGTCTATAGTTATGGATAAGGGATAGTAACCTTTTATAGATACTTGATAAATTTTACATATAGCCTAGATCATGGTAGAAGAGAACAAAAAATATGCTCGCGATGCTAAAGGTGCAGTCTTTTAGCAATTTTTAATTTTTTTATTGATTTTTTTTTATGTATTCCTCTTATTCACTTCTTTTATATCAACATTCCATGAAATAATTATGTATATGAATTATTATATTGTATTTTTATTATTATTAATGTTTCATAGTTATTTATTCTTCTATAATAGCTTATTATTTTATTTTTTTATTGTTCCACCTGCTTTATTAGGATTCCACTAAAGTATATTTATTAATCTTATCTATTGTGCACTCAGATATGGGATTATATTCTCCCCATCATACTAACATAGACCCTTGATGATAGTTAGCAGTATATTATATATGAGGAGTCACGCTTGTGACCATGTGACCCACTAGATTAGGGTATATGTTATGTGGATCCCATGTTGGCATATTACAAAGTCGTATCAATGTTATTTATATTACTTTTTTCTTATTTTTGTGTATTATATAAGATATTAGGATGTAATGGAATTTGGTAATGAGACTATTCGTGGGCAAACCCACATGCAGGGGAAACCCAAATTCATTGGGATGGGTTATTGGTGTTACTGGGTTTATCCTTTTACAGTTGTTACAATTTCATTTTTTGGTGATTCACATGATTTTTGATATTTGTTTTGGTGATTTTATTAATACATGTTTTATCCCTTGGAAAAGTATGAAAATAAATTAGCATCTCATACATCATTATATGAACATTAGGACTTATATACCATGAATTTTTTAAGTCACATATACACTATGTGTGAATAATCTAGTTTTATATATTTAGAGCATGAATTAATATATATTGAAATGTTCTTAAATTTACAACAAGAAAAGGAAATTGGATTAATTAATGTTCTTACATCAATAGAAACAGTGTTTCCCCACATAGACTGGTGTTGATACCTCAATTAACAAATTATATCATAATGAGGTCTCTAGATCTAATGGTTTTTAATAGTGATATATATATATATGTATTTATATAAAAGTACTATATAGTAAAAGGAATTTAAAATTTTAAATAAAAACGTTTCCACTAAAGGGGATTTAATTTTTAATGTAAAGGGTGTTTTCATATAAACCATGCAATTTAAAAACCAAATAATAGAACCCTTACTCTTATTTGAGACATAGACCACAACCTGGCCATAGTAGTGGGTAGATGGGATTGTCTCTTATGGTTATTATAGACTATAAATTCCATTCCATTACCACCTAGACCAGTATTTTGGAAGAGTTGTTATTTTTCTATTGGAGGCAGGATCGCCTTGGTGATTAGTGTTCTCATGGCCACCCTGATTCCCAATCTATCTACTATTAAGGTTCCTAAGGCGGTTATTAGAAAAAAGAACATGATATTTACTCACATCGTGTAGGAAACCATGAATGAGGGTAGATGGCATTGGGAATCCTTGTATATTATGGTGTGGCCTGTCAATAATGGTGGTTTCAATGTTCGAAATCTCAGTGATTCCCTTACCTACATGCATAAAAAATGGCCTGGGAAGTGCTGGAGAAATAGACGTTATGAAAAATTACCATGTATGCTTGTTACAATGGGAATAGGGGTATTAGATATAGGTAGGATTACCCTCTTTGGTGTGAGATTAAACCTCCAGTGAACTCCCTCAAACATCACACTTACTGGATCATCGAAAAAAAGGATGCCTCTTTTTTTGCATGACAACTAGTGTGGGGAGGTTATTGGGTACCTGGGATGCCCTTTTACCAACATTTCCTTCATGGAGGCCAGTGAACATCCACCATTCATCAATGGTATTTTTGACACAAACCAAAAGTATCCCTTCCACCTTATCAAGCTGACTATGGCTCCCGATCGATGTGTGTTCACCCTACCATTGTCTGGCCTCTTCACATCCAATGATTACTATCGTGTGTCTGTCACGCAAGCATTGGTGGGTGTATGGAGGAATGTTCTATGGGATTGGTACATCCCCACAAAATTAAACATCCTTACTTAGAGAATTAATCCCAGCGCTATTCTAATAAATTATAACATCAAAAGGTTTGGGGTGAGCATGGCCTCCATATGCATTTGATGTAAGTGGGATAAAGAGGAAAATATAGATCATTTGTTCTTTGGGAGTGATTGGAAATAATATGTGTGAATGTTGTTTGGTGACTTTATTGGATTTTATATTCTATCCATGGATGACCAATTCTTCCATGCCCAATGGTTCCACAGATTGGGTGCTGAGGGCCTAGAGAGAAGATTGCACTCTCGGGTGTTGCACGCAGGCTACTGGTCCATATAGCGGGCACCGAATGAGTACTTTCATGAAGGGGTGTTCTCATCTGTTCTAATGATAATTTTTCGAACTAAGATTCTACTTCTTGTTATGGTATGTGTTCTCAGTGCATGGAGGGAGGATTCCTCCCTTCAGTGGCTTATTCCTAATGTGCACAATCCCCCTCCGGTCCTCATTTCTCTATCTAGAAATTGGGTTTGATGGAACCCCCCTTTTCACGGTTTCAATCTCAACATTGACAAATCTTGTATTGCGGTCACCATGAGTGGCAGGGGGTCTCATTTGAGACTGAAATGGCTCGGTCATTCTCACCTTTTCCATCTAGTTGGTTGACGATACATCACTTCCTACATAGGCAAAGACAATGCTGGAAGGTCACCATGTGTGCAACTAAAGGGGAGTGGAACCAATGGAGATGGAAATCGATCCCATGCTAGTCTCTATTGCTCTCCAGGGCCACAACAGTTCTCTCTGGTCTATCGAGTGTATCATTCATTAGTTTCGGGGTATCCTTGGCATCAACACTAATGTTTCTCATTCTTGTACATAGGGAAACAATGTTTTAGACTACATAGCCTCACTAGATAGTTCTAGACTGGAGGATCTTTTCATTTAAACCCCCTCAAAGTCTGAAACCAATGGGGGTCAAATTTTTTTGAGGGGATTCCCTCATCATTCACCATTTTAGACCCCCATAGTATTTTCTTCCTCAGCCTCCTTGTGTGTCCCCTTATGTTCCCCTTTCTTCTATTTGAATAATAATATTCATGATGACGAGTAGGAATAGAGGTGTGATATTATCATAGGAATGTCTTCCACATTTCCTCTTAAATATATGTAATTCTTGAAACATATTAATTTTTTTTGAGTCATCCATTTGGAATTTTATAACCAAGAGAGCACAATATCTTTGTGATTTATTCAAAGAAGTTAATAATGACCATGAACAAGAGGTGGTGGGAACTGAGCCAATATTTATGCCACATGTAGTTCCACCTATGGAACCATCTTTTGTTCTTTATATAGGGACCGCCACAACGTTTCAAGAAGAATTATTGCATCTCATGAAGTAAATGAAATGGGTTTCTCATCCTACCCCATCTATGGAAGAGTTGACATGGTTGTTCCTATAACAACTCATGCTTTTCCAATAAATAAAAATGCATGGAACTTTGTTTTAAGTATATATTTTTAACAAGCCTTTAAAACATAACATTTCCACTTCTATGATTTGAATTTCAAGAAACTGTCATCTACAATTTTGTTCAGTATATTATTTGTAGTCTATTGGAACCAACTTGTTTTTTGGTGAATAGTAACACACCCTTATGAATAGTAATATGAATAGTAATTTGACCCTAATGAATAGAAAATTTTATTATTATTTTATTTTATTATGGTTTTAAGATAATAACATCTTGGTTAGTTTCTCATCATGATATAGAAGTAGTAATAGAATTAGAATAGTTGATTTTTTAATTAAGTATACTTTTATATAAAAATTAAAATAATAAAATTTAGAATAAAATTTTAAAAAATGGACTTCATTTTTTAATTCTACACGTAAAAAAGTGGTTAGGGTAAGTTTTTGTGAATTTTCTAAAACAATTGATTTGTCGGTGAATATTTAAAAATATAGTTTTTAGTTTCTGTGTGTTAATGAAATCATTAATGATATAATAATGATTTCATAAATCTGGTTGACTTATGTATAGTAAAATAATATGTGATGTGTCCCAAGTGGCTTATACCATGGGAAAATACCATGGGAAAGCCCATGGTTTTTCAAATTCCATGGTCAAGCCCATGGTTTTTCAAATACAACCCATGAGGTGTCCCTTGGAAATTATTAAAATATTCCTTTACATTTCCTATAAATACCAACCCATTCCTTCATTAACTTCATTCCCAATTCCCCCCAATGAATATATATCCTCCTTAGCTTCCTATTAGTCCTCCCAAGGTTTCCTCAACACCCCAAGGTCCCAACCTTCATGTTCAAGGGGTTACTGTACACGGTAAGAAAATTATCAATTTTCTTCTATTTCTATTCAAGTTCTCTTTTATATGGTATAACATTCTAGTATTTATAACATGTTATTTTTTACATATTATTCTTCATCTAATATATATTATGATTCATTCCTGGATGGGTGACCCTTGTCCTCTCTATTTTTAATATTTTATAAAACCATGTTGTGTAGTCGTTAAGCTGCCGAATTTTTGTAATGGATTTTTAAATTATTATTTTATTTTGAGATCCTTTCTCATTATTTCTTCATATCTTCTTATCCAAGAGGCATGAAATCACTAGAATCATTTATATTCTGTATTTTCTCTTGTTCATGGAAATTTTATCAGCATTTGTATTCACCTCCCCCACTTATTTAAAGAATAAAAAAACATTGCCCTTGATGTGTCAAATTACCGACATCGTGGACGATGTGATTTCAATTTCAATTTATTATTTCAAGTCTGGTCATGAAACCATTTATATGGTTGGTTATAATATATGTATTATATCTCATACATGGTTCTGGAATTCTTTTTAAAATATGGTTTTAATATATAAAACTAAATGAGGTTGTTATTATCAAAGAACCACTAAAATGATCTAAACGAACATCATTAATGTTTTAACTGATCAATAATCCTCATATTAAACATCAAAATGATAAATAGTATAAATAATGGAACTGAAAAAATGTAAATACATTTCTATTCCAATTTTGTAAGTTCTCTTCCAATCAACAAGAACATCCACCATGAACCAATCATGGAAATCATGTAAAGAACTCACCCAAAAACAGTGCGAGGAGAAAACTACTAACAATTAAAGGGTGAAATGATGTTATGAAATGATAATATATGATCTTATAAACCTGAAAATGTTTCTGTAAACTACTAATAAAAATCTTTTAACCATTATAAAGAATGATTAAACAATTATTAAGTAAGACAGGCCCGAGGTAAGGGAATTCTTGACAAGATTTCCATTTTTTGGGTTAACCTTCTACTCCATTATTTATGTGCTATTTAAATTGTTTGTGTGATAGGCTCTATTTATATTATATTTTATTATTTTTATTTATGGTATATATACATATTACATCCACTCTATTAAGTCTCTCTTCAATTGTATGATATTTATAAGGGGCTTTTCCATAAAAACCCTCTTTTTAAATTTGATTTTATGAAATTACAAAGTAATGTTTTTATGGAATTATTCATGCTGTATGATTATGTATTGGTTCTTGGGAATTATTTATGATGAAGGGTGGGACCTATACTTACCTCCAATACATTGGCTATGTGTAATTTGGAGGTCGGTTGTATGGTTACTCCATGTGTAACTGCGATGGTTACACAATGTAAGGTACCCGTGAGGGTTACAAAATATAAGGTAGCCAAGAATGGTTACAAGATTATGTATATAAAACCCCAAGATACATCTATGATTATATTTATTTTCTCATGTTTTTTTGGATCTTGTGTAAATCTCATGTTACACAAAGTAAGCATATATGGATGATAAGAATTTCTTTTGAAAATTTTTTCATACGTTATGATTATTCATGGTCTAATGTGCTCTTTCCTTCTTTTTTAATCCCTTACTGAGCTTTTTTCTCATCCCATATTTTTAAAATATTTTCATACGTTAATGGATGTGTAAGACAAAGAAGGAATCTATGTTAAATGTTAAAGAATTGTCAAGGAGTCTTGTTTTTAGTTTTAATGTTTTATATTTTGAAAAAAAATCGAAACTATTTTTATGGTATCCACTATGCAATAATGTGTAATGTTATTAATTTAGTTTCCTAAATCTCTAAAGCTCCAAACATGAAAGGATCATCAATATAAAAGTATTTTTTTCTTGACTATATTAAATATCATGTATGTAATAAGGCTGGGTCCATATATTTGGTATCAGCTTATGGTTTAGATAACTTAGGTGTTATGGTTATGTTAAGAGAATGAAATATATTATTTTCAATCTATGTTTAATTTTAAATGTTTTAGAATTTAAATATTACCATTTTGCTTCATCAAATACATGTCTGTTCAGAATGGTTGTTCACAAAAGGAACAGGGATGCTGAAGGGGAGAGGCACCAACAGAATGACATCCTTCCGGAACTACCGCCCAGAATGGTAGGGATTGGAACCGACCAGTTTGTAACAGTAATGGCTCAGCTAACATAGGCAATAAATGGTGGTGGCATCCATGCACGAGAACCAATAGAGGTTCCACAATAGTACATGAAGTAGTTGAACATTTTATGACACAATATCCTCCTATATTCAATGGATCTTCTGACCTAGTAGCAGCTGAAGGATGGATCAAAGCCCTAGAAAAGATATTTTATATTATGGGATGTTCAGAAAATCAAATGGTATGTCATGAAATGTATCGTTTTGAAGGGGAAGCTAATCAGTGGTGGTCAATGGTATGGAATATCATGGGTAGATAGAATTTCGATGCCTTAGAGTGGAATGAATTTAAAATTCTTTTCCTTGATAAATATTTTCCTACGGTGGTGAGACTTATAATGGAGAAGCAATTCCTTGAATTGAAACAGAAGGAGAAAGACTCAGTGGCTATGTATGAAAGGAACTTCACCCGATTGGCGAGGTATGCACCATATATTATTCTGGATCTTGATAGAAAACTCAACCACTTTAACCCAGGATTGAAGAGAAGTTATCAAAGGGCGTTGGCCTCCCGTGAATTCAAAAGTTATGAGAAACTTGTCTAACATGCTGAGAGGGTAGGTATGGAGTTTGTTAATGATCATCTGAATTTTTGAAACAAAGAGAAGAAGAGGTCCTGCTGGCGAGAAATGGGTAAGAATCAACCAAAGAAATATGATGGTAAGAATATCCAATTTCTAGTTTGTGAAAAGTGTGCAAAGAAACACCCTGGGGAATGTCTTAGCAAAACTGGGAAGTGTTTTAAATGTGGTGAGTTTGGAGATATGGCCCGTGATTGTAATGAAAATTATCCAAAGACTAATCTTGATAAGAATATTGTAAAGTGTTTTAAATGTGGTGAAATGGGTCATTATGCAAATGCCTTCCCAAAGAGAGATCTGAATGATGCAAAAAATCCAGACAACAGGCAGAAAAGTGTAGTGAGATCCTTTGCAACTATGTCAGTAGATGTTAGGCCATACAATGAAGTAGTATCAGGTACTTTGTTTATTCACTCAGATTCTACAAATGTTTTCTTTTATATGGGTTCTACACATTCCTTCATCTCAGAGATATTTTCTGGTAAATTGGAAATATCACCTCAACAAATGAGACTCGAACTTGTTGTTAAAACACTACGGGAAATGTTATAAAAAAGAAGAATTATAAAAATATTTCTATTGTGGTCTGTGGGAAGACTTTACCTGAAAACCATGTTGTTTTACCCATAGTCGAGTTTGATGTTATTCTCGGGATGGATTGGAATTCTGATTATCAAGCTAAGATTGATTGTAGAGCTAAAGAAGTTGTTTTTCAGTACGAGTTTCATTTTGTATACAATAATGAACCCATACAATTGATAACATATCAGGAAGCTGAGAAACTATTGAAATATGGAAATTAAATTTATCTTTCTCATATTGTTGAACACAAGGTAACTATTAAAATTGATGATTTTCCCGTGGTAAATGAATACGTTGATTTTTTTTCCTAATGAGTTACCCAGTGTCATACCTGATCGAGATGACAAATTCATAAATGACTATGTTCCTGATGCTAATCCAATTTCAAAACCCCCATATCATATGGCTCCAATAGAACAACTTGAATTGAAAAATCAGGTGCATGATTTTCTTGACAAAGGCTTCATTCGTCCTAGCACTTCACCATGGGGATCCCCTATTTTGTTTGTTAAAAAGAAAGATGGTTCCATGAGACTTTTCATTGATTAGAGAGCTTTGAATAACATCACTATAAAAAACAAGTATCATTTACCTCATATCGATGACTTGTTTGATCAGCTCTAGGGAGCTCAGTACTTTTCCAAGATTGATTTGAGATCTGAATACCATCAGTTGAAGGTGAAGGATGATGACATCCCAAAAACAGCCTTTCATACTAGATATGGGAATTCTGAATTTGTTTTTATGCCGTTTGGATTAACTAATACACCAGCTATATTCATGAATCTTATGAATTGAGAATTTCTTTAGTTCTTGGATAAGTTTTTGTTTTTATTTATTGATGATATTCTGTTATTTTCGAAAAATAAAGAGGAGCATGAAAAACATCTAAGGGTTGTTTTTAAAACTTTAAGATAAAAGAAACTATATGGAAAATTCAGCATGTGTGATTTTTGGTTACAACATTTTTCTTTTCATGGGAACATTGGAAATAAGGATGGAATAACAGTTGATCCAACCAAAAAAGTAGTTTATTAATGGACAAGAACCACAAATGTTATAGAGATTCGTAGTTAACTTGGGTTAGCAGGTTATTACAGATGGTTTGTTAGGAACGGTGCACGGTTATCTATCTTGATAACTATGTTAACATGGAAAGTGGTTAAATTTTTTTGGATAGTGGAATGTGATTCTTGTTTTCAAGAACTGAAGAAAAGTTTGGTGAATGCTCCAATTTTGGCCTTACCTTCCCAAAATGGTGATTTTTTCATCTACAACGATTTTTCTTTGAAGTTACATGGTTGTGTTTTGATGCTGAATGATTAGGTAATTTCCTATACTTCAAAAAAACTTATACCTAATGAGTTAAATAATCCCACGAATGATTTGGAATTGGCAGCTGTGGTTTTTGGATTTGAAAATTTCGAGGAATCATCTATAGGGAACCAAATGGAAAATACATACTAACTATAAAATTATAAATTATATATTCACTCAGAAGGAATTAAACCTGAGGCAGTGAAGATGGATAAAACTGATAAAGGATTATGAATTCACGATCAATTACCATCCTGGAAAAGTAAACAATTTATCAGATGCATTAAATTGTAAACATCATGCATCATTAACCATGTTATGTTAGGAACATGATCCATTAATTAATTATTTGATGAATTTTTTCTTAGAAGTTGTTGGTGCAGGGAATACCTCTATTTTGTTTCAGGTTTCAGTGCAGTCTCCTTTGACAGACAGAATTAAGAAATTGTAGAAGGAACATTGTGAGCTATAGAAAAAGGTAGAATTGGTTAAAATGGTTTAAGTGTATACAATTTAACCTTGACAAAGACTGTGTTTTAAGATTTGGAAAAAAGGTTATGTGTGCCTAGTGATTCTCATTTGAAGAAATATTTGTTGTGAAAAGCTCATAGTTCTCTATTTTCTATTCATCCTGGCAGTAGTAAGATGTACAGAGACCTTCGGGAGTACTATTAGTGTGATGGAATGAAAAGAGATATTGTTGATTTTACAATGAAATGTTTGACGTGCCAATAGGTTAAAGAAGAGAGGAAGTTATCGAAGGGGATGCTTCAGCCTTTTCCAGTGCCAGAGTAGAAATGGGAGAATGTATCCATTGAATTTTTTGTTAGACTACCAAAGACTTCCAGAGGTAACATTGTGATTTTGGTTATTGTTGATCAGATTACAAAGTCTGTACATTTTCATTCTATTCGACATACAATGACTTCAGATTAGCTTTCTCAATTGTACCTTGAAGAGATTGTCAGGTTACATGGAGTTCCTCTTTCCATTGTATCTGGTCGAGATCCCAGGTTCACTTCTAACTATTGGTAGGGACATCAGAAGTCGTTGGGCATGGAGTAAAATTTCAGTACTACTTTTCATCCTCAATCAGATGGGAAGTCAGAACAAATGATTCAAACTTTGGAAGATATTCTTTGATCTTGTTCAATGGACTATCATGGATCTTGGGATCAACATCTTTCTTTTGTTGAGTTTTCTTATAATAACAGTTTTCATTTCAGTATTCAGATGGAACGTTTTGAGGCCTTGTATTGGAAGCAGTGTCGACCTCTAGCATTTTGGGATGAATTCATTGAAGAAATGTTTATGGGGCCAGAATTTATAGAATAAGTGGATGCGAAAGTGAGGATGATCCAGTGGCACATGAGGAAAACTCAGAGCACACAGAAAAGTTATGCAGATAATAGAAGGAAAGAGTTCCCTTTCGAGGTAGGTGACCATGTTTTCCTCAAAATCTTTCGTTGGAAAAGTGTGATGTGTTTCTGTAAGAAAGGGAAGGTAAGTCCACAATTCATCAGTCATTTTGAAGTCTTGGAGAAAGTTGGAACAGTGGCATACCGCATAGTTTTACCTCCGATTTTGTTTCAGGTACACTATGTTTTTTAAGTTTCAATGTTGAGAAAGTATGTGCTAGATTCATCAAATGTCTTGAGTCCAAAAGCAGTTCAGGTGGAAGAGAACCTTTCTTATGAAGAGAAACATGTTCAGGTTCTTGATCGGAGGGAACAAGTATTATAGAATAATGTAATCCACCAGGTAATGGTTTCTTGGAGAAACCACATGGTTGAAGAAGCAACATGGGAGTCTAAAAATGCTATGGGGGAAAAGTACCTTCAGTTGTTTAATATGTAAATAAAATTGCGAGGATGCGATTTCCAGAAGTTGGGGATAATGTAACACCCCAAGTTTTTCAAATAAATAGAAATTAATGGAACATTGGTTTAAGTATATAATTTTTTCTAGCCATTAAAACATAACTTTTCCACTTCTATTTTTTGAATTTCAAGAAACTATCATCTATAATTGTTTTCAGTATGTTATTTGGAGTCTATTGGAACAAACTTGTTTTTTTGTGAATAGTAACATACCCTTATTAATAGTAATATGAATAGTAATATGACCCTAATGAATAATAAATTTTATTATTATTTTATTTTCTTAAGGCTTCAAGATAATAACATCTTGGTTTATTTTTTATCCTGATATAGATGTAGTTATAGAATTAGAATTGTTAATATCTGAATTAAGTATTTTTTTTATTTAACATTTAAATTAGTAATATTTAGAAAATTATAATAAAAAATGGACATCATTTTAGAATTCTACACGTCGAAAAATGTTTAGAGTAAATTTTTGGGTTTTTTCTAAAACAATTGATTTTTCAGTGAATAGTAAAAAATATAGTTTTTAGTTTTGGTGTGTTAATGACATCATTAATGATATAATAATGCTTTAATAAATATAGTCGATTTTTGTATATTTAAATAATATGTGAAGTTCCCCAAGTGGATTATACCATGGGAAAATACCATGGGAAGCCCATGGTTTTGCAAATACCACCCATGAGGTGTCCCTTGGAAATTATTAAAATATTCCCTTACTTTTCCTATAAATACCAACACATTACTTAATTAACTTCATTTCCAATTCTCCATCAATGAATATCTGGCCTCCTTACCTTCCTATTAGTCCTTCCAAGGTTTCCTCAAGCCACCATGGTCCCAACCTTCACATTCTAAGTGTTACTCTACAAGGTAAGAAAATTCTCAATTTTCTTCTTTTTATATTCAAGTTCTCTTTTATGTGGTATAACATTAATGTTTCCATAGTATGTACTTATTTAATTCTGATTCACGATCTAATATATATTATTATTGATTTTTGGATGGGTGACCCTTGTCCCCACTATTTTTAATATTTTCTAAAACCATGTTGTGTAGCCGTTAGGCTGCCGAATTTTTGTATGAGATTTCTCAATTATTCTTTTAGTTTGAGTACTATCTCATTATTTCTTCATATCTTCTTATATAAGAGGCATGAAATCTCCAAAATAAATTATATTCTATATGTTCTCATGTTCATTGAATTATCATAATCATTTTTCATCCCCTCTCCCACTTTATTAGAAATAAAAAAACATTGTTTGTGATGTGTCAATTTACCAACATCGTGGACGATGTGATTTCAATTTCCATTAATTCATTCAATTATGGTACTGAAACCTTTTATATGGTTGAACCAGGTTATAATATATTTATTATATCTCATCCATGGTTCTGTAATTCATTTCATCACATGGTTTTAATTATAAAACGAAATGAGGTTGTTATTATCAAAGAACCACTAAAATGATATAAATGAACATCCTTAATGTTTTAGCTTATGAATCATCTTCATATTAAACATCAAAATTATAAATGTTATAAATTATGGTTCTGTAAATATGTAAATACCTTTCCATTCCAATTCTAGAATTTCACTTCCAATCGACAAGAACATCCACCATGAACCAATCATGGAATCATCTTAAGAACTCACCCAAAAACTGGGCATGGAGAAAAACACTAACAATTAATGGGTGAAATGATATTATTAAATGATAATATAAGATGTTATAAACATGAAAATGTTTCTGTAAACTACTAATAACACTCTTTTAACCATTACACAGGATGTTTAAACAAGTTTTAAGTAAGACAGACCTGAGGTAAGGGAATTCTTAACTGGATTTCCATTCTTTGGGTTAACCTTTCACTTCATTATTTATGTGCTATTTACATTGTTTTTGTAATGTTTTATGTTTATATTATGTTTTATTATGTTTATTTACAGTATATATACATGATCCATCCAATATATTAAGTCTCTCTTCAATTGTATGATATTTATAACGGGATTTTCTTTAAAAATCCTCTTTTTAAATTCGGTTTTATGAAATTCCAAAGTAGTGTTTTTATGGAATTATTAATGTTGTATGATTATGTTTTGGTTATTGGGAATTATTTATGATAAAGGGTGGGTCCTATAATTCCCTCCAATTCATTAGGTATGAGTATGTTGGAGGTCAGCCGTATGGTTACTCCAAGTGTAACTGCGATGGTTACACAAAGTAAGGTAGCCGTGAGGGTTACAAATTATAAGGTAGCCAATAATGGATACAAGATTATGTAAGTACTTCTCCAAGATACCTTAATGATTATATTTATGTTCTCATGTTTTTTTTGGATCTTTTTTCAATCTCATGTTACACAATGTAATTATATATGGTTGATAGGAATATATTTTGAAAATGGGTTCATACGTTATGAGTATTCACGGACTAATGTGCTCTTTCCTTCATTTTCGATCCCTTACTGAGATTTTGTGCTCATCCCATGTTTTTAAAATATTTTCACTGGTTAATGGATGTGTAAGACAATAGAGGGGTCCATGTTAAATGTTGAAGAATTTTCATGTTGTTTTGTTTTATGTTTTAATATTTTATATTTTGAAAAAAATGGAAACTATTTTTATGTTATCAACTTTGTAAAACTATGCAATGTTATGAATTTATTGTCATAAATATCTAAATCTCTAAACATGAAAATATCCTCAATGAAAAACTATGTTTTTTCTAGAATAAATTCAATATTATGTATGTAATAAGGTCGGTTCCTTATAGTTTCAGTTGTAACATCCTCCCACGTTTTTTGGGGATGGAGGAAAACATGTTGCAGAGTCTTGTCTAGAGGACATACTCTCTATTTTCAAGCATCTAATGATGCCTCCAATGTAGAGGGGAAAACTACCTATCTATATACTATGTGGCTCTGGCAATCGATTAGGGTATATTATTACCTAGGTAGACCAGTATAGATATATGATCTGGATGGATTTCCAGATGATCTTTTACGATTACTTCATTCCACATACATTGTGGGCTGACCGGGCTTGAGAGTTAATGAACCACTATCAAGGAGCCATGTTTATCATTTAATATCCTTGTCATTTTAATGCGCTGTAGAATTTTATATTGATTGTAGAGGGTGAAGATATTTTGACTATTAGGTGATTCAATGATGTTTTGTTATACACCATTTAATCTCAGGTCAATTTTATTTGTCTATCAACTATTTTTTTCAAAATCAACTAGGACCTCATTACAGAGAGGAATATGATGGAAGTAAATAGTGGGAACAGTGGTGGTTCATCATCTAGTTATATTAGTTTTTATTCTATTGGGAGAAAGATATCTTTTCAGTCTTCTCATTTGGGTAGTAGTAGTTAGGAAACATTTTTTGAATATTTCATTATATTTCATGATTGCGGGAAACCAGTACATACACAACCTCATTGTATATGAGATCTAATGCAATGTAGAGGCTATTGACGGTTGGGGCATATTAACAGCTTTTATAGGAACATTCCATTTGTACCTAGTGAGAAGGGATATACACCTACCCCAAATTCTAGAGTAGGGATATTAGTATCCATCCCGGAAGGAAGATTGAATACCACCATCCACTAAGACTAAGGTGGTGCTCGAGGAAGAGGTGGTTAGAATCAGGACTTGCATCACTAATAAATAAGGACTTCATAGGGTAGTCAGGTTGTGACTCTGGTTTATTCTATAGACTAGTTTCAAGAAGTGAAACCTCATCCATAGGAGAATATTAGTGGAACTTATACTATTCTAGATAAAATTCTAATAGCCTCTACTTTAGAGTATTCGTTATTTGACATAGATGTGTCACATTCCATTGTTTCAAAGACTATTATTGAATGTATGGTCCTCAAGATAGATTTTAATATGGTGTTATGACACTCTATACACTTTTTGTTATCTTATGTAGGATACTTATCTTTTGTAAGGATTATATTCTTGAGATTGGTGGATATCTCTTTGACTGGGTTCCTTTTGTCCTTAACATGATATGTTTTGACATAATTATTTGGATTGAATACTTTGTTTTTATCAAGACCTTATTGAATGTTATCGTTAATGGTTATGTTTATATCCCCATAGTGTGGTAGACATGTGCACAAGGGTGAATGGGATGTTCATGAATCTCCAGCAGTACCTATGCATCAGGTGTTGGGTATAGTGACTGACTAAATTTGCAATCATTTCATGGATGATTAGAGGTTATGACCTATTTTTTTCTCTCTTGTAGTTCATATTTTCATGGAATTTTTTTCAAAATCCTTTTTGGGACTACCTATAGTGAGAGAGCTAGAAATCACTATTGTGATAGTGTTATGAGTGGCACCAGTGCCCAATTTTCCATACAGGATGACACCTATGGATCTTCTAGAGCACAATAAATGGATGTAAGATTCAGAGGATAAAGTATTTATCTAACATATCACTTCACCTTGGGGTTAACCAGTAATTATTTCATCAAAGGTGGATGGTACCCTTTGGATTTTTCTAGATTACTAATGGTTACATAAACTAATGGTGAAGAACTAGAATCCACTACCTCAAATTGATGACCTCTTTGATCAGATATGAGGGGAGAGAGTGTTTTCAATTGTTAATTTGAGGATGGACTATCATCAAGTGCATGATAAATCTTCATAAATACCTCACACAGCTTTTTGGAGGACATATATTCTTTATGAGTATTTTTTATGGTTGTTCAATCCCTTGAACAAACTTTCAATTTTCTGGGATTTTATGAATCATTTTCCACCCATATCTGGATTCATTCATGATGGTCTTTTCAAATGAAATATTGGTCTATTCAAGCTCTCAACACAACTATTTTATTCATCTTGAGATCATAGTGAATATACTAATGAGGAAATATCTTTACACTGAGCTCATAAAAATCCACTTTTGGATTAACCATGACCAATTATTAGGTTATACCATCTCAGTGAAAGGTGTATTAGTAGACCCAGAGAAGGTGAGAACTATATTTTCTTGGGAACATCCAAATAATTTCATCAGTACACAAATATTATTAGGGCGAGCTGGATATGAAAAACATTTCATTGAGTATTTCTTACACCATTATGTGTCTCTTATAATCTTGTCAAGGAAGGGTGTTAAATGTGTATAGTTAGAAGCTAGTGAAGTATCTTTTTAGTGGAATAATAGAAGATTTACATCACTGCCGATATGGATTTTTTTCATCACTATGAAGGGATTATATAGTATCTTTTGACACTTCATGTATCAGTATATGATCTATTCTAATTCATGAAGAGTGATTCATAGAATACAGGACTCTTCAGTTGATACCTTGTGAGTGTAATTATCCGACCCATGACCTCAATCTAGTTGTGGTTGTTCGTGATTTATGTTATGGGAAACACTATTTACATTGGGAGTGTTTTGTGTTGTTCACTAATCACAAAATGCTCATCTATAACTTTACACGTCATGATCATAATATTATGTAGTTAATAGGGTTGAATACCAACAATCCTTTGATTTTAATCATTCTAAAAATCCTAGAAAATAAAATAAAATAGTCAATTCTTTGAGATGGAAGACTTAGATGTAGGTGATTTTGTCGGCCTGTCATGAGTGGTATCTCATGGATTTTTTTTTCAATGATGCGTATTGAGGTTTAAGAGGATTATGGACATACTATCTCCTCATATTTATTAGTTACCTCTTCCATTCTAAAATGTATTAGAATGATGGAAATCTTTGATTAAAAATGATTAGTTCTAAGGGTATGTATCTTGGATGTTGATTTATCTTCTGGCTAGACCATGGATGAGGATGATGACCAATGCTTTTATGGGCGTGTTTGGGTCCATTTGACATCACAAAGGAGCTAATGCTGGAATTTCATGCCTCATTTTGGGTAGTACATCACAGTTTCAACAACATGTATTGTGATTTATATCGCTAGTATTGGAGGATTTCATTGAAATTGGAGACAACCATCTTTATTACTCAGTGTTCCACCAATTAGTATGTGATGTAGGAACATTGGAAACTAGAAGGAATTTTATAGACATTTTCCATTCAAAAATGGACATGGGAGGATGTTTCCATGGAATTTGAGATTGGTTTTCCTAGATTGACTCATAGGAAAAATATAGTTTCGGTAGTTTTTGATTGTTTCAAGAAGGTCTCAAACTTCTCACCTATTCGAGAGAAATTTTTAGTAGTCAAACTAGGTATGCTATACATCATGGAGGGCATACGTCATTATAATGCTCTGTGATCTATCATATTTTGTTGGGATGCTCTCTTCACATATCTATTCGGGAAGGGGTAGTAGATGACCTTGGGTACATAAGTGATCATGATTATAGCCTATCACCCTCAGACAAATGGATATATAGATTGTATGACTCAGGTTTTATAGGATATGATCTATTCATGTGTCCTTGATTTTAGGGGATCTTGGGAGAAACACATACCCCTTTTTAATTTTACATATATTAATAGATTTCAGGTTACCATTTTGATGAATCCTTATCATGCCTTATATGGTAGGAATTTAAAGTCACCTATGTGCTGTTTTGGGGTAGGGAAGGCATCTTTTCTTAGACTACATCTTGTCCAGGAGACTATAGTTTATGTCCAATTGATCAGAAATTGACTGTTGATAGCATAGTATAAACAGAAGTCATATTCCAATAGATGAAAATGATCAATTGAGTTTGATGTCCGAGATTAGTTTTCTTGAAATTTTCACCCAGGTCGGTCCATTGAAGAATTCGTTGGTTGGGTAAGATTTCCCCTTAATTCATTGATAACTTTAAGGATTTTGAATGAATTAGACTAATGGATTAACTGATGTCACCTCCTCAAAGATATTGGCCTACACATGTTTTCATTCATATATATCAGCTTCACTAGTTGTATCCATACTCACCACATGTTTTACTTATTTCTGAGGTTTTGTTGGATGTGGAAACTTCTATTAAGGTGTATCTAGTCTCTATCGTGTATCAGAGTGTCCCGAACAAACCTGGGACGACCCTGAACCGGTCACCCGAGCCAGTCTGTGACATGGACCGAACGGAATTCTTGATTCCCACGGGCAGGCCACTAGTACCGGGAATCAAAATTAACCAGTTGGGAATGATTTGGACCATAACAAAGATAAATAATCATAAAATGAACAAGAATATAAATAAAGGAAAATGAAATGAAACAACACAGAATTGGAAAAAGGAATAAATGATTCAACGTGACATACCTCAGGTGACCCCGTGGTTCACCATAGAATGTAAACTACACTCTCTCCCTAAAGCGATCCAAGACTCAAACCTGCAACTAAAAGGTAAAGTAGGCATGAGCACCGACATGCTCAGTAGGAAGGCCAAAATATAACCACGTCCTGTTCTCCTGCCTTTAGTAAGAAATCCAATATTGCTAGTTTGAAAATAAGATATAATAACATAATGTTGTTATATTTTTTCAAGTTCACGTCGCACGTTTTAATTTTCTTGTAAATCATTTCCATCCCACTACATTTTTAAATAAGGTTCCAAGCATGCATTTACCTTCCAAGATGAAAGGATACCAATTTAGATTAAAATATGGTTTTCAAAAAAATGATTTAAATGGAAATTACATCACAAGTACAATGTCACAAATGAGCACCATGGGCAATCATTATAGGTAGTTAGAACATGTTGGACCCTAGAGACCTCGTACCTCGGTGAAAAGTGTCTTAGAAACCACAAACATTAGAAAAAGTGGCATAGAAACCATGAACCTCAGAAAAATTTTCTTAGAAACCACAACCCTAATTCATCCATACGATTAGTTAGTGTTGTAGCGTTAGTCATGTTAGATGAAACTGGGATGAACCCCTACCATGCCATCTATTTTACTAGAGCTGGTCCACCCACCTAGATACATAGGTTTCCCATTGTTCTCTATTTCATGTGTTGGTGAGTTTTCTTTTTCAAGATAACATACATGTACATAAAACAATCTTTATCTAAAACCAATTCAACCTCCCACCACTGTTCTCCCTCCTTAAGCGCATCCCCCCTCTTTCACATCACATAATTCATAAGCATCAAATTAGGCACATAATAAAACATTCAACATAAAAATCATTTTCTAAAACCAAGGGGGAATGCCTCAAGAGGGGTTTTTCTTTTTTCATAAAACATTTTTAAAGTGCCAAACGGGATTAGTTACATAAATGGAAAACTTTTTACAACTAACCGACCAAAAGGCCAAAAAACTTTTGAAATACTCATTACAAATTCAAAACCAATTAAGAAATCAATTTTCAAGAAAACTCACTTAAGACCAAAGGCATTTGAAATACATTTAAATTTCTAAAACAAAGGCATACTCATATCTAGCAACCACAACCAGAATTCATTGCATGCTTATATATCATAAATGTAAAAAGTATTTTTAAAACAAGAAAGAAATTATGGAATTTAAAATTAAGGCATAGGCATAAAGGGCCAATATCAAACATGCCGCTATTTTTTGACGAACACTCGAACCGGAATTTGACGCATACACACACATGAATTTATACACATATATATACACCAGTAGTTTCATATAATATATTCCTCATGCCTTGAGGGAATAGGTACAAAGTGGTCATATATATATATATATTCATTACATTATACATGTACATGTAAAATAACTCAATGCCTGTAGCCTAAAACTATCATAGTGAGGTCCAAAAGACTACACAAATAATTTAATAAAACACTTAAACACTTAAACAATCTATAAAATTTTTCAAAATGACACACTGAGGGTTTTCACCAATAACACATCCATTTATTATATCACAAGATTCAATCGCATACACCATAATCCTTATCTTCAATAGGAGGGTTCAATAAAGGTAATCAATTTCACATCACATGTGCCAACTGGGCCTTCACTCATTTAGAAAAAATTTGAAAATCAATTTCTAAGAAAATATAAAATTCCAAACACAATTCCAAAAGAAGGAATAAGCATATTAAGGTGTACCCAAAAAAATCCAGGTAAACGCCATTTCCTTTTTATAAAACCAAAAACTGTTTTTAAAATAAAGAATCCCATAGAACACAAAGAAAGCCCACACTAAAACCCATTGAGCCTAAAGTCCAATAATCAAGTGAATTTCACAATGAAAACATTTATTAGAATTTTTATCAAACATAAATAATTGATAAAACCCCATTTCAAGCCAAGTTTCATTGTGGAAATAAATCCACCATATCAAATAAAAGTGAATACCCCATTTCAAATCATTTGAGGCCACACCTCAATTTAAAAAAATCATTTTAAGTCTTTATTTTCACCCAATAAAAAAAACAGACAAAACCCATTTCTCCACTTTAAAACCATTAAATGGACCCAAATGCATTTCATGAAAATCATAGCACAATTATGTATTCCAATTTAAATCATAATCACGAATTCACCAATCAACCATTTATGCCAAGGCCAAGGAATACTCAAATGGGTTCAAATCAACACAAGGCTATAAAAAATATTCATACTTGCATCAAAAGTAAATAAAGCACAGGAATATCAGAATTCCATAGGGAACAAATTTCATAGTGGCACCTACTTCAAAGAAGATATGATCCAACGGAAACGCTTCGACACTTGAAACTCTTGATGAAGACTACTCCGCACTTGTGCACCCTTGTATTCTTATATATATATGTATACCCTTAATCCATTATACATTTTCCCCACACCATGAGAGAAAAGTTTCATGAAAGGTATATATATATACACACATGTACCTATACATGTGAGCGCAACACCTCAAGAATTCATCAACATCCTACAACAATTTTGGGAATCCAAAATCACTAAGGAACCCAAATAAAATGTGCGAAACCCAATAATGAAAAAAAAACAAACCCCAAGTGGTGTTGACGAGCTGAGATGATCCAATCTGCCTCACCACTAGCGATGGATGCTGGAATACGCACGGAGTCAACTCGAGGGGCATTTTGCATACCCTAATGACGAAAGAAACCACAATGAAATCGGATTAATTGGAAACTGAGGGTTTATCCGAATGGAAAGAAGTGACGAAGAAGGGAAAACCAGCCAAATTGAAGAAGACATGGGAAGACTATCTTACCGTGAAGAATCGAACAAGATTAATGAAGGAACCCATAGGAAATATTGCATGAAAGAGAGGTTGTGTGGGATGGGAGGCACACAAATATGGTAGGGGTGGAGCGTTGTGCGCGACGGAGGGGGAGGAAGAACAATAGGAATGAAAAAATAAATAAAATTGAAATAAATAAATAAAATAGAAAATAATTAAATAAATGAAAATATGGTAAAATAAATAAAACTTCAACAAAATAAATAAACATGATAATAATTTTAATAAACTCTAATAATAATATTATTATTATTCATAATAACTTAACAATATTATTATTACTAACCATAATAATAACAATATTAATATAAAATAGTTTTCAATTTATTTTATCTTATTTCATTTTGAATTTAATACTAATTATATTTTTTTAACCTTTATGAAATAAAAAACTATAATATAAATAAAACAAATAAATAAAAAAATAACCACGACTACTAGACGCTGAGTCGGGGTGTGAAAATTCGCCCCACCATAAACATCATTCTGCTCCCAAAAAGTCACCAAGCCAAATGAGGAATCAAACATGGGTTCAAAACTAAAAGAGGCTAACAAAATCTCAAACTCAGTGTGACTTTTCACTCCATCAGTCATAGCTGACCAACTCTAAGGGAAACTGAAAAGAGAAGAGTCATCAAGAAATGATGAGGGTTATCCCCACAACAAGAATCCGACTAGCATAACTAACATTGAGACTTCCAGAAAGGGCTAAATCTGGAACTGCTAACTTGATCCAAAGAGGAAACCATGAACACAGAACAAAACACCCAAATAAACCAACTCTCGATGAAGGTAAAATTAGATTCATGGTGGGTCTCCATGCCATTTAAGAACATGCCAGCTTAAGCAAACCATCATAGACTAAAATTAGAACTTCCAACCCAAACTAGAAACCACCGAAACATGAGAAAGCCCTCAAAATAATTCTACCAAATAGCGAACTCAGCCATGACTCATCATTTCCACAAGAGATTATAATATTCAATATGAGCATGTACTAAGACAAAATGTGTCACATTTGAGGGGGAACAAATACTAGAATTACAAGAAGACGAGATCCCAACGCCTTCTTACAACCAACGTGAGGTATTCAAAGAACAAATACCATAATGAGAAAAAGAGACCTTTACGCCTCTTACAGCAAAATGATAGCTCCAAAGACGAGAGCACTACAACAGGTAAATTCATACCGTCACCATTTCAGCATTGGTGACAAAAAAATTGACCATGGTCCCTTAAAACCAATGATTCTTGACTACATGAGAGGCTCTACTCTGAGACATGTGGTTGGAGATCTGATGTCTTGAAGCATCTACTACCCCACAGTTAGGAGCTGACATCCTCCAGTCAAGACTCCGAACGATGCCACTAGCAGAACCTATCCAAGCATCCCAAACAGCCACATAGATGAAAAGCCTATGGACGATGAAGACAAGGTGACCTGAAGTACACAATCCGACCACACCCAAAGAAAACAAGTGATTGGCTCGACTAATAAATGATGGATTTGAAAAAAAGAATTTTTGAAATAGGTTCCTCTAGTCGGCTCTCCTCATCAGGTGGGCAACCTTCCCAAACAACAAAAAGAATCGGTCCTGGAACCCTGAACAAAGACCCTAAACAAGAGAAAATTTAACTGATTCCACAACACTACCTCCAGATAAAAGGTAATCAACCCATCGAAATGACTGAAGTAAGCCTTTACAATCTGTTGTCCTTATTGGACACTCATGAGCTCTATCACTTTCCTCAACTATAAACCATCGGACAAGAGTGGTCTTAAACACCTTCCAAAACATTTCATTATGAAACGACGTTGGGATCATATTCTTCCATCAATCTTATGTTGAACCATCAAACAAACTCGAACCAGCATGAGCTCTCATATCTTTGGAACTTTCCAATAATCTGAAAACATCAACAGTTTCACCAAGAATGTCCACTACATTCAGTAAATCATGATCACCATGGATGAGGGATGAAAACTGAATGGAATTCAATTCCACCACTCTGCAAAGAGTCTAGGTTGGACCAACAACTAGAATTGACTCACTAGAACCCTCTGAGACTTTTCTAGGTGGCATACTCAAAAACAAGAGGTAAAAAGCCTTAATAAACTCATCATAAATCAAGATTTCACACTTTAATCACAAAATCATACTCAAATCAATATTCCAACCACAATTCAGAATGTCAAAACCAAGAACCCATAAAAAAGAATACCCAACATGAAAAGAGAATGCTAAACAATTTCACACTCACTTTTTAAAACATTTTAAATACTTTTTTTTGGAAAACATATTTTTTTAGCAAAAAAAATAACTTAAATATTCACCATTAGTATTCCACGAATTCTCACACATACATATCCATTTTCTAGATCAAGAACCCATCCACTCACGTCCCTAATTTCCCTACTCACATCATGCGTACATCAATGTATGTGATCACTCGTAGGAATACCAAGGTTCAATTAAAGATACTTATCATTTCCAAAACAGATCATTCATTATAAAGAAAAAATTCTCAACCAATTTGAAAATCTCAATTATCATTAATGTAATACATTTCCAAATCCTCAAACATTTTCCAATTCAAATTCCAAATGGTTTTACCAAGATCTCAAAAAAACTTCCCAAACACATCACATTTTCCCTTTGAATCCACAATTTATTAAAAGAAAAAAATTTCCACTTCGAAAACACTTTTCCACTCTAAAACCAAATTCCCTTTTGAAAAACCCTTTTTCTACGAACCAATTTTATTTTTCCAATCCACTCAGTTCAGTCAAAGCTAATCCCAAACATAACTCAATTCAAAACATCAAAATATAAGGGACTAGTGGCTATTCCAACCTGGTATAATGGATTTGCAGACCATGCTCCAAGCGAGCATCCACCACAACAAGTATCTTGAACCATACAATCGGGTTGTACATGGGTCTCTACTCCATGACAGCTCATTGCGTAACACTGGATCACTTCCTTTGTCATCCCTCATCTACACAGTCTAAGGAAAAGAAAAACTCAAATCCCAGACCACCCCTGACAACTTGAGTCATGGGAAGGGAAATGGTTTATGATGTCCTTCCCACACCTGCCTCTTGAGTCCCTACACATCTAATCACAAAGATACCTAAAACCCAAAATAACAAGGGCCTCCTCTGATACCATTTTTTCATGAACCAACCCATGTTGACCTTGAACGAGTCACCTGAGCCGGTCCGTGACATGGCCCAAAGGGCATTCCTGATCCCCACGGGCTGGAAACTAGTGTGGGGCAACAAAATAAACCAGTTGGGAACAATTTGGGCCATAAAAAAGATAAATATTCATAAAATGAACAAGAATATAAATAAAGGAAAATAAACCGAACAACTTGGCAGTGGAAAAAGGAACAAATGAAACAATGTGACATACCTTAGGTGACCCTGTGGTTCACCATGGAATGTAAACTATACTCACTCCCAAAAGTGGTCCAAGACTGAAACCTACAACTGAAAAGAAAAGTAATCCTGAGCACCGAGATGCCCAGTGGGAATGCCAAAATACAACCACGTCCTATGCCACTGCCTTTTGTATGAAATCCAATCATACTAGTTTGAAAATAAGATATAATAAAATAATTTTTTTCATTCTATTCAAGTTCAAGTCACAAGTTTTCATTTTCAAGCAAATCATTTCCCTCCCATTACATTTTTAAAATTGGATCTATGCATGAATTAACATTCTAAGATGAAAAGAATCTAATTTAGATTTAAATTTGGTTTTCATAAATAGGACATCATTTGTGAAACAATTGAAATAAAAATCACATCACATGTACCATGTCGCAAATGAGCACCGTGGGAAATCTCAATTGGTAGCTAGAACAAGTGGGACCCTAGATACCTTGTACCTCGGTGAAATGTGGCTTAGAAACCACGACCCTTAGAAAATGTGTCTAAGAAACCATGATCCTCTATCATCCATATGTTTAGTTAGTGTTGTAGAATCAATCTAACTAGAAGAATCTAGGAAGAAATCCTACCGTGTCATCTAGCATGCTAGTACTGGTCCACCCACCTAGATACCCATGTTTCCCATTGTCCCCTATTTCATGTGGTGGCAAGTTTTCTTAATCAAGCTAATACACATGTACAAAAAAATTTATTTATATAAAACCCATTCAACCTCTCACCACTATTCTCCCTCTTTAAGCTGATCCCCCCTCTTTAACATCACACATTTCTTAAACATTAAATTAGGCACATAATAACACATTCAATATAAAAATCATTTTCAAAAACCAAGGGGGAATCCCTCAAGAGAGGTTTTTCTTTTTCATAAAACATTCTTAAAGTGACAAAAGGGATTAATTACATAAAGGGAACACTTTTGACAACTAACCATCCAAAAGGCCAAACACTATTGGAAATACTCATTACCAATTCAAAACCACTTAGGAAATCAATTTTATTGAAAAGTCACTTAAGACCAATGGAATTTGAAAAACCTTTCAATTTCCAAAAAAAAGGAAAAATAGTTTCTAGCAACTACAACTAGATTTCATAGCATGTGTGTATTGCATAAATGTAAAACATATTTTTTAAACAATCAAGAAATTATATAATTCAAATTAAATTCATAGGCATAAGGGACCTACCTCAAACATGTCATTATTTTTCGATGACCACTCAAACCGACATTTGATGCATACATGCACATGTATTTACACACACACACACACATATATATATATACATACACCCCTAGAAACATTTCACATATTCCCCACGCCATGAGGGAATATGTAAAAATATAGTATATATATATATGCCTTACCCTATGCATGTACATGTAAAATACCTCAACATGTGCAACCAAAACAATTGCAGCGAGGTCCAACACACAAAACAAATAATTTAATAGGACAATTAAACACTTAAATAATATATAAAATGTTTCAAGATGACACCCCAAGGGCCTGAACAGATAAAACACCAATTTATTATAACACAAGAGTTAATCATAGACACCGTAATCCTCATTTGCAACAGGAGGTTTCAATAAGGGAAATAAATATCATATCACAAGTGCCAACCGGGTCATCACTCATTTCGTAAACATATCAAAATCCATTTCAAAGAAAATATGAAATTACAAACACAATTAAAAAGGAAGGAATGATTATCTTCAAGCATACCCACATAAATTCATGTACACTCCATTAACATTTTATAAAACCAAACAACCTTTTTAAATAATGGAAAACCATCGAAGACAAAGTCATCCCACACTAAAACCCATTTGGCCGAATATCCAATAAAAAGTTCATTTCACAATGAAAATATTTATTGTAATTTTTATCTAACATATAGAATGGATAAAACACCATTTAAATACCATGTTCTATTATGTAAATAAATCCACCATTTCAAATAATAGTGAATACTCCATTTCAAATCATTTGAGGTCAGACCTGAATTAAAAAAAATCCTTTTTAAGACTTCATTTTCACCCAATAAAAACCAAACCATCCAAGATCCATTGCACCACTTTAAAACCATTAAAAACCCAATTTCATTTCATGAAAATCCTAACACAATTAAGTAATCCAATTTAAATCATAATACAAGTATTCACAAATCAACCATTTATGCCAAAGCCATGGAATACTAAATTGGGTTCAAATCGACACAAGGTTATCGAAAATATTCATACGTACATCAAAATAAAATAAAGAACAAACATATCAGAATTATATAATAAACAAATTGCATAGTGACACCAACCTCAATGAAGAGAAGATCCAACAAAAGCGCTTCAGCACTTGACACCCTTTATGAAGACTGCTTCACACTTCTACACACATGTATTATTATACATATATATATGTATACCCTTAATCAATTATACATTTTTACTGTGCCATGAGGGAAAATGTGCAATGAAAATATATATATATATATATACACACACACACACACTCACATGTACCTATACATGTGAGTGCAACACCTCCCGAATTCATCAATATCCTACAATAATTCTAGGAATCCAAAATCATTAAGGAACCCAAATAAAAGCTGTGAAACACAACATTGGAAAAAACACACACCCCATGAAGTTTTGACAAGCTGAGATGAGGCAATTCGCCTCACCACCAGTGATGGATGCATGAATATGCACTAAGTCAGCCTGGGGGACATTCCACAACCCTAATGATGGAAGAAACAATAATAAAATCAGATTACTCTGAGACTTAGGGTTTGCCTGAATGGAAAAGAGTGACGCAGAGGGGAAAACTGGCCTAATTGAAGGAGAAGACAAGGGCAGATAGTCTTACCTTGAAGAACTGAACAAGATTTGTGATGGCATCCAGAGGAAACCCCACACGAAGGAGTGGCCATGCAGGATGGGAGGTGTGTGGCTATGGGAGGGGACAAGCGATGTGCGCGACACAAGGGGGGAAGAATAATAGGAAAAAATTAAAAATAAAAGACATAAATAAATAAAATAGAAAATAAGTATATAATATAAAAAAAGATAAAATAAATAAAACATTACCAAATAATAAAAAACATAATAAATTTTTTAATAATATCCAATAATAATAATAATAATGTTCATGATAACTTATTAATATTATTATTACTAATGATAATAATATTATTATTAGTATTAAATTTCTTTCCATTAATTATATATTATTTAAGGTTGATTTTAATTTGATTACAATTCTTTTAAGCATTAAGAAACAAAAAAATCAACAATAAATATAACAAATTAAAAAAAATAATCGCGACCACAAGACGCAAAGTCAGGTTGTGACACAAAGCATGAAGACACTATGAGGTAGATCAGTTCAATTAGTAAGTGTGATATGGAATCATGGTTGAGTACATGATGATTCCTATGAGTGAGAAGTTGATATATGAGCCTAATGGCCCATGCTTATCTCAGAAAATACCTCTATACCCTCAAAAGACCGACTAGGTTATGTGTTTTTTTAAGAGAGGTTGTAATGACCATGATTTTCATGATGGTTTGGATCATTAGTTTTTTATGAAATTAATTAGTTCATAACTTATAATGTTTCCTAATAGATTCTCAGTGTTCCTGAGGTTTTCCAGGGCTTTATTGGATCCTAAAGCTCTAAAAATTATAGAGATGGACTACATTTTTATTTTAGTGGAAATTGTTCCATCCAACCTGCATAGTTTCCCATAACTATATAGAGAGTTTCATGTGAGAATTGGGAGAATCGCAGTTTTTTTCAACCATGTGATCCATAATGTTTTATTGTGTGAAAATTTTAGACATCTTGGCATTGGGGTTTTCATGGATTACACATGGTTTGAAAAACTAGGCACCGATAACATTTGGTGTCCCTCCTTAGGCAAAACTGGGTAAGTGTTTGTTGCAAAGTTTAGCCAACCATGTGACCCCTATTTTTATGGGGAAACGACAATTTTCCCTTAAAGACCATAAAATCTAAACCCTTCCTTTTCCTTTCTTATTTTCAGTATCTAACCCCTACATTTTTTCATGAACGATCTCCCTCAATCCTCGTCTAGGTTCTTTGATAACTCCTTGATCATGAATCCAAATCCAACACCGTTGGAAGCATTGGATTCAAATCGGTTATTTCTAGATTCCAATTTATTCCATTCTTAGTTTATATTCCCATATCTTACAATATTTTATTGTGAGATAATTTTCCATATTTACATGCAATTTATTTTTTTTCTTATATTACCTTAATTATACATTAAATATAAATCTAATATTGGATGAGGACTCATATACGACCCTAAGTTAGGTGGTCTAGAATTATTTCCCAATTTTTTATTGTTTTAATATCCTTCACCATTGTGCATCATGTCATACTTTTCCATACATGGACTCAAATTTACTTTAATTTCTATATAAATATACACATGATATTATACTGCCATTGACACATTTTGTGATTAAATGTTTTTGAACTTTTTCAGGTCTACCTATATTGGTCTGAAAAATCATCTTATCTCTATTTTATATTTTTTTGATGAATTAAAACACCATATAAGGGTTATATTGGAGTTCTAAATGTAATTTCCCTCCTTGATGTAATTGTTTAGTTGAGAAAAACTCTGTCTAAGTGTTTTAATTAGATTCAATATAGTTTTTTTCCAAACTAATTAATTCAATTAATTCTAATGATTGATAATGAGGGGTAAGGCCCCCCATGTGATCATTATTGTTTTATATAGATTATATGAACTATGACATAAATTTATATAGTGGGGCTTGATGACTATGCTACTTATGAGGTGATCCCTCAATAGTTATTACAATCATGGTTATTCTATTGTTATTTTCTAAAGAATTATGGTTAAGTTACTTTTGGGAATGGTGTTTTATTCTCCCTTACATCGGGTGTTGATCATGATGTCTCATACCCAGATAATTTTATTTTGATTATATGTATGGCGCATCAAATTACATTGATTCAAGGGTGGGGAATGACATCTCATCCAACCTATCTTTAGTAACAAGAAGGATGTCTCGTATTTATTATGAGATTCATGGTATGTTCCATCTGTTGAAGCATATCACTTTTTAGAATAGTTATGGATTCTTGAGTTACCCCTTGGGTCCTGTTGGAACCTTGTATCAATGTATATGCCTACTTATTTTCTCACATACATAGTGAATATACATGTATGTAGTGTACTAAAATATATATTTTTACTACATATATATATATGGTACTTGGATCAGATGTATTTTTACTTACACTTAAATAGGAAATTTATTCCAGGTGTCCTGATAGAACCTGTGCTGGCTGGTAATTATTTATTTAGTATTGTTAATATTTTTTTACCTTTAAAATACATTTTCTCTGTACAGTATCTATATTATTTATAGACATCGTTGGTGGTGTCCTACTGATTTTATCCCACACCCTACTCAGGAATATATTGGTACCTGAGTAGACAACATGTATATAATTATGGATAAGGGAAAGCACCCTGATGTAGATACATCACTCATTTTACTTATATCCATGAGAATGGTTGTAGAGGACTGAGCATATGCTCATTATTCTAGAGGTTATATCATTTAGCCTTTTTTTATTTTGTATAACATGTTTTATATAATTATCCCATTTATCCCCTATTCTATTTTTATATATTAGCTTTTGAATACATCGTCTTGTATATGACTCTCCCTATGGGATTTTTATTACTATTATAGTTGCTTGGTTATTTATATTTATATACTAGTTTATTATTTCATCATTTCCACCATTTAATCTACATTATTATTCTTATATTGTTTTCTATTTATTTATCTTATATATTATGACACTCTAATATAGGTGTATAGTATCACTAGCATACCTACACATGCCCTCGCATCCATTCGAAGGCCTATGGTATACAGGGAGGCATTCTTGATGCCATATAAACCACTAGATCAGGGTACCAGCTATGTTGATCCTGGGATGAGATGTTACAGCTTCTCTTTTACCGATGTGGGTTACATAAAAACATTAAAATTTTCATAAAATGGTTTTTTCAACATTAATAAAACATACTTCATTTTATACATGTTTCTATAGCCATAAATTAATTTCATTTTAGGGTTACCTTATTAGGATGTTTATTATTAAGATTAAATTTTAATTTTTTCTCCTTATAAAAATATTTTTAAAAGAAACATATAATTGTATTTTTTTTTGAAAAAAATTACTAAATAACTAATAATTTTTTTCATGATATCTCTTGAATTTTTATTTCCCTCTATAGAATAATTTGTCACAAAATTTATCTTTCATTATCATCAATTATTCATAAATATAACCATTCTATGAGTATATTTATATTGTGAATACTCTCTATTTTGATTGATGAGTGATCACCTAGATAATCATACCACTCAATTGAAAAATTAAATCTATTTTCAGGACTAAATACTCATGTAGTCTATTTACATAATTGTTATAATTTCATTTTATTTTCAAATATACCCATTATCATTATTTAGATGATGTTTATACAACATGAATGTTTATAAGACTTGTGTTTTATTTTCAATTTTTAAAAAAGATATTATTTTAATGAATATTTTATTTATTTCATTTGGAGTACATATGTATAGATATATCCTTATATGACAGTTGGTCCAAAAAAACACTCTATTGGATCCATAAGGATTTATATTGAGTGACACTGTATCGGGGGGGGGGGGGGGTAAATCATGGTATGAAAATACATTCCCCCATGGGTCTCACCATTTATATATTCAAGATCATTATATCTAATCGCCATCATTGTATAGGCCAATGATAACCAAGGAATATATGATTCCTAGAGAAAACAATTGTGTGCTAGCATTAATGGATTTTTCCATTTTTGATATCTCCAACCAAATAGTATAGGTAATACACCTTCCACCTTAAAATATCCAACTCTTACTCCACATTTCAATTAATCATATATCATAACACATTAGTCAGCAAACACACATTTTAGGATTCCCCATTTATTATGGGGATATATATAGGCTAGTACAGTGATTAAAATGTTTGTTTCATGTCCAAAAAGTGATTTCAAATTATAATTATTCTCCACAATTTTCATACCAACAATAAAATTGTATTGAATTTGTATTAGTCCTCATAATTCCATTGAATACAAGGATTAGTGCCTTCACTATTTAATATAATTGTTTCTCCTAGTTGAATTCCCATCTACAATGGAATAACCATTCCTTAATCCTAATTTCATATACCATCTATATCCTTCAAGAAAAATTCTCATTGCCAACATTTTCAATAGATCATAGCCACTACTATAGATATTTATAGGGGATATATTCTGACTCTTATTGTTTTCATCAAAATAAAAAAAACATGTTCATTCATAAAATTCTTCCAAATAATTTCAAAAAATTAATATTATCAATTCTAAGATTCGTCCTAAAAATGATTATGGAAACCATTATAAATGATGGTGTTTAGTAACTTATTATACCGTTATCTTAAATTATATGAGAAATTACTATTCACGTGTAAACTCCAATCCAAACCCAATATTTCTCTTATTATTTTCTAATGTTAAATACATTAATCGCCCTATCTTTATTACTATGAACAAAAATTTGACTCCAAGTAGCTAAAAACATCAAAATATTCAATAAAATAGAAATATAATTCCTCATTAAACGTAGATTATTATAAATAAAACACCATGTATAATCAGTTCTATATTAGATTCCATAATATTCCCCTTTTTATTTCATAAAAATGCTCATCACGAATCCAATACTATGATGTTTTTCAAATAAATAACATTCAATGAAAAAATTACATAATTTATAATTATTACTTCTCTTCCTTTAATATAAAATTGAATAAAAATCCAAAAATAATAATTCATTAAAAATTATTTTAAATAAGAGGAAAGGGATTTTAATTCAATGCCTATTTTGATATAATTCCCCCTACAATATTAAAATCACATTTTTTTTTATTCTATATTAATTAATTTAATTTTTGGGGATATCATTTAACATTAAATATTATGTACTTTAAGAAAAAATAAATCGAACATTTTATATTAATTTCTATATGAGTGAATGTATGATATCATTCTTTCAATGAATGTATCTTTATTTTTCATAGAAACCCATAAGGGTATGCTAATATATCTTCTCCCACCATTGTCACTAGAGTTATTTCTATTTATTTAAATAGAATATTATCCCTATTTATAACAAATATCAAGACATCAACAACAACCAACAACATTAATCATTTTAGATCCATATTCATCACTATATTTCAATTAATTAAAATATTTACATTTTATTATTTCAATATTAAAGGACACTTTTAATTATAGCTACACTATCAAATATTTTTAATGAGTTTTATTAACACATATTGAATAGTATACATATACATTGAGACTACAAACATTGAATTTACTATAAGAAACAATATTTTAAATTCACAACACCAATATTGTCTATTATACTTATGTATTTCCATTAATTTCATATAACCATATTATTTAGCTTCTAATAAGGATCCCCATAGGTGATCTCATTCACACTTTTAAAAAACATTAGGGAATAACTATTTAACACTATGTGTGTGGATCATATGTGTTTTCTATTTATGTAACCTCTCTTAATAGATCATCAATCAAGAATATTTCTCATTATATTTCATTCTATAGATTTATCTACTTAACATATTCCTAATCACTGGATTGACCTTCCAATAACTAATTTAACATTTCATAAATTATATAATTGATAATAATTTTGATATTAATTTTTCTTCATCATCAATTTATATCCAAAAAACATTATATGATATCACATGTATCAAAAAAATTATTAAGTTTCTCTTTTTTTACTTATCCATCATTGTATACTATACCTTCTTAAATATTCAAGACCAATTGATAATGATTATTATGTTCTCTTAGCACTCAATCTTATATTAAAAACTGGGGAAGATTTTAATTATATATAATCTCTTATTGAATTTATAAACTGTCCATTTAAAATTTATCAAGGATTACATCATGTTTTCTACATGGATTTTATCTTCCTATAATGCCTAAAAAATAGTAATAGATAATATTAAATTTAAATACACAGGGAGAGCGGGCATCCTAATTTATTTAAGTTGATGAATATAGTAAGATACTATGGACCATCACATTTACTTTACAATTTATTTTTGAAATCCATTTTATGATCTAAAGTAATTTTTAAAAAATATAATGTATCCCTAGTCTCTATGGGCTTCACCCAGTATTCATTTCCCAATCGGTTAGTGTTTCATCCTTTAGATTCATTTCCATCATGAATTTTTAAACATAACAATGGTTATTATTATATTTTAAAAAAAAAGTATTCTCCCTTTATCATCCATAAAATAATAATTACATTTACCAACTCATATTACTCTTTTGGATACTTCATTCAAGTGTTGTTTATTTTAAAAAAACATATGAAATTATTTCATTTTAAAAAACCTAATATTTTCCTTCTATGAATTCTTTGGATCAATTATATATTTGTAACTAATCTTTTGAATACATTCAACATTATAGTTTTATTAATAATCCTATAATGTTTACTTTTTAAAATAATAGGCTTTCTATTAACATCACATTGATTATATTTGTTCATTTCATATGAATTAATATTAATACATCCATAAAATTAATAATAATTATGGAAGTAATTATTAGAATAAAACCCATAAAAACTTTTTTTTGTTTCAAATTATATCTTGTTAAACATCCACAAACATCACATAAAGAGATATATTTCAATTATTCATTAAAAATATATTATTATCGACATTTATTTATTAATAAAAGAACATGACTCTATACTATTTAACATTGATCTTTAAATCATTATCCATAATTCCTATTGGGAACCTCTCACATTAATTTTCATTTCAACAATTTTTTCCTTTGACATCATTGAATGACCTTTTTTTTAAATAACACACAAGAACATATTCTTACCAATCATATATGAGACTCAATTATAACCAATGTTAATTTTTTTCCACAAAATATGTCCTTTCAAACATTATGAGTTTATTACCTCTATCATTATATTTTGAATTATTTTAATTTATTTTATTATAACTAACTAAGGGACCATAAAAAACCATTATATCTAATATATTAGGATAGTATTTATGGAAATTTGAACTAAAGTCACTACCATAGAATATTTATTTATACAATTTCATAATCTATCTTTTTGTACACTAAATCATGGTGAATGTCACCATATTATAGTGCTTTTCAAAAAATAGTTATATTATATGAAAATTCGTGGTTTTTCTTCCATCCTACACTCTATATAACACAATCCCACCTATGATATCATAACCCAACAATTGATTCATTCCATGTATATTACCAAAAGGAATTCCCAATCCCCAATTTATAGAAACTTGTTCTTGGTCATCAAGGAGATGATTCAAGGAAATGTTTTACCTAAATGATAATAATGAACATTAAGAGGAATTATTACAAAGAATATTTCCTCAGGTTAGAATATGTTATAATTCAATAAAAATAAAATAAATATCTCATAATCTAAAACAAGATAGAAAATTAAAAACTAAATAATAAAAAATCATCAAGATAAAACTAAAAATTTCATAAAATATATGCAGCAAAAATGTGGTCTTAAATATATCATGAAATCTATAGTGGTTGGTGTATCCATTGAAAAGAATAAAAATAATACCTAAAATAGAAATTGAATGATCTATACATCATCCCTGTTCAACATCAAAAACTATTATCAAATCCCCTCTATGAGTAACCTAAAATATTATTCTATAAGATAGAGATCTCCATGAACATGAATTTGAACCTATAAAATCCACACTATTTATAAACATTAAATGGTATGATAAGGCTGTGAGAAAAGGGCCATGTATTATTTTACCAAATATTCTATCCATTTCCATTATATAAAAATTTCATATATTCTATATTTAAAGAAAATAACTAAGATTGATATATTAAGATTTTATGTATAACAATATCAAAAGCATTCTTAAAATCAATTCTATAGCGTGAATAATTATATAAATATATTACACTCATCATCTTAATTTCGAAAACCATTTTCAAAACACTTTTATAAACACCAAGGGGGGAACTAAAACATAAACAAATAAGGTAGTAAATGAATAATTAAACATAAATTTAAAGGTATAGAAATAAACTTCTATGTGCATATAGTGATAAAAGCGTTAATAAAAAAATTCAAGCATCAAATAGATGGATAGAATAAAGAGTATATTTTAATAAAACCATTAAATATATAGGGAAATGTATCACATATCCTGGTAAAATAATAAATGAAATTATAGTAAATTTATAATAATCAAAATACATTAGTAAGGTTTCAAATTAATGTATACATATTCCTCAAAAACTCTTAAAGTTCTATATAAATTATCTTAAAACCTCTAAAATCACTGTAACTTAGACCCAATGGTGGTACTACCCATTGGTTGAGAATAATATATAAAATATGATATTTATTATTAAATGAATATAATTAGTATATAGACCATCTCTGATTCTCTTACTAAATTGTATAGTGTTCCCATGAAGTTATCTTTTATAGATAGGATAATATTTTATAAAAATGTAATCATACATCAAAATCCAAACTCATTTAAGTGATTATAAATACTTCACCCCATCCGATCCTCATGAAGTATTTTCTTAAACATATACCATATTAATTTATATAGAAACTAATAATAAACACATTTATGAAACCCATCATGTCACCATAATGTTTATTTCTTATTATTTTATGTTATTGGAGTCCATTATAATTTTTTTGATTATTTTTTTTCACAACATGGAAAATATATATTTTCATTCTATTCATGCTTTAAAACGTTATTTAGAGGAAACTGTGTGGTTACCCTAATACAGCTAGTTTTTAAGTTCAATTTATGATGCACACAGTTGGTCTATAATGATGGAAAATGGCTTAGTAGAAACTATGTGGATCCTAGGGGAAACTATGTGATAGATTTTGTGTATAAGGATAAGGGTACTTGTCTTCTTCATGGTTAAGGTAATCCATGTAAAAATAAATCGTGTTAGATCTATAATTTTATGGTTCAATTTCGAATGTTTAGTACATAGTTTGTTAGATAGTGTGGGGAATTTATGGAAATCATGTGTAGTGACCATGTGTGTCATGTGTTGGTCATATGGTTGTTGAATGGTCTTCACAGCTATGTGGCCTATTTTGATTCATTAAAAAATAAAATTTCATTTCTTCCCCTACTTGATTTTCATCTTCCAACCTTATGATTAGCCTTACCTTCATTTAAAAGAACCACATGCCTATAAGTTAGATCCCTCCTTTCCTTTTATTCCATTTGCATATTCATTTTATTTTGTGGATGTGTATTTCTCCTTGGTAACTCCCAATAAATTCCTTCCACCATTATATTTATTCTCTTTTCCTTGATTTATCACCTTTACATGAACCCTAATATTAATGTGGGATGATTTTAGAGTAGTTATTAGTCCAAATCATGGGTATTTGTTCATTTAGTGGTCAAATAAATAATTTATTGGATTTTTAGAGTGTTTTTCATTATGGGTGATGATATTCAACTTGATCATCATTGAACCAAGATCAATGTTTCATTGTTTTCACATATATTACATGGCATTGAATGGATAGTATTTTGAAATATTTTCCTTATTAAATTTAGGTATATATATATACCCCATGTGGGACAAAATAACTTTTTATGTGGATTAAAACCATTTCATGGAATGGGATTCCATTCTAAGTGTTGGTAAAAATGACCAAGTGACCTTTCAAAGCATGCGAGTGATTTTAAATTTTGTTATTGATGTGGTATTGAATTTTAATTAGTCATTTTATTCTAAATGATTGTAAAATCAAGCATTTAAAGTATATTAAAAAAATTTCCATGGTTTTTAATGGGTGTTTTTATTTTAAAGAAATTTCTTATTAAATGTGTCTAATATTTTGAAACTATTTTGAAACCATGGTATGTATAAAATGTTCTTTTAATGGAATTGTCAGTTCTTACTTGGGTTTTAAGAATTTTTTTTAAAAACATTATACTAGTAGTAGTTTGTGATGAGTTTGAAAATATCAAGAGTTGGCTTGGAATTCTTAAATTTTTTTGTACAAAGGTTCATTTTGAACCTTTTGTAAAAAGATTTTTCATTAAAGGGGAAATACATTGTTCATATCAATGTGACTATTGTTATTCCTATAGTGAATTGTGATCCCTAGAGTGGATTTTTTTTGTACTGATTCATATTCATATATCGTTTATACATAGATATGAATAGGGTTGTTTCTAGTTAGTGTGTAGAAGGTGAGGGATTTGTTATTTTGAATTTTATATACCTAATTTATATGATGGTTCATTTGTGATCACATCCATTTTTATTGTCATGAGAGACCATTATAATGTGTGTAGATGGATAAACTGATTGATGTCCTATCGTGGGTTATCAATTAACTATGGGATGTTGTACATGTGGATCAATAGAGACCGTGGGGGGAATGTTCTCTTGGGGACTTAGAGAGAACATGTGAGGATTATTTTCCATAAGAACCAATGGAATCCATGTTAAGGATGTTTCTGGAGGTAAAAAGGTATCTCAGAGACAGTTGGTATTGGGGAAGCCTGAGAGAGCTTCCAAAATGTGTTGTTTTGGGCCATAGAAGACTGAGATAGCTTCCAAAAATTATTGTACTTACCTGTAAATTTTGAACCATGATTTATTCAATTCCATGATAGAGCCCATTGGATAGACACAGTGATGTTAGGATATTACCCAATATCATTTAGGGGTATACATTAACTTTTTTAAATCCCATTTTTCTTGTATTATTTCTTAGCACATATATATATTATATTTTTTCTCCTTATTATGTGCCATTTGCATTATAGAGATTTTTGGTGTGATATTATTATTCTTAATATTATACTTACTTTTCTATTGTTTTGAAAACGGAATTTTTTAATGGTATTAATATAAGTAAATTGGAATCATGGTTTTTGTATACTTTAAAACTATTTAATAAATTAGTTTGAAAATTATGTAAAATATATTATTCCAAATTTATTTTCTTGTGATTTTATAAGAGAATGAAAATGGATTTATTTTAAACTCTTGGGTTCTGGTTTTAAAATGTGGTTTTCTTCTATCAGGAATATTTTTTTTGGAATATGGTTTTTGAATTAGATTTTGAAAACTACTGAAAATTAGAATCAACTTTTGAGTTTTAAAATGTGAATATTAGAATAGTTGTTTATGATATGGTTTTGAAGTGGGACTTCAAAATGATGGTTTTATAAAACGTTCTATGGATATGTAAAAAAAATTCTAGTAGACTGGTTTCATTTAATGAAAATAAATAAAAGTATTTTTAACAAATATTTTATATGTTATTTTTTTCATGTAATTTATTATGAAAAAATGTAGAATTTTCTAATATATTTCAAATTAAATTTTCTAATATGTAATATTAATGTGACTAAATCAATTCGACGTGTTCTGAACTATTGGGCTATTTAGATCATGCATATATTTTATAGATCCATGTATGTTCTTATTTAATTCCTTCTAATTAGCCATTATAAGGTTAATTCAATTTTTGGATATATAATTTCTCTCAGAAAAATCACCAATGTTGTGATTTAGGGATTAATTTTATTATTGTAAATTTTATTAGACACATTGGATTGTTTTATTTTATTGGTATGAATTTCTTTGTATCAACTTCCCTAGATGACATTTTTTCAATCAGTTGTATATTTTTTATTGGATTTTTAGTTTTTCTTATATCATGTTGATTTGTTTTTTTGTCTCCGCTACTTATTTGTTATATTTCATAAGGGAGACATCATGATCATAGTGTGTTCTGTGATTCCTAGTCAATATTTTTTTACTCATGGAGATTCTGAATGCCCTTTTACCCTTGTGGTCAGAAAATTCATCTAATCTTTTTTATGGAAACCTATGAAAATTCATTAAAAATAGCATTATATAAATTTTTTAGTTGTTTAAATATTTTTTAAGTGCATTCTTGTTATTTGGGGTTTTGGTAGTGCAAAGATAAGGATATTGAGACCCGAGAGGTTAGTATGGGGAGAGTTTCATGAGTTATTTCACACCATGCACCTCAAATTTCCATAGTTAGTCTATATTTTTTATTTGATTCAATAATTCCACTTTAGGGAATTTTTGTATTATGATTTTATAAAAATATAGAGGGTTATTTGATGCTTCTCTACATTAGATGAGATTTTAGGGTATTTTATTTTTAGTGATTTGGGATAGATATGGGAAATAGAATCAAGGAATAAAGTTGTCTTACTTGGATTGAAATTCAAATTACCAAAAAATATTGATAGTATCCATTCTCTAAAGACTATTTCATTACGAGCATGTTGTCATTAACCATGGGGCCATTTTGGGAAGGGTTTTTCATCCTACTTTGCTTATTTTTTTTGACACTTGATGGTTGGATTCTAAAGTGTTGTTACAAAAATTATAAGTTCTGTTTGGGGACATGTGAAATATGGGAATCCATGGATTTTATTTTAATTGAGTTGTTATTTATGAATTTCATTATATGATTTTAAGTGTGATGTGAAATCATATTTTTTGTGAAAAAAATAAATTTCTTGAGTGGAAGATTTTTGAGTTCAAAACTGGGCCTTAGGGATTATTTAACAAATGATATTGTTTCCTAAATTTTTTTCAATGGGTGATTTAATTTTGAAATTTATAATTTTTTTGGGTGATTTAGCTTTTAATCAAGTGAACAATGTTTTTAAGATTGTGGATTTTATATTTCAAGGGACATTGGTGATTTCTAAAAAATTATTTTGTATATTTTTTCGGGTTTTCACACATGGTGTTTTTTTAAATTGTAAATAATCTGAAAAAAATTTCAAGCTGAAAGCTATTTGGTTTTATCATGAAATCTATAATGGTTTATTTGGTTTAAATCTAGTAGATGTATATTTGGGAATCGGTTTTGGAATTTTTTTTTGAAATGACCTAGTCATGTTAGGGCATGGTGTTGAATTTCAAAATTGGTTTTAGTTTGGAGGTTACGATGAAATGTATTCTCAATCATAATGATTCATTAGTTTTCAAAATGGGTTTTCGAGACACTTTGTTATGGGGCCCATGGTTTTACAAGAGTTGTGTTTTAAATGAATTTTAATTTTTTTAGAAATGCATCTGTTTGGAATTTACCTTTTTTCATTTCAATATTTTTTAATATTATTTTCGATATGATAATCGGATAAGATCATTTCATGCATGGTTTTATATAAACCTCATAGAAACTACTAGTGTGGATGTAAATTCCTTTCCTTTGAGGTATTTCCTCCTTATGATTTTAACACTACAGAGGATATAACTGGATTGAAATGTTTTTCCATGTCCTCTTAGTAGTATTCCATTGATTTATTCAAGTTTTTTTTGGTTTAGTGTGTTTTATTTTTAATATTATAGACCATGTTTATTATTATTTTATCCCTAGTTTGATGTTTTTCATAGTGATGGTTGGATTTCATGGAGACTCTTATGTGGGATCTTGTTCAGGGTGATTATTTTTTTAGAATGTTTGTTTGATCACACTTTGAGACATTTGATATTGATTTATTTTCTACAATTTAGTGTATCTTTCGTATGTTTGGTTTTTTCTCTATTTAATGGCATACAATTATTGGATTTATACTCTATGAGTATGTAGAAGTTTGGGATTGAGGAAATCTATTCTAGTATATTCTTTTGGTTAATTATGGTTTATCTTTTTGAGCACAAATCCTTTAATGGATGTTCTTGTATCATTTCATGATAGTGTTTATAATTTCATTTATATAGGTTAGACTATGGGTGGGTTTTTTCTTATTGTTTTGGATATTGAAGACATGGGTTACATGAATGGTTAAATGATGGTGTATGTTCATTTATATTTGGATATTTGGTGCCACAAGGTGTGATTCCTATCAAAATCAACATGGGATAGTATTATAAGGGTTTGGATTTAGGACCCCTCATTTATAGTGTTTGAAACTAAGGTGAATGTTATCAAATTTCATAATGGGTCTATTCTCCATTGATGGGATCCTTGTATTTGGGATACCAAGGAAGTAGTAATCTGGTACTGTGTTCCTTCAGGTTTTTTCTTGGTTATGTTTCTTCCCTCAGTGGTTTTGAGCCAATTGTTTTATGTTGTCTATTATAGGAGGTTTCTTATGATTGATTTTCTATGATTTTGGGAATACGTTTGTTTGGTGATGTCATATTTTTTTTAAATAGTAAATCATTTGATCCTCCACTTTATACCAGTTATAAATGGAGGGGGTACATATGTTAGGTCTATGAATCCATTTAGTTTATATTTTTCAATTATAGATCAATTTAGAATTATTATTTAATTGGGTTATTTTATGAATTTAGTTAGTTTCTCAATGAATTATTTATCAATATTGAGAGTTTATTCCAGTGTTCATATTTTGTTATCCTCTACTTGGACATAAGAACTTCTAGGGGTAGAAAGTGGTATATTTGAGAATATCTTCACACCCATCATTTAACTATAGAGTTTATTCAATTTTATTTTATATTATTAGGGGTAATTTGAGAATTCAAATAAATTTCATCTTGAAACCTGGAAAATATGTATTTTTCCTTATATTAATTGTTTACCTAAACAATTTAGATGAAACCATATTTTTTCCATTATGTATCTTGTTTTTTAGTTTAAATTTTTTTAACGGTTAATCAATAATGGTAGTTCATGATTAAGTCTAAACAATACAGATCATATGGGAAACTATATTCCACCATTGGTCTGTGAGGGTAAGGATACAAGACTTACACATAATAAAGGTAAACTATGCAATAAACATGCAAGTATACTCTAAAATTTTACAGTTTAATTTCACATATTTGGTTCATTATTATTTAAACTGTACATGGACTAAAAGGAATCTATGTTTATTTCCTTTGCGTGTCTGGTGGGGGTTGCATTTTATGGAAAAATATGTGTCCAAACCGTACGACCTTCAAATATTAATTAAAATGTGAAATTTAATTTACTACATTACTTAATTTTAACCCTACAACCCTCCTACCATCCACACTCTAATTGGAATGGACTAGGAACCTCCAAGGTAGATTCCTCCATTCCTTCACTTTTGATTTATTCACAATTATCCTATGTTTTGTGTGGATTAAGCCATGTAAAGTCTCTTTAAACCCCCTCATCCATTTTATTTTTTTATATCTCATGATTTATGTCCTTCCCATAAACTATCAAATTGATGTGGGCTCATTTTAGAGTAGCTATTAGTTCAAATAATAGATATTTTTACATGTAAGGGTTTGATATATAATTACCTAGATTTTGGAGGGTTCACTATCATAGGAAATAAGTTTTAGGTAGATTATCATTTAATCAATATAGGTGTTTCTTGGTTATCAATTTATATTTCATTCCAATAAATTATTTTTTTAATGTGTTTCCATATTAAATTTATACTTATGTATTTACACCATAAGGTAGAAATGTTTTTTATGTAGTTAAAACCCACGTAATTGAATGGGATTTTATTCCAAGTGTTTTTAAAAATTTCTATGTGAGTTTTGGACGCTTTTGTGTATTTTAAAAATCAGCTATTAATAAAATCATTGATTTTAATTGGTAATTTTGTATGAATTGATTTTCAAAATAGTTGTTTGAATTATTTTAAAAGTGTTCAATGTTTTTATGTGGGGTTTTTTTCATTTGAAAGATGTGTGTTTACCCATGAGAGATATGTTTTGAAACTTCTTTATAAACATGGATGATTTCAAAGATGGTTTGATGGGAATTATTTATTCCCAAACGGGTCTTAAGAAATGTTTTAATAAACATTCGGCTTAATAGTTTATTGGTATGGGTTACAAAATAGTTTAAGTTCTATTTGCATTCCAATCATGTTTTTTTAAAAGGAAAATTTTTCACTTTATGAAAAATGAGTTTCTGTTAATGTTGTGAGACCCTCTTTATCCCCATGTGACATTTTTATGCCTATAGTGGCTTTTGATCCATTGATTGGATGTTTTAAATTGATGAATCTTTATATGTTACTTATGAGTAGATGTTAATAGGGATGTTTTTTGTGAGGTTGTATTAGGTAATTCACATGTCATTAAAAATCCTCTATATTTGATTTTATGTGATGGTTTATTTATGGTAACCTTTTTGACGTTTAATGGGAGAAATTTGGATTATGTGGTTGTGTAATTGGTAGTTTATGTCCTTTCATGGGTTTTGAAATACATTAGGTATGTTTAATATGTGGATAAAGAGATACCATGGTTGGATGTTTCTTAAGGTGATTGGGATAGCCAATGGGAGTGGTATTATCCTTGGGGACCAATAGAGCCCATGGAAAGGATATTTCTAATGTTTAGAGTGAGATATTGTAATGTTAGTCTAGGGGATGACTGGGAGATATTTCAAAACATTTATGGGCCTATGGTATGTTTATAGAACTTCCAAAACATATCATATACAATTTCAAATAGTTAACATAATATTATTACAAGTCACACAAGATCCCATTCTTTAAATCCCATGACTATAATATCCTACCTATGTTTATTTAGATGATTTAATTTACATTGGTAGATCCTTGGATTCATATATTATTTTTTAGAACCTATGTACTTATTGTGTTTTTATCCTAGTCACGTGACATTGAGATAGAGGTTTATGTTTATCTTCTTTCCTTAATATTTATTTTTTTATAATTTCCATAAAATATTTCTAGTGATTTATTAATAAATTAATATATATAAAGTGAATGTGTCGTTTTATTGTACTTTAAAACAGTTTAATCAATTATGGTTTTCTTTTTAATAGATGATAGGGATAAATAAATAACTGTTACTAAATATATGTAATAACATATAAGAATAACGATGAAACTGATGACATATATATATATATATTTTTATAGATATAAATAATTCTTATATTGGAGACATGGTCTTGTCTTATAGATATCCTTATAAATGTATGACTTAAGATAAATTCTATGGATATTGAGCTTACGGATGATAAAATAAAATATATGATAGTTTATTTATTAAGTTTCAATGGAATTTTTTTTTGGTAATTGTAACCACGACGGTGTTCAAGTGATCCCATTTTATAAGTAAAGAATAGTATACTTTTGGGAATACCCTTTACACTTACATGATATCATTCTACAATTACTTTGTTAATGATTCCAAAATATTATAATAATCTATTTTTGGGGTATTATTGTGTAGATAAATCCTCATATAATACTTTCCACACATTTTTCAGGTCTTTTTTCCATTGATTTTTACATTTTAAGATTTTTATTTTTTACTCTTGCTAGTTATTTTCAACTAAGTAATTTATATTTTATTTTAAAATATATGGAAAAAACTATTTTAAAAAATTTATTATTTTAAAAAAAATGAATCTCCATATATTCAAAATCAATATCAAAATAAGAAAAATTCAAATTTTATGTTAAAATAAGTAATACATATAAAATATTTAGTTAATAAAAATTAATTTTCTAGGATTATGTATGCTAAATATTTTTTATTATTAATTTCCAGATGAATGAGTGTTAATTTACATATATAGGCCTAAAAATAAAATTAGAGTAACTACTTAAATAAAATAAATTTAAATGAATAGTCAAAAAAGAACACAATATTAATAAAACAATTCTTCTAAAAATTTTAATTCACCATTATCACAAAAATAATCATTAATATTACTAATATTATTTTTATGAATAAAATTAAAATTAAAATTGATAAGAAATATTTACATGTTGAAAAGAATAGGAAATGTATTTGGTAATATTTAATATCTAATAAAGAAAATGTCAGTTTTTTTATACAAGAGTGTATAATATTTTTTAGTATGAAATATTACATGAGTTTACAAAAATTAATCACGTATTATATAATTTCAAAATAATATTTTTAAATGAATTATGATACTTATAACGTATTTTTTTTATAAATAAGTTCATTCATAACATATTTTCTTGTTTTTTCTGTAAAACTGATAGTTTAAGAGTAATCAATATCTTTTCACCTGAAAATTTATTATTTCAAAAAAATCACCAAAATTCATACTAATATCAATTATTATAAGTAATTATACAATGAAGGTCATTTTATTTGTTTCGAATACTATTATTTGTAGAATTTTTTTAATATGAAGGCATAATTCATAGAAAAAAATATTTAGAAAAAATGTATTTTAAAGTATAATGTGAATGTCTTCTTATTTATTTTCATGAAATATCTATTGGATTGATGGTAAATATTTTTTATGTATATTAAACTCACATTTAAATGTGATATTATATTAAAAAATAACTCATAAACTAAATTATATTTATCTTAACATTTTATTTATATAGATATGATCATTCGATTATATAGATAACAATTACAAGTTGATGTCATTAAAATTTCTACATAAAAAACTACTTATAATCGTTGTAGCAAATCTAAGGCTAATCTAAAAAGTAGTATAATTCTAGTGTAGTGATTTTGTTAGAATTAATTTTGCAGTGTGTTGAAAAAGATTAGCTTTTCCTATAAATGATTTCTCTCACGTCATAATTTATTAAGTTCATCTTAGTCTGAGTTTAGAAAACCCAGGTGAAGCTACCTCTTTTATATGCTCAGAAAAATGGGTTTTTTTAGGAAAATTTACTCTTTTATATTTCATTTCATCCTTTATTATTTATTGATTAATTGATATTTTTAATTCTCTTTATTCCATCAAATTGAATGGTTATATTTTAACATTCATATTTAACATTCAGAATATATCAAGGTTATTCATTTTAGTTTGATATAGTGTATTAAACATGTCATTTAATTTATAAATTACATAATGTGAATATGTATTAAAATAAAATGTTGGTATATTATCCCCCCTCCCCCACAAAACAAATTTGAAACTCATAATTTTTATTAGTCTTACCTAATAAAAGTATGTGATGTTATTCTTAATATATTCATCATTTGAGATATAAATTAAAATATGAAATCTACCAGGGATATACCAATTAATTTATCATTAATCAAACAATATCAAGAATTTGTTTGATCATTTACCCCAACATATATATAACATATTGATATATTATCCATAACATAGTATTTGAATCTTTGAGTCATCATTACACAGAGAAATAAAATATGCCTTAAAAATTAACTATTTGTTTAACCCCTAAAAAGTATTGACCACATGTTTATAAATCCACACATTAGTCAACAAAAAAATGAGATAAAATTCAACAAAAATTTCATATATCACGTTTTTATTAAATATTTAATCATTTCCAACACTATCTAACTCACTTATCTAAAAATCAATCAACCCATTCATACCTCAAAATAAATAATATAATAATTATAAGAGTTATCTATACCTCAACTATCTGTTCTTCAATAGTTATCCTTAAATATATAACATTTTATAAAATTATATTTTATGGTTATTGATTACATTTAATATATTTTTCAAACCGTTTAAAGTATAAATACTAAATAAAAATCCTTACATGTTTCACATAACCCTCATAAATTCCAAAATGTCATAGAAAAATATAACACACTGATGAAAATAGTTATGATTATCACAGAATACATTATATTATGGTATCAACCTCAATAAAATATTAATACTAGGAAACTCAATATTTTTATCATAATAGGTATATACCAATATTTTAAATAATTTAAGTGTTCAACAATATTAAGTTATAATACATAGTGGTTTTTTTATATAAGATTTTATTAGCTTCATTTTCATGATAAGTTATAAAAAACAAATATTTATATTATAAAATCCAAAAAATCAGAGAATATGAATATGAATAGTCAATCCTAAGATGGATTCTCTGGTAACACCTTTATTTTAACCTATGAAAGTTTCATTTCAACTATTTATTACATGGTTAATCCTATAACTCTATTATTTTAACCTAGGATAATTTAATTTTTTCCCCCATTCATTTTAATATAATCCATTAAAGTAAAAATGAAATAAATCTTTTATATTGGTTAATAAAGAGAATATTATCACCAAATAATATCCGCTATGAGTTTCTAACTTGATTTGTAGTTAGTCCTCTTTATCATGTACTATGTCAGAGATGAGTTAATACACAACCCCAACTCTTTGGGATTATTAGACCTAGGTATTACTATGCTAGAGCCTATATCCATTTACTATTATTCATAGAGGGATGTATTTTCAAAAGAAATCCCAGAATCACTACATTTTAAAAATTTCAGGAAGTTATCATATTCTTAATATTATACCATTGAATTTTTCCTATAGTTTTTTACAAATTTATCTTATTCTAAAATCCAGAATATTTTATATTTCCTAAAATAACCTTAAGGGTTACGTACATCATCGAAAATAGAATAAATATTAACTTATCAAACCTTGATGACATTTCAAACTCCAAAATTATACTCAACCAATAAAATATAAATATAAACATGTATCTAAAATATTATCTTATACAAACTATGAAAACCCTGTCCTGATTGTTTTGTTATTACATGAATTAAAGAAAAAATTTCATTACAATACACTCCTAAGACCAATTATGTATATAGTTTTAGATAAAAAGGAAAAAAAATTAACAAATAAAACTCATTTATTTTTTAACTAAGTGGATTTTTCCATATATATATAACTTTTTAATCCATAACATGTGTCCAATATCTCCCAAAAATTATTCTTAGTGGATACCCTTATAGAAACATTTTACTTATAAATTCTCTTCATAACCACTGGAAATTGATGCATAATAAATGATTGAGCTCATATTATCAGCAAGGGTAAACATAATTGGTTAAAATCACAAATCATAATTGATAATAAGATAATCATATAGTTACAATTAGGATTCATATGAAATTCCTAACCAATAAAGATTTTTTTATAAATCATGGAATAATTTTATCGAATAAATATGACATGAATAAAAAGGGTTAGTCAATTAACATGACCCGTGAAAGAAAAACATAATCATGAGAACAATCATAAATCTTTGAAACATCATTAAAATATAGCAACTATATTATAATAGGGAATATAACATTCATGAGTCACAACATCAATGCCCATGATTACATTTATAATGACTAGAACTTTTATAAATCCAGTTCCCCTTACAATTTAATTAAACATCTTATTAAATATTTTTGGTATAGAAAACACAAGAAATTTTTTATCATTAATATACCCAATTAGTTTTATTATACCATTATGCATCATAACCAATGATAATATAGGTGTTTAATAGTGATCATATGATTTTTATAAATATATTGTTTTAACAAATCGAATTCACATAGACAAAGGAACTAATGGACTCAAATAGTAAGATCATACTATACGTAGCCCATTAATTGATGCTTATGAGGGAGATAACATCTCTAAGATTTTACAATGACCATGGACATGCTGATATCAAACAATTTAAGCATGAGAGAAACCATTTATGGGAGAAGTTCAAGATTATCATGATCATGGCCTAAACTATGTACGCTAAAACACCACATAAAAATCTCACAGTTGTGAACCTAACCCTTAGAGAGTTATTTGGTGTATTAAATTGATATATATCAAGACCCTAATAATATGAATATGTATATTGCGTAAAATAATAAATATTTTTTCATTTTATTCGTGTTTCTTTATAAATGATTTTTATTTTGATAAAATGATACAAAAATTGTTTTGTTGGGTAATATTAACCTCCATTTATGAAAATTATTTTAATGGATTAATGGACATTGAAAATAAAAATATTTTATTAAAATATTATTATTATTTATAATTTATTAAATATAAATTATCTCAAAAAAATTGATGTCAAATGTAATTTTTAAAAGGGTTTGAAAATTGTATTTGTTATAAAAACCAGCATTTTCAAAAAAAATGTCATATATTATCTTAAAAGTAAAAAATCACATATTTATAAAATTATTTATGTAAAATAATATTTTTTTTGGACTCATAACATCAAATTATCCAATGTTTAATTTATCATAATTTTATGAGATCGTTTAATTTTTAGTAAAAAATATATACAGTATAAATATACACTATGTATTATGTCATCCTAATGACCCAAAAATGATATAATAGATATTACAAATGGTATCAATGGAAAATATTAATTTTTTTTGCAATAAATTTATTTTATTCTTATTTAACTAATTTTATAAATCCTTTACAAATCATCCAAAAACCAATAATATATTTTATGATTTGAAAATCATTTATTTAAGAGTATGACTCACCTCCACATCACAATGAGTAATATTATAATTAGTTTTTACATTTTACTTAAAAAAAATTAAAACCACTCTCTGTTAGTTGAAAGCATTGGTAAAAACCATGTTAATGAATGTGGTTTTGTTATTCTATTATATACTGTCCAAAACCTATGATTGGGAAATAATAAAGAACACTGCTATCTTTTCCTATATAAACCCACCAAGACCGTGGTTTTTTACTAAAAATCATTAGAGATTTTCCTTACTCTTCCCTAAAATCTCTAGATTCCTCCCATGGTTCTCATAATCTCTCAGTAAACAACTCAAAATATTTTGGAGTCACACTCTCAGGGTAAGGGTTGTTTTCGTTCTCCTATTTCTTCTGGTATCTTAATTATGATGTGCAATTTTTATCCATGTCCTCATGTTGGGGTACGTTCATACATATCCTCTTTACTTCTCCTATGATTCTTGAATGATATAAACCCCCTCCACTCTAATTAATCCCTCCATGAACATTTATATGGCACTTTTATGATGCAGAATTTTCACCATGATTTTCCATTCCAAAAAAATGTACAGTGAAATCCCATACCAAATTCTCATAAAGGGTGTTCACCTTTACAAAATTATACATATTTTATTGGGTAAAAACATTTATGAATTCCATACACAATTATCTTGGAATAAAATGTGATGAAAAACGACTTCATGGTTTATGATCTATGTGACACACTTAATCTTGAGAGTTAAATAAATGTAATGGGTGCGCCCAAAATTATATGTCGATTTAATGCATTAGTTAATGTTTTAGTCTCATAAGACATCATTACAAGAATTAGAGAGTGAACTTAATCCATCATGGGACTTTTCCTGTCCTAATATCTTGGTATTTAGCCATTACATATGTTTTTGATGATTTTTTTATGTTGTTTCCACATTTACAATCTCTTCTTTATGTTATCTTCCTATATCAAGACATGTTGTTAATTTCTATGATTTTCACCCATTTCATTCCCCACTGATATGACTATTATCTAACAGGTATTACTTTATTCATGTAATTCCACGTTTATTCTCTTACTGGGATTCATTTATCACCCTGTTCTTATATATGTCCATAGGTGATCCCATCGAGTTTTATGTACAAACATGTTAAGAATTATTTGAATAATGATGATATATTTTCCATTTTAACATGTAATGTAATATACCTGATTACCAAAATACACTAGAAATTCTGATCTTCTATGTCATATTATTTGTACTTTTATGTAATAAATCATGATTTAATTTGTAATAAATATAAGGGTTTTCATAGTTAGTATTAATGGAAAATAATAGTTATTTGTGGTATTAGGAATAGAAAACACTTGTGAAATCTTTAATAATATTTCTAAGTATAAGGAAAAATCCCTAAATTTCTATATGTATAGATTAATTGGTTTATCAAGAAAATACATCACTAGTGGATGTGGCTTTGGCCCAAATGTAAATAGAGGTAAAACTAAAAAAATCACATTGAGCTAGAATCGATAGGAAACCGATGCATGAAAATAGGCCTTACTGCACACCTGGTTTGCAACTCCCATGAGATATTATTCAGAAAAGTCATAAAATTGTTATGGACCATTATTAAGGGAATAAAAATGAAAATTAGAATATAGGTTAGGAAATAGATCATGGATTACATAGATTGAAGAAAATAAATTCCAAAGTTAAGGATATACATTTAATTTATATCTTATATATTTAATATCATTACACTATAATTTATGTTTTTAATATTTTAAAATTACTCATCCTTAAATTTTACTTTATTGAAGCCAATGGATAGAAATATGAGGAATCGAGTAAATCATTGAAGTGAAGGGAAATGTGATTGCAGTTCAAATTGTAAATCTAACTATTTGGGAGTTTGAATCACAAATATTATGACTGTAATATCTTACGTGACTATGTTTATGAATAGAAACATTGGTTAGTAAGAGCTCCCAAATACCCCTAATAATGAACGAAATTCAATTGAGACCTTTATTTGATAAAGGCATATGTATTTAAAAGGATCATATTATACCTTAATATCATAAAAATGGATCAAATCCCTTGAAAAAATACTCTTCGTCCTTTAATGTTCTGAGATAGAGATGGTTCTACTGTATTTTTATCATATGGAGGGATAAACTGATTAGAGGTGAAAATTGATCAATAATATGAATCATGAGCAAGAGATAGAAGTGATGTGGTGAGAGGAACTTTGGAAAATGTTTTTTGATAAAAAATTTCCTATATCTCTATAACTTAAAATGTAAAGGTATTTCATTTCCCTGAAGAAAAATATGACTAATATTTTGGGGAATATGAGAAAAACATCATAATATATTCATGATATGCCTCTAGTATTATTGTTACACTAGAACAGAAGGTCGGCCGTTTCATTAGGGGTATGAAGCTAAAGGTGTAGTTTAATTATAAAGGTCTGATAGAGAAATATAATGGTGCTTTGAAATTTCAACATTCCCCATTTCAAATGTTTGGAAAGAAGAACACCCAAAAGTAATTAAGGGGGACAAGGAAATTATTTTGGCGTGGGAATGGATGATATCTTGCTAAATATTACTGATGGGAGAAACCCACTAATTCGATGGAGGAAATTATTTCTCTAATCAACACTAAGAACATTGTTCATTTATTCAACTACAAGAAACTAGGGGACTTACCAAACCAATGAACTAAGCCAAAGGATTTCAGAGACAACCAACAACCTTCAAGGCATCAAGGGTGAGCTTATCCAATCACAACCACTGAGGAGGATCTCGAAAATGAAGTGGTGACTGGTATTCTAGTTACATATTAAATTATAGTTAACATGCATTTTTTATTTTGGATCTACGCATTCCTTCATATCATTGTAGTTTAGTTTAAAAATTAAAATTCCCCCATAAATTATGTAAGTAATGTTATTACTAAAAATGGTAATTGGGGAAATTATTACATCCAACATACATAAATACTCCTGTAAATATTTGTGGGATAAACATCCTAAAACCTTATGATACTCCCTTTTGGTGGAATTTTATATAATTCTATGTATGGATTGGATTTCTTTATATAAAAACAACATAAATTTTCCCGAGAAAAAAATCACTCTATGAATTGGAATCATCCTCTGATTCTGAAAAAATTCAATGATTGGATTAATATTATTTGGTACCAACATTTACAGAGTGGATATAATTTATTTATGAGTTAGTATATCTATCTGAAATGGTAGAGTCTAAGGAAAGGATCATACTTGAAGATAAGACCATTTTTAGGGTTTACACTAAAATGTTTCTTGAAGAATTACCTTATCTTCTTCCTAGAAAATAGTTTTAATTTTAAATTATGACTAAACATGGAGATTTACCATTATTAAATAAATAGTGTATAATGTCCTTATTATAATATTAGGACCTGAACAAACAGCAATATGATAATTTGGATAAAGGGTTCATATGCCCTAGTGTTTCACCTTGGGGTGAAACATTCCTTTTTTTAAAAAATAATGATGGGTCAACACTCCTTTTCATTGTTTATCATGAGCTCAACAAGTCTATATTAATGAATCAGTATCATCTTACATTGATTGATGAATTATTTGATCTACTATATGGATCACAATTCTTCATCAAGGTGGATCTATGGTCGGGGTATTCTTGAGTTTGAGTAAATAAGGTGGATATCCCCAAGCCTACTTTTCATACAAGGAACAGTCACTATGATTTCATAGTAATTCCATTGGGACTCACCAATGTTCTTGAAATCTTCATGTACTTGATGAATAAATTATTTAGAGATTACATTAATAAATGTGTTGTATTATTTATAGATGACATTCTAATATACTCTTGAAGCAATGTGGATCATGAAGAGAATCTAAGAACTATGTTAAAGAACATATTAGAAAAGAAGAATTATAAAAATTATAGAAAATGATAGTTTTGGTGGGTGGAAGTCTCATTCTTGGGGAATAATTTCACATGCCACAATATATATATGTACCACTCAATGAAAGAATAAATTAACGGATGTATGAGGCCAATATGTGTGACAGATATCTATAGATTCCTTTGATTATCATGGAATAATCTTTGGTTTATGAGATATTTATCACGATTGTCAAAACTTATAACCAAGATAACTCCAAAGGGAGGTAGTTTTTCATGGAATCATTAATGTGAATAGAGATTCAAGGAGTTTAAGAAGAGGATTATCACTGCACCTTTATATATGATATCCAAAAGTGGATAAATTTTAATGGTATTCAATGATACCTAAATGAAGATATTAGGTTATGTGTTAATTCATAATGACAGATTGAAAGACTATGCTTTATGGAAATTGATGGTTCATGAAAATAACTAACCAAAAAATGATCTAGAATTAGCTACAATGATATTTATGTTGAAAATTGTCTTATATTATCTCTTGGGGTTGAATTGTGAAATATATACGGATCACAACATACTCATGTATATATTAACAAAGAATAACTGAAATTAAATATTTTATTCAAAATAACCATGTTTTAAGGACTAAGGTGGAATCCATCATGAAATTATCAACTTGGACAAGAAAAAACATTCCCAACAAACCAAAATCTCATGACCAAGAAAACCTGAACTATAAGAGAAAATCACCACCTAGTAACAAAAAACATGATGTCTAGCTTCCATTGTCTTAGATATGTATGAAAAAATGTCCCATGAAAATGTGCATGGGACCAGTATCGATGGACAGATCGAAATCCTCTTAAACATCCGATTCTGAATAGAAATTATATAGCAAGAAACCATTTCCTGGCACCTCATCTGGAAAAACTTATTGTAGGCAATTTTCTGCAAAATCCCATGATTTGAAGACCACAAACACAAATAAAAAATTAATACCACTGATAACAAAATCACCAAGAAAAACAATCATCATCATCCCAAGAAAATCACAGCATCATGAGAAAAAACCTGTCGTGATATGAGAAATAGACTAACATGAATCAAACATAGAATCACAAGAAAAATTCCACAACATGGACACTAGTGAGGAAAATATCTTCAGTGCCAATTAAATAAATATAAGGGGTAATATGAGAGGACACAACCACACCATCAAAATTCAACTGAAATACCTCCACTGCCTGAGGCAATTCAAGATCCAAGTTCATGGAACCAAAATTAATAGAATAAAACATCAAACCTCTGATGAAGACTACAACATGCTACCAGAAATGAATCCAAACACCACCGTATCCGTGAGACATCATCAGACAAAAAACTGTAGAAAGATGAAGAGTAAGATGAACTAGAGAGCATGAAGTTGAGTCTTTGTCACCCTATACTAGAACACCCAACCACACCTTGAGGGAGTGTCGTCGTTGTGAGGAACTGAGTGGATCTAAGCGAGTACTTCCACTCAAGTCTTGGTTGGGATATGAAACTTCCATGAGGACACCACCGCAATAATAAATATAGAGCTTCCAACCTCATACACTTTAAAAGAACCCAAAACATGAAAAAGGAAAAAACATGATCTAGGAAGGGGAGGTGACACCTACTTACCACTAGCTCGACATTGAGGGATACAGAAGCCTCCCCCCTCCGAAACACCACCATTGAAAACCCTTTGAGATTTGTGATGCGAGATATATTCCACTTAGAGGACCCCTATAACCTGAGTATATATTTACAAATATAGAGCTTATTATGTTCCAATAAAGATGGTTAGAGATGATGAGGAACTGTCACTGCTCAATCAACTACTATCCTGGAAAACTAAATAAAGTCAAAGATAATCTATGTTGAAAGTATATAACAATTTTATCATTGATGATAATTGAGAAGTATCATATCTTATTATATTTTAAAAGGATATACATGATAATCATAAATTAATGAAATCATCATTCCTATCACAAATTACTTCACAACAATCCACTCAGAAGAAGTTAAATGGTACTTAATGAGAAGATGTGAGAATTCAAAAGAAAGTGGACACTATAAGAAAAAGGGATATCCTAGGAGTTCAATGTTAATGAATAAGGAGTTGTGAGATTACTTCCATGACTATGTTTACCATCAAATAAAGAGTCAAAAAATGGATTTGTTGGATGATACACAAAGCTCAAAATTAATCATCAATCCAAGAATCATAAAGATGTATCAGGATCCTTGATATCAATATTTGTCAGACAATATGAAGGAGGAGATCATAAAATATACATCAATATGTCTTGTATGTCAGTAATTTAAGGATAAAAGGAAATAATACAATGGAATGATGCAACAATTACTATATAGAAATAGTAAAAATCAACTTGAACTTTCTCACTGTTTTTTAAGACAATAAGAGGAAATAATTCTATATGGGTTATGGTGGATCATCTTATGAAGACTTCTCACTTCATTGTGATAAAAGTGGACTAATCACATGATAAAAATGCAAGGATATAAAATTGAGAAATGGTGAGGTTTCATGGAATTCCACCGTCGATTTTACCTGATCGAGACCTAAGATTTACCTCCATGTTCTGGAAGAGTCTTCAACATGATCTAAATACTAAGTTGAACTTCGGCATGTCTTATCTTACCTAAACTGATGTCCAATCTATTCATAATATCCATACACTCAAGTAAATATTGAAAACATTGCCAATTTACTAAAAATGATGATAGGATCAACATGTTCGTCTTGTCTAGTTCTCATACTATAGTTGTTTTCACACATGATTCATAATGGATCCCTATGAATTCCTATATTTGAAGAGGTGTAGAACACCTGTTTGTAGGGATTATGTTGGGGAACATAAATTGTTTGATCTTGGAAAGATAAATGAAATCATGGAAAAGTTTAAGACCATTCAGAAACACATCAATTTTTCTTAGAGACAACGCAAGAGTTATGCTGACAATCATCGAGGAGACATAGATTTTGATATTGGAAACAAGGTATTACTCTAAATATCTTCATGGATGAAATTCATGAGATTTGGGAATAAGGTAACTCTTAGTCCAAGAATTATCAATAATTTTAAGATCAATGATCACATTGGAGTGGTGGAGTATCGACTACCACTCCCACAAAAACTATATCATCTTAATGATGCATTATATGTATCCTTATTAACTATGTACATACTATACCCTTCACATGTAGTCAATATAGAGGTGGTATCATTGCAAAATGGTCACTAATATGAGGATTAGTCGATGGAGATCGTAGTCTATATAGAAAATGATATTTGAAATAAGACAATTCACCTTGTCAAGGTGGTGTTGGGAAACCATATGTTTGAATAAGTTATGCGGGAACTAAAGGAGGTGATGAAACAGAAAAACCCTCATCTTTTTCAGTGTCAGAAATGAAAATTTCAAGGGTTAAATTCAATAAGTTGAATATTTTATTGACCCAAAATTTTATATTCAAAATTATCCCTAAAATTTTGTTATGATTTTTATTATATATTATGGATATAGAAAACACCTGAACTTATTTGGGGTTATTATATTTCATCAATTTTAAAAGACCATTAATCATTATAATATATATATTGTTTTCATTTAATAATGGTCATATTATTTTTATAAATATAAGGTTTTAACAAATCCAATTAACATAGAAAATAAAATATATGGCCTTAACCAGTATGAGTGTACCCTATTAATCCCATTTATCAAAGAATCCATGGGAGATATAATATGTGGTATTTTCCCTTAACCAATCCCAAGATGATATTTAACAACCTATGCATGAGATAAATCCTTTATTTTAGAAGTTCAAGCTCATAGATTTCACGACCCAAACCATGTATTATGAACCACCCCTTGAAAGTCTCTTGGTCGCACACGTTTCCCATATGGTTTTTGAGGGTGTATTAAAGGGATATGTTTCTATAACAAAATAATATTAATACATATATTTTATATAATAATAAATATATTTTCATCTTATTATTATTAAATTATAAATTCCATTTATTTTGATACAATAAAACACAAATTGAAATTTGGGTTAATATTCAAATACAATTAAGGAATTTATTTTTATTAATTAATTTATTTTTTAAATAAGTAGTCTTTTATTTAAATTTAAATTGAAAATATTATTTCATAAATATTTATTATCATAAAAGTTTTATGATGTTTAATGTAATTTATATAAGGGTTAGAAAACTGTTAATGTGAAACAAACCCATCATTTTAAATAAATGTCGATTGTTTTTTTAATGAAAATTCACAAATTAAAAACATTATTTGGTTAAAATTAGAATTTTTTTTTGAAACAAAATGTTGATATTATCCAATGGTGAATTTTCCATAATTTTTTTAGATGGTGAAATTTTTCTGGTAAAAATTTAATATATTACAAATATACGGTTCTTATTATTAAATCATAATGATATAATAATGATGTAATAAATATTAAAAAGGGTATCCATTACAAAATAGATGTTTCCCATTCAAAATATTTTTATTTTTATTATTTGAGTAATTTTATAAAGCCTTTATCAATCCCATATAACATAAAATATTTTATAATCATTTGAAATCATTTATTTAAGAGTATGACTCAACTCCACATCACCTAGAGTAATATTTTAATACCATTTTCTATTTTACATATAAAAAAATAAAAACCAGTCCCTTTGGAAAAAAATGGAAAAAAATTATGGTATGGTTTTTAGTTTTGGTTATATTATTCAATATACTTTAAAACCTGTGTTTGGGAAATAATAAAGAACACCCCTATCTTTTCAAATATAAACCCACCCAATATCCTTTTTATTTTCACTAAAAATACTTTGAGCACATCCTTACACTTCCCTTACATCTCTAGAGATCTCCCATGGTTCCCAGTAGATCTCAACAAGCTTCTCAAAATCATTTAGTGTCACACTCCCAAGTAAGGGTTCTCTTCTTTCTCTTCTTTGTTCAAGAATCTTCATTATCGTATGCCTTTTTTCTACAATTCATCATTTTGGTATATGTTATTACATATACCCTTTACTTATCATATTATTTCTAAATTATGAGTGACCCCTTACTCTCCAATTAATCCCTCCATGAACATTTATATTCCCTTGTTATGTTGCCAAATTTTCACTATGATTTTCCAAGCCAAACAAATGAGTAGTGAATACCCCTACCAAATTCATATAAAAAATGTTCACCTTTATGAACATATAATTATTTTATTGTGTAATTAAATTTATTTTTTAACACTCCATTATCTTTCAATAAAAAATCATGAAAATTAATTCCATGTTTTATGATCTATGTGGAACACTAAAGCATGAGAATGAAATGAATGTGATGGATGGGCCTGGGATTTTATAGTGCTCCAATGTATTGGGTACTATTGTATCCTCTTGAGAATTCACAAGAGGGATTAGGTAGTGAACCTAATCTACCATGTGACTTTTTCAATAACGATGTCCTGGAAGTTATCGTTGACATATGTTTATGATTTAGTGTTTAATGTTTTTGCCACATTTCCCATGTTACCTTTATGTTATCATGAGATATCATTATTTATTTTTAATTTTTATGATTATCACCCATTTTATAACTCATTAATACACCTATTTTATATCATGTAATCTGTTTTTCGTGTTATTCTATGTTTATTCCCATACTGAGATTTATAGCTCACACCTTCCTTATGTATGTCCTCAAGTTATCCCATGCCATTGTAAGTACAAAAATATTAAGAATTTATTTAATAAATATAAGGTTTTTACTTTTTTTTTTGTTGTGTAATGTAACTTTATAAAAAATAAAGTATACATTTGGAACATATTGGTTGTATTATATGTTATTTTATATAATAAATAATGATTTAGTATATAATAAATAGAAGGGTTTTCCTAACATGTAACTAAAATATAATCAATATTATTTTTATCATGATATATGAACGTTAAATCAATGAATTGGTAGGAGGTATTAGAAATAAATTTTCTTCATCAATACTTATGATCTCAACATGAAATAAATTACTTATCACGTCATAATGTATGCATGGAAAAAATGGGTTTTATATAACATTCCAAATGACAATCATTAAGTTTTATAGTATAATTAACCCATGAAAAGAAAATTGGTTTCATTCAACAAATCATAAATAACCCTTTGAAATAAAGTGGTATTAATATGGTTTCTCATATGTAAATAATTAATAATTACATTAATAATCATGATATGATAAACCCATGGAAGATAAATGGGTAACCAATCATTTCAAACAACATTCTCGGTAAATATCATTCTATCAAGATATTAAATAATATGGTGATTAAAATGCATAGATATAGAGTATATGATTAAGTCAATAGTTACACCAATAAAATTATTTATGTGACCTAGTTGAACACCCTTCAGTTAAATAAATAAAAAATATAGTATTCATAGAGGGAAGTTATTGCAATAAAAAATAGGTTTATATATATATTTTTACTAGGAATGTAAAAGGTAGGGATATATCACCTCCATGATAGAAAGAAACATTTCATAAATTGGATTGTATATTTTTAATAATATCCTCACTCAATAAAACATTTCATCAAAGGATAATTACTTATTTGAAAAGCAATTTATAGATGTTTTTTTAAAAAATAATTAGAAAATAAAAACTATTTTTGATATTTTGAAATAAATTTAAAATAAATATATTATAAAACTATATAAAAAATGTTAATGGAAACCTTGAACATGTATATAGAAATATTTCTATAAAATGAAGAAGGTGTTGGGGTGGCATGTTCACGTGTGAATAGAAAAAAATAATTTTTTCATCTTTGAGAAAAAACAACACATACAAAAAATGATAATATTTATCTAAAACCATTAGAATATGGTAAAGTTATATAAAATGAACCTAATAAATTGTTTTATAATAGAAAACAACACATTAAATGTAATATAATAAACATTTATATTTAAAAAAGTATGTTTTTGATCAAGAATAAGATACTGGATTAATTTCACTTATAATATGCACTTTATGTAAAATATGAGTCAAGGAGAAATAAAATATTGAGGTGACATGTAAAACACCATTAATATCAAAATAATGTAATTATGTATTTTAAAAAGAACATATATTCCTATGATCTATTATCTTTCAAAAACAATATGTTCTTGATAATTTGATTGGCAATAAAACCCATATGATTTGCATAAAATTTTATTCAAATAAACCTTTCTAAATTTGGAATATTTTGAATAGAAAGGAATTTAAAATAGATCATGATATGAATCTTAAAATATACATGATTATGGTAAAAGAAATAATTTAGGTATTAGTTCCACCGTTCAAAAAAATTGTTTATAAAGGGAAATATTTCTCATGGAATTCAAATTTGAGATGAAGAACCCCAAATGGGTTAAGAAACATTCTAATAAAAATCCATTGAAAGCGATAGAGCTCAAAATTGAAGATAAAATATCATGGATAATGATAATTAAAGATATTATATTTCCAATTGGAATTATACAAACCATTTAAATTAAATTTTGTCCATAAAATGAAATATATCTCAACATAGGAAGTTTATATAAGAAACTATTACCTTGTTCTATATTAATTCAATACATATGCCTAACATCTTGAATAATAAAATCAATTTTACTAGAAAACTTATTATAAATATTATTATTATATAATTATTTTAATATTTAATATTTATTATCATTTAATATCAATTTATTTTATATATTTTCCTAATGTTTTAAGAAAATCAATTTCTGTCAGCTTATTTCTGTAGTTTTATCAATAAAATATGATATTTTAAAAATATTTTTAATACATAATTAACCCTTATAGAAAAAAATACTGGACATTATTTTCTTATAATCTTATATGGATGTTATTATTTAAGTTCCCATTTTCATCCATGATTAATTTTTATGTCATTATACAAGTAGGTGACTAAATCAACCAAAAAATGAGCAATGCTATAACTAAATGACTGAGTATGGATAAGGAATTATATAATGTCATTATAAAAAAGGAAAATTTTATTATTTTTTTAAAATCATGTTTAATTTGGTTAAGATGAATAATGAAAATCATGATGAAAATAATGAAAAATCAATATTCATAGAGATGACAGTCTAAAAAACACATAGTACACATTTTCATTAATAAATTAATGAGTGGGAATTAAGGTATATGATAATTTTAAATTTCATAATCATATTTATAATATATAAATTACATTTATTGATCAATTAAATCATTAAACCAAACTATGATAAGTGGTACTAAAAATGTCAGATGTCTCTTTGTGGATGTGGTGGGTCATGCAATGCACTAATGAAGCTTTTGTTTTTTAGCTGGTAGAGAGGAATAAATAATAGTTATTATATTAAAAACATCATTTAAATATAGTGATTATATTATCATAGTTATATTTTTTTATATAATATATTATTAGGAGGAATATTAACGAGATAATATTACGATGAAGGTAATACTTATGTTTGAATCTTAATCATCACTAAGAGGTCTTCCTAGAAGTTGATTAATAAAGATATTTCCTAGAGATAAAGATATTAAGTATGAGTGAAGGAATTATTGGAGTGTTATTTTTTGTATTCATTAAAGGTATATTATAATGTGAAGTGTATCCATCGATGGGTGGAAGTGATCGCCTTTTATATGTGAAAGAAAGGGTACTTTTTGGAACACTCTTTACACTTCCATGATATTATTATATTATTCCTTAGTCAATGAATCCCAGATTTCATAATAATGTATAGAACGGTGGTAATGTTTTGATAAATCCTCAAACATGACTTTACACATATGTTTTAATGATGTTTCAAGTCATATACCATTGGTTTTTATATTTTATGATTTTGATTTTTACCTTAGTAACAAAATTTTAACTATGTAATTTATATTTTATTTACAAATATAATTTAACTCCTATTGAAAAATTTTGATGCCTTAAACATTACGTTAATATCCATTTGTTATAAATAAATTTATTAATATCATATAATCAACTATTAAATTAAAATATATAATATATAAAAATAGTTTTTATAGAAAAGTGACTTTTAACCTTTATGTGTTCATATTCAAATTTAATATTAAGTTTTAATTTAATTATTGTTAATATAATAATATATAAGTTTAAACCTCATATTATTGAAATAATTTAAATTATATCAATCTAATTTATTAGATACAAATTAAGCATTATTAATAAAACTATTCTTTAAAAAACAATTTCACCATTAATGTCGTAATTAACTTTAATCATAAAAATAGTATATTTAAAAATAAAAAAGAATTTAAATTGATAAATATTATTAAAATTTTGAATTTAAATTGGAGATGAATTTGGATATATTTAATTTAAAAAATGTATAAATTATAATTTTTAATATATGCTCATAAAAACAGTTTTTGGTGTGCAATATTATTTGTGTTTAAAAAAAGTTCAACATGTTGTTTTTAAATTCCATTGAGTATTTTAAAATTATTTATATTACTTATAAAATATAATATTTTTAAAAAAATGTGTTCTTAAAATACTAGTTCATTTATTTTTTATAAAATTTATAGTTTTTATCAAAATTGTTATTTTTACTATTCACTTAAAATCGATTATTTGAAAAAAAAATATTTTTATTTTTATTATATTATGATGATATAATTAATTAAATTAATTAATGTAATCTAATAAATTTAAAACTCTAAAATTCAATGAAATGTTTTACAATATGAAGGTATAATGTGAATAACAACAAGTTTTTGAGAAATGTATTTTAAAATATAATGTATGTGTATTCTTCTTTTTTATCATGAAATTTTTATTTGACGGATTATAATTTTTTTATGTATATATAAAAATAGCTATAACTAATATATGTTTATTTTAATATAGGAATTCATAAAGTGGAAAAAAAATATTATGTATAAGATGGATATTATATAGATACACTCAATTAATGCTATAGATACTTATTATATGATGATATCATATTAATTTATAACTATAAAACACCTTATAACATTTTCATAATATTTAAGGGTATGATATATAGTATTGGTATACATGGGTAGTGATTCAACTAGAACGGATTTTTCAATGAGTTCTACAAGCTAATGATTTTCCCACAAATGAATTCTCTTAATCCATAATTGATCGAGTTTAGCATAGGCTTAGTTTATGGAAAATGATATCAAATATACCTCCATTCTAAGAAAATAAAAATTAGAATCATAAGGAATAATTTTGATTTCAGATACCATTTATTCTTACTTTATTTATTTTGTGATATGGTTGATTCAATTTATTTCGTATAATTAAAATGATAATTTTTAATCATCATATTTAATATTAAAAATATATCATGTGTTTTAATTTTAGTTTGGTATAGTGTGTGAGGAAAAATATTTAATATATTATTTATTTAATGAGAATATATAAGGAAATATTGGGTCATTACAAATAGGACCACTCGCCATATTATGTACATTAAATGAGGTCTCAACAGAAAATTATGGACAGAAAACAAAGTCCATGAATAAAAGTTTTAACACATTATAGCATGAATAACTGAACACATGATATTTTTAACATGAAATAAATTTAACACATATCATTATTATCTCATGATATATAAATCATTACCGAGATAATTATTTGGATATATAATTATAGTACCACATGTCACATAATAAAAATCATACATAAGAGTGACACAAGATAAAATTAAAATTCATCATTTCATCATAGAATAACCCATTGAAAATAAACACGTTTTATAAGTATTTCATCAAAACATAATTATCCCATGGGGAAGTAGTGAGTTTTATAGATTAATACATAAAAAATAATTACCATAATTTGTAATAAGAAAGAAAGTCAATGGTATCATAAGATAATTTCTCTAATAAAGCATAAAGACTCTTAAACGATGTTGAAATAGATGAAAAAATATCATTAAAAGAGTATTTGAACATTTCTATGAAAATAGGGAATATATCATTTTCAATCAGTATCCCTATAAACTAATAATTTAAAAAAATATATCAAGGAGAATATTTTATTCTAAATTGAACATGGAACCGTTTAATTTAATCTTCAATGAAAATAATGGTCATAATGGTGGGGAAAAAGATCTTGTTTTAAACATTAAAAGAGAACATTCTTTTCACAATTTTATAAAATTTCATTAATGAATTCTTCATAAAACATTAAAAATATTAATTTTAAACCATATTAAATAAAGAAAGAGGTTGTGGAAATTAGCTTTTATAAAAATTTCCAATATAAGAAAAAACTTTTATGAATTAACTTAAAGAACAATGATATGGAATATAATGTTTGTAGACCTAAATATAAAGAATAAATATTTCATTTCTAAAAAACATTTTCTCAGTCATTTTCAGTACCAATGAGGAGAAAATGGTACTAATAATTTAAAATTCCAAAAATAACCAAAGAAATAAATAAATATGATTTTGATGATAATTTTAATATAATTTACCTCCATATATATTTAACATTAAAAATATTAAAAATAAATGAGATTATGACATAAACTTATACCTCAAGTTTTATCTTACATCATAAACATTCAATACCCTATATAATAACTATTGATTTATGATAAATATATTAAATTTTCATATTAATATTTGAAATACAAAATATATTTCGTTTATAATTCTCAATTAAACATTTATTAAAAATTCCTCATTAAAATGACCACTTAGGTGAAAACTATTCTTTTTTCCCAGCATGTTTCTGCTTAATGATTCAATTTATTATACCATGGTAATTATTTCAACATATCCAAAATATTAATAATATAATGATTATCAAATTTATTAATTATATATGCATTTATAACCGTCAATATAAATTTATGATGAAAAAAAGAATAAATAACTTTGTGGAGAAGGTAGTTCATATGTATGTGTGAGTGTTGTTTTCAATTTTTGATTGATGTAATAAAAAAGTTAAAAAATATTTCACAATTAAAAATAATAATTAAATCATTAATATCATATATATTCATTAAATTTATCCATAATACCATATAATTCATTAGAAAATAATGCTTACTTTGAAAAAACATGTATGCATACTTTTCATAATATCAGTAGTCATATTCAATCCATATAATCCACTAGATATGTGATAGAAGTCATTTTTAATACTAATATTTCAGTAGTATTCTATGGTTTTTTTTAAGCTTGATGTTGTGTGTAAAGTAAGATATCAAACATAATAAATTTCTTTATAGATAAAAATGTCATAAAATATTACCCTCTTACATTTTACCCCCTTATACTAATTTTATCCATGAAATTTCACCACACTTATACAATCAAATGAGGATACCATACTACTATAAAGTGACCACATACCAACAGAGGTATACCTAGGGTTTAGAAAAAACAGTGGTAATGATTTTTTGGCGAAGCCTATACAAATGGTTTAAATTAACCATTGGTATAGGTTGGTCTATACACATGTTTTTCTAAACCATTCATATAGATCTATGGATATGGAGGCCCACTCGGGCTCCTCCTCCCCTCCTCCTCATTCTAAAACTAGTTTCTCCTGGGAATTCATGCATCCCCCATCCCATGTGGTGATTTTGGACTCCTCTCTCCTATTATCAAGAGGATTTTATATCCCTATTCCCCTCCTCAATTTATTTTTTTCGCATCCTCTTCCCTCCTCTGGTGAATTTGTTATACCCTAGGTGAAATTTCACCCATCAGACTGTGTTATTCATCTATTTGTGGTTCTTTTTTTACAATCCTTAAGAAGAAATATTGATTTCTATCCTATTATTTCCTATCTATATTTTTTTTTTATTTTTAAGGTGTTTAACATTATAGGGGAATGGTTTTACATTTTAGTTTATGTCTTTTGGTCTCTTTTAGATTAAATCCCATTTTTGGGGGTTATAATCATTAGGTGTAGAAAACTTTTAGCTTCAGTAATTCTATCCAATTCATTTATTATGTACCTTATTTGTTGTTTAGAGATATTGATAGTGGTTTTTAAAATTTTATGTTCTTAATAGTTTATGTTTTTTAATATCTGGTGTGCACCATATACCTTTTTTCATATTTGGTTTAGGCATGGAAAGAACCTAGGGTGAATACATTTTTCCTTGGGGGACTATTTTCATGATTGTATCATGGAATCATCTGATCCATGTAATATATTTGAATTGAAGTGGGATAGTACTCTCTATATTTAGATATAAACACCCTCATATTCCTGATGTTATCATTATGTTAGATTCATGTCATTTATTAACATTTTTTGTTTCATTTTATTGAACACTTCAGTTGAAATTTGATTTTATTTTAAATTAATCATATATGTGTGAACCATTAATGGATAAGTTAATTTAAAGGTTGTTTTAAGCCATGTAATGGGGTGATATTTCATGTTAATTGTTTTTTAAAACTCTTAAATGGATTTTAATTAATATAATTTGTTTAATGATTTATTGGTGAGCACTATCTAGATGTTTTGAAAAGTTTTCTTATTTTAAATGGATTGGAAACCTTGTTCTTGGGTTTTTTGAATGTTTTTAAAGTATTTAACATGGGATTTTGGATTTTAAAAATGAATTTTAACCCATATTCATTGTATTAGTAACCTTTTTCAAATCTAGTTTGTTTTATAAGAAAAATTTTGTTATTCCTAAAACATTACAAAAAACTGTTTTATAAATTTTAGAAGGGTGATTTATTCCACGTGGATTATGTTTTGAAAATCGGTAGTGTAGGTGAACGTTTTCTATGTTGGTGTAAATGGGGGGTGGGTTCTTAATTTTTTAAGAAGTGTTTTAATAGAATTATTCTCAAAATTTAATAACAATATCTTTTTAAAGGGCGAGTTAATATGTAATTCCAATCATATTCCATTAAAATGATGGACAATTTGGTATTTTATGAAAAATGAGTTTTTATAAAATTTTTGAGACCTTTTTTTCACCTTTTAAATCATGTATGCTCACAGTTTCTTATTATATAATTATTGGATGTTTATTATTGATATATTTATATATGTTACTTGTGTTTTGAAATTATTAAAGATTCATCTTTGTGAGAATATGGGAGGTGAGGAGTGTGTTATTTAAAATGGTTTATACATGATCATTATAAGTTAATGAATATTATCACCGAATTTTACATTTAAGGGTAGAAATGGGGGAATGTGGTAGGCAGATTAGGTAGTTGATTCAATGACCTAGGATTATGTTTTCAAGGAACATTAAACAGGACCAAGGGATCCCATATAGTGAAAATTTTCCCCTGAGACTGGGTGAGATTAAAAATTAAATAGGAACACAGTGTGATTTATGAAACTATAATTATTGTAATACATTTTGTAACCCATTTTAGAGCCCATTTCTTGTATCAATTACATTTGTATCCATTTTAGGATCACATTAGGGGATTTATCTTGAATATCGATTATATTCCCCTTATTCCTAGATTATTGTTTTGAACCTATGTTCTTGTTATTTACCCTTTTGTGTATATTGATATTGTGGTTAATAACTATGTGGTTCCTTATTATTTATGTGTGGATTAAATCATTATTATTTGAATTGCGATTAAAAAATAAAATAATTAAAGGGAATTTGTAATCATATAGTTCTTTAAATCTAGTTTTTTAAATGAGTTTGAAATGGTTTTTTATTTAATGTATAAAATGTTTTTTCACAAATAGTTTTGGAATAACTATTATAAGAATGTATTCTTTTTCTATGAATAAAAATATGTGTGTTTTTTGGTTAAAATAATTTTTTAGTCTAATGGGAAATGATTAATAGAAATCATTGCTTTAAAGGATATTTTCTAAAAGTATTTGGATAATAGAATCCTCTTTTGAGTTAGAAATTATTATTTTGGAAAGGGTTGTTTATGAGGTAATTTTAAAGGGGGCTCTAAAATTTTGATCTATAAAATTCATATTGGTCGGGGAAAACATTTTCCAAGTGATTGTTTCTATTTAATAAAAAAGTGTTTTAACACAATTTTGGTGGGTTTTCATTTTATTTCATTAATCCTTATGATTTTTTTTATTTCATTCCATTTTGTTTTGTCTCTTGAACATCATGGAGATTTGTTTAGATAGTGACCATGATAGTTAATTATTAAATTTTAGAGATACCCACCATGGTTCGTTATTTTTTTCTTCAATTATAGCATATGTTATTTGTCATATTAATTGTTTTTATCGCTAAATGTATGCTTTGATAACATCAATATTAAAATTGGTTATAATGAATTTTTTACTAATAGGTTACATTTTTGATTGAAACATATGTTTTTTCCTTGCGATATAATGTATAGATGCTAGATGATTCATACTGATCCTATTTCAATAGATATTTAAAAGAATTGGGAAACTTTCTTAAATGTTTCATTTAAAAATGCTTAAGATTGAGATTTTATATAGTTCCCATGATATAATTATGTTTTAATACTATTTTTAATCATGGGTGAAGTTGTCTACAATATAAAAAAGTAGGATTTCAACAAAAAAACTATTATATTTAGTATAAATATAGAGGGAATGGACAATATTCTAATGTATATCAATGAAAAGAAATTAGTGGTATGGAGAGTTTAATATTTTATTAGTTTCCATTTTTATGTCATCACAAGAGAGATAATATACAAATATATGAAGGCAATGATGTTAATGCATATGATGAAAATATTGATCATGATGATGTTGAGAGAGTGAAACATTTAATGGATTAGGCTAGAACTCTAGTATATCAAGAATATACATAAATGACAATGTTAGAATTTTTAATGTGGTTATATCATGGAAAACCATGTATGGAATTTTTAATACCATCGTCGATTATATTCTAACCTTTTTGAAGAAAATTCTTCCTAGTGATGAATATATTCCCTCAAATCATTGTAAGGAATTGATTTTAATTATGAAACTTTCATTTTCTAATAATAAAGAGCATGATTGTAGGAAATATTTCTGCTTATTTGGGGTGGAAAAAGTGTCCTTAATGACTGTAGTGAATTTGGTAAATCTTGATGGAAGGAAAATGCATTTAGAACACCATGTTGTGTTCCAAAGAATCATTTAGCACTTTCCATTTATTATCATGCATAAAAATCACGTCATGTCTGTGGAAATCTCATCCAATATATGATGGCATGATGGTGAGATAATTAAAGAAAATAATGAGTTAGTTCACCCTATAGATGGATTATCATGGTGATAATTTTATTCACAACATCCTGATTTTGTAGCTAAAGTGAATAATGTCAGGGTGGGAATATCTTGTAATCATTTTAATCCATTTGGATAGATTCTTACTGCTCACAACATGTGACGAGTTTTTATTCATGTTTATAATCTTCCTCTATTGAATTTTATGAAAATACTTTTAACATCATTGATTAAATAAATATCCAGACCATCTGACCCTGGTAATGATACAGATGTCTACTTTCAACCTCTAATAAGAGAGCTGAAATAGCTTTGGGATATAAGTGTGTTCGTAATCAATGCTTCTTCAAAAAATATATTTTAGATGTGAGATGACCTTATATGGACTATTAATGATTTCCATTCTAATTAAATGATGTATAGTTAGTGTACGAAGAGAAAAAAAATCATATCCTATTTGTATGAATAATACACAATCGATAAGGCTTAAATATTTTCGATGTTTTAATTTAATGGTTATCGATGATTATTTCCAATAGATCTTCAATATGGGATGAATCTATTATAGTTTGATAATACTATTGAAATTGAACAACCACCTAAGTGTATTTCAAGAACTGACGTGCTTAATGAATTTAAAGTTTTTATTTTTTCATTAGAAAATGGTCAGAATAAAACTAAAAAGAGGAATAATGTTGATAATGAAGACACATACAATTATAAAAAGAGAAGTATCTAATTTGAGTTCCCATATTGGTTTACCAATTGATTATTTCATATTTTAGATGTAATGCACATTGAGAAAAATATATATGAAATTTTTATTTGCATACTTCTAAATATAAAGGGTAAGTACAAATATAACTACTGATCTTATCAGAATTTGACAGATTTGGGTATTTGACTTGAACTGCATCTTGTGTGTATTAGTGAAAATAAATTGAATGTGGGTTTTGCTTCTTATGTGATGACATCATTAGAGAAAAATTAATTGATGGAAGTATTGGATAATATAATTGTTTTTATGGATATTCTAGAACCATATCTCAACATGTCAATAGAATTCATTGGAAACTAAAATCCCTAAAAACTAATATTATCTAATCATTATTTAAGAATTAACTCTAATATCAATTATGTAATTTCTATCCAATAATTTAAGGGTGTAATTGATTTAATTGTGCTGTTTTTTAAAGACCCTTATGCTAAAAGGTTATCCAATTCATTATGGATAAAAATTCATAAAGTGGCACCATTAATTTTTTTTGTGAGTTGAAAAATATCCCTCCTTAATTTGTTACCTTCATGCTTCATTTAAGTGTCCATATTCTAATTGAAACACTTCTTGGGGGAAATGTTTCTTTTTTAGACGTATCCTACTGAATGAAATTTGTGGAAAGTGAAATCTTATGTCTGAAATAAGAATTTTATTGAAGGTTCAATTTTGAAGGCTATCTTGATCAAGAATGTATGGATTTTTGTTCAATGTATTTGTCTGATGTGTGCTCAATACATAACCGGTTGATAATAAATGAAGATGAGAAGAATACAAAAATTGATCCCTTATTTCCATATCATCCCAAAACAAGAGGAATTACTGGGTCATGTACATTGGCAACACTGATCCTTGAAGAGTGGGATATGGCACGTCGCACAGTCTTGTTTAACTATGTTTTTTCAGTGACAATATCAAGTATGTAATTTGGAAATTTATATTTTGTCTCATACTATGTAATTTAACATATACCTCTGAAATATATTATCATTTTATATGTGGAACATAAACAAATTATATATAGATTTCATTGATCATTTCCTTCGAGAACAATAGAGGCTTTGTATAGACAAGTTTTTCCTTCATGGTTGAAATCAACAGTATGATCCCTATATTACTTAGTTTAAAACATAGATATAAATTTAATTGTAATAGTCATATATATATTTCAACTATGTATATTATCTATTGAATATATTATGAAGAAGTTAGATTATGGGATTTTGGTCCCAATTCTTTGGTACGTGAATGAAATTATTTAATAATCAATGTGTAAAAATTAGCTACAACTGATCATGTGGGGAAAATGAGAACATAAAATTAAGGAGTTACATAAAATACTACAAAGGTCGTTATTCAAAGGTATTGGATTATCGAACCCAATATTAAGATTTGAATTATTATAGACATATTGATAGAATAATGTTTTTTGATTATTACTCTTGAGTTCAAGTCACTATGATGAAATTTAAATGGTTTGACTCAATGATGTGATAGGCTGAATTTATGGATGATTATGGAATCAGAGTTATTGACATGAATTGATTCTTGGTAACTGATGAACCACACATTTTTTCATCAATGGAAAAAACATGTCTATTATGTGAAAGATCATATGAGAATTGATTGTGGTATCATTAATTATGTTCTCCCAAAATATATTTTTCCGTATACTAAGGAAAAAATTGACACCCTTAACGCCACAATTTGTAATGGCCAAAATATTTCAATTTATGACTCATATTGTTCCATTGTAATAATTGTTGTTGAACCTAAAGTAGTGTTGAGTAATATATTTAAGAAACCATATATCTTCATAGTTTTTTAATTTTACATTGACATGAGTTTCTATGGTTGGTATTACTATAATTACATTAAGTTAGTTTCATTTTAGAATGATATATATGTTTCAATATTTTCTGGTTTCATTACATTTTATTATATTTATTTCAATTCATAAAACTGAGTTTAAAATGTTTTTTAATTTATAACTTGGTTTTAAATTATTGTTACTAAAACATGATGTCACATTGTTTATGACTTCTATAAATTTTATGTTATATGCATGATTTTTAAAAACATTTTATAAAACTTATACATTTCTGTCTTATATATATTATGAATGATGTTCAATGGAAGTGATTATTTGATTATGATCAGCAGAAGTGTAAGAGTGGGTTAGATCCTATGGTTCCCTTAGTGAGTATAATACTTTTAATATTTTTCTTCTGAATTACATATAATGGAATGTTTATATTCTTTATAAATTTGTTTAAGGAAATTTAGTTGTACCAAATTTGACTCCTCCTCTTCCTACCAATATAGGTCTAAGCCAGGATGGTACATGACCTAGATGGAGCACCCATTTTACAGATTCACACAATGACCCACCAGTAAACACCCTATTTTCCTCGACTCTATATCCTCCAGTTGAACCTCCATGGATGGTGCCATTCTTGTCTTTAACATCATCCCAATTAGCCACTTCATCCCATACCTTGTATACAAAACCTATAGGGATGTTCTTACACATGCCTCCATCATCATCTCACTTAGCCTCTTCTTGTAATACCATGCCTACATCGCTAGTTGGGATGGTTCTACCCATGCCTCCTTTATCATATCATTTATACACGTCTTCCCACACCATTTATACATGACCTACTAGGATGGTTCCACCAATACCATTTCCATATTTTTTTATGTATCCCCAAACCTACTACCCATATCTTGTTATGTCTATATTGTTTCTATTTACATCTACCCATCTAGGATCATATGATTATGTTCCATTAGAACCCACTCAAGTGTATCCAAATCACAAAGAGCAGGAATTGGAATAGAAACATCATTCTGAGGCTACTAATCCAGGATAGCCCATGGATCCATTTGAGCCTATTGAGAAACCTGCATCATGTTTTGTATTATAACTCTGAAAAATTATATCACTTGATTATTTTCCTTTAGTTTTGTGACATAATTATTATTATTTTCTCCGTTTTATTTTATTCAGTAAGATTGGATAGTAGGCCACATGGGAATACACATACACGGGAAGCCTGTAATCATGAAATGAAAATAATGGTGGATTACAATCAACGAAATAACATAGTAATTAAAAATATCATGCAGTGTAGAAGTTTCATGGATACTTTATTCAAGTTCCACGATATCATTATGGTGGAACTGGTCATAGGGAGACATCTAAGTAAGGAAATTAAGAGAAAATTATTGGTATAGAAATTCATATGAAAATTTTATAAATTTATATATATATCAATCTTATATTTATATGAATTGATTTGTTCGTTGCAGAGTCAGTTTAACATTCCCAACGGTGAAACTATTAAGGTTAAAAGGTTAATGGATCATATAGAGCTATGGATATCACAGAAGAATGAGTTATATATTGGTTAGAGGAGTAGATTTGGTTTTGATTTAGATGGTGTACCCATATTCCATGGTTGTCCAGAAACTCAATATCAAAAAATGATTGCATATTGGAAGACAAATGAGTTTAAGGTATTTCCAATTGTTAATATTTTTCATATATAATTTAAATATTATAACATGTAAGGATTTATTAGGAAGTTTTGGGGAAAAAATGAACAAAGTGAAAATTATTCCTCTATACACATTGGGGAACACTATAATGCCTGGTCATGAGAAATTCTAGGTAATTATTCTTCCAAGAACTATTTTTGGCTCATGTGATTTAGAAATACACCATATTATTATTCTACGTTGTAATATTCATTTTTAATAAATGATTTTATTGTTCACTTGAATTATATTTCCATATTCAACACTAAATAGAATATTATATTTATGGAATTCTCGTAATGAGTATCAAAGATTATAAAATGTTTATCATTAGCTTTTATTTATGATTTTTTCATCTACATTTATCACATTATTTAATTTAGGAATTTTCATTTCTTTAAAAGATATAACATTTTATTATTATTCAATATTATAAAATTTTTATATTTTAAAAATTTGTATACTAATCAAGTTCATTTTAATCAATTGGTATTGGGCATCAAAGGTAGTGTTCCTTGAGTAAAATTATTTTATCGAATTGGAAGAAAAAGGATAAAAATATAGTAAATTAAAAAGCACAATAATATATTATAAGTATTTGTATTTATATTTAAAATATTTAAATGAAATTAATACATTAATATCTTGTTTAAATTTAGATAGTCTACAATAGAGGCCCGATATGCTTCAAGAGGATAACAACTTCTGGACAAAAGATCATTTGAACAAGGTATTAGGTGAGGAGTGCCAGGGGAGAGTCTAATGTTGAAAAGGAAAAAAAATGTCCACTCTTGGTATTAGTCCTCATCGGGCTCTTCTCAAATCTCTTATACACCATTACAACAACGTTTTTGTGCATAAGTATCCAAGGTAAAATAAATATCTTTACATGAGTATGAAAGAAGTCAACAGGAGAACTAAAGAAGTATGATGATCATTGAACACTTTATGGAATCTTATTCAGTTATAAGTCAATCTCTTACATTACATACTTCTAGTATTATTGATTCATATAAGGATTCAACACTCTCTTTAAATGATGCCACTATTTTTTCCAATCAGGGTCTGAGTGTTGGTGGAGCTGATAGTGGTATTGGTGATCATGTTGATGATGGTGTTGATGATGTTGCTGCTCTAAATGATGTTTTTGGTGATGAGGATATTTTTTATGGTGATTATGATTTTTCTCATGGTGAGGATGTTAGGGATGGGGGAGATATTGATCCTCTCTATTTTTCGACTTATCAAGAAGGTGACTTGTTGATGTTTTATAATGACTTGAATTGATTACTTCTATAGATGTATATATATGTTTTATTATTTTATATAGATTTAAATTTTGTAAAATAAGTTTTTTGAATGATAAAAATATACTATTTTTATAGAATTTCATGTATACTATGTATTTTATTTAATTTATTTGTTCAGGTGGTTGTGGAAGAGGACTAGCTAGTGCATCTTCCAAATCCAAGAAACTACAGACACCCATGGTTCTCAAAATAGTGGGTATAGTTTTACTTCCCAGTTAATCCATACTCATGGTTTTTCAAACAATGGGCATAGATATATACCCATGGTTTTTTATAAACTATTGGTATCATATATTCTTCCAGAACTATACCCACAGTTGGTTTAGAGACTATGTGTATGTGTCTATACTGACTCCTCCATCAACCATGGTTTCTAAAACCCTAGATATAGTCTACACCCCTAGTTTTAAGGGCTATACCCGTGGTTTAACACCATGGGTATAGGTTCACTTTCCATTAGTACTTCTTCCCCATCACATCCTCATGTTCTAACAAAGCTTCCTCAAATTTATGCTTCCTCCATAAAACATTTACTAGGTGGGGGTCTCATTCCATTGAACTTTATCTCTATTATCCAATATTTCAACTACTTGATACACATGAGAATTATCATACCCTGATTGTATGAATTTTTATTTTAGTACACGATAAGGATCATGTACGTACTACCATAAAAGACATAAATGAAACAAATTTTAAACATAGTATAGATTTAGTGGAAGTGACAAGAAATAAGCCATCATCATAATATGATTAAGAATATCAAAAGGAAAAATATATCTACTACTAAAGAATTCCTTATTTCCAAATATCATATATTTATTATAGTTATATATTTATAGGAATACCTTTTCACTAACTTTTTACTCAAATTATGGCTGATGGTTATTAGCATAAATATTTTATTGAATCTGATCTACCCTAAAGTTCCATTAAATAGTACTAAATTTCTCTATCATTTCCTTAGATTTATCCATTCCCAATTTCATTATTTATCTAACTTCATCCCATAATTTTGGAGTCATACACATCCTTCCATAGAGGAATTAATAATCATCCATTTGAATTAGAGAGTGAATGCAATGTTTTTTCATAAAATTAAATTAGTGGAAGGTATTGATCCCAACAAAATTTTAAAACCCTATAAGAATATATCAACATGTGTTCTAGGGTTTTAATATTCCTCTTATACTAACCATGTGTATGAGTATTTTATAAACTTATAAATATCAATTCTGTATTCAAATATAGATGAAGAATTATCTATAACTTTGATGTAAACATAATATCCCAGTTAGATAAAATAAAATTTGATGCCCCCCGAAATCATACCACTTATTTAATATATGTCCTAGAATGATGATAAAGAGGAAAATATTCTCTATTGGTAATTAAATGTGCCAAATTCATAAGGTTATTGACTACAACCCCAAAATCATTTTATCCTTCAGATGTTTTTGGGAGTTAGTGATTAAATCAATGGTGAAGAATTTCCATTTCAACTATTGTATGGGTAATGATTGTAACATCTCCTTAGGCTTCTATATTTTTGTCATAACTTATTAACATACCAATAAATGAGATATATATATAGAAATATCCATTTTTATTTTGTCCCAAAAGAAATACTATTTTATAACTCTATACTTATTCATAAGTATAGGATGAATATATAATGATGAAATATGATCTTCATCAATTGAATTAATTAAATCTACTATTTGTGGGAGATATACTTTATTCGGGAACTTCATCATTCCCTCAATAACTTTTTTGAACTTAATAACATTACACACAATCTTATTTAGTTCTACATATTACTTCTGAACCAAATAATTCCTCACATGGATGGATAGTTGAACATTCCTCTATAAAAGATATTATCTATCTCCATTGCTCATGAATTGAAGATCCATCTTCTAAAAATTTATAAACATTGGATCTCTTTAAATCATCATCAGGGAAAAACTAAAATGATCCTTCTGACTTGGAGAATCATCCACCTTGTCCACATTCGCAAGATAGAATTTTTTTGAGGAGTCATAATTGTTAATAAAAACAAACACACTTCATTGAAACCTATTGTAATGCTCTGCCCCTGGTTACCTAGAGTTATTAAATTATTACATAAATTTTTCATGATCACAAGGAACCAAATATCGAATGACCAATCACTTTAGTGTCCTTGTAAGTACTATATACAAACATAAGGTTTACATTACATTATTAAATGAAAAAAACAAAATTATGTCTCCTTTGAACACATTAATCTCCCTTAGACTATCCCTACAGGTCAGTCATAATATACTTCTTCTCATTCTCTGAGAAATAAAACATAGAAAGGGGTGAGCTTTGGTTCTCATTATGATAATAATATAGCAGAAACTATCATAAATAAGCATAACCATTAAAGTAAATGTATAAGACTAAAACAAAACAATTTTAAACATAATATTCAACATAATATAGCAATGATAAATCAAATATTTCCTTTTAATTATTCACATGGATATTCTACTAGTCTAATAATCACTTGTAATATCAATATCCAATTTTATAATGATGGAATGCATAATTACAAACATTATAACCACATAGTCTAGGCCTCGTGCCAAGACTAAAAATAAGATTTTTTCAAGGCTTTGTGCCAAGACACTAGTTTTTTTCATGAGACCTACTAATGCATTGTGGAGTTATAGTGGGCTCCACCTATCACTTACTAAGTCCAATGCATTCCTCATATGAAAAAGTTGAAACAGAACATAAACATTCGTATTAAAACTAGCATACAAAATGTTAATACGTTAACCATAAACTATAAATGGTATAAAAATAAAATATCCATAGTCCAAAATATCACAAAACCTTCAATAAAATATGGAATATTGAATCATAAAAATTAAACTTCAAACAAGTGTAAAATCCATCAAAGGATGATGACATATGTGAAATCAAAACTATTTGACGTAAATATCTCTTTCAATTTTGAAATCATTTAAAAATCAAATAATTATAAAAGAAAACATTTATTTAGAAAATATTCTTATAATCCTATAAGAGATGCTTACAAGGTGTTATAATGGTGGAAAACAACCTCACTCTCTATATAAGTTAAAAACATTCATTCGTTAATTTTGTCGAAAAGGTTGTAAATGAACTTGTTTGGAAAATGATGGAAAGATTACGTTATAATAATTTCATAAAAAGTCAAAAAAGGTTATAAATTACATTAACCCATAGTCTAGGAAATAGTAAAAAAAATTTGAATTTTTTTTAAAGAAACGTGGATGTTGATGATAAAGAGGTCTGAGTAAATACTCATGTATAAACAACCACAGATAATGAAGAGATTGTAGAATTAACCCTTAACTTATTCTTTTCCCTAATTAAGTGTACATTAAATTCATGTATAATAGTTAAATCATTTTTAATAAATTATAAAATAACTACATTCCCAATTACAATATCATATATGATCTTATAATATTTATTTCTTAATAATATTGTAGTAGTATCATTGTTTTGGGAGTTAACTGGTTTATTTTCCTTTATGTGTTCTGTAAATTAATTCATATTTGTTATAGAGAGGATATATTTTACTCATATCCAGAATAATATTATGTTCGTAAAAGATATTTTTAATCATAAAATGAAAATTATACTTGAATGATTATGATTGGGAATAAATCTCATTGTGTTTGTGGAGACGGTAATCCATACGTACGCATGAGAGAAAATATCATTCTATTGATAGTGAAATCATATATAATTAGAGGGTATATCATATATAAAGAGTAATTAACATGTTATAATTATTATTTAAATCATTTATAATCATTATTATACCCATCTAAATAATGAAATTTTGAATAAGAAACTACACCATGACGTGGAGATGGTAAGCCGTACGCACGCACGTATAGTGACTCTGTCATTCATAGGATGGATAGAATAATGAATATGGTTGTAACATATTAATAATAACATCACAATAATTTTAAGGTACTAGAGTTATTATTTTGGTATGGAAAAAAACATAGAAAGATGAAGTGGAAGAAGAAAATATCTTTTGAAGAGGTGATGAAATTATTACCTCTTCTTCGGGTGCTTCCTTTTGATTTGATTAAAAGGGATACATAGGTTAGATTCTGATAAAATTAAGGATTATAGATTGAAGTTAGCTTAGTTGGGTTTATATTTTAGTAGATATTTTCTGAGAAAAATGGATTTGGAGGTGTGAAATAAAGAGAAGGGAAGTACCCTTTTATAAGAGAGGTGACAGTCACTTTAGGAAAATCTTGTAATATTTATTTATTATACAATAATATTTATGTTATAATGGCTCTAAATTGAATTATTTAGATTCTAAGGTATAGATGGGTCAAAACCTCTCAACCAATAGGTTATAGATAGGTTTGGGTCACCATAATATCCTTATCTATTAGATTTAACTCTAAGTTAAATAGTGTAACTTTTACCATGTATTCTTGTATTATTATAATAAATGGTTAATAAACTTACTATAAAATTCTTAGATTAACCAAAGTGGTTCATTATTGATATATATAACTGTATCTAAGTACTTTGGGAGAAAAATATATTTTTAATAATATTATATCAATTATTAATTTAGTATTTTATTTAAAACTCATTTATGTCAATTTTGACACTATTTTGTATTTGGTTTTTTTGAAAGTCATTAAAAATTTATCATTTAAAAAAAATTATTTAATAAATCCTGACATGTAATATTAACCAATAAATTTCGTGGAATACATAAAATGTCTCAATTTATAATTATTTTAATAATTATTACATCAATGTTTTTAATCATTCAATAGTAAGGTAATTACTGCATCATCATTGTGTCATAAATGAATTTAATTATTTAATATATAATAATTATTATTAAAAAACCATTATGTCAGAAATTTTTTTATCTTTCTAATGAATATTTATAGTTTAATTTATCTTATGTATTTCCCTATATTAAAAATAGTTTAGTTATTATAAATTGAATTTATCATTTTTAACTATTCATTAAATAAAATAATAATAAATGCCCAAATCCAATCCAAGGGGGAAAAGGATAATATTTATTTCCTAAGGTTGATTTTGGTCGAAATACTCTTATCCAATAGAATTATGACATGTGTTGGGGTAATTTTAATAAAATTATTTATTTTAATCACCCTATTTACTTTTAACCGTGGTAAATAAAATTCAAAAGTTATTATTCAAAAAATATATTTTCATCCTCTTCTACCGAATTTTACTTCTTGATATCAAATTTGTATCACAAATTTTTGAAATTCATTTCACATAAGAGGTAGAATTATGTTTTATGAAAATCTGTAAATGTGCAAAAAGGTGGGTAAAGTACATTTAAAAGTTCAATAAAATTGTATACATCTAATCTTATTATAAAATGACTCTAATGAATTACATTGAACTAAAATTGGTATTATGTATGTATTTTGATGTAAAATAAATTTAAATAAAATAAATAACTATTTAAATAATAATTCATTTTTAAACAATAACATCGTGTTTTTCACTTTTCATCAAAAAATGAATGTTTTCAAAAAATACCAAAAATTCACTGTAAGCTAATTTTGATATTCCGAATCCAAAAATTAATTCCATTATGAAAATTAAAACTTATAAAATTTCAAAAAGTGGGTATTACTATTCATAACTGCTAGTTTTATTGGTCTTGGGGTGCAAGAACTTGATATTGCATACAACACAAGCTATTACATTATTCAAGGAGAAAGGTATTGTGGAATCTTTTGGTGTTACATTCTTCCCTCCTTAAAATAGTTTTTTCCTCGAAATTTCTAGAATATTTCCGCATAAAAAGATTTTGGTGGTTCTTCATCATAATTTCCTCGGGTTCTCATTTTTCCCCTTTCATCTTATGGTTTCTCAATAGAACTTTCACCAGACGAGTCGTCCGGTTTCTCAACACTTGTGCTCCAGTATCAAGAATCTTGACAGGATATTCATAATAAGACAGATCGGGTTCCAGTTATATTTCTTTATAGGTGAGTACATGCATTGGGCCAGGCATGTATTTTATCAACAGTGATATGTGGAAGACATCATGAACCTTTGGAGAGACTTAGAGGAATTTACAAATAGTATGCTATAACTCCAATTAGTTCTAGAATTTCATAATGTATGATATACCTAAGACTTAATTTTCCTTTCTTACTAAATTATATATCACCCTTCCATGGAGATACATTCAAGAAAACATGATCTCCTACTTGAAATTCCAAATCATTCCTTTGGTTATTGGCATATATCTTTTTCCTACTTTTAGTTTCTTAGATGTGGGTTTGGATAATCTTTACATTTTCGATTTTTTCCTAAACAAGTTATAGGCCTACGAGTGTTCTTTCACCGGCATCATCTCAACAAGTTGTTGTGCGACATCCCTTTCAATATAACGCTTTATATGGTGACATCTGAATACTTGAATGGATGATGTTGTTATAGAAAAATTCTACTAGAGGTAAATACTAATCCCACATACCTTGAAAGTCAAGGGAGAAAGATCCCAACATGTCTTCTATGGTATGAATTGTTTGTTCTGATTTTCCATCAGATTGAGGGTGGTAGTTAGTTCTCCAAAAAAATTCAATATCCAGGGCCCTTGGAAAACATTTCCGGAATCTAGATGTAAAATTAGGATCATGATTAGAAATAATAGATAGTGGTACTCCATGAAGTCCTATGAATTCATTAATATAAAGTATTGCTAAACGTTCAAGTGGTAAATCTTCTGTTATAGCAAGAAAATGTGCTAACATGGTATCAAGATCAACAATGAACAATTTTGCATCATTACTTCTAGGAGCATTTGGTATCCCCATGAAAGATTCCATTGTAATATCATTCCATTTCCACTCAGGTATGGAAAGAGGTTGCATTACTCCTCTTGGATGTTGTATTCCAGGCTTAACCCGTTGACAAACCATACATCTTGACACATAATCAGCAATCTCCCTCTTCATGTTTTCCCACAAAAAATATTCCTTCAAATATCAATACATCTTTGTTCCACTAGGGTTTATAGAGAAATTGAGCTATTAAAATCATCCATAAATTCTATTTTTAGATCAGGTATATCAAGAGCACTATGTCTCATCCCAAGTTTCAAAATTCCATCTTCATGTACGAAGTCAATAAATCTCTCATCATTCCCAACACTGATTTTTTTAAAACTCCTCACCATTAGTCCATGAACTATTTATCCATTATCGTAAAGATGGTTTGGATAACATTTGAAAAAGGATTTATGTTTAACCTTATTTGATTATTACCATATCCATATTTAATAGATCCCTCAACATAAGATCTCTTTCAACTCTCGTATTATTCAAAAATACATGATCCTTTCTTTTCAATGCACCTTCCACATTATTTTCCTTCCCCGAGTGGTAGTATACAGTGAAATCATAATCTTAGAGTAATTTAGGTCCTCATTTTGGCCTCATATAGCGTTCTTTCTATGAGAAAATATACTTCAAACTCTTGTGACCGATATATATCTCACATTTATCACCATTGAGATAATGTCTTCATATCTTTAAAGAAAATATTATAGATTCTAATTGAATATCATGAGTGGGATAGTTTTTTTCATGAATTTTTAGCAGTCATGATTCATATGAAATAAATCTGACATTCGGCATAAGGACACAACCATGTACTTTCATTGAAGCATCACTATAAATAACAAACCCATCATTCCCTGATGGTAGAGTCTTGATAGGATCATTGACTAATCTTCTCTTTAGTTATTCAAACCATTCTTCACACTATTTTTTCAAACAAATTTAACCCCTTTACAAATGAGTTTGGTAATGGGTTAGCCAATCAGGAAATATTCTGGACAAAATGCAGATAATAACCTGTTTAACCAATAAAACTACGTACCTTAGTTATACTCATTGGTTCTGGACATTCTTGTACTACTCTATTCTAGGAAGGATCAACAGAGATTCCATACTTAGAGACAACATGGCCAAGACAGGAATTCTCTTGAAGTCTGAATTAACACATGCTAAACTTCCCTTATAATTCATTTCTTCTAAGAGTATTTAGAATAGTGCGAAAATGATTTTCATGATCTTCGTAGAATTTTAATTCTACCAAGATATAATCAATAAATACCACTACAATGTCATTAAGATATTCCTTAAAGAAACTATTCATTAGATCCATGAAAACAAAGGGTGTATTATTCAGTCCAAAAGGCATTACAATAAACTCATAATGCCTATACCTAGTACGAAATGTTGTCTTTGGAATGTCTTCCTTCTTCACATAAAACTGATGATACCTAGATTGAAGGTCAATATTGGAAAAATATAGAGATCCATGATGTTGATTGAATAAATCATCAATGTGAGGTAGGAAATTATTATTCTTTATTATTATAGCATTGATCTCCCTATAGTCAATGCACAACCTCATAGATACATCTTTATTCTTAAAAAACGTATAGGGGCTCCCCATTGAGAAACACTATGGAGAATAAATTCTATATTACTCAATTACTCAAGTTGTTTCTTTAGTTCCACTAATTCCACAGTGGTCATTCTATAAGGGGTCTTCAATATAGGCCTTGAACCAGGAATTAAATCAATGGAAACCACAATTTCTCATTCTGAAGGATGTCTGCGTAAATCCTCTGGAAACACATCAACATATTCTTACACAATAGGTACATCCTCTATTTGAACATTCCTTTACTCACCCATCGTTATTTCATTCTATTCTTCCACAATAATTGAATTTTGTTGAGCTACTATGGGTGGATCTAGATAAGAATAATATGATGTTGTTTCTTCTCTAAAGATAAGGTACTCCCAATCATCCTAGAAAATTGTAACCTCTTTCTTATTAAAATAATTTTTTGCATCCGGGTCCAAAATCCAATCCATACTGAGGATTATATCGAATTAAATCATGGGTACGACAATAATATCATTAGATAAAGAACATCCATATGTCCTAATGGGAATTGATTCACAATACTTTGTTTCAACGATACTTTCCTTAGGTTTTTTAACTATAAAATACCTTGTTCAATCAAATCGGAAGAATCTAATTTCCTTAGAAAACTAGAAAGATATAAAACAATACGATGATCCATAATGAAATAAATAATTTTCTAAATTTGAGGAAACCAATAAATTACCTGCCACCATGTCATTCGAAGCTTCAACCTCAATAGTAGTGATCGCATAAGCATGGCATTTATCCCTTGGCCTTTCTTGAGGTAAGTTTACCTGACACATAGGGCGTTCATTTACATAATACCCCACTTCTCTACAATTTCAACATTCAACATTGATAGCCTCTTTCTTTCCCTTGTAATCACGGGCCTAGTGGCCTTTTTCACCACACTTGTAACAAACTCTCATTCCCCTCAGGCATTTACCGGGGTCTTTATTCTTGCATTTACTACAAGATATAGATTCAAATTTTATCTTCTTCTGCTTCTTTCCATTTCCAAGTGTTCAGAAGATCTATTCTTTTTTTTCTTTGCTTTGATGTCGTAAGACTTATAGAATTCACTTTCTGTCTTGATATCACATGAGACAATATCATTGTACATTGAGAAGGATTGTGACACTAACTCTCGATGGAGAAATGGTTTTAACCCATCAATTAATTGATCAATCTTACTCCTTGGCTTATTTATATAGTCTGTATCATGCCTTAATAACCTTGTAAAGTTCACCTCATACTTTGAAACATTCTCATCCTCCTTTTTCCTAAGACATAGAAATTTCATTTCTATATCCAATCGATGGTTGCGAGGAAATTATTTTTATAATAAATGATCATTAAACACCCTCCATTATATATTTGATAATTCTTCATCCTCTTCTGTGTTTTGAATTAATGACCATCATTGATCTACATCTCCCATGGGGAAATAAACTGCCATGACAACTTTTTAGATTTTTCCACTCCCCAAAGCATTAAATATTTTCTCTAAAGAACTTATCAATTTCATAGCTAAAGATGGATTTTTAGTCCCATTTAATGTTGGTGGTTGTTTTCTCAAGAAGCACTATTACATTGATCATATGAATTGTGGATCAGGGTGCTCCATTCGGGTAAGGTTATTATTCATAAACAGAGTGAGTTGTCCCAGTATGGTTATAAGTTGATCAGCACCAGTTGCATCACAAGATCCACTATAATTATCTTGAGTAGGAGGTAAATCCCTACATGGATTATGTGTGCTGATACGATTTCCATTCCTTCCACTTGGCGCCATTTCTAAACAATGTCACACACTAGATTAGTTTATGAATTGCAATAAATAATTCTAAACTAGTAAAATACCTAACATAAATTGAACAGTTTATGCATATAATCAATAATAATAATAAAAATTAATTTAAGAGTTATTTACCCATAAGTCCTATATAAGGGTTTGTAAATAATATATTAATTATCCTATACATATCCCCCTGGAGTTTTTTAACCAAGAGTGTAGCAAGGCCCATTTTTATGTACCAGGATACCTCGGGTTAAGCCCAATACACCTTATTAGAGTTTTCAGTTCTAGGTACATCTGTGCCAGAGCCGCCTCTACCTGATCATATCCATACAGTGATTTATTTCATGTAAAATTCAAAAAATATCTACATTACCAAAATTCATGAATGTTCTTTTATTAATCCTTAAATTCTATCTTAGGGTAATGTTATCTAATCAGGGAATTTTTTTTAATCTAGATTCCAAGGTTTGTACTATCCTCCCGCTAATACCAACTGTAACGCCCCGACCCTAGTTACCTAGAGTTAGTGAATTACTACATAACATTGGAAAGATAACAAGGGACCAAATCGCAAAATACCGATCAGTTTAGTAGCCTTGGAAGTACTATAAAAAACATATATTTTACATTACATTATGAAATTAAAAACAACAAAATTGTGTCTCCATTGAAAACATTCATCTCCCTTACACCATCCCTATATTTTAGTCATAATATACATCTTCACATCCTTGGAAAAATAAAATATTGAAAGTGGTGAGCTCAGGTGCTCAGTAAGGATAACAATATAGTTGAAATATTCTTAAATAAGCATAAACATTTAAGGAAATTTAGAATACTAAAATAAAATTCTTTTTTAACATAAACTTCAGAATAATATGTAAATTATAAATAAAATAATTCCATTTACTTATGCATATGGATATTCTACAAGTCGAATAATCACGTGTAATATGAATAGCCAATTTCATAATGATGGATTGTCTATTGTTGGACATTATAACCACATAGTCAAGGCCTCATGCCAAGAATACAAATAAGATTTTTTCAAGGGCTTATTCCAAGAAACATGTTTGTATCATGAGACCTACCAATGCATCGAGGATCTATAGGGGGATCCACCCTTCACTTACTATGTCCAATGCATTCCTCATATGAAATCGTTGAAACATATCATAGACATTTGTATTAAAACTAGAATTTGTAATGTTAATACTTTAACCATAAACCATGAATTGTATAAAAATAACACATCCATTGTCAAACATATCACAAAACCTTAAATAAAATATTGAAGATTCTATCATAATAAATCATCATCAAACAAGTGTATAATCCAACAAAGGACATTGACGTAGATGAAATTAAAACTATTTGAGAGAAATTTCTCTTTCTATTTTGAAATCATTTAAAAGTAAAATGATTATAAAAGAAAACATTTATTTTGAAAATATTCTTATAATCTCGTAATGTATGCTTCGAAGGTGTTATAATGGTGGAAAATAGCCACACTCGTTTTATAAGTTAAAAAAACATTTTTTCCTTAATTTTGTCAAAAAGGTCGTAAAGGACCTTATTTGGAAAAGGATAGAATGATTCCATTATAAAATTTTTATAAAAAGTCAAAAAATAGTATAAATGACTTTAACACATAGTTTGGTAAATATTAAAAATGTTTTGAAATACATTTTTAAGAAACTGAGATGTGGATGATAAAGAGGTTTCAGTAGATACTCACATATAAACAACCTAAGATATTGAAGAGATTATTGAATTAACCCTTACCTTTTAATTTTCCTTGATAGAGGGTCTATTAACCTCTTATATAATAGTTAATTGATTTTTATTAAATTATACAAGAACCACAAAGATAAATATGATATCATATATTATCTTCTAATATAACATTGTTAATAGTATTTTAGTAGTATCATTGTTTCGGGTGTTATCTGATTCATTTTCCTTAATATGTTTTGTAACATAAGTCATGTTGGTTATGGATAGGATGTATTTGATTCATATACAGAATGATATTAAGTTCTCAAACATTATTTTTAATCATAAAATGAAAACTATTCTTGAATGATTAGTATGGGGAATGAATCTCCTCGCGTTCATGGGGATGGTAATCCATACGTACATATGAGTGACAATATCATTCTATTGATGGTGATATCGTATATAATTGGATGTTGTAACATATATTAAGAATCATTATAATGTTATAGTTATTATTTACATCAGTTATACTCATTATTATAACCATCCAAATAATGAAGTGTTGAGTAACATACTACACCACAACGTGGAGATGGTAAGTCGTACGTACTCACGTAAGGTGACTTTGTCATTAATAGGATGGATAGAATAATGAATATAGTTGTACTATATTTATAATAACATTATATTATGTATAAGTTATTGGATTTATATTTTTGGTATGAAAACAATACAGATTGATGAAGAGGAAAAGAAATGAGCATTAGAAGAGGTGATGAAATTATTACTTCTTCTTCATGTGCTTCCTTTTGATTTGATTAAAATGAATCATTAGGTTGGATTATGATCAAATTAAGGCCTCTATCTTGAATTGAGGGTAGTTGGGAGGATATTGGAGTAGGGGTTGGCCGAGCCAAATGGCATTGGAGGTTTGAAATTAAGAGAAGGGAAGTAACCTTTTATAAGAGAGGTGAGGGACACTTTAGGAGGTGCTTGGAATATTAATTAAGTATTTAATCATATTTAGTTAATAATGGCTCCAAAAGGATTTATTTCGAGTCTAATGTGGGGTGGGTAGGAAAAAACTCAACCAATAGGTTATATACAGGTTTAGTTCACTATATTAACCTTACCTTTTAGATTTATCTTTTAGTTAAATAGTTTAACTTTTACCATGTATTCTTGTATTATTATAATAAATAGTTAATAAACATTATATAAAAAGACAAGAGAACCCCAATTGGTTAATTATTGATATATATAATCTTATATATGTTCTTTTATTGAACCCTAGATTTTTAATAATATCATATCAATTAATAATATAGTATTTGTTTAAAAAAACTCATTAATGTCAATTTTGACACTATTTAGTATTTGAATTTTGTGAAAGTAATAACAACATTATAATTTTGAAGAAAAATTATTTAATCAACCCTAACATGTCATATTAGCCATGTAAATTCATGGAATACAAAAAAAATTCAATTTAAAATTACTTTAATTTTTATAATATCAATGTTTTTAATCCTTCAATTATAAGGTAATTTTCAAAACATCATTGTGTCAAAAAAAAAATTTATTTAATGTCTAAAAATTATAAATAAAATACCATTATTTAGGAAATCATTTTAGATTTATAATGAATATTTTTTGTTGAATTTATCTTATGTATAACCCAATATTAAAATGGTTTAGGTATTAAACTTTGAATTTAACACTTTTAACTCTTCTTTAAATAAAATAATAATAAATGGCCTAATCTCATCCAAGTGAGCCAAAAGGATCATATTTTATTTCTCAGGTTTATATTGGTCTAAATAAACTTATCCAATATAATTATGACACCTGTTAGAGTGATTATAATATAATTTTACCTTTAATTTCCCTATTTACTTTTAACCACGGTAAAAAAATTCAAAGGTTATTATTCCCAAAAAAATTATTTTCACCCTATTGAAGTACATTTTACATACTAATTTCAATTCTGTCTCTTGGATTTTTGAAATTAAATTTAATAAAGTGGTAAAAATATATTTTATGCAATTTTTCAAATGTACCTAGAAGTTGGGGAAAAGATGTTAAAAAGTTGAATAAAATATTATACATCTAATCTTCATAAAAATGAATCTAATGAATTACATTGAAATGATATAGGTATTGTGTATCTATTTTTACTAAAAATAGATTAAAAAAATTAAATAAATATTTAAATAAAAAGTCGGTTTTAAACAATAACGCAGTTTTTTTCTTTATTCATCAAAAAAATGAATGTTTTCATAAAAATACCAAAAATTCACCCAAAGATATTTTTGATATTCCTAATCCAAAAATGAAGTCCATTTAGAAAAATTAAATTTCTAAAATATCAAAAATTGGTTATTATAATTCATAACAGCTAGTTTGATTGGTCATGGGGTGCTAGAACTTGATGTCGCATACAACGCAATCTATTGCATTATTCAAAGAGAAACGTACTATGGAAGCTTGGGGAACTACACCTCTTCAAAACCATCTATGGAAATATAAACATAAATATTTTATTATTATTATATATATGTATATAGCACACCTTTTACCATAATGATATTGCCTCCATATATTTAAATCAAAAATCACAATTCACATCTCTAAATCATGAGTCATATAATTTTTTCCATCGATTATTAATTGGAAAGAATCATAAGATATAACCATATCAGTATTCATGTAAAAAAATCCCATTGCCTTCTTTGATGAATCAATATCGATCTGAATCCCTTCTCTATTACATAGTAATGTGACATAGGTACACAAGAAAACATCTATTTAAATAGCTTGATATTTTCCTCACATTCATCTTCCCAATAGAACATTTCTCTCTTCAACATCAATATATTTAATTGATTTAATAGACATGGAAATTTTTAAAAATAAATTGATAGAATCCAACCAAACCAAGAAAATAATAAACCATGGTCTTCATGGTTGGTTTGGTCTATTTCTCATCATTTAACTTTTAAGTATCCACTAATATATCCTCTCTGGATATTATATGACCCTAGAACGATAATTTTTGTAACTATAATTCAAAATTGATAAAATTTTCATTATTCTTTTGATTCCCAATGGTCATTATCAGAATCCTCAAATAATCATCATGCTCTTACTTACTCTTACAATGTATATATATATATCATCTATCAAGGCTTCAAAAACCCAACCAAGATGACCATTAATGACTCTATTAATCCAATCTATGAAGATAAAAGGGGAATTAATAATTATAAATGACATATCTATAAATTTATAATGTCCATACCTAATAAAAATGGTTGTCTTGGGTATATCATCCTTCTAGACCCTCAATTTTTTTATATCTATAACTAAGTTCAATCTTGGAAATGAATTGCAATTCTCATTGTAAATAAAACACGCCATCAGTACAAGGTCAAGGATACATGTTAATTATGGTGATCTTTTTAATTTCTCAAAAATCAATGCAAAGATACATTTACCCATGTTTTTTATTGTCGAAAATAACTGGTTCACCCCATGGTGACACACTCTAGTATCTAAATCCATTTTCACAATTCTCAAAAAAAATCATCAATTCCTACAACTCAATTAGGAAAATACAATATGGATTATTTAAAATAGTTCTGGCCCCATATATAGTTTTATATAAAAATTACCTTTATGATTTGGGGGAATATATAGTAATTATTCTAGAAATACCCCATCATATTCATACTAATTTCAACACCTTCCATTTTTATTTTCTCCGAAAAAATATTATATAAAATTCCTTCATAAATAAGTTTTAAGAAACATATAATAGATGTAATTTTCTTTCTAATTTAATGTCTTTCTTCGCACCAATAGATATTCCTAAGTTGATTTAAAATGTCAAATTTCAATTCCATTCCTTATAATAATAAATGGGCTCTAAAAAAGGAGATATAATACATTAAATATTTCACATGAAGTTTTAATATATGATGAATAACAAGATTTTTGAGAAGTATATTTCCAGCAAAAATATCATAGAGGAGTTATATACATAAGATGAAATCACTGTTCAATTAGATTTTTTTACATATAACTCAAAATTTAACCATTGTGGTTGTAACGTGATTGTCTTAGAAAATTCTTCAAATATAAAAGAGTGGGTATAACATGAATTAAATAAATTATTTTCAATAATAGAGTGGATTATAATTTTACCTTTCATGGAATTTTTCTTGTTCCCTACTTCTACTACTGTGATTATATAATCATCCCCTTTTTCCTTTTACATTAGCGGTTTATAAGGATTATTTTCCCTATTATCCCTTGAATTATAGTATTGTTTAAAATAATGCCCAAAATACATAAACTTAAATCATTGAAGTGTGGGTGGTGCTTTAGTTTGAATGTTATTACCCATCAATAAATAGACTAGACTCTTCTTCCCCTCTATACAATAAATTTTTTTTTGACTAGGCCTCCCCTAATTGAAACAACTTTTTTTCCTTTCAGGTAATTTTTGGAGTGCATCTTCACATATTTTTGGAATTTTGGGGGTTAAAATTTCATACCTATATTTAACATACAATTTGATTTCCCAGTAAACTTAATCTTCTTTTTTATCATCAGAACTATTAGAATGAGAGTTTCTAGATTCTATTTCTACCATTAGTTAACATTGAAAAATATCTCCATGCCTTCCAAAGACTCATAGGGATAATTTATTTAAAATACATGTGTTCAAGAAACTAAATGAGTGATTAATATTTATATATAGATAAATTATAAAACTACAATCTGACCATGAAATTCTTTAAATGTATTCTTCATAGGAATTGAAGGATTCTTCATCCTTATTCTTATATTCTATAAATTCCACCTCCTTTTTATTATAAATATTATATAAAACGTTCATATTAGGAAATACCTCTTAATCACCTTGCATTATATAGATATTATTTCTTAAAATTACGTCATGTAATAAAATTCTCATTGTCTAAGAACTATAAAGTGGAAAATGCCTTTTCAATCACAATGATCTATTACTCAGTAATTAGTGGATATAATGTATCTAAAAAGTAAGGTTGGTGATTCCATAAAAAACAACTTGAATTTTTATCATTCCATGGTGAGTTCATATATTCAACATCAATTCACATCATTATAGATTTATTAATAATGATAGTTAATAAATTACACAATATTTTTCATTCTAGCTTCCGTTACATTTGGTAATGACTCCTCATAATTCCATCAATTGACTAATGAAAACCAAGATAACATAATTTTTTTTTGAACAAATTATTAGAGTTACCAATTATATAATCATAAAATAAATCATGATATTTTATAAATTAAGATATGTTCTTATAAACCAATATAATTTAAGGTTCATCCATAGGGTATTCACCAAATATTCATAATACTAATCTGAAAAAATAATTAAACCCTTATCTGATACTGGTTATAGAGACTCAAGAATTTTTAAAAAGAATATTAAATCAATTTAGAGGAATATTTAATAAATATAAAAATAACACACATCAAATAACCATAATGGTTTAGTTAATTTGGAGACTATAAATATAAAAAACATATTTTCTTGAATGATTTCTAAAATCACTAACAACATTATTGAAAAATACTACCCTTTTATTCTAATCATTCATAATATCCTTTTTCATAACATTTGGAAAGTGGAACCCAAGAAGGGGTTGAACTCAGATACTATGTAAAAGTAAAATTGTGAGATATCAATCAGCGATCTTACGTGAGATATATAAGTAGTTGGGTATGAGAACATGATCATAACTTAAAAAATCATACCCAATCCTCAAAGATCAAAAATCATGATTCGTATAATAAATCATTTATCCTTAAAAAATACATGTGTGTAATCATGAATCCAAAATCATGATCCATATATTATAACATGAGAATAAAAATATAGTAAAAGCACAAAAATATGAAATAATAGCATTTTGAACATGTATAAACACCAAAAAATCAACTAATAATATTAATAAAATGAAATTAGATCCACACATAAAATTTTGGGCATGAAACCAGGTTTATGTATAAAATTTTAAAGAGGTTATAAAATGAACAATTCAAGGCATAATGTTGTGAATATGAAAATAGTTTCACACATAACCTAATTAACTCATGATAAATTAATCATAACCCAATACATTATATGGATTTATAATTACAATAAAACCCATGGAATAATGAAATCAATTCATAATTATTAAACAAGTGTAAAAAAACATTCATCATTTCAACACATCGTAACTTGTCAAAAGGAAATATGTTTTACTAATATTTTAGAGTAATATAACAAAAACATGGAAGAGTAATAGGTTTTATAAAATAATTCTTGAAACAGTATCATAATAATCTATCCTATAAAATAAATTTTATGGTATCATAAGATTATATCCCCATATAAGTATCGAATCACTTAAATTAAGTCAATAGAGATGAAAAATACATTTGAAATAGAATTTGAATATTTATTTGAAAACATGGAAAATATCATTTACTTTTAGTATCGATAAAAACTAAAAACTTAAAAAATAATGTAAACAAAATCCCTTAAAAATAAAAAATGAAACTTATAAAGGATTATTCAAATCAAATAATGGTCATGGTGGTAGTAAAACTACTCATTTAATATACATTGAAATAGAAAATTCTTTTTGGACTCTTGTATAAGTCAAACACAAATTGATTATAAAACATTAAGAAATGTTCCTTTTAATAATTTTTAAATTAAGTAAAAGGTAAGGAAAATAAAAAATTTACATAATTTCTCTTATAGGTAAAACATACATAATATAATTTTAATAACATGGATATAAAAGATAAATATTGTTGAAAAAAGATAAGAAATAGGGTAAGATTTTATTATAATCATTTCCTCTATCATTTTAAGTAATAATGAGTGGAAATGGTACAAATAGATTAAAATTATAGAAATTAATAAAGGAAACTTAAATAAATGGGTTTTAAAGGTTATGGATCATATATGTTCCCTAAATGTAAATATGACAATGATAATCCCAAAAAGAAATGAGATTATAACATAAACCCTCAACTCAAGTCTTGTCTATCATCATAGGTTTCAAAACCTCCTTTATAATAATTATATATTTCTTATAAATATATTCTATTACCATATTCATAAATAACAAACTAAATATTATTCCTTTATAATTATCAATTTCCCTTTTATTAATAATTCTTCACTAAAATGAACTTTCAGGTGAAACTGGACTATTTTTCATCCATGTTTCAATAATATGGTTTTGATTATTGAACTTTTTTCATGGATTCAATATATATTCGTGATAACATCCATATAATTTCTTTATTAAAAATTGCATACATCAAGTTATGTAGATGGTAGTCTATACATATTAAAGAGTTATTTTTTCACTTTTTTATGGTTGGATAACATAATAGTTAAATAATATTTTACCTTTATAGAATTTTTATTATATCATAAATATAATATATATTAATTAAATATATCCTTATTTCCATACATGTATAGAGTAAATGAAAAACAAATCACATCACTTCTTGGAGGTTGTAGTTCACACATACACAAGAGTGACGTCCTCATTTTCAAATGGATGGGAAAGAGATAGAAAATGGACATAACAATAACATAAAAACATATACATATTGTAAAAATAAATATTTATTTCTATTAATATTGAAATTGAATATTTTGTTAAGGTTTTATAAAAAATTAACATGAAAAATGTTGGTAAGAACAAACACATGTTCTTCAGGTGTCTACATTTGAAAAGAACATTAAGGGTTTTTGGATGTGTCCTTTGGAAATACCAGAACTAGAAGGTAATGGATAAAGATGTTTGGAATGTATTTGGGGTGATATTGGTAGAGATAAATTTATAAATTAGTGTTTATAATTGAGAAGAATATGAGTCCTTTCATATGTGATGTTTGTGGGAAACTATTAAATACATAAAAAATCAAAATATAATAAACTCATTTTCAATTATAAGTACAACCATGGTAACACAAGTTTAAAGATAATATAATTTTGGGCTAAAATAAACCTAACCATTCACATTTATCCATGTTTTATACATATTTTATTCTTTATATCTAATTTTAAAACTCCTATGTCAATCCTTTTAACCCCTATCATGGTTGAAACGTTTCACCTGGGTTACTATTCATAATAACAGAAAATAAAATTGGACACAGAAATAAATTTTAACATGATGATTCAAAATATGGAACTCATTTAAAAAAATAAATTTCTATAAGTGACATAAATTAATTTTAAAATAAACATAAAAATTGTATCAAACCCCATTCTTTGGACAAATGCATGTATAGACACAATACTACATTAATTATTATTCTATTCCTAGAAAAAACCATTAGATTAATTTTAATAAATTTTATTTATTATATTATATAAAATATTTATTATTATCATTAATAAATATTACTTAATTTAATTTATTATGATAACAAATATTTTGTTGAATAAAAATAACTTTTTAAACAATATCACTTTTTTGTGAATATTATTTTATCTTCATTTATAAACAATTGATAATAAATTCATGAATTATTATTAAAATTTTCAAATTATATGAGAATATATTTTATCAAAATCTTATTTCATTACAAATCAAGATACATAATATACAGAAAAATACAATACATGAAGAAATTGATCTTTCATATAAAATGATGTTATTTTCAATTTACAATTGAGTATTTATTTTCTATAAAATAATAATTATATTTTAAGTAGTAAATATTTTTATACATAATTTATTTATACTTATCCAGACCCACCAATCCAAAATCCCTGTTATAATAATCACATTTAATAATGATATTTCAACAATATATCATGGTTCATTTAAGTTCTAGGTTTTATGTAATCCAAGCTATCAAACACATAAAATTTATTTGAAGATAAATATATCATACAATCATGATGTGATATATATGATCCATATAGGGTAATAAATTTCCATTGTTTTTTATAGTCATTCTAACATTAATAGATGATAATGGGATGATTTTGTATATGAAATTTTATTTCCCTATCCAATATATCGATATGGGATCTCTTTATAGAGATATAATCTATCCCCAAAATCACATAAAATTTAACCTAATATGGAATACCAATATTTTTAGGAAATATATTCCCATAAAACAATATCAAATATGAATTTTAGACTTAGGATGAAATCATCACAAAATTTGTTTTTTTTTCAATAATAATTCAATAAACTATTGTTATAGTGCTGAATTAATGAATTTAAAAAAAAATCAAGATACGAAGGAGTGGTTAGGAAAATAATAAAACAATGTACTTAATATTTATAAATGGATAATAATCTTACCAATATACATTTTATTTTGGTAAAAATAATTTACTAAAATAAAAATGGTTAGTATCAGTAACAAATAATATCCATAGTAAAGAATCACATTCTAAAAAAATTACTCCCAAGATTCCCTTACATATATCACTTTTTTATAACACATTATTTTCAATGTGTATAACATTTAAAAAAAATATGTTGATTAGTTCTCTCCCCACATATTCATCATAACCTAATACCTAAAATAAAAAAACTCCACTATGATACAAACTGATATTACCCAACTATAAAATATATACCAAATACAAAATTAAACATGATTATTCAATACATATCATAAAAAATAAACCCTCAAAATATATAGGTTTGTATTCCTTGTAAATTTAATAAAAAACTATCCTATTTCATAGTAATTATTCAATATCACAGATAAAAATTATCATTACATGATACCCTTCAAGAAATATCATATATAATACTCTTCGTTTTCTAGGGAATGGATATATGATAAAGAGATTATATTAGGTACTCAGTGAGGTGTGAATTAAATTAGATATCATTTATAATAAAACAAGAGACCATAATAAATATTATATGTGAGAGTAATATTAACATGTGTGTTTGAGAACATAATCAAGTTATATGAACATAAATAATTCATTGATATTGAAATAATAATAATAATTCAGGAATAATAACATACATATTTTAGCATAGTATAAGAAATTGGTTGTAGAAATTTGGTATGAAAAAGAAATGTGGTTCATGGATAAGAATATAAAATCATATCTTTTCTCAAGGATCACTACAAAGTCCATCATCACATAGTTTACTAGCATGTCTCATTAAATAATGGATTGGGATAACATCCCAAATCTAATATAATAACATCTCATGAGATATGAATTTCTACCCATTTCATTTGAGTGATATATATTTTCAAATAATATTATAGGATAATGATAAAATATATGTGTATATTCTAAAAAAACATTAAGATATTCTTATATCTATATTATTATTGTTAACCCATGAGTTAATGGGGTCACACGATATTCAGAAATCACCAAAATAAATAAATTGGATGATTTCATTCATATACATATAGATTGATCTATGATATCTTTTAAAAAATTATGCAATAAAAGTGTAATGAAATTGATCAAAACATGTCTTATGATGATAAAAAAATTATGAAGTAATAAACCATCAAATTATTTCCCACTTTTGATTTAAAAATAAATAATAATAAATGGTTTAAATGGGTATGTATAAATGTAATAAAAATATTATTAAATTTTTTTTTCAAGAAAATTATAAAGTCATGATTCCTAAAAATATAGTGTAAATATATGGAATAAATAAATCAAGAAGAAAATATAAAAGTGTATAATTTAAAAGATTACTCGCAGATTTTATAAACAACGTAAAATCTATTATAATGTGAAGTGAATAAATCATTGATATATAGGTATGTAAGTATATGAAATAATATAATAAATATAGATATGAAGGAGAAATTTTTCAAACTAAAAATATAATACATAAATAAAATTCTACTTAAAAACGTTACCATTTGTTAATTATGAAACAATGAGAAAAAAATTGTAGTAATACACATAAACCCAGAAAATAACCAATAAATGATAAATTAAATTTGCATTTAGAGAGAAATTATATAAAAATACCTAGTAAAAATAAATACATAGATATTTTGATTTTCAAAAAGATATAGGAAAATATTTCCTCACATCATTGGTAATGTTTGAATCAAGATACATTAATATAAATAACAATATATGGATTTGTAAAATAATTAATTAAATTAAATTAATAATAAAATAAATCAATGAGGAAGTATATATACCATATAAAATAAAATCGTTGGTTAATATAGAATATATTTCAATGAAAGGAAATTTAGATGAAAAATTATTACCTTTACTCTAAACTCATTCAAATTCACTTTAACCCTTATATAAAAAACATATATATATATATATATTAATTTCATGTTTAAAAAAAATATTAATATCAGTTACCTTTTATATTATTGAATTATAATAATTTAATACATATATATTAGTCATTCATTGTTTATTTTTCATCCATGTAATCTAGTAGTTTTGATTATCTCATATTAATTTTGCTATGGTGATATCCTGACTCATTTTTTGGTAAAATATTCATCATTGAAAAATTATGAGAGGTATGTGAATCATAGTATAATAATGATTTGTAAATATTATTTTTAATTTGATAAAAGATATGGGTATGGTTTACAAGAATGTAATTCACAACATACATGTTTTACTTAACATTATAGATAACAATGAGTTACTTTATAATGATACTTCATTTTAGTATCAAACATGAAAAAACATTATTATGACCTAAATTAATCATTAATATAATATATTATCATAACTTTTTTTTATACTCTTCACTAATAAAAATAATAAAGACGGTATAGTTTCATCAATATTTCTTATATAATAGTCTCAAATAGAAATATGTTATACTAATGAATGAGTAAGAGTATATAGTTATATTATAGTAATATCAATTTTATAGAAGCTTAATAAATTTAATATTACATCAATATAATATATAATATTATTTATAAATAGTGGATATAATAAGGTAATCGAAAAAGATATAAAATTACTTGATAATTTGATGAATTTTCTCTATCTTGAAATGGATTTAATCATATGAATTATTTAGGAAACCTTCTTAGGAAAAAATATAAAAAAAGGTGAAGACTAATTTAATAAAGTTAATTATTGTATGTATTTACGATGGAACATTATTATATATGTTTTTTGGGAAGGGTGTAAGTGGGGAACCATTATAAACGAGTTTGAGTGGCTAATTTTCTATTTCTCATTCTTTAAGGGTTGTGGACTGGCATGTTTACATGAAAAGTGGATCATATGTGTAAAAATGTATTTTTTATAATTATTCCATAAAAACTTATTCATTTTTAATTTTATAAGTTATATGAATATTTTTAACCATATAATGTATTTTATCATTTTCACGGTTTACTAAAGGACTTTACTATTCACCCTAGTAACATATTTTTTTTACCAAAAAATAAATTAACCCTCTTACCTAATTTCAATTCCAAGAGTCAAAAGTTGAAATTTTTTTTTTCAAATTTATTATCTATATATTTCAAATTTAACTTTATTAAAAATACACAATACATTTGAGGAAAAAATATACTATAAAAAATATTCTCTTTTATTGTGATTGATTATATTTTACTTGTATTCAATCAGTAATTATTTAATAGATGTTAAATGTTTATGATACATGCTTAATATATTATTTATTAAATATTTTTCATTCTTAAACTAATTTAATATGCCCATTATCAAATTTTAATCATACCCATTGGTTATATGTATTCCCAAAGGCCATATGTATTTTCAAAGATCATATTACCAACTTTCACTCTAATATATTAGCTTATATATTTATCTAAAATTTCGTTATTATAATATTTCAATTAATTCTAAAAAAATTATCATATTTATAATTTTTCGCTTAATTAAATAGTTATAATTCGTTGTATTATCTTTAATGTTGGCTGTGAGGATAAATATTTCACATTCATGGTCATTTGATTTATTATTAAATTATTTCATCATTTACTTTCTCTAGGATGTTTTGTAATTATTTGTAATAATTTATTAATGATGATTACATTTTAATATGATTGTTGTTTCATGTAAAATAAGTTTTTCAAAATAATCAATGTTAAAAATTTTGATATATTATAGTATATCCTCTCACTATTTATAATTATTATACCAAAATACATTGTCTTAAGAGAATAATGAATTCCCTTCCCTTAAATGTGATAAAATATGTCTTCCTATAACTTTTCAACAATTTAATATATTTCATTGTCAAAAATTTATATCCATTGTAAAATAAACTCATACAGTTATATACATTAAATCTTTTCATAGAAAAATGGAAATTTTAAGGAGTAAATAGATCAATAAAAGGGGAAATTTTGTAAACCATTATAGGACATGAAAGGTGGTTGAATACCAAGATGAAACCCAAAAATTTAGAATGTTAGTGTGGAAAATGTTTTTTTGAAAATAAATTTTACTACATTATTTATTCCAATGGGATCCAAATTAATAACCACTTGTTAAACTTATTAATTGATAAAGTAGTTCTAAATATCAGAATAATTAGTTCTTGAATGTTGTAATAGATTCTTCAAAATATCAATCACAATTTTTTGTCCCAAAATATCACCATGGTCATTTTGATTTCATCACTAACATTTTTAACAACATATTCATCAAAAATAATTTGAGTATATAATATTTTTATTGAAATATAATATAATTCATGTAACGCCCTGACCCCATTCAACAAAATTCAATGCATTATTACATAATATTGGCATGATCACAAATGATCAAGTCCTGAAAGATCGATTAGTTTAGTAGTCTTGGAAACACTAGATATATTCATAAGACTTACATTAAATCATAAAGTAAAAAAAATTACTACAACATCTTTTCTTCATATCCCCTCATACTATTCCTACAGGTCATTCATAAATTACTTTTTCACATCCTGGGAAAAATAATAAATTGAAAGGGGTAAGCTCAAATACTCATTAAGGATAAAAATATAGTGGAAACTTTCATAAATAAGCATAAACATTTAAGGCAATGTATAACTAAAAAAAATCCTTTTAAACTTGACCTTTAGCATAATATGGAAAAGATAAAAGGAAATAATGCCATTTACTTATTCACATGGATATTCTAATAGTCAAAAAATCACATGAAAAATCAATAACAACTTCTATAATGATGGAATGCATAATTCCAAACCTTAATTTCTCTGTCAAGGCCTCATCCCAAGACCTGTGGGCTAACTGTAACTGGAACCCAACCCAGAGAGCCTCTGTAACCGGACTCTAACCCAGAGAGCCTCTATAACCAGACTCCAACTCGGAGATCTTCTTTAACCGGACTCCAACCCGGAGAGCCTCTTTAATCGGACTACATCCCGAAGGGTCTGCTATAACCGGACCCCAAACCAAAGGGATTATATTTACCAGTCCCCAACACGGAACATACTACTCCAATACATTCATCTTAAGAAAAGGTTGAAATAAACATTCGTATTAAAACTAGAATACAAAATGTAAAATGCATTAACCATAAACCAAAAATGGTATAAAAATAACACATCCATAGTAAAACATATCACAAAACATTCAATACAATATGAAATATTTGTATCATAATAAATCAACTTCAAGTAAAATTAAAATCCATCAAAGGATATTGACATAGGCGAAATCAAATTTTTTTTTAGAAAAATATCTCTTTCTATTTTGAAATCATTTAAGATCCACATAATTATAATAAAAACCATCATTTTGAAAATATTCTTATAAGATTTTAAGGAAAGATTCGATGATGTTATAATGGCGGAATATAGCCATACCCACCGTATAAGTTAAAAAACATTCTTACCATAAATTTGTCGAAAAGGTCAAAAAGTACCTTGATTGGAAAAAAGACGAAAAGATTCCTTTCAAAAATGTATAATTGTATAAATGACTTTAACACATTTTCTTTTAAATAATAAAAATGTTTTGAATGAAATTTTTAAGAAACATGGATGTGGATGATAAAGAGGTCCCAGTAGATAATTATATATAAACAACCTCAGATAATGAAGAGATTGTGAAAGTTACCTTTACCAATTAGGTAACTTATGAATCATACACCCCATGAAATAAGTACCATACAATGAAGATGTAAATACACATAAATTAAAGTGTATTACACAAATAATACAATTATGGTTATTATATACACCACACAAAAGAAAATAGTGGTGATATAGCATGAATCTCACTGGAATAAGGAGTGAGATGAAAACCCCTTACCTTGTAATTTTACTTGGTTGTGGGTAGGTTAAACTCCAGTATAATGGTGAATAATTGTTATTAAACTATACAAGAATCATTTACATTAATATGACATCATATTATATTTTTTAACGTTGATTTGTTAATAATATCTTAGTATTATTGTTTTTTATGGAGTTAACTTACTCGTTTTCTTTTATATGTTTTGTTACATAGGCCATGTTTGTTATGGATAGGTTGTATATTTTTCATATCCAGAATGATATAAAGACTTTATTCATTATTTTTAATCATTAAATGAGAATTATTATTGAATGGATATGATGGGGAATTAATCTCATCGCATTCGTGGAGACGGTAGTCCGTACGTACGCACGAGTGACAATATCATTCTTTTGATATTAAAATAATATATAATTGGATGTTATATCATATATAAAGAATAATTATCATGTTATATTTATTATTTACATGAATTACACATCATTATTTTCCCCATATAAATAATAATATATTGAATAACAATTACACCACTACGTGGAGACGGTGAACTGTACGTACGCACGTATGGTGACATGTCATTCAAAGGATGGATAGACTACTGAATATGGTTGTACCATATTTATAATAACATCACATTATATAGATTATACTGGAGTTATTATTTTATAATAAAAATAACAAAGAAATAAGAAGTTGAAGAAGAAAGTAACTTGAAAGAGGTTGGTGAAAACATTACCTCTTCTCCGGGTTCTTCTTTTTGATTTGATAAGAAGGGCTCCTTAGGTTGGATTTATGACTAAAGGAAGTCCTCTAGGATGAAGGGATGATATTTTAGAGGTTATTTGGGAAGTGTATGACCAAGCCCGAATGTTTTGAAGGTGTGAAATTGAGGGAAGGGAGAGTGCCACTTTATAAGAGGGTGAGGGGCACCTTTGGAATAGTTAGAAATATTATTTTATAATAAAATTATATTCGGTTTATAATGGCTCAAAAGTGGATTATTTAAATTTTAAGGTTGGTATAGATCTAAAACCACTCAACCAATAGGTTTTAGATAGTTTTGGTTCACTTTATTAACCTTAACTTTTAGTTTTCACTCTTAGTTAATTAGTTTGACATTTACCATTTCACTTTGTATTTTAATATTATATAGTTAATTAACATACTATATACATCCAAGAGACCCCCAAGTGGTCCATTAATGATACACCTATCAGTATATAAGTCATTTTTCCTAACCTTATATTTTTAGGAATAAAATATCAATTAATAAAATAATATTTGTTTTAAAAACACTTTTATGTCAATTTTGACACTTTTTAACAATTTATTTTTTGATGTCTTAACAACATTATTAATTCAAACCAAATTCATTTAAGAAATCCTAAAATTTTATATTAATAAATAAAATTCGTGTATGTCATCAAAACATTCAAATTATATTTATTTTAATATTTATAATACCAATTATTGGATTCTTTCATTAATAAGGAAAATACTTCATCATTATTGTGTCATAAATAAATTTAATTATTCAATGTCTAAAAATTATAAATAAAATACTATTATGTAGGAAAACTTTTTAGCTTTATAATTAATATTTATAGTTAAATATATAATATATATATAACCCTATGTACAAATTGTTTTTCTAAAAGATATATGCTTATGTCATTTTTGTATTTACTTTAACTTAATTAATATAATGTGTCATTCTCACTTAAAAATGGATCCATGGGGTCCCAAAATCGACCCAAAGATGCCCATGGTCGGACATGTATCAACCAATAGTGTTAGGATGCGTTTTAGGGTAAATTAATATTATTATAATATTAATTTATTACTTTTATTTACTGGATTTACCCTTTAACCATGGTAAATAAAATATTTACCGAAGTAATTATTCAAAATGTCCAAAAATAAAAGTTACCTATTTACAAAATTTGGACCTCCTGATTCCATATATGGAATCCATGATTCGAAATTAAAAACACTGAAGTGGCAGAAATTAATTTAAAATTAATTCCCGTTGTTAAAACAAAAAGCCTGTTTTGAAGAGATAACTACTATCAAATGATTGACAGTTGTTTATGTGAGGTTTAAATGTGAGATTATGTCCAATGACCAAAATTGTATTAAATGGTAATAATATATTCTAAATATAATTTAAAAGAACTCAAATTCAAAATTTATCACTATTATTTATTTTGATTAAAAAAGTTATTTTTAATTAAAATTTAGTAATTTTCACTATTCATCAAAATATAAAAGTTATCTGAAAAGTTCCAAAATATTACCCTTGGATAATTTAGATATTTTGAATCGAGAAATGAAGACCATTTTGAGAGAAAATATTAATAAAATTTCAATAACTGGGTATTACTATTCATAACGGGAAGTTTGATTGGTTGCGGTGTGTGTTAGAACTCGAAGTTGCGTACAACACATGCTAATGTATTATTCAAAGAGAAGCATACAGTGGATGCTTGGGGTGTTACATTCTCCCCTCCTTCAGTAAATTGTGTCCTCTCCATTTTAAATTGTTCTTCAAAAATATAACGATGAATATAGAAAATACCTTTGAGGAAAACCCACATCCGAAATAAGCTTAATAAAATTAAGCCTTAATAAGATTGAAAGGGAAATGAAATAGTCACCACCAAATTATGATATTGATTAGGAGAACATTGGTGGAAATTAGAGACACATAATTGGAGGAAGAACATGAATATTTTTTGGGAGTGATTGAGGTCATCAATCACAAACAAGTGTAAAATTGAGGGCCTCAAAGCCTTCAATCTGTGGTGATTTTAAATTTCATCAGTTCAAAAAAACATAAGGTATTAGGATAACACATTTTTTATTTTAATATACATTTCCTAAAGTTTAAGAATTAATTTATTCATAGAATAAGAGAGAGGCATATATATATATATACCTGACCTGTAGAGTTTCAACCCTCAACTAATTTCTACCACAAACTCATTTTTCACTATAAAAGATAACAGAACTCAAAAATATTATATTTATCCTAATCGTACAAGGATAAAAATATTAAAACAGACCATTTAGATTAGGAAAAATATTTTGTAATAACCAAGGTCTTCATGTTGGCTAGTGGTATGTAATAAAGGCCTGTCGCACTATGGTTGTGGGTTCGATTCCTGCAGCTATGTCTGACGCAATGCGTTATCCCCTGCGTGGAGGTTGTCCTTTTCCTAAAACTAAAGTATATTAATATTCAAAAAATAATCTTCATAAATGTTTTAACCTTAAACAATATTATCCAAAATTTAACTTATTACATTCCAACCTTTATAGTTATCCAAAATACCTCTCCCAAGATATTCTATAAAAGGTCTCTAAATTCCAAAATCAATTGTAGCATCAAATTCCCCAAACAAAGTAAAGTTTCTCTTATTGTCACATACTAAATATTTTATTACCTTCATCATATTAAAACCTTAACGAAAACAACAAGTATTGTAGTAAAATTCTTATATATATCACATTATCCGTATAACCATAATATTGTTCTTGATCCCAAAAACACAAATACAATAATTATTCAACTTCATCTGTAGTAACAGCATAAGCTTGGACTAGCTCCATTGTCCTTTTATGAGGTATGTTTCCTTGGTGCTTAAGGAATTAATTTGCATAATTCCCCATTTCTCTACAATTGTAGCATTCAACATTGAAAACCTCTTTCTTTCCCTTGCAATCACGAGTCTCGTGACCTTTGTCTCCACATTTGTAACAAATTCTCATTCCTTTTAGGAAAGTACTGGGGTGTTTCTTACCAAAATCATCACATAATATAAAATCATTCTTTCCATTTTCCTGTTTAACTCTCTCTTGCTCCACCATTATCTTGTTCTCTTTCTTTACTTTGTTGTCATAAGACATAGAGAATTCCTTTTCATTCTTGATAGCACACGAGACAATATCTTCATACAAAAAGAAGTATTGTGACACGAATGCTCGACAAAGAAATGGTTTTAACCCATTAAAGAAACAATCAATCTTACTACTTGGGTTACGTATATAATTTTCTACATGCCTCGCTAACCATTAAAGTTATCTTCATACTTTGAAACATTCTCATCCTTCTTTTGTCTCAGACTCAGAAATTTCCTTTCCATATCTGATCGATGGTCACGAGGAATGTATTATTCTATGAAAATATATTTGAACTCCCACCATTCCATATTTGATACGTCATCATCTTCCTTTTTGTTTTGTATCAATGACCACCATTGATCAGTATCTCTAGTGAGGCGATAAACTGCCATGATAACTTTTTCCCTTTCACTACTCCCCTAATCCTTTAATATTTTTTATAGGGAACATATTCGTTGCTCATCTACTAATGGATTTGTACTCCCATTTAATGTTGGTGGTTGCTGCCTCATGAAGCATTCTAACATTGATCCTCCATGATGCAGATCAGGGTGCTCTATATGGGTAAGGTTATTATTCATAACTTGAGTGAGTTGTCCATGTATGGTGATTAGCTAATCAGTACCAATTGCATCACCAGCTCCACTATAATTATATTCAGCAGGAGGGAAATCCCTACATGGATTGCATACATTGATACAGTTTCCATTTCGTCCACTAGGCACCATTTCTAAACAATGGAATAAACTAGATCGGTTTATTAATCAAAATACATAATTCCATACTTGTAAAACACTTAACATAAATTGAACTATTTATGGATATAATCCATATTCATAAAAAAAACTTCTTTGAGGAAGTATATACTAATAGACCCTTTATAATGATTTGTAAAGAAAATGAGAATTATACTAAGCATATCCCCCGGGAGTGTCATAACCAAGAGTGCAACAAGGCCCGTTTTCATGCACCATTTCCCGTTTGAATCTAGCTCAAAGCGGTGTTTTTGGGTTTTACCCCTAGGTCCATCTGTGCCAGAGCCGCCTCTACCTTCTCGTATCTAGATAGGGATTTATTGGTAGGTATACTCACAAAATATCTACAATAACAAAATTCTAGGATGTTCTTCTATACTATTCATCAAATTCTATCATAGGTCTATGTGCTCTAATCATATTTTACCTAAATCTAGCTTCCATGGTTTGTACTAAACTTCCTCTGATACCAACTGTAATGCCCCGACCCCAGTTACCCAGAGTCGGTGCATTATTACATAACATTGGCATGATCACAAAAGGTCATGTCTCGAAACATCGATTAGTTTAGTAGTCTTGGAAACATTAGATATATTCATAAGTCTTACATTATATCATAAAGTAAAAAAACTACAACAACATATTTTCTTCATATCCCATCATATTATTCCTTCAGGTCATTCATAAATTACTTCTTCAAATCCTGGGAAAAATAAAACATTGAAAGGGGTGAGCTCAGATTCTTAGTAAGGATAACAATATATCGGAAACATTCATAAATAAGCATAAAAATTTAAGGGAATGTATAACTAAAAAAAGCCTTTTAAACTTAAACTTTAGCATAATATGGAAAAGATAAAATTAAATAATGTTATTTACTTATTCACATTGATCGTCTACTAGTCTAATAATAACATGCAATATCAATAACCACTTTCATAATGATGGAATGCATAATGCCAAAACCTTAATTTCTTTGTCAAGGCCTCGTCCCAAGACCATGGGGCTAACTATAACCGGAACCCAACTAGGAGTTCCTCTGTAACCGGACTCCAACCCAGAGAGACTCTATTACCAGACTCCAACCCGGAGAGCCTCTATAACAGGACTCCAACCCGGAGAGCCTCTGTAACCAGACTCTATCTCGGAGGGTCTGCTATAACCATACCCCAACCCAAAGGGCTTAGTTTTACCGGTCCCCAACCCGGAACATACTACTCCAATACATTCATCTTAAGAAAACGTTGAAATAAACATTCGTATTAAAACTAGTATACAAAATGACCAATACATTAACCATAATCCATGAATGGTATAAAAATAACACATCCATAGTCAAACATATCACAAAATATTCAATACAATATAAAAGTTTTGTATCATAATAAATCAACTTCAAGTAAACATATAACCTATCAAAGGATGTTGACATAGACGAAATCAAAACATTTTTTAGAGAAATATCTCTTTCTATTTTGAAATCATTTAAGAGCCACATATTTATAATAAAAATCATCATTTTGAAAATATTCTTATAATCTTTTAAGGGAATATTTGATGATGTTATAATGGTTTAATATAGTCATACCCGCAATATAAGTTAAAAAAACATTATTACCTTAAATTTGTCGAAAAGCTCAAAAAGTACCTTGTTTGGAAAACGACAGAAAGATTCCTTTCAAAAATGTATAAGGGTATAAATGAATTTAACCCATTTTCTATTAAATAGTAAAAATGTTTTGAAATACATTTTTAAGAAACATGGATGTGGATGATAAAGGGGTCCCAGTAGATAATTACATATAAACAACCTCGGATGATGAAGAGATTGTGAAAGTAACACTTACCAATTTGGTAAATTATGAAAAATACATCCCATGAAATAAGTACCATACAATGAAGATGTAAATACACATTAATTAAAGTTAATTACACAATGAATACAATTATGGGTAGTACATACACCACATAAAAGAAAATAGTGGTGATATAGCATGAATCTCACGGGAATAAGGAGTGAGATGAAAACCCATTTTCTGGTAATTTTCCTTGGTTAAGGTTAGTTTAACCTCCTATATAATGGTTAAATAATTTTATTTAAATTATACAAGAATCATATACATTAATATGTTATCATATACGATCTTTTAACATTTATTTGTTAATAATATCTTAGTATTATCGTTGTTTCAGGTGTTAACTTACTCGTTTTATTTTATATGTATTGTTACATAAGTCGTGTTTGTTATAGATAGGTTGTATCTTATTCATATCCAGAATTATATCAAGTCATTAAACACTTTTTTTTAATTATTAAATTAGAATTAGTCTTTAGTGGATAAGATGGGGATTGAATCTCATCGCGTTCATGAACACGATAGTCCGTACGCACGCACGAGCGACAATATCATTCTTTTGATTTTAAAATATCATATAATTGGATGGTATAGAATATATAAAGGATAATTATCATGTTATATTTATTATTTACATGAATTACACATCATTATTATACCCATCCAAATAATAATAAATTTAATAATAATTTCACCATGATGTGGAGACGGTAAGTCGTACGTACGCACGTATGGTGACATGTCATTCAAAGGATGGATAGAATAATAAATATGGTTGTACAATATTTATAATAACATCACAGTATATAGAAGATACTAGATTTTTTATTTTATAATGGAAATAACAAAGAAATAAGAGGTTGAAGAAGAAAAGAACTTGAAAGAGGGTGGTGAAAACATTACCTCTTCTTCAGGTTCTTCCTTTTGATTTGATCAAAAGGATCCATAGGTTGGATTTCTAACTAAACTAAGGTCTCTATGTTGAAGGGAGGATATTTTATAGGGTATTTTGGTAGTGTCTGGCTGATTCGAAAGGTTTTGAAGGTGTGAAATTGAGTGAAGTGGGAGTTCCCTTTTATAAGAGGGGTGAGGGGAACCTTTGGAAAAGCTAGAAATATTATTTTTTTAATAAAATAATATTCGGTTTCTAATGGCTCAAAAGTGGATTATTTAAATTTTAATGTGGTTATACATCGAAAAACACTCAACCAATAGGTTTTAGATAGGTTTGGGTCACTTTATTAACCTTATGTTTTAGTTTTAACTCTTAGTTAATTAGTTTGACATTTACCATGTCACATTGTATTTTTATATTATATAGTTAATAAACTTACTATATACATCCATGCTACTCCCAAGTAGTCCATTAATGATACACCTATCATGATATAAGTCATTTGGATGAACAATATATATTTAGGAATATAATATCAATTAATAATATAATATTTGTTTTAAAAACTCTTTTATATCAATTTTCACAATATTTCTTAATTGATTTTTTTAAAGTCATAAAAACATTATTAATTTGAAAACAATTCATTTATGCAATACTAACATGTCATATTAATCCATAAAATTAGTGGATGGCAACAAAAAATTCAAATTATATTTATTTTAATATTTATAATACAAATTATTTTATTCTTTCATTAATAAGGAAAATACAACATCATTATTAGGTCTAAAATTAATTTAATTATTAAATGTCTTTAAATTATAAATAAAATAATATTATGTTGGAAAACTTTTTATCTTTATAATTAATATTTATAGTTGAAAATTTAAAATACATAACGCTATGTACAAATTATTTTTCTAAAAGATATATGCTTATGTCATTTTTGTATTTACTTTAACTTAATTAATATAAAGTGCCATTATCACTTACAAGTGGATCCATGGGGTCCCAAAATCGACCCAAAGATGCCCATGGTCGGTCTTGTATGAACCAATAGGGTTAGGACATGTTTTAGGGTAAATTCATATTATTATACTATTATTTATTTACCATAATTTACTAAATTTACCCTTTAACCATGGAAAATAAAATATTTACAGAAGTAATTATTCAAATTGTATAAAAATAAAAGTTAAATATTTACAAAATTTTTACCTCCTAATATCAAATATGGAATCCATATTTCTAAATTCAAAATAAAAAAGTGGCATAAATTAATTTAAAATTAATTCTCGTTGTTAAAACAAAAAGTTTTTTTTAAGAGATAATAACTATCAAAAGATTTACAGTTGTTTATGTCTGGTTTAAATGTGAAATTATGTCCAATGATGAACATTGTATTAAATAGTAAAAATATATTCTCAATATACTTTAAAACTACCCAAATTTATAATTTATCACTATTAATTATTTTGATTAAAAAAGTTGTTTGTAATTAAAATTTAGTTATTTTCACTATTCATCAAAATATCAAAGTTATCTGAAAAGTTCCAAAATATTACCATAGGATAATTTCGATATTCTTAATCCAAAAATGAAGTCCATTTTGGGAGATAAAATTTATAAAATTTCAAAAGTGGGTATTTCTATTCATAACGGCTAGTTTGATTGGTTGTGGTGTGTGTTAGAACTCGAAGATGCTTACAACACATGCTACTGTATTATTCAAAGAGAAGCATACTGTGGAAGCTTGGGGTATTAAAATTCATCTATACTAAGTTATGTAATTCCATAGATCATTATTTCTTTACATTCATTTATTTTAAATGAAAAATTTATCTCCACTTTTGAATATACATCCATAAATAATATTACCCAATATTTATCTGATTATGCCACAAAATCTCTCTTATTACTTATTTTAAACTTCAAACCACAATTAATTTATAATATGTGATGATTTTATTTTATCTTTTTTTTGGAACACTATGTTTGATAGCATACACCACAGGTAACACCGAGCATAAACAAATTGTGATATACTATTTTTCAATTAGGAACACTATGTCCTAGTAGTTGGTTTACTGGTTTGAATAAGAATAATCACATAATAAAATATATTTATTAAATTTTCCCCCCAAAAAATGAATAATCAATCATAAATATATTATTAATTGGTTATAAATTATCATAAAATGTTATGAAGTTAAAAGAGATATTATTCATAAAATTAATTTTTATGTATCGAAAATACTATGATCATAATTGATTAAATTAATTTCTATTTATAAATTATTTTAAATGTATATGTGTTTTATATATACAATTGAACAATTATCATTCATTTAATTATTTTTATTCTGTAACTAATTATAAAAAAGTTATTTTATTCTTCAAAAAAAATTCTCTTCAAAAATGGTTTTTATTACTTTTTGTGTGAGAATATTTTAATTACTTTCTACCTATTATATATTTTTTTTTGAAAAAATGTACCTAAATTTTGAAATAATCATGTCATGGTAGTCTTTTGTCATGACTCGTCCCCAAAGGCTCGTTTTTTGAATACCCCAAGCCTACATTCTATATGCCAGGGGTTGGCGACTAGCCCCACAATGCTATATCCCTAAAACTAAAAGGCATTTCCATAAAAATGAACAAATTCACAACCCAATAACACAACAAGATGCAAAAAACAAAGTAAACCACAGTAGTAAATGTGTGTACTAAATGTAAAGGGGGCCGGAATACAAGACCTGCTAAAAAGGAAAAACTACAAATGATACAGAATATAGCTCATGTGATCTTCCACCAAGGATCCAACCAGATGGGATAGTACAACCAATCTCCACTGATCTCTATGTAGACTAGTCACTGTCACCTCTATGGACCATCTGGTCTAGGATTCTACTGTCTCAGTCAACCCGCTCGTCCTCTGCACAACACACAACACAGTGTGGGTGAAGATTGTGGATGGGAGAGTATAACAATACTCATTAGGGACCCCGAGACCCTCGAAGTTCTCTCGATATTCCACAAAGGAAAAACACAAATCCTAATCTCAATCACAATGCACAATGGAAAATACACCGCAAAAACTAGGTATAAGTAAAGGACATAAGTAAAGATGATTATTCGAGAATCTAGATCATCTTATTATGTCGAGAGGCACTGTTGCTAAACATACAGAGTCTAACCCACATTTTATAGATAGTTACTAACCCCTGCTAACCCCAAAAGGATCCGACTCACCCAGGATCGATAGGTACTAACCCCCACTAACCCACACAGGATCTGACCCATAGAGGATCTATATGTACTAACCCCTATTAACCCACACTGGATCGGTATGCGATGACCCACATAGGATTATTGAGTGAAAACCCAAACATGATTGGTAGGCACCGACCCACAAAGGATCGTTGGGTGCTGACCCACACAAGATCTAACTCACACAAGATCAGTGTTGTTCCACACATGATCTCTAGGTACTAACCTCCATATTATCTATCTCCAACTGTCGCATTACTGTCAGTCACTGGATTCCTGCTCATAGTACGCTTGATTCTGGTAGAACCTCTCCTTAATCAATCTTTCATATTTCAATCATCACAAAGTCCCTCCAAGAAGTAACCAGATGATCTCTCACGTCATAAGGGTTCCAACCTAACAGACGGTGCGCCAACTGGACGCACGACCAGTAAATTATTGGAATTTTAGTGCTGAGGGCCTGGTTGGATTCAGAGTCAATCTAACCTGGTCGTACTACAAATTTATCCAAAACACTCTTGGAGTATCTCAAAAGTACCATCTCTATACAAGGATCCCAGCATCGTATATTTTTCATCAAACGGATGTTCGGTTCGCAAGTTACAGTCACATAAGCGTATCTTGGCCCGAGAGGGGTTTGGGTCCGATCTAGCCCAGCCAGACTGACCTGGCCTGACCCAGTTCAACTTGACCTGGCTTGTAGGGTGGTCCAACCCACTGGCTGACATGACCTGCGTTGAGGTTTCATGGTCTTATACTCTCGAACAGCTCCATGGAGCCGCCTCATCACATGCGGGACCCGCAGGAGGAGGGTCCCTTGCAAGATCGTTGTGACATCCTCCGGTGCGACGCACGACAGCACGCCCCCTCTAGCTTGGAAGTCAGTCACTGTTGGCCGCCCTTTTGAAAACCATGGTGCCACTCTTCCATTGCTGCTGGTGGTTTCCGATCTCCACTCTCATCTGACGACGCCTACAGGTCGACTCTCCTTCTACGGGGCTCCAATGATGCTTCGTAGATCTTTTTTCTCTTCCACTCGGGTATACGAGATCCCCAAGATTCTGTCGTGACTACAAGGCTTCCGGATTCCAAATTTGGATGAGTTGAAGAATTTTCCCCTGAAGAACAAAATAAGAACGAAGCGACAGAGGGTCCGGGCCTTGTTATTTTGGCATTCACCCTTCGTGTTTGCATTATAACATGCAGGAGATTATTCTATACATCCTTAATAAATAAACCATGTTCAAATACCCCACAATAACCTATCAAAAATTTAAGAACATGGAATAAAATCAAGGAAATGTCTTGAATTAATAAAAAACCCCTACCTCATGATTCATTGGAGGTATCGCAGTTATTAGAGGAGGGAGAGTCCATGTCGAATTGAGGTTGTCTATGGTCATCGATCCCAGATCGTCATTGCCCTAGCATCTATCCTCAGTCGATGAAAAATGTCACATAGCATCACCATAGTTTCCTTTCTTGGTGATGTCGTATCAAAACTCCACCCTGAGCCTCACGTAAATAGGGGGATGGTATGTAACACACTGAGGTATTAATGAGGTTCATTTAATGAATAACCTATTAATTCTCCAATGGTGTATTTACAAATAAAATAGAGTCAATCCATTAATTGGATTAATAAGTCACTGGTCCCCACCACCGCTACTCATCCACTGGAGAAAATGAAATAAAATAACTTGTTAAGTTATTTCATTATTTTTCTGCAACGTTCAAAATTTAACTTTTTCTCCCGACCTACTGTGGTTGAAGTGAATCTTCTCTTAAATGAATCTTGGCATTGAAGATTAAATAGTGTCCTCGGTTGTTTAATCAAAGAACAGGCTCAGAAGATAAAAAATGTCGCTCGGGATTTTAATGAACATACCTTTAATAAAAAGTTTAAAAATCATTCCAGACACACTGGGCCTCATAATCTTGCACCGTCATTTTACACATACTCGTAATAATCCCAAATAATTTATAAAAAATTTACATGGAATTATCTAGGTCATTACATTCTCCCCACCTTAGGGAATTTTTCCCTGAAAACTACAACAAAACTAGGGGAAACAATGGGGGTACTGAGCATGTATCTGAGTCTCTCACTGCCAGGTGCTCTCTAGGAGATTCTCGTGTTTCCAACAAACTCACACTAGAGGAATCAACTTCCCATTAAGGTCCTACTCCTATCGATCCCCTATCTTCAATAGGAACTCTGCAAACATCACCCCTTTTTCGATATCAAGCTCACCCCAGTCAATAACGTGTGATGGATCATGCATGTATCTCCTCAGCTGTGACACGTGAAATACATAATGCACCTGGTGCATTTGTGGGTGATGATCTAGATGGTATGTCACCTTTCCTACTCTATTGAGGATCTAGAATGGTCTGACAATCCTCGGAGATAGCTTCCCGCCCCAGCCAAACCTCTGTAATACTCATCGGGGTGAGATCCATAGGAAGGCATGGTCTCCCTCCACAAACTCCAAGGGTCTCCATCTCCAATAGGCATAATATTTCATCCAGATCTTTGTAGTCTTCATCCACTCCTGGATGATCTTCACCTTCTCTATGGTAGCCTGAACTAACTCTGGACCCATAAGTGCTGACTCTCCTAAATCTGTATAGCAAAGAGGTGATCTACATGCTCTTCTATACAAAGCCTCAAATGGGACCAGGATGATGGTGTAGTGATAAGTATTGTTTTATTCAAACTCTACCTAGGGAAGCCTATCCTCATAACTATGGCCGAATATGAGGACACGCGCATGAATCATGTCCTCGAGTGTTTGTATGGTTTTCTCCATCTGACTAAGGGTTAAAGGCGATGCTCAAGCATAGCTAAGTCTGGAATGACTCCTACAATCTCTTCCACAAGTGGGATGTAAAACTTTTGTCGCAATCTGAGATGATCGTCGATGGCACTCCATAAATATTGATTATCTCCTACACGTATAGGTGTCCCAAGCCCTCTACTAATTCTCACTCTCATTTGGGTAGGATGTGGGAAAACTTGGTGAGTTATTCAATGATCACACATATGGAATTGTGGCCCCTAGACATACGTGGTATCCCGGTCATGAAGTCCAAGGATATACCATCCAACTTCCACATTGGTACCTCAAGTGGATAAGCCAAGCCAGTTGGTACTTGATGCTCAGCCTTTACATGAAGAAAAGTGAGGCAACGGGATACAAACTCTTACAATACTTTCTTCAACCCTTTCCAAAAGTGCTAATAACTAAGGTCCTTGTATATCTTCACCACTCCTGGATGTAATGCTAAAGGGGATGTATGGAACTCCTTCAACACCTCCTCTCGTACCATCACTAGCAACATAGTGCTTCCTCTGAAGAGGGAGATTCTCTCCCCACCTGCAGAAAAACCCACAGAAGCCTATCCTGTGGATATCAGAGCATGTAAAGCCTTTAATTCTATTTCCCCAAGCTATGACTCCATAACTCATTGTAGAAGTGGGGGAGTAATAGTCATAAACTGGGGTAATCTCTCCATCTCTATCTACAATGGATAACTGCAACGCAACTAGCTGCTATGTCGCCACACATAGCAGTTGTAGACCAGACCTCCTGTTGAGTGTGTCTCCTACTAAATTCCCCTTCTCAGGAGTGTAGACTATCTAAAATTCCTATTCCAAGAGTAATTCTAGACATCGTCACTGTCTCAGGTTCATGTCCCTCTCTGAGAAGATATACCCGATACTCTTGTGATCAGAGTAAAAAAGTAAACTATTCACCCATCAAGTAGTGTTTCCACATTGTCAGTGCAAATACCACTGTTAATAACTCTAGTTCATTATTACTGTAGTTCTTTTCAGGATGTATTAAATGTAGTGAGCTGTAGGCGATCACCTCTTTATCCTGAATTATGACACAACCTAGTCGGGTACTTGATGTGTTTTAGTAGACTACATACCAAATGCCCTCTTCGGGTAGCCTCGATATGGGGGCACTCATCAGTCTCTACCTCAGCTCCTAAAAACATTACAGGAACTTCTCTATCGACCCAAAATGCTACCCCTTTTTTGTAAAGCCTGAAAAGGGTGCCACTACCCTGGAGAAGTCAGGTATAACCACTGGTAGTACCCAGCCAATCCGAAAAAATCTCCTCACCTCAGTCACAATCTGAGGTAGCTCCCAAATAATCATTGCAACTATCTTCCCCGAATCCACTACACCTCCAATCTCTATGATTATGTTCCCCAAGAAGTGGAATTAGTGTATCCATAACTGTCACTTCGAAACATTTCCACAAATCTGGTGCTCTTGTAGTGTATCCAGGACTATCTGTAAGTGTTTGTCTTGCTCCTCCTCTGACACCAAGTATATAAAGATGTCATCAATTAAGACCACCACAAAGTGATCAAGGTATGGCTAAAATAGCATATTCATGAGCCCCATAGACATTGTTGGAGAGTTGGTCACGCTGAAAGGAATCACCAAAACTCATAATGGCCATACCGACATCTGAAGTCTATCCTCGGTACGTCCTCATCTCATACCCTGAGTTGGTGATAGCCTGGTCTGAGGTCTATCTTCAAAAACCAATGAGATCCATTCACCTGGTTTAAGAGATCATTAATCCTCGGCAGAGGATACATGTTCTTCATGGTTACCTCGTTTAGTAACTAATAGTCCAAAAACCCATACATTCCCATCTTCCTTCTTGGAAGAGAAGATCATGGATTCCCATAGATAATTATTGGGCCTTATGAACACATTTCTATGCAAGTCCTCCGACTCTACTCTCAGCTCACCAAGCTCCACGGGATCCATCCAATATGATGGAGTAGATATCAGTTTCATCCCTGGGTACGGGTCGATGTGCAATTCTACCTCCCTGCTAGGAGGTAGTCTCAAAACATCATCAGGGAAGACATCAACATATTGTTCCACCACTACGAGATAAATCAAGCTCCTTGCATCAACTGCTCTGAGGGAGATTCTATCCAACTGATGTGTGATCGGCTGCACCCACCTCTGATTAAGTTCGTCCTGTACTGCAAGGGTTCCATTCTCATCGGTGAAGGTAAACTTGATCCCATACACATAGACACATCACACTTTGTGCCTAAAATATTCTATCTGAGCGTGGACTATCGATACCTAGTCCATACCCATGATGATGTCGTAAGGCCTCCACGATGCTACTAAGAGATCTCAGCCAAATCTATCACCTTTTAGAGTGAGCTCACACTGCATGAACTAGTGTTTAATCATCGAATCTTCTCCCATATGTGTCTCTAAACGCAAGGATCGAGCCAACGACCCCATAGAATTCACGAAGCTCTAAATGAGTTCCATGGAAATGAAAGAGTGATTAGAACATATGTCTATAAGTACAACAACTAGGGTGGAATAGACACAAATTGTACCTCTAATCATCTTTGGAGCACCATGTTCATAGGCCTCAGCTGCCTGATTCTATGCTCTCCCCTATCAACCTGCTCCCTTTGGTCGGGGTCGACCTCATGTTGGTGGTGGAACTAGAACCCCAAATTTCCGCCCACCTCATGTTGGATGGCTTCTTCCTCTTCCCCCTCTACCACCCTACGATTCTCATCGCTTGAATCTCTACCTCTACCTCAGTGGTCCCTCGACCGTCTGCTAATTGTCGGTAGAGCGGGTTGGGCAGTCGTGAGCCATGTGGCCATGCCTGCCGCACATGAAGCACAATCTTCCTCAAACCTGAGCTTCTCTACCTCTCGAGCTCTAATCCTCTGACCCTACATCCAAGGGTCATCCACAAGTGGGTTTGGATAGCTTGGACATCTGCGTCATCTTTCTACTACCTCCTGAAAATGACTCCACTACCGGTTGTCTGGTGGTGGCTCTCGTAGATGGTTCCTGCTCAGCTATAAAGCTCTCCACGAATATGCTCGCGTGAGCACTCTAACCTACATTGGGATATTTAGTGATATTATCGATGATCTGATCTCCCACTAGATACCATGCTCAATGTTTTGGGCCCTGAAGAAAGGTTCTCGTACATTGTCGGTGGGGTAGCGTGATAGGTCTGTGAATCACGCTGAGTATTCAGCTACGTTCATGTTGCACTGCTGTTAGTACATGAGCTCCTGAAGACGCATTGAGCATAGAGTCACTAGAAAAAACACTTCCCTAATGGGGCTCTCATAGTCTGTCTGGGTTAGGATTTCCTCATTAAGTGTATGGAGAATTAGGATCCAAAATCTCTCTGTTGTGCCCTAGAAAACTCAAGTATCTAGGATAACCATCTACTCTGCTGGTGTCTCAACCAAGTGAAAAACTCTAGCCACAACCACCAACTTGTCCTCAACTGCCTGGGGATCTGTCTTTCCTGGAAACCTTAGAGGCCTCTATCTCTAACACTCGTGAAAAATTCTTAGTAAGCGTGCATGGTCTACTAGTGAGGATGGTGGAATCTGTTACCCATCAGGTGGTGGTTCTACTGGGGCACCACCCAAAGGTTCTACCATAGTAAGAGGGCCATGCACCGAAGGCTCATCGCTCGGTGGGCCATCATCATGTACTCTCTTGGAAATATTGGTTGGAGGTTTATGCGGTAGAATCCTGAAAAGGAATAGGTTCACCATGGTCAAAAATTTATACCTAGTGAGCTAACTCCAAAGAGATCAAAAGTAAATACATTTCAAGAACACACGCAATCAGTGTTTTTGTGCATCATGTCATAAATCAGAATTTATGGTCCTGGTGTATGGATACCTTAGCTGCCACACAGACACTGGAATCCGTGAACTGAAAACCATACTCAAAACACTTATCAATATTTCCCCATTAAAAATATCAGTGTCATATTTCATCATTAGAACCGACTTCGCTGATACAACTTAGTCACAACCCATACCCTGGGGCTCATGTCGTGACTACCCCAAGCCCATCTTCCATAGGCCAGGGGTTAGAGAATAGCACTGGAAAGGTGCGTCCCTAAAGTGGGAAGGAATTTCCTTTAAACCAGTACAAACACACAGCCCAAGAACACAACTAGATGCAACCACAAAGAAAACTGCATTAGCAAAAGTGTGTACTGAAAGTAAAGGGGGACGAAATACAAGCCCAAATGAAAAGGTAGAGCTAAAACTAAAACTAAAAATAGCTCCATCCATCATCCACCAAGGATCCTACCTGAAGGATAGGTACATCTTGTCTCCACTGGTCTCCACACCGACCATTCACGGTCGCCGCCTTGTACCATCTGGACCTGGATCCTATAGTCTCAGCTGAGTCATTTGTCGTCTCCACAAGACACAACAAGGTCCGAGTGATGCCTGAGGAGAGTTGAGTATAAAAATACTAAGTAGGGAACCAGAGGCCCCAGAATGTCTCTGATAATTACACAAATGAAAACAAAAAAGTATGATCTCAATCAAAAATAATGAAGAAAAAAGACACAGCTCAAACCTGGTATAAGTAAAACATATAATTACACATGATTAGTCATGAATCTAGATCATCTTACTCTATCGAGAGGCACTATAACTGACCATATAGATTCTAAAAAAAATAGGATCGATAGGTAATATCCCCTACTAACCCACATAGGATTCGACCCACCCAGGATAGATAGGTACTAACCCCATCTGACCCACAAAGGATTAGACCCGCACATGATCGGTATGCGCTGACCCACACAGAATCGTTGTGCGCTGACCCACATAGTATTTGAACCACAAAGGATCAGTATGTGCTGACCCACACAGGATCATTAAGAACTAACCCACACAAGATCTGGCCTAATTAGGATCTATGTGGATCCACAAAGGATAACAAGGTACTAACCACCATATTATTTGTCTCCAACCTCCGCCTCACTGCTAGCCATTGGATTCCCTCTTATAGTACGCTTGATTTTGTGACAAACCCTCATTAAGGCATCAGTCATATTTTAACAGTCACAAAGTCCCACGATGAAGTAACCTGGTGATCCTTCACATCATAAAGGTTCCAATGCAATAGATAGTGCATCAACCAAACACTCGATTTGTAAGTTATTGGCATTTTAGTACTGGGGCCCGGTTGGATTCAGAGTCGATCCAACCCAGTCGTACTACAACATTATCCAAAACAATTATGAAGTATCTCAAAAGTAAATTCTTTCTCAAAGGATTTCATCTCCATATACGGTTCATCAAACAGACATCTGATTTTCATGTTACGGTCACTTAATCACATATGGGCCCGAGATGGGCGAGGTCAAGTCCGACCCAGTCAGACCGACCAGACCCCACCCAGTCCAGGTCTGACCTGGCCCACCCTGGTCCAGCCCAGTTGGGCTGGGCCATAGAGGTGCCATCCCGCTAGTCCACGGACCAGCCCGGACTGCCCTGGCTGGGCGCGGCCCATTGGGCAATCCGTCCCGCTGGCTGGCGCGACCCGTGTCGGGGTCGTACATCCTTCTGATCCCAAATGGTACATGGTGCCATTCAAATCCATTAAATTTGTGGAACCACATCCCCCCCATCACCTACGTGACAAGCATGAGGAAGTTACCTATCCATCTCATCATAGCATCCTCAAGCACGGCGGGCGATGGAATGCCCCATCCACCTCCGCAGTCGGCTACTGTAGGCTGCTCGTCTGACCACTATGGCGCCGCTATAACACCGCAACTGACAGTTTTTTGTCGTCTCTCTCGTCCGCTAGAACTAGTCACCAACACTACTTATTTGGGGATCTGGTGATGATTCAGAGATCTGTTTTCTCTTCTACACATGTATATAGGCTCCACAGGATGTCGTCGTCGTTGCAAGGCTTCTAAATTATAGAATCTGATGAGTTGAATAATTGTCCCCTGAAGAATGAAAAAAGAATCAATCGGCAGATGGTATGGGAATTTTTCATTTGGAATGTTCCTTTAGAGTTTTCATTATAATTAGTGGGAGATTATTCAATCCATCCTTAATAAATAAACCCCATTCAAGTCCCCTGCAACAACCTCCCACAAATTCAAGAATGTGAAATATAATCGAGTGAATTTCTTGAATTAATAAACAACCCCTACATCATGATTCGTTGGAGGTATCACTTTCATTGGTAGAAGAAGATTCCCTTTCGGAGTAAGGTCATCGGTTTTCTTCAATCCCAAATCATCGCTGCCCAAGCATCCATCCTCCGTCGGTGGAAGACATCATGTCACTTCTCAAGAGGTTTCTTTCTTGGTGAAGCTATGTAAAAACTCCACCCTGAGACTCACTTAATTAGGGGGTTAAGGTATGGTAACCAAAGAGGAATTAATGTGGTTCATTTAATGAATGAACCTCTTGAAAAGTCACCAGTCCCCACCACTGCCACTCATCCGCTGAAGAAAAGGAAATAAAATAGCTTGTTCAGTTATTTTATTTTATTTTTGTAAAGTCCAAAAACTTAAATTTTTATCTTGAACTACTATGGTTTAACTAAATCTTCCCTTAAGCGAATCTCGGCACTACAGATTCAATGGTGTACTCAGAGTTTTAAACCAAGCACCAGTTAAAAATATAAAAAATGCTGACAACACGTTTACTGAAGGTACCTTTAAAATATTTCAAAAAAATCATTCTGGGCCCACCGGGCCTCAAAATCATGTATTGTAAATTTTCACAGACTTGTAACAATCCCAAATAATATAAAAAATATTAGATGAAATTTTTTGGGTCTTTATATCTTTGAAATAATTTTTTATATTTTTCTAAAAGGATTTATTTTTTTAGTGAATAGTGAAAAATGCATGTTTTAACAAAACTTTTACTTATTTTAATTGAAGTAATTTAAAACTATATAGACATCCTAGATTTTTTTATTAATGTAATATAATATTTGTTTGATTAAATATTATATAATAATTTCAATTTAAATCATCATTGTATTTAATTTTTGGAATAAGTTCATTTTTATAATTAAAATGAATCTTCCATGAAGATTTTATCAATGTGTTTTTCATACATATATTTAAAAAATATGACCAATTAAAAGAATTTAATATTTAAAAAATTATTTCACATTTATAATTATGGGGTTTAAAATTTTTAAATATCTCAACTTCATTTTAATTCATAATCGATAGTAAACAAGGTGAAACATTAGCAACCAAATAATGGCTGAAAAAAGTTAATTCAGGTTAAAACTGTGAGATAAGGTCTCAAATTTAACCCAAAACATACCTTTATTAAATTGGTTATGAAAAAGGTTTATGATAATAGTCATATCTTATAATACGTGTCATTTTGGTGCCACTTTTCTATCATTTTGATGTTTATATTATTTTATGTTAATAAATATTACAAAATCTCACTCTATTTCTTTCGATATCTCTAATATGTTATCATAAGAACACTAAAAATATATGAATGTTTACAAATGGTTATTTATTATCTGAGTAAATTATTTTTATTATTTTTATTTATTTTATTTTTTTATAGATTGTATAATTTCCTTGAACGCTTATGTAACATGAATGCAGCACATGTGAAAACAGTTGAAAATGAAATAAATGAATTTAAAAACATTAAAAGTTATATATTTTGGATAAATTATGGATAAAAAAATTAATAAGATAATTATAATGTATAATATAATAAAATTTATTTTCTATTTTGATTAGATTTTTATCTTTCTCTTTTAATGTCAATATATAAGAATAATCATGACATTGACAATAAGTTGTTTTTAATGGTTGATGCTTATTTTTAAATCATTATAATTTTATAAAAATATATTATTGACTAAAGTGGATGGAAAATTGTTTATTATATCATTCATAGTTATTGTATGTTCCCCCATTAATTTAAAGAATTTATTTTGTGAATCTAAATGTGTCAAACTTTTGATCCAATGGTTTAGGTTAGATAGGTATCACAACATGTTTTAATCAAATTATAAGGTTTTAAATGACTCCTAAACATTTCTAAAATTTAAATTTTTATTTTATTTTGACCTTATACCCTATTTATTATAATTTATGAAATATTAGATCCATTTTAGATGAGTTATAAATATATTCTATGTTAATATTTCATGTATTTTCAAGTTTATCGTCCACCTCACTTATAGAAGGAAACCACCCCACCTCTCTTACTCCCACATAATGAGCTATTCAGTTGAAAAATTATTTGGATGAATACCATCATATATTACTTCTCCACTTCCATGATCTTATTCTCTTCCTCTAATACCTTCTTAAAATTTTATAATATATAGGAAAATAGGGATTCTAATGAGGAGTTCTAACACTTAATTGAGTTCTATCATTTCTTTCATCTTCTACCTCATTCAATTATTTCCTAAAAATTATGATATAATAAAATGATATTATTTCATATATTTATATTTTATTTTATTTAATTAAAAAAACCTTGTTCATATCCTTTTCCATTAAAGAGAAATGAAAAAATTGATCATGCATATATGTGGACTACCACCTCAATGAAGTGATGCGTTTCATTTTTCATCACCAGCTCACAATGATGGATTTTATGACGAATTTAGTGAATATATGTTATATTAATGACATAATTATTATTATTAAAATATAATATATTACATATCTTCTTAAACCTCCATAATTTATAAAATGATAACATCATTTATACGTATATGTGGACTATCATCTCTATGAAACGATGTGATTTATTTTTGGATGTACTCCATTCATCAATGACAACAAATATTTATTAATGTATAAAAATTATAATTATTTCCATATAAATATTTGATATATGAAAAAATCATCTAAAATATACAGGTACCAAAACTACATAACAGTAACATACGTGAAAAATAAAACATTTAACACTTTGGATGATAATGTTAATAAAGAAACATCAATTAATGGGTGATTGGATATTATAAGTGAATCAGATATGGTATTATAATTATGAATATTGAACAATTATTAGTTATTTTAAATTACTAAATAATTATACATGAGGATCAATTATGTTTGACTAAGTGGAGACCCAAGGTAAGGATTTCTCATAGAACTTTAATTTATGTGAGACATCATTCATATTCACAAATTTTTATTTTTTATGGTGTGTCTACTATCTATAAATGTATTTTATGTTTTTTAATGAAATTTATATGTATTTAAAAATAAATATATTTTTATCTCTTTGATGAGGATTTTATTTTGATATTATCAATGTTTTAGATATTTCTATGAAAATCTAATTTTATTTCAAGATTGTAATTTTCATGCTATCTTTGGAAAAATTATAAAATTCTAATATTATAAACCCCATTTATTTTATTGTTATTTTTGGTTTTTATATGTTTATTTTTCATTTATTATTTTCTTAGACTAATTAAGTCACATATAAGGTTCACTAACAATATTTTGTTTATTCGATTAAGAATATTTTTCTTCCATGTCTATTTTCTTCAAATTGTTTTATGGATTTTCTTCTCATACTAGAATTTTTTTAAAAAAAATTCATTCTCAATACATTTTATTTTATTTAAAAAGTTTAAAAAGTAATCCTTTTAAATTTTTTTGATAAAGTTCACTTTCCAGACTTTTTATAAAATTTGAAAGGAATGTTTTCCTTTACTGTATATAGAATGAATGACTTTTCCTGTCAAGATGGTTATTCTTTAATTAAAATTTAATACTAAAAATATTAAGGGTTATTTTAAAATGAAGTATTTTTTTCAATATTCTTGGAGTTTTTAGTTTTTAAATATATCAAAAGTAAAGAGGATAATTTTTTTAATGGAATGAAAATAATTTTGAATATGATTTGTAACTTCATTCATAAACAAATTTGAAAGTATTTTATTTATAACTATTTTCTTGTATCTTCATTTTTATTATTAAAATTTTTCATTTAACTCTAAATCCATCATATTTTTTGAAATGGTGGAATTATTTCATCCTTTAATGATTTATGTATTAATCCATACTTAATGATCATTCACTTTCTTGTGATCATGTTTATTATCACTCCCTATTATTCATTAGGAATTATTTATATTATTCTTATCTACATTTTTAGTAACTTTGTTGTATTTAGTATCATTTATACTACATTGATATTATCTTTACTATATCCCAATTAAAGAAAATAGTTAAAGGATTCTTATTAAGAATGATATATCATTTACTAAGGAAATATTGAATTTTAATATTCTCAATTCAATATGGTTATTTATTAATCTATAAAGAATTTTGAGAATTAATTATTTTGATCATTCAATATGTGAGTAATTTTTAAGACATGAAAGTGATTTGTGGGGATAATTATAGAAGTTCTCTTGATGCATCACTTAGTCTCATTGGACAAAATAATTTGGAATACTGTTTTTGTCGAGGATATAAGATCATTTCAGAATAGATTGGTATTTGGTGTATACCATACATATTTATGTAATATTTTATAGTTTATAGACTATGAAAATATTCAAGATGTCTTTGTAGAGAGGCCTTGATGGTAATATTCCTGATATCTTCGTCAAGGTATTAATGTTAAGATTGTAAATTTCTAGAATTATTCATTTACTTTATTGAGAAGTTAGTTTCTATTATTCACCTTATTTATATGTCGATTTTATCCATGGATGTACAATGATTACTAATTTATTATTGAATTCAATTTGTTTTGATTATTTATCCAACAATATTTAATATGGTTTATTTTCACATGATATCACTACTAAAAAATCCACTTCTAGAGACCCCCATTGGCGGTCGCTATTGGCCTCTAGAGACTTTCCAGCGGCTGCCAATGGCGGTCGCTTTAGGCCCGACGCTCTTAGCCTACAGCGACCGCCAATGGAAGCCGTTGATGGTGGCCGAGACATCAGCCTATAACGACTGCAGCGGTCGCTGAAGTCGGACGAAAATCCGGCCTACAGCGACAGCCACTGGAGGTCACAGAAGGTGGCTGAGACTTTGTCCTACAGCAACATCCAATGGCGGTCGCTCCACTGGAAAAAAAAAATAAATTTTTTTTCATGATATAGAATAAAAAAGTAGAATATAAATCATAAACAAATTAAAAACAAATCCAAAGACAATAAACAACAATATCATCATAAAAAATAAATGATAGACGTGCTTCAACAATCCACAACCATCTGCTTTAAAAACCTACAATAAGATACAAAGAAAACTAAACAAAACAATCGTAAATTTGACATCTTTATTCAGTTATTATGTACATATAATAAAATGAAATCTGGAATCTCATGGGTGCTATAATAATTTAAAACCGCCAATTTAAGAAATGGTATCATTTTTTACTTTGTTTTTCCTATTTTGGAGTCCTTGCTTTAATTTAGGAAAGTGTTTTTTGTTGTCTTAAAATGAATGTTTTTGGCGTGCACCGCACATCCGATGGAAATTTCATCTCCTCTTGCATGTCACGAATAATATTCTTATTGTTCTTGTGTGGTTTCAGTTCATTCGGAGCACATTTGCTCTGTATTCGACTGTGTCACGCCGTTTTGGTGTTTTATGACTCCGAAAACGCGTTTCTGGTCACCTCGTTCAAACAACACCTTTGATTGACATGATATCTATCCAAAAATTTCACAATTCATACAATGGTTATTATCGTATGATTTCATGGCATTCTGATGTCGTTCGGGTGGTTTTGACCACCCCGTGCACCCTTTAAGAGCGCGCCGAACTGCTGCAAACGATACATTCAGTCGTACCATGCGCACCACACGTCTGATGGATGTGTCGTCTCCTCATGAATCTCATTAATAAAATTTTTATCATTATCATGTTGTTTTAGGTCCTTTGGAGCACGTTGTCTCTGAATTTGACAGTGACATGCCGTTTTGGTGTTTTATGACTCCAAAAATGCATTTTTTGTCACCACAGTCAAACAACACCTCTGATTGACATTCTGTCTATCCGACCATTTCACAATTCACTCTGAGGTTGTTTTCGAATTATTTTGTGGCATTCTGAGGTCGTTCTGGTGGGTTTGACCACCCAGTGTGCCCTTTAAGAGCGCGCCGAACTGCTGAAAATGACACATTCAGTCGTACAGTGCACCGCATGTCCGATAGATGTGTCGTCTCCTCCTGCATGTCACGAATAATATTCATATTGTTCTCGTGCGATTTTAGGTCATTCGGAGCAAGTTTTCTCTGAATTCGACCATGACATGCCGTTTTGGTGTTTTTTGACTCCAGAAAAGTGTTTCCGGTCACCACAGTAAAACGAAACCTCCGATTGATGTGCCTTCTATCTGACCATTTCACAATTCACACCGTTGTCGTTGTCGTATTATTTCGTGGCATTCTGAGGTCATTCGGGTGGTTTTGACCACCAAGCGTGCCCTTTAAGAGCGCGCTGAACTGCTGAAAATGACATATTCGGTAGTACCGTTCACACAGCACATTCGATGAACGTGATGTATACTTTTTCATGTAACGAATAATATTCATATCATTCTCATGTGGTTTCAGGTCATTCGGAGCATGTTTTCTCTGAATTCGACCGTGACACGCAGTTTTGGCGTTTTCTGACTTCGAAAACGCGTTTCCAGTCACCACTGTCAAATGAAGACTTCGATTGACGTGATGTCTATCCGACCATTTCACAATTCACATTGTGGTTGTTTTCGTATGATTTCCTGGCATTCCAAGGTCGTTCGGGTTGTTTTCACCACCCAACGCGCCCTTTAAGAACGTGTCGAACTGCTGAAAATGACACATTTGGTCGTACCGCGAACACCGCAAATCCGATGGATGTAATTTCTCCTCTTCAATGTCACGAATAATATTCCTATTGTTCTTGTGCAGTTTCAGGTCATTCGGAGCACGATTTCTCTAAATTCGACCATGACACGCCGTTTTGGTGTTTTATGACTCCAAAAACGCGATTCCGGTCACTCCGGTCAAATGAAACATCCAATTTACATTCCGTCTATCCTACCATTTCATAATTCACACCTTGGTTTTTGTCGTATTATTTCGTGGAATTCTGAGGTCATTCGAGTGGTTTTGACCACCCAACGTGCCCTTTAAGAGTGTATCGAACTGCTGAAAACGACACATTCAGTCGTACCGCGCGCACCGCACATCCGATGGATGTTTCGCCTCCTCCTGAATCTCACGAATAATATTCCTATCATTATCGTGCGTTTTTAGGTCATTCAAAGCACGTTTTCCTTGAATTAAACCATGACACGCCATTTTGATGTTTTGTGACCCCGGAAACGCGTTTCCGGTCACCTCGGTCAAACAGCACCTCTGATTGACGTCCCGTCTATCGAACCATTTCACAGTTCACATTCTGGTTGTTGTCATATGATTTCGTGACATTCTGAGGTCGTTTGGGTGGTTTTGATCACCCAGCGCACCCTTTAAAAGCGCGCCGAACTGCTAAAAACAACACATTCGGTCGTACTGCGCGCACCAGACGTCCGATGGATGTGTCGTCTCCTCCAACATCTCAGGAATAATATTCCTATCGTTCTCGTGCGGTTTTAGGTCATTCAGAGGATGCTTGCTTGGAATTCGACCGTGACACGCCGTTTTGGTGTTTTCTGACTCTGGAAATGTCTTTCCGGTCACCACAGTCAAACAAAACCTCTGATTGATGTGCCTTCTGACTGAACATTTCACAGTTCACACCGCGGTTGTAGTCGTATGATTTCATGGAATTCTGAGGTCATTCGGGTGGTTTTGACCACCCAACGTGCCGTTTAAGAGCGCATCGAACTGCTGAAAATAACACATTTGGTCATACTGCACGCACCGCACGTCCGATGGATGTGGTGTCTCCTCCTGCATCTCACAGATAATATTTCTATAATGATCTTGTGGTTTCAGGTCATTCGGAGCACATTTTCTTTGAATTCGACCGTGACACGCCGTTATGGTGTTTTATGACTCTGGAAACTCGTTTCCGATTTCCGCGGTCAAACGGAGCCTCCGATTGATGTGATGTCTGTTCGAAAATTTTCAAATTCACACCGTGGATGTTTTCGTATGATTTTGTGGCATTCTGAGGTCGTTCGGGTGGTTTTGACCCCCATCGCACCCTTTAAGAGCGCACCGAACTTCTGAAAACGACACATTCGATCATACCACATGCACCGCATGTCCGATAGATGTTCTGTCTCCTCCTGAATCTCAAGAATAATATTTATACCATTCTCGTGCGGTTTCAGGTCATTAAGATCACGTTTGCTCTAAATCCAACCGTGACACGCCGTTTGGGTGTTTTCGGACTCTAGAAACGCGTTTCGGATCACTGCGGTCAAACCGCACCTCCAATTGATGTGTCGTTTGTCCAACCATTTCACAATTGACAACGTGGTTTTTTTAGTATGATTTTGTGGAATTCCGAGCTCGTTCGGGTGGTTTTGACCACCCAACGTGCCATTTTAGAGCGCGCCGAACTGCTGAAAACGACACATTCGGTCGTACCGCGCGCACCGCACGTCCAATTGATGTTCTGTCTCCTCCTACATCGCACGAATAATATTTCTATCATTCTCGTGCGGTTTCAGGTCATTCAGAGAATTTTTTCTCGGAATTCGATAGTGACATGCCATTTTGGTGTTTTCTGACTCTAAAAACGCGTTTCGGGAAACCGCGTTCAAAGAGAACCTCCAATTGATGTGTCGTCTGTCCGACCATTTCACAATTCAAACCGCGGTTGTTGTCGTATTATTTCATGGAATTATGAGGTCGTTCGAGTGGTTTTGACCACCCAACTTTCCCTTTTAGAGAGCGCTGAACTGATGAGGATCCCAATAGGAATGCATCTTCATACATGTAGAAACTAAGGACTCGAGTGGGTGAACTATTGATAGAATGATCCTGAGTGGGTGTGTGGAAAGTAATATAATTTTTTTCTTCATACAATGACATGGAGGAAGATTATATGGAACCAACACCATGGGCCATGTGCTATGAGTTGCACCAATTATAGACTTGAATGGATTGAAACCATCAACTACCAATCCCAATCGGACATTACGATCATCTTTAGCAGTGTCAGGAGGTCTCTTATCAAAATCCTTCCATGCATGAGAGTCTATTGGGTGGGTTAACATATCACATTCATGAACTCTTTTTGCATGCAATCTCATTAAATTAGAAGCTTTAGATGACATAAAAAATCTTTTCAACCTCAGTTTAAGGGGAAAGTAACGCATTTGCTTTACGTAAATCGGTTTCCCCTATATCGCAATCTGACTTTGATGAGTCTTATTTCCCCTATTCTCTTTCAACTTGGAAGCACCACAAACTGTACAAATATCCAAATGGGCAGTATCCTTTCTAAACAATAGAAAGTTCTTTGGACATGCATCTATGGTCTCATATGTAAAACATAAGTTATCTGTAAACTTACAAACATGGTAATACGACTCGGGAATCTTAGCGTCGACCGAAAGAACCTTTTTTAATAACACCAAAATCATGTTGAATGATGTGTCTGGCCAATTATTCAAAGTCTCCAAATGCAACTACTACGTGATAAACGATAGTTTATTGTAAGAAGTGCATCCAGGATATATTTCTGTTTTTGCATCATCAAGTGCTTCATAAAACCTCCTTGAATCACGATCTGCACGAGACAGAAGATTTATCTCACCATTCTCAAGATTCTGGAAGTCAATGCCTTCAGGATCAAACCAATGAATCATTTCAGTAAGCATTTCATGCATTGGATCATTTATCCTTGCATCAACATCCATGTAAGCTGCATCTGTATTTTGACAATGAACATATTCTTCTCCATGACGAGTCCAACCCTTATAATTTTTTAGAAATCCATTAATGAATAGGTGCTCCCTCACAGTATCTCATGTGAATTGATATCTCTTAGCACATTTTCTACATGGAAAACTAATATAGTCACTTCCAAATCCTCTGGTGAAGTCAATAAACTGCATCATTCCATTGAAATATTCTCTAGACATTTGATTTGGAAGATCAATCCAACTCTAATCCATAATAATATCTGTAATACGAACATTAACACAATACTTATTACATTTGAATTTTTCAAATCAACTATGTTTAATATAAATACTAATCATTTCATTATGAAACATTGATAAAATAATAATGTAAGTGAAATCCCATGTCATACCTAATTCCGCTACAAACCTGGAAGGGAGGGGATCCGAAGGTGGTGCTGCGAGGGAGAGGAGAGGCAGTGAAGGGGAGCTGTAGCCAAAGGTGGTGCGGTGAGGGAGGGGACTGGCGGTGGCGGCGGGGAGCCGGAGGAGAGGAGGCGGTGAGGGGACGGGGACGGGCGGTGTGTGGGGGGGGGGGGGGGTGTTGTCCGGGGTGCGGGGGGGGGGGGGGGGGGGGGTCCATGGTGTGGGGGGGATGTCTATGGTGCGGGGAGGGGTGTTCGGGTTGCAGGGGGCTATCTGAGGTTGGGGGGATATCTGGGGTTCAGGGAGGAGGGGGTTGTCCGGGGTGCGGGGGTGCTGTCCTGGGTACGAGGGGGCCTGTCCAAGGTGCGTGGGGGGGGGGGGGTGTTGGGGTGCAGGGGTCGTCCGGGGTGGGGGGAGGGATGAGGGGCGGAGGGACGAGGGAAGAGGCCATAGGTAATAGAGGTAGGAGACAGAGGGGGAGAAGGCTAGAGGGTGGAGGGATGCTGGAGAGGAGTAGAGGATGGCTGGAGGGCGGAGGGCAGCCAGAGCGGGAGGGTAGAGGGCGGAGGGCGTGCAAAGGGCATGTAGAGGGCGGAGGCCGACGGGGGTAGAGGGTGGATGGTGGAGGGAGTCGAAGGCGGCGAGCAATACAGGGCATTGGGGTGTACGGAGAGGCAGGGCGGTGGGGGAGGGCGCGCGGGGAGGGTAGAGGAGGGTGGCGACGGGGGGGGGGGCACCGAAGCCCTTAATTTTTTTTTACCAAGGGCAGCGACTGCTGATGGTGGTCGCTATTGGGTACCTACAGCGACCGCCAATGGTGGTCTCCCGTGTCAGGGGGCATCAAAGCCAAATATTCTACTAGTGTATATTATGTTGTATATAGACCTTATTAAATATATGGGCTCCCAATTTATTTTTTTCCTTTTCCCAGGATATAAGGAATGAATCATTGAATTATTTTAAATAATGCAAGAAATATTTTCAAGTGATGTTATTTCTCTCTGATGTAATATGGAAATAACTTATGTATCTAGCTTACTAAAACTATTAAATAGATGAGTCCTTAATGATGTTATCTCTTTAATATTTTGATAATGTAATAATTATTCATTATTACTAGTATATTGGATTTGATACGTCTATAGTTTTTCTCAAAGTGACTTTTGTAGGATCCTTGGGATCTAGAATTTAAATAAACATATCTTACATAACTATTATGATAATCCATTATAATATTTAATAAAATTTACCTTACCTAATATTTTTATTCAATGTATCAATATTCATGATGAGTTTCATTGAACTAAAGTTATACTAGAGGAAGAAAGGGAATCAAAACCCTTGGTCAATGTAGGTATTACCTTGTTGAGCATGTCAATACAAAAAGAGGTAGAGATTAGAATTTCATAGAAATATTAGGTATACTAACTCAAGTTATGATTAATATACATTCCTTTATGGAGTGACCAAAGAATAGAGAATATGGAGTGAAGGATCTTATATTTATGGATGACCATCTATCACAAGTTATTTAAAACAATGTAAACTGACCTAAATTTATTTACAATAAGATAAATTTATACTTTCAGGAATATTCAAGTGGTAAAAACCATGGAAGGAAAAAGACTCAAAATCCATTGTGTTAGTAATATGGGAATAAGAACATGGTTAAATACTTAATGGAAATGGATGTTCATTACAAGTGTAGAGAAAAGGCTATCATTCCCATAGTTCTAAAGGAAATAAATAATCTACTATTGTTCATTTCATTAATTATAGAGAGATGAGGTACAATGAAATACAATTCATTAAGTATCAAGGGTGACGTAAATAATTTTATTTATGGTATTATTTGATGATATCTTTAAATAATATAAGCATTATGTAGGAAAAGATGATCACTTGGGAATCATTATTTAAGAAAATGAGTTATATAATAAATTTAGTTAGTGAATATATTTATTTCCACAAGTTTATTTTATTAGAGATACTATCTTAATGGATTGAATATCTATTGGTCTTTCTAAGATAAAAGGTAATCAAATAATATCCCTTATGGATGAATGTAACCTTTAGGGACTTAAGTAGATTGTATTTTTGGTTAAATTGGATAATATATGATTTCGATGTGCTGGTATTAATCAATGCTAGTTTGGTATGAGGATTCAAAGAAACCATTCAAGGACTATTATAATAAATTTAGTTGTATGGAAAATTTAGAAAATGTGAATTTTGTAAACATGTGTTGAATGGTATCAATCATCCTAAAAAGTTATTTTTATAGAAATTTGATATTTTGGAGATATTTATTAATGAAAATATATATGACCTTTAAGGTTATTTAATGATATTAAAAAATTATTTTGATTATGTTTTATATATTTTATATAAATTGGAAAAATTCTATTTTAGATTATGTAATTTGGGAAAATACATATTTGGGTGATAAATATTTTTTGGGGACAAATAAATGAGATGATTTTGGAATAATAAGTGATCAAACCTTTTTTTGTTCAAATTTAATCAAGAATATTTCTGAGTTTTAAATTGAATTTCGGTTGCTATAAAATTTTGGAGATTAATTTTTAGTATTTTTTTCAAAATAATTATTATTTTATCTTGTTCTAACCATATGGTTTTTATATGGGATGAAGAAATTATCATTTTCTAGTGGATCATATATTCATCTAAAAGTATATTTTAGTGCTTCATGCTTGAAAAAAATTTATCATGGTCATGATGAAGCACATAAAAAAGATAAAATCATGCTTATATAAAGTTAAGATATCATATAATTAAATTTAATCATAATTATTATCCAATTGGAAATGGAATTTCTCAAAACATACAAAAACTAAAGATAAATTTATCACGTCTAATATGGAATTTATCACTAAACTACCATGGTAATTTTTCAGAAACTCATTTGAATGTATTAGTCAAATAGAGGTACCTTCGTAAAGTTTCTCCTAGGAATAACCTAGAAATTAATTTTCATGATAAAAAAATATATTTGATTGTATTATTGGGTCATAAAATATTGAGTTTCTAAACAAAGAAATAAAATTGCAAGGAGGAAATTCATATAAGGAGGGTATAAGGTATTACACCGAAATTTTAGTATATATTTTCATTTAAAATAACATTTTTCTCAATAGAATTCCCCACACATATCACTGATCTAAAATAAACCATGGTATACTACTATTTAAATATGACCATTATGACCTATTAGAAAATTAATATAAAATAATTTTATGTTAAGATAGATATTTTTCATAAAATCATTTTTAGGAGTTCAATGTATTTTGATCTTAATGTTTTAAATTATTTACTATTACAAAAATATTTTAATGATATAATTATATTATATTGTAAATTTTATGAATTAAAACTCATTTAAATATTTTTTTAGGTAATTAATTAGAATAGTAATTTTATACATCTAAAATACATTATATTCAATAATGATTTTAATTCCATTTAATGTAAGTATATTAGGATTAATTTCTTCCAAATTTATAATTTTTCTTAGGAAAAATGGATATAATTTATTAAATCATCATTTCATAATATTATTAGATCAATTTTCTTGGATTTTTTTGCAAAAAATTATTATTAAGTGAATACTAAAAAATATCGATTTTTTAAAACCATTCATTTCATTTCATTAAATAATTTAATTTCAAATTTCAAATTTTTTTGTATTTTTTATTCAATTATAATAATATTAATTTTATTATACATAATCTATTTAATTATATACTAATAAGCATTATATTTTATTCTGGAATAAGTTTATTTTTATGTTTATAAACACAATTTTTCTAAACCTATTGTCAATGAGTTTTTAATACTTATACTAAAATAATTTTTATCAAATTATTGACATTTAATAAGAAAAAACATATTTTATATATACAATTAGTAATTTCCAATTGTTAAAATATTTCAATATCATTTTTATTCATAATGAATATTATCCATCTTGAGTGTTTTCACCACAGTAATGGGTAAAACATGTTTTTTAAGGATAAAACTATGGGATTAGTTCTCAAAATAAACCCAAAACTCACCTTTATTTAATTGGGTGATATATATTCGACTATAATCATCCAAAATTATATCATAATTCATTTTTTTGCCACAAACCTTTGATTATAAATTTTTTTATTTTGAGATATGAAAAACTACTAAATGCCTTTATCTTTCTTTTAATGTATCTAATATGTTTTCATAGGTGTACAAATAACATATGAATTTTAATAAATGGGTATATTAAATATTTTTAAATTATTTTTAATAAATTTATTTTTCCAGTTTTGAGATATAGAAAAATTACATTGAACACATACGGAATGCCAACACGGTGCTTGTGCAAGTAGTGGGAAAATAAACCAAATGATTTTAAAAAATTAAAAGTCATATATTTTGAAAAACTTATGGTTGCCTAAAAAATTATCGGATAATTGAATGTATAATTTATTGTATCATATTTTATATTTTAACTCCATTGTTATCTTGATTCCTTTAAAGTCAATATATGTGAATAGTTCTAAAAGGACTTTAAATTGAATTGAATATTTTAAAATTATTTTAAAATATTTATACAATTATAAATATCCAATATTGAATAAAGTTTATGTTATTTTTTGACTCTATCATTCATGGTTTATATGTGTTCCACTTTCAAATTTTAAAATGAAGTTCAAGACTATAAAAGAGTTAATTATTTGTTAAAATGGTTAAGGTTTAACTAGTCTAACGAGGGGGTTAAACCAAAATATATATCTTAAAATTACAGATAAACTTATATAAAATATATTTTTTCACTATATATCAGTCCTATACGACATACAATTTAATATAAAATTTTCTTTGTCTTTTTACCTGAGTTAAAAACATATTATATATTAATATTTCAAGTATTTAAATGTTTTTCACCATACACTATTTTAAATTGGAACCACCACTCCTATCTCAATAACACTTAATGATATATTTAATTCATCCCTGATATATAAATATACCTTATTAGATTCATTATCCACTTCAAATAACTTCTTTTATTCTCCCAATACCATCTTAATAGGGCGTAATGTTTAAGCTAAATGATCAGTTTCAAAAGAGTGGTATAACACTTTATTGGGTTCTTTCATTTTATTTCAATTACTACCTCCTAAAATTATATCATAAACATGATGATATAATAATATATTTATATAACATATACTTAAATGTTATTATTTTTATGTAAAAACACTTATTATTCTCATTTTATATGTTATTAGAAATGAGAATGTCGCTCGTGCGAACGTCTAGACCACCACCACCACAATGCTATTTCTCAGTTTTCATCACCTCCTATAAAATTATTGTTATTATAATTTATTTAATGAATATATATGAAATTAATGAAATTATTATGATTATTAAATGATAATATATTACTTACATACTTATCCTTTCATACACTTAAACATGATAATGTCGTTCGTGTATACGTGTAGACTACCACCTCCACAGAGCGTTACGATTCATTTTTCATATCTAGATTACATGAAGGATTATAAATTTTCATTTAATACTTTAACATAGTAATTATTTATTTATTAATATTATTTAAAAGATAAAATCATGACTGGGGTTCAAGTACCAAAACTAGTAAAATAAAACACAAATGAAAAATAATATAGTTAGCACCGGAGATGATGATGTAAATAAGTATTTTTTAATAAATTTGAGATATATTGTTATATGTGTATAATATATGGTATTATAAGTATAAATTTGGTTCTATTATAATTTATTAACAATTATAATATCATTATATTATATTATCAAGAGCGCATGACAATGTGGAGACCCGGGGTAAGGGTTTCTCATCTAACATTTATTTCTATGTGATATAAGAAATATTTACATGTTTCATCATTTATGTAGTTTTAGAACATCTTATGAATGTATTTCAATTTTTTTTTAAATTATATGGATCTAAAAATCCATCTAAGGTTCTTTTTTTGTGAGGCTTGGATTAAGATATTTCTATAGTTGTAATTGATTATTATTGTAGTCTCATTTTATTTTTGGATTATTATACTTATATTTTGTTTGGGTAAATTATATGATCATAATATATCATAAACCATATAGTTTTTTCCATCATGTAATTTTTGGATTTTATATGTTTATTTTTCTTTTATTTCACTTTTTGGATCGATATTCTACTAGTAAGATTCATGTAAGAAATAACAACCTTATTTATTCCTTTTGGTCGAGAATCATTGTCTTTTATATCAATATTATTCAAATTATTTTATGGAATTTTTTAAATATTAATGTTTTTCCTTTAGAAATCTAATTTTTACTAAAGTTTAGTTTATTTAAAAAGGATTAAAATTAATATTTTTAATATATTTTTTGAGGATGCTGGTTTCTGGAATTTTTAAATAGTGTAAAATGAATTTTTGCCATATAACATATACTACATGAACAAATTTTAACACTGTCATAATGATTCATTTATTTCAAGATTCCTTTGCAAGTTTGTATGGTTATTTTTAGAAAAAATTTGTGAGCAAATTCCAGTTTTTAATATTCCAAATTCAAAAGTTATTATTTTCATAAATAAATATAAATAACATTGAAAGTGATTTATAAATTCGATCTTACACAAAGTTACAAATATTTTACTTTTAATATTTTGGTTCTATCTATGTTTATTTTCAAAAATGTCTTGATTTTACAAAAAACCTTATTTTCTGATGAATTTATGGTCCTCTTTTATCCTATAGTTATTTATGGATTAGACCTTTTTTTGATCATTCAATTAATTATGATCATGTTCTCTATCACTATCCATTATTCATTGGATATTATTTTTCTCCATCATGTTCATATTTTTAATATCATGAATTTATTTAGTATCATTTTTTCAACTAAAATATCGTCTTGACTACAATTAATTTTATAATATGGTTTTATTTTATTGAATTGTATTCAGAAATTTCATTCATTTTGTAGTGTAATATTGATATTACATATTCTAGATTCAATATGGAACTTTTTTTATTTATATATAATTTTTAGAATTATTTGTATTGATCATTCAATATATAAGGAATGAATAGAATATAAAAGTGATGGGTGGGGCTCAATTACTTGTTTCCCATATATGTATAAATGGGTCTCATAAGATAATAAAAACTGGCATGATTTATAGGTCGAGATTTTATGATCATGTCCTAAGAGTAGGGTACTTTTTTCATGACCTACCAAATTATAAAATATTCCATGGTTGAGAGGCAATGAAAAAAATGAATGATGTCTTGGAAGACAGACATTCATGGTAATATTAATGATATCATGGGGAGGGACTTTATGGTATGATCATTAATTTCCATAATTACTCATTTCCATTACTAAAAATTTAGATTCCATTATGGATATGAATTTTATGTTGATATTACTAATGGATATACTTTGAACTCAAGTCATTGAATCAATGTCATGTGTTTTGATTATTAACAATGACATATTGATTATTATTTATTTAATCATGATTGTTTTAGTTGTATGTAACCATTACTGAGCATTATAATCTCCCCTATTATTTATTCCCTTTCCCTGATATATAAATATAAAATATTATAATGATTTTTAATGTTGAATGTATGTTTTTCATGCTATTTTTTATTTTCTCAATTTCATATGGAAATCATCTATTTATATATATTAATAATAATGAAAAAAATATCAATCATTCATTGGGGAATATCATGTAAAATATAAAAATGTAAGAAATAATTGTTGTCTCTAGGTTATTGGTGTCAATGTTTCTGCCCACTAAATCATTTTATATATCATAAAATTCATTTTACAGCAAGAGGATACTCCACTTTTTGATTTCATTGAAACCATGCTACCAAAAAATACATAAGTAGTTTCTAACCTCATTTTCATAAAATATATTATACTTATAATAATTCCTTGATGAATTTTTTGATCTATATATTTTTCATCGTCATCCATCCCCTTTTATGTTCTAATAGAGATTGGATTTGAAACTAGATAGAAACCTTTTATTTCAAATAGTATCAATAACTCTTTAGCATAAATTTCTTATAATATAAACTTATACTCACCTTTTTTATTTACATTCATCCCTTTTTATTGAACATAACATCGGGTTCCATGTCAAAATGTCAAAACACACTTAATAGATTGTGTCGAACCATTTCAGACACATGAATCTTATTATTTTTCATAAATCACTCAATGCCTGTCATGTGGGATTAGAACCCACAAACAAGTATATTCTTGTTGTTTTAATTTATATCTTTGTGTTCAATTTTAAAAAAAATCTATTTATACATATTATTCTTCACCTTTCAGGAGATTCCTAGATGATTTGTTACATAGGTGGGTCTCTCGTCATTGCCTTTATCATGGTCAGTGATATAGTCCTCCATCTATTCTAATGATAGAATGTATTCTCTAATGGAATAGAATTCATGTTTTTTCTCTCCTTTCTCATTAATCCTTCATTATATATATATATTTTATTCATTTTATTAAATTCAATATCTTTAAACATAATGTTAGACTAGTAAATAAAATATCTATAAAAGGAGTTCATCATAAACTTTGTAGGGGCCGATCATATCTATATTTACAAACACATGGGATCCATTCTTCATTAATACCTTCTTCCCATGATGCAATAATTCATTTTATGTCCTAGGTAACCATATAATTTACAATTTATCAATGGGAATGGATATTCATTCTCACCCATATCAACTTTTTATTTTAGTATATTTCACATTTCTAAATATATCCTTGTTATTATATTTCTAAATTTCTACTAAACATATTTCGTTTCATTATTTTCTTGATTCATAGATTATTTAAGTCAATATACAAGTCAAATATAACCCTCATAATTAGTTATTATAAAATCTAAACAATTATTAAAATTTCTTAAAGCTTCAGCACATTATGTGACCTTATCAATAGAAATTTTTTCAAATTGTAACATCATATGATAATCTCTTCTTATTTCCTTGATTAAATTATTTTTCCTTGATATTCATTCTAATCATTAATATTATTAATTAAAAAATATTTTTCCTCAATATTTAGTAACAATTCAATTAATTCACAATAAGTTTCTTGTAAAAGAGTTTATTTACTACCTATACTCTCTAATAAAGTCATTTTCGAATCTATTTGTTCAAAATAATCATATAAGCCTTTCAATAATATATAATATTCCAAATATTATTTCATAAATATTTGGATCCCCAAGTTATTTTTTAAGTTCCACTTTAAGATAAAAACTCCATTCATTTGATGATAATTTTATTTTTTTCAATAATTTTCCATTATAGTATTTTACAAAATATACATGAATTTAGTTCCACCTTTTCTTAGATAATAAGAATTATTCATTTTCGTTTTTATTATATCTTCAATAAAATATTTTTTTTTTGATTTATTTAAAAATATTATATTTCTTATAAAGGAGAAATTTATTTATCACTATTGTGAGAAATATATCTTAACTTTTTATCTAAAAAATTTCTTTGGAAGCTTACTCAAAAGTGACTAACTATTATTCAATTTAATCACCTATTTTATAGTTTACCCTAAATTTTAACTTTTCATCATTTGAAATTACTAGAGATGAGTGAGATAAATTACTCACTCACCTCCTCAATAACTTCATTGTGGTAAATCCCATCATTCCCCATTGTGTAAACAGAATCATTTAGGATGAGTGACTTTGTATTCATTCTAACATCACCGGTATCGCATAAACTAACAAACTAGAATATTGATCATTAATGGATTATATTTCTAAATTGAGTTCATTAATTACTAACCCCATTAGGTTTTATAAAGGGGAGAGTCTCTTCAATATCTAATTTATGACTTTGAAATCCATAATTTCATTTCCAAATCTTCTTATGGATGTTATAACCATATTGATATAGTTTAAGAGACCATGTAAGTTCTTTATGGATAATGCTTTAAATAATTAAAATTATTATGTAAAATAAAGTTGTTTTTCCTTCATAACATTGTTAAACTATTAATAAATATGAGATAATTTTCCTCATATCTCCTTTATGGATGTGATGTTTATACCTTTAGGTATATTTGATTTGATAGTACTCTCTATAATCCATTTTTTCTACTAATTTATTCGTATTGAGTAAATTATTCCCATTTTGATTCAATTATATATTTTTTGGATCACTTATATGAATTCCATGTAATATAATATAAAATACTCCCAACCTAATAAATTAAATATGGGATCTCATATTATCCTTCCATATCTAATAATTTTACCCAATAAATAGTGGAACTCCCTTTTCAATGATATAATTATCTATTAAAATGTATTTTTTGAGATATATTTTCAAGAAGATAACCTTTCTTCTATGAATGCACTTTTTCTACAACAAAAATACCAATAAATATAATAAATGGTAAATTAGGGGGATTAAATGTATTCAAAAAATAGAACTTTTTTATGTTAGAATAAAAACTTGAATATTTGAAACCATGAAAACTAAATAAAGTGTTAATATAATGAAATTAAATCACATGGAAATGGATATTTTTTTATGGTTCACCTGAATGAGCTGTATCCAAGGACTATAAACCAATCATATGTGGATGTACTGGGAATTCACAAACACACTATCAATTGAATATAAGTATTGGGACTTGGTTATTACTGAGTCCAAGGATCATTTACTATTATAATATCTCTACCCACTACCTTCGGATAAAGTCACAAGGAAATATTTTCATCGGTTGTTACAAAGAAAGATTCACTACAATACAATACACTAATCCAATATCTTAATATATATAAAAATTTAAATTAAATATATTATTTAAATTTTGACATAGTAACTCCTGTAAAAATTTATATTCATCATATTTTATCCCTTATTATTTACTCTCAGTTCTATAGGTATTCTTTAAACTGATCCAATTCTTTAAAAAATCACCTTTTACCATTTCATGATCACATCTTCAAAAAATATTATCTTCTTATTCCAATTGTCACCACATGATTGACCATCAAATCCATTCATAATGGTTTTTTAAATACATAATTAATAAATAATATATTCTCATATTTGAGAAAATTTCAATGTTAAAAATATGAAGATTTTGAGGAAATCATAGTGTATTGTAGAGTATTATGGATTAATAATAATTACATACGGTCTCTCATTAAACATTATGGAATAATGGTTTTTATATCATAAAAATCATAGTCATTTAGATTCAAAAAATTATTCTGATAAAACAATTATAGGAATATGAATAAAACAACAACATGGTGCCATATATTTTAAAAAAATTATGTCTTAAAACTATACCCAAATCCACATCAATGTAATCCACATATTGATTCATTTGTCTTGAAAATTACTTTTTTTAGAAAGCAAAACTTATAATTATAGAATAATCCATATAGTGCATTGAGTATCCTAAACCCATTTTATATTCCACATTCATATAATTCCCTAAATTCCATTATCTCATTAAATATTCTTACAACTATACCTCAACATTAAACCACGTTCCACAAATCCATATTGTAAAAGTTTTCCATAATGATATAATATTTGTTTTTTCCATCCAACAAAATTCTTTAACGTGAAATATATATATATATATATATTGTAATAATAAATATTTTATTTTATTTTTTGATTTATTCATCAAATATTATTATGAAATTTTCAAATAATGTCAAAAAATATCTATCCTTCACCATATCCACAATTCATCCAAAAAATCCTATTGATGGATAACATTATCACTATAGAATAATATAAATTATGATTTTATACTAATAAACCAAGGTTTCAATTAAATAAATTTTATGATTAAAATTTTTAGTGATATTAACATTCTTATTGTTTTATGTAGTTAGTTTACCTACATTTTACTCCCAATATAATTTAGCAATTTATTATTTTATCTTGGATTTTTTTTAAACAGCAAAATGAATTTTTTTCTTTCATGCCATAACGTTAAAAATATTTTTTAATTAACCATGAAGTTTATCCTTTTCCATTACTAAATCTATAAGTACCCTAATATTTTTTTATTTATTTTTTATTCATTCTTGAGTTTTTATCAATACTAAATTTTTCTACATGAGTAAATTAGAAGTTTAATTAATGACTTCCAATGACTTATCAAACACAAAATTGAATTTTTTAATTAATTTTTATATACAAGAACCTTAGATTGAAATTTTTGTAATTATTATTCATTATATACAAAGCATTATATAATTCCCCCAATAATTTTATTCCTCGTAGCAAGAAATACATTTAAACATTCAATCATTATTTTAATCACTCCATCCTTCATATAGAGTTTTTACTTTTTTTATCATGAGTTAGGATTTTTGTAGTTTAATGTTTTGCCAATATTATTTTTTAATTATTTTATGAGAATTTAAAGATATTTTACTACACACTCTTTATTTTCCACACTTTTATGATTTAAATATTATTCTTTATTACTAGAAAAATTTTCTAGTTTACATTACAATTTCTCCAAAGTGGGAATAGATTCCAAGGACTAAATTGTTAGATTGATTTGGGCCTTAAATTATTGGATTAAAAAAATTTTCTTATTGAAGGAAATGAATAAAAATATATATGTAAGCCTAAAGTAAACGGATTTCATGATTTAGATCCGTTTTGAAAATTTTATGTTTGAAATCCTAACGTAAATTAAAAACATAAAAATAAGAAATTAATTCATTTTAATAATTAAACAAAAATTACTACTAAAATCTAATATTGTGACAATAACCCTTAAAATAAAACATTAGTGGTATTAAATAATTTTCATTAAATAATATATTGTGTACAAATATGAGCTTCGTTATCCCCCAAACTTACCCGTTGCACTCCTAGTCAGTCATCTATACTGATGTCAAAAAAAAATCATAAGATAAAAATTACGATAGCACTCAACTCACACATACAATGAGTTACCATACCTCATAATCAGTTTTCATACTCCTTAAATCCTCACCAACAATAAAAAACCATTAAATATTACAGTAGTCCCTATATTAATATTATACATACCTCCAAGAAAATGTATTAATCTCTCACAACAAGATTTTTAATATGATGTTTTTTTAATTCCCATGAACAAGTATGGTCTCCAAAAGGTTGTTATCATCCTATTACCTCCACCTCATGGGTGTATAAATGTGTATATATACATGGTTTATTCTTTGTAGGTAGGTTGGCATGTGTAAAATATAAAAAACGCAGAGGAAGCATGATAATGGTTAGGTTTTGAAGTTAAATAAATGAATTGAAATAGTTTTTATAAGGAATTTTGTGCTACATAATTATATTGAAAAATATTCACCTAAAAACCAATATTTTTCATTAATGGTAATTCCACACTTGATCATTTCAATAGTAACAAAATATTTTATCATGTCTTTCCATATTTTCCTACTTTGGTTCCTTTATTTGAGATTTGAAATTTCAGCTCAAATTTGCGTTTTTAAAGGGAATATAGGCATATAATGGTCTTAAAATATTAGTTAACTCACATCCCATCCTTTTAATGATTTTTTTGTATACTCCTCCATATTTAAATTATTAATTTTTTCATCAAAAGTATTAATAAATCTGGTAGAATTTCCATTTTTAGTTTAAAACATATTCTTTAAATTATCATAGAAAAACAAAAATCCTCCACACATTAGTTAAGAAATAATAAATAATTTAACATAGAAAAAGGGTGATAAGGGTATATCTGGATATTAATGTTGTTTCAAAATTAAATTATTCGTGGAAACTATGGGATAATTAAAATTTAGATGTGAGGGATAGTAAAAATATGGGTTAAATGTATACATGGGATTCTGTAATGGTGCCTCATTCAAAATTGATACATTCCAAAAACCGTCAATATTTTAAAAAGAGAAAAAAAGAAGGGTAGGGACTGCAGAATGTGACTCAATACAGTTAAGAAAAATATATATGTAAAGAATATATCCAAAAATTTTGGAAACCGCTAGGGTTAGGAAATATTTTCAATTTGTATAGCAATAGTGCATATGAGTTTTATAATTTATCAAAATCCCTTAAATGAAAATATCATAACTTAGTGGAAAAATACATATTAACTATCATTTAAATACTTAATAATTCAAATAAATAAGTATGTTAAAACACCAAGATGTTTTAAATTTCGCAAAGTGTTTGATTAAGATCAAGATGCTAAAAACACTACAAAATTTAAATTATAAATAAACAAAACATGAAAAAATCATAAAACTAGTTTGAAATACCTCAACCCTTAGGATTTAATAACCCTTAATTTAATATAAAATATAAAAATTGATGGGAATCTAAAAAAAGATAAGGAAAGATACAACATAGGTTTTTTCAGTATAATCCTTTAGGCATGTTCCTGGATAATACCACATTAATCTTAATAGATGGAAAGAAGATAACAAAAAAATATTATTGAAAGAAAAATATTGAGTGTAAGTGTAATAAGTGGTGTAGAACATGATTTATACCCATAAATAGATACTATATTCTTACTAAACCAGTTGTTAGTTCCAACAATCATCTAAAATCAGATAGTGGATGTGTTTTGTGTGATTTTAACCAGTAAATCTACTTCCTTCAAGTATGACTACCTTTACACTTGTTACAGAGGAACCCATAGATAAAGTAAATCATTTAGAAACCTGTATCAATGTATTATATCTTATAAGGTAGGGAATAAAAATAAATGGGTCTCTAACCACCACTTCAAACACTTCTTTAACTTCATTATCTAAGGCCTTTCCCTTTTTAGTTGTTTTAGAAATTTCGTGAAATTCAAATTCATTAAAAATATGAAAATAAATTAAATTTAAATTAAATAATAAGCAATGAAATCATTCCATTGAAGGAAGTCATTGTGGAAATTTATTTTGTTAAGAAATACCATCGGTTAATCAGTCTTAACAAAAGAATCATCATCTTCGTCATCCTATAATGAAATCCATGTTTTATATGAATTCAAAAATGATAAGTAGTTTGAGGTAATATTTAATTATTTTTAAATAAAATAATAAAAAATAATATCAATATAATATTATCTATCAATATAGTATTGAAAAAAAATCGAAACTTAGTGACTCTGGGAGTAGGATTGTTGTTGATGGAGGAAATTTTTTAATCTAGTATATATTTTCAATAAATTCTACCAATTGGTTGGTAACATCATCGAGAGAAATAGAGTGATAGAGAGGTGATGGTTTTTAATTTTTAGATATGGTATAATCACAATATATTTGACCTTCTATAATTTCTAAAAAATATTCTTCTTAATCATATTGATCACCCAAAATTGTATCATCTTGAATTTCTTCTCTAAAATTATCCTTTTTAAAGTGTTAAGAAATGTGGAATGGATATTCTATATATTTATTCAAGGAACCCTTACATTCATTAAGAAAAAATGTAGGTGTAACAAGATTCAATTATTCTTTTTCATGTAGTTGTTGTTGTTGTTCTCAATTTAATGCTTCGATTTTCTCAAATACGGTGACTAGTGATACAATATTTTCACTCAATTCAACAAGTATATTTAATTTTATCTTATTTTATTCATTTTGACTCATCAATATTAGAATAAAAATTCGGAAAATACTATATAAAATCACTAAAAAAATCATCTTAACTTATGAAATAAAATATATTCATGGAATTTCCTTTATTATATTTAGGAATTTATGATATTATTCATTTTATATGGAAAACAATGAGTGTAAGCTTATAGCCTCCCCAGTAATGATGTCAAATTGAAAAATGAAATTGTTTTATTGATCCCCTGTCAATATTTTTTGACCTATGAATATAGTATACCTTTCACCCATGGGTTGATCTCTTAGGGAGGCCAGTCACACAATAATTTCATTTTATTTTCACTATTTAGAAACTAATTAGTATACATATAAATAATATACTAATTGAATAGGGGGTTTAAAATAAATATTTTATAAATATATATATATATATATATATAAATACATAATATGAAGATTATTTAAGATCACAAATAAGTTATAAATAATTTCTAGTATCTATAGGGAGTTCATAGTAGATATATTTTAGTTTTCTAATTACATCTTCATATTCAACTCAATATGACATTCATGAATAGTCACATTATACCCTACTATTTGAATTATAATTACCGCACATCAAGACCTCTATATTAAGTTAATAAACTATATAAATATTGTTATGATATGTATTCACCAACAATCACTTATGAATTTTCACTACACTTTATTCATTACTCAAATAGTTAAGGGAAGGAATATTTATAAATGGGATGAGGAACTAAAAGGTAGAAAAAATGAGGTGACTGCACACTATAACCATTTTTACCACCCTTTAAATTCTATTAATTGAATAAATAAAATCATGAAGGTGAAAAAACTCAAGAAAACAACCAATACTAACCATAAAACAAGAACCAAATATATATCCCCACCAAGGTAAAGATAATAAAATATCATAGTACGAGAACACAATAAAGAAAAATATATAGAATGAGAGAAAGAATAAGATCAATATATTAAAAATATGGAATACTATTACAGAATAATAATCCTAAAATTATATCCAAGTTAACTAAATAAAATGTAATACACTTTTAAATAGATTTTAGATAAAAATTTATAGACAAAAGGTTGTCTAAATTTCAATCCAATTTCATCCTCTAAAAGATTTGACTTTTTTTCCAATTTAATCATTGAATATGGGAAAGTGTTATTAAGTGAAATTTTTTCCTCTTTCATTATAATTAAACCTCAATGTTTTTTCCTTTTTTAAAATCCTTTTTGAAATGAGTAAATAAATTAGTATAGGTAAATTTTCATGACTAAAACACACTTCAATTTCCCCTTCACTGTATCATAGGCATTTATGGCCCTAAAATTGGCCAAATATCTAGTTTAAATAGTTAATAAATTTATTACTTATAATTTTTTATTTATCAATATAAAATTTCATCTTCTTATATTTATCCCTTAAATAGATTTTCTCTCTATATTAAAATCCATCCAAATTGGGAATAGATTATATGTCTTAGATTGTGAGCATTATTTGGGAGTTAATTTATTGGATTAAGCTCTGGGTCATATTGAATAAAATGAGTTCAAAGGAATATATAAACCTAATAGATTTTATTTAATAATATTAATATTTTTATAAGCTATTATTAACAAAAGAATAAAGTAAATATGATCCTTAGAATTACGAAACGTTGTTTTTCTACAATTAAGATAATATTACTCCAAATACATAAAAATTAGACTATTAACTTTAATATAACAATTTTAAAGGACTAAACTATTGATATTATAGAATAAAATGATAAAAAATATGAGATTAGTAATGAGGAAATCATTTTATATATTGGGACACAAATATCAACCCGACTACTACTACTCGAGTTCTTATAGTTGCCCACTTTATTCCTAGATTAGTTTTATTATACTCAACGTATGACAATTAATAATGATGTGAGATTGAAGGATAAATATTGAAAGTTATCATATATATATATATATAACACAATATATTATATAGGATATATAGATTGGTATATGGGTTTATCATTGTATAATATTACTTTCAAAATCTCATTTCGTATCAGATATCTCTAACTATTATAATAATTTTTAGAAACTATATTTGAATAGAAAATCATACATGGAGATTAATGTTGAGATTACATTTAGAGAGATCAAACAAAAAAAATTAGGATTCCAAATATTTAACATTTTTATTTAATATATAAATTTGTATATCCATAGTAAATTATATGTTTGATGTATGATTTCCACTATCTTAAATTTATATTAGTTTATGTTGAACCTGGTTAAAATTGTAAATTATTATCTCCAATAATGTGGAGAAATACACTTGAACATGAATTTTCTTATTTGTTTATTGAATTTGAGAAAGTATTATAAAATTTATTTAAAATATTTTGTAACCCCTAACAAAGTGATTTCTTAGTTGGTATCAAATGATGGATAGTTTATGGAGAACATTTTTAACTAAATGTTTCACTTTTCTCTATGATGGGATATACCACATAGACTTGGAGTTGGTTAGTTTATGTAACATGGATAATATATATGTGATTCCACCCTTCTATCATGTAATTGATTTATTCTATAATGTTATATCATATTCTCTCATGAAATGAGATAATAAAGAAAAGTAAAATAATTAATGATAGATGATAGATTTTGGGACTTTTACCCAATTTTAATAATAGGTAGAAATTTCTTCCTCCACTAAATTTATTATTAATGAGTGGTATAATAAATAAATATACTTTTAAAAGTGTTTAAAGTTATGTGTGTATTGATAAAAATTAAAATGGGGAATTAAAGTGCCCAAATGGATTGATAGAGATCAAGTTGTATTTATTGTAAATATATTTAGTGTCAATTTGTGTGTGAGAAAATTATATATATTTTGATGTTAGTGATGGATTATGTATCCACTTAATGAATATGAAATTGTTTTCATTGAATTCATGTGAGTAATTCACGTTCATATGTCTTCAAAGGACTGAATTTTATGTCGTTTCTCTTATATACCTAGATGGGATGATCCTGTGTGATATCCCACTATACCTTAGATGATTGATGTGTCGATTTTCATAGATAAAAAAAGTGCTAATGTAGTGGTTTAATTCCTAACTAAAACTTTTGATAGGTGAAAGTATAGTAGTTATATAATGTATAGATTACATAACTATAATTATATAATACAATATATAATCTATCATGATATAAAAATTCCTAAAATCTCAAATGGCATAGGATTAAAGATGTTTGATTGAAAGGATGATCTGTAAGGATGTAAATATAAAGAACAAAGTAAGATGAAAATTTGTGTCGAATTTTTATCAACAATTAATAAATAAATTTCTGAGATCATTTGAAACCATGATAATTTTAATTTGTTTTCATCATTATCTATTATTATTTAAAATGGAAGAGATTTTTCCAGAGCTGATTGAAGTTGTTTGGAGATTGATAGTGTAACTGACACAACTCCAGTATCCCTGAATTAGTGTCAAATTTATTACATAATAATAGGATAAAAGATGTATCATCTAAAATTACCGAATAGTTTAGTAGTCTTGAAGAACCATATTTATACATTTTTTCCATTTTTTATTTGAAATAAAATATAAAAAATATAAAAAATTAAATGTTTTTTATCGTTGAAAATAATTCAAATATTTCTTCTTCATAATCTAGGAAAGGAAACAAAACATGGGTGACCTAAAATGATCAATAATAGTTACATACAGGGGAATATATCATGACTAAATAAGGCATAATAAATATAGATAAGTAAATAACTAAAAACACATTCCATTAAATTTATAACATTATTGTCAAAAGTATCCTTGGATTATATCAATGTAGTAATATAATTGATAATAATAAATGAATTCTTAATGAATGAAATGCATACTATTGGATGTCATGATTTTAGACATCATGATACTTCTACCATCAATTTAGATTTACAATATTGTTTTAAACTATCTATTAATAGTAATTTAATATGATGAAATTATTTGAATCATGACACGTATTGATGCAATGAGGGTATATGTAATTCTTGATCCCACCCATAACTACATGTATAATGAATTTTCCATATATCTAATTATAAAATAAATTTATGAAAAATATTCCTTATTATCAAATTTTCATATAGTGTAAAGAATACAGATTATAAATAATTCCCCAGTTAAGAAAATAACATTCAAATTAAAACACTATATATGGAAATGGTATATGATTTTGGAAACAAAAATATTCATGAAACAAATAATAAGGATATTAAAGGAAAATTGAATTTATAATGATCAAAACATAGTTAATGTTTTTAGATAATGTTAATATTCATAAGATTAATCAAGATATGATAAATGTGAATAAAAAAGTACATTTTTTAGTAAAATAATTCTTTGGAAGAGTAGATAAAAATGGAAATGAAACATTTATAATAATTTTTCATTAAACGGTTTTATTTGTAAAAAAATTAAAAACATGTTCAATAAGGTAAAGTATTTAATATTTTTATAGTATTGGGAATGTCTTTTAACACTATATAAGTAAAAAAATTCTTTTGACTTTTTATAAAGAAAATTAAAAACCATCCATGTAAGGAAATGACCTGAAACATTACACAATTTAGTTAATTAAATTATAATTATATTTCATACATTCCCAAAATAGATTTTAGTTTTACAGTTTTAGATAATTAGGTCATAAACTCTTGTATATAAACTAATATATTTCAAACTAGTCACTTTTAGTCAGTATCTATTTTTTCACAATATGAATATTTTATAATAAAACATTATTTACTTCTCTAAAAAACATCACGACTTTAAACATGAATCATTATTTTCTTTTACCAATATATAAACATGTTAAAATAATATTAAAACATAGGATTAAAACAAAAAACATAGTAAGATAAGTATAAAGGAAGAAATAAACCATTATTCCATGAATGAGAACATGTTCACAAATCTATAGTTATTAAACATAAAACATAATCTCTTAATCATACCTTATGAAATAAAAAACTTCTTGAAAATCAAAGAGAGAATAAATAACACATAAATTGTGACTTGTGAGATCATTTTCATATCTCTTTTACATATAATGTAGCTCTCTCATCAAAATAGGGATTAACCATCCAGGTTACACTAGGAATAACCATCGTAGTATATTCCCATAATCTATTCACATAAACCTAAATGGATAATTCCATACCTTTACACAATACATTAAAAATAAATAATATTATCACACTCCCTCATTTTATAATGGAACCCCCCATTATCATAACAATTCCTAAGAACCATAACATGATCATAACACCTAATTCATTCATAAAAGAAAAATTATTGATGAAAATAAATTTATTATTTTGATGTCACATTTCATTTTTAATAACCCATAAAATTATTAATGAAAAAAATTTATTTTAAAATAAACGTAAAAGGAAACATAAAATAAACAAGGAATATTGAAATCTAGAAAATATTATTTTTTCTGTATACGTAACAAACGATTTCTTTAATAAAAACTGTTGTTAATTGGAAAAAGGATTTTTAAAAAGAAAGTCGATTAACTTATATCAGAAAACAGTCTTCACATGTACTTAATGTCCAAGATAATAAAATTATATTCATTAATTACTAAATTCAAAACCTTTTACATATATAATTTTTTTAGTACAATTTTATTAAGTTTATATATTTGTATTTTGAAGAGTTATAAATATCTGATTCATTGTTACAAAACCATTCATTTCATAGATTTATGGTCAGTTACATTGAGTATTATTGTGGGAGTTCCTATAAAATGAAAAAATAACTCCAAAAGTTGAAAGAAATGTAATTTATATGTTTCAAGAATTTTAAATCATCCCAGGTATCATTTTATGATTATAGGATGATTCTCTAGATTAAAAATTAATGATAAATGTTTGGTTTCTTTTTGGATGTTTTTCAGACCAACACAATGTATTTTTATTTAATTTAATTGTTGTGTCTATAAATTAGGTCAATAACATTAAAAAAGTTATAATATACATATTAAAATAAGGTTAAACAATAATAATGGTTTTATGACCGTCCTTGAAGGAGGAAAAAGAGAAAAAAAAACTTTTCGCCCACGTAGGTGGTGAATCGATACGTCACGGAGGAAGTTTCATTTTTTGGGAATAAGAGAAGAAGAGAATTTGATTAATAATGGATATTTAATTAACAAAATAAAATGAAATGTTATGTATGATACTAGAGATATCATGCTAGTTTTGAATGGGGAGGTGTCTATAAGGTAGAATGAAAGAAATGACGAAATAATTTAAAAGGAAAATGATGATGATTTTACCTCTTGAATGGCATATCCTTGAGTAGCACAGTAAGGCACTTGGTTTTGTTATTTTAGGGATACGTATAGGACTTTGACATGGGGAAGAGTTTTAGAAGGGAAATTGAGTAGAATTTAGACATGATTTGGGGCTTATAAGGTGATATGAGAATAAGTGGTGAGGGATGGTATTTGTAAGTATATGAGAGGGGTTTTTTATTATTTTATTCACTTGTTTTTTATTTTTGGATCAAGACTATCAGTACTATAAATTCTTGTGACATATTATAGTAAATAGTGCAAGTGAGTTTGAATTAATGCTTGATTACATCATAAATGACTCTAAAAATCATTTATGTAACATATAATGTTAAATGTGGAAAATTACAATATTTCACTATACAGAAAAAAAATTAAACTATTTCATAGGAATCTCAAAAACTCACCATAATGACCCGATATTTTATTAATAAAAATTCTTGTTAATCAAATTAAGTGTCTTATTATGTAAAATTGTTTTATAAAATATGCACTTCCTTGTTTTTAGGTTTTTGTATTTTCAAATACTGTTATGAATTGTTATCGTTACTAATATAGTTTTCAAATAGTGATCACATGATTAGAATAAATATAGGGATTTAAAAATCCAAATTACATAGAAAAAGGAAGTGATGACCTCATCCAGTAGAATTTCTCTATACGAAGACCAATTTTTAGAGCTCAAAAAGGATGAGGCATCCTTGGGCTTCACTCTTGACCAATCCCAAGCTGAGTTTCAACACATTAAGCTTCAATAGAACCACCTACATGAGAAGTGGAAGTTGAAAGAGATTACCACCCAAGAGATGGTATCTAAGCCACCCCAAGAGTTTTTCACCTTCAAAAAAATTCCCTTAGGTCATGTGTGAGTGTTATAAGAGGTTATATAACAAGAACCTTACACTATGATTACCTAACTTATTTTTATATAGAATAAATAATATAGATTCTTTTTGTTATTGTTACTTTGTAAATCAATTTTAAATCCCAAATAGTATTTTTATTTAATATTAAATTAAGAAATATATTTTGATGAATTAATGAATTTTTAAAATAAAAAATATTTTAATGAAAAATTATTACTAAATTAATTTTTATTATATATTAAATATCATATAATTTTTATTAATAAAAATTTAATTTTTATTTAGGTTTGAAAGATGCTTTTATCAAAACCCATGAATTTTCAATAAATGTCAATTTATATTTTAAAAGAAAAAATTAACATGTTTAGAAAATTATTTAGATAAAATGAATATTATTTTTTTAATCAGGATTTCAAAATTATCCAATGGTGCATTTTTCACAATTTTATGAGACAAATTAATTTTTGGGTAAAAATTAAATACTCATTTAATATATAATGTGTTTTATGACATCATAATGAACCAATAATTATGTAATAAAATACTATAAATGATATTTTTGGCCAATATTCGTTTTATCTTTAAAATAATGTAATTTTAGATATGTTTTATTAATTTTGTGGTGCCCTAGTGGACCCTCCAAGACTTATAAAATATTTTAACTTTTAAAAATGATTTCATTGAGATTGTGACTCACCTCCACATAAGAAATATAATATTTTAATATGTTTGACTATTGGACTTATAATATAATTTTTTCCAATCCCCTATGGAAAAAAACATGGGGAAAACATGTGTTGGTTTGTGGTTTTTATTAGTTTAATTTGTAGTGTCCAAAACCTGTGTAATAAATAATTCCCTCTAATTTCCTATAGTAACCCACTAAATATCACATTCCTATTCACACAAACAATTTGGAGATTGACCCACCCCTTATCTACTATCTATATAATCCTCCCAAGGTTCCCCAAGCTCCCCTGAAGCCTCTCTCAAGCCTCTCCCAAGCCTTTGGAATCACACCTCTCTGTAAGGTATTTCTTCCTTTCTCCTTTTCGCCCAAATTTCCTTATGTCATAAAACCATTTTGTTTTCAATTAAGAATTTTGGGGTTTGATTTTGAACCTCCCTCATACTGACATCTTTATTTTTTAATTATTACATACCTCTTTCTATATCATTAATGCCACCCATGTACACATGTTACCATGCGGAAATTCCGTAATAAATTTCACTCTTCTCATTTATATTCATGAAATTCTTTTTTTATTATGAATCTAAATTCCATTTCATATGTTGGGAAATGTTTCTATATTTCCCCCATTAAATTCAATTTCATGTACTTATTATGAGAAACACGTTTCCTCTCAACAACCATTTGTATGAATTCTTATGTCACGCCATTATGATGCTGAAATTGCACCGCTCTTTTCCAAGCCAAAGTCACTGTGTAGTGAATACCATGCCCATATCTCTATCCAGGGAATTCAAATTTATATAAATTTACTTATTTATTATTGAGTTTCTTGTATGAATTATACATTCCTTTTTCATGGAATAACGGATGATGTTTAACGAATCCATGTTATATGATCATTGTGGCACACTTATGCATGAAATGATTTGATTAAGGGTGTGCCCTGATAGCACTCCAATGCATTGGGTAAAGAATAGTATCATGATACGTCACATCCAATGAGGGTTTAATCATGCTAATTCAAGTGAAATGACTGTTTACTCAGGCTCCATGTTCAATTATCCTTGGCTCATGCTAATATTATGTTAAATTTTGTTTCCACATTTTCATGTTATGATAATAATGTTATATCATGCCTTTATGTTCATGGTTCTCTTATGATCCATTGATATGCCTATTGCCTAACATGTACTATATTATTCATGTTATGCCTTGATTTTTCCTGTAATGGTCTTTATAGATCACCATTTTAAAATACATGTCCTCAAGTTATCTCATGCAATGATAAGTATGAAGGAATGTGTATGGTCATGTAAAATAAGTTTTAAATAAAGATGTGTATTTCAAGTTTTATGTTGTTATGTACTGTTCGTATTCTTCAAATACACTAGACATCTCAATCTTCTATGTTTTATCAAGTGATGAGTTTATGTAAAAAATTATGTTCAATTGTGAAATAAAGGTCAAGGTTGTTATAGTTGGTATTAGAGGATAGGTTTAGTTATTTTTGGGATTATGATTAGAAAACCCAAGTCAAAGCCTTAGGGGTAAGTCTAAGTAAAATAAAAACATCCCTTGATTTTGGTGAGTATTGAGTAAGTGGTTTATCAAGAAAATACATCTATTTCTATATATGATTAGGTAGAGACTGCTCTGGCATAGATGTATCTAGGGGTAAAACCCAAAAACACTGCTTTGAACTAGATTAGAATGGGAATTGGTGCATGAAAGTGGGATTTGATGCACTCTTGGTTACAACACATTCAGAAGATATGCTTTGGTAAATTCATATGCTTAGTACGAACCATTATCAAGGGAATAAAAAATACCCCTAAGAATATATGTTGTGAGGTAGATCATGGATAACATATTTTGAATCCTATAAATTCATAAGTTAATGAAATAAAAGTAATTTATAAGTCATCTGTTTTTTTTCTTTAGATTACCCATTTTATTTTTCCCCTAACATTCCTTTTATTCCTACCAATGGTCAGTAATAGGACTACTAGGGCTAATAATCAATGCAAATATCAATGTGATGACAGTTCTAATGAGGTTTCAAATTCGATGGGAGAGGGAATCACAAAATATTTCATGATAATCTCTCAGTTAAATCATTTTTTAAATAGAAACATGGGTCAAGGGGAATGCTAACCCCCCCTCCAATAATGATCAATCCACAATCAATAGATTCATAAAACAAATGCCCCATTCTTTTAATGGATTATCTAATCCCTCAATTATCGAACAATGGATCAGCTCCATTGAGAAGATATTCTACATCCTTCAATGTTATTAAAAAGAGAAGGTACATATATATTCTTATTGTATAGAGGGTCAAGATGATCAATAATGGAAATTGATGAAGAATACGAATCCTGAGGAGAAGAACGAGGTGTTGGAATGGAAGGATTTTTGGAAAAAAAAATCGATAAATATTTTCCTCACACCCTCCATCTTATGATAGAAATTGAATTCCTTTCCCTCAAGAAAAAAGTTGATGAATCCATCAATGTGTATGAGGAAAACTTCACAAGGATTGTATGATATGCCTTTGGATTTGATGTTACCCCCCCCCCCCATAGAAAGTTTGGATGGTTCTTTGGGAGGATAAAACCTAGCCTATGGAAATCCCTAGCGATCCAAGACTTCGAGACCTTTGAGGAAATTTTCGGATGTTCCCTAGAAAGTCAAAATGGAGATCGGTGAATCTCAAGGGTATAATGGGGATGTGAAGAGTAAGGTGGACTTTAATTATGATTGTTTGATGGATAAATCAAATGGTACTATGAAAATCCACCACAATACATGCCAATGGTGTGGAAAGAAGCACCCTAGAAACTTTTCCAAATGGGACAAGGAAATGCTTTAGGTGTGGAAGAAAAGGGAACCTAGCCATTACCTTCTTACAAGAAAAACCCATGGCTAAGATAGAGGAGATGACACTTTTTCGACCCTCAATGCATTGTTCATTGTTTTAACTACAATGAACCATGACACTTTGCAAACAAGTGCCATAAGTTAAGGGTTTTTAAGGGAATCAACATCCTTAAGACAGAAAGGGCGATCTTTTTCCATCAATACCACCAAAGTGAACAATAAAAATTAAGTGGTGATAGGTATTATAGTTATTTATTTAGGAATAGAGAACTGCCTTTTTTATTCTGGTTCGACACATTCTATTATATCCATAATTTTTAGTAGAAAAATCCTGACACCACCATAAATCATGGAAGTAAAGATGTCGGTGAGAATGGAAAATGGGGCAATCATTGCATCCCATGAATATAACTCCTCCCTTATCAAAATCTGTGGATTTAACTTCACAGTGATCCTGGTCATACTCCCTATAGTTGAATTTGATGCAATTATTGGCATGGATTGTATTTCCTTATATAGAGCCTACATAAATTCCTGTGAGAGGGGAATCACACTCCATATGGAAAATCGACCCCTGATTCTATACAAGTGAAAGTAGGAGTATTAATATACTTTATCACCATCATCTCAAGTGTGGATATTATTGCCTTATGAGAATGCATATCATGATCAGATGATTGAGTATATGGAATAAACCATCCTTGAAAATATTCTTATTCTAGGGGAATTCACTGAAGTCGTTCCTAAGAAATTTCCTAGTCTTCCTCCTAGAAGAGATTTTCAATTATAAATTGATCTTATACTTGGGGAATTGTTAATATCCTAGAATATTTATAGAATGAAAATTATGGAGATTTAAGATATGAAGAAACAACTATAGAATAATCTAGATAATGGTTTCATACAGCGAAGTGCTTCACCATGGGGTGCACAAGTCCTCTTTGTAAAGACTAAGGATGGGTCAATACGCCTTTGAATCAATAATCGTGAGCTCAAAAAAATTATGATAAAGAACAAGTATCCTTCTCCATGAATTTATGACTTGTATGATCATATATGTGGGCACAATACTTCCACAAGGTTGATCGGTGGTCGGGATATTACTATGTAAGGGTAAAGAAGGAGGATATTCCCAAGACTGCTTTTCGTACAAAATACGGGCACTATGAATTCATATTAATGCCTTTTGGTCTCCCTAATTCTCTAAAAATCATCATGGAAATGATGAATAGAGTCTTTATAGATTACCTTGAAGGACCCCGGGACACCCTGAGAGGGGAGGGGTGAATCAGGGTGACCACTTTTTCTTTTAATTTGTTGGATCTTGTTCCCACGTTGGTAAGAACTTGTTGAACCTGTATGATGATTACGATCAAAATGAAAACATTCACATGCACAGAGAAGACACAGTCATTTTTACTTGGTTCACCACTAAGGGCTACGTCCAAGGAGCATACGCCGACAGGTTGCCGGTCGTACCTAAATCCACTATGCTTCACTAGCTGCGGATACAAAAGTTCGGGTACAGACACTCTGTCCCAGGCTCACTGCCTTTACAATAGTTCAGGGATAGCTCACTGCGTCCCTCGGGTCACTCCCGTTGACTCCCCCTGGCTCACTGCTGTTGGTGAAGTCCCACTCAGTTTATAGACGTGTAGGTCTCTTCTTCATTTGCATAAGAGTGCATCCTTTGTTGAATGTAGATGCTCTATTGAAGTCCGATTCTCACCAGAAGAAGAATATCACTTTTCCTCGAATGAACCGAGTAGTTTCTCAGCTTCCGTGCAGCTCCAGCAAGGCAGGCGTGCTTCAATAGTGTCAAGGTCTCCTTTTCAAGCCCGGCGCGCAAGTCTCCCGGCGGCGCGCAAGTCTCCCGGCGGCGCGCAAGTCTCAGGCGCGCAAGACTAAACTGGCGCGCAAGTTTCACTGAAGCACCTGCGCGACACTGCCTTCTTGAACTAAATACTTGCGCGATCCACTTCCTTTCTCTTCCAAACTGCCTTAGGAGAACAGCCAAACACCGGCGCGCAAGTTCTACTTGCGCGACAAAACAACCACCTGCGCGACTCAACCACCTGCGCGACGAGAGCTCGAACAATTTCTCGGCCTTGAACTCCGTTTTAAATGAGGAGGGGTGGTCCAGTATTTATAGGAAAACTGGACCCCCTGCGCGGCGGCGCGCAAGTCCCTAGACGGCGCGCAAGTCCTGTCTCCAGATCCTCTGTCGCGCAAGTTACTTGCGCGACCCAACCAACACTTGCGCGACCTTCTTTCCTTAGCCAAATTTTGATGTTCTGATCCTCAAAAACATATGGCGCGCAAGTCTTTCATCCTCCAAGAGCTCGGCGCGCAAGTATCTTTGCCAAAAACACTTTACTTTATTTACGGTTTTTCAGGCCCAAAAATTTGGCAAACACTGGGAAACAGCGCCACCTTCACTACTGTTTTCTTCCTGAATGGTATGATCGCTTTGTTGGTTCACACCCTGAACTTCCACTGAGGATTGACAACAAACGCAAACCATACACCAAAACATGCTTTGATGAACCTGGTTCCAACAATCTCCCCCTTTGGGTTTGTTGGCAATCATAAAAAAATTCAAAACGCAAGAATCAACTCAGCTAACACTCTAAGTCTACGTGAGCAATGCTCGGTGTAGAAAACAAGAAAGAAAGCTTGAATTGGGTCTTAGTGTGTTGAAATCGTACACGAAATTCTCCATCCCGATGTAGCCTTATTAAACTTCTCATCACAAGCTTACACATCTCATCACAGAAGAATTTCTTGCCTTGAATTTATTCCTTTCTCCCCCATTGACAATAAAACCAAAGACCGAAAAGTTTGTTCAATGTTCAGCTCAAGCCATACTCCCCCTGGATAGAATCTCCCCCATAAACCTGCATCACAGCCATAAACAGATAAAAACAGTCAAAACACACGGGGAGAGGGGACTTCCGGAGCCTCCTTATGCAGTAGGAGGTGGTCGAACACCGAGGTTCAACCGATGCTTCTCGAACACAGCCGCGGACAATGGCTTGGTTAGGATATCAGCCACTTGCTCATTAGTTCCAACATGATCCATTTTAATCACGCCTTGTTCAACCTTTTCTTTGATAAAATGATACCGTATTTCAATATGTTTTGTACGAGAATGCTGAACCGGATTCTTCGTAAGATCAATTGCACTTTTGTTATCACAATAAATCACCATTGGTTGCTGCACCTTATCACCAATATCTGTTAGCTGCTGCTTCATCCAAAGAAGTTGAGTACATGCTTTTGTGGCAGAGATATATTCAGCTTCAGCAGTACTAAGAGAAGTACTTTCTTGTTTCTTGCTCAACCATCCGACACATTTCTGCCCAATATAGAAAGCTCCACCACTAGTGGACTTTCTATCTACGACATCACCAGCCCAGTCAGCATCAGAAAATGATGATAATTCACTGTCCCTGCCTGCAGCAAAAAATAACCCGAAGTTATGTGTACCTTGAATGTACCTCATGATTCTTTTTACTGCTGCCATATGGTCCCCATTTGGATTACTCTGAAAGCGGGCCGCAAGGCATGTTGCAAAGACAATATCTGGCCTTGTCGCTGTCAGGTACAGTAGGCTGCCAATGATCCTCCTGTACATGGTGGGATCAACAGAGTTCCCATCCTCATGCTTTCCAAGTTTAGTTCCAACTGCAATCGGAGTTGACATTGGTTTGGAGTCTTGCATATTGAACTTCTTCAGCAGCTCTCTTGCATATTTTTCCTGAGAAATGAATGTTTATTCCTTCTTTTGATTCACTTGGAGCCCCAAGAAATATGTGAGCTCCCCAATCATAGACATTTCAAATTCTGATTTCATGTGGTTGGCAAATTCATCCACTGATTTCTTCCTACTGCCACCAAATATGATATCATCAACGTAGACAAGAACCATGAATTGATCTTTTGGAGAATTCTTCACATAGAGAATGTGATCAACTCCTCCTCTTTTGAATTCCAACTTCTTGAGATATGAATCTAGCCGTGAGTACCACGCCCGTGGTGCCTGCTTCAACCCATATAGAGCTTTCTTTAGTTTGCAGACCTTTGTTTCATCGGTACCCAAGACAAAGCCCACTGGTTGTTCAATGTAGACTTCTTCTTCGAGTACACCATTCAAGAATGTTGTCTTGACATCCATTTGATAGACTTTATATCCTCTTTGGAGTGGCATGGCAAGGAATAGCTTGATTGACTCCAGTCTAGCCACTGGAGCAAAGGTTTCTTCAACATCAATGCCTTCAATCTGAGAGTATCCTTTACATACCAGTCGTGCCTTGTTTCTGATGACACTTCCATGCTCATCAAACTTATTTTTGAAGATCCATTTGGTACCAATCACATTGTGACCTTCGGGTCTCTGGACAAGATCCCATGTCTGATTCTTATCAATCTGATCTAATTCATCATTCATGGCTTTCACCCAAGATTCATCTTTTGCAGCTTCTTCGAATGAGGATGGCTCTACAACTGATAGAAATGAAGATTGTGTGGTATTCCTCATCCTTCTGGTTTGAGTGGGTGCACTCCTATCCCCAATTATGTTGGATGGATCAATCTCAGCTCTTCGATTTCTCCTGCGAGGTTCAGTAGTATTCTCTTCAGCCATAGTTTCTTCTTCAGATTCTTCTTCTGAGTCAACATCATCATGTGATTGATGAGTGTTTTGAACAGCTTCCTCTATTTCTGCATTTGTAGGTTCTTCATGTTCACATTCTTCATGACTTTCTATCACATCAGCATATGACGTCCGTGAAGCATTTGTGGTTTTCTCTTCAATTATCTTAACATCATTGCTTTCCATAATCCTTCCCAAACGATTGTTGAAACATTTGTAGGCTTTGCTGTTCATTGAGTAACCGAGGAAGATTCCTTCATCTGCGTTGTCACCATATTTCCCCTGATTTCCTTCTTTGTTCCTGATGAAGCACTTACTTCCAAAGACACGAAAGTATTTTAGAGATGGCTTCCGTCCATGCCACAATTCATATGGTGTCTTAGTCTCACCCATATAAAGTCCTGTTCGATTCTGAATGTACACTGCAGCTTGAACAGCCTCTTTCCAGTAATGTCGTGGAATACGACTCTCAATCAGCATAGTTCGTGCCATGTTGTTCACCTGTCGATTCCTTCGTTCAACAACTCCATTTTGTTGTGGAGTTCTCACAGCAGCTACCTCATGTTGTATCCCATGCTTCTCCAGATAATTTTCAAATTCAATGGACGTGTATTCTCCTCCATTGTCAGATCGCAACACTTTGATTGTTCGTCCAGTATCATTCTCGGCGATTCGCCGATATGTTTTCATGCAGTCAAGGACCTGTCGTTTCCGGTGAATGACCATCACACATGCCATTCGACTGTAATCATCTATGAATAGGACAAAGTACCTTTCTCCATGAGTCCCGACAACATTTATTGGACCACAAACATCTGTATGAATCAGATCAAGAAGGTGAGATGCCTTTTTCTTCTTTGGCCGATATGAACTGCAGACCAGCTTCCCACGAATACAAGCATCACAGGATTTTTCACGCTCACGCTTCAAGTTGGGGATGTCCATGACAATTCTCAATTTTGATATTTTCTCCATGTCTTGTTGATTGATGTGTCCCAATCTCCGATGCCACAAATTGTTTTCTTCTTCAACAGTCATGTAACATACATTTTCTTCACTATCAACCTGATACAAGTTGCATTCTGTTCTGCATCCTTTCATAAGTGAATTGCCGGTTTTTCCCTTGATGGTGCAGCCTTTCTGATTAAAAGTAACTATAAGTCCTGAGTCACAGAGTTTACTCACGCTAAGGAGATTATGGCGTAGGCCATCTACGTAAAGGACTTCAGTCTTCTTTAGTTCTCCATTAGCTAATTGGGTACTTCCACTTCCTTTGATTTTCAGAGCCCCATCATTACCAAATCTCACTGTGCCGTCAACATTCTTTATGATATTTGTTAGTAGGCCGGCATTACCCGTCATATGAGATGAACAACCGCTATCCAGAATCCAGGTACTGTTGTTCTTTGTAGCTTTGAGGGCTACCTCTGCAAGGTTCGATTTCTCAATCTTCTTCCTTTCCTTCCATGAGACATTAGATTGAGTATATAGGACTGATGGCCTTTCAACTATCTCTTCCGCATACCCAGGTTCTTCATAGTCAAAGTCTTCTGTGAGAGGTGAGAACCTGTTTAAAAGAGCAACACTGTCTTGCTAATGAGACTTGACTTGTCTTGAATTTCGGTATGAGGTGTCTATGTCTCTTCTCTGCCTGCAATTAACGGCCTTATGACCAAAGTTAGAACAACAAAAACAATATCCATAGAAATTATTTCTTCTATGAGAATTAGGATATGAGATTGTTCTCCTTTGTTGAGCATCTATATCTTCTCCATTCAGATAGCTTCGTGCCTCTTCACAATAAGACATGGTATGGCCCAGATAGCCACAGAACTGACACTTCATGAGAGGAAATGTCTTCTCACTTGAATTTCTCCTTATACCTTCTTCCTTAGGAGAATAGTAAGAATGTCTGTCATTTTTGAATGTTTGAGGATAACTTTCAGGTCTCCTTTTAGTTTGGATTGAGGGTTCCTTTTTCAGCACTCTAGGTAACATTTCTTCATGTTCAACTTTCATCTTTTCTTTCTTTTGGATCTTTTCACTTCCAGCAGTTGATGACTCAGCCTCACAGCCAATTCCACTCTTTCCCATGCAAGCGGGTCTTTGATCACTCAAGACTTTTTCAACCCCATCAGAACCACACTTGGCTCTTGCAAGTAATTCTGCATCTGAGAATCTTCCGAACTGTATTTTCTTCCTCGATTCTTTTGGAACTGATTCTGTCTCCATTTTACTCCTTAGAGTAACTACTTCCTCCTAAAGACCCTCAACAGTCTTGGATTTTTCATCCAGTCTGGATGTGAGGTCATTGATGACCTTTGCCTGCTCTTCAATTCTCAGCTTCAGATCAACTGCATCATCATTGCTTTCAATTATTTTAGACTGTACCTTCACAAATTCTTCCAGTCGTTCAATTTCAGCTTCAAGTTGATCAACATATTCAGTTGATTCTTCCACAATTGATTTCCACTTATTGCAGCTCTTACATTTAATCTTAAGCTTACTAACTGCATCCTTAAGTTGCACCTCAGGATCTACACAAGTTCTCAGTTGTTTTTCACCATCAGTATCTTCTGACTTTTCAACAGTGGCCATCATAGAAGCATGGTTCCCAGTTTTGAATTCTGGTTCTTCTTCATCACAGAATTCATTGTCATCTTCTTCCTCTTCACAGACAAAACTCTTCTTTTGCATTTTCTTACCAGATTGGAATTCTCCCTTTTTGAAGAACCTTCTTTGAGGCTTCTTGAAGTTTTCATCTTCACTGTCATCATCATTGATATTCTTCAAGCACTGAGAAGCAATATGCCCAACTTTTCCACAACGGAAACATGCGAGAGGTAACTTCCCTTTGAATTTCCCTTTCCCCTTCTGGAACTTCTTTGCAATGAGAGAAAGAATTTCTTTCTCTTCGTCATCATCACCGCTACTATCCTTTTAGATTTTCAATTTATCCATGGCCTTGAATGCCATTTCCTTGCTCACCCGAGTCGTAGCATCTTCTGGTTTGACTCTCATTTCATAAGCTACCAAACTGCTCAGTAAGTCATCTAGAGAAAGTTTGGAAAGATCTCTTTCCTCAAGAGCTGACACCTTCGCATTATACAGAGGTGGAAGTCTTCTTAATATTTTCTTTACAATACCAATGTCTTTGATTTCTTCGCCCAGACCCCGAATTGCTCCAACCACTTCAGTAATTCGATTGAAGAAAGAGTCTGCATTCTCGTCTGGATGCATCTTCAGATCATCAAACCGATTGTGTAGCACTTGTAGTTTCGCCTCCTTCACTTTGCTATCACCTTCATAAATATTCTCAAGTTTATCCCACATAGATTTTGCTGAGGTGCAATTCATCACCTTCAGGTAAATCTGATCAGAAAGGGCTGCAGTGAGGGCATTCTGTGCTTTAGCATCTGCATCAAGAAGTTTCCTGTCTGTTTCAGTCATAGCCAGACCTGTTGGATCAGTGACATCTATTCCTTGAACAGTAGAAAAAAGGACTTCCATTCCAAGAGATCTTAGATGAGATCTCATTCTGTTCTTCCAGATCTGGAAATTGCTTCCATCGAAGTGAGGGACTCCCCTGACATTGATCGCGTTTTATATGACGAAGAAGTTCATATTCAACGCCAGCAACCTTTACCCTCTGATACCACTTGAAGGACCCCAGGACACCCTGAGAGGGGAGGGGTGAATCAGGGTGACCACTTTTTCTTTTAATTTGTTGGATCTTGTTCCCACGTTGGTAGGAACTTGTTGAACCTGTATGATGATTACGATCAAAATGAAAACATTCACATGCACAGAGAAGACACAGTCATTTTTACTTGGTTCACCACTAAGGGCTACGTCCAAGGAGCATACGCCGACAGGTTGCCGGTCGTACCTAAATCCACTATGCTTCACTAGCTGCGGATACAAAAGTTCGGGTACAGACACTCTGTCCCAGGCTCACTGCCTTTACAATAGTTCAGGGATAGCTCACTGCGTCCCTCGGGTCACTCCCGTTGACTCCCCCTGGCTCACTGCTGTTGGTGAAGTCCCACTCAGTTTATAGACGTGTAGGTCTCTTCTTCATTTGCATAAGAGTGCATCCTTTGTTGAATGTAGATGCTCTATTGAAGTCCGATTCTCACCAGAAGAAGAATATCACTTTTCCTCGAATGAACCGAGTAGTTTCTCAGCTTCCGTGCAGCTCCAGCAAGGCAGGCGTGCTTCAATAGTGTCAAGGTCTCCTTTTCAAGCCCGGCGCGCAAGTCTCCCGGCGGCGCGCAAGTCTCCCGGCGGCGCGCAAGTCTCAGGCGCGCAAGACTAAACTGGCGCGCAAGTTTCACTGAAGCACCTGCGCGACACTGCCTTCTTGAACTAAATACTTGCGCGATCCACTTCCTTTCTCTTCCAAACTGCCTTAGGAGAACAGCCAAACACCGGCGCGCAAGTTCTACTTGCGCGACAAAACAACCACCTGCGCGACTCAACCACCTGCGCGACGAGAGCTCGAACAATTTCTCGGCCTTGAACTCCGTTTTAAATGAGGAGGGGTGGTCCAGTATTTATAGGAAAACTGGACCCCCTGCGCGGCGGCGCGCAAGTCCCTAGACGGCGCGCAAGTCCTGTCTCCAGATCCTCTGTCGCGCAAGTTACTTGCGCGACCCAACCAACACTTGCGCGACCTTCTTTCCTTAGCCAAATTTTGATGTTCTGATCCTCAAAAACATATGGCGCGCAAGTCTTTCATCCTCCAAGAGCTCGGCGCGCAAGTATCTTTGCCAAAAACACTTTACTTTATTTACGGTTTTTCAGGCCCAAAAATTTGGCAAACACTGGGAAACAGCGCCACCTTCACTACTGTTTTCTTCCTGAATGGTATGATCGCTTTGTTGGTTCACACCCTGAACTTCCACTGAGGATTGACAACAAACGCAAACCATACACCAAAACATGCTTTGATGAACCTGGTTCCAACATACCTCAACCAAATTTATTTTAGTCATTATAGAATATATTCTAATATACTCCAGATCCAAGGAGGATCATTTAAGCAGCGTACTAGAGACCTTGTGAAAGGAGAAGCTCTATGCAATGTACATAAAGATTGATTTTTGGTAAAAGGAGGTATCGTTATTTGGTCATTTCATCACATGAAATGGGATGTCTATAAATCCCTCCGAGAATGCTACAATTTATGGATGGCTGAGGCCAACATTGGTAATGGATATTCATAGCTTCCTGGGGTTAGTTGGATATTATTGTCGGTTTGTCATAAATTTCTTAGGATTGTCAAAACCTCATACAAAGCTAACTCGAAATGGATAAAAGTTTTCTTGGAGTGATGAATGTGAAGAGAGATTTATGGAGTTGAAAAAGAAGCTTATCACTAGACATGTTCTCACACTACCCACACAGGGAAAACATTTTATGGTATTCAGTGATGATTCGAAGAAGGTCTTGGGTTGTGTGTTGATGAAAAAGGAAAAATTCATTGCATATGCATCATGTCTACTAAAATTTCAGGAGGAAAACAATCAATGTCATGATCTAGTTTTGGTTGTAGTAATCTCCCCTTTGAAAATTATTCGACATTGCCTTTTTGGGAAGAAGTGTGAAATATATACGGACCACAAAAGGCTCAAGTATATATTCACACAGAAAGAGTGGAATATGCGAAAATAAAGATGGATAGAGTTGATCAATGACTATGAATGCTCAATCCATTATCACCCTGGGAAATAGAAAAAGGTAGAAGAATCTATTATTATAATGGACCCAAAAATTATATCATTTATGATAATTAAAAAGGTTACAATCTTTATAGATTTGATGAAGATGAACATGGGAATCATAATGAAATGAACATCATCAATCATTTCACAAATTATTGATCAACCATCTATTTATGAAAGGTTAATGGATGGTCAAAAGTATGATGTAGGAATTTGGAATAAAGTGGAAACTATCCGAAAAGGGAAATCCTCAGAGTTCAATAATATTGAAGAAGGAATTTTGATATTTGGGTCAAGACTATGTGTTCTATCAAATATGGAGTTAATGAATGGACTTTGGGATGATGCAAATAGTTTTACTTTCCCCATTCACCTAGGAAACATAAAGACGTATTGAGAACTAGGAGATAATTATTGGTGGGACAACATGAAGAATGAGATAGTTGAGTATACATCAATGTCTTTGGTATGCTATTAAGTGATGGATGAGAGGAATAATTCTATGTGGGTGATGCAACCATTACCCATACCAGTATAAAATTGGGAGATCATCAACAAAGACTTTATCACCGGACTTCTAAACACATATAAAGGAAACAATGATATGTAGGTTGTTTTGAATCGTCTTGAAAAGACTGCACACTTCATTGAAATTTGAGAGGATTTCTCATTGGATAAACTCTAATAGTTATATATATCATATACGTGGTAAGGTTTTATGGAGTACCACTATCAAATTTATATGAATGGAATCCAAGATTCATCACTATTTTCTGGATGAGTCATCAACATTCTCTAAATACTGAGCTGAACTTCAGTACAACTTATCCTCCTCAAACTGAGGGCTAATATGAGTGGAATATCCAAACACCTGAGTATATGTTGAGAGCATGCCAATGGAATTAAAAAGAGGATATGATCAATATATTTATCTGGTTGATTTCTCATAAAATAATAGCTTCCACTCAAGCATCCAAATGGCTTCTTATGAATCCCTATATGGGAAGACGTGCAAAACACTGAAATGTTGGGATTATGCTGGGGAGAAAGAACTCCTAGGTACAGAAATGGTCTATGAAATGGTGGAGAAGGTTATGACCATTCAGCATTACATTAATGCTTCTCAGAGTCAAAAAAAGAGATATACTGATAATCTTTAACAAGACCTAGAGTTTGATATTAGAGACATAGTATTCCTCCACATATCACCGTGGAAGAGAGTTATGAGATTTGGTAAGTAGGGAATGCTTAGTCCAACGTACATCTTCCTTTTTGAGATCCTTGATCGCATTGTAGAAGTGTCATATCGATAAGCACTCCCACATAATCTATCTCAAGTACAGGATGTATTCTATTTATCACTCTTGAGGAACTACATACTCGACCCATTGCATGTATTCAATAAAGAGGTGGTACCATTGGAGATTGACCTCTTATATGAAGAGAAGCCAGTGAAGGTCTTAGATCATAGGGTAAAAGTTCTACAAAATAAGACAATTCCCCTCATCAAGTTGTTTTGGAAAAACCACAAGTTTGAAAGGCCAATATGGGAATCGGAGTATCTAATGAAAGAGTGTTGCCCAAATATTTTTTAGTGTGGAAAAATGAAATTTAGAAGTGAAATTTTCTTAAGGGGGAAAGATTGTAATGACCCAAAATATTATTAATAAAAAATCCTCTTGATCTAATTAATATCTTATTTTGTTAAATGGTTATATTAAATATCCACTTCTTCAGTTTTATGATTTTGGATTTTAAAATACCCTTAGGAATTTTTACCATAGCCAATATATCCATTGAACACTGATCACATGATTAGTATAAATATAAGTCTTTAACAAATCCAATTTAGTTAGACAAAGGAAACGATGGCCTCATCCCATAGAATTTCTCCGTACGAAGCCCATTTTTTGGAGCTCGAAAAGGAGGTGGCATCACTGGGATTATCTCTTGACTAATCCCAATCCAAGCTTAAACACATTAAGCTTGAATGGAACCACCTACAAGAGAATTGGAAATTGATAGTGATTACTACCTTGGCGATGTTATCTGAGCCACCTTAAGAGTCTGTCACTGTCGAACACCATACCCTTAGGTCATATGTGGGTGTTATAGGGGCTTATGTAACAATACCCTTTGACTATTATTATTTGTATTATTTTTTTATAGAATAAAGAATATACCTTCAATTTATCATTGTTACTTTGTAAATTGTTTTAATTCCCAAATATAATTTTTAGTTAATATTCAATTAAGAAATCTATTTTGATGAATTAATGGATTTTTTAATTAAATAATATTTTATTAAAATATTACTAATAAATTACATTTTATTAAATATAAATGATCATATAATTTTTATGAATACAATTGTAATTTTTACTAAGGTTTTAAAGAACCTTTTTTTAAAACCTATGAATTTTTTATAAATGTCTGTTTTAATTTTAAAAGTAAAAATTCATATATTTAGAAAATTATTTAGATAAAATGAATACTAGTTTTTGTAATTATGATGTCAAAATTATGTAGTGGTTAATTTTTCAATATTTTATGAGATTCAAATTTTTGGGTAAAAATTAAATACCATTTGAATATATAATGTTTTCTATGAATCATAATGATCCAACAGTAATGTAATAAAATATTGTAAATTAGTTGTCCGGCCAATATATGTCTTATCCATAAAATAATGTGATTTTAGATTTTTTGACTAATTTTATAGTGCCATAGTAGACCCTCCAAGACTTCTAAAACATTTTAACTTTTTAAAATGATTTCCTTGAGAGTGTGACTCACCACCATAAAAGAAAACATAATATTTTAATATGTTATGCCAATGGACTTATAAAATAATTATTTCCACTCCCCATTGGAAAAAACCATGGGACAATTTATGGTTTTTATTAGTTTAATGTGTAGTGTCCAAAGCCTATGTAATAAAAAATTCCATCTCTTTTCTTATATAAACCCACTCAATCTCCCATTCTTATTCACTCAAACCATTAGGAAGTTAACAATCCTCCATCCTCCTCTCTATAGAATCCTCCAAAGGTGCCCCGAGCTCCCAAGAAGCATCTTTCAAGCCTCTCCCAAGCCTTTGGGATCACAATTTCAAGTAAGGTATTTCTTCTATTCTCATTTTTTTCCAAATACCATTATATTGTTATACCATTTTATTTTCAATTAAAAATGTTGGGGTATTATTTTTTACCTCCCCCATACTTCCCAAGTTATGTTTGAATTATGAGAGACCTCTTTCTCTCTCATTAATTCCTCCCATGTAAACATGTTACCATGATGAAATTCCATATGGAATTTCTCTCTTTTCATTTACATTCAAGTAATTATTTTGTATTATGAATCTAAATTCCATTAAATATGTTGGGACGTGTATCTATATGATCCCCTTTATTGTAAATTTCATGTAAATATCATGTGACACCCATTTCTCTCTCATCAATAGTTTTTATGTATTCTTATATCACGTCGTTATGCACTCGAAATTGAACCACAATATTCCAATACAAAGTCATTATGTAGTGAATACCATGAATATTTCTCTATCAAGGGTATTCACCTATATGCACATTTACTTATTGATTATAGAGTTTCATGTATGAATTGCATATTCCTTTCTTGTGGATAGAATAATGATGTTTAATGATTCCATGTTATATGATCTACGTGACGCACATATGCATGAAATGAATTCATTAAGAAGGTTGTGCACTGATAGCGCTCCAATGCATAGGTTAAAGACTGGTATCATGATATATCAATTGCAATGATAGTTTACTCATGCTAATTAATTTTCAATGAGGGTTTAATCATGATCCATGGGAAATGGCCCTTGGATCATGCTAATATAATGTTAAATTTTGTTGCCACAATTCCATGTTATGATGATCGTGCTATATTGTGCCTTTATGTTCATTTTTCTCTTATGCTCCAATGATATGCCTATTTCCTAAAATTTATTTTATTCATTATGCTATGCCTTTTTTACTCTCTTATTGAGCACTATAGCTCACCATTTTCTTTTGTATGTCCTTAGGTTATCCCATAAAATCCTAAGTATGAAGTAATGTGTTTGTTCATATAAAATATATTGTAAATAATGATACGTATTTTATGTTTTAGGTTTTTATGTAATGTTCCAAAGCCCAAAAACACTATAAATCTCAATATTCTATGTTTTATCAAGTGAATATTTTATGTAATAAATTATGTTTAAGTGTGAAATAAAGATATGGGTTTTCATTCTCACCCTATCTACTTTTTGACATGTACATTTTAAAAATAAACTCCCTTTTCCAAAATAATTGTCCTAAAATGATATTTTTAATTTTTAATTAAAATCTTTGTTTATTAGAAAAAATACTAATTTTCATACTAAGAATGATTTTATAACACTTTGAAAATAAAATATGGTGTCCTAAAATTATATAAAATTTAAAATCCACAAGAAAAATTAATTTATGAATATATTTTATGAAATTAAAATTTCTTTTTAATCATTATATTAATTATAAAATTTTAAATAAAAACATTTCTTTTCAAAAAAATACTGACACATAATTTATCATTTTTAAATCATTTATTTACTTATTCCCTAATATAAATATCTCATATTTTTCATTTATGAGATAATTGAGCTTTGTTTATACAATTATAGGTGAGGTTGTTATTCTAATGTTCAGATTACTATTCCATACGGTCACATCACTATTCCAATGGTCATTTTACAATTCTGTTTTTATAGATTCCTTATTTTAAATAAATACAAATTATTTAATTATATATATTTAATGAATTTTACTATTAAATACCAAAAAAAATTCTTGTAAGTAACTAGGTTGTTACATTCTCCCCTATATATTTTTTACTCACAAATTTTTTCACTTATTAGACAAGTGAGGATACCATTCACTAAAAGAAGTTTCAGATTCCCATGTTGGTTCTTTAACCATGTGGTTTCTCCACAAATCCTTAAACTGGTTAATTACCTTGTTTCTCAATACTTTCTCTCTATGATTAAGAATAAAAACATGGTTCTCCTTATAATAAAGTCTTTCATCCAGCTAATCTAATTCGAGGCTCAAAACATGAGATGAATCTAGCACGTACTATCCTGACCTCGAAACATGAAAAACAATTATGTACCAGGTACAAACTCATTAGAAAAGCTACTCAGTAGGAAAATGATCCAATATTCTCTAGGATTTCATAGGGTCTAATGAAAAATGGACTCAGTTTCCCCTACTTACCGAAATTCATGAAACATTTCAATGTGGAAACATTAATAAAGACATGATCACCTACCTCTAATGAAATATCCTTCCCCTATATATACGCATAAATTCTATGTCTGCTCTGAGTAATCCTCTATTATCCCTGAGTCAACTAAACTTTCTCTGTTGAACCCTCTACTAATTTTGGTGCCATAAACATTCTTTCACCAACTTCATCCATAAATGTTGGATTTCAATTCCACTTTCCATATAATGATTAAAAATATCCCATCTATATACTAGAATAAAAACTGTTATTATAAGAAAAATCAACCAAAGAAGATGTTGATCACAACTTCCCTATTAATCCATTGAACAAGATCAAACCAAATACTCTAATGTTTGAATTTTTTTTACAATTTTCCTATCAAATTGATTATAAAATGAAGCAATGAAATTAAATTCCTTACTGAATGATTTCTGAAGGCCCTTCTATATTTTGTAAGTGATCTAGGAATCACAATTATATTTAATGGAGAGAATAACTCCATGTTACCTAATAATCTCATCGAGGTAAAGTCAATAATTCTAATCTAAATATATAGTATCTCTATTAAAAATTAAATGTCTATAATTAGTCAATCGATCAATAATAACCCAAATAACATTTTTACCTTGAATTGTTTTCGGTATTCCCAATAAAAATATTTAAGGATATAGTTTCCCATTTCCACTCTAGAACTACAAAATATTGAAGCTTGTTGTTCAGTAATTTTTTTTAAAATTTAAATATTGACAAGTCAAACTAATGATGGTAAATTAAGAAATATATCTTTTTATTCCATTACACCACTAATAATCTTGAAGGTCTATGTACATTTTATTTCTCTTAGGATTAATTGAAAATGGAGAACTATGAAATTGACTTAATAACGCCTTCTTAAATCAGGATTCAAAAGTCACACATAATCTATTCTAAAATATCAAAACAAAATATTTATCAATGTCAAAATCTTTCAGCTTACCCTTTTTAACCATTTATACCTTTTTCTATCACTAATGGTCTTCCTTCTGTGATTTCTTAATTCTGTATGACATAGACAATTGAACTAAAACCTAAAAAAATATGAAGTAACTAAACTGAGAAATTTCCAAGGAAAATCCATTAAATCATTAACCAATAGTTAATATTCGAATCATATCTTGGTTAATGGAGCATGATAAATTCGACTCAATGCATACCCCACTTTTTTTAGAATTGTAATTGATCCCAAAATCATAATCCTTTATCAGTTTCATTAATCTTCAACACCTCATTTTCAATTCCTTCTGAGTAAATATATACTTAAAATATTTATGATTAGAATATATTTTACAATTTTCACCATTAGGATGATGGATCAAAAAAATTTAAAGAGAAAACTCCATATCAAAATTCTAAATCATATGTTGGATATCATAAATCAGGGGTTTTCATTTTCCATGAAGCATAAGAAATTACATGATCATTATGAATCAAAATGAAACCAATTCCCTTTAAATAAGCATCATTTTAGATTAAAAACTTGCTATTGTTGGATTTTGGGACCACAACGAGTTCATTCATGAATCTTTTTTTCATTTATTAAAAAAGTCACATTATTCTACCCAAATAAATTTAACCCCATTTCATGTAAGGTTAGTTTGTGGGATAGAAATATTTTCAATATTTTTTACAAACTGTCAGTAATATCCTTTTAAACAATTAAAACTATGAGTATCAATAAAATTTTTATTTCTTAGCCATTCATCAACAACATTTTTTTGGCATGATCAATTGTTATGCCATAATTATTTATAATTTTACCATGAAAATAAATATGTTGTAACAAAAAATAAAATTCTCTAAATTTATCATTTTTCTTTTTTCATTAATACTTTTTTGAAAAATCCTTAGATGTTCTTCATGATAATCATTTATTTTCTATGAAACTAAAATATCATCAATTAAATAACAAAAAACTTATCCAAATATTCATGGAATATTCTATTAAAAAGATCCATTAATACAAAAGAAGTATTTTTCAAATCGAAGGGAATAAATACAAACTCATAATGCCCATATATAGTCAAGAACATTATTTTCAGATTGTCATCCACCATAACATTAAGCTGATGTCAACCCATCATAAGATAAATCTTTTCAAAGTTTTTTGCTCCTTGGAGATGATCAAACCAATCATCGATATGTGGTAATGGATAATTATTATTTACAGTGATGTTATTTAATGCTAAGTAATTGATATAAAGCCTCATAAAACCATATGTATTTTTTTTAAAAGGATCACCCTAATGTGAAGTACTCAGATGTATAAAACATTTTTCCACCAACTCCTACAACTACTTTTTCAATTATAGACGTTCTAATTGATCCATTAAATAACAAGGTTTTGAAATGGGTTCAAAATTAGGGACTAAATCAAAATTAAACAAAACCTATTGATCTATTATAGTACCAGGTAACTAATCAAGAAAAACATTAAAATACTCATTTATAATCAAAAATAATTAATATGAACATTTCCCTTATTTTCACCAATATTTGAAAGATAATAATCATTTCGTTATTTTAACATTTTCTCATATTTCTGATATATTTTCAATGGTATGGTTTCATTATTTTATAAAAACTAATATTCATTCTAAAAAAACATCTTTATCTCAACATTCAATCTTATAATTTTAAATTGAAATCTAATCCATACACAGATTAACATAAAATTATACCAGGGGAAAGATAGCATGGATTTCAGGTAAATTATTTAAACATTAATTGATAGGAAGATTATTATAATTTCATTTTTCTCCTTATATTTCCCCTGTATCTTTTTACCATATCCCATGGCTTCATTTCATGTGGTGTAATTTCCAATTTACCAAAAAAAATTCTCAAATATGAAAGAATGAGTAGACCCCAAATCAAAAAAAAACATTAGAAAAATATAAGTAAATAGAAAATGTACCTAATACCCCTCTATTGGATGAACCAATTTCGATTGGAGTAGTTAAAAAAAATATTTCACCACACCTTTTTTATTATTGCCTTGAATCTTCTGATCATTTGTGTACCTCTTCAGACAGTCGTCTGCATAATGACCCATCTCATTAAAATTAAAACATTTTACTATCTATATATAATATTTTGTCTTACCAATACTATTATATTTTTCAATACAATTACAAGCCATATTCCCAATTGTCTGACATCAAAAACACATACCAGACAACAAAAGGAATTACCCAGTGAATTTTTTACCACAATTCATAAAAACTAAAATCTTAATTTTCTTACCATCAAACTTCTTTGATGAATTCCTTCAATTTCTATTCCACCTAAAACTCTTTTTAAGGTAGATATAAAAGAACACATGGTCATTAGATAACTATATTTCCACCTTCTCCTCACATCAGAAAAGTTTTTCTTAACTTTTCAGTTCATGATAATTCAATGCCCTTCAATATTTTTTCTTTACTCTAGAGTGAAAATTATTGTTTCTACAATCAATATCCCACTAAATATTGGTATAATACCTAGAAAATTGATTGAATTTTAGATCAACTATAGCCATTGAATCATATTTATTTATCTATTCCAAGAATTTTATTCCATTGTAAGTTGAATAGTATTAGTATAATGTTTCTTATAGAAAATATTTTTTAATTCATCCCATTCTAAAACATAGATCTCCTCACTAAACCTGATATTCATGACTATAAACCACAAAAAATCGGATTTACCTTCAAAATGGAGAATAGTATGATTAAAAATTATATTTCTTAACACCTCATGACAAAAAAAATCTTATTTTGGTCCTTATCCTACCCTTTAGCTACAACTGGATTAGTTTATCCAATAAATACAGGAGGATGTTTCCACATAAAATGTTCCACGACTAAAATATTCTATTGTAGAAAATCTTCATGATCTTGTGCATAGATGTCACTACCATTTATATCATGCTTCAACTATTCTATTACAATTACAAACTGCTCGAATCCAATTCCCACTATTCCACATTACAGATTTAGAAATATATTTTCCACTCGGTTCCTTACTACTTCCGTTTACCTATTTATTCTATGGAAAACCATTCTAATAATATTTATCATAGATGATGAAATATGTTAATAATTAAATTAAAATTAAACTTTAATTAAAAATAATTTATGGGTATTCTATTAACATTATCTTAACCCCTATAGTTATCTAATCATTCCTCGGATACCAACTATAAGGATTTATCCCCAAATATACAATAATTTAGTCAATTCAACTAGAATTCACATTAAAAGTTACCCAATTATCATTTATGTTTAGAGTTTTATATATTTCGGTGAAAACCTCATTTGAAGAGACTCATATATTACAAAGTATAAACATCTACTCAATATTCAATTTTTCAAAATATGAATCTTATAGAATAAAACAATATTTGTTTCTATAAAAAATCATCTCATATTTAAATTTGAATTACTTATTTCCTATAACCATCAATAAACTATATGAAAAACATTTCAGAACATCGGATGGGCACAAAAATCATGTATGTTATATAGAATGGTAGAAAGAACTCATTATTCCATTAATAAAAACATTTTCTCAAAGCTATACCTTTAACACATAAAACAAAGGCTCTTTAACTTACCTTATGAAATCATAAATTTCTAGAGAACCATATAAAGAATACATAATTCATAAAATGTAACTTATAGACTAAATTTCATATAACTATTATACATAATTTATCTATCTTGTCTACATATAGAGTAACCATCTTGGTTGCACTAGAAATAACTATTGTAGTATATTCACATAATCTGTAATGAGAAATCTAACCGGTTAACTCTATCTCTTTATTTAATGAATTAGAGAGCTATAATGGGCTCACCCACCCTCATTTTATCATGGAACCGCCCATCATAATTATAATTCCAAGGAACCATAACAATATCATAACACATAAATCATTCTTAAAAGAAACATTTTTTAGGAAAATAAATTTTCCATTTTGAAATAACTATTCATTTTAAAAAATACATGAAATTATAATTGAATTTTTTTGAAAATAAACTAATAAACTTATAAAAGAATCATATAATCAATAATGCATCATTATTCAGGGAATATCCCCTTATGTAATATATTTAAAAAACGTTTCTTTAATAAAAAGAGTTGTAACTTGAAAAAAAATTAAAAAGAATATTCCTTTCCTTATATCTAGAAGCATTATGCACTTCTACATAATGTCCAATATAATAGAATTATATCCATTAATTAATTAATTCAAAATAATTTCCACAAAATTTTATTTATTACAATTTTATTATTTTTATATATGACCATTTATATGAGTTATAAATATCATAAATTTCCTTCTAGGAGCATTATTTTTGTGTATTTATTGTCAGTTCCCTTGAGAATAATTATGGGAGTTACTGTCAAATTGTAGAAAAACACTAAAAGTTAAAATTAATTGTATTAATATGTTTTTATAATTTTCAATGATCTCATATATCATTTTTTCTTGATATGTTGAATATTCATTAGATAAAATATTTATGATAAATATTTTGTTTGTTTTTGGTAGTTTTTCTAACCATCATAGAATAGTTAATTTTATATAGTTATTATGCCTATAAATTAATAACAGAACATTAAAAAACTTATAATATTCATGTTAAAATCTTGTTTAACCATAATAATAGTTTTATGACTTTCTTTAAGGGTTGTAATGTAAAATGAAAACATAACACCCGTAAAGGTTGTAACATTCCAAGTAATTGTAGAATAATACATTTTAAAATATAATAAATTTTTTGAATTAGATAATAATTTTACATTAAATGGTATTCTCTGTCTAATAGAATAATAGATAAGAAATAATTGGTTTCCCTGAAATCTTATGTTGCCGACGTGACTGAGTTATACTGAAAAATAATATATTATTCTTACTATATTAAATAGTGTTTATCGTCTAGCCATTGTATTGGTAAGAATAAATAGAACTGACTATATTATATTTTTTACATGTTTATTAAATATTATTTCTTTCTTCCAATAAATTTTAAAGGCTTAATATAAGAATAAATCCAATTTTAAGCATAAAATACTCTAATATTTTTTCAAGGTAGTTTTACTGCCTTTTGATGAAGAACCCTTTTTAAATCTAGTTTTTATCACTTTCATATGTGTTATTTGAAAAAATAAACTTCTTAATTGATATAGGGACATCAAAATTTACTTTGGTTTATTTTTTGGTATTTTTCTACTGAATTCATATTTTAATGAATAGTTAAAAATACTGCATTTTAAATCAAAACTAATTTTTCATCTAACATATTTATATATTTAATTGGATTTAATGTTTAGTTAGAATAAATTTTTATAATTAAATCCAATTTAATTCATTTGAATAAATTTCATATTGAAATTGAATAGAAAAACATTGTGAACCTTTGAACGTTTTACTTAAAAAACATATTCACTCATTCCAACAACGAAAATTAATTTAAAAATTAATTTTTCTACTTCTGTTAATTGAATTTTCAAAAACTTCAATACATAGTTGTAATAAATATTAAAATGTCGTATAATAGGATCAAAATAATTATTGGTGAGTGGTAACTTTAGTATTTTATTTCCCATGGTTAAAGGTAAATTGGGTAATTAAAGGTAAAAATAATATTATAAAACTACCCTAAAAATTGTACTAATGTTATTTGATGAGTTATTATTGACCAAGTCAATCCATGGGATGAAATTGTGTCTTTTGGGAGCCACTTGGGTGTGATTATGGCATTTATAACATTTAATTTAATGTAAAGGAAAATATGTCATAATCATGTCTCTTTTTACTAAAACAATTTTAATATGGGGTAACATAAGTGATTTCATAAACTATGAATATTCCTTAGAAACATAAAAAATTACAAAAATCAATGTGATTTTTTATAATTAAATAATTACATTTATTTTTTACACAATGATGATGTATTAATTGTTTTATTAAAGAAATAATCAAATAAATGAAATTAATATTAATAAAATAAATATAATTTTAATTTTTTGTTTCCATCCATAAATTTTATTGACGACGATGACTTTTTATGATTGAGTTAAGAAATTATATTCTGATTAGTCATGTTTTTAAGATTTTTTTAATAAAATCATGTAATTAATAGTGTCAAAATTGACATAATTAATAACTTATATAATAAAATATAAAATTAAATGATATAAAATTTATATAGAACATATTTATGGAAAAAAAGTTAATATAACTCAAAATAATTCATTAATGACTCATTCATTGGTCGTCTGTCATGTTATGGTAATTATTTTAACTCTCAATGTTTAAATTACTTGATAAAATGATAAGAGTTAAAAGGGTTTAAAACAAAACGATAAGGATAACATAATATCCAAGCAATGAATTGTTAATATTGGATGATTATATTTCTACCACTACTCATCCTGTCTTATAACTAAATCAACTTGGATCTATTTTTAATTTAAATTGCATTTATATTAATTTAATAATTTTAATAATTCTAGGGGTGCCCCTCCCCTCTTCTATATGAATTCACCAATTCCCCTATATTACTTTCACTTACAAAACGTTTGGCTCAGAAAAAATGTTCCCAAAACCTTTCCTATAATCCCTCCCCACAATCTTAAGGACTTTTTTAGGTATAAAACCATCCTTAGAGGTGCTATGATTTTTTTCAATGGTGTTTAACTGAATAAGAGGAATGAAATGGTTATATGCGATGATTAAGACTCACGTTAAGGGACATCGTCTCAATATTCATTTATTGACACATATTTTTATATTATACATTCCATTCTATTATATAGTTTTTAATTAACCCCTTTGAAATTTAATTTCAACAATTGGTTATTAAAATGAATCTTTCTCTACAGAGCATTTTTCTAAACGAAAATGGGAATTTATTTTTAACGTACGTGGTGATAATGACTTTTCCACCACCAAGACCATTATTTGATATTTGGATTTCTATATATTACAAAAAAAATTAAAATTAAAATAAATATGATATTCCCATTTCAGTTATTTTGGTATTGAAAATGGGATTTATAATTATTTGATTATATCAATATCTTGAAATGATTCCTAGTGATTTTAAATAACATTTTATGACTGAAATGTTTATAATTTAAATCTTTTATGTGTTATGGTTATATAATTTTATATGTACATTTGATGGGTTGTTATGTGATATAATAATGATGGGTGGTTACGTGTTTAACCAAAGATGGGTGGTTCTAAGATAAACTAAGGGCATGTTGTTACGTTATATCCTCCAATGCATTGAGTATGAAATTCAGTCGTATGGCTATTCCATTTATTGATATGTGTGGAATTCAACTGTATGGCTATTCCAATTAAGTATGATTATGTTCCAATTTATCTTTATATGAATATATTGCTCTCTATTGTTTTTAAGGTAATCTTTTGATTAAAAAAGGTTAAGCTATGATATTATATTTCGTGAAGTGTATTTACTACTTATTAAAGGTGAACAGTTTTAATTTATGATAAAGTATTCATGGTTTACATTTTTTCAAATGACTAATAGTTTTCTTTCTTTTTGTATACCTTACTATGTTTTTTATACTCTTCCCAAGATTTGATATGTTTTTCATAAGATTTAAATAATAATAGAGTCAAGGATGGGATCGAGGAAAATATGTGATGTTTAAACATTAAATGAACCATGTTTTTTAAACGGTTTTATGTTATAGGAAAAAATGGTTGTTATTAGAATTGTATAATTTGTATTATTTGAGTTTTTATGGCCTAATTTACTAAATCGATAAACTTTAATAGATCCTCAATGTGAATGAAATTGAATTTATTGTCTTGACTTAATATTAAGTTATTTTTAAGGTTGGGGCCTTATAGTTGGTATTAGAAGTCGGTTTAGATAACATTAGGAGTTATAATATTATTAATAGAATACCCACAAATTATTTTTTTACATTATTCTCAAAGTGAAAAGATATATCATTTTATGATTATCATGTTACTTCATCTAAGATGTGTCTTCTCAAAATGGTTTTCCATAGAGGAAATAAAACAGTTGTGTTGGGAAGGAATACATAAGAAAAAAACCTTTTGAATCAGTATCTTGAGATGTTTGGAATCAGAACTAAATAGATTATTGCAGTGATGTCTCTATTGAATCAAACTATAAATGATGATGGTTTCCATGAATGAGATCAACCAGATAAAACACAAATTAATATGTTAGTAGTTGATCATTTCATGAGTAAATTTCCCCAATCATTCAAAGGATCATCTAACATGTGAAAGCTAAAAGGTTGATTAAAAAATTAGAAAAAAAAAATTCAATGGGGTATTCCGAAAATGAAGAGGTTATTCTTATTTTTTATCATTTTTAAGTTAAATATTATTAGTGGTGGTCAATTATTAAAAATAATTGGGGAAGTGAAGTGACTGATGCCAAGGAATTTGATGGATTTAAGAATATCTTTCTTGAGAAATATTTTCCTATGTTTTTTGGCATAGGATGGAAAAGAAAAACATGGAATTAAGACAAAAGGAGGATTATTCTATGGTTTTATAAGAAAAAAATCACCTATTTTTCAAGGTTCATCCCAAATTATATTTCGGATCTTTATAGTAAGATAAATCAGTTTTACCTAGTATTCGGGCTGAAATATCAAATGGAATTAGCTTCTCATGAGTTCAAAATCTATTAGAAACTTGTCTGATATTCTGATAATGTAGAAATGGAGTTTTTTAATGATTATGTGTTCCATGAGTGTAATAAAAAGAAGATATCTAGTTGGTAGTGAATGAAAATACTTTCATCAAAGAATTTTTAAGGTAATAAAATTAAATTTCCATCTTGTGACAAGTGTCGTAAAAGGAATCTTGGATATTTTTCTCAAAGTCTAAAAAGTTCATCTAATGTGGTTAGACTGTTCATATTACTCATGAATATAAGTTAGATAATCAGTTAAGTAATGGAAATTCAGAGGTAATATGTTTTAGAAGAAATGAGTTAAGTAATTATGCCAATGTGTGTTCAAATATGATTACCCACGGTGGAAACTAGCATGATAAAATAATAAGGGAGTGGGAAAATAGTTTTCTATTACTACGTTTGATGTGGGACCATCAAATGTTGTGGTCTCATGTATGTTACGGGTTTTATCAAAATATGCCAATACCCTATATGACAATGGATCTTCACATTAATTCATTTCTGAGGTCTTTGGTTGTAAATTGAAAATATCGCCTCTTGAATGTGATAGAAAAATTTTGCTAAAAAAATCTGGGTGGGAGTATTAAAGAAACCAATATTTATCAGAATACCCCTATTATCATTAGTGGGATGGTTTTTCCAACAAATCTTTTTGAACATCCCATAGTGGAATTTGATATCATTTAGGGTATGGATTGGCTTCCATTTTAGCATTATAAAATAGTTTTCAAAGCCAATAATGTTTTATTCAATTATTTCATACCTTTGATAACATACCAAGAAGCTGAGAGATTGATTAATGATGGATGTGAATGAAATCTAACTCATATTGTTGAAAATAATGATATAGTATAGATTAGTAACATTCGAGTAGTGATGTAATATATAGAGGCTTTTCTTGAGGATTTTTATGGTTTTGTTCATGACTGGGAGGTTAAATTTACTATTGATTTATTTCCTAATGAAAATATTTTTTCTAATCCCCTATAATGAATGGATCTAGTAGAAATGATTGAATTGAAAAAATATTTGTTGTAAAAATTTCTTGATAATGGTTTCATTCGACCTAGCAGTTCACAATGGGCTGCTTCTGTTTTATTTTTTTAAAAGGAATGATGGTTATGTGAGATGTTGTATTGAAACAGAGCCTTAAATAATATAACTATCGAGAACAAGTATATTCTTCTTCTTATAGATGATTTATTTGATTAGTTCTAGGAAACTAAATATTTTTAAAATATTGATTTTAGGATCAAGTACCATCTTCTAAAGGTGAATGATGATAACACTCCAAAGATAGAGTTCTGAATAAGATATATGAATTATTTGTTTGTAGTTATTACCTTTGGTTTATCTAATTCCACTAATATTTTTTTGAATCTAATTAATGGAGTATTTCGTTATTTTTTGGATCAGTTTTTGGTTTTTTTTATAGACCGTATTTTGGTATATTTTTAAATTTATAAGGAACATGAAAGTCTCTTAAGGATTGTTTTGAAAACCTTAAGAGAAATAAAACTATATTTAAATCTTATTAAGATTGAATTTTTGTTGCAAAAAATTTCCTTCCTTGGACATATTGTTTCCAATGATGGCATAAATGTTGACCCTTCTAAACCAAAAGTTGTTGAATACAATCCAAGACCTACCAATATCACATAGATTCAAAGTTTTCTTGGATAAGTGGGTGATTAAAAAAGGATTTTTGAAAATTTTTCTCCATTATTTGTCCCATTAACTATGTTAGAATTTAGGAGAGTTAATTTCATCTGGACAGAATAATTTGATGCTTTTTTTAAGAACTAAAAAAAGATTGGTAAATGCTCTAGTTTTACACCTCACTTCTAAGAATAGTGTATTTTTTATCTTCAGTGATTCCACATTGAAAGTACATTATTGTGTCCTAAAATAGAATGATCGGGTAATTGATTATGATTCACAACAATTAAATTCTCACAAGTTAAATTACCCTAAACCATATTTGAAATTAGCTGATGTTTTTTGCATTAAAAATTTGGAGGCATCAGTTTTGTGGTGTAATGATTGAAATATATACTGATCACAAATGTTTTAAGTATATATTCAATCATAAATATTTTAACATGAGACTGAGGTGTTGGATGGAATTAATCAAGGATTATGATTGTATGAATAATTACTATCCTTAAAAAACCAAATAATGTGGCTGATGTTTTGAGTATTAAAAGTAATTCTACATTAACCATGCTAAATTGGGAATGAGATACTTTGGTTATTGATTTGATGAATTTTGGCTTGGAAGTTGGTGCATGAAATTCCTCTATTTTTTTAGGTGTTAATGAAATCAATTTAATCATAGAGAATTATGCAATCATAGATGAAAGAGTGTATTTTAGAAAAAGAAATAATTGGTTCAGAAGGGTAAGTTACCTGAATTTAACATTGATAAAGATTGTGTTATGAGGTTTGGAAAGAGATTTTGTGTTTGTTTTTATTTATATTTGATGAAACATTTGTTTTGTGAAGCTCATAGTTCTCCATTTTTAGTTCATTCAGGAAACACTAAAATGTATAGAGACCATCAAGTGTATTGTTGTTGGGATGGAATGAATAGAGATATTTCTATTTTTACCATGATATGTTTGATTTATCGATAGGTTAAAGAAGGGTGGAAGCCACTTAAATGGATTCTTTAGCCTTTTCCAGTGTTATATTGGAAATGGAAAAATATATCAATTGTTTTTCAGTGGGATTACCAATGACTTCTCGGGGTAACAATCTAATCTAAGTTACTATTGATTGATTTACAAAATCATTTCATTTTATTCCTATTTGAGTTACTCTATTTATATATCAAATTTCTCAATTTTATATTAAATAAATAGTCAGGTTACATGGATTTTCCCTCCTTATTGTATCTGGTTGAGATCCCAAGTTCACTTCTATATTTTGGGAAGGCATTCAGAAGTTTTTGGGTACCGAATTAAAATTCAAAACAACATTTCATCATTAGTTAGAAGGGAAGTTATAATGAATAATTCAGATGTTGGAGGATATTCTATGAGCATATTCAATGGATTACTATGGAATTTCGGACCAATATATTTCATTGGCTTATTTTTCATATAATAATAGGTTTTATTCAAGTATACAAATGGCACTATTTGAGGCATTATATGGAAAGCGGTGTCGAACTCCAACATTTTAGGATGAAGTTGGTCAAAGGATGTTGATGGGACCCGATTTAGTAGAATAGATAGAAAAAAAATTAGTTGATTCCAAAACACATGAGGACAGCTCATAGAAGGTAGAAAAGTTATGCGGCTAATAGAAGGAAGGATCTTTCTTTTGAGGTAGTTGATCTTATTCTTATCAAAGTTTCTCCATGGAAAATTGTGATGTGTTTTGATAATAAAGGGAAGTTGAGTCAATGGTTCATTGGACCCTATAAAATACTAGAGGAAGTTGGATTAGTTTATTACATAGTGGATTTACCTCCGAGTCTATCCAAGGTATATAATTTTTTTTAAATTTCAATGTTACGAAAGTATATTCTAGATCCATCTCATATTTTGAGTTGGGAAGTAGTTCAATTAGAAGAGAATATTTCATATGAGGAATAGTTTGTCCAAATTCTTAACTGTAGAGAGTAGGTGTTTTCAAATAATGTGATTCATCAAGTTAAGGTTTTATAAAAAAAACTATATAGTTATAGAGGCAGCATGGGAATATGAAAGTAATACGGGGGAGAAATACCCCCCACATATTTTATATATAATTTAAATTGCGAGGATGAAATTTCCAAATGGGAGGACTTATTTAACATCCCAGGTAATTATATAATAATAATTTTTCAAATCTATTAATATTTATTAATTATATATTAATTTTACTTTAATGGGGATACTATGTGTGATAGAATACTCGACACACAATAATGGGTTTCTTTTAAATATTATATTTCCCACCAGACGTAGTTATACTGAAAAATAATATTAATATATTATTATTATTATTATTATTATTATTATTTTAAATGGTAGTTATTTACTACCCACTGTATTGGTAGTAATGAAGATAACTAACTATATTATGTTTATACATGTTTATTAAATATTTTTACTCTCTTTCAATAAATTTTTGATGATTAAAATGAGAATAAATCCATTATTAAGCAAAAAATTCTCTAATATTTTTAAAATTTCATTTTACCACCTTTTGATGGAGAACCCTTTTTAAATATAGTTATTGTCTCTTTTATGTGTTCTATTTGACAAAATAAACTTCTCTTTTGAATGCAGAATATCAAAATTTACTTTGGTTGAATATTTGGTATATTTTTAATTAAATCCATATTTTAATAAATAGTGAAATACAAAAAATTTTATTCAGCATTGATTTATAACCTAAATAATTTATATAGTCATATTATCAATTAACTTTGTTTTAATTTTTAATTAAATGTTGTTTTAATCATTTAATCCAATGTAATTAATTTGATGCATTTTCATATTGAAATTGAATTGAAAAACTATGTGAACTTTTGAATGTTTTACTTTAAAACGGTTTCCTCATTCTGACAATGGAATTTATTTAAAATTTTATTTCTCCACTTCTATAAATTTAATTTTAAAAAAATCACATATATGGTTGTAATCTATATGAAACATTTGGTCCAATATTATCAAAATAATTTTTAGTGAATATTAACTTTAGTATTTTATTTTCCACGGTTAAAGGTAAATAAGGTATTTAAAGACAAATATTATATTATAAAACTACCATAACACCTGACTTAATATTATTGGATGAGTTATTATCAACCAAGAAAATCCTTGGGTCGAAATTGTGGCCTTTGAAAGCCACATGGTTGTGATTATGACATTTATAACATTTAATTTAAAGTAAAGGCAAATGTTTCATAATCATGTCTCTTATTACTAAAACAATTTTAATATGGGGTCATATATGTCATATATTTGACTATTAATATTCATTATAAAGATATAAATATTCCCTAAATCATGTTAAATTTTTTATAATTAAATAATTAAATTTATTTATGACACAATAATGATGATGTGATTGGTTTATTAAAGAAAAAATCAAATAAATGATATTAATAATATTAAAATAAATATAATTTTAAATATTTGATTTTATAAAAAAAAATCATGGATGACAATTATATGTTAGTATTTATTTAATATATTTTATTTTAAGGAATCAATTTTTTATAATTATTTTTAAATGTTAGATAATGAATAGTGTCAAAATTGACATAATTCCTAAATAAAATTATAAAATAGATACCTAAAATATATAATTTTTTGAAAACTATTATATATATCCCAAAAGTTAATATAACACCAAAAATTCATTAATAACTCATTCATTGGTCGTTTGGCATGTTTTAGTAATTAATTTAACTCTCAAAGTGTAAATTACTTGATAAAATGATAAGAGTTAAAGGGAATTAAAATAATAAGTTAATGATTACAAAATAACTAAGATATGTATAATTATTATTTGATGATTATATTTTGACCCAAAATCATGTTATATTCAAAATAAATCAACTTGGGCCCATTTGGAATCGAAATTTAATTTATATTAATGTAATACTTTTAATAATTCCAAGGGTGCCCCTCCCCTCTCCTATTAGAAGTCACTCATTCCACTCTGTTAATCACACTTTCAAAACATTTTGGTTCTAGAAAAATCTACCCAAAACCCTTCCAAGAATCCCTATCCACATTCTTGATTCTTTATTTTATTCATAACACCCTTTTTAGAGGACTTAAGGTGTTATTCAAATGTGATCAACTAAAGAAGAGGAATATAAAGATTGAACGTGACAAGTCAGAATCACAGTAGTGGAATTCATCTCAATCGCCATTAATTAAGGAATATATTTATTTCATACACCACCTTCATTTTTATAGTTTATAATTAATCCCTTTTATAAATAATTTCATTTAATGGTTTTCAAAACAAATATTTTTCTACGAAGTGTTTTACTAAATGATAGAAGGAATATTTTTTAACAAATGTGACGACAACAAATTTTCTTAAGCCATGAGAATTATATGATATTTATATCCTTGTAGAAACCAAAATGTGTTTAAAATAAAAATAAATAACATATATCATTTTAATGTAGTTTTGTATTGAAAATAGTTTTAAGAATGGATTGATTATATTAATATATTGAAAATATTCCTTGTGATTGCAAATGAAATTTTATGAGTGAAATGTTATTAATTGAAATATTATATGTTTTATTATTATTTAATAGTACTTGGACACATGATAGGTGGTTATCTGATAAAACAAAGAGTGGTGGTTACATGATAAACTAAATTTGAGTGGTTCTGTGATAAACTAAGAACGTGTGGTTACATTATAACCACCAATGCATTGGGTATGAAAGTCTGTTGTATGTATATTATATTTAGTGATATGTGTGCAAATTGACCATATGGTTATTCCATTTATGTATGATAATTTCCCAAGTTACCATTATAGGTATATATTTCTTTCTATGGGTTTTAAGGTAATATTTTGATTACAAAAATGGTAAGGAATGGTATTATATTCGTTGAAGTGTATTTACTAATTCGAATGGTAAAAAGAATTATATTATTATAAAGTTTTCATGGTTTACATAATTTTAGAAGAATAACATTTTTTATTCATTATGTATCCCTTATTATGCTGTTTAATCTCATCCCATGTTTTCAAATTCTTTTTATAGGATTTTAAGAATAATAGTGTCAAGGATGGGATCAAAGGAAATGTTATGAAGTTTAAATAAGAAAAAACCAAGTTTCTTTTCAAACATTTTATATTTTATGAAAAAATTGATTGTGAGTAGAAGTGTAAAATATTTAATATTTCGGTTTTTAAGTCCTAATTACTAGTTCTCTAAATTTTAAAAGATCCTCGATGTGAATACAAGTAAAATTATTAACATAACTAAATATTTTGTGATTTTTAAGGTTGGCACCTTATAGTTGGTATCATAGGTCATTTTAGATAGCTTTAAGTGTTAGAAAAATGTTAATAGAATATACATAAATGATTTTTACTTTATGGTCAAATTGGAATGATATATAATTTGAAGATTAGAATATTGAATCATCTATGATATTTTTGTTTTGAATGGTTTTTCGTTGCGAAAATAGGGCAGTTGTGGTGGGAAAGAATAAAGTGGAATAAAACCTTCCAAATCAGCATCCTGATAGAGTCAGAGTAAAAACTGAAAAGTTTTTGTAGTGATTTCACAGTTTATAAATGTGAAAAATGGTGGTGGTGTCCCTTCATGAGATCAACCAGATCAACCGAATAGGACTATGTCAATAATATAGAATTTCATGAGGCAACGTCCCCCATCATTTAGAGGATCATCTGACCATGTGAAAGTTGTATGGTGGATTAAAGTACTATAAAAGATTCTTGATGTATTGGGGTGTTCATAAAATGAAAAGGATATTCTTTTTTTTATCGTTTTGAAGGTGAATCTAATTGATGGTGGTCAATGATTAAAATATTATGGGAAGTGAAGATATTTATTCCATTGAATGGGATGAATTTAAGAATATCATCATTGATAAATATTTTCCAAATTTTGGTCAATTTGGGATGGAAATGAAATTCTTGGAATTTAGAAAAAAGTAGGAAGATTATATGTCTCTATATAAAGAAAATTTCATCTGTTTTTCAAGGTACATACCAAATTTTATCTGGGATACTGGTTGTAAGATAAATTAGTTTTAATCGGCATTGAATCCAAAATATATAAGAGAATTAGATTCTCATGAGTTCAAAATCTATAACAAACATTTCCAATGTTCTGAGTATATAGAAATAGAGTTTTCCAATGATCATGTGTTCTATGAGAGAAAGAAAAAGAAGTGATCGAGTTTCTATGGAATGGGAAAGAATTCATCAAATATGTTTTGAGGTAAGAAAATTAAATTTCTATCTTGTGAGAAGTGTGATAAAAAGCATCATGTAGAATGTATCTCAAAGTCTGGTAAGTTATTACGATGTTGTAATAATGGTAATATTTCTTGTGACTACAATGTATATGATCTGGAATGTAATGAAAATTTGGTTGTAAGATGTTTTTGTTGCAATGATTTAGGTCATTATACCAATGTGTATCCAAAATGATTACCTAGGGTGGAAACCAGCAAGATCTAAACCATAAAGGAGTGGTAAAATCATTTTATACTACTAATGTTGATGTATGACCATATATTCAAGTGGTAAAAAGTATGTTACATGTTTTTTCTAAATATACCAATACCCTATTCGACTCTATATCTTCACATTCATTCATTTATAAGATATTTTCATGAAAATTGGAAATATCACCTCAAGAATGTGACATAGAACTTTTGGTAAAAACATTTGGTGGATGTATTAAGGAAACAAATATCAATGGGAATGAACCTATTATAATTAGTGGGATTTCTTTTCCTAAAAATATTTTTAAACATCTCATAGTAGAATTTGATATCATTTTGGGTTTAGATTGGATTTTAGTTTACCATGATAAAATAGATTCAAATGACAAGTAGGTTCTATTAAATGATTTCATACCTATGATAAACATATCAATAAGTTGAGATATTGATTAATGATAGATTTGAATTTCGTCTATCTCATTTTGTTGAAAATAAAGAAAAACTTTTGATTAGTGACATTCTAGTAGTGAATGAATTTACAGATATATTTCATGATTATTTTCTTATTATTTTTCCTCATAGGGAAAATGAATTTAATATTGATATATTTCTTGAGTATAAGCCTATTTCTAAGTCCCATTATCAAATGGATCAGGTAGAATTGGAAGAATTGAAAAAATGGTTGTAATAATTGCTTGATAATGGTATCATTCGACCTAGAACATCACCGTGGGGAACACCTGTTTTATTTCTAAAAAAGAAATATAGTTCTATGATACTTTTTATTAATTAAAAATCTTTTAATAACATCACTATTAATAAAAATTATTTGTTTCCTCGTTAGGATATATTTTTTCATCATATCTAGGGATATCAGTACTATTCGAAGATTGATTTGTGGTCTGGGTACCATCAGCTGAATGTCAAAGTGGATGAAATTCCAAATACAATGTACTGAACAAGATATATGAAATTTTAATCTGTAGTTATACAATTTTTGTTTATCTAATACACCTATTTTATTTATGAATATCATGAATGGATTATTTCTCCAGTTTTGGGTCAGTTTGTGGTTGTGTTTGTAGATTAAAATTCGATATATTCTAAAATTCAGGAGGAACATGAAAGTAACATAAATATTGTTTTGAAAACCTTAAATGAAAATAAACTATATGTAATGTTTATTAAGTGTGAAATTTTGTTGCAACAAAATTCATTCTATAGTCATATTGTTTTTGAAGATTGCAAAACTATTTACCCTTCTAAAAAAGTTGTTGAAGAGTGCCCAAGACATACCAATATCATAACGATTAATATATTTCTTAGATTAGAAGGTTATTTCTAAAGGTTTATTAACAACCTTTATTTTTTATCAAGCCTACTAACTACGTTCAAATGTATGTGAGTTAAGTTCATATAGAAAAAATAATGTGATGATTATTTTCAGGAACTAAAAAGAAGATTAGTAAATGCTTGAGTTTTGGCCTTGCCTTCCTAGAATTATGAATTTATTATCTTCATTGATAATTCATTGAAAGTATTTTGTTTTTTCCTAATAAAAAATGATCAGGTAATTTTCTAAGTTATACATCAGTTAAAACCTCATGAGTTGAATTACCCTACACATGATTTGGAATTAGTTATTTTTTTCATTAAAATTTATCAGGTACCATTTGTATGGAATAATGTGTGAAATATATAATAATTACAAAAGTTGGAAGTATATATTCACTTAGAAATAATTGAACTTGAGATAAAGTACATGATTGTAATTAATCAAGGATTATGATTGCATGATTCATTACCATCCAGGAAAATAATATAAAGTGGTTGATGCTTTGACTCGAAAAATAAAATCTATATTAACCATGCTATGTTTGGAATGAGATCCTCTGGTTATTGATTTTAAGAATTTTGTCTTGGAAGTTTTTGTGGAAGGATATTTCCTTTTTTTGTTCTAGCTGTCAGTGAAATCATCTTTATCAAACAGAATTATTCAAGAGAGGAAGGAAGATAATGAGCTGTAGAAAAAGGTAGAATTGGTTCAGAAAGGTAACTTACCTCAATTTAACATTGATAATGATAGTTTTTAAGGTTTGTAAAGATATTATATGTGCCTTTTGATTCATAGTTAAATAAAGGTTTGTGATGTGAAACATGTAGTTCTTAGTTTTCAGTTCATTCAGGCAGCACTAAGATATACAGAGACCTTCAATAGTATTATAGGTAGTGTAATACCCCGACCCCAATTACCCTGAGTTGGTGCATTACTATGTATCATTGTCATGATCACAAAAGATCAATTCGCGAATGACTGATTAGTTTAGTAGCCTTGGAATCACTAGATACATTCATAAATGTTATATTACATCATAGAGTTAAAAACTACAATAACATAGTCTTCATTTTCTACACTCATACTATCCCTACAGGTCAATCATAAATTACTTCTTCCCATCCTGGGAAACATAAAACATTGAAAGGGTTGAGCTTAGATTCTCAGTAAGGATAACAATATAGCGGAAACATTCATAAATAAGCATAAACATTTAATGCAATGTGTAACTAAAACAAAAGGCTTTTAAACTTGAAATTCAATATAATATGGAAAAGTTAAAATGAAATAATGCCATTTACTTGTTCACATGGATATTATACTTGTTTAATAACCACATGCAATATCAATAACCAATTTCATAATGATGGAATGCATAATGCCAGGCTATCATAACCACATAGTCAAGGCCTCATGCCAAGACTACAAATAAGATTTTGTCAAGGCCTTGTGCCAAGACAATAGTTTGTCCCATGAGACCTACCGATCCATCGAGGAGCTATAGCGAGCTCCACCCATCACTTAGTAAGTCCAATGCATTCCTCATATGAAAAGTTTGAAACATAACATAAACATTCGTATTAAAACTATCATACGAAATATCCATACTTTATCCACAAACCATGAATGGTATAAAAATAGCACATCCACAGTCAAACATAACTCATTCAAAACAATATGGAAGGTTTTATTGTAACAGAATAACCTCAGTCAAGAATAACTAAGGATATCAACATAGATGAAAATAATCATCAAAACTATTTGAGAGAAATATCCCCCTTTTTCTTGAAAACATCTAAAAGTCACACTATTTGTCAAGAAGCCATTTAAAATAGATTTTTGAATCAAAGTGTCCCATTCCACTTTGAAAATTTTAAAAGGAATTTTAATTTTAAAACTTCAATTCCCATATAAATAAATCCTTAAAAACATTTTTAAAACATTGAAATTAATGAGAAAGATTTAGAATAATAAATCTTTATAACATTTGAAATGATATTTTTGTTAGAGTTCCTAACCAAAAGAGAGACACTTGAATTCAATAATTGAGGTAATCAAAACTTTTTAATATCATGGTAATAATGTTATTCATGATATACTATGTCAATGTACATTATATACACTGTATAAAAGTGATTTGGTGTATAACACAAAGAAATATCAATGGAATGTAATTTGAGATGAAATATCTTTTAAAGACCGTAGCCTTATGTTAAGGATAAATCAACAACATATTTATGTGTAAAAAATATAAATATACTCAATATGATTTGATATTTAGTGTAAATCAATCAGAGTACATTCACACATATTCTTGTAAAGATAACACCAATGAATTGGATATTTAACTCAATAAATAGAGATTGAGTTAAAATTACTCTTATCAAGATCATATCGATGACTTAAGAATTTATAAATGGAGTGATTATGTATATAAAAAGTATACCCATAGAAAGGGAAGTGGAAATTATGACATAAGAAAATTAATAGTGATTCCACACATAATCTTGGAGTAAAATAATCACTGAAGTATGCGTAAAGCCGAATGAGTGGAAATTGTGATTTCAAATTCCTTTATCGATTTGGTAACTTACGAAACATACACCCATAAAATATGGATCATAAAATTATGATGTAAATATCCATGAATTAAAGTAAATTACACAATGAATACAAACATGGGCAGTACACACACCACATGCAATGAATAAGTGATGAACAATGGAAATCTCACGGAATTAAAAGTGAGATAAGAAACCCCTTACTTTGTAATTTTTCCTTGGTAGAGGGTAATTTATCCTCCATTATAATGGTTAAATAATTTTTATTTAATTATACAAGAATCATAAACATTAATATGATATCATATATGATCTTTTAGCATTGATTTTTTGATAATATCTTAGTATTATCGTCGTTTCGGGTGTTAACTTACTCATTTTCTTTTATATGTTTTGTTACATAAGTCATGTTTTTTATGGATATGTTTTATCTTATTCATATAAATAATTATATAAAGTCCTTAAACATTATTTTTAATACTCAAATTAAATTTATTCTTGAATGGATATGATAGGGAATGAATCTCATCGCGTTCTTGGAGATGGTAATTCATACGTACGCATGACTGACAATATCATTATTTTGATATTAAAATAATATATAGTTTGATGGTATATCATATATATAGAATAATTATCATGTTATATTTATTATTTACATGAATTACACATCATTATTATACCCATCCAAATAATAATATATTGAATAAAAATTATACCACGTCGTGGAGATGGTAGGTCGTACGTACGCACGTATGGTGACATGTCATTCAAAGGATGGATAGAATACTGGATATGGTTGTACCATATTTACAATAACATCACAATATATTTAAGATACTGGAGTTATTATTTTAGAATGGAAATAGCAAAGAAAGAAGAAGTTGAAGAAGAAAGAAACATGAAAGAGTGTTGTGAAAACATTACCTCTTCTTCAGGTTCTTCCTTTTCATTTGATCAAAAGGGCTCCGTAGGTTGGATATATGGCCAAAGTAGGGCATCTAGGATGAAGTGATGGAAGTTTATTGAATATTTGGGAAGGTTTTGGCCGATCCAATAGGCTTTTAAGTAATTAATTTGAGAGAAGGGAGAGTTCCCTTTTATAAGAAGGGTGAGGGGCACCTTAGGAAAAACATAAAATATTATATTATAATAAATTGATATTCAGTTTATAATGGCTACAAATTAATTTATTTAGAGGCTATGGTGGGGATGGGTCAAACTCCACTAAAACAATACGTTTTAGACAGGTTTGGGTAACTATATTAACATTATATTTTAGTTTTAACTCTTAGTTAATTAGTTTGACATTTACCATGTATCATTGTATTTTTATATTATATAGTTAATAAACATACTATATACATCCAAGAGACCCCCACGTGGTACATTAATGATACACCTATCATTATATAAGTACTTTGGACAAACCTTAGATTCTTAGGAAAATAATATCAATTAATAATATAATATTTTTTTAACACCTCTTTTATGTCAATTTTGACACTATTGGGTATTTTGTTTTTGATAATTTCATAAAAGCATTATTAATTCAAAAAAAATTATATAACCAATCCTAATATGTCATATTAACCTAGAAAATTAGTTTAATTCATAAAAAGTCTAAAATTAAATATATTTTTATATTTATAATATCAATTATGTTAATATTTCATTAATTAGGTAATTATTGCATCAGTATTGTGTCATAAATAAATAAAATTATTTAATGACTAAAAATTATAAATAAAATACCACTATGTAGGAAATCTTTTTATCTTTCTAATTAATGTTTATAATCAAATTTATCTTATGTGTAACCCTATATTAAAATTTTTTTAGTTATTAAACTTTGATTTTATCTCTTTTAAATCTTCATAGAATTAAATAATAATAATAAATGCCATAATCTAATCCAAGTGGTCCTAAATGATAATATTTTATTCCTAAAGTTTTATTTGGTAGAGATAAACTTTTCCAATAGAATTAGGACATTTGTTAGGGTAATATTAATATCATTTTTACCCTTAATTACCCTATTTAATTTTAACTGTGGTAAATAAAAGTAAAAAGTTACTATTCACAAAAATTATTTTCATCTCATTGAACCACATTTTACTCCTTAATATTAACCATGTCTCTCCGAATTTCGAAATTCCACTCAGATAAGTGGTAAATTTATGTTTTATATGAATTTCCAAATTCATCTAGGAGGTGGGTAAAAGGCGATGAAAAGTTCAATAAAATTTATATATATATATAATTATTATAAACTGACTCCAATGAATTAAATTGAACTTATATCGATATTATGTATCTATTTTGACCTAAAATAAATTTAAATAAAATAAATAATTATTAAAATAAAAATTCGATTTTAAACTATAACTCAGTGTTTTTCACTATTCATCAAAAATTGAATATTTTCAGAAAAATACCAAAAATTCACCCTATGATAATTTCGATATTCCGAATCCAAAAATGAAGTCCATTTTGAAAGATAAAATTTAGAAAATTTAAAAATGTGGGTATTACTATTCATAACGGCTAATTTGATTGGTTGTGGTGTGTGTTTGAACTCGAAGTTGCGTACAACACATGATGTTGTATTATTCAAAGAAAAGTTTACCTTGGAATCTTTGGGTGTTACAGATAGGATGGAATGAAAATAGATAATATTACTTTACCCAGATATGTTTTATTTTTCAATAGGTTAAAGCAGAGAGGTAGCTACCAAAAGGGATACATCATCCTTTTCTAGTTCTAGAGTGTTAATGGGAAATTATATTCTTGGATTTCATTTTGCATTAAAAAATAATTCTTGAGGTATCAAAGTGATCTGATTATTATTGATCAATTGACTAAATCTTATCATTTTTTTCCTTTCTGATATACTTCTTCTCTAGACTAACTTTATTAGTTATATATTAAAGAGATATTCAGGTCACATGGAGTTCCCCTCTTCATTGTATCTGATCCTGATCACAGGTTCACTTATATCTTTTAGAAAGGCCTTTAGATGCCATTGGGTACGGAATTAAGTTTTAGTACATCTTTTCATCCTCAATTAGATGGGTAGTCAGAATGAATAATTCAGAAGTTGGATGATATACTATGTTCATGTTCAATGTACTACCAGGGATTTTGGGATCAATATATTTATTTGGTTGAGTTTCATTTACAATAACAATTTTCATTCCAGTATATAGATGACACCATTTGAGGCATTATATGGAAAGTGGTGATGTAATCCAGCTTTTTTGGATGATGAGGGTGAAAGGAATTTTATGGGACCAATGTTAGTAGAAGATATGGAAAAATAGTTTATTTGATTTAAAAACACATGAGAACCTCTCAAATGTGTTAGAAAAGTTATGCAGATAATTAGACAAAGGACCATTCTTTTGAGATAGGTGATCATGTTTTTTCTCAAAATTTCTCCATAGAAAAGTTTGATGTATTTGGGTATGAAAGGTAAGTTGAGTCAATGGTTCATTAAACACAATGAAATCCTTTAGAAAGTTGGATCATTTTCTTACCTAGTCGATTTGCCACTAATTCTATCCTAGGTGCATAATTTTTTTCATGTTTCATTTTTTTGAAAATGTATATTCTAAATTAATCTCATGTTTTGAGTCCATAAGTAGTTCAATTGGAATATAATATTTCTTATAAGAAACATCCAATCCAGATTCTTGACTATAGAGAGAAGGTGTTACAGAATAAGGGGATTCATCAGTTTAAGGTTTTATAGATAAACCATATGGTTGGAGAGGCAACATGGGAATCTAAAATTCTTATGAGGGAGAATTACCCCCCACTTATTTGATAAGTAAATAAAATTGTGTGGTTGTAATTTCCAAAAGGGGGGAAGGATGTAACATCCTAAGTAATAATAGAATAAGGCTATTTCAAATCTATTAATATTTATGAATTATAATTTAATTAAATTTTAAAGGGGATTTTATGTCTGATATCATACTTAACCTGCAATAATGGGTTTCTCCAAAATCTTTTGTTGCACACAAGACGTAATTATACTAAAAAATAATATATTATTATTATTATAAATGGTTCTTATCGCCTAGCAATTATATTGGTGATAAGGAACAGAACTAACTATACCATGTTTACACATGTATATTAAAAAAATTTAGTTTCTTCTAATAAATTTTAGAGGCTGATAATGAGAATAAATATAATTTTAATCATAAAATACTCTAATATTTTTGAAAGATAGTTTTACTACTTTTTGATGCAACCATTTTTTAAATATAGTTTTTTTAACTTCTTTATATTTTATTTGAAAAATATAATTCTTATCTAGAATCAGGAAGCCAAAATTTACCAAGGTTGAGTTTTTTGTATTTTATGATTAAAATCACATTTCAAAGAATAGTTAAAAATACTGAATTTTTATTCAAAACTGATTTTTCATATAAATTATTTATAAAGATAGATGGTTAGTTAAATTTGTTTTTAAGATTAATTAGATTAAATCATTATAATTTAATCTATTTTAGTTCATTTTATGTAATTTTATATTTAAATTAAATATAAAAACTATGTGAACGATTAATGTTTTACATAAAAAATCTATTTTCATATTCTAATAATGGGATTATTTTAAATTTAACATATCCATTTTGGGAATTTAATTTTAAATAACTTACATACATGTTTGTAATCAATCTGAAAAATGTGTTCCAATAGGATCAAAATAATTTTCGATAAATAGTAACTTCAATATTTTATTTACCCCGGTTAAAGTTCATTAAGGTAATTAAAGGTAAAATATATATTATAAAACTACCCTAACACTTTTCCTAGTCTTATTGGTTGACTTATTGTATACCAGGACAATCCAAGGGTCGAAATGGTGGCCTTTGGAAGCCACTTGGGTGTGATTATGACATTTATAACATTTAATTTAATGTAATGGAAAATATTTCCAAATAATGTCTCTTATTATTAAAACAATTTTAATATAAGGAAATATAAGTCATATCTTTGAATATAAAAATTTCTATTAAAATTAAAAATATTACCTACATCATTGTAATTTATTTATATTTAAATAATTAAATTTATTTATGACACAATGACTATGTATTAGTTGGTTTATTAAAGAAAGAATCAAATAAATGATATTAATAATATTAAAATAAAAATATTTTGAAATATTTGACGTCATCCACTAATTTTTTGGAAGAATATTACATGTTAGTATTGTGCTAATATAGTTTCTTCCTAGGAATCAAGTTGTTATGTATTTTTTAAAATGTCATGTAATGAATAGTGTCAAATTGCCTTAATTCAAAACTTAAATTATTAAATACATAATTAAATGACATAAAATTCATAAAAATATACGATTTGTCGAAAAAGTAGATATAACAGAAAATTTATTATTAATGACTCCTTTATTTGTCATTTGCCATTTTTTAATAATTACATTAACTCTAAAAGTGTAAATTAATTAATAAAATGGTAAGAGTTAAAAACGATTAAAATAAATAGACACGGATTAAAAAATAATAAAAAACCTGCCTATTTCTTATTTTATTATTTTATTTATACCCCTCATCAACCTATCCTACAACTAAATCAACTTGGAAACATTTTTAATTGAAATTAAAATTTTATTAATTCAATACATTAAATAATTCCTAGTGTGTTCCTCCCCTCTATTATAAAAAGGCACTCATTCCTATCTATTACTCACACTTGAAAACCCTTTTTTAGGAAATATCTACCAAAACCCCTTAATATAATCCCTCCTGACATTCTAGATGCTTTATTTTAGGCTGAACACCCTCCTTAGAGGTGTTATGATGTTCTTAAATGTGATCAACTAAAGAAGAAGAATATAAAGGTTGTACGTGACCATTAGGACTCACGGTAAGTGACTTCATCTCAATATCCTTCCTTTGAGGCATATTTTGATGTTATATGCCACCTTATATTATACAGTTTATAATGAACCCCTTTGACATTTATATTTAGTCAATGGTTTTTGAACAGAATATTTTTCTACAAATCATTTTACTAAATGACAAAAGGAATGTTTTTTTAACATACATAATGATAATGACTTTTCCAACACCATGACCATTATTTTATATTTGTCTTCCTATACTATCCAATTTTTTTAAAATAAAACAAAATACCATATTCCCTTTTTATGTATTTTGGTATTAGAATTTTTTTTAAGAGTGTTTTGATTATATTAATATCTTGAAATTATTTCTTGTGATTGCAAATAAAATTGTATGAGTAAAATGTTGATAATTTATATAATTTCTAGGTAATTATTTATATAATGGTACTTGGACATTTGATGGGTGGCTAAATGATAAATTGAAGATGGGTGGTTACATGATAAACCAAAGATAGGTAGTTCTGTGATAAATCAAGGATGGGTTGTTACATTAAGACCTATATTGCATTGGGTATGGAAGTCAGTCGTATAACTATTCCATTTAGTCATTGGTGTGGAAATCGACTGCATGGTTACTCTATTTTAGTATGATTATGTCCCAAGATATCATTATTAGAATATATTACTTTTAATGTCTTTTAAGGTAATAATTTGATTAAAAAAAGGGTATGAAATGAGCTTTTAATCAGTGGAGTATATTTAAAACTTCATAAAGGTGAAAAGTAGTACATTATTATAAATTATTCATGGTTTACATATTTTCTCAAGACTAACAGTTTTTCTTATTTGTGTATTACTTACCGAGCTATTTATTCTCATCCCATATTTTAAAAAAAATTCACATGCTTTAATGAAGAATAGAGTCAATGATGGGATTAAGGAAATTTTATTTATTTTGAACATGAAATGAAACCATGTTTCTTTTTAAATGTTTTATGTATTATGAAAAATATGTATTGTGATTAGAAGTGTTTAATTTGTAATATTTGAGTTTTTATGGCCTAATTTACTAAAGATCTAAAATGTAAAGATCATCGATGTGAATGAATCTCAAATTATTGACTTATCTTAAAATTATGAAATATTTAAGGATGTGGCCTTATAAAGAATATGAATCGACACATCATGGTTAATGTTTATATTTTTTATAATTAGAGGAGAAGATAAGAGGTTTGATGATAGATATTACATTAATATAATAAATTTACAACATTGATATGATACTATATGTTATCATTCTATTTTAGATAGGGGTGAGGATATGGTAGAAATAAAGAAATAAAGAAAAAAATTAGAAGATAGAGTAAGAGGATTTTTCCTCTTGAATATCTTCTCCTTGAGAACATATTTAAGGAACATTATTTTGGTCTTTTGGTGAAACCAGTGGGTCATTGAATTTGGGAAGAGGCTTGTTAAGGGAATTGGCCAGAATTTAGAAATATTTCTAGGATTATAAGGTGTGAGGAGAATAATTTGTGATGGGTCATATTTATAGGGAGAGGAGACGGGTGTTTTTTATTATTTCTTTCATTTGTTTATTATTTTGGCTCAAAACTATTAGTAGTTTTGATTCTTGTGAATATGTTCTGTAACCAGTGAATGTGGTTCCAAATAAAAAGTTTTTAATGTTCTAAATTAATAAAAAATTACTCTATGAAACTTATAATTTTAAATACCATAATTACCGTATTTTACTATTTAAAAAATCAATTATTTTAAAAAATTCCCAAAAACTATCCACAACCATTTTTTGACGTGTAGATTTAAAAAATGAACTCCATTTTAAAAAAATAAATATGAAAATTTTATTTTTAAATTAAAATAATCATTTATTATAAAAAAAATAAAAATATTATACCTGATATTATGACCCATTGAAAATTTAAATAAGTTCCCATAAAATTAAATTATAATTACAATACAAAAAATTAATGAATTAGTTTTAGGAAAATATAATTTATTTTATATAATCATTTAAATTATAACATTTTGAAAAAAAAATTAAATTTCCCAAAAAAATCAACACTTAATTTATCTTTTTTAAAACATCTATTTACTTATTCCATGATATAAATATATAATATTTTCATTTATGAAATAACTAAATTTCTTTATACATTCATATGTGAGGTTATTATTATAATGACTAGAATACTAACCTGAATAAGAAAATTATTATTCCAATTCTCAGATTATTATTTCATTGGTATAGATTTCTTAATTTCTATAAATACCACTTATTTTATTATACATTTATAATGAATTTGAATATTTAGTTTCATATTGAAAATAGAATTCTATAAGTACCTAAGCTATTAAAATCCATTTTATAGAAACATTAGGAATATTAAATTTATCATCTATAAAAATTCAAGAGTAGTTTAAAATATCCTTTAAAAATTAATTGTGTAAATAAATGTATTTTAGTTAAATTATTTTTAAAAACATGGATATGGAAGAAAAATATACCTGATCAAAAAGAGGAATAATATGTGATTCTATTTTAAAAATTCCACATGAATGATTAACTTCTATTAAATCATTAATCATTACGAATAAAAGGTTATTCTTGTGAATACCTCAAATTGGGATTATATACGCCTCATAAAATAAAGAGGTACAAAATAAAAATATGTCTCACTAGAGTGGAAATAGTGATAAACTCCCTTAAATCAAGTTTCACTTACCTTATGGGTGCTCAAACCTCATATGTAAAATATTATAATTAATTATAATTACATATCATAATTATAATAATATTTGGAAAATAAAATGTGAAACAACTATAATTTTTTATCACAGACTTGTTAACAATTCATTAATATTAACATTATTTTGGGTCTTAAGTGCTTTTTTCATGAAGTGTTTGATTTTGAAGTTCATGTACATTTACTTTTGTTATGGTAACATCATCTCTATAATGTTATTCATGGTAAAATTTTCATATATTTTCACAATATATATTTATATTTATCTTTAAAATATAGCGATATAAATAACGAAATAAATTAGTCTTGGAGATGATAGGTTGTACGTATGCATAAATGATGTTTTCACTTATCAAAAAACAGAATAAAAGAAATTTCAATAATAATTAATATTTCAAAAAAAAATTAATATATCATATATAGAAAATAAATATCTCCTTATTACAATCCATGTAAAACATAACTGAAAAAAGATCATATCGATTAGTGGAAGAGGTAGTATAAGGCCCCAGCCTTAAACATTACTTAATCTCGAGTTACTTTAAGAATACACTTTGAGGATCTTTTCAGGTTTATAGTTTTATAGAATTAGATCATAAAACATGCATTACATTCCACATTTAAAAAAAGTGGTTACATAAAAGATAATACTCATTTTTTTTCATCAACGGAAACATATTTAAAATAAAACATGGATTCTTTCTTGGCACTTCCTTGATACTATCATCACATAATGTACATTTCCCTTGACCTATGAATAAAATTTCAAAAAAATGGGATGAGCATAAAAAGCTCAGTAAGGGATATAAAAGTATGAAATGAAAACATTAGTCCATGTATGAAATCATACATTACTCATAAAACATAATCACTTTAACAAACCTCATTAAATCATGAATAAGTCATAGAAATCATAAGACATAAAGGTAACTTGAGGCATTCATAACATTCTTACGTATGGAGTAACCCTCATGGTTACGTTTGGAATACACTTCACAGTATATTCCCTAAATCTCTTCGGAGAAACCTTAACGTTTAACTCCTTTGCGTTACCCAATGCATTGGAGAGCTATATCGGGCTCACCCACCCTTATTTTATCACGGAACCACCTGTCTTCATAGCAATTCCCAAGAACCATAACATAATCGTATCACATAAAACATGCATAAAGGAAACATAACATTTCCACTTTTCAATCACAAGATATCAATACAACACATTGATATAAAAACATTACGAAAACCATTTTCAATACAAAAATAAATGAAAAGTAAAACATGGTATTTATTTTTCATTCGGAAAAAGTTATGGCTTGTAGAGGAAGTCGAAACTCAAATAATGGTCATGGAGGCAGAGAAGTCATTGTCGCCACATACATATGACAAAATAAACATTCCCTTTTGTCGTTTAGTAAACGCTTTATATAAAAAAGTTTCCTTTTGAATAAACGTAAAAGTCAAAGGGGTTTATACACCATATAAAAGAAAGTTGTGTATAAAACAAAATATGCCTCAATGAAAGGAGATTGAGACGATGTCCCATACAAAGATAATTTTTTAAATAAAATAGATCTATTATGTGTATTCACTATAATTACACATACAGAAGTACAAATACATGATAGGACATAATAATATCATGACATAATTTGAAAGTAGGAGATTAACCCAAATAATGGAAATTGGATTAAGAAGTTCCCTTACCTCATATCCGACATGACTCGATTGTTATTTAATCTCCTGAATAATAAACTTGAGTTAATTTCTACTTTCTTAATAACCTTTTTCAAGTTCATTATTCCTTTTATATCACTTATTACCATGTCATTAACACTATGTAATTATTTAAGATAATAACGGTCGTTTTAACGATCATTGGTACTTGAGTAAAAAATAAACTCTTTATAATTACAATTTTTTCATGTATCCATTATATCTAGAGGTATATTCATGATTTAGATATCATATATATCATATAATTCCAGTATATACATGCATTTATAATATTACATAACATTTAGAGGTAAGAAATTAAATACACCGTTCATGGAGACGGTAAGCCGTACGTACGCATGAATGCTCCTTTCATTTCTATTTCGTATTTTATGGAATGGAATCAGAATGATATAAAGGTATATTATAATTATAGTATAATATCATATATAATATCATTAACTACATCCTTTATACGTCCCACATATGGCATTAATGAATCAAATCACTTTGAGGGGGCGGTAGTCCGCACTTCCTAAAATGAAGATATCGTGTTTACCCATAATGGAACCCATAAAGGTATTCCAAAAATGAAAAATACAGAAGCTTAAGGGAAAAATAAACATATTATATAACATATATAAATATAGTGTCATATTAATGTCCACCATTGAAGGTGTTAGAAGAATATTGAACAATCATCGTTTCCTGAGGCAAACATTCACCATCCACGGAAACAGTATGCTCTTTAACCATTAGATGAAGGTGTGTGTAAGTGTAGCTCGAATGAATATTATAAAAACGTACTAGTATATTTAATATACTGGTTTTTTTACAAAATAAATGAATAAAAAGAGTTTAGGGGGTTGGAGAAGCAAAATAAATCAAAAGAACATTAGAGAAGACTTTGCCTTTAAATCGGGTAACTCTTCTTGGTTTGAACCAAAATGGTTTCTTGAAGAGATTTCTGCCTATGTTAAGGCTTATAGGATGAATATAGGGATGTTGAGAGATAAAATGAACAGATCTTGGCCGAGCAAATTTCTTGAGAAGTGTGGGTAATGAGGTAGAGGTGTGGCACCTTTATAAAAGGAGAGGAGGGGCACTCTTAGAAATTTATAAAATGTTACTTTATTTTCAAATGAGTTTCGGATTTTAAAGGTCCCACATTGATGTATTTCGAGGATAATGTAATAAGGGTTCTAAATATACTCATCCAATAGGTCTTTGACAAGTGTAAGTCTTAGAGTTTACATTATCTTTTCATTTTATTTAAATCTTTCATTAATGAGGTAATCGTTGCATCATCATGATTTCATAAATAATTTAATTTATTTAATGTATAAAAATTATAAAAAAATAATATAATGTAGGAAATATTTTTATCTTTCCAATGAATATTTATAGTCCAATAGATAATTTATTTATACATAATTAAAAATGTTTTACTCAGGTGATACATTCTTTGTTATATTTATCTTTCTTTAAAAAAGAAAAGATAAAAATTTATTATCAAACAAAAGTGATTCCATGGGGTCCAAAAGTTTGCCACAAGGCATACCATGGTCGTCCATGAAACAACTAGTAGCATTAGGAAACATGTTTTGGTCATTTGTTATTATTATGATATTATTTTATTATCATTAACAACCCAATTACTAATTAATCAAGATAATTAAAGATAATTATTGTCGTTACTATTCATAATGTCCAAAAACAAAGGAGTCTTGATTACATAATTTGGAACTTCTGATTACAAATATGTAATCCATTTTACCAAATTACAAACATAGAAATTGCAATAATTAATTTTAAAATAATTCCCATTGTCAAAACAAATAGCGGGTTTTTTATAAATAATATCAATGAAAAGTTTGGCACTTGTTTATGCCCAATTCCAAAGTGAAATTAATCCCAATGACCACCATTTTATTACATGGTAAAAATATATTCTTTTTACACATTAAAACCAATTAAAAAGATAATCTATCCATATAATTGAATTAGATGAAAATGCAGTTTTGATGTAAAATACAGTATTTTTCACTATTCATTAAAAATTGAACATGGTCAGAAAATTACCAAAATATTATCCAATGTATATTTAAATGTCCCAATCATAATGAATAAGTTTATTTTGAAAAATAGAGCTTATAAAATTGTCAAAATTTTGATTTAAAAATGGTTTTCCATCAAAAGGCAGTAAAACAATCTTTTAAAAATATTAGTGTATTACATGCTTAAGATTGGATTTATTCTAATTTTAAGCCTCTAAAACACTATATAATTCATGAATAGACATAGATAAGAATATATATTATTCATTACTTACTTGGGATGTTACATCCTTCCCCCCTTTAGAAAATTGTGTCCCCACAATTTATTTACTTATCGAATAAGTGGGGGTATTTATCCCTCATTTCATTTTCAAATTCCCATGTTGCCTCTTCACTCATGTGGTTTTTACACAAAACCTTTACTTGATGAATCACCTTATTCCACAAAAAATTCTCCCTGTGGTTAAGAATTTTGACTGGTTGTTCCTCATAAGATAGATTCTCTTCCAGCTGAACTACCTCTAGACTCAAAACATGAGATGGATCTGGCATATACTTCCTTAACATTGAAACATGAAAAAAAATTTGTACCTGAGATAAACTCGGAGTTAAAGCCACTCGGTATGAAACTGATCCAACTCTCTCCAGAATTTCATATGGTCCAATGAACCTTGGACTCAACATTCCTTTCTTACCAAATCGCATCACACTTTTCCATGGTGAAACTTTGAGAAAAACATGATCACCTACCTCAAAAGAGAGATCCTTCCTCCTGTTGTCCGCATAACTCTTCTTCCTGCTCTGAGCTATTCTCATGTGTATCTGTATCAGCTGAACTTTTTCTGCCAACTCTTCTAACAATTCTGGTCCCATCATCTTCCTTTCACTCACTTCATCCTAGAAATATGGAGTTCGACACCGCTTCCCATATAATTCCTCAAATGGTTCCATCTGTATACTGGAATAAAAAATTTTATTATAAGAAAACTCAACCATAGAGAGATATTGGTCCCAAATTCCCTGATAATCTATCAAACAAGAACGTAGAATATCCTCCAAAGTCTGAATTGTTCGTTCTGACTGCCCATCTGATTGAGGATGAAAATTTGTACTAAAATTTAATTCAGTACCCAACGACTTCTGAAGGCCTTTCCAAAAGTTAGAAGTAAACCTGGGATCACGATCAGATACAATGGAGAGAGGAACTTCATGTAACCTGACTGTCTCTTTAAGATAAAATGGGAAATTTGATCTAGGGAAAAAGTATCTCATATAGCACGGAAATGAGAAGATTTAGTCAAGCGATCAATAATAACACAGAATGCATTATTACCTCGAGGTGTCTTCGGCAATCCCACAACAAAGTCCATGGATATATTCTCACATTTCCACTCTAGTACTGGTAAAGGCTGAAGTATCCCTTTTGATAATTGCCGCTCTGCTTTTACCTGTTGACAAGTAAAACACTTCATAGTAAAATCAACAATATCCCTTTCATTCCGTCCCGCCAGTATTACTCCTGAAGATCTCTATACATCTTAGTACTACTTGGATGAACTGAAAATGGAGAACTGTGAGCTTTACATAACAACTCTCTCTTCAAAAATGAATCACAAGGCACACACAATCTCTTCCCAAATATCAAAACACAATCATTATCAATGTTGAATTCAGGCAACATACCCTTCTGAACAAGCTCTACCTTTTTCTGCAACTCGCTGTCTTGCTTATGTGCTTGCTTAATTCTGTCTTATAGAGAAGATTTTACTGATACCTAAAACAAAACAGAAGGAAATACTGCACCAACAACTTCTATGCCAAATTTCATCAAATCCTTAACCAAAGGATCACGTTCCAAACACAACATTGTTAATGAATCATTTCTTTTTCAACTCAAAGCATCAGCCACTTTATTTGCTTTTCCCAGATGGTAATGAATTATAAAATCATAATACTTGATTAATTCTCGTCATCTCCTCTATCTCATGTTCAATTATTTTTGTGTGAATATATACTTTAAAATTTTTTTATTGGTATATATTTCACACTTTACTCCATACAAATGATGCTTCCAAATTTTTAAAGAAAAACAACAGCAGCTAATTCCAAATCATGTGTAGGGTAATTTACCTCATGATTTTTCAACTGTCATGAAGCATAAGAAATTACCTGATCATTATCATTAGGATGCATTCAAGTCCTTTCAATGAAACATCATTGTAGATAACAAACTCACCATTCCTGGAAGGTAGTGCCAAAAAAAGAGCATTCACCAATCTTCGTTTCAGTTCCCGAAAACAATCATCACATTCATTTGTCCAGATAAACTTAAAACCCTTTCGAGTTAGCTCAGTCATTGGACTAGATAATCATTAAAAATTTCTAACAAACCATCAGTAATAGCCTGCCAAATAGAGGAAACTACGAATCTCAGTTACATTTTTTGGTCTTGGCCATTCTTCAACAACCATTTTTTTTGTAGGATCAACAGTTATCCCATCTTTAGAAACAATGTGACCAAGGAAAGAAATTTGTTGCAACCAAAACTCACACTTTCTGAATTTCCCATAAAATTTCTTTTCTTTTATGTTTTTAAAAGTATCCTTATATGTCTTTTATTCTCCTCTTTAATTTTAGAAAACACCAAAATATCTTCAATAAAAACAACCACAAACTTATCCAAGAACTCATGGAAAATTCTATTCATAAGGTCCATGAATACAGCAGGTGCATTGGTTAGCCCAAAAGGCATTACTACAAATTCATAATGGTCATATCTTGTTCGAAATGTGGTCTTTGGAATATCTGATTCCTTTACCTTCAACTGATGGTACCCCAATCTTAGGTCAATATTTGAAAAAAACGGAGCTCCCTGGAGCTGATCAAAAAAATCATCGATATGAGGCAGAGGATATTTGTTCTTAACAGTGATGTTATTCAAGGATCTATAATCAATGCAAAGTCTCACTGAACCATCTTTATTTTTAACAAATAAAATAGGATCACCCCATGTTGATGTGCTACGTCGAATAAACCTTTCTCTAATAAATCTTCCAATTTCTCCTTCAACTCTAAAAGTTCAATTTGAGCCCTTCAATAAGGGAGTTCTAAAATTGGCTTAGATTCAGGAACTATGTCAACACTAAACTCAACTTCCCGATCTAGTATTATTCCAGGAAACTCATCAGGAAAAACATCAGGATACTCATTTACCACTGGCACATAATTAATCTGAACTGTTCCCTTGTTTTCAACGATATGTGCAAGGTAACATTCATTTCCATCTTTTACAAGTTTCTCCGCCTCTTGATATGTTATCAATAGTAAGGGTTCATTCATGTATAAAAACTTAAAGCCTTTCTGAAAGTAAACTTCTTTGGATATCTAGTCAATCTTAGCATGGTAAATAGAGAGCCAATCCATACCCAGGATAACATCAAACTCTACTAGAGGTAAAATAATAAGCTTTTCAAGTAGGTTCTTTCCACGGATAAGGATAGGAATATTATTATAAATTCTTTTTGCCTCAAAATTTCCTCCTGGTGTTTTGACCACAAGTTCAGGAGTCATTTATTGAGATGTTATTCCCATTTTACTAGAAAAGTTTTCAGAGATGAAATAATGTGTAGACCACGAATCAAACAACACACTGGCATAATCTGAAAAAACAAACAAAGTATATGATACAACTTCATTTGATGGCCTGACATCTGCTGAAGTATTTGCAAAGGATTTCACCACCCCTTTATGCTTGTAGTCTAACTACTTACGATCACTCGAGCTCTTTGTCGGATACTCATTTTCATAGTGACCCATCTCATTTCACTTAAAACATTTCAATAACTGTAAATCAAATTTGGCCTTACCATCACCCTGATCTTTTTCAGTGAAATCATGAGCCTTATGTCCCATCTTACCGCATCTGTAGCACTTTCCAGAATTCAACAGACATTCCCCAGCATGTCTTTTACCACATTTATCACAAACTGGAAACTTAGTTTTCTTACTATCACACCTTTTTGAAGAATTCTTCCCATTCTCCTGCCACCTTGGTCTCTTATTCTGTTGGTTGTTATAGAACACTTGATCATTGGAAAACACCATTTCCACAATCTCACCACATCTAACAAGCTTTCCATAACTCTTGAACTTGTGAGAAGTTAAATCCCTTAGGTATTTTGGATTTAATCCCGAGTAAAAACGATTGATTTTACTATCAAAGTCTCGGATAAAATTTTGAGCATACCTTTCCAATTGAGTGAACCTTTCATCATAGGCAGCCACTGAGTCTTCCTCTTTCCTCAATTCCAGGAATTGTTTTTCCATCCTATGTCGAATAGCCTTAGGAAAATACTTCTCAAGAAAAATACCTTTGAATTCATCCCAGTCGAGAGCATCAATCTCATCAACATCCCTGATATTTTTAACCATCAACCACCACTGATATGCTTTACCCTTCAAACGGTAAATAGCAAGACTATCCTTTTGATTGTCTTAACACCCCATGACATTGAATATCTTATCCAATTCTTTAATCCCCCCTTCAGCTATAATAGGGTCAGATGATCCTTTGAATGATGGGTGATGTTGCCTCATGAAATTTTCCACCACTGACATGTTCCTTTGTGGTTTATCTGGCTGATCTCATGCATGGATACCACCACCATTTATCTCTTGAGTCAATTGTGACATTACTGTAACAAAAAGTTCAGTTCCAATTCTGACCATCTCAGGATGCTGATTCAGAAGTTCATTTCCTTCTATATGCCTTTCTAGCACTGATTCCTTGTTTCCTCTACGGAAATCCATTCTGAAGAAACATGTCTTCGATGAAGCAACATGGTAATCTTAAAATGCTAAATAATTTAAATTTGACCATAAAAAATGTTTTTGGATAATCATTTAATATAATTCTAACTCCTAAATTTATCTAAACTGGCCTATGATACCAACTATAAGTCCCCATCCTTAAACATTACTTAATATTGAGTTACATCAAGAATACACATTGAGGATCTTTTCAGGTTTAGTGTTTTAGAAAATTAGACCATAAAACATGCATTACATTCCACATTTAAACAAAGTGGTTACATAAAAGATAGTACTCATGTTTCCCATCAACTGAAACATATTTAAAATAAAACATGGATTATTTCTTGACACTTCCTTGACACTATCATCACATCATTTACCTTTCCCTTGACCTGTGAAAAACATTTCAACAACATGGGATGAGCATAAAAAGCTCAGTAAGGGATATAAAATTATGAAATGAAAACATTAGTCCATGTATGAAATCATACTTTACTCATAAAACATAATCACTTTAACATACCTCATCAAATCATGAATAAATCATAGAAATCATAAGACATAAAGGTAACTTGAGGCATTCATAACATTCTTACGTAGGGAGTAACCCTCATGGTTACGTTTGGAATACCCATCACAATATATTCCCTAAATATCTTTATAGAAACCTTAATTTTTAACTCCTTCGCGTTACCCAATGCGAGGAGAGCTATATCAGGCTCACCCACCTTTATTTTATCATGGAACCACCCATCTTCATAACAATGCCCATGAACCATAACATAATCGTATCATATAAAACATGCATAAAGGAAACATAATATTTCCACTTTTCTATCACAACATATCAATACAACACATTGATATAAAAACATTATGAAAATCATTTTCAATACCAAAATAAAAGAAAAGTAAAACATGGTATTTATTTTTCATTCAAAAAAAGTTATGGCTTGTAGAGGAAGTCGAAACTCAAATAATGGTCACGGTGGCGAAGAAGACGTTGTCACCACATACATACAACAAAAAAACATTCCATTTTTTCGTTTAGTAAACACTTCATATAAAAAATATTCCTTTTGAATAAACATAAAAGTCAAAGGGTTTTATACACCGTATAAAAGAAAGTTGTGTAAAAAACAAAATATGCCTCAATGAAAGGAGATTGAGATGAAGTCCCATAAAAAGATAATTTTATAAATAAAATATATCTATTATGTGTATTCACTATAAGTAAACATAAATAAAGTATAAATACAATATTGGACATAATAATATCATGAAATAATTTTAAATAGAAGATTAACCCAAAGAACAGAAATTGGGTTAAGAAGTTCCCTTACCTCGTATCCGACTTGACTCGATCGTTCTTTAATCTCCTGAATAATAAACATGAGTTAATTTATTCTTTCATAAGAACCTTTTTCAAGTTCATTAATACTTTTATATAACTTTTTACCATGTCATGAAAACTATGTAATTATTTACGTTAATAACGATCATTTTAACGATCATTGGTACTTGAGTCAAAAATAAACTCTTTATAATTACATGTTGTTCATGTATCAATTATATCCAAAGTTATATTCACGATCTAGATATCATATATATCATATATATCCATTATATACATGCATTTATAATATTACATAACATTTAGAGGTAATAAATTAAATGCACCGTTCATGGAGACGGTAAGTCGTACGTACGCATGAACACTACTTTCATTTCTATTTCGTATTTTATGGAATGGAATCATAATGATATAAAAATTTATTATAATTACATTATTATATCATATATAATATCATTAACTCCATCCTTTATACGTCCCACATATGGCATTAACGAATCAAATCACTTTGAGGGGGTGGTAGTCCGCACTTCCTAAAATGAAGATATCGCGTTTACCCATAATAAAAACCATAAAGGTATACCAAAAATGAAAAATACATAAGCTTAAGGAAAAAATAAAGATATAATATATAATATATAAATATAGTTTTATCTTAATGGCCACCTTTTAAGGTGTTATAATAATATTGAACAATCATCGTTTCGTGAGGCAAAAATTCACCACCCACAGAAACAGTATGCTCATTAACCATTAGATGAAGGTGTGTGTAAGTGTATCTCAAATAGTTATTACAAAAACATACTAGTATATTGAATATAATGGTGTTTTTACAAAATAAAAGAATAAAAAGAGTTTAGGGGGTTGGAGAACAAAAATAAAACAAAAGAACGTTAGAGAAGACTTTATCATTAAATCGGGTAACTCTTCTTGGTTTGAACCAAAATGGTTTCTTGGAGATATTTCTGCCTAAGGTAAGGCTTATAGGATAAATAGAGGTGTGTGGAGAGATAAAATGATAATATCTTGGCCGAGACAATGGCTTGAGAGGTGTGGGTAAGGAGGTAGAGGTGGGGGCCTTTTATAAGAGGAGAGGAGGGGCACTCTTGGAAAGGTATAAAACGTTACTTTATTTTCAAATGAGTTTCGGTTTTTAAAGGTCCCACATTGATTTATTTCGAGGATAAGTTGATAAAGGTTCTAAATATACTCATCCAATAAGTCTTTTACAATTTTATGTCTTAGATTTTACGTTATCGTTTCATTTTATTAAAATCGTTCATTAATGAGGTAATCAATGCATCATCATGATGTCATAAATAATTTAATTTACATAATGTCTAAAAATTATAATAAAAATACTATGATGTAGGTAATATTTTTATCTTTCCAATGAATATTTATATCTTAATATATCATTTATATAGACAAAATTAAAAAAAATTACTCAGGTGATACATTCTTTGTTATATTTAACTTTCTTTAAAAATAAAAAGATAAAAAGTCATTATCACACAAAAGTGATTCCATGGGGACCCAAGTTTGGCACAAGGAATAACATGGTAGGTCATGACACAACTAGTAGAATTATGACACATTTTTTGTGTCATTTGGTATTATTATGATATTATTTTATTATCCTTAACTACTCGATTACTAATTAATCAAGATAATTAAAGATAATTGTCGTCGTTACTATTCATAATGTAAAAAAACAAAAGATTAATGATTAAATAATTTGAACCTTCTGATTCCAAATATGTAATCCATTTTACCAAATTACAAACACATAAATTGAAATAATTAATTTAAAAATAATTCTTGTTGTCAAAAAAAATATCGGGTTTTTAAGAAATAATATCAATGAAAAGTTTGGCACTTTTTTATGCCCAATTACAAAGTGAAATTAATCCCAATGACCACCATTGGATTACATGGTAAAAATATATTCTATTTAAACTTTAAAACAAATTAAAAACATAATCTAACCATATAATTAAATTATATGAAAATGCAGTTTTGATGTAAAATGCAGTATTTCACACTATTCATTAAAAATGAACATTGTCATAAAATTACCAAAAAAAATTTCCAATTTAAATTTAAATGTCCCAATCATAAAGAATAAGTTTATTTTGACAAATTGATATTATAAAATTTTCAAAAGTTTTATTTAAAAATGGTTTGCTATCAAAAGGCAGTAAAACAATCTTTTAAAAATATTAGTGTATTTCATGCTTAAGATTGGATTTATTCTTATTTTAAGCCTCTAAAACACTATATAATTCATGAATAGACATAGATATGAATATATATTATTCATTACTTACTTTTTATGTTACAGGTAGTCCATACGTATGCATGAGCAACGTTATTATTTTCCAATAGATTAGAAGGTAAGAAGGTATATATGATATAATAAATCTAGAAGAATATTTATGTCATAAATATAATATATATTCATTGTTTACATCTTTATGGAAATTAATGTGAAATGGTATTTAAAAAATGAATTTCATCTCTTTTTGGAGATGTTAAGACTTACTTCTGAATGAGTGATGTTTCCACTTTTCATTGGATAGAAAAGAGGTTGAATTTGAATTTTCACATAATCATAATAATATATTAGTATTTATATGATACTAGAATGATTATATTATTATGGGTACAATTCTTTAATATGATGTATATGATGAGATAGGCTTGAATGACTCATTAAATATGACTACCTATTCTTCAGTAGACTACTTTCATATCTCTTATTAATGGACCTATGTTGTGAATTTTGGATTGAAAAGAACCACTATAATTTAGATAAGTATTTTTTTAATAGAATTTTTTAGGATTTTTTTGAGCTATATTGAAAAACTTTTTATCAATAATTAATAGAATTTGTGTCATTTTATAAGAGAGAGGGTGGTCATTTATGGAATTTTATAAAATATAAAATTAATATATATTATATTTCCAGTCCAAAAATAAACTAAATTTATATAATCTGGATATTAGTTACTTAATAATTAATATAATCTCATTCAATTAAATTTAGAAATGTTTTAGTTTTTTTTCAGCCATATATTTTAGTTTTAACCACTCATTAACCCTTTTAACAATTTCCACAGTATGAATGTTTGATACATATTCAGGGATAATAATGTTATTATAAAATGAAAAAAATACTCTAATGGACCACTTTTTCTTGTTTAAAACAATATCTGATTAATTTTTCTGAATATAAGTTTTTTATTAATTTTATGTCAATTAATAAAATATTATTTATTACAAAAATATCATTACTGTCCATTTTGGAATAATTAAATTCAATTTGACTTTTAAAACTAATAGAAAATAATATAATTAGAAATCAATGAATTAAACACTATATAATATTTCATTTTTATCTATTAAAATTGTTTAAAAAATAAATTAAATCAAATAATTTTTATTTTGAGTTTTGAAAAAAAAATTATTGATTATTTTACTACTTCCATAAGAACTATGTCAGTGTAGAATAAGATTTTAAGGAGATTACTTCTTCACTAAAAAATGAAAAAACAATAATGATAAAAAATAATTTATATTTAAGATTAATATTTATAACTAATAATATCCCCTTGTTTTATATATTCAAAAAAATTAATGAAAATAATACAAAGAGAAAGAAATTTTTTTTGCTTCTATTTATATAAATTAATATAAAAAGGCTTAAATTATGGTAAAATTTCAAAGAATCCCATAAATTATACTTATTTATGGTCATGGATTTTTTTATAATAATACAATAAAATAATGTAATGTTTGAGGGTCATTATTTAGGTCATATCATTTTATTTTTAACCTTAATTACCTGATTTACCCCTTAAACATGGTAACAATATTACTAATGTTATTATTTATAATGTCCAATAATAAAAGGAATAAATTTACAAAATTTTGAACTCATAATTACATATTTGGAATTTATTTTTCAAAAATAAATTCATATGAGTTAAATTAATTAATTCTAATATAAATTCGTAAAATGCAAAAAAATTATTTTTTAAAAAAATGTGTGGTTAATCCCAAAAATGTACATATACCAAATCAATTTTAATAAAAATTAAAATGGGTTTAATTATATAATATATAATAGAATATTTATTATTTAACTTTGAGATAAAATTAATTTCAAAAATAAAATTTAAAATGAAAAGAAAATTACGGTTTCCCAAAAAACGGTATTTTTCACTATTTAATAAAAAATCATTATTTTCAGAAAAATATAAACAATTTACCCAAAGATAATTTTAATGATTTAATTCCAAAAATTATATAGTATTTAGAAAATAAAATTTCAAAAATTAAAATAAATTAATTATAATTATTATCTCATAAAAAGCAAATAAAACGGTTTTTGAAGAATTTTTTTTGAAGAATAAAGTGTATTCAATAAAAATTTGGTGTTTTTTCATAAGAATAAATAAATTTTTTTATTTTTATTTTTCAATATATATATATATTATAATTTATTTAACCTTATTCAATCCCACCAATTTAATTTCTTGGTTATAATTGTTATATTGAACCATTAATACTCTATAGTTCATTTTGGATGGGTGTTACGTGTGGTATACACTATCAAACATATTTTTATTTAAAAAGAGTGGGTTATTATAAATATTGATATATTATTGAATTTATTTAATAATTTTATTCATTATGGAATAACTCATTTGAATCGGTTTTAATTTTGTATGATATATATTATTTTTTTAAGAATATATGATATGCCTATTTTTTGTATAGGGTTTTCAAGGAATTTTTTCATACACTACTCATACATAAGATGTTGATAAATATGTTATATTTTTAAGGAACTTATATAATATATTTTTTATATATATAATATGTTTTTTCATGTGTGATTTTGAGGAAATATGGATGATATTTTCATCTAAGATGGTTTTATATGAGATATTCTATTGAATTTTAAATTAACAAATTCTAATATCATTTGTATGAAGTGTATGATATTACAATGGTATGAATAATTTTGTTAACATAATATGTATGAATTTTTCCATTTTATGAATTTGAGTATTCCAAAATTATATATTCTAAAAAAGAAATTGTTTTTAGATAATTTATGAGATATTATTAAGGGACTTAAACATCATAAAGCATTGTGAATACATGATCCAATATTGAGACAAAGAATATAGAGGTAGAGGAAGTTTTTATGATCATTGTTTTTATATTTATTTATTATTTTCAAATTAAATTTTTTGAAAATATTAAATTTTTTATCAAAATGCAGAATCTAGTTTGATGATGTTGGGGTTGGACATTAGATAATTAAATTTCACAAAATAGATTATTATTTAATCTTGGGATGAGAATATGATTTTATAGAGATGTTATCTGGTGTTTATTGACAAAACTATAAGCCTATTATAGTTTTTTTAGTCTCTCAATCCATGATGAGGATTTCTAGGACACAACATGTGCTACATTATATTTTTTATATAGCTATGGATTTCTTATACTATGATTTCTTAAACAAGTTATTTATGTAGAAGATTATATTTATATAGAAAAATTAACTGAAACTATATTTTGTTGAAAATAAATAAGAATAAAATAATTAAAAAATATTATAAGTATATTCTCAGAAATACAATGTAGATTATGGTTTTTGAAAGAAAAATATTTGATGTAAATGGGAATGTATCCATATAAAGATATTGAGAAAATGATATATGAATAACTTAGAACCAAAATGATCTGTTTTAGATATTTCCTATATTAAAATTATGTAAACTGGATATCAGGTAACCTAGATATAAAAATAAAATTAAGGATTTATTATTGATGTGACCATATTCAATCGATTTGTATTGTGAAGAAAAATTTCTCATGAAAAGCATGGAAAAAGAAGAATATAATATTGGTGTTGGGTATGAATTCCAATTTGGTATTAAAGAAGACTAATACGATGTTATCTATCAATCTAAAAGTAGATCAAATCTGTTGATGTTAATAGAAAAGAAGTGGTACATAGTGTTTTATAATTTTGAGAAGGAAGATGAAGAATGCAAAGAAATAAGTGAACAAGGTATTTTTGATCATCTACAAGTAGTCAAGATCATTGATATTTTAGTGAGTGAAGACCAGTTAGAAATTTTTTTGAATGATTAGAGATTTATTTTATCAATCAGTGATCAAATTTTTATTATCACTCTTGGGGATCATAAGATAGTTGAAAATTCAATACATTTAATGAAACATATAAATTTTTGTAGATGCAGCAACATCCTAAGAATTTCAGTTATCTAATTTAGTAGTAAAGGATGTCTAGTGAACTTACTATAGTAAGTAATAATATATGAGAGAAGTTTACATTCACATGCATAATTTTTTGAATGCATCAACTTTATAAAATAGTGATCCTAGTGTTAGGATTATCCTCGTATAACTTATTATATTTTATTTTTATGATTATTAGTTGAGAATCCATGACTCAATTGGATTTCATCCTATAAAGGAGTATGATTCCCACATTAGGGTTAGACCTTGTTAAAATATCATGTGTGGATCTCAATTAAAAATTTTCATTCCATGTGGTTGTGGCATTCTTGGTATAAGATAGAAAATATTCAATCATATCCTAACTGATAAGAGGTGATCAAATTATAAAGGGTGTTTAGTAATATAAAAACATTTCAGATTTGGTAAAATTAGTAGATAAATGATTAACACCCCCTATCAACTGCCTAAACTAATCTATATCGTATATCAATTGAAATTGAAAATAGATTTGTATGAGCATTAATTCAAAATTACAACATTATATGAGGTTATTGGCCTTTAATCATTTAGTATTTTTATCATTTTATTTAATTTGGAATGCCTCTTAGTAATTCTATTCGTTTATGTGATTACAATTTAAAGAATAAAATTATTTTATTTCATGGTATTAATTTATAAAATTATAAAAAAAACTTATTTTATTAATATTAACCAAAATATCTCATAGATGGGATAAATGAATATTTTGGTAGAAATCTAGTTAAACTAGTTTCAATAAAATATCTTATGATATTCATGGAGGTGAATGTTTATTGTAGGATTGTTTTTATAAAATTTTGTTAGATGATATTAAAACAAAACCATGGTATAATTTTAATGGAAGGTTGTTTAAAACCAAATAAATAAGGATAAAATCCCATTAAATATATATTTTTGGATTTAATATAGAAACACTATAGTAGGTATTGTAGTGGTGTTTCAGTAGGTTGTGTATTGAATATTTTGGGTAGAACTATATTAATAATTATATTAGAATCTCTAAACTATTTTTAAAAGGAAATAATTTCCAATATTAAGGCTTTTACTCTAATTTTAATTTATTGTGACCAATATTGATAATTAGTCCAACTGAGGAAGGTTAGCACTTTCGAGAAGATGATAGATCAAACCAATTAGACCCTAAAATTGTGTGTGTATATTCATTTACTTATACGCCATTATAATATAATTAATTATTATAAAAAATTTAAAAAAAAATAGATATTATTTTGAAAGAAAATTTTCAACAAAAGAATATTTAAAATTAATCATTTTTTAATGTGATTTTAAAAGTTGAATGTCTGATTAATTCTAAATAGATATTTTAATATATTTCGTACAAGGTGATTATGTGTATAAATATTCAAAGATATATCTTTTTAATGAGTTTAAAATGTGCTATTTAACTGGTATTTTTTAGAAATCAAAATGAGGGAATGCTTTTAGAACTGTTTTAGCCTTATAGACATCATGTGAGTAGCTCCCTATTTTGAAAGAATGTGTGTTTCTATGTTCTCTCTTGATTTATAGATTCCCTTAACTGATTATGATATTATATGATAATATATAAACCATATGTGTAACCATTTCATCGGTGATAGTTGGGTAAAATTTTCTAGGATGTCTATTATTTTCATTGTTGTCTATATATTCATAGGACATTAGGAGGTGCCCATGGAATTGAGATAGATTTTAGGATGCTTAGGTTTCTCAAATACATAGATATGAGTCATGGGGTATCATTGATACATTTATGGATGATCATAGATGAGTAATTATTAGTTTATGTGATGACCTTTATAAAGGTATTATATTTCATTCATTTATTAAGTGATGGGGAGGGAGTTCACCATTGACCATGAGGGTAGCATTTCTAGGTTATAGATCAGAACTAATAATCTATTGATTTATTGATAAAACTATGTTGGTATATATTATTAATTTTATTTTTATCCTTAAATAAGGTATGTATCCTGGGATAGTATCATGGTGTCTTCCCTCATTAGATTTCTTGACTTATGTTTGACATGTGATATAGAAAAACAAGGTACATAGACTTATTGTTGGGGATATATTCATGGTTTACCTTAAATATGGTTTTTATTCATTAAAAATACATATAGATCATTATATAACCCATTAGGGATGAAATATTCCAAATAACCTCAAGGATCATGATCGATCAAGAGTGTAGTATGACATTTTTCTTCGTGTGTATGAGTATATGTATAATGATATGCCCACTTGATAATAGTGCTTCCACTAGTGATTATCATTCTTTTTGGTTACTAGAATTTATGTGGTAGTGTATTTAAATCTATTTTATAAGGGTCAATATGATGAAATATGAGTAAATAACTACTATATAAGAGGTTTTCCCACCTCTAGGAATCACCACGGTTGGACGATGGCCATAGCACAAGAGATGATTTGATAATTCTTTTAATGCTTATTCAAATGTTCCAAGGTATAGTTATATTGTTTTATGAGATTAGTGTGAGTGAAATCTCCAATGACGACTTTATAAATATTGGATATATAATGGGATGATCTACATGTAATCTTGACGATAGGTATGGTGAGGATCTTTGAGGTTAGATATGGCATGATTAGAGAGATTGGATCACATTTATTTTATTTTTTTGTAAACTATTATTTTTATGCCATTTTTTATAGAAGTATTACTATTGTAGTTGTTATTTTTTTAATCCATATTTTTCTTATCTTATAACCTAAATAATCATTTACCATTTCTAGTTGATGGTTTGGCATTATATGATTGAAAATTATTAGATTTATTATGATAGTCATAATTTCCCATAATAATTGGTATTTTTTATTAATGATAGGTGAGATTAATGATGGAAATTGTGAGAATTTATTGAGTAAGTTCTATTGAGAATTTTTTTAAGGAATTATTCACAAAGTTATTAGTATGGTTTTTTTCTGGTAATAATTTTTTTTGTATTTGTAATTTCTATTTTTAGTTCAATTTCATTAAATTTGTTAATAATTATTTTAATTATAAAAATTATTTAGTTTTTGACATGATTTCTATGGAATGTTTTAAAAGAAACTTTTAACATTAAATTAATGTGTAAAAAATAGTATATTATCCCTTACAAAAAAACAAATTGATAAATATACATTTCTAGTGATTCTATAATAGTGTGTTTCCATTGAGATAATTTTTTGATGATTTTTCTATCCTTTTAATTTGATGTGTATCTAGTGGTGAGAATTTTTATAGGATCATTAATAATTAATAAAATATTATTTTACATGGTTCCATTAATATCTACATAATATAGAATAATATAGAGGGAGGCTTGGGTTGGAAGATGTTCTCACCCAATGGATGGAACCCAAGGGATGATCATTATTAAATAATGATGTTTTTTCTAGACAATGTATGTTTATTTCATTTTAATGTATCATATGTGATACTTGTTTAATTATTAATTATATTTTGTTATTAAATTACTCAATATTATAAGAATTATATGAAATTTAATTATATTCATCAACATTTAAAAAATGTTCTAATGTCTAAAGAATCATCTAAATATGATGAAAGGAATATGATATACTATAGAGATTATTTTTTTAATTTAAATTTTTTTATGATCGATTCAATGGAATTTTTATGAATAATGTAAACACTTTTTAAAAACTAATTCTATATAATTATAAGAGTCCAAGGACTTCATAATTTAAAAAACATTATGCAAAAATTTCCTGAATCTATAGAAATAATATTTATATATTTTTTAAATAATATTTCCATAACATTATCATATGATTGAATCACGATTCATAACATGTAAATGTAGAAATAAATTTAAAATATAAACCTAATAAAATTTGAATCATAATAATTAGATTTGGTATTTAAGAGAAAATATAAGTAAAATAAAATTCCATATTTATATTATTTATTAAAATTGACCTATCAAATGAATGAATTCTAAAAAATGAAGATGATATTTAGAAAAATTATATTATGAATATTTATTTAGTAGATTTTGGTGTTAATTAAAAATGTTATATCTCTAGAAATCCACTATATATGGGGAATATTGGTATTATAGCTACAATTAAACAGTGGATTCATGATTATCATTCGATAAATGATCAAATTTAGATGATGATAGAACAATATCCCTGGTTGGGGGATGATCCATGGAATCAAGTAGTACAGGACAAGATGCACTGTAATGTCTGATGAATTCGATTACACAATATCCTGCATGGCCATGTTGGTTTTGTGATGTGTGTAACCCCCTTTACTTGTGGATGTCTAATATATTAAAATTGATGAAATATTTCATAGACACCTAAACCATATAGAGGAATTATCCACCTTAAAATTAATAAATCTAATAATTTCAATCAGATGGTAACCCATGAGGCCATGTCTCTATGTTAGGAGGTTGATCAACATAATTTCATCTAAGGGATAATGGTGTATAATCAATTACCAAATGAAAATTTTTGAGGCACACAGAAAGGTAAACTCAACATGGGTTTATGAACATCAAGTGTGGCACATGAAACCCCATAGATAGTTGATTCTTTCAGAGGCATGTGGGGAATATGGTAGATGAATTTTGGTCACCAAATATTTTATTAGACTCTACATGACACCCTAGACCTAATAGAACCCTATTTATATAATATTTATGTTTTTTAAAAGTTTAAATTTTAGATTATATATAATAATTATGGAGAATATTATAATTTTTAAATTATTATATTTTGGTCATGGTACACTAAAGAGATGACCTGAAATAATTTCCAACGTCATTGAGAATTATTTTGGTAATGAAAATGATGTCAAGGTCACATGAATTTCTAAAAGAGTGTCTAAATTTTATACTTATATCGGATATTAATATTTAATAAAATTACCAAAAGTCCTAGAAGTAATAAAATTTATGAGATTATGTCAATAATATATAAAGATTTTGATTTAATTATTTTGATTAAAATTTGATTAGGATGATGAGTAGTAAAATTATAAAATTATAAATTATAAATATTAATAGTATACAAATAAAAAAACATTAAAAAATTAAGCATTTTCTCTTAAGGGTTATTTATAGGTCATGGAATGTATTTATTATGATCTAAATACTAACATGGAAGTCTATTACACAACATTAATTATTATAAATTATGTTTTTAAGATTATAATTAAATGATACAACATCACAAATGATAATAGTGAAAACCCAATGAAAATATCTAACAAATAATCTACTGATATTTTTGATTTTATTAAAGTAGATTGTCAAATCATTATAAATAAATTTATTTTTTAAGTTGGAATTATAATAAATGTTAATTGTGAAAAATATGAATTGTAAACCAAAATATCATGATATCAAATAAATATAAAAATGTATATTATCACAGGATTTATAAAAGTTATAAACAATTTATGGATGACATAACTCTATTATATAAATGGAATGGAATTATAAATAATAATGGATGATTAACATAAATTTATTTTCAAGGATAAAAGTAAATTGATTTAAATGGATTATATGTTTATACATTCATTATATTAAGATATCACATTTATTGAAACAAATAAATTTGGAAAATAAATAACGGTGAAATGAAATTTAAATACTAAGTAATGGAATCATATCAAAAAAAATATTCATATAAGATATGACACTGATTGGGAATGTAGATGAAGTAATTTGGGTTAATTTATATGATATATATTTGACAAAAAAATTATGGAAAGTGATTTCAACCCTATTCTAATATTATCAATCTGATAATTCAGAAGAAAAAAAATATTTATTCAATATTAAATTATTATAGTTAGACTATAGTGATTATGGAATGTGACAACCACTTGGGGTTCATATATCAACCCGTAAATATTATCTAGGGAGACTATTGTTGCTAGTTAGTCAATCCTTGATGTGAATGAAGTGGTCATTTCAGGACTATCACCTACATTAATTTGTGATATGGGTTGCTAATTCATATATATCGATGGATATATAATTTCATTATTTTTTACTTTACTCTCTCTCATTTATTAAGGATAGGGTGAGATGCATATTATTATTATCTTTCTCAACTACCTATCTAGGAAGTGAATTTTGATCATTCATACATTTATTTATTCCTACTCATTCAATTCTCTCGGTTGATGCTAACAAGATATTAATTATGTGATCAATGGACATGTGCAATTATTATATAATATATTATATGTGATAATTGAATATTATTAATTCATTTAGTACCCTTAATACAATAATGTGATCAATGATAATTCAACTGAGCATTTTCATAGTTTCTCTCTCATAACTCAGGGATTGATGTGGGTGACAATGTATCAAAATATAAATTCTTATTTTCTTGATATATTTAGAAATCAATGGAGATGTGTATTTTCTCTAGTAAATCATGGATATGTTGATATTCTTATTTCCTATAATGTTCATATTGGTTCATCAATGGTGAATTATATGGTGGGAAAACTATTATGTTATTTTGGAGGTGATTATTTTTTACTAATGTTATTTTTATTTTATTGATACCATCCACATTTGGGTGGATGAGTTCTAATATTTTGGATATATTAATAATGGGTGGTTTTTTATTTACCCCGGGTTGCTTCTTTAATGATAGGGATACCAAATTAAGCTATGAGATCCTAGTGAAACGTTATCATGACATAGTCTATGGTTGAACTTAAACTTTTATTGTAAAATAATGAGTATATTATGTAAATAATATTATTTTTTGGTCATGATGAAACTAATTAATGGTTAGATTTATCAAGATTATTTATTATTATGAATATTTATTATGTCTATTGATGTTGTTTTTTTAAACTTTATTAAGTATTGATGCACATAAACATAGGATGTTTATATGTTTGGCATGGTAATTAGGATAACTATACTAAGTATTAATACTAAAATATACATGAAAAAATGTTCATTATTTTATTTATGTCAACAGATGTTGGTAGATATACTTAGAGGTTAACATTAATGGTTGGGGATAGATGGTTGAAATGGTATCTAGTGTAGTTTAATTTCCAATAAAAACCCATATAAATTTCATTAGTGTTAGAGATTGTATAGTTTTGGTATGTGGTGTTTATATATGATGACTTTATATAATTCTAAAATGGTTCATTTTAGAGTTTTTATTATATATAAATGTTTTATATTGTATGATTATTGATACATTTATGTCATGGTGTATGATGTTTAATGATTGTAGGTGATAGGTTTTATTTAAATGAAATGATTCTCATTATATGAGGGGTTACCTCAACCCTTGTTAATAATACACGACTTATTATAATATTTTTTAAGGAGTTGTCCTATTTGTATATAGGGAAATGAAATATTGGTATTATAACATTTGTATAGATTTTGGATTTAGTCATATGCGATGTTTTTCTAGGATAGATAATGTTAATTTTACTAAATGAATTTTGTTCATTGAGTCGTAACATAGGATCGTACAATGGTTTCATGTGAATAAATTATTCCTACGAATGGGTTTTTTATTACTCATAACCAAGAACATAATTTTTGAATTATGATGTTAATGTATTTGGAACAATACTTATATGGTTCTAGGTCATGAATTTATGATTTTATGATTGGTTTGATTGAATTCATGAATAGTTTTTGTAGTACAAACATGTGAGACACTTATTGGCATCCACGAAATCTTCAATGAGTTTGAGATCATGATTCTTCCTTAATAATAGTGGTAAATTATTAAAACAATTGTGATTTTGTTTTATATAAAAATTTTAGTAGTGATTGGATGAAATTCATATATCTAATGATTTTTAGTGTAGCTTCAGGTTAAGTGTTTCAAAATAGTTTATCAGACTCATATAGTTTTCTTGTTACATGAAGGTGGCAATTTATTATGGAATGATAAATAAATTCATAAATATATGATAAATTTAAGTATTTTATGTTATGAGTTTATTCAAAATTTAATTTCATTATTTCATTTTATTTTATGATCTATTCACTTTTGTGTGATGAGAAGAGACATGTCACTAGGTTTGTACTAATTAGAGTGACACCTATGGTTTATTTTGACATGTTGGATATTTTGTAATTAGAGTAGTGAAACATAATCATGGGAAAATCTAGGATCTTTCTAGTTGGGATATATGTGATATTTTCATTTAATAATTTAATGTATTAATGTTATAAGACATATAAAATTATCTAAAGGGGGAGTTAATAGTTTCTTTATTCTTAGTTTCTAGATGAGGGTACTCTACATGGGAATATATTATAATGTTTCCTAATCATACAAGGAATATTTTTTCACATTGAAGTAACCAGTTATTGTGAATTTATAAGGAATATTATTTTATGATCCAAAAAAATTTGTATGATGAATTTTTTAATAACACTATCATTTTCTCACTGCTCTGGTCACGTGTTATTTTATGGTTAGACCAGATTTCTTATGGTAATTTTTATAGAGAGAGGGTTGTTTACATAAAATGTATTAATATAGTTCCCTTTAAATTATAAATAATTATATATAATGGTTTTAGGGAGTTGGGTGTTGGGAAAATAATTATTGGGTAGTAACTTTAATAGTAGATAGACAATTAGAAAAAAATATTATATATAAATAAAAGAATCATGACAGGTTGAAGTCAGTAGTAGTAAAATTAAATGGGGAGTCATATTGGATGAAGTGTTTGGGTAATAATCGGTCATCAAGTGATAGTGTTATGATGGATGGAAAATGAAGTAATTAGAGTTCCTCTTTAGATTGATTCAACATATTTTTATGTGGTCTTCTTAACTAGAAAAGGATGGTAGTAATAATCTATAAATAAATATTATCTTTCATTGAGTAATTAATGTATGTAAATATACTAGTATATATGTCACACACCAATCCTATTAGTTAATCATTTGAATTTATTTTAATTAATATTTTGTGTTTGAGACACTTTTTTAACATTGTGCGGTCATCCCTCATGGTTAAGGCTAATTGTCCAGCACCCACCTGGATGCCCAAGTGGGTCCGAGTCATGGAGTTTGAATTCCACATGGTTTATAAACATTATATGCCATGTGGCATGGGTTGAGAGAATTTTTCTCAACTACATGTTTGACTACAGGAGAACCATGCATCTTCCTGGTATTCAAAATAAATAAATAAATAAATAAATAAATTTAATGGTAAATAAAAAAAAGTAAGTTAAACTATATAAAATTGAATTTTATAAAATATTTAATGATAAAAATGGCGATTATAAGATTTTTAATTATATTATATATATTATTATTAGTCATATTATTTTTGTAATGTTGTTATAATTATAAATATTATAAAATGAAAATAAACCAAAACCTAATCTACCCACACCCCTCCCCACCCTGCGCATTGTGCACTCACCCCCCCCCTTCTATCTAGTTTTTCTCCAATGTCGGAAACCAATCTGGTCACCACCTGTGTCGGTAGCCTATCCCTCACTCATCCCCCCTAAGTCGTCCCACACCCACTCATCATCCATCGTCCCCTCCCTGCATCGTTCTGCGCCCCCTCGCCGACCACCATCCTGCAACCTCTCTCCTCCTCGCTGGGAGATTCATCCCACTTCTAGTTTCCTTCCAAACGCCGACCTTCTCCTAGAAATACAAACCCCCTATAGTCTCACTTCTTGGAAGCCATCCTCATCAGGTAGCGACTTGTACCTTCTTTGACCTCCCTTCTTAATGCCCTCTCCGATAAGTGCAACCCCACCAATTCCCTCTTCGTCACGCGACTCCCTTTTGGTAAGATTTCGCTTCATTTTGGGTTCCTTTTTGTGGTATTTTTCTTTATAAAAATCTAGGTTTGTTATTTGTGCATTTTCCTTGGTGTTTAGGGATTACAATTGGTCTGATAAGTGATGATTTTCCTTCTGTTGGGGTCCCATTGATTTCACACATGTTGAGGTAGGTGAATTCACACATTTTTTCTTCTAAAGCATTCCATTTAAACTTGATTTATTTCAATTAATTTTTCAATATGTTCAACACCTTAATAATGTCTACGACTAGTCTTTGGTATTATATTATTATTGCTGATTGTTTTTAGAATTAGTTATTTTTATATGGAATGATCTTTTAAAATGAGGTGTGTTTTAGATATAAATCTTTTTGGTAGCATTTGGTTTTGTTTTATGACTTGATCATTTGGTTTACATGAGTCCTTCGTACTTTTTTGTCATGTGTTGGTCTTTTTTGCCTTAATTTTGGGTATCATTTTTTGTTATAGTGAATTTGTTATCAACAATTGAGGACACGCAAGCATATACTTAATCTATGTATATATAATATATATATATTTCCACTAAGTACGTATACCCTCATGGAGTGGGAAATACTTGCATTGGATTATGGATATATATATATATATGTGTGTGTGTGTGTGTGTGTTTGTGTGTCTGTATGTGTGTGTGAGAGGGTACAAGTCGGTTATGAGTTGACGCCACCTATTTTTTCAAGTAACAAAATGTTCGGTAAGACTCAGTTCTTCTTGGAGGTAGGTGTTTTTAGGACCTTTACACCCAATTTCAATTCATGTGGTGCTTGGGTTTTGTTTTTAAATTTCTAAAACTTTTTTTTCACTTTTATTACAATCTTATTTAATTGGTAGTTGTGATTTACTATTTTTTGTGTTTATAATAATTAGTTTTACATATTCTTTTCATTTTTTCACATGTAAATGCCTTGGCTTTTGGTTTTGAATAATTATCATCTATTTTCAAATAGTCTTATAGGATATCTTGGGTGGTGTTCATTGGTACAAATGCTTTTATGGAAAATTTTTTGTTCATAATGGGTTGCTTTATGAAAATCGGCACATAGTGAAATTTTTTAATGCTTTAGTGGATGATGTGTGTGTAGTCCCTCCAAAATGGCTAGAAAGGGTCCCTTATCATTTAGAGAGGTCCTTTCCTTGAACATGGTTTTCAAAAAAAATTACTCTCCCCTTAATCCTTTTTTTGATAAATGATTTCATTTTTTTCATTGTGAATTAAATTTATTTCAAAAGTGTGTAAAGTCATGACATGTTTGTTGTTGATTAAAATGCTATTGTTTCGTCAAAGGGTTAAAGGCCTATTTTTTATATTCGAGTATCTTGTCTATTGTTTCAAATTAGATTGGTAAAGAATATTTGAAATAAAATCCCACTTAGAAATTGTAACCTGTTAGGGAATGTGTTTGAATCTTAAAGGCCGAATAGAAAGGGAATAGTGAATATGGGATCTCTATTGATTGGAAATGTTTATCTTAATGTATTTTGGTAAATACACATTTGGTGGTTAAAGCTAAGGGCTAGGATAGAACTATTGGGCATGGTTACTTGGAAAGGGTTTGATGTGTGAAAACTATAAGAGGCCCGTTTGGAATCTTTAAAATGTTTTTTTGTAAAACCCCTCTAAAGTTAAGTCTTTTCCCTTATTGGTTGATTATGATATGAAAGATCCTCAGTGTGGGACTTTTTTGAATGATAATTATATTTAGGCAAGAGATGAACCCTTGAGGTGGAAAGGGTGGTTCCGGTTTGTGAAATGTGTTTGATTATAGGTATGAGGATTGTTGTTTGAATTTCGCGGCACCCCCACCCCCCCCCCCCACTACAAAATATACATTTGAACCTACCATAGAAAAGTGTCTTACTGATAATGATTGCTGAACTAGTTTAGATTATGCACTAGCTAGTGGACCATTCGAAAGAGATGTTTTGTTATTATTGTTATGGGATTCGGCCCTTCAACCAGGATAGCTAGGGAGACGGTGGGGCATTATGGAATTATGGCATTAAAACATAATTGAGTATGACATGCCTTCAGGATGAGTCACATGTTTAGTACGTTATTCTCTTCCTCTAAGTTCCTAATATTTTTTGTGTTTCCTCATTATGAGTATTAATAGTGTTGTTACACTCATTGTGTAAAATTCTATTCCTTCTACCAGGTTTTGGTTTTTCACTGGAACACTATGAATGTGTGTCTATTTTAAAAAGGATTTATAAGAAGATATTTTTGAAGAAAAATCACAACCTATTTGTTCCCTTTTTTTATATTGTTTTAAAATTATGAGGGAAATGAAACATGATGTTGTTTTAAATTTCTAACATGTATGAAAATCGATTTTTATAAATGTATTTTAAACTGGTACCAATAGAATGTTTTTTCTAAAAAATGTCATGGACTCTAGGATGATTTCCTACAAATAATTTCGATGCTCACCCCTACTTTATCATTTCAGTTCCAGGTTATATTGGTTTTGGATTGCTCTTGGAGTGAGATTGGTTCTGAGTTGGGTGGTGACCTAGTAGGTCACAAGGAGGTATGTGCAGTTTTACTTTATTTCCACAACTAATTATTTTTTTTTACTATTTGTATTTATTTATTTACATGTCTTTTATTTATGGGCCAAATATTTTCCACATGTAAATTTTGATTTGTGTAACTAGTTTACATCTAGGGGTCGTGAACACCCCTTGGGACATGTCACGAACCATCTCAGGTGACTGGTTCAGGGTTGACCTAGGATGGTCAGTGATAGTATATATAAAGTGGTGTTATTAATTTTTTAGGTGTTAAATCCATGTTTATGAGGTTATTCTATTTATTCAAGTTATGACTCATTCATGTGAGAAAAAGTTAAGTAAATTTTATTGCTAGCTCCAGTTATAACACATACTTAAGGGGTTCTAGTATGAAGTGTAAAGTAAATTATCAAAATGTCATAGTTAAAGTCCATAATAATTCCCATTGATCATCCTCATTTTTAAATTGAATTACTATCGTTTTTTGAGTTTATATTTTGTTTGGTAGAACACACCACTAACTCTACTATCAAAAACTGTTCTTCGGTTCCATTTTAAAGGTATAAAACACCTTTGTTTCTTAAAAAGTGTTAAGCAATGGATTTAGGTATTTTAATGGATATAAATATTTAATGTGATTCATTAAAAATTTAAAGATATTTAATTTTTACCATTAATGGTTTCATTTAGAGTTTTAATTATTGTATATCTCATCTAAATTAAAAAGAGTTAGTTTTTGGGTGAGATTGTTGTGTAAACCTATTGAATTTAGTGTGGTTTTGATAATGTGGCTATGTCATGTTTGGATTTATTAGTATTGATTATCTTTAACTTTATAATGATTTTTTTTAAATAATTTATGAATAAATTCATCATTATCTAATATATTTTGTTAATAAACAATGGGTTTTTCATTTTGTTGTGGAGTTTAATACTCTCTCCAAGGATAGATGAAAATTTTTATCAAGATATGAAAGAATATGTTAAGAAAGTATCAGACTTTTTCATGATGATGTAATAAATGTGGTATGTATGGATATTTTGGATTTTGAAGTTGGTATATATATAAAATTTTGTTTTTCCTTAATCATTTTAGAGAGAATATTGAAGAGAACATGTCTTATGATGTATTTTATCCATGTTCTCATGCAAGTTTATAAAAATTACATTCCTAGTTAATATAAAGGTTTAATAGAGTGGGGGTAATTATCATGCACTTCATAGTTTATTTATTTTAAATAAAGAAATGTTTAAATGTGGTGATTATGTGACACCCTAATATTACAAAAGGACACTATGTTCAATAAGGTATTGGATACACAACACTGAGTTTAAATGAACTACTATATACTATTAAACATGAACATTATAACATATCCATTAATTTTTTTTCATAAATAGAAAAACAATCAAATTATTTATAAAGGATGAATAAAATATATTGATAAATAAGTAAATAATTTTTGGTAAGGTCGTTATAGTATTTGAAAATATATTTTCTAAAAATTGCTTTTTATTGCATTTAGTGAACAAATAATACAATTAATTTTTTCTACCTTTTTAAAATTAGTTTGAAAAAATTTATTTCTATTTATGATCCATAATTCCAAAATTATATTAGGATCATTTTATATATATATTTCTAAAATGTTTAATTTTTTAAATGAATAGTGAAAATACTTGTTTTTATTGAAAACTGCATTTTCATTTCAATCATTTACAAAGTTATATTTTGTTCTAAATTTTTTTAAAAGTTAAATTAGTTATATTATTATATTATTTATTAAATTTATTTATTTTAAATTAATTGTTTTGTTGAATATATATATAATGTTTATATAGACTTGTGAAAAATAATCTTTGGGAAACCATTTTTTCATCATGTCTGTGGGTTTAATTTTAAACAAAATTCTACTATTTATGTTAATTGATTTCAAAAAAAATGAATTAAATATTTTAAATCGACATAATTAATATTTTATAATAATTTTAATTAATTTTTTCATAATGGATAGTAAAAATAGTAAAAATTATTCACTATACTTAAGGTAAAAATAGGATTACCTGGGTTTAACTAAAAGAATAAGTGAAAAAATACCTAAAAACTTATACCCATCATATTTGATGTCCATATTTAGACCTTATATCATCTAAAGATCTAAAATTATCCATTTTGGTACCTAGTTTCATGTTTATAATGTGGGTACAACTTTTTCTTTTCAAAAATTCAATGTGTGTCCTCTCCCCCAGTAATAAAAGGGAACCCCATATCCACACAATTTTACACTTATAAATCCTTTTGTATCATAAAATACCTATCCAAAAACCATAGATAATTCACTCATAAAATCTTTGATTCCTTTTTCAGATCCGAAATCCAATATAGAGAGGCTTTAGGTATAATCCTAATGAGGTGGACCAAAGAAGAGGTATCATTCTTAACTAGTCATATTTGTTTTATTTAGTTTTCAACATCCTTAAAATATTATTAAATTATTGAGATATAATAACATAATTGTATATCATATAATTATAAATTATTATTTCAATTAAATAACTTAAATCCATATCCTCTTCCATCAAATGGGAAATGAAACCATCATTCGTGTGTACGGTGGACTATCGCCTCGGGAACCAATGTAATTTTCTTCCATAATCACCTATCATGGATAATTATAATGATGGATTAAATATTAATATATCATATTAATTAAATATAAGTCATCCTATAAATATATTTTATAATATAATTTCTTACATTACCATCCATGAAAAATGATAATGTTGTGTGTGCATACGGCGAACAACCACCTCAGGAAGCGATGCGACTCATTTTTTGTCACTGCATCACAAGGAAGGTATATGATAATGTATATAAAGAAATAATATAATATTTATGATATTATTATATTTATATAAATACAAAATAATGCTTACCTTCTCCCCATCATGACCATTATAAATGGAAACATTACACGTTCTAATGCTCTACCTATTGTCTTCATGATTATAATACTTCATTTCCCATAACCATAATTTGATGGTCATTTTTTAAAATATGATTTCTGTCTAAATATTATGATTATATAATTATTATTATTATGTATATTATTCAATAATTTACCCATTTTCTATGGTCAATACACTGATTTCATTTTGATAATATGAGTTGAGCATCCTCAAAACACCCGATACGGACATAACTGATTATGTAATTAAATATTTCATTAAAATAAATGAATTAAATTTTTTATGTATAAGGTATTAAATATATAAAATTTTCTTAAAAATTAAAATAATTGATATAAGTTTATTATATAGGATAAAAGATACATACATGACAAATTCTAGGCTCAAGGTAAGGGTTTCATCTCAAAACATCCTTATTTGATACACATATTATTTTATGAAAATAATTTCTTTTAATAGTGTACAAAAAAATATAAATGTTATATAATATATCCTTTATAATAAATTTTATTTTAATTTATAATTAATTTTCTTCATTCTTGGGAGTTATGTTTTAAAATTTACCAAAATAATAATCATTTATGTTTCAATCTCATTTTAATTGGGATTGTTTTTACTTGAATTTATGTTGTAGGAATTTGATTTTTCATTATCTAATAAAAACCATTAGTTTTATTATACTATTTTTATTAAATAAATTTTGTATTAAAATTACCATTTTCTTATGTTTCTACTTAAAATGGATGAAATAATGTTTTCATGAAAAACTGACTTCATTTCTCCCTTCAGTTAAATAATATTTTTCTTCCATATCAATTTTTTTTTAAAAAAGATTCTAGAATATTTTAACATTCTCCAAATGATTTAATTAATAAATTTTTACCCATTTATTAATTTTTATAAAATTGTTTGTAATGAATATTCTATTATTTCTCTTAATGGTGGTCTTTTAAAACTTTTTAAAATAGCATGAATGAAAATTGTTTTAACTTATACTACATGTATGGGATCAACCACCATCATGACAACTTAATTATTTTATTATTAAATTATATTCTTCAATGGTACTTTTTAAATACACTTTTTTGATTTATTTTTTGTAAATTTTTATATTTTGAAGAACAAATATTCCATTTATCTTTTAAAGACATTTCCATAAAGAAGACAAAATTTTATGTTACGAGTTTCTTCTAAATTATGTATATATTTCTATAATATATATATATATATATATTATTTTCCATACATTTTAAGGGGTAACTCATTTTTTTTTTCTTCTCTAAAATCCCTTTATTATGAAATTTCATTTGATTATGATGTGAGACAAGATTATGAAACAAATTTCTTTTCATTGGTAATTATTTTTTTTATGCCTTATGATTAATTTCCTTTTATGGAAAATATAATCATGAACATGTTATTACTACGTCACCAAAATAGAACTCCATTTAATATAGTAAATATTTAGTCTCTTGATACATAATGTATGGGATTATGTAGTAATCCTAATCAATTTTGGGACTTTCTCTACCATGTGATATTGTCTAGGCAGTTGTCATTTAATAATATTTATTTCATATTATATATTACTAATGCATTTACTATGATGTTATAATATTATAATAAAATGTTTTTTATGTTATTATCCCATGTTTTTATTCTTGAGCCTTAACTTTTGTGATATGATATTATTTCCTTGACACGCAATTATGTTTCACTATCATGTTTATTCCCTCAATGGGTTTGTTAGAACACCCCTTTATTTTATGTATTTCAATAGGTAATCCAATATAGTTTTAATATTTCAATTGGATTTAGGAGCTCAATAAAGAGAATAAAAATAACTATATTATTTTTTACATTATTTTGATGTTTTCTAAACCTAGTCTACCAATGATACTAGTACTCGTGTTCTTTTTTTGTATTAATGGATGTTTATGTTAAAAAAATATGAAATAATATTTAAAAAGGCTTGGGATTCTTTAGTTGGTATTATTGGAAGGTCTAGTTAATTTTTGGTATTATGAATAGAATAATATAGTTACAAACCTATAAATAATTATCAGGTTATGTATTGAGGAATATACTAGAATTATGTTGATGTATATGGAGACAGGGTTCTATGAAATATCTTTTATTTTTGTATACTACCAGTGGATGTGGATTTTGAATAGTTGTACATTGTGGTAATAACTCTAAATATTGTGTATTGAGTTATACTCTATTTTTCTATAGTTCTGGTCAACATGACTTGCTACACATTAGATTTGAAACTCTTGTGGGATATGTTTTAGAAGTTAAAAAAATCTTCATAAAACATTACAAAATAATTAAACAAATTATAAGGTTAGAAAAATAGAAAAGAAAATATTACTATGGATAACCTAGATTAAAACTTAAATAATCATAGGTTAGTGTATAGTTACATTTATTATTTATTACATCTATTCTATATGTTTTCCCTTTTCTATGTTAATGCATAATCATATTATTTCTTTTATTCTTTTTAGTTACTTGTGGGAAATCAGAGAAAGAACTCCAACAACAAATGTGATGGAAAATATAATGATTTCCCTAATAAGATTCCTAACCTGATATTAATAGTGGTTTGACATCTGCGGATAATTCCAAATGAGTTATCTCAAATTACGATTAACAACTGGAACATAGTTAAAATTCTAAACACATCAAAGAAAAGAAGGATGGTGTACCATATAAGTTCAAGTGTTAAGGGTGATAAATAAATGAAGACTCAATTTCTTACATATTAAAAATGTGTAAATAGTAACCATGGAAAATGTCTTAATGTTACTAGAATATGCTTTATTTATAGAAAATGATGTCATCAAGAAGCTATTTTCTGAATAAAAATGCATATTCTAGTTAACAATACATAAGGAATATAAATTTTTACCCTATGAACTAATAATAATTAAATTTTGTAGATGTGATAAATTTATCATTATGTGAGTAAATCTTTTGATCTATGTATTAATTTCTAAGGGCCTATGTTATGAAAAACATTTAAGTAGAATGATTGATGTTTTTATATGTTTGATCCCAAAAATCATGTTGTGGTTTTATTTTTATAATGTTATTATGGTTATAATATTTATGAAATACCAATGGATTGTTCTTCAATAGTCATTCCATTTATATTTTCAAGAAAATGTGGACTAATACTAATGAAATAGAAAGTTAATTTAATTTTTAGGTGATATTTTATATTAGAAACCATGATTGTGAAAAATATAATCTTTATGATCTGTTTTATGTTTAGGTAATTATATTCAATTAAAATTATTTCATTTTGTGTAAAATGATGATCTAGATTGAAAACCATAGATATTAAAAAATGAGATTTAATGGATACTATTATTTTTTAGGATGGTCATCATATTCTTGAGAATATTATAGGAACAAGATGAATTGTGGATTTCATTATCACATTTTTCTCTGTATTTTAAAAAAAGGACAACTTCAATGTTGGTTAACAACTTGTCGCATCCGCTAAGGTCACCGGTCTTGAACTCACAACTGAAGGGAGATAATGTTTCATTGGATACCACTGGCCTACATAATGTACTGGTTAGTATTTTATTTCTTTTACATTGATTTTTTTGATATATGAATATTATTTTTATTTTAGGAAACATGCTTTAGGATCATAATTTTTTTTTAATTTTTATTGGGTTTCTAGTTGAATAATTTTATTTTTTGAACTATTTTGTTAGGTTGAGGTATATGTCACCCTTAGGTATAATATTTTATCTAACATTAAATATTATTTTTTAGGATCACAATTAAATCCTATAATGCCGAGGATATTTTGGATTTATGGTTATTTAATTATGGAATGATTTGATTTTAACATTCGATTGAGAGATTAATATGATGGTGTATTCATTTTGGTAACAATTTATGGTTTTTTTTAATCTCTACAAACAAGTGGAATATATATATATCATTTTATGAAATCATGTGGTATGTTAAAAGATAATTTTAGTGCTTCTGAAAAAAAATCTTCTTCAATACTCATCATTCGAAGAAAGAGTTGTGATTGTACTAAAATAATGATCAATGGACGAAATCATAATTTTTACATAAATATTTTTTTTATGTTTTTAATCAATAAGGTTAATGGATTCCTCTTTTTTATGAAAATGACCATAAAATAAAAAATTCATTTGTTTCTTTATAAATCTATGGTCTCTTGTCTATTAAAAAGTATGAAAATATGTCAAAAATGTTAATTTTCCAAAATCCAAATTTTTTACTTTCCAAAAATGTTCTATTATATGGAATCCTAGTTTTTTATGACCTTCGTATTTCCTTTTCCCAATTATTAAGATGAACGTTTTTACAATTTTTTTGATGTGGGTTTTCCAATAAGGTATTTTTGAATTTCAAACCCTAGATTATAGAGAAAACGTTTAAATTATTTAGAACGAAATTTATTTAAGGGGAGTATAATGTTACACTCCATGGTTTTAAAAGAACTATATAATTGATATCACATACAACATGCAATAGAGGTTTTAAATAACCCATGATATAATATTAGTATTATTATTTAAACATCGCCATTATAACCTATACATTAAAATTGGTAATGTTAATAGTGATCAAGATATTTTTTAAAATAATTATTTAGGATATATAAAATATATTTATAAATAAAAACTTAATTTTTAGAATAGTATTTATAGGCTTAAAAAATACTTCTCCTAAAAAAATAATTCTATTTCTTTTTGTGACCAAAAATAAAAATTAATTTTTTCCACTTGTAGAAAACTTATTTAAAAACATGATATTAATTTTTTATAACAAAAATTTCAATATTATCGAAAGATTTTTTGGGTTTTTTCTAAGAAATTTAAATTTTTAATCAATGGTTAAAAATACTCCATATAATTGAAAATATCCATTTAATTTAAATCAATTACAAAGTTATATTTTTTTTAAATGTTTTAATAGATAAATTAATTAAATTTTGTCTTGATAAATCCAATTTAAGTAATTATAATCAATTTTAAGTTGAGTTTATTTATAAAAACTTATTATACTTATGAAAACATTTTCTTGAGGAATAAAAATTTTCATCACCTCTACAGGTATATTTTTAAATTAAATTCTGAAATACCTATCAATTGAATTTAGAATAATTTATTCTATATTTTTAATATACATAATTAATATTAAATAAAAATCCCAATTTAATTTTTGGTCATAATGAATAGTAAAAAAATAATATATATTATTTAATGTGGTTAAGGTTAAAATGAGTTTACATGGGGTTAAACTAAAAGGGGAAGTGTTTAACTGACTAAAAAATGCATAATAATGCTTTTTTATTATAATATTGCTTCCTTATATCTTCTAAAGTTTGATAATGATCCATTTTGGGGCCTCAGGTCAGGTTTAAAATGTGGTGACAACAGTTTATTTTTAAAAATTCAATATGTGTCCTCTACCCCACTTAAAAAAGGGCACCCCCTATCCTCTCCACTTTACACATACAAATTTTTTTGGTTACAAAAATTAATCTGCAAATACTTTCCTTAATTACCTCCCCACATCCTAGGGTCCTTGGTTTTTTCATAAATATATGATATAGAGGCTTTAGGTATAATCCTAAAGAGGTAGTTAGAAGAAGAGATATTGTTCATAGTCGAGAAAGTTTACTTTATTTATTTTTCCACAACCTTTAAATATTGTTCAACCATAATGATATAAAATGATATTTTTATCCTATATACTATGATATTATTATATTGATGTAATAACATAAATCAATATCCATGTCCATAAAATAAGAAATAAAACCATTGTTTATGTGTATGGTGGACTACCTCCAAACGAACCAATGTTATTTTTTTCCATCATCACCTATCATGGATATTTATTGTAACACCCCAAGCTTCCATGGTACGATTCTCTTTGAATAATATAGTAGCGTGTGTTGTATGCAACTTCATGTTCTAACACACACCACAACCAATCAAACTAGCATTTATGAATAGTAATACCCACTTTTTGAAATTTTATAAATTTTATATTTCAATATGGACTTCATTTTTGGATTCGGAATATCAAAATTATATTAGAGTGAATTTTTAGTATTTTTTTGAATACATTCAATTTTTGATGAATAGTGACAAACACCGAGTTAGAGTTTTAAACTGATTTTTTATTCAAATAAGTATTTATTTTATGTAACTTTTTTTAGTTAAAAATAGATACATAATACCTATATAAGATCAATGTAATTCATTGGAGTAAGTTTATAATAAGTTTTGATATATACAAATTTTCTTGAACTTTTCGTCGTCTTTTACCCACCTCCTAGGAGAATTTGGAAATTAACATAAAACATAAATTTACCGCTTATGTGAGTGGAATTTAGAAAATACTAAAAACACGGTTAATATTAAGGAGTAAAACTTAGCTCAATGAGATGAAAATAATTTTTTTAATAGTAACTTTTTACTTTTATTTACCACGGTTAAAAGTAAATAGGGTAATTAAGGGTAAAAATGATATTAATATTACCCTAACACATGTTATAATTATATTGGACAAGTTTATCTCAACACAAAACAACCTTAGGTATAAAATATTATCATTAGGTCCACTTTTATTAGATTATGACATTTATTATTATTATTTAATTCAAAGAAGAGTTAAAATAGATAAAATCAAAGTTTACTAACTAAACAATTTTTAATATAGGGTTATATAAAAGATAAATTTGATTATAAATATTCATTAGAAAGATAAAAATATTTCCTACATAATGGTATTTTATTTATAATTTTTAGACATTATATAATTTAACATATTTATGACACAATGTTAATGCAGTAATTACCTAATTAATGAAATATTAAAATAATTGATATTATAAATATCTAAATAAATGTAATTTGAGACTTTTTAGAAATTCCACTACTTTTATAGGTTAATATGACATATTATTATTGGTTATATATATAATTTTTTCTAAGTAATAATACTTTTATGAAATTATCAAAAAAAAAATACCCAATAGTGTCAAAATTGACATAAAAGAGTTTTTAAAAAAATATTATATTATTAATTGATATTTTATTCTTTAAAATCTATTTTTCCACCAAAGTACTTATATAAGGATATGTTTATCATTAATGGACCACTTTGGGGTCTCTTGGAGGTATATAGTAAGTTTATTAACAATATAATATAAAAATACAAAGAGACATGGTAAATGTCAAACTAATTAACTAAGAGTTAAAACTAAAAGATAAGATTAATAAAGTGACCCAAACCAGTCTAAAACCTATTGGTTGAGTGGATTTAGACCCATCCCCACCTTAGCCTCTAAATAAATCAACTTTGAGCTATTATAAACCGAATATAAATTTATTATAAAATAATATTTTATGTTTTTTCTAAGGTGCCCCTCACCCCTCTTATAAAAGGGCATTACCCCTTCTCTCAAATTCATACCTTAAAAGACTTTTGGATCGGCCAAACCCTACAAAATATTCTCTCAACTTCCCTAAATTCATCCTAGAGGCCATTCTTTGGTCATAAAGCCACCCTAAGGAGACCTTTTGATAAAATCAAAAGGAAGAACCCGAAGAAGAGGTAATGTTTTCCCAACCCTCTTTCAAGTTTCTTTCTTCTTCAACTTCTTATTTATTTGTAATTTCCATTCTAAAATAATAAATCCAGTATATTCTATATACTGTGATGTTATTATAAATATTGTACAACCATATTCATTATTTTATCCATCCTTTGAATGACATGTCACCATACGTGCGTACGTACGACCTACCGTCTCCACGTCGTGGTATAATTGTTATTCAATATATGATTATTTGGATGGGAATAAAAATGAGGTGTAATTCATGTAAATATAAATATAACATGATAATGATTCTGTATATATCATATACCATCCAATTATATATTATTTTAATATTAAAAGAATGATATTGTCGCACATGCATACGTACGGATTATAGTCTCCACGAACGTGATGAGATTCATTCCCTATCTTATCCATTCATGAATAAATATATTTTGATGAATAAAAATAAGGTTTAAAGACTTGATATCATTATGTATATGAATAATATACAACCTATCCATAACAAACACTACTTATGTAACAAAACATATAAAAGAAAATGAGTAAGTTAACACCCGAAACGACGATAATACTAAGATATTATCAACAAATCAATGTTAAAATATCTTATATGATATCAAATTAATGTATATGAATCTTGTATAATTATATAACAATTATTTAAACATTATAAAGGAGGTTAACCTACCCTCAACCATGAAAAAAGTACAAATTAAGGGGTTTCTAATCTCACTTTTAATTCAGGGAGAATTCCATTATTCCCCACTTATTTATTATATGTGGTGTGTGTACTAACCATGATTGTATTCATTGAATAATATACTTTTATTCATGGATATTTACATCATAATTTTATGATCATTCTTTCATGGGTGTATTTTTGGTAAGTTACATAATCAATAAGGGAATTTAAAATTTCTATTTCCACTCATTTGGCATTACGCATACATCATTGATTATTTTACTCTAAGATTATGTGTGGAATCACTATTAATTTGATTATGTCATAATTTCCACTCCCCTTTCTGTGGATATACTTTTGATACACATAATCACTCCATTAATAAATTCTCAAGTCATCGGTATGAACTTGATCAGAGTAATTTTTACTTAATCTCGATTTGTTGAGTTAACCATCCAATTCGTTGGTGTTGTTTTTACAAGAATATGTGTGAATGTCCTTTGATTGTTTTACACTGAATATCCAATATTATTTAGTGTATTTATATTTTTCAAACTTAATTATGTCTTTTATTTATCCTTAACCTAAGGATACGGCCTTTATGAAATATTTCATCTGAATTTACATTCCATTGAGACTCCTTTGTTTTTATACACCAAATCACTTTTATATGGTGTATATAATGTACTTTGACATAGTATATCATGAATCCCTTTATCCTCATGATATTAAAATGTTTTTATTACCTCAATTATTTTTATTTAAGTGTCTTTCTTTTGGATAGGAACTCTAACTAAAATCTCATTTTAAATTTTTTAAAGATTTTTTATTCTAAATATTTCTCATTAATGTCCATGTTTTAAAAATGGTTTTAAGGATCTATTTATATGAACATTGAAGTTTTCAAATTAAAATTTCTTTTAAAATTTTCAAATTGGTATGAGACACTTTGATTCAAAAATCTATTCCTAAATGGCTTCTTGACAAATAGTGTTACTTTTAAAAGATTTCAAGAAAAAGGGGGATATTTCTATCTAATATTTTTTATGACTATATTCATCTATGTAAATATCCTCCATTATTCTCGATTGAGGTTAATATGATACAATTTGATCTACCATATTGTATTGAATGGCTTATGTTTGACTGTGGATGTGCTATTTTTATACCATTTAGGGTTTTTGGATAAAGTATTGACATTTCTTATGTTAGTTTTAATACAAATATTTATGTTATGTTTCAAAAATTTCATATGAAAAATGCATTGGACTTAGTAAGTTACGGGTAGAGCCCGCTATAGCTCCTCGATGCATTAGTAGGTCTCATGAGACAAACTAGTGTCTTGGGACTATTCCTTGAAAAAATATTATTTTTATTCTTGGAACGAGGCCTTGACTATGTGGTTATGATAGTCTGGCATTATGCATTCCATCAATAGGAAAGTGGTTATTGATATTTCATGTGGTTATTCAACTAGTAGAATATCCATGTGAATAAGTAAATGGAATTATTTCATTTTATCTTTGTCATATTATGCTGAAGTTCAGGTTTAAAAGGCTTTTGTTTTAGTTACACATTGCCTTAAATGTTTATGCTTATTTATGAAAGTTTCCCCTATATTGTTATCCTTACTGAGAATCTGAGCTCACCCCTTTCAATGTTTTATTTTTCTAGGATGTGAAGAAGTGATTTATGAATGACCTGCAGGGATAGTATGAGTGTGGAATATGAATACTATGTTATTATAGTTTTTCACTTTATGATGTAATGTAACATTTATAAATGTATCTATTGTTTCCAAGGATACTAAACGAATCGGTCTTTCGAGGCTTGATCTTTTGTGATCATTCCAATGATACATAATAATGCCCTATCTCTGGGTAACTAGGGTCCGGGCATTACAGTTGGTATCAGAGGAAGTTTATTACAAACCTTAGAAGCTAGATTTAGATAAACTCTGATTAGAGCACATATCCCTAAGATAAACATTGAGGATTAGTATAGAATAACTTCCTATAATTTTGGTATTGTATAGATTTTGTGAGTTTTCTGAGCAATACATCCCTGTCTGGATACAAGCAGGTAGAGGCGGATCTTGCACAGATGTACCTAGGGGTAAAACCTGAAAACACTGCTTTGAGCGAGAATTGAATGGGAACTGGTGCACGACAACGGGCCTTGCTGCACTCTTGGTTACGACACTCCCGAGGGATATTCTTAGGATAATTTACATTTTCTTTACAAACCATTTTGAATTATTTTAATATATGATGAGAATAAATGACCTTGGTGAATCCTAAGGTGTTTCAAGTTGAGAATATGGTATCACGATATTCTCTAACTAATGTTATGACTACTGTTACTGACACAACGCTTTCTGGTTTTAGTCAATGGATGGAGTCCAAGGAAGTCATAGTAACTTTGAGGATGATGTACAAGGTGGGAATGGTGGTGGAAATGAGAAAAAATGGAATATTGATAGGCATAGGAGATATTGTGTTCATGTCAAATCAGTTTTCCAAAAATATGATCAACAATATATATATTAACCAACTCCTGGACTAAAAAAAGAATAGAAAGGTGATGAATGGTAAGGTCTCTAGCTATGGAGACCATGGAGAGAAGAAAGCTCAATTTCTGTCATGCCAGAAATGTGGAAGGAGGCACCCACGAAAGTGTCTCAATGGAACAAAGAAATGCTTTTTATGTGGGAAAGAAGGGAATAAATTATAGAATTGCCGAGGAAAAATGAAGGGTATTATGGAAGAAAATAAAAATCATCCTAAGATTCCTATTATGGTCATTTTTCATAAATGTATGGGACCTTGGAATCACCCAAGTCAATGCCCTATTCTATAAGATAATCTCTTGGTCAAGGGAGAACCTATGTGCAAATAAATGCATGGAAAAATGTTTAAATGTATTAGTGCTCCTTATTGATGGGATTACATTGGAATAATTTTCTCATGTGTTTGTAACCCCACAGTTTTCCATGTGAGAATGATATTTGAGGAAGACTTATCTTTTCCCTTGTAGATATAGTTATAAATAACCATTTAGTTTTATATGATCACAGGGATTGAGGTAATTACTAGTTATTATATTTTGGGATGAAAATGCAAGGTATGATATAAAATTAATGGTTAAAATTATGTTTTGGTTATTTTGAGGAATTTATCTCATTATGGTAATGTTATCAAATATAGTTTTTGGAAAAGGACAACACGCAGACCATGTGACAACCCGTCGCGTCGGACAAAGCTATGGGAATAGAACCCACAACCAAAGTGCGATTGGGATTTATCGCCTAACACTGGACTACGTGAAGTACCTAGTTAGTGTGACTAATTATTTTTAGTTAAATGATTTTATTGATCAATAATAAGTTGATTTTGGTTCTTATGACTTATCAAATGAATACCATTAGTATAGGAAAATTATTTTGTGATTAAATGATAAATGTTATTTTGGAAGATTTTCTCTTTGTTGGGAACACTGTATGCCCAAGGAAAATAGAATACTACAAGATTTTATTTGAAGAGTAATGGTGGATTTTTATCTATGTTTTTATTTTTGATTTATAGTGATTTGGGTTATTTATGGAAATGATTAACCTATAATAGAGAATATGTGATTAGGTTAATAACTTTTAAGTATGTGACTTTAAAAGTTTTTGATGTCATTTGGTGATACAATTTAACGTGGAAGACTACATAAAAAAATTCTTCTATGTTTTGGGTTTCAATATTAGGTTGGATTATATTGATAGATTTTATGGACAATTGTTTATTGAATTGTATTTATTTATCTTTGGGGTATTTTTTGTTTAATTTTAGAAATTAAGATTAGTGTTTCTTTCTCTAAAGGAATATAATTTTGGGGGATCATCAGATCTTGTACTAACCATTTTGGTTTTAATTAATCTCTAATGACAAGGTAAATATATAGTTTATCCTTTGGGGATCATGTGATTCTATAGAATTTTATTCTAGCTCTTCCAGTGTGACCAAGTCTTCTTGAATACTCATCGTTTAAAAAAATGAGTTAGTGGTGGAAATTTATTAAAGAATGAAACTCTAATTAAAAACTAATTATATCTCTTTATTTTCATAGTCAGTCTATTAAATTAATTTCCCATATTAATGTAATGTAACTTAAAAAATTTGTTGTCCATATACTTTTCCTACTGGGAAACTAATGACCATTTGTCCCATCAAAAGTTTGTGGCTTTCTTGTTGTTAATTTTCACATAATCCTATTTTCTATCCCTATCTATAAGAACTTGAAACATATATTATCTTTCATATCCATGTTTTCCTACTTGGAATCCTAGTATGAGTTATCTTGGGTGACCTTTTTACTTCTCTTTCTTTCTTTTAAGGTGATTGTTTTATTGACTCTTTTTCGGATGTGAGACTTTCCATTATATTCCCAATTTCAATTATAAAAATTTCAAGGACGAAATTATTTGAAGGGTGGGAGAATGTAACACCCCAAGCTTCCCAGGTATGCTTCTCTATGAATAATATAGTAGCGTGTGTTGTACGTGACTTCGAGTTCTAACACAGACCACAACCAATCAAACTAGCCATTATGAATAGTAATACCAACATTTTGAAATTTTATAAATTTTATCATTCAAAAAGGACTTAATTTTTGGATTCGTAATATCTAAATTAACTTAGGGTGAATTTTTGGTATTTTTCAGAAAACATTAAATTTTTGATGAATAGTGAAAAACACTAAGATATGGTCTAAACCCAATTTTTTATTTAAATAAATATTTATTTTATTTTAATTTATTTTAGGTCAAAATAGATACCTAATGCCTATATAAGTTCAATGTAATTCATTAGAGTCATTTTATAATAATTTTAGATATATAAGAATTTTATTGAACTTTTCATCGTCTTTTACCAACCTCCTAGGAAAATTTGGAAATTCACATAAAACATAAATTTACTGCTTCTGTGAGTGGAGTTTCGAAAATCCGAGAGACACGGTTAATATCAAGGAGAAAAATTTGGTTCAATGAGATGAAAATAATTTTTAGTGAATAGTAACTTTATACTTTTATTTACCACGGTTAAAAGTAAATAGGGTAATTAAGGGTAAAATTGATATTAATATTACCATAACACAGGTTCTAATTCTATTGGACAAGTTTATATCGACCAAAAAAACTTAGGAATAAAATATTACTATTTGGGTCCACTTGGATTAGATTAAGACATTTATTATTATTATTTAATTCAAAGAAAAGTAAAAAGAGATAAAATCAAAGTTTAATAACTAAAACTTTTTTAATATAGGGTTATACATAAAATAAATTTGATTATAAAAATTCATTATAAAGCTAAAAAGATTTCCTAAATAATGGTATTTTATTTATAATTTTTAGACACTGTATAATTTAATTTATTTATGACACAATGGTGATGCAGCAATTACCTAATTAATGAAATATTAAAATAAATGATATTATAAATATCAAAATAAATGTAATTTGAGACTTTTTATGAATTACACTAATTTTAAATGTTAATATGACATATTATTATTGGTTATATAAATTGTTTTCGAAGTAATAATGCTGTTATGAAATTATCAAAAACAAAATACCCAATAGTTTCAAAATTGACATAAAAGAGTTTTTAAAACAAATATTATATTATTAATTGATATTCTATTCATAAAAATCTAATGTGCTGCAAAAGTAATTATATAATGATAGGTGTATCATTAATGTACCACTTGGGGGTTTCTTGGTGGTATATAGTAAGTTTATTAACTATATAATATAAAAATACAAAGAGACATGGTAAATGTCAAACTAATTAACTAAGAGTTAATACTAAAAGATAAGGTTAATAATGTGACACAAACCTGTCTAAAACCTATTGGTTGAGTGGATTTTGACCCATCCCCACATTATCCTAGAAAAAAATCAATTTGGAGCCATTATAAATAGAATATCAATTTATTATAAAATAATATTTTAATTTTTTCCTAAGGTACCCCTCACCCCTCTTATAAAAGGGCACTCCCCCTTCTCTCAAATTCATACCTTCAAAGCCTTTTGGATCGGCCAAACACTACCCAAATATTCTCTAAACATCCCTCAATTCGTCATAGAGGCCCTCCTTTGGTCAGAAAGCCAACCTATGGAGCCCTTTTGATCAAATCAAAAGGAAGACCCGAAGAAGAGGTGATGTTTTCACAACACTCTTTCAAGTTTCATTCTTCTTCAATTTCTTATTTCTTTGTTATTTCCATTGTAAAATAATAAATCCTGTATTTTCTCTATACTTTTATGTTATTATAAATATGGTACAACCATATTCAGTATTCTATCCATCCTTTGAATGACATGTCACCATACGCGTGTACGTACGACCTACCATCTCCACGTTGTGGTATAATTGTTATTCAATATATTATTATTTTGATGGGTATAATAATGATGTGTAATTCATGTAATTAATATATATAACATGATAATGATTCTGTATACATGATATACCATCCAATTATATATTATTTTAATATCAATAGAATGATATTGTCCCTCGTGCGTACATACGGATTACCATCTCCACGAACGCGATGAGATTCATTCCCTATCATATCCATTCAAGAATAAATTTCATTTTATGATTAAAAATAATGTTTAAGGACTTGATATCATTATTTATATGAATAATATACAACCTATCCATAACAAACACGACTTATGTAACCAAACATATAAAGGAAAATGAGTAAGTTAACACCCAAAACGACGATAATACTATGATATTATCAACAAATCAATGTTAACAGATCATATATGATATCATATAAATGTATATGAATCTTTTATAATTAAATAACAATTATTTCACCATTATATGGTAGGTTAACCTACCCTAGACCAAGGAAAAGTACAAATTAAGGGGTTTCTTATCTCACTTTTAATTCCGTGAGATTTCCATTGTTCACCACTTATTTGTTGCATGTGGTGTGTATAAGGACAATGATTGTGTTAATTGTTTAATATAATTTAATTCATGGATATTTACATCATCATTGTATGATCCTTCTTTCATGGTTCAATGTTTCTTAAGTTACCAAATCAATAATGGAATTAGAAATTTCAATTTCCACTCATTCAGATTTACGCATACATCATTGATTATTTTACTCCAAGATTATGTGTGGAATCACTATTAATATGATTATGTCATAATTTACACTCCACTTTCTGTGCATGTACTTTTTATACACATAATCACTCCATTTATAAATTCTCAAGTCATCGGTATGAACTTGATAAGAGTAATTTTTACTTAATCTCGATTTGTTGAGTTAAACATCCAATTCATTGATGTTGTTTTTACAAGAATATGTGTGAATGTCCTTTGATTGTTTTAAACTAAATATCAAATCATATTGAGTGTATTTTTATTTGTCACACATAATTACGTCATTGATTTATCCTTAACTTAAGGATACGACCTTTATGAGAGAATTCATCTCAATTTACATTCCATTGAGACTCCTTTGTTTTTATACACCGAATCATTTTTATATGGTGTATACAATGTACTTTTAAATAGAATATCATGAATCCCTTTATTCTCATGATATTACGATTTTTTTTACCTAAATTATTTGTACTCTAGTGTCTCTCTTTGGGTTAGGAACTCTAACTAAAATATCATTTTAAATGTTTAAAATATTATTATTCTAAATCTTTCTCATTAATATGCATGTTTTAAAAATGGTTTTAATGATTTATTTATATGGAAATTAACGTTTTAAAATTAAAATTTATTTTAAATGTTTCAAAGTGGTATGGTACACTTTGATTCAAAAATATATTCTTAAATTGCTTCTTGACAAATAGTGTGACTTTTAAATGATTTCAACAAAAAAGGGAATATTTATCTCTAATAGTTTTGATGATTATTTTCATCTATGTAAATATACTCCATTATTCTCGATTGAGGTTAATATAATACAATAAAATCTTATATATTATATCAAATGGGTTATGTTTGACTATGGATGTTCTATTTTTATACCATTCATGGTTTGTGGATAAAGTATTGACATTTAATATGTTAGTTTTAATACGATTGTTTATGTTATGTTTCAAAATTTTCATATGAGGAATGCATTGTACTTAGTAAGTGACGGGGGGAGCCCACTGTAGCTCTTTGTTGAATCGGTAGGTCTTATGAGACAAACTAGTTTCTTGGTACAAGGCCTTGACAAAATCTTATTTGTAGTCTTAGCACGAGGCCTTGACTATGTGGTTATGATAGTCTGGCATAATGCATTCCATCATTGTGAAAGTGGTTATTGATATTGCATGTGGTTATTCAACTAGTAGAATATCCAGGTGAATAAGTAAATGGAATTATTTCATTTTATCTTTGACATATTATGCTGAAGTTTATGTTTAGAAGGCTTTTGTTTTAGTTACACATTGCCTTAAATGTTTATGCTTATTTATGAAAGTTTCTGCTATATTGTTATCCTTACTGAGCATCTGAGCTCACCCCTTTCAATTTTTTATTTTTCCCATGATGTGAAGAAGTAATTTATGAATGAACAGCAGGGATAGTATGAGTGTGGACTATTAAGACTATGTTATTGTAGTTTTTCACTTTATGATGTAATGTAACATTTATGAATGTATCTAGTGTTTCCAAGGCTACTAAACTAATTGGTCTTTCGAGACTTGATCTTTTGTGATCATGCCAATGATACATAATAATGCACCGACTTTGTATAACTGGGGTCAGGGAGTTACATTTATAATGATGTATTTTATATTATATTATCATATTCATGAAATAATAATCTCTTTAAACAAATAATTATTTATATACTTTCTTACCTTTCAATCCATGTAAATATGGTAATGTCGTTCGTCTGTATGGCGGACTACCACCTTGTGAAGTGATGTGATTCATTTTTTAATTATCTCATTACATGGATGGAATATGTATGTTTATTTAATGAAATAATAAATTATTTATGACATTATTATCATTATTTAATTAAAAAATAACACTTACCTTCTCTCCATTATGACCCTTGAAAAATGGAAATGTTGCAAATTTATATAAATGGCATATCATCTCAATGATTGTAACATAGTTCATTTTAATAACCATATTTCAGGGATATTTTTAAAAGGTTAATTTATGTATAAAATGTTAATTATTTCATGATAATTATTCTAGAGATTATGGAACAGTGATCTAATTGACCACTGTCAACACACCATTGTCGTTTGTAAATTATGAAGTGAGCATCCTCAAAACACTCGATATGGATATAACAAATTCAATAATTAATTATGTAATTAAGTTAAACAAATTAAATTTTTAATTATAATGTATTAAATTGATAAAACGTTCTTAATAAAAAAAATTACACAATTTTATTATACATGATATAAAATATATACATGACAAAATCAGAACTTGAGGTAAGATATTCATCTCTTAACATCCTTATTTGGCACACATGTTCTTTTTTGTACCTAATTTATTATAATGGTTTATATACTAAACCATTACATATTATGTCATGGATACTTCCATATTCATGAAATATTAGGTTTCAATTCAATTACATCATTCATGGTAGTTATATTTCAAAAGTTACAAAAGTCGTATGGGTTTATGTTTCAATATCATTTGAATCTAGATTGTTTATGATTTCATTTCCATTATATAAAATTATTGGTCATTGTAAAATAAAATCCTTTAATTTATTATCATATTTTTATTCATTAAATTTTCACATAATATTTCCAATTTAATCTCTTTGGTACTTAAATTGGATATAAGAATGTTTTTACGAAAAGTTAACTTTATTTCTCTATTCAGTCGAAAATCTTTTCTAATTCATATCCATGATTTCAGAAAAAAAATTTCAAGAACATTCAAAAAAACTTCCAAATAATTTACTAAAGACATTTTTTACCATGTGTTAATTTTTAGAAAATATTTTGAAAGGAATCTTCTTGTATTCTCTGAAAAATGGAATTTTTACTCTTTTTACAACATTGTGAAATGAATTTTTTAACATATATGACATGTACAAAATTACCCACAATTAAGACCACTAAATTATTTGAATATTAAATTATAATTTTCCTTTATTATTATTTTTAATAAATTATGTAATATTTTAGAAATTTTTATATTTTTAAGTAGTGATCTCAAATTGAAAATGGTATTTTCATCCAGAAATATTTCATGTAAACTTTTAAAAACATTTTCATCAGTGAAGACAACTTTTTTTGTTATGGATTTTGTAAAAATTATGTATATAAGTATATCAAATATATATCAAGCTTATTCTATCATACTTTTATTGGGTAATACCATCATTATGATCATCTCTCAAATTCATCCATCATGAAATTTCATTTTCTTATGATATGAGACAGTATTATAAAACTCATTTCATTTGATCTATAATTCTTATGTTTCAGCCTTATGAGTGATTTAATTTTGTGGAAGAAATAATCATGAACATTTTATTATGGTTGAAATCATATTGAACTCCAATGGCCCTACTCACTTAAAATTTCAGAACAAATTTACACCATTGAGTGGCATCTTTTGGTCAGATGACTTTGAGGACCCTCTGCATACTGAGCCGGAGAAGGCTAATATTATTGAGATAGGGTCTCTCCTCACTGAGCAGTCAACCGCACTGAGGGCCTTAAGCAATAAGATGGCTAATGACAAGGCATAGCAGGCTAAGGAGAGTTCTCAGCCGGTTCTTGTGGACAAGGTTGATATGGCTTCACCCATGAACATCGAGGTCTGCAGCCACCCAAAAGGGAAAGGCAAGAAAGTAAAAAGGGATGAATGGAAAGGCTCAATAGTATATGGTATCAAAGGGGGACCCTAGACAAAGGGAATGGCCCAATTGTAATGAATAACTTTTTCTGTAACTGCCTAGGGTTGGGAAATTTTCAAATGGCCAAGACCCTTAGACATTTTATTATGGCCCATAAACCTTTGATTGTTGGTATTGCTGAACCGAATATTATCTTTGATAATTGGAATGGCTTCAACTGGAACAATATTGGGTATCAATATGTGTCAATAAAGTTGCATGGTTTTGAGATGGATCGCTTGTGGGTTCTTCGACATCATTCCATTCAAGTCACCTCCTTTGTAAAGAAGCCTAAGAGTGTTTTTCTCTCTTTCAGTATTGATGATCATCAATTTTCAGCCTCGTTCGTATATGCTTCTACCTCTTATATTATAAGAATGGAGTTATGGGCGGAGCTCAAAGTGGTTTCTGGGCTGATGATTCAAAGATGGGTATCCCTTGGAGACTTCAATACTGTATTGAGGCCTGAGGAGAAGACATGTGATACTTTTAATAAGATTGCGGCTTCTGATTTTTCTCCTTGTCTTGATCATTGCAATATTTTTGAGGTCCCTCTTACTAAAGCTGAATTTACATGGTGTCGTCATACCTGGATTTGGAGGCAAGCAAGAAAACTTGAAATATTCTTTGTTCAGATGGCTGATCAAGGTGATGCGCAAGCAGTCTCTGGTTTTACACTATAGAAGTATCATTCGGATCATAATCCTATTGTTGTGTATTTTAATACACAACTAGCATAGTCATTCCTCATCCCATTTCGATTCAATAATGGGTAGATTTTGGAGAATGAATGTTGGGAACTTTTTCTTGAGGCATGGAAGCTTGAACTGATTGGCAGCACCCTACAATGGTTGGCTGTGAAATTAAAGTATCTCAAAATGCTTCTCAAGGAATGGAGTAGGGAGCCCTTTTCTCAGCTTGGTTATGACAATAAAGCTACTAAGGAAAAGATGTCATCTATTCAGATTCAGAATCAACAAAAGCCTTCCCTATCATATGAGGAGATAATGTCTCATAATAAATTGGATGATCTCATGATGCTTCAAGAAAGGTTGGCTAGAAATCAGCTGAATGTCATATCGCTCAAAGAGGGAGACTGGAATTCTAAATTTTTCAACTAACTACATAAATAAAAGAAAATCTGGGCAAGGGATAAGGCGATAACCATCCCAGGGTGTCTATTTACATCTGAAAATGTGATATCTCTGGCGGTCATGGACAATTTTAAAGAGTTATACTCTGATTATGGGTAGGACAACACTCACAGTATGGTTGGGAATATAACTTCATGCATTGGCGTGTAGGACAATAAATATCTTGTCACCCCTCCTATAAAGGCGGAAATTCGTGAATCCATTTTCTCTCTTAATGCGGATAGTGATCTGAGCCCTGATGGTTTAACTAACAAATTTAACACATCTTACTGGGACATTCTACAAGATGATATTACTCATGCTATAAAGGAATTATTATCTCACTCTTACTTTTCGTTTAAGATGAACTCCTCTTTCATTGACCTACTACCTCAGAAAGGTAATGCCCTTGATATCAAGGATTTTAGGCCTGTTTCACTTGGGAACACCATCCCCAAGCTCATTAGTAAGATTCTCATGAACAGAATGGGCTGTGTAGAGACCCGAAGGTTGACGTACATGGACATTACATTACTTTTGCGGAATACTTAGTACATAACAAAAACACAGACACAAGTATCGTAATAGTTTAGTGTCTTTGGAAACTCGGAATATAATCTTCTAATCGTGGTGAAAGATCTTCAACATCTCTCATAAAGATCTTCCTTTTTTATACCTAAAACATTTATTTATATCCTAGGGAAAAGAAAACATAAAAGGGTGAGCTCAAATGCTCAGTAAGGGTAAACAAAAGAGAAATCAATCACATCATATTCATAAGAACATAACTTTTGGAAATCTTAACCAGAAAAAGAGAGCATAATTTCATAACATGGGATAAATCATAGTAGTGAAATGAAATCCCAATAAGCATATATTAAAACATGAAACTTTGTGTCATACACACATAATCATAGAGATTCATTTCTTGTTAGCCATGACTCATTTCCAAGACTATCTTAGTGGGCAAAGTCCCTTTCTGAATCGAGTCACCCTCGTTTCAGTCCTGTTTCACTGAACCGGTATAACCTACCATTCCAGCCATGTCTATCTCATGAGATATGAAATCTTTACCCAATGCATTGGAGGTAGATATAGGTCCCACCCATCTCATAATTATACCATTCTTATGTGTGCCAAAAAAATCATAAACCATACATCATTTCATAACCCATGTAATAAAAATGGGATTCCTAAACAACATGACATCATAAAACAATTCATATAAGATAAATGAATTCATAAAAATACTTCCATCACAACATAATGAAATCAATGTAATAATAGGGATAAAAATAGAACCCTATATTATCTTATATGGAAAATAATTTTAATAAAACACTTGAAATGAATTCTTGAGGAAAATATCATTTCTTCTTCAAAAACACTTTTCCTTTCTTAATATGTCATACAATTATAAACTAAAAGAAGTTGATTAAAAATAAACTTGAAAACTTTTAAAGGAATATTCTTGGAAATAATGTTTTAAAAATCCATTCATGTCGTATAAGTTAAATAAAACATTCTTTGTACTTTTGTCGGAAAAGTCAAAAAGTACCTCGTACGAAAAACAACAAAAGATTCCTTTCATATCTTTTAAAAAAAACTTACCGAAGGGTAAAATTGGATATAAACTATTGTAGAAGGATTACATATTGAGGGAACATGGAGATGGATGATAAAATACTCCCCAGTAAATACCAAAGTATAAACATTCTAGGATAAAAATGAGATTGTGATATTTCCCTTACCTTAGGTCAGATTTGCTTTGTACGTGTCTGAAGCTCCTGTATAATGGTTTAAATAATGTTATTTACTTATTCCAGAATCATACATATTTATATGATATCATATATGGTCATATTCTTAGCTTCTTGTTAGTAATATTTCATTGTTACTTGTTACTCTGGTCTTTATTGCCTTTTGTTCTTATGCGTGTTTTGCTGAATAAATTCTTATTTTTCTTTTAAGGTTATAGATACCTTATATCCAGAATGGTATTAGTGTAACATATATCATATTTATTCATTCAATTAATTTATATAATTACTATGTAATGATGATCATGTAGAACGAGTCGCATCACATCGTGGAGACGGTATTCCGTACGTACGCACGAGTGATGATATCGTTCCTATGATCGTGGAATTGTATTGGAGTATATATATATTATTTCAGTATCAATATTACTTTATAATAATCATAAATATTTACTCATTACACCATTATACCCATCCTTGTAAGGTGATGGTGGAAAATAGATTACACCACGGCGTGGAGACGGTATTCCGTACGTACGCACGCGTGGTGATTTCATTTTTCCGTAGGATGGATAGAAGGTGAATTAGGGTTGTCTCATATTTATAATAACATATAAGTATGTAAGTAATACTGATGTTATTACTTTATCATGAAACAACTAAAGAAGAAGAAGTTGAAGAAGAAAGAAATTGAAAAGATCGGTAATGGATATTACCTCTTCTTTGGAACGCTTCTTTGAATCCTCCACTTAGGGAACTAAGACTGGTCTTTGAAGAAGACCAGGACCTCTAGGATTATTCTAGGGAATTTGAGAGGAGAAAATTGCGGGGTTTGGCCGAGCTTGAGTTCTCAAATTGGTGTGAGGAGGAGGGGGAGGAGGTGCCCTTTTATAAGGGAAGAGAGGGGCACCTTAGGAATATCTCAAAATATTATTTTATATTAAAGTCAAAATCAGTTTATAATGGTTCCAAAGGGTCTTATTTCGAAGCTAATGTGGGGATGGGTCGAAATCCTATCAACCAATATGATTTAGAAAAGTTTAGGTTATTATTTTAACCTTATCAATTAGATTTAACTTTAAGTTAAATAATTTAAGTTTTACCGTGTCTTTTTTTTTCTTACACTATATGGTTAATACACTTACTATAACATGCCAAACGAACCCCAAATTGTTTATTATTAATATATATATCCTTATATAAGTTATTTTCCCGAACCTTAGATTTTTAGGAATAAAATAACAATTAATAATATAATATTTTATTTAAAAACTCTTTTGTGTCAATTTTGACACTATTTGATATATGATTTTTTTGAAAGTCAAAACAGAATTATATGTTCGAACCAAGTTGATTAAATCAACACTAATATATCATAGTAACCTAAAAAATTAGTGGAATTCATAAAAAGTCTTAAATTACATTTATTTTGGTATTTATAATATCAATTATGTCAATATTTTATTAATAAGATAATTACTGCATCATCTTTGTGTCATAAATAAATTAACTTATTTGATGTCTAAAAATTACAAATAAAATACCATTATTTAGTAAATATTTTTATCTTTCTAATTAATATTTACAATCGAATTTATATTATGTATAACCCTATATTAAAAATGTTTTAGTAAAAAAACTTTGATTTTAACTCTTTTAACTCTTCTTTGAATTAAATAATAATAAATGTCCTAATCTAATCCAAGTGGGCCTAAATGATAATATTTTACACTTAAGGTTGTTTTTGGTCAAGATAAACTTGTCCAATAGGATTAGGACATGTGTTAGGGTAATATTAATATCATTTTTACCCTTAATTACCCTATTTACTTTTAACCGTGGTAAATAAAAGTAAAAAGTTACTATTCACCAAAAATTATTTTCATCTCATTGAACCACATTTTACATACTGACATCAACCGTGTCTCTTGGATTTTTGAAATTCCATTCACAGAAGCGGTAAAATTAAGTTTTATGAAAAATTCAGTTTTTTAACTACCACTTAGTACTTTCACTATTCATCAAAAATTGATGTTTTTCAGAACAATGCCAAAATTTCATCCTAAGCTATATTTCATATTCCAAATTCAAAAATGAAGTATATTTTACCAAATTCATAACATAGAAGTTGCATTAATTAATTTTATAATTAAATCCCGCTGTTAAAACAAATAGCGTGTTTAAAAAAATATCTATCAAAAGATTGACACTTGTTTATGTCTGGTTTGAATGTGAAGTTACATCCAATGACCAACATTGTATTAAATTGTAAAAATATATTCTAAATATACTTTAAAACCACTCAAATTAATAATTTATCACTATTAATTATTTCAATTAAAAAAGTTGTTTTTAATTATAATTTAGTAATTTTCACTATTCATCAGAATATGAAAGTTATCCGAAAAGTACCAAAATCTCACCTTAGGCTAAATTCGATACTCCGAATCCAAAAATGAAGTTCATTTTCAGAGCTAAAATTTTTAAAATTTAAAAAGTGGTTATTACTATTCATAACGGCTAGTTTTAATAATTTTTTAATAGCAAATCGTTGTTTCGTGAAACTCAGTATTGCGTACTACACACGCTATCGAGGAAGGTTGCGATTGCGTGTAATGAAAGGAAAGTCAAGGATGCGTGTTGTGCAAGCTCCTTTTGGTGTAGCGTACAACACAATACATTAATAAAATTAAAAATAATATTTTTCATAAAATCTCGGGCTGTTACATTCTACCCCCCTTAAAATGAATTTTGCCCTCGAAATTCGTCGGGGTTATAAATGGTTTACTATTCAAAAGTTTCTTTAATAGAAACCCACATCGTAAAATGTAATATCAAAACCAATCTTTAAAAACAAAAGTATGAAACGTAACGGTTGCCCAAATAAACTAATCAATGGGTTTCCACATAGGTGAAAATATGGATATGGAAGAGAAATCTAACCATCATGTTCTGATGGAGAGTGGTAGAGAACATGGCTATGGAAAAGCCAGCAATCACAAAGCCATAAATTTGTGATGATCTAAGGTACCATCTGATTCATCAGATATAAGATCACTAGGACAACATTTTTGGTTTTCAAGATCGTTTCCCTAAAGTTAAAGAATTTGAATTAGAATAAATACTTACTTTATTTTGGTACAATCTCCCTGTTGTTCGTGCCTTGTAAAATTTCCACTTCATCTCTTAAATAAATGAAGTTGAATTTGTTATTCCTGAAGTGTTATCAGATCACGTGATAGAATGACGGGTCATTCCATCTGTCTCAAACAAAAGGTTAGCAAAAGTTATTAAATATTCATAAGTCATTCTATAGTGAGATTAATCATATATAGTTCCTAAAATGGACTTTATACTTCATATATCATACTGCTTAATATAATAAAACCAGTTTCTAATAAACAGGTACTTCCTGTAGGCCAGTGGTAGGTGATAAAGGCCAGTCGCATTTCGGTTGTTGTTCGATTCCCACAGCCTTGTCCGACGCGATGGGCTGTCGCCCGTCCTTCAGGTTGTCCTTTTTCTAAAACTATATTACTATAACATCCTATCAATAATATCGAAAAACTTCTATCCTTAAACAATACAATATTATGTCCAACATAATCCATTCCAATCTTTAGGCTTATCCATAATACTGCAGTCCACTCTCATAATATAGTGAAAACAATTACCAGATATTTAATACCATCGTTGATCCCCATATATCATAAGATATGTCTTGTTGGTCACATTCCAATCATGTGAATACCTTAATCATTTATTCTCTTTAAAAATGAATACCAATTAAACCTTAGTGAAAACATGAATGCTGTCAAAAGTTAACTCTTTCCACATACCAAAATCCAAAAATTATATATACTCAAACCATGATATCACTTAGTCTTTATATCAATCATGAGCTCATGAATACAATCAAACATCTCATTATCTTCTTATCCCTTCATTATGCTCATATCATCTGTTTACCAAAAATGTCTCAATCACTTTTCATGGTTACCGGTACCATAAAATTATTGAAAACCACAATAGACCAAAACATAAATATTTCAGTACACCATAAAAGGACCTCAACAACATTATTCTTGAATACCAATACATAAACACTTCAGTCCATCCACTTCAATGATTGTCCTTGAATAATTCCTTCCTTGATTTAGAAGTATCTTTTTAGGTCAGGGAATTGAGTTGGGTAATGCCCATGTTCTCCACAAATAAGACATTGAACTCCATAACAATCTGTCACTCTATGACCCTTTTCTCCACACAGATAACATCGGTCCCTCCATTTGAGGTATTCCTCAAGGTTCTTCTTCCCTTCTTTATAAATCTCAATCTTCCTTTCTTTATGCTCCTCAACATGCGAACATGCATAATAGTTTATCTTCCTCTTCATTGATGAATTAGTCATACCACTAAATTTCACCTTGTTAATCATATATCGCGATGACTGATTCGACATAATCACAATATCTTTATCTCTAGGCATTACACAATTTTGTTTCTCATAGTCACCAATTTGTCCATTGGATTCAATGTTAACCGAATTAGTTCTTGTTCCGTCCATTAACTAAAACACAAAAAAAAATTGTGAGAGGCGAAATCATGCTAGGGAAGACAACATAGTAAAGGGAAATCACCCTCAATATCTAACATCTTAGGTTAAATTCTAAGATCGTTAGCGCAATTCTAGTACTGTAACCTATACGTATACTTAACCTTAGGGACATCCCGAGACATACCTTAGAAATATCTCTAGGGATCTCACTAAAGTTCTCGCATCCGAGTTTCCAAAGGTTGACTAAACCTTTCCTCTGATACCAACTGTAGAGACCCAAAGCTTGACGTACATGGACATTACATTACTTTTGCGGAATACTTAGTACATAACAAAAACACACACACAAGGATCGTAATAGTTTAGTGTCTTTGGAAACTCGGAATATAATCTTCTAATCATGGTGAAAGATCTTCAACATCTCCCATAAAGATCTTCCTTTTTTTTATACCTAAAACCTTTATTTATATCCTGGGGAAAATAAAACATAAAAGGGTGATCTCAAATGCTCAGTAAGGGTAAACAAAAGAGAAATCAATCACATCATATTCATAAGAACATAACTTTTGGAAATCTTAACCTGCAAAAGAGAGCATAATTTCATAACATGGGATAAATCATAGTAGTGAAATGAAATACCAATAAGCATAACTTAAAACATGAAACTTTGTGGCATACACACATAATCATAGAGATTCATTTCTTGTTAGTCATGACTCATTGCCAAGACTATCTTAGTGGACAAAGTCCCTTTCTGAATCGAGTCACCCTCGTTTCAGTCCTGTTTCACTGAACCGGTATAACCTACCATTCCAGCCATGTCTATCTCATGAGATACGAAATATTTACCCAATGCATTTGAGGGAGATATAGGTCCCACCCATCTCATAATGATACCATTCTTATGTGTGCCACAAAATCATAAACCATACATCATTTCATAACCCATGTAATAAAAATGGGATTCTTAAACAACATGACATCATAAAACAATTCATATAAGATAAAGGAATTCATAAAAATACTTCCATCACAACATAATCTAATCAGTGTAATAATAGGGATAAAATTAGAACCCTATATTATCTTAGATGGAAAATAATTTTGATAAAACACTTGAAATGAATTCTTGAGGAAAATATCATTTCTTCTTCAAAAACACTTTTCCTTTCTTAATATTTCATACAATTATAAACTAAAAGAAGTTGATTAAAAATAAACTTGAAAGCTTTTAAAGAAATATTCTTGGAAATAATGTTTTAAAAATCCATTCATGCCATATAAGTTAAATAAAACATTCTTCGTACTTTTGTCGGAAAAGTCAAAAAGTACCTCGTACGAAAAACGACAAAAGATTCCTTTCATATCTTTTACAAAAAAACTTACCGAAGGGTAAAATTGGATATAAACTATTTTATAAGGATTACATATTGAGGGAACATGGATGTGGATGATAAAATACACCCCATTAAATATTAATATAAACAATCTCGGATAAAAATGAGATTGTGATATTTCCCTTACCTTAGGTCCGATTTGATTTGTACGTGTCCGAAGCTCCTATATAATGGTTTAAATAATGTTATTGACTTATTCCAGAATCATACATATTGATATGATATCATATATGGTCATATTCTTAGCTTCTTGTTAGTAATATTTCATTGTTACTTGTTACTCGGGTCTTTATTGCCTTTTGTTCTTATGCGTGTTTTGCCGAATAAATTCTTATTCTTATTTCAAGGTTATAGATACCTTTTATACAGAATGGTATTAGTGTAAAATATATCATATTTATTCATTCAATTCATTTATATAATTACTATGTAATGATGATCATGTAGAACGAGTCGCATCACATCGTGGAGACGGTATTCCGTACGTACGCAGGAGTGATGATATCGTTCCTATGATCATGGAATTGTATTGGAGTATATATATATTATTTAAGTATCAATATTACTTTATAATAATCATAAATAGTTTATAATTACACCATTATACCCATCCTTGTAAGGTGATGGTGGAAAATAGATTACACCACGGCGTGGAGACGGTATTCCGTACGTACGCACGCGCGGTGATTTCATTTTTCCGTAGGATGGATAGAAGGTAAATTAGGGTTGTCTCATATTTATAATAACATATCAGTATGTAAGAAATACTGATGTTATTACTTTATCATGAAACAACTAAAGAATAAGAAGTTGAAGAAGAAAGAAATTGAAAAGATCGGTAATGGATATTACCTCTTCTTTGGAACGCTTCTTTGAATACTCCACTTAGGGAACTTAGATTCGTCTTTGAAGAAGACCAGGACCTCTAGGATTATTCTAGGGAAGTGTAGAGGAGAAAATGGAAGAGGTTGGCCGAACTTGAGTGCTCAAATTGGTGTGAGGAGGAGGGGGAGGAGGTGCCCTTTTATAAGGGAGGAGAGGGGCACCTTAGGAATATCTCATAATATTATTTTATATTAAAGTCAAAATCGGTTTATAATAGTTCCAAAGGGTCTTATTTCGAAGATAAAGTGGGGATGGGTCTAAATCCTATCAACCAATAGGATTTAGACAAGTTTAGGTTATTATGTTGACCTTATCAATTAGATTTAACTTTAAGTTAAATAATTTAACTTTTACCATGTCTTTTTGTTTTCTTACACTATATGGTTAATAAACTTACTATAACATGCCAAACGAACCCCAAATTGTTTATTATTAATATATATATCCTTATCTAAGTTATTTGGCCGAACCTTAGATTTTTAGGAATAAAATAACAATTAATAATATTTTATTTTATTTAAAAACTATTTTGTGTCAATTTTGACACTATTTGATATATGATTTTTGTGAAAGTCATAACAGAATTATATGTTCAATACAAGTTTTTTACATCAACACTAATATATCATAGTAACCTAGAAAATTATTGTAATTCATAAAAAGTCTTAAATTACATTTATTTTGGTATTTATAATATAAATTATGTCAATATTTCATTAATAAGATAATTACTGCATCATCTTTGTGTCATAAATAAATTAACTTATTTGATGTCTAAAAATTACAAATAAAATACCATTATGTAGGAAATATTTATATATTTCTAATGAATATTTACAATCGAATTTATCTTATGTATAACCCTATATTAAAAATGTTTTAGTAAATAAACATTGATTTTAACTCTTTTAACTCTTCTTTGAATTAAATAATAATAAATGTCCTAATCTAATCCAAGTGGGCCTAAATGATAATATTTTAAACTTAAGGTTGTTTTTGGTCGAGATAAACTTGTCCAATAGGATTAGGACATGTGTTACGATAATATTAATATCATTTTTATCCTTAATTACCATATTTACTTTTAACCGTGGTAAATAAAAGTAAAAAGTTACTATTCACCAAAAATTATTTTCATCTCATTGAACCACATTTTACTTACTGACATCAACCGTGTCTCTCGGATTTTTGAAATTCCATTCACAGAAGCGGTAAAATTATGTTTTATGAAAAATTCAGTTTTTTAACTACCACTTAGTAGTTTCACTATTCATCAAAAATTGATGTTTTTCAGAACAATGCCAAAATTTCATCCTAAGCTATATTTCATATTCTGAATTCAAAAATGAAGTCTATTTTACCAAATTCATAACATAGAAGTTGCATTAATTAATTTTATAATTAAATCCCGCTGTTAAAACAAATAGCGTGTTTTTAAGAAACAATATCTTTCAAAAGATTGACACTTGTTTATGTCTGGTTTAAATGTGAAATTACATCCAATGACCAAAATTTTATTAAATTGTAAAAATATATTATAAATATACTTTAAAACCACTCAAATTAATAATTTATCACTATTAATTATTTTGATTAAAAGAGTTGTTTTTAATTATAATTTAGTAATTTTCACTATTCATCAGAATATGAAAGTTATCCGAAAAGTACCAAAATCTCACCTTAGGCTAAATTCGATACTCTGAATCCAAAAATGAAGTCCATTTTGAGAGCTAAAATTTCTAAAATTTAAAAAGTGGTTATTACTATTCATAATGGTTAGTTTTAATAATATTTTAATAGCATATCGTTGTTTCGTGAAACTCAGTATTGCGTACTACACACGCTATCGAGGAAGGTTGTGATTGCGTGTAATGCAAGGCAAGTCAAGGATGCCTGTTGTGCAAGCTCCTTTTGGTGTAGCGTACAACACAAGACATTAATAAAATTAAAAAGAATATTTTTCATTAAATCTCGGGCTGTTACAGGCTGGTTGGTTGATGGCATGATCACTGTGAATCAATTTGTATTTGTTCCTGGGATAGACATTTAGAATTGTCTTTTCACTACTTCGGAGAGTGTCAACCTGATGAGGATAAAGACGAAGGATGGCTCTTTTGCTCTGAAACTTGACATATCAAAATATTTTTTCACTTTAAAATGGAGCTTCCTTCTTGATGTTCTTAAACGGTATGGTATCTCTGTTGCTTTCATCAGGGTGATCAACACCATAATTTTCTCTTCAAGGTTTTGCATACTCATCAATGGCACAACACACGGTTTTTTCCCCTGCACTAGAGGTGTCCGGCAAGGTGATCCACTCTATGACCTTCTTTTCATGATTATTGAAGATTATCTTAGCAGATGTATTAATGATCATGCCAATATGGGTTTCTAGAAGCAAATTAAGGCTGGAAGGAATGATTTTTCTCCATCCCATTTTTTATATGCTGGTGATATTCTTCTTCATGGGAAAGCTTCAAGGAGAACCATTTCTTCCATTAAAGATCTTTTTCAACACTATGAAAAGGTTGTTGGTAAGGAAATCAGTTGGGAGAAATCATTCATTTTTTTTGGAAATGGTATTAGGGTTGGTAAGTAGAACTGGATTACTCGACATCTAGGTGTGAAAAGGGATCTTTTCCATTTCACTATCTAGGGGTTCCCCTATTCTAGGTACGAGTGAAGAGACAACAACTGGAGGGAATTTTTTCTAACATTGTGAATCAACTTGCTAGCTGGAAATGGAATGCGATGTCTATGGTTGGGAGGGTTTGACTTGTCAACTCAGTGATCACCTCCAAGTTTGTCAACTCTTTATCTCTTTATTGATGGCTTAGAGGTCTTATTAAGGAGCTTCAGGGCATGATTAGAAACTTCATTTGGACTGGGTCAGTCCATGAGAGGAATCATGTCACTGTTTCCTGGAAGGAATGCATCAAGCCGGTTGACTTGGGAAGCCTTGGAGTTAATGACCTCAGGACTTTTAATGATGGTCTCATTAGGAAATTCACATGGGATCTGATTTCCAAGGAGGGGTATAATGATTTCTTAACTAACAGATTTACAATAAGGATCCTTAATGGTCACATGAACCATCTTTGCATCATCGGTTTGGGCATCTCTCAAGTACTCTTTCAGGAACATTTCTCATGACATAAAATTACTGGTTTACAAGGAATCACCTCTTAACTGTTGGAGTATGACATGGCTTGAGAGGCCTCTGCAGGATAGCATGGTTGTTCATCCTGATAAAAGGAATTTCTCTATTGCAGACTTTATTTCTCACATGCACTTGTTTCATAGAATGGTCCCTTTTCAGGTGGAATAGGAAATTCAAATTTATCTCTTTATGGACTGTGATATGGTGTTATAGAAGCATAACTAGAATGGTTAGTTCAATAGATAGTATTTTTACCAGCTGGTGGATCTGATTTCCAAGGTGGGGTATAATGATTTCTTAACTAACAGATTTACATGATGGATCCTTAATGGTCATAGGAACTATCTTTGCATCATCGGTTTGGGCATCTCTCAAGTACTCTTTCAGGCACATTTCTCATGACATTAAATTACTAGTTTACAAGGAATCACCTCTTAACTGTTGGATTATGGCATGGCTTGAGAGGCCTCTGCAGGATAGCATGGTTGTTCATCCTGATAAAAGTAATTTCTCTATTGCTGACTTTATTTCTCACATACACTTGTTTCGTAGCATGGTCACTTTTAGGTGGAACAGGAAATTCAAAATTATCTCTTTATGGACTGTGATATGGTGATATAGAAGCATAACCAGAATGGTTGGTTCAATAGATAGGATTATTACTAGCTGGTTTGTAGAGGATCCTATCATGCACCTGGTTGGTTGATAAATTTCTGAACCATCTTCATTCAGCCTTATCGTTTCTTGTTGTTTTGGCGCATCTGAAAAAACAGGGTGCCCACTCATGACCATATCAAGTGGACTAGATTTTATCTTGCTTGAACTTGTCCCCTGTGTATGTCTACTGAGGAGAGTTTCCAACATCTATTTGTGGAATGCATCTATGCTGGCCAGTTGTCAGACTATATGGGAGGCATGTTTGGGATACTTTTTGACAAGAATATACCACTACATGACCTAATTTTAGGGTTGTCCATGGGTTACATGCAGCGAGCAGATTGGGAACCTTTTGTTGGTGTCTGTTGTAGCTCTGTTTGCGGCCATATTGGCTGCTCGTAATGTGGTGTTGTTTGACAGTAGGCGCATCCATGTACGACATGGCATGGTGGCTATCCATAGGGAGGTTCATGCTGCATCCAAGACTCAAGCAGGTGCAATGTATAATAGTATCTTTGATCTGTAGGCTCTTAGGTTTCTTGGTGTCTCCGGTCGGCCACGGAAGCCCAGAATTATTAATTATATTTGCTGGATACCTCCAATCAGTCCATGGATCAAGGTGAATATAGATAGAGTTGCTTCTGGTGCACCAGTATTATCAGGGTGTGGTGGTGTCTTTTGCACATATCGTGGCTTTATTAAGGGTTGTTTTTATCATTTTACTGGTGTTGGAGTTTCCTATGAAGCTTATCTTCTGGGTGAGAATTCATACAGTCAGGCACATTGTTTGATTTAATTTGAACATCTTATGGATTGAGTCATACTCATAGCTTACAGTTCATGCATTGGAGTCACGATCCCACAATGTTCCATGGAGGGTGATTCCTCATTAGGTTGAATGCCTCAACCAGGTTTCTCATATGTTGTTGGCTACCTCACATGCCTATTGGGAGGAAAATCAGGTAGCAGATGCTTTATCTAAGCAGGTGATTTTAGCTATGGATGCGATGTGGTCTTTTACAACCCCTTGTTACTGTGCTTCAATTACTGAGGTGGACATGTATGGTGTTATGTACTCTAGACTCTGTAGGAACCCCCTGACTGTTTGACTCATTTTCATTTTATTTAATAATTTTCTTAGGGCCAGGTTTTGCCTGGTTCCTGGGCTTTTGGAGTATTATCAATTACTTGAAATGGTTAAAATAGTAAACTCATACTTAATTGAATTTATGTTTGAGAAACAAACATCACTAATAAGTGAAAAACACCATGTTTCATTTTGAAAAATGTTTTGGTAACTTTCAAAAGTTGTCAAGATGGTGCAAAATTTATGGTGAGATTTGTAAAGGATAAATAATATGTAATAAAATATTATTAATCCTATATGACTATATCAAAACATATTTTTTAGGAATAAAGGGAGAGTATATGGATGGATAATGTTCTCATGTGGAGGTTGACACCATAAAGGGGGACAGTTATTGAAGAGTAAAAAATTATCATGGATTAGATATTGTTCTTCTCATCCAATGAATCCTAATTGATAATTTGTGAGATATTGATTCACTTTTGTTATTCTATTACTAAATCTTTAAAACATTAAAAAACATAATTGCGTCTGTATAATTTACAACATGAATATCATGTTTTAATAATCTAAAAATATAATATATATATTTTAATAAATTATAGGGAGAAGTTTTAGGGTTTACATGTTCTCCCCATAATTTAAAAACAAACAGAAGAACTTTTTAATTTTAAAAATTAAATTTATGAATTAAAAAAACATCAAGAGAGAAAATTTAGATCTTATTATGATAATTCTATAATAACTTTATCATATCGTTGATTCATGTTCCAAACCATATATCTTATAAAATTCCCTAAATAAGAACACTTAATGGAATTAGAATCACAACAATTAGACTTTTGGTTTGAGAGAAATGTTAGAAAGAGTTTTTATCTAGTTTTTACATTCACACTACGAATTTTACAAAAAAAAATTAACTTAGAAAAGAAATATCATATTTAAAATCATTGGATAATAATAATGATGTGGATATTTTTAATGTCAATTTGAAATGTTCTCTATATACCTCCCCCATAGAAAAATGTGATCTGTGGTGGTGTGACATTGCAATGAAAGCATGATAATAACTATTTGATCAAATATCAAAGGAATAGATGGTAGAAAATATATCCCTAGCTAAGGGTAGTTCTATTTCACTAGTTTACATGATGTTCTTTGTTTTTGGAAATCTAATTAATTTGATAAAAAAACATTCCACGTGGTTGATTCTGATTCACTAGGGGCATGACCCCGTTCACATTCAACTGTCAAATTGTTTTCATTAGAGGGAATATCATATGGTTTCGTCAGCCATGTAGGAGAAAAATCCACGTTAAAATTGTGTTTTCAATCATTAAAATATTATAAAAACCCATGTGTCTACATATCTACATTAGAACGTTGGGAGGAATGAGCTGGACCAAGACCTCAGGGCCATCCAAAGATCTATCAGATAGAAAGTACTAAGGAATAGAAAAAGGGTGAAATATCACAAATATAGGTTTATAGGGGTGGCATGTGGCACCCCCAAGTTGTCTAATTCTTCTATTAGTTTATAGTGGCACATGGAAAGGGTATTTTCAACAAAACAAATTATGTTGGACATGTTTTGACACCCCAAACGTAATAGAACCCTATTTGGTTGATTTTGGAAATGTATGAAAGATGATATTATTAATTTATTAAAAATTATTGTGGAATTATTATGGAAATTATTTTTTTTATTATTAAATAACAATATTTTTAAATATACTCAAGTAATGATATAAAATAATTACTTCAGACAGTGGTAATTATTTTAATAATGAAATGAGCCAAAGATGTCGTGAATTATCTAAAGAGATTGAAAAATTTATATTTATAAGGAATGTTATTATTTGATAACAATATTATCTAAAGAATAATTAATTAATAATTTTTTTTTTGAATAATAAATAATGAGTTTAAGCTAATTATTCGTATAAAAAATTAAAAGGATGATGTAGTTCTATTAGTAAAATAGTGAAGATAAATTATTAATATTATTAAAAGTATAAATAAATAAAAATTAATGAAAATTTACTTGATATGAAAATTCACAAAAGTAAAATTATACCCATTATCGATGAATTTATGGGGATGAGAGAGTTATTAGGAAAAGAAATTTATAGCCATTAATTTATTGGGGATTTTTGAAAATGTGGAAGGATCAAGATTCATCTAAATTTCTTATATGGTAGGGGGTTTTAGTTTTCAGGTTCTATACTTGACCTTGGTTCTTTTGTTAATGTTATACTTCACACAGTTTTCACTAATTTATAGGTTGAATAATTTAATCCCATAAAAATTAAAGTTTAATTAGTGAATCATAGTGAAATGTACCCAACTAATGTATTGGAATATGTATTTTTATATATAATTAAAATATACAATGATGGAATTAATTAAAAAACACTCTAGATTCTCAGTTCTAAAAATAGAAAAAACAATCATCAATGTCAATAATGGAACCCTATACGTGGAAGCTGGTCGGGATGTTGTTCATTTTATCATTCTATATGATATAAAATAGACCGCATAAGAGTATTTTTTCTTATCAATTCATTACATTGATTTTATTACCACGGACAAAGACATTTCAAATTCTTCTTGTGAACCCCTATCTTATTTTTCTTCTCTTTTAGATATTTGGGGTGAGAATTCATCAATATATTTCTATATTAGTGTTGAAAAATTATATGAATGTAAGTATATTGATAGTTTCATATATTTGGAGATATATTTAAAAAAATATGATTCTTCAATGACCACTATTATTAACTTACCCATTAATAATAGAAACGTTTTTTGGGTGGTTGGTGTACATGAGATTATTCCAAAAAATTATTTCCTTTTCTCAATCAATATTATCGTCAAATGAAATCTCATCATAATGACCTAAAATTTTCATTTCTTGAGGGTATTGACCCATTAACTATATTTATTTTCAATAAAAACTATCTAGAGCATGAATTAAAACTACTCGGACCCTTAATAGAGATAATAGTTGAATGATATACATAGTGTTAGAATAGCCATGCTCAATTCATGATTTTTCTACACTTAAGAATTTTGGCATTTACAAGTAATTATCGTCCTCCATATGGGACCCTAGAAGTCATGTGGGTTTATCCACTTCTAGGATGGATGAAATTCAACACATATAGGGCATGAAGATTCAATTATTTTCTTCTAGTTATGTTGTGGTTTTTAGAAATCATTATAGTGAAGTAGTTGTATACTTTTATAGACCTTGTGATATCGCCACCTCCCTTGATATTAACACACTCAGTATTATTAGTATTGTTGAAATTGAGAAGCCATGATATTATTCCAACTTGTGATTTGTGTTATATTCCACTACCATTTTTCAAGCTATCAGGAATGGTATGATTCTTTTATCTTGGAAATTGACTTCAAAATGGAGAAAATTCATTGATTTACTTCCATCCATGAATTATATCATCATACACATATATCATGAGGAAAATTATTTGGTTGATTGGATTTATAATAATGGGGTCATATATCTTAATTTTATTTTTGTGAAACAATGTTCCTAATTGCATAATGATTATTTTTAAAAATATTTATTTAGAATATTTTATTCTTTATATTATTCCATAAATGATACTTTTCCATTTGGGAAAGGTGTAATTATACCCATAAAATAATAGTTTTTTATTTATTTATTAAACAATGTTTATGATTCTATATATACTATTGTAAGCTTATCCATTTCACCCTAAAGTTATAACTTCCATTATTATTTATTAATAAAATTTTGGAAAGTTTTGAAGTTAAACCTCATCGTTATTTCCTTGATGTATTCTAGGGGTACCTCTAGATACAAATATCCCCTATATATTGAAGAAATACCACATTTACATTCCCATTTAGTATAATTTATACTATAGTATTTCATTAAAAATATGTAATGATTGTGTCACTTTCAAGTGATTCATGGTTTATATTACGTTATTTTACCTAGAGTATTGAACATAGGTCTTTATAGAAGATTTTATTATTTATGGATCCACTTTTGAGGAATTTTTTTCAAATTTGTGTGTTTTAAGTCATCAGTGAATTAAAAATAACATTGTTTTAAATTGTGAAAAATGTATTTTAATGTTTTAAGGAGACATTGTTTTGAGTTATGTTATTTTTAGGGTTACTTTATAAGTTAATTAGTCAAATATTAATGTTATTTAATTATTACCCTGTTATAATTATTTCTGATATGTACATTCATTTTTGGGAAAGAATTGTTAATAATTTATTAACTATTTTAGTAAAATTGCACCCCCTTTACCAAATATTAAAGATGATATAAAATAGATTTTAAATGAAATTTATAAAATGTAATTTAATGAAATAAAAAGCAGTATCCCTTCAACAAAAATCATCCAACCACTGATGGGGGATCTATCCTTTGAAGTCAGGTGTGATTCGTCCAACAATATAGATGGTAATTTTTTTCATAATGGGATAATTTTAATAATCATGTCATTTCATATAAATATCATACTCTAGACCCTATATAAATAAGATACATTATGACCAAATGGAAATCCATTTATATTTTGTTTTCATTGGGAAAATTTCATTAATATCTCCTTGCAGCTAAAGTCATGGTATTTTTTGGAAATTACTCAATTAAATATTTTTAGAGGAATACCAATGCAAAGACATTCCATATTTGATATATATACCTAATTTAGAATTTTTTTATAAAAAATTAGCTTAAATAGGAATTATAAAATTTAGTTATTGATGACATTATCTATATTATAAATAAAATTGACATTTATCATCCAATATATAACTAATCATAAAAACATTCCTTGACTAGAATTTTATACTGTTAATGATTTTATCCCATGGTTTAAAGATTTAGAAATATTTTATTTACATCATAGGAACCTCCTGTAATAATTAAATTGTAATTTTTAAAATTTAATAGTGATTCAAGGCAATACATTTTCTATTACCCTATTTTATGTAAAATTTATTGTAACCAAGTCATACGATGATGTATACATGATCATGTGTTAATATTTTTTCTCACATTATTGCAGACTATTTCATGTAAGGGTCACATAGTTCTCAAATGAAATCTATAAAACATCCTAAAATCTTGTATTTTTTGTCTTATATAATTTGAAAATGATAATTTATTCTTTAAGTAAATTTTTAGTGTTAATTTTAAAAAATGTATCGAAGAGGAATGTTATTACCTAATAACGTTGTATATTTTATAATATATTTAATACTTTAGATATTTAACTCATGGGACACATTACTAGTTCATTTATCTTTATGATTATGTCTCCAAAATAGTGGTTGAAAAATCAAAATGAATGGATGAATCCTAATCCATTATCATATTTTTGAGGAATCATATCTCTTATAAGTTTGGGTTTCCAAAATTCATTATTAGTAACTAAAGGTCCCACTTTTTTCATTGGATCATCCAACAAATTTTGTGATGTTATGGGGTTGTGCACCATGTTTATAAACCATTCCACCACAAAAATAATAATTATTCTAAAATTTATAAAAAAAATGTGGTAAATGAATATCAGAAAAATTGTACAACCTAATAAAGAAGATTAGATTATTCAATTAGATAATGCTTTGGGGGAATACCATAATGTATTTAACAAAATTATTAATATGTCTATACTTCTACTGGTGAATGAATGATTTTCACATTCTAGTTTAGGGTGAACACCAATCCGTATTGATCTATTAATCAATGAAAAATTAATATTTTAGATATAGGTAATCAAAAAACTATAAATTTAAGATCATGAGTAAATTCAATATAATGACTATAATAATGATTCAATCTATAAATATATGACCAAGGATCCCCATGATAGAATTATTTTTCATTAGGTGTTCAATGTGGGAGAAAATTTTCTTATATAAAACTTAAGGCTAAATATTATACTTTATAATATTTGATCATATTGGTAATTTCTATATATTATCTCCCATTTTTCAATATGGTGTTTTCCAAATCATGAATAAATTAATAAATTCGTGTTTTATAGATAATGGGAAATAGAAGAAAACCTTTCGTGAGGTTTTAATGGATCAAGTAACGGAGGAATATTCTCTCCATAATAAAACATATCAATGATATTACTAATTTTTACATTTCCATGTCACTTAATTATTTTTCCTGAAATTTAAAAAGAAACACATTTCAATTATAATTATGTTTTATTAAGTGTAATAAAATAATTATGTTCCATGGGTGGTATCCCTATGGTTGTACGTTATAATTTTAGTATATATTCATCTTTTATTTTCAACATTTTTTCATGTTTTTAGTATTATTTTGAGAGTAAATAGATTATCTATTCATTTTTAAAACATGAAATAATTTTGTGGTTAATTCTGTAGTTTTTTTAATAGAAAATCGAATATTTATATAGAATCCATAGTTGGTTAATTTATTTTCAAAACATTATTAAATGATTAATGTATTTTTGAAACTGATTCTTCATTAGTGAAATAACCATATTATGTTCACTATACCAAGAGGTACATTAAAATATATTGATATCTTCTTCCTAGTACCCTTTATTCTTGAGTTAAATAATTTCTTTCATCTTGGATTGGGTTTTATCATTTATTAAATATTTCATTAACTAAGAATTTTCCTAGGGTGGTTGATATACTTATTCATATATATTTCTTGTTTTTAATCTTATTTTGAAACCTAACATTTCATTTTACCTTGGTAGTCCCTAGCATCAATGAAAGACTATATATATTGCATCATTAAAAACCTTGGTTTCCAATATACCATCACTATAAATATTAAGATCATAGTTCATTGTTAGTGTGGTGTAATTAGGGTATTCCATGTGTTATATTTTGGAATAGTTTCATTGTATGCTAATGTAATGTTGATTTATCATTTGAGGGATGGTCTACATAAAAAAATACCAAATTCCACACTCCCATATTTGGTGCTAAAACTAAATCTTTACATTTCATTCTTGATGCTGATAAATGTGACCCAATTTTTTCTCTAAAGAATATAAGAAATAAAAAATAAATATTGGATCACATCTATACCCAAGGAACTTTTAGGATTAGATTTTTAGAGTATTTGGATGAACAATTACGTAAAAAATGATATATAAAAAACTGTTTTATAGAATGTTATATACCCACAACTATGTTCTTTACATCTTGTAAGACTTTTAGGAATAAGATAATTAAAACCATTCTTTATGGTCGTGGGAAAAGGGAGCATAATAAGTGTGATCTAAAATGCATAGTAAGGGTAAACATAATCATTAACTATAGAATTTAATTAATGTACATAATATGATAATAATGGTATGATGACACAATAAATGTATATGAGAAGATCATAATATTATTTATACACATCAAAACCTGTACCAAAAATAATGAAATATGGAATAAATCAATAACATAATAGAAAAGTCATAAAATTCAACAATCAGGAACCATGTAAAAATAATCCTCAAACAAATGACCCATCAGAACATGATGTAATCATAATTTAAACATCTTGGTAACCTAGAACATCATTTTCAAATCACTCATATATTCACTCTTAAAAATTTAATAACTTACCTGGTAAATTTTACTATTATCCTTCGAGAAACACATAAATTATTAACTATATCCCTTTACCCAGTGCATTGGATTGTTATATCAAGATCACCAATCATAATGATCAATATTAAGAATGCCCTTAAACAAAAAAAGTTTGATAAATATTACATAATAATGACACATCAAATCATTAATCATTTTACAAAACATTAACTATTGTTATTTCATAGCTTGATTTATTTGTGGAAATGAATTGAGTTTCATGAAAATCACTTGGAAAAATCATAATTCTTATAGATAAATAATTATGATGGTATTATAGAAATATACCACTATTATATCTAAAAATAAATAAGGAATTTTTATTTTCAATGAATAGAAATACCAATAAAATATCAAAAAAAATTATTGATAAAAATAACCTTTCCACAATGGAAATTAGTTTTCAAAAAAAAATCCTAAATATCAGGAAAAAAATTATGAAAGTAATCATGGATAATTGTAAAGGATACTTTAAATCATTTATCATTAATTTGAGTAGGATATTCCATTCATGACATAATTGTTGAAAAAAATCCTATTCAAAAATTTGTAAAAAAGTAAATTGTTCATAAAATTAAAAGAATATTATTTTTAGAAAATTCTTCATAAAATCTAAATATGGGTGAAAAACAAGAAAAATCAATGAATAGTATTCAAAACATTATTGAAAACATTTTATTAAACAAAGAAATGCCCTTACTAATCTAAAAGAAGATATAAGATCAGTATCACTTACAGACATATTTCTCGATGTTTCTTTATTAAATAATGGAAAAAATTGAAATTAAAATTATAAAAAAATTATAAACCTATGAGAATAAAAAGTATTTTTCTAAATAAAATTATATCATGATAATTTCAATAAGGGAACCTTGAACATAAACAATGCCGAAAAGAAATGAGATTAAAACATAAGTCCTTTACCATTTTTTTAACATTAAAATTAATGTTTCATCGAATGATATAATATGATATAGATATATAAATCCTTTTAGTTTAATTAATTAATATTTTAAAATTCATTAATGGGTTACTAAGTACACCATTAAAGTAAATCATAGTGCATGACATACAAAATGTCTCAATAAAATGAAATTGAGACAATGAAAACGCAAGAAAAGATCATAACTTATGTGGTGATAATTAATCTTGGAAGAAGTTATGTTAACATAGGTAAATCCATATAAATAATCTCTAAATAAATAATAAAATAATTTAGATATAAATTCAAACATAATCATATAATAATAATGTCAATAATGTTGAAGTACAACCTAATGAATGGAAATTGATTTAAGATACCCCTTACTTCTTTATAAAATTGATGTCAAATCCCCTTGGATGAAAAATTTTTAATTTTAAATAATAATATAATTTTTTATGAGTAATTTAATATATAACATGTAAAAGTGATAGTATATACCCCATATAAAATAAATTTGTTTTGTGAAATTTAAATATTTCATAATGAAGGGAAATTGAGATGAAATCTCTTACCTTATTTCCATACATTCCATGTATGTCATGAATCTATTATATAATAAAACTATAACATTTATTTAATTATTTAATAGAATTTTATAATATTATTTCAATATCATTAAACCATTTTTTATTTATTATAATGACATAATTAATTTCTTAATCCGTTATGGCCAAGTTGGGGGGTTTTAAGGATGTTCGAATTATAATTTCTAAACAAATTTGATATGTTGATCGAGTTCGAATGGATATTTGTTACATTGTATCTATAATAATAATGATGAAATAATTATAAATTTTATAAATTAAGTCTCATTTTAGAAAATAATTCTTAAAATATGGTTATGAAAATTGAATTATATTACAATCATAAAGGCAGTAAGTCATATGTATGCATCAGTAACATTTTCATTTTTCAATGAGAATGAGGGAAATAAGTTAAGTGTAATTTTATCTTTATAGTATTTTTTATATCATAAATATAATATTTTATCTTTCAATAGTCTTTTATATAACATCCATATGACACGATGATTAAAAATGAATCACATCGCTTTGTGGAGGTGGTAATCCACACATACGCATAAACGAGGTTACCAATTATCAAAGGATAGAATGGTTATAAAATAAGAGATACATGATATTAAAATAATTATAATTATGTCACAAATAGGATATATTCTCATTAAATCCGTAATTATAATCAGTTCTAAGGGGATATGATGGAAAATGAATTACTTCAGTTTGTGAGAAATTAGTCCTTTGTAAACACAAATGATGGCTTTATTTCCCCTTTGATAGAAGATGAAATGGATATAGATTATTTAATTAACATAATAAAATTTCAATATATTTAAGATAATTATTTTACTATTTAATCATTGTGTAATAAGACATTAAAGATGTAGAATAAGAAATAAAACTAAGTCATTCAGCTAAAAGTTATACCTCTTCTTCGGACAATGCCTATTTCTTTACACTTTAATCCATATAAGGCCTGTATTCTACCAAAAAATAAGACTTCAAAAATTTGGTTATGGATTTTAGTAAGGTATTGGGAAATTTAGTTTTAAAATAAGTTTTTATATGAGAGGATATGGGTTTCATTTTATAAGTGAGGGGAGGTGAACTTTTGGAAATACATGAAATATTATAATACAATATGTGCATAAATCATGTAAAATGGTTCCAAAATGAAATTTATTTGAATATAAGGAAGATATGTTCTAAATATATTAATATGAATAAAATTCATGTTTATATATTATTTTAACCCATTTCATTCAGATTAACCCTTCCATTAGCCATTTTATACCTTAACTATAATGACAACTTTTTCAATATAAAAGAAATATAAATTTACTTCTATCATGAAAATTATCTCACAAATAGAAAGTAGATGAAATTTATATCCTTTTATAATCCTATTTTCCTTATTGAAATATTTTTAATTTTTTTTATTATTTAATAAATTATATTTAACATAAAATACTATTAAAGTCATTTTGAGTATTATTCAAATTATTTGAATTTGAAAAAAAAACATGATAGAAATATAATTATAATATATTCCATTAAATAATAAACAATAATTTATTATTAACTATATAATTCATGTGATTCCATAATTCATTTGAAAAATATTACTTTTATTGTTTTTCAAGTCATTTTCTTTAATTTTATACTACTTACACAAGTAATATATCGGCAATGTGTAAGAATTTATTGTAATTATTTCATCATTGAAAATTTAAAAAAAAATCCCATATAAAAATAATCTAATAAATCTAAAAATAATCTTTTGTATCCATTCACAACTCATTTTTTTCTATCTGAACATATAATTGAAATTTTAAAGCAAGAGAGTGACATTCTGTATTTTTTAGAAAATAATATATAATTCCTTTTCAAATAAAAATGGAAAGAAATTTACATAACATCTAATATTATATTATAATGCACTAAATAAACTAAAAAATACTTTAAAGGCAATTTTTGGGCTTATTTTTAGTCTTTATTATATTATTTTTAACATTAATTACCCAATTTACCCTATCTGAGGAGACAAATATTTACTATGGTTATTATTCAAAATGAACAAAAATAAAAAGGGTATTAATTACCAAATTTAAACATCAAGATTATAAATATGAGATCCATTTTATTAAATTCAATTCAAAAATGTTTAAGATTTTAATTAATAATTAAAATGCAAAATGTGATGAAAAATGGTTTTTCAGAAGAAAAAATCCTTTTAAGTATATTAATTTTTATAATAAAATAAATATAATTTTGATTCTAATGTAATTTATTCGATAAAATTATATCAATGTTAACTAACTAATTATTTAAACTAATCCAAAAATATAATTTCATTTTCTAAATACATGGAAATAAGTGTCTGAGTTCAACTAAAATAGTATTTTTTCACTATTCAATGTGAAATCAGTCTTTTTAGAAAATTTTCTAAATTTAATACTAATATAATTTAAACATGATGATTTAAAAATGAAGTTAATTTTTTCAGATTAAAATTTTATAATTTCAAATTATATATTATAAATAAAACCATAAAATTCATTAAGATCACATTTGGTTAAAAATAAATCATTTCCATTTTGACTGAAAAATTAATTAATATTATTAAAATGAATATAACTCCAAAAAATATAATTATTGAATATTAATAATGCCTAAAAATTATTTAAGGTCATCTGTAATAACAAATAACTAGGTTTTCAAATAAGACAACATTAGTGGGAGTGAAAATATGGACATGGTAGAAAATTAATGTCCAAATAATGATGAAGAGTTTAAAAGAAAATTTAAAAAAATAAATTGAATGATCATGATAAATTTAATGACCACAAAACCATAAAAATGAGAAGTGAAAATAGCCATCAATTAATCATAAAATAATGTCATATGATAACATTTTTATTTCAAGATACTTCTCTTATAGTTTGAGTAATTACTTTACCATCTTGACCAATAAAAAATGAAATATACTTACATAAATATTATAATTTCAGGCATCAATAATCTCCACCATAAACTCTTATTTCTTCCCAAATGATCGGTATCCCAGATGAAAGTTTCATACTAGAACCACTAAAATTATTTTCTCACGAATCACAAGATCCGCAATAGAAATCAAGTTATTCTTTATGAATTTAGATGTTAACCAAAACAAAATAAAATGAACATGAAAAGATAATGTCCAAAATAAATAAAACATTAAATTATGAAATAATATATTTGACTTAAAATTTTCCAAAAAACACTTAAGTTTCATCTATGCTCATTCTAGAAGTAGCAACCATATATCCCAAATTACCTCAATTACAATAAAATTAAAGAATTTTTTAACATTAATGATTATAAAATACCCTTGATCTTATTCATCAATAAATTTAATATAATTTCTTTCTAATTAATCAGTATTTTTAAACCACATTATACACCTAAGGGTTACTTATAACTTAACCCAATAAAAATTGTCCCCAAAATATCATTAATCACATTAAAACACCAGCACTTAATACTTGAAAAGGTGGAATCTAAACATTTGATCCTATGACCAACCTTAATGTTATAAACCTAGGATGGTATCAATAACTCATAATTTGACCACATATGAATAAATTCTTATCATTAAAGTTAACTGAACCTTTCCTCTCACACTAACTATAATCAGCTTGAACCAGCACTCCAAGATCCAATTCTACAAACAAGGTCTTTATATTTCTGGATTTATACCATAATTTTTTTTCCAATTTTATACATCCATAACTCACAACATGAAAAGGAAATATTGGATCACTTACATACCCAAAGACATTTTAGTTTTATAGTTATAAATAATAATGATAGACTCTTAAATACAAAATTGGATACCTGAACAACTGGTTCAGAAAAGTTTATGACATATCCCACTAAGTTGTCCAAATCTGGTAACCTTTTTTGGAATAACATACTTAAAACCTTTCTTCACAACCTATGTAAAAGGAAATGTAATAAGGGTGATCTAGAATGAATAATGTTTCTAAACATAATAATTAAAAATTGGATGTTTTTAGTGAGTAGAAGGTTATAATAATGGCATAATTACATAATCAAAGTACATGAGAAAATATAAGATAATTCATAACCATGAAAACCTAGAACATAAATCTCGAAACATATAATAAATATTTAACATAAGATAAGATTCATATAAGTAAATAATCATGAGACACCTGAAAAATACTTGAATAGATATTCCATTAAAATGCTTTTCAACTATAAAGAAATCATCTTTTAACTCAAATCATCATTTTCATATAACTATTATAATAACAATTATAAATGGAATAAACTATTCAGTAAATTAACATAATATCTTAGGAAAACCTATAACTGGAAGACACTTTCCATTTATCCAATGGATTGGAAATCTATATCAGTCCCAACTATCATAAGGAGTTATATCAGGATCACCCATCATCATAAACATTGTACAAGAACGATAAAAATCATAATATATAAAATTCGGCATTTTTCAACATAACAATGACCATTTTTATTTTATATCATGATTTAACCATTGAAAAGAAATGGGTTTCATGAAAAGCTCTTTGATGTAGTTATAAACTATAAATATAAACAATTAGGATGGTATAATTATAATATATCCCATGTGTATCATAAGTAAATCTGAGTGTTTTTGTTATTGACAAATATAAATTCAATTAAAAGATCATTAAAAACATTCTTGATGAAAATACCATTTACACTATGAAAATCAAATTTAAAAACTAAAAAATGTAGATTATTTGGGGGGAAAGTTCATTTTAATATAACAACGGAACCATGTAATGGATCATTCATATCATTTAGTGGCCATGATGGTGGATAATTTCATTCATGTTGTAGTTGTTAAACTAACAATTTTTTCACACCTTCGTTAAAAAAACATTATTATGAAAAAAGACCATAAGATTATATTTAACCTTTTTGTTAAAATTCAAGAATGGTTAAAAATCAATTGACATAATTATTGAATAATATTTAAAAATTATTCTAGAAAAAAAATTTAGAAAATATAGATATATAATAATAAAATCCTTGTCTAAAATTGATACAAGATCGATATCACTTACAAATAATTTTCTTGATCTTTATTTAATTAATAAGTTATAAATTGATATTAAACATTTAAACACATTCTTATAAATATTAGAAGAAAATAAATGAATTTAAATAAAATTATAGAATGTTATTTCCCCCAATGAAAACTTGAATATAAAAATCAAAAAAAGTAATGTGATTGTAAGGTAAATCCTTTACCGATTTGTTAATATTAAAAATCATAATTAATTTAAATAAAGGATATTATATATCTATATAAATAAAATGTATTAAATTAAGTAATATATAAAAATTAAATCAAGGTGTAGTAAGTAAAAAATTCAAAAAAATCATGGAGCACAACATAAAAGATATCTCAAGAAAATGTGATTGAGACAAAGAAACCCCTTATAGAGATCATAACATTTGAATAAAAAATTAATCCATGAAGTGATTATGTTCACATATATAAAGACATAGAATTAAATTATAAATATAGAATAAAACAAGTTAGAGATGAATTTAGAAATAATCATGGTATAGCAATGTCAATTAATTAAATGTATAACCAAATGATTGGAAATTGAGTTACAAAACCCTTTTCTGCTTTGTAACATTCAAGTAAAACCCCTTTGAATATAAAAAATTGAATTGTAACATAAAGTACAATGAATTATTAATGATTTATGATATAATATTTAAAAGGGACAGTGTATACACTATATAGAATAAATTAGGTGTATAACATTAAAATATTCTTTAATGAATGGAAATTGAGACGAAATCCCATACCTAGAGTCCATATTTTACAATGTATGTACTTTGACTCCTATATAATAAATTTATATAAATTATTAATTTTTTTATAAACATTTTCCATGTTTATAAATTTACCCCTAAAATATTTTTTCCATTTATTATAATGACATATTTAATAACATTAATGATTATGTCCATGATAGGTGTTTTAAAGATGTTTTATTCATAGTTTCATAACGACTTTAGAATATTAACCATGGTCAAATGGATCTTTGTTACATGATATCCGGAATAAGAATCATGAAATATTTATTATTTATATAAACTGATTATAATTTCGAACCTAACCATTAAATATTGTTATGAAATATGAATTAAGTTACTATCATAGGGATCGTAAGTTGTACATATGCATGAGTAACATTTTTAATATGGGAAATAATGAAAGTATAATTGTATATTTAAATAATTATTATTAATTAATAAATATCATATAATATATTTAAATAAACTTATATATATCATCCTTGTGATGTGGTGATAAAAATGAATCGCATCACTTTGTGGAGGTGGTAATTCACACATACGCACGAATAATGTCATAATTTTTTAATGGATGGAAATTTAAGAAAATAGATTATAAATTGTCTTAAAATGTTGGTCAAAAATCCCTCAATGTAACATTGCATCATTTTTTGGGTTGGTTGTGTTTGTTGATAATACAGGTTTTCAGGGTGAATTGCCGCATTCCAAAGATATTGTTAACAATCCATGTTGACAAAAAAACCCTGAAAAATGAATGGATTATCTGGAGGTGGTTTAAATAAACAGATAAAATGTGACGTTGTTTTCTAGTGTTTTCCAGATTTTGGGGTCCAAAATTTGGGATTTGGTGAAAATTTCAAAAATTATATTTCCTTGAAGATCTCATCAAAATATGGAAAAGTTGTGAGTTTTTAGAAAACAGTCTTCATGAAGTGGATTTCACAGAGACTGTAATAATGTTGATTTTGAGTTATTTGATTATGACGAGCTTCCCGAACAACATAGGTGAAGAGAATTGTGGAGAATTTTTGTGGTAGTGGCACAAAGGAATTGACAGAATGCTCCATGATTACGATGAGCTCTGTGAACCAATGTATTTCCATGGTGCTTCACAATATACAGATAATTTCATCAATAATTTTTTAGCTTTTGGATTTGAGCATATGTGGTTCTATGTTTGTGTGGAAGGTTCTCGAGTTAGTAGAATCACCTAAAATTAGACCGTGACCATCTCCAGAGAAGTAGAGAGATCAAATGAAAATCTTTAAGCTCTCGAATTGTGAAGAAGATTTGTAGATCATGGATCTTCATTAATGTAAAGATAATTCATAGAGGTATATGAGCTATACAAAATGTAGGTGCTCTGCAAAGTCTAGTTTTGGTTTGTGGAGGATGTGTGCTTCATGAAGGATTTTTTAGATTTTTGAAATCGCAAAGACCAGAGTGAGTTGTACGATGCAGTGATCTCTACGATCTAGAGAGCTCTATGATCTAGTGAGCATTGAAAACTTATGATCTCTATGAACCTATGAGCTTTGCGAAGAGGTTGGATAATTACGAAGGATTTCTTGAGCTTTGTGAAATTGGGAGCATCAAAATGTATGGAGCGTTATGAAGTTATTTCCAAAGATTGTTGCCTAATGATTATTGTCAAATGGGTATTCATCATAGGATGAAATTTGGACATCAAAAGAACATATATTTATAACTAAAGATGTATTCATTAGTGATAATGAAGTGACCTACAGGTCTATAAACTGTGATTGGATCTTATAAAGAAGTAGTGAGGTCACATGAGTTTAGAGATCAGTGATTTCTCAAATTCGGAATGGTTGTAAACTAGGAGGGAGAGTGAGTCCACTTCAAACTTGTAAACAACAGTTCGCTTATAGTGGATTTGGTACATCGGTGCATTGCCAGTGTATACTCCATGGATGTATCCCTGTGTGGGTGAACCAAGTTAAAGTTTTGTGTCATGTTCATGCGATAAGATTAATTCATACTATACAATGGTAAGGAGATAGAGAAGAGAGTTTTGTCTGACAACAAAAAAAGATCAAAAGTAGAAGTTGTGTTAATTTTTCATGCCATTATTCAACCCCCACTCAGGGTATCTAGCCTAGTGGACCTATGTAAAGACCCGTAAAATTCAAGGGAATTTTTTTCTTAATTTTCTTTGGAATTTTACAAGAATGAAGTTCATGACGGAACATGATTCTGAGGCCCAGTGTGCCCTGAATCATTTTCCAAAGTTTTGATCGGGTACGTTCAGTGAACGAATGAGCGGGGTTTTCTAACTTTTGAAATGGTTCTCAGAATAGAATTCTGAGGGAACCTATGGAATTGCAGCATCGGTATTTTTTTAGAAACGCCTTTTCTGGTGTTGTCTTTGCTCGGGTGTGGTTTTTAATTTTTGGGGTTAAGTTATGAAATAAAATAAAAGGGGTACGTCAATTTTATTTTATTTCACTTAAAGCCGCTTACCTAAGTTAAGCAGATAAGTTGGGACCCACAATATCCAACCCACTTGGTAGGATATTTGTGAGGTGGGGCCCGCACGAGCCCCACTGTTTCTTCCCTCCTAAGTAACGCACCCGCAACCCCCCTTTTAATGAAAGTCAAACCTTACATTTTTCTGGTTAAGAAACACCTCATTCAATTGAGCGGTTAAATCGTTACAATTAATTCTTTGAATTAATTGTTGGTTTCTTATCTTTTGAATTTCAAAAGCTTAGGTTGACAATAAAATATGTGTTGAACTTATTTTATTTCGTTGGTTGGGTTGTGTTGTGGTAAAGCTTTGGGGGAAAAAGAGAGGATTCTTCATTCATCGATGAAGAATGCGATGAATGTGCTACCGCCAACGAAGAACGCCAACCTCAATCGGGGAGAGACGCCTTCCTCGGAGTTCACCTAATGCCAGCGAAGTTCCTTCCGCGGCGATCCTCATCTTCCGAGATGACCCTCTTCTTCCGCGATGGTTAATTCCATGACGAACGCTCGTTCGACGACAACGTTGAGGTAGGGGTTTTATGCATTTCTCTTTTGTGATTTCCTCCGTCGTTATCTTCCCTCCCATGAACCGCCTGTTATCGTGATAACGGGTGGAGGTCGGACCACACGAACACGGCCGACAATCCTCCCATTTTTGGTTTTTGATTTTTGATGTGGCGAGCAAGGCAACGCGGTGCTGAAGCACCACGCGGAAATTGTAGAAAGGGAGAGCGGAGAAGCACGGCAGCGTCGCACCGCGCCGTTGGAAGCAACAAATCTGCGGCGCCGTTGCTCCGCGCCGTAGATGATGAAAAAACGACGTGGCAGAGTCGCGCCGCGCCGGACGAACAAAGGCCGCGGCTGGTTCTGGGCCACGGTGATGCAGGGGAACCGGCAGCCGGTACCAGGCCGCCGGCATTGGAGCAAGGGGACCGACCTTGCTGATCCCGTGGCGGAAGAAGCCTGCCGGCCGGAGTGGGCCGGCCGGACCGTGGAAGAACCGGGGGTCCGAGACCCCCAGTTGGCCGGACGTGAGCAGCCCCATTAAGGGGCTGCGGTTTCCTCACGCGGGCAGCGTCTCCACCCCCTCCCCCCCTCCCCCCCCCCCCTCGCCTGCAGCGCTCGGCCATAACGGCCGAGCCGGTCGCCTGGCCACCCGGCCAGCGCCAGCACGCCGGACCGAGCCATCGGGTCGGGCCGCACCGACCAGGCCGGGCTACACCCAAGCGGCCCGGACCGGGACACATTTCGGGTCGACCCGGTTCGGGCCGACCCTGGGGGTATCGGGACGGGTCGGATCGGACCCGAACCCCTTATTACCGAACGCTTTTCGGTCTGTTGCCCATAACATGAGCTACGGGCCTCTAATCTATGCACCGTTAGTTGCGATACGATCCTTGGATCGAGACGGTCATTCCGGTATATCGCACTCATGGTTTTGGAATACTTTGGGTTCAGCCGGGTTGGTTTGTACACGAAAGCAATCGGGCCCTCGGAACGGAAATGCTCATAACTTGAGTTCCGGACATCCGAATGACATGTCGTCGACCTTGTTGGATTCCTCTTAGTGAGACGGAACTTTTGGATTACTCCACTCAAGGTTTGGACGCAGTTGGAGTACGTTCGGGTTGGTTTTTCCTTAAAAACCAACCGGGCCCCTGGGATGAAAAAGCCAATAACTCTCAGACCGGGCGTCCGATTGGCGCGTCGTCTGTGACGTTGAGTTCCTGTTGATGATACGGAACATTTGGATACATCAACTCTAGACTATGTGCCAGTTGATGTATTAGCCTCTCGGCTCGTGGAACGGACCCTCCCGAACGAACTTGTTGTGTGCGGGAACCCTAGAGCTGGCTGCGACTACGACGATGACTGTACAGAGATCCTCTTTAGATTCGACGGCGACGACTACAGCACTCAGCGATCCTACGTGGATCAGTGCTACCGATCCTGTGTGGGTCTGATCTTGTGTGGGTCAGCGCTCAGTGGTCCTGTGTGGGCTAGTGCCTACAGATCCTGTGTGGGTCCGATCCTGTGTGGGTCTTTGCGGGGGATAGTTACCTTTTGATCCTTTGTGGGTTAGATCCTTTGTGGGTCATTGCGGGGGTTAGTTACATATCGATCCTTTGTGGGTCAGATCCTTTGTGGGTCATTGCGGGGGTTAGTTACCTATCGATCCTTTGTGGGTCAGATCCTTTGTGGGTCATTTTTGGGGTTAGTACCTTTCGATCCTTTGTGGGTCCGACGGCTTAGATGAATCAGTGGATATATCTGATCATCTCTGTCGTCATATGAAGAAGTATACCTGTGTGAGCTGAATCCTGTTTTGCGTTCCAATTTGGATTGTGTTGTGCTATCCTGTGTGGATTTACGTTTTTCGTTCCTGTGTGGACTGGGTTGTGCATGGGCTCTGAAGTTAGAGCGTACTGGAATTGATGACTCAGGTATATGTATGGGCATATACCTAAGTAGTGTCGAATGTTACTTCGTGATTGTATCTTTCCTTTGTGGACTATCCTTTGTGGATTCTGGGAGACCTTTAGGGGTCTTAGGGTCCCTACTAAGTATCTTATACTCAACCCTGCACGGGCTATTCCCGCACTACGTTGTGTTGGTTGCAGACGACGGACAACACTGATCGTGGTTGAGGCATGCGGAGCAGGACGGTACCTGGAGGTGGACCACTGGGTGGGACATACTCGGTGCGGACGGCTGGACCCGAGGAGCAGTGGAGGCTATTTGTACTCACCCTTTAGGTAGGACTTCCAGTGGATGGCTCGAGGCTGCGGATTTACTTTCAGTTGCTGTTTTCCCTTTTCAGTTGTACTTTACTTTCAGTTTGGGTTTGTATTCTGTCCCACTTACTTTTTCAACACTTACCGTTGTACACAGTTTTTACATTGTGTTTACTTCTAATGTTTCCTTGATCTGTGGTGTTTGTTTACATTACAAAGGCAATGGCTTCCCTTTTTACCGGGGTTTACGCCTTGGTGCTAGTCGCCAGCCCCTGGCCTATGGAAGGCGGGCTTGGGGTAGTCACGGCACGGGCCCCGAGGATGGGTCATGAAATTTGGTATCAGAGGAGTTCGGTTCTACCGCAGAACTGTGGACTCTAATATTTTTCTAAGTGAAGAAATAGTGTTAAGAATATTGATTGTGGTTATCAGTCTAGGGAGTCCAGTGTTGGTGTGGCGGCCGACATATTCGTACACCAAGACCCTGACTTCTGATTTCCGACTTAATGCACGAACACATTGATTGCATGTGTGTTTCGAGTTTTCATTGTGATTTCAGCTCACCAGGTATACTGTTTGACCGTGGCGCACCTGTTTCTTTTCAGGATGGCCCCACGAAGGCAGCCAGCTAGGGTTCTGGGAGTTGTGCATGATGACAGCCCACCGACCGAGGAGGCCTCGGTACAGGGCCCTTTGACAACTGAGGCACCGACGGTACCTTTACTCGCCGAGCCACCGATTCTTCCATCCCCAGTCGCTGACGATGCACATCGCATTAGTGCAATGCACGAGTTCCAGCGCTAGCGACCACCTAGGTTCCGTGGGGAGACGGACCCCCAGGCAGCCGAGGATTGGTTGGAGGCAGTGGTAGGAGTTTTCAGGTTAGTGAGGACACCATCAGACCTCATGGTGATCCCCGCTGTGAGCCTACTGCATGTGGCAGTGGGCCGATGGTGGAGCATGATGCTCCAGGTGCACGATGAGGCATCTATCCTCTGGACGGACTTTGAGAGCCTCTTCTGCTCGGAGTTCGTCCCATCCACCCTCCGTGTGGTGCGCATCCAGGAGCTTCTACAGCTGCGGCAGGGCAGCTTGACGGTCGCCCGGTACTCGGTGAGATTTACCGATCTCTCGCGCTACTCGACAGACATGGTACGGGACCCATTCTTCTGGTCCCGGACCTTTGAGCAGGGTTTGAGGCATGATATTAGGGCATCGTTGATCTCCCTCATCATTCTGACCCAAGCTGGAGTACTGGAGCGAGCCCTTTTGTTCGAGAGCTTTCTTGCTGAGCCTTCTTCAGCAGCGAGACCTATAGCAGGGCGGCACGTAGCAGAGTCTTCTGCAGTAGGTAGTCGATGGATGACTCATGGGTCCAGGAAGACCAGACCCTCAGACAGACAACATTATGACACTGGCTCAGCAGTGTGGGGTACACAGCGCGGAGCCAGTCATTCGAGAGGCAGGCAGTGCTACACATGCGGCGGGTAGGGCCACATGGCTCATGACTACCTGACCTGCCATGCCAAGGAGTAGCAGATGGTTGAGGGGCCACCCAAGCAGAGGTATAGGGTCGACCGTGGCGGTCCGCAGGGAGCCGGCGGACGAGGCAGAGGAGCTGGCCGAGCAATAGGTGGTGGGAGACGCTTTGAGGCTCTACCACCACCAACACCAGAAGGTCCACCCCGACCATAGGGAGCTGGCGGGCAGAGACAGGCACAACTCCAGGCAGCGGAGGCCTATGACCATGGCGCGCCCGAGATGATTCGAGGTACTATCTATGTCAATTACACCCTTTCTGCAGTTCTTATAGACACCGGAGCGAGTCACTCTTTCATAGCCGCTGCCCTTGTTCGGAGCTCGGAGATTCCGACAGAGTCGTTGGCTCGATCCTTACGGCTAGAGACTCCTATGGGAGCAGACTCGACGATTACACACTGGTGCTGGTAGTGTGAGCTTACTCTAGGAGGTGAGAGCTTCGGCTGGGATCTTCTTGTAGTGGCATCGAGGCCTTACGACGTCATCTTGGGCATGGATTGGTTATCTACAATCCATGCACAGATTTACTGTATTAGGCGCAAGGTGCAATGTGTACGCACCGACGGGAGAAGGTTCACCTTCACCGGATAGAAGGGGCCTTCCCAGCATAGGATGGACTTCCGCAAAGGAGAGGACAGCCCATCACTCATTAGTTGGCTAGACACATCCTAGGAGAAGTTGACGTGCGGAGTCCTAGTTTTCCTGCAGTGGTGGATTAGTATGTGGACGTTTTTTCCGATGACGTTCCAGGACTACCTTCTCGTAGAGAGGTATACTTTTATATCAATCTGTACCCCGGGACAGCCCCGATATCCACTCCAGCATATCGGATGGCCCCCGCTGAGCTTCGAGAGCTACGGGTACAGTTGGAGGACTTGCAATGCAAGAGATTCATCCAACCCAGTGTTTCACCCTGGGCTTCCCCAATATTGTTCAGCAATAAGGCGGATGGGAGCTTGAGACTTTGTGTCGACTATCGTCGCCTGAACCAGGTGACAGTGAGGAATAAGTATCCATTACCGAGGATTGATGACCTCTTCAATCATCTCATGGAAGCATGGTGGTTCTCAAAGATAGACCTCAGGTTATGTTATCATCAACTCATAGTTCGGGATGAGGGCGTGTAGAAGATGGCCTTTAGATGTCGGTATGGCCATTATGAGTTCTTGGTTATGCCCTTCGGCATAACCAATGCTCCCGTAGTATTCATGGGACTCATGAACATGTTCTTCCAGCCATTCCTTGATCGATTTGTCATGGTCTTCGTCGACGACATTTTGATATACTTGACGACTGAGGAGGAGCATGCCTACCACTTGCGGGTTGTACTAGACACACTCCGAGAGCACCAGATTTATGAAAAGATCTCAAAGTCTCAGTTCTGGATATGTGAGGTCCACTTCTTGGGACACGAAATCTCTTAGGCGAGAGTTGCGGTGGATCCTGCGAAGATCGAGGCAATGCTAGCTTGGGAGCCACCTAGGAGCGTGACGGAGGTGCGGAGTTTCTTGGGACTAGCTGGATACTACCAGATATTTGTGCCAGATTTCCCTAGAGTTGCGGCAACACTCTCAGCTTTAACGAAGAAGGTGAAACCCTTCGTGTGGTCAGACAGATGTTAGCAGAGCTTCCAGGAGCTGAGACAGAGATTGACTAGCGCCCCTATCTTGAGGTTTCCGGAGGAGGGAGTAGGGTACGTAGTCTACTGTGATGCATCAGGGACCGGACTCGGATGTGTCCTGATGTAGGAGCAGGCGGTGATCGCCTATGGATCACGTCAGTTGAGGATGCATGAGCAGAACTATGCTACCCATGACCTGGAGTTAGTAGCAGGGGTATTCGCTCTGAAGACATAGCGGCACTACCTGAAGGGCGAGCGCTTTACAGTCTTTTCTGACCATCAGAGTCTCAGGTAAATCTTCTCTTAGAAGGACCTGAACCTGAGATAGTGGTGATGCCTCAAGTTCCTCCAGGACTATGACTTTGAGATAGTCTATACTCCTGGGAAGGAGAATGTAGTATCCAATGCTCTCACCAGGAGGACGGGCATTCAGCTACTTGAGGAGGCGATAGAGAAGCTAGCCGCTTTGCAGATATCATTCGTGGATAGAGATGGAGAAGCCTTCCTTCAGTCTCTCACAGTCACCCCTCCACTACTGCAGCAGTTCAGAGAGGCATATCGTGGGGATGCTAACTATGAGACGCGTCGTGCACAGATATCCTCAGGGTTGGCACATGATGGTTTCTCCTTTGGAGCAGCGCACGACGTCCTTTTCAGAGGACGTACCTTGGTACCAGTTTCTTTACAGGAGGAGGTGCTGAGAGAGTTTCACACTTCTCCCTTAGTGGTACATCCTGGAGTGGAAAAGATGTACCAGGACCTCAGGCGACAACACTGGTGGTCAGGCATGAAGAAGGTTATGGAAGAGTTTGTTTCTCGATGCCTCACCTGCTAGCAGGTGAAGGCAGAGCATCAGGTACCAGCAGGCTTGGTACAGCCCTTGGAGGTCCCGGGGTGGAAGTGGGACGGGATATCTATGGACTTCATGACTGGACTTCCACGCACTTCCAGAGGTCATGACTCTATTTGGGTGATTGTCGACCGACTCACCATGTCAGCTCACTTCTTACTCATCAGAGACAAGGGCTCAGTAGAGATCTTGGGACGTCTCTATGTTCAGGATATTATACAGCTTTATGGTGTGCCGTCATCTATCATCTCCGATTGAGATGCTCGCTTTACATCCCAGCTTTGGAAGGGGTTACAGGAGGCGTTCGGGACGTAGCTACGTCTGAGCACCGCCTTTCACCCTCAGACGGATGGTTAGACGGAGAGGACCATACAGACTCTCGAGGACATGCTCCGTGCATGTGTCTTCAACTTTGGTCATAGCTGGAAGGACCAGCTACCCTTGGTGGAGTTTGCATACAACAACAGCTACCACTCCACCATCGGGATGGCACCATACGAGGTGTTGTATGACCAACCTTGAAGATCACCGCTGTGCTGGACAGACCCTGGGGAGTCCGCACTTGTGGGACCGGAGATGGTCCAGGCCACGACAGAGAAGGTCCAAGTATTCCAAGAGCAGATGAGGATAGCTCAGAGCCTGCAGAAGTCTTATGCTGACAGGAGGCGGAGGCGACTAGAGTTTGAGGATGGCGACCATGTCTTCCTGCGTGTCTCACCTCAACGTGGATTACAGAGATTTGGCTGAGGTGGAAAGTTGTATGCACGCTCATCGGACCATTCCAGGTCCTCAGTAGGATTGGCGAGGTGGCTTATCACCTAGCTCTACCAACTCAGTTGCACCGGGTGCACGACGTCTTCCACGAATCCCAGCTGAGGAGAGACGTGCACGACCCGACACATATAATTGACCATGGCGAGCTGGATGTTGATGGTGGGGGGACTTTTGAGGTGGTCCTGGTGGAGATCGAGGATCAACAAGAGAAGGTCCTACGTGGACGGTTGATTCCTCTAGTGCGCATCAGATGGCAGCACGGGAACCTCCAGGAGAGCACTTAGGAGCGGGAGGCTTAGATGAGTGCTCAATACCCACATTTGTTTCCCTAGTTTATGATGTATCTTTAAGGGGATGTAAAGCCCTGAGGTAGGAGTGATGTAAAGACCCGTAAAATTCAAGGGAATTTTTTTATTAATTTTCTTTGGAATTTTACAAGAACGCAGTTTTTGACGGCACCTGATTCCGAGGCCCAGTGTGCCCGGAATAATTTTCTGAAGTTTAGCTCGGGTACGTTCAGTGAACGAAAAAGCGGGGTTTTCTAACTTTTGAACCGGTGCTCGGAATCGAATTCTGAGGGCACCGGTGGAATCGCAGTGCCGGTATTTTCTTAGAAACTCCTTTTTTGGAGTTGTGTTTGTTTGGGTGTGGTTTTTAATTTTTGGGGTTAAGTTATGAAATAAAATAAAAGGGGTGCTACATTTTTATTTTATTTCACTTAAAGCCGCTTAACCTAAGTTAAGCGGATAATGTGGGACCCACAATATCCTACTCACCTGGTATGATATTTGTGAGGTGGGGCCCACACAAGCCCCACCGTTTCTTCCCTCCTAAGTAACGCACCTGAAACCCCCCTATTAATGAAAGTCAAACCTTATGTTTTTCTGGTTAAGAAACGCATCATTAAGTTGAGCGGTTAAAACGTTACAATTAATTCTTTGAATTATTTGTTCGAATCTTATCTTTTGAATTTCAAAATCTTAGGTTGATAATAAAATACATGTTGAACTTATTTTATTTCGTTGGTTGGGTTGTGTTGTGCTAAAGCTGTGGGATAAAAAGAGAGGATTTTTCGTTCTTCGACGAAGAATGCGAAGAACGTGCTACCGCCAACGAAGAACGCCCACCTCCGTCGGCGAGAGACGCCTTCCTCGGAGATAACCTAATGCCCATGACGTTCCTTCCACGGTGATCCCCTTCTTCCGCGATGGTTAATTCCGCGACGAACGCGTGTTCGACGACAACGTTGAGGTAGGGGTTTTATGCGTTTCTCTTTTGTGATTTCTTTCGTCGTTATCTTCCCTCCCTTGAACCGCCTGTTATCATGATAACGGGAGGAGGTCGGACCGCATGAACATGGCCGACACTCCTCCCCTTTTTGGTTGTTGATATTTGATGCGGTGAGCAAGGCAACGCGGTGCCGAAGCACCGCGTGGACATTATAGAAAGGGAGAGCAGAGAAGCGTGGTGCCGTCGCACAGCGCCGTTGGAATAAATAAATCTGCGGCGCCGTTGCGCCACGCCGTAGAGGATGAACAAAGGACGCGACGCCATAGTGACGCGCCGGACGAACCAAGTCCATGACCTGTTCCGTGCCGCGGCGATCCAGGGGAATCGGTGGCCGGTACTGGGCCGCCGGCGTCGGAGCAAGGGGACCGGCTTTGCCGGTCTTGTGGCGGCAGAAGTCGGCCGGCCGGAGCGGGCCGGCCGGACCGTGGAAGAACCGGTGGTCCGAGACCCCCGGCTGGCCGGACGTGAGCGGCCCCATTAAGGGGCTGCAGTTTCCTCAGGCGGGGGAAGCGCCCCCCCCCCCCCCCCCCCCCCCCGCCAGCAACGCTCGGCCATAACGGCCGAGCCGGTCGCCTGGACACCCGGCCAGCGCCAGCGCGCCAGACCGAGCCACCGGGTCGGGCCGAGCCACACAGGTCGGGTCGGGCCGTACCCAGGCCGGGCCGGGCCACGCCGACCGGTCCGGGCCACGTCCAAGTGGCCCGGACCCAGACCCAGTTTGGGTTGACCCGGTTCGGGCCGACCCTGGGGGTATCGGGCCGGGTCGGACTGGGCCCGAACCCCCTATTACCGAAACTTTTTCAGTCAGTTTCCCATAACATGAGATACTGGCCTCCGATCGATGCACCGTAAGTTGCGATACGATCCTTGGATTGAGGCGGTCGTTTTGGTATATCGCACTCAAGGTTTCGGAATACTTTGGGTTCGGCCGGGTTGGTTCGTACACGAAACCAACTGGGTCCTCGGAGCGGAAATGCTCATAACTTGAGTTCCGGACATCTGAATGATGTGCCGTCGACCTTGTTTGATTCCACTTAGTGAGATGGAATTTTTGGCTTACTCCGATCGAGGTTTGGACGTAGTTGGAGTATGGTCGGGTGGGGTTTGCCTTAAAAACCAAACGGGCCCCTAGGACGAAAAAGCCAATAATTCTCAGACCGGGCGTCCGATTGACGCGCCGTCTGTGACGTTGAGTTCCTATTGATGATACAGAACTTTTGGATACATCTACTCTAGACTATGTGTCAGTTAATGTATCAGCCTCTCGGCATGTGGAGCGGACCCTCCTAAACGAACTTGCTGTGTGCGGGAACCCTTGAGCTGGCTACGACTACGACGACGACTGTACAGAGATCTTCAGTGGATTCGACGGCAACGACTACAGCACTCATCGATCCTATGTGGATCAGTACTACCAATCCTGTGTGGGTCCGATACTATCTGGGTCAGCGCTCAGCGGTCCGGTGTGGGCCAGCGCCTACAGATCCTGTGTGGGTCTGATCCTGTGTGGGTCTTTACGGGGGTTAGTTACCTTTCGATTCTTTGTGGGTCAGATCCTTTGTGGGTCATTGCGGGGGTTAGTTACCTATCGATCCTTTGTGGGTCATTGCAGGGGTTAGTTACCTATAGATCCTTCGTGGGTCAGATCCTTTGTGGGTCATTGCGGGGGTTAGTACCTTTCGATCCTTTGTGGGTCCGACGGCTTAGATGAATCAGTGGATATATATGATCATCTCTATCGTCATACGAAGAAGCATACTTGTGTGAGCAGAATACTATTTTTCTTTCCTATGTGGATTGTTTTGTGTTATCCTGTGTTGATTTACATTTTTCATTCTTGTGTGGACTGGGTTGTGCATGGGCTCGGAAGTTGGAGCGTACTGGAATTGATGACTTAGGTATATGTATGGTCATATACCTAAGCAGTGTTGAATGTTACTTCGTGATTGTATCTTTCCTTTGTGGATTATCCTTTGTGGATTCTGGGAGACCTTCAGGGGTCTTAGGGTCCCTACTGAGTAGCTTATACTCACCCATGCATGGGCAATGCCCGCACTACATTGTGTTGGTTGCAGACGACGGACAGCGCTGATCGTGGTTGAGGCTTGCAGAGCAGGACGGTACCTGGAGGTGGACCACTGGGCAGGATGTACTCGGTGCGGACGGCTAGACCCGAAGAGCTATGGAGGCTATCTATACTCACCCTTCATGTGCGACTTCCAGTGGATGAGTCGAGGCTGTGGCATTACATTCAGTTGTTGTTTTCCCTTTTTAGTTGTACTTTACTTTCAGTTTGGGTTTGTATTCTGGACCACTTACTTTTTCCGCACTTACTGTTGTACTCAGTTTTTACTTAGTGTTTACTTCTACTGCTTTCTTGATCTGTGGTGTTTTTTTACTTTACAAAGCCAATGCCTTCCCTTTTTACCGGGGTTTACGCCTTGGTGCTAGTCGCCAGCCCATGGCCTATGGAAGGCAGGCTTGGGGTAGTCACGGCACGGGCCCCGAGGACGGGTCGTGACAACCTAACATAAAACAATGATCATTTTTTCATAAATATCATATACATATATATATATAATACATCATTATAACAATTCATTAGAGGAAATTATGGAAAATGAATTAAATCAGTTCGCGAGGTAGTAGTTCGATGTACACACAAATGAATGTTTCATTTCCCATTTAGTGGAAGAGGAGAGTAAAATAGGTTATCACATTATCATACTATCATTTAGGTATATTTAATATAATTATTTTAATATTTAATTATGGTTGAAGAAAATTTTATGGAGTTAAAATAATAAATAATGCTAAAAAATTTCGTTAAAAGTTATACCTCTTCTACGGATAACTTCATTTTATTTACACCTTAAGCCCACTAAGATTAATGTTATAACCTAATTAATAGCTCTATAACATGGGTAGGGATTCTAAGAATTTATTTGGGTTTTTATTGTCCAAAATAAATGATCTTTAAGTTTGTATAATAGAGGATAGGGGTTGTGCTTTTATATGTGAGGGGTGGGAACTTTAGGAAATACAGTTAATATTATAATATAATATGGGTCTAACTCGTGAAAAAAGGTTCCAAAAAGGCATATATTTGATTATAATTATCATATGGTATTAATATAATCTTTAAATCAAATTTTAATAGTTTTAGATGTCATTTTCAACCTTATCATTCTCATTAACTCTACTGTTAATAGTTTTAAAATTTACTGTGGAATTTTTTTTACCAAATAAAGGTTTTATAAATTTACTTATAAGTAAAAAAATTGGATCATAAATTTGAATGTGATGAAATTGCATCCTTTACTCATAAAAATTGTCAAATTTAAATATTTTAATGATTTTTAAATAATTGAATAAAATATATTTTAAAAATACTACTAATATCCTTTCAGAAACTATTCACATAATTTGACTTTGAAAACAACATGAAAGTAATTTAATTCAGGTATAATCAATTTTAGAATCAAAAATATATTATTATTAACTATAAATTTAATGTTTCACCATAATTAATCTATGTAATATTACTTTTCATGTTTTTAAAATCTATTACATTAATTTTCTACAACATGCACCTGAACTATGTAAGTGTTGCATAAGAATTTAACGCAATTATATCAATACTAAAAATTTAAAATAAATTTCAAAAATTGAAATTTTTAATTAGTATGAAAATAAATTTTAATATTCATTTAAACATCCTTTTTTATCTCTATTTGAACAAATAATAGAACTTTAAAATTAAGAGACTGATATTTTTATTTTTTTTATTACATAAAATAATATATAAGTCATTTCCAATGAAAATGTCACAAAATTCCATAAAATAATATTTTTAATGATTAAGGTTGATCTAAAATCCTAAAACAGATAAGGATAATTTGTTAGGGTTAATTTTTGCCTTTATCATATTATGTTTAACCTTAATTACTTGATTTTACCTTACTAAGGTGGCAAAGATTTACTACGATAACTATTCATAATGACGAAATACAAGAGGTTATTATTTAAAAAGTTTAAACCTTCTAATTCAAACTATGGGAACCATTTTATAAAAGTCAATTCATAGGGGTGGAATAATTTAATATAAAATTAAACCAAAAAATGCAATAAAAATAGTTTTTAGAAAAATGCCATTTAAGTATAAAAATATTTTTACCAAATTTTAGAATAATATTGATTACAATAACATTTTATGTATTTTTATAAATCATAATTATCTAATTTAATTTTAAAGAAAATAAAAACTATAATTTTATATTTTAAATAATTTCAAATAAAAAATATTTTTCAATTAAAATCAATATTTTCACTATTAGTTAAAAAAAATTTCTAAATTTATCACAAATTTATACAAATCTAATTTTTAAATAATTATTTAAAAAATAAAGTTAATTTTTTTAAATTAATATTCTATAATTTAGGAATAATTCTATTTTATAAAACTATATATTAATGAAAATTGAAATTTATTAGAAATAAATCATTTTTTTGACTAAAAATTACATATTATTCATATAATGAATATAACCAAATAAAATCTAACTAATAAATATTAATAAGATATGAAATTTATTTTTCATAAAATTACCATGTTTTTACACTATATTTAATGTATTTTTCACTGTGTTATTTTACATTCCTCTTGAAAAAAATGAAAAAAAAAATTGAATGTGGGGTTGAATTCTTCATTATTCTCACCTTTTTGATTCATAACCCTAATAAAAAAATTGAATATAATTAATAATTTTTTATTAAATTAATCTCTTAATTATCTCATTCATATTAAATAAGTGAAAAAATGAAGAATTAAAAAAGGGGGAAAATATTTCATTATACATATTATGATATGACTTATGGTCTATTTTGAAAATAAGGAAATTAATTTGGGTAATTAATTTAAAAGGGATCTTCGAGTGAGGAATTATCCTTACTATTAAATGATTGATCATAAAAGTTTTTCTAAATGAAAAAAATCATATTTGTGGCCTTATTTTTTCTATATTTAACCTACCAATGATAATCCTCAATGAAAACTATTTAAAAACCTCATGATTAGAAAATACTTCTTTTACTCTAGTGTGATGATGTTAAGAATTAGTAAATATTATGGTATGACTTCTAGAGATCCTATCATATGATGTTGATTATATATTGTATATGTTTTCAACAATGTTTTATAATTTCTTTGAGTAAGTTGAAAGTAATTGTTCCTATTAAATATTGTTGTACAATGGTGCTAAAGAAAATAAGAGAATGTTTCAAGAGGAAGATACACAATCAATGTCATTTGATTTTGAAAAATAATGTACCAGGAGATAAGAATAATATATAATATAACTAAAGGTAGATATATAGAAGGTAAAACCATCACAAGTACAATATTGATGTTTTCTTGTTTCTAGAGAATCTTAGAAAATATTCCATATAGCTATTAAGAAAGTTTCCTTAACCATGTTATAAACCATTCTAAAAAGACTAATAATGCTATATTATTCTTCAAGTTCCTAACATCATAAAGAAAATAAATATCCAAATTGAAGTTGTAATATTTTTTGTAAGGGAATTGAAGTACAACAATGTCACTAGATGGACAAAGAAAAATTTCCCCAAATAGAAAATGAAATAATGTCATCAGGTGAACCAGACATATTGTTATCAGATGGAGAACAATAAAAAATTGAGGAACATAATTTTGACAAACTTGTAAAAAATTGGAAGAAGTACAAGTTTTATCTATGATGCTTTTGTTGCAGTCATAAAAGGATCAAATTAATATTGAAACACTAATCATTCATATAAGTATTAGTTTCAACTACTCCAATATATTAGGAGGACCTTTCGTAGTTACCAGATGTAGATGAATGGACATAGGAGATTATATGGAGATGCTAAATTAAGATGTCCAATAGGTCAAGATACTGAATTGAACATGGATAATTTTTGAAATAAATAATTATAAGAAGGTAGCATCACTAATTTTGAATTATTACATTAAAATTAAGTAAATTCAAAAAGAAAAATATGTATATAGTGTGAGAAGTATGATCTTGAATGTGTTTTTACAATGATAATGAATGAGGGGGAAATAAAATTTAGATATAAAATTATCATATAGAGAACTATTTTGTGTGATAATTATATTAAGTTTCTATAAAAATATGTTATATGAAGTTTTCAATAAGATGAAGGTTTTTTTATAACATATAAACTATTTGAAGCTATGAAATCTGGTTAATTCTGCTAAATGAAGACATTTTGTTTGGGTTCATCAGATAAGGAACACTCAAACAGAGTTTTGTATGAAAAATAAGATATCCCTCAAGTTTAAGGAAGGTTTTTACACATCCTTACAAAGATCATTGAATGTATAGGTGGATGTTTCATCTAATGAAAAATTTCAATGGTTAGAGAAAGATAATGATACTTATAGTCTCTAGGATAAGTTTGGTAAGATATTATCATAATTCAAAGACCATTAGATATACATGAAATTGGATAACATTAATTGTCTCATTAGACAAATGATTACATGAAGTTTAATAGGATTGAGTTTTGAAAATATATGAATCATAGGCCTATGAAACATGATTCGACGGATTCATGTTGACTCATTAGAAAAATTACATCGTATAGTACTATCTAAATTCTATTAGTAAAATTATTCATTTTAGGATAATAAGATTAAGAAAAACTAAGTTCCCAAGGATAAAGAAATCAGTCAAAGAAATTTATGGAAATATGAGTCAACGTATAGAGAAATATCATATTCATTAAACAAAGAAACAATATACTTGTTGGAATGCTCATAATGAAGTCATTATAAATCATATGTTAGAAATAATTAATATGAAACTGTATAAGATTTTAAAAATTCCAAAACATAATGATGCTGAGATGATACATTCAAAGTATGTTATCTAGATAAGAGAAGGAAGTTTTAAGATGTACAATAACATTTTGGTTAAGGATGTTCAAAAAAGGTTACAAACACTTGATTTTTTATAAATCATTAAGAATAATATAATGGAGTTGAGAATCATCTAGTGAATTTGAGATCATTGTGAATTTAGAAATATGAATTTTAGTTGACCAAGAAAACATATTTTAGATACCACCATTTTAATTTTTATAATATCTATAAAAGGGGATGCAATCTTGGTATGGGTATTAATAAATTAACATGGTTCTAATGATCAATTGAAGTGCAACGATGTATATTTTAGAGAAATTTGTGTTTCTAAGAATTGAAATTATTTTTTGAGGAAGAGGCACCAGATACTGGTTCAAATTATAGGTGTGTCATCTATAGGTTCTTATCAGATGTATCAGATATAGGGTTTCCAGATATGTTTACAATTAATAGAGTTTTATTTGACATAGGTACCAATCAATGGTAAATTAATTCAAGGTGAATCATATCATGAAATACTATATTAATTTTAAGGCACAGAGAGTTAAGGAATATATTTTAGAGGCAAACTGATTAAGTTATTACCTAATAGAATTTGAGATGTATCATATGATGTATACTAGATGAAGGAATAGGCACACCAGATAGAGTCACACTTGATAGAGTTATTAGACGTAAATTTTTAGGATTAAGTACCAATGTGATAGTGACATTTTTATCTTATGTTGTCTTGAAAGATAATCAAATATTTTAATAGACATGATTTATTATAATTTATTATCGATACAGATAATGATATTTATGGTACATAACTCAATTGTGGGTTTCAGTATACATACCATGACTTGTAATTGATAAAAAATTATTAGTGGAAGAATCCATGGACTTATAAGAGTTTCTATGACCATGATATAGGTTCTTTCACTAAGGTTGAACCCGAAAAAATAAATGTGTACTATATTTCCTTTTATAATATAAATAGAATAAGGGTAAAATATAGAGGATGGGTTTTCTAATGATTTATAGATATTAAAAAATAACATAGATTTGATCAATATAAATTAAAAATTATGTTATGTTATCTATAATTGATAAATTTTAGTCACAATAGATTTAACTCCTATCCCCCCCCCCCAACTATTAAGGTGACTGTATGATCCATCGTGGAATATCAATTGGCATCAGATAAATATTCCCTCTATTTGTATTTATAATTTTATTCCCAGTTATGTTTAACTTTTCAATCTATTGTGAAACTTTCTAGAATTTAAATATTTTTTTATCTAGAAGATAATAAAGGTCAACCTGACCTAAATAATAGAAAAGATATTTTTTATTATAGTAACATGGAGGTTTCACACAAGGCATTAAAATTAAGAAGAAGAAATAATCTCATAAGAAGAATAATTCTTCATCTTAGAACCAATGGTAAAGATGATTCAACACCACTCAATATTTTGGTACATGTTAAGAAATATTTTAAACTTGAAAACATAATCCTCTAAAAGAATCTTACTAATACTATAAAGATTATGATTCTATAGTAATTATTGATGAATTTCATTTTAAATTTAAAGAATAAAAGAAAATTTTTCTTATTAATGTTACAATATATATATACTTTCACAGATCATTGGACAATAATAGAAAATATAAAAACTGAAATGAGGACTCTATGATAAAGATAAATCACTAGGATATAAGTTTTGTGAATTCACATCTTCACTAAACATGTTAAACGAAAGGAAGAAACTATTTTATCATCTTAAAAAAGGTCAAAATTGAGGAAGAAATTTTCTATAGAAGTTTTTGTGATAATTTAGTTGTGATGGAAGCTCCTAAGGAAATATTTAACGCATTGTAATGTTTTTTTAAGAATAGAAATCTCAATTGGATGTTTAATATAAAATAATATAAGAGCCTGGAAGATTATTATAGAATCAGAGTAAATTGTAAGAAGAAATATTTCATAATATGTATGTGTGTGACACCTTCACCAAATCTAATTATTCTAAGTAAGAATCGTAAATATTCTATTTAAAAGGGATCTTATTTATGGAAGGATATTTGTTGAGGAGTTCATGAAAAATATTTCTTTTACAAATTTTGTTAAATAAAATCTCCATGCACTAAAATCTTCCGACAAATAAATTTTTTTGGTTAAGAGTTATCAATTTGAGATCAAATAAAATCATGTAAAGGAAATATACCTTTACTTGAAAGTGATGATAAAGGTTTATGAAAAAATATAAATATTTATATGTTTTATGAGTTGATAAATTGTGGAATCTTAAAAATAAGAAGATCACCTTAAATTTAAAGTGTCTTTAGTAAGTGGTGGGATAGAGACACATTAAAGATACTCAAGCTAAATCTTTACGCAATGCTGAGATAATAATATCTTCCAATTTTTTAATGAAAATTCATACTTCAAGAAATTCATAATCCAATATTAGGATGAATAAAAAAACATCAAAATAATCATATTATCATAAAATAAGGAAAACATCAACCCTGCGTTTTGATGAATATGTTATCAGTAAATCCCACATTATTAGTGAAAGATGTAATTCTAGAAAAACGTGGTAGGAGTAAGTTGAGAGGCCCAGCTCTTTTATAAATGTGTAAGTTTTAAAAAAAAATTTAAATAGTTCCCCAAGAGATGTCTCAAAGAATTATTTCAACATATGAAATAAAAAAATTAATAGGATGTTTCGACAATCTAAAATACAACCCAATGAAATAATACTAGTTTCATTTGTTATTGTTAGTGTTGTGGAAGGTTTGGACACATGGATGTCTATTATTGGAACATTTTACCAGGATATGAAGAATAGGGGAACCCAAAATTAAGGGGTGTATAAAAGGAAGATGAAACTCAATTAATTTGTTCCAACCATCACAATAGAAGAAAGATCAACTAACATTTGATAGATTTAGATATCTTTAAAAATTTTGTAAGAGTTGTGGAAGAAATGGTCACAATAAAGATAAAAATATTGTTTACTTAAAACAAGCATAATAAAGGTACTACTAACATAAAGACGCCAAAAATATGAAGTAAAATATAATAAATATAAGCTTAAGGTCTACCTTAAGTTGAAAACAAATAAAAAAATAAAATTTTACACACAAGAAGAAATTCATAGAAGATGTCTTTTATAAGAGGACATACTACTTATTTAGAAGAAAGTTGCACTTCATTGTGAGTTTTAAACATTCCATGAATGTTAAAGGTAGTATAATAAATCATAAGAAATAAATCCAATAAATCCATTAAATACATAAGTGGATTGTATTGGTGGATAACATCTCTGATGAAGAAGTGTAAGTGTATAAGAAGTTTCCTAATAAGAGTAACATACCAAAAGATAATAATTTGTGTGGAATATTTAGTTTGTACATCCACACTCATAAATATTTCATGAAAATATTAATAGGATAGGATAATTTTACAAATTTTAATAAAAAGCATTCAAAAAGAAAAAAAATGGTATTTTAAGTAAAATTGAACACAAGAATAATGTTGAAAATATTCTGAAGGATTTCATGGTTGTATAGAAATAACATTTTGAGGAAGTAAGAAGGGTGAATGTAGAAAAAAATTAATGATCATTTCTAGTTGAAGTTAATAAGAATGAACCACACAATGTTGAAATAAAAGTTATGGAGAAGAATCCCATGCAATTCACAAAAAGAAATGTTTTGAAACCTACGGGTGAAGGCATGAAAAAATATAAAGAAAATAGACTTTCTAGGTTGGAAAAATATTATCATCCCCAATTTTCTTTATAAGGAAACCAATAAAGATAAACCTACATCACTTTAATTTAATGAGATTAAAATTTGAATGGGGGTTAGAGGTGACGATGTTTTAGGTGAATATTAAAGTGGAAATATGGAAGTAGTTTTTTCTGAATTTTTATAAGGTGTTACTGAAAGTCATTCTATTTTACCAAAGTGTTCCAACACCTAATACTAATAAAATGAAATATTGAAAGATTATGTATTCTTCAAGGTATCTTCCCTATAAACCACATTAATAAAGAAAAATGGATGTGAACATGTTAATGGAAAAATACTTTATTGATGATAAATTATCTATGATATTCTACATGAGGATAAAAATTCTCATGTTATACTTGAAAATTTGTATATGTTTGTTAGGATGGTTTTAGTAAAGTATGTTAAATGAAAATATGAAAAAAATTATCTATCAATTATTCTTTTTGAATTGTTTAGATCACTTATAAAAACATCATGTACAAATTTAATATTTTAGTTAATTAATCTGTTTTTCTTTACTGATAATAGATCACATTGAGTTAGACTTGGTTTATATTAGGTTTATTGTTATAAGAATAGTGATTATTTCCTTCTCTAAATAATTTCAAATTTTATACTTGAATGAGAAAAAGAAAATGTGTTAAGAAAGATCTACCCTCACCATAAGACATCAAAAATTGGGGATTCCAATTCAAATCACTAATGTGGACAGATAAATATTCCCTAACGTAAATCTATTAGAAAATAAATAGCCTTTAAATCCATTATCAATAAGGGGGATAAGGGTCTCATTGACATTAAAAATAACATGCTATTGAAAACAAAATCCAAAATAGGATATCGATGTTCCTATCATATACTGTTTTTGATATATTATATATGTTGCCAATAGTTTTTTATAAAGGTAATAAGGAAGATGTAGGTAATGGTTCATAAAAAATTATTATTTGACAGTGATACTAATGAATATAGAAGAAAACTATAAGATACAGATTCACTATCCAGGTAATGTGTAGTTGAAAACATAATTACCAGTAGAAAATAAGATTGAAAAATACTCATGAAGAAAGTTTCCTTGAATGTAAAACCATTGGAAGTATAATAGTGAAGTTTGTGAGTTGCTGGATATAAATAGGAAACATTCTATATGTATGTTAAGAATGTTTCCATGTGAAGTGTTGAAGAATGTTTAAAACAATTTCATAACCATGTTAAGAAACTTCCAAAATTTTCATATAGTGCTATTTTTTCTTCAATTTCTTAATTGCATGAAATATATCATGATAAAAGATAAATAGATAGACTTTTTTACAAGGGAATAGAAGTACAATGATTTCATTGGATGGGAAAAGCCCAATTTCATTAGAAAGAAAGTGAAACAATGTTTTCGGAGTAACTAGGAACATTATAATCAAATAATGAATAATAAGAGGTCTGATTTACTGAATACATACAAACATGCACAAATTGGATGAAGTAAGAGTTTGATCTAAGATGTTTATGTTTCTTTTGTACAAAGTTGAAGTTATAGTTTGAAATGTAATTATACAGACAAGTTTGAATGCTAACTTCTCATGTATATCGGAGGGACTACTCAACAATAACAAAAATAGATCCCCAGACTAAGATGATCAGATAAATATAATATATTATGAAGTGTAGAGGTTTGATATACTGAATGAAATAAGGATGATAATACTGGATTATAAATTGTAACAAGTTTAAATTTCTATGTTTTCATGATTACATACAATGTATGTGAAGTAAAAAATGAGAATATGTACATAGTGAAAGATGTTTGAGATCAAATGAGTTTGTACAATGATAATTGGAGAGAGATAAGATTTTGAGCCAATGTTAACAGAGAGAGAATTTTCTTGTTTGATAATACTATAATGTTTCTAGATAGATAGGTTATATGATGTTTTCAAGATGATGATTGTTTTGTTACAAATTATAAAAATTTCAAACATACGAATCCCAGATTATTTTTTTGAATGAATTCCAGTGGTTCATGTATATAAAATAAAAACCCATATAACGTAGTTTTTTTAACAATGAATATATCTCGATAGTTTAAAGTGAGTTTGTGTGGATCTGTAGAAAGATCATTAGATGGAGATGTGCATGTTTTATCTGATGAACAAGTGCAATTATGGAAGAAGGTGAATGATCCTAGTAGTCATAAGGATTAGTGTTTTATGATATGATGATTGGAAAAATATCGTTGAATAGACTACTATCTGACAAGAATTAATGATTTCATCTAATGGAATATTCCCCAAAGTAGCATCATTCTATGTTTTGTAAGTGGATAAAACTTGGGCTATAGAAACATGATCATAAATGGTCATACTGAATCATCGTAAAAATATATTAGAAGGACATATCTAAAGTCTAGTGACCTGAAGATGAATTTGAGGAGTATCAGATGAAGATAATCTATGCTCACTAGACCAAAAAAATCAATTGAATAAATTCATGTAAAGGTGATTCATCTAATAGAGAAATATTGCATTCATTAGATATAGAAATAACACATTAGATGGAATTATCTTAATGAAGTAATCAGATAAATATAAGTAGGATGTAGTATGGTGGATCTTCAAATGTTTTCTAAAGTCTTAAAAATGAATATACTAAGATGATAGTTTCCAATTAGGTTGTCTAGGTGAGATAATGATGTTTGATGAAGTTATGTAATGTTGAGGTTAAGAATGTTAGAAGAAGTTTGTGGATAATAGAGTTTCCATGAAGCTTCAAGAATAATATAGAAGTGTTAAGACACATCCATTAAATTGAGATCAATGAGAAGTTTTAAATTTTAATTTTAGTTGAATATGAATATATATTTTAGTTCTTTCCCTTTTCCCTTGTTGTTAACCATTAATGGGGGTTAAAAGAATGTTTTGGGTAGTAATAAAGTGATAATATCCATATGCATGACTAAAGTGAAGTGATGATGATTTTAGAGTAGTTTGAGGTTCCAACCAAGCAAACACATTGTTAAGGAAGAGGCACTAGACATAGGTTTTGATCAGAGGATTTCCAGCTGGAGATTTTTATCAGATGAATCAGGTAGAGTTTTCCTAGTTACAAGTATAACTAATATAGTTTTATTAAACATTGGTACTAGTCATAGGGGAATTAATTCAAGGTGTAATGTATTGAGGAATATTTAATAAAGGATAAGGCTCATAGTATAGATATGAAGGGTTTAAAGGCACACTAGATAGTGGTCTATCGGACAAGGGGTGAGGTGTATCATATGGATTATAACAAATGGTGAAAGATTCACACAAGACATACTTATCATATGTAAATTTTCTAGATAAGGAATCAGTGAGTTGATAACATGTTTTTTATGTTATGTTGAATGATATGAAAATTTTTCAACTAATTGGAGTCATTGTAATTTCCTACCAAGATATAAGTGGGTATTTTTTGGAGATACTTCAATTGTAGAATGAAGTATCAATACCCCAATTTTTTATTGATTAAAATATTATTTGTGGAAGAATATATTGATTGACAAGAGTCACTATGGAAAGAATGTATAGTCTCACACTGAGTCTGGACCTTATAAAAATACATATGTATTTTTTTCCTTATATATTATTCATAAAATAAGGGTAAATAGTTAGGATTTTTTATAAAGATCCATAAATATTATCAAATAATAGAGGTTTGATAAACAGAAATGGATAAGGAATTAAACTAAAATAAAATAAATAAAAGTCATTCATTGTTGATTAACCCCCCAACCACTCCATAGGGTGACTACTTGATCCACCTAGAAATATTAAATTGATTTATTTTTTAGTTGAGAATAACATTTTATACATTTAAAATTTGGGATATGAATGATAAATAGACTCAGAAGGTAGGTTTCAGCATACTATATGGCTGAATAAATGAAATTTAATGAAATATAATGTGGGAGAAGAAAAATAAAAGGGAAATTGATTTAATATATGATACGTGATGGGTCAAATTTTTAAAATAATCATGTAAATTTTCTATCTTCCTATATAGGTTCATTTTTTTATTTGGATATATGAGTTTTTTCAATAGTAAAAAAAACAAGGTTTGTAGGATTTGATGAGTGACTTTTGTTCATACTTTTTATAATTAATACCATCACATTTGTGATTATTGGATTTTTTATTTGAATATGTTATTTTTCCCCAGAGATAAAAAACTAGGCCTGGTGGATTTGATGGGCTAATTTTATTCATGTTTTCTAATATCAATCTGATCACATTTCTTATCATTGAATGAATTAATTTGAATGTTTATGATATTTTTGGCCAATTTTGTAAAACTGTAAAATTTTACATAGTAACCTAATTTAATAGAAATTTTGGTATTTTCATTACAACATTCACCAAACTAATCCAAATTATAAAATTTATTTTTTAAGGTTCTAATTTAATTGAACTATAAATCATAAAATTGGATCAATTGTTAGATCCAAACATTTGGAGACCAAATGGAGTCAGAAAATAAAAAATTGTAGATGATTAAAATTGACCCACCTACTATGTGTAGGTTATAACTTGGGAAATGTAAATCAAAATGGGATAATTACATATATATTTGAACATATGTCTATAGTCCCCCTATTCCCCTAAAATATTATTTCAAGATATAAAAATAAACTTAGACTTATATGTGGGTAAAAAAGAGAGGTGTATTTAAGAGGAAAACTCAATTAACCCATCCAAATTTAGATTTTTCATGGATCTAACTTATAAAATTATCATTAAAATCATCCCATGACTCATTTGAATGTGTTTAATGATTAAGGGAAATACTGAGTCAAGTTTTATAGTTTCCTTTTTCCTTTTTATTCTTCTCCACCCTTATGTACTATTAAACCTCGTAGTTGTCAATCTAGGTAGTGTTCCTTATTGTAATTCCATGATCATTATGCTTGATTCATGGAAAGATAATTGAATTTCTAGTATTTTATCTAAATAATTTCAATTCTACCTCTTTCTGTTGTTTTTATCCAATATTTCATATATATGAAACAAAGGAACGTTAATTTTTATGATATCAAGAATAAACTGATTCATGTGATGACTTGAGTGTTTGGTTTCTTTTCTTCCAATTTCCTTCATTTGAATGTACTTATAGATTGTTTCATTTGGTGAGATATAAAATTAAAATCTTAAAAATATACATTTGTATATCATGAGATAAATATAAAAAAAGATATAAATTTAGACATTACATAACATTATTTATTTGATTCCTTAGGGAGTTTGGATCATAAATCAATACACCATAATTGGTTTTAATCACTCACCAATAATCAATATCATGTGACTAGTAAAATCCTAGTTGTTGGACTAGTATATACTCATATACCATTCTTGTTCCATGTGGTATAAATCAAGGTATCAATAATATATCCCATATCTCTTAAGAGTGATGTTTGTTGACCATCAAGGGGTACTCACCTTGGTTGATCATGATTTCATTAAATAATTATTTAGTTTAATAAAATATTGTTAATAATTGAATCAAAATTCAAAAAACCCAAAATTGTTTCTTGTTTATCTAAATTTAAATGTGTTTAATAAATCATACCTTATTGGTCATTGCCTTCATTGAGAAAACATCCTCAGTTATTCTATACTACAAGCTAGGTAAATTTAAATAAATTTTTATGTGTTTGATGATATATTCCATCCTCATGGTGTGTAGAACCATAAAATTTGGTATTTATTGGTCATATATATTTCAATAGTGGAGGGAGTAGATGCACATTATTCTGGCCTCATGGTTGTATACAAGATTATGGTTCTCAGATGATAAAAATTATACTAAAATTGTATATGTATAGTGTGTATGAAAATAATTTTAATGATGAGATGATGACTATATAAATTTAGAGGGAATCTCAATGGTTGGTTTTGTATAGTTATTTTTGTACACATAGGTTTGGAGTTACATAGTGGACGTCTGATGAATTTTTAAAGATAGTAAGTAATGCACTAGAAATGAAATGGTGTGAATTGTAGGTTATGATTTATAGTTTAAATACAAATATTTATTTTCATGGACGAAAATATATACGGTGATGATTTTATAACACCCAACATATTCAGATGTTGGAAAATTTCAGAGGATGATACATTATCATGGATCGAAATCTAGGTGAATTAATTTTAATATTTTGATAAAAAAGGATTCATTTTAGTATATCTAGAGAGTTTTAATGTGAGGATTATACTTGAGTGAATTCAAGAAAAAAATTGGGAGATATATTTCATCACATAGTGGGAGAAACTAGGTCTAGCGGGTTGTTACATCACCCCTAAAAACCCTGGTGGTGGCCCACATAGAGTATAATGTGTTGGGTGATATGGAAATACCACTACCCCTACCATCATGAACCTAATAGACCATAATAACCTAAGAGGGTTCTCTAAGAGTCTGGTGGTGTGGCCCAACACCCACTTTAAGTAAGGAACTTCCAGTTATTTACAAGTGGTTTATTTTAAAACCACCTTGGGTTTTATAATTCAAAAATATTACTCTAGGGGGTACCTCTTCACACTTCCCCTTTATCTTCTTCCTCTATGGATCTATGTGGTTCAATATGATTTGTTTCATGAGTAGAGGTATTTAATCCTCATCGCCTCCTTTATTTCACCTTTCCTTTATTTTCCACTATTTTAGGTATAGTAAAATAGTTATTTGAGATATAATTTAACTTCAATAACGAAAATAACTTAATGATTATGATTATTTATTTCTTTGTGATAAGAGGTGGATCATAATGGGTGAATATGTTTCATTTCTCACTTTATCAGTAGACATAATTATTAAAATGAGTTATTTTTGGATATTTTCTAAAATTAGTTAAAATTAATGGTTAATAGGGATTATAAATCTTACAGTTTTTCTCATAGGAGTTTGGGGAGCATTTCATGGTCCACTGTTATGTTAATTCTCTCTATTTGGATATTCTGATGATGTTTAATTAGTTTTTTATCAATTTTTATTGATTATCTATATTCATTTAAAATTAATATATGTAATTCTAATATTCATACTAAGATAAGTAATTTTTCGCATTTAGAATAGACATTAATTTCATAGAATAAGGTTATTGTCCATTACTTATTCATTATATTGATTGTATGGCTTGTGTTGTCTTGACTAATAATAATTATATACTAATATTTTATAGTGTTTTTATGATTGGAATGATTTTATAATGTCGTAAGACGTGGTAAAATGGGACATCCTCATTCTAGATAGATTTTCACCAAAGGATTTCATATTTACGCTAATACAATTGTTTTTTGGATATAATGTCTTGGACCTTTCTATATTTTTACATTATGTTTTGTGGGTGTTGGGGAGACAGGAGACAGTTATAGGGTTTAATGTGGAGCTAAATATAGGATTTTAGCTGGAATATGTGTATCATGGAGTGTCTATAGTTATTTTATTATAAACTTTCTGTTGGATGAGAGGTTAATTCCATAATCTAGTGTGTTATGTTGTGAGGGTTGAGTCATTGTGTGGTTCTTATGTTTTTGACATGGGGTGTGACCCATGTATGTTTGGCACTATTCTATATCGAGTTGGAATCCTGGTTGAGGTGTGAGGGGTGTTTTTATTGATGTGTAATATCCTAGGTTGTTCTTATATATAAGAATTATGATATGTATGTTTTTTAAGGATTTAAGGTTACTGTTGCATATGCTTTTCTTACCGTGTGTGTTTCTTTATTCATGAAATGAAAGGGTATTAGGGATATTTTTAAATAATTCATAATTATCTTCAATAACATAGTCATATCTATCATAGTATGAACCCCATTGTGAATGGTTTAGGGATTCTACCATTTCTTTTAATGTTTCACCATGGTGTTCCAATTATATTATAGCTTGGTTTACAGTTTCATAATCCTTTCTTGAGGATTATATACTATAACATGATTGTATTTATTTCATACCATCCTTTATTGGATTCATGTAATTAAGGTGGTTTTGAATATGATATTTGAATGGAAAACAAGGGAGATCATGGTGTGATTTTGAAATGTGTGTTCAATTTGGCCACATAAAATCTTGACCACAACAGTTGATGATGTGATTCCTTAAATTTAAAATTTTGAATATAAATTTAATATTTTTTTAAAATACATTCTTATTTTTTCAAATTTTCTTGAACCCTAACATACTAGAGGTTTTTTAATAGATACCATTGAGAAACCTTTTGGTTAGTTTTGGTCTCAAATTCAATGATATTACCTCTTCGTGATCCAAGGTGATTTCTCGTCTATTCTTATTGGTTTTCTCCCTATTTATCAAACATGGAGAGTTTATAACAGTTGTACTTCTAGGTTTGGGTGTTTTTATTCTACGTATTAGGTTGGTTATATTCATGCATATCCTGTGTAGTTGATCCTTGTCAAATGGATGGGTTTGGTTTGAATTTATTCTCATTCTTGTGTAGTGATTTTTTAATTTCTAGTTGAGGTTAGGAATTTGTGACATCCCCTTATTTTATTTTGTACTATAATGGAATTATCATGGTTTTTCATTATTTAGTTGATCGTAAGGATTAACCTAATTCAATTAATGAACAAAAATAACAGAAATTAGAGGTATGATTCTTATTCACATGTTCTTTAATAAACCCTTATTATTTATTAAATGAAAATGGTTTGGTGATTTTTCTACTAGAATATATTATGTTGATAATGTGTAAATCTTTTTACTACCTTTGATATGTTGGAATCACCTTTCATAGTTGTTTAATACACATAAATTTTATAATGAACTGGATGTATGTTAATATATAACTTGACATTGATTGGTTTACACCTACTGAGTTGAATGAATTCAGATTCATATTAAAGGAAGTTTTTTGTGATAATAATTTTTGAATTTTTTGTTTTTTATTTTTTTGAGAAATATACAATTTTTAAGATTTTATTTCTGAATCAACTCTTATAAAAGTTTAATCACATAAATTTGGTAATGAATAATTTGTAAGAAATTAAAAATTGAAATGATTTGGATAATTTAAGGGTTGTTTAAATAATATAAATGCATGATTTATAAATAATATTATATAAGTGTTTTGTTATTTAATTTGGGGTTTTTCTATTATTGGAATTCTTACATATAGTGTTCTGATTATTATGGTATTTGTGGTTGATTATTGTGGCTAGTTTTGTGTTATTTTTATTTTTTGTAGCTATTTTTGTAGTTAGTTTTCATGTATATGGTGGATGTGTTGTTATATGGCTTAGAATAGTGGAATGGTTGGTTAGGTGGAAGGGGAATAGTTTTGTGGAAATTTTTAGGTTTTTTCAATGTGTTGTGCAGTGGTTTATACATTAATTGGTTTGTTTTTGTGGGTTTGTGTTATAGATTTTAAAATATATGGAATATGGTTGGTAATTAAGAATATGATGATATGATGGAATTTAATGGTCAATGGTCTTATTTATGAACTATTGATGTTTTAAAAGGATGCGTTATATTTAGGATAAACATAGATGATGTCTACTGAATGATTTTCAATTAAATATATATCTTAATGGAATAATTAATGTATTGTGGTTGGTGAAATAATAAATCTAAAAATAATTAAATATTATGATTAAATTGTAATTTAATAATTATTATGTAGTTGTATGATGTGTTTTGTCATATCTAGTTGTGATGTGGTGTTGGATGTAATTATTGGTTGTGGTTATAGTCATATATTATTTTCTATTTGTAATAGAAGTGTTTTTTGTATTAACCCTTGGGTTGGTCTTGTGTGTGGATATGATATGTGACATATATTCCTTGATATTTTTAACATAGATAACTACACTAATGCCAAAATATATTGTTTTATATGTTTTCTCACTAATATCTATGTTGGTGAGTGAATGGATGGATTACTACTCTATATTCCAGGCTCTCTTTTCCAAAGGTATTTTTGGTATTGATGTTTCTTCATAGGTATATTTATATGAGATGTAATGAATTAAGTATAATAGTATTTATTATATCATATGACGTAAATATGTTGTTGTGATGATGATACATAATGTGAGATGTGCATAGTAGGATGAGGGCAAGAGGTTGGTATCTTTCATGTTCATGATAACCTACTATAATAAGTTTTTGACATTAATATTATAATATGGATTTGATATATGTTATAATGTTATGATATGAAATATAATGTGTGATGGCATGAATGTGGAATGGATAGAAGAATTAGAAATCTGGTTTTGGGTTATGAGAGAGACTAACAATTGGATAGGTGGTTGTCGGTTAACTTCTGGATATATTCTTTTGATACTACATAATTATACATGGTTTATATAACACTCTAATATTTTCTGAATTATTTTTAATGAATTTTTTTAACATTTGAGATATTTTTTATTTCATGTAATGCTGAGAATAGATTATTTTATATTAAATCACCATTTCTGGCTTGCGTTATAAAAAATACCAAGTAAATATTCCACAACACATAACATAAATTTTAGCTTCACTGCATAGAACACCAAGGTTATCTTGGGACTTGACGTATGTTACATGCAACACTGACTTTGTGTACGAAAAACGCCACACTGAGCTTCTATGAAATATCTTCTTATTATTATAATTATTTAAATTATATAATTATAATATGGTCATTAAACATAGAAATATAAATAGGGATAACTAATTTTACAATATTTTAAATATTTCTTTTATATAAATAAAAATTATTTTTATGAATGAAATAATATTTGGTAAAGTCCTTATATGTTTAAAAATGCAATTTTCTCAAATGAACTTCGTTTCATGTCTTTCTGTGAAAATAATAAAAATAATTTAAAAAAAATTATAATTATAATTTTAAAAAATAAAATATATTTTTTAAATTATACTTTTTAAATTTTCTTAGGGAGAATTTTGGGGATTTTTCTAACAAACATCATTTTTGGATGAATAGTGAAAAATAACATATATTAATTCAAAACTGCTTTTTCATCTAGATTATTTATAATGCTATATTATATTTTAAACTGGTTTAAATGTTTAATTTAATGCTATTGTTATCAATTAATCCAATTTAGGTTTTTGAAATCAATTTCACTTTGAAAATGGGTATAAAAACATAGATAAAGTTTGGATGTTTTTACTTTAAAAACCTACAGTGTCATCCTATTAGTGAGATTAATTTGAAATTAATTTCTACCACTTATGTGATTATAAAGTAGAAAAATTGATTAAATATTTTTAATAATCATAATTTATAATGTCTAGTAAGATCAATGAATTTTCCCCAAATAATTAGTGAATGTAATTAAAATTAATTACATCGATTGAGGTAAAATAAAGCTTAACAAAGGACTTAACCATATATATAAGACCCAAAATGACCTAGAAACTTGTCCAAAACACAGTTTATGGCCATTATTCATCCATTAACATTAAATTATTTATTTTTTCGGTTTTTATGACTTTTCATTATGTAAAAACATTTACACACCTAACTTGTTTTAAAAAATGGAAAGTATGTCCTTTCCCTTCCCTTTAAAAGGCCACCACCTCTCCCTCTTTTTCAAACCTATGAAACCACTTATTTATTTCAAATATATACCCAATACACTTCCCAAAATCCATTCCTATCTCCTTGAATACTCTCTTTTTGCATAATTAAATCCAACGAAGTATTTTTGCACAAACCATAAGAAGTTACCCGATTAAGAGGCAATGTATTCTCTCATGATCATTTCATTTATTTTATTCCCCCCTAAAATATCCTTATTCCATGATTGTAAACAAAATATGATAAATATACTTGGATTTTTTTATTCAAATATTTTTTCATACACTTACTCACACCTCCATCTAATTGGTAACAAATATATTGTTTACGTGTACAACGAACTACCAACTAACTGAACGATGACTTTTCAATTTTCTATTACTAACTCTAATTGTATAAATAATGATGGAAAATATATTTATATATTTTTCAAATTATATTTATTATGTATTTAGTCTTCTATAATTATTTTATAACACCTATCATTATACATTCCATTTTTTGTTAATACGATAATTTCATTTAAAAAAGTGTGGACTACCACCTACTCAAAGTTATGTGATTTATTCATACAATACATGGAATGAATAAAAGATGGATTTAGTGAATATATATTTAATATATGTTTTAAATAATCTACTATAATAGTGATATATATAAACATATATGTATTTTACATTATTTCTTTCAACACGACAGTTAAGCGTAAATATCATTCATGCGTACGTATGGTTTACCGTTTACAGGAACAGTGTATTCCATTTCATATTTATATATCTAATAAATTATTAAAATATACTTTATATAAATTATATTTAAATAATTTTTTAAATTCTCTAAATCATGACATATATATAAGGACTAAAATATAACAAATTATGACACATGCAAAAAACAAAGTGAATTTTACCTGAAGTGAAACCTTAACATAGAATTGTTAACAAGCGGGTAATATAAAGGCATAATAAAACCATATATCGTATTATAAGTAATAATATGGTTACATTATATATTTTTAATAAATTTATATTTATTATATAAATTTTTCTAACATGTATTATGATAGTCAATAGGTAAGGTACGAGGATATAGTCGAACTTTTTATTTCCGTGAGATACATTCCTTATTCACTACCCATTACTTTTATGTGGTTTGTATAATTACCATAGATGTGTTAAATGATTCATATAATTCAATTTAAGGGTATTAACATATCCATTATATGATCTTTATTTCATGGGGTTAATGTTCCAAAAGCTAGTAAATTGGTAAGATAGTTTTGTCTCAATTATCCTTCATTGAGACACGTGTTTTGTTATGCACCAACATTATTTTTTAGGTTTATATACTTCCATTTGAAAATTTATATCATGAATCTAATCAATTTAATGATATTTTAGGCTTCAAGTAATTTGAATTTCTTACATGGGGTATAGTTCTATGTTACTAAGTGATAATAGTTTATTGAAATAATCTCATCTCTTTTCAATATTGTTTATGATTATGCTTCCTTTGTTGAAATCCTATAATACATCTCTAAAAAAATTAATGACCATTATTTTCATTTGGTTATTAATGATATATTCATGTATTGGTACCATATTTCTACTCTTTAGTACATAGTATATTTAATTAAGTGTTTTTAGGAAAGCCCGACTCTACCCTCTCATCGGACAAAAATCGATTATCCATCAAAACCAAAATTTATAAAACGGGTTTCCAAGAATATTTTTTCATTATCCTATAATATTTTAAATAACATTTTACCCAATTTTTCTTTTTATAATCTCTTTAAAGGATTCTTCTTATCTCTATCTGAATGAGTCATTTTTATAACTTATTTATCATGAAAAAAGAATGTTCTTTTTTACCTTGTGCGACATGTATGGATTTTCCAATATTTATTGCTTTAATTATTATATTTTATTTTAAAAAAATTGTTTTTAAAGATAATTTTTTAGAATAAATTTTCAATGAATGTTTTTTTCAAAACTTTTTCAAGATTCTTTTATAAGTTTCTAAGTAAAATTGTTTTCAAAATGTTTTCAAGCCTTATTTATATGTTTTCAAAGTTTCTTTAATGAAATTGTTTTGAAAACATTTTCAATATTATTTCATATGTTTTCATTTAAAATGGTTTTCAAAACATTTTAAATATTTCTTTATAAGTTATCATTATGTTACATATAAAATGATTTTAAAAATATTATGAATTGTATATTATATGTTTCCAAGGGAAAATGTTTTCAAAATGATTTCAAGTATTATTTATAATATTTTAAGGTATTTTTTTAAGAAAATGATTTTTAAATAGTTATATCTATTAAAAATATTTTTTCAAAGAGGAAAGGATATTTTTCCCAATAAATTATTTTGAATGGTATTTCCAAATTATTTTCCATCTATGATGACATCTTTTGACATTATTCATTCCATTGTAGGAAATGATCTAAATGTTATGTTTATATTCATTCTAAAAATGGTTTATGGTTAATGAGATGGTCTTTATGCAACCAGTTTATATTTCATGGGTTATATGTTTATGAAATATGTTTCTCTTTCACAGGTTATAATTTTCATGAAATTATTATAAAACATGTATCTTTTTTTAAGGGTTATGAATTGTTTATATATTTATGATACCCATTTCATTTTATGTGTTAATATATGATTATTTATGATATGACGGTACATGTATGTATGATTTTACTATAAGATGTGTGGGGACTATATATCCCTCAAATGCATTGGGTAAAGATTTATATCTCATTAGATAGACATGGATGGAACAAGAAATGAACTTGATTCTGTTGCAGGGGTAAAATGAGAAACAAACTCAATTCAGTAATACATATATGGAATAATGAGAGAACTTAGGTTAGTATTACATGGTTGGAACAACGAGTGAACTTAATTCAGTAATATAGGGATGGAATAGGGTGTGAACCTAGATCCGTAACGGACATAGTCCACCAATATTTCATTGGAAGAAATTCCATGACTGCTATGGAAATAATTATTATATGTTTATCTGTTTGACACAATTTCCGGTTTTATTCCTATGTTATGATTTCATGGATCATGTTATTTATTTTCTTATTATTCTTGTCTTATGATCTTCCATGCTTTATGTCGTGATTCATGTATATGATATTTCATATTAAAGGTATGATCTTATTTTTTTCATTGTCATGTTCTCATTCCCATTTGATCATGATTATGCTTATATATTTCCCTTGTTTAGCCTTTCTGATCATTTGTTCCCACCCTTTCTTATGTTTCCTTCACTAGGTTATGGATTTATGTATTATTTTTGATGTGTCTAAGAAGGGTGATAGTCAAGAAGAACCTAGTGGGATATAATGTAGCTCATTTATGTACCAGTTTTTTTGTTTTTTATGTTTCCAACGGCACTATACAAGTGTGGTTTTTGGCGTTCATTTTAATAATGTTTTAAGTATTATGTAAAAGCTATTTATTTTCTATGTATGAAAAGAGATGGTTGCTATAGTTGGTATCAGAGCGACTGTTTAGTTAACCTTTGGAATCGAGGATGAGAAAACCATAGTGAGAACTCTAAGTACATCTATATAGATATGTTTAAGGATAATAAAATGTATATGAAAATGTACTAGAATTTTGGTAAAGGATAAAGTTAGTGGTTTCCTAAAAATACATCCATTTCTAGATAATAAAGTGGATATGGCTCTATCATATATGTACCTTGGGGTAACAACTTCGACAGGATGTTCTGTGAATGACTCAGTGTAATATGGTACATGAAAATGGGCCTTATAACACACCTAGATTGACACTCCTAGGGGATATTCTTTGTAAATAAAAAAATCTTCATGAATTATCCTGACGTATTTAAATGGATGTTGCATATGAATAACCTAAGATAAACCTAGGAAGTCATATCTTAAGAAATATTTCATAATTTAGTCATCCTATAAGTAATTATTTTCAAGAATATGTAGTTTTATGCTATGATAAGTAATTATCACACTATTCTTATGGTTTTATTCAATGGCGATAACCAAAAGGAATTGGACTAATGTTGAATGTGATGGACAATTATTTGATGAGCGGTCAAGGTGGATGATCACTATAGTGAAATATGTTTTGATCATGCCCAATCAGTTTTAAGAGAACATGATTAACAACGTGTACCTTAACCAACTCCCAGAATCACTAAGGAAGAGAAAGAAGGTGTTTGGTGAGAGTTCATGTAATAGAGACCATGTAGGAAAAAATATTTGGTTACTTTGTGTCAAGAATGTGGAAATAATCACCTAAGTGAATGTATTAGATGGACAAGAAGATGTTTTGACTATGGAAAAAAGGAACACAATGTAATTGAATGCAAGGGTAAAATGATGAGTTCGATTAAAAAAATGGATGAGAATATTGGACTCCCTATGACATCATCGATGGTTAAGTGATTTAAGTGTCAAAAATGGTCATTATAAAACTCAATGTATCAAGAGGAAGGATCCTGAATAGGATTGGAAAGGAGGTATGAGTAATGCTTATATTACTGATAATGAAAATACTACAAATAAAATGTGAAAGGATAGAGGTATTGTAAAATAGGATGAGGTAACCTTATTAATTTCATAAAGATGAATTGATATAATAAATGTAGATTTATATTAGGATTCAAAAATTACGTTATATTAATGGTGAAATATATAAGGATTCTTCACTTAATTTTTTCGCTGTCGATTTACAAGAACACGTTGAATGGTTCTAATGGAATATAAAAGTGATATAATGCCAAGGTGATGTCCATGTAAAAAACTTTATTAAAGAAAAGATAAACCTTAATACGTTCCTTATGCTGCGATAATTTTTTTAAGATAAAGATACAGGGGATATGAATAAATAAATTAGACTATGTTGATTAGCTTGAAACTAATTAGGGAAATGTTTACAAGGAGTTCATGCTATTATGGATGAAGTTTAAAACATCTTGGATTTATGGAATATATCCAAAAATCTATTAAATAAGGAATTATGTATGTTTTATAAAAGGATTTATGGTAATTAAATTTGTTACCATGTTCTAAGAGAATTTACCACAAGGGTATTCACATGAATGGAATGTGACAAATAAGAGAAACTTTGTGATATATAGGGGATCAATGTTAACTGGATTTTTTGAAATTTATTCTAATGTTTTGGAATTTCATATTTTATTGGTGTTATAAGGTTAAACATTCTTGATATTCTTATGATAAATATAAGATGAAGTATTTTTTATTGGGATTGTATTGAAAACCTTGGTTAAAAGGTTGTTTTCTGATTAACCTTATTTCAAGCATGTCCATATTTTTTATAAATTATAATATTGTGGTTTTAGAAATGGACATCATGTATGTCCAATGAAAACCAATATTTTTCAGCATGGTTTTGGGTCTTGAACCCATTAATGAAGAAAGATATGGGTTTCATACCTACCACTATCATATGTGATGTCCTGGTTAATGTATAATTTATTTTGAGGAATAATTATTTATGATGAAACAGTACTATTACCATTTATGTTAAGAAATTAATGTATTAAACATATTCATTTTTATGACTATTTGTAGAAAAATTGTTTTATTTTTCATTATTTTAGGGGACTTTATATATGTTAAAAGTCTATTTTAGTTGTTCAATCATCAAAGTTAATTTCTAGACATCTATTTATTGATGTAATGGATGAATTAAAAATAGGTAAAAGCACAACCAAAAATTTAAATTTTTCTTATTGGAATATATCATGTAATTATATTTAGTATATTGTTAGTAAATAAAATAATTATTTAATGATTGGATAGTGAACAAAAAATTTTGTCCTAATAACTTAATTTTTGATGAACTGATGGACTTTTAAATCATCCCGGATTTATGACTTTGAGGCCCTCAACTTTTCATTAATCATTCTCTTGTTTGTGATTTATGACCTAAATCACTCCATATAAATGGTTATTCTTTTCCTCCATGTCCAATATTTACTCCCAACCTATGTTCTCCTATGTGGAATCCTAGTTATATGTTACTTTGGGTAACCATTATGGTTCTATCTTTTCCTTTTTACAGGAAGTTTTGTTATTTGTTTTTTTTTTGTGGGTTTCTATAAATAAAACATTAAATTATTAAACCCTCCAAAAAATATATATATATTAAGGGAGAAGTTCATTTTATGTGGGTAGAATGTTACACCCTGAGAGTTTGTGAATTATTTTCATAAATCTTATTTAACATTTGTGATATTTTTCATTTCACACAACACTGAAAATAGTTTATTTTGTATTAAAGAACAATGTTTGGATTGAGTTATACAAGACATCCAGTTAAATGTGCACTACACAAAACATAAATTTTATCTTTACTACATAGAACACTAATGTTATCTTGTGACTTGGCATATGTTACACGCAACAATGAATTAGCATACACTGCACGCAACACTAGGTTTCTACGCAATGTAATGTTATTGTTATAATTATTTAAATGATATAATCATAATAAAGAAATTAAAAATATTATTATGAATATGTATGACGGCTTTTAAAAAAAATTATAATGTTTATATATAAATAAAACATATTTATGATGAAATATATAATTTTTTGTATAATCCTCATATGTTTAAAAACACTATTTTCTCAAATAAACTGCTTTTAATGTCATTCTATGGAAAATAATAAAATTAATTTTAGACAAGTTTAGAAATTTAATTTTATAAAATAATATCAATTTTTCATTTTTTTTTAATTTTTAATTATCTTAGGTGTAATTTTTATTATTTTTCTAAGAAACATCATTTTGGGATAAATAGTAAAAAATACGGGATTTTAATTCAAAACAACTCTTCAGCTTATTTATTTATAAGTTTAAAAAATATTTCCAATTAGTTTCAAATTATAATATAATAATATTTTCATCAATTAATACAATTAAGGTCATTGGAAACAATTTCACATTGAAATTGGGTATAAATACTTTGCAGTAGTTTGGACATTTTTACTTTAAAAACTCGTAGTGTCTCCTCGTCAGAAGGATTAATTTTAAGGTAATTTATTTCACTCAGGTGATTAGAATTTGAAAAAATTGGTTCCATATTTTGACTCAAAATAATTTATAATTTCTAATATGGTAAACTTTTTTACTAAAATTATTATCGAATGTATTTAAAATTAATTTCATCAATTAAGGTAAAATTAAGTTTAACTAAAGATTAAATCTTATATTTAAGACCCAGAACGACATAAAAACATATACAGAACACATTCTAAATCCATGATTCGTCCATAAACATTAAATTATTTAGTTTTTTTTTTGTTTTTTATGTGTTTTTTAGGTGAAAACGTGGTTACACCTAACTTGTTTTCAAAAATGAAAAGTGTGTGCTTTCCCTTCCATATAAATAGTCACCACCTCTCCCTCTACTTAAAACCTCTATAAACGGTTAGGCTAGGAAAATATCTTCCCAATACACTTAAAAAATCCTTACATTCCTCCTTTAATTTTTCCTTTGGTCATAAAGAAATCAAAGGAAGCCTTTTGGCACAAACCCAAAGAAGTTACCAAATTAAGAGGTAACGTCCCCCCTGAAGATCCTTTCATTTATTTTTGTTCTCCACACACTCCAATATCTTTATTCCATGGATATATAACAAACCCTATATAAGAAATACACTAGTATGTTTTTTCTATGCTTTTTACAAAAACTTACACAACCCTTCATCTGATGGGTAACGAACATGCAGTTTATGTGTACGATGAACTACTATCTCACTAAACGTTGACTGCTCATTTATCTTTTACCACATATCATGTTAGAGATTATAATGAAAACTATATTTATATATGTTATATATTATATTTGTTATGTCATTAAGATTCTTTAATTATTTTACAACACATATCTTTATACATTCCATATTATGTTAATACAATAATTTCATTTGAAAAAGTGTGGACTACTGCCCCCTCAAGGCGATGTGATTAGTTCATACACTACATGGATTATATCCAAGATAGATTTCATGAATTTATATGAAATATATGATATAATAAAGCATCTATAATATTTATATATATACATATATATACATATATTTCTTATAATTTCTTTCTTTAAACACAAACATTAAACAGAAATAGCGTTCATGCATACGTATGGATTGCCATCTCCATGAATAGTGTATTCTATTTTATACTTATATATCCAATGGATTAGTATAATATAAAGAATTTTAAATATATTTAAATTATTTTTTACATTATTCAAGCCATTATATAAATATAAGGACCAACGATATATCAAATTAAGATATATTCGAAAAAATAAAGTGGATATTACCCGAAGTAAAACCTTAACATATAATTGTTAATAATGTGGATAATATAAAGCCATAATTAAACCATATATGTTATTATAAGTTATAATATGGTTACTTTAAAATTTTATTGTAAAATTATATTTATTATACAATAGTTTTTAATGAGTACAATGAGAGTCAAGGCACAGGGTAAGCTGATTTCACCTCACTTTTTATTTATATGAGATACATGCCTTATTCACCACCCATTTTTTCTATGGTGTGTATACTAAACATGGATATATTCAATGATTCATTACATATAAATTATATGACCTTTATTTCTTGGGGTTAATTGTTCAAAAGCTACCAAATTAGTAAGAACGTTTGGTCTCAGTTTCCTTCTTTGAGATACATGTATTGTTATTCACCTACATTATTTTTTTATGTATATATAATTCCATTAGACATGTTATATATTTAATATTCTTAATATAATGATATTTTATGCTTCATATAATTTCAATTTCATACATGGGGGTATGTTTCAAATTTACTAAGTTATAAGAGTTTATTGAAATAATTTCTACTCTTTTCAAGATTGTTTTTGATTATGCTTAATTTATTGAAATCTAATAGTCCATCTCTCAAGAACATTCATGAATTTAATTATCAGTGGGTTATTCAGGATAGATTCTTGTATTTGTACCATTTTTCTACTCTTTGGTACATAATATAACTATGAAGGTGTTTTTAAGAAAATATGACCTTACCCTCTCTTCGGTCAGAAATATATGTTACTTCAAAACCCTATTTTATATAAAGGGTTTCAAATAATATTGTTGCATTCTCCTATAATATTTAAAATAAATTTTTACCCTTTTTTATTTTAACAATATATTCAAAGGAATGTTCTTGTCTCCTTACAAATGAGGTTTTTTCTAACCTTTTAAAATATAAAACGAATGTTATTTTTACCTTGTATTACAAGTATGGATATACTCGTCATTATTTCATTAAATATTATATTGTAGTTTTAAAAATATAATTTTTATGAAAAAAAATTTAAAATTAATTTTCAACGCAATTTGTTTTCAAAATGTTCTCAATTCTATTTTATATGTTTCCAAGGAAAAAATCAATATGTCTTCAAGACTTATTTAAAATTTTAAATGTATTTCCAAAGAAATGGTTTTAAAAACATTTTCAAGTTTTATTTATAACTTTTAAAAGTGTTCAAAATAAAAATTTATTTAAAATATTTTCAATATTATTTTATATGATTTCAAAGAAAACATTTTTCAAAATAATTTTAAGTCTTCTTTATATAATTTCAAGGTATTTTATAAGAAAATTATTTTCAAATGGTTTTATGTATTAAAAAAATTAAAAAAAGAAATGATATTTTCCTCTTGAAACATTTTTGAATAATTTGAACAAATTATTTTACACCTAATATAACATCTTTTGATGTTACTTATTCGCTTATAGTAAATTATTTAAGGGTTCCATTCATATTCTTTCTATGAATGGGTTATCCTTAGTAACATGGTCGTTATGTAACCCATTTCTATTTCATGGGTTATATGTTTTTGAAATTTCTTTCTCTATCAAGTGTTATGATTTTGATGAAATTATTATGAAACCTATATCATTTTCCATGGTTTATGATATGTGTATATGTTTATGATACCCATTACATTTTATGGGTTAAGATATGATTGTTTATAATTTTATGGAACATGTATGGATGATTTCACTATGAGAAGGGTGAGGCTTATATCTTCTACAATTCATTGGGTAAAGATGTATATCTCTTGAGAGAGACATGGATAAAATTAGAAATGAACATGGTTCAGTATTATAGGGCTTGAATAAAAATGAACCTGATCTAGTAATACAATCATGGAAAGAGGGGTGAATTCGGTTCAGTAATATGGGGATGTAACGAGGAGTGAAATTGGTTCAATAATACATGGAATGAATGGGGTATGAACCGATATCAGTAATGGAATTTGTTCACCAAGATAGCCTTGGAATCAATGCCTTGACTACAATTGAAATAATTATTATATTCTTTTGTGTTTTCCATAATTCCATTATTTTTATTCTTATGTTATACTTTCATGGATTATGTTCTTTATTTATATATGGTTCATCCCATATGAACATCTATGATTTATTTCATGATTCATGTATATGATCTTTGATATGCAAGGTATGACCTTAAATATTAAGGATCATGTTTATGGTAATGATTATGCTTGAATATCTCCCATGTTTACCCTTGTTAAGAAATTGAGCTCACCCATTATTAGGTTTCCTTCACCAGGTTAAAAATATATTTATTATGTTTGATGTGTATAATAAATGTGATAGTCAAGAAGAAACTAGTGGGAGATAATGTAGCTCATTTATGTACTAGTATTTATGTTGTCTATGTTTCCAAAGGCATTATACTAGTAAGATATTTGTGAATTTGTTTGTATAATGTTATATGTATTCTATAAAAGTTATGTAATGCCTTTGTATGAATAGCGAGGGTCTATATAGTTTCAGTATTGGTTGATCTATCCATGGTTATTTTTTGTGATTGTTAACGTAACATTAGTTTGTATTGGCTCTATAGTTTTTTCATTGAAGATTTAGTATCTTATTATATATTTTCATGGGAGGTCCTAATTATAAACCAACTAAATAGATAAGTATTATTACTCCAATACGTAAAAATATATTTTTATAGTTTCTTTAAGTGATTTTATAGCCACTCATGATATTACAAGCTAAAGGCTTAGAGTAATTGTCTGAGTAACTTCCATAGTATTTTTTTACATTACATTTTTAGATATTTTATTATATATTAAATTTCATGTTTTATGAGATTTTGGTTTTCATTTTATATTTTTTAGTTGATTAGTATATTTTTTTTGTTTATTTCTTATAGTATAATGTTAATTCCTCTAATTACTGTGTTTTATAACCTCAATTCCAGTATTAAGACTATGTAAAAGTGGAGTAGAACCTTGAGGAACACATTCATCTTCATTGTTGGACCAATAGGGGTTCACTATGTGAGTGATTCAAAAAAAGTAATAGCATATCTATGGATGAAATATAGGATGGAGTTTGGAGTTAATTACCAGTTTTGATTACATGGGTTTGGTATATATGTATTATTATTTTAACATACTCGATGTTGTAGAAGGGGAAAAATCTAGGACATGGGTGATTTGGGAACTATTTGATCTATTGTAATGAAATTAATAATAAAAAACAAATTTAGTGATATAATTTTCATTTTTGGGTAGAGACTTATGATACATATTTGAATCATGCTTTATTGTACTTTTGTTTGAGTTAAGGTTATTTTAGCAATAGAAAATGAGGCTAATTAAATAATATTAATTAGAATTTGATGTTCTAATATTTGGGATTTAGATCACATAAGTGACTTTTTATATGTTTTTTGAGGATACGAAGGGTGTTACTAGAATAATCAACACAATTTTTATTATTATTTCTCATGTTGTCTCGAGATGTGTTTTATGAAGTTTTGACTAATGTTGTGAGTAAATTCTAGTATACATTGATTTATATATATGTTAACCTTATTTAAATAGATATATTTGTAATATTATTCATTTAAATTAAATAATGGAATACAAATTTAGTATTAAGTTGAAATAATAAAAAATAATGACTTTCACCTAAAGTATATGGTAAATACAATCCTTGAAAAACATAAATATAATTTAATAAATTATAAAATAAATTATTATTTATCTTAGTGAATTCCTAAATACTATTAATCTATTAGTAACATAAAGGTCCTTTGAATTATATTATATGAATTTTTTAATCCTCCAATTTTATATAACAGGATTTGCAATAATCTATATTTCCCAGTTTCAAAGTTGAAAATATTAATAATAATTAGACAATAGCATGTTAGGACTATGATAGTCAAAATAAAAATATGATGAAATAATGTGAAATTTTCAATTTTTAGAAATGTTATATCTTAATAAAATAAGGGTTAATATTGTATATAAATTATCATGTTCAATATATCTTAAATTTATTATGGTTGTTAACTATCTTAACAGGCAGCATATTTAACTTATAATGTATTAATGGTTGAACTATTAGTATCTGGTTATTAATGAAAAGTTAAATTTGATAAATTATTTAATAATTTACCTTAATTAATTGGTAATGAGGTATTCATTGGGAAAAATGGTCTTGAGAAATCTAATTTCAAGACCTTTATCATTCTGAGTAAAAATGTGTGAATTTATGTTTTCATGAATTTCTTAAACAATGATGTACTTTGATGGTAGTATGTTTTCTCCAATAAACATGGGAAATTATTTTAATAAATCTATTATCGATTTTAAATTGTGTCATGAAAAATGGTTTATAGTAGTTTATAAAAGTTTTTTTTGATATTTATTTTTAAAATAATATTATAGTTTTTTCATTCATATGGTTTTGGGGAGAAAATGACATATTATGGAGAAAACTAATTGTTTATTTAAAAAGTTTTAAATGTGTAGGTTTTGAGTAAAAAATTATGTTTCAAATGGAATTTCTGTTTTAAGATACTTCCAATCATTCCTTATGTGATGAGTTTTATGAAAGGGTAATTATTGTTTCATTGAAGCGTATAATTGAATTCCAATATTTAACTAGGATTTTTATGATCTTTGAGTGGTAAACATGATTACTGGGGATAAAAAATGATTCTATATTTGTTATATAGTTTGATATATGGTTTCATGGGAGTAATGTCAATTTTTTTTATAGGAAATCATGGATTTTATTGTTATTATAGTAATAGTTTTTATAGGTGGTGCGTAAGTTGATAAATTTAGCGGTGTTAGAGTGAATTTGATTCTTAGAGTATTCTTCAGTTTACATTATTATATGTGGTTGATTAATTTTATTAATCAAACTTATTGAATTTTATGTTTATATTGAAGAAAGGCTTTTATATCATTATTTGGGTAATGTACATATAAATCTAAAGGATTCATTAGACAATGTTCTATACATATTTCAATAAAAATATTTTTTGATGTTTCTTGGTGGAGTATCGGGCCTTGAGGTCTGGGTATGGTTAGAAGAGGTTTAGGTTTCCTTCAAATTCATAAAGACTCTGAATTAATTTTATGTTTTCTAAGTATTTAGTTCACACTAAGGAATAGTTTGTGTTTTTTTAGAATTTAAAGAATATTGAACTGAAAAAGGTTTATTGGTAATAATTGTATTATATGTTTAAAAGGGATTTTCTTCCTCATGTATAGAGGGATGAACATATAAAGGATCTCTTAGATTTTTGGTCAGAGGATTCATGTTTGTTTTATATTAGGACTTTCTTCAATGTATTCACAGTCCAGTTTTAAAATCACTTATCTAATGAAGACATGTGAGTGTGGATTTTTAGTATTTCTTCTAGATAAATATTCTATGGAGGGTGGTGAGCTGGTGATTAAATTCCTAGTTGGAAGAGATTGATTAAAAAAGGTGATCGATATGGGTTTTTTGAACATATAAGAAATTTTATGATAACACCATGAATTATTGGTCTTCCAGTATGTGAAAGAATGAATTGAGGTGGTATCTCAATGTTCATGTGTGACTTTGGGCCTTCGGTTTGGGTATCTCTAGGTGTTTCACATTATGTAAGTATGACTTTTTTTTCATTTTCATGTGGTATGCCTTCAATAGTATTTCTTCCCTATAATTCAATATATCCTAGGTTTCATGTAATTTAATCTATTTTATGAGTTTTTTGTTAGGTTTAAATGGGTATTCGGTTAGGATAGCGTGATTTTTTTGATTTTATGTGTTTCTATTTTTATAATTTAATGATCATATTCCTTTCAGAATTAAATCATTTTAAATTACCTTCAAAATTATAGTTTAAATTATTTTCATTGGGATTTTCTTACCATACTCATATAAAATTAGTTTTTACAATTTATGATTTATTTATTTTAAAAGAAACAATGGAACTAGTTTTTTGATTTATTTAAATTTATAAATTTTTTTGAAACATAAAGTCGTGTTTGTTGGAATGAATCAATTTAGAAACAAAATTTAATAAAAATATCTTTCTATTATGAAAATATTAACACTTATTAAGTGGTATTTAATTATTTTGGCTAGAGTAGTTGATGTTTCCTCCCCCATTATATGTTATTTCGAACCCATAATTATTGAAAAGTTTCTATTTGAGATACATTGCATATGGTTTCTAGGTTTTAGGGTTTCCCCTATTAATGTAAGGTTGGTCTTACAATATAATTATTGAGTTTATAGTAGTGACTGTGTGGTAAATTTATTCCCTTGTATGTAATAATATATGATAAATATAGAGTTATTACCTAAGTTTTATGTCCCTTCTTGGGTATTAGTGGTTGTTTCTTTGGATTGTTTCGACCTTGTTGGTTTTGAATCTCTATTATAGGTTTTATATTAGGAGGGTACTTCCCATGGATTATGTAGATGTTGAAATAGTTTATTTTATTATATTATGATTGATTTTTTCTTCCATTAGTCATATTCTTATTTTAATAATGGTAAGATCCTTTTATGAGAGGTGTCTCATAGAGATTTTAGGTTCATTGTTGGATATTTTCATTCTGGGTTGGGTTTTGATTTTCAAGGAAGATAATCATTTAATGTGAATATAAAGTATTTATATAGAACTGTATAGATCATTAATTTGTGTTTTTTAGTTGTTTATGGTTTCAGGATTACTTTATAGATAGGAAGGTAGAGTCCAAGCTAAGTATTTAGTTGGAAGAGGTTTATCATGGCATGTCCATTGGAATTAGACTATAATGTTTTAGTTAGAATAGAGGTTAGTTTTTTAGTCTAGTGTATCAAGACTTGAGGATTGAGTCACTGTGTAGTTTATTTATTATATTATAGGGTTTGGTTCCATATATTTTAGATTCATACTTTCTTGAGTGGGAGTCTTGGTCATGGGGTGAGATGGTCAGGGAATTAGAGCTCATAAGGAATTTACAAATCAAATAATTATGATATATAAATGTTTTAGTTCTTTGAGGTTGCCTTTATATGTGATTTTATTATCCAATGAAGAGATTTGGTCACACTGAGAACTTTTTGGCGGAGTTTATTTAATTTTATATGAGTTTCCATTATGATATGGTTACATAAATCATGGCATGAATACCTAGGTGAGTTATTTGGAGTAACTACCTTTTTAAACATCATTGATTTGTGGTGATCTTTTTATTCGTTATATTAGTTCTAAGGGTTCACCATGATTTTTGAATATTTTTGTACCATGGTGTGACCATGTTAGTCATAACATCAAATTCATTGGATCCATGGAATTAAAAAAATTGATCAAAAGATTTAAGTGGAGATAATGGATATTGTGACATGATTTTCATATTTATGTTTGATTTATCAACATCATCATGTGACCATGACCTACAATTCCATGATTCCTTAAATTCAAAATTTTAGTATAAATTAAATCCATGTTTTCAATATTTTCTTATTTTCTATACTTATCTTGAACCCTAGGTTACCAAAGATTCATCCTCGGGTACCACTGATATCATTTTTATTGGTTTCATCCTCATCTTTAAAATGATAATACTCTTCATGATCCAAGCAGACTTCTTTTCTCTTCTTCTTAGTTTTCTCAATATCCTTCCTACTTGTATAAGTGTTGACAGAATTATTGATTGGATTGTGTGTTCTAAGGTTGTGTATTTAATTTTTCATAGTAAAACAAAGTCCTTAATGTTTATTACCTTCCATTGGGTGGGGTTTTTTTCATTATAAGTCATGCATAGTTATTATTGAAGCTCCAGTTGAGGTATGGGGATTTAAAAATCTCCATATTTATTATATAATTATTTGGGATTATCATTATTTTTATATGTTTGGGTGTATAATAAGTATTAAACTAATTAATTAAATTAATAAATCTAAGAAAATTAAAAGGATGGTGGTTGTTTTAATCTACATTATGAAAGAATTGTTATTTATTAAATAATGATTTTTTGTTCATGTTGATACTAGAAGAGATTATTTTTACACTATCTAATTTTTTTATTTATATTGATATTCTATAATAACCATTAATGATTTCTGAATCCACATAAATATGTTGATTATCTATAAATATTAAAATCTATAAATATTTACTGATGGTTTTATTAAAAGAGAGTTAAATGAATGTTGAATCACATTAAAGGGATATTGATTAGTTTAAATCATTTCTAAGATTATTATTATTTACTATTGTGATATATATTGTATTGTTGTAATTTGAATGTTTTAATCACCACTCAAACAATTTTAATCACTTTAAGGAGTAAATTAATTAAATATGAGAAAACTATAATTAAATTAATGTTTCTCATGTAAGGGATTTTGATATAATATTAAGGAAATGTTTATAAAAAAATTATATAATTTTTTTAATTGAATCTTTTTATTTTTGGTTATTGAAATTCTTTATTTACATTGTTGTGATTAGTGTGGTTTTGGTGTCGTGTTATTATGGTCAGTTTTGGGGTATTGGAATAGTATATATTGTGGGTGATGTAGTTGATTTTCATGATTTTAATGGATGTGTTGTTACATGGTTTGGAATAGTAACATGCTTGGTTGTGTGGAAAGTGAATGGTTATGTGGAAATTGTTGGAATTTTTTAATGTGCTTTGGGGTGGTTTATGTAGTGATTGGTTGGTTGTTATAGGGTTGTGTTATAAATGCTCGATGATGTGGAATATAGTTTGTAATAAGGAATATGATAATGGGATGGAATTTATTGGGTAGTAGGATTATTGATGAACTAAAAACGTTTGTAAATATTGGTAAATTTATGGGATAAGCATGTTTCATGGATAAATAATGGATAAACAATAAGTATAGAAATGAAAGGAATAATGGTTTTATTATGTATTATAAAATTTTAACTCTAAAATGGATAAATTTTATGATTATATGAGAAGTTAATGATGATTATATGATTATTTTATATGTTTATCAGGGTTGGTAGTAATGTAGTGTTGGAAATAGTTATTGGTTATGGTAGTTTTTTTTAGTAATTATGATGGATAATTTTTGGGTTTTATTTATATAGAACCTTTGGTTGGGTTTTGGTCTGATATGATATATGTTATATTTTCCTTGTGATTTCTTACACGACCTTCTATAGTAAGATAAACTTTTTGAAACCCAAATTGTTTCTGTTCTGATGGTTTTCCCCAACATCCTAGTAAGTTATGGAATTAATGATTAACTACTCTCTCTTCCCTAATCATCATTTCAGGTGTATTAAGGGTTTTTATGGATCACCATAGGTATATGAATATGGGACATAATATCAAAAGGATTATAGTATGTAATATACCAAATAGCATGGTTATAAAAATATGATGATTGTACATGGTGGCGTACATGCATGGTTAGAAGAGTGTCCATGTTTGATGTCCTTAATGTTCATGTTTCCCTTCTATAATAAGGTTGTGATTTATTATAATGTGGATATGATATATGTTATATCATTATGATGTAAAATATTATGTGTGATGGCTTGGCTATGGAAGGGATGGAAGCACATGACATATGGATATGGGGTGTGAGAGTTTAAAACTTGTGGGAAAGTGCTTATGATGTACCTTATTAATATATTATTTCAATAATATGTTATTTTTCATAGTTAGAGTATTTGTTAAGAAATCCTTAGTGTGGTTGGGTGATAGTTTACATACCACAGGCACAACTTCCAAACATGCCTTAAACAGCACTGGCATTTAGTAGTGCTAGAAAAATGTGCTGATAAATGGAGACATTTATCAGTGCTAAAAAATCACTAATAAAGGGAAACCACTGTCAGCACCTTTTTTAGTACTGATAAAATGGAATCTTAATAACTACTTTATTTTAGTACTGATAAAGGTCCATAGCAAAATGAAATAAGTAAAAAAATAAAAATTAAAAAACTCATTAATTAAATTATTATTGTTAAAAATTAATAAATTGAATATGCATATATATAAATTTTAATAATTAATAAATATTACATTTTAATTATATAGATATTTAAAATGAATAAAATTAAATAAGTAAACAAATAATAAATTAAAACGAGCAAATTAAGAAAAATATTAAACCTTTTATTAATTAAATGTTTATTGATATAAATAAAAAAATTTAAAATACACACATATATATATTATAAATATTAATAAATAGTATATATTAAATGTAGATATACAAAATGAATATATTGTAATAATTAAACAAAAAATCAAAAATGAGTTAATTGAAATTTTTTTTACAAATTTATTAATGAAACAACCATTAATAAAAATGAATAAATTTAAAATACACACATATATATATTATAAATAAATAAATTTAAAATACACACATATATATATTATATATATTAATAAAATAATAATTATAAAGCTCTCATGGAACTCCACTTCGGCTGACGCAACTCCTCTTTGTTACCTCGGACGAATCAAGGCTAGAATACAATGTATGTTATTTTCTACTTTTCCTCTATGATTTTTTTTGGGTATTGGGGTTTTTCATTTTGCAATTTTTCATTTTTTTTAACCATTATGAACCCTACATCTTATATCATCTCCAATGAAATACAACGAGTGACCTAGGATGACTCTCGTGTAACATTGATACCCCAACAGTCATTGAAACCACAATAAAGAAATATATAGTTGACATTCACAACACATAAACAACTTTATAGTGCCGAGACGATGCTCACAGAGGATAAATATGGTCTTTCAAAAGTGTGCGATATGATTCTCTTAAATTCTACTCTTATACAATCTTTATTTGATACTAAAACATCTAACTATTTTATTGTTTATCATGTTGTGGATCATATGGTATTACATGTTGAAATGAATTCTCATGTGTTGAATATTTTAACACCTCTTGGAAAAAAAGAATTTCAAGTATCTTTGAATCAAACATGTTCTATAATTTTGATTGAGGGTAATTTTTTATAGTATTTCTCTATTATTGAAATGGATATATTCAACCTGTTTTTGGGAATGAATTTGTTAACTCCTTCAATATGTGCATCAATTTTTATACCCAATAATTTAGTTTCTAAAATTTATAAGGTGTTCAAAATCACATTAATGGGTATTATGATATGAATGGAGGCATAATAAGACTATTGGTACTTATTTTTGTGATTATGGGGAATTAAAAAATATCCAAAATTGGAAGGTGAGAAATCCTTGATTAGGCAAAAGTGATGTTGAATGTAGGTGGGGTGAGATTAATTTCTTCAAGACTGTTAGAGTGGAGGTATTGAAATTCCACTTCAATTGTGGATAATGTTTTAGTGATTCCATTAATTTGGGTTCTTATGACACTTTAATCATTATAGCCTCTTTGATGGGAAACATTTCTATCGATGTGGTTAGTTATGGAACCTCCAATGGTCCTTTTGAGCTATTGTTTCTTATCAGGGTCATTAGATATGGTTGGTAGATTGTTTATGACTGAGTAGTCTATATATGATTCTATATTGTGTAATTCTATATTGATAGGTAGAATACTAGTATATTATACTATTGCCAATGGTCTTAGGACACAAGATATTCTTATTCTTTATTTATGAGTATCTTATATTTTATCTGGGATATATATTAGAACTTATTCCTAATTTTATTAGAATCAATATTCTATATAATTAAACATATGGGAAAATATTAATCAATTAAAATTTTATTTATGAGTATCTTATCTCTCTCTCGCACTCCCATACCTATACATACACAATTCCACCCCTACTATATAAACACATTCTATCTTCATAAATGACCACTACGAACTACATCTCCATCCATTTTAGTGAAAGAAGAATACAACACATAATAGTAATGAGAATCATAAATTAATTTTCATACAAAAGTTCCATGGGTTTCAAAAATAAGGTTCTATAAATAAGGAGTATTTTTTGTGAGATACATATACAATAAAATACACTCTATGCATTAAAGTCCATAATTGCATGCATCTTTCATGAAAATTGTTGATATCTTGAATAGAGAAATAATAATTTAATATTGTAGTAAAACTAATCTTCACTACCTTTATTTAATCCTTTGTTAGATTCTTGATTTCCTTTCATCTCTTTTGGATGGAGTGGACTCCCTCTTTCAAACTAGCCTTCCTCCCATTATGGTGGTTCCAAAGTTCCTTGATGACATACGTCCCACTCTGATTGTATTAATTAATCTTAGTTAAACCCACTGGCATGGATTTGAATACCACATATCCTAACTCATTCTTAAACTATTTCATCCTTTCATCTTCCTCATTTAATACTTCCTGGGAACATAAAAAAATGACACTGAAAAATTAATTAAAACATAATGAATGAAATTTTATGGATTCTTGATATGAATTTTATTATATGACTCACTCTGTCACTTATGACAATGCTATATCAAAAATTAATTTCATTTTGAGTGTGGTCACATTGGATCTTATTAAAACTCCCTATTTATGAATATATGGATGAGAATAATACTACGATGAGTCATCTAATATAACATTCGAAGGTATTCCTCCCACAATGAGAAAAGATCTCTTTCCATATTTTAGGCATCATCTTAAGAATAACATCTCTTGGAATCTGGGAGATATTTTTAGTTGTCAGGATCTTTTATCTACTTCACATCAATACCACTACAAATTTGTGTCTCCTCTATGCCCTACAAAAAAAAAGAAATATTTCAGAGAAATTAGAAAACAGTTAATGTTTGTGAGTGGAAGTAAATGAATACAAGGTAATTTCATATAGATTTTAATGTTCATTCCCTCATATTTGTAATGTAATATGTTATAATTCATTAATAAAATTTAAATTAAGTTATTTTTTATCCTCAGTGGCAATATTACTATCATCTCTTAAATAGTGATTTCATTTTTTTAGACTCATACCCCATATCATTTATGTTTATTGAACTACTCTAATAAGTAGTCATCCAAAATAATAATGGTATGACTTTTGGTTAGAGTAGATCATGAAATATAGGTGGATGTCTAAAAAATATGAGAGATAAATATCAGAAAAAAATGAAATAATAATTGTTCGAAATGTAAGTCATCAAGTAACTTTGGAACAACAATTATGGGAGGGAGTATAGTTTGAAATAGGGATTCAAATATATCATCAAAAGATGTAAGACAATCAATGTATGATGATAGATTAAATAAAGGTAGTGAAGGTTAGTTTTATGCTATTATTGAATTATTATATCTCTGTTCAAGAAAATGAAAATTTTAATAAAAGATGCATACAATTGTGGACTTTTATGCATGGACTATATTGTTATGTTGTTAGTCAAAACAATTTAAATTTTTGACTAATCATGCAGAAGATGTCTTCCGCACACGATGATTTTACCAATCCTAAGGAATAAAATACTTTTGATGATGAAACTATATAATTATTAGGGAATCAATAGAATATTGATGAAAAACAAAAAAAGAAACAACATCAGAGTATTGAATAATATTATCAAGGTAAGAGTTCATAGTATAAAATTTGAGGTTGGGTGGAATCAATGATTCCAACCTATTGACTCCAACTAGTCAATGTCAATTTTTATCTTACGGTTACAAAAAACATGAATGTGCCAATTGATATATATTCATGGCACCATGTCCAACCTATAATGAAGGAAATTCTTTTGAAATACATAATGGTAACTTTAGAATATACTTTTTCTATTTTACTAAAAAATTATACAATGAAATATTGATTTTTTTTCATTTTTCCTTTTAGAATTTATTCATTTTTTAGAAGATTCCTGTAATAAATTCTCCTTAATAGCTTATAGAAAATCTCATAGAGGCTTTCAGACTCTTTTTAAAAAGTTACGTTTAGTGATGCTAAGGGGGAAATAAGTCCCCACCCACCACTTATTTATGCATACATTATAAAGGAGGAAACATGGGATATTATCAACAATATTTTCAATGAGAAACTATTCCATGTGAATTTTAGTCTATAATATATTATTTGAAATTATTTATTTTATTCCACATGATTAAAAATTGTTAATTGTTCAAATAGAAAAATGGTGATGAAATTAAATAACGTGCATAAAAAACAATATACGCCTATCGCAAAGCAAGGATGGGGTACAGTTCATTACAGAAAAAATTGTTATGTATTTTAAATCAATAATAAAAGATTAATTATGTGATATGAAATGACAAATGTTCCTTTTTTTTATTTGAAGTTTGATGAGTCAAAATTTGAATCCACTTCCATCACATATCATGTGCTATGGAAGGAGGATCGTGTAAATAAAGAGGGTAAATTAATTGATGAAAACACACAAAATAGTATGGGGGAATGTGTAAGTGTGTCATAATTGTATTTCATTATGTTCTATAACAATATTAAATAAAAATATCTATTATTTGTTTATATTTTTTATATGGTTTAGAAAAAGAATTGGCAATGCCCGTACTAGAAGAAAAGCTACTTTTAGTAGCTTCAAACTGGCCTGAATAATATGGTCTCATTATATTATTATGTTTTGGAGTCTCTCCTAGAATATATTTAGAGAATATAAAAACACCTAAATATATATATAATATTTTGGGATGATTTCAGACACAGATAGAATCACTACAAGATATAATTTTATTGCCCGGTTTAGAAATGCAATGTATAAGAAATGATTAAGGAGAGATGACAGTAGAGAAAAGATCGGCATATGAACCAAATGATCCCAATAGAATTAAGGCTATTCATTCCCCCCCAACCGCATACCTTGGCCAGGGTAATCAATTTTTTCATTACTCTTTCACCTAAATATGAATCAGATAACTTCTGAAAACTTGATATTACTAAAATTATACAGGGTATAGTTGTATATTATTTGTATCTATAAACACCCACATAATGTTGTGTTGAAATGGTTAAAGTGTATAATATCCAATGAGATTATCTACAAAATCAAGACATCCCAAGATATCACATGAGAGTGGTGATTTAGGAAGATTTTCATCCATGTTCTAATTTTGTTTTATTCCACTTGATGGTCTAGATATTACAACGGTAGAAGCTGCTATTGGAGCTTTCATAGCATGGACGTATAATATTATAAAGGTACACTGGGTATGTCTTAAACAGCTTTTTTCATATGAAAATAATGTAATAGTTGATGATAAAATGTCTAGAGTGAGGTATGATATTACAGATAGATAAAGTGTCGGGGAAATAGAATACTGAATCAAGATAATATATTCAATCATCCAAGAAAAAAACAACATTTGGAGAGTACCTTCTCCCCACCAGTTCTAGAGAAACATTTATTATAAATATGAAATCATGCATAGACCACATTTAATGATAAAACTATGACTTGAATTAAATATTAAGAAGAAATATATTTAGATCCCTTGATAGAAGGAATTGGTCTCAATACTCTAAATGAGACTCTTAAGCTTCAATGGCTAGGAGTATCAATTTTGAAAACATATATAGGGTACATTTTCATAATATGTATGTCCAAATAGTGAGATAATATGTTTATTAAAGTTAAAACCTCTTAATATTTTGTACATATGCTTATATCACCTCAACACAAATGGAAGATCCAATGAAGAACGATTTGGATTCAATAATCCCTATATCATTTCTACTTCATAAATTACATTGTATTATGAATAAATTAATAAGAAAAAGGCTCAGTTATTCAAACAGTTTAACAAAAAATCATTAGAAAACAGAAACATTTTTGTGCCTATAATGAAAAGGTAAAACTCTATAATCTAATCACATAAAATAAATATTTATTTTTTGCATTAAATAATTTTTTTCATGGATGCACTGGATGCTGATAACAGTCAATATGTACACGCTGAATATTTATTTTTTGGATACAATGCATGGATATGCAACTAACTAACCACAAATGTTGTATATTGTGAATATTTAATACAATACAATCTATATTTTATAGATAAACATGGAATGATATGTTTAGTCTATGTTTTAATAAGAGTTTTTTTGTGATAGGGTGTTCGCACAATATATGCTAGATCAGGACATGAAGTTGGTGTCTGAAGGGATAAATCCTATGGATTACTATAAATAGAAACAAATTAAGGTATATATAGAAATATTTAACAATCAAAATATTTCAAAACAACTTTCTTATTTTGGTCAATATTTTTGCAGTGTCTGAAATAAGAAAATGACACAAATTATAGATATTAGGTTTGCAAATTTATGAGAGAAATCATAAAACATGAAAATACCAGCATCCCCTAATAAGAAATTTCTAAAGTTATTTAAAATTTCATTAAATATATTTCATAATCATTTGTTTGTCTATATTTTATTAGTACCATCATGACTTACGACAACCGAGTTACACAAAAGAAGAAATAAATTTGCTAAGAGATGAGTGGGAAGCGTACTTTTTGTTAGAATTTATGTAGACAAAAACATTTGGGGATTTCCTACTATTTTTGTGATTTATTATAAGTTATGGCCATTGAAAGTTGTTTGGGGTGTGAAAAATTAGTGTCAAAATGATTATATATTATTTTTTATCTCTTTCTCAGGGAGAGGTATAATAGTGGAAATCTGTTTGTTTAGAAGTGATGACCTGAAAAAAAAAATTGGGAAATAAAGAAGTATTAGGTTGAGGTGGAGGCGAAGTCAGACACAGAGGTAGAGGTGAAGGAAGAGGTAGATTCGGAGGTAGAGATTGGCGTAAAGGAGGAGGCAGAGGTGAAGACTGTGGTGGAGAACGAGGCAGAGGAGGATAAGAAGTATTGGTTTAAAAAAATAAAATTTTTGGGAAATGAAGTATAATGAGGATCATATAATGATTTTGATTGAGAAAAATTGTTTAAAAGAGAAAACAACACTTGTATCATAAGATAAGAGCCATTATGAATGTGTTTCAGGTGACTTATTGAAATAATGTTTTCACAAAATTTATTGATAATTTAGGACCATGATTTATAAGTTATTTTTGATGTGTACGAATCAATCCCATGTGAAACCCACGCATGATGCCACCTATATGGATCAAAGTTCGTGTTTTTAGTCTAAAATGTAATTTCAGTAAAAAATAAAAAGTGGAATACTCAAAAAAATTGAAAAACTTTTTGATTATTTTAATACTTTAGGAAAATGATCCATGTGTAATTTGGGACCTAAATAAATTATTTGCACCTTAATCCAATGCAAGGTGTGGGTGGTAAGACACTATATGCCTATTTTTATTCAAAATTTAATTTAATTTTAGGGGAAAAACAACTGACATACTCAAACCCCATAAAAATCGTTATTATTTTTTTGGTACATGACGAAAATGATCTATAAGTGATTTGTGATGTGTAGGAATCAGTCTCACCTCAATCCAACAAACTGTGTGACCGATATGACTCCAAGTGTCTATTATCAATTTAAAATTGACATTTTGATACATAATTTCTCACTCATAGAACACTGAGAGAACATGTTTGGATTATTTTTATAATTTTGGAATATGATCCGTAATTCATTTTTGATTTGTATGAATCATCCTCATGTTAAACCAACAGAGTATGTAATTTTTATGGATAAGAGTTTGTGTTTTCAGTTTAAAATGACATTTTAACAATAAAAACACAAGTGGAATAATCCAAATAGAGAAAATGCATTCTGATTTTTTATACTTAAATAAAAAAATACATGATTTATTTAGGATGTTTATAAATTTGTCGTAACTCAATCTGATGCATTATTTGACCGGTATGACTCCAGGTGCATTTTTTATTCAAAATTGATATTAATTTTGGTGAAAAAAAAACAGTTAACAAAATCAAAAACATGAAAACGCATAATTATTAATTTTTTACTTTAATAAAATGATCCATAAGTCATTTATGATGTATAGGAATCAACCAAAACTCAATTCGACGCAAGGTGTGACTAGTATGACTCTAACTGTCTATTATTAGTTTAAAATTGACATTTTAATACAAAAAAGTGTCACCCATTGAAAACCAAGAAAAACGCTAGGATTACCATAATAATTTTGTGTGATGATTGTGAATTCATTTATGACTTGTATGAATCAATCTCACATCAAACCCACAAACTATTCCAATGATATGGCTCAAAGTGTGTCTTGCTATTTTAAAATTAAATTTTTGAAAAGAACATAAGTTGGGTACTCAAAATAGAGGAAGGTTAATATAATTGGTTTGATACTTTTGGAAAATGATCCATAAGTCATTTGGGATGTGTATAAATAAGCCTTACCTCAATCTGATGTGTAGTGTGATGGGAATGGATCCAAGTGTATCTTTTTATTCAAAATTCACATTATTTTTAGTGAAAAAAACAACTAACATACTCAGAATTGAGAAATCGTATTCGTATTATTTTGTTAATTTTGGATAATGATCCATAATCCATTTGTGACATGTAGAAATTGTCCTCACCTCAATCTGACACAAATTGTGACAGGTATGACACCAAGTGTTCATTGTTAGTTTAACAAACTAACTGGAAATTATTTTTTTTATTAACATTAAACCCATTTTAAGGGATGAAAGGGGACACAAAATGACATCAAATACATAAAGACAACAATAATACCTCAGAGGACCCAAATTCAATGTCCATAACCAACCTAGTGAATGTCTAAAAATTAAATCCCATCCCCAACATCATTAACGTTAAGACCAAACTCTATTATCCCATCGCTGCTTAGCTAGCTGTCTCATGTATATATGAATAGGCTTGGTACCAATGGAAATTTCCATACCATCTCAAACTTATAAATCTAGATATAAATGTTATGGTGGAAACTCCCTACTCTGAACCTCATCTAGAGTAGACACTTGTATTTGGACTGGTAGGAAAATCCCTTCAACCACGGATTGCAGGGGGTGCAAATCAAACATACCACAACAAAAAAAATTCCACACAGTCAAATAAATTCATCATAATTGAACAAAAAAGAACCATCATCAATAAAAATATTCATAGATAACAAAACTATATCCTCCTTCAATAGTAGGGGAATCCTTCACTCCTAGCATGCCTTTCCTTGCAACCTGGTCACTAGAACCACCGTCGAAATAAATTCTTGCCGTAAAATAACCCTCCAACACAACAACAATAGAAGAAACCAAAATATTAGGACACTTTATATTTAAAAAAGATGATCTAATTCCTCTTAATACTAGAAGATCCAAAACCACACCGAGGTATCATCATTGATGAGGGGATCTGGTTCGATCTGAGCCAGAAGCACCACTCTGGGTATGAAACCAAGTAGATCTGAATTGTGGAAGAACCATCACCAGATGATGAAATGAGTGAACGAAAAGAAGAAGGAGAGAAGGAATCTGAGGTGTTTTAGGATTTCACCGATGATGGTGACTCCACGAAACCACCGTCAAACAATCCAACATCCCCATGAAACCTCTAAATTATAAATCCTATGAGATAGGAAAAACCTAAATAAAAGGGAGGGATAGAAATGAAGGATACACTCTAGATAAATGATGAAGAAAAAATTCGAGACTAACCCTCTGTATAGATGCCAAGGGTAAACCCTAGATCTATTATAGGGGATAGATCCACCACTCAGAGGCCTTATTTTCATGTATCCTCATCTGTTATAAGTTTAAAATTGACATTTTAACACAAAAAATGTGTCACTCACTATAAACTAAGAAAACACGCTTGGATTATCTTGAAAATTTGGGAGAATGGTTTTTAATTCATTATTTACATTAATGAATCAGTCTCATTTCAAACCTACATACTATTCCACTAGTATGTCTCAAAGTATATGTTCCTAGTTTAGAATATAATTTCAATAAAAAACAAGTAGTCTACTCAAAATAGAGGAAAAACATTCTAATTGTTTTCATACTCTAGGAAAATGATTCATGAGTCATTTAAGAAGTTTATAAATTATATAAAACTCAATACAATTCATAATGGGAATGTTATGACTCAATGTTCATCTTTTTATTCAAAATTGACATTAAATTTAGTGAAAAATATGAAATATTCAAAACATAGAAAACACATTTGGCTTGTTTTTAGTACATTAATAAAACAATCAATAAATCATTATTGATGTGTAGGAATTAGTGGAACCTAAATATTATCCACAGTGTCACTGGTACGACTCCAAGTGCTTGTTATCATTTTAAAATTGACATTTTAATACAAAAAAGTGTCACTCAATTAAAACCATGAAAAGGTTTTTTTATTGTCTTAATAATTTGGAAAAATGATTTGGAATTCATTTATTTGATGCATATGAATAAGAATCATGTAAAACCCACACATGATGCCTCATGTGTGGCTCAACTTACCTATTTCTAGTTTAAAATGACATTTAAGTAAAAAAACACAAGTGGCATACTCAAAATAAAGGAAGCAAACTCTGATAGTTTTTATATGTTATGGAAATGATCCATGAGTTATTTGGAACTTTTAGAAATCATTATCACATAAATTTGAAGCACATTATCAACCATATGACTCCTTGTATGTCTCTTTATTCAAAATTGAAATTAATTTTAGTGAAAAAAACAACTAACATATTCAAAACCAAGAAAACATATTTGGATTGTTTTGGTAATTTAGTAGAAGGGTCCATAAGTAATTTTGACACGTAGGAATTTTCCACACATCAATCTGACACATGGTGTGGCTAGTATGACTCCAAGTGCTCAAAAATGAGATTAATTTTAATAAAAAAACAAATCACATAATAAAACTTGATAAAATGCATTCAAATTGTTTTGGTACTTTAGGAAAATGATCTATAAGTCATTTTTTACCAATAATAATCATTAACACCTTAATTGAACTTATGGTGTGATAGTTATGCCTCCTAATAAACCTTTTTATTCTAAATTTACATTAATTTTAGTAAAAAATAACTAACATACTCAAAAATAGTGTTTTTTCTTCTATTATGTAAGAAATTTTATTTCATTTAAATTCAGTATTTTTATATTCTTTTCTTCTTTTTTGTTCAGTTTTTGGTGACGTAGTGTGTTGTTACAAAACACATCACCTATTTCTAGTAATATAGTGTGTGTTAACATGATGTTGAAGTTTTCACCTTTATCAGTGCTTCTAAATGTACTGATAAATATGGCCTTTATTAGCACTTTTTCATGTGTTGATAAATGAATCTTTATCCATCCTTATAAAAGCATCGATAAGGGGTCCCTTTACAGTAATAAATAAATGAACTGATAAAATTATGATTTATCAATGATAATATTTTCATTGATAAAGATTCCCTTTATTAGAGAGTTTCTAGAACTAATAAAATCCTTGAACTTTTAACTGCACTAAGTTTGTCAACACTTTTCTAGTACTGATATAGGCTTATTATGAGACTGTTAAACGTGTGTTTTGTAGTATTGAGGGGTATGATCGTTATGTTGTTTGTTCAAAGAAGAATTTGTATGCTTCTTAAACATTTTCATGATACATATTGAGGGGGATCCTAGTAAATATAAATGTATTCTCACCCATATATGTATAAATCTATTTTATAGGATTATAGGAAGGATTTATTGACCATGCTAGACCTTACTTGCATTAGGCTTTAAGCTGCTATCGAAGTCGTTATCATAAGAGTCGTCATTTTGTATTTTATTTCTATATGCTTTATTATATGTGAAATTACAAGAATTACATGATATTGGTATTGATTCTATATTATAGAGTTTATTGGTGGTTTTCTTTTACATGTTACTAGGATTTAAAGGGAAATCCCTCCCATTTGTGTGTTTTATACCATTAGTTCTGGTCACTAACACATAACCTATTGGAGTCATTCCTCATTGGTCACACTTACTATTACTATATACCAAATAGTTATTCACAATAATGGTGGGTTCTAGTGAAAACCCTATTCGAATGAGTATCAGTGACCCACCTCATGGTTTTATAAATGTCAATTTTTTACCTTTAAAAGAAACTTTTAAAAGACAATGATTTTTAAAATGAAATTTTAATGAATGATTTATTTAAAATAAATGGTTTCAAAATGTGATTTCAAAAACAAAAACATTGGTGACTTCTAAAAAGATTATTTAGTGGATTTTAGAAAAGTTCCATGGGTGTGTAAATATAAAATGGATTAATTTTTATTTCTTTTAATTGAGTTATTTGATAATAATTTGTAATGAAACATATATAATAATTTTTTTAAATTGGTTTTGTATGATCAACCTCAATTATGTGGTTCCCCCTTTTAAAAGAATGTTTTTATGTGTGTTATTTTGATTGATGGATACTTTTTATGGATTATTTAATCATTTGATAATATACAAACTACATGTGAACATTTCCTTTATGTGATTAGTGGGCTAGAAATGGAAATGATTGAGTTCCCTAATGGTTATATGTTCATGGAACTTCAATAGATTCATATGTAATTGATATATATTCTTAGACTCATAGGTATCCTGACTATTTAAAGCTAAGAAATATGATCTTAGAAAGACTTCAATATGAAATAGTACACTAGTTTTTATCAATGTATGTGATGACCTAAGGAAAAGTCTGAGACACCTTTATTTAGCTGAGTGTGGGTGATGGATTTCACCATCAACAATAATGGTAGTGTCTTCATAATATGGGTTAAAACGGATTTTTTACTATCAACTAGATATGAGTTTGGAGATAGACACAATATTTTTTATCTTAATCATGGTTTGATATCTTGGAATAAGAGTAGTTAGGGTTCATTACCTTTCATGAATAACTTATTTCTAGTATGTAATATAGGGTTTAATCATGTAGCCCACTATGAACGATTTTTTGACATTAAACCTTGAATATGGAGGTGATATCTAGGAAACCATTAGTTATCAAAATAAAACCTTTATGTATATGAGACATCCAAGGCGGCCTTAGAGATAATGATCAAGATCAAGTGGAGCACACTTTTTTTCCTTGAGAAGTCACAAATATGGAACATAATTCTTCTAAATTATGATATATGATTTCTTAGTAGTATCCATCCTCACTGTTGAATAAATGTAATGTGGTGATGGATTTGGTTATAAGTAAGAAGGGTGAATCCATTAGATAATGACACAATATCAACCTTTATTTTGACTATATGGGTTTTTTATGATGAGTTTTATTTTTTTTAATATGATTTATTACTATAGGAAAAGGATAATGAAGAAGTGTTTATACTGTTATCTTGAATATCATAGCTATATTGATTCAATTAATAGATTTATATTTGATGATTATTAAGGTGTTATTAAAGTTTAAGACAAGTATTGATGATGATTTTATTGTCTATAATAGTTTTAGAAATATTTTTGAAGTTTCTCTCTTGTGTAAGATGCATTGGAAAAGAATTTGTTTGAATTGAGTGAAGAATGGAATTTTTTTACAGAGTTGAGGGAAAGTAGAAAAATTTTGATCCTTGCAGTGTACCTATTAAGGATCACGTAATTATTTGTAAGGATAATTTTTTACCACATAGGTTTGATTTGTGAATCTATATTGTCTATTGTTCTACATAATCAGGAATCTTGACTATGAAAATATAATCTTAAACTACTTAAAGATGATTTGAGATTGTGTAAAAATCATTTGATTCTTTGTAATCATGAATGAGGTCTTTGAAATCACGAGTTTGTTCTTTTAGGATTGTTCATATATTTAATAATCATTTACACTTACGTACACATTAGTTCCAAAGTGTATAAATATTATTCCTCGCTAAGTAAGAATTAGTTGCAATGTGTGTTTAGAAAATAAATATAAGAATTATTCTATCCTTATAGAAAAAATGATTTTTTAAATATCACTAGGATATGAGTTTCACATAATAAATTATACAAATATTTTTAGAATTAATATTTTAGATAATTAATTCATTAAATTAGATGATTCAGTGAATATTTTCTTTATGAATTAAAACATCATGATCATTAAATAGATCATGATCCATGATTTTGATATGGGATTAGTTTCATAATAAAACCTACACATCAATGTAGTGATTCATGTTCTCATACCCATGGGAGGGAGACTTAAAATAAGTTCACAATTTTGGATACATTTTATAAATTTAAATTGATGACATTTTATTATCACATGAAAGGAAAAACAAATCAATTTTTAAAGAGAATTTAAATGGAGAATTACTAAAAAGTTTGAAATTGATTTTTTTGAGAATTCAAAACTAAAAATTTCATCTAGTTTGAACTATGACACCACTGATGGTGAAATTATGGTTGTTTTCATAATCAGTTTTTATGTGAGTAATATTAAAAATATTCATGATATTATTTCATGTTTATAAATATTATAGAATATTTTGAAATAGAGAGAGAAATATAGAGATGATAAATTAGAAGCACAAAACTCTTTAGAGTATCCATGAGAGATAAAAAATGTTGAAACCATGGGTTCTCAAAGGGAATGGAGATAGATTAAATTAAAAGTTTGTTTAAATTCTAAGGAAGAATGCAACATTATTACTTATTTATTATATGTTTTTCAAATTGTGAGAAGTCAGATTTTTATCTATTGATGTGATATTCTAACATATCAATCGATGTATATTGATGCTAAATGGGAGGAGGTGCAAGGACATTTCATTTATACACCAAAAATAACAATCGGTAAATGTTATACATGATGTTTCAAATTAAGATACATTCAATTGTTTTGTGAGGTGTTCAAGGCAATGATAAATTATAACATTATATTAGGACTCTAGAATCATTACATATTGGAACTCTATGTTTATGGGATTGGGAATATTCCTAGTGTAACCACTTTCAGTTATATAGGATAATGTGTGGTTAGGAGACTAGATAATCATGAAATTAATTGGAATCTAGTTACAAATATTGGAAATATTTGTCTTCATATGTTTTTATTTCATATCCCATTTAGGTTATTATAAGTAATACAATAGAGAGATGATTGGGACTTTTACATGTCCAATAGGTTGAATTAAAAATAAGAATTCATAAAAAGGGTACCACTAATTCACCTACCCCCTCTCATTGGTACTCAACTGACCTAAGAATCACATGTGTTATAAAATAAAATCTACATTCACTCTAATAGATCCATGTTTTTTAAGGATATACTATATTAATTCTATTTATAGTAAGGTTGTTCTGACATTACATGGTAAAAACTATCATTTTTTAAGGAATTTGATGTTTTTATACCTGCTATCACTTCATCGAAAAGTAATAGATATTGAAATATTTGGATTTACATATTTTCTTTAGGGTTATTACCTTTTCTAATAATATAAATACGAAATTTGATTTAAAATTTGAAATTTACATTCTTATATCTCTTTCAAAAAAGGTTACTCATAATTCATGGGATATCAAACACTTGGAGTTGGTTCCCTAAACTTTATTTTATTAATACTTTTTTACATGTCTTAATTATTAATGAAGTTCATTATTGAATCATGATTGATCCTTTTCATGAATGTTATATGTGATAATCTCCTAAGAATGTATGTCTCACTGAAAGTTCATAGTTTTTCCCTAACATAATGAGATCCCACAGGTGCCACTATATTTTTCTTAAATCTATGTTCTATGGCTAGATGATATTGTCTTATGGGACATAGATAATATATTTTATTATGATTAGGAGGATTATAAGAAATCTATTTGCCTTATCTTGTTGTTTTCCCTTGTAAATAACTAAGATATGTGGTTATGAGAACATACATGTTAATAGGAAATCCACATTTCCTTGTGTCATTATAGGATATTTTATATGGATGTGTTTATTGATCCTTAAACATTAATATTATCATTAATATATATCATGACTCATGCAATTTGATTAATTAATGGAAACCATGACAAAATAAGTTCACAGAAAAGTAGGATATGTTGGGTGTGTCATGAGTGATATTGCATTAATGGAAAATGTGAGAAAGGGTTTATCCCTTATGATCGTAGATGAATAATGATATCTCAGAACCATTTATGGGAAAGTAACTACCTATATAAATCAATTTCCATGGTGTTTAGTGTAACATCCCACTTCTGAAATCCACCCAAAGGCACCCCGTACCCATTTGGTCACATGGCCTCAAGCTCATTTCCTTGAATGCTAGAGGCTGCTAACTAGAAGAAATGGCCTTGGGGGTGATAGTGGGGAAACTATGCTCTCATTAGAAGAGTACACAGTGGAAATAAATAGATATGCAATATCTGAAGCAGTAATAATACCAAACAACAGTAATAGCGGAAGACTGATAAAGAAACAACTGGAGAATATATATATATATATGATGATGCATGATACATACATGTCTAGGAAAAAAGCCAAACAAATCACAATGCTAAAATATAGTAGTAAAACAAGTACAAAAGAAAAATAGAAGCCATCTTCTTAGAATTGCAAGCCTTTGCTTGTTCCCTTTCTCTTCAGCTCCATATAAATTCAAGTACCTGAAGTAGAAGGGTGCTTTCCCTTATCCATACCTTCAACAATGTAATCTGTTTGGGCCCAAAATCATGACCCAAACAGGGTGTGAGATAAAGTCCCAGTAATAACCCCCCTGAAGATCTGTGCCTAATAGTAAGTGAATATATGGTAGGTAAAAGTACAGAAAGCAGTAAATAGGAAAGTAATTAGTAGCAACAATCCACAGTTCCTAGCATATAATTTACAAACAAGCAAGCATACACTCAAGAAAGTAGATCAAATAGGTATCCCTCTGGGAATTTCTCACAGCTTAACCCCTATGGTTCAACCTACAAGTACTAGAAACCCTCTGGGAGGCACACACAGTCTCACCCCTCTGGTTCAGCTAAATAATATACTCTCTGAAGAAGCACTCACTATCAATTCCCCCTATAGACTCGTATCATACTAAAGGTGTTATGGGGAATCACTCAACATCTCATTCCCCATGTTTCCCACATCAAGGAACTATAGACACTCTAAGGAAGCACTCAACCTCAATTCCCCCTGTGGTCTCACGTCGTATTATAAAGACACTCTGGAGAATCCCTTACGTCCATTCTATCTATGGTCTACTACACTAGGTTCTCATAGCCCTGTGTAAAGTCAGCAAGTATCACATCACATAATGGCTCAAGTAACCTCAAGAACTAGTTGGCTAGAATTCTATAGCATTTCAGCATGTCAAAAAAGGAACACTCTATCCTACAACACGAGGCATGGAACTGGAAATATCCTAACTGGTAAAACTAGACCAAACGGTCTTGAATAGAAAAACATGCATGTGAAAACATCCAAAGCACAGTAAATTACCCTATTACCAAACAATAACCTCTAATCTAGCATACAAGCAAAGCAAGAAATCGGTGGGACTAAAACGGTAAACACGCAATACCCCATTCAAGGGTATTGGTGGAATTTTCATAAAATACTCAAAGACTTTCTATAGAATGGTACAAACCCCCTTCCTTGGTGCTAGGAGATCAATATACTTGAACCACGAGGCTTGAGTCTCTTTAGAACGTCGTAGATCTATGAAAAAGCACAAAACGTTCAACCCATGATAACATGCAAAAGAGGTGTAATTGGGAAATGATGCTCTATAAAAAGGGATAGCCTACCGCTGTGGTTTCAATGCAATCGACGGTTGTCAATTCAGAGAATATACAGAGGCTCAGGGGCTCAGAGAAGATCTGCGGCCGTACCCTCGGTCTCGGATGAACCAAAGCTAAAAAGAGGGTGTTCTGTCCGTCAGACGTGACCCCGGTGTGTTCATTGAAAAAAATACACTGCGTGTACTTTTGGAGTACATGGTGTGCACTTACTGTTTCCGTACTCTGATTTAGGCAGCCTCTGAAACACCCCCACATGGTCGTGTGCATGGCCGCTACACGGCCAGCACCCGGCTGCCTGCGGTAAAGAGGTACACGACATTTACTCATAAAGTACATGGTGTGTACTCATAAAGTACATGGCATGTAATTTTAAAATTTCCAAAAATTTCTCTTTTCCCCAAAAACGAATAGAAAAGGAAAAACATAACTGAAAATAAGATCTGAGTTCTTTAAAACTTCCCCCCTTAAAGAAATTCATCCCTGAATTTCCCTAGCACGACGTAGAAGAAGAAACCCTAAACAACTCTGGCCACTGTGCTCGCACATCGGCCTCCCTCTCCCGAGTCCCATCCTGCTCTTGTCTATGCTTCCATAGCACTTGTACCAGAGGAACAGACCGGCCACAGAGAACCTTCGTACTATTATCCACAATCTAGATAGGATGCTCCTCAAAATATGCATCCACCTCCAACTCGACTTCCTTTCGTTTGAAAGCATCAGACATGTCTGAAAAGTAACGTCGGAGTTGAGAGACGTTGAAAACATCATGCATATCTCGGTACCTCTGAGGTAACTACAACAGGTAGGTAACAGGGACCAACTCTCCCCAACACCTCAAACAGCCTGACATACCTCAGTGAAATCTTACCCTGTCTCAAAATCATCCTGTTCCACAGCCTCAGTGTGACAGGCAGGAAAACTTGATCCCCGACCTCGATCTCCAGAGGTTGTCTCCTCTTATCACCATAAGACTTCTTTCGCGACTGTACGATATACATCCTCTTCTGAATCAACTCTATCTGCTACATGGTATCCTGAACAAGACAATGTCCTAGAAAATCTCCCTCTCCTACATCCATCCAACATAAGGGTGACCGGCATGGCTACCGTACAATGCATCATAAGGTTCCATATGAATAGTCCCTTGAAAACTATTATTGTAGGAAAACACCACAAGTGGTATATGCTTCTCCCAAGAACCTCAAAGGGTCTAGAATGAATGCTCGGAGCATGTCCTCAAGCACCTAAATCATACTCTCGAACTGGACATCAGTCTGGGGGTGGTATGATATAATCAAAAGTACCTGTGTACCCAATGCTTTCTGTAGCCCCTACCAGACCTGAGATGTAAAACATGCATCCTTGTATGAAATGATGAGTGTGGAACCCCGTGCAGATGTAAAATCTCATAGATGTATATTTGTCCTAGCTCATCAACACTGAAGGTCTCCTTGATCAGCAAGAAGTGAGAAGCCTTCGTAAGCCTGTCAACGACAACCCATATAGCATCATTCCATCGAGGTGATCTCAGCAACCCTATCACAAAGTCCATCGTGACATCGTTTTACTTCTACTCAGGAATGGGTAACCGTTGTAAATGACTTGCTGGTCGCTTATGCTCTACCTTCACCTGCTGACAAGTAGAACATCTCATGATGAAACCAGCAACATCCCTCTTCATACCTGGCCACCAATACTAATGGTGTAGATCATGATTCATCTTGTTGACACCAGGATGAACTGCCCAAACTAAGGAATGAAAGTCCCACATCATCTCCTCGTGTTTATCTGCTGGCACCCATACGCGTCCTTGTAAACGTAAGATCTCATCCTCGCCTATGGTCCACCCAGGAATAGGTTCCTCTCCTGAAATTCTTTCCCGTAGGAATAGGACTCCAAAATCAGATATCTTCCTCATTCTTACCCGATCAAGAAGTGTAGAGGTAACATCTATAGAAGAAAGAAACATTTTCCCCTATCTGTTTTGCACCTCTAGATGCATCTCAGGGAACATATACATAAGCTACCACTCACTTCTGGCCTCCCGAACTGCCTGTATCTGAGTCCTCCTGCTCAGCGCATCAGCCACAACGTTTCCCTTCCCCAGCGTATAGGAAAGCTCAAAGTCGAAGGAATTTAGGTTTTCAGCCCACCTCTGCTACCTCATATTCAAATCACTGTTGACGCTCCTTTCGTCACAGAATCTAAAGATCGGAAAAGGGAATATCTCAGCTGAAAGTGATTCATCCTTTGAAGAAAACATGAAAAATCGACAAAGGCATGAACAAAGGATCAACAGCAAATCCACCGCGCAAGTTATACCACTGCCGCGCAAGTATACTTGCGCGGATACCTTGGTCGCGCGGGTGACTTGCGCGACCTAAATGGTAACCGCCCGGTAACCGCCCTGGGTCTTCTTTTGCCTATAAATAGACCCTGTGGGCCCCCCATTCGAGAGGATCTTTTTCAGAAACTCGGATTGAAGCTCCCGACGCCCAAGTCTCTTCTCAAAGCTTCTGGAACACTTCTAAGGTAATTTCTTACCTAGAACGGAAGATCTAAAGAGAAGAAGGAAGGCCTAAGTGTTGAAACATATCAAACACTTGCGCGCCGACTTATTTCCTTCAATATAAATTACGCGTCCCTTTTCTGGAAGAAACTCGAGAACATTCTAAAGGGTTTAAAAAAGAGTCGCTCAAGTATTTCATTACTGGTTGAAAATCGCGCAAGTACACTATGTGTCGCGCAGGTATACCTGCGCGACCAATACTTGCGCGCCCACGGAAGACTTGCGCGCCTTGCAAGACTTGTGCGCCCCTATCTTTTTGGGTGCCCATCTTGCCCATTTTACCCCTCTTAAGCCATTTCACCTTTCCTTTTCAAGATTCAGTCTTCAAGACACTCTTCAAAGCCATTTATGGCATGATTTCTGGATTTGACTTTCTTATCTGAAAGGATTTCTATGGAATCTCTCTCAAAGTCTAGTGATTTAAATATCTTTATGTCACTAAAATACAGAGAGTTCATTCATTCAACCTCATCCTTTAAGATGAGAGAATATTAACCTGGGTCTCCTTTTCAGGAATAATCCCCAGTTATAAAACCTTTAATCAGGGAATCTTCCTCAGGAGTAAGCCCCAAATTCTTAAAGTTCCCAATCATGGGCATCCTCCTCAGGAGTAAGCCCCAATCAAGTCCTTTAATCTTGGGCATCTTTCTTAATAATAAGCCCCAACCTCAAATATGGGCATCCTCCTTAGGAGTAAGCCCCAAACCTTAATCCCTAACCAGGGTCTCCTTTTTCAGAAATAAGACTCAGTCATAACCTTGGGCTTCCTTTTCAGGAGTAAGCTCCAAGTCCCTTTAAACTTCTCTTAACCAGTCATAATTTACCTTTGATTTGGGTTTCCTTTTTCAGGAATAAAACCCAATCATAAGTCCCCTCCTAACTTGGGCATCCTCCTTAGGAGTAAGTCCCAAGATTAGAGTATTCAAATCTCCATGAAGCACATATAACTTTATGGACCCTGTTCATGGATTTTCTCCCTAAAAGTAAATCCTAAACCTTCATCTATCTGGGCAGTCATCTATACATAAGCCCCAAACAAATTCTTATGATTTCATCTTTTATGGCACAATTGTCTAAATTTTATCAATACCTCTTGTTTCTCACATCGAGCATGACTCACGTGAGCTTAGAGTGTAAATGTAATTATGACATTCATCTTTGAGCCATCAATCATAAACATCATACCCCATTCCTCGAACTACGTGGGTTCTGATTCCTTTTCCAAAAGAAAGGATACGTAGGTAGCCCATTTATGGGTTCGATCCCAACTTTGAAATAATCTATGTCCTTCTGAATGACGATAAACTTCAAGTGCCCCACTGGGTGGCTTTAAAACCAGCCTGGTCATCATAATGACCAAGAGACTTTTATATAAATGTTTTGAAGGATACCATTGACCAAGAATCTCTAAACAGATATAGATGATTCTCTATTGATGAAGAACCTTGAATACATATAAAAGATTCTCTAAATTTCATGCATATTTTATCATTGATTGTTAAAATTAAAGGAAATCACATTTTATACTTGGTAATGTAATAAGGATTCACGAACATAACTTAAATCTATAAAGAGAGTCCCGGAGTAGACAATAATTCCCCTCAAAAAGGTGTGATGAGTCCGACCTCCCATCCTCTCGACCAATGAAAATTCCTAAGCCTCATTAGTACACAAGCTAATGAGCGCCTGCCTTTGGAAAGTAGGTCCAAACGGATGTGGAATCATTGGATGTTTCCGGTTCTACGAACAAACCCGTTAGAAACCGATCGGAACGTTCGAATCTCCCATCCAGGAGGTCATCCCCGGATTCCGTGCGAAACAAAAATGGTGAACCCGACGTGAATCCTTAACCAAGTGAAAGTGATGTTCTTCTTATTTGTTAGGCCCCTTGGGCCAACAAGGCAATCATTGACATATGCTCATCAAAAAGATGCAGTGGCCGGATTCATCTTGATTATGTCTGTTACATGGAACAGGCACTCTTTTCTCAAGATCTTCTGCAAAAATTGCTTTCCTTAAATTCACCCCTGTGAATACTGCTGTTGTGAACACCTCTACTATGAGGTCTGCTGCTGTGAAAACCAATGCTGCTACTCCTGCTGGAACGTCATCCGCTCTGAGGATGACTTCACCAACTCAGTGTCTTCAACGCTGTGTTTCTAATGCACTGGTTAAGGAGTACCGTCGCAACGGTACTATCCCAACTCTGGAGGCCGCTCGTCAAGCCCTCCAAGTTAACAACTCTACTTGGTCATCCGGACAACGGCGGCCAGCAATCAAGAAGCAGGCGGTGCTGACTACCGTCTCCAACCGTTTCGGGTCGTTATCCCCGGAACGCAATTTCCATTCACTCCCTTACTCTGAGGAAGTGAATGAGCAGGTCCCTCGGGGCCTTAATTCAAAAAGACAGTAGTCCTTCCCGAGGGCTCCCATCAACAATCACCGCCAGACTCGTGCGGTAGTGAGCCCTCAACATGATGAGGGTACCGACTCCAGGCATTCAGCTCAGGTTCCTCGAACCCGAGCAGGCAAGATGAACCGCCAGAGACGGAATCCGGTTAACAATAGGCAGGTTGTCATCCCTGCCATCTAAGGAGAAGTCCACCAACCTAACTTGGTGGCAAACAACGAGCAGGAATACACACCTGCCCGTTTTAATTCAGCTGTCCAGCAGACTCGTCTGGCAGCATCAAGCCGATCCCGCCAGGCAATTCCGGCAGAGTACCATAGGCAGGAACATACACCTGCTTATACATCACCAGTTAGTCAGCAGACTCGTCTGACTACATATGATGGATCTCGTCAACCGCGTTTGGCGAAGTGTAATCAGCAGGCACATACACCTGCTAATACTAATCAGGCCTACTAACAGTCTCGCTTGGTAGCACCCGGAGAAGTCAGTCGGAAAGTCCCGACGACAAACAGGGGGCAGACTCAACTCTCTGCCTCCACACTTGAGTACTGTCAGGATTCACTGACAGGAAAAGGAGGACAGGAGCAGGCACTTACACCTACTCCAAGCCCGGAATGGACGTATATCCCCGTTCCGGCGGCTGAAGTCACCAAACATATTTTGTCAATAGTGAAAGAGCAGAAGAAAATTCCTGCTCATATTCTGGATGCTTGCCAGGATATCATAACAGCTTCAGCATCATCTCAGGGACAGACACATAAATCTATCCCTAGCAATGGAGTGACACATCAACGATTCACTCCGGAACAGACACACACATCTGTTCCAGTCCAAGAGGGTTATGGGGCATACTCCCCCATATCATACGGACAACCAAGTCAGGCACATACACCTGATTTGAGTGGAGATCGTCAGCCTAACCTGACCATCTTTCCTGATCAGGCACATACACCTGCTCAGAGCAATCACTTTCGTTATCAAGTGGTTTCTAAAGCGAGTAAGAAGGCATCTAAGAAAAAGATCTGCCCAGCACAGTCAGGAGATCAAAGGCCAATCTGCAACAAGGACTTGCTCGATGCTGGAGTTCTTGAAGCCCTCAGACATTTATCTGTCGGAATTCAAGATTCTACTCCCTCAGTTCCCAATAACTGGAACATTAATTCTGAAGGTCTTCAACAGAAACTTCCTCATGAAGACTTGCTTCATGAAAATTAGGTCAATCTTGAAGTTTCTTCTTCAGATGAGAGCCACAGGAACCCTCTGTGTGGTCAGAAGGCCAAGGAGCAAGAGATTTCATCTTTTGTTGTAACCCATCATGACGGTCCTCTTCATGGTGATGAACTTCGCTGCGAAATTCCTCTCCGCAGTAGTGATTCACATTGTCTCGAAAATTCTTCAGAAGGCAATGTAGTGACGAGAAAGCCCTCCTATCTCGAGGCACTTGCAAACTTAAAACCAGTCATGTCTGATGCTTTACTATCGGCCGGTGAAACTCTTTCTCCATCAGAAGATAGCCTGGGGTTCAGGTTATTCTCCGAACCATCCCTGGGTCATTCATCTTCCAGCATGAATAGTGATTTCTCTACCAATCTTGTTGAATCTGATGAAGAAACAAGGAAACACCAACTCTGGTACAAACAGGTAGAAGAATCTTCATTTAATGATAAAGAGGAAATGCTGAACATGAGGAAAAAACAGGCAAAAGGTGAAGTACCAGTCATGTTTTGGCCTTTGGCTGATTCCCAGTACGACATTCCAAAGATGTTGACGGATGATGGAATCCATGATATTCATCTCAACATATGGAAAACCTTTTGTCAATTAAAGAAGAAGGTATTATCTTACGATGAATATGAAAATCATCTTAAGATAATAGAAGGGTTACAACGCCAGATTGATTTGGCATCTCTATCAGTCTCTCGGTATCCGAAGGCTGAAAAGCAACAGAGAACCCTTCAACGTTCATGCCTTGGCACACTAAGAAGATTGCATCAGTTAATTGCTAATGCTCCATCTGATGTTCATATCAGAGGATGGGGTGTTCACGGAGCACTACATTTCACAGTGCTTTCCGGTCAGCAAAGCCCGCCGAAAATGGTCTCATGCAATGTCATTGCCCATGGCCGGCCACAGTCAATGGGCTTTGTTCATTATCAAAAGCTTGCTCAAGAACAAGCTTCAACTAGTTCCTCTCAAAATCAAGTATATAGAGAACAGGTTGTTGAATTGCTCCTACATCAAGCAGGCGAGAATATAGCACAAGCCTCTCGTCTGGAGCAAACACGTCATCAAATGACAGAAGTTTCGGAAATCATCCAATGGTCTGTTGAACCAGGTGATAAAAGTGGATACAGGTTAATGCATCCAGCTAATTTCCGAACCAAGATTCGCAAGATCAAGAGAGATTTTAAGAAGATCTCAGACATAGCATGTCAAGAGACACCCCAGCTTGCCAGACTGGGGACTTCTCTAACCCAACCCTCAGAGTCAACGAATGGGATTCGAGGAGTTGAGCGGAAGCAGCAGTAACATCCCCAGTCCACCGGACTGGGGACTTTTTCAAATCTTCAATCCTTCCCTCAAAGAAAGTCAGTATTCTCTCGATTAGGGAATAAGCCTCAAGAGGAACGAAGAGCCAAGCTGTCAGGAGATTCTCTCCATGTGACGGTTCTCCAAGAAATTCCTGAGGGATCAAGTCAACGGAATGCCATGTCTCATCATGGACATAGAAGGAGACAATATCACAGAAATGCTGATAGAAAGGATTCCATGCAATATGCATCCATTAATGTCATCAATGTCGTTGCTGCTGATTCACCAGATGAGGCTCAATCAGAGGGATCAGACGAAGAGGTTCCTGCTCAAGAAGTCGCGCACACAGACCTAAATGAAGAAGGTGTGCGTACACGTAATCAAAGGCTTACCCAAAATTTGGGTATTCCTTCAAGTAACCCACTTCCCCCTCTCCGAAAAGGATCCAATAAGGGGAAAGGAAAGAATCAGGTCTCACCCTTCCTCTGAAGGAGGTCAATCGCTCTCATTAGAGCAAAGGTTTACACAACAGGAGGAAGAAATGAAAGAATTAAGAAGGTTGAATGCAGAACTACTTCAGAGTAGTCTTCTTCTTAAGAATGCTGAAGTCCGACGGCCGAAGGAATTTGTTGTAACTACTGAGATGGATCAAGAATATCCTCCTTTATCAGTACACCCACAGAGGTCTAATCCTACGGGTCAAACACAACAATGGTTGGCAGCACTACCATCAGTTGCAGCACCAACCACCACATCTGTCCAAGCTCCATTCATTGCACCTACCCAAAACCAAGTTCAACCTGACGTTTCTCAAAAGTTAATAACTACTATTGAGTCATTAACAGCTCGGTTAGAAACTATGGAAGGGAAACGGGCGCAAGTTCAACCTGAAAAGAAAGTTTACCCAGAATGGGTAGACTTAATTTCTCCTCCATCCAGTTTTGGAAACCCTATTTTCCCTACTTTCAATGGATCAGGCGACCCTGAACAACATTTGACGCATTACGTGTCTTGTTGTGATCCTATGATGGGAACTCCAGAGCAGCAAGAAGCAGTGAAACTCAGATTCTTCGTGCGAACCTTGCAAGGACCAGCTTTTGTCTGGTATACAAGCTTGAAATCCCGGTCAGTCATCGGATGGGAGGATCTTCGTCAAAAATTCCTTCATCAGTTTAGCTCAACTTTGCCAAAAACGACAGTTTTCGATCTTACAAACTGCAAGCAAAGGGAGAATGAAAGAGTCTCTGATTTCATTGCTCGTTGGAAGGGATTAACGTATTCCTTGATTTTATCACTCCCTCAGGAGGAATTGTTGCCAATCTGTGTGGCAAATTTGCGTGACGAATTACGCACGCCATTGATCCCTGTGAAATACACATGAGGTTTTCGAGACCTTACTTCAATCGCTCAACAGATTGAAGATTCCATTATACAGGCTAAGGTTAAATCTCATGTAATTCCATCAGCTCCAGGAAGAAGAATGGGTAAAGCAGAAACTGGTACAGTTATTCTTAAACAGGCACCTGTACCTATTTCTACTTCAAAACCTTCATCTTCTCGAAGGGCTCCACCTCCTGAACGCCAACAACAAAGGCTGTTTCGTCCAAATGATCAAAAAGATCAACGACAAAAACAATTTGAGGATATGAAGAGTAAAACATACTCTTTCCGAAGTGAGAAAGTTCATGGTTACATCATTTCAGCTCTGGAAAATAATTTGGTTCAATTACCAGTGCCGAAGAGGCCAAACAAGGAAGGAGATGAAGACCGTCCCAATTATTGTCCCTTTCATCAAATGTTGGGGCATCCCATCTAAGAGTGTTTTGTCTTTAAAGACCTCCTGCAAAAGATGGTCGACTTGGGACAAGTCAAATTGAAGGGTTCTTCAGCTCATGTAGCGTGTATTACCGCTACAGATCCAGAAGAAGGAGGTGAGTGGCAGGAAGTCAAAAGCAAAACTGCGAAAAAATATGATGATTGGATGGTCAGAAAGACAATCAATCGGACCCATTCCATTTTGCAAACACAATTGAAGAAGCCAATTGTGTCTCCTACAAAAGCTGCAGTAAAGCCTCCATCAAAAGACAAATCCTCAAAAGGGCAGCGCAATTCAAAGAAGAAAGAGGAATCAGGAGAAGATGAGTATGCATCAAAGCCTAAATTGTCTTTGACTCTGGCAGATTTCATGCCATCTACTTCAAAGCCACGGGCACCGTCCCACCAAACGGCACAGCCTAAACAGGCTAACCAGGCAGAGTCTTTATCAGACGAAGAGGTAATCTTTGGTTCTGTTAATCTGATTCAATTAACAGACTCATATGCCAGTCTTGATGAGCCTGAATTCCCTGTATCAAATAAGGGAACCCGAGGAAATTCTAGAGGTTCAGGATATAGGGGAAGACGTGGATCTTTCCGAAGCCACTACTCTAATTCTACCCCTGCTAGCACTGTATATGCAGCAGAAACTCGTGGTAGAGCCCTTCAGCGAGCTCAAAAAGAACAAGCAAGTTCTTCTGCCAATGGCCAACTCAGCTTCGGCACAGTTATTTTGGAAGACCGATTAAAGGTTCCATATTCTTTATCTCAGCAAGTAAATGGATCTAATCAGTCTAATTTTCCAAAACCAAAGATGTTGCCAACTTCAATACAAGATGCATCAGCTTCCAAAGCATCTGCTTCCAAGGTACCTGCTAAACCGCATATTCATATTGGGAAAAGCAGACCTCTAGATCAAAAGTATGATATATTGAAACACTTGGCCCAAGTACCAGCCAAATTATCAATTTTGGATGCCTTGAATCTATCAAGAGATCTTCGGGAAGCACTCATCGAATCTTTTTCAAGACCTCAGGAGTTTGAAGCTGAAATTGCTGCAGCTGAAATTTATCACATAGAGAATAATCCTGCAGAATGCCATGCAGTGATATCTTTTACTGATAAAGATGAAGATGATGTTGTGCATGGGCACATAAAACCTTTGTACTTATCTGGAAAAGTCAATGGTATAGATGTTCGAAGATCTTTTATTGACAATGGTTCAGGAGTCAACCTCATGCCCATTCGCACACTTCGTCGATTGGGCCTCACGGAATCTGATTTATCTCCTTCTACCATGATGTTGCAAGGATATGATAAAAATGAACAAGAACCACTGGGAGAAGTTACGCTCAGAACTCAGTTTGGAGATCTTGTTTCCAATTCGGATTTCATGATTGTTGATCAAGACTCAGCTTTCAATATCTTGCTTGGAAGACCCTGGCTACATCAACATGCAGCTATTCCGTCATCATACCATCAATGTCTCAAATACTGTTTCGATGGTCAAGTTGGAACATTGTATGGTGATAAGGCCCCGTTCAAGACATGTGAGTCTCAATACATTGAGGCGGAATTTTATCACATGAAGGGAATAGAAAAATCTACAATAAAGGAAATTACCAAAGTTAATGCTCCATATGGTTTGGAAAAAATTCCAATAAATCCATTTTCACATGTGAGTACAGATTATGTGTTACCTATCAGTCAAATTGACAAAATAGGCACAAATCAAAATACTCTTATGGAAAGATCCATAATGTCAATTACGGCAATCGAGCTAGACAACATGGGAGAAATTGGTAACTTACCAAGCAGTGATGAAAGCATAAGTGGTGACGTTTTCATTTCGTCTGCTGAAATCCAACAAGTCTATACTTCGCTAATCAGGCCAGAAGAAGTTATGGCAACACCAGAGGTGAATATTGATGTCGATTCTCAATCCATCATCTCCTCTTTATTTCCCAAAGAAGACCCTTTTTCATCAATAGGGTCGGAAATGGAAGCTTCTTCTTCAAAATGTGAAAATTTTGACATCTCTTATGATCATGAGAATTTCATTTTTTCATCTACTTTGCAAGTAGAAATGGAAGAAATAACACATGATGAAGAGGAAGAGGAAGATCTTAGAGATGCTCCTCCAGCATTTGAAGAGGGTATCTCTACCACTGTGGATGAACTCAGAGAAGTAAATCTGGGTACAGAGAAAGATCCACGCCCCACTTTAATTAGTGCGGCCATGACCCTTGAAGAACAAGAGATGTATATTTCTTTTCTAAAGCAAAATAAAGATATTTTTGCTTGGAATTATACAGAGATGCCTGGCCTTGATCCTGATGTTCCCACCCATCATTTGGGTTTGCCAAAAGAACATCGAGGATTCAAGCAAGCCGCGAGAAGAACACACCCAACCTATGCTTCCAAAATCGAGGCTGAAGTGGATAATCTTATCAAAGCTAACTTCGTTAGAGAAGTTCAATATCCCAAGTGGTTGGCTAATATTGTCCCTGTAAAGAATAATAACGGACAAATTAGGGTTTGCATCGATTTCAGATATCTTAATCGGTATTGTCCTAATGATGATTTCCCAGTTCCGATTACAGAACTCTTAATTGATGCGACGGCTGGCTATGAAGTACTTTCTTTCATGGATGGATATTCTGGATATAATCAGATCCGAATGGCCCCAGAAGATGAGGAATATACAGCCTTCACAGCTCCTCAAGGTGTGTTTTGTTACCGGATGATGCCCTTTGGTTTAAAGAATGCCGGTGCAACATATCAACGCGCCATGCATCGTATCTTCAAACCTTTTCTAGGGAAATTTGTTGAATGCTATGTAGATGATAAGGTGGTTAAATCCAAACAACGTTTTGATCACTTGGCTGATTTGGAAGTCGTATTCCACAAGCTTCGACAACATAATTTGAAGATGAACCCCTTAAAATGTGCTTTTGGGGTAACCTCAGGAAAATTCCTCGGCTTTGTTGTACGCCATCGTGGTATTGAAGTCGATCTTGAGAAGACCAAATCAATCCTTAGTATGTCACCTCCTCAGAATTTGAAAGAATTAAGAGGACTTCAAGGACACTTAGCCTATATTCGGCGTTTCATCGCCAATTTGGCAGGCAAAAGTTTACCCTCTACCAAATTATTGAAGAAAGGAGTCACTTACCAGTGGACTGAAGAATGTCAAGAAGCATTTGATGTTCTCAAGAAATACCTCTTGAGTCCACCAGTACTCATGCCACCTGTTGAGGGTAGGCCTCTTATCCTCTATGTGACAGCTTTAGAGCGATCATTGGGTGCCTTTCTCGCTCAAAAGAATGATGCTGCGAATGAAAATAGTCTCTACTATCTCAGTAGAACTATGCTTGAAGCAGAAACCTGGTATTCGAGTATTGAAAAGTGCTGCCTAGCATTAATCATTGCAGTTCAAAAACTGAGACACTACCTGCAACATCACGAGGTCCAATTGGTATCTCGTAATAATCCACTCAAATTCATCCTTAGTCGTCCAATGCTTACAGGACGTCTTGCAAGGTGGGCGGTTATTCTACAGCAGTTCGACATCCAGTATGTGTCTCAAAAGGCAATTAAGGGCCAAGCTCTGGCTGATTTCCTGGCTGAACATCCTTCAGTGGAAGACACGTATTCAGATATCGAACTCCCTGATGAGGAAGTTTTCTCTATTCAAGAGAGTCCTCAAACATGGGAAATGTATATTGATGGTTCTTCTAGAAGTCCAACAGGGAAGAAAATGGAAAATCCTAAATTCAACAAAGTTGGTTTAGGAATTGTGCTCATTTCTCCAGATAAGGCAGTGTTACCTTATTCCTTTTTGTTGTGGGAAGGTGGTACCAATAATGAAGCTGAATACCAAGCTCTCATTACAGGCTTGGAGTTAGCACTTCAAGCATAAGTGAATCACTTAAAGGTGAAAGGTGATTCAGACCTGGTAATCAAACAAGTCAATGGGGATTATGCCATCAGAAAAGAAGAATTAATCCCTTTGTATGATTATGTCAGAGAGTTAATATCGGAATTCCCTTCAGAACCGACATTTTCTTATGTCCCAAGATCACAAAATGCTCAAGCTGATGCACTGGCTAATATAGCCACAGCTTTAGCAGATCCAAATCGGGACGAGACAACCATCTGTATTGCCCACCGTCGTGCAATTTCACCTTATGTTCAAGTCAGAACAGAGGAAATTAATGAAATTAGTCCCATTCCTGAACCGTATGGTCATACTACAGGATGGATGTCACCTATCAGGGAATACCTTCGAAATGGAACACTTCCACCTGATAGAGCCGAGAAAGAACAAATTCGGCGACATGTGGTCAATTTTACTCTTTATGATGGTCCAAACCACCTCGAGAAAATTCTCTACAAACGTGGTTTTGATGGAGTTCTCTTCAGATGTATTGATGGTGAAGAGACAATGGCTGTCATAAAAGAAGTGCATGCAGGAGTCTGTGGTGCCCACCAGTCTGGACATAGACTGTCTGATCAAATTCGAAGGCTTGGATACTTCTGGCCTTCAATGATACAAGATTGTGTTAATTTCACAAAGAAGTGTCATTCATGCCAAGTATATGCCAACTTCATTCATCAACCTCCAGAGTTGCTTCATACAGCTAAATACTCATGGCCATTTTCCACATGGGGAATGGATGTGGTGGGACCTTACCCTTCAGCTACGGCCAAGCAGTTTAAGTACATTCTTACTACTACTGATTTCTTTTCCAAATGGGCAGAGGCAGTACCTCTCAAAGAAGTCAGTTCTAAATGCATTTTTAGCTTCATCAAGTCTAACATCATTACTAGATTTGGTGTCCCTCATACCATATTGACGGACAACGGCACCAACTTATGTTCTTCTGAGGTAAAGAAATTGTATCAAGAATACAACATTAAGTCCAACCATTCATCTCGATATTATACAGTGGCTAATGGCCAGATAGAGGCCTTCAACAAGACTCTTTAAAACATACTACAAAAGACGGTGGATAAAGATAAGAGGTCATGGCCTGATAAACTCTTTCATGCTTTATGGGCTTATCGGACTACCACTCGCAATGCAACGCGGTCTACTCCATATTCATTGGTATATGGAACAGAAGCAGTCTTTCCAATTGAAGTTCAATTGCCCTCACTCAGAATAGCCATTTGTGATCAGTTATCAACAGATGAGAAATCCCAAAAGCGGTTGAATGAATTGGAACAGTTAGATGAGAAAAGATTGTGCACTTTGCACCACTTGGAAATCTATCAGAATCGGATAGCACGAGCTTTTAACAAAAAAGTTCGTCTTCGTTCATTCATTCAGGGAGAATTTGTATTGGTTCTCAGAGCACCAATGATACCAGGAAAGAAGCCTCCCAAACTTGAACCAAAATGGGAAGGACCTAATTCAATACATAAGGTCTACTCCAATGGAGCGTATTCTCTGATCTCAATGGATGGAGAACACATCACGACTCCAAATAATGCCAGATTTCTGAAGAAGTATTTTTTATAATCACAAAATATTGTTCCCAGAACCAAGACTCTTACAATTGGTTCATACAGCAATGGTCCAGTATGACCTTAAACTGCAACTTCGTCCAACATGACATTAAACTGTGTCACCTTCAATGTCCGAGATGACATTAAACTATATTTTGTCCGAGATTACATTAAACTATATTGTGTCCTAGCAACATGACATTAAACTGTGTGGAACTTTCATCATCCAGCATGACGTTAAACTGTAAAAAGTCCCCAGAACTGATATCCTTATATTGGTTCACCTTAGTCCTAGCTACATGACTTTAAACTGTACAGCACCAGTTCGTCCTTGCTATATGACGTTAAACTATACATCAATGGTCTAGTATGACTTTAAACTGCAGCTTCGTCCCACACGACATTAAACGGTGAAAAAGTTCCCTAAACCGTCCAGCATGACCTTAAACTGCATCATCCCTGGTCCATGTATATGACCATAAACTATTTGCAAATCCCTTATGTCCAGCAAGACGTTAAACTATGACGTCCTAAATTACATGACGCTAAACTGTATAAAAGTCCCTCACGTCCGGAAAGACGTTAAACTATATAATCTCAAAAGTCCAGTATGACATTAAACTGCACCATTCACGGTCCATGCATATGACCTTAAACTATTTCGCACCTTCGTCCGACATGACGTTAAAATGGTACACTCTTTTGTCCTTACTGCATGACATTAAACTGCACTGTCCCCCTTTCGTCCAGTATGACGTTAAACTATTTTATCCCCATCGTCCTAACTACATGATGCTAAACTATACAGAAAATCCTTGATATGTCCTACATGACATTACACTGTATTTTGTCCCTGCTACATGACACTAAACTGTGCAGCACCAATAGTCCTAACTGCAAGACTTTAAACTGCATAGTCCCCTTTTTATGTCCTACATGACATTAAACTGTACATCGTTAAGGTTGTTATTACCTCTTGTTTCTCACACCGAGTATGACTCACGTGAGCTTAGAGCGAACATCAACCATAACACTCCCTTTGGGCCACTAACCATGTGTAAGTCCCAACAATATTTTTTATTAGATCATTGTCCACAAGAACAACTTGATCATTGATTCATTCTTTAATTGAACTACGCGTACTTTGATCCTTGCCCTCCAGGCTGGGTATGTAGGCAACCTCCTAGGGTTCAAGCCCAAAAAACAATCTCTTCACATCGGTTCACCACAACCTCATATGATGTTGATTTGTGAAACCGCCCCTGGAATCAATATCATTACATTGATTCACTTTTGTCCTTGTTATATGACGTTAAACTATACAACACTTTTGTCCGGTACGACAATAAACTACAATTTTTTTTGATTTCCTCATTTGAGAAGGAACCATTATTGACATTGATTTTTTCAATCATGTTTCATTTCAAAAGACTACGTGCATACATGGTAATGCCTAAACTTTTTATCTCAGGTTAAACCATCATTGCACTAAAGACCCCTTTCACCCTTCACATGTACGAACCAAAGTTGTACAAAGGGTAGTTCTAGAACTACGTGGACTTGATTCCCATCCTTATGGGATACGTAGGAACATTCGAGTGTCCCTCGAATCCAGTCCCAAGTCTTTTGGGCCTAACCCCAAATTTCACTTTCAGTCCCTTGGCTGAAAAGTCCTCATGAAAACACACACTATGTATTCATTATTATGGTCCGAATTCTATGACCCTAAACTAAGATCACTCATACTTTTGTCCTGCACGACGTTAAACTGCATTTCAAGAACTACGTATGGCTTGATTCTCATTCTTATGAGATACGTAGTGAAGTCCAAGTTTCAATTCAGGACCCAGCCACAACATGATTATGGTTTTCATTGACCCATGTATCTCTATATACATTGGACAATACCCATATTTATGTATTATAATCCTAACCTTAAATATTTTCAGATCTTCATAACCCTTTTCATGACTTCTAGTCACAAAAATGTCAAACTTCTGAGAATTATTTTGCCTGACTATGCAGCACATGCCCATAGGTTGCCTTGCATAAACAGTCCACATAACAGACTTGTCAGCCAAAAGATGCTATTTATTTGACCATGCAATCAATGCCCATAGGTGGCCCTGCATGTTTCAACCCCCTAACGGGTTTTGTTAAATAATAGTAACTTCATTCTTGGGAAGAATGCCTCTTTTGTCCTTATTTGTCTTAAACAACAATATGTAGGGATCCGCGAAAAAAAAATATAGCCATCCTTAACATATTTGTCCCATATCCTTTTTCATGATCTGAAAGTATTCAAGTCTATGGTTTATTCTTCTTCCTTATGTTTGGGTCAGACCTTCATAGGAGTGATATTAATCCAGTTCTTCGATATTCTTATTTGGAAATATCTTCTCCATATTCAAGTACCTCTTTCCATACAACAAACTCTATGCTTTAGAAAATTTGAATCTCCATAAACATTCACTGGCTTTTAGCACTAGGAAAGTAAATTTCTAGGAGTTCTTTTGCCTGACTATGAAGCACGTGCCCATAGGTGGCCTTGCATAAACAGTCCACATAATATACTTGTCAGCCAAAAGATGCTATTTTATTTGACTATGCAGCCAATGCCCATAGGTGGCCCTGCATATTTCAACCCCCTAACGGGTTTTGTTAAATAATAGTAACTTCATTCTTGGGAACTACTTCTTCTAATGCCTTTTAGCTATTTTTCATATCATTCCTCAGATTCAAAGATTCTTAATCCATAGTTTACATTTTTTCTCTCATACTTGAGTATGGTAATATGTTTTCATATAAATTGTCAAGGAATTGAATCCATTTTTAATCCATTTTCGGTCAAAACTATTTTGACCTTAAACATTAGCCCCTTTATGTCCGGCGTGCATGACTTTAAACTGCCCACACAAAAGACAAAGGAACTCTGAATAAAAGTCAAGTTCCAGCTCACTAAATATACATTTTTTGTATGATTTAGGTAATATTGAGCAGTTAAAAGATTCAAAGTTTGTAGGGTTATTTGTAATAATCCTAGTAAAAATCAAACTATGATTACTAAGCCCATTGGCTTAAGTAAATTTGAAGTAGGTAATGGAAGAATGCATGTACAAATGATTGAAGACAAAAGTGTTTTTTTTCATTGATACACAAGAGTTAGAAGGACGCCCACAGACTGGAGTCTCTTCTCTCTTTCAAGAAATTACAGAAGATTGTCAACATAAGTCTTCATTTGATGTATAACATCCTGAGCCTTATCAGCAGTTACTTGAAGCTCGTGCACTTGACCAGCTTCACTCTTTTCAGCTTGCTGAAGTGCCTTCTTAGCATCTGCGATGTCTTTCATTCAATTCATATGAGTTTCATCCAATGATTTATTAAGCTGATCAAGTTCCCCGGTAACAGCATCTAACTGTTGCTGGAGTTGCACCTGTTGGATGACCTTTTCTTTGATTTTTTGCTTCAGATCCTTCATCTTGACAGCATAATCAGCTTCAACCTGGGATATCGCAGCCTCAAATTCGCCTATGTTGACTGACAATTTCACTCTGGTCAAATCTTCGCGACTAGTCTGCACTTTCTCCCTCCTGAAAATGATCTGTTTCACCGCAGCATGGATCTTTTCATACCCAAAACCACCAAGTCCCATTATAACAAATTGGGATGACAATCGGGAATTTTTTGATGGTAGCTCTTCTAAAGTCACCCCCGATATGATGTTCCATATGTTATTCCATGCCTTACGTCATGAAAAACTGAATGCTTTAAGCATATCTGGATCTGATTCAATATCATCGTCAGAAGGGGGTATGTAATCTGGAATTAGCGCACTTAGGGAGGTGCCTTGTCCTGCCCTTTCCCCCCTGACTTGTGCTTCTTCACTTTCAATTCCCGTTGGGGAAGAGGCTGAGGCCTCATCTTCGGGTCTAGTCATTGCAGTTGATGGTCCTGCATGATTAATTGAAAGGTTTAGTCAGCTTCAAAGGATAACAAAAGAATGGATTGTTTTGCGAATAACGTACAATCACAAATATTGTTATCCATTACCCAATGGTGGTTCAGCAACCTGAGAAGACTTCTCCTTATCTTTCCCAGTTTCAACAGGATTTTCAAGATGGGTCTCAGGAGAGTTTATTGGATTTAGCTCTACTTGAGCTAATGTTTCTGCAATGATAGGGTTGACATCAGTGTCCACACCCTTTTCGGGCATTGGCAGTTCAGCGGCTTCTACGGAAGAAACTGCATATTATTTTCCATCATGGTTAGAAGTATATTTTTTAAAAAAAAATTTGGGCGAAGGGTAGCACTCACGCCCAAGGTCTTCTAAATCACATGAAAACTTAGCATGATCATAAAATTATTCAAAAGTCATTCCTTGTTTCATCATTTCATCCAATGATACTTTAGAATCTTGGTTAGTCTCACCAGTGGGAACATTTGCTACGTCTTCTTGCCGACTTATGTCCTGCAACCCCTGACCCTGGACAGCATCTTCAGTAATAAGAGGGATACTGGGAATGGATGGTAGCTCTTCTCCAGGAGCAACCAAGTCAGCCTGGGTCTGTGATTGTTCTACAACACCTTCCACGACCTTTGAAGAAGGATCAGTCCCTTCCCTCAAGTGGGAAATTGAAGAAGCCCCTGCAATCCTCAGAAATATGAGTAACCATATGATTATGGGTATAAACTCATGATTGTTCGAAGGACTTACCACTACTAATGAAATGTTTATCTATGGATTTCCTCCTTCGTTTCCTTGGATTCTTTTGTTTTTTCGGAGTATCAGTAGTCTCCCTTATTGGCACTTGGATTGGAGAATGAAAGGCTATGTCCAGTGCCTCATTCATGGCCTGCTGGCCTGGAGATATCTCGCCTGGTTTGCGAGGAGAATCAGCAGAAGCCCCGATAGCAGTACCACCAGGGCTATATTGTGGCGAAGGAACCCCGGTTCCTTTCTTTGCAAGCTGCAAGATGAAGAAAATAACTTCCTTAAGTAACAAAGCTTCAACTAAAATCAAGTTGCAAAGAAAATAAGGAAAGAAAACTTACATCTTCAGGAGCCACGTACTCTTTCCATTCCTCATCTCCAGAACCACCATCCCCCTCAATGGTGCCACGATCAATCATTTCCTTCACCCCCCTGGTGATAGGAACTGAATTATCAGTGGCATATATGAGCATTTCCAGCTCTCTGATGTAAGCTCACACTTCATTGGGGTTATCTCCGTATTGAAGGTCTTTAGAAGCTAGAAGATATCCTATCCCAGGAAGTTGTAGGCCCTCACACAAATCCAGCCAGGCGGTCTCAGTATCACAGTATAAGCTCTGCCATAGCTGAACAGCCTCTGGTCTTAGATATAAAGGCTGTGAGGAAGGTCCTACAATTTTTGATTTTAATTTCTTCCCGACTCCTGCAACTACAGATAGAGAATAAGAAAGTAAGGCTTATTACTTTATAAAGTAGCAGTGATTGAAGTTATTACAATCAAATAAATCACCAGGAGATGATGGAGTGGGTCTTTTAACTCTGGCCGGAGGATTATATCGGGCACGAAACCGCTTTGCTGCCGGTTGTGCCTCATCATCCCCATCGTGATAATCCGATGAATCAGTTCTAGAAGAGGAGTCTGTTGAACCTATTTCAGGTGGAGAAGTGTCACCTTCATGAGGAAGAGTTTCTTTCTCTACAGTCCTCTTCCTCTTTCGCACTTGATATACTGGGTGATTCAATATCCCTTTAGAGTATGATGCTTTCCAGTGTTCGGCAAAAAATGTAGTCAGATAATGTGCCGCTTTTTCAACTGGTAGATCAAATACTGCCCCAGTCTTCTTTCTTGATGTCAGCAACCATAGTTGTCGAGCAACCATCGGATGTTGCTCTAACCATACATGTACTGGAGGGGATACAATAATCTGTTGCAAACATTTGAATTGGCGTGCAAATCTATATGGAGCATAGGCCTCGCATATGATTTCTCCATCAATCCTGGCTACTAACACGCCATCCCTGCAAGCTAGCATGTATGCCCTCAAATCCAAATGGGCTTTCCCATCATCAACAAACCGCCCGGATGGCGGACTTCCATAAGGAAAGAAGTTGAATTCCTTATACATGCTTAGTCTTACTTTCATGTCATAACCATTAACATCTAATGGAGCAATTCCAGAGAATGCTTGCACTGACGGTCTGAAAGAGCTTCCAGGAATTTGTAATCCATTCTGTACATTGTAAGTCCTGAAGTGAGTGGCGATCCATCCCCACAAAACCTAGAATGGTCCCACTATTCTTAAAGGAGATTTACCCTGGAAGACGTGAAGTAAACTCCTGTGAATCTTTGCTAAAATGGGGGTAGCTAACCCAACCATTTTTCCCTCAGCCAACTTGGCCGCAATGACGAAGGTCCCTGGCCTAACGCCTCCCTTCGAATCCCTGACCGGCAAGAGATAAACACTGAGCCACATTGCCAAGAAACCCGCCAGACGAGTTTTCTTTGGAATTCTTTGATTCACTTCATATCCCCATTTTTCAGACTCTCCTGCTTCTAGAGTTGGCCAGAATGTGCCAGGAGCTCCTCTCTTCTCAGGTTTTGGACAAGTGGTAGGACGTCTGGGCCGGGTATCCTTGGATTTCTTTTTCTTGGATCCTTTTTCTTTTGGCTCTATCCCTTTCTTCTCAGTAAGAAACACATTCATCCATTCTTCCGGATGAATATCTTTTCTAAAATGAGTTAATGAGTTCTCTGAACTCTTGAGCCTGTGAAAGATTTTAAATAATTCTCGAGCCAAAGTAGGAGTCTTCTCTGGATCATTCCAAGTCACCTTGGGAGGAATGAATTCATCATACATATCGCCCAAGATTGGAGCTCATGAAATCTTGTGGACATCCCACAAACTGATACCTACTTCTCCATGAGTCAAATGGAATGAATTAGTCGCTGGGCTCCAGTGGCTGAGTATCTCTGGCACGAAGTTATCATGTCTGTAAATATATGTTTTCCCAACCCAAACAGCCTCATATATTGCAGCTCTCTTCAGATCCTCAATAAACTCTGCGCAAGTCTGTCGCACCCAGTATACCCACATCCAAGTTGGCTTCACACCTCCCCCAGGACGGAAATCCCAACTTTTCTTCCAGCCTTTGGATTGATCCATCTGAGCATTTCGGAAGATTGAAGGATGACAATGTGGTTGAAGCTCAGGTGTATGTTTTTTCAGATCTGGTGTGCAAGGGCTATGATGCATCACATAAGCCTTCTCCACTGTTCCAGCAGTTTGAAATACTCCTCCGCCTGAGATATTTGCTGAAGCAAAATTGATGACCATGACCATACAAAGGTAGATAAGTGCAGTGAGGAAAGTCGCGATGATATTTCTTCAGATACTTAGCAAAATCTGGAAGAGTACTGTTTTTGACAGTATAGTAATCAGGGCCAATGATATCTATCATATCATTTATCCGCTTGCTAGCCAGTTCATCAATTAATCCAGGTCTAAGAGCCATTGAATCTGCACAGAAGTTGAATAAATTTAACTCGTAAATGAGTTTATTTTTTCATAAAATTTTTGAAAGAATTCGAAAAAATGGCTAAGGAATTAAGGCGAGCAAGTATGGAGATATCGCGCAAGTAATACATGTGTCGCGCAAGTGTTTGTCGCGCATGTATTACCGCGCAAGCCCTATTACCTTGAGAGTAGCGCGGCAGCGAGGAAACAGTGAAAACAAGAGACTTGCGCGGCAAGGAAGACTTGCGCGGCGAGAGCTCGAGAAATCTGGAAATCCAGATGCATGTAACGGAGGTGAGGCCATGTATTTATAGGCCAGGAAGCCTACCTGCGCGCCACACCCAGAGCGCTTAAGTCCTGCGCGACGCAGACTTGCGCGCCGCCCTCTACGCACTGAAAGACTTGCGCGCCCTCCCTTTTCCTTTGGAGGGATTCGATTTCCTCAGAGTCAAATCCTCATTTCTCTCCGGATCCAACTCTGAGGGGGGACTTTTATTGACGCTCCTTTCGTCACAGAATCTAAAGATCGGAAAAGGGAATATCTCAGCTGAAAGTGATTCATCCTTTGAAGAAAACATGAAAAATTGACAAAGGCATGAACAAAGGATCAACAGCAAATCCACCGCGCAAGTTATACCACTGCCGCGCAAGTATACTTGCGCGGCTACCTTGGTCGCGCAGGTGACTTGCGCGACCTAAATGGTAACCGCCCGGTAACCGCCCTGGGTCTTCTTTTGCCTATAAATAGACCTTGTGGGCCCCCCATTCGAGAGGATCTTTTTCCAGAAACTCGGATTGAAGCTCCCGACGCCCAAGTCTCTTCTAAAAGATTTCGGAACACTTCTAAGGTAATTTCTTACCTAGAACGGAAGATCTAAAGAGAAGAAGGAAGGCCTAAGTGTTGAAACTTATCAAACACTTGCGCGCCGACTTATTTCCTTCAATATAACTTGCGCGTCCCTTTTCTGGAAGAACCTCGAGAACATTCTAAAGGGTTTAAAAAAGAGTCGCTCAAGTATTTCATTACTGGTTGAAAATCGCGCAAGTACACTATGTGTCGCGCAGGTATACCTACGCGACCAATACTTGCGCGCCCACGGAAGACTTGCGCGCCTTGGAAGACTTGCGCGCCCCTATCTTTTTGGGTTCCCATCTTGCCCATTTTACCCCTCTTAAGCCATTTCACCTTTCCTTTTCAAGATTCAGTCTTCAAGACACTCTTCAAAGCCATTTATGGCATGATTTCTTGATTTGACTTTCTTATCTGAAAGGAATTCTGTGGAATCTCTCTCAAAGTCTAGTGATTTAAATATCTTTATGTCACTAAAATACGGAGATTTCATTCATTCAACCTCATCCTTTAAGATGAGAGAATCTTAACCTGGGTCTCCTTTTCAGGAATAATCCCCAGTTATAAAACCTTTAATCAGGGCATCTTCCTCATGAGTAAGCCCCAAATTCTTAAAGTTCCCAATCATGGGCATCCTCCTCAGGAGTAAGCCCCAATCAAGTCCTTTAATCTTGGGCATCTTTCTTAAGAATAAGCCCCAACCTCAAATATGGGAATCCTCCTCAGGAGTAAGCCCCAAACCTTAATCCCTAACCTGGGTCTCCTTTTTCAGGAATAAGACTCAGTCATAACCTTGGGCTTCCTTTTCAGGAGTAAGCTCCAAGTCCCTTTAAACTTCTCTTAACCAGTCATAATTTACCTTTGATTTGGGTTTCCTTTTTCAGGAATAAAACCCAATCATAAGTCCCCTCCTAACTTGGGCATCCTCCTTAGGAGTAAGTCCCAAGATTAGAGTATTCAAATCTCCATTAAGCACATATAACTTTATGGACCATGTTCATGGATTTTCTCCCTAAAAGTAAATCCTAAACCTTCATCTATCTGGGCAGTCATCTATACATAAGCCCCAAACAAATTCTTATGATTGCATCTTTTATGGCACAATTGTCTAAATTTTATCAATACCTCTTGTTTCTCACACCGAGCATGACTCACGTGAGCTTAGAGTGTAAAAGTAATTATGACATTCATCTTTGAGCCATCAATCATAAACATCATACCCCATTCCTCGAACTACGTGGGTTCTGATTCCTTTTCCAAAATAAAGGATACGTAGGTAGCCCATTTATGGGTTCGATCCCAACTTTGAAATAATCTATGTCCTTCTGAATGACGATAAACTTCAAGTGCCCCACTGAGTGGCTTTAAAACCAGCCTGGTCATCATAATGACCAAGAGACTTTTATATAAATGTTTTGAAGGATACCATTGACCAAGAATCTCTAAACAGATATAGATGATTCTTTATTGATGAAGAACCTCGAATACATATAAAATATTCTCTAAATTTCATGCATATTTTATCATTGATTGTTAAAACTAAAGGAAAGCACATTTTATACTTGGTAATGTAATAAGGATTCACGAACATAACTTAAATCTATAAAGAGAGTCCCGGAGTAGACAATAATTCCCCTCAAAAAGGTGTGATGAGTCCGACCTCCCATCCTCTCGACCAATGCAAATTCCTAAGCCTCATTAGTCCACAAGCTAATGAGTGCCTGCCTTTGGAAAGTAGGTCCAAACGGATGTGGAATCATTGGATGTTTCCGGTTCTACGAACAAACCCGTTAGAAACCGATCGGAACTTTTGAATCTCCCGTCCAGGAGGTCATCCCCGGATTCCGTGCGAAACAATCACGTTGAGTGAAAATGTACTTGAGACATTTTTGGTCATTGAAAACCATAAAATGATCTCCTAGAAGGTAATTTATCCAATAGCGTAAGGCATAAACAACATTTGAAAACTCCAGATCATGTATCGGGTCATTCCTCTCATTTGGCATCAACTGTCGAGACTCGTACGCAATGACTCCATATCCCTGCATAAGCACAACTCCCATCCCGATACCTGATGCATCACAGTAAAATATGTAGTTATTTCCCAGCTCTGGGATGACCAGTATCGATGCTGAAGTCAACCTTCCCTTTTTCTTATGACAGTCTGACTCACAAGAATATGACCATAAGAACTTCACACCCTTCTTAGTCAGACCTGTTAGCGATGCATCCAAGCATGAAAAGTCTTGTATGAAGCATCTGTAGTATCCAGTCAGCCCTAGAAAACTCCGCACCTCAAAGACATTATTTGGATGATCCCAAGAAAATACATCTCTTACTTTCTCTAGGTCTACTGATAGTCCTGTCTCTGAAATAACGTGACCCAAGAAGTGAATCTGGTCCATCTAAAAGTGGCATTTTGAGAGCTTAGCATATAACATATGCTCTCTCAGTGTAATCAGAACGATCTCAAGATGTGTGGCATGGTCATGTTGAGTGTGATAGTACACCAATATATTTTCCACGAAGACCACTATGAAAGAGTCCAAGTATTGATGGAAAACTCAGTTCATTAGTGCCATGAAAACTACTGGTGCGTTACTAAGGCCGAACAACAAACTGTGTACTTGTATAGACCATACCTAGTCCTGAAGGCTGTAAGAGGTATATCTAATGGTCTAATGTGAAACTAATGATAACCAGTCCTCAATTAGATCTTCGGGATCACCCAGTATTTTCAAAGTTGGTCAAAGAGGTCATAAATCCTAGGCAAGGGATATCGGTTCTTGACCATCAACTGGTTCAACTTCTAATAATCCACACAAAGCCTAAGGGTACCGTCTGCCTTCTTCGAAAACCGAACAGGTGAACCCCATGGAGAAGTACTAGGTCAGATGAAATCCTTTTCCTACAACTCCTCCAACTGCTTCTTGAGCTCCTGTAACTCAGGTGTAGCCATCCTATAAGGAGGAATGGACACTGGTGTCGCTCCTAGGACGAGCTCAATAGAAAATTCGACCTCTTGCTTTAGAGGGAAACCTAAAAAGTCTTCTAGAAAGACATCTCTGAAATGACCCACCGCTAGAGGAAAGTCTAATTGTGATGTACCCTGATCATCCAGATATAGACTAGAAATCTGGGTTGTAACTCCCCCTAGCCCATGATGCTCAGATCCTGCTCTGCTTTCTCGGACATCCCACTTTCCCTTATGAAGAAAAGTTACGCCCTCGGGTGATATAAAGCTCACCCTGCAGTGATAACAGTCAATAACTACCTTAAAGGGAACTAACCAGTCTATCTCGAGAATGAAATCATTACCCATCATATCTAGGACATAGAGGTCCCATATAAAGTGACACCCCACAACCTCTAGAGGTCACTGTCGGCACTAACGTACACTACATGTCCTCGTTCCCAATGGAGTATGTAGTGTCAACATGTTGGCAGAAGAAAAGATATAGAGCCCAAGGCTCCCTACAATAGCAACAGAAATAAAGCTATGGGAATCCCCTATATCAAAAAGAGAAGAAGATAAAACTGAGGCTACTATGATCATACCTCCAACTATATAGGGTCCAGGATCCTGCTCCTGCTGGGCCTGCTCCACTACAAAATCCCGACCTATACCACAGCCCTGTGACCCTACATGACCACTATGATCTGATCCACTCTGATTTCTCTGAAAGATCTGTGACTTAACACCACGGCCTCGACCTCCACCTCGACTTGAACAGCCGGAAGAACTCTAGTTCCCAAACTGGTGAAAAACTGGTGGCGCTACTCCTGAACGAGGAGTCATGGATGAACCCATATCACCAGCTTCTAGTGATAAAACCTGACAGAAGAGTTGAAGGTGGCCTATCTTACTATAAGATAGGAACTCCATTGGATCTCTCTGGCACTACGGTCTCATATTCCCTTCCCTTACACACTAGTAGCATACCACCTGGCTACCTGAAGATGTGTCTCGCTACCTCGGATCACCACGTGTAGACTCTCTACGGCGCTTCCTGATGTCAGCTACTGGAGCACTAACTCTAGAAGCAGAACCACCCTGGATCTCAGCTCCAGAATCTCTTATATTGTGCTTCGCAATCAGTTCCTAGTTGACGTTGGAAGCGATGGAAGTCAACCTGAATATATTCACTTCTGAGCGGATCTCCCGTCTGAGACCATCCTCAAACTTCATTTCCAATAACAACCCATCTCCACCCTAGAGGGGTGTGAAACGCTGAAGCTTGATGAAATTAGAGGAATACTCCATGATAGAAAGAGTACCCTACTCTAGGCTCATGAACTCCCGGTCTTGGTCAGCCCTCAGGGTCTCCAGATAGAAGTAGTTATAAAAGACACGCTGAAACTCCTCTCATGCCATAACATGCTAACGACCCGCCTGTGAGATCACATCCCACCACTGCTTGGCGGAATCTCATAGAATGTAGGTATTGAGATTGACCCGCCTCTCTGGAGGTGTCTCCAGATGCATGAAGATCATCATTATGGATTCCATCCATGACTCTACAGCTTGAGGTCCTCCTTCCCTTGAGAAGGTGGGAGGTTTATGCTGCTGGAAAACCCAATTCAAGTCTTCCATGGTCGAGGCAGGAGGTGGTGCTCCCCAGAAGTTCTGCATCGTCCTTATAAATCCTTCCCTAAACTGTGAATTAGCGCATGTAATTGGTATAATGGTTGGTTCCTAGACTATCATGACAATAGGATTTGCAGGAAGCCCCAAATCAGTCATATCCGGTGTTTGATCACTCCCTGGAAACTGGCATACAACTGGAGGATGTCTCGGTGCCATGAATCTGCAAGGTCAAATGCACACTTTAGATCACATTACCAAGGACTGAAACTGGAAGTGTAAGAAGGGAACCGGGGAAAGAAAGCATTCAAAAAACATAGAAAGCATGAATAAACGGTTTGTATAAGGACTGCATGGTGTGTTCCCTTTAGTCATTTACATAGGCGTGTATTTTTTCCATAACTAGTCATGTAACACCCCAAACACACGGCGTGTTATCCCAACACACGGTGTGTACATAAATCCTCTTCCCATGCCCGATTCCTTCTACACGGTTAAGCTACATGACTATCCTATGACAAAAATACTCAGCGTGTGCAAGGTAGACACGGAGTGTACACAACAAACTTCACCTGGACTGTGTTGTTAGTGACACGGCCTGTGTACCCAGGTAACACTACACGGCGTGTTCCAGAAGGACACGACATGTACTAAGAATTCCTAACAGAACATGTGGTTAGCTACAAGGCCATCTGCATGGCTGACACTACATTGAATGTTCCAGGCAGACACGGCGTATATGAGAAATGATAACACTGACCCGTGTTGTTTGCGACAGGGACAGGTACCTAGATCAGACTACACGGTGTGTAAAATTTATAAATGTTGTATATGTGAAAAGATAACACAACCTGTGTAGTTCGTGACATAGCGGGGGTACCTATTTCATACTACACGGCATGATAAACTAGTACACAGCATGTTCCTACAAGATTTTTCACAACCCCATGTCCTTGCTCACACAGTCAGTGACACGGCTATAGACTACACTACATGTATTCATAAAGTACACATGGTTTATTCTGAGTTTTTCTGGACAGTAGCCTCATAACTACACTGAAGCCTAGAAAACACAAAAAATAAGCGTCAAGGTGCCAAATTCCAACCCGTGAGGGCCCATACTCCCCACGAACCAAAGCATGGCATCTTATACAAGTTACAAACAAGGTAAAAAAATGATCCACCAAATTCCGATTCATGAGGGCCCATAACACCTCAAGATACTAGGTTTTGCATCCATCTAAGCAAAGCACTATACTAATAAGTTCCCTATCAAACACAATGATTCTATCAAAGCATCTATCACAATAGCATGCATAATCTACACAACGTCTATCACAACAACCTACAATCACCAATGCATCCTAGATGACATGGAAATAATGTATGGAATGTGATTTATAACAAGTGCCTATATGATGCATGAGATGGAATACCCTCATATCATCAGGTTGCGATAGAAATGGAACTGCAATAACAACAATGGTAATAGCACAAAACATGTGAATCACCTAATGGTGAAATCAAATCAACTGTAAAATTGAAAACCTGTGAAATTGCAATAAACGAGGTAGTATGGATTTTCCCTGTACACGGGTTAGCTACTCTTAGGAACAACATATTACCAAGTACCTATTCTGTCCTATCCTTGGATATAGGCTCTAAACAGTAACGCAAGATAAAATAAGTCCTCTGATACCACATTGTAACATCCTAGTTTTGGAAGCCACCCAAAGGCGACCCGTACCCAGTTGGTCACATGGCCTCAAGTGCATTTCCCCAAATGCCAGAGGCTGCCGACTAAAAGAGAGGGCCTTGGGTGTGATAGTAGGGAAACTATTCCCTCATTGTTAGAGTACACAATGGAAATAAATAGATATGCAATAGTGGAAGCAATAATAATACAAAACAACAGTAATAACAGAAGACTGGTAAAGAAACAATTGGGACATATATATATATATATATAATGATGCATGACACATACATGTCTAGGAAAGCTTCCAAACAAAGCACAATGCTGAAGTACAGTACTAAACTATGTACAAAAGAAAAATAGAAGCCATGTCCTCTGCATCGCAAGCCTAAACTTGGTCCCTTGCTCTCCAACTCCACAGCAAGTCAAGTACCTAAAGTAGAAGGGCGCTTTCCCTTATCCATACTAGCTACAATGTAATCTGTTTGCACCCAAAAGAATGACCCAAACAGGGTGTGGCACAAAGTCCTGGTAGGCAACCACCTGAAGATCTGTGCCTAATAGTCATTGAATATATGGTAGGTAAAAGTATATAAAGAAGTAAACAGGAAAAGCAACAATCCACAATTCCTATCATATAATTTACAAAAAATAAATTAGACACTCAAGAAAGTAGAACAAACAGTAACCCCTTCGGTAGTTCTCACATCCTTACCCCTACAGTTCAACTTACAAGTACTAGCAACCCTCTGGGAGGCACACACAGTCTCACCCCTCTGGTTTAGCTAAACAATAGACTCTCTGGGAAGGCACTCACTGTCAATTCACCCTGTAGTCATGTATCATACTAATGGAAGTCTGGGGAAGCACTCAACATCTCATTCCCCCTGTGGCCCACATCGAGGAACTACAGACACTCTGAGGTAGCACTCAACGTCAATTCCCTCTGTGGTCTCGCATCGTAATATAAAGACACTCCGGGGAATCCCATACATCCATTCATTCTATGGTCTACTACACTAGGTTCTCACAGCCCTGTGTAAATTCAGCAAGTATCGCATCGCGTAACGGCTCAAGTAACCTCAACAACTACTTTTCTATCATTCTATAGCATCTCAGCATGTCAGAAACAGAACAATCTATCCTACAACACTAGGCATAGAACTGGAAATAACCTAAAAGGTAAAAATGGGCCAAATGGTCATGAACGGGAAAAACATGAATGGGAAAAACATCCAAAGCACAGTAAATTACCCTATTCATAAACAGTAACCTCTACTCTAGCATACAAGAAAAGTAGGCAACCAATGAGGATAAAACGGTAAACACGCAATACCTCTTTCAAGGGTATTGGTGGATTTGCACTAAATACTCAAATAATTTCTACAGAAAGGAACAAACCACCTTCCTTGGTGCTAGGACATCAATATACTTGAACCATGAGGCTTGAGTATCCTTATAATGTTGTAGATCTATGAAAATGGACAAAAACTTCAACCCAAGATAACTTGAAAAAGGGGAAGAATTGGAAAATGATTCTCTAGAAAAAGGGAGAGCCTACTACTGTGGTTCCAACGCAATCAACGGTGGTCGATTCGGAGAACAGATAGAGGCTCAAGGGCCCGGAGAAGATCTGCGGTCGTACCCTCGCTCTCAGATGAACCAAAGCTAAAGGGAGGGTGTTATGTCTGTCAGACGTGACCCCAGTGTGTTTAATGAAAAAAAAATACACAGCGTGAACTTTTGGAGTACATGGTGTGTACTTACTATTTTCGTACACCTCTTTAGGTGGCCTCTGAAACACCCCCACACGTCTGTGTGCATGGCCACTACACGACCATCACCTGGATGCCTACGGAAAAGAGGTACATGACATGTACTCATAAAGTACACGGCGTGTACTTTGAAAATTTCTAGAAATTTCTATTTTTCCCAAAAATGACTAGAAAAGGAAAAACACACATGAAAAGAAGATCTGTGTTCTTATATTTAGTGGGTGAGTTAGTTTCTCAAAAGTTAAATAATGATAATTCAATTATATCAGTTAATGGAAATAATATAAAACCTTCTTGATTTAAGATATCATGATAAAATATTGTATTACACAGTTAGAATTCATTGGAGGTTGAATTTTATTTTGACATTAAATTGCTTATCTATGATTTAATTTTCATGTTTATATATTATAAACCTTGAATTTAGGTGTAATGCATAATTGCATAGAGAAGTGGGCCTAGAGGATCACTCATTAAGTGTATCTATAGTCTTAGATAAATTCAAGTATTCAATTTAACATGTTAGAATAAAGAATATTTATTTTGTTATGGTTGATCTCCATAAATTAATCACAAATTATTCAACATAATTAGTGATTAAAATATTAATAATAAATATTTTTTTGCATGTTTGTTGAATATAATATTTATTATATTTATCGAGGAATAAAAAAGTGACATTTATTTACTAAATAGTCATTATTCAAGGATTGGTAAATGGAAAAAAGGAAATTTGTCCGTGATTATTGGTTTGATTATAAATTCTATAAAATATATTTATTTATATTAATAATTTGTTTCATATTTTAAGATATTAATATTATTAATAATAATATTATTATTATTGGAAATGGTTTCAGCTAAGATTTATTAGTTTTATAAAGGGATTTTATTCCAACCCTAAACCTACCATAAAAAATATGTAATTATAACACATTATCAAATTAATTTTGCTGTGAATAATGGATAGAGCGGAATCTATCAAGGCTTAGATAGATATTTATAGACATGTATTTCACTCCCTCTTCCTCTTCTCTTGACCCTTCAATAGAAAATAATGTGTCCTTCCTCCTTTGATAAGAATTCTTCTACAATCAACCATGAACATCCCAAACAATTAAGATCATTCATGCTTGAACTGAGTGATTATACAACAATGTTCAAGAATAAATGTGCACATTTTGATCCCAACTAGAGGATTTATACACCTAGATCATGTAGGATAATTATGGTAAAATTAGATCTAGTTAAAAGAATCATCAATAAAGATAGAATTACTAGTTTAAGTAATTCTACATTTGATCATTAATTAATTATCAATTACATGTGACGATATTTTTCTTATATTTTTAGAATTTAAATCTAGTGAAGTAATATATGGTTACCATTGGATATAAGTTTTAAATCTTGTCTAGAAATTATTACATGTAAATTAATAACAAGAGTCAAGTTTATCATACCATCAAGGGACGTATCTATTGTAACTGAAACCAATAAGTGGTATTAGAGGGATTACTTATTTAACATATAATTATTTATAATCCATTGATTATTGGATTTATTTTTCATTTAATTTTACTTATATAGATTTATTTTAATATCTGAACATCATAATATCTTCATTTATTCATTATCACTAACATAACCAATAATTGGTTAAGGATTAAAAATAAAGAATCATTCAATTCATACCATCTGAAACCTCTGATAGATCTTCCAATATAAAACCAAAGTACTTGGTGTGTACTTCCATCATGAAATCCATGTATTTTTATATTCACATATTTATCTCACGATAAAGAAAGATATATCCAGTGAAATTAGATCTATGATATGAAAATAGTTGATCAGTGTGTTGATCATAACAAAAAAGGACACAACATGAATAACTATACATTGTGTAACCACTGTCTATAATATGTAGTACACGTCTTCTTGTTTCCAACAACACAGGGTGTCCCGGTATTCCTTGTATTGGATACATGACATAATAAATAGTGATCCAAGAAACATTGAGGCCACACTTTGTGTAATACCATATACTTGTTATCTTCCTTGATCTATCATATAGTAGCAAACATTCCCAGTCCCATGTTGTGTGCTAGGGGCATGGGTAGAAGACAGTAACCACTGTGTACTATAGTATATGTTGTGTAGTCTGATGTAGAGAGTGTACCCAATTTTTTTCATGGATAAAGTTAAATATATAATTGGACCTATTCATAATTCTTCCATGTGTAATTTGTTTTATATTACATACCCTGGATTAGTGTTTATAATTGTATATATTTAATCTATTTTTATGTTAAAATTTTATATAATAACATTGATTTCCTCCAAGTTAATTTTTTTTAATTTGTTAATTTAAAATGAAAATAATTTTCCCTAAAAGTATTGCTGATGGTGAGTTAAGGATGCTTGGATGGAATTTAAAAAAACTGCATTAATTGGATTATTTCATGGTTTATTATACAAATTAATGGATTAATTGAATTTATTGATAACAATATTTCAAATGTATTCTCATTTAATATTGTGTGGAAGATGAATATATCTTACCATCCCATTTTATTTGATTGGTTTCTTTTAATTTTTTATTGTTGATAGATTATGTTTCCCCATCACCTCAGTATTAAGTAAGAGATTACATGCCCATGGTTTGTTTTATGTAAACACCATTTATCCAATCCATTGGATCCCCTCAACTATATGTGAGTATAAAATTTTGTAAGTATTGATATCCCAAGAGAGAGGAGTTGGTCCATGTCCGGGAGTCGAGGTGAAACTAGTTGAGGTGATTCATAAGATCCAAGGGTGAATACTATAACAAAGACCATGCTATGGTTCAAGGTGTTTTCTCCTACGGTAAATGGTTATTTTATCACCTGATAGATAAAATAACCATGATAGAATCTCTTGATCATGATGCTTATATTTTATTTATTTAATTTTCATGATTAATTATTTACATTTTTATATGTTGTGTGATCACCTAAGAAATGAATTAACAAAAATTCAAGATGGAATAAAATATAAATTAATTATATGATATTTTTTTTGTTAGATATGGTTAAAAATTTATGAAAAAGCCAGATAATATTAATAACGCATTTGAAAAAGATAAAATGGGATTTTGTGTATAATGTAAAAAAAATCCCTCAAACTAAAATATTAAGTCAATATAGAGTTCCAATGAATATGTTATAATCAACCTCATAGTTCAAAGTGATATACCAACCCAAGCTGGGGTGCTTTCAATTATTATAGAAATTTTTAGCTTGATGTTTTGGGTTGTCTTGTATTACATTACATCAAGTTTTGACTACCTACGTAGGACTTTGTGTAAATAAGAGGCAATTGTGGATGAAATATTTATGGCAACATTTCAGGATTGATATGTCCCCTCAATGGATCATGTGAATGTATGTTAATGAATTTGGTAATTTATTACTATGAAAAACCATCCAAATAACTTTTCAGGCCCAGGTTTGGGTTGTGAGAAGGGGAATGTGGTTCCATACCACCAGAATATCTAAGTGAAATAATATTCTAAAATTGATGGTGATCGATATTAGGTTCCAATAAATAGTATGAGATTAATTTAATTTTATTAAAATTTAAATATATTGATATGTTGTTGAAATCAAAACAAGTATTAATTATATGCACTTAATTTGTAGAAATGTAAAATAAAAAAACATTGAAAATATTATTTTGATCCATACTAAAGAAATATAATGTTCTCATCCGCATTAAATTCCTAGAATGGTATAGGAACATTCACATTATATTATTCCATGAATAGAATTTATGAATTCTGGAATCCCCACTTACTGAGTTAATTTCTAAATATTGTAGTGACTAATAAGTATCTCACTATTTGTTGTATGTGGGAAACTCAATGGATGCCCAATGTTTCATGTTATCCTCTATATCCATTAATCTTCAAAACTAATATGATTATATGGATCTATTTAGAATCATTTCTCACCATTGGGATCTATATCAAGAGAAGGCAAGATCATAGAGATATGAGATCTCAAATGAACTATTCACACGTAATCTTGGAGTGTCAGTTCCAATTTGAGTACATATATTCAAGATGATTTGATTCATTGAGTGACTATAAATATTGGGACTTTAGATCCCTGATGAGTTGTTTATATATATAATTTTTCCTCCCAACTAAAAAACATATCCATTTTATTGGGAATTTTAATTTGAGAAATAGAGAGAAGACACTTTCAAAACATATTACTCTTATTCACAAGGTTGATATAGAAATAAAGCATGAAAACCCTACAATCATTATAGTGAATAATAATATTAGTAACGAGTTAAAGTGGTAAAAGAATCATTCCATGTATAAATCTCCATAGCACCATCCTTCCAAGAAGAGGAAGATCGAGAGGTAATGAAAGGAACAAGTTGCAGTATCTTTTTCATGTGGTATGAAAAGCCACTTGAAGAGTAATTTAAGCCATCAAACTAATAAATGGGAATTATCTTATGCATTATTTATTATTTTTAATAGTTATATTTATACATGTTGGGTATTAGATATTGCATGTGGTGATCACATTTGTATCCAAATATAGGAACAGATTATATTTTGGAAGGATTCTTGAGATGAGGTGGATATTTGAGCTCCCAATGGAGAGAGGATGGATGTTCTGAAAATTGGAGACTACCAAATCACATTTTCAATAAAATTGATTTTTTTAAAACATTTATTGTGTGCCTAGTGTTACCAAGATCATTATTTCCATTTGTTTTTTAAACATGTATGGATTTATTTTCAGATTCGGAAATAACGGGTTCTCTTTTTATAAAGATAGAATATTTTATTGTATGAAATATTTAAATAATGGTCTTTATGTATGAAATTTTGAAAACCAAATATTAGAAAGTTATATGAAACAAATATGTAAAACTCATTTAACACCTAGTTTTGGCATCACCATCTTGGTCATGTGAACAATAATCATTTGAAAATACTCTATCAATGTGATTACTTATACTTTTTTAAGATTAATACAATTAAATATGTCATGATTTTTTTACAAGTTATGTTAACCAAATAATCATTTAGTGTTCAAGGTTAAAGGGATATATTTCTTCAATATTCAGTACAGACAGATGTGTGTGGATCTTTTCAAGTAGAAGCTCATGGGGGATTCTCATATTTTGTTTCTTTTACAATCGAATTGAGTGGGTATGGTTATATATACTTTATGATATATAAGTATGAATCCTTTATAAAGATAAAATACTTCAAGAATGATGTTTGGAAATATCTTTGTAAGAAGATAATGAATAACGGATTGGATTTATGTAGTGAATATCCTAACAAATAATTTAATGAGTTTCTACAGGATTGTGGGATTTTATATAAATTAACACCACCTTATACACTGCAGTGGAATTCTGTTAGTGAAATGATGAAATTTACACTAAAATTCATGATAATATTGATGATGAGTCGTGAAAGACTTACATTACCTTATTGGGTATATGCAATACAGATGACATCATACATACTAAACTGAGTACCAACTAAAGAGGAAAATAATACTTCATTTTAATTATAGAGTGGGAAGAATATTTTTTTCACTTGTTCATGCAGGGGTTCTTGTTAAGTCTTGTTCAATAAATTAACAAGAATATTGAGGCAAAAATTTTATCTTTATAGGCTATCTTAAGGAAATAGGGGGATAATAACTACACAACCCTTTATAAAAGAATGTAACCATTGGAAGATACATCATTTTTCTTGAGAGGTATATCATCATAAAATAAGATAGTTGGAGAAATATTAATTTCTATGAATATTATGCTCAATATAAACAATAGTTGTTATAGGAACAAATTATATAGTTCCCTATGGAAGAAATTTTTCCAGAAACACAAGTACAACATATGAGCACTAAAGAAGTAAGACAAGTAGAGATATATTGTTTACTATTAATTGATGATTTTTACTAAATATTTATTTAGTAAAATGAAACTATATCCTTCAAGGAGGAATTAAATAGATCAAAGTCTATAAGGTGGAAAGAATCCATGAATTATAAAATGGATTCTATATATCAAAGCTAATGTTGGGTTCAGATTGCTCCACTAGTTAATGTAAAACTTATAGGATGTAAATGGGTATTCAGGAGAAAAGTGGACATGGAAGGTAAATTAAATATCTATATTGAATGGATAGTAGATAAAGGGTTTATAAAACATCAAGTAATTTACTATGATGAATCCTTTTATATAATTTCCTTGTTTCAATCAATAATTTTTTTTTGTCGTAGCTTTCCATGACTATGGGAGTTAGAAAATGGAAGTCATAATTGTTTTACTTAATGGGAACCTTCAATAGGATGTGTATATAACACAAATGGAAGGTTTTTTTGACTCCAAAAAAATTACAAAAAGGTATAAAATTTTCAAAGATATATCTATATATTTAATAAAGAATCCATGTCATAGAATATTAGGTTTGATGAATCCATAAAAGTAATTGGTTTCATTAATAATAAATGTGATCCATGTGTTAACAAGTGGTTTAGTGGGAGAAAGGTTATTTTATTAGTATTATATATTGATGAAATATTACTAATTAGAAATTACATACCAACCATACAAGAGGTTAAGGCTTGGTTTACCAAGTGATTCTACATTATGTACTTAGGTGAAGTGGCCTACAATATAGCGATCAAGATCCTATGTGATAGATCCAAGAGGCTTATTGGACTAACTCAAGGTACATACATTGGCCATATACTGATGATAATAAGTATGAAATAATCCATGAGGGGATTTGTTCTAGTGTCACGTGGTATACATATTTTTATGAAAATGTTTCCTCATACACAATAGGAAAGAGAGAGAATGAGTAAGATATCGTACACATCTGTGATAAGATCCATCATATATTCCATGTCATGTATTAGGTTTGATGTTGATTATTCTTTAACCATGGTAGGTAGATATTAAGAAGATCCAAGTGAAAAACATTGGATTGTTTTTAATGTTATACTTAAGTATCTTAGGTGAGCTAAGCAAATTTTCTTTCGTGTTTGGAGGAGGTAAAGAGCTAGTCATCATGGGTTATACTGATTCAAGATTTTAGATAGATCATAATTATTTGAAGTTGTGGTCTGGATATATATTTTCTCTCAATAGAGAATTTCTGAGCTAGATGATTTCTAATAATCTAGTTGTCACTGACTAAATTGTGGATTATGAGTATATTGAGATTTTAATTTTATCATATGAAGTGGTCTATATTCAAAACATCATATAAGAGATATATGTGGTACCTAGTTGTAAATAATATATTATAGTTTTCTATAATAACACTGTAATGGTGGCTCGCACCAAAGATTTGAGGTCACACCAAAGGAAAAAGAACCTACTTTGTAACATTCATCTATTGAGAGATTTTTTACAATGATGTGAAGTTGTGGTTAGTAGATTATCCACCTAGTAAAACCTATGGAACTTCTTAAATATGTATTTATTTTAGGAGAGGCATGAGTATCATTTGATGGGTAGTGGAATGAATGTTCTTAATGGATTTTTCTAGTGGAAGTGTAATTATGTTATATTTTGTTCCATAGAACCAATTTTATTAGTTCTTTATTACATTTTTTCATTATTAATTATGTTCCTTATCACATCATGATTTTCCTTTTTCATGACTCGTGTATTTTATAATGTCCTATAAATGTATGTCATACTAAAATACCATAACAGTTCCTAACTGTGATGAGAACCTATAAGTTCCATGACATCATTATTATATATATGTTATATTGATAGGTGATATAGTATGATTAGACAAAAAAATTAATATATTAAAGGTTGGAGGAGCATAAGATATTGAGACACCTTATCTCGGTGTCCTCCCCTGGTAATCTTTGTGATAGGACGTTATGAGAATAGACCCATTAATTGTAAATCCAAATTTCCTTGTGTAAATGGATTTTCTTATATACATACATGTGTATTGATATTTATAATTTATGACTATAATTAACTGAAATCATGACTTACACACAAAGATGTATTGACTAAAACTATGGGGACATATGTTCATAGTGAGGTAGGATGTGTTGGGTGCATCTAGCGTTATATTACATTAATTGATAACGTAAGAAAGTATTTATAACTTTTGTCCATTGACTGACATTGACATATTAGGCCCTTTTGTGGGAATAGAATAGCCTATATAAATACATGGTCATTTTTTATGGGTGAATTCATTTTCCAAAATTCAAAGAAAGAGAAATTGATTTTATGGTTTGATGGAACTAGCATACAACCTTCATGATTTTTGATATTGGATTAAAGAATTATATTACACATTATGCATTCATTGGAGGTTGATTATAAGGCCCCAGCCTTAAACCTTACTTAATATTGAATTAAATGAGTAATTCACATTGAGGATCTTTTCAGGTTCAGAGTTTTAGAGAATTAGGACATAACTATTACATCTCAAAAGATTACAATGTAGTCGCTTCTACTAAATTTCCATAAAATAAAAACTCTTAAAAAGAAACATGTATAGTTCCATGTTTTAGGTAGCATGACTTTACATGGATCCCATCCTTGACCCTATTCCATGCTAAGTCCTGTGAAAAACATTTCAAAAACTTGGGATGAGCATAAAAAGCTCAGTAAGGGATACACAATGAATGAAAACTGTTAGTTTTTCAAACATCAAGTAAACCATGTATACTCTATCAAAGTAATACCTTCACCTTCATGAAGTAGAAAAAACTCTTCACTGAATAAAGTATCATTACTTACCTTTTTGTAACCAGAGGATTACCATAAAACCCAAATAAAGAACACATAACATATATAGAGGTAACTTGGGACATAAACATACTTAAGTGGAATAACCATACGGTCGACTTCCACACATATCACTTAATGGAATAGCCATACGGCCAATTTCTATACATAATTAATGGAATAGCCATACGACCGACTTCCATACGCAATGCATTGGAGGTTATAACGTAACCACTCGTCCGGGTATTCACGGCACCACCCGTCATATGGTATATCACGTAACAACCCGTAAAATGTCCAAGGACCATCATTACACATAAAATATTGAAAATATAAATATTTCAATAACAACATTTCATTTTCAATCACAATAAGTAATTCCCAGTTATTGAATTAATCAATCCATTTTCAAAAACCATTTAAGAGAGATTTTTGAATCAAAGTGTCCCATACCACTTTGAAGCTTTTAATGGAATTAGAATTTTAAAACATTAATGTCCATATAAATAAATACTGAAAACCATTTCGAAAACGTGGACATTAAAGATAAAGATTTATAATAATAAATCTTTAAAACATTTAAAACGATATTTTTGTTAAATAGTTTTTAACAAAATGAGAGACTCTTGAATACAAATAATAGTGGAATAACATTTAATCCGAACATTATATTATCATAAGAATAAAGGGATTCATGATATAATATGTCAAAGGACAGTATACACACCATATAAAAGTGAATTCGTGCATAACAACAATGAAGTCTCAAAAGAAATGTAAAATGAGATGAAATCCATTATAAAGAAGGTATCCTTAAATTAAGGATAAATCAATCTCATAATTATGTGTAACAAATATAAATACACCCAATATAAGTGGATATTAAGTGTAAAACAATAAAAGGTTATTCACACATATTCATAGGATTCCATATTCAATAACTACATGTTTAACCCAAACAAATCGAAATTGGGTTAAAAAGTTCCCTTGGTAAAATTCGACAGCCTAACGGCATCACTTCAAAATTCAGAAAATGAGTTGATGAGAGATAAAAAGGGAATCTCATCACTTGGACATAAAATTTGCATCATTAAGGATATAAAAGAACATATCCCAACATAATAGTATGTGAATTAAAAGACATAACAAAATAAGTCTTTTAAAAAGAGTAGGGTGAAAGGTTCCCTTACCGACTTGGGTATCTTTCAAAACATACACCCCATGAAAGAAGGACAATACATCATTGATGTAAATACTCATAAAACGAAAGAATATTACAAAAAGAGTAGAATAATGGGCAGTACGTACACCACTCAAAGGAAATTGTGGCAAATGTATCATAAATCTCACGGGAATAAAAGTGAGATGAAAAAAATCCCTTACGAAAACTCGGAAGCCTAACAGTGCCACATAAAACTTAAAAAAATGGATTGATGAGATCAAATAGGGTATCTCATCATATTAACATAAATTTTATATAAAGAGGAATATAAAAGAACATCCCCTAACATAAAAATGTGGAGCTTAAAAGAAGTAACATAAAGGAGAGTACATAAAAAGAAAGAGAGAGGTTGGATCTCTTATGAAAAATTCGGCAGCCTAACGGCACCACTCAAAACTTCCAAAATGGATTGATGAGAGAGAATAGGGTCTCTCATCATATGAAAATAAAAATTACATTAATATTAATATAAAATATTATCCCAATAACAATAAATATGATTTTTAAAAGGAATGACATAAAAGAATGTACTTAAAAAGAAAGAGAGGTGCAGGATCCCTTACCTCGGGTCCAACTTGTCTTGTTCGTTCTTTAATGTCCTGAATAATAAACTTGAGTTAATTTCTACTTGATTAAGAAACTTTTTAAAGTTCAATATTCCTTTTATATCACTTATTACCATGTTATAAACATTATGTAACCATTTAAGTTAATAATGGTTGTTTTGTCGATATTTGGTTCTTAAGGCGAAAGTGGACTTCTTACAATTACATGTTGTTCGTGTGGTCAAAGGTTCTTTATATTCAGAATGAAATTCCTGATTTGTATATCATATATATCATATATATCCAGCATATACATTTATTTATAATATTACATAATCATTTAGAGGTAAGAAATGAAATGCACCGTTCATGGAGACGGTAAGCCGTACGTACGCATGAACGCTACTTTCATTTCTTTGTCATATTAATGGAATTAAAACTAAATGAGAGGTATGTATATTTTAATTCCAGAATTATATTCATCATTTAGATATATCATTCATTATATATATCCATTATATACATGTACTTTTAATAGTACATTACATTTGGGGATAAGAAATGAAATGTACCGTTCATGGAGACGGTAAGCCGTACGTACGCATGAACGCTACTTTCATTTCTATCTCATAATTTAATGGGAAGAAATAATAATTATATATGGGTATATTATAATTCCAGTATAACATAATATATAATAACTTTAAATACATCCTTTACACATCCCACATATGGCATTAACGAATCACATCACTTTGAGGGGGCGGTAGTCCGCACTTCCTTAAATGAAGATATCATGTTTACGCATAATGGAAACCATAAAGGTATGTCCAAAATGAAAAATAAAGAAGCTTAAGGAAAACATAAACATATTATATATCATATATAAATATAGTGTCATCTTAATGGCCGCCTTTGAAGGTGTTAAAAGAATGTTGAACATTCATCGTTTCGGGAGGCAGAAATTCGCCATCCACGGAAACAGTATGTTCTTTAACCATTAGATGTAGGTGTTTTAAGTGTAGCTTTAATCCTTCTTATAAAAAAATCCTATTATATTGAAGATACTGGAGTTGTCACAAAAGAAAATAATAAAAAGAGTTTAGGGGGTTGGAGAAGCAAAATAACACAAAAGGACTCAAAAGAAGACATTACCTTAAAATCGGGTAACTCCCCTTGGTTTGAGCTCAAACTCTTCCTTGGGAAGACTTCAGCCCAAAGTGAGGCTTCATGGAGTAAGAGAGGGATTTGTAGAGCCAAAATGGGTAGGTTTTGGCCGAGCCAAAGGCTTTGGGAGTGTGGGTAAAGAGGTAGAGGTGGGGGCCTTTTATAAGAGCAGAGGAGTGGCACTCTGGGCAGATAAAGAAAAGTCACTTTATTTCAAAATGGTATTCGGATTTAAGAGGTCCCACATTGATTTATTTCGAGTATAAGGTGATAGGGGTTCTAAATCCACTCATACAATAGGTTTTGGACATGTTTAGGGCTTAGATATTACATTATCTTTCCATTTTATTTAAATCGTTAAATAATGAGGTCATCGCTCCATCATCATAATGTCATATATAATTTAATTTATTTAACGTCTAAAAATTATAAAAAAAATACTATGATTTAGGATATCTTTTTATATTTCCAATTAATATTTATAGTCAAAAATATGACTTGTATAACCCCATGTAAAAATTGTTTTAGTAAAACATCTCATGTGTGTGTCATTTTTACTTTATCATTAAATAAAAAGGTATTTATGTCATTTCCCAACCAAAGTGGCTCCATGGGGTCCCCAAGTTGACCCATGGCTTGTATTGGTCGGCCATGACACATCCAATGAGGTTAGGACATGTGTCAAGTTCATTTAATATTATTAAAACATTATTTTTACCTTAAACTACACTAATTACCTCTAATCGCGATTAAAAACATAATAAGTTACTATTCACCAAAAAATTATTTTTATCTCATTGAACCAAATTTTACTTCTTAATTACAACCATGTATGTCGGATTTTTGAAATTCAAAACACAGAAGTGGTAAAATTTCATTTAAACGAAAAATCAGTTTTTATAAGTACCACTTAATGGTTTCACTATTCATCAAAAATTGAAGTTTTTCCGAAAAATACCAAAAAATAACCCTAAGCTATATTTGATATTCCGAATTCAAAAATGAAGTCCATTTTAAAAAATTCAAAACATATAAGTCACATTAATTAATTTAATAATTAATTCCCGCTGTCAGAGCAAATAGCGTGTTTTTATGAAACAATAAGTATCAAAAGATTGACACTAGTTTAAGTCTGATTTCAAAGTGAAATTAATTCCAATGACCACTATTGGATTTAATGGTAAAAATATATTCTAATTTCACTTTAAAACCAATTAAAAAGATCATATAATCATATAAATAAATTAGATTAAAAAGAGGTTTTGAATTAAAATACATCATTTTACACTATTCATTAAAAAATGAACTTTATCAGAAAGGTACCAAAAATTTACACAAAGTAAATTTTGATGTCCCAATTCTTAAGAAGAGTTTTATTTGGTCCAAAATAATGTATAAGAGTGAACAAAACTATATTTAATGACGGTTCTCCATCAAAAGGCGATAAGTGAACCTTTAGTGAAAACTAGGGCATATACGCCTAAAATTGAATTCTTTCCGTATTTTAAGCCTTTATCTTTTATTGGATAAATATAAAAACATTTAAAAATATATATAATCATATATTATTTATTTCTATCCATTCCCACCAATACAACGACTACATGTTAACTACCATTTAAAATAATATTATTTTATTATTAGAGTGCAACGTAAGATTCCCAAGAAACCCGTTGTTGCGTGTTGGGTACGCCATCGAGCATAGCGTCCCATTTAAAGTCATATTAATATTTTATTCAAAAATATGGATAAATATGAAAATGTCATATTCTTTATTTACCTGGGGTGTTAAATCCTTCCCCCCTTTTGGGAATTGCGTCCTCGCAATTTTAAAATTGGGCTTGGAAACATCCTTGAAAGTCCCACATCGGAACAAGAGTCGGTAAAACAATCACTTTAAAATAAAGAAAGATAAGTACAAAGGTTACTCAAGTTTACCCATACTAGGATTCCAAGTATGAAAATATGGACATGGAGGAAAAAACAAAAGGGCATGTTCTGGTGGAGAGTGATTGAAAACATGTTTAGGAGAAAGTTAACCATGAGAAAATCACAAACTTGTGATGGGTTAAACGGTATTTGATTCCCCAGTAGGAAAAGTTAATAGACAACATTTTTGTTTTAAGTTACTTTTTATTGAGGAATTTATTCATAATGAAATATAATCACTTATCATGTTGACTTTCAACTTTTATTAGATTCCTTACCCAAACTCATATTTTCTCCAAAAGGCGATTATTTAGGAAGACTTGTTCACATTAAGAGTACTATAATCAACTTCTAGAGAATCACCTAATCTACAAAATAGAACTATATACTTCCCATGTCTTTAGACATTAACCAAAACCAAAACCAAAAAGGCTAGTACAAGATCAGATAATCCAGAAAAGGATAACCCTTTATAAAAAGAAAATCTATGCTTAATCTCCAAAATTTGTCCAACAAAACCCAAAGTTCAACGAGGACCATTAGATAATCAAATTGTCCATAAAATTCTTCAAAGTAAACCAAACTAAGGTTGAAACCCAAATATTTGAAGGATTTATTCACATAGTCTACCAAGTTAAATCGAAACATTTATCTCCAAACAACATCTGTTGCTCCTAAAGTCTCGTATTGAAAAGTAATTAACCTAATCACATATCCTCCATGATATATTAATAATTTTCATAAATAACCCAAAATCAACTTACTCTTAATTCATAAAATCATATAACTAGAAAGAATCAGTCAAACTAATCAGGGACTTCACGTATTCTAGTGGTAGGCGATAAATACCAGTCGCACTTTGGTTGTGGGTTTGATTCCCACAGCTTTGTCTGACGCGACGGGTTGTCACACGGTCTGTGTGTTGTCCTTTTTCCAAAACTATATAATTCTTAAAACATCCCCCAAAATGATATAAAATCTTAAAAAATTATCATAACATATTTTAACCTCAATTTTATCTCATTCCTTTCATTTTCCATCATATCATAGAGTAACCCATAATTACCTAAAAATTAAGGATCATATAAACCCTAATGGTTACCTTAATAATTATTACCTGAATTTCCACATCGAGTTGTCCATCTCGTACATGATACATTATAGAAATAACCAAGGTTGAAGTAGTTGATCATGACTCCTTGATAGTTGGTTTAGAACAACCATGATATTCCTCATTGAATCCCCCATCTCATCCAGTCTCTTAATCAGAGAACCACCACAGTTTCCTTCAAACCCATTGTCACTTTGGTGCCTGCTAGATCCAGCCATTTACTAAAACCAAAAAGGTCAGTGTGAGTATATCAACATAACCATAATGTACTAATGAGTAAGAAAAACACAAAGATATACTTACTCGTTCACTTTATCTAAAACTAGGACTCGTTCTGAAATCCTAACCATTATGGTAATGTCACTTGTGCATAGAGAATACCCTAACCTCTAAAGTTATCTAAACCGACCTTTGATACCAACTATAAGGCCCTAGCCTTAAACCTTACTTAATATTGAATTAAATGAGTAATTCACATTGAGGATCTTTTCAGGTTTAGAGTTTTAGAGAATTATGACATAACTATTACATCTCAAAAGATTACAAAGTAGTCGCTTCTACTAAATTTCCATAAAATAAAAACTCTTAAAAAGAAACATGTATAGTTCCATGTTTTAGGTAGCATGACTTTCCCTGGATCCCATCCTTGACCCTATTCCACGCTAAGTCCTGTGAAAAACATTTCAAAAACTTGGGATGAGCATAAAAAGCTCAGTAAGGGATACATAAAGAATGAAAACTGTTAGTTTTTCAAACATCAAGTAAACCATGTATACTCTATCAAAGTAATACCTTCACCTTCATGAAGTAGCAAAAACTATTCACTGAATAAAGTATCATTACTTACCTTTTTGTAACCAAAGGATTACCATAAAACCCATATAAATAACACATAACATATATAGAGGTAACTTAGGACATAAACATACTTAAGTGGAATAACCATACGGTCGACTTCCACACATATCACTTAATGGAATAGCCATATGGCCAATTTCCATATATACTTAATGGAATAGCCATACGGCCGACTTCCATACCCAATGCATTGGAGGTTATAACGTAACCACCCGTCCTGGTATTCACGGCACCACCCGTCATATGGTTTATCACGTAACCACCCATAAAATGTCCAAGTACCATCATTACACATAAAATATTGAAAATATAAATATTTCAATAACAACATTTTATTTGCAATCACAATAAGTAATTCCCAGATATTGAATTAATCAATCCATTTACAAAAACCATTTAAAAGATATTTTTAAATCAAAGTGTCCCATACCACTTTAAAGCTTTTAATGGAATTATAATTTTAAAACAATAATGTCCATATAAATAAATAATGAAACCCATTTAGAAAACATGGACATTAAAGATAAATATTTAGAATAATAAATCTTTAAAACATTTAAAATGATATTTTTGTTAAATAGTTTTTAACAAAATGAGAGACTCTTGAATACAAATAATAGCGGAATAACATTTAATCCGAACATTATATTATCATGAGAATAAAGGGATTCATGATATAATATGTGAAAGGACAGTATACACACCATATAAAAGTGAATTGGTGCATAACAACAATGAATTCTCAAAAGAAATGTAAAATGAGATGAAATCCATTATAAAGAAGGTATCCTTAAATTAAGGATAAATCAATCTCATAATTATGTGTGACAAATATAAATACACCCAATATAAGTGGATATTAAGTTTAAAACAATCAAAGGTTATTCAAACATATTAAAAAGATTCCATATTCAATAACTACAGGTTGAACCCAAAGAAATCGAAATTGGGTTAAAAAGTTCCCTTGGTAAAATTCGACAGCCTAACGGAATCACTTCAAAATTCATAAAAATGAGTTGATGGGAGATAAAAAGGGAATCTCATCACATGGACATAAAATTTACATCAATAAGGATATAAAAGAACATATCCCAACATAATAGTATGTGAATTAAAATACATAACAAAAGAAGTCTTTTAAAAAGAGTAGGGTGAAAGGTTCCCTTACCGACTTGGGTATCTTTCAAAACATACACCCCATGAAAGAAAGAAAATACATCATTGATGTAAATACTCATAAAACGAAATTATATTACAAAAAGAGTAGAATAATGGGGAGTACGTACACCACTCAAAGGAAATTGTGGCAAATGTAGCATAAATCTCACGGGAATAAAAGTGAGATGAAAAAAATCCCTTACAAAAACTCGGCAGCCTAACGGCGGCGCCACATAAAACTTACAAAAATGGATTGATGAGATCAAATAGGGTATCTAATCATATTAACATAAATTTTATAGAAAGAGGAATATAAAAGAACATCCCCCAACATAACAAAGTGGAGCTTAAAAGAAGTGACATAATGGAGAGTACTTAAAAGGAAAGAGAGAGGTTGGATCTCTTATAAAACATTCGGCAGCCTAACGGTGCCACTCAAAACTTCCAAAATGGATTGATGAGAGAGAATAGGTTCTATCATCATATGAACATAAAAATTACAGTAATAGTAATATAAAATAATATCCCAATAACACGAAATATGATTTTTAAAAGGAATGACATAAAAGAATGTACTTAAAAAGAAAGAGAGGTGTAGGATCCCTTACCTCGGGTCCAACTTGTCTTGTTCGTTCTTTAATGTCCTGAATAATAAACTTGAGTTAATTTCTACTTTATTAAGAACCTTTTTAAAGTTCATTATTCCTTTTATATAACTTATTTCCATGTTATTAACATTATGTAACCATTTAAGTTAATAATGATTGTTTTGTCGATATTTTGTTCTTAAGTCGAAAGTGGACTTCTTACAATTATATGTTGCACGTGTGGTCAAAGGTTCTTTATATCCAGAATTACATTCCTGATTTGGATATCATATATATCATATATATCCAGCATATACATGTATTTATAATATTACATAATCATTTAGAGGTAAGAAAAGAAATGCACCGTTCTTGGAGACGGTAAGCCGTACGTACGCATGAACGATACTTTCATTTATTTGTCATATTAATGGAATTAAAACTAAATGAGAGGTATGTATATTTTAATTCCATAATTTTATTCATCATTTAGATATATCATTCATTATGTATATCCATTATATACATGTACTTTTAATAGTACATTACATTTGGGGTTAAGAAATGAAATGCACCGTTCATGGAGACGGTAAGCCGTACGTACGCATGAACGCTACTTTCATTTATATCTCATACATTAGTGGAAAGAAATAATAATTATATAGGGGTATATTATAATTACAGTATAAAATCATATATAATAACTTTATATCCATCCTTTACACGTCCCACATATGGCATTAACGAATCACATCACTTTGAGGGGGCGGTAGTCCGCACTTCCTTAAATTAAGATATCGTGTTTACCCATAATGGAAACCATAAAGGTATGTCCAAAATGAAAAATACAGAATCTTAAGGAAAACATAAACATATTATATATCATATATAAATATAGTGTCATCTTAATGGCCGCCTTTGAAGGTGTTAAAAGAATGTTGAACAATCATCGTTTCGGGAGGCAGAAATTCGCCATCCACAGAAACAGTATGTTCTTTAACCATTAGATGTAGGTGTGTGTAAGTTTTTTTCTCTAATACTTCTTATAAAAACATCCTAGTATATTGAGGATACTGGAGTTGTTACAAAAGAAAAGAATAAAAAGAGTTTAGCGGGTTGGAGAAGCAAAATAAAACAAAAGGACTCAAAAGAAGACATTACCTTAAAATCGGGTAACTCCCCTTGGTTTGAGCTCAAAGGCTTCCTTGGGAAGACTTCTGCCCAATGTGAGGCTTCATGGAGTAAGATAGGGATGTGGAGAGCCAAAATGGGTAGGGGTTGGCCGAGCCAAAGGCTTTGGGAGTGTGGGTAAGGAGGTAGAGGTGGGGGCCTTTTATAGGAGGAGAGGAGGGGCACTCTTGGAAGGTAAAGAAAAGTCACTTTATTTCAAAATGGTATTCGGATTTAAGAGGTCCCACATTGATTTATTTCTAGGATAAGGTGGTAAGGGTTCGAAATCCACTCATCCAATAGGTTTTTGACATGTGTAGAGCTTAGATATTACATTATCTTTCCATTTTATTTAAATTGTTAAATAATGAGGTCATCGCTGCATCATCATGATTTCATAAATAATTTAATTTATTTAACGTCTAAAAATTATAAAAAATAATACTATGATTTAGGATATCTTTTTATCTTTCCAATTAATATTTATAGTCAAAAATATGACTTGTATAACCCTATGTACAAATTGTTTTAGTAAAACATCTCATATGTGTGTCATTTTTACTTTAACATTAAATAAAAAGGTATTTATGTCATTTCCCAATCAAAGTGGCTCCATGGGGTCCCCAAGTTGACCCATGGCTTGTCTTGGTCGGCCATGACACATCCAATGAGGTTAGGACATGTCTCAAGTTCATTTCATATTATTAAAACATTATTTTTACCTTAAACTACACTAATTACCTCTAATCGCGATTAAAAACTTAAAAAGTTACTATTCAACAAAAATTTATTTTTATCTCATTGAACCACATTTTACTTCTTAATGACAACCATGTATGTCGGATTTTTGAAATTCAAAACACAGAAGTGGTAAAATTTCATTTAAACGAAAAATCAATTTTTATAAGTACCACTTAGTGGTTTCACTATTCATCAAAAATTGAAGTTTTTCCAAAAAATACCAAAAATTCACCCTAAGCTATATTTGATATTCTGAATTCAAAAATTAAGTCCATTTTACAATATTAAAAACATATAAGTCACATTAATTAATTTAATAATTAATTCCCGCTGTCAAAGCAAATAGCGTGTTTTTATGAAACAATAAGTATCAAAAGATTGACACTAGTTTAAGTCTGATTTCAAAGTGAAATTAATTACAACGACCACTATTGGATTTAATGGTAAAAATATATTATAATTTCACTTTAAAACCAATTCAAAAGATAATCTAATCATATAAATAAATTAGATTAAAAAGGGGATTTGAATTAAAATACATCATTTTACACTATTCATTAAAAAATGAACTTTATCAGAAAGGTACCAAAAATTTACACAAAGTAAATTTTGATGTCCCAATTCTTAAGAATAGTTTTATTTGGTCCAAAATAATGTATAAGAGTGAAAAAAACTATATTTAATGACGGTTCGCCATCAAAAGGCGATAAGTGAACCTTTAATGAAAACTAGGGCATATACGCCTAAAATTGAATTCTTTCTGTATTTTAAGCCTTTATCTTTTATTGGATAAATGTAAAAACATTTAAAAACATATATAATCATATTTTAGTTATTTCTATCCATTCCCACCAATACAACGACTACATGTTAACTACCATTTAAAATAATAATATTTTATTATTAGAGTGCAACGTAAGATTCCCAAGAAACTCGTTGTTGCGTGTTGGGTACGCCATCGAGCATAGCATGCCCTTTAAAGTAATATTAATATTTTATTCAAAAATATGGATAAATATGAAAATTTCATATTCTTTATTTACCTGGGGTGTTACATTGATTATCATTGCGAAATTATTTTCATTCACAATGGTTCCCTTTATATGTTTCTAGATGATAACCTTGGACATTAGATGGTTTTTCTTAATTATACTAAGAAATAGTCATAGAGGGTCACATAATATCTATATATATATCTACATTCTTAGTTAAATTCAAGTATTGAATTTATCGAGTTAGAATAAATAACACATATTTGGGTTGGGATGACCACATAATTACAAGTTATTCAAAAGAATATGTCTGTTAAATAATAAAAATATATTTTTATTTTTTGTTTTGGTGAAGAGTATATTTATTATATTTATCAAAGAATAATGAAGTGATTTTTATTTATTGAATAGTCATTATTCTTGGATCGATAAATTTCGATGAATGAAAGAGGACCGATCATAATGGTCTAATTGGAAAAGGTATAAATGATATTTTCTTACATTATTAATATGTTTCACAATATAAAAAATAAATATTATTAATATTATTTTACATGGGGTCGAATAAGATTTATTAGATTTGGAAAGGACTTGTGTGTGATCTTCCAACCCTAATCCTACCATAATAAATAATTAATTATAAAAGTTTCCTAAATTAATTTTGGTGTTCACAATAGATCAGGAGATACTCTCACAACCCCTAGAGTGAAATATAGAGATCTAGTGAACACTCTCTCTTCCTCTTCTCTCAAACCTCCAGAGAACATCAAGAATTCTTCCTCATTCAAGAATAATACTATGGTGATCAACCAAAAATAACGAAATTGATTAGTATCAGTCATTCTAGAACACATCCATTATATATAGATGTTAATATATTGTGGTACATGTGTGGATCACAATTATAGTGAATTTACACTTAGATACTATAGAAAAATGATGCTATGATAAGATCTAGTTAACCAAATCATTAACGATGTGAGAATTACAAGTTGAGGTAATTATATATCTCCTCAAAAATTAATTATGAATTAAATGTGAAGATCCATGTATTCTTGTTACAATTTTATAATCTAGTAAATTAATCTACAGTTTTCATTAGACATGATGTTTTAATCATGTGCAAGATTTACTTATAAATTAAGACTTAAAATTCAGTTGGCCATACCATCAAAGGATGCTTCCACTATACCCAGATCCTCGAAAAAATGACAAGTAAAATTTGGATAAGTTTATGTGAAGTTATAAAGATAATATTAAATAAAATTAAGCTATGTTTTTGGTTTATAGTAATAGGTTTGAGGATATAGAAATGGATTATGATGAAAATATTGATGACTATTTTACTATATTTAATGAGATTGTGAGTAATATCTTGGGATTTAGTGAGAAGTTGTATGATTCTACCATTATTACAAAGGTGATGAGAAACATTACAAATTGTTTTTATACTATTTTTTAGCCTTATAAAAGATATAATACCATTAACTGGATGATTTACATGATATTACCAACACTTCAAATGATAAAAACAAAAGATTTTATGATTTAAGAAAATATTATATTGCCTTTGAGGCTATAATAAAACTAAAAAATTATGATGATGAATAATGAAAATCAATTGATTTAGATGATAAGGTATATGATGAAGATTTAAAAAAAATAGTTTCCCTTTTATCAAAAAGTTTCATATCTAGAAAGAAGAATGTAAATGTTAGACAAGAATAGTGGTGTCATAATTGTAATGACATTGGACACTTGTCAATAAATTTATAAAGGAATAAGGTTTATGTATATGAATTATATGAGGAAGATGAGAAACCCTAAAGGAAGAAATATAGAAATAGAAATCATAATTACTCAAGTGGTATGATTTTATGTTTGATTAGAAAGAAGAAACAAGATTATTAATATTCTAGAATCCATTAAAAATTTAAATTCATTTTTTTGGAATATGTTCAAAGAGTTTTTTATACTTAAACTGTGAAAATAATGGAAATTAAATCACTATGTCATAATAAATGTTTACTGGTGAATTAGAGTCATGTCTTGAGTATAATTCAAAACACAATAAGTAGAAAATAAAGATAAAGTAGAAAAAAATACAATCTTGATAAAAGAAAAAAAGAGTTAAATTATAATGAATAATATTATATTTATGATATAAAAAGTACAAATTGAATGTAGCTAATAAATTGAAGATGGTAAGTGATATTAAAGAGAAAAATATATAAAAGAAAAATATTTTTATGAGATGATATCAATTTGTAACATCTCGACCCAAATGCCATTGAATTGGTTCCCTGAGTAGGGGTGCCACATGGCCTTAGAAACACCTCCCCAAATACCAGAGGATACTAACTAGCGGTGATGGGATATGAGGTTTCCATTTGGATAATATTACCTTATTATAATAGTGCTCAATATAATGTTAATAAAACCAAACATATATTCAACCAGATAATCACCACAACAAGGGAAGGTTCTAATAAAACAAATAAAACATCATAGGAAAAAATGAATGAATGTTCCATATATACCAACCTAATTCCCCATGGGAGGAGTATACATGTCATACCCCAAAATATGGAATTATTTTATTTTTTTATTTTCTTGGATTTGGATCCTTTGTATGAGGTTCTGTTTGAGCATCAGTTTAAATTTAAAATTGTTGTTTATAGATGGTTGTTTTGGGCTTGGAAGTAAGGACCACATGGTTAAGGAAAATTGTGTTGATTTTCCAATGTAACCATGTATCTTGAGTTTGGTGGTTGGGGATTATCACATAACCTGCATATGGGTAGGGAATTCATAAGGAATGTGTGTGGTTTTGTTTTGGAATTGGGTAGTGGTGTTTAGAATGGTTGCCACATTTTCTGGGAAACTGTGCGGCCAGCCCATGTGGGGTACCCCTCTCAAGTAAAGAGTTCACAGTTAGTGCACAGTTTTTCAAAACGTGCACCCAAACCATGTGAGTTTCACAAATTATTAAAAATGTTAAATACTATGTTTTCCCCACTAGTGTTGTATCCCCAATTTAGGAATATCATCCCTAGTTTGACTAGGTGCACCATGGGATCCTCTACAATCCTCCTCTCTTTCCCTTCCTCAAATTTTCAAGCCCCATAAATGTTATAAGGTGAGTTTCCTTCAGATTATTATTAAATCTCTTATTCTCCTATTATTTATATCTTTTTTATTGGTTGTTATTGGTGTATATTCTCTTCTAGATGAACCCTAAGGGTTATGATTGATGTGTAGTTTATTTTATTTAGTTGTAGGGAGTGAAGATTATCTCTTTTGGTGTATTCTTCCTCCTCTAGATGATTCATCATATTCTCACATCATTGAGGTAGGTCTTTCTATCTATTTCTTTTCCTACACATTCAATTTTATGATTGATATTTCCTAAATAAGTTATAAATGTGTCTCCCATTCTTGAAATGTGTTAGTGTAAATTTATTTTGTGTTTTCATGGTGGTAAATTTCATTTCAAATAGTTTTCAAAGGGATTATTTATTTATTCTTTTATTTACAGGAACACAATGTATTTTTTAAAATTCCAATTAAGTTTTAAAATTTAATTTTACCTATTTTTGTGTTATTTGTCTTTTCCTATGTTTTGAATGCTTGGTTGAAAATATAAATTAGGCATGATGTTTAGTTTGGATGAATCATTATGGTGTATCAATTTGTGGTAAAATGATTTGAAAGTATTATCAGGGCTTTTAAATTTTTATTATTGATATTATAAGTGTGTGGCTTATTATATTGGTTTAAGGGAATGTGGAATTTCATAAAATTGGGTTTTTGATGATTTCATGGAAACATGATGTGTGTCCTTATATGTTGTCACGTCCATGGGTTCATAGGGTGCACATGTGGATTCGAATTCAAATGAAAATGACACTTAAGAGTGATCCCTTTTTTCTCAAAATGATTCTTTAGTTTATTAATGGTGTATTGGCTCTCCTTATGAATTTACAAGTGGTTTCAAATTTGTTCTCAGTTTTCTGGACCATTCATAATTTTTTAATGTCGTTAGTCCCTAAAATGGTGTAAAGGCCCACTTGACACTTCTCTCATTGTTCTATGATTTCACATGGATTAGAAGGAGTTTCTATTTGAAGTGTAAAGGGTCATTTAAAATTGGGCATGTAAATTGGTGTTTTATGTTGAATTTGTAATTATTTTTCTAGTTTTTCTAAATGTATTTGGGATTGGTTATAGAAATATGTTGTTCGATTAGAACTGAAAATATTTTGGGCGTTTTGGTAACTCATATGATGTGAAATTCCTATTTGAAATTTGTGCTGTATTTTAAAAGTGTATTTGATGTGAAGTGATTTAAAGGCATGATTTCAACATTGTGAAGTTTTAGAAAATGGTTTGGAAAACCCAAGTAGTGTGGGGCGTAGTAGGCATTTTATAATGACTGAGGAAGTGGTTTTTGAAACTCAAATGATGTTACATCCCGATAATAACTTCTGAAATAAATGGGTTTTCATGTGATTTGTTATGCATAGATTATATCATCAGACCAATAGAACATGGGATATACTCCCCTTTAGTGGATCATGCATGGGAATGATGTGGTATTGAGTCCATCACACCTTGGGAGATACTCTCCTTTAATGTATCATGTGCAAGAACATTGTTGATTATGGTGTTATGCTATGTCATTCCATGTATTTTTATTTTTATTTTTATCATGGGATTCCATGGCATAATCTTGAGGGTCAAGTGATAGTTTCATATTAACCCTTATTAGATGGGTTGGTACACCCCTCCCCCCACACACACACACATGATAGGCTTATGTTGGATGTGCTACTAAATTATCTAGTTTAGAGTATCATACTAGTTATTGACTATAGAGATGCACCATATTCCTAAAGTTGAGTCGAATCAGTGTACATCCTGGGATCACTCTAGGGATGTTCAGGAAATTCTTATGAGTTGCTATCAATTTTTTCTCTCTATTTGTGTAGCACATTGGATATTGGTTTTGCTAGTTTTTTATACTATTTTGTATTTATATAATTTCTACATATCCCATTTTTATTTTCAACATTGGATTTATATTTAACTTCTAGCTTTGAAATGGGTTGTGTAAAGTGAAATATTTTTTCAAAATAAAGTTACATGTGTTGTTTTAAAAAAAGGGAACTAGTAGAAAATTTGGTTTTTATCTTAAATGATTAAAAACATGTTTTCAAAATGTATTTAAAACTACTTTTTATGGACTATTTTAGGAAAGTAAATGCATGGAATCTATGGTGATTACCTACTAAGGTTTTGAACCTCACACCATACTTGTTACACTCAGTACTGGTAGACCTAGGATGTTTTATAGGCATAGTTTTCGGGTTCAGTTTCTCTTGTAGCGAATTTATCTTGTAGATGGTTGTGACCAAGAGTTCATGTGGAGATTGTGTTGGCTGATTCAGTATCAGTTTTTTGTTTATTTTGATTTTTTTCAATGGTTGTTGTATCTAGATCTATTTTTATATTTATTTAGATTTAGTTTTGGCTTGTTCTTGTGTATGTTCATTTGGTTTCATTGATCATGGTTTATTTAGGATAAAATAAATCCTGTAGTGATTAATTTGATTCACAAAACTAGTTTCCAGCCCATGGGGATTGGGAAGTCCGTTTAGGACATGTCTCAAACTTGATAAGAGGTCGGGATGGATGGAATCTAAACATTATTCATGAAGAAATTATATCAAAGTGGGCCATTGTTATTTGGGGTTTCTGGTAGTTATAGATTACAACAGCCATGGATCGAGAGGTAGGTAAGGGGGGACGTCACAAACCCTTTCTCATTCTCAACCTTGAGATTAAAGGGGTATTCCAGGAGTTGAGTCTTTTTTTTACTTTGGTATGTGTGGATGAGAAATAACAATGAATGCGGGCCAATGCCATGATGTGATCTCACATGAAATAGTGACCCATGTGGAGTCCTAATGCATGGTTCAAGGTCCTCTTATTTGTTTATTCATACTTGGGGCATGGCCCACTTACCATGTAATCAAGTTATTCATAGCCATTAGTTTCTCATTTTTGTGTTTTGGTAAGAGCTGTGTTTTGTTATAGCTTTAGTTGGTGTGAGTGGGCTTCTACAATGAAATCATTTTCTAAAATGAAAATTATTTCTTTCAAGTGGCGTCGAATTGAAATGTGAAATGAATTTTTAAACGATAATGTTATTACCAAAGTTTAAAAGAAAAATTGATTAATAATTTTTAAAAGTTTTAGAAAATATGTACAGAAAAGTGAATTGAAAATTTGGTAAACAGTTGGGTTTGATAATGAAATGGCTTGTTTGACCCATGGTTTTTCTTAGGGAGGTTTACATGTGTGTGGGTATATATGGGACATCTGTATTAGAATGCTTGAATGGATGAGGGAATAAGAAGTTGAATGAACACATATGTGAGGGTATATAGGATTTCAGGAGTGTGTATATGAAATAAAAGGCTTGGATTGATTTTTCTAAAATGATTTTTTAAAGGGAGAATGGTTTCATAAATTGGTTTTTCTTTGTGATGTGGGTCTTGTTTGTGAAAAGTGAATTTTGGAATTGAAAATTTTCTTTGGGAGAAGTTTATTTTGAGATTCAGATAAAATGGTGGTTTTTTTGAAATGAGGATATTTTATTGTGATTGTAAATGGTTGGATTTTGGGCTTGAGATATTTTTCCGATTGTGTTTAGGATTGGTGTTGATTTTGGTTTTGTTTTTCTCATGTTGATTAGAGTATACTGTACAAAATGGTCCCCCAAATTTTGAGTCATTCATTCCCAGTTTTTTATCCTTCTCAGTTTTTCATGTATTATGTGGTGATTGAGGCCCATTAGAGGCTGAGGAATGGATTGGGAAATTTGAGTGTGTCTTCATATCATTTGTAACTCACAAAGCTGTTAGAGTGTGTGATGTTCTGGGTTTGTTTGAGGGTCCATACATGGATAAATGGAAGGAGATTTATAAATCATCAGTGAAAATTGGGATGATGTGGGAAGTATTTAAGATTTACTTTATCTGATATTTTATACCTGATGATGTGAAGATGAAGAAGGTGGAAGGGATCTTGAGTATTTAGCAAGGTCAGTGGTTAGTAATGGCCTATATTGATCACTATAAAGAGAAGGTTTATTTATCTTCAGAGATAGCATCATAGGATGTATTGAAAGATACTCATTTAATTTGGGGTCTTCATCCTAAGGTAAAGGAGTGATTCAATTCTTTCGGTGAAGTCCAGTTCAAGAATTTGGTGGATGAGGTGTTCTTAGATGAGTTAGTTTGGGGGGGGGGGGTTGGTGGTATGTGATTCTCGTAAAGGTTACTCATCAAGTGAGAGGTGTGTTCTAGGAGGACCTATTACTGAGAAGCCTCTTTTTGTTGGGTTTTTCTTTCATTCCATCATGTTATTCGCTCATGTCTTTTTTGTTTAGTCAGTTTGGGCATTCGAAGAAGTCCTGCTGAAATCCTCCAATGACTTGCCATCGTTGTGGCTAGTTGGGTAATCTAGTAATGTTTGTTAATAAGTGTAACCCAAAGGAGTTGTTATATGATGATTCTAGCTTATGGTTGTGAGGAATTAGATTCCTTATATATCAGGTATCCATTCATAGGCACCAGATTGAAACTCGTATGTATTCAGGAATTGACGGAGAGTGGGGAACCTTGACCACCTTGTCACCTATATTGGGTGGGTATGTTTAATGTTTCCCTGTTTTAGTTTTATACTATTTTAAGTTAATATATTCATTTTAAATGTGTGATGGACTTTTTATTTAAATAAACATGTGGATAATATTATCTAAATGTGGGTTTTTAATTGGTTGTTGTTCATGGGGTGTGGCTAGCCCTGTACTGGTAGTTCTGGTTTTAATTTCTGATCTTTTAGAAATGGTGAACCTTGAGGTATCATAGACTTGTGATTTTAGTTCACTATTTAGTTTTTTTGTCTTCTATGGATCTCCCCTTATATTGGGTGTTTTTGGATTCGGTGGGGAGTTATTAGTTTCCCTTATGGTGGGTTTTTCATTCCAGTACCATCGTGTTTGGGTTTTAATTTTGGTAGTTTTAGTTGATTTATTTTCATGTGGATAACAATATCATGTTATCCCATTGTTCATCATGACATTTTTCCCTCTATAAATTTTGGGTGGGACTTGTGGAGTGAAAGGTCACACCTAGGTTCATGGTTTTCTTCAATTTTGATCAGGAATAGAGTTATGTTTTTTTTATATTTTGGTTGGTTGACATTCCGGGGGAATAAAGTGTTTGTGGTCAGGAAAATTTCCACACACTATCATTTTGAAATTTTTTTATTTAAATTTTTTTCTTTTATTTAGATCCTTTGGTTGAGGTTTGGTTTGATCCCTGGTTTAAATTTTTCTATTTTTTTGAGAGATGAATGTTCAGGTCTTGGTAATTAGGAGTGCATAGTTCGCATGCAATTAGGGAAACCATGTGGCTTCACCAAGGTAACCATGTACAATGAGTTTGGGGCTTGGCACATGGTCTACACGCGGTTAAAGAAACCATTCGATAAGCATGTGGTTTGGTTCTGGAATTGGGAAGTGGCATTTGGCATGGTTGTTTCGTGGTTTTGGAAATCATGTGGTCATCTCATGCAGGGTTTCCCTCTTCTCTAGTAGAGGGAGCATATTTGGTTTTCGGTCTATCAAATCTTATTGAAAAAACATGTGAGTTTCCCAGATCATTAAAAAAATTAAATTCTAGGTTTTCCCCTCTAGTTTTTTAACCCCAATTCGGGATTATCTTTCCTTTTTAATCCTAGGTGAACCATGGGGGCCTCCATGCTCCTCTCTTTCCCTCTATTCATTTTTTATGCACCTTCAATGTTCTAAGGTGAGTTTCCTTGAAATTATTGGCCTATTTTCTCTTCTCTTCATATTTCTCTCTTGGTTCATGTCTTTTCATGGTGGGGTTGATCTTTTGGCCGAACCCAAAGGTTTAGGGTTGATGTTTGGTTCTTTTTCATTGGTTATAGGGTGTATTAATTGTCTCTTAGGGTGTATTCTTCCTCATCTATAAGTTTAATCTCATTCGCACATCATTGATGTAGGTTTTTATATGAATTTCCTTTCCAGCACATTCCATTTTATTCTTGAGATTTCTTAAATAATTTATAAATGTGTTTCCATTTATTCATATTTGATAGTGTAAATTTATTTTGTGTTTTCATAGTGGTGTATTTGCTATAAAATGGTTTTCAATGGGATTATTTATCTATGCTTGTATTTACATTTACAAAAGGTGTGTGTTAAAATTCTAAATGAGTTTTTAAAGATAATTTAACCACTTGTGGTGTTATTTGGAATTTCTTACGTTTTGATGGCTTGGTTGAAATTATAAATTATGAATGATGTGTATTTTGTAAGCCTATTTATAGTTTATTGATTTATGGTAAAAATTTATTGAAAGATTCTCATGTTTATTAAATGATTTTTTGGGATTTTTTAATTGTGTGACTTATTGTGTAGGTTTAAGGGATAGTGGTGTTTCTTGAAAATGTTTTTTGAATGATTTCAGGAATACATGAAGTGTTTCATTAGATTTTGTCACATCCATGGGTGCTTGGGGTACACACATGAATGGTAATTAAAATGATGATTACACATAAGAGTGATCCCATTTTTTTCACAAAATGTTTGCTTAGTTTATAAATGGTGTTTTGGATCTCATTTTGACTTTAAAGGTGGTTTCAAATGTGTTCCTAGTTACTTTTCCCATTTGGTATTTTCTAGTTTGGTTATTCCCTAAATGTTATAAAGGCTTTTTTGCCACATCTCATGTTGTTCCGTGTTTTCACTTGGCATGGAAGAAGTTTGAATTTTAAGGGTAAAGGCTTGTTTGGAATTGTTCATGTGAAGTGGTGTTTTATGTCGACTTTGAAATTTTTGTGGATGTGTCTTGTAAATGTATTTGTAATTTGTTTTAGAAATTTGTTTCCTGATTCGCACTTCAAATATTAATGGCTTTTTTAAAACTTTCATGATGTGAAAACCTGGTTGGCAGGTTTTTTTCTCTTTGAAAAGTGGATTTGATGTGAAGTGAAATAAGTTACCAATTGGAACATTGGCATGTTTTAGAAATTTTTTTAGAAAACCTATGTAGTTTGAGGCCTGGTTAGAATCTAATAATGATTGATGAAGTAGTTTTGGAAAGTCGAATGATGTTACGGACTGATAGGCACTTGTGAAATAAATGTTTTTCGTATGAGTTGTGATTCTCTTCTTATATCTTCTAACCACCAGAACTGGGGATTCATTCCTCTCTAGTGTCTTGTGTACAAGAAAGTTGTGGTATTGACTCCATTAACCCTTATAATGGGATACACACTAATGGATCATGTATAATTATTTTTTTTATTTTGGTTACTATACCATGTGTTGTAGAGTATTTTCATTTGTTATTATTATCATGGGATTCATGGGCATCATCTAGAGGTTCATGTGGTAGTTTCTTGATGACCAAATTCTGAAGGGTTGGTACCCCTTGACTTGATAGGTCTAGGTGGTAGGTGCCATTGGATTGGCTGGTTTAAAGTGGCCAGTTGGTTATTGAATATGGAGATGCACCATATGCTGGTGGGAGAGTCTAATTAGATTATGTCTACTGATCTCTCTATGGATGTTTAAGAAATGATCATGTTTTTCTGTCTATTTTTTATTAATTTTTTTGCACATCGGATATTGGTTTTTTTAGTTGTTCCTACTAGTTTGGTTTTCATTACATTCTTCACAACCACTATTTATTTTCTAGAATGGTTTTATATTTGAGTTATTTCTTTGAAATGGTTTGGCGAAAGTGAAATGTTTTCTGAAAAAGAATGCTACATGTGTTTTTTAAAAGGGGACTAGAAGAAAATTAGGTTGTTTTCATAAATGATCAAAAACGTGTTTTCAAAATGTATTTCAATATTTGGTGTGTGAATTATTTCAATAAAGTGAATGAATGTAATTTTTGGTGATTGCCTATTGAGTTGTTTAAGTTCACACCTTGATTCGGCCACTCAGTGTCTGTAGACTAGGGTTGTTTTGTAGGTACAGGTTTCTGATTCGGTTTCTCTTGGATAGAATTGGTCTTATGGATGGTGGTGACCAATAGGTCACCTTTAGATCGTGTTCAGTGGTCCGATCACAATTTTTATTATTTTTTTATTCTTATGTGTTTTTGGTATCAGGATCTATTTTTATATTTATTGAGATTCTGTGATTGTGGGTTCTTCACCAAGTTCATTTGGTTTCTTTGATCCTGGTTTTTTTGAGATGAAATAGTTCCCTTAGAGATTATTGTGATTCATGGCACTAGTATCCAAGCCCTAGGGATTTGGAATTCCCTTTGGGATATGTTTTGGACTGGGTCGAATGTTGCGTTGGATTAAATCCCTGTTAGTTCATGATAATACACACATATTATAAGAGGAACAACAGAAAAACTAAATCCAATAGCCTATCTCGAACTGATCTCAAATCCTACATGGTTCTATCAACTAACTGTAACATTAGAATTAAATCAATATTAATCAATATTGGGACTTTCCGAGTACCTATACTGGTGATAAAGAATTGGTTTTTCTTGGCCACCCAAGTGCCATGTTGGCTTGAGTAATTTGTGAGTAAAAATCAATAGAAAACTACCAACATGATCCCTAAGAAAAATAATCTAAATAAAAAGTTCATAGCTATGTGCTACTAATAATCACTTACCACCTAGAAGAATAATTAAAAAAAGATTATAAATATCCAATAATCTTGAGATCCATGGTAACACACATGGTAAGACCTGCAAACTTTGGCCAGTTTTGGTATATTTCTAATTGTGGTAATGGATCTCATAACTCATTACATTACTATGGAGTGGACCAGGTCAACAACAACTATAAAAACATAAGGAAATCCATGGGGCTCCACTGATAATTATTGTATTACCAAGTCTATCCAGTGTTCAAGGATGTCATCCATGAGGTTCCACTTATTTCAATCAAGGTGAATCCAAGGAATCCAAGCTTAAGATTCTGTAAAATGAATTCAAGGAACTATAAATCAAAGGAATTCATAGTATTAGGTTGTACTGGAATCTAGGTCTACACCCATGGAATTATATCTCATATAATCATGTTCAGTCTGGGGAACTCATCATGGGACATCTGCAAGGGAACCATGAGGGAATACATGGCATTATTTAATGGAATTCAAAATATAAGACATCACCTAAATCTAATGAATGACCACCTTGAATAATTCACAGTGATGAATTTTTGAGGAACCCAAGGCTGATTATCGATGTCCTTAGATTTGAAAATCCTTGAATCCAATGAGTAATCCCCACATGGAATTTTGGGGAGTCCCATAAGAGAATCCACTCCCACTCATGAAATTACACCCATTTCAAATCCAAGACTGAATCCAAGGGATGAAACCAAACTAATCCCACCAATAATAGGAATTTATATATGGATAAACCAATTAAAAAGACTTAATTTACCCACTCATTCCATGATGTAATATGACTATTAATTTCAAATTATCCATATCTTTTTTCCATTGATTGGTTAAATAGTATGCCATTAATAGCATAAAATGAAAAATTCATTAGTGTTTTCTTTTTGATGCCCAATTTAACCAACACCACAATTTTTAAATTCATTTCAAAGTATAGTTCCATTAACTATTTCAAATCCCATTTCTGAAACCCCATTTTCTAAATACCCATAAAAAATACCCAACACATGTTTTCAAAACAATTTCAAATGTCATTTTCTTGAAATACCATTTTCATTAACCTCCCCCCATTTAATTATATGCTTCCCAAGGTTAAATTATTACTAAGGAGTCCCATATTTAACTGACTCCCCACAATATTCAAGTCATGTCAAAGGGAGTTCACTAAGGAAAACCTATTTAAAGTAATTAATTAATTTTATAAATCCATCACTCGATAACTAGGTGAGATGGAAATTAAATTCACATATAATATAAATAAAAATATGGGAAAATATAGATATCACCTACCTCATTCTATGAATTACCCAATAATTATTCAAAGGCTATAAGTAGCTTCCAAGGCCCATATAAGCTCATCAAACATAATCTGACCAACTTTAACCCTATAAGGCCTTAACCCAAGCCAAAAAATTCACAACAGTAAACTATAAATTATAATTAATTAATTAATTTTATTTTATAATTTCCTAAACTGTGAGAAACAACTAGATTATATCATTGGACTAGAAAGACATCCACCAAACTATGGGAGTTCTACTAAAAAAATCTGACATCATCCTGGGTAATATCCTTAACATGCATTGAAAAAAACAATTGAATTTAATTTAATGGGAAAACCCTAATAAATTATTTAATTCATCTTAAAATTGATGAAATTATGAACAGTGGTCGGAAGGAATTGTCTTGAGACATCCTCTATGAGGTTTGATTGAAATTGTTGTCTTCTTCTGTTGATTCCACAATGATTCAGTGGAATTAGAATCAAAACCATAAAGGTATGGAACCAAAAATTAGAGGGGAAGGTAAAAGAAGAAAATATTAAATAAATAGTGGAGTAGACTCACCAAAAAACTAATGTAATTTTTCCATTAATCACCTGAATTAAAGGAGGAATGAATGATGGTGTATGAGTTCAGCCTAAAAGGGTGTGTGAATGTTAGGGAAGAGAAATATGGGGTTGTGTTTTAAATAATGGAAGAGTAAAATCATTACTATCCATAATTAATGGACCACATGGTTTGGTCATATAGTGTTCCAAACCATGTTCCAACTGTGTGGTGGGAACTATACATGAACATTGATGTCACATGGTTAAGCTACATTGTTTTCCAAACCATACACCAACTATGAGAACTAGCACTTCATTAATCTACAAACCATCACATGGTTTATCAGAAATAATGCTCAAAACATGCCCCAAAACCAAAATTACAAACTAATCTACATGGTTTAATCTGAGATACATGTATATTCTACCAAAATATGTGAAAACCATTCCATGGAACCATGAACTATATAAATCAAACAAAAGTACCCCATTTATAAGGGTAACTACCTAGTTTCCCTATTCTGATCACATGCATTTTTTCTTCCAAACACCTGATATGCCTATGTTTCTCCCCTCCATAATATTCAACTTAAAACCACCAATTACATTGTCTTGGTAAATCAACCATCATGATAGATTATTAAAACACTACCTCGTGTCCCAATGTTGCACCCATCATGGTTCTAAACCCACCATCCAAAAACACCCATGAGAGAACTTGTTAAACATTAGTTCCCCTCCTTTTCACCAAGATCTAAACTAGAATGGTTGCATAACCACCATCCATGAACATGCTAGAGACACAATATCCTTTCTTAAAAATCATAGTTTGATTCTAAAAACACACACATCATATCCATGATGGCATGTTGGATGTGGTTTTTAACTTACCAAAACCATTTTCATATCCAAACGTATGTTGGACTGTCCTTAGCTGACTCATCATGAAAATACCTGACTCCAACCACTAATTCTTCACCAATTTACCAGACCATGATTCCTTTATTCCCAAATGAATAATGTGATCCCCAAACATGATTTTTAGATTCCATACCCATCACTCAGTGAGATTCCATGGTTAGATCAATACTTATCTCAAACCATTTTCATGCCTTATTGCACACATTGATGCACCTCAGATCCAATCATCCTTGAATTGCATTAAAACTAACTAAAGATCATAGATATTGATTGGTATTATTTCATTACCACATATGATTACCCATTTTACATGGACTATGTAATCCATGTACACATCACATTTTTTCACTCTAGAATCCTAATTCCCCCACATTCTCTCAAAAATAAACTCTATATTTATGTGATCATTTCAGGACAAGGGTCTCACAACCATGAACGATACGTCAATCCACAACATAATAGTTTTATTATAATGTATCCTCTTGAGTAACTTCAAATAACTGTGGCCCATGTTCTAATCATCATCAAACTGAAATATTGGACATAATCTTCTAACTATCCTGGAATACAAAAAAAACCACTATTGTAACACCACACCCATTCGCATTAGCTTGAGAGGAGAATGACATGTTAGATGGCCTTAAGAGACATCCAAAAGATGCCAAAGGCTATAATAAATGTAAAAAGATTCATTTATAGTTTGGGGGATGATTTTACCTTTAATGATAAATAACAAACCAATAAACTATAACCAAATAAAATAATACTTGATGAATAATAAAATTAAAGACAATTCAAACATTTCATTTATATCTGTCATGAACTACCTTCTCTAAGATGAGGTAAGGGACAACAAACTACAAAACCCTTCTATCTTTAAGTTGAAGGAGAGATAATGACTGCCAATTACCACCTTTAATAGGCCCTGGAGTGGCGACTAGCACCAAGTGTATAGAATCTCACATTGTATGGAAGGAATTACCCTTTATATAGAACAAGATCGGGAGATAAGACTATGAATCCCAAACAACTCAAAAACACTGGAAGTAAAAGTAAGGACAAAAACCCTTTTTACACAAGTATGTTAAAAATAAAGTGATAAAAAGTATAGGAAAACTATGAACGTAAGTACCAAAAGAAAGAAAATTAGCAATGAAAATTGTCCTGAATCCCAATCTAATAGGGTTTGTAATGGTCCTCAAATTCCTCTTGTAAAACTATAATCAATTTTATACATGCAGGGTGAGTATATATCTATAATTAGTAGGAAAACCAAACTATATCATACATAAGTGGGGAGACATTATAATTCCCCATGAGAAAATTGATGTAACCAAAACACCCAGCAAGGAAAAATATCCACCCAGCCTCACCAAGGCACACTCCCCAAATAATGAAAGTCATGTAAAATAATAGTAATAGCACATTGATATTTTGGTTCCCCGCACTGCTTTCCCACTGGTTATTTAGAACATCCTATGCATCCTACCTTCCCCACAAGTCAAACTACATTCCCACTACTGCCCCAAGAATAACCATATAGGCCATCCCAACCGCACATTTATCCCTCCTGCAAACACCTGGGCCACTAAAAACACACATAACCATGACTACAGACACTTGGGCTACAACAAACACTTCCATTCCCAAAGACACCTCAGCTAGAAAAACCACTACCACGCTCGAACACACCTAGACTTCATCTTGAAGACACATGGTAAAAAAACCATCCCACACACACCTGGACCAACCACCACAACACACCATGCCTGAACATTCTTGGGCCATAATGAACCTCAAGACATTATAGCCAACCCATGGAGTCTTGGTCTACCTAGGAGAGGGATCAGAAATGAGCTAATAACCAGCCAATAAAAGAAATGTTGTGGAAAACACCTTCCCCATGAAATGGGGGTGTTCATCATGAAGTGCTCAATATGGGTGGGGTTCGTATAAGAAACACAAGAACTAAATTTTATACATATAGGTAATAAAGCACTCATCCAAAACTAAGGGTCCTGAAACCAACAACCATCCCACACAAAAACACTCTTACTACAACCCATGCATGCACAAGTACACAACAAACACAACTAGAACAAAACCCATTTTTAGAAAAAAATTCCCCATCATACCCATTCTCATTATCATGTTCATGTGATTCAATTTAAAATATTTCCTCATTACTGGGAAACTAATAGGCCTAACCACAATCCAAAAACAACTACTGAAATAATATATCCAAACAGGTGTTTAAGCATTCACCCTCAGTTCTTTAGTAAATAAAAACATAAAAATGGGATCCTGTGAGATCCCTCGAATTACGGGAACCAAACCAAGACCCAACTTATTAGGTCCAGAACACTTACCATTGGCTCCACACAGCCTAGTATTCACAAACAAACAACCTCTCAACCAGATATTCCATTCCCCCCTATGTCACCCCACAAACTTGAAATAGAAATACCATGCATATCATCAGAATGGAGAAATAAAGTTTTCAGATTTATCCAACATAATTCATTAAGTTTTTTCCTTCCATTTGGTTAATCGGGGTGATCACACAAGGATTATTATTCATTAAGAATCCACTTAATCAACCAAGCTTACGTGATTAATCAGTTTCCATGTTAGAGTCATTCAATCACAAGATCATTTAGAAAAACATATCTTCATTAGTGTATAAGAAAGGACCACCAATGGCCACAATTTTCAGTGGACATGACCCCTCCAAATTCATAAAATAGAAACAAATGAAAAATAAAAAACATCATCATCTTTACCACCCCTTATTTATTTTAAAGTATATTTATTATCTTCATTGAGGTTGGTTCCATCTATATCCCAAGGGAACATCATCATAACCACCCTATATAATGCACATTAGAGATAGACTAAGTAATAACCCCTACTTGGATGATCAAAGATCGAAGATCCTTCTTTTTCCAAGAATAGGGGATGTGCAACTTGCAGGAAGAACTCCAAGGATGAGCGAAAAGGGCTCCAGCATAGGCGCATGATTTGTCTCATGAGGATGTCTTAAGGAACTCTCAAAGAAAAGAATTGAAAGAAGGAATAATGGTTCTTGGATTAAGAAGAGGCCAGATCCAAAAATTAGGGATACCATTTCAAAGTACATAAAAATCAAATTGGGGCTTGACCAAGTAGCTTGATAGTTTCACATGTTGGAATTGATTGAGATTTAATAATTACCCTTATAAGTTGTGGATATAGACTAGTGGACAGTTTTGAGTTGATATATAACCTTTAAATGGAGAAAAAAACACGTAACATAGGCTTAACTCGAAAACACCAGAGACTGGAAAATGAGGAAAAGGATGTGACGTTGATAAAAATTCCACATGTTTTGTCAATTCAAGGGTTTATCAAATCCTTATAGATTTAAAATATATTTTAGAGGACTTTAATTTATTTTAAATGGGTATTAAAACACCTTTTACGTTAAAAGAGGCATTACTGGAGCGAAACTCAACATTTTGGGAGAAGCTGGAAATGAATCACCGATGGTTGAGTCACCAACAATCCCCAGGATATCTTAAACATCAAGATTTATAAATGTAAATCACCATAAGGTTATGGGTCGTTACATCAAATACCTCTCAAACTATTCTCAACCTTGAGAATTCAAAAGTTAATATGAATAAAAGATAGGGGTCTGAACAACCACCTCATAAGATACCTCTCATGGAAAAACCACCATAAAATTGTTTGAAAGCTGGAATAAAACCTCAACATCTAGGGAAACCTTTCTCACATTTATCTCCTAAAAAACTGCAAAAACACTACCACTCCTATCCCCCATGTAACCACACAAACACAAAACGTCACACCATCCAAACACATGGGTTAGGGAGATCCTTCCTCCTTCTCAACATACTATCCTCTTTGGGTGGAATTGAATCTCTTATATAGGTTTTATTACATCGATATTAATGTGTCTTTATTGGGGATCAGTTCCTCCCCTCCCCATACAAAATAGAGAATAGGGAAACAACTTATCATACAGTATCTAGAGTTAAACAATTCATCATAAGCAAGGCACCAATGAAGCACAAGATCAATCTCAGAACATCTCAGGGTACTAGTCACGCATATGTGCCTCTCATTCACAAGCACTCTCCTTGAGGTCACCATGCCTCCATAATACACGAAACAAGGGAATGGTCCATCAATAAAGAAACTTCTCTTTAGGATCCTCTATACTCACTGGTCGCTCCACCAACATCGCATTGTCCTCAATATCCCACTCTCCTCAGTCGAGGAGGTGGGATTCATCATATATATATTGAAGTATATGAGATACATGAAAGACATTGTGGATCATATCCAATGGTAGTGGTAATTCCAGCTGATATTCCACCTAGCGGACTCGTCCCAACACCTTGAAGGGTCTGATGAACCTGGGAGAAAGCTTACTCTCCATGCCAAACCTCTGATGGCCACACTGAGGGGAGACCTTTAAGAACATCTGGTCCCCAACCTCTAACTCCAAGGTTCTCCTCATATGATCGACATATGACTTTTTCTGGTCATGTGCTTCATTCATCCTTCCATGCACAAGATGAACCTTCTCCATTGAGGTTTACACCACCTCTGGGCCAAGAACACCTTCCTCCCAAACCACTGTCCAACACATAGGTAAATGACATGGTATTCCATACAAGTCATCGAATGGTTCCATGATAATGGTAGAGTGATAACTATTGTTGTTGGAAAACTATACCATAGTCTGGTTCCATACCATTGATCCTCTAAAAAATAGAGCTCATGCTTGAAGCATATCCCCCTACGTCTGGATGGTCCTCTCTGTCTTCCCATCTGTCTGATGGTGGAAAGTAGTGCTAAGGTATAGATGGGTTCCAAAATACAATTTTAATCCATTCCAGACTCATGAAGTAAAGTGTGTATCCTGATCTGAAACAATGGTTCTATGAACTCCATGAAGCCACAAAACTTTTCCCATGTACTTCTGTGCTAAGGTATACACTACGCTCGACTCCTTAACCACTAATAAGTGATCTAATTTCATCAATTGGTCCACCACTACCTAGATGGAATCACATACTCTATCATACCTGGGTATTCATGTGAAAAAATCTATCAAGAATTCATCCCATTTCCACTCAGGAACATCTAAGTGCTGCAATAGACCACCGAGAACACGGTGTTTAGCCATCACATGCTAACACACGGGGAACTTTGCCACAAACTCCGCCACATGCCACTTCACTCCGGGATACCACAACTGTTCTCTCAAGCCCCGGTACATCATGGGAACTTCTGGGTGTACCACCAAGGGTGAGTTAGGGAACTCATTGATAACTCTCTCATGTATCATCTTTGGTACAAAAAACTTCCTGCGGAAAATCATCCGATTCTGACCATCCTCCGACCATCCTTTAGAAGCATCACCCTAGTTAACACAATAATGCATCACCATGTACTCTAAGTTCCCCCACTAATACTCATCCACCTGTCATACCAAAGAATATGGCACTATCATCTAAAATGTACATCCTCTACCATCCTCCACTCTCATTCTCAGGTGAAAAGCATCCAACTACTTCATTCCCTTCCAAGAATCAACTAACTCTCAAACCAAATTTTTATGTGACTTAATACTCTATAAATCAGCCACTAAATTCCCCTTTCCTGAGGTTTTGTAGAGCTTGAAGTCATAGTCCTGAAGAAACTCCATCCATCTTCACTATTCCAAGTTTAGGTCTCACTGGGAGAATATGTACCTCAAGATTTTTTGATCTGGGAAGACCATGAAGCATTCCCCAATGAGGTAATGCCACCACAACTTCAGTGTGAACACAACCATTTCATGCTATAGTTCAAGGGTGGAATCGCTATATTCTTGTCGGCATAACTTCCTAGACCCATAAGATATCACTCCCCATAACTGCATCATCACACAACCGAAGCCTAGACAGAAATCATAACAAAACACTTCAACCATTACCCCTTCCTCTGAAAACCTCATCAGTCAGCCACTAACCAGCTTCCCTTTAAAATAAATGAAATACTATTGGAACTTATCAATCTATATGAAAGCTTAGTCCATTATGGTCATGGATTTAAAAGGCCATGAAACTTGAGAGAAGTCATGTACTAACCTTCGGTAGTAACTTTCCATTCCCAAGAAACTATGAACTTCTACCGCGTTCTTGAGTACATCACAAGAAAAACCTACTTCAACCTTCTATGGGTCTAATTCTATTCCCTATTGGGACACCATGTGTCCAATTAAGAGCACCTCTTGTTTCAAGAACAGGCATATGGACTACTTCTTGTAGAGCTGTAGGCGTTAGAGGACCTCCAAAAATGTCCTTAAATGCTCAGTGTGATCCCCCTCTGATATTGAAAATATCAGGATGTCATCAATGAAAACAGCCATGATCCAGTCTAGATGCTCATGAGAAATAGATATCTTGAGTCTCATGAACATAGTTGGTGTGTTTGTAATGCTGAACAACCAGACCATGAACTGAAAGTGACCATATCTACACCTGAAATCAGTCTTCAGGATGTCACCTTCCATCACCCACAACTAGTGATATCCGGACCGAAGGTTGGTCTTAGAGAACCAACCTACTCTCTTTAACTAGTCAAAAAGGTCATCGATTCTTGGGAGTGGATAATGGTTCTTGATCGTCACCTGATTCGGTCTTCAGTAGTCTATACACAACCTACGATCACCGTCTATCTTCTTTACGATCAAGACAGAATCACCCCATGGTGATGCGCTTGGTCGGATAAAATGATACTTCATCAGTTCATCAACCTGAATCTGCAACTCCCATAATTCAGATGGTCCCATCTAATATAGATCCATCAAAATCAGATAGTCATCGGGTTGTAATTCTATCCCAAACTCAACATCACTTTGAGGGTGTAGAGTCACAACCTCTTCAGGGAAGATGTATAGAAACTCACTGAAAATCTGTGGAACATCCACTATCTCTAAGTCTACCGACTCCAGTGACAGGTCAACAAATATGGAAAGAAGGGGCTCCACTCATGGGTTTCCCTCCTAGAAACCCCACTCGCCAATGAAAGCTATACGCCAGCCGCCCATATCTGAGAACATGACCCTTCTCTGGAATCATTCGATAATAGCGTGCACGAGAAACAACCAATAGATGCCCAGGATGACATCGTATGGTTGAATTTGTAGTAGAAAAAGATCCCCACTGGTCTGATGTGTCCCCAACATTAGTCTGCATCCTTGACAAACATCAAAAAGAATGGTATGACCTCCCACTGGTGTGCTCAACACTAGAGGAATGAAAAGTATCTCTATGTCTCGACCCAAATCATGGGCTAGACTAGGTTCAACGAAGGAGTGAAAATATCTTGAATCAAACAAGAGACTGGAAAGAGTTCTAAATAGACTGATCGTACCTCGAACGACCTCTGGACCTACTGAAACTACTGCCTCTGTAGTTTGAAACTTCTCACGATCAAATATTCTTCCCCCTAACTGTCGACTACCTCTACAACCATGCCTTAGTTGAGGTCCCATAGGAGCTCTCTAAGGTTGGCCTCCCCTATAACTATATGCCCTCAGTGGAGCAGGAGCACACTAATCCTTCTACTAGAAGGGCTTGGATAGAAACTGCTACTACTTAGGTGGGTGTTGAGAATGCCCACCCCAACTGTATTGCACTTGGACAAGGCCCTGATTCCAAATATTCCCATGGCTTCCACAAGTAAGGAACCTCGGTCCTAGGACCATGGAGAAAGGGTGAAGAATGAGATATTAGAACTAGAACTGTTGAGGCCTGCACCCATCTAGCTGAAACCTATAAGACCCTGATGTTGGAGGCCTACTATGGATGGACATCCCATTTGATGAACTCAACTAGCTCCCCTCTCATGGAAAACCTCCCAACATGTACATCCCCTCCACCAATTCAACCTTCTTCTGAACCTCTATGTACATCATTAGAGTGAAGGAAGTAACAACATACTAAAGATAGGGTCATAGTTCCTCTTATAAAGGTCTTGCTCGCGAATCCTCATCTGGAAAGATGTCCAAAGAAAATCAAATTATATCCTTGAAATTGATCCCCAATTCCCTTACCGACATACTCCCTTGCTGAAGGGGGAGTATATCTTGCCACTTTTTATCCTTCATCATGGAAGAAAGAAATTCCACCTGGAACTCCTTTTCAAAGTCAGTCCCTGAAACCCCAGCTTCCTTCTTCTCCCTGAGATAACGAATACACCATGGATGCACTGCCCCTCACATCTAGAACACAACCAGGGGAACCCAGTACTCAATACAATCATGAATCAAGATTAATGTGATCACCAGCTCCCTGAACCATATCTCCATCTCTATGTATGATACACTGCCATAGTACTTTCCCAGAGTTTGTCCCTTTAAGGCACGAAGCGTCTTCTTCCACTGGTCATCCTCCTACTCCTGATCACCCCTTCACTAATCAAACAGATCAACCTATTGGGCCCCTATTTCTCGTAGTACTCATGGACGTCATCTGAGATCTATATCTAAAAGGTGAAACAATGAATTCCTAAACACAAGTAGAGTAGAATATTCCTTTTAAATTTCATTTAAAATTTTATTTATTTTAAATTCCCAAAACAACCAAGTCACATAAGAACACAAGTCATTATGATTCATGTACCTTTCCTAGGTTCTCCACCCTACTATCAATGTAGCCTCTCTTGGTCGTTCAGTAGGTCCATAGTTTTTTCATCAGATCACTGGGGGCCCAAAAATCCTATGTTCTAGCCAGTCTTCCCTGGCCAATTTTACACACCATGATTTCCTAACATTGTTTCTCTACCATCCCATACAATACTAACTATGCCTAACCGCAAACTCCATCATAACTCTCAACCTTCACCTCTGATACAGTTAAGTCATGACCTACTATCTCCAAGATGAGGGAAGGGACATCAAACTAGCCGACCCTTACTTCTTTAAGTTGAAAAAGAGATAATGACCCCTAAGTCCCGCCTTCAATAGGCCCTGGAGTGGTGACTATAACCAAGGTTATAGAATCTCACATAGTATAGAAGGTAATACCATTTATATAGAAAAAGATCAAGAGATAAGACGGTGAATCCCAAACAAATCCAAATTACCAAAATTAAATGTAAGGGAAAAAACCCATCTTCCACATCCATGTTTAAAATAAAGTGACACAAAGTACAGGAAAACTATGAAGGAAAGTACCAAAATAAAGAAAAGAAGAAATGAGAATTGTCCTGAAGCCCGAGCTAGTTGGGTCTGGCATGGTCCTCAAAGTCCTCCTGGAAACCTGAAAGCAGATTTATACACACAGGGGGAGTATATAGATATATTCAGTAGGGAAACCAAAATATCTTGCGCACAATTGGGGATACATTATAATCCCCCGATAGAAAATATATGTAACCGAAACACCTATTAAGTAAAACTATCCACCAAGCCTCACTAAGGAACACTCCCAAAATAACACAATTCTTGTAAAATAATATTAATATCCCATTGATATTTAGGTACCCTGCACAGCTTTCCCATTGGTTATTTAGAAAATCCTATGCATCCGACCTCCCCCACAAATCCCACTATAGTCCCACTGTAGTCCCACTACCACTCTTAATACAACCATATGGGTCATCCTAACCACACTTTTATCCAACCCGCAAACACCTACTCCACCACAAACACACATATCCACACCCATAGACACATGGGGAACGAAAACCACAGCCACACCCAAAGACACCTAAGCCAGAACAACCACTACCACACCCAAAGACACTTGGGCCTCATCCTGAAGACACTTGGGAATCAAAATTTACCGCACACAGCTACGCCAACCACCACAGCACACCATGTCCAAAGATTCATGGGCCATTATGAACTTCAGTCCATCATAGTCTGCCTAGAGTGTCTTAAGATACCTGGGAGAGGGTGCATAAAGGAGTTAATAACCGTCCACTCAAAGAAATATTGATAAAAACACCCTACCCAAATAAATGAGGGTATTTGGAATGAAGTGATCAACATGGTTGGGGTTTTTCTAAGAAACACAAGAACGAAATTATATACATATGGGTAATAAAGCACTCGTCCAATCCTAAGGGTCCCGAAACCAACAACCAACCCACACAAAACCACTCTTACTGCTACCCCTACATGAACAATTACACAAAAACCATAACCCGAGCACAAACCATTTCTAGAAAATAGTTCCCCATCATACATGTTCTCGTTATCATGTTCAAGTGATTCTATTTTAAATAATTCTTCACTATTGGGAAACAAAGAGGCATAACCACAAGCCAAAAACAACAAATAAAACAAAATATCCAAACAAGTGTTTAATCATTCACTCCTAGTTCTCTTGTAAATAACAATATCAAAATGGGATCCTATAAGATCCCTAAAAGTACTGGAACCAAACCAATACCCAACATACTGGGTCTAGAACATTTACCACCAGCTCCACATAGCCTCATATTCACAAACCAACAACTTTTCAACCAGATATTCCATTCCCCCCTACTTCACTCCACAAACATGAAACAGAACAACCATGCATATCATTAGAAAAGAGCATGGAAGTTTTTAGATTTCTCAAAAATCATTCATTAGGATCCTTCTTTCCGTTTGGTTAACCAGGGTGATCACACAATGATTCTTATTCATCAGGCATCCATTTAATCATCCATGTTTATGTGATTAATATATTTCCATGTTTCAACCATTCAATCACAAGATCATCCAAAAAAATAGAGCTTCATTAGTGTAGATGAAAGGACCAATAATGAACACAATTTTCAGGGGACATGAGCCCATATAATTCACAACTTATAAATGAATGTAAAATACAACAACATCATTATAATTCCCACATATTAATTCTTTAAAAGTACATTTATTATCTTCATTAAGGATGGTTCCATCTATGTCCCTAGGAAACATCATCATACCCACCTTACATGATTCACATTAAAGATAGATAAAGTATGAACCCCTACATGGATGATCAATGATCAAAGATCCTTCTTTTTTCAAGAACAGGGGATGAAATACATGTAGAAAGAGCTCCAATGATGAGAAGAATGTGATCCATCACGGTCTCATGATTTGTCTTGGGAGGAAGTCTCGAGGTGCACTAAGTGAAAAAAAAATAAAGAATGCATATAGGATCTTGGATTAAGAAGAGGCCATATCCTAAAATTTGGGAGACCATTTTGGAGTACTTAAAAGTTGGATTGTGGCTTGACTATGCGACTCAGTGGTTTCACATGTTGGAATTTATTGATATTTAATAATTCCCCTTAGAAATGATTGATATAGACCAGTGGATAGGTGTGTGTTTATATATTAACTTTAAATGGAGAAAAAAACATCTAATAGGGGATTAACTGGAAAACACTGGAGACTGAAAAATGTGGAAAAGGGTGTGAAACCAATAAAAATGGCACACGTTTTGGTAATTCAAGGGTCACGTGACTCCATTGGGATTTAAAATATCTCTTACAGGCCTTAAATAACTTTTAAAGGGGTATTAAAAAACCATTTATGTTAAAAGAGGTGTTATTAGAGTGAAACTGAAATGTTTGGGAGAAGCTGGAAATGACTCACTAATGGGTGAGTCACTAACACCCTGGCACCATTGCTCTGGCACTGATTCCCCAACACTGATGCCAATTAGTTCCACTGATGGATGACTAGTGTTTCTGATGTTGATTGGTGCCGCTGATGCCCATTGGTGCCACAGATGACCATCGTTTCCACCTATGGCCAATCGGTTCCACCGATGTCGATCGGTGTCACCAATGTCGATCAGTGCCAATATTCGTTCAACCTGAAATTTGGAAAACTCCTCAATGAGTCTCCAATGGTCCCCTTGATAGCACAAACATTAGGATTTCGAAAAAATTTGGCCCAAGAGGTTTGGTTCCATTACTATATCGAACCATCCAAATAGTACCACAGTAGAAGACAAACTAGCATCAAAGTAAACAATGGAATAAAAGCTATTAAAATGCCAATGACAAACACATGACTCCCAATCTTTTCATTATCCAAGCTCTAACTCCTCTAAACAGACCAACTATCATGAAGTATTACTAATTTTGTTTCATACTTTCCCTTTTACTGCATCTCAATATATAATATATGAAAAATTAATAAAGTGGCAAAGCAGGGGTGAGTACTAAAACTTAGTTGGTTTTCCCCAATAAATTCCCTACTCATGACACTAGTATAGAACATGTTAGCACATTTATATGAAACAATTTATATGAAACACTTTTATAATAGTTTCACAATTTATAACAAATCCATGTTGTTCACATCAAAATAGTTTTCCAAGGAAAGCACATAAATAATTCTTTAAATCATTTAACATTCTATTTGGGCATACCATGCGATGGTTCAAAACAAACCCACACATGAATGCAGGTCTGAAAGTTCCATACTCATTAGCAGTCTCTTATCCAATCTCCTTGTGTCCCACTAACACATTCCCCTAATCCATGGTCACATACCTTGTACCCCACTAGTACACATCCCTTATTCAGGGGCACGTTGAACATGAAATCACAAAAAAAACATGTTTACAAAAACCATTTCAAAGAACCTATTCCAAATAATTTTAATAAATCTTCTTTTTAATTTAAAACCATACCAAAAATCCAATTAAAAAATCCATCAAGGCCATATTTTAAAATATACATTTTAATGTGAAGAACCCAAAGTACTTTGCACAACCAATTTCCATGATTCCAAAATTTCACCAAAAACCATAAATCATCACTAAAGAGAATTTATAACATTATTTTCATCAAAATTTTACAAAAAACAATCATGAAGTTAAACCAATTTTAAACTAATCCTTCAATTTATAAATTTAGGATTCAAGATTGAAGCCACCTAATTTGAGTTTTACAATGAAAATGATGAACAACACAAAGAATGTCCATTGACAACATTAAATCTCCATGAACCTGCCTTATATCTCTTTCCCTATCATAAACCTTGAAAAATATAATTATATTTGGAATCCAAAACCTTATATTTACCCACAATAGTCATAAATCTAAGAATCCAAGAGAGATGGTGATGTAGATCTAACAAAACTACCATGAACAACCAAGAAATATCACTTACCAAAAGAATCGATCTTCAACGCACCATGGAATGGCTCCAAATCATTTTTCAATTCTATAGGAGAGGTTCTCCAACCATTATATTGTAAAAATCCTGATTTATGGTCATTTTGGGGTAAAATTAAGCATCTAGAGGTGAAAACACGTTAGATCTGCATTTTAAGGATCTAACTTTTAACCTGCATATAGTTTAGTCACATTGTTAGGAAAACTATATTTCAACTATGCAAATACCTCCTCCTTAAGGGAGACCCTGCATGGTTGTCTTGCAAGGTTACCAAACCATGTTGCAACCATGACAAAGATCATTGTCGAACAAAATTTCAAAACAACACAATTTCTTCTAGGATTTTGTAGGGTTTGGGAAAATCTTGCGCCACTTGTGCACTATAGAATTATCCCATATTTCATTGTGAATAGTTTCTTATAGGTTTTTCATAGTTTTCTAAAACCATACACCAACTATGAACCCATATAACATCCCCAAAGCACTCCAAATGTTCTCCAAACTCTCCCAATCATTACCCATATACTTCACACACTTAAATAGAATACATAAAGTGGTACATACATGAAACTAGGGGTACTAAATTCTCCCCACCATTGGCCTTTCCATCATTAGAACGTAGAAAACCAATTTTTCTCTAAAAGAGTTACAACCAATTTTTCATTTTCTTCTCATGTTCCAATGTTTCATCCTAAATATGATCGTGTTTTCACAAAATCCTCACTAGAATGATGCTTTTTTCATGCAATACTTTTTCATTTCTATCAAGAATATGCACCAGGATATGTATCCATGAAGCATCCTGATCTAGTTAAATATGATCCCATCAAAACACATGGTCAAGATCAAGCTGATTCTTTTTCAAGTGAGATACATGAGTAATATTTTTGACTTCATTGAATTGTGGTTACAATGAAAACCAATATTCCACTTCACCGACCTATTCTATTATCTTAAAAGGGCCTATGTATCTAAGATATAACATTCCATTCTTCCAAAAAAATGATTTCCAAGACTTGGAGAAGTCTTGAAGAACACATGATCACTTACTGTGAATGAAAACGTTCACCGATGATCATATGAATACAATTTCTAAAAACTCTGAGTTGTATCCATCTGTTTCCTTATCAAATAAATTTTCTCCTTTGTTTATTGGATAAGAATTAACCCAACTAGTGATGTCTCTCATATTTCCACCCTAAAAATTGACGAACAACAAGGACACACATACAATGATTCAATTAGAGCCATTTGTATCAAGTACTGATAAGTGTTGTAATAAGATAACTTTTATAATGGTATGTTCTCTTCCCATGAGCCACTGAAATCCATTAAACAAGTTTGAAACATGTATTCAAACAATTGTATCATTATTTTGGATTGGTCGTCCATATGAGGATGATACACCATACTCATAGTCAACTATGTTCCAATGTATTTATGTAAGGATTTCTAGAAACAAGATTTATACCTTGAATCTTTTTCTGAAACTAATGAAAATGGTCTGTCATTCCTATTTACCACTTCTCATATATAGATTTTGGACAGATCCTCCACTGGATTTTTTTCAATAATTGGGATCAAATGGGCCGACTTGGTAACTTGAGCCACTATAACCCATATTGAATCGTGTTTCCAAACTATTCTTGGGATACATGTAAAAAATGCATAGCTATCTACTCCCATTTTCCATATGGGATAGGTGAATATTGGAATAAATCTTCTTATATTTGATGTTTTTCCTTAACTTACTGACAATTTAGTCATCTTTAAACTGACTCATCCAACTACCTTTTCATGCAGACCCACTAAAACTGTGCATTCAATGCCTTTTACATCTTCTGTATTCCAAGATGGACAGACCATCTCTAATGGTGGTAAGCATAAAGAAGTTGATCTTGAAAAGGCATAGGTAAAACCATATGATTTATTAACCATAAAAATAAACTCTCATACAGCCTCCAATTCTCAATGGTTTCCCCACCATTGAGTATTGTCCTCATATCCATGCATTCTATATCAGATGTTTGTTCCTCTTTAACATCTTTACCAAATCAGGAACCACTCAATATAAGAAGAGAATTGCAACATCACCTCATACATAAATTTATACATGAATATGGACTAGTACTAACATTAACTACCACTCATCTAAAGATTATTTTTCCAATTGAGCATACAATTTTCTTCCTAATTCATCATATCACTGAATTTCATTTAACCAGTGCATACATCAATCCAATGTCAAACATTTGGAGATATTTAATCCATCTACATTGTCTCATGTTCAAATGCCATTTTGAGGAAATATGTTTTAAACTCTTAGGATCCATAAAAACATTAACTTTTTCACCAAATAGGTAATTAATCCAAGTCATCAAACCATGGATAACTGTAGCTAATTCTGAATCATGTGTGCGGTAATTCTTCTCATTCACTCACAACTGTATTGATCCATAATAAACAACATGGTATCATTGCCTAATAACACACCCCAACCCAGATCTTGAAGCATCACAACATACCAAGTATCCTTGTCTTAATTTTTTTAAAAAACAAGATTGGTATGGATGTAAGGTGAACCTTTATTGCTTGAAATGATTTATAGAATTCATCTTCCTATTCAAGTTGAAATTTTCTCTTTTTCAAAGTTGTCATGGGAAAATCTAGTCATGAAATATCATGAATGAATCATCAGTAATAACCTACTTTGTAACGCCATGACCCCAGTTACCCAGAGTCAGTGCATTATTACATAATATTGGTATGATCACAAAAGAAAAAGTCTCGAAAGACCAATTAGTTTAGTAGCCTTGGAATTACTAGATATATTCATAAAGTATAAATTACATCATAAAATGAAAACTACAACAATATAGTCTCCATAGTCCACACTCTTATTTCCTCATACTATCCCTACAGGTCATTCATAGAATACTTCTTCACATCCTGGGAAAAATAAAACATAGAATGGGGTGAGCACAAATGCTCGGTAAGGATAAAAATATAGCAGAAACTTTCATAAATAAGCATAAACATTTAAGGAAATGTATAACTAAAACAAAAGCCTTTTAAACATGAACATCAGCATAATATGGAAAAGATAAAATGAAATAATTCCATTTACTTATTCACATGGATATTCTACTAGTCTAATAATCACATGAAATATCAATAACTACTTTTATAATGATGGAATGCATAATGCCAGACTATCATACCCACATAGCCACGGCCTCATGCCAAGACTATAAATAAGATTTTGTCAAGGCCTTGTGCCAAGACACTATCTTGTCTCATGATACCTACTGATGCATCGAGGAGCTATAGTGGGCTCCACCGTCACTTATTAAGTCCAATACATTCCTTATATGAATAGGTTTGAACATAACATAAAAATTCGCATTAAAACTAGAATACGAAATTTCAAAACATTCTACATAAATCCTAAATGGTATAAAAATAACACATCCACATTCAAACATATCACAAAACCTTCAATACAATAAAGAAGTTTTGTATTATAATAATCAACTTCAAATAACCTTAAAATCCATAAAAGGATGTTGACATAGATGAAATCAAAACTATTTGAGAGAAATATTTTTTTTGAAATCATTTAAAAGTCACATAATTATAAAATAAAACAATTAATTTGAAAATATTCTTATAATATTGTAAGGGAAGATTTGAAGATTTTATAACATTGGAAAATAGTCGCACCCGCTGTATAAGTTAAAAAAGACATTCTTACCTTAATTCTGTCGAAATGGTTAAAAAGGACCTTGTTTGGAAAGAGACAGAAATATTCCATTATAAACATCTTATAAAAAGTAAAAAATTGTATAAATGACTTTAAACCATAGTAATAATTATTTTAAATAAATTTTTAAGAATCATGGATGTGGATGTTAAAGATGTCCTAGTAGATAATTACGTATAAACAACCTCGGATAATGAAGAGATTGTGAAATAAACCATTACCTTGTACTTTTCATTGGATGAGGGTAGGTTAACCTCCTGTATAATGTAAAATAATTGTTATTAAATTATACAAGAATCATATACATTAATATGATGTCATATATGATCTTTTAATATTGACTTGTTAATAATATCTTAGTATTATCGTTGTTTCTGGTGTTAACTTACTCATTTTCTTTTATATGTTTTGTTACGTAAGCCATGTTTGTTAAGGATAGGTTGTATCTTATTCAAATCCAGAATGATATCAAGTCCTTAAACATTATTTTTAATCATTAAATTAGAATTAGTCTTGAATGGATACGATGGGGAATGAATCTTATCACGTTCGTGGAGACGGTAGTCCGTATGTACGCATGAGCGACAATATCATTCTTTTGATATTAAAATAAAATATTATTGGATGGTATATCATATATAAAGAATAATTATATTGTTATATTTATTATTTACATGAATTACAAATAATTATTATACCCATCCAAATAATAATGTTTTGAATAACAATTACACCATGACGTGGAGACGGTAAGCCGTACATACGCACGTATGGTGACATGTAATTCAAAGGATGGATAGAATACTGAATATGGTTGTACCATATTTATAATAACATAAAAATATATATAATATACTAGAGTTATTATTTTATAATGGTAATAACAAATAAATAAGAAGTTGAAAAGGAAAGGAACTTGAAAGAGGGTGGTGAAAACATTACCTCTTAATCGGGTTCTTTCTTTTGATTTGATCAAAAGAAATAATTAGGTTTGCTTTCTGATCAAACTAAGGCCTCTAGGTCTAAGTGAGGGAAGTTGAAAGAATATTTTGGTAGGGGTTGGCTGAGCCAAAAGGCTTTGATGGTGTGAATAATTGGTTAGAAGTGGTGTCCTTTTATAAGGGGATGAGGGGCTCTTTAGGAGAAACATAAATTATTATTCTATAATAAATTCATATTAGGTTTATAATGGCTCAAAAGTGGATTATTCTAAGTCTAAGGTAGGGATGGGTCGACATCCTTTCAACCAATAGATTTTAGACAGGGTTGGGTCATTATATTAACCTTATCTTTTAGTTTTAACTCTTAGTTAATTAGTTTGACATTTACCATGCCACTTTGTATTTTTATATATTATATAGTTAATAAACATACTATATACATCCAAGAGACCCCCAAGTGGTCCATTAATGATACACCTATCATTATATAAGTCCTTTGGACGAACCATAGATTTTTAGGAATATAATATCAATTAATAATATAATATTTGTTTGAAAAACTCTTTTATGTCAATTTTGACAATATTGGGTATTCTGTTTTTGATAATTTAATAACAACATTATTACTTGGAAAAAAAATTTATATAACCAATAATAATATGTAATATTAACATAGAAAATTAGTTTAATTCATAAAAAGTCTCACATTACATTTATTTGGATATTTATAATATCAATTATTTTAATATTTCATTAATTAGATAATTACTGCATCACTATTGTGTCATAAATAAATTAAATTATTTAACCTCTAAAAATTATAAATAAAATACCATTATGTAGGAAATCATTTTATATTTCTAATTAATTTTTACAATTGAATTTATCTTATGTATAACCATATATTAAAAATGTTTTAGAAATTAAACTTTTATTTTAACTTTTTTAAATCTTCTTTGAATTAAATAATAATAAATGTTCTAATCTAATCCAAGTAAACCTAAATGATAATATTTTATTCCTAAGATTGTTTTTGGTCGAGATACACTTGTCCAATATAAATAGGACATGTTTTAGGGTAATATTAATTTCATTTTTACCCATAATTACCCTATTTACTTTTAACCGTGGTAAATAAAAGTAAAAAGTTACTATTCACCAAAAATTATTTTCATCTCATTGAACCACATTTTACTCCTTGATATTAACCATGTCTCTCATATTTTAAAAATTACACTCACAAAAGTAGTAAAATTATGTTTTATGTGAATTTCCAAATTCTTCTAGGAGGTGGGTAAAAGACGGTGAAAAGTTCAACAAAATTTTTATATATCTAGAATTATTCTGAACTAACTCCAATGAATTACATTGAACTTATATAGGTATTATGTGTCTATTTTGACCTTAATTAAATTTAAATAAAATAAATAATTATTTAAACAAAAATTTGGTTTTAAACTATAACTCAGTGTTTTTCACTATTCATAAAAAATTGAAAGTTTTCAGAAAAATACCAAAATTTCATCCAAGGATAATTTCAATATTCCAAATTCAAAAATGATGTCCATTTTGAAAGAAAAAATTTATAAAATTTGAAAAAGTGGGTATTACTATTCATAACGGTTAGTTTGATTGGTTGTGGTGTGTGTTAGAACTCGAAGATGTGTACAACACACACTATTGTATTATTCAAAGAGAAGCATACCATGGAAGCTTGGGATGTTACATTCTCCCCTCCTTCAAATAATTTCATCCTCGAAATTTCTATAATAGTACCGCATGAAAAGACTCGGGTGATTCTTCATCATAAGTTCCTCGGGTTCCCACGTTGCCTCTTCCATCTTATGGTTTCCCCACAGAACTTTTACCAGACGAGTCATCCGGTTTCTCAGCACTAGTTCTCTAGTATCAAGAATCCTGATGGGCGCTTCACAATAAGACAGATCGGGTTCCAGTTCTAATTCCTCGTAAGTGAGGACATGTGTTGGGTTAGGCATGTATTTTCTCCATAGTTATACATGAAAAACATCATGAACTTTGGAGAGATTTGGCGGCATTGCCAAACAATAAGCTACAACCCCAATTCGTTCAAGAATTTCGAAGGGTCTGATATACCTGGGACTCAATTTACCCTTCTTACTGAAATGTATAACTCACTTCCATGGAGATACCTTCAAGAAAACATGATCTCCTACCTGAAATTCCAAATCCTTCCTTCGGTTATCGTCATAGCTCTTTTTCCTACTTTGAGCTGCTTGGATGTGGTTTTGCATTACCTTTACCTTTTCTATTGTTTCCTCCACCAGTTCTGGGCCTACAAGTTTTCTTTTTCCAATGTCATCCCAACAGGTTGGTGTGCGAAATCTCTTTCCATATAAAGCTTCATATGGTGCCATCTAAATACTCGAATAGAAGCTATTGTTTTAGGGAAATTCCACCATAGGTAAATATTGATCCCACATACCCTGAAAGTCAAGTGAGAATGATCTCAACATAACTTCTAAGGTTTGAATAGTTCATTCTGATTGTCCATCAGTTTGGGGGTGGTAGGTAGTGCTCAAACGAAGTTCAGTATCCAGGGCTTTCTGAAGACTTTTCCAGAATCTTGATGTAAAAAGGGGATCACGATCAGAAACAATGGATAGGGGTACTCCATGAAGTCTCAAAACTTCATTAATATATAGTCTTTCTAGAAATTTCAGTGGTAGATCTTCTCTTATAGCAAGAAAATGAGGTGACTTGGTAAGACGATCAACAATAACCCATATTACATAATTCTTTCTAGGATTCTTTAGTAGCCCCATGACAAAGTCCATCGTAATATTATCCCATTTCCACTCCGGTATGGGATGAGGTTGAAATACACCTCCAGGCTGTTGCCTTCTAGCTTTCACTTGTTGAAAAACCATACAGCTTGACACAAAATCAAAAATATCCCTCTTCATGTTGTCCCAACAAAAATGTTCCTTCAAATCTTAATACGTTTTGGTGCTCCCAGGGTGTATAGAGAAATTCGAACTATGAGCATCATCGAACAATTCCCTTTTTAGATCAAGTATATCAGGAACACAAAGTCTCTTCCCAAATTTTAAAATTCCATCTTCATACACAAAGTATCTAAATCTCCCATCATTCACAGCTTTAATCATCTTTTGAAACTCTTCATCACCGGTCTGAGAACTCTTTATCCTTTCTAGTAAATATTGTTTGGAAACCATTTAAAAACGTATCAATGTTTCACCTTCTATGGTAATTCCCATATCTATCTTCACTAGATCAATGAAAAACGAATCCCTTTCAATTCTCATCATGTTCAAAACTCCATGATATTTTCTGCTCAAATCATCTTCCACCTTATTTGCCTTCCCTAGGTGGTAGTTTATCATGAAATCATAATCCTTTAGTAGTTCAAGTCATCACCTTTGCCTCATGTTGAGTTCTTTTTGTGAGAAAATATACTTCAAACTCTTGAGATCAGTATAAATATCACATTTTCACCATAGAGGTAGTGTCTCCATATCTTCAAAGCAAAGATCATAATCGCTAACTCGAGACCATGAGTAGGATAGTTTTTCTCATGAATTTTAAACTGTCGTGATTCATAGGCAATAACCTTATCATTCTGCATAAAGACACAACCAAGTCCTTTCTTCGATGCATCACTATAAATAATGAACCCATCATTCCCCGATGGTAGAGTCAATATAAGAGGTTTGACTAGTCTTCTCTTCAGTAATTCGAAACATTCTTCACACTCTTTTTTCCAAACAAATTTAACCCCTTTATGTGTGTGCTTCGTTAATTGGTTAGCCAATCGGGAAAAATTCTGGACGAAACATCGATAATTACCTGTTAAACCAATAAAACGGTGTACCTCAGTTATAATTGTTGGTGGAGGCCATTCATGGATTTCCTTGGTCTTAGAAGGATCAATAGAGATTTCATCTTTAGAGACAATATGGCCAATAAAAGAAATCATCTAAAACCAGAATTCACACTTGTCAAACTTCCCATATAATTCATGTCTTCTAAGAGTCTTCACGATAATGCGCAAGTTATTTTCATGATCTTCATAGCTTTTTGAGTATAACAAGATATCATCAATAAATACCACCATGAATTCATCGAGATATTCCTTGAAAACTCTATCCATTAGATCCACGAATACAGAGGGTGCATTAGTCAATCCAAAAGGCATTACTGTAAACTCGTAATGCCCGTACCTGGTTCGAAATGTTGTCTTCAGAATGTATTCCTTCATCACACACAACTGATGATGTCCATATCGAAGTTCAATCTTAGAAAAGTATTGAGCTCCATGCAGTTGGTCAAATAAATCATCAATGTGTGGTAGGGGATACTTGTTTTTTATTGTTATAGCATTGATCTCTCTCTAGTCGATACATAACCTCATATATCCATCTTTCTTCTTAACAAAAAGGATAGGGTCTCCCAATGGAGAAACACTATGGAGAATAAATCCCTTATTACTCAATTCCTCTAGTTTTTATTTAGTTAAACTAATTCCATAGTGGTCATTATATAAGGGGTCTTCGATATGGGCCTTGAACCAGGAATTAAATCAATGGAAAACTCAATTTCTCGTTCTGGAGGATGTCCAGGTAAATCTTCCAGAAACACATCTACATATTCTTTCACAATAGGTACATCCTCTATCTGAACATTACTTTCCTTACCCACAGTCATTTCATTCTATTCCTCCCCAATAATTGAATTTAGTTGAGAAACTGGGGGTGGATCTAGGTAAGAATTAGGTGGTGATGATTCCTCTCTAAAGATAAAGTGTTTCTTATTATCATCATCAAAAAGTGTAACCTCCTTCTTCTTATAATAAAATTTTTCATCGTTTTCCGAAATCCAATCCATACCACGGATTATATCAAATTCAATCATAGGTAAGATGATGAGATCCACAGATAATGAAAATTTATGTGCTCTAATGGCGACTGATTCACAAAACATTGTTGCAATGATACTTCCCTTATGAGTTTTAACTGAAAACTCCATTGTTAAATCATATTGGAAATATCTAATTTTCTTAGCAAAATGGGAAGATATGAAACAATGAAATGATCCAGAATCAAATAATGCATTTTCTAAACTTGAGGAAACCAATAAATTACCTGCCACCACATCTTTTGAAGCTTCTACCTCAGCAGTAGTGATAGGATAAGCTTGGACTTGATCCCTTGGACTTCTCTAAGGTAAGTTCCCCTGACGCTTAAGACATTCATTTGTATAATGTCTCATCTCCCTGCAATTATATCATTGGACATCGGTAGCTTCCTTCTTCCCCTTGCAATCACGAGCTTGGTGGCCTTTTTCACCACACTTGTAACAGACTCACATTCCCTACATGAAAGTACCAGGGTGTTTCTTCCCACATTTACTGTAGGATGGATATTCAACTTTTCACTTCTTCCCCTTATTTTCATTCCCATAGTGATCAGCAGATATCTTCTTCTCCTGATTTGATTTAAATTCATAAGACTTAGAGAATTTATTTCTGTATTGATAGCACATGAGACAATATCTTTATACAACGAGAAGGTTTGTGAGACTAATGCTCAATGGAGAAACGGTTTTAACCCATAAAATTAATGATCAATACTACTTCTTGGGTTACGTATATAATCTCCATCATACCTTGCTAACCTTGTAAAGTTATCCTCATACTTTGTGATATCCTCATCCTCCTTTTGTCTTAGACTTAGAAAATGACTCTCCATATCTACTCGATGGTCACGAGGAAAGTATTTTTCTAATAAAAGTTCTTTGAACTCCCTTAATTCCATATTTGATACTTCTTCATCATCCTTTGTGTTTTGAATCAAGGACCACCATTGATCAGCATCTCCAGTGAGGCAGTAAATATCCATGATAACTTTTTCCCTTTCACTACTCCCCAAAGTTTGAAATATTTCCTCTAGGAAATTATCCATTGCTCTGCTACTAAGGGATTTATAATCCTATTGAACATTGGTGGTTGTTTCCTCATGAAGTGATCTGACATTGATCCTCCATGATGCGGATCAGGGTTCTCCATACAAGTAAGGTTATTATTCATAACCTGAGTGGGTTGTCCCAGTATGGTTATTAGTTGATCAGCACCAGTTGCATCACCAACTCCACTATAATTATCTTGAACAGGAGGGAAATCCCTATATGTAGTGCGTGCATGGATACAGTTTCCATTCCTTCCACTAGGTGCCATTTCTAAACAATGGAATAAACTAGATTAGTTTATGAATGAAAATACATAATTCCTTACTTGTAAAACACTTGACATAAATTGAACTATTTAGGGATGTAATCCATAATCATAAAAATGTTTTCTTTGAGGAATTATATATTCATATACCCTTCAGAATGGTTTGTAAAGAAAGTGAGAGTTATCCTAAGCATATCTCCTGGGTGTGTCGTAACCAAGAGTGCTTCAAGGCCCGTTGTCATGCACCAGTTACCGTTCGAGTCTAGCTCAAAGCGGTGTTTTCGGGTTTCACCCCTAGGTACATCTGTGCCAGAGCCACCTCTACCTGCCCATATCCAGACAGAGATGTATTGCTCGGAAATCTCAAAAAATCTATACAATACCAAAATTCTAGGAAGTTATTCTATACTAATCCTAAATGTCTATCTTAGGGATATGTTCTCTAATCAGAGTTTATCTGAATCTAGCTTCTATGTTTTGTACTAAACTTCCTCTGATACCAACATTAACGCCCTGACCCCAGTTACCCAGAGTCAGTGCATTATTACATAATATTGGCATGATCACAAAAGATTAAGTCTTGAAAGACCGATTAGTTTAGTGGCCTTGGAATCACTAGATATATTCATAATGTTTACATTACATCATAAAATGAAAACTACAACAATGTAGTCTCTATAGTTCGAACTCTTATCCCCTAATACTATCCCTGTAGGTCATTCATAAAATACTTCTTCACATCCTGGGAAAAATAAAACATAGAAAGGGGTGAGCTCAGATGCTCAGTAAGGACCAAAATATAGAGGAAACTTTCATGAATAATCATAAACATTTAAGGCAATGTATAACTAAAAACCCCCTTTAAACTTGAACTTAATCATAATATGGAAAATATAAAACGAAATAATGCCATTTAATTATTCACATGGATATTTTACTAGTTGAATAATAACATTCAGTATTAATAACCACTTTCATAATTATGGAATGAATAATGCCAGACTATCATAACCACAGAGCCAAGGCCTCGTGCCAAGACTACAAATAATATTTTGTCAAGGCCTTATGCCAAGACACTAGTTTGTCTCATGAGACCTACTGATGCATAGAGGAGCTGTAGTGGGCTCCACCCGTCTCTTATTAAGTCCAATGAATTCCTCATATGAATAGGTTTAAGCATAACATAAACATTTGTATTAAAATTAGCATATGAAATTTCAATACATTCTCCATAAATCATGAATGGAATAAAAATAACACATCCATAGTCAAACATATCACAAAACCTTCAATACAATATGGAAGTTTTGTATCATAATAATCAACTTCAAATAATCATAAAATCCATCAAAGGATGTTGACATAGATGAAATCAAAACTATTTGAGAGAAATGTCTCTTTTTTTAAATCATTCAAAACTCAAATAATTATAGAATAAAACATTTACTTTGAAAATATTCTTATAAGATTTTAATGGAAGCTTCGATGATTTTATAACGGCGAAAAATAGCCGTACCCACCGTATAAGTTAAAAAAGACATTTTTACCTTAATTCTGTCGAAAAGGTTAAAGAGGTCCCAGTAGATAATTATGTATAAACAAACTCGGATAATGAAGAGATTGTGAAATAAACCCTTACCTTGTAATTTTCCTTGGTTTAGGGTTGGTTAACCTCCTATATAATGGTGAAATAATTTTTATTAAATTATACAAGAATCATATACATTAATATGATATCATATATGATCTTTTAACATTTATTTATTAATAATATGTTAGTATTATCGTGGTTTTGGGTGTTAACTTACTCATTTTATTTTATATGTTTTGTTACATAAGCCACGTTTGTTATGGATAGGATGTATCTCTTCATATCCATAATTATATCAAGTCCTTAGACATTATTTTTAATCATTAAATGAGAATTAGTCTTGAATGGATATGATGGGGAATGAATCTCATCGCGTTCGTGGAGACAATAGTCTGTATGTATGAAAAATCGACAATATCATTCTTTTGATATTAAAATAATATATAATTGGATGGTATATCATATATACAGAATCATTATCATGTTATATTTATTATTTACATGAATTACACATCATTATTATACCCATCCAAATAATAATGTTTTGAATAACAATTACACCACGACGTGGAGATGGTAAGCCGTACGTATGCACGTATGGTGACATGTCATTCAATGGATGGACAGAATACTGAATATGGTTGTACCATATTTATAATAACATCATAGTATATATATAATATACTGGAGTTATTATTTTATAATGGTAATAACAAAGAATGAATAAGTTGAAGAAGAAAGGAACTTGAAAGAGGGTGGTGAAAACATTACCTTGTAATCAGGTTCTTCCTTTTGATTTGATAAAAAGGGCTCCTTAGGCTGGATTTCTCATCAAACTAAGGAATCCAAGTCTAAGATATGGAAGTTGTGAGAATATTTGGGGAGGGTTTGGCCGAGCCAAAAGGCTTTGAAGGTTTTAAGAATTGGTAATAAGTGGTGTCTTTTTATAAGGGAGAGGAGGGGCTCTTTAAGAAAAACTTAAAGAATTATTCTATAATAAATTCATATTCGGTTTTTAATGGCTCCAAAGTAGATTATTAAAAGTCTAAGGTGGGGATGAGTCTACTTCATCTCAACCAATAGATTTTCTATAGGTTTGGGTCATTATATTAACCTTATATTTTAGTTTTAACTCCTAGTTATTTAGTTTGACATTTACCATTTGACTTTGTATTTTCTTATTATATAACTTATAAACTTACTATATACATCCAAGAGACCCCCAAGCGGTCCACTAATGATACAACTATAATTATATAAGTCCTTTTGCCGAAACATATATTTTTAGGAATATAATATCAATTAATAATATAATATTTGTTTTAAAAACTCATTTATGTCAATTTTGACACTATTGGGTATTTTGTTTTTGATAATTTTATAACAGCATTATTACTTCGAAAAAAATTTATATAACCAATACTAATATGTTATATTAACATAGAAAATTTTTAGAATTCATAAAAAGTCTCAAATTACATTTATTTTGTTATTTATAATATCAATTATTTTAATATTTAATTAATTAGGTAATTACTACATCACCATTGTGTCATAAATAAATTAAATTATTTAATGTCTAAAAATTATAAATAAAATACTATTATGTAGGAAATCTTTTTATCTTTATAATGAAAAATTAAAATAGAATTTATCTTATGTATTACACTATATTAAAAATGTTTTAGTAATTAAATGTCGATTTTAACTCTTTTAACTCTTCTTGGAATTAAATAATAATTAATGCCCCAATCTAATACAAGTGAACCTAAATGATAATATTTTATTCCTAATGTTGTTTTTGGTCTAGATAAACTTTTCAAATAGATTTAGTATATGTTTTTGGAAAATATTAATATCATTTTTACCCTTAATTACCTGGTTTACTTTTAACCGTGGTAAATAAAAGTAATAAGTTACTATTCACCAAAAATTATTTTCATCTCATTGAACCACATTTTACTCCTTGATATTAACTTTGTATCTTGGATTTTTGAAATTACACTCACAGAAGTGGTAAAATTATGTTTTATGTGAATTTTCAAATTCTCCTAGGAGGTGGGTAAAAGATGGTGAAAAGTTCAATAAAATTTTTATATATATAAAATCATTCTGAAATAACTCCAATGAATTAAAGAGAACTTATATAAGTATTATGTTTCAATTTTGACCTTAATTAAATTAAAATAAAATAAATAATTATTTAAATAAGGATTTGGTTTTAAACTATAATTCAGTGTTTTTTCACTATACATCAAAAATTGAAAGTTTTCTGAAAAATACCAAAATTTCACCCAAGGCTAATTTCAATATTACAAATCAAAAATGAAGTCCATTTTGAAAGATAAAATTTATAAAATTTCAAAAAGTGGGTATTACTATTCATAACGGCTAGTTTGATTGGTTGTGGTGTGTGTTAGAACTCGAAGTTACGTACAACACACGCTGCTGTATTATTCAAAGAGAAGTGTATCGTGGAATCTTGGGGTGTTAAAAACATGACCAAGAAATATCTCTATCTCAAAGAAATTATTTAGTATTTTTCAAGAGATAACCACTACTATCTTCACTATATCCACTGAAACACCTCTTTTATAAGTTACATGGCCAATAAAGCATACCTATTACATCGTAAAATCACACTCTGGTAGTCTGGAATACAACTAATGATCCCTAAAGATTCCCAACACTTTCCCCAGGTGTTTCTCATGTTCATCCCTTATCCTTGAATACATGAATATGTCGCCCACAAACACCACCACGAAGAATCCAGATATCACTGAAATATATGATTCATCAATGCCATAAATTTTTTTTGTCAATTTGTAAGACCAAAATTCATTAAGATAAATTCATAATGTCCTTATCTAATACTAAAAATTGTCTTTAAAATGTCCTCTATCCACACTCAAAACTGGTGATATCCTAGTCACAAGTCGATTTTGGAGAACCACTGAGCTCCCCTCGATTGATCAAATAGATCATAAATGGATGGAAGTGGATACGATTTCATTATCATAACTGGGTTAAGCTTAGGATAATCCACACACAACCTTAGAGTTTATCCACCTTTTTAAAAATAATACGGGTGCTACCCATTGAGGCATGCTCATATGAATGATACCCTTTCTTTCCATCTCTTCCAACCGCACTTTTAATTCCCTTAAATTAGTTAGTTCCATCTAATAAGATGTAAGAGATATAAGAATAGTCCTTGGTGAAGATTAATTGTGAAATCTACTTCCCTTAATGGTGGAAACACATAGAATTATCAGGAAATACATTTGGAAACTAATCCACCTCCACTGAAAAACTATTATTCCCAATCTTATCCATTGACGCCAATTATAATGTTGCGAACTGGTATTAGATTGTTCCAACAAATGGTAACATCAAGCCCATTTTCACCTTCCTTTACATTCTTGTCCCCTCGAAAGAGATGCTCGACATCATCCTCGTTCATAAAATAGACCCTTCAGGTATAACAAATGATGTGAGCTCTGTATGTTTTCAACCAATACATACCCATGATTATATCAAAAACATCCATCTCAATAATGGATAAATCTAATTTCTTCTTGGATATGTCAATAGTTATAGAACATTATCAACACACAAAGGATCGCCATTATCGTTGACCAATAGAAGTTTGATGTTTTATTATATAAGGAATCATCTCAAATTTCAAACATAAAAAATAAATAGTATGAGAAGAGGTGAAGTAATATGATTCACCCATATCAAACAGAACATGCATAAGGGTGTTATTAAAAATAATTATGTCTATCACCATGGATGGTCTAAACTAGTCATCCACAATAACCTGCTCAACTCTGTATATGTTTTTTCTCACAACACTTTTTTCCATGTTTCCCTATTGATTTTGCCTTGCCTGTGGAGTCATGGTATTCCTAGAATCACTATGGATAACTCTATTTTGGTGTTGAGATTGATTCAGCTACCCTCACCCTATTGAAGCATATAATTTCTGAAAAACTTGACAAGTGTCTCGAGCACCTGACCTCAGATCACTATGATAATAATGTTGAAGATTCCCAATCTGGTTTCAATTTTGGCATGCTCTAGGTTCTGTTGTACACTCTCTCTTTATGTAGTCATGAAAACCACGTTGTAAATATCATGCATTGCTCTTGGGTCATGGAGGAAGGTTCACTGATCCATCCATCTGATTTTAACTCATGATCCCACCTTAAAATAGGTGTCCCTATTCTTCTTTCACCCAACATTAGATTTTTCACTATTTCATATGGGTATTAACATAATTCCTCCTCCTATAGCTCTTTAGATATCTCATTCATCCATCGTCACTTTATTCATTATCTCTGTATAATCCATAATACAGAGAACAACTATCTTTAAGTGAATCTATTATCTAATCCCTAAGTCAAAAATGTTTGCTATAAATGTTTCACTAGTAGAAACATTGGGATAAAAATGAAATAAATTCATGAATTTACCTGCATACTCAGTGAAAGATATATTTTCCTTCTTCAAGCGGAAGGATTCTATCATTCTTTGAATCATAAACATGTGAGGATAGAATTTTTTGTTGAAATTTTTTTAAAAAGTATACCATGAAAGGGTTTAGTATAATTTATCCTAAACTACTAAATCCCACCACTTTCGTGAAAGATCCTCTATCTTATAGTTCACCATCATGACTTTACACTCTGCCGGTGTGCCGATGATATCGAAGATATGATTCATATTATTCTGCCACACCTCATACATTTATTTTTCTAAATAACCCCTAAAGATGGGTGGATTCTACATCAAGAAGCCGATGGAATGATCCACTTTCCTTGTCTCATCCCTCAGGTTCCCACTGTCTACAGCCTAAAATGGTTGATCATTACGTTGAACCACTTGTTAGTTCACCTGTGGAATAGGTGCAACCACATTCTCAACTAGTTCATCATGTTGGTTTCCCCAATGCCTACCAGGTACCATTTTCTATACAAAAAACAAAATTTATAATTCTCTCTCTTTATTTACTAATGTATTAACATTTGAAATTCTATCACATTATTCTATATGAAAAATTATTACCAAAAATAAACCTTTTTCCACATTCAATCATTTTTCAAAAAAAAAACAACATTATTTTTAAAATCAAACCATTTTGAAAATACCACATCCATTTTCATTTTCAAAATCATTCATTTGAAAACACATTCACAATTCTCAAAATTCAACACTTTTACACAAAACCATAAATCATTACTCAAAATAATGTATGCAATCCTAGTGGGAGGTCATTCCTCTAATCCATTTCATGATCATCTCATTGGATAAATGCATGATAATGAGATTTGAAAATCCTCTAAGTGTCTCCAAAAAACTTATGCACCCAACTCTCTATTAACATGAAGTTCGGTATAAAAAGGTTAGATATGTATTTTTGTGATCAACATTTCATGTTCTAAAAATACTAATCCTATCTATAATACTAACTCATGGAATAGACAAGAATGAGTTCAAATCCAAGACTGACAACCAATACTAACTCAATGACTACTTGTACGAGTGAGATATTCAGAAGGACCAAGATGATACCACTTGTAACATATAGCCCCTTTTCATTGGTCTAAGGGGTGGTGTTATGTTACTTGTCCTTAAGCGACATCCCCAAGACGCAAAAGTACTGAAATAAATGTTGAGGGATTTATTATCAATTTGGGGGATGATTTTCCCTTATAATATAAACATCCAACAAACAAACCATACTAAATAAAACACTACATAATGCACGAAAAAAATGAAAGACAGCTCAAACATTTTATTTACAAAAAACCAACCAAAGAGTACCACAATGGAAGACGAACTGACATCAAACCAAACTGTAGAAGAAAAATTATTAAAACTCCAAATATGAACAAATTACTTCAAAGATCATCATAGTCTAAGTTTTAACTCCATAATTCATCCCAAGTATCCCCAATTACCACTAAATATGTGTAATAATTTACCTTTTCATGTATCTTGATAGATGATATCTATAAAATCACCAATGTTATAAAGTAATGGTGTGTACTAAAACTAAAAAGTTTTTCCCAAATGACTTCCCTACTCACGCCACTAGGATAGAACGTGTTAGAAATTTTATATGAAACAATTTATATAAAACAGTTTCCCAATTTATATCAAGGAAAATCAGTTCATGTCAAAATAGTTTACCAAGGAAAGAATATAAAAAATTATTTATATCATTTAACATTATATTTCAGTATACCATTCCATGGGTCACAACACACCCACCCATGCATGCATGTTTGGAATTTCCATTCCCATGAGTAGTCTCTCATAAAATCACCTTATGTCCCATTGACACACACCATCGATCAAGGGTTATATCCCTTGTAATCCATCGGTACATGTTCCTTATTCAGTGTCACATCGAACATGAACTCAAACAAAAAAAACAAGTATTCCAAAACAATTTCAAACAAACCATTTAAAACACCTTAATAAAGCATTATTTTTATTGAAATCCATTCCAAAAAACCATTGCAAAAATCCATAAAGGTTATATTTTAAAATAAATATTTTAAAAAGAAGAAACCAAATCACGTTACAGAACCAATTCCAACGATTCCATAATTTCACCAAAAACCACAAATCACCACTAAATAGGATTTATAAAATGATTTTCACAACAATTTCAATATAAAATCTAGAAATTAAACTAATTTGAGACAAATCCTTTCAGTGCTAAATAGATGAGTTGAGAGTGAAGCCACATTCTTTAGGTTTTAGGAAAAAAATGAAGAATGAAAAGAAGAACGCCCATAAAATGGGTTAAATCTCCATTAACTAGACTTAGATATATTTACCTATCATAATACACACAAAATATAGTCATACGTGGAAAACACAACCTTATATTTTTTCACAGTGGGTGTAGATCTATGATTCCTAGAGATAGGGTGATGTTGATCTTATAAAACTACCAAGAACAACCAAGAACAATCACTCACCACAAGAATCATGCATCATCATGAAAAGTAACAACTCTGGATATCTTACAATTAGATAAGGAGAAGTTATCTAACCTTTAAGAGGAAAAATTCTATGTTAGTTCATTTTGGGGCAGAAATTAAGCATTTAGAGGTGAAAACACATTTGATCCTCAACTTAAGGGTCTAACCTTTGACCCTTGCCTGGTTTAGCCACACTGTTAGTAACACTGTGTACTAACTAGGCTCCCAAAGTTTCCTTAATGGAGGCCCTAAATGATTTGATCATACAGTTCCTAAACTATGGTCCAATCATACGAAATATCACTATCCAAAATAATCTCAACAACAAATAATTTCTCTTAGACTTTCACATGGTTTGGGAAAATTGTGCACTACTTGTGCCTTCCCTTTAGAACTTGTTTCATTTTGCATGGTTTTTTAAAGGATTTTCATGGTTTTACCAAAAAAATTACTGATCATTCACTTATATAAAATCCCCCAAATTTCTCCAAAATTTCTCTAAACTCCCCCAAAATTTATCTAACACCCTGGGATTTTTTGAGATAGATTCTTTTCAATTTCTTTAATTTCTTGTCTGGTACGCTACCCTAAGATTACCATGCACTATATGAAACATTGTATTATCTTTATATATATGAAAAACTATTATTTTATTTTGTTACACAAAATTTTGAGTTCTTTTTATAGAATTAATTTCACGCAAGACTTTGTATAAGTGAACAACTAAATATTATAACATAATCATTATAATGGAGGGTATGAATAATATTTACTTCCTTATAAAAAAAATTTAAAAGAAAATAAGTCGGTATATAAAATAATAAAATCACTCTTTATAGATTCAATCTAATATTTAAAATTCATCTTATATGTTTTCTCAACATTATATAAGAATAAAATTCAATTCTTTGGACAAAAGAAGTTTTTTTTCAAAAAATGCCATATTGCTGTCATTTGGTGGTGCACAAATTTTAAATCTATATTTTTATATATTATATATAACAAAAAATTTTTTTGGAAGTGTGATATATTAATTTTCTTTTGATGAATTTTTGATATTTTTCTGATAAGTTTTAAATTTTGATGAATTGTACTAAATTTTAATTGAAAATTACTTTTTTAATAAAAATAATAAATGAAATTATATTATATTATTGAATTTTTTTAAATTATAAGTAGAATTTATTTTTATCCTTAAATATAATTTATGTTATTATCATTAATTTTATATTGAATTCAGATGTAAAAACAGTTCAATATTTTGAAATGTTTTAAATTTTAAGAAACATGTTCTCTCTTTTCCACAATAGGAATAATTCTAAATTAATTACTGCAAATTATGTGTTAGGAATTTTTAAAAATAGATTCCATATTTGGAATATGTATTCCAAAATTATGTAAATTTCTTCATTTTAGTTTTGCGTATTATGAATAGTTACATTGGAAAATTTATTAATACGGTAAAAGGGTAAAACAGGTAATTAAGGGTAAGAATAATATTATAAATTTACCATTAAACATTATTTAATATAATTGGATGAGTATTTTTTGAAATAAATCATCCTTTAGTCAAAATGGTATCCTTTGTAAGCCAAATGGATGAGATTAGGACATTCAATTTATTTTATTTAAAGAAAAGTAAAATATGTCTCACTCAAATTTTAATAACTAAACCATTTTTTATATAAAGTTATACAGAAGTTAAATTAAATTATAAATACTTATTTTAAATCCAAATTTTTTCATTTATCATGGTAATTTATTTTTCATTTTTTAGGAAATATATAATTACATTAAAGTCTTATACATTGATGCTGCACAAATTAATTTATTGATGGGAAATCAACAAAATAATTATTATTAAAATGCTTGTAACCATCAAAAGACCCAAAAAATTTACAAAATTATTATTAGTCGAGTATATATAGAATATAATCATCCAAGTGTTGAGTTATTGAATTTTTGGATTTATATGGAATAGATTTTGACACTTATATTATTTTATTTAAAGGGATGTTAGAGTTACACATTCATAATTTAATAAGTATAACATTTTTAATATTGAATTTAACAGAAGATAAATTCAAATAAAATTATTATTATAAAACCCAGTATATTTATCTTAATCATATTATTTTATTTTTATTTTTTACCTTTGAAATAATTATATTAAATAATTACACAAAATAGATGTAGTAATTATTTTATTATTGTAAATATAAAATTAATGTTATTAAAAATATTAAAATAAATAGTATTATAGATAATTAACATGTAAAAGGATTTTTATAGATTAAATAGACCCAATAGGGATATAATTAAATAATTGGTTCAATGATAACATCTTATCTTGATATTTTTAAAAATCCATGAATTGAATAGTTTCAAAATTGACACTATTGTTGTTTTGTCAATACAATGTTTAATTAAATTATTTAAAAATCATAAAACATCATTTAAAAAAATATTTATTAATTATTATATGTTCTAATAAAATATAATGTACTTATTTATGGTCTCATTTTAATCAAATAAGTAAATATTTCACCCTATTAATATTGAAAAATTTGGTATCTTAATTAAAATAAAATAGAATAACTAGGTATTAATTAAAATGGTAATATTTAAATTGACATTAAAACAAGTATAAAATTTATTTTTATTTATATTAAAACCCTATATAATCTTATATTATAAATGTTTACATTTTAGAGGTTTTTGACTGGGGTTTTATTTTATTACAAATTAATATTTTTGTTGTTTCCAAAAGTTCCCCTCGCCTCAATTATAAAAGGAAAGATCCTCCCTCACTTCGTCACATCAATTTGAAACTTCAAGATCAGAAATCCCATTCCCTTTTCCCTTATCAAATTTCCTAGTTACATTATATAGGATCTTTTCTTCTTCAATGTCTAACTCTAGTTCTCTAATAGGAGATTTAAAGGCATCATGTCGAAGAAGAGGTAATCACCTCTACCAATTCATTCAAACTTCTTTCTTCATCTACATCTTATTCTGGAGTTGTTTAAATATAAATTAATAACTCCAGTATTAATTATATACTTATATGATATTATAATTATGAACCAACCATATTCCATTTTTAATCCATCCTACGAAAAACAAAATCACCATGTGTGCGTACATACGACTTACCGTCTGCACGTCGTGGGGTAATGTTTTTTTCACCAAAAACATATATGGATGTATATAATGATCGAAATAATAAATATATATTATTATTATTATAACATTATATTAATTTTGAAATATTATAAACCATCCAATTAAAATCAATTCAACAAATATGGGAATAATATCGTTGCTCGTGCATACATACGACCTACTGTCTCCACAATGCAATGTGATTCATTATACATGATATTCATTAAAGAATGATTATATAAATATAAATAATAAATAATTGTGAAATTTATTATGTTAATATAATTTTATAATGATATAAATATGACATAATAAGGATAACCCAAACTTATTTGACAAAACATGCATGATAAAATGAAGTAGTTAATACTCGAATAACGAGTAATAATGAAATATATTTACCAATTAGATAATTATATGATCATATATGATATAATAAAAATATATATGCTTCTAGAATAAGTCAATGGCAATATTTAAATCATTATATAGGAGATTCAGATACATAAAGAGGATATCATACCTAAGGTATGGGATAAATTTGAAATCTCATTATAATCTAATATGGTTCATACTTAAGTATTTATTGGGTTATATTTATCATCCATGTACATGTTACCTAAGTATTTAATATCATTAATATTCTTCTAAAACATTTTAAAGTTAATTTTACCCTTTTCTGAATTTTTATTAAATGGTATTAATGGAATATTTCTTTAGTTTTCCATACAAGGCACTTTTTGATTTTTCTGGAAAAAGTGTAAGGAGAATGTTTTTTTTTATATTTTATAGCTTGATCATATTTTTACGTATTTATAACACCTTATTTCTAGGAATATTCCTTTACATTATATCAATTTTATTTTCAAATATATTTTTTTCTTTTAAAATTTCATGGACTTTTGAGAAAAGATAATGTTTTTGAAGAAGAAAGTGTATTTTCCTCAAGAATTAATTTCAAGTGTTTTATCTAAAATATTTTCCATCTAAGATGACACTCTTAAAATAGGGTTATGATTTTATCCCTATTTTTAGTATGATTTTATTGTTCTAATGATTGAATGATATTTTATATGGATTATGTTATTATAGAATAATGTTTAAGAAAACCATTTTATTTCTTGTGTTATGCTATGATGAATGATTTATTCTTTTGTAGAACACGTAAGAATGATTTAATTATGAGATTGGTGGGACCTATATCTATCTCCAATGTATTGGGTGAAGATTTATATCTCATGAGATATACATGGCTGAAATGGAATGTAAATACAGTTTAGTAATACAAGGTGGGAACGAGTAGTGAACTCGATTCAGTAATGGACTTTGTCCGCTATGATGGTCTTGGATATAAGACTTAGCTAATATGGAAACTATTTTATATGATTATATGTTTTCCACAAGTTTATGTTTTATTCCAATGCTATGTTATCATGGTTAATGTTCCTTTATGATATATTCCTTATGTACTGCCATGTTTTATTTTATGACTCAAGATTTTGATATTCAAAATATATTTTCTTGTTTTTACATTCTTATGTTTGTGTGTTGTTTTATGTTCTCTATGTTTACCCTTACTGATAATCTGAGCTCACAATTTTTATGTTCTTCTTTCCCCTAGGTTATAAATAACGGTTTTATGTAGGAAAAATAATAGGGAATGTCTTTATGGTATATGTTGAAGATATTTAACCAAGTAAGAAGAATGTGTTCTGAATTTACAAAGACACTAAACTAATACCGTATTTGGGATTATATTTTTGTAATGTATTTAGTATTCTACAAATGAAATGTTATTTCTATGTACATCATGCTTGGTTTTCTAGAGTTGGTATCTGAGTGATGTTTTAGTTAACATTTAGATACTAGAATGTAAAATCTTTAGTAAGATCACAATAGATATTTCTAAAGATACATCTAGGGATGTCCCGAAGGTTAGTCTAACTATAGGTTACTATGAAATAATTATGGTCACAATCTTGAATAACCGAGGACTAAACCTAAGATTTTAGATATTGAAAGTACCCCCCCTTGATTATGTTGTTTTCCTAGTATTATTTTTTCCTCACACTAATCTTTTTGGGTTTTATAAAATGGATGGAAATAAGAGGATTCATGTTAATGGAGAATATGAAGGACAATGGAATGATATTTCTCATGAGTAACCAAAATGAAATGGGATTAGGAAGGTGAAACATCATTATTATGCCTAATCATCAATAACATCATATGATCAATAATTTCAACATTGGTGAGTTTCCTGACCCACCTAATAAGAGAAAGATGGAGTTTCATGGTGATCATAGATGAAAGAAAGTTCATTTTTTCTCATGTAAATCATGTGGTAACAGGAATCAAGGAGAATGATTCAAAGGAACTGGAATATTATTTAGGTGTGTAAAATAAGGACATAAATCTGGTAATTACAAAAGGAAAGGTTCTTTTATCACAATGGAAAAGGATAATGGTATTTCTAAGACATTAGAAACGGTTAAATGTTTTAAATATGGAATTTATGGTAATTATAAAAATTGATTCCCCAAGGGAAAATCTTATGAAAAGAATCAGCATGGTCGTATGGGTAGTATTTATTATGTTGAAGATGAAGAGACTACGTATAATATATGAGATGAAAGAAGTGTTATGGAATAAAATGATGGATCTCGGTCAATTGTTTAAGATGATAGTGCAATTATTCCATGTTTATAATGGATAATGGGGTATAAGTAATTTTATGGTACTATGGAATAAAGAAACATCTAAGGAATATTACACTATTTTTTCCTTAATTAGTTGAGTATATATGTTAAATGGTAATGCTAACCACGAAAATTTATTCATATATTTTAGGAAAACACATGATATCTGCAAAGTGATGGGTTAAGGAGTTAATGAGATGTTTGATTGTATTAATGACCTCAAGAATGATATAAGAACAAAGTGATATCATAGTTTGAGTATATATAATTTTTGATATTTTTGGTAAAAGTTACTTTTTGAAAGCATGCATGTTTTCAATAAGTTTCTATGGTAGGTAAAGTTATTACCATGTTTCAAGAGAATAAATGATTAAGGTATTCACATGTTTGGAATGTGGAAACCAAGAATTTCCCTATGATACCTGGTAGATAAATGATAAGATTATTTAGTTCAAATTTTTCTAAATTTGTATATTTTTAGGATTTGGAAGAATTATAATGTTATCCATTTATTTATAGTACACGTTATACTCAAGATGATGTTTTTTAGATTAATGTGTTATCTCACTATAGGTGGACTTATTTCTATTTTATAACATGTGCTAACTTTTTTTTAAGATAGATAGAATGACTTATAATTCAATTTATTGATTTCATGATCTGCTAACACTTCAAGAATGAAAAATTCCACTTCATTTCTTTGAATAAGATATAATGTGGAAGTTATTCAAGGAACGTACAATGATGATATTTTACTGAAATCAAATAAGTATTTCTTCTCATTCAAAATTATTCAACTTTAGTAAAAGGATCTTGACACCAAAAATGTTATCCTAGTACCTTATTATACTATGAATCAGATGGTCCTTTAAATCATCATAGATTTATGTCATTATGGTTGTCAACTTTCTCCAAACCATGTTCTCTATCACTCTCTATCAGAACATGATGGTTATATTTTTCTTCTGTATCCATATTTTCACTTTCTAATAATGTTCTCCTATCTGAAAACCTAGTGATAAGTTATTTTTAACCATTATGTTTCTAACATTACTTTTAAAAATGAAATTTTATTATTCTTTTTTACGATGTGGGTTTCTATGAAAAAAACTTTCAAGTAGTAAAAATTTTATAACCACGATAAATTTCAAGGGTGAAATTAATTTTAAGGGGGTATAATATAACACCCATATAATTTTTGAGATATTTTTCTAATTTATTTGATTTATTTTGTGGTACGCTACACCTAGATTAGCTTAAGATATACACAACATCATATTTTCTTGTGGCCTATGAGACACTATTATTGGCTTGTGTTACAAAAAATTTCAAGTTCTTTTTATATAATTCATTTCATGCAAGATCAAGTATAAGTGAACAGTGAATTATTATAACCTAATCCCTATAATGGTGGGTATGAATAGTATTAACTTCCTTTTAAAAACTATTTAAATGAAAATAAGTGAGTCTACCAAATAATAAAATCACTCTTTATAGATTAAATATAATGTTTAAAATTCATATTATATTTTTTCTAGACAAGATATAAGAACAAATTTAATTTTTCGGATAAAAGAAGTATTTTTTAAAAAATGTAGTATTGCCACCTTTTGATGGCACACCGTTTTTAAATATATATTTTGAAAATTTTATATATTCCATTTAACAAAAAAACTTCTTATTTAAAAGTGGAATATAAAAATTTTCTTTGGACAAATTTTTTATAATTTTCTCATAAGTTTTAAATTTGGATGAATAGTAAAATTATACTAAATTTTAATTGAAAACACCTTTTTTCATCGAAATAATTTATGTAATTGAATTATATTATTGAATTGTTTTAAAGTATAAATTGAATATATTCTTATCATTCAATATAATTTATGTCATTAGCATTAATTTTACATTGAATTTAGATGTAAAAACATTTCAATCTTTTGTACTATTTTAACTTTTAAAAAACATGATCTCTATTTCTGAAAATGTGAATATCTATTCCCCATTTTCCAAAAGTTTTGATTAACCCTAAGGTTCCTGATTTAATTGATGGAGCATCTAACCTTCTTCTTTCTTTATCCGAGTTCACGATGGACTCAGCCTTGCTAAATCTCACTCTAGTGGCTCGGTTCAAGCACAGAAGACCTTCAGTGGATGACTTCGACCGATTTGTCTTTGGATCGTGGGATCTTCGTGAATGAGTGGTGGTTGGATTGCTGGAGAATAATCAATTTATGATTAGATTTGAATCAAATGAAGATCTCATCCTAGCTTGGGTGAGGGCACCTCAAATCTTCAATAGAACTCTCTTAATGCTTCTGCAGTGGTCCTTTGATCTTCATATGAACCGGGACTCACCTTCCATAATTGTTTGGGTAAGTTTCCCTAAACTCCCTTTACAATTTAAAAGCCCTTCAGTTATTCCCTTTTTGGGCAACCTAGTAGGCATATAACTTTGTTCTGATAGTCATACCAAGGTGATTTCCCATCCGGTAAACGCTCGGGTGTGTGTTGAAATGGATGCATCACGCGACCCTTCTGATTATGGTTGGATCACGATCGGTGAAGAGTACAGATGAAAATAGAGAGTTTTCTATGAAAATTGGACTGAGTTTTGTGGTTTTTGAAAGTGTTTGGGTCACTCAGTTGAGGCCTGTCAAAGAGGACCCCTTCCATGATCGAGGGAGGCTTGTTTTAGTGGTAAGGATGCTATTATGAGCACTGAGGATGGCTCAAGGAAGAAGGAATTAGACAACGTTGTGAAGTTGGGTTGGGTTACGATGACTAAGGAGTCGGTAGAAGGAGGGAAGGGCCCTCAACTGACTGTTTCAGTTGGGGAGAATTTTGCCTTTGGATCTTGTAAAGTTTCCTTTGATGAAGGCCAAATAGTTAGAATTTCCAGTATTATGATGAACCAGGATAAAGAGAAGCCTGCTCGGTCCTCTGATGTTGTGGGTCCAGAATAGGTTGAAGAGGAACAGAGCTCGAATTTTGTGGAGGTTTTCAAAATGACCAGAACGAATGATGATAAAGGTCTTGATCCTCTAACGGAGCCATTTTTGTCTTAGAGTAATAGGATTGAGGGGCTAGCTGAGGACAGTTTGACTGTAGGCCTGGAGGAGGAGGTTATTACAGGACGTGAGTGTGATGCGGAGGTCTTGGAGGGAATGCAGGTTGATCATATGGGGAAGGATCCAGTTGCATGATCTGTGGAAGATTCCCTCAATATGGAAAGGCGTCCTCTTTTGCTGGAATGTGCAAATCAGGGGCCGAGGGATAGCACCAGTTAGGGTTTTTCTGTTTCGATGGTTCAAGTTTACACAAGGAAGGAGTGATTTGGTGGTGATAAGACACCAAAGGGTCTTCTTATTGAAGGTAAGTGGAGGGAGGTAGGTTATATGGCTAGGGATGAACACCCTTTGGAAGAAAGGAGACAACCCTTGATGGAAAGTAACAAGTCAGATTAGAGGCTAGGTTATAATATTGGGTGTTAGGAGTCTGCGTTGACGGAGCAGTCTGGGGAAGGAAGGGAGAACTCTGGGGGGAGGAATAGTAAACTTGTGTACCATTGTCAGCCGTACATTCAGCGATATCGTTCGGAATGGGAATTAGATGAGGTCTGGAGATGAAGGACCATTAACTGCACCATTAATAAGGCTACCAAGGAAGGACTATTCATTTTTCTAGTGGCCAATGTGGACTAGGTCTGATTCTAAATGGAAAATCTAGGTGGTTCTTGCTGTTGAAAAGGGACATAGGGTTAATAACGCATCACCAGATATGGCCACTCTGGACCAGCATAGGAATTTGGTTCAAAGTGAATGTTTCTAGAGACACCCGGAGTGGGAATCAGCTACTGGAGAAGAAGAATCTTGCATGGGATGTGGGGATGACTATGGTTATTATGATGTTTAACTCTGTGATGATTTGTGTTTCTTGTTGTTTTTTGTTCACTTGACAATTTTTGGGGTTGTATGTTGGGCACCAAACACCCTTGAATCGGCTTTTATAAAATGGAAAAAATGATTGGTGTGCGAAGGGTATGAATAATATTATAAATTTACCCTAACACGTGTCTTATTTTCATTAGATTAGTTTGTTTCTACCTAAATCATCCTTGGGTCTAAATGGTTTCCTTTTAAATACACTTGTATAATATTAGGATTTTTATTTTATTTTATTTAAAGAAAATTTTAATATTTCTCACTAAAATTTTAATAAATAAAACATTTTATATATAAAGTTATTCAGATGATAAATTGTATTATAAATAATTATTTTAAATCTATTTTTTTTATTTATCATGGTAATTTATTTTTAATTTTTAGGAAATATATAATTACCTTAATGACTTATACTTTGATGGTGTACAAATTAATTAATTGATGATAAATCAACAAAACAATTATTATTAAAATGATAATAACCATAAAGACCCACAACTATTCCAATTTTTATTGGATGAGTATATATCGATCATAATCATCCAAGGGTCGAGTTATTGACTATTTGTATCCATATGTAAGAGATTGTGACACTGGTATTATTTTATTTAAAGTGATGTTAAATTTGTCATATTCATATATAATAATTATAGTATTTTAAATGTTTAATTTTAGAGAATATAAATTCAACTAAATGTATTCCTATCAAATTTAATATATTTATCTTCATCATAGTACTTTATTTTTAAATTTTACCCCAAAATAAGTATATTAAATAAGTACAAAAAACCAATGTATTAATTATTTTATTAATGGAAATATTAAATTAATGTTATTAAAAATATTAAAATAAATATAATTTGAGCTAATTAATATGTTCAGTGATTTTTATAGATGACCTAGACCTGATAGTGGTATAATAGAATAAATTTTTTGATAATAACATCTTATCTTGATATTTTTAAAAATCCATGAATTGAATAGTTTTAAAATTTCCATTATTGTTGTTTTTCCAAACAATGTTTTATTAAATTATTTAAAAATAATTATAAAATTTAAAAAAATATATAATCATTTGTATATGGTCAAAAATGATCTAAGGTATTTATTTATGGTCTAATTAAAATCAAATAAAAAATATTTCACCCTTTTAGTATTGAAATATTTGTTATCTTAATTAAAATTAAATAGAATAAATAAGTGTAAATTAAAATGATAATGTTTAAATCGACATAAACACTTGTCTAAATTTTTTTATGTAATTAGATTCCTATATATTTATATATTTTAAATTTGTACATTTTTTTGGTTTTTTAGTGGGTTTGGATTTTATTATAAATTAATAATTTTGTGGTTTCAAAAAGTTACCCTCACCTCAATTATATATGGGAACCTCCTCCGTCATTTCATTACATCAATTTAAGCCTTCAAGCTCAACTATACCCAAACTTTTTACCATATCAACTTCCATAGTCACATTCTATGGGTTCTGGTCTTTTCCAATGACCATCTATAGTGCTCTAAGAGAAGATTTAGAGAAATCACGGAAAAGAAGAGGTAATCTCCTCTATAGATTATTTCAAAATTCATTCATATTGTACATAATCTTCATGAATTTTTTCATTATAAATTAATAACTAATTATAAATTATATACTAAGATTTTATTATAATTACGAAACAACCATATTCCACCATTAATCCATCCAACAGAAAATGAAATCACCATGCATGTGTACATACGACTTACCGTCTCTAAGCCATGGTGTAATCTTTTTTTCACCACAACCATAATTGGATGGATATAATGTTGTAAATAATAACTATATATGATTATTATTAAATTATATAAATTCTTAAATATTATAAATCATCCAATTTAATACCATTGAACAAATATGGGAATGACATCATTGCTTGTTTGTACGTACGACATGTCATCTCCACGATGTGATGTGATTCATTGTACATAATATCAATTAAATAATGATTATATAAATTTATATAATAAATAATCAAGATATTTATTATGTTAATATAATTTTTTAATGATATAAATATGACCTAATAAGAAGAACATGAACTTATGTGACAAAAACTTCATGGGAAAATGAAGTATTTGATACCCGAATTACAAGTAATAATAAAATAGTATTAACTAATGGAAGATTATATGATCATATATGGTATCCTAAAAATAACTGTGATCCTATAATATATCAATGAAATTATTTAAATCATTATACAGGAGTTTTGGATACAAAAAAAGGATATTAGATCTAAGGTTAGGGATAATTTCACAATTTCATTATTATCTGATATTGTTTATATGTAAGTATTTACTGGGATATATTTATCATCAATGTCCATGTTTCCAAATTTGGTTATATTATTTCTATTATTATATAATAGTTTAAAATTAATTTTACCCTTGGTGAATTTTTATTAAATTGTATGAGAGTAATCTTTCTTTTGTTTTCTATATGAGGTACTTTTTTACTTTTCCATAAAAAGTAAGAGGAGGGTGTTGTTTAACATATATTGTATGATAAGATTTTTAAATCTTCCAAATGCCTTATTTTCAATAATATTCATTTACAATATTTCTAGTTAATTTTTAAATAAATTTTCTTCTTTTAAAATTGGGGTTCATGTTGAGTAAATAAAATGTTTTTAAAGAAGAAATGATATTTTACTCAAGAATTAATTTCCACTGTTTTATCAAAATAATTTTTCATCTAAGATGACACTGTTTAAATATGTTTATGTTTATATCCCTATTATTACTCTGATTTTATTGTTTTAATTATGGAATGATATTTTATATGGATCATGTTATGATGGACTAATGTTTAAGAAACTCATTTTATTTCGTGGACTATGATATGATGAATGATTTATGACTTTGTGGAACACATAAAATTGATTTTATTATGAGATAGGTGGGACCTATATCTCCCTAAAATGAATTGGGTAAAGATTATATCTCCTAAGACAGACATGGATGAAATAGAAAGTAAATCTAGTTCAGTAATACATGTCTGGAATAATGAGTGAACTCGGTTTAGTAATGGACTTTGTCTGCTATGATGGTCTTGGATATGAGCCATGAATAATATGAAAATTATTTCCTATTCATATATGTTTCCCACAAGTTCATGTTTATTCCAATTTAATGTTATCATGGTTAATTTTCCTTTATGACTAATATCATACGTACTACCAAGTTTTATTTTATGACTCAATATTTTGATATTCAATATGTATTTTCATGTTTTTACATTATTATGTTTATGTTTTGTTTTATGTTCTCCATGTTTACCCTTACAGAGAATTGGATCTCACAATTTTAATGTTTTTCATTCCCCAAGGTTATAAAGAAAATTTTTAGGTACGAAAAATAATGGGGATGATCTTTATGGGATATGTTTAAGATCTTTCACCAAGCTAGAAAAATGTGTTCTGATTTTCCAAAGATACAAAACTCAAATGGTATTTGGGAATTTATTTGTGTAATTTATTAAGTATTCCACAAAAGAAATTTAATTTCTATGTACATCAATATAGTTTCGTTAGACTTCACACATATACTTTACTTACATACAAATCATAAATAAAGGGGTACTTACTTGAAACCATGGTTTCTACAACTATCACCTATTCCCATCTTCTGTGAATGACACCGATGGAATTTCCTAATATTTAATCCATAATGAAGTCCCCTCAAAATGATTGTTGATGGTGCACCTCGCACCATAAAACCTCACTTATATCTATACTTGATCATATCGTCCAAGGTTCTAGCTAAAAAAATTCATGTATCTCTTTTGAGCTAAGACAAAAACATCTTTCAAACATTGATACCTACATTATGGAAAAATACAAACATTTTTCCTTCACACTCAGATATATTAATGATTTCACCATCACTATTGGGATATATCAAGATATGACCAAAGGACCTAGCCCTCCCTAATAGAAATAATCTCATCAAATCCCAATCACCTCAGTTTTTGAGGGACACATTATCTAAACCCACTATAGCCTCATGACACTCTGTCAAGAAATTTTGAATTAATAATTTTCATGTAATTACCACCATAGCATCGTTAGATCTTCCCCAAGACCCAAATGATTCCCAATAGATATATAGTTGATTTTTTTCACTAAACCAAAAATAAATTATCTCCATGCATAGCTTACATATATAAACTTCATTTCACATAAAATAAATGGTTTAGTACTCCCAATATACCCAATTACATAATAAAACGACACCACAAATCTATAGTATGTGTGCACTATATCGATCTCACTCAGCATAGGGGACGCATGATCCCATGTGACCACTTAATAACCTAACTCAATGACCTTTGAGTCATACATTTCCAATCCTAGGCTCACCACACATTCAATTATCTAACAGTACCTCATGAAAAATTAGTTGTATCCTAATCAGGGCATCTTTGATGCTCTCATCCAACAAACCTAACATTTTACACATGTCAGGTCTAACCTAAATACCATCCATCAATCCATCTTTTGATTCAATTTTAAAAAACATTCCCACACTCCATCATCCCTAGAACCATTTACCATGGGTTGGAACTAATTAATCTATCAAAAAACATCAGAATATAAAAGTATGGTTTCTAAATGATCCTTCACATAGAAACCAGTAACAACACTAATATAGAAGCACACATGATGCTTCCCAAAAACTATATAATGCAAACCCATTAATTTACAAAAAAAACATGACTATACTGAGAATGCATTGAATCAATGTACTAAATAATATTCATGTTTATTATACATATAAACACCCAAAAAACTAGGAAAACTCCTCTCATAGTCACCTTTAATCACCAAAATTCACTAAATCACCACTTTCCTAAGATAGAAGTTAAAGATCATTGGGATACAACACCTAACCTCTTACTTGAATGTCCTGAAGGACTCCTTTTTATTCATTTTTGATAACCCCCCCCCCCCTTTCAGGATTTAAGGGTAACCGTTACATGTACTATAGGATTTTTGACATTACATGACCCCGAAGGTCATAGAAGAATTAATCTAGACTATAACTACTTGAAACTGACCATCCCATACATTTACTCTGTGATGGTATCACTCCACCATTGCATGGTTTTTTGTCTTGAATTTTTCTACATTCATAGGCTAGTCTTAGTGGGAAATTCCATACCCTCTCATTCTTTCAAATCCATTTAGCTTTGCTCTAAGTCCTTATCTAGATCTTCTTTCTTGTAGAGTCCACCTAGTCCATTTAAGCACAATTTTTTCATGTGGACTGATTTCCTTGATGTGGCCTGAAGGACTTGAGGTGGCTTGAAGGTCTTGAGGTGGCTCATAATCCTTACTGGCCTGAAATCATTAAAGGACCTGAGGACCAAACCAATGGCCTAAAATCCCAAACGAATGAATAGTTCTGACTGCAACAATACCAAATACTACCTACTAGAGTGAATGTTATAGTGATGCTATAGTAACCCAAAAATATGTATCCAACCAAATTTGATCTCGGGTCTATTGGATGCATTTTTCAAGTAATCATCAACTAGTATGAGGCTATGTTTCCCTAATCCCTTATGTTGGGGCTCACATATGACAAGACTCACATGTGTCACTCCCACCTCTCTTCTATAACACATGGAATCTCAATGCTCTAAGGACAACTACTTACTCTAGGTCCCACGTGCCCTTTAATACACACCCATAGTCAATAGCAACACAAACCAGGACTCCAAATATAGGATCCTATATAACTACAATGGTCACATTAAACCATCATACAAGTCAACAATTCATAACCACAAGGCCATATCCCTTTTGAGGGGATAATAGGTAACATCCCACAATCATGCAAACCTAGACCCATCAATGTCTCACAACCCATTTCCAAAGATCGCACCTCCTGGTATAACTCTATATCCTAATAACTGATATACATGGTTAGGTCATAAACACATAACAAACTCATCAAAAATATATTTAAAGGTTCCACCATTTCTTATTGACATTAATTACACTCACAATTTAAAACCCATGTATTTGAAATTTTAAACATTTTAATACCCAATATTTTCAAAATTTTCCAATAATTATTTAATTCTACATTCCATGGTTTGTTTAGATAGAATTCTATTCACACATTATGAGGTAAAACACCTTATAAATTGCTTACTTCAATATATTTTACCAAAACTGTCACCATAATAAATCATTTATACCTACCTATTAACCCGGAATCACTTGAGTATTTATTCAAGTAAAATTCCCCCATTAATTTACTTCTAAACCATTTAAATGGATGTAGACACTTCAAATACCAACCCCCCCCCCCAACTTTAAAATCATATGAAGATATACGTAAAAATAAGACATAGCTATAGGTAGTAAATAAAATTCCATCACATGTGAATCTTGGGAAGATATCAATCATAGAAAACATGTGGATAATACCCAAATCCTATATACATATCATGATACATGATAAATCATTCCCACATTTAGAAGTGGAAAAGAGTGAAAAAATAATAAAACTACACCCATGTGATCCAATCAATGTGGAAATAAATCAATTGTAAAATCAAAAATCCTGAACAAAAAATAACATTCCTAAAAACGTGGTTTCCCCCATTCATGGGAAGGTAACACCCCGTAATGAGCTCATTACAAAGATCTGACACATTCCTAGTCTATTTTATACATTACACAAATAGTAATACTATATAAAAACTCCATTGATACCACTTTTTAAGGACCCTATATGGATTCCACTAAACTGATTTCTTAAGACGGTGTGCCACATTCCCTCGCACATTTCACCCCATATTCCAGAGGTTGTCGACTAGTGGTGAGCTCTTGTGTGGTTACATTAAAGAGGCTATGAACTTATTATCATATTGTGTAACATAATATTAATAAAAAAATTATATAAAAATATAGATAATAACGATAAAAATGAAAAGTTCCCAATAAATAATTAGAATATCATAGCCAATAAATAAGTAATGTTTCATACATACCAACTAGATCCCCCATGGTATGATCATTCACATGTAGTTATAAAGAAATAGAAATAAAACTAAATCCAACATTATATCTTGAACTAGTCCAAAATACCACTTTATCCCATCATTTGACTCCAACATTGGAATTCAATCAACAAGAATAAAAAATTTTCATTTCCCAATACCTGTAACTATGATCGAGAATTGAGTCTACATGGGTACCCATGTGTAATGGTGGCTCGAGAAAGGTATTAGTAAAACTTTGGTGGCCACCACCATTGGATTATCCAAAATAATTATCCCAAACAAGAATTTCATGTTGATATGATTTAATAAAACTTTACAACATAGAAGAATAATTTAAAAAAAGATAATAAACCACCTCCGATTCGAAGCTCTATGGCTACACCTGAGGTTGGACCAACCTACTTCGGCTGGTGTTGGTGTATCTCTGATCAAAGTGATGGATCTCATAACTCATGTCAATTCCAAGGTGAATTGCCTATAAAAATACATCCTTGAAAACATATGAAAATCCATAGGGGCTCCCCTTGTAATTTCTCTCTTACCATGTCAATCTAGTGTCTGAGGAAGTCATCCGTGATGTTTCTCCCAGTTCCATTGAGGATAATCCAGGGAACCCAACCATGGAATTCTCTAAATTAAATCTAAGTAACCTTTACTCTATGGAAATCATAGTATTATTAAAATCCACACCCATTTCATTTTGTATCTATTAATCAGTCGAATATGGTAAGTCATCCCTCATAATTCATAAGGGTAGACCGAGGGAATCAAAAAAATTAATTAGTATAATTAAATAAATTATAAATCATCCAAATCTTAAGGATATCCACCGTGAGGCATTATCATTGATTAATCAGTGAGGAACCTAAGTTATCTCATGGAATTATTTAGTTTTAGACATTCTCGATTCCAATAAGGCATCAACCCATGGAATTTAAGAGATTAACCCAATAAAATATACAATTAGTCAAGGAATTATACCCATTTAATGTTCAAGACTGAATATAAGGGATGAAACATAAGGAATCCCAATCACAAAAATAATTTAAATAAGGATAAACCAATTACCATGGACTTATTTACCAAACAATTCCATGATCTAATGTCACTATTCATTTCATAAGTGACTTATATCTTCTACATGGTTTTATTAAATATGATTTCATTCAAAATTTCAAAAGGAAAAATCCTTATAGGTTTTTTTCTAGAACCCTATTTGACCAACACATCTATCTAAAAATTCCTTCAATGTTGAATTAATTTCTATAATTAAAATCCCATTTACAAAATCCCATCTTCCAAATACTGATTATAAAAACCCAAAATATGTTTTGAAAAAAAAAATAATTTTCTATTTTTTTAAAACAACATTTTTATTAAAAAAACAAATTTAATTATTCAAATAACAAGGTTACACATTACTATAGCATCCCATTGGTAACTACCTCACAAAAAGACTCAAGTAATGTTAGATGGTTTGAACTAAGGAAACCCCAATTTTATGTAAAGAAATAATTTCCTAACATCATTACCCATCAACCTAGTGAGATTTACATTACATGAATAAATAATAAAAATGATACAACTATAAATGTTTGGTACCACCTACCCTATTCGATGATTTTCCCTATAATTCACCAAAGGCTACTAGTAATTAAAAAGTCATGTGTTGGCTTTGCCGACATTTTCCAACAAATGTTAACCTCTATAAGGCCTTAAACCAATCCAAAAAAATCCACAATAATAAAATATGGAATTTATAAATAACTAATTTAATTTAATAAATGATTGAGCATAGAAAAATCAAAATATGTCCTCAATATGACAAAAACACAACCAATAGCCCCGGGAAAGTCCATAATGGACCCCTGACGTCATAACAAGTGAAAGCACAAACATATGTCACCAAAACCAAAACAATTTTAATTTAGTTTAATTGAAAATCATTAAAAAATTTAGAAACATGACCTACGGTTAACAAAAATATGAATAGAGTTACAAGAATGTTGTCTTGGGATGTTCTCTATGAGGGATGAGAAAATTCCTTGTCTCCATTGGTTGGTTACACAATGCTCTAGTTGAATCAAAATAAAAACCCAAAAGGGAGACAAATAAAAATTATAGTATAGGGAATGGGAATAAGAAAAGAATGAAAATTAGGATGATGAATGCCCAAAACCCAAACAAATAACCCCTATAATCTCCCAAATCTGAGGGGGAACATTGACAAGAGGAGGAGTTCAGTTGGATTGGGTGTTCATTCATAATGGGGAAGAAAAAGGGATTGGTGGTTTAATGAATGAAAGGGGAAATAATAAGAACCAAAATTTAATGGATAGTATGGTTTGAAAATATGGTTTTACAAATTATTCTAAAACTATGTGGTGGGAAATGTCCAAGAACACCTCACTAAAATAGTTATGCCACACAACTTTGCAAACCATGCACCAACTGTGAAAACTAGCACTGCCTTAATCAAAAACATTTCTCATGGTTTTTCTACAACCATGCACAAACCATGTGCCAAACCCTAATTTCAAAACTATGTTTTGTTATTTAATTTTATATCATCATGGTTTCCTCCAATCCATGTGTCGACCACTCTATAAAATCATTCTCTATAAAAATATAACTAAAACTCCCCCTATATAAGTGTTAATACATTGTTTTCTCTAACTCATGCAACCCAAACCATCCATGCTAGTAAAAGTCATTAAAAACCTCGAAAAACCCTAGAAAATTAACCAAAATATCCATTGTTTTATAATCTAAGACTTTAAACTATATTCATTTTTGAAAAAAAAATAATTTCTTTGATAGATTGTGATATATGCAACACAGAGTATAAATGAAACAAAATACCCTATTAAAATATTTTTATTTCAAGGTGATCATTATAACCTAGATATTCATTTTTAAGGTATGAATAAGACTAAATAATTTATAAAAATATATATTTTATTCATGTTCATTGGTTATCTATTTATTATAAATAAAAATAATAGACATTTTGTAGAAAATGAAATTTTTAGAAAAAAAATATTTTTCTAAAAATCTGTTACGTTGCATTTTGTGAATAAAATTTAATATTAATTTAAAAAAAATTATAAAATAAAATTGAAAAAATAAAATTCATTTATGAAATCAAAATTTCAAAATTATCTTAAGGAGAATTTCCTAGATTTTTCTAAAAACTTACATTTTTCGAAGAAAGGTGAAAAATAATAATTTTTTTAAAAACATCAGTTTTTAAATAATTTACAACACTATTTTTTTAATAAAAATATTTTAAAAGAATAATTAGTTTAATAATATTATAATTAAACTAATTTAGGTTATCTAAATCAAATTTTACATAAAAATATTTTATACTTTTAAAAGTTATTCTTTGGAAAACCTATTTTTTTAGGGGTTTGGTTGTTTAATTTTAAATTGAATTATGACACTTCTATAAATTGAATTTTTAAAAATGTATTAACTTTTTGTATACATCATAATTTATATTATATAATATGTCAAACTTATATTTTTACTATAATTAATAGTACAAATGGCTAAAATTAATTACTACGGTTATGGTGAAAACTTGTTTACTGAAGGGTTAAACTAATAACATAGGGTCTAAAATGATCTTAAACCTATAAAAAATAATTTGATGGACATATTTAGACTTTATCACCAATATTTACCAATAATTATCCATTTCAAGCCTGGTGTAATTGAAAAACATAGGTACACATTATACTTTTAAAAAATTACATTTGTGACCTCTCCCCCACTTATAAAAGGACACTCCCTCCCTTCACATAATCACACCTATCAAGCACTTTTTTTGAAAAAAAACATCCAAAACATCTCCCCACAGACCTTATCCACATTTAATAGCTTATTTTCTTCAAAAACTACCAACCAGAGTTTTCTTAAAAGGGGATTTGAATAAGGTCTCTCTAAGAAAAGGTAATCATCTTAACAAAGATATTTAATTTTATTTATTATTTTACAACCTTAAATTATGTCATAACAGTTAAAATATTGTAACACCAGTATATAGAATATAAATATGTATTATTATGTTAAAAATAGTAACTTTTATCCATCTCCTCCTACATAAAATGGGAAATTAAATTGTTGATCGTGTGTAAGTAGGACTATCTCCTTGCAAACTGATGTAACTTGTTTTCCATAAACACATCTCATGATTGTACATAATAAAAAATTTTATGTGTATATATAATATTTATGATATTATTATACTTATTTAATTATAATATCACATGTACCTTCTTAAATTTTATGTATTTTAAAATGCAACGATGTCACCCGTGGGTGCCATGGACTACCCCCTTTCGAAGTGATGTGATTCGTTTTTCATTTGTGCTTTGCATGGAAAGTAATAATGAAAACATTTGATGAATATATGTGATAAATATTATATTTTATTTATTATAAAAAATTGATATATATATATAACCTACTTCATCAACCTTTTACTCAATAATGTAATGATATCACCGCTTTTGTATACCCACAATCTATCATCTCTATGAAGCGATGTGATTATTTTTCATGTATAAACATAAAGATTTATTATAAAATATATATATATATATAATGAATGAATATGATACTTATAACAATAATATAATCATATAAATTATGTATCTACATCCTATAAAAATAAATTGAACATTCATGATAAAAAATGCATGATAAAATAAGGAAATTAACGCCTGAAACAATGAAGATGATTAAATATTATTAACTAATACGTGGTAAAATGTTATAATAAGATCATATTTGATATTATAAATATTAATATAGTTATATTATAAATTAATAAAATTATTTTAGCCATTATAAAAGATTTTAAATATTTTCAACCAAAAGTAATCATGAGGCAAGGGATTTGGTCCGAATTTATTTTCATTGAGGCATATTGTAATGTTATGCCTCTAATTTATTTTATATGGTTCAAATAATAAACATTATAAATGTAATATCCTGAATAACTAATAAAAAAAATTATTTTAAGTTCTAGTTTTAATTATTTCTTCCAATGGGATTTGACATGAAAGTTACCATGTGGTATCAAATTTCATAACTCAATTTATTTTCATTGGGAAATATTACTTATCCATTTTCATTAATTATATAAAATTGTATTTGTAATTTATTTTTATTATTTCATTTTGAATTTCCAATTTTTTATTTTTATTTACATTTGATACACATAATCAATCAATTTATTATTCTCTATTTCAATGGTATGATCATTGTAATGGATTTTTTCTCAATTTCAAATTCATTTAGACATATTTGTTAATATGCACCTATTTACTTTTATGTGGTGTATATACTACCCCTTTGATGAATTTAACATGAATACCTATTTTTTCAAGATTTTATTTTAAAATCATATATTCCTAATGAATTGATGCTTACATATCATTTCATGATTATTTTTTGGATTGTAAAATTTCTCCTAAGAGATTCAATTTCTTGTGATCATTTTTCAGTATAAATTAAAATTATCTAAAGTATAAATATTCTTTATATCATGAATATGATTATTTATTAAAATATATAACATTTATACATTTGGTTTTTACATTTAAAGTTTTTTTATTTTATGTGGAAATATTGATAAATTTGACCTCTATATTCAGTATAGATTATTGACGATAATGCACATTATTTATGAATTATATTTATTATTTTACATGTGAATATTCTTTTGACATGAAGTGATGACTAAAGACCAATTATAGACATCCCCTCAATGCATAGGTAGTCTCATGAGTTCAACTAGTAATCTTGAATTAAATGAGTTTTACCCATTATTTTAAATAGTCTTATGAAAGATCTTAACAATAGAGGTATCATGATACCAGAGATCATGACATCCAATAATTAATAATTTATTTCATTAATAATTTTGTTATTGTTGTTATCCATAAGATTTTTTTCATTGATATTATCTCTGGATATATTTCTTTCTCATTTTTCTAATTAAATGGATTGTATGTTCAGTTATCTAATTTTTAATATTGATTATTCCTTATCTAATCATTATATTCAATTTTTTGACTAAATAGAATGTATGATCAATTATTTACCTTTTCATATTGATCCATAATAGATTACACTATATATAACCCTTTCTTATCATTTGAGTTTACTCTTATCCAGCTTATTTTCCCTAGGATATGGAGATGAATTCATCTGATGAGTTCAAGGATGCAAAATTTTTTCTATTACTATAATTTATTTTTAATACCAATGTAAAATGGGTATCATTTATATATTTCGTTCTTCAAGTGTATAAAACTCATATATCCTTGGTGATTTGATCCCTTGTATCTTATTCCAATGTAATAAATTATACATTGGCTCTAGGTTACTGTATTTGGGGTTGTTATAGTTAGTATTAGAGGATGTTTAGGAAAAACCATGGGAAATAGATTTAGAAAAACATGGACTATGGAACATAAACCTATGATAAACATTGAGGATAATAATAGAATAACATCATAATGTTTTGGTAAGATATAAATTTTGCGGTTTTTCTTATCAATACATCATTGTATGGATACTAAAAGTGTTCATGGTTTCGGAACATAGGTGACTAGGGGGAATAACTCCAAAAAAAGAATTTCGGGCATGAATCAAGCATTAACTGGTACATAAAAACATCCCTTAATATGAACCTGGTTTGCCACACTCATTGGATATTCTTATGATAATCCAAATTTTCATTACAACACGTTATAAATGATTTTAAAATTAAAACATCCCCTAAAAACAATGTTTGAGATTCTAATATTAATAATGCATATATTTTAAATTTATTTTAATTTTTGCACCATGTTTAGAATTATAAATTATAATTTAAAATTCATAATTTTTTGAGACAACCAATTATAATTAATTTTGTAGAAATGGTTCTAGGAATAAATAATTCTACCAATCCTTGTGGACAATGTAGATATTTCCCTACTGAGCAAGAGAATATATCTAGTATTGGAACTGAGCAGATCATGGAAATATTATGGCCACATAATCAAGTTATTACAAATAAAATTTCATCATTAGATCGACATATTGTTTCACAACATTATTCTCTTATGTTTGATAGCTTCAAATCATTGAATCCCCCATCATTTAGAGGGACTACTAGTCTAGTTGTAGCATTGTAATGGATTAAGTCCCTTGAAAAGATATTCCAATCCTTGAGATGAGATGAAAAGGAAATTGTTATACTAGAAGTATATTGTATCAAGGGATATGATGATCAATTATGGTCATTGATCCATATTATATGGAGGAAGAAGAAATAGAACAAATGGAATTCATATATTTTATAGAAACATTCTTTGATAATTATTACCCTTATCAAAAATGAATTGAAATAAATGGAAAGTAAATTAGATTAATGAAAAATAAATAAGAAACTGTTGTGGAGTATGTGGCTATATATATAGTAATATATTGGTGTACTACATATTATATATTAAATATCGAATACAAGATCGATTATTTCTTTAAATATCTTAATCCAAATCTCTAATGGGTGTTGGTGTCTCTAATTTTTTCATTATATGATTAAATAGTTTTATGTTCCATCAAAATAGAGAAAGATTTTTCCATATAATATATGTTTAAAGGAAATCAGGGAAATGAGAGGTTGATTGAACACCAATAAAAATAGAATGTGTCAAAGAAGATGAAGAGAATGAATCAATTTCTATCTACTGAAAACTGTGGAAAAAGTTTTCTAGGGAAATTCTTGAAGGGAATGGAAGTTTTTTATAAGTGCAGATAAAATGATCAAAATGATCATGAATGCAAGGGGATAAAAAATTAGTGATTTTGAGTGCTTAAAATGTAATTAAATAGGGTATTATTCAAACCAATGTCCCATGCATCAAGTGATGTTACCAAAAAAACACCAAGGAGAGAAAGCCAATATTTTGTTCTCACTATAGTTGAGATGTAATTACCTAAAGAAGTAGAGGAACCTATTATAATCATAGCCACAAATTTATTAAATTATTTACTTGACACTATATCATCACACTATTTTTAATATTTCATATTTTTAAAGAGATTTAAATATCACCATAACACCTTAATAAGGGTATTATTTGTAAAAACTCCTAGTGGATGTCTCACCACAACAAGGATGTGTCGCGATGCCCCCATTATAACACCTAAACATGGTTTATTTTAATACTTTATTATAAAACATGTGGTTTACTTATATATAATCCTTGTTAAGAACTGGATTCCAAAATATGATGAAAATTTTTATTACAAGGAGAGGTAAATTATGATTTGTGATGAAGATGTTGAATCCCATATCATTAATGAAGATACTTCATAAATTTATTCATGTTTAAATCCATCCCCATTAGCACTTATAAATGATATTCTTGGGGAATAAGTGGAAACAAAATATATAGATAGAGAATTTAATAATCACATTGAATAAATACCTATTATACCAGAATACATTGATATATTTCTTGATTAATTACCTGGGCATACACTAGATCATGAAGTTGAGTTATACGTTGATTTATTCCATGATAAAAGACTAATATCAAAGACTCCCTATATAATGGAAACTATGGAACTAGTTTTGTTAAAAAATAACCAGTATAATTGGGTGATAATGTATTTATTCGCCCTATTATTTCACCATGGGGCTCCCATGTTCTCTTCGATAAGAAGAAATATGTATCTATGAGGTTGTACATTAAATATATGGAAACAAATTCCACTATGATAAATAAAAAGTATCCTATACCTTCAATTTATGTCTTATTTTATTAACATTAAAAAAGATAAATATTTTTGAAATATTGAACTTCATTTTGGGTATCATAAATTGTGAGTAAATAAGGAAAATATTCTGAAGATAGCTTTCTGAATGAGGTGTGGGCATTATGAGTTTATTGTAATTCCATTTGTATTGAATAATGAACCCTCTATTTTTATAGACCAAATAAATTGAGTATTCAAGGAATATATTGATGGCTTTTTATGGTGTTCATTGATGATATCTTGGTGGGTTCTAGGAGCTTTGAGAACTATCAGAATCACCTGGGGTCATTATTGAGACTCTTAAAATATACTAGTTATATGGTAATTTAAGAATGTGTTATTTTTTTGGCTTTAGTATATTTCCTTTCTTATCCATAATGTCCCCCTATGAATGGAGTCTCAGTTGATCCTACAATGATAAAGGAATTCATATAATGGCCAACACTAACAAAAATAATTGAGGTACATAGTTTCATTGGTTTGGAAAGTAACTATTGTGGATTTATTCAGAAATTTTAATGATTATAAAACCCATTAACCAATTTTACATGTAAATGGGTTATGTTTTTTAGAAAAATTAATGTTAAATTTTTTTATTAATTGATGATTAAATTGGTCAATTCTCTAATTTTGACTCTAAAATTAATAAAAATTTATGTTTATTATATATAGTAATGTGTCAAATAATGTAATGGGTTGTGTACTTATGAAAAATGATAATTTTATTGCATATGTATCAAGATAGTTAAGGAATCATGAAAAAAAAGTATTCAACCCATGAACTTAAGTTGTGATCTATAATCTATTCTTTAAATATATAGATACAATTTATCTATGGTAAGATATGTGAGATATAAGTAGACTTTAACATCCAGAAATGTGTATTTTCAAACAAAGATCTCAACGTGGGTAAACTATGATGGCTAGACCAAATAAAGGGTTATGATTGTTCTATATGCTACAACCTGAGGAATGAAAATAAGGTAGAAATTTTATTAAGAAAGAATAATTGTGGAGTTATAACACAAATGAGGATTTAGTGGGATTTTATAATCATATATCTAAAAAATATGGATATGGGTATTATTAATGTTAGGTAAACACCACTCTTTTTTCAAATGATTTTGAACACAACTTTATTTAAAGAGATAAAAATTTATCAATATGAGGATGATAATTTTAGAATAAAAATAATGTTATTAATAAAGGGATGTTGGCAGACATTGTTTATGAAGATGGAGTTATATTGTTTAAAAACAGATTAAGTATTCTATCTGAGATGAAAAGGGAGTTTCCAAGTTATGCCCATAGCTCAAATTTCTCTATACACCCTAGTAGCGTAATATTTATTGGGATTGGATGGAATATTTTTTGAGGGATTTCATAGAGCAGGAAATTATTCATTATGCGTTCAAATGTTTGGTTTTGGAAAAAGTAAAATCTATATGATCGTATCCTAGAAAATTTTATGCAACTTATTTTTATTCTAGTATGTAAATGGGTTTATATTAGTATGGAATTTATACCTGAACTACCAATGACTCCATGAATGAATGCTACAATATGGGTTACTATTCATCACCTAACAAAATATACACATTTCCTTACAATAAGAGAAGATATTATTTTTGATAAGCTCAGATGGATCTATATTAATGAATTTATAATACATTAGGGTTAACCAATTTCAATATTTTATGATCAAGACCCCCATTCTACAAAAATAAAATATAGAAGAGTCTTCATAAATATCTTGATATTGAGATTCATTTGAGCACTACCTACCATCCTGAAATCAATGGATAGTCCAAAAGGATAATTAAAACATTGGAATACATGTTAATGTTTTTTTCACTTGACATTAAAGGTATTTGGGATAATTTTTTACCATTGGTGAAGTTTTCCTATAACATTAGTTTCCATTCAAATATTCAAATCATGTTGTTTTTAGCATTCTTTGGAAATAGATTTCATACTCCAACATGATGGGATAATGTTGTTGAAACGAAACTTATAGGTATATAACTTTTTTAAGATACAAAAACAAAGGTAAATACCATTCAAGACCATATAAAATTATATCAAAGTATGAAAAATATGTATTCCAACAATCGTAGGAAGGATTTGGAATTTCAAGTGGGAGATCATGTTTTATTGAATGTATCTCCATAGAAGGGTGTCATAAGGTTCATTGAGAATTTAAAGATGAGACCTAGGTGCATAAGACCCTTTAATATTATATATAGGATTGGATCTATGGATTAACATTTGTAAATTCCCTCAAACCTCTCTAATTTACATATTATATTCCATATATCATCATTATGGAAGTACTGGCCAAACCCAATGCATGTTCTCACCTCTAAAGAGATATAATTTGAATATAATCTATCTTACTATGAAAAAACCATCCATATTATTGATAATATAGAGAACCTATTAGGGATTCATATTACTCTATTGGTATATGTACTTTGGATAAATCATAAAATAGAGGATGCAATGTGGTAATCATATAGTGTTATGTGGAAGAATCATATGTATTTTTTTTAAATATAATTTCCATGAAACATTGAGGGAAAAAATTTATGAGGTTATAATGTAAGACCCCCATAAACTAAACTATATTCCTTTTATAATAAATTTAATTTCTTTCATATCATGCGATATATGCAACACCAAGTTTAAAAGAAACAAAATACATTATTAAAATATTATTATTTAAAGGTGACTATTATAACCTAGTTGTTAAGTTGTAATGTATAAATCAGACTAAATAATTTATAAAAATATATTTTTTACACATGTTAATTTTTTACCAATTTATTATAAATATAAATATTAATCAAGTAAAATAAAAATGAATATTTTCTGAAAAACATTATTTTTCTAAAAAACAGTTTCATCATGTTTTACACACCTATTTTAAAAATAATTTTTACTAATTTTATAAAATTTATTTTGAAAAATAAACTTCATTTTTTTCATCATAATTTCAAATTTATCAAAGGGTTACCTTTTGTTATTTTTTTGAAAAGTTTTATTTTTTGATTAATAGTGAAAAATAGTGATTTTTGTTAAAAACTTCTTTTTCGTTTAGAAACATTAAAATTACTATTTTGTAAATTAATTATTTATAATTAAAAATTAGTTTAAGTATATTATTATTAATCCAATATATTTTATTTTAATCAATTATTTGATTAATTTTTATATAAATTTTTTTTTTACTTTTGAATGTTATTCTTTCAAAAAACAATTTTTTCAACATGTCTATGGGCTTAATTTTAAATTTAATTATTACAATTATGTAAATTTAATTTAGAAAAATGGATTCCATTTTTAGAATAAGCATAATTTTTTTATCTAATAATATCAAATTATGTTTTTACCATAATGAATAGTTAAAATAGTAAAAATTAATTACTATGGTTATGGTGAAAACCAGATTACCAGGGGTTAAACTAATAAGATAAGGGTTTAAATGAATTATAACTTATCCCAAACCAATTTTTTGGACATATATAAAATTTATTTATTCTAAAGTTCAATAATGAAAAATTTGGAGCCTTTTATAATATGAAAAATGTGGTTATGCTTTACTCTTTAAAAAAAATTAAGTTTATCCTCTCCCCCACTTATAAAAGGCCACTTCATCCTTCCACTTATTCACACATCTAAAGACGTTTGGATTAACAAAACCCAGAAAAATATCTATACCCAAAATCCTTAGTCACATTATATATCTTATGTTCTTCAAAAAAACCAATCCTAGTGACTTTTAGAGGAGATCCAAATGAGGTTTCCTTAAGAGAAGGTAAAACTCTTAATGAAGCTATTTCATTTTTATTCTTCTTCTTCCACATTAAATTATATAATAACACTTATAATATAATAACAAAATTATCTCCCATATAATTATAATTTATTTTGTTAAATAAACAACCTACATCCATCACCTCTTCTATCAAATGGGAAAATAAATCATCGGTCATGTGTACAGAGGACTACCACCTTGTGAACCGATGTTAGTCATTTTCCATCAATAAATCTAATAATTATATATAAAAATATATTTAATATATATATATAATATTTATGATGTTACTATACTTATGTAATTATAATATCACATAATCTTTATTATATTCCAAGTTATTTAAAATATGGAAATGTTCCTCATAGCGGACTACCACCTCGCGAAGTGATGTGATTTTTTTTTCACGTACACTTTACATGGATGGTAATAACGGTAAATTTAATGATTATATTGGATATATAAGATATGATATTGATTATGAGGAACTAATATATATATATATATATATCATCCACTTCTTTACCCTTTCACTCATTAATGGAATGATATCGTCGCTCAAGCATACATATGGCATACCATCTTCATGAAGTGAAGTTATTAATTTTCCATGTAAAACTGTCAATAATGATTCTAAAAATATAAATAATGAGTAAATAAGTTATTTATAACATTAATATAATTATATAAGTGATTTATTTATATAATATATATAAAAACATGAATTTCATGATAAAACATGGATGATAAAACAAAGAAACTATCACCCAAAATAATGAAGATAAAGATATATTATGAACAAACAGGTGGTAAAACATAATATGAAGATAGTATATGATATTATAAATATGAATGTGGTTTTTTTATAAATTAATAAGATACTTAAAAATATTATAAAATAGTTTAAATCATGTTCAATCAAAAGGAAGTTTGAGGTAAAGGATTTTGTCTCAATTTCCTTTCATTGAGGCATATTATAATATTAAGCACCTAATTTATTTTATTTGGTGTCCAAACTACCACTTTTACATGTAATATAATAAATAATTAATAAATAATGGTATTTTATGTTCTAATCTTCAATTATTTCATTCAATTTTATTTTACATGAATGTTACCAAGTGATAAAGAATTTCATAACTCAATTTAATTTCATTAGGTTGAATAACTTCTCCATTACCTTTGATATTATAAGATTATATGTGTAATGTATTCTGAATATTTTATTTTGGAATTTAAATTTTTATATGGATTTAAATTTTATACACATAATCAATCCACTGGTTAATCCCCACTTCAATGGTATGATAATGGTATGTTATTTCATCTCAATTTCCATTTCATTGAGACATATTTTTTAATATTCACATATTCACTTTTATGTGTTATATATACTAACCCTTTGATATATTTAATATGAATAACTATTTATTCATTATTTTATATAAAAAACTATATTCCTGATGAATTTAAGGTTACCTCTCAGTTCTTGTTTAATTTTTTGATTGTTAACTTTCTCTTATAAGAATCACTTTATTATAATCATTTCATTATAAATTACATTTATCTTAAATATCCTTATTATTTATAACATTGTTATGATTATTTATTAAACTATATCAAATTTTTACATATGTTTTTAATTTTATAGTTATATGATTATCTAGAGAAATATTTCTAAATCAATATATTATACTCAATACAAATATTTGATGATAAGGAACATTATTCATGAATTAAATCAACTATTTGATATATGAGGAATGATTAGGAAATCTTGTGGTGGGTAGTTCACTATTATAGATATCCACTTGATGCATTAGTATTCTCCTGGTTTGAACCAATAATATATAATTAAATGGGTTTTTACCCACAATTTCATACTATCATGGGAAAGGTATTAATAGTAGATGTATCATGGTTTCTGAGATAATAACATCAAATAATTAAGAATTTACTTAATTAAGAATTCATTAATTTTTTTATCCCTAATATTTTCACATTGATATTATCTCTAGATAAATTTGATTCTTAATTTATTAATTAAATGGAAAGTGTGTTCTATTATTTACCTTTCTATATTAATTATGCCTTATCTATTCATGATAGTCTAGTTATTTATTAATTAGAATGTGTGTTTAGTTATTTACCTTACAATATGGTTTATTACTTATTTATTCTTGTATCTTCTATTATAAATATCCCTTATTATTAATTATATCTCACACATATCATGTTTATTTTCCACGTAATATAACGATTAATTCCTTGAATGAGCTCAAGGATTCCAAATGTTTTCAATTACTATTATTTTTTTCCAATGTAAAATGGATATGATATAGGTATCTGGTTTTAAAAGAATTGTAAAATAATTTATTCTTTATTATGTGATCCCTTGTGTCAAAATCCAATGTTATAATGTAGACACTGGCTCTGGGATTTGGATTCGGTGTTGTTGCACCGATACTTTTCCAAACACCTAAGGTATCTCTTGAGTCTCAAAATATGTCTAAAAACATTTCCTAAAGTCATCTCAACTCTTATAATTACATTTCATACCCCAAATACAAATTTTTCTAGTCCACTAAATTAAAACTCAAATTCCTCCTAAATTTCAATTCCCAAATTGACATTATTCATTATATAATGTGTCTTTTAGTTCAAAATATCTTGAATAAAATAGAATAATATTTCAAAAAGTTACATGAGGTCAAAGACGATTCCACTTATGTTGGTGAGATTAAGGGTCCTAATATATAGGTAAAATTTGGTTATAATGTTCCTTAACGTAAATATTCTATTTATAGTACCTAAAGAGTACAAATAAGCCAGACAATTCCGAGATAAAGAAGTTATATGAGAGATACTCTTTGACATAAAAAGAAGATTCGAATAATTAATTATACAATATCCAAGGGGGAAATACTCTTTAAAAATGATAAAAAAACATCAAAGAAGGTATCATGTGACAAAAATCCATTTAAGTTTCCCACAAAAAAATATGTTTTAATTATTAGAGGAAATACATGGAAGATGTGAGTTTTAGGGTCACAAATCTATGAAATACATGAATAAAATACCTAGAGAAATTTCATATAGTTTCAAAAGGTATGTGAACTAATAAAGTAAATATATGAAAGTCTTATTTTTCTAATAGAGATAATAAATCATGTCATAAACCCAAAGAAGCTAGGAATTTATAGAAATATTTCATTACTATTTTTTCAAACTATCTAAAATTGATAAATAGATGGTGAGAGAACAAATGAGTGATAATGAAAAAGGTAAGAAAGTATATGTTTAATAAATAACCAAATTTTATGAGGGTTCTAGTAGTGACAGCCTATTTATTTATGGGAAACTATGTGAAATTTATGAGAAACCCAGATATAGCATGAAGGACTAAATGACTATTTTCCTAGATCAAGAAGAATTTTTGAAGAAGATGATGTGACCATCAAGTAGGGAACATTCCATGATAGATGAGTAAAAGAAGATAGATTCACATAATGAAATAGAATAATAGAATACTAGGTCCATGAATTTTATAAAGGGTTACAATAGAAAAGTAATCATAAATAATTCTTTATATTCTGATATTAGAAGTAGCAAAGGAACATGGTTGAGAGGAAACTCTAAGCCCTGCTATTATCACTAAGGAACTAAGAGGTTCCTTCTTAATCCCTTAAATTTTTATCTACTTTTAACTATTATGTAAGGAATTAATCAAAATCAAGAAAATGGACATCATAGATTTTGTTAATTTACATGAATAATAGGAAGTAAGTGAATCCATTGAGGGGGTGAACATATGAGATAATGTTATCAAACAATCATTATTTATAAAATCTAGAATATCTCGATAGCCTTATGAATATGGAAGATAGGGTATGTTAACATCACTTTTTATAATTTCCCTAACTATATAAAACATTTTTATGAATGAGGAGTCATGGTTGATTAGAAAATGGGTGATTTTATTATGATTCATTGGAATTTTTTTGATGTGTTTGTTAAGATCAGTGAAGGAAATGTGTTTCATAATAAATCTTTTTGAATTGACCAAAATATTAAAGTATGATATGGTATCACATTAAATGTAAATTAATGTATAGCCTTGATGTATAGGTTTATTCACTCCTATTTTGTACCCCAAGTAAGCCTATATAGACTTAGAGTTTAATGGATGACATCTCGTTACTAAGACGCATGTGATGGAACCATTCTCTCAAAAATTGGATCATGTTGTATATGGAGGAGAAGAAAGTGTTTCTAAAGTTTTTTATTGAACCCATTTCCTTATATTTATAGTCTCAATAATGGGGAGAAGATTTTTACATTTGAAAATATTATCAATAAGGGGGACGAGATTACATTTACAATGAAGTAAATTGAGTGTTGATAGAATATTTAAAGGGAGGTATTATTATTCCCATATGGATTTGTGAAGAAGGTATGTGTTTTCTTCTAATATGAGTTGTATTTAAAGTTAATTTATGAGGAGAAGGTTATACCATTACAACTATAAAAGGGGGATCACGAATTTTTGATGTTGTTATCTATAATATTTTGGTTGTACAAATTCAAGGAGTAGTCATATATATAATTATTAGGTATTTCTTCTTAATGGTCAATAAAATTAATGATGATGGTAGTGTTTTCTTTAACAGTTATTTAAATACTTTGTACGTTTCAATTGTTGTGAGATAAATTTAAGGATATTTACTTCAAATTGAATTATATATGGATTTTTAGTGTTGAGGTGAGGAAAATTGGGTATGTATTGATACTTATAGTGTAATTTTTAATGATCATGTTAGTATTTATAAGAGACATTTATTACTATGTAGTGATCATTGATGAGTTTTTAAGTATAATTAGTCAGTTCCAGAATGAAATTGAGCTATGTAAATATCATTATCTTGTTTTTAAGGATGATTTAAGGTTATGTGGACATAATTTGAGGATATGTAAGATTGAACAAGATCTACAAAAGAATTAATCTATTTTGTGTATGGATGATTTACCTATGAAATCATTATCTCCACTTATATAAATATTAATTCCAAGATTTATAAATATGATCAATAATTGTGTAAGGATTACTTGAAATGTGAGTGATGATGGTCTCTATAAGGATCATTACTTCCTTTTAGAAAAAAAACCTTTTGAAATATTAGTAGGTTGTAATTTTCTTAAAAAATTATAATTTGATTCCACAAATTTATATTATAGATAATTAAGTAATTATATCATAAAATATTGATAAGTAATTCTTCATGAATTCAGATATCATAATCATTAAATGGATCATGATCCAAACTACTGTGATGGGATAATTTTCACACTACAAGATAAATTTTCATGGCACAATGCATGGCCTCATGCACACATGGAGGTATACTTTGAATAAGTTCAAAGCTATGGATTTTTTTGGAGAAATTAAAATATATTATATTTTAATATTTAATTAAATATCAAAAACTCATGAGTATTAAGGAGGATTTAAATGGTTTATTATTTAAGTGTTTTATTGGGGTTTTATTTTAAGTCAATATATATATATATATATATATTCTAGTTTGAACAATGAAATATATAACTAAAAATCAAGAATTTTTCAGAATTGATTATTATTGGAAAAATATTCAAAATATTCCTGATATTGTTCTCTGATAATAAATATTATATAGGAAGGTGAATTTGAGATAGTGGTATAGATAGGGAGAGAGAGGTATAATTGAGAAAGTGAGAGCATGATACTTTTTAGTACCAAGGATGAAAAAAAGACAATATCTAGGGGTTTTCAATGAGAAATGAGAAGACTTAAAGTACCCATGAATTTGAAGACTATAGAAGATTCTAAAACTGTTACTTCTGTGTTAACGATCATAAAGAAGGTGATAATTAGGTGTATTATCCTTCTATTTGATATTCTAAAATCATTTTATAAGGATACGTAATTAAACTAAAAGAAATACCAAGATCAATTTGTTTCTACACCACGAAGAATATATAGTCAAAGTTTTACTTGATGGTTCCATGAAATAATAATTCAAGGACTATTTGATGAATTGAGACATTTAATTTCTAGTGGAACTCTATAATAGGAACATATTTGGACACTATATTGATGATATTTGGAAGATATCTATTGTAACCAATTTCATTTATAGTATATAATACAAGGTTGGGGTGAAAACCCAATGATGGAAAGGAGTAGTATTTTAAGGTTGAACCTTATAAATACTAGTTTTTCTATATTGTTTATTTCGTATTATATTTGGGTGGGGATGAGTAAATAAAAAATGACAGGATCATAATTTTAACCAATCTAAGTAGTCAAATTATAAAGAATAATTCATAAAAATGTTCCACTGATTCATCCCACCCTACTCTTAGTAATAATCAACTAACCTAGGCATAAAAACCTTAATGGAGGTTGGAATAACTCCATGAAACACCATAGTAAACCCATGGTCATGGAATACAATATATTTTAATGATTCTTTATATTTTGAAAAATAGTAATCAATGTGTATCTATAATGTCATATGATTGTACAGTGAGATATGACCTCTATGATAACTCAAAATATATGGGATATAGTATGATATACTCTATGGGTTTTCTAGAATATAACATCTATAAGGAGAAGTGAGGTGAGATAGATAATGGTGTGACATATGGGATATTTGTTATTTTATATGGTTGGGGGCCATATTTTTTACCCTTTTTACATGAGATTTTTATTTAGGATATTATTTTTTATGTCATGTTTGATTGAAATTCTAATTTAGGTTATCTTTTAAGGGTTTACATGTATTGTTTTCCCTATTTTATCTCATTTTGTTTTATTTCATTTTTATAAAAATTATTTCCCATGGTATTTTGGTTTTTGGTTGTTGAAGGGAAGTGAAATGATCTATGGGTTGGGTGGGACACCATGAGAGATTCTTGTTGAGGATTTGAGGTGATAGCTCCTAATTATTATGCCAAATGTGATTAGAGAGAGAGAGTTTTTCCTTATAATATCCCATGGTGGGATTCAAACATTTGTGTCTTTAGTGATAAGTACATTAGACCTCACATTTAGTTGGGTAAACCTAGTACATATTCATGGGAGTTTATGTGTGTGTTTTCTATGCAGGATGACATGAATATATGAAGATATTACCTAGGTATATAAGGGATATGTTTTTGGTTGCATTGAATAACCCTCAACACAAACTATCACATGCTTCCAATTAACCAATAGTACTTGATGAGTAAAGGTATGTTAGGGAATCCTACTAATTCATTTGGATCATCCTCTACCTATGTGCATGGAATGGGTCTTTATGAATTTGATTAAACCATTATTATTATTAGAGGTTCAAGTATAATCTTAGATATGGTCTTACATAACGATATGATAAGTGGCATGGAGGATACTAATTCAGTAGTGGATGTTATAGTGAGTTAGGAAGAATTCCAATATATATTTTTATTTATTTTATTATATATGTATCAACCATGAGATAAACTTTTTTCGATTAATTTCTTTTGATATATTGTACTATTACTATTTATTTATTTATATATATATATATCGATTATATTATTTGTTTTATATGAATGATTATGTGTGAAATTGTGGATCCTTATTTTATTTTTATATAGGTTGGATATATCCAATGTAAGGGAAATTGAAACCAATTTTTTAGAAGATTTAGTCATGAATCTTATGGGTTATTTGAGGGAATATTCCCATCATGATTTTATTAGTCCATTTTCACTAGTCAAGGGACTCTAGAATAAAAAAGGTTCACCTAAGTTCATGTGGTGTTGTTTCATGATTAGTGAAATGGGTAACCAGTCTAGGATATGGAAAAATACAAATTTCCTCATTATTAATCATTCCAGTAGTGATATAGAATTAAAATTACATATGAAAATAATATGTAAAATGTAATTATAGAGGGTATATCTTATTGGGGAACTATTGAGTCGTGGTGTAATAATTGGTTCCTATTCACTTTAAAAAAAACTTCTTTGAGAATTTAACTATGTTGATAGGTTAATGTTTTGATTCAATATTTTTATCCTATTTTTACCATGTATGAAAATAATTTAAATAATAATAATCACATTTAATGTTTTTACATGGTTTATAATCGATGTTAGTGCATACTCCTTGTCATGATCAACATTTGGTTGAGTCAAATATTTTTTATCAGTATAATTTATATTGAATATAAATTTCTATAATTGGAGTACAAGTTTTGAACATGTATTATCAACTTATCTTTGTAGGTATGTATCACTCACATCCATATATAATTCACATGAAATTATTTAAAATTTAACCACTAGAATATGTAAGTTAATCTCATACTCTTATGATTGAATCAGATATTCAAATTATCATCAGATGTTGTATCCGAAAAGGATGGATCTTCTTCAAGAAAGTATTTGAATATAATTTTAATATTAGTGTATAAACCTTAGATAAATATTTCTTCTCTATTCATAAAGATTATTTCCTCATAAAAAAATATCATACATGCAAGAAATGATATCCATTATCCTAAAAAGAAAAATCTAGAATATCAATAATGAAAAATAGTTTTCCTCAACCTCTACAAATGATTCTTGGTATAGTGAAGGTCGATCTTCTTACGTTTTCTCTTCCTTCGATACATATGATTATTAGAGTAGCATTGTGTCATCTTTCTTCTTCATAATTATCAAACTCTGCCTTTTTCTACTTTATTTCTACCTTTTATATCCTATATATAAGGAATAAATAATATTTCCATAATTATTATGGAAATTTCCATGATTTTGTTGTCTTAAATTACCTAATAAAAATACTCAAACAATATTAATATATAATCAATAATAAATTATTTAATATATTTAAATTTAAAATACCATGAAATTTAGCCATGACCCACTTTTTAATCTCTATTTAAATCTCCCTTAATACCTGGGAGTCTCTTTTTATTTTCCAACTCCATTAAATCCAACACTTCAAATCTTGAGTAATTTTTCAATTTGGTCATTAACAAATGTTGTTGTAATATGGAAGTTCATCACACTATATGAAAATCTCATTTCTTATTTGAATCGGCTTTATTTTGATTCATTAATCTTATCTTGGAATAGAATCCCATTATGATGTTTAACACATAAAGATCATAACATTGTCATCATCGTATTTAATTAAAATTCTATTTAAAATTAATTATTATGGAAACCCATAATTTTCATATATTCATATGAATTTTAAAGTCATATGATCAATTAAATAATATGATTACCAAACACACATGTAAGTATCCTAAAAGTCTTATGCCATTGTATTATGATGATTCAAAATCATACTCTCACTTCAAAGTCATATTCCAGCTATAATGTCATTCATTGGATGATTAAATACTTACAAGGAATAATGTTTTATGAAAATCCTTAAGTAATACACACAAATTCATACTCTATCTTCAAATTCATATGTGTTAACTTAAATTCTTAAAAAGAGGTTATAAATTAATAAACATAGAAAACTTCACACAAGAAAACATGGAACCCTTTGAAAACCACCATCAACCATATTTAAATATCTTAAAGGAAGTTCAACCATTTTATGAGATATACTTTTCATCATCTAAAATTAGTTTATTACAAAAAAAAATCTCCATCAACAATCCATTAATAAATTAAATCTCACTCTTTGTATTTGTTGTAAAACTTCATTAAACTCTTTAAAAATTCATCTTAAACCACAAATAATTCTTTAAAAGATAAAAATACATAGATTGGGTTTTGAATCAAAACATATTGACACCACACCATAATTCATATTAGATTTTTTTAGTGTAATGCATCTCTCTATGATATGTAACCTTTTATCAAAGTGATAAAGTGTTATCCCAGTCAAACCATGCACACACTAGTTAAAATCTCTCTGTATTTTCTATAATAATAAACATTGGTTGGACTGAGTTACTCAAAATGGTAGTGAATTTAGTTCCAAATAAAAATTTATATACAAAGAAAATTTAAAAATAAATACCTAAAATTAATAAAAATATACATCTATTAAAAATACTATAAATATATAAATTTGATCATTCAAATAATTTCTCATAAGCAGGATTAAGGCTCAGTTAAAATATCTTATAAATACTCTTAAAATTAAAACTAAGTTACTTAATCAAAAAGATTATATAAAAACAAATTATTTCTAACTATTAAATTAATGTTTTGTTTATAGATTTTATAGGACCGAGTTTTAACTTTTACATATAGAAAAACAAAACCAATTAAAAATAAAGTGGAAATAAAAAAATATTTTTGGTCTAAACATGAGACTTAATCCCCTCTACATGGAAGTAAACACCTACCAAGTGGTTTTTTATAACAATTGACTAGATACAAAAACTGGATCAGGTTTTAGAATCAATAGTACATAGGTCTATTGGGGCATAAATACTCTTAAAAAATTATATGTGGGATTACAAAGACAATACAAATCACACAATACCTCTTCCATAGTTAGTCATGGGAATACAAATAAAATAATTTGAGAGAATAATTCAAAAAAAGTTATGTTTAGTTATATGAGAAAATGTGTACAGATAAAAATATTATAACAACACATTTCTCAAAAATAAATAATAAATTAGAAAGAGTAATAGATTGATAGATTTAAATTTATGTGTAGCTCGACCCTAATGATTTAGTTTTTGTGATTACATGAGTTTGTCTATAAAAGGATCTTGAACAAGTTTCTCAGAATGTGTAGGAAAAATAGTATGTCATTAATTCCTGAAAATTCCTCTTATTTTTTGTCTATAAAAAACTAGAATCCTTTCACATATGTCTCTTGATTATAATATGAAAGTATGTGTTATATATTTACGTATCAAAGTAATTTGATATCATGTTTCTCCACACATTCATGCATGACAAAGATATTACAAATATATAACTCTCCACAACAAAAAAATCCATTTGATATTACAAATAAAAAAACTTAGATCCTCATACAGGGAACTAAATCAAGAAGGTATAACTTGCCTTCAATTCATATATGGAGTGGTTTAAAAATAATAATTCTTGAATCCGTTTTCTACTAGAATGCATTAAATTTTATAAAATAGTCATTGGAGGAATTAAATTTGAATTAAAAATATGAAGCACAATGGTAGAACTCTGATGGTATATCAGTACTGGTGGTACATCAAGTCTTATATTAGATCATTACTAGTGATATATCTATTCCTGTGGTAGATCCACTCTGGAAGTATATTTGCTTTTCCAGTAGAGTAACTCTGACAGTAGATCAACTTTGATCATTGATCAACTCTAGTGGTAGATGAGATATGGTAATAGATGTGATGATAGTAAATGTAGTCCAGTGTTAAATATTTTTGAACTAGTTTTAGATCATCATTTCCAATGGTAGATCATTTTAAACTAATGATAGATATCTTTGAACTAATGGTAATTCATCACTTTACCAAATTTGTTTCACAATGTTACTTAGAAAATGACATACTATCATAAAACATTGAACTTTATGGAAATATAATAATCATGATTTGTAAGCATTAAAATAGGGAGGTTCCAATAATATCCCATTTTTATGACCTTATATCGTGGAATTTGATAACCATGTATATGAAAAAACCTACATAAATTTGAATGAATATAATGAATTCTCTTCTTATTATCTGAAAGTAATAATGTGATATACTAATTTTAAAAGATAATTACAATCTTAAATTACCTAAAAGAATCATCACCATTTTGGGATTATCAAAAAGATAAATAAATGGAATAAAATATAATAAATAACATATAAATAACATATATTTTTCAATGGATATAAAATTCAAGGATTATAATAAAAAATTTAGTTCAAGGGTAAATACAATCTTAGTCAAAAAAATCCAAATAAAAATAACTCTCAACTCGATGATATATAGGGTCTATAGGGTATATTACTACTCCGGAAACTAGATTCATATATATAACAACCCATGTAAAAAATACATGGATATTACATAATTTTAGATTAATATTCAGAAAATTACAAAAATACATGACTAAGGACCATTATAGTTTTTTGTTTGGAAACATAATCTTCTAACTTGGTAAAATGTCTTCAACATATCCCTTAAAGATCTTCCATTTTATCACTCATATTTAAATCCTTTCCTTATAAAATAGGGAGATAAATATTTACCCAATGCATTAAAGGGAGATATAGATCTCACCCATCACATAATAAAATCATACATACATGTTCTATATGATAAAAAAACATGCATCAAATCATGACCCATAAAAATGATGGGTTTCATAAACATCATATCATAAACCCTGAAATGAAATGGGTATCATAAACATTTCATCATATGATTAACTATGTAAAAGAGATAGGTATCATAATAATTTTATCAAACCAAAACCTTTGAAAAGATGTAGTTTTAAAAAGCATATAACCTATGGAAGAGAAATGGATGTCATAAACACTATTCCATCAAAACATAATCCATTAAAAATAATATCAATGGTATTAATGGATCATATCCCTTATAAAGAATAAAATATTACAAATTATGTCATATTATATGGTGAAGTATTTTGAAAGATCAAATGGAACATTTCATAAGGAAAATAGCATTTCTTCTAAATTCCTATTCATAAAACCATTTCGAAAAAAATCTTGTAAAAAGACATTATAATTTCATTTAAAATATTTATTGAGGAAAATAGTTTTTTTGCTTTGAAAAAATATTTTTAAAACATAATTAATTTTGGAAAAAAATTTCTTTTAAAATAGATTTAAAAAAATAATGGAATATTGAAAATAGTTTGAAAACATTTTTCTTTAAAAACACCTTGAAAATAAAAATGAAATATTAAAAACATTTTAAAAATATTAATATTTGAAAACACTTTTAAAACACCTACATAAATCTTGATACCATTTTTAAAACCATTTTCTTTTAAAATACTTCTAAAAATCATAAAGAAATCTTGAAAACCATTTTAAAACATTTTTCATTGTAAATCCTCTGAAAACTTAAAAAAGAAAGATTGAAATCATTTTGGAAACCCTTTTATTTGGAAATGGATTTTAATATATATAAATAAATGTTAAAATCATTTAAATAATTTTCTTTTAAAATAAATTTTTGAAATCATATAAAAAAATTTTGAAAATCATTTAAAACACTTTTTAAATATAAAACATTTTTTAAAACATTTTTCTTTGAAACCCACATTAAAATCCAAAAAAATCTAAAATATAAGGGAAAAAATATTTAAAAATATAAATTTAAAATTACAAAGTAATATTTATGGAAATTATATTTATTATATCTGGTAAGTCTATATTTGTTAAACATTCCTTTTTCACGTTAAAAAGTATAGTCATGTTCCTTTATCGAAAAATGACCAGAAAAATCATTTTAAAAACGTTTTTTAAAAGGTAAAACATGGGTAAAATTTGACATTAAACATTATATGTTAATATTAAAACATTTTCGAAAACATTTTTAGAAGACACAATTTTGAAAGAAAACATATTTCCTACCAAAAGGAGAAATAATGTCTGATTTTTGTAAAAACATTTTCAGAACTATCTGAAGTACCAAAGAGTGTAAAATTTTACAATTACTTGGATATAAAACTAATAACTATAAGAGAGTAAAATTCATGATATTTCTTAATATATGGATTATCATATTTCATCAATGTAAAAATAATCATAAACAATCCCGATAAACAATGATATTGTAGAAATACACTCTTACCACTTTGGTAATCTTAAATCATAATTCCCATGAAAGAACAAAAATAAATGAAGATTTAAATATAATGAAATAATGGATATTCATGATATAACATGTCAAGGGACATTATATACACCCCATAGAAAAATCTAGGTACATAACATGGCATGTATCTCCAAGAAGGAAAAATGAGACAAAATTACTTTACTGATTTGGTAACTTTTGAACTATTAACCTCGTGAAAGGAAGATAATCCAATGGATATGTAAATAGACATAAATTTAATTATATTATTTTTAGAAAACATTCATCATTAATATATACACCACACAATATAAATGAGTTCTAAATAAGGAATAATCCTTATAGAAATAAGAGTGAGTCGAGAAAACCCATACAATACGTATTGACTTTCTTTATACACATAAAAACATCCTATATAATAAATATTAGTTTATTATAAATCTATCATAGAACCATATTATTTTATTTAGTACCATATATTATTTTTATATGACTTTATATTTTGTTTTTATTAACAATTTCATGTAAATGTTACGTTTCGGGTAATATCCGTTTTATTTTTTGTATATGTTTTGATTTGTTATTCTTGATCTTATAACATATATCTTGATTTAATTATTTAAAGAACATAAAAAATTATATAAATAAAAAATATTTTCAGTACATAAATATTTATAATAATATATGAATTACATAGATATTAAATAGAATACATCATTCATGGAGACGGTAGGTCGTATGTACGCGTGAACTGTGTTTTCGTTTAATTACTATTTTGAAAAATAATGTCAATGAAATATATGAATATATATATATATATATACTAATTACAGTAGAATTATTATTGCATAAATATCATACTCATTTACTAAATTCATCCTTAATACGTTCCATGTAGAGTGTGAACAAATCATATCGCTTTGAGGAGGCGGTAGTCCACACCTCCCCAAACGAAGTTATCATATTTACAAAGAATGGAAACCATGTACTTATGTGTTATATAATAATTATAAAATAATAAGTACATCATAAATATCATATACATCATATGAAAACATAGTTCCCATCATTATTCCAAACCATGAGAGGTGGTAAATGAAATAATGAATAACGACATTTCGTGAGGTGGTAGTTCACCATACATAAGAATGGTATGTTCGTTGCCTATTTAATGGAAGTGTGTATATATGTATATAAAACCCTTAGAATAAAAACATATCAGTATGTTTATGTAACTTATTTTATTATATAATCATGTAATAATAAGAGTAGATGGGTGGATAATGAAAATAAAACAAAACATCTTGAGGAAGGACGTTACCTCTTCTTTGGGTAACTTGTTTTTGTTTGCACCAAAAAGATTCCATGGATGGATTTCATACCAAAGGGTGGATTCTATGATGATGGTATGTAATTTTGTATTATATTTAGGTAGTCTTATTCCATGAAATAACGGATTGATAAGTGTAAATAGGGGGAGGATAAGAGGCCTTTTATAAGAGGGGAAAAGGACACATTGGGTATTCTTGAAAAGATTTGAATGACCCCCACGTTTTTCTAGTCCCCTAAGGGTTACAACTGGATAATTTTAGATCCTTAAAGGATTAATAGTCTAAATATGGCTAGAAAATAATTTTTAGACAATTTTAGGTTAATTTTTACACCTTATTTTATAAGTTTAGTCATTAATTATACTCACTTTTACCATAATCATTATAATTAATTTTAATTACATTCACAGATATTATTTGGTGAAAAATAAGTAGACCTTAATAGAAATTATAAATTGTTATTATTATAAATATTTGATTCATTTTTACTTATTCTAATCATATATGTTTCATAAATTAATTTAAAATTAATCATATACACAGGATCAGAGGACATGTTTTTTAATGTGAAAAGGTCTAAAAGTTTGAAATGTTTTTATATCCAATTTCAATGTGAAATTGGTTAAAATGTACTAAATTGGGTTAATTGATTCAAAAATTATCTAATTGAACTTTTAATCCAAATATAAATATAATTTATCTATAAAAATAAATTAGATGAAAAGGCAGTTTGGAATAAAAATTTTGTGTTTTTCACTATTCAACAAAAAATGAAAATTCTCTGAAAAATACGAATAATTCACCAAAAGTAAATTTTGATATTAATTTTTCAATAATGAATTTTATTTCTTCAAATAAAAATTAAAAAAGTTTCAAAATTTTGATTTAAAATTGGTTCTCCATTAAAAGGTGGCAAAATTAACTTTTATAAAAACACATCTTTTTATTCCTAAAAATGGAATTATTCTTATATTATGCCTATAAAAACTAGTAGTCGAGTAAATTTTTTTAAATGAATATATAATGTATAAATTTTATTGAAAACATTCTTCAAATTTGGTTTTTTTATTATATTGAGATAAAATGGAGTGTGTACATTGAAAAATAGTTTTCTTTCAGAAATGAATTTCTTTATTCTGAAATTGTTCTTACTTTTATTTATTACTAATTGAAAAACAAAATATTAATTTTATATACATATGTAGATCATATTTTCAAAATTTGTTTAACATTATTCTTAAATAATATTCCATTTTATAGGTGGTAACTATAATAATATTTTACTAACAATATTAATTGTTTACTGTAGTTTGGTAAAAGTAGGTCTTTCATGTTATCAAAGTTATCAAAGGATCTTAGCATTGTGTGTAAAAAAATGAAAAAAATAGTGTTTCTTGTATAGAAATATAATATAATTGTTTTTTTGATCAATATTAAAATGGAATTATATACAAAGAAATAATATCTTGGTTCTTTTAGATAACACCAGTTATATTTAGTGTTGGGTGAAATGAAAAAGGTCCAATAGATAAAATTAATTTGAAAAAAGTTATTTATAAAAATCATGGGGTGTTAAATTATACCCCCTAATAATAAATATATCCCTCTAAATTGTTTTCTATTATCAATTGTTTCATAATTGAAAGGTCCTTTCACAGAAACCCACATCGTAAAAATAAATACTGAAATATTCTTTAAAAGGGAAAAGTTAGAAACATAAGAATTACCCAAAGTAACTCATAACTAGGTTTCCAAATAGATGAACATAGTTTAGGAGTGGGTATTGTACATTGAGGAAAAGGATAAATAATTATACATAGTGATAAATATCATTGATCATGGTTAAGTGAATGATCAATCGAATATTAAGGACCTCAAAGACATAAATAGATACTGATTTATAAGACCATTGGTTCAACAGAAACGAATGTATTAGGATAAATATTTTTTAATACCCTCATCCTTGATTTGAGGAATTATTATAATATCTAAGAACCTATTGAAATATACTTACTTCATTTCATTCCATTTTTTATGAATAATCATACCCTTTGGTTGTGTCTTGACAAATTTCAAATTTATCCCAAACTCTAAAAAAGTTAAAGGCTATATTTTTATCTTTGAATCACTAAAGGATCATAAGATCTATAGTTTGAAAAACAATTCATTACATATATATTTATTTATAATTGTATTAAAATGGATAGCATAAGTTATACAATATGTATAAATCCACATATGGTGACACAATAAATTAATCTATAAAACCTCATCCAATGTTTAACATAAATCATTCCATAAATGGTTATCCATGTAACCCTTCCAAAAGAAGAAATTCCTAAATTATAGAAAGAAACTAACAAAATTAGCTTAACATTGATCCCCCATATATCATAATGTATCTCTTGTGTGTCGTATTCCAAACATGTGAATACCCTCATCGTATATTCTCTTGAAACATGGTAATAACATGAATTACCATAAATCCTTTTGAAAAACAAATATTCTTCCTTATTTAAAATATTTATATATATAATACATAAATACAAGAGGTTTTAAACTTTATCCTATGATAATATAGAACACTTTGTCAATAAATCAATAATCAGTTCCATGGTAATTTGTATTATCCAACTCACTTTATCCATATCAACAATATCTTTACCCAAACATCATTATTTTAATATAAGGAATTTATTAAGGGTTATATATCCCTTAATCATCTATTTCCAATGAAAATAACATTTATATGAAATAACTTTTCTAGTCCATCAGAACCATTTAACATATTTTTATAAATTCATAGAATAAAACATAAACCGAACAATCATTATATATTTCACCATTCATATAACATAATTCATGAATCTAGATACATAAAACATTTATTATTCAACATCGTACTTAAGACATTAACAATTCTACCTTATCATATTACTCAATAACTATTTCATTTGAGATATCACTTATATTCTCATCATCATTATCAATATAACCATTACTAATACCACATTTTTTGTTATCTTCTTAATCTTTCCACTTGGGAACTACATTTTTATAATGACCAATCCTTCCACATTTAAATAATTTTATCCTTAGATGATGTCTTATGGAGGAAAATATTCTCATCCGTTGAATTAATTGAACCATCCATTTTTTCTCCACAATTATAAGTTTTTGTCCATATATTTCATAGTAAAAATATCTTCTTATTCCTTTAATATATTCACATAGGTGATTCTTTCCACATTCTTGACATAAAGGAAAGTGAATCTTTTTTCCTCTATGGTCTCCATTACCCAAACAACCACTAAAATACTTCTTTATCTTCATTGGTGAGTCTGAGAGCTGGGTAAGGTGCATGTTTTTAGTCATATTTTTTAAAAATACACTAGGAATGATCGCGATATCCTTCACTACAGTGACCATCCCATTTGACTTATCATCATCAAATAGTTTGTCATATCAAACATTAAACCTTGTTCTTTTTAGTTCCTACCATTGACTTAAACAAGAAAGAATAGTATGATAAACACTTACCATAATGTAAAATCAAATAATCATGGAATATAACTTATATGATGTCTAAATTATGGAACCTTATTTTAAATCTAAGACATGATAGGTGTATCATTAAATACATTTGTAGACATATCCTTAGAAATATACCTAGGGATGAGACAAAATTTTATCATCCTAGTTTCCAAGGGTTAACTAATTATTCCATTTATTACCAACTATAATGACTTAGGCTTAACATACATGTATATTACATCATTTTAGATAATATTAAGTATATTAAAAAATACATTCTCAAGGATCATAATAGTTTAGTTTCTTTAGAAACATGAAGGCGTAATCTTCAAACTTGGTTAAATATCTCCAAAATCTCCCTTAAATAACTTCCCCTTTACTACTCCTACTTAAATCCATTATTTATAACATGGGGAAAACAAACATGAAAAATGGGAGAGCTTAGATACTTAGTAAGGGTAAACAGTGGATATCTGTATGCAAAACATGATCATAATGGTATGAGAACTTGATCATAACATAAGATGATCATTATTGTCATATCAAATATCATAATCAAGAGACATGGCATAAATATTGGTTGTTAAAAAGACATAAATAATAAGTTAATAAAGATTTTAATCCACAAAATCAAAATATATGAGTAAGATATGGAATTTGTGGTAGGAGCATAAACATGTAAAAACATTCCCTAATCCAATGATCATTGCCAAAACTTATTTGAGCTCTTCATGGGGACTACACCTACTAGGTGGGACAACCCACCATCCCAAGTAAAAGTTATATACATATAAGAGATCATGTTTTCCCATCTTCCAATTGAGTATTGGTTTTACCCATATTCCTATAGTGGATTGGGTTTATCCATCTTCATATGGTGGATCAGGTTTCCACATCTCCATAGTGGATCAGGTTTCCCTATCTTTTGTACCAGATCAGGATTCCCCATCATCAACAGTGGTTCAGGCCCATCGACTTTTTTACCATAATTATCTAACTAGATATAAATCTTTACCCAATACATTATAGGGAGATATAGGTCCCACCCATACATACATGTTCCACAAGATAATAAAACTCACATAATATCATGACCCATAAAAAGAGATGGGTTTCATAAACATCATATCATAACACAGGAAATGAAATGGATATCATTAAATTTTCATCATATTACTACCTATAGAAAATAGATAGGTCTCATAATAATTTCATCAAAGAATGACCCATGAAAAAAATAAAGTTGTAAAGATCACATGGAACATTTATTTATAAAAGTATCATTTCTTTAAAAATAATTTTGATAAATCCATTTCAAAAAATCATTTTCTTATAAAGAAGACGTTATAATTTAATTTAAAACATTAATTAAGGAAAATATATCATTCACATTGAAAAATTATTTTTAAAACTTTAGACATTTTAAAAACCATTTTCTTTTGAAATAGCTTTTAAATATTGTAATAAAATCTTGAAAATATTTTGACAAACATTTTCTTCAAAAACACCTTGAAAACTCCTAAAGAAAGCTTTAAAAAAATTAATAACCTTTTCCCTTGAAAACAATTTTAAAAGTCAACAAAATATATAAACACATTTTGAAAATATTTTTATTTTAAAATAATATGAAAACTTATAAAGAAGTTGTGAAAACCATTTAAAAACATTTTTCATTGAAAATACATTTAAAACAAAAACAAATAAGGGTTAAAATAATTTTTTAAACCATTTTCTTTGAAATTGTCTTTGAAAACTTTTAAATATATCTTGAAATAATTGAAATAATTTTCCTTGAAAATTAATTTTTGAAAACACATAAAGGAAGATTTGAAAATCATTTAAAACACATTTTAAAAATAAAACCATTTTCTTATAAAATAACTTTAATTTAAAAATATTTCTAGAATATTGGGAGAACTATATATTTAAAAAAAATTCAGAGGAAAATTCAAGTAAATTATGGGGATGATGGAGGGTGTATGTATGTACATGTCGAACATTCCTTTTTCACCATAAAAATTTTAGTAAAATGCCTTGATGATAAAATCAAAAGAATATTCATTTTAAAGACATTTTTTAAAAAGGAAAGAAATTTGAAAAAATAATTTTAAATATAATAGGGTAATAGTAAAACATTTTTGAATTTTTTTAGAAAACATTGTTTTGAAAGAACATAAATTTCTGACCAAAAGGATAAATAAAGTCAGATTTTCATAAAAACGTTTTCTTATTTATATTAATTACCAATGGGTGATAAAATGGTACAATTATATGGATATAACATGAATAATCCGATGAGAATAAAATTCATTAGACTTATTAAAACATGTATTATGATATTTCATCAATGTAAACATAATCGTAAATATTCTTGATAAATAGTGAGATTGTAATAATAACCTTTTACCACTTTGGTAACATTTAATCATAATACCCTTCGACTAATAAAATTAATAAAGGATAAAATATCCTGAATGTAATTATATGTATGATATAACATTTCAAGTGGTATTATATAAAACCCATAGAAAAATATAGGTGCATGACATGACATGTATCAAAAAGAAGGGAAATTGAGACAAAATTATTTTACTGATTTGGTAACTTGTGAACCATAAACACCATGAATGAAATATCATAACATGGATATGTAAATACCAATAATTTTAAATATAAAAATCAAATAAAAAATTCTTGTGAATTATATACACCAATAAAAAGAAATCAGTAGAGAATAAGGCATTAGTCTCACTAAAATAAGAGTGAGATGAGAAAACTCTTACCTTAAGTCTTGACTTTCTTTTTACATGTTCATAAATAATTTATAATAAATATAAGTTTATTATAAATATAAAATAGAAGCATATTATATTATATAATACCATATATTATTTTTTTATGACTTTATATTACCCTTTTATTAACTACCCTGTGTTAATTTTTTTTTGGGTAATATCTGCTTTATTTTTAGTATATGTTTTTACTTTTTATTCTCAATACACTTACATATATAGTGTTTTAATTATTTAAATAATGTATAAATGATATAAATATCACATCTATTTAGTATATAAATATTTATAATAATATATAAATCATAGAAATATGAAATGAAATACATCGTTCATAGAGACGATTGGTCGTACGTACGCAGGAACACTATTCCTGTTTAATTATCATTTTGAAAGAAAGTTAGTAAATTAAATATATATAAATATATATAAATATATATTCCCATATAATTATTATTTAATATATATCATATAAATTTTCTAAACCCATAATTAATATATTCCATGTAGAGTGTGGACAAATCACATCACTTTGAGGAGGTGGTAGTCTGCACGTCCACAAAGGAAGTTATCGTATTTACACAAAATGGAAAGAATGAACATATATGTTATACAATAATTATATAAGAACATATATGTCATAAATATCATATATATAATATAAAACATATTATCAGTCATAAATCCTTACCATGATAGGTGTGAAGGAAAAGACGAACAACATCGTTTCTTGAGGCGGTAGTTCATCGTACACAAGAACAGTAGGTCTATTTCCCATTTGATGAAAGTGTTCATATGTGTATTTAAAACTCTTAGGATAAAAAATAAGTATATTTAGGATACTTAGTTTATTATATAATCATTTAATAATAATATTCAAGGGGGTGGATAATGAAAATAAAACAAAAGATCTTGAGTAAGGATGTTACCTCTTCTTTGGGTAAATCATTTTGGTTTGCACTGATCGGATTCCATGGATATATTTCTTCCAAAAGGTAAGATTCAATGATTAATAGAGGAAATTTGGGATTTTATTTGTTCCAGTTTTATATTATCCAAATTTTCTTGATATTTTTAAAGAGTTAGGAGGAGATGATGCCTTTTATAATATTGGAAAGGACACATTGGGTATTCATGAAAATATTTGAATAACCAACATTTTAATTTCTAAAAGTGGTTAAAAATGGATCATTAAAGATAATTAAAGGTTTTATAGTCTCAATATTTCCAAATAATAATTTTTAAACACGTTTAGGTTCAATTTTAAACCATATTTTCTAGGTTTAGTTAGAAATTAAGCATGGTTTTTCCTTAATCGTTGTAAAACATTTTAATTACTTTCACTAATATTTTTGGTAAAACACTAAGTTGGCCTTATTAAACATTATAAATTATTATTATTCAAAATATTGAATCAATTTTTTCATATTATAATCATATGAGTGGAATAAATTAAATTAAAATTAATCCCATAGATGGGATGAGATGATGGGTTTTTTAAGTGAAAAGTCAAAATGTACGTAATGTTTTTATATACAATTTCAATTTAAAATTGGTTGAAATGATATAAATCCGGTTAATTGATTTAATATTGGTCTAATTAAACTCTAAAAACAAATTAAAATATAATTTAACTAGAAAAATAAATAATACGAAAAGGAAATTTTGAATTAAAATTTAGTGTTTTTCACTGTTCGTCAAAAAATGAAACTTCACAGAAAAGTTCCAAAAATTTTCCTAAAGTAAATTTTGATATTATAAATTCAAAAATAATGTTTATTTAGTCAAATAAGAAATATTAAAGTGTCATAAATTCTATTTAAAGGGATTATCTATTAAAAGGTGGTAAAATTATCTTTTTATAAAAACATATCTTCTTATTTGTAATATTGAAATTATTATTATCTTATGCCTATGAAATATATTGTTTGACTGTCAAAAAAATTATTGAATATAAAATATATCCATTTTATTAAAAACATTCATCAAAATTGGTTTGTATAATTTATTAAGGTAAAATGGTGTGTGTAGATGGAAAAATAGTTTTTTTAGAAAAGGAATTTCCTCACTCTCAAATAGTTCTTACTTTCATTTATAACTAACTAAAAACCAAACAATTCTTTTTGTATACTTGTTTAGATCATATTTTTAAAATTTAGTTTATCTTATTCATAACATCCATTCAAATGGCAATGTGGTAACTATGGTATTATTTTAATAACAATATTAATAGTATATTGTAGTTTAGTTAAACTATGTCTTGCGTATAATAGAAGATATCAAAGGAACGTGAAATTGTGTGTAAAATAAGCTAAAAATAGTGTTGCACGTAAGAAAATCTAATCTAATTTTTGCGTAAAAATTGTGAATAAATTCATTCTATCATATAATGAAAGTTATATTGAATTTTGCGTGAAATGAAAAATATCAAATATTTAAAATTAATTTTAAAAAAAATCTCAAAATCATGGAGCGTTACAATAGCGGTGGAGGATGATGGTATAGAGGTAATATAAGGATGATCATATATTATAATCATCATGAGATTAAAAATTTTAATCAATTAGAGCCTTTTCAAATGTTTGTAATAGTGGATGTTGGGGTATAGAAAAACGTACAGAAGTGTAACCAGACATAGGAATGGCTTTAGGTGCTTCGACTATAGTCCTAGAGGCATACAAAAATAGTTTCATAAAGTTAAAAAAGTAATTAATTATGTTTATACCACACTCCATTAGCTTTAAAAATTTCTTCCTCTCATTTATAAAATGTTTCAGTAGAGAGGGAAAACATTCAGTTGATTCACCTATTCCTTGAAGGCCCTAGGTATAGGAGACATCTATAAATTTTTAGACACAAATGTAAAATGGGAATGTATCTTATGATTGGTATAAATCTGTGAAAGATAATACCTAATGAATTTATTGATAGTCTCTTTATCCCTCGTATCTTCATTTAAACATTACCTACCAAATTTAGAGAAATTATTACAATGTGCCTTTATCTTCAAAAGATCTTCTTGGTGAGAGGATATAAGATCACCCATGGAATCATTCAACTATTATATTACAATGTCTCAGATAATCATGGCATCAATTGAAAATTTAGGAGATGGAGAAGTGGAACTAAAAAACCCACTATAGATAAGGTTTCCAACCTATCCTAAAGTGATGTTTATCCTACAATAAATATTCCTCTCATCTCATCCATGATAGAATTAAATTATTCTATCTCATTATCCAATCACCTATTTTAAATCTCCACTTCTTGAATCATCAATATAATTTTAGGTTGAATGTGAGAGATCACCAATTCAAATTTCTATCTAGTATATGATTCACTAATCTTAACCTCTTGAGGAAGTGTGGATATAACAATCGCACAAATATAAGAAATCATCCTAACCCTAAAATAATTCAGATAATCCATATAAACATGGTCCAAAGGTAGAGGAGAATAAAATAGAAGAGATAGAACCATCTCAGGACTAGATAATTTACCCTCAATATTTCCAAATCTAGCAGCAATAGTATATGAGGGGAAATCTTCCAACTAACCAGCCTCGTCAATATGTTCTACTTGATATTCCTTGGGATATTTTCCATCAATAAGAATGGAAATTCCACCATTACTAGGTGGGATTTCAAGGTTATTATCATCCCAAATACCATCACCTTCACCATCAGAATTAGGGTAGGTGATTCCTAGTATCTTGGAACAAGGAGATGGATCCCCATTGAATAGTGTATATAAGTACTCGGCCTTAAACCTTAAATAATGCTGAATTAAATGAATAATTCACATTGGGGATATTTTTAGGTTTAGAGTTTTATATAATTAGGCTATAACTATTACATCTCAAAATATTACAAAGTATACACTTCTACACAGTTTCCATTTTTTTTACAAAACATGAGCTATTGAAAAAAAGAGTCATGTCTAGTTCCATGATTAAGATAGCATGACTTTTCCTTGATCCCATCCATAACCCTATTCCACATTATGTCCTATGAAAAATATTTCAAAAACATGGGATGAGCATAAAAAGATCAGTAAGGGATACACAAAGAAGGAAAACTAATAGTTTTTCAAAACAACAAGTAAACCATGAATAATTTAACATAAGTAATACTTTTCACCTTTATCAAATAGTAAATACTCTTCATAGAATAAAATATCACTACTTACCCTTTTTTAAAATAAATATTACCATAAAACCAATATAAAAAACACATAACATATAAATGTAACTTGGGACATAATAAATGGAATAACCATATGTTCGACTTCCACACATATCACTAAATGGAATAGCCATACGGCTGACTTCCATACCCAATGCATTAGAGGTTATAACATAACCACCCTTCCTGGTATTCATGGCACCACCCGTCATTTGTTCGATCACGTAACCACCCGTCAAATGTCCAAGTACCATTACAAAATCATAACACATAAAACAAATATAAAGGAAAGAAAACATTTTCCCATTTCAATAACAATATATCACTTAAATATATTGATATAAAAAATCCATTATCAAAACCATTTTCAATACCAAATTACATAAAAGAGTATATGGTATTTATTTTCTTTTAAAAACATTACGGCTTGTTGAGGAAGCAAAAGATCAAATAATACTTGCGGCGGAGGAAAAGGTTGTTGTCACCACTTACGTTGAAATAATCATTCCTTTTTGTCATTTAGTAAAACTCTTCTTAGAAGAATATTCCCTTTGAAAAATCAAGGGGGTTTATACAACGTATTAAAGAAAGTCGTGTATTAAAAAAATATGCCTCAATGAAAGGAGATTGAGACAAAGTCTATTACCTTCTGTCCAACTTGACTCGATCATTCTTTAATCTCCTGAATAATAAACTAAAGTTAATTTCTACTTTCTTAAGAACCTTTTTCAAGTTTATTATTCTTTTTATATCACTTATTATCATGTTTTAATCATTATGTAATCATTTCAAGTTAATAATGGTCGTTTTGTCGATATTTGGTATTTGAGTCAAAAGTGAACACCTTATATTTACAAGTTGTCTGTGTGTTCAATAGTTAATTATATCAAGAATGATATTCATTATATAGATATCATATATATCATATATATCTAGTATATACATGTATTTATAATAGTTCCTAACATTTAGAGTTAAGAAAATGAAATGCACCGTTCATTGAGACGGTAAGCCGTACGTACGCATGAACACTACTTTCATTTCTATTTCATATTTAATGGAATTAAAACTTAATGATACATATTAGTATTATAATTATAGTATTATATCATATATAATATCATAAAATATATCCTTTATACGTACCACATATGGTATGAATGAGTCATATCACTTTGCGGGGGCGGTAGTCCGCACTTCCTCAAATGAAATTATCACATTTACCCAGAATGGAAACCATAAAGGTACGCTATAAATGGAAATTACAGAAGAATAAAGAAAAAATAAAAAAAATATATATCATATATAAATACAGTTCCATCATAATGGCCACCATGAGAGGTGGTAGGATATAATTAAACAATCATTGTTTCGTGAGGCGTTAGTTTACCATCCACAGAAACATTATGTTATTCACCCATTAAATGGAGGTGTGTGTATGTGTAGTTAGAATAAATCTCATAAAAACATCCTAGTATATTGAGGATACTGTTTTTGTTAAAATAAAATGAATAAAAATAGTTTATGGGGTTGGAGAAGTAAAATAAAAGAAAACAAGTAAAGAGAAATTGTTACCTTTAATTTGGGTAACTTCCTTTAGTTTGAACCAAAAGGACTTCTTGAAATGCCTTATGCCTTAGGTAAGGCTTTTAGGAGGAGAGGGATGTATGGAGCTTAATTGGGTAGAGTTTGGATGATCCAAAAGGCTTGATAGGTGTGAGTAATTGGATAGAAGTGGTCTTCTTTTATAAAGGGGGAAGGGCTCTTTAGAAAAGTGTGATAATATTATTTTATTATATAATGATATTCAATTTCTAATGATCCAGAAATCATTAAAGTAGAAGAAAAGATGACTAATGGTCGGAATAAAATCATCCAATAGGAATTGGATAGGTTTTGGATAATATTTTAATCATTATAATCTTATTTATTTAAATCATTTATTAATGAGGTGAACTCTGCATCATTATTGTGTCATAAATAATATAATTTATTTGAAGTCTAAAAATTATAAAAAATTTACCATGATGTAGGAAATATTTTTATATTTCCAATGAATATTTATAGTTGAAAAAATAACTTTTATTACACCATGTAAAAATTAATTTACAAAGAGATATTTCTTTATGTCATTTTTGTCTTTACTTTAAATTAATTAATCTAAAGTGTCATTATCAATCATAAGTGGCTCCATGGGGTCCCAAAATAGACCCAAAGATTCACATGGTCTACCATGACTCAAAAAATAAGTTTAGGAAAAGTGTTAAGGTAAATTTTGAATTATTATAATATTCTTTTTACCTTAAATTACCTTATTTACCGTTAACTGCAGTAAATAAAAGTCGAAAGTTACTATTCACCAAAAATTATTTTCATCATACTAAACCACATTTTACTAACTAATAACAACCATATATGTTTTATTTTCGAAATTAAATTCATAGATGTGGTGAAATTTTATTTAAATTAAAAATTCATTTCTTTTAACTACTACTAAGTGGTTTCACTATTCATCAACAAATGATGTTTTTAAGAAAAATACCAAAAATTCAGCCTAAGATTTATTTGATATTCTGAATTCTAAAATGATGTCTATTTTTCCAAATTAAAAACATAAATTTGTCATTAATTAATTTAAAAATTAATTCCCATCATTAAAACAAATACCGTGTTTTTAAGAAACGATAACTATCAAAAGATTGACACAAGTTTATATCTAATTTCAAAGTGAAATTAATTCCAATGACCAAAATTGGATTAAATTGTAAAAATATATTCTAATTAAAATTTAAAAAGAATTAAAAATATAATCTAACCATATAAATAAATTATATTAAAAGGAACTTTTGAATTAAAATACAATATTTTCCACTATTCATTAAAAAATGAACTTTATCCGAAAAATACAAAAAAATACCCAGAGTAAAATTTGAAGTCCTAAATCCAAATAATAATTTTATTTGGTAAAATAGAACATATAATAGTTACCAAAACTATATTTAAAGAGGGTTCTCCATTAAAAGGTGGTAAACCGACCCTTTAATGTAAATTATGCTTAAAATTAGATTCATTCACATTTTAAGCCTATAAATTTTATTTGATAAATGTAATTACATTTGACAAACATGTATAATCATATTGTAGTTAGTTTTTTTCATTCCTGCCAATACAATGGCTAGGAGTTAACTACGATTTAAATTAATAATATTATATTATTAAAGTGCAACGTAAGATTTTAAAGAATCCAGTTGTTGCGTATCGGGTACGCTATCGAACATAGAAAACCCTTAAAAGTAAAATAATTATTTAATGCACAAATATTAATAAATATGAAAATCTATTAATATTCATTTACCTGGGATATTACATCCTTCACCCTTTTGGAAATTGCATCCTCGCAATTTTTATTCACTTATCAAAATAAGTGGGGGTATTTATCCCTCATATCATTTTCAGATTCCCATATTGCCTCTCCAACCATATGTTTTTTTCAAAAAACCTTTACCTGGTGAATTACCTTATTCCGCAACACTTGATCTCTTCAGTCAAGAATCTAGACTGGTTTTTCTTCATAAGAGAGATTCTCTTCCAACTGGACTACCTCTGGGCTCAAAACATGAGATGGATCTGGCATATACTTTCTCAATGTTGAAACATGAAAAAATTTGTGTACCTGGGACCAACTTGGAGGTAAAGCCAATCTATATGCCACTAATCCATCTTTCTCCAGAATTTCATAAGGTCCAATGAACCTCATACTCAACTTTAACTTCTTACCAAAACGCGTCACACTTTTCCATGGAGAAACATTTAAAAAGACATTATCACCTACCTCAAAAGAAAGATCCTTCCTCCAGTTATCTCTAACTTTTCTGCCTTCTCTGAGCTATTCTCATTTCTTCTGTATCAAATAAAATTTATCTGCCATCTCTTCTACCAATTCCGGTCCCATCAGCTTCCTTTCACCTACTTCATCCCAAAAATATGGAATTTGACAACGCTTTCCATATAATGCCTCAAATAGATCCATCTGTATACTGGAATGAAAACTGTTATTATATTAAAATTCCACCAAAGAAAGATGTTGGTCCCAACTTCACTAATAATTCATTGAACAAGAACATAGCATATCCTCCAAGGTCTGAATTTTTTGTTCTGATTGCCCATCTGATGAGGATGAAAAGATGTACTAAAATTTAATTCAGTACCCAACGACTTCTAAAAGCCTTTCCAAAAGTTAAAAGTAAACCTGGGATCATGATCAGATACAATGCAGAGGGGAACTCCATGCAACCTAACTACCTCTTTAACATATAAATGAGCAAGTTGATCTAGACACAAAGTATCTCGAATAGGAAGGAAATGAGCAGATTTATTCAATCGATCAACTATAAACCATATTGAATTATTACCTCAAGATGTCTTTGGTAATCATACAATGAAGTCCATGGATATATTTTCCCATTTCTACTCTAGCACCGGTAGAGGCCGAAGCATCCCTTTCGGTAACTACCGCTCTACTTTAACCTGTTGAAAAGTCAAACACTTCACAATAAAATCAGTAATATCTCTTTTCATTCCATCCCACCAGTAATACTCCCAAAGATCTCGGTACATCTTAGTACTACCAGAAACTGAAAACAGATAACTATAATCTTCACATAACAACTCATTCTTCAACTATGAATCACAAGACACACATAATCTCTTCCAAAACCTCAAAACACAATCATTATCAATGTTAAATTCAGGAAACTTACCCTTCTGAACTAACTCTACCTTTTTCTGCAACTCACTATCTTCCTTATGTGCTTGCTTCATTCTATTTGATAGAGATGATTTCACTGACACCTGAAACAAAACAAAATAATTTCCTGCAACAACAACATCTATGCTGAAGTTCATAAAATCAAAAACCAAAGGATCTCGTTCCAAACATAGCATGGTTAATGAAACATTACTTTTTTGACTCAAATCATCAGCCACATTATTTCCTTTTCCGGGATGGTAATGGATCATGAAACCATAACCCTTGATTAATTCCAACCATCTCCTCTGTCTCATGTTCAATTATTTTTGAGTGAATATATACCTCAAACTTTCATGATCAGTATATAGTTCACACTTCACTCCATAAAAATGTTGCCTCCAATTTTTAAGGCAAAAACAAAATCAGCTAATTCCAAATCATGCGTAGAGTAATTTAACTCATGGGGTTTCAATTGATGTGAATCATAAGCTATTACCTAATCATTTTTTATAAGGACACAACCAAGTGCTTTCAATGAAGCAACAATGTAGAAAACAAACTCACCATTTCTAGAAGCCAGTGCTAAAACTGGGGCATTCACCAATCTTATTTTCAATTCTTAAAAACCATCATCACATTATTTTTCCCAGATAAAATTAACACCTTTTCGAGTTTACTTAGTCATTGAACTAGATAACCGTGAAAATTGTTCAACAAACCTCTGATAATAACCTACAAATCAAGAAAACTATGAATCTTGGTTATATTTGTGGGTCTTGTCCATTCTTCAACAACTTTTGTTTTTGTAGGATAAACAGTTATGCCATTTTTTTGAAACAATGTGACCAAGGAAAGAAATTTTTTGTAACCACAACTCACAATTTCTGAATTTCCCAAATAGTTTCTTTTCTTTTAAGGTTTGCAACACAACCATTATATTACTTTCATGTTCCTCCACACTTTTTGAATAAACCAAATATTATCAATGAACACAACCACAAACTTATCCAATAACTCACGGAAATTATATTCATAAGATCCATGAATATAGTAGGTTCATTGGTTAACCCAAAAGGCATGACTAAAAATTCATAATGGTTATATCGAGTACGAAACACAGTCTTCAGAATGTATTCTTTCTTTACTTTCCATTGATCTCCCTAGATCTGATCAAACAAAGCATTGATACGAAGAAAATGATACATGTTCTTAACATTAATGTTATTCAATGCTCTATAATCAATGAAAATTCTCCTTGAACCATCTTTCTTTTTAACAAACAATACAGGAGCACCCCATGATGATGTGCTAGGTCAAATGAAACCTTTATATAATAACTCCTTCAATTGCTTCTTTAACTCTAAAAGTTGAAATTGAGATATTCAATAAGGGGGTTTTAAAATTGGCTTAACATCAGAAACTAAGTCAACAATAAATTCAACTTCCCAATCATATATTATTCCAGGCAACTCATCAGGAAAAATGTCAAGGTACTCATTTACCACTAGCATGTCATTAATCTGAACAGTTCCTCTATTTTAAATAATATGTGCAAGGTAACATTCATTTCTATCTTTTACTAGTTTCTCAGCTTCCTGATAAGTTATCAAAAGCAAGGGTTCGTTTTTGTATACAAACTAAAAATCATTCTGAAAAGAAACCTCTTTAGCTCTGAAGTAAATCTTAGCATGATAAATAGAAATCCAATCCATACCCAAAATAACATCAAACTCTACTAGAGGCAAAATAATAAGGTTTTTAGGTAGATTATTTCCACACACATGGATAGGAATGTTATTATATTTTCTTTTTGTATCAACATTTCCTCCAGGTGTTTTTTCCATAAATTCTATATTCATATCTTAAGATGGAATTCCCAATTTACTAAAAAACTTCTCCGAAATGAAAGAGTGTGTAGACCCCGAATCAAACAACACATTGGAACAATCTGAACAAACAAACTGTTTACCTGATACAACTTCATTTGATGGCCCAACATCGGCTGAAGAAGTTGTAAAGGATTTCAACACCCTGTCCTACTTGTAGTTTGGCTTCTTTCCTTTGGTTGAGTTCTTTTTTGGACACTCATTTGAATAATGACCCATTTCATTGCACTTAAGAAATTTTACTGACTATAAATCAGATTTTGTCTTACCATTACCCTGATCTTTTTTAGTGCAATTACGATCCTTAAGTCCCATTTTACTACATCGGTAGCATTAACCAGAATTCAAAAGACATTCCCTAGCATTCTTTTTACCACAATTTTCAAAAACTGTAAACTTATTTTTCTTACCATAAGACTTTTTTGAAGAGTTCTTACCTTTATCCTGCCACCTCGACCACTTATAAAGTCATTCGGTAATTTGGCTTTAATCCAGAGTAAAAATGGTAGATTTTACTATCAAGATATCGTATGAAATGTAGAGAATACCTTTCCAGATGAGTGAATTTTTCTTCATAAACAGCCACTGAGTCATCCTCCTGCCTAAATTATAGGAATTGGTTTTCCATCCTAAGAAAAACCACCTTAGGAAAATATTTCTCAAGAAACATACCTTTGAATTCATCCCAATAAAGAGCATCAATATCCTCACTATCCCTGATATTTTTTACCATCAACCACCACTGATCAGCTTCACTTTCAAAATGGTAAACAACGAGACTAACCTTTTAATGTTCTGAAAAACCCATGACATCGAATATATTCTCCATTGATTTAATCCACCCTTCATCTAGAACAGGGTCAGATGATCCTCTGAATGATGGGGGATGTTGCCTCATGAAATGCTCCACTACTAACATGTTCCTCTGCGGTTGATCTGGCTGATCTCATGCATGGATAACACCACCATTTATAGTTTGATTCAAATGTGCCATCACTGCAACAAACTGCCAGTTCTGATTCCGACCATCTCAGGTTGCTGATTTGGAAGGTTGTCTTCCTCCTAATATCGTCCCAACATATTTTCCATGTTTCCTCTACGGAAAACCATTATTGAACACAGAAATATCTTATGCAAAGCAACATGGTAATCTATAAATGCTATATCATTTCAATATTATCATAAATTACTTTATGGATATTAATTTAACAATACCCTAACTCCTAAAGTTATCTAAACTGACCTCGGATACAAACTATAAAGACCCAACATTAAACCTTAAATAATGTTGAATTAAATGAATAATTCACATTGAGGATCTTTTCAGGTTTATATTTTTAGAGAATAAGGCCATAACTATTACAACTCAAAATATTACAAAGTAGACACTTCTACACATTTTCTATTTTTTTACAAAACATGAACTCTTGAAAAAAAAATTCATATATAATTCCATGTTTAAGACAACATGACTTTTCCTTGATCTCATCCTTGACCCTATTCCACATTATGTTCTGTGAAAAACATTTCATAAACATGGGATGAGCATAAAAAGATCATTAAGGGATACACAAAGAAGGAAAACTATTAGTTTTTCAAAAAAACAAATAAACCATGAATACATTAACATAAGTAATACTTTTCAACTTTATGAAGTAGTAAATACTCTTCACTGAATAAAAGATCACTACTTACCCTTTTGTAAAAAAAATATTACCATAAAACCCATATAAAGAAAACATAACAAATAAAGGTAACTTGGGACATAAAAATACTTAAATTGAATAACCATACGGTCGACTTCCACACATATCACTAAATGGAATAGCCATATGGCCGACTTCCATACCCAATGCATTGGAGGTTATAACATAACCACCCATCCTGTTATTCAAGGCACCACCCATAATTTGGTTTATCATGTAACCAGCCATCAAATGTCTAAGTACAATTATAAAATCATAACACATAAAAAAAATATAAAGCAAAGAAAACATTTACACATTTCAATAACAATATATCACTTAAATATATTGACATAAAAAATCCATTATCAAAACCATTTTCAATACCAAAATACATAATAGAATATATGGTATTTATTTTCTTTTAAAAAACATTATGGCTTGTTGAGGAAGCCAAATATCAAATAATACTCACAGTGGTGGAAAAGGTCATTGTCACTACTTACGTTAAAAGAAACCTTCCTTTTTGTCATTTGGTAAAACTCTTTGTAGAAAAATATTCCCTTTGAAAATTCAAGTGTTTTTATACGGCGTATAAAAGAAAGTCATGTATTAAAACCAAATATGCCTCAATGAAAGGATATTGAGACGAAGTCCCTTACCTCATGTCTGACATGACTCGGTCGTTCTTTAATCTCCTAAATAATAAACTAAAGTTAATTTATAATTTCTTAAGAACCTTTTTCAAGTTTATTATTCCTTTTATATCACGTATTATCATGTTGTAAACACTATGTAATCATTTCAAGTTAATAATGTTCGTTTTGTCGATATTTGGTACTTGAGTCAAAAGTGAACACCTTATATTTACAAGTTTTCCATGTGGTCAATATTTCATTATATACAGAATGATATTAATTATTTATATATCATATATATCCAGTATATACATGTATTTATAATAGTACATAACATTTAGAGGTAAGAAAGGAAATGCAACGTTCACGGAGACAGTAAGTTGCACGTATTCATGAACGCTACTTCCATTTCTATTTCATATTTAATGGAATTAAAACATAATGATACATAGTAGTATTATAATTACAGTATTTTATCATATATAATATCATCAAATATATCCTTTATACGTACCACATATGGTATGAACGAGTCATATAACTTTGAGGGGGCGGTAGTCTGCACTTCCTCAAATGAAATTATCACGTTTACCCATAATGGAAACCATAAAGGTATGCTATAAATGGAAATTACAGAAGCATAAAGAAAACATTAAAATAATATATATCATATATAAATACAGTTCCATCATAATGGCCACCATGAGAGGTGTTTGTAGATAATCGAACAATCATCATTTTGTGAGGTGTTAGTTTACCATCCACAGAAACCTTATGTTCTTCACCCATTAGATGGTTGTGTGTGTAAGTGTAGTTTGAATAATTCTCATAACAACATCCTAGTATATTGAGGATACTTTTTTTGTTACAATATAAAGGAATAAAAAGAGTTTAGTGGGTTGGATAAGTAAAATAAAAGAAAAAAAGTTAAGGGAAATTGTTACCTTTAATTTGGGTAACTTCCTTTGGTTTGAACCAAAATGAATTCTTGAAGTGCATTATTCCTAAGGTAAGACCTCTAGGAGGAGTAGAGGGATGTAGGGAACTTAATTGGGAAAATTTTGGATGAGAAAAAAGGCTTGATATGTGTGAGTAATTTTTGAGAAGTGGTCTCCTTTTATAAGGGGGGGAGGGGCTCTTTAGGAAAGTGTAATAATATTATTTTATTATATAATGATATTCGGTTTCTAATTGTCCAAAAATCATTAATGTCGGAGATAATATGACTCATGGTAGAAATAAAATCATAAAATATAAATTGGATAGGTTTTGGAAAATATTTTAATAATTATAATGTTATTTATTTAAATGATTTATTAATGAGGTAAAAATCTGCATCATTATAATGTCATAAATAATTTAATTTATTTGATGTCTAAAAACTATAAAACAAATACCATGATGTATTAAATATTTTTAGTTTCCAAATAATATTTATAGTCTAAAAAAACTTTTATAACACCATGTAAAAATTAATTTACAAAGAGATATTTGTTTATGACATTTTTTTCTTTACATTAACTTAATTAATCTAAAGTTTCATTATCAATCATAAGTGGCTCCATGGGGTCCCAAAATCAACCCAAAGATGCCCATGGACGGCCATGACTCAACCGATTAGGTTAGGACAAATGTTAAGGTAAGTATTGAATTATTATAATATTCTTTTTACCTTAAATTACCTTATTTACCTTTAACCGCGGTAAATAAAAGTCAAAAGTTTCTATTCACTAAAAATTATTTTCATCATATTGAACTATATTTTACTAAATAATAATAATAATGTATGTCGGATTTTTGAAATTCAATTCACAAAAGTGGTAAAATTTCATTAAAATGAAAAATTCAGTTATTTTAACTACTACAAAGTGGTTTCACTATTCATCAAAAATTGAAGTTTTTTAGAAAAATACCAAAAAATCAGCCTAAGCTTTATTTGATATTCTGAATTCAAAAATGATGTACATTTTTTCAAATTTAAAACATAAAAGTGGCATTCATTAATTTAAAAATCACTTCTCGTTATTAAAATAAATAGTGTGTTTTTAGGAAACGATAACTATCAAAATATTGAAACTTGTTTATGTCCAGTTTCAAAGTAAAATTAATTCCAATGACCAACATTGGATTAAATGTTAAAAATATCTTCTAATTACTCTTTAAAACAAATTAAAATGATAATATAACTATATAAATAAATTATATTAAAAGGAACTTTTCAAATAAAATACAATATTTTCCATTATTCAATAAAAATGATCTTTATCCAAAAAATACCAAAAATTTACCCAAATTAAAATTTTATGTCCCAAATCTAAAGATGAATTTTATTTCGTCAAATAGAACACATAAAAATGACCAAAACTATATTTTAAGAGGGTTCTCCATTAAAAGGTGGTAAATCGACCTTTTAATGTATATTATTCTTAAAATTAGATTCATTCACATTTTAAGCCTCTAAATTTTATCGAAAAAATGTAAATACATTTAACAAACATGTATAATCATATTTTAGTTAGTTTTGTTCATTCCCGCTAATACAACATCTAGGAGTTAACTACCATTTAAAATAATAATATTATATTATTAAAGTAAAATGTAAGATTTAAAAGAATCATGTTCTTGCATATCGGGTATGCTATCAAACATAGAAACCCATTTAAAGTAAAATTAATATTTATCTCACAAATATTAATAAATATGGAACTATCTTATTCTTAATTTACCTGGGATGTTACAGTGTATCATCATCAACTATGGATGAAATAATTGGTTCATACCTATGAAGTAATTTCTAAATATAAGAGAATAGGTATCCCTCCCCCTCAATAGGTTCTCTATGATCATCTCGAATAGAGGCATCATCATTAGGATGAACCTTATAATCTCTCACCTCATCACCATTATTTATTGAATTAGAAGTACCAGGATAGTGATGAGACTATTCTCCCCCATGATTATCATCATCACCATCACAACTTTCAAAGGCCTGATTTCCATCACCATTTTCATTTTGATAAACATCAAACACATCCGTAACATAAACTAATTCTTTTTATCTCTTAGTAGAACTATCAAATTCTTTTTATAGGATACTTTATTTTCTTTTTCTTCTCCTTTATTAATCATTCATTCACTAAATGAAAGAGAAAAAGATATAGTGGAAGCCCCATAAGAAAAATAGGGTCTCTTAACCACATCAGGGTCACTTCCTTCCTCAAATAAATAAGATAATGACACTTCTTCTCTAAATGGAGATTTTTCTTCCTCAACCTCCTTGTCATAGAAATAAACCACAACTTTATACGGATCCAAGATGTGATTAACCATATACTTAGGTCTATAAGGATGATCCAAATGATTGAAACTTTCATAAATCTTATCATTTAATTACACCCATTTCTTCATATATGGGTTCCAATTTACCTTCATCCTTTTCCATGTAAACTAACTTAAATAAAAATCCTCGCAACTGAAAAGATCTTCTTCTTCTTCATCCACTAAACCCTCAGCTTCCAACATAGCCGAAATGATCTTAAGATAAATCAAGTAATGGGATCTCAATGTGGTATTTCTCATCTCTATCACGTGGACCATCTTATATCAATATAGTTTTATCTTATCCCTTATTTTTATAAGTAATTATAGAAATACATCTTGGTACCTTATGGTGTTAAAGTTTCATTTCCTAAGACAAATCATGAGTTGGGTGAACTTAAATAAAAGTATATACTCACAAAAAATGGTATTTATAATCAACCATTTCAATTAAACTCTAATCACATTATAAAAAAATTAAAATTCACTTTAATTAGGAATGGAACCTTTAAAATCATCAAAAATACCTATGTGAGGTACATTAATGTATCTGGCCAATTTCTTACAAGAAAAACCTACATATTTTCCATCAATTATACTTCTAATGATATCTTTATTCTTTCTAAAATCATACCATGTATACTGATAGAACATGTGAACCAAACTACAAAAGAATGGTAAATACATATTTGAAAACCATTTCATACATCCTTGGTCCTAGATCACTTAAATCACTAAATAATTTGTCGATGCCAACCATTCAACATCAATCTCTTTTTCGGAAACAACAACACGAGTTGTGAGGTGCGGGTTTTTTTGATTAATTATATAAGAATGACTAGAATCCCCTTGATAATTCTTCATGAATTGAAATACTTCAAGAGATGAAATAGAGGAAAACTTTACTCTGACCATCACACCAGTTCAAAAGTAGAAGGGTGATCATAAGAAAGTATGAAGGTTTGGAGATAATAAAAGAAAAAATGATCTAAGGGACATATGAGTTGTATTTTTATTCAGATTTGGTTTAATTAAATTTTATTATTTAGTTCTTTGGAAACTGAAAATATAATAAAATATATATAAATAAATTAAATAAAAAATTAATTTCATAATATTGGAGTGGTATTAGAAAAAATAGAGACACTTGATCGATAAATCTCCAATGGTGGATCATTCAATAGGGGATCACCAATGGTTTAAATTTACAAAAAGTAACATGGGATATAAATAACTAATTAAATTTTATCATTCCAAGTTCAAGTATTATATAGATTAATCTCTCAGAATTAAAATTATTTTTCAATATATAAATAAAATGATGCACAGTTCCGATGGATTCAAGAGTTATATCATCTTTTTTGGAAATTATCTCTCAAAAATTGATCTCTTATATTAGTATGTTTTTTACTACAATGAGTTATAGGATTATTAGATATATTTATGACACTTTAATTATCATTATTTATAGGGACATGTCGAAATTGATATCCAAAATCTAGTAAAGTGTATTTCATCCATAAAGTCTATGCATGGTACCTTCTTGTAGCTATATATTTATCCTTAGTAGTAGATAGGGAAATAGAATTTTTCTTCTTACTAAACCATTAAACTAGTGAATTTCCCAAAAAGCTAATTTATCTAGAGTTGGTTTTTATATCAAACATATAATAACCAAACCATCATCTTAATAACATACTAAATCAAATTCTTATCATGTTGGATAAAAAAGTCCTAAATTGGTTGTATACTTGAGGTATTTAAAAATTATTATGACATTAAGTAAATGTGATTCTTTAGTGTTTTCTTGAAAAGAGGCACACATACATACACTAAACATAATATTCATATGGGTTGTATTTAAATATATAAAACTTCCAATCATGCCATTTTAATTTGTTTGATCAACTGATTTTTAAGTTTTATCAAGACCCAGTTTGTAGGTTTTACTCATGGGAGTATCAATAATTTTCGTTTTCTCCGTACCAAAAAAATTTACAAGGTATTTTGTGTACTTAATTTGATTTAATATAATTACATTTTTATTTTGAAAAAATTGAAAATCGAGGAATAATTTTAACTCACCCAATAAGCTCATTTCAGTTTGATTTTGCACAGTTTTTGAAAAATTGGTTCAAAAATAATTTCAATATGATCCAAAAATTATATCATCTACATAAATTTGAACTAGTAAAAAATATTTTGAAATTAATTTTATAATCAATGTAGGATTATCTATACCATTTGAAAAAATAGAGGCTATAAAATAGATGATCCAATCATACCAAGCTCAAGGATCTTGTTTCAAACCGTATAAAGCTTTGGTTAATTTTAAAAAGGTATTTTGAAAATGAGGATTTTGTAATCATGGGGGTTTTTTAGTAAATATATCCTCAATTCTATAACAATTTATAAATATACTATTAGTATCTATATAATATAGTTTAAAATTTACATTTTATTTATAGGGAAGAATCGTTCTATGGGCTTCAATTATAGATAATGGTGAAAAGTTTTACTCAAATTAAATACCTTCTTTCTGACTATATACTTTTAAAACCATACAATATTTTTTTCTAAATATGGTTCCAAACTCATAAACATTTTTTTAGACAAACATTTAGTGGTAATTAATTATTAGAGTTTCTTTAGGTCAATCTACTAGTTCCCAAAAATTGTTCACTTCAAATTGATTGAGTTATTATTGCATGTCCATCATCCAAAATTCAACTTTAATTACAGTGTTGATGTTCTTGTATTCAATATATGACATGAAATATTTTTGTTCAACCTATCTTATATGATCATATCTAGTCGAGTTCTTCTTTCATGATCTTTAACTACTCCTTCCAAATGATGGTATCTATGATTCCTAATAGTTCTAGGAAGAGAGGACATGATAACCTAATTATCCTCTGTAGGTTCATGATTGGGTTGTTCACCAAAACTACATGAGTTCATTACCGAATGTCTGATAGAATTATCAGTAGTTTTATAATTTAATTAAAAACTATACATGTCGTCGTCGTTATTTTCTAAAGAGGTTTTAGGTACTTGTGGATTTGTTTCATAAAATTTTACATGTGTAGATTATTCCCAAATCTGTTTCCTTTTATAAACACACTATATACTTACTATATGTTAAATATCCAAGGAAAATTCCTTTATCACTGTTAGATTTAAATTTTCTAAGATTATCATATTTATTGAGAATAAAGACTTTGAAACCAAATACTCTAAAGTAATTATCCTTTGGTTTTCTTCCATTACATAATTCATTTGGGGTTTTTTTAAGACTTGTTTAATTAAAAATTTATTAATTATATAAAAGTTAATATTTACATTTTTTAAAAAATTAAATAGGTAAATTATACTCATTGATCTTATACTTTTTGATTTATTTAAGGGTCTTATTTCTTATTTTTACTACATCATTATAATATGGGGTCCTTGGACTAGAAAATTCAGGATTATACCCATATTGTGAGAAAAAATATTTAGAATATGGACTTTCAAACTCACCCATGATAACTTCTTAAATTCTTAATTTTATGTCCACAGATATTTTCTACAGATTTAGCATACTTAGTAAAATAGGAATAAGATTCACTTTTTTATCTAGAAATAATTACCATGTATATGTTGAAACTTCCTCTACAAGAACATGAACATGGTGCTTCCCATTTAAGCTACAAACTCTAGAGTCTAAATAAATACATGTGAACAAACTTTAGTGGTTAATAAGTTGAAACTTCTTATTTGATTTAGAAGAATTTTTTTTGTTTCCCATTTTAACATATGTTACGGGATTTATCATCTAAGAACTCTATTTTAGGTAGATACTTGACTAAATCTTTACTAGTTAGCTTTATAAATGAATTAATGTTAAAATTTACTTGAATTATATGCCAAATCCAATACTCTTTTTGTAATGCAAATAGATTGATTTTTTTAAGAAATTAAGGAAATAAAATTAACAGCATATGCATTATCATTTCTTAAAGAAATAAAAACTATTTCATTTTTTTATTAAAAGAATTATTGAAATTATTTTCAAATTTATCATGAAAACCATAATCACATTGTTATGATATTGCAATAATATTATACTTTAATCCATTTATAAACAATACGATAGATATTAAAGCAGTATTAGAGTTAATTATTTAACCGAGTGTAATTATTTATTCATTTGAATTTTCACCGAAAGTGGTATAGACACCATCAACCTTGATTAGGTTCCTAAAACAGGAATGGTTCCCAGTCATGTGTCTAGAGAAACCACTACCTAGATTCCATAATTTCTTACTGGATATTTTCCAGAAGGTTTCCTGCAAAATATATTTTAAACCAAAAATGAATTTGGTACCCATATTCTCTTGGGTCTATATATATTAGTAATAATTGATTTTAGAATCTATAATTGTTTAATAGTTATTTTATAAGTATGTCTAAAAATGTTTAAAATAAAGACATCGTTAGGCCCAAAATAATAAAAAATAGTAATATAATTAGTATAACTTGAGCTAGGAATATAGTAATTTTTAATAATTCTTCTTTCAGGTTGATATCATATTCCAATAGTATATTTGGGAAAAGTTTGCTTATCTAAGTATTTAGGTCAAGGTATTTCTTCCATTTCTAAATCATTCAAAATTCATTTCTTATTACTCATTGTAAAATTTAATTGCATTTCATTCTTTCATAAATTGATAATTTTTATCCTTTTCTATACTAATATCTATTATTAATTGTGTGGACAAGGTATGTTTATTTTTTAAACTTTTATATTTATCTTTATTTTTATTGAAGGTATCCTCCAACATATTTTACTATTAAACCATTTCTTTATTAGATATTGTTTCATCATTTTTTTCAACTCAAGAAGGATTAGAATTATGAAAAATAGATGTAGGAAAATAATAGACACCTTAGATGTGTTTATCATAAAACACATATTGGCTCTATTATGTTTATCTTCTTTGATTGAGTCTGATTCACATGAACTATTTTATTTACCACTATAGGTTTATTTCAATACATTATTATACCTCTTATTATTTTACACATATTTCTTCCTATGACATGACCTTTTCTCTTGCATTCATAATAGATTATATTATTTAGAGTATCATCCATTTTCCAATATTTTTTTCTATTTATCTCTATATAAATACTTTCCTTTATAATTGGTTTTCCTAAAGAACTTATTACTTTTCTAGATATTTTTGAAATGCCTACATAGATTCTTCATTTCCTCATCACTGTCATCATATGAATCTTCATCACTAGATCTATCAGCTTTGATCTTATCATTTTGTTTTGAACCAGTATTTGGGAAAGCAATATAATTTTGTTTGGGTTCATCCACTTATTCCATGTTCACATTATTTTGTTCTTCCTACATCATTATATTTTCAATAAGTTACTTTAGTGGGAGTTTATTAATTTTAGATGATTATCTAATCGATACAAATGTTTCCCTCTATCATTCTGGTATGCACTTGGGAAGTCGCATGACTTGATCTTTGTCAATGATTTTCTTCCCCATTTCATACATTGTGTTTACTATATCATTGAACTTGAGATATATATCTGATATAGATTTATCAAGATTCATCTAAAATGTATCAAACATACTATTGTAGGTGTTTAAATTCATTTATTTAGCAATATATGTTCCTTCTTGAGAAATGGGTAGTGAATCTCCAATTTAAAAGGTAGTTGCAGATGAATTTATTTTGTTAAATTCTTATTCACATAAATTACAGTATAATGAATCCATAGCCTTACAATTATTTCTATTTTAAATTTTAGTATTATCACTCCATGTATCTCTATCAGTTTTGAGGTTTTTTTATTTATCTTCAATTTCTATCCAAATATTAAAACACATACTCTCAAAATGAATTTTTTCCGTAATCTTCCATTGATCATAGTTAGTGCCATTAAAATAAGGTGGATAATTAGTGGAAGTTCCTTATTGTCTATTATTATCCATAAAGAATAAAATTTATAAATGAAATAAATTTAAGATCTTTAAAATACCAATAATTCAATGTTAAAATTATATCTAAAAAACCTTTGATACCAAATTTTGTTCGATGTGAGTAACTCAATAGGGGTTCAATTGAGTTCCCAATAGAAATTTCTATTAAAAAAATTAAAACTAAATCACCCAAATTAACAAAATATCCCAGTTATTAAGAAGAGTATAAATATATAAATTTTATCATTCAAATAATTTTTTAGTAGCGGTATTAAGGCTCATTTAGAATATCTTATAAATACACTAACTTTTTAAACTAAGTTACATTATCAAACACTTTATATAAAAATAATTGAGACCAAATTTCAATCTAAATTTTTATTTATTGATTAGACAAGACATTGTTTTAACTTTAAAATAAAAAAAAGGCAAACTCAATAAAACATATAGTGGAAATAAACAAGAGTTTTAGTATCAAGATGAGACTTAATCCCCTCCACTTGTCAATCACCTATTACCAAGCAGTTTATTATACCAATAAACACGATCTACTATATGGGTCATGTTTTTAAATCAATAGAACATAGGGTATCTAAGCACAGATCCTCTTCCACAGTTATATGTTGGATGAAAAAAAACATACTAAACATGAAATACCTCTTCAACAGCTACTCATGGGAATATAAATAAAATATTTTTAGAGAATGTGTAAAGTAAAGTCTAGTTTAATCCTGGGATATATCCTATATAGATACATAGTTTATAATAACACACTTCTCAAAAGTAAATTAGAACGTGGAAATAGAAAGAGATTGAAAGATATAAATTATAAATCAGCTTGATCCGTGATGCTATAGTTTCTATGATTCCTTGAGTTTTTATTTGGAAGGATCTCAAACAAGTTTCTCAAAGTGTGTAGGAAAAATAGAATATCATGGATATCTAAAAAGGCGTTTTTTAGATTGATATAAATCTATAATCATTTCTCATAGGTATCTTTATTAATATATGAAATATGTGTCACCTTTTTATGTATCATTGCTATTTGATATTTGGTTTTTCTAAACTTTAATTCATGAGTAATATCTTATGTATATATAACTCTCTGTGTCCAAATATCTACTGAAGAATAATAATAAATAAAAATATAGATCCCCATACTCGAAACTAAATCAGGATGGTCATAGTTTTTCTACAATACATCTGTAGAGTGGTTTATGAATAATGATTCTTGAATCCATGTGAAAATATAATACATTAAATTTGATAAACTATCCATTGGAGGGATTAAATTTGAATAAATATCCAAATAGTAATGCTAAAACTCTGGCAGTACATCCTCACTGGTGGTAGATCTAGTCTAATAGTAAATCTATCTAATGTTAAATCCTTACTGGTGGTAGATGTAGTATGTAGGTAGATCCACTCTGGAGGTAGATCCACTTTGGTGGTAGATTAAAACTGATGGTAAATCAACTCTGATGGTAGATCAATTTTGGTTGTAGATGAGATCTGGCGGTAGAGCTTACTGGAAGTAGATGAGCTAGTGGTAAATGTATTACAGTGGTGAATCTATTTGAAGTAGAAGTAAATCATTATATCCTATGGTGGAAAATTTTAAACTTATGGTAGATCTCTTTAAACAAACATAAGATCATCAATTTGCCAAATTTTTTCACAATGTTTCTTAAAAATGGTTTACTATCATAAAACATTGAACATATTATAAAAATAATAATCATGATTTGTGAGAATTAAAATAAATATATTCCAATAAAAACAACTATTATATTCTTTATCGATAAGGACACACAATACATACCCCCCCCCCATAAAAAATTTTCATGAAAATATGTGTTCACATACTTATCCCCATTTGAAAATATAATATAAGGTTCAAATTGGATCCTCCAAAAGCTTATTAATAATATGGGAGGGGTTGAACACCCATGTTCATCCTTAATCTCTTTAATTTTTCGTTAGGTGTGACCTTGGTGAAAAAAACATCCAATTGATCTATGCTTGGAATAAAATCCAACATCATATCTCCATTGAAAACCCTCTCTTTGATAAAATGAAATATGATATTGATATGTATGGAACATGAGTATTGTATAGTATTTTTAAAGATTTTGGTAGTACCTTTTTATCATAATGAATTTTGAGTGGTCTTTCAATTCCCCCCCCCCCCAAATCATCCAACTACTACTTTATCCAAATAATTTTGATTTAAATAAATCAAATTAGAAAATTATTTGGATTATATAGAATCTAGTGTGACTGAGTTCAATTTATTCTAGTTTTAACTCATACAATTTTTACCCTGGGGGGAAATTACATCAAAATAAGATCGTCAATCATCACAGTAGACAACCTAATCATAATTTATGAAACCTATAAAATTCAAATTAATTCATCTCTTGTAAAGAAATTTATTTCTCATATTCCTTTTGATATATCTATGAACCCTTTTAGTATTCATAATATGTGACTCCTTTGTGTCCCTATGATATCTATAAAATATTCTCATAGCATGTACAATATCTAGTCTAGAAGATACAAGATAAAGTACGCTCCAAATCTATTTTTCAAACTCTATATGATTTGAAATATCAATTTTGTAATCCTTTGAAAATTCCATCCCCATTTGTATGGGTACAAACATTTTCTTTGATTTATCCATCTCAAAATTATTTAGCAATTCTCTAGAATTCCACTAATTAGATAAGAAAATAAAATTTTCTTTTTGTATCACATGTAATGCCCATAAGTATCTCATATCAAATATAAATATCTCAAAACGGTCCTTCATTTTCTTGTAAAATTCCTTAAGTGAAATAACTAACTCACTAGAAAAATGATATCATCAACATAGAATATTACAATAAGTGTGTCACTTTTTTTCATATATAGGTTTTTTACATAGAAAATTTAATTAATTTTAATTCTTTTAAGAATTTATGAACCCTTGAGTATCACTAACAGAGAGATTGTTTCAATCCATGCAGAGTCTTCATCAATTTTCACACACTAGTTCCATAATAATTTGGAAAAAAACACGAGGTTTTTTAATTTAAACCTCTTCTTTAAGCTGACCATTTAAGAAGGAAAACATGAAATCCATTTGACATATTTTATACTTCTTATAATCCTCTAAGGAAAGAAACATATTTATAGATTTTAACCCCATAAAAGGTGAAAAAGTAATCTTACAAATTAATTCCTTAACTTAGGAATAAACCTTGAAAACAATTTTTTCCTTTTTCTTTGTCTTATATACTTTGATATTTAAATTATTTATGAATTCCCACTTGGTCCCAAAAAGTTTTTTTGTTAACTTTTTTTGGAAAAAATTTACATGTGAAATTTCTCTCAATATGTTTCATTATATTATCCACAACTTCAATATACTATATATATTTAAATGATTATTTGATTGATTGAGGTTCTACCTAAGAAATAAGTAAGGTCTAATTCTCAAACATTAGTCTTCTTATATTTGATTCTATTATAGGATCTTTATATCTTAGCTTCCTTCAAGTATGTACTAGAATAATTTGATACCCAATGATGTTTTCTCCCTTCACATTCATTTTTAATCATTAATACTTCTATTTTAAACTCTCATTAACCTTTTACTCATCACATACATGATCTGGTTTATATTATTCAATTCTTAGTTCATCCTCAACTTATTTCTAATTTCTCTATCTATAAATTTTATTACAAGATAGATAAATTTATCTGAAAACATTTTTTTATATATAACACTATTTATGGGTTGGTTTTCAATAATTCTAACATCATAAGAATAATACGCATTCTAAAATCATTTATTCTATTATGAATATCCATTCCCATTTGATAGGTATCTAAGAGAAATACCCTCCTCAACTCTTTTATAAAATTTTACATAATTTAATCATTAATTATAATAATGTAAGGGTTTAAAAAGAGTCTAAATTAAATCACCATATGATTATTCTAATACCACATTTCAAATAATGTATTATTTTATTTTATCCTCAAAATAATCAATTTATAATGTTTATAATTGTGAAAATATCTTCTCTCCAAAAGAACATTAATCTTTCAAATTAATAAAGCATTGTTCTTCATATTTTTACAATGGTTATATTTATCATCTCAACTACCCCATTATATTAGTTTTTTTATAGAGCTATATATTGATTTTTAATCCCATGCTTTCAAATATAGGATAAAATTATTTTCTACTATTCACCTTCCCCTTATCTATTCTTAGTTTCTTAATGTGAATTCCAAGATCTCTTTCAACCTCTCTTCTATAATTTTTTGACATTTCCACTACCAATGAATTGTGCTTAATAAATAACCCTTTTTCATTATTTTAAAATTATTAATAAATATGATCAAATAAGAGTTTCTTATTATAGATTTTTGTCTTATGGTTCATCATAAATTAGAGTGGACTAATTTAAGATAACATATTGATTCTATCTCCCCTATTTTATGATTCCCTTTAACCATTTTACATTTCATAGAGTTTATTAAACTAGATATCTATCTATACATAATTTTATAAGATATATCACAAAATTTTCATTAGATATTTTACTCAAATTAATTTTATCAGTGTTCTCAAGTCTTTTATACCATAAATTGTTTTCTTCCCATGTACTGAGATTATATTAATTACTAGGGTCTTCAATTAAGAATAAATTCTATTTAGTTCTCTATCTTGTTGTGATTATTATTCTGTAATAACGTATTTTAATTATACATGTTTTATTATTTAAAAATAACATACTACCCTCATCATAATGTTTACTTACACTCAATATATTATGTTTGAGTTTATAAAAAACATATTCTAACATCTACTTGGTGTGCTCAATTCCTCTTATTTTTAGACACTCTCATTGAAAAAGGTTACTCACCACCATAATTATATTTTAAATTTTTTATGATCTTTATATCCCTATTAATATTTTATAATCATATATTATTAACAATCCATTGCTTACTTGTTTTAAATTATTTGAATGCAACCTACATAATCAATTATTTTTACATCTTTTTCCTTTTTAATACCTTATTTTTTAGGTTTTTATTCCTAACTTGGAAACATGGTAATATAATCCTCTGTATTGTGACCCTAATATTCATATATTTAATAAATCTATAGAATCCCATCAAAATTATTTTAAACTAGCACCATTGGGAATCGTTTACTTATATTTTCTCCCAATACAACATTATTATTTCTAATTTTTTAGTAGTTCCCCCTCAATTATGACCTCATTTAATTATATTGGTGATACATATTATGCCAAAAAATATATTATTCGTGACCATAGACACCATAACACAAAAAAATCCTTTAAAACTAGTTATTATAAAAAAATTATTATTTTATCCCAAGAAAGTATTTTATTGTTTTTTTGTAGAATTAACTATCCTTTTCTTATTTTTTGAGATATATTTCTCTAAATGTTTTTTCACAACTCCCTTTGAAACATAATTCTTTTTATTAATGTTTCTCTAAACCTAGGTTTTTTCTATAATTCCATTACCGTTGAAGACTAGAGTTAGTTTATTCTTTTATTACATTTTCATGATTGTAAGAAAACAAATCTTGAAGAATCGATCATTTTACAAGTCATGGAAATCAAGATTACATACATGATATAAATAATAAATTAGGAAATATAAAATAAAAACATGATACATAATAAAAATAAATAAACTACATACATAAATTATTATTCAAATATTTATTCTTCATAACCTGGGGAAATGAAACATAATCAGGTTGAGCTCAAAGGATCAGTAAGGGTATGTAAAGTGGAAGAAATAATGAATCAATGATAATAAATTAACATTAAATGGTAAATAATTTATAACATATGCCATTAAAATAAATATATAAGTAAATATAAAGATTTTAATGTAAAAAATAGATACTCATTCCATCTAAATTAATAAACAAAGAATTAAATGAAATCATAGATTTGGTGGTGCAAAAATATCATGGATGAATAATAACTGAATGTAAATGAGGTAAATGATTAATTATTGGATGTTGTGTCTCCTAAGTACATGGTACCTTTACCTTTGAGACCTTTAAAAATATGTTCTAGAACATATAGAGTAAAAATCCATCTAATTTTCCTAAATGATTCATCTCATGAGACTACCAATGAATCGAGGGGATATCGATAATTGGGACACACTCATGTTGTACCAGTCCAAAGCATTCCTATTTTTCATGAAATATCTAAATTGAATCAAATATAATGATTTAACAATAATTTCCCAATGGAGGATAAGTACCAATAATGGTGGTTGACATTAATGAATGGAAATAACATTGAAATGTCAGAAAAATAATCTTGAGGGAAATGACATTATTAACATTCCAATGAGTCTCATACCACATTAAAACATTTAACTCATAAACCACATGAAGGTATAATATTGAATGAGACATATAATATCATGAGAGTAATGATATTAATGATATAAAATGTAAATTTTTAGTAAATATAATAAATAAAATTGAATTGGTGTATAATAACAAATTATTGTCAATGATATGTAAATTGAGATTAAATCGCATATATTAACATTCCTTTTGTTTTGTGGAATTTATTCTCAAGTATAATGGTTTAAAATATGTTAATAACTTAAAAAATACTGATAATAATATTTATAATATCATATATAAACTTCTTACAATATTTTATTACCCTTTGGTTATCAGTCTTTCATTATTTTAGCTAATTCAGATATTAATTTACCAGTTTTCTCAAGTATGTTTTGACTTGTTACTTGTTCCATTATCTAAGAATGTAAAAAATGACTTAATTATCTTATACATCCAGTACATATGTATTTATAATTGTCCACAGTATTTGGAGATTAGAAATGAAGTGTGTCATTTATGGAGACGGTAGACCGTACGTACGCATGAATACTACATTAATTTCATTTTCATATTAAAAGAATGAAAAATAAATGATACATATGTATATTATAATAATATTATCATATATATGTTATATATGTTACATATTTTTATTAAAATTATTCTTAATATGTACCATGTATTGCGTGAACGAATCACATCGCTCCGAGAGGGTGGTACTCAACACTTCCTCAAACGATGTTATCATAATAATGAAAAATGAGAATTATTAGAGGTATGTGTTATAAAATGATTATATAAGTATAAATAAATAATAAATATAATATATATCAAAGATAAACATATTTTCCATCATAATGGCCACCATGATAGGTGGTAAATGAAAAATGAACAATCATCATTTCGTGAAGCAGTACTTCGATGTAAATAAAAATTGAATGTTTGTTACCCATTAGATGTAGGTGTGTGTGAGTTTAGGTAGAACCCTTTAAATTAAATATCATAGTATATTTGAGATAATTTTTTTTATATAATTATAGAATAGCGATATTATAGGGGGGATAATGGAAATGAATCTAGAGAGCTTGAGAGAGGACGTTGCCTCTTAATCGGGTAATATCTTTGGGTTTTTACAAAAAAGAATGCATGGAATGATTTCTGACCAAAGGGAGGCTTAAATGTTGAAGGGAGGGACATTGGGATGCAATATGGGTAGATATTTTCTAAACCTAAGTGGTTCGATAGGTGTGGTTAATTTGGATAGGTGGTGTCCTTCTATAGGGAAGGAAAAGGACATACTTGGTATTATTGAAAAAAAGGTAGATTTAACCACATTTATACCTAACAAAAGTCACCAAAAACCAAAAATACCAAGCACCAACACATTCCTAGTATCATGTATACTAACCCAAAATAGTAAGAAAAGTGAAAAAATACCACCTATGATACCACTTTGTAACATCTTGACCCGGATCACCTCTAAGATGGTGGTCGCACCAGTGGGTTACATGACCTCAAGCACATCTCCCCAAATGCCAAAGGCTTCCGACTAGCAGTGATGGACTTTTTTTCTTATCCATGGGGGACACTATGAACTCATAGGTAATAGGTATTATCACAGTGGAAGTAATATAAATTAAATAATAAATAGAGGAAGCATATAAATGAATAAATTACAGCAGAAGCAATATAAATAATCCAACTGAATAATACTCGATTGTGGAAGCTCAAAAAATGATGTCATTCTATGATGTAAGTCTAAATTAATGTAAAGAAAATATAACCCAAGAATGTTATCAATTAAAAAGAAAAAAATAAAGTGCGGCAAGTGTAACACAAGCAAGGCTCGGTTTTCAACCCCAGTCTACATCCTAAGAAGCAACAATCTATCAATAATCGGAATCATCACACTTCCATTTGTCAATACCTGAGATCATATAATCTACTTGGGTGTCAACGATTCCCAAGAAGAGTGTGAGATAAAATCCTAGTAGGCCGGAACCCAAGGTGTTTAAACCTTTCCATTCCGTGCAATGATAAAATGCAGTGTTCCATTATATAACAATTTCAGATAATTAATTATGTGCAATAGAATTAATAAGTTAGCTCGGGTTCCAAACAACACTCGTTCCTAATCCCCTGCTTCATCCTAAGATGGTAGTATGAAAGGGTACCAATCAGAATAATGCACATACAAACACATATATATATAACCTAAACATAATCAAAGTAAATAAGAAAGAGGTATACCCTAAGATAGTGCTTTAACATGGGGTCTAAGTCAAGTGTCAACTAGGTGCACTTTCACATATAAGAAGAATATCTCAATTATAAATTGTCTCAAATATCAATAATATAAACCTCAATTAAATCATTATTGAGGTTCAAATTGAGAGTTGGAGTTCGAGCTCATCCCAACGGTATCGCTATGGAACATCCGTCAACTTATCCAATAAAATCGAGCCCATCCAAGGAAATCTTTCAAAAGACTCAGTATCCTTCGAGGCATGGCATTACCTTGAGTGTGTCCCGATCTCACAAAAGGGGGTTGAGTGTCATCCGAGGATTGTTTAGCCACATTTCCAATAGATATGTCTGGATGGGCCCTTTTGGAATAGGTATCACTCATAATTATTAGAAAGATCGGGGAAGTCTCAATCTTGCAAAGCCAATGACACTGCCCCCCAGCACATATAGGTAACCAGTCAGGAATGGAGGGTCTTAGTTTGGCCCTTAATATGGGACCCACCTCTTTTCCCCATCCTGAATTTAATTAAATTTTTAACAGAATGAGATATGAAATAATCATTATATAAACTCACAGCTTAAAAACTAACTATATACACTCTTTCATCACAAGGTACAAATTATATACTACATCATAACAATATTAACAAGGAAATATATTATATCAACATAAGATGATAAATGCACTTTTACATAAATAAATAAACCAACACAACCAACTACTAAGAATCCAAAAATTACTGGTTCATTATTAATCTAAATTATTTATCTAAATTCAACACAACAAATATAGGTTGTGCAACATATGAATTTAATTAAATTAAATGCCCGAGCATGAACATTTAAATAATTAAATAATTCAGCACAAAAAACTACCAAAGATCCCACTATTCAAGGTTCATAATTATTCTAAAAAATATTTAAATTAAACACAATAAAAATAGGTTGCGAAATACATGCAGTTAAATGAATTAAATACCCAGGCTAACAGAATATATACCGACCATGTTAGCACACCCAAAGGGGTGTCTGACCACATTGTAAAAAAATAATTCATGATTAAAAGGTCTGCAACAACTAGGAAAAACAAATAAATTAAATAATTTGGTTGAATTTGCACAAAACTAGTAGGCACCGACTAACGGCACAACGGTGCGTTTTTATAAATCGCAACGAAACAGAGGTAAATAGATTAGAAGGCATACCTTATGGTTGTAGATGGTACTATGATCTAAGGTAGTCTTTTATTTGACAAAAAACAAAAGCAAAAGGAAGATTTTATTAAAACCCCAAAATAGGGTAAAATCTTTTTGCGACGAACTGCATGTAGGATACACAATGAAAACCTACGATTCCACTTGAGAAAGGTTTACTCAGCACCTAACAGTGAAAAAATGGATGATAGAAAGAGGAGCTGCAATCTTCTGAAGGAGGTGCAGGGGGTCCTCCACCTAGGGGGAGAGGGAGGTGTGACGTGAGGGAGTGGAGGAGAGGAGGAGAGGAAAAAAGAAAGACAGAAAAGGAAGAAAAAAAAGAAAAAAAAATTGTGAGAAAATAATAGAAATGGAAAAAGGAAAAAAATGAAAAATAAAATAAAATATAAATGATGGGAAGGAAAAAAGAATAAAAGTGAATAAATATGGAAATTTCCCATTTTAATTATTTTTACATTTTTCTATAACCCCTTTCGTATTTTATTTATAATTTATTTTTATCCCTTATTTCTCTTTTTTTAATTTGTTTAAATCTTTTCGTATCTCTTTTCAATCCTTAATTAATTATTTTAAATCCCGGACATCGTGCTAAAGCATGACAAAAAAAATTCATAAAATTTCTAATGTTATATAAATTAATTCAATGGCAGCCCGAGACCCATAGTGAGGTGCGCTGACGCGCGCCCTAGGACACTTTAAAAAATTAAGACAACTGAAACTTAAATGGCCCATAACTTTATTCAAGTCTATAAATTAAAATAATAAAAATTATTATTATTTAATATAACTCATCAATGGAACCATTAATATTTTAAAACAATAATCATTAAAAAAATATAATGGTTATTAAATTAATATTGATTACAGATTTGTATTTAGTTGGAACAATTTATAATATAACATTTATTACATTACCCAGTTATTATTTACACCGTGACACAATTTATTAATTGTGGTATTTCATTTTCATTTGTTGACATCAACAAAAAATAATATTAATAATAAAATTATTACTATTTATAATGTCCAAAAAAAATATTTAACCCAATTAAATTATCTTCGGACTCGATATGACCAAATGTCCGCTCCTCGCAAAGGTTATACCCTCTATAGGGTAAACTCACATCCTGAAACTATTGATGATGTCAGATTTCTCATTTGACGCACCATTTGTGAGAAAATATTTATTTATTATATAAAAAACGGAATAATTAATTAATTAAAAATAAATATGGAATTAAATGTGTGAGGGTGCCAAACACCTGATGTGAATCAAGGTTATACTCTATCTAGGGAAAACCCGGCGTTCTGGACCTAACGGTGGTATCATATTTCTTATACGATGCACTATTTGAGAGTTATTTAATTTTTTTAACAGAAACAAACATGTGTACCAATAAAAAAACTTAATATTTTTATTCTATCCACGCCACAGTGTCGACTATCGGAATAAAAAGTTCTGATGCTCGGTTTTTAAAACTGGCATGCCTAATTAACAGAAAAATTTAATTTCCTTCACTTTTTCATCTGGTTCCAAACACGGGGTGTTACAACCTTCCCACCTTAGAACTTGTCATCCCTGAGAAGCCTTTAGGAACAACGTAACTGTCACCCGATCTACTGGGTCATGCAGTCTCATACAAAAGGACTTGTCGCGTATCTAAACGTCCAATGCATGCTCAAACATTGGTTAGGCAAGAGGCACATAAGCTATTAAGATATGATCCAACACCCATTTTCCAATAGAAACACCGAGATAGTACATATCCAAACACGTTCAGCTAGAGATACAACCATGTCGTCATCTCATTAACATCTGGACAAAGTTACATACCACCTTAGGTTTTAAAGTTAGAAAGAGGAAAATTTTGGGTCATGACGCCTTCCTTCATCAGAATTTCATACAAGGCATTCCCTTAAGCATTCTAGCGATGTATGATTTCAGGAATGGATAAAATGGTTGATTCCCCATTGCCCTTAAAGCCCATGTTGTGCTAGATTTTTATGAAAAGCCATGGTCGACCCAAACTACACTTGTCTCACTTGATTACATGTCAGAAAAAGTTCCTTCACTGACTGCTTCATTGAGAAAGAGAGATAAATAGTCAATCCACTCCAACTGACAATTTAAGATGGTTCTCAGCATAGATTGAAGGTGTTTTATAGACTAAACTATGATGTCTTCTTCAAAGGTATCTAACATTCACATGAGCATGTCCACCAAAGTTCTTACCTGACCTCCAATGATGTTCCTTGATTTAGGCATCACCGAGTCCAACAACAAGTCTAGGGTAACTCCGGATTGGAACAACAAGAGTAAAAGTAACTAACGCAAATTATTCCATACTCCATATTTATGAGTGAGACATTGGTACAAGGAAAAGATTCCAATATCAAAACATTGACTGAGCTCAGAGCGGCATTAGCTTGGCGTTCAAGTTAGAAGAAACAGCTGGTATACAAGAGTTCGTCTAAGTAATTCCTACACGGAAATCCAAGGGTCACTCAAAAATAAACAAAGCCTCGATAAGAACAATGGATATGTGCACAATACTGAGAAAACACCCTAAACAAGCCCAACAACATTTAAAGATTTATCATGGTGTAAGACTGATGCTCTCTTAGTGCATCAAGGACAAAGGAAAGATATGGGACACTCTCGTCACTTAAGTAATAGTACACTAAGAGGATTAAAAGATTAGTAGAAGGAAAACAATGAAAAAATGGCATAAAAATCCAACCAAATTGACCAGTGTGTCAAAACACCTGAGGCTATGGAAGTCATCCTGAGCATTGGGACAAACTTTATTCCTTTAACACAGAAGTCATTTTACTATGAAGTTGACCCGGAACATATTTAACAACACAAGGATTGATGATTACACTGAACTCAACTAGTTCATCACAACATTAAGAACTCAACGACACCACGTACGTGAACGCATACTACCCCGAGGTGATACCAAAGCAAGACGACTTTTAACTCAGATGACAACGTACAAATTCATCCATCTCTGTGGAGAAGAGAGGGTCGAATGACCTATGAAGCAACTGACCATTCATAAGACATTCCTAACCTGATTGAAATGAGAATTACTCATTGCTCAAGCCTGAATCAAAAGTCAAAGAAAACATGACCACACGTCCGAACAAGGGTGTCATTTTAAGCAAGGTGGTCCAACTAGGTACAATGGCATGTGAATGGTTCTATTCCAAAGAAACTCAAGGAGAAACTCAAACTACCCGTATACCAGGTTCTTAAATAGAGAACATTTCTATAGGTTCTATATCCAATCCCTTTATATTTAATCACATTTAATCTTAAATCATCGGAATATTTAATCAAAACATCATATAGCATTTTATTTCAAAACAAAACACTAATTATATGATCTTAAACAATGCCTCAAGAGAAAACATGCAAGTTTTATAAAACTCTACTTTAAAAAAATTTACATTAATTGACATCTTTTTCTTAATTAAGAAATCTATCACATAATTTTTTTTTATGAAATAAGGAAACCTATTACGTTCCAACTATGTCGACCTGGGTTTATTATAATGCAACCTAAAAATAGTTGTTCAATTATTAAGAGTCATGCAACACCCATACCAGGTTATCTCATAATGAACATGCACTAACTATCCTACTTAGTCCTAATTGTGCCTTTAGGTAGTTAATCAATTCATTTGAAATTATAACATGTTCAAACACATATCCGCCTAGATATATGGGTGTCTATCAACCTATAAAGTGACTATACACTTTATAGTTTTCGGTATTTGGCTCCCATTCAAAGGCAACCAATAAAGTTTTTCAAATAAACCAATTACATAACAAACAAGCTAGCAGGTCACTACAAGAAGCTAACAGAGAGGGACATGTTTTAATCACACAATCATGACATTTAAATCACAGAGACAAGTTAATAATCCCAAAAACATGATACAAGGAAACATGGTATTAAATATGCAGCATGGAAACACACTTTCATTCTAAATATATCACTGAAGCATGGTACCTAAAAAGGCATGCTAAATAATTATAGGACATGGAATACATTCAAGGAACTCAATTTGAATAAGTTGGAAGCCTAAAATGAAACTACATGGCATGGAAATATGCATGGCATGTGAATTCCTATGTGACTATTATGATGCATGCAATGCTTCATCCTTACCATAACAAGCCAAGGGTAAAATATCATAAATTCCATACATTCATAAGCAGTGTAAATTACACCAATCACTCGAGATGAAATCATATCAATTGTGACATCGAAAAGCATGAACAACAATCCCAACCCTGGAAACATGGTCATCTGCTGTAGATGGGGTGATCAGTCCCAGGCACAGCTATTAACCAAGTGTCGACACATTTCTAGTCTCCTATCTACCAACCCAAAATAGTAAGGCAAAGTAAAATATACCACCTTTGATACCACTTTGTAACGTACTGATCCAGATCACCTCTAAGATGGTGGCCATCCCAGTGGGTTACGTGACCTCAAGCACATCTCCCCGAACGCCAGAGGCTGATGACTTGCAGCGAGGGCCTTTTTTGTGTCTGTGGGGTAGACTATTCCCTCATAGGTAATATGTATTATCATAGTGGAAGTAATAGAAATTAAATAATAAATAGAGGAACCATATAAATGAATAAACTATAGTATAAGCAATATAAATAATCCAAATGAATAATACACAAGTGCGGAAACTCACGAAACAATGTCATTCCATGATATATGTCTAAACTAAAAGTACAGAAAACAGAACCCAAGCATGCTATCAACTAAAAAGAAAAGTAAAAAAATGTGACAACTACATCATGAGAAAGGCTCAGTCTACTACCCTAGTCTCCATCCTAAGATGCAAGAATCAATCAAGAATCAGAAGCAGTGCGCTTCCCTTTGTCAATACCTGCAATCATATAATCTACTCAGGTGTCAACGATGCCCAACCAGGGTGTGAGAAAAAATCCCAGTAGGTCATCACCCATGGTTTCTAAACCTTTCCATTTCATGAAATGAGAAAATGCAGTGTACCATTATATTATAATTTCAGATAATTAATTAAGTGAAATGGAATAAATAAGTCTGCCCGGGTTCCAAACGGCCCTCATGCCTAATCACCTGCTTCTGCCTAAGCTGGTTGTCTGAAAGTGTATCTGTTAGCAGAATGCACATACACGGATATATATAAAACCTAGAAAGAAAAAAGGTAAACAAGAAAGAGGTATACCCTAAGCTTGTGCTTTAACTGGGGGTCTATGTCAAGTGCCAACCAGGTGCACTTCCACATATCAGAAGAACATCTCAATTCTAAAGTGACTCAAATGGAAATAATATAAACCCGAAGTGGATCATTATTAAGGTTCAAGTTGAGTGTGGAGTCTGAGACTGTCTCGAAGGTATCGCTACGAAACATCTATCAATTTATCCAACACCACCAAGCCTGTCCAAGGAAATATTTCAAAAGACCAAGTATCGACCAAGGAAAGGCTTTACCCTGAGTCTATCTCGATCTGGTAAAAAGGGTTCAAGTGTCATCTGAGGCTAGCTTAGTAACATTTCCAACAGATCCGTCCCGATATGCCTTTATATAACCGGTATCACTCATAAGTATTAGAAAACCAAGGAAATTCTTAGTCTAGAAAAGACAATGAAACCACCCCCCAGAATATAGAAGCAACCAATCGGGAATGGTGGGTCTATGTGTGAACCTTAATATGGGACCCACCTGCTTCCCCCGCCCTGAATTTAATTAATGTTTTCACAGAAGCAGATATGGCATAATCATCTTATAAACTCACATCTTGAAAACTAACCAGATACACCTATGCATCACAAGGTAGAATTTAAATATTTCAGCATAAAAATATTAATAAGAAAATATATTTCATCAACATAAGCTAATAAATTAACTTTTAAATAAATAAATAATTCATCGCAACCAACTACCAAGAATCCAACAATTCTTGGTTCATAATTAATCTAGATAATTTATTTAAATTCAACGCAACAAAAATAGGTTGCGCAACACATGTAGATTATTAAATTAAATGTCCGGGAATGCACATTTAAATAATTAAATAATTCATCACAAACAACTACCAATTATCCAACAATTCAAGGTTCATAATTATTCTAAAATAATTATTTAAATTAAACACAAAAAACATAGGTTGTGTAATATATACAGTTAAATGATTTAAATACCTAGACTAATAGAATTTATACCGACCAAGTCGTCACACCCAAAGGAATTTTTGACCACATTACAACAAATTAAACAAATTAAATCAAGATCAAAAAGGCTACAACAAATTGGCAAAACAAATAAATTAAATAATTTGGGTGAATTTGCACAAAACCGGTAGGCACCGACTAACGACATAACGGTGGATTTTTATAAATCAAAGCAAAATGGAGGTAAAGAGAGTATTCATTTTATCCATAAAATTGGTTTTGGTAAAGTGGATAGGTCATTTTGTCCCTTAAGTTAATGGATTAGTCGTTTATTAAGATTAATTTGACATTAATAATTGCAATTGATTTTTATTACATTCACTAATATTTTTGGTCAAGAACTCAGTTTACCATATTATAAATTATAAATTTATTTGATTCTAAATATTTAATCCATTTATTTAAATTCCAATAACATAATTGGTAGAAATTGTTTTAAATTTAATCATGTTGACAGGATGATAATATGGGTTTTTAAGGTAAAAACATCCAAAAGTTTTCTATCTCTTAATTGTCAATTTTAAAGTGAAATTATTTATAATAATCTAAGTAGGATTAATTGATAAAAATATCATATAGTTAAACGTTAAAACAAATTAAAAATATAATAAATCCTTATAAATAAATTAGTTGAAAAAGCAATTTTGAACTAAAATTTAGTATTTTTAACTATTCATTAAAAAATGATATGTTTCCGAAAAATATCTTAAAATAACCTTAACCTAATTTTTATGTTCATATTAAAAATATGAAGTTTATTTTGACATATTAAATCAATTAAAGTTTCAAAATTAATATTTAAAATTCGTTCTCCATTAAAATGCGGTAAAATTAACTTTATAAAAATATAGGTTTTTAAGTGTAATATTTGGCTTGTTCTAATCATATGCTTATAAAATATATTGGATAAATATAAAAAAATATATTTTGTAATTTCTATAAATATATACATATATATTAAATTAATATCACCTAATAATTGTTATTAATTTAATCTTTTGGGTAACCAAATTTTGAAAATAATAATATTTTATTTTATATTCAATCAGTTTTCATATTTATTTTTAAATAATTTATAATGAGTCCATTTTAAAACATATATTTTCATAAATTAGTTTCCCCTTTTAATAAATACTAATTTAAAGTCTAGGTCATATCATATTTATATTTAATAATATATCATTATTTAGTAAAACTCGGTCTTGCGGGTAATGTAAGATTTCAAAGAAAGTTTCTCTTACATGTACTGAAAGTTAAATCAGTGTCAAGTTCATTCCCAAATATAGAATATATCAAATATATTTAAAATATTAAATATATTTTTAAGTATTGGGGTATTATTGGTTCCTACATGCTTTATGGCGTGTTCTATGAGCTCTAACAAATATAAGGTTCTTACTTTATAATTTTGGGGTGTTACATTATCCCCACCTTAATTAAATTAAGCCCTCCTAATTTAAAATTTCTCTCAGAAATATAGTTATTGAAAATAAACATTTGTTGAAATATCCACATCATAAATAGGGTTAATAAAACATATTCTTAATAAGTGAGAAAAGAAAGTACAATGGTCATGTAATTAGGTTTGCTTGTAGGAGAACATAGGTGGGAAATGAAAACATCGATATGGAAGAAGAAGAAAACAAAAATCAAGTTTTGATTGTGAGTTTTCGAGAGCATGTTCAGATGAAATTTGTTGACCAAAATACCATAAACCATAAGTGTGAATAAAGGTCATTGATATCATCAATAATGATAATAATAGGAAAAAAATTGTTTCAAAACCATTTTATTTCAACAGTTAAGTAATTATTTCACTCCATTATTATATCAGTAAATATATGTTTCTATATAAATAATCTTATCCTTTTATTATGCCTTGAACTATTTATATTTCATCTCTTATCACAAGATGCATCATATAGTAAAGTAATACATTAGCCTCTAAATCTCAGCTAATGATCAACTTATACCATTTCATAAATGGTTAACTTTTCCAACGGATTATGATCCAATCACTTTTGAAGTAAAGTCACTAAATTTTCAAAATAAACTTATCATTATAATTTAATAAATATGAATCACCTCTAAATTTTCACATTCCAAACATGTGAATAACTTCATCATGTATCCACCTAAAATATGGTAACAACGATAATCACCACAAAACCTTATTTGGAACATGAATTCTTCCTTATTACTTATGTAAGAAACATATTATTAGATATATTCCATAAATACAAAAGTGTTGTAAACATCATCAGTGATAGCATATACCACTTGTCTACAAGTGGTTAATCAGTTCCAAGGTTGTCAATACTTTTCCAAATCAATCATTTATTCTTCATTATCTTAACATCACGAACATATTAAGGGCTGTCTTTCCCTAGAAAAATTTTACTTTCCATTGAATAACTTTTCTTGGTATTATTCATCATATGTTCTCAAATCCTTAATGAAAAAGTACTATAGTGTAATCCTTACATATTTTATAAATTATTTGATGAGAACATCATAAATAAAATAATTTTACAATATATTTATTAAATGAAAATAAATAAATTAATTAATCATTCAACTTAGGTTGTGTCAATAACATATTCATGACCTTGATCACTTAGCTTCTTATGAGGTATATTATATTGATTCTTGGGGTATTTTTTTCACACTGCCCCATCTCCTTGAAGTTGTAACACTGAATTGAAGTATTTTAATTCTTTCCTTTTCATTATTTTTCCGGGTCCCCCTTTTCTCCACACTTATAAAAAACTCTCAAACCGTTCAGGAATTTACTAGGGTACTTCTTTACATAGTTATCACATGTTGTAAAATCCTTCTTTCCATTCATCTTATTTGAATCGTTCCCCTTTTCATGGTGTTCTGAAGACCTATTCTTCTATTTGTTTCCTTTGAAGCCATAGGACATGGATAATTCTTTCTCTATCTTGATATAACATAAAACTATTTCATAGAATGAATATTTTTTTGAGGCACTAGCACCCTTCAGATACTTGGCTTATGTTCTTCAAAGATGTGGTTGATCTTGCACTTTGTGTTGCATATATAATATGTATCATACCTAACTAACAATGTAAAGTTATATTCATAATCTACAACACTCACTTAATCCTTTTACTTTGAACCAAGGAAATTCCTCTTAATATTAATTTTCTGTCCATGGGGAAATTATTTATCAACTTATGTCTCCTTAAATGTTATCCATTCCATGAGTTCAATTTCTTCTTCCTCCCTTCTAATCAAGATCAGATACCACCACAGGTCGACATCACCTTAGATATAATAGACCGCAAGTGTAACCTTTTCCTTTTAGCTACATTCTAAGGAAGTATATATCTTTTCCAGATAATTAATCCATTGATAAACTATAATTATATTAGTAGTACCACTAAATAATTGGGGATTCTACCAGATAAAGCGATCCTGGAATGGATATTCTCTCAATGGAATAGGTTTCTCTATTCAGGAAAGGTTATTTTTCATAACCTAAATAAGATTACCTAATATATCTATAAAATTATTAATTACAATAGAAGCTATAGTTGATTCCTCAGTAGGAAAATCCCAACATTTTCCATGATTACTAATACCATTATTCCTTCCAAGTGTAATTTTTAAACAATGGCATAATCTGTATTATCTCATAAAGTTGTGCACATTGTATAAATCTAAATATGGTATTGCACATAATAAAAATGTATACATCGTGAATCCTAAAATCATAAACTTTGGTTACTTTGGGGTAATCTATAATTTCAAATCCTTTATAATGATAGGTAAATAAAATTTTAATTGTCCTATGTGTATCCCTTGGGAGTGTCAAACATGGTGCACAGTAAGGATTGATGTTGTGTACCATGTTACCCTAAGTTAAACCCGTAACACAATGTTGAAGTTATTAATCCTAGTAAATTTGGTCCAGAATCAAATCCACTAATAGTATCTAGACAGGGATGTATTACTAGGAATACCCATGTAATCACTACCTTTCCAAAATTATAGAATGTTCTTGTATACATATCTTCAATTTCTATCTTAAGGTTGTGCTCCCTAATATAAATTTTATAAATATTGTTTCCATGGTTTCGGTTTAACATCCTTTAATACCAACTATAACACCATGACCCTAGAAGATCGAAGTCGGTGCATTATTTTATTATATTGGAATGATTATAAGGAATCAAATCCTAAAGTACCAATCAGTTGAGTAGTATTGGAAAGACATATTACATACATGATTCCCATAATACATTAGGAAATAAAAAATAAAAACATGACATATAATAAAATGAAATGAAATTCATCCTTGAATTATTCTTCAAATATTTCTTCTTTATAACCTAGGGAAAGGAAATATAATAAGGGTGAGATGAAATTCTTAGTAAGGGTAAGTAAAGTAGAAGAAATAATTAATCAATGAGAATAAATTAACATGTTAAGGAAAATAACTATTAACACATGCCATTAAAATAACTAGATAAAGAAATATCAATATATAATGGTAAGAAAGTGAAACTCGTGCAATCCAAATCAATAAAATGAAAATGGAATTTATCCATATTTATTTTGATGCAAATTCTCATAGAGGAATAATAACTGCATATAAATGTGGGAAATGCTTAATTATTGGATGATATGTTTCCTAGGTACATGGTACATTTACCATTAAGACCGTTCGGAAGATAGTTTAAAACATAAATCATAAAAACCCATATAATTTGTCTAAATGATTCATCTCATGTGATTATCAATGCATGGAGGGTCTATCTATAACTAGGACACTAATATCGTACCAGTGAAAATCATTCCCCGTATTGATGAAATATCTACATTTAATAAAATATATGAATTTATCAATAATTCCCCTGTGTATTATAAGTAATAAAAATAGTTTTTTACATCAATTAATTGAAATATCATTGAAAGACCATAAAAAATCATCAGGGAAAATAAATTTTAAACATTCCAATCTGTCCCATACCACATTGAAACATTTAAATCATAAAAATGATGAAAAAATAATATTAAATGAAACTTATAATATTAGGAGTGTAATAAGATTCATGATATAAAATTTTACGGTTTAGTAAATACACCAAATAAAATTTAATGGGTGCATAATAACAAATAACTCTCAATGGAATGAAAATTCAAATGAAATCCCTTACTTTAACCTTCCTTTTACCATGTAGTATTTATCCTCATGTATTGTGGTTTAAAATTTTTTAATAACTTATACAATAACCATAATAATTTTTATAATAACATATATTAAATTATTATAAAATTTTATTTCCCTTTTGTAAACACTCTTTCATTATTTTATCTATTTCAGATATAAATTGCCTAGTTTTCTCAAGCGTGTTTTGACTTGTTAATTGTTTTTTCTATTTCATAGATTGTAATTTCTTTATTTTCATAATTTAAGTAATGAATTAATTTTCTTATATATTCATTAAATATTTATTTATAATTTTCCTTAATATTTGGATATATGAAATGGAGTACATCGTTCATGGAGACGGTAGGTCATACATACACATGAACGTTACTTCCATTTCTTTGTTATACTAAAAGAATGAAAAATAAATAATTCATAATTATATTATAATTAAATTATAATATATATTTTATATGTGTTTCATAGGTTTATTAAAATTATACTTAATATGTTCTATGTATATCATGAACAAATCACATCACTATAAGGGGGTGGTAGTCCACCCTACCTCAAATGATGTTATTATATGAATGTAAAATGAGAAGTATTAAAGGCATGAGTTATAAAATGATTAAAGAAGTGTAAAGACAAAATAAATATAATATATATCAAATATAAACATATTTTACATCATAATTTCTACCATGTTTGGTGGTAAAGTACAAAAATGAACAATTATTGTTTCGTGAGACAAGAGTTCATCATACACATAAATAATATGTTCATAACCCATTGGATGGAGGTGTGTGTAAGTGTAATTAGAAAAAATTACATAAAAAATACTATTATATTTATTATACTTATTTTTTATATAATCATGGAAAAATGATATTTGAGGGGTTTTGGAATTGAAATGAAACTAAAGAGCTTGAGAGAAGATGGTACCTCTTAATCGGGTAACTTCTTTTGGTTTGTACCAAAACGATTACTTTGAAAGATTTCTCCCCAATTGTAGGGTTCAAGGTTGAGGGTAAGGATTTTGGGAATCTATATGTGTTTATATTTTCCAAACCTAATGGGTTTTTGAAGTGTGAGGAAGTGGGAGAGGTGGTGGTCTTTTATAGGGAAGGAGAGGGACTCATTTGGTATTTTTGAAAAGTTATGTATACATGATTTTTTACCTAAAAAGTAACAAAAACCAAAAACAAATTATAGAATATAAGATTAATGGCCGATGTATGGATATAAAATGGGTTTTCTGACAAGTTTCTAGGACATTTAATCATTTAAGTTAATGGTTTAGTCCTTTATTAAGATTAATTTGACCTTTATAATTGTAATTAATTTTAATTACTTTCACTAATATTTTTGGTAAAAAACTAAGTTGAACTCATCAAAAATTATAAATTATCTTTATTTAAACTTTTGAATCCATTTTTCTAAATTAAAATCACAAAAGTGGTAGAAATTAATTTAAATTTAATCCCATATATGGGATGAGAATGCTGGTTTTTAAGGTAAAAACGTCCAAAAAAATGATATGTTTTAAAATTCATTTTAAAATGGAAATTGATTCTAATAACGTAAATTGGATTAATTTATAATAATATTATCTAATTAAAATTTGAAACAAATTAAAAATATAATTTATTGTCATCAAAAATTTAGATGAAAAAGCAGTTTTGAACTAACATCTAATATTCTTAACTATTCATTAAAAATGATATGTTTCCAAAAAATATAAAAAATTAACCCTAACCTAATTTTTATGTTTCTATTTCAAATATGAAGTTTATTTTTAAATTTTAAATAAATTATTGTGTCAAAATTCATATTTAAAATGGATTCTCCATTAAAATGTGATAAAATTGCCTTTATAAAAATATTGGTTTTTAAGTGTAATATTTGGTTTGTTCTTATTTTTTGTTTATCAAATCTATTTGATGAACTTAAAAAATATTATACTTAATATTATATATATATATATATTACATTAATATCACCCACTAATTTTTATTAATTAAATATTTTAGGGTAAAACAACTTTGTAAAAATAAAAATATTTTATTTTTTATTTAATTAGTTTTTTTATTAATTTCTAATTAATTTATAATTAATAAATTTTAAACCATATATTTTCATAAATTAGTTTCCCATTTTCATAACTACTAATTTAAAGTCTAGGTTAGATCTTATCCTAGAGTATAATATATCATTATCTGGTAAAACATGGTCTTGCGTGTAATATATGCTTTTAAAGAAACTCTCTCTGGCGTGTAACGCAATGTAACTAGATTTCAAGTTCATTACCAAATATAGAATATATAAAAAAATATTAAAAATAGTAAATATATTTTAAATTATTATGTTATTATTTTTACTTACACATTTGGTGTCGTGTTTCATGCACACTATCGAATATAAGATTCTTACTTTAGAATTTTGGGGTGTTACATTTCCAATTTTAAATTTATAACTTGAACTATTAGTTAATATTGATATTATATTTTCAAAATTACAAGTTTAAATTTTACTTGAATTAATAGAAAATAATTCCCAAAAACTAATTATTACTCTACCATTACTTGAATATCTTTATCAAAGTCACTCTTTATCTTTCCAATGGTCTTTTCATATCAAATACACATTGATTCAGTTTGGTTAAGCATGTTTTTTTGTTCATCCAAGTTCTTGTCAAAATATTTTATGATTCTATATTCCTAAACCACATTAACTTTTAGGATTTTTATTTCCTCAATATGATCATTATCACTATTATAAATCTCATCATGTCCTTTCTTTGGATTACTAACTTCCTTCTTATGATATTTTATTTCATTATTTTATTATGGGTCCATCTCAAGTCACAATTCAAGTAATATTTTAAACATATACTATACATGTGTTTATTCTCTCTTCTATTCATCACCACTTAAGTTTTCATCATCCATTTTAACATATTCAATGAAATTGGTATCTCTACTTGCATAATATTTCTCAAACCCATTACCTGAGGAAGAATTGTCTTCTCCATATTTACTCAACATGCTTCTTCTCCTTATTCCTTGAAATTTTCTAATGTATTATTAAAATTTATTATACACATTGTAATATTATATATATATATATATATATTCTATAAATATTTTATATATATTCTTCATCATCGTACTCTATGATCTTTTTTCTTCTTAGACAGTCAACTTGAATGTTCCAAAATCATCCACACTTAAAAGATTTGAGTGGGAGATTCCCCTTGTATTTACCCTTTACTCTTTAACATTTTAAAGATAAAATCCATAACACTTTTTAATATTTTTACATGTCTCATTAACTTCTTCAGAATCAATTATATATTTTACATCCTCTTATTTAATATTTAACTTAATCATCACTTTAAAATCTATCACCTCTTTAGCATAATTCATGAAATTGGTTATTTTCTCATTTCATGATGTGAAAGGGTGTTGTAGAACTCATCAAGAGATATATCATGTATTTATTCCAAATATAAGATCTCAGGGTTAAATCTATTTAGAAATTTTCTCATTAATTTTTTTTATGATAATATAATCATCCACATTTTCTTCAAAACAATCGGATGTGGCTAACTATTTTATTTACCTGGGTGAAGTTTTCATCAATAGTTTAGTCCACAATAAGGTGACTTGAGCATAACATACATTCTTATTACATTATTTAAAATGAATATTCGATATATCTCAAAATAATTCACACACCAAAACCAAAAGTTTTGGTGTCTTTGCAGATTAAATACATAATATACTTATTTATAATTTTTCATAAACATCTCCCATAACAATATTCACGTTTGAAACCTTTCTAAATATATCATATATAATACCTTTAATTATACCCAAGGGAAATAGAAACATATGAAAGGGTGTTCCCATATGCTCGCTAAGGGTAAACATGGGAGATAATTATGAATAATCATAAGATATCATCATTGTATAAAAACATAATCAAGGTATATGACAATAATGTTCAAAAATAATACCATATAATTCTTTTATTACAAAAAAAATTGTTTTTGTATAAGTCTTTGTAATAACATAATGTGTGACTCATAAGAGTAAAGAAACATGCTTTAATAGTCATGATCCATAAGATGATAAAATATTCATAAGAATATTTAATAATATTATAGTATATACACATAAGCCAAGAAAAATATTTCCTTTTTCAATGATTAAAACCAAGACCATCACCATAGGTGATAAAGTCTTCAAGTGGATTGGGTTTACTCCCCATTACCATAAAAATAGTGGACAATGTCCCATATTGGATAGGGTTCACTCCTATTTCCCATAAACATAGTGGACAGAGTCCCATAGTGGATTGGGATCACTCCTCATTACATTACACATTATCTTTTGAGATATAAAACATTACCCAATGAATTTTAGGGCTATAAAATACCCAACCATCACATAATGATAAACCATACATATTTATTCCAAGAGAATATAAGATATTTCATCACCCTTTCATAGATTAAGTATCCCATGGGAATGTAATGGATTTCATGAAATTTTCCTTTTAAATATCATCTAAATTTATCTATAGAAAGAAGTGGGATGGAATAATTATAGAATATACCGACATAATCATAATAATAATTAACATATGTTGACATAGATAAAAAATACTAATAAAATAATTAGAAATAATCTCTGAAATACAAGAATAAATATCCTTCTCTTTGGGTTTTTTTAAGGTTGGGGTCGAAGCCTCATTTTATTATTAAAGCAAAGAGAAGACATATTTTTATCTAGGTAGAGGGAGACTCATTACATAGCCTGAAGGCCCAGTGGGCATATAGCCCATTACATAGCCCATAGGCCCAAAGTTTTGGCCCCAGGCCTATTCTGTGAATTGTATTTCTAGATTACATGTCCGCTACAGTATCAACACAATACCTTCCACTCCTACAGTTCCCTACCGATGTTATAGTGTCATGTTGCTGCTATTGTACCCATTGTTGCTACAGTCTCTCTGTTTCTATAGTAATGTTTTAGTAACCTGCACCCAATGGGGTTTGAACCCCCATTTTTCATGTAGGATTACGGGGTTCTTACCACTCCTTATCTTTGGGAAATTTTTTAAAAAAAATAAGAAAATGATAAAATAATGGGAGTAGGATTTAATTTGAAACCCCATGGAAACATAAATGGAATATTAATATTAAAAAAAATATTATGGTAGGAAGAGGAATCCAAGAAAAAACATTAAAAATATTCTTTCCCACCTTTATAAATAAAGTAAAAAAACCATGTGGGAAACATTAAAAATATTACTATTTAATCCTTCCTAAAAAAGTGAAAGATAATTTCAGATTACCATATGAAATATTTGAAATATAGATAAGAACATTCTTGAAATGTTATAAGTAATATGGACATAGAGGAAATAGATTTTTTTAAATGACTACAAAACATATAAATCATTGCTTTTAAGTAAAACACCTTAGAAATTTTAAAATGAAAACACACATAAATGAAAGAACATGTGAAGTGAATTAAAATAAAACAAGTATAAATCTGATAATGATATAATGTTTTAATAGTATTTATGTATTCTTTATAATGGATGCTAATTTCATAATACAATACTTGTCAAAAATAATGAAAATTGAGACAAAGTATCCTTACCTCATGTCCTAACTTGCTTAGTTGTGTGTGTATAAACATGTTAATATGTATTTTAAGTTAATTAAAAAATTTATTCATAACCCATTTTAAGTATATTTAATTTACTTTTTTCCATTTCTTATCATATTTCATTATTTATTTTATAGTGTTTCTCTCCCCAACCACTCTATGTTGTACGGTCAAATCTTCTAAAACTATTTTGGCATGTGACTATGGAAAATGCATAAAAAATTGTTTCATCATCTCTATAGTTTTCATTATAATTTAATTCATGTGTTTGATGTATTTTTTTAGTACTATAGTCATTTCCTGGAACATATTGTGATGGTTCTTTTGAAACTTAATAAAATTTACATTTTTTTTGTATTTGTTGAATTAACAAAAGAATTAGATTTATTAAAAAATATAATTTTGAATATTTACTCTATAAAAATATAAAAATATATTAAATTAATTAGTATTTTATATTATTACCAGTACATTGGTTTTATTAAAAATTTATTATATAAACATCATATCATCATTCACATAAGTGGTAAAACTAACCCAAACAATAAGACATTATGACGGTTGACTGAGTAAGAACATGCCATTTTATATGGATAATATCACTTTTTTAGAAGCATAATGATTTAAAAACATGTTATTTATCTCATATTTATTTCTTAAATCCATTTTTAGAACCATATATGTAATGTGGAGATACAAAATTAAATACATCACGTATAGAGGATGTAGTTCACACGTAACACATACGATGTTTTCATTTTCCAATGGATAAAAGGAAGGTAGATAATTGTTGTTTAATAAAAATAATAACATGTTATTATAAAAAAGATTATTATTTAAATATATTATTATGGGGATTATATATTTTTATGGGGAGAAAAAATATGGAAAGTTGAAAAGACTCAGTTAAGAAAATTACATATTCATTGGATGTGCTCTTTTAGGTCAGAAATTAAGACTACTTGGATTGGTCTTTATGGGAGAAATGGAACCCTAGTATGAGTGATAGAGGTTTTTTTATGAATGTTTTCATAGATTTTATGATCTAATGTGCTTTCAGTTTTTGTAGAAGTGAGGTAGTGACGGGATCCTTTTATAAGTGAGAGGAGTGACACTCATGTAAATTATTGATTTATTAATAAATAATAAATTTCATATTTAAGGAAAAAGGAAAAAAATAGATAATTTATAAATATAATATAATTATGGTTTATAATAAATTCAAACAACCAATTATAGAAAAGTTTTGTTTCTATGTTTCTTAGTTCTACCATTTTAACTTATTTTAATCTTTATTGTGGTGACAAACTTTTACTATGGTAACTTAATTTTATGACCAAAAATGAAATGGAACTTTTTATATAATAGTAATATGTTTATTCTATATATGAAAATTTTTCTTCAAAATATTAAATCTATTTTATAAAATAAAATTTCTAAATGTGTTAAAAATATATTTTTGATATCTATTAACAAAAAGGATAAAATCCATTTTTCTAAAAAAATGTAACATTATAAATAAAATTGAATTTATTATAAATCCTTGACTAGTAATAACAATTATATGAATTTTAATTTATTTTATTGAATATTTTATCTATAAATCTCATTAATATTATTCATTATTAGTGATTAATTAAACTAATTAATATAAAAATACAATACACAAAGAAAACCATTTTTATAAAAAATATATTTTTACCTTCAAATAATTATACCATTATTTATAAATGAAAGGTAATCATTTTATGAAGGATAATTTAATTTTTTAAATGTATAAACAATAATATTACATAAATTTTACACTATAAAATAGATTAAAAAAACTTTTAAATAAAAATGTGTAATAAAAATAATGTTTATAAAGAAAATATTTTATTTTTTCCATGAATTATTAAATTAGTATCACTTATTGTTATTTAACCATTAAATTTTTTTAATTAATTGGTTTTATTATTTAGTAATTAAATTTTATCACTATATTTTATTTATTTCATTGTTCAAAAGTATTAAATAAGAAAAAATACATAATTAGGATAATAAAGACTTTGTATGTTAAATTTGTTGAAAATATATTACATATTGAAGATGATAATTAATACATGTGTTGAAAATAACCATGATATCAAGATATTTACTAAAGGATTTTAAATAATTGATGTTGAATATGATAAATACTCAAAGATGAAGTATTTTTTCTTTTGGAAACAATGATGAAGTTATTGGATAATTGATAATGATGAATGGTGAAGAGAGAAATATTGAAGAAAATTTATGGAGTATGCATGAAATATGAGAAGATTGGATGAAGAATTTAATTCCAATTAATAAGGTTAAAGTTCAATTAATTTTTTCAGTATTTATTTTTTGGAATGTATAATGAAGACATATTCCAGAGTTTTCTAGATTCTATGTGTAAGAGACTGGATGAATTATATAGAGGTGAATAAAAGTGATTTGGTAATGAACTTAGTACCATATATAGAACCACTATTTGGTGATACACATGGTTCCTCTGGAAATGTTGTTGTGAATAAAGAAATGGATAGTGTGGAGATTCCTTGGGTTTTTTGTATTCCATTTAAATCAGAGTTTATTTTGGTTGGAAATAGTGAGGAGGACCACACCATAGTGGATAGTGTTTATGTTGAGATATTTACCTATGATAAATATATATGATAATTAAACCATAATAGATAATGTTTTAGAGTAATTGAAATAATTTGTACCATGGAAGACCTAAAAATTTTGAAATTTCATGAAATCCATTTCACTCAAAATTTTTGAAGATTGTGGTGATGATGTCTAATGTAAAACATGGAGAAGATGGTGACAATATCAAATTAGAAGTTTTTTTGACTAGATATTTTCCTATTAAAAAATATTGATGCTCAATATGATCATAGTATATGTTAAATAGGTATTACAAAGATCCTGTGTAAAATGGATATCTTGATAACACAACATTATGGAGGTGTGAATTCTGAGCATCAAGTATTTTTATGTTTGTGAAGTATAGGAAGTGAGTGTGTTATGAGGATTTTTTAAGAGAATATCCAATCTACAAGATGCATTATGTTGTGGATCTTGTATTAAAATTCTATTATATATTATATATAATGATCAAAATGATTTTTTTGAGAAGGGACCATGTTGTGGAGGTTTGAAATCTGAAAGTTATGAGCAGTGTTGTAGGTTTAACACTTTTATTCTTATTTGGAAGTTGTGGTTTGAGTTTTAATGAACTATATAGAGATAAATTGTGAATATTTAATGATAAATGATGTAAAGGATATATTATAAGGAGAAAATTTTGGATGTTGGTTCATATTTTAATTTTATTACAAAATTCAAATCCACCCACTTGAAATGGACAGAGTTTTATGTAATAAAGAGAAGAAGAATATTGTTGTGAACAAAATAGAGAACAAAAAAATATAAATAAGAGGAAATAATAAAGGGTCTATTTTTTCTAATAAGAATGTGAAAGATATATATAAATCATTTAAGATCTATATTTTTAAATAACATAGTTTTTACTAGAAGAAATTAAAGAGCAGTAATGTTGTGTATATAATAGGAAAGATTTGGTATTGTGGGATAACATTAAAATATAAGGTTTCTTGAAGTAGAAGGATTTTAAGTGAACTCTCATAGATATATTTGGAACTTGTGAATTATAATTAATTCAATTTAGATAGTTCTTATACTATAATTATTAAATCTAGATAGTAATTCATTCTATTATGTAAATATTATCTTAATGATCATAATTGTGATAGATTGAAAATCATATCGGGTAGTGGTAGTTAGGAAAATGATTTTCTATTCGATGAAATATCAAGATATATAACTATATGATACAAAATTCAACATTCATACGAAGAGTGGTATTAGTTTCATTAAACTAATGGGATACCTATAAGTCAATAAAATTATATTTGTAACCCTCTTGGAAGCATTAAGTACCAAATTGGAAGTGATATTTGACCTTGAAGAAGTAGTGAGATTGTTCTAAATATTTCATCCTAAAAAATAGTGATTTCTAGTACATTTTTGATACACCAACACAATTATAAGATAATTATCCTTGTATGTATCTAAGTGTGGGTGAACTAAGAAAGATATTTATGAGCATTTCATTTACATTTCCATATCTATGTGGATTTATGTAAAAAATAACTAGAATATTAATTTTGTTCCTTGTAATGTGTGAATAATATCTAAATGGTGGAGGTATTGAAGAGAAATATTTAAATACTCTAAAACCCTGATTCACTCCCCCCACCCAACCCTTAGGTCATCTTAGGTCCAAAAAAATAATTCATCAAATTTGTTAAAAACAATTTCTTTATAATCAATGGTATTTTTTTAAATCAATTAGACCCATTTTTTATAATGGACATTTATTTTATTAATTAAACAATATATAATTTCTTAAATTTTGTATTGTGGTAAATAATTATTCACTTTCTTTTGGTGTTATGTGTACCACACAGTATCAAATTAATTAATATTTATTTTAGAGTCAAATATATAATGAAATTAATGGGTGTTACATTATACCCCCTTAAAATAATTTTTCCATTGAAATTAAATTACATTGATGAAATCAAATTAGGGTTATTATACCTCATTACACCCTTGGGTTGCCACATTTCTTCCTCAAATTTATGATTCCATAATAAAACCATATCCAAGAAAGTAATCATACTTCATAGTAATTTTTCTCGATGATACAATATTTCTAATGGTTTTTCTTTGTTTAAAAAATCTTGTTCCTATGGTATGACCTTTGAGTAGAACATATGTAATGGAACAAGTATTTAATTCCTTATAATTGATACATGTAACACATCATGAACTTTGTATGGGATCAGTAGAAGTTAATGATTATAAGGTGACATCCTAACATGATCAAGGATTTCAAAAGGTCCAATGTACCTAATGCATAAATTTCCCTTCATTCAAATCTCAAACCATATTCAATAGAGATATTCTAAGAAGTACTTTATCTTTGACTTAAAATACCAAATTTGATAAAAACAATTATCAACATAAATATATGGATGACTCTACAATACCTTGATTATGATTCTAAATGGACCTAACATTTCCTACCATTTCTTCTACTAGTTATGGTACAAATAGCATAACTTCTCTGACTTTATACAAACATGTTAGAGGTATGTATTTCATACCATAGTGGGTTTAATAAGGAGCTACTAGAATGATAGAGTGCAATATTTTTTTTTGAAAACTTGACCAAAGTAATGTGTTGATCTTTATATCCTTTGAAATCCATTAAATTGGATATCAACATATATTCCATTGTTTTAAAGGTCCTTTTATGTTGACTATAAATCTAGGTATGATAATAAATAATAAAGTTCAATTCTATATTCAACAATTTTTGAATTGTTCTACATAACTTCAATTTTAACCTCATGTCCTGATCAAGTTTAATTAAGAGTGGTAATTCATTTATTACTACCACTCCCTCAATGTATATCCTAGAAATTTTATCATGTTAGAAATCATCCCTAGTGTTAATGAATCACCCTAAATTATTATGGCTATTGACTACAAACTAGGTAGAATTATATCTTTTAGATGTATTAGGTACTCCTACAATGAAATGTATTTCTAGGTTATCCTATTTCTATACTGGTATGGGAAATGGTTGCATCATCCCCTTAGAATTATGATATTAAACCATAAATTTTTGTAATACCAAGAATTTATATACATACTTTTCAATATTCATTTTCATTTAGTACCACTAGAAATTATTCTTGAGTCCTATATACATCATTGTATATATAATATGGATAAAGAGTGATGATATATTTTCTTCATCTGATTTCTCCTTCTTCAATTACATTATTTAAGGGACACATTCTTGGTTTCGGAATCTTATCATTCCACAACGTTTAAGGTTGAAATATGGAATATTATATACCCTATTTTATATCTCCATACCATCCTTCTATGCCTCTCTGGTCTTTACATGGATGGATGGTTAAGCATTCATTTGAGAAAGATAATATTTCTCCTCTTTCCTTATGGTTTCAAGGTTAATCCAACAAAAATATATGATTATTGGATCTTTTAAAATCCTCATTGTGGATATGGTAGTATGATCCTTTGTACTCTAATAATCATCCACGTTTTTAACCTTCTCAAGGTGGTAATGTATTGAGTAGTCGTGGTATTTGATCAACTCCAACCAACTCCTTTGGTGAATTCTCAACTCCTTCTATGTCAAAATATACTTTAAAATTATATTATTAGTATATATATTAATCTTTTCAACATAAATATGATTCATCTATATTTTTAATGAAAATATTACAACTTATTACTATAATTCGTGGGTATGGTATTTTTTGTTATAAACCTTTAATTAGTGTAAGGTATAAGCTACCACCATGTAATTTTCAATGGGGACAAATATTAATCCATTATTTTAACCATCACTAAATATTATAAACCCTTATCCACTTTAAGGTAATTTTACTACATTATTGGTGAAAACCCATATATTAGGATCATTGAAATTTTCTTCACATTAATTTTTCTAAAGGAACATGACCCCCTTTTAAGATAATTTTTTTAATGGACTTGATATATATAAGAATTTTTTCACAAATAATTGATAGTACCTAGAGAAACCAAGAAAACTAAAAATCTTGGTTCCTGTAGTTGTTCTAATCCATTGTTCTATAACATCCATATTTTAATTATATAAATATATTCCCTTCATTTTGATTACATGATCGAATAATGATACTTTTTACCAACATAACTCAAAATTTCTAAAAAAAGTTATAGTTCCTCCTTTTTTAGATTCTTCAACACAATCATCAAGTGATCACGATGCTCTTAATTTCTCTTATATTATTTGAAAATATCATTTATAAATACTACGAAAAACTAATTTAGGTAATATATAAATACCCAATCCAATAAATCTATGATGATGGTAGGGGAATTTGTAAATATGAATGGAATTAATATAAATTCATAGTGTCTCTACCTCGTATGGATGTCTGTACTAGTTATATATTCCCTTTTCACCCTTAAATAGTGATATTTATATATAAGGTGAATCATTGAGAATTATTGATCCCCTCTTTTTTGATCAAACAAGTAATCATTTAAGGTTACATGATATTTGTTCTTTATTGTGATCCTGTTAAGTTCACGATAATCAATTTAGAGGGGCATTGACCCATCTTTTTTCTTAAAAATGTTGAACCCCATCATAAATAAAATGATCACATGAATCCCTTATCTATATTATTCTATAGTTTCTTCTTCAATTCCACAAATTCAATCAATCTTATTCCACCAATTCAATCACATGAATCCCTTATCTATTTAAATGTTTAATTTCTCCCCATCCATTTGAGATAGATACCCCAAATTGATAAATTATGAAGAACTACATAATTAAAGTAATTTACATTGGAAATTAATATTCGTCCTTTAAAAAATAGACAATTATAAGTTTATTTGATATATGATAGGCGACTTCTATACCCTAAAAATTACTATAGGGAATAAGAAACATATTAAATGGTGGAATAGATTCTTATTAAGGGTGAATATGTCAAATAAAAATCAACGATTTTAAGTGAGAATAAGATAATCATAAGGGTAAGAGAACATAATCAGGGTGCGTGATCATAATGAATAAAAATCATACCCAATAATAAATTGATCACAAAAAATGGTTCATGGAATTTAAATTTCATGTAACATAATATATGTGTCCTAAGACTTATATAACATGAGTTAACAATCCTGATCCCTTAGATAAAAACATAATTATAAGAACAGGTCATAATATTATGTCATATATATATATAATCATAAAAATCAATCACTTTATCAAGGATCACTGAAAATACCATCATCATAGTCGAAATAGTCTCATGGTCAATTGGGTTTTCTCCCCATTCCCATAAACCTAGTGGAAATAGTCTCATAGGGTATTGGGTTCACTCCCCATTCTCATAAACATAGTGGATAGAGTCCCATTGTACTTTTGTTTTAATCCCCATTACCTTACATATTATCTCATCTGATATAAATATTCAACTAATGCATTCGATGGATATAAAAACTCATCTATAAAATAATTAAAAACCATAAATATTTATTACATAATAATATAAGAACGTTCAACATTCCTTCATATCATAATTAACTCATAGAAAACAAACAAGTTTCGTTGAAAATTCCTTAATACTTAATAATAATATTTCCAGATAATTAATGTAGATATAATTGTTTCATTATATATTAGTGGACAATAATAATCATTAAAGGATATTAATATATATGAAAAAATCTTTTATAAAATCATTAGAAATAAGTTTTGAAAATAAAGTAGAAATATCATTCTTTTAACATAACTTTTAAAAAGGAAAATTTGATAAAATAATGGGAATAGGGTTTACATTCAAAATACCTGGAAACATGAAATGGAAAATTAATAATGATGAATTTTTATGATGGTAGTAAAATATGATTAATTGGTAAATGTTAAAAAAACATTATTTACACACTTTTATTAAGAAAGTAAAAAAAATAACCCATATAAAACATTAAAAAGAGTCATTTTTAAACCTTATTAAAAACAATTCAAAGATATATTTAAATAGAATAGAGTAAAAAAATTGAAATATAGAGAATAAATGTTCTGAATTTTTGTAAATAAATGGACCTAGGGAATAAAATTTGGATAAAATACTTCAAAACTTTTAAATAAATGATTTTAAATAAAACCCCAAACAAATTTTAAAATCAAAAACCTTATAAAATGAAATAACTTGATATAAAACATAAAATTACATGAGTATAAATATATTCATGATAAAATATTTCAACAACTTTCATATTCACCATTTAATTTAAGATAAGTTCACCATAGAAAATATTTCCAATAGAATGAAAATTATGGAAGAGAACCCTTATCTAAAGTCACAACATTCTTGTGTGTGTGTGTGTAAAATTTTTAATGAAAAAAATATGTTTGTTAAATAATTTATTCAGAACCTTTTTTAGGTATAATTCATTATTTAATTTCTATTTAGTATCAAATTTCATTCATTTATTTTATAGTTTTTTCTCTCCTTATCTACTCTAGGTTGTTTGGCCAATTTTTCTAATACTTTTTTGTCATTGACCATGGTAAAATTAGTTATAGAATAGTTTCATCATATACATAATTTTCATTCCATGGAAATTCATGTGTTTGATATTTTTCTAGAGTCATGTATTCATTTCATGGAACTTATGGTAACGGTACTCATGAATCTTTTATAAAATTCCCTTTTGGTGTTTATTGAATTAATAAAATTGAATTTATGAGTAAACGTAATTTTTAATATTAACACTCGATAATTATGAAATATTATTACTAATATTTAAGTTTTCATAATCATTCACGACATAAACATTTTAACATCATTCATGTAAAATGTAAAACCAACCCAAACAATAACATGTTATAGTGGTTGAATGACTAAGAGCATGTTATAATATATTGATATTTTCACTTTTATATAAGTTTAATTATTTTAAAGGAAATATTAATATCATATTTATTATTTATTTCCATTATGGAACCATCCATGTAAGGCAGTGATGGATAATGAAATCTGTTGTTCATGGAGATGGTAGTTTTCAAGTAACAAGAAATGAAATTTTTAATTTATAATTAATTGAAAAAAGGGAGTTAATAGTTTTTACATAAATAAAATAACACTTTATTATAATAATTATAATTATTTAATTTTATTTTTAGGTATATAATTAATTTAAAATAGGTTGAAAAATAAGGAAACTTGAAAGAACTCGGCTAAGATAATTACATCTTCCTTGGGTATCATCATTTAGTTCACACCTTAAGACTTGTAAGATTTGTAGTCTTATGAGAAAAGGAAATATATGATGAGGTAAATAGGTTTTGGGAAATATTTTAGTATTTATTTTAGGATCTAAGGTTCTCTAATTTTATTGTTTGGTGAGGTGGTGAAAGTCTCGTTTTATAAGTGAGAGGAGTGGAAATATTATAAATTCTTAACATTTCAATTAATAATAAATTTATCACTCAAGGTAAAAAGGTAAAAAATAGATAATTTTTAAATACAATGTATGTTTTTTAGATAATTCACTCAACTAATCAATTATAAAAAGGTTTGTGTGGCCATATCACTTATTTTTAACCATTTTACCTTATTTTAAACATTATTGTGGTTACAAAATTTTGTATTGGTAACTTATTTTTATAAAAAAATGTAACTTATTAAATAATATATATATATATTATTATTCTAAATATGGTAACCATTTTATCAAATTCAATTTTTATGGTTTTTAAAATTAATTCAAAAATCCACACACAAAACGCGTAAAAACCTTTTTTTTAATGTATATTAAGCATAAAATGAATTTATTATCATTACATTCCTAGTAACAATAATTATAATAGAATAAATTTATTTTAAAAAATTTAATATAAATACATTTTTTTAAAATCATTCATTGTTTATCATTAATTTAATTTATTGAAATAACAATACACTACACACATAAAAATAGTTTCTAGGAAAATATCTGTTTTTACCTTCAAAATATTTTAACCTTATTTATAAAAAATTGATAAAAAATGTATGAATGATCATTAATTTTTTTACATGTATAAAAAATTCTATTCCAAAAAATTAATAATCTAAATAAGGGAAATTATCTTTTAAATTAAAACATATAATATATAATAGAAATAATGTTTGTAAAAACCATTTAAGTTTAGCTATCAATTATTATAATTTTAAACATTATCATTACATAATTGATTCATGGATGTAATTAATATATTTTATTATTTATTACTTGGAATTTATCAATAAATTTTATGTATATTGTTGTTTTAACGTGTGTTTGGTTTCATTTTTATCAATATGTCAATATGTCTTAATAGAGAAAGTTGAGAGAAGACTTTGTTGGATTTGTGTAGGAATCATTTCTTATTGAAGTTATGAAAGTGTCCTAATGAGGTTTAGAAACTCTCCTTATGTAGTGAAAGAAAGTTTACTTAACTATCTTAGGAAACTTTCATTACAAAGTCAGACGATTCTTAGCCATTCTTCATGTTCCGAAAATCATTAAATTTATCATGATCCAAGAATAGTTTATTTGAATTTGTATAAAGAGAGAAGTAAAAAAGGTGGAGGTGTTCTAAATTAGAAGAAGTGGAAGTTTTACTTCAATATTTAGTTATTAGATAGACTATTTCTACAATGTTTAATAATTCCATCAGATGAGCAAACTCGTGTTATCGGACAAAGGTATGAGTTATGATGTTTGAAGAAGTGACTGTAAAAATATTGATATATGAAGTTACAACCCAATAAATATTGGGTTATAAAGTTATGATGTATATTTATTAGACAAATAAGTCTTAGAAGTTATGACCAGTTGAAGGAATGTTATAAAGCTACATTAGATGGATAATGGTATAATACAGAGATACAACAAAGGGATATTTTACACTAAAATTGGGTGGAGAAATGTGAGGTTTCATCAAATAGAGAAGTGTGTCCAATGTTTGAGTTGAAATTCAATGGTATTAGATGGATAAACATCGAACTGAAATTCATAATGTTATTGGATGGAAGATCAATGTTAATGGGTTGTTTAGAAAGATAACTAGTCAAAAATAATGATGAATATACACCAAATTGGGATATGTGATGTCATAAAATTACACCTATAATAATCTTAATAAATGGTTGTCTACTGATGAAGGAACATCAAATGGAGGTCCATTGGACAGAGAATGATGAACTAGTACTATTGGAGAGAGATGTACTAAAGAAAGAAAAATACATACATACACAAATAATAAGATCTAAGGATATTTATATAAATAATGTAATGTCTTTTACATTAGGATGTGGATCTAAACATTCAATATTTTTTTATGTTGCTAAGGTTAAGAATGTATATAGATGTTTCTTAAAATTTAGTTTAATGAAGTTTGAAGAAAGTGGAGCTTTTAGACACCATCAAGGAGCCTTAAGGATATTTTAGAATAGTCGAGAATCACCCTAGATATCTCACATGAGAAGGAACATAAAAATTAAAAGTTACATGAATAAAGAAAATAAATTTCTATTCCCGTCCAATATCCTGATAGTTGAAACTATATAAAGAGGTGAAACAGTATAGAAAATGTCACAACCTGTCCCCCAGGGGCCATGTTGTGACTACCCTAATCCCACCTACCATAGGCCAGGGGGTACCGATTAGCACCGAATTTCCATATCCCAAAAAGTGAAGTAAATTTCTTCTAAACATTTACACATGAACAACACTCAAAATTCATAATGGTAAACACTAATTAATCCACAACTATTACTAAGAAAACTAATAAAAGTACGGTATATAAAATGTACAAGGGGTAAGAATACAAGACCACACCTCAAAGAAAAATAGAGCTTCCAAGGTATATCTACTGATTCCCTACTAGAAGGGTAGGTGGAGGATAGATATCAGTAGTCATAGAAGTATGTCTTGTCTATCCCATATCACTATGGACCACCTGGTCCTCGACCACCAATGTCTATGTCGAAGCGTTGATCACCTGCATGAGACACGACATGTGCAGGTGAGGCTCGTGCATGGGTGAGTAACACATTACTCAGTAGGTATCCCATAACAGAAAGAAAATACCACAAAGCAGGACCATATATAAATATCACACAACAAAATAAAACAACAAAGACAGCTCACACTAGGAATAACTAAAAGTATTTAATGTATAATTATCTGTCATAGAGCTTAACATTCATACTACTAAGGGATTAAATATCTAGGCCCGCTCATCACTTGGGATAGTGAGATCACTGAGGCCCAATCATCTCTGGGGCCAATTGGATCACTTAGACCTTCTCGTCTCTAGGCCAGCAGGATCACCTAGACCCACTTGTATCTAGGACAACTAGATCGCTTATACCCGCTCGTCTCTTGGACAAATAGATCACTTAGACCCACTCGTCTCTCTATTAGATGGATCACTTAAACCCACTATTCTCTAGGATAGTTGGATCACTTATAATCACTCTTCTATGATCTATTTAGATCACTTAGACTCGATCCTATCTTGGCCAGCTGGATTACTAATACCCGCTTGTCATATCCTTCACGTCATAGCCAGTTGTAGGATTCCTTCTTTTAGTGCACTTGAATTAGGGAGAATCTAATCCTCAAGTCAATGGTCGCATCTCAACTACCACGAAATATCACCTAGAATATGCCCAATGTACCTTCTTATTGAAACGGTCCCAACACCTTAGACAGGCGCGTCAATTGGATTCCCTATCCGAAAGATATTTGTGTTTTAGTAAGTAGGGGTCGGTTGTGTCTGGGCCCGGTCTGACCTGGTCAGACCAACCCGACAAACCCCACCCAAGGGTCCTGCATGACTTGACCTGGTTCGGTCGACCCAAAATGACCCCGTGGGGTCTAGTCCAACCACGTTTGGTCATGGTTATTTCCCATTGGGTCGCCCAGTGACTGGGTTTTTTATGGCTCAGGCCGCAACTGGCATACCAGTTTTACTCGAATCTTGGGCTGCCCAGCTTCTCGGTTCATGACACCAGCCTAGACCAATGCTAGGTCCGGCCTACAGGTCCAGCCCGACCTGTTGGCTGGGCCAGTTCGAGCCTCCCTAGTTGCAGCTCGATGGAGTTTCATCCCTCCCCTTTGTTTCATCATCAAGTTGCGGCCTACTGGTGTCACTCAGCCAGCCTAGGGACAAATGGGTCCTCCACACATGGTCATGCGTGAACCATGTGTCTTTTGTTCCATGGCCTACTGGGTGGTCCACTGGTCGGGCTGATCCTATGATGTGGCGTCTGAATTTTTTCCCCCTTCCGCACCACCGTGACCAGCAAGGGTCGTGACCTCTGTCGCCTCAGCACGCCAACGGGGCACGCCACTGTAACGCCCCAAGATTTTATGAAAAATATTCTTTTTAATTTCATTAATGTCTTGTGTTGTACGCTACAACAAAAGAAGCTTTCACAATACGCATCCTTGACTTTCCTTCCGTTACACACAATCGCGACCTTCCTCGATAGCGTGTGTAGTACGCAATACTGAGTTTCACGAAACAACGATATGCTATTAAAATATTATTAAAACTAGCCGTTATGAATAGTAATAACCACTTTTTGGAAATTTTGTAAATTTTATTTTTCAAAATGGAATTCATTTTTGGATTCGGAGTATCGAATTTAGCCTAAGGTGAAATTTTGGTACATTTCGGATAACTTTCATATTCTGATGAATAGTGAAAATTACTAAATTTTAGTTAAAAACAACTTTTTCAATCGAAATAATTAATAGTGATAAATTATTAATTTGAGTGGTTTTAAAGTATATTTAGAATATATTTTTACAATTTAATACAATGTTGGTCATTGGTTGTAATTTCACATTTAAACCAGACATAATCAAGTGTCAATCTTTTGATAGATATTGTTTCTTAAAAACACGCTATTTGTTTTAACAGCGGGATTTAATTATAAAATTAATTAATGCAACTTTTATGTTATGAATTTGGTAAAATAGACTTCATTTTTGAATTCGGAATATGAAATATAGCTTGGGATGAAATTTTGGCATTGTTCTGAAAAACATCAATTTTTGATGAATAGTGAAACTACTAAGTGGTAGGTTAAAAACTGAATTTTGCATAAAACTTAATTTTACCGCTTCTGTGAATGGAATTTCGAAAATCCGAGAGACACGGTTAATATCAAGGACTAAAATGTGGTTCAATGAGATGAAAACAATTTTTTGGTGAATAGTAACTTTTTACTTTTTTTACCGCGGTTAATAGTAAATAGGGTAACTAAGGGTAAATATGATATCAATATTACCCTAACACATGTCCTAATTCTATTGGACAAGTGTAATTCGACCAAAAACAAACTTAGGAATAAAATATGACCATTTAGGCCCACTTGGATTAGATTAGGACATTTATTATTAATTTATTTAAAGAAGGGTTAAAATAGTTAAAATCAAAGTTTAATAAGTAAATCATTTTTAATATAGGGTTATACATAAGATAAATTCGATTGTAAATATTCATTAGAAATATAAAAAGATTTCCTACATGATGGTATTTTATTTGTAATTTTTTAGACATCAAATAATTTAATTTATTTATGACACAAAGATGATGCAGTAATTATCTTTTTAATGAAATATTGACATAATTGATGTTATAAACACCAACATAAATGTCATTTGAGACTTTTTATGAATCCCACTAATTTTCTAGGTTACTATGATATAATAGTGATGCTCTAATCAACTTGGTTCGAACATATAATTCTGATATGACTTTCACAAAAATCATATATCAAATAGTGTCAAAATTGATACAAAATAGTTTTTAAATCAAATATTATATTATTAATTGTTATTTTATTCCTAAAAATCTAAGGTTCGGCCAAATGACTTAGATAAGGATATATATATTAATAATAAACAATATGGGGTTCGTTTGGCATGTTATAGTAAGTGTATTAACCATATAGTGAAAGAAAACAAAAAGACACGGTAAAAGTTAAATTATTTAACTTAGAGTTAAATCTAATTGATAAGGTTAAAATAATATCCTAAACTTGTCTAAATTCTATTGGTTGATAGGATTTCGACCCATCCCCACTTTAGCTTAGAAATAAGACCCTTTTAAACCGATTTTGACTTTAATATAAAATAATATTTTGAGGTATTCCTAAGGTGCCCCTCTCCTCCCTTATAAAAGGACACCTCCTCCCCCTCCTCCTCACACCAATTTGAGAACTCAAGCTCGGCCAACCCCTGCCAAAATCCCTTCTCCACTTCCCTAGAAACATCCTAGAGGTTCTGGTCTTCCTCAAAGACCAATTCTAGTGCCCTAAGAGGAGGTCTCAAAGAGGCACTTCAAAGAAGAGGTAATTACCGTTACCAATTCTTTCATCTTTATTTCTTCTTCCACTTCTTCTTCTTAGGTTGTTTCATTATGAAGTAATAACATCAGTATCACTCATATACTGATATGTTATTATAAGTATGAAACAACCCTATTTCACCATCTATCCATCCTACGGAAAAAGAAATCACCGCGCGTGCGTACGTACGGAATACCGTCTCCACGCCGTGGTGTAATCTATTTTCCACCACCACCTTACATGGATGGGTATAATGGTGTAAAGAATAACTATACATAGTTATTACAACATCATATTGATTCTGATATATTTTATAATTCAGTCCAATTCAATTCAATACTTATAGAAATGATATCATCGCTCGTGCGTACGTACGGACTACCGTCTCCACGACGCGATGAGATTCATTCTCCATATTAACCATTTAAGAATGATTATAAAGTATATATAAGAAATAATAATGAAATATATGACATTATAAAGCTACTGGATTTATGTATATATATACATATGTATGTCATCTACTTACTTCCATTTCAAGACAATAAGGAAAGGAAAACAACGTTCATGCGTACGTACGGACTACCGTCTCCATGAACGGTGTTTTTCATTTTATTTATCTACCTATTATATATATATATATACTGAATATATATGATATATAAATCATATTTTATATTCTGGAAGTAAGTAAATCATGATATAAGTAATAATGATGTCAAGAACAACAAGTCAAAACACCTACGATAAATGAAATGATTTTACCCAAAACGCTTCTTTAACATGGAATTTACAAAAGAACGGGTAATATAATGTCATAAGTGAACCATATATGATATCATAACAATGAATATGATTCTGTAATAAGTCAATGACATTATTTAAATCATTATACAGGAGGTTCGGACACATACGAAGCAAATCGGACCTAAGGTAAGGGAAATATCACAATCTCATTTTTATCCGAGATTGTTTGTACTTTGAAATTTACTGGGGTATATTTTATCATCCACATCCATGTTTCCTCAATATGTAATGTTATTTACAACAACCTACAATTGTTTAAATCCAATTTTACCCTTCGGTGAGTTTTTAGTAAAAGATATTAAAGGAATCTTTTGTCGTTTTTCGTACGAGGTACTTTTTGACTTTTCCGACAAAAGTACGAAGAATGTTTTTTAAACTTAAACGGCACAAACGGATTTTTACGGTTTTATAAAGCCTTATTTTCATGAAGCTTCCTACAAAAGATTTCATGACTATTTTTAATAAAATCTCTTTCTTTTAAAGTTTCATGATGTTTTGTGAAAAGAAATTGATTTTGAAGAAGAAAGGATATTTTCCTCAAGAATTCATTTCAAGTGTTTTATCAAAATTATTTTCCATCTAAGTTAATAAAGGGTTCTGTTTCTATCCATGTTTTTACATTGATTTGACTATGTTGTGATGGAATTATGTTTATGAATTCCTTTATCTTATATGAATGGTTTTATGATGTCATGTTGTTTAAGAATCCCATTTTTATTACATGGGTTACGCTATGGTGTATGGTTTATGATTATGTGGCACACATAAGAAAGGATTCATTATAAGATGGGTGGGACCTATATCTCCCTCCAATGCATTGGGTAAAGATTTTATATCTCATGAGATAGACATGGCTGGAATGGTAGGTTATACCGGTTCAGTGAAACAGGACTGAAACGAGGATTACTCGATTCAGAAAGGGACTTTGTCCACTAAGATAGTCTTGGAAATGAGTCTTGACTAACAAGAAATGATTCTCTATGATTATGTGTGTATGCCACAATGAGTAATGTTTTAAGTTATGATTTCATTTCACTACTATGATTTATCCCATGTTATGAAATTATGCTCTCTTTTGCAGGTTAAGATTTCCAAAAAATGTTATGTTCTTATGAAAATTATGTGATTGATATTTCTTTTGTTTACCCTTACTGAGCATTTGAGCTCACCCTTTTATGTTTTCTTTTCCCCAGGATATAAAGAAAGGTTTTAGGTAAAAAAAAAGGAAGATCTTTATGGGATATGTTGAAGATCTTTCCCCACGATTAGAAGATTTTATTCTGAGTTTCCAAAGACACTAAACTATTACGATCCTTGTGTGTGTGTTTTTGTTATGTACTAAGTATTCCGCAAAATTAATGTAAAGTCTATGTACGTCAGGCTTCGGGTCTCTACAGCCACCTCCCGCCCGTGGCTGCCGCTTCCGGGATCTTCCACGAACCACCGGGTCTGGTTCGATGATCCGATTCTCAAAAATTCTATGCCCTTGAGATTCTTGGATTTCCTCCATCCATGTTATGGCCTCATGGTCACCTCACCGTCTGTTCGGGGGTTCAGTCATGAAGAACACACGAGTGCTCAAATGGAACAAACTGACCAGTGTTCGTGTTGGATATAATTTTTTCCCCTTAGCGGGAACACGGCGTATCTAAAATTAAAAATCAATATTATTTAATATCCTCTTTTTATCTCGTATATTTAACCATCTCGGATGAATTATCATACTGTGTGTTAACTTGTTTTTGGTTTAACCAGTGTTTGTCATTTAAAAGAAATATTGGGGAAAAGAGATAATTCACATAGAATAAAACCCCCTACCTAGGAAAGGATATTCCTCAAGGATGATCTTTCGTCTTCATCTGTCGATATCTAATCCCATAATACTCTCTCTAAGGGTGTATTCAACATCTTTCAATTCACCAAAATTCATCATTGGAGAGGTTTTCCTTCGTGGTTTTTTATCACCACCCACCAAGGCATTAGAGAAATTCTATTATTGTTCAAACAATCCTACATTTATTGTTTGGCTATTAATTGAAGGAACGTGAATCATTGTTTCTGTTATGCTATGTTACAGTGTCTTTACACTAATTAATTAATGAGGTTTATTAATGAGATTCATCATCACCTCATCGATGCACTACAGCGCTGATGTGCCACTACTCAACGATGAAGAAAACAATTAAAAATAACTGGTTATATTATTTTATTTTTCTTTTGAAAAGACTAAAAATTAAATTTCACCCTCGACCTCGGACGGTTGAGGTTAAGATCTTTCTAAGGGAAACACGCCCTCACGAGATCAACGGTGCTCTCAGATTTCTAATCCATGTTACCATTTGGGAGTTATTATGATTTGAAAATAAAATAATTTTTACATAAATATTTTATTTACGGCCAAAAACTGCTTTCCACTATTGGCCCACACCAGCCAATGTTGTGCCCTTTCTGAGAAAATCATGTTTCTTTGAGTTCAACGGTGCCCTCTAAATTTTGATCTGTTCACCGGTTTACATGTTATAAAAACCGACGTGCATGTTTATTTATTGAACCTTAAAAATAGTTCAAAAATACATTCTGGCAACTCCATTCCTTGGAATTATGTTCCTTCTCAAAGCCTGGTCTCGAAATTATCCATTTTAAATGTCAAAAAAATAATGGAATTTTGGGGTATTACATTACTCCCCACTTGTAGGGAATTACATCCTCGTAAGGAAAAACAAGGGATAATAAAAAAAATGGGGGTACTGAGCACGAATTTGATCCTCGCACTGCCACATGCTCTCTTGAAGATTCATATGATATCAATGAACACACACTAGAGGTATCAACCACCCATGAAAGATCATATCCTGTCAATCCTCTATCTCCACCAGGTACTCCATGAATTTTTCCTTGTCGTCAATCTCCAGCTCACCGAGTTCGGTGATGTGAGAAGGGTCATGCACGTATATCATAAGCTGGGATATGTGGAAGAAGTTGTGCACCCTCTCTAATTGTGGTGGTGTATCCAATTATTATACCACCTCTCCCACTTTACGCAGTATTTTAAAAGCTCTGATGAACCTCGAAGATAACTTTCTGCCCCGACCAAATCTATGTATCCCTCACCAAGGAGAGACCTGTAAGAATATGTGGTCCCCATATTCAAACTCTAAGGTTCTCTATCTCCTATCAGAATAGGACTTCTATCGGCTCAATGAAGTCTTCATCCACTCTCAGATAACCTGCACCTTCTCAGTGATAGCATGTACCATCTCTCGACCCATGAGTGCATACTCCCCTAGGTATTTCTAGTATAACGGTGACATGAATGGTTATCTATACAGTGCCTCGAATAGTTTCATACCAATGTTGGAGTGGTATCTATTGTTGTATGCAAACTCCTCCAGTGGTAGGTGGTCCTCCCAACTGCGGCCAAAATCAACGATGCAACAGGAAGCATGTCTTCCAAGGTATGTATGGTCTACTCTATCTGACCATCATTATGTGAGTGAAAGGTTGTTCTCAAGTGCAGTTGAGTTTAAAATTCCTCATGTAATCTCTTCCACAACCTGGATGTAAAGTGTGCATCATGATCTAAGACTATCATAGATGTGACTACATGGAGTCAAACTATCTTCTACCCATAGAGGCATCCCAAGCTCTCTACTAAAACATTCTCTTGAATGGGTATGAAGTGGAATGATGTGGTGAATTAGTCTATGATCTCCTAGATGGTATTGTGTGCCTTGTATGTACTTGGTAATCCTGTCACAAAGTCCATCGATGTTCCATCCCACTTCCATATCGGTACCTCAAGGGGTTGGGTCAAACCTGGTGGAACTTGGTGCTCAACCGTCACTTGATGACAAGTGAGGCATCTCGAGACAAACCCTTAGACTGAATTGTTCATCCCCGACCACTAGTACTAACGTCAGAGGTCCGGGTACATCTTATCCACACTTGGATGTATCGCCAAAGGGGATGTATGGAACTCTTTCAACACCTACTCCTACAATGCCACGAGTACTACAGTTCATCCTCTAAAAATGATGATGTGCTCCCCACCATTCGAATACCCTATAGGGGAATTCCCTATGGACATATGGACACCTATAGTCTTGCAACTGGAATCTCCAAGTTGTGCCTCCCTGACTCTCTATAAGAGTGGAGGGGAAACTACCATTGACTGAAGATAATAAGTCTCATCTCTATCCAAAAATGTTATCTGAAGCGAGACCAACTGCTCTGAGGCCTCGTTCGGTAGCTGTGAACTTGATCTTCTTGCTGAGAGAATCTGCCACCAAGTTCCCCATAATAGATTATAGACTATCTATAAGTCATAGTCTTGTAAGAACTCTAGCCAATGTCGATGTTTCATATTCAGATCCTTCATAGGAAAGATATACATGAGAATCTTTTGGTCATAGTAGGTGATGAATCGTTCAACAATAAGGTAGTGTCTCCACATCTTTAGGGCGAAGACTACCATTTCCAACTCAAGGTCATGAGTCGCGTGGTTCTTCACATGCGGTCTCAATTATTGTGAGCCATAAGCAATCAATGTTTTCCCCTGCATCAGGATACAACCAAGTCCAACTCTTGATGTTTCATAGTACACCACATAGTTGGTTCTCTCCTCTTTAAACCTCAAGATAGGAGATCTCAATAAACTTTTATTCATCTACTAAATTCTCTAATATAATCCTTAGGTGTACATAAAGGGGTTTTCCTTCTTTTTTAGCATTGTCATGGGTGTTTACACCCTAGAGAAGTTGGGTACAAACCTCTGATAGTACCCATCCAACCCAAGGAAACTTCGCACCTCGGTAACGATCTTGGGTGGCTCCCAAGAAACCATCACATTGATCTTCACTGGATCCACAACAACTCCAGCCTATGAGGTGACATATCCTAGGATTTGGACCTTTTGTATCTTGAACTCAAACTTTGAGAGATTACTGTAAAGCTAGAGTTCTTAGAGTGTGTCCAGAACTATCCTCATGTGTATCGCGTGCTCCTCCTCTGACGTTGAATACACTAAGATGTCATTAATGAAGACCACTACAAACCAGTCTAGGTACGGATAGAAGATCCTATTAATAAGTCCCAATAAAATAGTCGGGGTGTTCTTTACACCAAATGACATCACTAAGTACTCATAGTAGCTGTAGCGATATCTGAAAGTCATCTTCGAGATGGACTCGTCTCGCACTCAAAACTGGTGATAGCCTGATATGAGGTCTATCTTTGAGAACCATCTTACTCCTTTCAGATAATCGAACATTTCATAAATCCTCGATAGAGGATACTTGTTCTTCACGGTCCTCTATTTTAGGTGCCGAAATTCTATGCATAGCTTCAAGCTTCCATCTACCTTCTTGGAAAACAACACTAGGGCATCCCATGGGGAAATGATGGGCCTTAAAACCCCTTCCTATGCAATCCCTTTGACTATACCATCACCTCTCAGAGCTTTACGGGAGCCATATGATATGAATTTGTAGATATTAGTGTCGTCCTGGGGTACATATCATTGTAGAATTCTACCTCCTTATGAGGAGGTATCCTGGAATTTCCTCTGGAAAGACGTCCTCATACTCATCCACCACTATAGGAAACTGTGGGCTCGTCTCATCCACTACACTGAGGGTCACGCTATCCAAATGATGAATGATCGGTTTCACCCTCTTATGTGTGATTCCATCCTACACTACTCCATTTTCATTCTCATCAACAAAGGAAAACATGTTCCCGTCTCCGTGGACACACCACACTGTGTGCCTAAAATAGTCGATCTAAACATGGACTGTTGATAACCAGTCCATACCCAAGATGATGTTGTAAGGCCTCTATGCCGCTACTAGGAGATCCCAGTTGAAGCTCTCACCTATAAGAGTAAGCTCACACTTCTAGCACTAGTTTTTAATCATTCAATCCCCTCTTATATGATTCTATAACTGTAATGATTGATCTAATGACTCGATCGGAATATCCATGCTCTGAAAAATATTCATGGAAAGGAAAGAGTAACTAACACCTATGTCTATAAGAACTATATACAAGGAGGAGAAGATATATATTATACTTCTAATCATCTCTGGAGAACCATGTATGTAGGCCTCTATCGCCTAAAGTTGGCATCACCCCTATCCACTAGATCCTGGTGCCCGTGGTGGACCACTTGGGGGTGGTGGCGGTAGCACCACAAACCTTCATCTAGTGTTAGCCACTCTACCCATGCCCCTACCAAGTTTTATAACCTACAAACCACCTCGCTCAAACCTTTGTTGTTTCCTCGGTATCCCTTTGACCATTCTTTGATCGTCTTTGTAGCAGGTCGGGTAGTCACGGACCATGTGCCTCTGCCCACTGCATGAGTAGTATGCATAGCTCCTCTTCTGACTCCCACTTCCCTAGTGGCCTCGTACAACCGACCCTAAGTCCTAAGGTCATCCTCCATATGGTATGTCCTTGTTGGATCTCTGTGTCAACTGTCAGCTACCCACCATGGATGACTCGGGCACCCATCTCCCAGTGATATCTCCCACCGTCGGTTCCTGCTCAGCAAGGAAGCTCTCCACTAGTAGAGCTTGCTCAAGCACCCCAGCCTATGTAGGGATGCGGAGGGAAGTCATTGATTCCCCAATTTACCATTGATTTCCATGATCAGTGGTATGGTCCTGAAGAAAGGGTATTTCACTATATTTTTAGAGTAATGGGAGAGATTTGTGAACCTTCCAGAGTACTCAAACACTGACATGTTTCCCTGATGTAAGTGAATCAGATCATTTATATACACTGAGTGCAAACTCAGGGGGAATAAATCCTCCCTGAAAAGTTGATTGAAGCCATACCAGGTGAGGGTTGCCTCCTCGTGATTCTGGATGGTTAAACTCCACCATCTCCCCACCGAGCATTGTAGAAGTCTCACTGCTAGAACTGCCATCTGGTCAAGCAGTATCCTTACTGAGTGGAAGACTCACGTCACCACCTCCATCCAATCCTTGGGGACCTGAGGATCTATCTATCCTATAAACCTAGGATTTATCTATCACTAGAACACATTTATGTCACTGAGCCTATGTCTGTCATCCTCCAGAAATGCCGGTAGTAACCGATAACCAATGGGTGGTGGTATCGATGGGACACCGCCTGAAGGTTACATCTCGGGAAATAGTCTCTGTACTGATGCCTCGTCACTCTATGGACCATCCTCATGGCCACACACTAGAATCCTAGCTGGATGACTACATGGAGGCATCCTGAAAGAGATCAACATAGACCATGTTCAATATATTATACTTGGTGAGCTAACTCTGACTCAAAACAATCATGTGAAAACACTCAAAGATGTAGGTAACTATTGTTTTCATGTAACAAGTCAGAAAAAAGAATTTCTGGTTTGGTTGTATAGATATGTCGATCGCCGCACCAACATAGGACTCCCTAGCATGAAATCCAATCTCCAAATACTTAACACTATTCCCCATCAAAATTTATAGACTCTTAGTTCTTATTGTAGAATCAACCTCCCACTAATATCAATTTATCACGACCCTCCCCCCAGGGGTCGGGCCATGTGTACCCCAAGACTGCCTTCCATAGGCTAGGGGCTGATGACTATCACTAAATAGGAATATCCCAGAAATGGAAGGCATTTTCCTTTACACATGTACTCATGTACAAAACTCAAATTGTGGAAAGGTAAACACTAAGTAAACCACAACTGTCACTAAGACCACTACAGAATGTACAGTACAACAAAACAAGTACAAGGGCCCAGAATAAAAGTCCAAAACAAAAAAGAAAATTATAGCTTCCAAGGCCCTTCTTCTCAGTCCCTACCTGAAGGGTAGGTGCAGGATAGCTGTCGGTGGTCGTAGAAGTACATCTCGTCTATCCCGTCTCTCTAGGAACCACTTGGTCCTAGACCACCAAAGTCTCTTTAGAAGCAACGATCACCTGTACGAGATACAACACATGTGGGAAAGGCCCTTAAAGGGGTGAGAAACACAATACTCAGTAGGGACCCCAAACCATAAAGGAAATACCATAAAGCAGGACCATACTGCAAGATCACATACTAAAATCACACAGCAAAGACAGCTCACACTAGGTATAAATCAATTTATAGGAAGTATAAGTATCAGTCATAAAGATGAGAAATCATACTACTGAGGGATTCATCCTATAGGCCCACACATCACCAAGGCCAGTGGGATCACTGAGACCCGCTCATCTATAGGGCCAGCTGGATCACTTAGACTCATTCATCTCTATGCCAGCTGGATCACTTTGACCAACTCGTCTCTGGGCTAGATGGATCAGTAAGTCCCACTCTTCTCTTGCATAGATGAATCACATAGACCCACTCATCTCTGGGCCAGCTAGATCACTTATATCAGCTCATCTATGGGCCAGTTGGATCACTTGGACCCTCTTGCCTCTTGACTAGCTGGATCACTTAGACCCGCTCGTCTCTGGACCAACTGGATCACTTAGACCCGTTCGTGTCTTGGCCAGCTAGATCACAGAAACCTGCTCCTCTCTGGGCCATCTATATCACTTATAATCGCTCATATTTTGGACAACTAGATCACTAAGACCCTCTCATGATATCATTTTCATCACAAACAACCGTAGGATTCCTTCTCATAGCGTGCTTGATTATGAGATAATATACTCCTCAAGCAATCAGTCCCATCTCAATAGTGAAAAAATATCACTTAGTGTATTCCCAAAGGATTGTCTCATTATAATGGTTCCATCACCATAGATGGTGCATCAATCGGACACCCGGTCGGAAAGATATTGGCATTTTAGTAAATTGGGGTCGGTTGTGACTAGGCCCGATCCGACTTGGTCAGACAGACCCGACCAACCCGATTGGGGGGTCTCGCATGACCTGACCCGGTTCAGCTGACCCAATCCAACCCAGTGGGGTCTAGGCTGGCCTGTTCCGGCCTGGACACTAGGCCAGGCCCATTGGGCATTACTGGACCCGGCCCGGTTTGGTCGTGGGTCCAGCCTGCCAGTTTAGCCGTGGGTCCAGCCCACCAGGTCTTCCAACAACAAGGTTTTGTCTGGCCTAGCCCGCAACTAGAAGACCGGTTCTACCCACATCCCTAGCCACCCAATGGCTCATTCCTCTCTATTATCCTGGGCCTCAAAATTAGAGAGGCTTGCTTTCAGCTCTTACCACCTAGCAGCCTGATTCGCGCCACCGGCCCGACCCGATGTTGGGTACGGACTGCAGCTCCAAGCCCGCCCACTAGGCGGGCTGGTTCGAGCCACCCGGGACGCGGAAGGTGTCGCGTCACTGTTCTTCCCATGCAGCTCGATGAAGCCACATCCTTACCCTCTATCATGGATTACTGGCATCATATGGCCTACATGGAGCTGGTTGGGTCCTCCACATTCGGTCCTAATTAGACCTCATGCCACGCACGTCATGGCCCAGAGGGTGGGTCTCTCCTCTGACGTGGTGCGATAACGGTGCCTCCATGAAGAACCGTTGTGGCTAGCGGGGTCCGCATCCACCAGGGGTTGCGACCTCCACTACCTCAGTACGCAAACAGAGCATTCCGCCTCCCACCCGTGACCTCCACTACAGGACACCATTGTCGGTCGCTTGCCCCACCTCCAGCACCGGTGGTATCTTCTACACACCACCGGGTCCACTCTAGTGGTCCGATTCTCAAAACATTTCTACCCTCGAGATTCTTAGATTACCATCATACCTACTATGGCCTCGAGGTCTCCTAGTCATCGATTCGGGGGTTCTATCACAAAAAACACACGAGTTCCCAAATGTAACAAACCATCATTTGTTCATATCAGCTATGATTTGTTCCCATTAATGGGAAAACAAAGTATATAAAATTATAAATCACTAAGATTTAATATCCCCTTTTAATCCCACATATTTAACCATCCTGCATGAACAATCGAATTGCGGCTCAAGTTGTTTGTGAGTTAACCCGTGTTTATCATTTGAAAGAAAGAACGGGGGAAAGTGGGAATGCATGTAGAATAAAACCCCTGCCTCGGAAAGGATATTTCTTGAGGATGATCATTCTTCATCGTTCATCGATCTCTGGTCCTAAATCCATTCCCCAAGGGTGATGTCACCTTCATCTAATTCACCAGTGTTCCCCGTTAAAGAGTTTGTCCTTTATCATTTGTCGTCACCACACACCAAAGCCTCAGAGCAGTTTCAAGACTATGCCAACAATCTTTCATTTCTTATTAGGATATTAATTGACGAAATGATAATAAACCTTTCTGTTATCCTGTTTTGAAGCATAGTTATACTCACTCATTAATGAGGTTTATTAATGAGATTAATTGTTGCCTCTTTGTTGTACTGCAGCACTGACAATCCACTACTAAACGATGAATAAAATAATTAAAAATAAAATTTTAAGTTATTTTATTTTTATTCCAAAAATTAACATTCACCCTCAACCCACACAGGCCATGGTTAAGCTCTTCCTAAGAGAAACACACCCCCATGAGCTCAATGGTAACATCAGATTTCCAATCTGAGTTACCATTTGAGATTTATAAGGATATGTAAATAAAAATAATTGTTAATTAATTATTTTATTTAAGGCCAAAAACTATTTTCCATTATTTTCCCACGTCATCCAATGTTAGACCCTTTCTAGGTGAATCTTATGCTCTGATTTCAATGATGCCCTTAGATTTTTGATCTAGGCACCTGTTTAAATGTTTGAAAAACATTCTCACACATTTAGTTAATATATCTCAAAAATATTCCAAAAATTCATTCCAGCCACTCTGGGCCTCATAATTACGTGTCTTCTTAGAGTCTGGTCTCAAAATAATACCATTTAAGTTTAAAAAAAAAGTAAAAATTCATGGAATAATAGGGTATTACAGAGAATCATGTGGAACACTTTTCATACATGTAGAGGAGGTAAAGTGCTAAAATATTTATGTCATGAGTTTCTGACCAAGGTTCCCACCTAGTGGATGAAGAGTTACATCACATTGAATTTCAACGGGGGGATCATAAATTACAATAGACCAAAGAACATTGGGTGAATATGAAGAAAAGAGGGAATTTCTAATTTAGTTACTACTTAGTTGAAGATGTATGAGGTGTACCAGAATAAACCTACTTCATCAGATTGAGAAGTATCAAATTGAATACATCAAAAAGAGGTGCATCAAAAAAAAATTTAGACTGAAGGGTATTGAGAAGCATTAAACAGAGGCCAATTGGATGAATTCATTAGATAAAGGGCATGCAAGATGAATTCGATCAGATTAACATTTATAAATATTTTTTAATATATGAAGTTTTCAAAAGTTCAAATTGAGAATATCCATGTCTTTCTAAGATCGGGATGATGTTTCAAGTCCAAAAGACTCTTAAAATAGTTGTTCATTATCTTGATGTATGTACATAGGAGAAAGTGACCAAAATTTCTTGTGGAGGAACATAAGATCTTTTCACAGTGGATAAAAAATAATGAAGAAAGATCTTGTAATTGGGGGCTATAACCAATTAAAAAATAGGCTTATGGATAGGGTGGTATAAACATTTGTGACTTTAAGAAAATACAATTAGGACAGTTGGGGGTATAACCAACTATTGAAAAAGAGATGATTATTGAGAGGTATAACTAGGGTTATATTAATGAATGATTACAAGGGGTATAAATAGTTTATAAAGATGCCTTTTTAATCCTAAAAAAATATTAAAGAATCCATGTTGAGGGGATAGCCAACATGGCAAGGGGTTGGTATTTTTCTAATCCTTTTGAATATCATTTGTTGATCTCTATTTATAGTTGTCAGAAATTAAATATTAGGATGATATTTATATTTTAGTGGATTGAAAATTTAACAAGTTTTTATAGGTTATGAAATGTATCCTTATGATGTTAAGAAACATTACTTTAAAATAAAAATAGATCATTTATCACCCACCCCCTCAGTGATCCTACATTGATCAAGGAAAATTTAGTTGGTATAATTTAATGTTCCATATAAAAGATCCAACAACTGATAATGATAAATTTTAATTGATTGAACAATATGGGTGCTACTATTTTTAATGGAAGAAACTATCACAATTTTAAGAATAGAATGTTACCCTATCTTCTATCTATTATCCTTGAAGTTATTGATATTTAAATAATGGGAATTCTTCCCATTAATGAGGTTTCTATGACATTTGTTGATAATAAAAATTTTAAAGATGACTGTAAATCTCAAAATTCCATATTAATGGTGCTCAGAGAGAATGTTTATACCAAGATAATGGGTTTTTTAGTATCTAGAAAAATATTGGATAAGTTGAGAAGATGTTATGAAGGTAATTATAATGTTAAGGAAGCTAAGATACAAATCTGGAAAAGTCGTTTTGAAGATATTAAGAAGGATTATGGATAAATTATTGATGCATATTGTACAATGGTTAAAGATTTGGGAAGAAATATCATAGGATTCAATGAGATATTCAAATATTATACTCTCTTTAAGAAACTAATGAGAAACATTCTACATGGATTTGATAACAAATATTCATCTTTAAAATATTGAGAAGACTTATCTATGGGTGTCCTTACAAATATTATCATAGAATATGAGATGAGAAAAACAATAGTCTATATAAAGAAGGCTATGGAATAAATATATTTAAAATACTTGTTAAAAGAAAATATCAAAGATAAAGAAGTTGTTTAATAGTAAATTGATTTAGAGTTAAAGTAATAATAAGAGGACTTTAACAAAATCATTTCTATTATTTATAAAAAAATACAAAATGGTGAACTGGAAGAGAAAGGAAAATTTTCTACTGAATGTAATAATTGTAATGAAAAAGGCCATTTTTCCTAATATTGTCCTAATAAGGAGTTTCATGATTATTAGTTAGAATAATTAGATAAATAATATAAAAAAGTGGAATAAACATAAGAAAAAATTTCCTAGCAACCGGAAGAATTTTTTTAGAAGGGTAGCCTAAGATGATACAACATCTAGAAATGAATATGGTTTTAACATAAATTTATTATCTCATGTAAAAAATGGGATGTGATTCATCATAGAGTGATGATAATAGTAAATATATAATATAACTTGATTGGATTCTTAAATAAATTTTTAAATATTATATTAGGAAACCTACACAACTCAAGAGGTAATAGAATAAGTAGAAAAAGGAAGTTGAAGAGAGGAGTTTTATAATGGTGATTGAATAAAAATGGAAAATATAAACCATAATGTGATTAGTTCTACAAAAATTATTTTTTTAATCTAGATAAAAAACTAAAAATTTATAAAGAAATATCATTCAGTAAGGAGAACCATAACAAGGTAGAAAAAACACTTGTTGGTGAATGTAATAAAAATATATTTAAGTTGGAACAATTCAAGATGATATTAAATTATTTGAAATAAATCTTGGCTGATAAAGAAAAAAAATTCCCAAAACAAAATCAATGTATCTTACAAAAAAAAACTGAGTTAAGAATGTTGGGATAATAATTAACCAAATTTTTTGAGGTTAAATGTGAATTTTCTCAATATAGTTAAAAGAAACGACTATAGAATCAGGTTATTTCTATTATAAAAAAAATATAAACATACATATTTTTCTACTAACAATTCATGTTCAAAAGATAATATTTATGAGAAATCATCTTCCTCTAATAAAGAGTTTAATTTATCAATAATGTATCTACCTAAAAAAATTCTCCCACGATTTGTAAAAATACAACAACAATAAATATCAAAGTAGTAATACTATCAGTCTAAAAGATCAAGATTCAATAGTTACTGCTGGTGTTGTGTATTTTTTAGGCATAGAGTATACTCATATTGGTATAACATATATCCACCAGGAAATAATTATGAATCAATAGGTAACTATAATGAACAAATAAGAATAAACGTTCCAAGTATGTATAGTGAAGAGAAAAATAAAATTTAGCTGGTGAAGAGTTTAAATGATTTATGAAAAACATGTGAGATTTATTAGAAATTTGAGAAATGAAAGAAAGAGTGCTTAGTTATTTGTCAAGATCAAATAGACATAGATAAAAATATTTAGGAAGCACAAAATATTTCTGAATAAAAAGGGAAGATATAGGTTTTAAAAAACAATAAATTTTTTTATCAAGTTATCTACTGATACAAAGTTAATTATTTATAAGAAACATAAGAGGTGTGATTAAGATGTGTATGTTCTAAAAAATTGTATGAATATCCTAACTTCCCAATAATAAATAATTAAAATGATGTTACAAATATATCGTAACAAATATATTATGAATGATGAAAAGTACATGAAAGATTCATCTAAAAATTATATAGATTATAAAAATGAAATTAAATCCCATGTAAATCTAATAAAATGAATTAATTATTGAGACTGAGAGAATATTTTCAGTCTAAACGATACTTCTTAAGAAAACTGAAATTCATAATTATTCTCATACTTTTTTTATATGTTAAATATTTTAGGGAGTTTAAGGAGAAAAAATTTGGATTCTGAATGAGTTTTTTAGAAGTGTTATAGTAATTTTGATAAATCCATATTGAAACATTATAGAAGAATGGTGTTTTACCTTGAGGGGAGAATTTGAAAATAAGTTATGTGTATCACACTTTTACTAAAAATGTTCATGATGTTAATAAATCTAAGATATTGGAGTAATTGTTTTTATACACTTGAACTATTTTGTTATGTTTTTTAATATGGATGCTGAATTTTATTAAAAACACCTTCATATTTCATCTAATAAAAAGATGTTGGAAGAATATCGAGGAGAGTATTACATGAATGAAATATTATGGATAACATTGATCACATTTATTATACACTCTTGTTTTCTACACTTGGTTTTACAATTTAGACGTAGAGTTTTTTATTTAAAGGCTATTTGTTAAAAAAAACATGTGATACTAATTTTCTCTATGATAATATTTCTCAAGATTATGAAGTAAGAAGATGTGATAAAATATTCACTATGTTACCTTTGTATTTTATTTTCAATAAGGGGGTATGTAAAATAGGGGGAGATGAAAAAATCATGAAGAAATTATTTGACAACTCATATAGACGTCATTAATATTTGAAGATTTAAGTGAATATTGACAACAAGTTAAAATGGGGAGATTGTTGTGAAAAAGTGTGTTTGGACACATGTTTTATCGATATGTCAATCTGTGTTTGTAGATAAAGTTAAGAGAAGATATTTCTAGATTTTTGTTGAAAATTTCCATATAGATGTTAATTGATTTTTCTTAAAGGTGTAGAAACTATCCTTAAGGAATGTAATAATGTTTAATTAATTATGTTTGGAATATTTACTTGAAAACCATATGACACTTATCAATTCTATAAGTTCCTAAAATCTTGAATTATATCATAATCTAAATAGAGATTTTTTTTATTTGTAAAAAGAAATAAGTAAAAGGGGGAGATTTATAAAAAGTGGAAGAAGAGTATGTTTGAGTTCAAGATGGAGTTATCAGATATATTATTTATAAAAATTTGAATAATTCCATCAGATGGACGTACTCATGTCATCAAATGAAGGTTTGAGTTAGGAAGTTTAAAGAAGTGGTTTTATAAATATTGATCTATGAATTTTCATCCCTACAAATATTTAGATTCAAATTTATGGTATATAATTATTAGATAGATAATTCATAGAAGTTCTGATCAGTCAAAGGAATGTTATCAAGGTAAATCAGATGGGAATGGGAAAATACAAAGATCCAATGGATGGGGATTTTCGACTGACATTAGATATAAAAATATGAAGGTTCTAAATGAAGATAAGGGAATAAAAGTTTGGGTATAAAATTAAATGGAATCAGATGGATGAAAATTATATTGAAATATATGATGTTATCAGATGGATGATTATCGATCCGAGGTTGCATGTACACAACACTGTTCAAATAGCAGAATATAGATCTAGTAGGAAGAGATTTTATATTCCATTAGAAAAACATATGTTGAAATTAATGTAAATAGTTCTCTTAATAATGGAAAATTTAATGGATTTCCATCAAATAGATAATGGTAAAGGTTTACCATCAGATAGATATTTCCTAATGAATGAAACAAACATTCATACTTCAAACAAAGGTAATCTAAGGAGATTTACAAAAACAATGTACAGTTTTTATAATGATGTTCCTAAGCTTAAAATTTAATATTTTTTTTATCTCTTCTTGTTTATGGAAATCCATATAAGTTTATTTACATCAATGTTAAGGAAGTTCAAATAAAGGGGTACCTTCCAAGAAATTACAAGAGGCCTTAATAATGTTTCATAAGAGTTGGAAAGTTCCCCAACAAATTCATTGTAATGAATCCTATTTTCCATGTATTATTTTTGGATATTTAATGGATTATTTTAGAGACCAGGATCTAAAACAGATTGCAATTATTAGGCACAGTGTACCTGGAATAAATGTTTTAAATGTATTAAATAGCACGAGTGTGTAGTTTTCCTAAAAATGTGAAAAAACTTATAAAATGGGTCCCATATCAGAAATATGTTGGCACTGTTGATTTTAGAATGTGGGATTTACCCTAGGAATGACATAAAGTTGATCGGTGTTGGGTGTTTGTAGAAAATTCATCGTACGCATAAAATAAGTAAAATAATTAATTATTTTATTTCATTGACATAGTGACCTAACCTATTCTATAAATAAATGGGGGTAGGGAATTCCATGGTTTATCCACTAAATACTAGAGATCTAGAGGACCATTAGAGAGCCATCAAACAAAATTTTTTGTCAGGCGATAGCAAGAACAATTATCAATGACCAATGCAAGACGAATTCAATGGATTTTTTTAATGATCACAGTGCATCTCCATTCTTCATCAGCGATCGATCCAAATTATGGTATGGAATTGTTTGATTTATTTTTATCCTCCCATTTTGTTTTCTATGATGAAAATCTATCAATAAACCAATAGATTGATCCATAGATCATGAATATTGCAAGATGGGATAGATTAACCAGGAATTTAGAGAATTTTTTTGTGATTAATTATTATATCTTTATTCTTATTTCTAACAGAAATGAATCATGATCGACACAAAAATTGATCGTGGTATATTCCAAATAATTGTTCTTATTATTTTCATTCCTTGATTCTTCATTCACCACAAGAGTTCTCCATATTTCCCATGGTTTGAAATTTATCCAAAAATCAAACATTGTGTACCTAATTCATGGAATAATGGTTTGAGATAATATATCCAGGCTCATAACGACATGATAGTGTTATGAAGATGGAAGTGGAGGTGAATCTTATGGTTTTGGGTTCTCAATTTCATGATCTTTTACTTGAAATCAAGAAAGGAGTACAAATATATTTTCTAAGTGGATTTAAGGGTTGGATCCTAGTGTTTGACGTTGATGAGGTTAGATGATGATGATCTTCCATGATTCTAGTGAAGGGAGAGGCCAGATTGGTGGTTGGAGGAGTGATCAGTGATGTGTGAACCAAATCTAGAAATATATAAATTGTCTCACTTCGTGAAGTGTAATGTTGATTCACATATCATGTGTTCCCCTCTCAATAGAGGCCAAGATTTTGGGAAGGAGATAAGTATCACATGGTGTGTTACCTTGACACATGACGTTTGGTCCCATTTTTTCAACTTGATGTATACCTCATAGGGTACATGGACAGAGTCTAGAGTACACATGCATGCAAACATTGTTTACTCCCACAAGAACATATCCAGGATAGGAAAACATGTGCTAAGTCGTGTATCAGGACATGGGTTGAAGCACACTTACAGCATCACCATAAGGCCCCAGCATTAAACATTACATAATCTTGAGTTAATTCAAGAATCCACATTAAAGATATTTTTAGTTATATAGTTTTAGAGAATTATACCATAACAATTACATAAAAACTCAAATATTATGAATTATACACTTCTATTCACTATCTATGTTTTCAAAAGATAATACTCTTTAAAAAATGATTTCTTTTTTTTCTTGATATAAATATTCATAACATTCTTCTTAACTTCTTACTTTATATTACCCATCCTTATACGATATGGAAAACATTTCAAAAACATTGGATGAGAAAAAAAATTGTAATGTATATAAAATAAATAATAAAACCATTGGTCCATTATTTTTTAAACTCTTGAAATCATTTTCACAAAATCATATATTTCACCCATAAAAAATAAGTTCTTTAACATACCTAATGAAATAATAAGATTCCAAAAAATCATCCTATAAATCATTAATCATAAAGGTAACTTATGGAATCTATAACATACTTACATTGTAGCTTTCAAAGCTACATAGGGAGTAACCTTCATGGTTACATTTGGAATACCCATTACAGTATATTCCCTAAATCTATTAGGAGAAACCTTATCATTTAACTCTTTCTCATTAACCAATGCATTGGAGATATATCATAGTCTCACCTACCCTCGGTTTATCACAAAACCACCCATAAACATAAATAATTCCCAAGAACCATAACATAGTCATAACACATAAAACAAGTATAACGAAAAAATAATATTTCCACCTTGAAATAACATTTCATCTTTACAACTGCAAACTCATAAATAAAAACATGTTATTTTAAAAATGGTAAATTTTTAAAGAAAACATCAATAAATAATAGTTTAAGGAAATAAAGTAATTCCATTCATATCATATATGTTAAAAAACATTCCAAGTCATTGAAATAATCAATCCATTTTTAAACCACATTTAAAACATTTTAAAAGAAGATTTTTGAATCAAAGTGTCCCAAAAAAAATTGAAAATTTTTAAAGGAATTAATATTTTGAAACATTCATTTTCCTATATATATATCCTTAAACCCATTTTGAAAACACGGACATTACTGAAAAATATTTAGAAGAATAAATCGTTAAAACATTTAAAATGATGTTTAATTAATAGAGTGTCTTACCACTTTAAACAGTTAAATTAGAAGACACGTAGAATTATAACATTTTACAAAACATTAAATAACATGGTTATAGAAGTAATATGGATATGGAATGTAATATGGGATATATATATACACTTTATGAAAGGAGATTGAGATAAAGCCCTTTACCATGAGTCTGACTCGTCACGTGCAATCATTATATTCATGAATAATAAAATCAGGGTAATTTATAATTACTTGAGAAAATTTTAAATTTTATTATTCTTTTTATATCAATTATTACCATGTTATAAAAATATATAATTATTTGAGTTCATATCATATGTTTTGTCAATATTCGGTACTTGAGTCAAAAATGAACTTGGTATGATGTCAATAGTTAATGTGGTCACAAGTCCATAATATCTAGAATAAAATTAATGACATAGTAATAATTTTTTTACACCAATTATAATTTTTAAATCAATCCATTTATTAATTTAATTAAAATTGAACAACGTTATAATCATGGAGATGGTAGGTCGTACGAACATGTGAGTAACATTTCTATTTTTCATTGATCATTATAGAAATAAGGTAATTATTATTTTATCTTTCTAGAATGATCAAAATATTATTAACATAATTATAATCATTTAAATATACTTATATATATCATACATGTTATGTGGTGAATAAAAACGATTCAAATCGCTTTGTAGAGGAGATAGTTCACACATATGCAGGAATGATGTTATCATTTTTATGTGCATTAAAAGTAAGAAAATAATTGATATATTATTATCTTATAATACTTAATATGTAATTAATATAATATAGTAACATTAATTAAATCATTATAAGCATGCATGAGAGACAATTATGGAAAATGAGTTATATCATTTCGTGGAGGTGATAGTTCACATGTAAGGATGAACGATTAATTCTTTTCCCATTTGATTGAAGTGGAGATTGATTTAGGTGATGATATTAAAAAAATCTCAGTGTATTCAGGATATTGTAGTTATTATTTTTTCATGGTTTGAGTATATTTTAAGGAAGTAGAGGATGAAATAAAAAATAAACACTTAAATAAATTCATTACCTTTCATCTGGGTGATCACCTTTCCTAACACTTTAACACATATAAGAATGATGTTATGCCTAAACTAAGGCCTCAAGAACATGGGTTAGAAAACTATAAAGGTTTTTGGTTAGATATTTTCCATACCAAAATGTTTTGTAATTATAAGGAATAGAGGGTAAGAGTTCCTTTTTATAGGAGATGGGAGTGGCACTCTTAGAATTATTAGAATTATTAAATGAATATAAATTAATTATATATTACAATTGGGTCCAAGTTTATTTATTGTAAATATAGTATGTTTATGGGTCAAAATTAATTAATCCAATAAAAATTAGATAAGTTTTTTAAATATTTTAATCTTTATCATTATGTTTCAACCCTTTTAACTCTTACCATTTTATTACATAATTTACACTTTGAGAGTTAAAATAATTACCATAACATGTCAATCGACCAATGAATGAGTCACTAATAAAATTTATAGATTTGTATAAATTTTTTTATGAATCATGGAATATTATAAAAATTATAACATTTAATAAAATATTTTATATTTCAAAATACTAATAGTGTCGATTTTGACACTATTATTTTGTTGAATTTTGAAAAATATCATAACAATAAGAAAAGTTCGAATCTACCCCTTTAAATCATAATAAACATGTCAAAATAATCCAAAAAAATTGTGTATGGCATCAATTATTTAAATATATATTTATTTTAATATTTATAATATCATTTATTTGATTATTTCACTAATTAAGAAATTATTGCATCATCATTGTGCCACCATTTAAATTAAATATTTATTTCCAAATAAATATAAATAAATAACCCTGATGTAAGTAATATTTATATTTTTATAAGTAATATTTATAGTTGAATATATCACTTATATAACCCCATATTAAAATTATTTTATTAATAAGAGACATGATTAAGATATCTTGGTCTTTACTTTCAGTATTGGAAATTTCGGCTATAGCCACGGTTTGAAACTGTGGCTATAGGTTATATCCACGGTTCAATGGAATGTGGATGGTATTAGCATGGTTATATGGCAAGGCCTATATTCATGGCTTCAAACTATAGCTAAAATGATATAGCCATGATTTGAAGCCGTGAAAGAATATTAGGCAATATAATCTAGAAAAACAACTTTAAATAGTCTTAAAAATGTCAAAATAATCCATAAAATTCATGGATGACATTAATTATCTCAACTTATATTTATTTTAATATTTAAAATATAATTTATTTAATTCTTTTATTAATTAAGAAATTACTACATCATCAATGTGCCACCATTTATATTAACTATTATTTTCCTAAAAATTATAAATAACCTAACATGATATAATTAATATCTTTATACATATATTAAATTTTTTAGTCATATATATCACTTATACAATCCTGTAGGAAATTTTTTTTATCAATAAGAGACATGATTATGACATCTTGGTATTTACTTTAAATAAAAATTTATAAATGTCATAATCACACCCAAGTGGCTCCCAAAGTCCAAAATTTTGGCCCATGTATTTTCTTGGTCAAAAATAACTCATCCAATAATATTAATACATGTTTTAGTGTAGTTCTATATTATTATAATATTATTATTAATTTTAATTACTCTCTTTACCTCTAATCATTATAAATAAAATACTAAAATTATTATTCACCAAAAATTATTTTTATCCTATCAGATTAAATTTTTCATAGTAATTATAACCATTTATGTTAATTTTTAAAAATTAATTTTATATAATTGGATAAATTTAATTTAAAAATTAATATCGTTAACGGATTGAGGAAACGGGTTTTTAAAGAAACAATGTTCAAAAGTTCACAAAGTTTTTATATCCAATTTCATTTTGAAATTGAATCCAATGACTTGAATTGGATTAAATTAAAAAAAACATTAGTCAATTATAATATAAAACCAATTAAACAGATAACCTAACTATATTAATAAATTTGATGAAAGAGCAGTTTTGAATTAAAGTGCAGTATTTTTCACTATTCATTAAAAAATGAATATTAGTAGAAAAATATCAAAAATTCAACCAAATTAAATTTTCATGTCCTGCTTCAAATTTATAATTTAATTTTGTAAAATATAACATATATTGGTGTCAAAAATTAGATTTAAAATGGTCTCACCGTCAAAATATGGAAAAAGTGACTTTTAATAATATTAGAACTTTTTATGCTTAAAATTGGATTTATATTTATTTTAAGTCCATAAAATTTATTTAAAAAATTAAAAACATTTAAAAAACATATCTAAACATAATATAGTTATTTTTTATTCCTGTCAAAAAATGGCTAGGTGTTAACTACCAATTAAAATAATATTATTAATAATGTATTATTTTTTTGAATAACTAAGTCTTGTGTGCAACATAAGATTTCAGAGAAACCCATTACTGCATATCAGGTACACTATCAGAAGTGTCACCTTTAATATAAAATTAATATCTAATTCATAAATATTAATAGAAATAAAAAAGTTTTATTCTATAATTACCTGTTATGTCACAAGCATGTCATGTACTTTCACACAGACACTAACATAGACACAAACACATGCCATTTACATAGGTAGGACTCAAGGATAAAGGGACGAAACATATAACCCTACTACATGTCTTGTACTCCTAAAATGATAGCTTGAATCCCTTATCCTCTATCTCTTGGATGTGTTTGTTTAGGTTGGGTTCCCCATATCCATTCATTGAGGGTTTATATGGAATCACCTCCTACACATAGGATAGTGACCCATTCAGCAGGTCTTCTTAGATAAAGTTGTTAAAGTCTTTTCTTGAGGCCTAGAGTGAGATCCTCAATTTATCTTCTTTGCCTATATAGAGTTATTGGTATCATCATGACCAACCCTACGGGAGCATTGATCCTCAACTTAGTGGGTTAATCTATATTGAGTTATTGGTATACCCCCATGGACTTATGAGTGATCCTAATCTTTTTATTGTATCTCTTTGAAATTTCAATGTGTACATGTAATGGGGGGACTTGATGAGCATTACCTCTTAGAAGGATGTCGTCAGTGCTTCAGACTCGAGAGTGCGTTCTCCCAAATGAGTACTATGTGGAACTTTTGAGCTAGAATCCTAGGCTGGGATTCCAGTCATGACTTTCCTTTAGACTATGTGTCTTTGTTAAGTATAACAAGATATTTTAATTATATGTGTTTTAGACATATACCTATATAGAGATGATTTTATTATTATTATGTATGCTTTTTTGTTTCGGTTTGTCCTACTATGTACACCAGCATGGGATTTTCCCACACATGTTGTGTCTTGTGAATATGAGCGACCTTTTGATAGAGTCCTCGATAGAATAGGATGTGATAGTGTTTAGTGAGACCGGAGAGACTGAGGTGTGTTCCGGAGATATCTTAACATAAGTCTATAGTTTTACTCTTAGGTTGGAATTATATTCAGACTCATTATGGTGAGCTTGTATTTGGACCTATTTACTTTCATTTACTTGCTATCATAGTCTGGTTATGGGGTTTAGATGGCTGCATGCAGGGTTGTTCAATTGTATTTACATTTCATCATTGTATGGGATTTGAGATGTTTGTGTGTATGTACAGGTAATTTGGCTAAGGCTTCCCATGTTAGTGATACGTCTACTCGACGCTAGTCTCTACCCCCTATCCTATTGAATGTCAGCTTGGGGAGTCATTTCACGGCCCCTTTGGGGTGGGTCCTGATAGAGTGGTCTCAAAGGTAGTCGGTTCCAACTTAGTACCGGAGTCTATGATATTGGTTTGGGGAAAAAGTGTTGTGTTTTTTGAGTTTCGATTTTATGGTAGATACTTTAGTGTTGGTGTAGTGGCTGACATATCCATACACAAGGACGCTGATTACCTACCTTTAGACTCAGTATATGAGAAGATCAGTTTTAGGGAAAAATGGTACATGCATCATGTATGAATGGTTTTTGTTTTCCATGTCCTTATTGAGTCATCTCTCTAGATATACTCATTGACTATGGTTCATCTTGTTTATTTCAGGATGCATCTACAGCATATACCATTTTGGGTTAAGCATCAGGATAATGAGGATGATCCCTTTAGTGATGATCCATCGATTTGGGGAACAGTTCTACAGATGTTACCTCATGGTGGTGCAACAGCTATATCACTACCTGTAGAGTAGCACATGGTACCCACAATACCAGTGGATAAGGTTCACAATCTAATCTCAGTGTATGAATTCTAGCAACCTAGACCCCTCGGGTTCTAAGGTGATCCCAACCCATAGGCAGCTGAGGACAGGCTTGATGCAATGACCCAAGTTTTCTATATTTTCAGGACACTAGTATATTTGATGGTGGTCCTAGATGTGAGCCTTCTCCATGGATCAGTGGGATGATGGTGTGGGTTAGTGACTTAATCTTATGATAAGGAGAATATAGTATGATCAGAGTTCTTGGTCCTTTTCATAGAGGGGTTCTCTCCAGATATGATGAAAGATGTATGTATCTAGGAGCTTTTTCAGCTCCATCAAGGCACCATGACAGTTTCTTAGTATTCATCGAGGTTTATCAACCTCTCTAAGTACTCTATGGATATGGTTTGTGGCCAGTTATTCAAGGCTTAGAACATCTAGTGAGGGTAGTGTAGATACATCTTATCTAGTTTTATACCTTTATGAATTTCTACCTATGATATGGGTGCTAGATCATGCTTTGGTGGTTGAGAATTTTTTGGCTGAGCAGATAAATCCAATGTATGCTGCTAGTTGGAAACCAAGAATAGATACCTTGGCAGCTGGGAGCTGACGTTCATCTTGACGACCTGAACTTGTGAGAAATTTCATGAGGATGTCTTAGGATAGAGGTTCTATGGGTTAGGCATCCTGTGATGGGTCCTATCATCTTAGAGAGAGATAGTGATACTCATGTGAAGTTAGGGGGTATCTTTCTCGATATTCTCTAATCCACTGTATGACTAACAAAGAGACTGTGGGTGGGCCACCAAGGTAGATGAAGTGGAAAGATAAGGTAGTTTCACAGGTTGGTGGACATGGTGGAGGAAATAGAAGATTATAATATTGTGGTATATTCTTTGACATGTTACCACCACCATACCCAGGTATTCAATTCTAGGCTTAGGGAGTTTGAGGATAGGGGTGGGGGAAGAAGTAGTCAGTCTAGGATTACGAACTAAAGGCTCCAAGAATGATATGAGGTATGATCTTTGTATTTTATACCCTATTTACGGTACTGAATGATATAAGTTATAGTCATTATTTTCTTAACACATATCTTTTTTAGGACTTAGAGAATCTAGTTGAGTCCATGGATCTACCCTTATAATTCGAGACTCCTACTGGAGAAGACTTAGTGATCAAATACTTATGCTAATAGTGTGACCTAAGTCTTGGATGAGATATTTTCTATTAAAACATCTTTTTTGTAGTGATGGGGCCTTGCAATTTCATCTTATGTATGGAAAAGTTTTCAATAGTTCATTCCTAGATTTACTATTTGAGGAGCAATATGTTGTGTGTCCATAGTGATGGGACTAGGTTCTCTATTGCCAGTGAAAAGTGAACCCAAATAGTGTAGGATGGACTCATGCATAGGTGGGTGTATCCAATTACTCACCAGTTGTCTAGAATAAACCTTGGTGCACTGGATGTAATGAATTCATATTTTCTTGTCACGGTGGCTGATTACAAGGATGTCTTCCTTGAGGATGTTCCATTCTTACCTCCCTGTTGTGATATATAATTTTGTGTTGATCTACACCCTGGATTGAAATTGATATTCATTCCATCATATCATATTTTTATTGTATATATTCACAGTCTGAGGATGAATTTGGAGTACATACAGAGGAATGGATTTGTTAGACACAATGTTTCACATTGGGCAGCCCCAATTTTTTTCTCCATGAAGTAGAATGGGATATTGAGTTTATGTTTGAACTACAGGTTCTTAAAACAAGTGACTGTGAAGAAAAATTATCCACTACCAAAGATTGATGACTGATTTGATCATTTGAGAGTGGCTCGATGGTTCTCAATGGTTGACCCCAGGTCAAGCTATCACCAGTTGTGAGTATGGGATGAGGATATACTGAATACAACATTAAGATGTCGTTATGGTCACTATGAGTAATTAGTGATGAACATTGGCATAAAGAACTCCCCAATAGTATTCATGGGACTCATGAACTGGTTCTTTTAGCCTTTCATAGACTAGTTCTTGGTAGTCTACATCAATGATATCCTTTTGTACATGGTGTTTGAGAAGGAGCATATGAGACACTTGATGATGGTTCTGGACATACTTCAAGAGCACCATCATTACCAAAATCTCTTGAAGTGTTAGTTTTGGATTCTAGAGGTCCACTTTATAGGAAATTTTATCTCAGTATAGAGAGTGGGATTTGACCCAGCCAAGGTTAAGGCAGTGTTATATTGGGAGCCTCCCAAGGGTATGATGGAGGTGCAGAGCTTCCTTGGGTTGGAATCCTATTATCAGAGATTCATACCTCATTTATATAAGATATAAGCACCCATTATAGCTTTTACCTAAAAGGTAAAACCTCTAGTGTGGAAAGGAATATTCCATCTTGCTTTTTAGTAGTTGATTCAGATATTGATGAGTGCTCCCATATTGATATTTAGAGATAAGGGTATTGATTACGTAGTGTTTTTCAATACATCTGAAACTGGGATTGGTTTTGTAATGATTCAAAGTCATGCAGTGATTTCCTATGTTTCATAACAGTTGAGACCACATGAGAATAACTACATGACCTACTATCATGAGTTAGGAGAGATAGTCTTAGCACTAAAGATTTAGCGACACTACCAGAGGGGCAGGTGAATTATTATATATTCTAATCATAAGAGTCTCAAATATATCTTCTCCTAAAAGGATCTTATCTTGAGAAATAATTTATGGATAGAGTTCCTCCAAGATTATGAATTTAATAATTTTTATACACATTGTAAGAGGATCATAGTAGCATATTCTCTCAGAAGGAGATCTTGTTTGCAGATTCTGAAAGAGGCGTAAGAGCAGTTGGCCTCATTATTGTTATCCTTTATGGATAGAGATGAAGTATCATACCTCCATTTGATGGTTGTTACCCCTCTACTTTTATAGAAAGTTAGGGAGGAACATCATGGGGATGTGGACTATGAGACCCTATGTACTGATATATCTATTGTACATGATCCTGGAGGATTTTCTAAAGGTGGGGAGCATGTGATTATTTTCATAGGATGCACTCCAGTACTAGTGATGTTGTGGGAGGAGAATTCGAGATAATTTAATGCATATCCTTTAGTGGTAAATCCAGATGAGGAAAAGATGTACCAATACCTACAACATCAGTTTTTGTGTAAAGGGATGAAGAAGAGAGTTATAGAGTTTGTGTCTCGATGCCTTGCATTTCAACAAGTGATGGTTGAGCACTAATTTATGACAGGTTTAGCTCAGCCTCTTAAGGTGTCTAAGTGGAAGAGGGATGGGATATACATGGAATTTTTTATGGTATTATCATGTACGTCTTGGGAAAATGATGCCATTGGGGTAATTGTAGACTTCCCTGCCACGTCATCCTGCTTCCTAAATATTTTAAAGAAGATTCCGTACAAATCTTGGGATGCCTCTATGTGTCGAACATATTCTGAATCCATGGATTCTCATCAATTATTGTTTCTAAATGTGGGTCTCACTTAAAATCCAAGTTGTGGAAAGAATTATAGGAAGCTTTTAAGACTCAATTGCACTTGAGAAAAAAATTCACCCCCAAACTGATGGCCATATTGCGGAGACCATTCAGGTTTTGAAGGACATGCTATGATCTGGTATGTTGGAATTTGGTCATAGCTAGGAGGATCACCTACCATTGGTGGAGTTTCTATACAAGAAGAGCTACCATTCAACCATCAGGAAGAAACCATTTGAGGCTTTGTATGGGTGACCTTATAGGTCACAACTTTAATGGAATGACCCCATAGAGTCAGCACTTGTGGGATTATAATTGGTGCAAGAAACAACCGAGAAGGTTCATATCATCCAAGAGTTTATGAATACTACATTGACCTATCCTAAGTCTTTTTATAATAGATGAAGGAGGCTTTTGGAGTTCGAGGAGGGAGACCATGTGTTCCTACAAGTTTCACCACAACATGGATTGTCGATATTTGGCCAAGGAAATAAGATATCTCTGATATTCAATGGTCCTTTAATGATATTGTGTAGATTAGGTGAGGTGGTGTACCACTTAGATCTACTTCCAAAGTTATAATGGGTACAAAACATCTTCCACAAGTCACAACTGAAGAGGTACGTGCATGACCCATCAAATGTAATCAATAGGGGAGAGAAGAACATCAAGGATGGAGCTACATTTTCTAAGTACGTAGTATAGATTTAGAATCAGTATCAAAGGATACCCTATGGGTAGGTGATACATTTATTGTGTGTTTAGTGGCTACATTGGAATCTTCAAGAAAGAATATGGGAGCGGGAGGCTCAAATTCATGCTAAGTGTCCATATCTCTTTATATATCTCTTGTTTTGGATTTTTGGGACATAAATCCCTAAGGCGGGGAGAATTTAGTTACTTGTATTTTCCATGTATTATTTTAAGATATTATATGGATTAATTTCAAGACCAATTGCTAGGACAACATACAATTACAAGGCCCAGTGTTCCCAAAATAAATGATTGAAATATGTTAAATATATTAAATAGCACACACATATAGTTTCCCTTAAAATATGGAATAACCTATAGACGGTGAAATGGATTAGAAATATGATGGAACTGTTGAGTTCAAAACATGGGGTTTACCCAAGGTGTGAAATAACCTCGGTCGACGAAGGGGATTTTTAGAAAATTCGTCACAGACATAAAATAAATAATATAATTGATTAAATTATTTTATCTTATTTTGTTGATGCATCAACCTAACATCTTCTATAAATATATATTAATGTGGAATTCCTAGGTTTAGCTACTAAAACATAGAGTTAAATCTGAACATTGGAGAGAATTCCAATGAGATTTCATTAGAAGATGATGACTTGATCAAAGATCTATGACCGATGCAAGATGAATTTAGAAGATATCGCCAACAATCACAGCACAACTCTGTTCTTCATCAGTGATAAACCTAAATCAGGGTAGGATGTTATTTGATTTGGACTTTTTTTCCTTGTTATTTTATACAATGAACAAGGACCAATCACTCAACTAATTAATCCATAGATTGTGTGTATTGTAGTATGGGTTAGATTAATCCGTAAATGGGATGATTTCTTTGTGATTAATTATTATCTCTTTGTTAATTATTCTAATGGAAAAAAATCACGGTCAACATGAACATCGACTGAGGTTAATTCCTCATAATTTTTTTTTGTGTTTTTATTTTCACAATTATTCATTCATCACAAGAATTATTCATTGTGCCTGGGGTTTGATGCTTAATGAAAATTAAAACATTGCACACCTTATTATTGGTGAAACGGCTCAAGATCATAGATCCATGCTCAGCACAACACAGGGATTTTGTGACGATAGAATAAGTAAAAAATCATATATTTTTTGGATACTCAATATCTTTTTCTTTGGATTTCAATGAAGAATGGTGTACAAATATATTTTCTGAATAGATTAATGGGTTTAATCCTAGTGTTCGATGATGATGAGGTTCAAATGATGATCTCCCTTGATTCTGGAGAAGGGTGAGGTCAAATTAGGGGCCAAAGGAGTGACTTATGATGCATGAACCAGATATGTATATCTATACATTTACACACTACACAAAATGTCACATGAAGTCACACGCAATGTGGGACCAGATCAGCAGTGACTAAGGTATTAGGAAGGATATTAGTATTACATGTCATGTGACCTTATCATATAATGTGTAGTCCGCTTTAGTGAGCTCGGCATGTAGCTAGATGGGTAAATGGACACAAGATAGAGTACACGAGAATGGCCATGTGGTGAACTCCCACAAGGACATGGCTGGGTCAGACATATAGTAGTTAAGACGTTACTAGTACATGGGGAGAATTATACGGGCAACATCAGTCCATGTACTTTCACATGGATAGAGACATGGGCGTTTTAAATGGGTAAGACCCATGGTTAAAGGGACATCACATGTAACCCTACTACACATCATGTACTCCAAAAATATTGGCTTGAATCCCTAATACTCTGTATATTGGATGATTTTAATTAGAGTGTATTCCCCATATCCATTTCCTAAGGGTTAGTATGGAATCACCTCCTATACAAAATAAAGTGATCCCTTTAGCAATAATTCTTGGATAGATTTGTTGGAATCCTTCAATGAGGCCCAAAGTAAGATCCTCTATTCATCTTTATGCCCTAGGTGGAGTTCTTGGGATCTTCATGACCAACACTTCACTATATCTGATCCTCTACTTAGTGGATTAATTTAGAATTATTTATTGGTATACCCCATGGAATTGGGAGTGATCCTCCTATGTGTATCATATCTCTTCGGACTTTCAGTGTGTGCATTTAAGGGATTGATCTGATAAGCATTACCTCTTAGGCAGACATCATCGGTCCTTTCAGAATCAGGAGTGTATTCTCCCATATAGGTGCTATGTGAAACCTTTATGTTGAAATCCTAGGCTGGCATTACAGTTGTGACTTATCTTTATACTGTGTATCTTTGCTATGTATATCTAGATATTCTTATTATATGTGTTGTAGACATATACCTTTGTATAGATGATTTCATTCTTTTATTGTATGATTTTTGGTTTTAGGATTTCCTACTGGGTATTTTTATACTCACTACTACACAGTATTTTCATGCATGTTCCATGTCTTGTGAGGATGATCAACCTATTAATAGAGTCCTAGATGGATCAGGACTAGTTGGTGCTTAGTGATACTGAAAAGACAGAGATGTGTTATTGTGGTATCTTAACAGCAGTCCCATGTTTAACTTATAGGTTGGATTTGTTTTCATACTATTTTTTGTGGGCTTGTATTTGGCCCTATTTACTTTACATTACTTCATGTCATACTCTGGTTGTAGGATTTAGACATATGCTTTCTTGGTTGTTCAGTTGTTTTTACATTTCATCATTGTATGGGTTTGGAGATGTGTGTGTGTGTACATGTACTTTGGCTAAGGCCTCCATGTTAGTGATTTTCCTACTCGATACTAGTTTCTAGCCCTAACATATTAGAGGTGGGCTTGGGGAGTTATGGAATGGTCCTCTTTGGGATGGGTTTTTACATTCACTGTAGTGGAAGCTTCGATATTAAATGTTACATTTAGTGGGAAAATACATTCATTTCTCATCCAATCTCTTGAGAGGTGATCCTTTATAAAGGGGGGAATAGTAAAAATATATATGTGGAACAATATTCATACGCGTACAGGAAATGATCTCCCTCTTCCTCATAAGAATGAATCTAGATTATAATTAATGAGAAATATTTTTACTCAACCTCCCCGCATGATTCCAGGTACAGTGCTGGTTGATTTTCTTAAGTTCTCTCTTCCATTGGGACAGATAATTATCATAATAGTAGAGTATCTGATTTATTATTTAAATTTTTCAAACTATAAATTTCTACTATTCATTTATTCATTTTTTATCATGAAAAGAATGCACAGATAATATTTCCATAATTATTATGGAAATTTCCATGATGTTTAGATGCAATAAATTTCCTTTTCAATAACCTCTAAAAATATTCCTATATAATTGACAATGAATGATTTCAAATATTTAAATTTGAAACTCCTTGAAAATTTCCCATTATAGAATTCTTAATATCCATTTAAATTTACCATAACATTTTAGATTTTTCTTTTCCTTTGTATCTCCATGGAATCCATATCTCTAAAATATTTTAAAAACATTATCCATGTGTGAACAAACTAATGTTGTTGAGATATGGAAATTTGTCTCATGGAATAAAACCCTTATTTTTTTCTCAGCATCAAAGTTGGTTTTATGATTAAACTTCAACTTGAATCACAATCCTATTATGATGTTTAAATAATTAAGATTAGAGCATAACCATCATAATATTTAATATACGTTTTCTTCCAAATTTTTAATTATAGAAACTCATCATTTTTGGTTTTTTTATGATTAGAAATATGATCTATGAAGCCATACCCTTTCTAAACACATACATGGGAATCTTAAAAGTCTTGTATGAAATTATTATGTCTCACTAAAGTCATACTCTCAACATAAATTCAAATATAAGCCTTAAATTAGTACACTAATTGAGTATAGTATTATGTGGCATGAATTTTTACATGGTGCAAGAAATCATAATGAAAAGTTATATTCAATCTTCAAAGTCTTACATGTGTAATAAAGTCTTATGAAAAAACTATAAACTTTTATGCACAGTAATATTTACATAAAAAACCACATATTCCTTTGAAAGAAATCATTATCTATCTCCAAACATCTTAAAGGCGCATCAATCATGTTCTTAGACATACTGTCCAACATTTAACAAATGATTTACAATAAATAGAACTATTTTAACGAACCATAGGGATCTTCAGAAATGGTGATTATTAGACTTGAGATGATTATACAAAAAACATCATAAAACATTGAGAATAAGTTTTTGATAAATAATGATAATGAATTAGAGATAATTCCACTCATAACATGCTAGGAAAATATGAACTAATTTTTTCCTTTTGTATAACTTCATGAAATTTTCATTAATAACATGGGAATATTTTTATGGAAAATGATTCCCATGAAATAGAATGGATTTTTTTATTTAAATTATTTCATATTATATGTTAATATTTAATTAATTTAAAAATATTAAATACACGCAGTTTATGTAAATAATTTTAATGTAAAGTGTTTATATTGAAATTATCAATTAATTTATAAACTACTTATGAATTAAAAAACAAATTTATCAAATAATATTTTATATTATTTTATTAAATGTTTATATATTATAATATAAAATTTTCATATCAGATTCCCTATTGTAGAAATTTATTTAAACCAAACCAAACTGGATTTTTTGAATTTGATTAATGATTTATGTAATGGCCCCAACTCTAGTAGCCTAGAGAATTTTTCTAATTTATTTCTTTTTCATAGATATAAGTTGTAAAATCTCAAAGGAATGACTAGTTTATTAGTTTTTGTGAATTAGATATATATATATGAAACCCATTTTACATTGGTAAATTAAAAAATACAAAGCATAGTATTAGAAAACCTTCAGCATCATTGAACACATTCAATGAATTCATCTTCATATCCTAGGGAAAATAAAAAAGATAAGGGTCAGATAGAATTCTTAGTTAGGGTTACATACAGTCGAAGCTATCATGAATAAATTAGGAATAATCAATATGTCAAGGTAAACAACTGAACACGCATTCCATTTAATCATTAACTTGACTATCCTGACCAGAAAAGGCATAATCAATATTGCAAGGTAAATAATTGAACACACATTCCATTTAATTAATTAGCTAAGAATTAAATGCATCAAAAGATAATATGAATTCCAAAATATCATAGATAATAATAATAACTGAATTCTAAATGAAGTAAGTTATTAATTATTGGATGTCATTATCTCAGGCTTTATGATACATCTACTCTTAAGACCTAACACATGACTATTTATAATTATGGTTAATATCACATTTAATGCTAGATTATTTGTTCACCACATGAGACTATTCATGCATAGATGGGATGTCTATAACCATGAATCAACTAGAACTGCATTTTCAAATAATTCCTTATATATTTAATAATATATTTAATTCATGAATAATGTGTCTTATTATCAAATATCTGTATTGAGGAAAGAATGAATATTTATCCATATTTCCCCAGATAATTAATTAAATTTCAAAGTAAAATAATATATGTAAAAATGATATAATTTTTATGATATAATAATATCCATGATATAAATAATATAGATATTTTAGATAAATTTAATGTCCAATGAAAAATGATTAAAGAAAGTAATTGTCTCAAGAGAAAGTAAATGATCTAAAAATTAAATAAGAAATGAGAGGTGAAAATAGATTCATAAGAAATATAGAGTTACATAATAAAATAATGAATTAATATGTGTTCAAATAAAATACATCAAAGGGGAAGTATACAAACCACCTAAATTTGAATAAGTTCATATAAACAAATATGTCTCAATTAAAAGGAAATTGAGAGGAAATCCCATACCTCACACTCTCTTTTGGTTAAACATCCTTTAACCTCCGACATAATGATTTTAATCATGTTATTAATTTATAATAGAACCGTATTCATATTTATAATATCATATTTGATCATATTATAATATTTTACCACATTTTTGTTAATAATATTTCATTATTTTTTTTGTTTCATGTGTTAACTATCTTGTTTTCTCAGGCTTGTTTTGTCCTGAATGTTTTAGTTATTTTGTATATTATAAAGATCCATAATATACAAAATGATATTATTATTATAAATATAATTTTTACTCATTATATATATTTTTATAAATTATTATTGATGGTTATACATGGAAAATGAATTCTATCACATTATAAAGATGATAGGTCATATGTACGCAGGATTGATGATATCATTCCATTAATAAGTGAAAGGGTTAGAAATTGGGTGATATTTTATTTTCATAGAATCAATATCTTCTCATATATATCACATATATTTATAAAATGTATCCATATTACTTTTTATGTAAAGCATAAGTTAAAAAATTAATCACATCACTTCTAGTGGCGTTAGTTCCCCGTACACCTCAATTTTTTTTTTATTAAAAATACACATTAAGGGAAAGTGGGAACTATATAGAAACATTAACTTTAGAATTATACATTGAACCTCTGAAAAAAAGTTCACCTTATAGATTTCAAAATTCCAAAAATTCAAATAGCACCAACATTACCCCACATAGAACTATCTCCATACACTCTGTTCAAATTTCATACAACAGATCCTCATCAATTCCTTAATCCATGAAATTTCAAGCCATGAGTCATTTAAAAATCAAAAATCATGTACCATCATTTTTCACCCTCGATATTTGAATGTGGTATAGGACTACTTGCTACCATCATCAGACTTATCAACACCACCGTCTACACTGCTGGAGAAGAAATCCTTAGAACGACCAATGTCTTGACTGCAATCAAGCATCCTCATCACTGTCAAGACACCATGCTTCCATGAATTCCATCACAGATCATGATCATTGAGTCTTCATGATCATCCACCCTGATGCACTAACTATTAGCACCAAACTCGCAAACCATCGACAACGTCTTACATGTCCACCGGAACCCACCAACACTGACATGACGACCCTTATGAGGGAACAAACCATGAAAAAACAGTGAGACTTAATAAGAAATCAAAACACATGCAACAAGAACCACTGAGTGACACATACAACAAAAATATTCCACCCACCGATGAGCAGAACCAACAATTCCGTCACTGTCTCCCACTTGGAGCCAACAAAGAAGAAACCACTACAGGACACCGATGGTCGCATGAAACCACTTCCCAAATCACTAGGAAAACCAATGTGTAGTCTACCACAGAAATAAAGGTGTAATTTTATATCCATAGTATGGAAACATGAAGATTGTGGTCGCGATATAGCTCATCAACAGGCCCCAAACATAGATAGACATGAAAAATCACTGAACAAGCCTAATAAAAAACACCCACTATAGAAGAAACACACAAAATAACATAAAAACGAAGACTAAAAATCCAAAATAGAACCCCTAAGACCTGAATCCATCTCTAACTCCAAAAACCAAGAAAATTGACATGGGTGTGCTGGGAAAAACCCCAACCGCCAAGCTGTTAAACTAAAACCACAGAGTAACCATCTCCCTAGATCGGACCTAGATAGATATTTTTGGGATATATTTTTACATTGGTTGGTTGATATAATGGGATTTATATCTGTGAAAAATTTAATGGAGGGAGATTCCTTTTATAGGTGTGAGATAGTACACATATGGAATTGTTTAAAACAATAAAGTGTAGCCACAGTTTTCAAAACCTCAAAAGGTTCCAAAATTGGTAATTATAAAAAATTATATGTTATAAGATCTAAATATATCCATTAAATGGATTTAATAAAAAATTTATATCATTTTTAACCCTTATGTTTTAATTTTACCCCTCGCCCCCTTGTAAACCCATTTTCACCTTAACTACAGTAATTACTTTTTATTGTTTTCTCTATTAATTATAGTAAAAATTTATGTTAACCTTATTAATTAAAATAAATTATTATTACAAAAATTTAATCCATTATTGTAAATTATATTTAAAAAATTGGTATATTTCAATTTCAAATGAAATCCACAGACACGTTAAAAAAAGTGGTTTTTCTAAGAAAAACCTTCAAAAGTATAAAAAGATTTTATATCAAAATTGATCATATAATTTATAATAATAAACTAAATTAGATTAATTATAATAAAATTTATGTAATTATTATTTTAAAAAATTCATCCAAATGATACATGTAAATGAATTAAATGAAAAGGTACTTTTTTTAACAAAATTCAGTATTTTCCCCTATTCATCAAAAAATAAATTTTTTTTGGAAAAATCCAAAAAGGCACCCTAATATAATTTTGAAATTATTATTTCAAAAATTGATTTAATTGTTTCCACAAAAATTATAAAAGTGGGAAAAATTAATTATAAAATGGTGTCACAAAATGGGTTGAAACCACTTTTTAGAAAAATACAGTTTTTCAGAAAACATTTCCTTTTCCTTCAAATGATTTTTTTTATTTATAATCAATAAACCACCAATGAACATGTGTAAACCATATATTTTTATAAATTATTTACTTTTATTAATACCTTTCATCATAACATCTAGGTTATAATGGCCATAATTAAGTAATATATTTTAATAGAGTATTGAGTTTTATTTAATCTCAGTGTTGTGCATATCGCAAGCTGTCAAAGAAATAAAATTTACTCTAAAAGGAATATTTTTTTAATGTATTGGGGTGTTAAAATTCAAATAAATATAAAATATATAATGTTAAAATATTGTAAAATGATTACATTTCTAATATGATGTTTTAATATATTAAGAAATATAATGGATTTATATTCAATAAACATACATATATTTTAATATGAAGGAGTTTATATATTTTCCATATAAATGAAGTAATTTAAATTGTTTGATTTTTTAAATAAATATAAAAAATATATATTTTATATGTTATGTAATTTACATAAAATCATTAATAAAATATAATTTATTTAATTTATTTTTTTATGAAATGTTCATAATTATGTATCGCGTGTCTAAATATTTGAATTTTATATTTATTTATTTATTATATACTGATTTATAATTCATGAACATACATTTTTTATATTATTAATCAATGTATTTTTTAGTTTAAATTTTTAAACAACTCCTTAAAATGTTTTATCATGCATATAAGGAGGTGCATGCTATATATGATAGGGGATTCTATTTTGTTCAACTAAACTATGGTTTTTTCTATAAATTCAATATTAAATGTTTTTTTGAGGTTTTTATGTATTTTGTTTTAGTATTGTGTCATAATTATGGTCTTAGTTGAGTATTTATCAATGTATAGTGGGAATTTTTTGGGGATTTCCATTTTCCTCAGAGCATAGTATTTTTCCTTAAAAGGAGGAGGTTGGATACCTATCACGCTATACATAATCTTGGGTGGATTTTTGGATTCACATGATTTTAAAACTTTACAAGAAATGTTTTCATATACCTTTTTCATGAGATATATTTTAATATGTTTATATATAATTAGCTTTTATCTTTATGTAAGTAACACAAATAATTAATTCTATTAAAGTGTTTTACATAATATTTTTAGAATATATCAATTTTATTAAATTTATAAGATATAAAAGTAAATAATTAAAAGTGTACATGTATGTAGTGAATACATGAGATAATATAATGAGATATTAAATTAATCCTTAAAATATTAATTCTTAGATTCATTCCCCAGAAAAATATCCCCAAGACATCGATCATTCATTATAGGTGACCCTAAAAGGATTAAGTTTCCATGGATTATATTATGAAAGGTGAGAACGTGGTAGATGACCCTAATAGTATTTTTTGTCTATATATAATATGAAATTTGATCTAACTTTACCTTGTTAACCCTGCAATTTAGGTATCTAAATTGTTGGAGTTGGGATAATCCAGATCGTGGATTTGGGTGAGGAGCTATCAACTCAATTGTCCAAGAGTTATATATGATATGATTGATCTAATAATCTATCTTGAATTATAAGTAATGAGGTGAATTATAATAAAGGATCAAAACTTAAGTAAAATATAGATCATGGAAAACAAATAGAGATGATGTATATAAAAAAAGTTCATCATTTTAATGGGAGTGTATTTATTAAATATTCTAAGTAAATACTTATAAAACATGATACTCATATGGTAAGAAGTTATATTGTAGATAATATTGATTTATCATAAAACTTTTAATTGGGATAAATGTTTAAAAATTATAATATTAATGGATGTGACTTCTTATATAGGTGAAGAAACTTGAAATTGTTTCTCGTGAAATAGGAAAAAATAAATTATTGTTGAAAATCCTTATTAAATAGTTTTTTAGTGAATATATTTAATAATATTAAAATGTTTCTTTTCATAATATTTATAAAAAACAATTTTTATTCATTTTTAGGTATGTTCCTTGGATCCTAAGTTGAAATTCATGGTTTTAAATACATTTTTTTATATATAATAACTAAATGAAATTTATTATATACTCATTTAGTCAATATAATTTTTTATTTTAATAACATAGAGAAGATAGAGTCTCCTTTGAGGTTGCATCTAACTAAGGACTTTATTTTTCAATCATTTTCAAAAAGTCTTTAATAATTTTTATGAACAATTATATGAATGATTTTAAAAATTGTTTTCATAATCTCATCAATATTTTGAGAATAGTTGGGATATACAAGTAAATTTTAATATTTGGTGTAATTATGACAATATAAAAGGGTAAAAGATTAATCTTTAAGAAAAAGAAAATTGTCATAGGGTCCAATAGTCAGTTTTGGTTATTAAAACCAAAAAAAGGTATCATAGTGGAGGGAAGGTGTATCCATTGTGTAAATCAAAGAAATTGGATATATAATTTCATGTAATACATGAATGGGTGTAAGAAAATTCAAGGAGAGTCTATATCATATATTATAATTATAAAATCAATTATTCAATTTTAAATGTTGTATGATACTATTTGTATATTAAAAAATTATTTTGAATGTGTACATGAATTAATGTTTAAGAAATTATTGTTAAATCATGAAGTTTGTATGAATAAATATGAAAAAATTTCTACTGTATAGAAAAAAATCAAAAATTACTTTATGATTAGTGTATTTTGAAATTGTAAACACGATGTATTTTTATAATCTCATTGTTCTCATGTGAGATAAGTGATTTTATATAAAAAATAATAATTATGGTTTAATAAAATGAGATGTTATTTTTGTACACATGTTTTATTATTTTACCTATTATATTACATGTTTTCAAAAGAAAATACAAAAATATTTTTTTTTATGATATAAGTGTTTTAACCATGTTATTTGTTAAAATGTGAGTTAACGAGTTCCCACTACCAAAAAATGATATATTTTAATAAATAAATACTTTTTTAGAGATATTTTTCTAAACACACAAAATTTCATATGATATTGGACTAGTAATAATTTTTTAATTAATATTACTATAAAAAATTATTTTATTTTTTTGTATAAAAGAGTTTATGTATTAGAAATATATTTTTAGAAAATATAATTTTGATGGGGATATTGGGATTATATTTTAACTTTTAGAAGTTAAAATGTAATAAATAAGCAATTCCACTAGTTTAATTCAAATTTAAAGTCGCTTTACATTGTAATGGTATTTGGGAAATATTGGTTAATAAAGGTAGTGATGTAAACAGTTGTAGTTTAAATTTGTTAATAAATAAACTCAAAGAGAAGCTTGAATATTATGTAAAAGTTATAATATAATGATAATATAAATATTATAGTGATTTTATTTATTTAAAATAAATATAATTTATTAACATAATAACATTAGATTTTGTGAAGAAAATAATTTTTAGTTTATTGTTCAGGTGTTTAATATACGTATTATGAGTCCTGGATATCACCATTATTTAAATAAACATTTTTTATAGATGGTATATTGTTAAAGAATTTTAATGGTTTGATTTATCATATGGTCACATGTATATTTTCCAATAGTTATATAAGATATAAAAAAACATAGAAATAGAAATAAAATGTATTAATTATAAATAATTTTGGGTGTTTTTAAATACTATATAATAAATACTTGTGTTTATGTGTTATTTTAGCCGTGTTTTTAAAGGATTTTACGAATATTAAAAATTTATCTTGTTAAAAAAAATGGTGTATCTACTTTATCATTAATTTATGAGTATAGGATATTATAAGGAATGAAATTATAGTCATTACCACAAAGTGTGATATGATTTATCCCTAATTGATGATCATCATGGATTTTTATAAGTTTTTTTCACATGTGATGATTAATAAGGGTTGGGGCTTGTATAGAGATATTATGTTTCACTCATAAAGTACAGAATGAGTTTTGCGTTCAAGATGACCTGCTTGGGTATACCACATGTAGTTTCATATATTGTGTCACTAGTGTGGTTGAGTTGTATATGTTTCATAATAATCCCCATTGAAAGAGGTTAATTGGTAATAATTCTTAAGAACCATCAAACTCTTATACTTTACTCATACCAACCTTGAATCAAAGACAATAAGTAGCTGGTTGGGTATGTTTTTGGTCATGTTGTATATTTTATTACACAATATATGATTTTCTATCTTATATAGTAAGTTTGACATTTGGACACTTGATTTAGAAATACCAGGGAAGTGTTTGGATATACCTAGATGAGTGAGACGTGATGTACTTGTTTATTTATTCAAGTGACATGTGATGTACTCATATACTTTGATAGATAACATGTTATATGTTTATCCAAATTATTAAGTATTTATTTGGACAATTGATATTTTATGAGTAATTCAATATGATATTGGCATAGTACATGTATTTTGGTGACTCAATTCCTTAAAAAAATGTATTATATGATTACTCATAATGTATGAAATATATTTGGTGTACATGTGTATGAGGATACATTTTTTAGAGAGATATTACTAGATCCTTGTATATCTTGATTATTAATGATGTTTTGGTTAGAGGACTCTCTTTTCTTAAAATTATAGATTGGAGAATTATTATATTTTTTCATTTCTACAAAGTCCTTTGAGGTCACACAAAATGTTATGTGAATGAAGATTTTTTTGAAATTATTTTTATGACACTTTGATTTCTTAATGATAGATCTTCAAAAAATAGTTTTGAAGAATATCTTAATGTATTTTTGTATATTATTTCACAAGTTATTGTATATAATGTGACATAATTTATAATTTATATAAATTTCATGTGAATTTAGTACAAGAGGGATATGGATGGAGTTTGTGGGCTAAAGTGCATGATTAAGGTAGTGTTAATTATATAACATTGTATGTGTGCTTCTTATATCAGGATATAGACAATGTTTTGGTCTCAAAATTATCAGTATAGAATTTTGTAGACCCTCCATTATAGTGGACATATTGTTTTCAGTTAAAAAATCTATATTATAATATATTTTCTTCAACTATTGTGGTTTTTGTTATTTTAAGGAATCATTTATTAGTTATAATATCATGTGATGGTATTTAAAGGAATTTAACGAAATTTTTTAGTGTTAAATATATCTTTCAAGGTTGATCAAATGTTATAAAAAATTATCTAAGTGTGTTATGATTTTAATTTATGGGGAATTTTTTGGATGATGAAATGTATCAAAAATAGAGTGTTAATAAAATTTTAAATATTAAGATGTAACTTTATGGTATGTATGTGATTCTTATCAGAGGAGGGTATAATACCTTTATATGATAGATTATATTGATTTTCATTGATATATCTTACTTGAGTTAGTATAATAAGAATTATAAATATTAAACAGTGAAGATAACGGATTGACTACATCAACAATAAACGTAGGATATCATATTTTTATATAAATTATTTTAGAATTTTATTTATAAGATCATATGCCATTTGGTCTTAGTGGTTGTTTATAATGCCTTTGGATAGGTGTTATCCTATCAAAACATAAATAAATTAGCGTTCTATTACCTTTTTAAAACATTTAATTTAATATGATTCACTACCCTCATCATCAGTTAAATTGTATTGATCTAATGGAATTTCTATTCATAAGTTATCCACTCTAAAATTAAACAATCAAAACAAAAAACAATACATGTATTTTTTATAATATTAACCACTTAATTTGAGAATTAGGTCCTAGGTAAGGAGTGGGTTATATCCTACCCCTAATGGGTTAATTTTTTTATAATATTCAATTATAACAAAAATAAAGGGGGAAATTATAAACATATATTAAAAAAAAAATCAACAATTGTTTTTATTCTTGTATATATATAATGAAATAAAAAAAATTCATAGAATTGAACAAAAAAAATATAAACCAAGTATGAAAATAATAAAAATACTTCCTTAATCAATCTTTGATAAGAATACTGACATCTCTAATAAAAAAAATTCCATATAAAATAACCCACCAAATAACATTATAAGAGTTCATTAAATGAATGAAAATACAGTATAGTCATTCTCATCCTAATTACAAATATATCATATTTTTTTAATCATTATATATCTATAATAATTAATGAAAATACCTATGAAATAATAACTTAAAGAAACCTTTACATGTTGAATATATCTTCATAAATATAGTTTCTCACTTGAATTTTATATTCTAAACAATATTCAAAATAGTTAACACTACAATCCCTCATCTTCTTTTGTAGTATTCTAATTTATTTCAGAAAAAAATCCATATATAGAACCCCAAAATCATGAAATGAAATTATCAAATTGAAAGTAATGAAATAAATTTACCATGAAATAAAATGTTCCTTGAGATCCATTTTTCTAAAATCTCAGCTAGTCATTTATAAATAAATCAAAGGTTTTTATGTTTTTTCTGTAATTAAAATGCCCCAAAATAACATTTTTAGTATGTCCAAATTATGTATAAATTAAAATAAGTGTATCTCATTAGAATAATCCAAATTAGATTAATATTCTGGAAACATGAAATATATTCTACTAGGATCTCTCTAGTTTACCACCAGATTCTCCTTGTCAATTCAGTAGCTAAAATATATCCATATATATTTAATAAAATTAACCATATATTTTTTTAAAGGCTTTATATTGAGTATAATAAATAAGTTTTGGAATATTATTTCCACAAAAAGGTTTCTTTATTATTTTAATTTTACCACATTGAATGTTTTTCAATATTCAGTCACATCCCAAATATGATTAAATATTAAAGAAATGTTATGTTATTGGGTCAAATAACAACTTTCATATCATTAATTTTAAAAATAACAATACACTTTATTAAATTCATGCAACTACTTTGTTGTTTTATTAGTTCAATATTCTATACAAACTTAAAATATAATTCTATGTTCCAATAAATTGAATGATTGATATAATTTTTAGATATTTTTGAAGTCACAGTGAATATTTCAAAAGAAGAATGAGAGCTAATTCAGATGTTGTTATAATCATACCTGAAGACCTTGGATGTTACCATTTAATATTTTAATGATTTTTGATATAATTATACTGGGTATTAAAGGAATATAAGGATAATAAAAAAACATGGATAATTGAATTATCTAAAATTGTGAAGTTGTGCATCGTCATGTTTCTTTGAGTTCTTGGGATTGTTGTGTTTTCCAGTGTGTTTACTAAGAGCTTATATGTATTTTGGTTTATTTTAAATTGTCTTAGATTTACTCTATATATTTTTATTCCAATATTTATGATTGAAGAGATTCTTGGTGTAGAATTTTATACTTTAAAAAAATTGATGAAGTCCGTGGTTTAGGACTTCTTACAAATCATGATAATTGAATCTGATATTAAAGATAAAGATACTCGAGTTTTATGAGTGTGTATAAGTGGTTCCTAGTGTAGAACCTATACTTTATGTCAAATTGTTTGATGAATCACATGGAATAGATCTTATAGACCATATCAATAGATACTGAACCTCCTACCAAATTGGGATAAAAGTGAATAATTACTATGAACTAGAACTACTATTAATAATATTCTTTATAGGGGTATTAGGTTTTTTATCCAATACCTATTGTATTTTTTTAGTTGTATTGTTTATTTTTAATTGGTTTTTATTTCACGGATTAGATTTTTTAACTTCCTAGAGGTTTATATTCTATAACACTTATTTATTTTTACTCTAATATAATCTAATTATTCAAAGGCTATAACTTCCAAACAACTTTTGTTTTTAGGGAAACATTATAAGTTGGTTTTCCTACCTCAATTTTATCTCCTATTAAATATTCCATACACTTTACTAACTATGTGAATGAAAATTCTCCCTATATGTGTGTTTTTGAAGAAACTATTGTTAAGAATAATGATATATTAGTAACTTATTTCTATACTCTTTATCTTCTATATCCTATTTAAAAAAACCCTTACACACACATAAAATGATATATTATTCTTGTGTTTATCATAAATAAATATCATATTGCTTAATTTTTTACTAAACCATTAAATTCAAATATAATTAAATACATTTAACAGAAGTTAGTTATGATCAGTGTTAAGTGGTCACATTCCAATTATTGTTTTTCATTCTCCTAACATTGAAAAACTCTTCAAAAAATGGGGTGGATATTATTTTTTAAAATATATGATAACTTTTAATTTAAGTACTATATATTTTCAATAGTATATTTGAATGGTTATTATATTATTTATTTTAAACATCTTATAGAACATCACCTTATAAAACTTATTTTGATCATTGAATATAATAGTAATTACAATCTAGAATGTATCATTTTTTTATGAGATTTTTCCATTTTTGAGAGGATCCATTATATTATTTTTTGATTAATTTTATTTATTTTTAATTTACTTCTACATATTATATTCTTACTCTTAAGTGTGAATAGTATTGTAAAAAGTAAATTTATTATGTATTAATCCCTATGTGTAATATTTGTTCCTTTGTTATTTTAGCGACATTATTTAACATACTCCTTAGAGAATGGTGAGTTTGGTTTTTTCTAACTCTTGGGTATAAATTTTGTATTTTCTGAAATCATCAATGGAATTAAAGTATATAGTTTTCAACATAACTTCAATAACCATATTCTACAAAAGAAGATCATCAATTTTTATCAGTATATAACTTTTATAAGGGTATTTTATTGCATTTATATTTAACTCCTTAGTTTTCTTTTGAATATTTTTTTTACATTTCTTAATCCCAACAGGGGTAATTGTTGTCAATTTAATGATTCGGAAGGGGGATACTATTAAATGAGTTATAATAAATATTTTGGGAACACTAACTTCCAACCATTCATTTCATATATCAAGGTAGGGTAAGATTTAGGAAATTTACAGGTAGTTTTTATCTTTACATCAATCCATTTAAGTTTATTTGTTATATCCTGATGATGAGTTCTCTTACTACCAATTTTTTTTCTTTCTTTTAACTATCTGTGATCATGTATTTTTCTCTCTTATTTATTTTCTTATTTTTTAAAATCCCAAAAGAGGAGAGGTGGGGATAGATTTTGAGAGTAATTAAAAAAATGGAATTTTTTCTTTCTATTTAGGGGGAGATATTGTTTTACTAACTTTTTTCAGTTTTTTAATTAATGGATGAGAATTCAGTTTTCAAAATTTTGTTCTCAAGGGGAGTATGATAAGAAGGTATAGAGTTTTTTTAAATTTTTTAAAAATTATACCATTTTATTTTATTTCTATTATGTGTCTTATTATTTTCAAAAAGGATAATATTATAGAGTCAAATAAATAATTTATAATCCTTTTTTAAAGCACCATTCATTGTATTCAATTCATGTGGTTACTTTTATATTTTCAAAGTATTTTTCGATCTAACTTAACATTTGATTCTATGTTCTAGTGAACTGAAAGATTAATCCAGTTTCCAAAGTATCATGAAGTCACCCTAAACATTTATATAAAATAAAAATACATGATTCTGATATAATTATAACCAAACCCAAAATCACATATATTACCATTACTATTTTTATAGAAGTGTAAATAAAGGATTCAAGGAAAAAATAGATAAAAAGTAACATAGAATATTGAATTACGTGAAATCATTAATATCTACATCATCTCACAACTTTGAGTTATTATGATTGTAATGTTTTTAACTGTTTTTTATAATAGTTTTTGTTTATGAGTATTTATTTTAAATGATCTTAATTTTTTCATTTATAATCATTTATTTTGATCTTAATGTTCAATGAGATTAAGGTTGTGGAATATTCTACTTATGAACTTGGTGTTTGATGGAATCTATGGTATTTGGATTTTTTCTAATCATGTTGATTTAAGTAGAGCTCATGGATAGAGTGGCCTAATTCTGAAAGGGGTATTGAAGAACTTCCTAGTGTGGGACTAGTACATTTTGACTAGTTTGTTGTTGGAGTTCCTAGTATTGAGCTTGTACACCTTATAGTTAGTTACCGAACCTCTTTTCACTTTATGTTAAAATAAAATAGTTCTTATGCATTAGAACTACATAGAAGAATTTCCTTTATAGGAATATTTTTATTGTTATCCTATACTCATCATTTCTATTTTACTAATATTGTTTATTTTTTGATTGGTTTTTATTTCTCATATTAGTTGTTTAAATTTAGATACATTTAATTTATATTTTACTTATTTTATTTTATCCTAACATAATCTTTTTCTTAGTGGTTATAACTTCTAGAGAACTTACATTCTTGAGGATGAAAAGTATAACTTGGTATTTTATCATCAATTCACTCCCCCCTTTGAAGCTATTCTACTTTGTACTATCTAGGAAAATGGAAATTATCTATAAATATATGATCCTAAATGAATTATTTTATAGAATTATGATATGGTGATAATATTTTTCTATTCCCATTGCCTTTAATATCTTAATATTTTAGAAATCCTTAACCACAAAAGAAGAGCTATTATTCTCTAGTTTATCTTAAATAAAGATCATACTACAAAACTTTTTACTAAACCTTTAAACTCTGATAGATTTGAATATATTTAATAGATTTTGTGTATGATTAGTGTTAAGTGATCAATTTCCCCATCTTATTCTATATTCTGCTAATTTTGAAATACACCTCAAGAGAGGGGGTGTGTAATTCGTTGGTTATAATTATAATTACTCACAATTAAGGTATTGTATATTTTTTATAATAGCTTCAAACATGAATTATAATATGTATTTTAAACATTTTCCATTAATTCATCTTATTTAAGTCACCTTGATCATTTAACGTATGGTAATTATAATACAAAACGTACCATTTTCTTCATGATATTTTTAATCAGATTATATGACCCCCTCTATGATTTTTTTATTACTTTTATATATTTTAAAGTTACATTTACATATTATGTTATTACTCTTATGTTTGAAAAACTTTATCATAAATTAACATCTAATGAATTGACCCCTATGTGAATAATGTTATTTTCTCTTCCATTTTAGTGCACAATTTTACTTACTCCATAGATAAGTGGAGTTTAGTTTTTTCTAACACTTTTATAAAAAAAATATATTATCTAAGATCCTAAACATTTTGTAATTATATTCTTTTTAATAAAACTTATAAAATTATATTTTTTAGAAGAAGATCATCCATTTATATCAAAAGAAAACATTTGAAATGTTATTTTCTATATTTTTTACTCAACTCCTTAGTTTTCTTTTTCAATTTATTTTTTATTTATTTTTAAATACCAAAAAAAATTGTGAAAGGTTGTACATTTTATGATTTAGTAAAGGGGGGAATTATGGATAAGTTAAAAGTATTTTTTTTGAAATTAATTTCTAAACATTAATTTCATATCTCAATTGATGGTTTGATTCATGGAATTTATAGTGAGATTTTATATTTACATCATTATATTTTAGTTTTTGTGATTTATCTATACAATGAATTTATTTACTAAAATATTTTTTTCTTTTTTTTAACACTCTATTATATTTTTTTTCTTTTCAATATTTTATGGAATTCTTTTGAAGAAACACAGATGGGTGGAGATGGAGAGAGATGTTAGGAGTAATTAGATAAATGGTATGTTTTCCATCAATTTTGTGGTTGATATTGTTATTACTAATATTTATTTTAGTTTTTTTCTTCGAAAAGTGTGATAATTTAATTTTTTAGACATTATACTCAAGGGTAGTATGGTTATAATTTATAAGGATTTTTAGGTTTTTGGTTTTACTAAAACATACCCACTTCAATTTTTTTATCGTTTGTTTTGTCATTGTAAAAAGATGATATTATAGACTCCAATAACTACTTTTATATAATTTTTTTTTTAAAATAAAAAAAACTTTATTAAATTCATATATATTGTTTACTATTTTTTGTTTTATTTTTCACGAAGACATAACTTTTTAATCTATGCTCCAATTAACTGAATGATCCATCAAATTTCTAGATAATCATGAGGTCACAATAATCTTTTCAACTGAAGATGTTGATTTGATTTCAAGGATCTTATAACTAAACTTTAAAATATAGGATGTTACTAATGGAGTTAGTTGTGATGGTGTCTATACATTTGAATGAGTCTTCATCAAACAAAATATTAACATCCAGTAGAGATAATTTAATTATTATCAACCATGAAGTTTTGCAACATCTAGCAACTTTGAGTGTATATGATTTTAGTGTTTTTAGTTTAATTAATTAGAGAACCTATGTGTGAGTGTTTTTTGTAAAATATATTAGTTTTTCTCTATATAATAAATTATTTGGATATTCATGATTGATGAGATTCCATTTGTAAATTATCTACTTCTAAAATTTGTTTTTGATGAAATCTAGGGTATTAGACTTTTTTACAATTATACTCATTAAAGAGGAAATCAAGGATAGAGTTTTCTAATTTTTATTGGTGTGTAGAATAATTTCATAGTGTGTAAAATATAACATTAGATTATATTTCTAATGAGGTTCCTAATGGGGATCTTGCACACCTTGGTTTTTATTGGTCGGAGTGGACACTCAAGAGGGGGGTGAATTGAGTTCCAATTAAAATTTCTGTTTAAAAACATTGTCTTAAAATCCCCCAAATAAAACACAGAATTAAACTATAGTGAATTTATATCAAAATAAAGGTTCTGTTAGGTTCTCAAAGGATTGATTATTTCCCAATTAATCAAATCAGAAGAATTGATTGACTTTTGAAACTAACTTACTGATTTGCCACTAATATAAACACTTGGGAGTTTAATTATCAAAGTGACTTTAAAACAGTGTTGGTTTTAAAGTAGTTTGCAGCGGAATAAAAGTAACTTTGAAAATAAATAAGTACAGCAGGTTTAACCAAGAGGTTCAGTCTCAAGCTGAGACTTAGTCCTCTCAAAACATTATATAAAAGTGATCCACACCCTGGATCGGGGTTCACAATAGTTTATAACTGTTCAGGTCCAAGACCTCTACCACTGTTATCCGTGGGAATAGAAACAACAGCAAAACAGCTGTCTAGGTCATGCACGACCTCTACCACTATCCCAGTGGGAAATAAAATATGTAGGAGTTTGAGTGAGGATTTACAGATCCTCCAGTTAAAGTACAGGAGACAGTGTGTGTGTAAAATATAGCAGATGACACACACTGCTCAAAATGTAAAAGGTAAATCACAGAGACAAGGATTTAGAGTTTAGAAATGGTTCTAGTGATTGCAGTGAAGCTCTGGACTCCTTTGAATTGATCGAAATTGGTTCTGAGTCCTATTCAATTGTTTGTCTGGAAAACAGAGTGTTGTCTACTTCTTTGACTTCCAGGTGTAGAGATAGAGAAAAAGGTAGTCGATGAAGTTCTTGTGTTATGTTCTCATTCTCAGCTCTTCACTGGTATGCAGTAATGAATGAGTTCTTCGTGTAAGTTCATTCGTCTCTTTGCACACTCGGTTGTTCTTCCAGCACACCTCGTAGTATGTATGTCTCTGTGTGTATTCTTCTATTCATCTCCCTTTTTTTAGCAGTAGCACATCCTTCCTTTATTTTATGCATGAGCTCCGGCAAAAGATGATTTACTTTTTGCAGGTATGAGGTACGGTTTCCTGACAACCAACAAACACCCATTAAATAAATGTCAATGTATTAAAATATACCTGATATGACCGTTGGTTAGATTAAATAATGATAAAGAAATTAAAGCAGCATCGGGTTTTGTTTCCGGAACGGTAGCTTTGGATATCGGTAGGTAGATGTCACGGTAGGCTTGCTTGTATCGGTGACTTCTTGTGTAACGGTAGACTTGATGTGTAACGGTAGCTGTAGACTTGTCTTGTATTAGTAGCGGTAACTCTATCTTGTATCGGTAGCGGTAACTCTATCTTGTATCGGTAGCGGTAGCTCTGTATTGTATCGGTAGCGGTAGTTCTGTCTTGTATTGGTAGCGGTAGCTCTGTCTCGTATCGGTAGATCTATATGGTAAGTCTGTCTTGTATTGGTAGTTGTAGGTCTGTCTTGTATCGGTCGACTTTTATGTATCAGTAGACTTCTATTTATAATAGTAGCTTCAACATATTGATGGACTTGTGTATATCGGTAGCTTTGTTCTGTAACGGTAGCTATTATCTGTAACGATGGACTTTAATGTAACGGTGACGAGTCTGTATCGGTAGCTCTCACATAGCGGTAGACTTAACTGTATTGGTAGCTCTGTTCTATTTAAGCATTCTATTGGTAGAATAGGTTAAGTCAGAGTGTACAAATATCCAGTAACCGAAAGACTAATATTTAAACATAGAACAATATAACAATACATAAAGTAACTAAATAGCTAGATTCCTAAATAAGTATTTAACCATTGATCAAATAGGGATTATAAAAATACAAATAATCATAATTGGGATTATCAAAATATAATAAAGCAACTAGATTCCCATAGGGTTCAACAATCTCCCCCTTTTTGATAATCACAACTTATGCCAAGAAAGTTGAAATAGCATCAGAGGAAAGGGTTCTTTTGTTTTATTCAGAACAACACTTCCATATTCCCCTTTTGTGTGTTTCTCCCCCTTTGTCAACTCTGAGGTCTCATTGCTTATTTTCTCTTATTTTCTCATTTTCTCATTTTCTCCCCCTTTGTGATTAACAAAAAGAAGGGTAGCAGAGAAAAGATAAAGATAAGCAGAGAATAAATGACAAAGTAATAGAAACTCAGAAAAGTAGAGAATGAAGAGGAATTTCATTAATACAAAAGATACTCTGATAAAATCAAAACAAAAAATACAAGTGAATCCTATCAAAAATATCTAGAAACACTCAATCCTCCTCTCAAATAGGTGTCTTTCCCTTAGGATCAGCAGAGGGTTCAGGTGCAGGGTCAGTAGAGGGTTTCAGAATAGCTGAAGGCACAACTGGCGGTTCAGCTACAGAAACTATAACGGATCTGAAATCTGTATTCCTCTGAGTGATCATTGGTGTCAAGCTCCTGATGGCTTGAACTGGAGTCAAATGAGGGGTACTCCAAGAGGCAGAGGCCGGAAGGGAAGGTGGCACAATGACTGGTCTGGCATCGACATGCAGGAAGGGCAACAACAAGTTCCTGAAATCCATTATAATGATTCTTCCTCTCTCCATTACAGACACAAAATCATCCCTATTATCAATGAATTTGTCCAAGGCAGGAGTAAGCTCCCTGAGCTTACTAACCTGTTCTCTGAAGGCCTGAGTCACTGGAGGCAACTTCATATTTTCAATCAAAAGTTTGAAATGGTTTGTCATTTGTTGCTTGGTATAAACCTTCTCGAAATAAGCATCTACCTTATTTTTGATTGCCTCGTGAGAAGCAGTAGCTGCCCGCAGGTGATCACGAACAAAACTACTAACTTCCCTAGTGGTAGCAAGAATCTGAGTATCTGATGCACCACTGGGACTAGCCTTAGCCAATTCTTCTGGAAAAATAGTGCGGATCTGGTCAAGGTTCACACTGGAGCTAGATGAGGGAAAAGGTTTCATTGAGAATGACACTATTTCCTTGAAGGATTGAGTCAGACTACTAACTACCTTCTGAACAAGTTCATCCTGACTGTTCAGATGTTCTTTGAATGACTTTTTAAAGGCCTCAAAAACTTCCACAAATTGCTTTACCACTTCTTTGATATATCGAATGTCAGAGTTTACTTGATTTTGAGAGCTATTCATGGTAGTCAGAGAATCAATCGATTGTCTCAAGGCAATTATAGCTCCTGTCCAACTCTCAATCTAAGTGTGGCACACTTTAATTTCATCCATCATTTCTTTCACAGGACTGGATACACCATATCCAGTGGATAACTCAAGGGATTACTCCATGCTTTTTATCTCTTCAACCACACTTTTCTTCATATCTACCACTAATTCCCTTATTTCTTCTTTCAATTCAGCTTTTAACGACTCAAGGTCCTCCTTGGTTGCCACATTTTCAGAAACAGTGGGTAAGGAAACTGATTCCTTTTGGGGTTGGTCTTCCTCATCCAAATCTCCATAAGAATGTCCAAGAATCATATATCCGGGATCTGATGTCCACCCTTCAATGTCATATAGCACTGATACTGAGCCAAGATTCTCCCCCTCACTTGGAACATTCTCCTGAGGTATCTCTTCCAACTGTTATTCCTGAGGTAATTCTGCAATTTCCTCTATAACTGCAGCAGATTCAATAGCCATTTGTTCTGAGTCATTAATGACTCTCTCATCAATAGGTGCTGCTGCTACGTCTTCCTGATCAGGCATTTTCATGACTGTACTGACTATTAGAGGACTCAAACTGATCTCTTTTTAAACATTTTCCTCATTGCCTGCTTCACCAGCAACCTCCTTTTCTCCATTAACATCATGATCTGATTCGGTTGCCTCATCCTCCTCCGAGGTGTCATTGACAACATACTGGCATGCTTCTTCTCCTTCTTCTGTAGTCTCTGTATCATTGTCCTTCAAGATAGTTTCTCTCTTTGGTAGTTCTTTTGGAGGACTAGCTGCTCCATAAGAAATAACATGATGCACCGGACTAGGGGTAAGTCTGGTTCTCCTCCTTCCTCTACTGATGTCTCTTCCTCCTCAGCTTCATCATCATTGTAGACCAATTCTATCTCATCTTGTCCAAGACCAGGATCTCTCACATCCTTTGGTCTAGACGGATGATCCACAGGAGTGAACTTGTCATAAATTTTTCCATCATCATTCACCCATGATTTTCTCCAAGGATTCCAACTAACCTTCATGTATTTACAGACAGTCCTGGTGATGCAGAAGTTATTCTTAACTACTATCATTACATCCTGAGGTCCAACAACCACCTTTGCTTTCAACATAGTATAAATCAACTTTGAGAAGAATAGTGCATTTGACATAGACTTTGGTCTAGTCATATCCTCAATCTGAATCATAATCAATCTACACAAATTCACCTTAATTCCATGCTTCAACAGATGTAGAAAATAAATGTCTTGGAATCTCAATGTAGCAAAATATCCTCTTCTAGGACTAATTACATGTTGAATGAATTTGAACAATAGCTTATCTTCTCCTTCCATCTCTGCAGCAATCACCTTTCTAGGGGTCTCATTCCCTATCAGCTCTAATAAAGCATCTTCATACTTAAACACATCACTGGTTGAGAGAACATATTTTGAATAGAATGCACAATCTCCTTCATGTGGAAATCTTAAGTTCCCAGCCCATTCCACTGAAGTAAAAGAAACATCATGTCCATTCACATAAGAAATCATTTTTCTTTCTTCCTCAGACCTTTCAAAACGAATGAATTCATAGAACTGTTTCACCAGTACTGGATAATAATGTCCATTGTTGTTCGCAAAGCACTCAGTCCAGCCTAGTTCTTCTAAAACTTTAAGAACCAAGGACTTTCTTTCCATGATCCATTCTACACATACCTTTTTCTCAATGACAATTTCTCGCTTTGAGAGATGCAGGTTTATTGGATTCCTTCAAGATATACTTCCACTTCCACTTCCACTGGTACTAGCATTCGTTACTTTCTGTCTTTTCGTTTGCGGCTCATCACTCCCATCTCTAACCTGGGGTCTCTTGACGCGGGCCATTACAGATTTGTGGCTTAGGGTTTTGCGGCTTGAGAGGATTAGGTTGGAGGGATTCGAACAGATGAGTTCGCGGTGAGATTGAGTGAAGTCTAATATCGGGTTTTAATATCATTTAGGATTCACAAATAAAATAAATCTTATAAAAAAAATTCGAAGACTCGGTCTTAAATACAGAAGTTTAAAATAGCACGAGATGCACCGGTAAAGTCTCTTAACGGTGATGTTTCCTAACGGTGAGGTTTCTCTAATGGTTAGGTTTCTAACGGTGAGGTCTCATAACGGTGAGGTTTCCTAATGGTGAGGTTTTTAACGGTGAGGTTTCTCCAACGGTGAGGTCTCCTAACGGTGAGGTTTCCTAATGGTGAGGCTTTTAACAGTGAGGTTTCTCTAACAGTGAGGTCTTCTAATGGTTTTAAGAATAATTTACCATTCCTAATTCATGTCTAATAAAACTTAATCATTCTAAACTTAAAGTCTTAGTGAAAATATCAGCTAATTGGAGTTCAGTGCCTATAAATTCAAGAGTTATATCACCTCTTTAATAATGATCTCTTAAAAAGTGGTGTCTAACATCAATGTGTTTTGTTCTAGAGTGAGACATAAGATTATTTGAGATATTGATCGCACTAGTGTTGTCACAGTTAATTGAAACATGTTTAAAATTAAATCCATAGTCCATTAAAGTGTGTTTCATCCACAGAATCTGTGCACAGCAACTACCAACAGCTATATACTCTGCTTCAGCAGTAGATAATGCAACTGAGTTTTGTTTCTTACTACACCATGATACTAGGGACTTTCCAAGTAAATGACATGTTCCAGAAGTGATTTTTCTATCTAACTTGCATCCAGCAAAGTCAGCATCTGAATAACTTATTAAATCAAATGATTGTCCTTTTGGGTAAAATAATCCCAAATTAGCAGTACTTTTAAGATATTTGAAAATCTTTTTAACAGAAAGTAAGTTTGACTCTTTAGGGTCATCTTGAAATCTAGCACACATACATACATTGAACATAATATCAGGTTGACTAGAAGTAAGATAAAGTAGACTCCCAATCATACCTCTGTAATAAGTTTGATCAACTGGTTTCCCAGATTCATCAATATCCAATTTACAGGTGGTACTCATAGGTGTATCACTTCCCTTAATACTATCCAAATCAAAAAGTTTTCATATATCCTTAGTATATTTACTCTGATTTAAAATAATACCATCTTTAGTTTGAATGATTTGAAATCCAAGAAAGTACTTAAGCTCTCCTATTAAACTCATTTCCAACTCATTCTGCATGGCCTTTGAAAAATCAGTACATAAAGAATTTTTCAAAGATCCAAAAATAATATCATCAACATAGATTTGTACTATTAAAACATATTTTGAGATTATTTTTATAAAAAGAGTGGGATCAGCAATTCCTTTTGAAAATCCTTTTGAAATAAGAAAGTTTATAAGTCTTTCATACCAAGCTCTTGGAGCTTGTTTTAATCCATATAAAGCTTTAGAAAGTTTAAAAACATGATTTTGAAAGTGAGGATTTGAAAAACCAGGTGGTTGTTCTAAAAAAAATCTTCAACAATAAAACCATTTAGAAAAGCGCTTTTCACATCCATTTGATATAATTTGAAATTCAGATGTGATGAAAAAGCAAGTAAGATTCTAATAGCCTATAATCTAGCTATAGGGGAAAAGGTTTCCTCAAAGTCAATTCTTTCTTCTTGATTGTAACCTTGTGCAACTAACCTAGCTTTGTTTCTAATGATATTTCCAGATTCATCAGCTTTGTTTCTAAACACCCATTTTGTGCCTATGGTTAAAGTTTCTTTAGGTCTTTCTACTAGTTCCCAGACTTTGTTTCTTTCAAATTGATTTAGTTCTTCTTGCATATCCATTACCCAAAATTCATTATTGATAGCATCATTGATATTTTTAGGTTCTAACTGTGAAAGAAAAGCTTAATGTTCAACCTGATTTCTTAGAGAAGCTATAGTCTGTGTTCATCTATCTAGATTACCTACAACAACATCTAAAGGATGGTTCTTTAGAGTCCTGGTTGGCTAGAAAAGGTGGAAATAGAGATTTCAGGTTCATCCATAGGTTGGGGTTCAATGGGAGCAAGTTCTGGGAAATTTCCAGAACTAGATTTTTTGACTACAGGTCCACTGTCCTTATCATTAAGGTTCAAAACAGAGAGATCATCTTCAAGATTTTCAAGAGAGGTCTTAGGTTCATGTGGATCAGTTTCATCAAATTTGATGTGAACAGATTCCTCCACACATTTGGTTCTTTTATTGAAAACTCTATAAGCTTTACTAGAAATAGAGTAACCTAGGACAATTCCTTCATCACCCTTTGGTGAAAACTTGTCAAGATTATCTTTAGTATTAAGAATAAATACTTTGCAACCAAAAACTCTGAAGTAGTTAACCTTAGGTTTCCTATGGTTCCACAACTCATAAGGGGTCTTTTTAAGAATAGGTCCGATTAAGACTCTATTGATAATGTAACATGCTATATTTACAGCTTCAGCCCAAAAATAAACAGGTAGGTCATACTCATTGAGCATGGTTCTAGCAATTTCTTGAAGGGTTTTATTCCTTCTTTTTACTACACCATTTTGTTGGGGTGTCCTAGGGGAAGAGAAATTGTGACTATAGCAAATGTGTGAGCGGTAAGATTCAAACTCATGATTTTCAAACTCACGGCCATGATCACTTCTCAAGGATTTAATTTTAAGTCCACTAAGGTTCTCTATAGACATGGAATATTTAACAAAGTAAGAACAGGCTTCACTTTTGTGAGCTAGAAAATATACCCAAGTATATCTAGAAAAGTAATCTACAAAAACATAGACATAGTGTTTCCTGTTTAAAATAGAAACTCTAGAAGGTCCAAAGAGATCCATGTGAAACAACTCGAGAGGTTAAGAAGTTTACACTTATTTCTTTGATTTGAAAGAAACTTTATGTTGCTTTCCTTTTTGACAGGGATTACAAACTTTGTCTGCTGGAAATTCAAGTTTTGGTAGGTCTCTAACTAAGTTCTTCCTAGAAAGTTTTCTAAGTAAATGTACATTGCAGTGCCCTAATCTTCTATGACAAAGCCAAGACTCTTTATGAAAATCATTTAAACAATTAATATTTTTCTTTTCTAAAGAATTCAGATCAACAGCATAAACATTTTCATTTCTTAAATCAGAAAATACTAAAACATTTTTAGAATTAAAAACATTGCAAGAATCATTTTCAAATTTAACATAAAAACCATCATCACATAACTGAGAAATACTTAACAAATTATATTTTAGTCTATAAAAAATTAAAACTTTAGAAATTAATACTGAGTCAGTGTTACCAATCTAGCCTTAGACAATGATTTTTCCTTTTGAGTTATCAGTAAAAGTGACAAAACCTCCATCAACTCTGACTAAGCTTTTAAAGAATGAGAAGTCTCCTGACATATGTCTCGAACATCCGATGTCCAAGTACCAGGTCTTTCTACAGGAGCTATTTAAGCAGGTTCCCTACAAAACAGATTTAGATAGGAAATGATTTCGGTACCCAAGTTTTCTTGGGTCCGGACAGGTTAGCCAACAACACTTTAGGTACCCAAATTTGTCTTATGGGTCTCATAAAATTTGTAGGATAAAAAGATTTTGAAAGGTAAACCATATTAGATCCATAACTATGAATATAACTAGTTGAAGCATATAAATGTCCAGAACTAGAACTAGCATTATTCTGTCCAGACTTAGGAATGAATTTAGTTTTGGTAAATTTTCTCTGTCCTTGTTGGTATCCTATACCAGTAGTGTATATAGGTGCTATTTTCTTACCTATCATTTAAGTAAGAGTATCTTTACCATTTGTAAACTTTTCTAAGTCTTTCTTAAGTTTCTTATTAGATAATTTTAGTTCAGTATTATCTTTAAGAAACTGAGAATTCATTTCTATTTCAATATCAAGATCAGATTTATGTTTAACAGTTAAAGCATATTGTTTCTTTAAACCATTGTACTTTTATTTTAGCTCATTACAGGTTTCTTCTAACATATCACAATATTCAAAGAGTTTAGATTTCTTCATGTTTTTTGAGTCAGAATCATCTACAGAATAATATGAATTTAAAGTAGGAATTTCAGATATTACCTCAAATGTGTTTGTCAGGAAACACATATTTTCCTTATTTCTGGATTCAGTCTCAGAAATTTCAGACTCACTGGAGCTATCCTCAGAAGCGCTCTAAGTAGCCTTCATAGCCTTTTGTACTTACTGTCCTTTTAATGATATTTCTTCTTGAATTTGAGCTTTGGGCAGTCTACTTTAATATTTCCTTTTCTTTTGCACTCATAACAGACAACTTCATCTCTTTTATCAGGATTTTTCCAATCCTTCTTCCAATGACCCTTATTGTCATACTTTCCATTATAATTTGATTTTCTAACAAATTTCTTCTTCCTATAAAATTTATTAAACCTTCTGGCAATGTGATCCATCCCAGCATCACTATCAGAAGCACATTCACTGTCTTCACAGCTTGAACTCTCATTTATAGCTTGAAGTTTCTTCTTGTCCTTGTTCTTTGAAGTTTATGATTTGAAAGCAACAGACTTTATTCTAGGTTCATATTCTTATTCTTTGTTCACCTTAAGTTCTTCTTCATACATCATCAAATTTCCAATTAGTTCCTTGATAGTTAGAGCATCAATGTCACCCAACTCTCTGATTGAAACAGATGTGCCTCTCCATCGGTCTGGTAAACATCTTAGAATCCTCATAATTTGTTCCTTTGCTGGAACAACATTTCAAAGTGAATTCATTGTATTGATTATCTCATTAAACCTGAGATACATATCAGAAATGGGTTCATTAGTATTCATTTTAAAATTATCATATTTAATAGTATAAGTATTTAATCTCATTTCTTTAACATTAGATGTCCCTTCATGAGAAACAGCTAAGGTGTCCCAAATTTCAAAAGCAGTTTTACAAGCAGAAATTATGTTAAATTCTTCATCTCCTAAAGCATAGTACATGGCATTCATGGATTTACAATTATTTTTGTAAACTGTCTTTGTAGGTTCATCCCAAGTGGATCTATCAGTAGTGGGAAGTTTATATTCTGATTCTATGGCAGTCCAAATATCAAAACCTTTTCGTTCTAAATAAATTTTCATTTTAATTTTCCACTGATCATAGTTTGTACCATTGAAGAAAGGTGGCCTGTTAGTAGCAGAACCCTCTAGTCTATTATCCATGATAACTAGGTTGAAACAAAAATTTTAAAGAGATAAAAATTTAGAAGTAACAGAAATTTTAAGATCTTTAAAATACAACTAAAATTACAGTTGAAAAACAGAGTACTTCAGAAAATATTTTAATCCTCTGATACCAAATGTTGGTCAGAGTGGACACTCAAGAGTGGGGTGAATTGAGTTCCAATTAAAATTTCTGTTTAAAAACATTGTCTTAAAATCCCCCAAATAAAACACAGAATTAAAGTGTAGTGAATTTATAGCAAAATAAAGGTTTTTTTAGGTTCTAAAAGGATTGATTATTTCCCAGTTAATAAAATCAGAATAATTGATTGACTTTTGAAACTAATTTACTGATTTACCACTAATATAAGCACTTGCGAGTTTAATTATCAAAGTGACTTTTAAACAGTGTTGGTTTTAAATTAGTTTGTAGCGGAATAAAAGTAACTTTGAAAATAAATAAGTATAGCAGGTTTAACCAAGAGGTTCAGTCTCAAGCTGAGACTTAGTCCTCTCAAAACTTTATATAAAAGTGATCCACACCCTGGATCGGGGTTCACAGCAGTTTACAACTGTTCAGGTCCAAGAACTCTACCAGTGTTATCCGTGGGAATAGAAACAATAGAAAAACAGTTGTACAGGTCACGCGCGACCTCTACCACTATCCCAATGGGAAATAAAAGATGCAGGAGTTTGAGTGAGGATTTACAGATCCTCCAGTTAAAGTACAAGAGACAGTGTGTGTGTAAAATATAGCAGATTACACACACTTCTCAAATTGTAAAAGGTAAATCACAGAGACAATGATTTAGAGTTTAGAAATGGCTCTAGTGATTGCAGTGAAGCTCTGGACTCCTTTGAATTGATCAGAATTGGTTCTGAGTCCTCTTATGGTTTTTGTCTGGAAAACAGAGTGTCGTCTGCTTCCTTGAATTCCAGGTGTAGAGACAGAGAAAAAGGTAGTCAATGAAGTTCTTGTGTTATGTTCTCGTTCTCAGCTCTTCACTGGTATGCAGTAATGAATGAGTTCTTCATGTATGTTTAGTCGTCTCTTTGCACACTCGGTTGTTCTTCCAGCACACCTCGTAGTATGTATGTCTCTGTGTGTATTCATCTATTCATCTCCCTTTTGTTTAGTAGTAGCACATCCTTCCTTTATTTGAAGCACGAGCTCCGACAAAAGATGAATTACTTTTTGTAGGTACGAGGTACGGTTTCCTAACAACCAACAAACACCCATTAAATAAATGTCAGTGTATTAAAATATAACTGATATGACCATTGGTTAGATTAAATAATGATAAATAAATTAAAGCAGCATCGAGTTCTGTTTCTGGAATGGTAGCTTTGGATATCGGTAGGTAGATGTCACGGTAGGCTTGCTTGTATCGGTGACTTCTTATGTAATGGTAGACTTGATGTGTAACGGTAGCTGTAGACTTGTCTTGTATCGGTAGCGGTAACTCTATCTTGTATCGGTAGCGGTAACTCTGTCTTGTATCGGTAGCGGTAGCTCTGTCTTGTATCGGTAGCGGTAGCTCTGTCTTGTATCGGTAGCGGTAGCTCTGTCTCTTATCGGTAGATATATATGGTAAGTATGTCTTGTATTGGTAGTTGTAGGTCTGTCTTGTATCGGTATACTTTGATATATCGGTAGACTTCTTTTGATAACAGTAGCTTCAACATATCGGTGGACTTGTGTATATCGGTAGCTCTGTTCTGTAATGGTAGCTATTATCTGTAACGGTGGACTTTAATGTAATGGTGACTAGTCTGTATCGGTAGCTCTCACATAGCGGTAGACTTAACTATATCGATAGCTCTGCTCTGTTCATGATTGATGAGATTCCATTTGTGAATTATCTACTTCTAAATTTTTTTTGATGAAATATAGGGTGTTAGACTTTTTTACAATTATACTCATTAAAGAGGAAATCAAGGATAGAGTTTTCTAATTTTTATTGGTGTGTATAATAATTTCACAGTGTGTAAAATATAACTTTAGATTATATTTCTAATGAGGTTCCTAATGGGGATCTTGTACACCTTGGTTTTGGTTACTGAAGCTCCTACTACTTTGGGATAAAACTGAAGAGTTCTTAGAATTGTAATTTCCTGTAATAATATACTTTAAAAGAGTATTTAGTTTCTTTATCCAATTCTCCATTTTTTAATCATATTGTTCATTTTTTTATTGATTTATATTTTTTGGATTCATTTTTTTACTTATGAGATATTTATTTTCCATTGTGCTTATTTTTTTTTCTCTTATATACTCTATTTTTTATAAGGTTATAACCTATGAATAACATAGTTCTTGAAGGGAAAATTATAATTTTGTTTTTCAAATTTCATTAACTCCCCCTATTTAATTTTATATACTCTTTATATCTAGGATAATTAATAGTATCTTTAAATGTGTGGTCCTAAAGGAACTATTATATGGAATGATGAGATACTAATAACATCTTTTCAATAACATTATCGTTTGTATCCTACTATTTTGAAAATATTTACACACATGAAAAGGTTATATTATTATTTATTTTATTAAAAATAAATATTAAATCACTGATATTTTTAGTAAACATTTAAATTACAATATATTTGAATACATAAAATAGATTTTAGGTATGATCAATGTTAACTTATCTCTTTTGTCTTCTTATTTTGTATTCTTTAACATTGAAATACCCTTAAAGAAAGGGGAGACAAGTATATATTGTATATTTATAGTTTTTAATGTAGGTACTATATATTTTCTAGAAGTGATTTCAATGATAAGTTAATATGTTTTATTAATTTTTTTATAAATGTTAACATTATCAATGAACTTAATGATAATTTTCATCTAGAAGGTACTATTTTATTTAAGAGTTTTTTAATCTTAGGAAAAGGCCCCCTATATGATTTTTCGATTAATTTTATGTACTCTAAAGTTAATTTTACATATGATATTTATATTCTTAATTTTAAATAGCCTTATTAGAAATTAATTATATATATATGAATTCCTTATGTATTGACCCAGGTGTGTAAAATTTTTCCCTTCATCATTATACAATCATTATTCAACTTAATGCTTTTAGAAGTGGGGGGTTTGGTTTTTTCTAACTCTCATTAAAAAATTTATTTTTTATAATATCATAAATAAATTTATAGTTATATTTTTTAGTGAAAATTCCAAAACCATCTTTTCCAAAAAAAATATCATATGTTTATATTAAAATATAACTTTAAAAAGAGTATTTTTTTCTTTTTTTTACATAACTCATTACTTTTTTATGAAAATTTCTTTATTATATTTTTTTAATAAATAAAGGGGTGAACGGGTCGGTTCTTTTGATGATTTTGTAAGATGGATACTACTAATGAAATTAAGAGAATGATTTTGGGGAGTCTAATTTCCAAATATTCATTGCATATCTCAAGGTATAATAAGTTTCACAAAACCTACAGGAATTTTTTATCATTACTTAGTTATATTTCATTTTAATGCTATATCTAGATAATTAATTTACATACTATTATATCTTTCTTTTTTACTCATTGTGGTCTTTTCTCCATAATTTTTATTGTTCTATTTAGAAATGAAAATTGGGGATAGATGGTTAAAAATATTGGGACTAATTGGATAAATGGTAATTATTCTTTCTATTTAAGGATATATATTGTTTTTAATAACATTTTTTTTTATTTTCTTCTTTAGGGGATATAATTTAGTTTTTTAGATGATATAATAAGGGTGGAATGATCATGAGTTAAATAATTTTTTCTTTTTTATGTTTCAATAAAACCTACCCTTTCATTTATTTTTCTTGTGTGTATTGTGATTATCAAAAAGCATTATATTTTTGAGTCAAATAATTACTTTCAAATCATTTTTTAAATCATTATACACTTTATTCAATTCATATGTTTAATTTTCTATTTTGTTAGTTATATTTTTCATACAGACTTAACCTTGGGTTCTCTGTTTCAATGGACTAAATGATCCATTCATAGAATCGTGAAGTTAAACTGAAAATTTCAATGGAAGAAAATGAGATAATTATGATTATTTTTTAACCAAACACAAAGATATCAGATGTTACTATTGGATCTTTTTAAGATGGAAACTATAAATTGGATTGAGGTTTCATGGAATGGAAGGATAAAAACTAACAAAGATAATTAAATTAATGTATATAATTAAGTTGTGCATCATATCACACCATTATTTGGTTATGATTTTAATCTTTTTTAGTGTGCTTGCTAATATATTCCATGTGTATATATTTATTTTAAAATATCTTAATTTTATTTATTAAAATCATTACTTCTGATCTTTGAGAATTGATGAGATTCTAGGTGTGGAATATGAAACTTATGAACTATGTGTTGGATGAATCCTGCGGTGCTGGGATTACTAATGATAATTTTGATCAAAGAGGATCTCAAGGATAGAGATACCTAATTCTGAAAGTTGTTTTGATTATGTTCCTAATGCATAACTTAAACATTTCGATATTTTTTTGATGAAGTTCCGGGTGTGGATATAATACTCCCTGATTCTAGTTACCAAAACTTATTCTGCTTTGTGATAAAAGTGATATGTTCCTATTAATTAGAACGAATTTTAAAAATTTTCTTTTACGGATTATTTGGATTGGTATCACATAATCTATGTTTTTTACTTTTATTGTTTATTTTTAGATTTTCTTGTATATCTTGTCTTATTTAATTAATATTTGATATATAAATTTTCCTTGGGTCTAGTTCATTTTTCTACTCTAATATACTTTAATTATTTATAGGTTAAAATTTACAAACAACATATATTATTGAGGGTGTATGTAACATCCCCAAATGATAAAGGGTCAGGATGGGTGACCTTCTGGGAAGTTTCCCAGGGTGTGTGTGAGTGAGGACAAAGCACACTGGAAAGGACAAGTGTTGGCCTGTGGGGACTGTCATTAGTCAGATGACCCATTCAGACATGTGGGTGGACCCTGGGGTGGGACCCACATGTCTGTGGGGCAACTGGGGGTACCTAATAGGCCAGGACCTGACGGCCATGTTAAGGCGGGGTGTCTGTGCTGTCACCGGGACCCGGTTGTCACATTTGGTATCAGAGGAGGAACCCAGCCTTAAGTGCGGTGCACTGCCTGGGTTGAGATGTAGGGCCCACAACGAGGGTGTTGTTCTCTAAAGGGGGGGTGATTGTAACATCCCCAAATGATAAAGGGTTAAATGGATAAATGATATGACTCATGTCAAAAAGGTGCACCTTCCTTTTCAGGAGCCTACCTGGTTAGAACTCCACAGTTAAATGTGCTTGGCCTGGAGTAGTGATCGGGATGGGTGACCTTCTGGAAAGTTTCCCAAGACGTGTGTGAGTGAGGACAAAGCACATTGGAAAGGACAAGTGTTGGCCTGTGGGGACTATCATTAGTCAGATGACCCGTTCAGGCATGTGGGTGGACCCTGGGGTGGGCCCCACATGTCTGTGGGGCAACTGGGGGTACCTAGTAGGCCAGGACCCGACGACCATGTTAAGGTAGGGTGTCTGTGCTGTCACCGAGACCCATTTGTCATAGTGTAAATTATAATTATAATTTTTTTCTTTATTTCAATTCACTTATTAAAGCTTCCATAATCTTTAGTATTTGACAAATGGACACTCTATTTAAATTTTTGGTACTAAATTAATTATTTTACAAAATGATGAGATACAATTAACATCTTTCTTCTCTATTTATCTTCCATATCCTTTTTTAAATACTTACATGCACAAAAGGAGATATTTTTGTCAATCATATTACAACTAAAGATTAGTTCACTAGATTTTTTTACTAAACATTTAAATCCAAATAGATTTTAATACATTAAAAAGAAGTTGGGAATGGTAATTTTTAGGTGTCCATTTTACTATTCTAATTTTACATTCTCTTAACATAGAAAAACTTCTCAATAAACATGTAGAAAATTATTTTTTTATAAGTATTCTATCTTTTGAAATAGTTACTATATATTTTTTATAAAATCATAGAACATGAATTAGAAGGTATATTTTAAACATATTTCGAAATTGAACCTTATGGAAGTTACCTTTATCATTGAACTTAATGATAATTATCTTCTTGAAGGTACCATTGGATTCATTAGGTTTTTAATCTTAGGATAAGGCCCACTCTATATCATTTTCAAATTTAAATAGTCTGAAGATAATTTTTTATATGATATTCTTATTGTAAAGTTAGAATAGTCTTATTAAAAATTAATTTCTTGCTTATCAACCCTAGTGTGCATAATGTTTTTTATTTTTTCATTTCATCCATGTTATTTGACCTACTCCTTTGATAAGGCTAAGTTTTATTTTTTCTAACTCTTGCATATAATTTTTATATATTTTGATACCCTGCCAAATTTTTTAAATACAAATTCTCTAATCGTATTCTTGTAAATAATATCATTTATTTTTATATTAATATAACTTCTAAAATAGTATTTTTTTTAATTTTTTTATTTAGCTCCTTATTTTTATCCTACTACTTTATTTAATCCTGGAAAAGAGGAAAAAACCTATGATTTTGATGATTGAATAAGAGGAGAATAATAAATATTTTAGCAGAATGATTTTGGGGTGACTAATTTTTAAACATTCATTAGATATCTCAAGGGAGGGTTACCTTCACAAAACATAAAATAATCATTAAACATTAATTCATTCTATTTGAGATTATCTTTATTTCATAATGATGAATTTTTTTACTACCATATTTTAAGCTTTTGTTTAACTCTCTATATCTTATTTTTTTATCAAATGTTTAATTCTTATTTAATATCATAAATGGGTGCACAGAGATATATTTTTGGAGTAATTTTTGCAATGAAAAGTATTACTTCTATTTTAGGGTGGGGGTATTTTTTTTACTAACATTTTTTTAATTTTTTTCCTTAAAGGGGGATAGTTTAGTTTTATTGATATTATACTTTTGGGTGTATGATCAAAATTTAGAGGGAGTTTTTTAATTTATGATTTATTAAAACTTACCCTTTCACTTTTTTTATTTTTTGTCTTGTAATTTTTTAAAATGGCTATATTTTTTGGTCAAATAACTACTTTTATATCAATTTTTTATATTCAAAATTCACTTCATTCAATTAATGTTTTGGAATTTTATTTGTTAGTTCTATTTTTTATGAAAACATAACTTTTGATTTTATATTTTTATCAATTGAATGATCCATCTAATTACCATAGAACCATGGCACCGCATTAAAAATTTAAATAAAATAAGTTGAGTAGACTTTGATGTTGTTTTCACTAAACCCAAATATATCATATGTTACTATAGGAGTTTTTATGATGGAATCAATAAGCTGAATTGAGGATTCAAGGAATATAAGGATAAAAACTGACACATAGAATTGAATTACTTGAAATCATGAAGATGGTCATCATCTAAATTCTTTGATTTCTTACCAATTATATATTTTTTAGTGTTTTTACTAAGATCTTCAGTGTGTGAGGATTTATGATAAATTCTATTAGTTTTTCCAATTTTAATCATTTCTTTCAGTATTCATGATTTATGAGATCTGGGTATGGAATATAATACTTCAAAGAAATTTGTTTGAAGAATTATAGTGTGTTAATTTATTGTTGATCATACTGATCTAAGAGGATCTTAAGTATAAGGATACCAAATTTTGATAGGTTTCAAAGAGGTTCCTGGTGTTTAACTTGTACCTTTTGAAAATTTTATCGTTGAAGTTCCTAGTGTTGAGCTTGAACACCTTGTGTTTTGGTTATTGAGCCTCCTGATACTTTGGGATAAAATTTAATATTTCATCTGAATTTGAATTTTTGGTAATAATATCCTTTATAGAATTATTTGGATTATTTATTCAATACCCTAAATTTTGTGCATGTATTATTTATTTTTTGATTGTTTTGTATTTATTTACTTACCTATTTAAATCCTTAGAGATTTATTTTCTATCATGATTATTTATTTTTACTCTAATATTCTATAATTATTCAGAAATTATAACTTACAAACTTCTTATATTATTGGGGGATAAAATTTCATGTTTTATTTTTAACTTCAATTCACCCCCCACCCATCTTGAATTTTTTGCACACTTTACTATCAAGGACAATGTAATGTCATGAACAATATCAATATATGAATAGTGACTAGAGTAGTTCACCATGTGACCTTACCTGTGCCTCCTCGTATGTAAATGTCTACCGAATATCAATGAGGGGATAAAATGGGGTTGTGGGGAGACTATAACCCATGAATCATAGTGTACGGTAACAATATAAATAATAAAGTACAATACATCGTAAATTAACTAAAAGTGGAAGAAATAAATATAAATAAGATTGATAATAAATGAAATAGAGTAAGGCACAAACAACAATGTCATACATACAAATGACCACCCATTGGGATTATTACATATATAGACCAGAATAAAAGGAAAATAAAACACTAGAACCCTAAAATCACTAATCCTTGTCACACCTCATGCTAATAACATTACCTAATCTATCTATTTAAATGTCCAACATCTGAGACATATGAATCATCCCAATATGCACCTACAACTATGTGAAAAAATGATTGGGTACCCATGTGTAATGGAAACCTAGGTAGATATTGAGTACAAAACTTTATATGGTGTCACAAACTCAATGCCATACTAACCAGCATATGCAGTAGTATGTGTATGTGATATAATTTTCTGAAAAAAAAATACTTTTGAACAATAAAATAATGAACCATCATCGATCCTTGGGTCTATGACCCTGAATAACAATACCTAATTTGGAAAATGTTGGGGTGTCTATGAGTATGTTTTGATGATCATGCCTCCTAATAATATGCTGAATCCAAGCCCATGAAATCTCCAATTGTATCCTCGTGACTCCAGGGACCCAACCTATGGTATTACTAACATTCGAGATCCAAATCCATGGAAACTCCTACACCAAGATCCAACTTCATGGTGGATCCAAACATTGATCCCTAAATCTTTAGCCGCTCACATCCATTGTGCTTCAAATCCAAGAAAATTATAAAAAAACAAGATCCAAATCCATAGAAGCTCCCATTCATATCCTTTTCAGATTGATGACTCATCCTATAATAGTTCAAACATCTGATCTCCAGTCCATGGTAGCTCCAATCACCGAACTCTAAGTCCATGGATGAAAAAAAACCGTATACAAGCCCCATTCCATGGAATCCAACCTGTGTCACATTTACCCAAAGGGAATATTCCATAACTCATCATGAATAAAGGAAAATTCAATTGCTATAGAAAAATCAATTCCCAACAACAATTTCAATAGCCACTCGGTCTCACTTTTTTAATGGGTTCTATAGTGGCACTTGAAACTCTCTCACATACACCCGCTCAGGGTCAATAAGTAAATAAGGGACCCATTGGGATCCCCTCAATCTTGGTATAGTATAGGCCCCCTAACATGTGTACTCATTTTTAGTATAGGTATTGATTTAGCACATTATCCCTAGAGGATACTACATCAATTGACATCATTATCAAGATAGTTTATCCTTTTAAGTTATATGGGGTATGTCACATTAACATCAATTAAAGAGATGATCCATGACCCATATTAGTCATCAGGGTCACTCTCTATACGTTCACCCCTCCCAATATTAGTCTGCCTAAGGTTCTTACACCTAATATTATGTATGGGATAAAAAATCACATTAGGTCTAGACTCACCTCTCAAGAGGTTTGGAGGCCACTAGGTATCTCAATGGTTCCATCTATCCCTCCTGGTCCAGTAATCTCAATTCACAGTACACAACTTTTAAGAGGTAGGAAAGGTCCCTACACTGGGACCACTATGTCTCCTATGTATTGATCTCCCCACTCAAGGGTTCTAAAGATCAAAATATCTCAGTGGTCAATGCCTCAAACATAAGTGGTTGAGTTGTCAAGTTAGTTCATGAGGGTCACTATGACATAGGCACTTTGGTCAACTCATATAATGGATTCAATCCAATTCATACTTTTATTTTAATCAAACCATTCCATTTAAATTAAATGAGACACTTAAAAAATTGAATCACCTAAATTGTTGATCCCACAAACACAAGCCTCATAATCAAAATCATAAATCCATAGGGTTAGTACATGAGACCACCAACCTTCATATGATGTTTTCCACTTATTTATAATTGCTCATAGTAGCTTCTAAGGCTCGTTGAGGTTTTTCTATGCTCGTTCCCTACTCATCCCACCAACTATGATCCAATCTCACATAAAGAATCCCAAAACAACTAATAATTTAAAAATTAATTACATTAATAATTTAATTAAAATTTGACATGTTCAATTAAAACTAACCATGTCATCGGGTTGCACCGGAATTAAAGACAATAGCCTATGGGAGGTAAACTAGGGACTCCCAGCACCATTCATAAGAAAATACCTAATTTCCAACACCAAAACCATCATTAATATAATTTAATTTAGTGAAAACCATGAATAATTCCATGACACAAAGTATCTTTTAAGATTATAATAAAGAAGGAACTCTATAATTGTCTCAGGATGTCTTGTCACTAGGTATAGTAGAATCCCCATGGTTAATGTACAATTCCACCATAATTCGATAGAATGAGACAAAAATCCATAATTAGGTATATAAAATTTAGATCTAAAAAATGGAGTTAAGTGGAGATATACATAAGGATAGGACTGTCTTTAATGACCCTGAAATTCGAAAAAGTACACATCCATGAAATGGGATAGAATAAGAGTGTAAGGGGGAGAAAGCCTTCTGACCACACGAGGGAAACAAAAGGAAATAAGGGGGATACCCACTCTAAAAACCCAAAGGCTGAAATTAGAATTTTCCCCCATTTAAGTCCATCCACTAGATAGTGTCACCTGCAGTGGCACCCAGTCCACCGCCAGTACTACTGGCTAGCTGGTGGGCTGGTGCCGACCAACCAGTGGTTGCTGTAGTTTTCACTGAAGTAACCCAACCACCCTGGGTGGCCTCTAATATCCACCTGAGCTTTTTCATCACTAATAAAACCCAATTCCCTATCCATAAAACCTCTTTTTATGTGTACCAACCTTCAATTTTGAATCCTTGTTCAAAATTTTACCCATCCACTAATTGTAAAATTCAAACATCCACTAAAATTTCCAACTTTCCACGAACAATGGGTATTAAAAACTCCCCACCATAACATTTATCATCTACGAGAATTCCAAATGGTCATCCAATTATATATATTGACCTACCCAATTTTTTCATTCCCATTCAGACGGGCATGTTTTAATCTCAGATTCCCAAGTCACTTTGAAGGTACAACATTATGCATAAGGTGACTAAACCACCAAATCATGATTTGTCACACATAACAATTACAGAAAAACCAAGATGATACTTTATCAAGTATTTCTATCTAAATATATGATCACATCATTATCTGACTCAATTTATTATTTTGAATATGGTGCTCTAAACCATAGGTATTAGTCTACAACTATCAAATCCAATGCTTGGTGCCTCCACCATTAGAAGTTACCATTGGATCTCCATACTTGCATTCCATTGATGCACCCAGAACATTTTTTATCTTAACATTACCAAACATATGAGAAACTATCTATCCAATTCTATTAATCCCTTTTCATTTAAAATTTTATAAAAAATTGAAAAGCCTCTTTTATCCAAGAACAACACAAGCACACCAGATTTTCCTCCAAAATCCTCAACCAATGACCTAAACATGTCCTTTATTTCTAAAATTCCTTAAATCATGCGATTTATAGCTCATTGCATCCAATTACATGTAAAATAATTGGTTAAACATACTCTAGAAAATTTATCTCAAAACATATTGGATAAACCCATCAATGGATTCCCAAATAACTTGATCCGAATGATTCTACTCTCATGGGTATCCCAACATAATTATTATAAATTCATTGTTGTATTAATGAAAATTCCCATGAAATTACAAGGTTTATTCATCATTCATCTAAAATTATCAGCATACTCTTCTATACCATGAGTTCCAACATGCCTCAATTCGGATCCAACTCATCAAGATTATTATAAACCATCTAAATCCTGATTCCCACACTCATACTCCACTCTATATCATATTCAAATTTGTACCCTAAATTCACTATGAAATCCAGTAGTACTCGAGTCTATTTATTCATCAGTATCAAAATTCCATCACAAGTGTCCACTGACCGGTCTCACATCTCTGTGACTCTTCCCATATGATGGTCACACTCTCAAGACTGATGTGACACTCCCCACCCTGAGCTTCATTATCTTCACTCCATTAGATCAAAACCCAATATCCCTAACCCCTATAATGTTTGACACTAGAAAAATGGTCAAACATGGCCAATTCCCCTCATAACTATGTTCCATCATAAAACATCAAATGTTGATTGTTCCTTAGTCATGGGAACATCATCTATGACATTCACTAAATTCTGGTCAATAAGGAGGGTATCACCCTCCAACGACTGATGTTGCACTCCCCACCATCTAAATTTCCTTATATTTCTCAACAACATCCACCTAAATGTGTCTCATATCCAAACATTCATGTTGTTCCTCTTGAGTCATGATTACCAGATTCCCAGTATACACCCACCCCTATCCAATTCTAGGATCAACTGCATCACCACACTAGATCCATTTCCAAATTTTCCTCACCATAGGGGAACATCTCATTTCAATCAAACTATAAGAAAACAATTAAAAAAATTCATTAATTTCATTGATATTTTGGTCACACTTAACCTCTCGCCAATTTGCAATTTAAACAAGTACCATGTGAAAATGGTGATTACCATCCCCCACCTCATCCTATGTAAGGTGTATACAATACCATACCACTTAATCCATCACTTGAATCATGATCTCATGATTCATATGTTATTGAATCTGACTAGCCATACTCTATGGTATTCCAAATTGTCTTCTCAACCACATGCTTATCCACTACACATCATCATTCCAAATCATGGTGTCCACTCATGGTCATATTATGTACTAAAATGAATCTAAGTTTGATATTTTTACGCACATGAATGGTACTTAATTCGATACCAAACAACTATACCAAATCACTCATGGTTGGTCCTCTCAAGGAAATTAAGCCACTCCCATTCCTAAACCAAAACCTTGAGCACCTCTTATGAATCAGCCTCAACACAATATTACAACTATAATCACCGCCTATAACATCACCACAAGTCCAAGATAACTCATCTCATGGGGTTCCATCTAAAAAAATTAAGTTTTGACCCACTGAGATATGATTCAAAACTAAGGACCTCTAGGTCTCCCACATATCCTTATAATTTAAGTCTCACATGTGGTTGACTAGGTCTGACTGCCCACCCCAAAGCCAAAACTCATAGAAATTCACATCTCATGGGGAATCATCCACACACCCCTATTAACCCATAACAATACACATTCCCAACCACCCACCCATGGGTCCCATATAAGGTACACATCACATTCCAACTCATCTTCCCACAATGAAACTGATTTTCAAAAGAATTAACCTATCGATTACCCCTAAAGAATCACAATACCACTGATTAAATGATACACACGCAACGACATCGTCCGAGTTGACTCTTATCAAATGAATATATACATACAGATAGGTTACGTATAATTCCATTAGAGTATATATGGGAAAATAATATAGTGATTATTTTTAGAAATTTAAAAATCTGAAAAATTGGGGAACAACCCACCCTTTTCGAGCATCTAAACATCTAGATTCTCTCTAGAGGACCTAGTCACATCACAAAAGTACACACATACAACATGAATCTACCTATAGTGATTTGTATCCCATGAACAACAAAAACATGGTTTGTTTAAATGAATTTTCATTCCATGCTATAAGGTAAAACACTATATTGGATATTACTAATAATTTAAATAACTAAACCTAAAAAATAGTAACCTGTAAGGGATCCAGTGATAAGGTAAATTATTGATACTGACCCACTAAGTTCATTATACCTCCTATGAAAATTTATTGAATCATCATCCTAATCATCAAGAATGTCATAATTGATTTCTGTTACCTTGCATTAGAAGAAAATACATATACACGTTAACCTAGCTATGTATAATTCCACCAAGTTCTTTTATAAAAAAGATAATATGAGTATTTACTGACACATTAAATTGTTGATCCTTAGTCATTAGTGAAACATATTAATATAATTCCTTTATTTTATGTGAATCCTACATGTCTAATATGATTCATGAAATTACACTTTCCACTATAGAATAATATTCAAATCCAAAACTAATCTCTAGCCAATGTTCCAAGAGCTAGAAAATCCAATAATATACCAAGAACCTCAAACATTCTTGTGATTCACTAAATGTAAAAATCATAAACCATTGTAACAAATAAATTCAAAATTGATATCATATATCCCTAATAAGTTTTAATTATTGTCATAACATGTATTCTTGATGCACCAGTCTAAGATCAATCATTAACTCTAAAAAATTCCTATGTCGCATGTCTACCATATCCCAAATAGTAAGAAAAAAGAAAAGGAATCCTATGATATCACTTTTTAAAATATTATACCATATCAATATATAAATATCAATTTGATTGGTTTTAAACTTTACCTCAGGTGTGCCTCCCTATATATTATATGTGACAAAATAGAAGCGGGGGTCTAAGGTGTTATTGTGGGGAGACTATACCCCCTATATCAGAGTGCATAATAACGGGATAAATTACCAATTATCTTACATAAAAAAACTAAAATTAATAGAAATAAATATAAACAAGACTAATAATGAATGAAATGTGGTAAGACCCAAATATCTATGTCATACATAAAATAGACTAATAACTTTACTAGTTACATATATAGACCAGAATAAATGGAAAATAAAATGTTGGCTCTTTGAAATCTTTGAGAAATATCATACCACATGCTCTTGATGTTTTTAAAGTTATCTAACTGAATTTACAACATCTAAAACATGGGCCCCATCCCATCCAATACCATCAATCTGGTAAACTATTATTGGTTGCCCATGTGTAGTGGTGGCCCAAGTAGGGTGTGGTTATAAAACTTAGTAGGGAAACACCAAAGCAGTCACATAATAACCGTAATGTTTATTTTTATGTTCATGTGATATACATTACAAAAAATAAATAAACTATTGAATAATCGATAAAATTAACCATCATAAATCCTTAGGTATGTGAACCTAATCAATCATACCTACTTCGATCAGTATTGGGGGTGTTTATGAGAATATCACGATGATGGTTCCTCCCAGTAACATGTTGGATCTAAGTATTTATAATACCCAACTATATCCTCAAAACTCTAAGGACTCATCCCATGGTAGTCTGAACATTTGAGCTCTAAATCCATGGTATCTCCAACACTGAGCGCTAACTGCATGGAAGCTCCAAACATCAATCCCCAAATCCATGGAAGCTCTCATCCATCAATCACCAAATTCATTATAGCTCCAAACATATATCCATCAATCTAAGGTAGCTCTCATCCATATACTCATGACTCTAGGGAATCATCCCATGATATTCTAAACATCTAACCTCTGATCCATGGTAGCTAAAATCCCTAATCTCCAAGTCCATAGAATCTCCCATCTGTATAATAGCTCCAACCCATGGAATCCCACTCGTGTTACTACTACCACAAGGGTTCATTCCATTTCCCACCATGAATAAAAGAAAACACAAGTGATGGATGAATTCCTACCCCCAATATCACTATTTTCAACCCCTCAAGCACAATTATTTGGTATTTATTCTATGTTTATACCCACTATCATCTCTCATACACCCACTCTGGGTCATTTGGTCAATGGAGAACCCAATAGGGTCCCCTCAGACTTAATATAGAAGAGGCATCCTCACATTGGTCATGAGTCTCAGTATAGGTCCCTGTTAAGCACCTGATGATCATAGGATACTATTTTATTTGACATCAACATTAAGATAGTGTGGCTTTTTTGTCTACATGAGGTATGAAACACTGACATTAGTTAAATAGATAAACCATTTTCCATCTCTGTTAGCAAGTTTACTCTTGGTATGTTCACCCATCCCAAATATAGTTTTCTTAAGGTATCTCTACCTAGGATTATGAATATGAAAAAAAATCACATTAGTTTTGGACTCACCTCTTAAGAGGTCTAGAAACCCATTGGGTATATTAAGGGTTTTATATGTTCCACTTAGGTAGTCATCTCAAGTAATATTACACCTCTTTCAAGAGGGGGAAAGGTCCCTACTTTAAGAACACTATATCTCATAAGGCCTGGTCACCCTGCTCAAGGGGTCTTGAGGTCACAATATCTCATTGGAAAATTCCATATCTATCAGTGGTTGGGTTCATAATGGACTAGGGACTTTGGTATGGTCATCTAAGGGATTTAATATGACTTACCAATTTAGTTTAATTTTAACATTCCATTTAAATTAAATGAACCAATTGAAGAAAAAGTGCATCACCTAAAGTGGATATCCCTAACAACACAAGCCTCATCATTGAAATCATAAATCCATAGGGCTAGCACACGTTACCACCTAAATTCATTTGAATATTTCCACTTATTTTTATGGTATGTAAAGGTTACCAAGGCCCACCGAGGTCCTATCATTCTTGGTCCCAACTCATAAAACCAAAAGATCTCATATCTCATGCCAAGAATCCCAAAATGAATAATTATTTCAAAAATGTATTAGGTTATAATTTTAATTAAATTTTAACATATTCATTGAAAAATCACCATGTCATCAAATCACACCAGAGTTGAAGCCAAATTCCTATGAGAGGTTTTTGGGGACTCCAAAATCCATTCCTAGGAAAATCTCGAATTGTAAAAACCGAAACCACCATTAATTGAATTTAATTTAACAAAAAAAATTAATAGTTCCATGAAATTAGATAAATTTTATGATTTGATGAACGACTACAACTCAGCATGGCCACATGATGTCTTATCACTAGGTAAAGTAAAATTTTCATCGTCAATGCCTAATTCTACCATTTTATTATGGAATTAGAATGAAAACCCCTAAATTTTAATCCAAAAAATAGATCCCAAAGAGGGATGAGATAAGTTGTGATCACTATAGGGAGTGGTTTACCTCAAATCACCATGAAAATAAAAAAAGAACACCCCCATGAAGCGGATTGATAAAAGGAGGAAGGGGGAAATCATCTGGCTACGAAAGGGAAAAATGAAGGGAGGGAGTTACCCACTCTAAAAAACCCAATAGGGTAAATTGGAATTTTCCCCCATTTAAGTCCACCGACTTGATGGTGGAACCTATAGTGGAACCCATACCACAACCAGCCCCATTGACTAGCTTATGGGACGGTACCAGCTAGTTAGTGGTTGCTAAATTTTGTTACTATAGTAGCCCAACAACACATGTCTACCTTTAATTTCCACCAAAACGTTATATTCAATAATTATACCCCATTCCATATACAAAATAATTCCTTTTATACTTCTCAAACTTCAATATTCAATTCCAAATCGCAATTCAAAATTTCACTTGTACACTAATTGGAAAATTTAAACTTCACCTTAAATTTACAATCATCTATACACATGTGGTATTATAGAAAACATAAAAAACTTATGAAAAAAGTTTATTTTAATATACATACCCCCTAATGATTCAACCCCACTATACCATTAGTTTAATGTTACAAAAATCCATATTAGGGATAAAATGTGTTCTCTTTCCTCCTAATCCATTCATAGAAAACTCTATAACTTCCCAAAAATCCAACATATATGATTCATTGAAAATCATACTTCAATATGACTAACATATCTCATCTTCAACAAATATAGTAATTATACTTAAAATAAATAAAAAAATTTATAAATTCCATGATCCATGATGCATCAACTCAAGTGAAACCCAAATGAAACTCAAATAAAATATATTAATTCTATATTTTTATTCCTATAGAGAGAATATTGAAACCACAGCATAGGTTATAGTGGTAATTTTTAGAAAATATAAACTCTATGAGACAAGAATTATTACATCAATGGGGGGTCTTTACTAATTCTCATGATATCTTGTTTAATTTATATCCTGTTTTTACTTTCAAAATAAATTTTTTTATTATTTTATATAGTAAAATTATGGAAAATAGAAAAAATAAAATAAAAAAATAAAAAAAATTCCATCATAGAAATTTGTTGTATATGAGTATAAATCTATATAGATCATTGCATGTCATGATGAATTTCCATAATAAAAGTTGATGCAAAAATATAACTTGTTTCAATTGTTTCATATTCTCATATGAAATGACCCAACCATATTGTAATCTACAATAAACTCACAAATGTCATATAATAATTCTTAATAAAAAAATGATCACTAATAATACCAATTATATAATAAATGGGCCTCTAATAATACAAAAATACCTGAACAAATAAGAAATTAAAATTCATTTTTGGACCAATTGTATACTATGACTCAGTAAATATTATTTTATTACCTAGTCAATTAAATAAAAATAATTAAGTAATAGTATAAGTCAATTATATCATATAAAATATGTTAATGATCCTTACAGAATTTTTAATGTGTTTTACTTTTTATCAACTATTATAAAGAATCATAAAAATTTATTAAGAATGTCTTTAAAATGATTTGAGATTACTTGAAAAGATGGGAAGATTTTTTGTTCTTATTCGATGAATTATAGATAATAAAATTTTAATCAACATAAGTATTATAAAATATTAATGTGTTTCTAATGGATATCAGAAACTTCCTAGACAAACATTCTGGTCATGTTGTTTGGAGTCAGGGTGGACCTGCTTTCCAAAGGTAAGTGGTCACTAATACTTTTCAAGAGACACTTAGGAATGTTTTTTGATTGATAGGATGGTGGTTTGGGCTCATCCACACCTTTTTAGGTTGTATTTTTTCCTATTCTTGGACTCCCTTATAAATTTATGTTATGTTTGTGAATCCTTCCCAAATCTCAGGTATGGTGCTGGTTATCATCATACTAGCGATGGATTAAAATAATGCATTGGTAAGAAAACATATAGATGTTTTATGGATTATCTAAAATTATATTATTAATTGGTAAAATTTAGTTTCAAGTGATAAGAGGTATTTTTCATGAATCCCTCACCAATAAATTCTTATTTACCAAGGAATATAGGATATTTCACACCCATGGTTAATATTATGAAGGTTCCACTCACACAACACTACCATTCTATTATTACTACTTATTACTAAATTATCCTAAAATATTATATACTAATATATGGGGAGTATTTAGAATTATTATGATATATATATAATACAAAATAAAAATAAGGACACAACACACGAAGAAGTTAGAGAGAAATGGATATTTCCCCAAGGAGTTCATAGTGGAGCTATCTTTGTTCTTTAAATAACTCTCAATAATCTACTCATTATTGAGATCAATCCTATAAATAAAAATAATCCCATATAAATTTTTATTAACCAAACCAACCCTATATATATGGGATAATATTCCCTCACATCATCATCATAATGCTACTTCACCTCATATGCAGCATAATGATGTTGAAGAATAGGAATAAAAATGAATGATAAGAAGAAGTCGAAGGTAGAGAAAAGGGAGAAACAATAAGAAAATTTGATTTATATACTTACAAAATATTACAGTAAAATATGTAGAATCATTTAAGTGTAATGAAATCAAATAATTATCCATTACATTATTTTAAAAAATCATTGAATTGAGCTCTCCATTTACAAGAAGATAGAAAAGAACAATGGGTGAAACACAAAAGGGAAAATGAAATAGATGATAGGAAGAAAAATTAAATACTATATTAAATTTAAATAAAACTATTATAGAATAATAACACCATATAATCTACTAAAAATAGAAAACTCCTTAATAGGAAATGTAGGAACAAATTTATAGAGAAGAGGGTGGCTCATTTACACTCTATATATATCCTCCAAAATTTTATCTAGGTTTTAGGTATTAAATGGATGATTTTAAAAAAGTTTCAATATTGAAAGTTGTTATTCTATATCTTTTTTATGATCCCTACAACTTTTATATTCTTTATATAAGTGTATCACAAGTTAATGTTGTTCTAATCTGAATAAAATTTCATGTTTGGAGACTATTAGAATTACAATGCTTTGGATTCCCATGAAATTAAGACCTTAAAGGTGGCAGAATCACACATTGTCATAGTTTAAGAAAATTGTATTTTCAATTTTTTCTTTCTTCAAAAAATAAATTTATCTCATTTTTTTCAAATTTAATTGATATGGGATGGTCTTTGAAAGGGGTCCAAACTATACGCAGATTTTGAGGACCAGATTGTGTGATTAATTTGGCAATTAAATTGTCAATTCACAATCCTGGAACAATGTAATTAAATGTAAACCATAGAATATTAAATCCAACAAAAAAGTGAATTTAAAATTTTTATTATTGTATAAAAAGTTCTATCTAAAATAAAAAAAAAATTAAAATACTTGAAATTCCGATGTTGATCCATTTTCACAATTAAACTAAATTTTTTTTCAAAACCTAAAAATGTAAAAAGTTCCATTATAATATAATTTAACTATTTTATTCCAAAAATATATATTTTTAGGTAAATTGCCTCATTTTTATGTTTTATGAATAGTTTTATCTTAATTGTGAACATGCCTTAATTTTTGTATTTAAAGTATTTTAAATCAATTATGTATTTTGGACATAAATATTTCTATACTAGTCCAAATTATAAATTTCATTCTTTAGGATTGGATATGATATGTTATAAATTTAATTAATTTGGACCAAGAAATGAATCCACTAATTTAGGACCCAAATAAATCTTACAATTCATGCCTCTAAATATGTTCACAGTTTGAACCACTTTCAATGATGGGCCCATATTATTTAAGAAGAAAAAAAATGAGATGAAATTTCGTGGGAATATAGAGAAAATTATGAAAAAATATATTCAAATTTTATTATGAATGATTCAGCCACTATCAATGTTTTAATTACATGGGAAACTGAAGCATTGGAATCTAAAAAAAATATTTTGTTTAAAAAATGATTCCGGAGTAAAACTATCATAACTTGTGATACACTTGTAGAAAAAAACATAAAATTATAGGAAACATGGTAAATAAATATCTGAAAAAAGTTTAATAAGACCACATTTCTATAATCATTCATTTAATACGCCAAACACATGTCATCTTTTAAAGGAAAATTCTCGATAAAAAATTAGCCACCCTCTTCTCTATAAAGTTGTATCTCCATTAACTTTTAATCAGATGGCCATTTTCAGTAGATTAAAAAGTGATATGATGTTGTAATAGTTTTATAAAATTTTTATATATTATTTTAGGTTTCTTCCTCTCATTTATTTTATTTTATTTTTTTCCCTACCATAATTTTTTATCTCTAGGAAATAGAGAACTATTTTCGTCCCTTGTTTGAAGGAATTCAAAGATATATGGTTTTAGTTAATTATCCTTCAATTATTGTATTTATTTTATTGTAATATTTTTGGAAATATATTAATTTATTAGGTCTAGGGTTTCTCCCTTTTCTTTACTGTTAACTTCTTCTTCTAATTTATCTTTATTCCTCTCCTTCATCATCATAACGTTTCATACATGTTATATTTATGTAATGATGATGATGTGAGGTAGTATTAACATGTATGTATATATTTAGTACAGGGTAATAAAAATTAAAATGGGGGTGTATTGTAACACCCATGGTTTGAGGTTTTTCCTCATTTTATTATGTTGTTTTATGTTTCAGAATGATTTGGAGGTGTTTAGAGGAGGTTAAGGAGGAGGAAGTTATTATTGATCAGAAATGAATGCTTGAGGTTGTTCATGGTGTGAATTACTATTCATGACATGAATGGTTTCTTGGAATATTAAATAGAAATTTGATAATTGTAATTTTTTATGTGGACATCTATTCATGACATGAATGGGTTATTAAATTTTAAGACTAACATGACTTTAATTTTAGCATCTGGTGAATACTAAATATTCATGGAAAAAATTACTGACTCATGTTATAAATTAGGTTAGTTACAACCTGTTTATTATTTCTATCACTGCTTTAAATCCTCATTAGTTTTATTCCTTTTAAATTAAACTTCATGCATCCAAAAGTCCATTTTGGAGGTTCCCTTAGATCTCGGGGTTGATTCCATCGGATCTTGTCATATTGGATCTTGGAAACAAAGATAAGACTTTTTTCATCCTTATTCTTATTGATTGTCTCAAAACTATTTGCGAAAAACCCGATATCGAGACTATCATGCCTTGATCTATGGTTGAGTTTTTTTTATGTTAGGGATTTTGATTCATTTAAATAAAGTAATGAGGAACCCAGATTATTCTAAATTACTGGGAGATTATTCGTGAACATAAACTATTTTGAGGTAGTTGTATTCTTTATCTCTCCAATTTCTCTAGAACTTAAACACTATGATTTATAAATTGATTTGCTTTTGATTTTCAAAGTAACAAATATTTCTGAATTATTTTTCAAAAACTATCTTTGGTTTGTGGAATAAAATTATGGGTTATAGGTGATTAACACAACATGTTTGATAAATTGATAAAAATGAAAATTTTATTTATAAAAATAAATGGGAGTGTGACCCTTGAATACACTTGAGATTTCATGAGTTCATATTGAATTTTATTGAACCATATTGGATTAAACTTTGGGTTAGTGTTGATGGGGAACATTGGTAAATGGTTAAATGATGAATTTCATGGGAAGGATAGGTTTTTTTCTCACGATTTAGGATAATTAATAGGATGGATGTATTCAAAGGTGTGTAAGTGTGTTGAAATCGGCATTCCATGCTAAAATAACATGTCACGACCCGTCCCCCAGGGCCTATGCTGTGAATACCCCAAGCCTGCATAATGAAGGCTAGGGGCTAGAGACTAGTGCTGAAGAAGTCAACCTACAAGTGGGAGGAATTTTCCTGGATACCTGTATGCACACACATGCCCAACCAAGTCCCAACTAACAAACAGAAAACACAATACCATTGAATAACTGAGTACAAGTACAACTAAAAGTAAAGGGTCCAAAATACAAGCCCAACTAAAATGGAAAACCCAAAAAAAGGAAAACAACTCCTATGGTCATATACCAAGGATCCTACCTGAAGTGTATGTACAGCTCATCACAACGGATCTCCATGTCAACTTTCACCACTGTCCACTGTCGGGTCCTAGCTCCCCGAGTCTCAGTCAAAGATGATCGTTGTCAGCACAAGACACAAAAAGGTGCGGGCAAAGCCTGTGCAGGGGTGAGAATAACAATACCCAGTATAGACTCCAAGACCCCTGAAGGTCTCCTCAAATTCCACAAAGGAAAAACCACATAGCATAATCTCAATTACAATCACAAAGAAAAGACAACTCACACTAGGTATATTCTAGGGTAGTAACAGTAGAATCTCTAGTCAGATTGTTGAACACCTCGACTGCTAGAGAATTCCTCCTCTTTCAAGTATTGTATTCCTTCCAGGTCACATAGAGCTGCTCCCCACTAACCTTTAACTGCTTAGGTACTCCTCCCCATCGCGTACTATGGGTCTGCCAGGTCACACAAAGCCACTCCCCACCATGGCCTGCTGAGGTACTCATCGTGTCCAGTATTGTGGATCTTCCAAGAAACACAAAGTTGCTCCCCATTGTGCGACTTCAAAGTAACATAGATTTACTTCCCACTGGGCCTTCAAGTCACACATAGTCGAAAATCAACAGTCTTCAGGTCTCAACCAGTCGCATGGTTCCGTACGTAGGGTGCTTGGGAGAACCTCTCCTAAAGGCATTGATCGTATTCTAACTGGCATAAAGTTTAAAAAATAAGTTACCCTATGATTTTCCATGTAATAAGGGTTCCAATGAAAAAGACGGTGCATCAACTGGATGTTAGGTCTATAAGTTATTGACATTTTAGTGTCCAGGGCCCGGTTAGATTCGGGTACAATCCTACCTGGCCAACCTCCAACTTTCTCCAAAAGTCATGTGGAGTATCTAAAAAGGAACGCATTGCCCTAAGGGTTCTGGTTCTATGGATGGTTCATAAAATAGATGTACGATTTAGGAGTTATTCCCAATTAAATGTAACTGGGCCGAAAGGAGTCTGGGTTCGGTCCGACCCAATCGGACCGACCAGACCGGACATGGGTCCAACCCTATTGCGTTGAACCATCCAGATGGGTCCATCCTAGCCCAGCCCATTTGGGTTTGAATCGGCCCCCTGGACTACAGGTCTAGCCCGCTAGACTAGCGGGCTCAGGCAGCTAGGTCGACATGTTCGGTCTGGCCCGCCCAGAGCACCATGACCCATGGTTGCGGGCTGGCTACATTCTCCCTAGACGCGACAAAGCCGCATCTGGCACCTGCTCATGTGGTCAGTTGACCCAGGGATTCCTTCCATGTCAAACTGCTCAGTAGGTTGACTCCTCCGCGTGGTACCATGCTGGCACCGTAGAACTCCATCATGTCATGGCTCGTAGCGGCCGCGACTTCTTTGCCGCCCAGGCACGCTGTCGGGGGGTGCCTCCTCCCGCGTCATGGCCCATTGTGGCCTCAGCTTCCGTCACCAAAGAGTGTCACTGAGGCACTCCTCATCCAATGCCATGTCCCACCGTGACTACAACTTCTTCCTCCCAGGCACGACGCTGGGGCGTGCCTCCTCCTGTGGCTGCGGATAGGCCGGAGGCCCATCTCTTCTCTATCAGTCATGCAGCCAGTACCACCATGTCCCCCATAACCTCTATTCATCCACAAAATAAGCAACCAAAACTGAAAATTTTGGATGGTCCAGGCCTTGTTCTTTGGGACCTTGCCCTCCGTGTTAGCATTATAACATGGGAAGGACTACGTAAATATAAAAACTCCCATTATGAAACCCCTGTTATATCCTCCCACATTTTAAGATTGAACATGGATCAACCCATTGGACGGTTGATCTTTTTTCTTCATAATAATCAAGAATGGGGTAAAGGGGGGAAAACAAGCATAAACCCCCTACCTTGTATTTGTTTGAAGGTGCTGCAGAAGAGGAGGGATTGTACACATCCAAAGGTGTTTTTTGGAATTTAACGTCACTCTTCAATTCCCCCAACATCTGTTTCTCAATCACATTCTTCATCAGAGTAGATATTTTTCGGCACTTCGTCAGAGCTTCCTCTCGTAGCTCTCCCAAAACCCAAGCCTGAGGTCAGATTAAATATAAGGGAGGATAGGATCAATGCACCACACAATTAATGAGTATAATTAATGAACCTCTTTAATTATCTCAATGGTGTGGTTACACAAAAATAAGAGTCAAGCCATTAAATGTATTGACGTTTCACCACTGTCCCACCACCATTTGTTTAACAGTTGTAAAAAAGAAAAATAAAATAATCTTGTGTTATTTTATTATTTTTTTCTAAAGTACAAGAAAATAAATTTTTCATCTGACCCTTTTCGGTCAATGTTAAGACTCCCTTACATGAATCATGATGCTACGGATTAATCAATGCCCTCAGATTTTTAATCTGAGCACCAATTCAAAATATAGAAAATGTCACCCGCACCTTTACTGAACATACCTTAAAAAAAGTTCAAAATTCCATTGTGGGATCTTCGGGCTTCAGAAACATGTGCTGTCAATTTTCACATACTTGTAATAATCCAAAATAAAAAAAATTATATGTAATTTTTGGGTCTTTACATTCTCCCCACCTTAAAGATTTTCATCCCAGAAAGCTACAATAAAACAAGGGGAACTAAGCATGTATCTGAGCCTCCCACTCCCATATTATCTCCTAAAGATTTTTGTGTTGTCAATGAACTTGTACCAAAGGAATCAACTGCCCATGAAGTTCCAGCTTCTGTCGATCCACTATCTCCACCAGGAACTCCACAAACATTGCATCATCATCAATGTACAGCTCTCCCCAGTTGATAACTTGTGATGGATCTTGTACATACCTCCTCAACTATGACACATGGAAAATATTATGCACCCAGTGTATCTGTGGGGGAAGAGCTAGATAGTACGCCACCTCACCTACTCTATTGAGGATCTAGAAAGTTGTTATGAGCCTCCAAGATAGCTTGCCACCCCGAAAAAAGCTTCGTAATCCTTGTTGGGGTGATACAAATAAGAAGACATGGTCTCCCTCCTCAAACTCCAAGGGTCTCCATCTCCTGTCGGGATAAGACTTCTGCCAGATCTGTACAGTCTTCATCCTCTCCTGGATGATTTTAACCTTCTCAGTGGTAGCTTATACCAACTCTGGACCCATAAGTGCTAACTCCCCTGGGTCTGTCTAGGATAGTGGTGGTCTGTAAGGTCACCCGTATAGGGCCTCAAATGGAGCCATGTCGATGGTGGAGTGATAACTATTGTTGTAATAGAAATACACCAGTGTTTGTGGTCCTCCCAACTATGGAAAAAATCAAGGACGCAAGCACAAAGCATGTACTCGATTGTCTGTATGGTTCACTCAGTCTGACCATCTATTTAAGGATGAAAGGTGGTTCTCAAGCATAATTGAGTCTCGAATGCCTCCTGAAATCCCTTCCACAAGTTGGGTGTAAAATGTTCATAGTTATCTGAGAAAATCGTCGATGGCACCCTGTGAAGTCGTACAATCTTCTGTATGTAGTGTTTTCCCAAGCCCTCTACTGGTCCCTACTCTCAGATGGGTAGGAAGTGGGATTACTTGGTGACTTAGTCAACAATCACCCATATGGAATTGTGGCCCCAGGACATACTTGGTAGCCCGATCACAAAGTCCATGGATATGCCATCCCACAACCATTCTGACACCTCAAGTGGTTGGCCTATTCCTACTGGTACCTTATTCTCAGCATTCACTTACTGACAAGTGAGGCATCGTGATATGAACTCTACCACCGCTTTCTTCATCCCTAGCCACCAGTACTGATGCCGAATGTCCTGGAACATCTTCTCCACTCCAGGATGTACTGCCAAATGGGATGTGTGGAACTCCCTCAACACCTCCTATAACAGTGTCACTGGTAGTATGGTCCATTCTCGGAAGAGGATTACATGCTCCCCACCTTCAGATAATCCTTCAAGAGATTCTCCTAAGGATATCGAAGCACGTCGGGCCTCACAGTCACCATCCCCAAGTTGAGCCTCCCAAACACGTTGAAGGAGTGCGGGAGTGACAGTCATAGACTAGAGGTATGCAGCTCTATCTCTATTCACAAATTATATCTGTAACATTACTCGCTTATCTATCACCTCACTCAGAAACTGTAGACCAGACCTCCTACTGAGTGCATCTACTACTATGTTCCCCTTCCCAAGAGTGTAGACTGTCTCAAATTCATGGTCCTGGAGGAACTCCAACCATCGCTACTATCTCCGGTTTAGGTCTTTCATCGAGAAGATATACCTAAGACTCTTTTTATTAGAGTAAACATTAAACCATTCACCAATAAATTAATGCTGCTATATCTTTAGTGCAAATACCACTGGTGCTAACTCTTGATCATGGGTAGCGTAGTATTGGTCATGTTGTCTAAACTGTCGTGAGCCGTAGGCGATCACCGCTCCCTCCTACTCCAAGACACAACCTAGTTTGGTCCCTGATGTATGATAGTAGACTACATACCCAATTCCCTCTTCTGGTAGCCTTAAGATGGGGGCACTCATCATTCTCTGCCTGGGCTCCTAGAAACTCTACTGGCACTTCTCCATCTACAAGAAAGGATCTTCCTTCTTTATCAAAGATGACAAGGGTGCATCTACCCTAGAGAGGTCAAGTAAAAAATTTTGATAGTACCTAGACAATCCTAGGAAACTCTGCACCTCGGTCACACTTTTGGGTGGCTCCCAAGTAAACACTATCTCTATCTTCGTCGGATCCACTACAACTCCCGCCTCAAAGATAACATTCCCCTGTATGTTAAATTTCTATATCCAGAACTTGAACGTTGAAGGATTTCCATAATGAAGGTTCTCTCAATGTATATCTAGAACTATCTACAGGTGTGTGGCGTGCTCCTCCTCTGACGCAGATTACACCAAGATGTCATCAATGAAGACTATCACATAGTGATCAAGGTAAGTCTCGAAGATCCTATTCATGATCCCCATGAACACTTCTGGAGTGTTGTTCATGCCGAAGGGAATCACCAAGAACTCATAATGGCCATACCGAAATTTGAAGGATTTCATCGTTACATCCTTGTACCGTACCCTGAGCTGATGATATCCTGATTTGAGGTCTATCTTCAAAAACCACCAGGCTTCCTTTAGCTGGACGGAGAGATCATCAATCCTCAGCAGAGGATAGTTATAATTCATAGTAACTTGGTCATGGGTCTATAGTCCACACAAAGCCTCAAACTCCCATCTGCCTTCATAGTGAACAAAATCGGGGTTGCCCAAGGAGAAAAATTGGGTCTTACAAACCCCTTCCTCGAAAAGTTTTCCAATTGTACCCTCATCTGACGAATCTCCATGGGAGCCATCGGATATTCTAGGGTAGATATGGGTTCCATATTGTGGTACAGGTTGATGTAAAAGTCTACCTCTCTAGGGGAGGTAGTCCCAGAACATCATCAGGGAAGACATAATCATACTATTCCACCACTACAGGATAGCTCTGACTCCTCTCGTCTACTACACCACGGATGAGGCTAGCCAACAAATCAGTGATCGGATGCACCCTCCTTTGAGAGATCCCATCCTATACTGCAATGGTGTCCTCCTCACTGGTGAAGGAAAACCTGATCCCATCCTCATGGACACATCGCACCTTGTGCCTAAAATAGTCGATCTGATCATGGACTATGGATAGCCAGTCCATACCCAAGATGACGTCGTAAGGCCTCGACGGTGCTACTAAGAGATCCCTACTGAATCTCTCACATCCTAGAGTGAGATCACACTGCCTGCACCAGTGTGTAATCATCGAATCCTATCTCGTGGGAGTCTATAAATGTAAGGATCGAGCCAATGGCTCCATTGGATTCTCCATGCTCCAAACGAGTGACGTGGCAATGAAAGAGTTACTGGAACCCTGTGTCTATAAGAACTACAAATAGGTGGAATAGATAGAGATTGTACCTATAATCATCTCTGGAGAACCATGGTCATAGGCCACTACTACCTGGAGTTGTGCTCGCCCATGTCTACTTGCTCCCTATGGTAGGGGTGGACCACCTGGGGGTGGTGGTGGTAGAACCTCAAATTGTCGTCCACCACTTGCTACACGACCTGCTCCTCTACCACATCCACTGCCCTGAGGACCTCTATGCTCGAACATTGACTGATACCACGGTGGTCCCTAAACCGTCTGTTGGTCATCTGTATGGAGGGTCAGGCAGTCATCTGCCATGTGTCCCTACTCACCGCATGTAAAGCAAAGCATCCCCCCCTCTGTCTGACTCCCTTTGGCATGGGAACCTCGCACTGCCGACCCTAAGTCCTGGGGTCGTCCTCTAAAATTCATGGCCTGGTTGGGCCCACAGATCTATTATCTGATGCCTTCTGCCACTTGGGGTCTGCTGGCATCTCTAGTTGCAGGATCCTACTCTGCCAAGAAGCTCTCCATTAGAAGGGCTTACTCCAGCATCTCGTCCTAGGTAGTGATGCTGAGAGATACTACTGAAGCACTGATCTTATGTCTGAGCCCCTGATCAAAGGCTCAATCCCTAAATAAAGGGTATTTAACCATGTCTGTGGACTAGCGAGAGAGGTCAGTAAATCTTGGTGAGTACTAGTCCATTAACATGTTTCCCTGTTATAGTTGAAGCTACTCCAAAATGCGCACAGAGCGCAACATCATGGGGAAAAACTCATCCTGAAAAGCCTCTCTAAGTCAAACCAAGTGAGGTTCGCCTCATCATGAGTATGGATGGTAAGTTTCCACCATCCCTATATAGATCCCTATAGAAGGCTCTCCACCAAGATCACCATATGACCAGGCAATGTCCTCACTAAGCGGATGAACAACGCCATAGCCTCAAGTTAGTCATCAGTGACCTGAGGATCTGTCTCTCCCCTGAAACTAGAAGTAATATCTTATACTTGACATATTTTAAAGGTATTATTCATTTATGTTCCATTCATACTTTTTTGGGGGTTTCCCCATCTTTTATGGAAGAATGGGCGAGTTTTCATGAATTGGGCCAAACCGTGAGCCCAATTCTAGATTTAAAAATAAATTTTTTTTCTTTTATAACTTTTTAATTTTTTAATATTTTTCACTCATTAAAATTCCTATATGGCATAACCTAACCTATTCACACCACCATTGAAATTTAGAACCTTTAGTAATCCATAATAATGGTGTATTTGGTATTTTTTAAGGAATTGGGCCACCCGAAGGCCCATTTCCAGTTTTAAAAACAAAATTTGTTTAATTGATAAGTTGTTCAATTTTAAATATTTTTTGGTGATTCCTGGTCTCACCCAAGACCATTGAACCTAGACGTTATCCCATCCTCTTTCCCTCATATTTGGAGATATTTTTCATCACTAATTAGTGCAAACCATTATAGGGTTTTTCAAATCGACCATATTTGAAGAGGTAACTTCATTCATTATTAACTCTATCAATTATTACTCTTTTCCCTCCATTATAGTTCTTACATAAACTCATAATTCTTCTGAGAACCTATCTTAAAGATTTGACTATTTTAAAATTTAGATACTAGTGTATTTGGGAAGATTCTTAAAGATCCCTCAAGTAAGTGAGTCTCTTTCACTCTTCTTTCAATTTTTTTAAAGCTTCATTCATTGTTCTTAGGGTTTCTTCCCTTATACTTGAGGTTCCTAATGTCCATAAACTAGGGTTTCGATCCTAGGGTTTGAAATTAGGTTTTATTGGTCAATTATTGTGGTTTTAGGTTTGATCTATGTCTCTCTTGGTGCGGCGGTGGTGCGATTTGATTTTCGCACGGAGATTCAAGGGTTTTCGTTAAATTTTTAGGTGATTACATGTTTATGATATTTATGTGAATTATATTTCTATGTTTTTAATATTTTCATGTTTATTTCATTTTATTCTGGCTTCTGAAATTAGTTTTAGTGGTGTTTGTATTGAAAATGAGTTTGAAGTTCCATTTTTAGGTGAAATTAGGGGTTATTCCTAGAAATCTTTTAAGGGTTCAATTAGTGATGCCCTATAAATACCTATTTGATTTTATTGAATAGTAATAGGTCTTAAAATCATGTTTCTAGTGTTTATCCCCTTTGGTTGTTGCTGTGAAAATGGGTTTTAATAATGTTTGCGGAATATGTGATTTTTAAGTGCCATGTTGCTGTGAAAATGAAGGTTTTACAAAGTTATCATTTCTTGGTTCACTTGGGTCTGCCCAAAAAAATGATTTTTTGTTTTCATTGAAATATATTGGGATGCCTTTTCAATTTTGGTAATTTATATGTGTGCACATAGTGTGAAAAATGTGGTTTTTAAAGAGTTTTTGGTGCAAAACAATGCGGCGTTTTGAAAAGAAGTTTTATTGAAAAATCAAAGTGTTTTTTTGTGTGTTTTAAGTGTTATAAAATGTGTGTAGATACTGTACTGATTTTATGTAAATTTTAGTGGTGTTTGATTTGAAAATGGATTTATTTAGCATTCTGAAATTTTTTGAGCACAAAAGTGGAAGCCCGAGTACCTAGGTGGGGCATATGTGTACTAGTACGGCTAGTGGACCGGACGGGTTTTTCCCGAGTTTCACATAGAAATTGGACAACAAAAACTCTAAAAAAACTATATGTATAATGAATGGGTACCACTAGGTTATGGGTTTGTTCTCTACTAGTGGCGCGTGCATGAGAATGGATTTTACTATGGTTACCTTTCACCGAGGTACGAGGTGCATGGGGCCCGAGACTATCTAGTGCCTAGGTGTGTTCCGAATTTTGTTGGTCATTGTATTTGCGGTATTTTCCATTGTCTTGGGGTGTTTTTGGAAGTAATTTACAGTATATAACATTTATATTTAAATGTGTGAATGTTCTGAAAATTTTATCTTGAAATCTGTTTTCAATTGAAAGTTTCATTTCTTGGAATTTATCACTGATTTTCTTTGAGTATTAAAACTACTTTCTATTTCACATTGTATTGCATGATATTTGAAATAATTGGGTGGTATTATATTGGTACAAGTATCACACTCTAATTACACCCCTTGGTTGTAATTATAATTGGTTATGTTTGACTCAGGTAAAGGAAAGGCTTTGGGTGGTGGCAGTTTGGGGTGTTAGTTCTCATCCTTGATGTGGAGTTGTGGAAACAGCTTGTGGGTGATGACCCCTTGTCGTGTGGAGTCCTTGGGGCTGTATTTATGCTATATTTATTTGTATTTGGACCACTTTTAGTGTCTTTAAACCAATATATTCAGTTCTGGTTTTTTATTAAGTCTTGTTTGGCTCGATAATTTCAGATTTATATTATTGATTGTTTTTAGTGTTTTATGCTTTCATACTCGATTAAATCATTACCAAACATAAATTAATGATACCCAGGAAATTGTGCCAGCTTTTGGGGATATGGAATGGCATTCTGTCCTTGCCACAGGTCGGGTTTGGTGTTGGTATTAGTGGTGACCAGATTCAGTTCGTGACAAAATGGTATCAAATGAGGTTAATGTTTTTGAATTATGTTAATATTATGGAACGAATCGGATAGACATGAGCTAGGATTGTTAGGGATCAGGGTTTTGATCTTGAGTAGGGTGCATGTACCACACCTCTCATGGCAGATATTGAGTCACTAGGGGACATTGGAATTGTCTGATTGATTTCACTTCTAGGTGAGGTGTGTTGGCTGTAGACCACATGTGGACACCGGTCGGGGTGGAGTAGTTGTTTCTTTTATTATTGAAATGTGTTTAGTTTATTTATATTTGACGTATTTGATTAAAATTTTCAGAATTTTGGTATTGATTATTGTTTTCTGAGTGTTGAATTTTGTAGCAACATGCCTCCCTGAAAATCTCCCACGCGCCCACGGGAGGAAGCTGAAGAGAGTTCTCCCACACGGTTTGATCAGAGGCTCATTGAGGTTGTGGTCCTGTCTATACAAGATTTGGGACAGGGACCAAATCTTGCTTCGATTCCAATTAGGGAAGAAGAGATGAGTCCTATAAAACATAAAGAACATGAGTTTCTGAAACACAAGCCACCTACCTTCCGAGGCAGCTCAAAACCCCAGGAAGTAGAGAAATGGCTCAAGAAGATAGAGTGTATGTTTGAGTTCCTGGAAACACCCAAGGAGATCAGGGTAAAGTGTGAATCTTTATATTTGAGGGTCCCAGCCGTAAGTGGTGGGAGTCAGTGCTTCGGACTGGGATGAATGAGCAGATGTGCTGGGGATATTTCAAGGTCATCTTCAATGAATAGTACTTACCTGAGGTGTTAGCTTATGCTCAGTCCAGAGATTTCATAGACCATTTTTAGAGAAATCTATCTGTGATGGAGTATTCCAACCATTTTTCTTAGTTGGTTCGGTATGCTCCATAAATCTTCTCCAATGAGTAGGCGAAGGCCCAGAGGTTTGAGAATGGATTGCGACCAGAGATATACTCCCAAGTGTTCTTATTTAAGACGAGGACCTATGCTAAGGTCGTTGATCGAACGTGCATGATGGAGATTTATAGGAAAGGCAGGGCTGGTTTCTCTGGTTCAGTATTAGTACTGGGTAGTGGAATCTCCTTAGAGAAGAAAAGGAAGCAGGAGGATCGTGTGAAAAAAGGAGGTGGCAGTTCATTCCACTCTTCGGGGGAGTTTTCGTCTACAACTTCTAATGTGAGATCAGTCATGTGTCACTAGTGTGGGAAGCCCAAGAACATCCGAATAGCATGTACACTTCCTACAAAGCCTTGTTATAAGTGTGTAGGTATGGTGAATTTACAATGCTTCTGCGGTGTGGCACGTCCGCTTCCGAGTGGGGCAGCATTAGTGGCTTCAAGGGGAGTTCCGGCTTAGTCTGAGCCGGCGTGGACTGGGGGATCTCAATTTGGAGAACATGGTGGTAGGGTTTGGTCATCTTCTGGGAAGATCTATTTTAGGGCCCAACCATAGACAATCGTTCGTTGTCATGTAGAGACCATACATCTTCATGCGGTGTATCAGGCACTAGTAGGATCAAAGGTGGGACCGACAACGGTTCGAGGTATCGTTTTGATCGCATCTTCTATAGCCGCTGCCCTTTTTTATACTGGTTCCTTTGTTTCATTCATGTTTTCTCATTGTGTGTACACACTGAATTTATCAACCGATATTTTTTCTTTTTTTATAGAGTTGGTGACGCTGCTGGGAAAGAAGAAAGAGCAGGGTCTCAGGTTCCCATCATGTGCGCTTTCCGTGTCAGGGGTCAAGATGGAGTGGGACCTCTTGGTCTTATATATGAACATTTTTGACATTATAATTAGGATGGATTGGCTAGTACACTTCCAATCACACATTTATTGCTATAGGTGGTGTGTGAGTTTCACGGCACCAGATTGGATTCGTCAGGTTTTCTGTGGAGAATGGGATCCTCATTCGCGTCGTGCAGGACCACTACTCCCAGAGTTGGGAAGTATTACCTTCCAGTTATCATTTCTCATACTAGATGATGATGGTATTTCCCCTAAATGTTCACTACCTCATATAGTGAATGAGTTTCTGGAGGTATTCCTAGATGATTTATCATGTTTTCCCCCAAAGCGGGATGTGGAGTTTTTGACTGATCTGGTGCCAGGAACAAAGCCAATATCTCTTCCCTCTTATTTCATGTCCCTCACAGAGCTGAGGGAATTAAAGATACAGCTGAACTACTTAGAATCCAAACGATTCATTCACCTAAGAATCTCTCCTTGGGTCACTCCTATGTTGTTCCTGAAAAAGTAAGATGGATCCCTCCGGTTGTGCATTGACTACCAGAAGCTGAATAAGGTAACAATTAAGAACAAATACCCTTTCCAGGAATATATGATTTGTTCGATCATGTGAAGGGGGAAACATGGTTTTTAAAAATATACTTGTGTACAGGATACCATCAAATTTGAGTGAGGGAATCAAATATCCTGAAGATAGGCTTCTAAAGCAGGTATTCCCACTTTGATTATTTTTTCATGCCCTTCAGTTTGACCAATGCTCCAGTAGTCTTTATGGAACTCATGAACAGGGTGTTCCATTAGTATATTGATTCCTTAGTTGTGGTGTTCGTGGATGACATTTGGGTATACTCTAGCTCTGAGGAGGAACACAAACATCACTTGAGAATCATTTTGGGCACTTTACAGGATCACTACCTCTATGAAAAGTTTTCAAATTGCACTTTCTAGATCAGGGAGGTTAAATTTCTAGGGCACGTGATCTCTGAGCATGGGGTATTAGTGGACCCCGAGAAGATCAGTACAGTCATGTCATAGGAGCAGCTAAAGAATTTGTTCAAGATCAGGATTTTCCTTGGCCTGACTGGTTATTATAGGAGATTCGTTCGGGATTTCACTCATCATGCTTCACCGATGACGATGCTCACCCAGAAAGGGGTGAAGTTTATATGGGGTACAAAATGTTGGGCATCATTTGAGGAGCTAATGCGGCAGTTGACTACCACCCTTGTGCTGATTTTTCTAGAGGCTGTAAAGGGTTATGTGTTCTATTGTGATGCTTCAGGTATGGGTATTGGGTGCATTCTTATACAGGATGATGACATGGTAGTGTACAGATCTCGCCAACTCCAAACACACGAAAAGAACTACCTAACCCATGACTTGGAGTTGGCAGTGGTGAAGCATGCTTTGAATACTTGGAATCACTACCTCTTTGGGGAGAAGTGCGTGGTCTACTATGATCAAAAAATCTTAGCCTATATCTTATCATAGAAGGACCACAACTTGAGGAAGAATTGCTGGATCGAGTACATGCAGGGGTTCAAATTTAAAATTATCTATTCCCCAGGAAAGGGTAATGTGGTGGCTGACGCCTTGAGCAGAAGGGTTCCAGTGCAGACTTTGAGGAAGTACAGTGATGGGTGGAAATTAATGGGGCTCTTTGCATTGATGCATGTGGAGACCAGGGATGATAGTGAAGGTGTGTTCTTGGAAAGAGTTATGTTGACTCCTTCTATGTTGGAGTTGATTCGGCAGGAACAACCTAGTGATGAGCTTTGTCAGTGTTCAAGGTAGTTTCTTCTTGGTGGGGAGATGTCATCTGATTGGTCATCGTCTCCTGAGGTCATCTTGTTCTTCAAGGGACGTTCAATAGTGTTGTTATCTCTGTGCAAGGTGGTGATAGAGGATAGCCACCAGTCATAGTGGGTTGTCCATCCAGGAACCACCAAGATGTATTATGATGTCTGTCGGCAGTTTTGGTTGCCTAGTATGAGACAGGACATAGCAGACTTTGTGTCAAGATGCTATACATGCCATCAAGTGAAAGAAGAGCATCAAAGCCCCTCTAATTTTCTCCAAACATTACCCATTCCTACCTAGAAGTGGGAGGAGGTCACCATGGACTTCAATGTTGGATTACCTCGTACACCTTTGGGTAAGAATGCCATTTGGTTGGTGATTGATCGTCTGAACAAATCAGACCACTTCATTCTAATCAGAGGTACATATAAAGTGGATGAGTTGGGTCATTTGTATCTTCAGGAGGTGGTGAGACTCCATGTTGTTCCATTAGCAGTTGTCTCAGATAGAGACCCATGTTTCACTTCTCAGTTCTGGGAAGTCCTTTAGAATTCCTTAGGGTATCATATTAATATGAACACGGTATACCATCCCCAGACGGATGGTCAGATAGAGCGGGAAAATTAGATTTTGGAGTACATGCTCTGTGCATGTTTCCTAGACTTTGGAGGTTTATGGGATATCCATTTGGGGCTGGTTGAGTTTTCTTATAATAACAGTTACCAATCCTAGATTCTAATGGATCATTTTGAGGTTCTTTATGTCCGGCCTTGTTGGTTCCCCCTGTGTTGGGCTGAGGTAGGTAAGACCTCACTGCTGGGGTCGAATCTGGTGCAGGAGACGTCTGAGAAGGTGAAGTTGATCAGGCAGTATTTATTGATAACTCATAGTTTCCTTAAATCATATGCTAACTGGAGGCTTCATGACCTAGAGTTTTCTTTGGGTGACAGGGTATTCTTGAATGTGGCCTCTCATCTGGGCCATCATCGATTAGGGAAGCAAGGGAAGCTGACACTACGATATGTTGGCCCTTTTGAGATCACTAAGAGTATTGGCAAGGAGGCATACAGGCTGGGATTACCTTCTCAGTTGAAATCCATCCATGAAGTCTTACCTTCTCAGTTGACGTCAATCCATGATGACTTTTATATCTCCCAGTTGAAGAAATAAAACCCAGATCTGTCCCATGTCCCGAGTTAGGAAGAACTCGAGATAGATCCAGACTTGTCAGTTTTTTAGCAGCCAGTGCAAATAGTGGACTCCTAAGAGAATTTGCTTTGAGGGAAGTCTATTACATTGGTCTGGGTTCATTGGCGGTATGGTAATGATATACATGAGACATGGTAGTGGAAGTCATGGGTTGAGGAAGAGTATCTGTTCCTGTTTTTCGATCAATCTTCAGGTTAACTTTTTGGGATGAAATTTTTTCATGGTGGGGAGAATTGCCACATACATGACATATTTTAAAGTAATGTTTCATGTATTTTCCATTCATGCTTTGTTTTGGGGGTTTCTCAAGCTTTTATGGAGGAATGGGTGAGTTTTCATGAATTGGGCCAAACCATGAGCCCAATTCCACATTCAAAAATAAATTTTGTTTCTTTTATAACATTTTAATATTTTAATATTTTTCACCCATTAAAATTCCTAAATGGCCTCCCCCGACCTATTAACACCACAATTTTAATTTAAAACCTTAATTAATCCATAATAATGGTGTATTTGGTGTTTTTATTTAAATAATTGGGCCACATCAAGTCCCATTTGCAGTTTAAAAAAATTATCTAATTAATAAGTTATCCAATTTTAAATATTTTTCGGTGATTCAAAGTCTCACCCAAGCCCACTGAACACATCCGCGCTCCCAGCCTCTTTTCCCACTCTTTGGAGTATTTTCAGCACGAATTAGTGCAGAACATTATAGGGTTTTTCAAATCATCCAGAATTAAAGATGTAACTTCATTCCTTCTTAACTCTCTCAATTATTACTCTTTCCCCCCCATTCCAGTTCCTACATAACCTCTTAATCCTTTTTTTAAACTCCCTTGAAGTTTTTTATGTTTTAAAATTTATATACTAGTGTATGTGGGGTGATTCTTCATGATTCCTCAAGTAAGTGAGTCTCTTTCACTATTCTTTCAATTTCCTTTGGGTTTCATTCATTTTTCTTAGGGTTTATTCCCTTATACTTGAGATTAATAATGTCAAAAAACTAGGGGTTCTAACCTAGGGTTTATACATAGTTTTTCTTGGTCAATTATTGTGGTTTTAGGTTTGATATAGGTCTCTCTTGGTGCGGTGGTGGTGCGATTTGATTTTCAAACGAAGATTCAAGGGTTTTCATTAAATTGGTAGGTGGTTCCATGTTAATGAAATTTATGTGAATTATCTTGCTGTTTTTTTGATATTTCAATGTTTATTTTATTTTATTATGGTTGCCAAAATTATTTTTAGTGGCGTTTGTATTGAAAATGAGCTTGAAGTGCCATTTTTATGTGAAATTGGGGGGTTATTCTTAGAAATCTTTTAAGGGTTCAATTGGGGAAGCCCTATAAATACTTAATTGATTTTATTGAAAATTAATAGGGCTTAAAATTATTTTTTAATGTTTATTCCCTTTGGTTGTATCTATGAAAATGGTTTTTAGTGGTGTTTGTGGATCATGTGATTTTTAAGTGCCATGTTGGTGTGAAAATGGAGGTTTTACAAAGTTTTCATTTCTTGGTTCACTTGGAGCTGCCCAAAAAATTGATTTTTTGGTTTAATTGAAATATATTGGGCTGAATTTTCTATTTTGGTAATTTATAATTGTGCACATAGTGTGAAAAGTGTGGTTTTTAAATAGTTTTGGGTGTAAAATAATGCGGGGTTTTGAGAAGAAGTTTTATTGAAAATAAAAGTGTTTTGTTGTTTGTTTTAAGTGGTATAAAATGTGTGTAGATAATTTATTGATTTTATGTGACCATTAGTGGTGTTTGATATAAAAATGGATTTATTTAGCATTCTGAAATTGTTTGAGCAGAAATGGGGAAACCCGGGTACCTAAGTGGGTCAGATGTGTACTGGTACAGCTAGTGGACTAGATGGGTTTTGTCCCTATTTCACTTATCATTTGGATAATGAAACCTCTAACTAAACTATATGGCTGATGAATGGGTACCAATAGGTTGTGGTTATGTTCCCTAGTTGTGGCTTCTGCATGAGAACAGATTTAACTATGGTTACTTTACACTGAGGTACGAGGTGCATGGGGCCTGAGACTATCTAGTGCCTAGAGGTGTTCCTGATTTTGTTTCTAATTGTATTTTTGGAATTTTATCTTGTATTGGGGTTTTTTTGAAGTACATTATAGTAGCTAAAATTTCTATTTAAATGTGTGAGTTTTCTGAAAATTTTATCTTGAAAACTATTTTCAATTGAAAGTTGCATTTCTTGGAATTTATTACTGCTTTCCTTTGTGTATTAAAACTTCTTGCTATTTCACATTGCATTGAACGATATTTGGGATCATTCGGTGGTATCCTATTGTGATTAGGATCACATCCTACTTACACCCCTTGGGTGAAATTAGACTTGGTTATGTTTTACTTAGGTAAAGTGAAGGCTTTGGGTGGTGGCGGTATGGGGTGTTAGTTCCCATCCTTGGTGCAGAGTTGTGGAGACGGCTTGCGGGTGATGACCCTTTGTTATGTAGAGTCCTTGGGGATGTCTTTATGTTGTATTTATTTTTATTTTTACCAATTTTATTGTCTTTAAAAAAATATATTCAGTTCTGGTTTTTTCGTAAGACTTTTATGGCTCGAAAATTTCATATTTATATTATGGATTGTTTTTATTTTTTTTATGCTTTCATACTCAGGTAAATCATTCTCAAAACTAAATTAATGATACCCAGGCACTTGTGCTAGCATTTGGGGATAGGGAATGCCCTTCAGGCCTTTCCATAGGTCTGGTTTGGTGCCCGTATTGGTGGCAACCAGATTCGGTTTGTGATAAGGTATCTGTCTCTGAAACTCATATTGGGCACTGAGCCTACAAACTTCCTCTTCTAGAATCGCTGGTAGTAGATATTGACCATCAGGTGGTGGTAGAATTGGTGCACAACCCATTGGGTACATCCCAAACAATGGTCCCTAAACGGACACCCCATTGCAATGTGGGCTATCCTCACGACCTCGTATCCGGATCCTGGCTAGTCATCCACGTGGAGGAATCCTGAGATAGATCTAGATATACCATGGTTATAACATCATACCTTGTGAGATTACTCTTATTCAAAATTAAGAGACACTTATGCAACCAGTGTTTTCATGCATTGAGCTGAAAATCATAATTCAAGGTCCCATTGTATGGATATGTCAGTCGCCGCACCAAGACTGGACTCCCCGAATCTAAAAGTTGGACTCGCGACATTTATCATTGTTTCTCCAAGTAAAAAACATAGACTCCTAGTCTTTGAGGGGGAACCGACGGCCCTCTGATACCACTTTGTCACAACCCATCCCCAGGGCTTATGTCGTGACTACCCCAAGACTTCCTCTCAAAGGCCAGGGGCTGGAGAATAACTCCAAAGGCGTCAACCTTCAAGTGGATGGCATTTTTCAGGATACCTGTATGCACACACATGCCCAACCAAGTCTAAACTCACAAAAGGGAAACAACATACCACTAAAAAACTGAGTATAAGTACAGGTAAAACTAAAGAGGCTATAATATAATCCCAAATGAAATCGAAAAACATCAAAAAAGGAAAAAATATATATTGAGGTCATATTCCAAGGATCCTACCTGAAGGGTAGGTACAAATCATCACTGTGGATCTCCACGTCAACCATCACCGCCATCCACCATCATATCCTGGATCCCTGAGTCTCAGTCAAAGTTTCTCGTCATCTGCACAAGACACAATCAGGTGTGGGAGAATCCTGTGCAGGGGTGAGTATAACAATACCCACTAGCGACCCCAATACCCCCAAAGGTATCCATGAATTGTATAAAATAAAAACAACATAGAATAATCTCAATAATAATCAAAAAGCAAAGACAGCTCACACCAGGTATATTCTAGGGTAGTAACAGTAGCATCTCGAGTCACATTTTCGAACACCTCGACTACTGGAGAACTCCTCCTCTATCGATTATAGTGGGATAGTCGGGTCACATAGAGTCGCTTCCCACTAACCTTGAACTGCTTAGGTACTCCTCCCCCTCAGGTACCATGGTTCTGTCAGGTCACACAGAGTTGTTCCCCACTGTGGCCTGCCCAGGTACTCCTCCTGTCGAGTATCGTGGGTCTGCCAAGTAACACAGAGGTGTTCCCCACTATATGCCTTCCAAGTCACACAGAGGTGCTTCATACTAGGTCAGCGAGTCACACATAGTCGAAAATCAGTAGTCTTTAGGTCTCAGCCAGTAGTAGGGTTTCATACGTAGAGTGCTTGGGAGAACCACTCCTCAAGCCATCAGTGGTATTCCAATGGAACGAAGTCTCACAAAGAAGTAACCTGATTATCATTCATGTCATAAGGGTCCCAACACAGTAGACGGCGTCTCAATTGGATGTTGGTCTGTAAATTATTGACATTTTAGTACTGAGAGCCCAGTTGGATTCGGGTACAATCCAACCCACCCAAACTCTAAATTTCTCTAAAAGTCATGTATATTATCTAAAAAGGACCACCTTTTCCTAAGGTTTCTGGAACCTCTGATGGTTCATCAAACAGACATCCAATTTAGGAGATACGCCCAATTAAACATAAATGGGTAAAAAGGGGTCTGGGTTCAATCTGACTCAATTGGACCGACCCAACATGACCCAGTCTGGGTTGACCCGACCCGGGTCCGACCCTTCCGGGTCAAACCAGCCCCCTGGGCCCGAACCAGTTGGGTCTGAACTAGCCCAATAATCCGCGGGTCCGGCCCACTAGGATGGAATGTTCGGTCTGGCCCGCCTGGCGATGCGAACCGCTAGGATCCCCCTGGGCCACGATTGCGGGCCGACACTATTCTCCTCGGAGGAGACATAGCCGCGTCTGAAACATACTCATGCGACTGGTGGAGCTGGTCACACCTTCTATGTCAACCCACTTTGCGGGTTGACTCATCCACATGGCACCACACAGGCAGTGTAGAACTCTAGCGTGTTGCGGCCCGTCACGATTGCATCTTCTTCGCCACCTAGGCACGCCACTGGGGCACACCTCCTCCAGCACCACAACTTCTGCCTCCCAGGCACGCTGCCGGGGCGCGCCTCCTCCTGTGGCTGTCGGCTAGGCCAATGGCCCATCTCTTCTCCATCAAGCATGTGGTTGGTACCACTGCATGCCACCATAACTTTTGGTCATCCACGAAATACGCAACAAAAACTGAAAACGGAAAAGGGTTCGGGCCTTGTTTGTTTGGCCCATGCCCTAAGCATTAACATTATAACATGGGAAGGACTACTTAAATGAAAAAACATGCATAACGAAAACATGTAATATCCTCCCGTATTTTAATAATTAACATGGATCAACCCATTGGACGGTTGATTTGTGTTCTTCATAATAATCAATAACATGGTAATGGGGAGAAACCAATCATAAACCCTCTAACTTGTATTCATTCGAAGGTTCTACAAAAGAGGATGGAGTGTACAGGTCTTAAGGTGTTCGTTGGTGCTTTCTATCGCTCGTTGATTCCCCCTACGTCCGTCGCTCGATCACAGTCTTCATTGGAGTGGAAATTCATCAGTGCTTTGTCAGAACTTCCTCTCAAAGCTCTCCCAGAACCCAAGCCCATGCTCAGATTAAATAGAGGGAAGGAGTGGATCAACGCACCGCACAATTAATGAGGTTCATTAATGAGTATAATTAATGAACATCTTTAATTCTCTCAATGGTTCGGTTACACAAAAATAAGATTCAAGCCATTAAGTGGCTTGAAGTTGCACCACGGTCCCACCACCGTTTGTCCAATGGTTGCAAAAAAAGAAAAGTAAAATAGTCTTCAGTTATTTTACTATTTTTTCAGTCCAAGAAATTAACTTTTTCATCTGACCATTTCCAGTCAAAGTTAATCCTCCCTCAATCGAATCACAGCACTGTGGATTCATCAGTGACCTCAGATTTTTAATCTGAGCACCAGTTCAAAAGATATAAAATTTCACCTGCATGTTTACTGAACGTACCTTAAAAAAATTCAAAATTCCATTCCATGCCTCAAAAACACGTGCCGTCAATTTTTTCAGACTCTTAATAATCCCAAATAAAAAAATATTATATGGAATTATTGGGTCTTTACATAACTAGTTTGGTTTCTTATTTTAGAAGAAATATTTTTTATAAATAATTTATGGTGTTTTCCACTTGTGTTTTATAAAACTATGAGATAACTTTTTCTTATCCTAGTACCATACATTGGAATTATTGGGTTTTTCTTATTGAGTTGTAAAATTAGCACCTATATTTTTTCCTTGGTAAATATGTAAACATTTTTACAATTATATAGGAAAGTTGAATGTTTTAAATTACACTAGTGGATCGTGATGCGGCAGTCTATGTGATTCAGGTTGGAGCTTGGATTTTTTCATGTTGTGTGGTGTGAGTGATTCCATATTGGTGTTATTGTGTTTTTTTTTCTTTTGAGTTATAGTTTTATTAAATATATTTTACATTATTATTACTCTAATATTCTTCTATTATATCTGTTATTGAGTTGTTCCAGTTTATTTTCAAGCATCATATAGTGTATTGCATTATTGATATTTTTGAATTTTTAGGTTGTGTGTGTAAGTAAAAATCATCCTCCCATGACTTATTATTCACTTGGAATTTATTTTTAGACTTTATTGTCTAGGGGATGTCACTTAAGTTCAGTATCATCTCATCTTTCCAAAGATAATGGTTCATGGTTGGGATGTTACAAATTATATCAGTTCGGTCAGTTTGTTAATTAGGAATGGTAGAACTTTAGATAGTACATGTTGGAATTTTAAATTTAGCATATAAAAATACATAGTTAACCACTTTATATTGAAATTAAAGTTACCAAGGTAGTCTAGGTTCAATTTTCATTCTAATAATCCTATAATAGTATTGTCACCTCATCATCATGGGTTTAGACGACGAGTGTAGAGTTACATGCATTAGCGAGGTGTCTTACCACTAGGACTAAATTATCCATATTATTTTTCATATTTGTTAGAAATGAGTTGTGATAGTTCTTATTTTTATCATTTGGAATATTTGAATCCTTCAGTTAGTTGTTATGGGGAAACTAAGTGGAAAATTTCCTATGGATATAGGAGATTATGCCAATGGAATTGAGAGAATTATAGATCTAATTTGAATAATTTTAAAGTAAGGGATTCATAAGACTAAGTATATCATCTTGGAATACTCTGGTTCCCTTCATAAAGAATGAAGATAGTTCACCTCATATTTATGTTGATAATCATAAACTGAATAAATTTATGGTAAAGAATAAATATCCTCTTCCTCAAATACATGATATGTTCTGTAAAATTAATGAATCCAAATGGTTCTCTAAGATTGATCTATATTTGGGGTATCAAAAACTTTGATTTAAGAAAGAATAAATTCCATGGAAAATCCTCAAAATCCATTATGGTCATTAGGAATACATGTTCATGCCTTTTAGTCTAACGAACCAGAAGTCTCCATGGAATTTATGAATCTCATATTTAAAATGTACCATTATTTCTTTTTTTATTTTTTATGACACATTGGCGTATTCTCAAACTAGTAATGACCATGAAGTTAACATAGAGATTTTGTTTAGAGCCTTTTAAGAACACCAACATTATGAGAAATTCTATAAGTATGACTTCTGGATACAAGAATTTCACTTCCATAGGAATTTAATTTCTAATAAATGTATACCAGTAGACCCTAAAAATATAAAAGTTTATATCTCTTGGAAACCATTAAATAAGATATTTTAGATACACATATTTTTAGGCTTAGTCGATTACTATCACTTTCTTATTCACGATTTCTCATGACTTGACTCCTTGATGATGAAACTAATAAAAAGGGAATGATGTTTCATTAGAGAGGTGATTTTAGAAATTATTTATGGATATTAAGTCTAGACACACTTCATCACCCATCCTCATATTCTTAGAACTATAACACCTCGAGATTTTATGAGATAGATTCTTTTTAATTTATTTGATGTCTTGTGTTGTATGCTAAACCATGATTAAATTTCACTATATGAAACACTATTTTAACTTTTGGTATATGAAAAAATAATCTTGCATTGTGTTACACACAATTTTAATTTCTTTGGATATAATTCATTTCACGCAAGACTATGTATAAGTTAACAACTAAATATTATAACCTAATCATTATAATGGTGGGTATGAATAGTATTATCTTCCTTATAAAAAAACTATTTAAATGAAAATAAGTGAGTCTATAAAATAATAAAATCAATCTTTAGAGATTAAATATAATTATTAAAATTTTCTTATTTGTTTTCTAGAAATGATATAAGAACAAATTTGATTTTTGGGATAAAATAAGTATTTTTTAAAAACTGCTGCATTATTTACTTTTGATTGAGCACCCATTTTAAATATAGTTTTTCAATATTTTATATATTCTATTGAAAAAAAACTTATTATTTAGAATATATATATAAATTTTTTTGGATTAATTATTGATATTTTTCTGATAAGTTTTAAATTTTGACAAATAGGAAAACTATACTAAATTTTAATTGAAAACAACTTTTTTCATCAAAATACTTTTTTTAAAATAAATTATATTATTGAATAGTTTAAAAGTATAAATATATTATATTTTTATCATTAATTATAATTTATGTCATTAACATAATTTTACATTGAATTTATATGTAAAAATGTTTTAATCTTTTGCAATGTTTTAACTTTCAAAAAACTCATTCTCTCTTTCCGATAATGGAAATAATTATAAATTAGTTGATGAAAATTATATGTTTTGAATTTTAAAAAATGGATTCCATATTTGGAATCAGTAGGAAAAAATTATGAAAATACCTTTATTTTATTTCTGGAAAATATGAATTATGACATCGTTAATTTTTATTAATACATTAAAATGGTAAAACGGGTAATTAATGGTAAGAATAATATTATACATTTCCCCTAACACTTGTATTAATATCATTTTATGAGTGTGTTTAAACCTAAATAATCCTTAGGATGAAATGGGGTCCTTTATAAGCTACTTGGATGAGATTAAGACATTTAATTTACTTTATTTAAAGAAATGTTAAATATGTCTCACTCAAATTTTAATAACTAGACCATTTTTATATGAGGTTATACAGAAGATAAATTAGATTATAAATACTTATTTTATAGATAAATTTTCTTTATTTATTGTGGTAATTTATTTTTAATGTTTAATAAATATATAATTTCCTTAAATACTTCTACTTTGACGGTGTAGGAATTAATTAATTGATGAGAAATCAATAAAACAATTATTATTAAAATGATAGTAACCATCTAAAGACCCAAAAACTTTCCCAATTCTTATTTAATGTGTATATCCTGACCATAATATTCAATTAGTCTAATTATTTACCATTTGGATTCGTATGGATGATATTGTGGCACTTATATTATTTAATTTAAAGTGATGTTAAGGTTATCACATTCATTATTTAATAAGTATAACATATTTAATGTTGAATTTTATAGAAGATAAATTTATCTAAAAGTATTATTATGATATATAGTATGTTTATATTAATCATAGTATTTTATTTTTAATTTTTACCCAACAAATAAATATATTAAATAATTACACAAAACTAATGTAGTAATTATTTTATTAATGGAAATATCAGATTAATGTTATTAAAACTATTTAAATAAATATTATATGATCTAATTAATTTGTAAAATGATTTTTATAGATGACCTATTCTAAATAGGTATATAATAAAATAATATTTTCAAATATAACATCTTATCATGATATTTTTAAAAATTTGTGAATTTAATAGTATCAAAATTGACACTATTGATGTTTTTTCAAAACAATGTTTTATTATATTATTTAAAAATCATAAAAAAAAATTAAAAAATATATAATAATTATTATATGGTAAAAGCGCCTCTAAGGTAATTATTTATGGTCTAATTTACGTCAAATAAATAACTATTTAAACCTTTTAATATTGAAGTATTTGTTATCTTAATTAGAATTAAATACAATAACTAAGTGTTAATTAAAATGATATTGTTTAAATTGACATAAAAACTTGTATAAAAATTATTGGTTGATATATTACAACCCTATAGGATATTATATTCTAAATTTGGACATTTTTTAGGTTTTTTGTGGGGTTTAAATATATTATAATTTAATCTTTTTGAGTTTTCCAAAAGATCCCATCACCTCAATTATAAATTGGCACCTCCTACCTCTCTTATTCACATCCATTTGAGCCTTAAAGATCGTCCATAACATGAACTCTTACATTATAAAATTTTTTAGTGACATTATAGAGGTTTTGGTCTTCTTCAATGACCAATTCATATGATATAAGAGGAGATTTAGAGGAAGTACGTCGAAGAAGAGGTAATCTCCTCTACCGATTCTTTCAAACTTCTTTCTTCTTATACATCCTATTCATGAGTTGTTTAATTATAAAGTAATAACTATAGTGTAACTTGTATACTTATACTTTATTATAATTATGAAACAACCATATTCCACATTCAATACATCCTACAAAAAATGAAATCACCACGCATGTGTAAGTACAGATAACTGTATCCACGTCGTGGTGTAATCTATTTTTCACCCCCACCTTACTTGGATGGGTATAATGATGAAAATAATAAATATTCATGATTATTATAACATTATATTAATTATAAAATATTATAAACAATCTAATTCAATGTTATTCCATAAATATGGGAATTATATCATCGCTCGTGCATATATACAGCCTACCATCTCCGCAATGCGATGTGATTCATTATACATGATATCCATTAAATAATGATTATATAAATTTCAAGAATAAATAATTATGATAATTATTATGTTAATATCAATTTTAATGATATAAATATGACCTCTTCAGGATGATCAGAACTTATTTGACAAAACATGTATGAAAAAATGAAGTAGTTAATAACTGAATAACGAGTAATAATGAAATATTATTACTAAATGGATGATTATATGATCATTTATGATATCCTAAAATAAATATGATTCTAGAATAATACAATTACATTTTTTTAATAATTATACATGAGTTTCAGATACATATAAAGGATATCAGATTTAAGGTAAGGGATAAGTTCACAATCTCATTATTATCTGAGATTGTTTATACATAAGTATTTACTGGGTTATATTTATCATCAATGTACATGTTTCCAAAGTATGTAATATTATTTATATTCTTATAAAATGTTTTAAATTTAATTTTATCCTTTTTTGAAATTTTATTAAATGGTATGAAATGAATGTTTCTTTCATTTTCCATATGAGGTACTTTTTGTCTTTTCCGGAAAAAGTATGAGGAGAATATTTTTTTAACTTATATAGTATGATTGGATTTTTACGTCTTCATAAAACCATATTTCAATGAATATTAATTTAAAATATTTCATGTTTATTTTCAAATTAGTTCTTTTCTTTTAAAATTGTGTGGCCTTTTGAGAAAATAAAATGTTTTTGAAGAAGAAAGGATTTTTTCTTCGAGAATTAATTTCAAGTGTTTTTTCAAAATTATTTTCCATCCAAGATTATGCGCATTAAATAAGGTTATGTTTATATCAAATTTATTGCTATGATTTGATTGTTTTAATGATGGAATGATATTTTATATGTATTATTTTATGATGGAATGATGTTTAAGAAACCCATTTTATTTCATTTGTTATGTTATGATGAATGATTTATGCTTTTATGGAATGTGTAAGAATGATTTCATTATGAGATGGGTAGGACCTATATCTCAATCCAATTCATTGGATAAAGATTTATATATCATGATATATAAACAAATTAAATTTCAAGTAAATTTGGTTTATTAATACATGGCTGGAATGAAGAATGAACTCAGTTTAGTAATTGAATTGGTCTGTTATGATGGTATTGGATATGAACATTGGATAATATAGAAATTAATTTCTATGATTATGTGTTTTCCACAAGTTTGTGTTTTATGACAATTCTAGGTTATCATGGTTAATGTTACTTTATGATTTATGCCTTACTTACTGCGATGTAATATTTTATGACTCAATATTTTGATATTCAAAATATATGATCATGTTTTTACATTCTTATGTTAATGTTTTGTTTTATGTTCTCTATATTTACCCTTACTGAGAATTTTAACTCACCCTTTTTATGTTTCTATTTCCACTAGGTTATAAATAATGGTTTTAGGTAAGAAAAGTAAAGGGGAAGATCATTATGGGAGATGTTGAAGATCTTTCACCAAGCTAGAAGAATGTGTTCTGTGTTTCCAAAGGCACTAAAATAATACAATATTTGGGAATCTATTTGTGTAATGAATTAAGTATTCCTCAAAAGAAATGTAATCTCCATGTACATTAAGCTTGGGTCGTCATAGTTGGTATTAGAGTGATGGTTTAGTTAATCTTTGGAAACTATGATGCGGGTTGGAAGCTGAAACATCATTGTAGACCCCTGAAAACGCGTTCCTGAAATTTTCCAAATGCTTCCATACACAATCAAAGATCATATAACTCTTCTTAAGCTTCGATTTGGTAGGTCGCAGGGCCCGAACGGAGCTACAGAATAGAAGTTATGGACATTTGAAGTTGGACTGAAAATCTGGTTCGCGAAGCCCATTCACGAAACCCCCCTCCGTGATCGCGGAGCGCCGCCGCGAAGTAATGATGCGGGAGGCTCCGCGAACCCGTTTGACGTTCGCGATGCGCCGCGAAGACCCCTCGCAAAGCACTGATGCGAAGCACAGATGCGAAGCACCGATACGAAGCACCCGAGCATCGCGGTCCCGCGAAGCTCCGGAGGCGGTAACTCTCCACGAACGAATTTGACGTTCGCGAGCCCGCCGCGAAGCTCCGAAGGCGGTACCTCCCGCGAACGAATTTGACGTTCGCGAGCACGCCGCGAAGCTCCTGAGGTGGCGCGGGAGTTCTGCTTCGCGGCGCCCCTTTCCTATAAATACCCAGCTCACCCCCCTTCTCCAAGGAGGAAGGCCACGGCCACTTCGCCCCTTGGGCGGCCGAGCGGAGCTCCGCATTGCGGCTCCGCGAAGCCATGCTCTGTGAGCAGCTTCCTTCGCGTTGCTGCTCCGCGAGACGAGACTCCATGAGTCCATGCTCCGCGAGCCTATGCTCCGCGATGCTGCTCCGCGATACCAAGCTCCGCGAGAGCCCTTTGCTCCGCGATGTTGCTCTGCGATGCTGCTCCGCGAGACCTCTTTGCTCCGCGATGTTGCTCCACGAGACCAAGCTCCGCGAGACCCCTTTGCTCCGCGAGAGACCATTGGTCCGCGAGGCCATGCTCCGTGAAGCTACTTCGCGAAGACCTATCCTTCGCGAGGATCCTACCTTCGCGCCCACCGGTCCATACCGTGGGGGCTGCACCCCCGCACCCCCGCTCGGGGTCAGTGTCGGGCTGCGGTCCCGGCCCTCCGGGCCGGTCCCTTCGCTACCGTCACAGACCCCCATGAAAAATGGAGAGTCGCACCGCGAAATTTTCGGGCCGGGATGCCGGGATTTTCCATTGCGCCCTTATGCGCTCCCACCTTCCACCTATGGAATACCATGATTTGATACACTCCTCCGCACACCGTGGAACACCTAGATTTCACATATTCCTCTGGGTTTCATTCCATGTCGTGAGTCGATATTCTCATCATCAATTCCCTGAGTACCTTGAGTCGAACCATCCCTCAAGAAACTCCTCCAAACCCAATCACTTGGCTCCTATGCCAGGTTGAACCAGAAAGGTCCGCCCTTGCGTAAGTCCCAACAACAACCATTTCTAGACACCTTCTGCCCAACAGTCCTTTCTACATGACTCTAAACTGTAGTAATCCTTTTGTGCCAAACATAGGATGCCTCTTGCCCTATGCGAGAGATGCCTTATGCTCCTAGCATGAGATGCCAACAGTCCTTTCTACATGAATCTAAACTGTAGTAATCCCTATGTTACACACATAGGATGCCCCTTGCTCCAAGCAAGAGATGCCTTATGCTACTAGCATGAGATGCCAACAGTCCTACCTACAAGACTATAAACTGTAGTATTCTCCCTATGTTCCTAACGTAGGATGCCTCTTGTTCCAAACATGAGATGCCTTATGCTCCAAGCGTAAGATGCTCAATGCCATGACTAGAGTGTCATGATTCCAATGCCCCTTGGCATTATCCCTCTTGTGCACCAGTGCAATGGTGAAGGCCTCAATTCATCAGTGAGTTGGGATGACCTCATGGGCAGACATGAGGAAGACATTCGGGCAGCTTCCTAGCGTAAGCCCCATTCACCATTTCCGCTCCACAGCGGCACCCGGGCAGCTTCCCAGCGTAAGACCCATTCACCATTGTCGCTCCTTAGCGGCACCCGGGCAGCTTCCTAGCGTAAGCCCCATTCACTAGTGCCGCTCCTTAGCGGCACCCGGGCAGCTTCCTAGCGTAAGCCCCATTCACCAGTGTCGCTCTACAGCGGCACCCGGGCAGCTTCCTAGCGTAAGCCCCATTCACCATTGTCGCTCCTTGGCGGCACCCGGGCAGCTTCCTTGCGTAAGCCCCATTCACCATTGTCGCTCCTTAGCGGCACCCGGGTAGCTTCCTAGCGTAAGCCCCATTCACCATTGCCGCTCCTTAGCGGCACCCGGGCAGCTTCCCAGCGTAAACCCCATTCACCAGTGCCGCTCTACAGCGGCACCCGGGCAGCTTCCTTGGGTAAGCCCCATTCACCATTGCCACTCCATAGCGGCACCCGGGCAGCTTCCTTGCGTAAGACCCATTTATCATTTCCCCTCCATAGCGGTACCTGGGCAGCTTCCTAGCGTAAGCCCAATTCACCATTGCCACTCCATAGCGGCACCCTGGAAGCTTCCTCGCGTAAGCCCCATCCACTGTTGTGATCCCAACCAGCGGTGAGCCGTTGTGACCCCATTTAGCGGTAAGCCGTTCACATCCTTATACAGCGGTAAGCCGTTGTGACCCAATCCAGCGGTAAGCCATTGCGACCCCATATAAGGGTAAGCCGTTCACATCCTTATCCAGCGGTAAGCCGTTATGACCCATTCTAGCGGTAAGCCGTTGAAACCCCCAATCGGTGATAAGACGTCATCAGAAGAACTACGTGGTCTTTGATCCATGTCAAGGCATGGTACGTAGGAAGCATCTTCAAGGCTCAAGCCCAAAACTATCATCATCCTTTTCCATGGGCCTCCATCCTGGAGTAAGTCCCAGCACCATGGGCCGCCTAACGCGTAAGCCCCTCTTCGCTTCTCACAGACTCATCTTTCGCGACGTGATCTTCAGGTCCTTGCAACCTCTTGTTTCTCACACCGAGCATGACTCACGTGGGCTTAGATTGAGCACCGACCCTGACCACCACCCATAGCGAACTACGAGGACTTTGATCCATGTCAAGGCATGGTATGTAGGAAGCCTCCACGAGGTTCAAGCCCACCCGTCATCTATTCACGTCGGGTCCCATTCTCGTCCAGCATGACGTTAAACTGTATTCCGGTCCACTGGCAAGCCGTTGCGACCCACCCGTCATCTATTCACGTCGGGTCCCATTTTTGTCCCGCATGACATTAAACTACAAACCTCCTTTCGTCCAGCATGACGTTAAACTGCATGCCTCCTTTTGTCCCGCATGACATTAAACTGCACACCCATTTCCACCCGAACTACGAGGTCTTTGATCCATGTCAAGACATGGTATGTAGGAAGCCTTCCCAAGGTTCAAGCCCACCACCCATTGGACCAAGGTCCACTTTCACGTCAGTTCGCCGACAAAACCCAACCCGAACTACGAGGTCTTTGATCCATGTCAAGACATGGTACGTAGGAAGCCTTCCAGAGGTTCAAGCCCACCACTCATTGGACCAAGGTCCACTTTCACGTCGGTTCGCTGGAAAGCCCGATTTGAACTACGAGGTCTTTGATCCATGTCAAGGCATGGTACGTAGGAAGCCTCCATGAGGTTCAAGCCCACCCATCATCCAATTCACGTCGAGTTCTATCTACGTCCAGCACGATGTTAAACTGCAATTCCAGTCCGACGGCAAGCCGTTGTGACTAACCCGAACTACGAGGTCTTTGATCCATGTCAAGGCATGGTATGTAGGAAGCCTCTACAAGGTTCAAACCCAACATCCGGTCGTTCCGACCTCATTCACGTCGGTTCACCCCCGTACCGCATGACATTAAACTGTATTCCCCAATCCGAACTACGAGGACTTTGATCTATGTCAAGGCATGGTACGTAGGAAGCCTCCCTGAGGTTCAAGCCCAACAATCATTGGACCAAACCGTCTCCTAGTCGGTGTGCCAAGCCCCCATTTTCAATCCGAACTACGAGGACTTTGATCCGTGTCAAGGCATGGTACGTAGGAATCCTCCCAGAGGTTGAAGCCCATCTCCCATCGGACCAAGGTCCCTCATTTATGTTGGTTCGCCGACACCCACCACCCGTCGTTTATTCACGTCAGGGTTCACTATCGTCCCGCATGACGTTAAACTATATTCCATGAAACCCATTTGAACTACGAGGACTTTGATCCATGTCAAGGCATGGTATGTAGGAAACCTTCCCAAGGTTCAAGCCCACCATTAGTGGACCCACGGGTCTAATTTCACGTCGGATCACCGATGAAACCCTTTGAACTATGGGGTCTTTGATCCATGTCAAGGCATGGTACGTAGGAAGCCTTCCAGAGGCTCAAGACCACCACTCATTGGACCAAGGTCCACCTTCACGTCGGTATGCTGACGATGCCCATCAGACCAAGGTCCACCTTCACGTTGGTTCGCTGACGACATTCATCGGGCCAAGGTCCACCTTCATGTCGGTTTACCGGCACCATCCCGAACTACGCGGACTTTGATTCCCTGCCATGGGGATACGTAGGAAGCCTCTTCAAGGTTCAAGCCCAAATTCACTGTCGCCCCCTACGATGGTCCCATTTCATTCCCCCTCCAATTCATTCATCCATACATCACCCATCCTGATTCTCACCCGGGCCACCACATCCCGGTGGGATTATTCCATCCACCTCCTCGCCGCTCCTCGCGGCGCATGGGCCGCTTTCCACGTGTAATCCCCATCATATATCCGGGTTGTTGTACTCTGTGTACACCCTGATTCATCACCCTTTTCCCTTCTAGGGAGTGCACTACCTTGGATCCGTCCTCATTGGGCGTTCTGATCCATCCATCTTCTAGATGTTCTCCCTTTGGGATATACCAATATGATCCGTCTCTATGGGACGTTCTGATCACCCTCATTTCATCTCTGCAAGACGTTAAACTCGCGGCCTACCTTGTGATAAACATGAGATACCTGAGGAAAACCTCTGATGACATGCCTTTGGTGTAACCGTCTCTGCTAGACGTTAATCTTGCAACATACCCTGTGTTAAACACGGGAAGCTGAGGAAAACCTCAGATACATGCCTCGGGCTATGCACCCTTGAGATGCCCTCTTATGAGGAAGAATACAGGTTCCCCTATGTCCATGCACCGAGAGATTCCCTGACATGCCTGATGTTGCGGTTTACTCCGACCGAAGGTCGCTACCATGTCAAGACCCTATGGAATGTCTTGACGGAAGTAGTGTAATTAACCAGCGTCCATGAAGATATGGCACCGGGAATGAGATTCACGAACAACGTATTAAATCTATGAGGGATACCCGGACTAGGTGACGAGTTCTGAGGAGGAATCCACGGAAGGAAGAACTGACATCCCATCATCCCGTTTCGATCAAGGAGCAGACGTCCCTGAACAAGGAGTGAATGCCGCCCGCCTTTGGAAAGCGGGAATGCGGGGCAACAGGCAGCGCGTCCTCCACGGACGGATGCGCGCGCCCCGGCGAAAGCGTTGGAAACAATCATTATTATGCCTAATCCGCAATCTCATAATATGATCAATAATATCAACATTGGTGAGTTTCCTAACCCACCTAATAAAAGAAATATTTAGTTTCATGATGATAATAGAGGAAAGAATGTAACACCCTAATCTTTCATGATATGTTTCCCTTCGAATAATATAATAGCTTGTGTTGTATGCAACTTCGAGTTCAAACACACCACAACCAATCAAACTAGCCGTTATTAATAGTAATACACACTTCTTGAAATTTTATAAACATTATCTTTCAAAATGGACTTCATTTTTTTATTCAGAATATTGAAATTATCTTAGGGTGAATTTTTGGTATTTTTCAGAAAACATTCAATTTTTAATGAATGGTGAAAAAAACACTATGTTATTGGTTAAAACCAACTATTTATTTAAATAATTAATTATTTTAATTTATTTTATTTTAGGTGAAAATAGATACATAATACATATATATGTTCAACGTAATTCATTGGATTCATTTTATAATAAGTTTATATATATATAATTTATCAAACTTTTTACTGTCTTTTACCCACCTCCTTGGAGAATTTGAAAATTTATATAAAACTTAATTTTACCACTTATGTAAGTTGAATTTCAAAAACCCAAGAGACACAGTTAATATCAGTAAGTAAAATTTGGTTCAATAAGATGAAAATAATTTTTGGTGAATGGTAACTTTTTACTTTTATTTACCACGATTGAAAGTAAATAAGGTAATTAAGGGTAAAAATGATATCATAATTACCCTAAAACATGTCCTAATTATATTGTATAAGTGTATATAGACAAAAGAAACTTAGGAATAAAATATTATCCACTTTGGTCCACTTGGATTAGATTAAGACATTTATTATTATTTTATTTAAAGAAGAGTTAAAAGAGTTAAAATGAAAGTTTAATAACTAAACTATTTTTAATATAGGGTTATAAATAATATAAATTCAACTATAAATATTAATTAGAAAGATAAAAATATTTCCTACATAATGGAATTTTATTTATATTTTTTATACATTAAATAATTAAATTTATTTATGACACAATAATGATGTAGTAATTACTTTATTAATGAAAGTTTAAAATAATTGATATTATAAATATCCAAATAAATCTAATTTGAGACTTTTAATAAATTAAATTAATTTTATAGGTTAATATGACATGTTAGGGTTGATTAAATAATTTTTTTTCTAAGCCATAATTCTGTTATGAATTTAACAAAAAAAAATACCAAATAGTGTCAAAATTGACAAAAAAGAGGTTTTAAAACAAATATTATATTATTAATTGATATTTAATTCCTAAAAATCTAAGGTTCATCCAAATATCTTAAATAATATTATATATGTCATTAATGAACCACTTTATGTTCTCTTGAAAGTTTATAGTATGTTTATTGACCATATAATATAAAAATATAAAGAGATATGGTAAATGTCCAACTATTTAACTAAGAGTTAAATCTAAAAAGATAAGGTAAATATGATGACCTAAACCTATATAAAACCTATTTTTTAGATTTTTAGACCCATAACTACATTATACTTGAAATAATTAATTTTGGAGCCATTATAAACTGAAAGTTATTTTATTATAAAATAATATTTCAAGATTTTCTTAAAGTGACCCTCACCTCTCTTATAAAAGGGAACTTTCCCTTATCTCAAATTCACACCTTAAAATCTATTTGGCTCTGCAAAACCCTCCAAAAATATCCTCTCAACTGTCATCCCTTTATCCTTGAGGGCTTATGTTAGTCAGAAATACAACCTAAAGAGCCCTTTTGATCAAATCAAAATGAACAACCCGAAGAACATGTAAATATTTCATCACTCTTTCAAGTTCTTTTCTTCTTCCAATTCCTCTTTATTTGTTGTTTACATTCTAAAATAATAACTCCAGTATCTTCTATATATTGTGATGTTATTATAAAAATGGTACAATAGTATTCATTATTCTATCTATCCTATAAATGACAAAGTCATCGTACATGTGTACGTACGGATTACCATCTCCACATCATGGTATAGTTTGTTATTCAAACAATTCATCATTTGGATGGGTATAATAATGAGTATAAATGATTTAAATAATAAATATTACATGATAATTACTCTGTATATATGATATACAATCCAATTATATATGATTTTAATATCAAAAGAATGATATTGTCGCTCGTATGTATGTACGGATTACCGTTTCCATTAACGCGATGATATTCATTCCCCATTGTAATCATTCAAGAATATTTTTTATTTTATGATTAAAAATAATTTTTATTAACATAATATCATTATGTATAAGAAAAAAATGCATCCTATCCATAACAAAGATGGCTTACGTAACCAATCATATAAAGGAAAACAAATCAGTTAACACCCAAAACGATGATACTACTAACATATAATTAACAAAGAAATATTAGAATATCATATATGATATTATATTAATGTATATGGTTCTTATAAAATTTAATAAAAATTATTTCACCCTTATACAGGAGGTTAACCTACCCTCGACCAAGGAAAATTACAAGGTAAGGGTTAATTTTATAATCTCTTTATTATTCGAGGTTGTTTTTACGTAAGTATCTACAGGGACCTCTTTATCATCCACATCCATGTTTTCTTAAAAATGTATTTCAGAACATTTTTATCATCTACTAGAATATGGGTTAAAGTCATTTATACCCTTTTTTACTTTTTATAAAATGTTTTTAAAGGAATCTTTCCATCATTTTCTAAACAAGGTACCTTGTGACCTTTTTGACAAAATTAAGGTAAGAATGTTTTTTTAACTTATATGGAAGGTGAGACTATTTTACACCATTATAACATCGTCGAAGCTTCCCTTACAAGATTATAAGATTTTTTCAAAATAAATGTTTTATTTTATAATTACATGACTTCTAAATGATTTTCAAATAGAAAGATATATTTCTCTCAAAATGTTTTGATTTCATCTATAACAAAATCCTTTGATAGATTTTAAGCTTGTTTGAAGTTGACTTATTATGATACAAAACTTCCATATTTTACTGAAGGTTTTGTGATATGTTTGACTATGGATGGGTTGTTTTTACACCATTCATGGTTTATGGATAAATTATTGACATTTCGTATGACAGTTTTAATACGAATGTTTATGTTATGTTTAAACCATTTTATATGAGGAATGCATTGGACTTAGTAAGTGACAGGTGGAGCCCGCTATATCTCCTCGATGCATCGGTAGGCCTCATGAGACAAACTAGTGTCTTGGAATAAGGCCTTGAAAAAATCATATTTGTATTCTTGGCACAAGGCCTTGAATTTTGGGTTATGAAGTCTGGAATTATGCATTCCATAATTATAAAAGTGGCTATTGATATTGCATGTGATTATTCGACTAGTAGAATATCCATGTGAATAAGTAAATGGAATTATTTTATTTTATCTTTTCCATATTATGCAGAAGTTCAAGTCTAAAATGATTATTTTAGTCTTAAATTGCCTTAAATTTTTAGGCTTATTTATGAAAGTTTCCTCTATATTGTTATCCTTACTGAGAATCTGAGATCACCCCTTTATATGTTTTATTTTTTCCAGGATTCAAAGAATTGTATTATGACTGACCTGTAAGGATAGTATAAGTGACATGACTATGGACTACGGAGACTATGTTGTTGTATTTTTTCATTTTATAATGTAATGTAAAACTGAGGAATGTATGTAGTATTTCCCAGGCTGCTAAACTAATCGGTCTTTCAAGAATTGATCTTTTGTGATCATGCCAATGATATATAACAATGCACCGACTCTGGGTTACTAGGTTTGGGGCATTGCAGTTGGCATCATAGGAAGTTTAGTACAAAGCTTGGAAGCTAGATATAGAAAAACTCTAATTAAAAAACATTACCCTAAGATTGAATTTGAGGATTAGTATAGAAGAACTTCCTAGAATTTTGGTACAGCAGAGATTTTGTGAGTTTTTCAAGAAATACAGCCCTATCTGGATATGAACATGTAGAAGTGGCTCTGGTACAGATGTACCTAGGGGTAAAAACTGAAAACACCGCTTTGAGTTAGACTCGAACGGGAACTGGTGCATGACAACGGGCCTTACTGCACTCTTGGTAATGACACTCCTGGGGGATATTCTTAGAATAATTCTCATTTTCTTTACAAAACATTATGAAGGTTTTATGAGTATATACTTCCTCAAAGAAAACATTTTTATGCTTATGTATTGTATCCATAAACTGTTCAATTTATGTTAAGTTCTTTACATGTTTGGAGTTATGTATTGTGATTCGTAAACTAATCTAGTGTATTCCATTGTTTAGAAATGGCGCCTAGTGGAAGGAATGGAAATCGTATCAATGCATGTAATCCATGTAGGGATTTCCCTCTAACTCAAGATAATTATAGTGGAGCTGCTGAAGTAACTAGTGTTGATCAGCTTTTCACCATATTGGGACAACTCACTCGGGTTATGAATAATAACCGTACCCGTATAGAGAACCTTGGTCCACAAAGAGGAGGATCAATGTTAGACCGCTTCACGAGGAAACAACCACCAACATTCAATGGGAGTAAAAATCCATTAGTAGCTGAAAAATGGATAAATTACATAGAGAAAATATTTCACGCTTTGGGGAGTAGAGAAAGGGAAAAAGTTTTAATGGTAGTTTATCGCCTCATGGGAGATGGAAATCAATGGTGGTCATTGATTCAAAATAAAAAGAAAGATGATAAAGTATCAAAAATGGAATGGAGGGAGTTTAAAGAACTTTTCTTAGAAAAATATTTCCTCGTGATGATCGACCGGATATAGAAAGGCAATTTCTGAGTCTGAGGCAAAAGGAGGATGAGAATGTCACAAAATATGAGGCTAGCTTTACAAGGTTAGCAAGGAATGCTGCAGATTATATATGTAACCCAAGAAGTAAGATTGATCATTTATTTATTGGGTTAAAACCATTTCTCCATTGATCATTAGTCTCACAATCCTTCTCGTCGTACGAAGATATTGTCTCATGTGCTATCAAAATAGAAAAGAAATTCTCAAGTATTACGACTTTAAATCAAAGAAAGATAAGAAGAGATCTGTTGAACACTCTAGAAATGGAAATAAGGGGAAGAAAGGAAAAGTTTAAGATTCATTCTATAGTAAATGTGGTAAGAAACACCCCAGTACTTTCCTGAAGGGAATGGAAGTCCGTTACAAGTGTGGTGAAAAAGGACAACAAGCATGTGATTGCAAGGGGAAGAAAGAGGCTATCAATGTTCAATGCTACAATTGTAGAGAAAATGGGCATTATGCAAATGAATGTTGTAAGTTCCAAGGGAACTTACATTACAAAAGGCCAAGGGATCAAGGACAAGCTTATGTGATCACTACTACTGAGGTTAAAGCTCCAAAAGACATGGTGGATGGTAATTTAATGGTTTCCTCAAGATTAGCCAATGCTTTATTTGATTCTGGATCATCACATTGTTTCATATCTTCCCAGTTTTCTAAGAAAATTAGATATTTTCAATTTTACTTAATAAGGGAGTTGTTAGTCAAAACACCTAAGGGAAGTATCATCGCAACAAAGTTTTGTGAATTAGTTCCCATTAGGGCATATAAATGTTCTTTATCTGCTGATCTCATCATCATACCCATGATTGAATTTGATATAATCCTCGATATAGTTTGGATTTTGGAACATGATGTGAAAATTTATTATAAGAAGAAAGAGGTTAAATTTTTTGATGATGATAAGGAGTACCATCTCCTTAGAGAAGAAATGTCACCACCTGATTCTTATCTAGATCCACCCCCAGTAGCTCTACTAAATTCAATTATTGGGGAGGATGAGAATGAAATAATTATGGGTGAGGAAATGAATATTCAAATAGAGTACGTACCTATTGTTCTAGAATATGATGATGTGTTTCGAGAGGATTTACCTGGACATCCTCCAGAACGAGAAATTGAGTTATCAATTGATTTGATTCCTGGTTCAAGGCCCATATCGAAGATCCTTTATAGAATGGCCATTGTGGAATTAGTGGAAATAAAAAAACTACTAGAGGAATTGAGTAATAAGGGATTTATTCGCCCTAGTTTTTCTCTATGGGGATCCCCTGTCCTTTTTGTTAAGAAGAAAGACTGATCTATGAGGTTGTGCATTGACTACAGGGATATCAATGCTATAACAATAAATAACAAGTATCCCCTCACTATTGGAAATCTTACTATTACCAACGCTTCTATACCAACGGTTTTTATCGTTGGTATAGGTCCCCTTTCCCAATGGTTTGGCCAAACCGTTCGGAAATACCACTTTGAGGCAACCTTTCCCAATAGTTTTGGAAAACCGTTGGGAAAGGGTATGGATTTCCCAACGGTTTGGCCAAACCATTGGGAAAAGTCCAATTTTTTGCCACCTTTCCCAATGGTTTGGATAAACTGTTGGGATAGGTATACCCTTTCCCAACGTTTTTGGAAAACCGTTGGGAAAAGTCCACTTTGTGAACACATTTTCCAATGGTTTTCGAAAACCGTTGGGAAAGGTCCCCATAAATCAACTTTCCATCCAGAATATAATCCTGACTCAGGGCCTATAACAACGGTTTTTAAAACCATTGGTATATGTCTATACCAACGGTTTTGACAATCGTTGGTATAGGTCCTTTGATTTTTTATCAGATCTTCTTACCGAGAACATTATATAAATCAAAATTTAAAATAATTATGACAATACATATATATATTTATGTAATTATGTTCACAAAAGTCATGTTAGGTTAGTGGTTAAGTTGTTCAATGATAAACAAGGGGTCCTGGGATCAAATCCCAGCAAATGGTTTTTTTTTTGGAAATACATATACCAACGGTTCCATAACCGTTGGTATATATTTTCAAATTTCATATACCAACGGTTTCAAAACCGTTGGTATAGGTTAGTTTTCCAGTAGTGCCTACCTCGCATTGATGATTTATTCGACCAACTTCATGGTGCTCAATATTTTTCAAAGATTAACCTTTGATATGGATATCATCAGTTGTGTGTGAAGAAGGAAGAAATTCTGAAAATATCATTTCGAACTAGGTACAGGCATTACAAGTTTACAGTAATTCCTTTTGGGAAGACAAATGCACCCTCTGTTTTCATGGATATAATGAATAATGTTTTCAAGGAATATCTTGATGACTTTGTAGTGGTATTTATTGATGATATCTTGGTATACTCCAAAAGCTATGAAGATCAGGAAAATAACTTGCATACCATTTTGAAAACCCTCATAAGAAATGAATTATACGGGAAGTTTAGAAAGTATGAATTATGGATACAAGAAATTTATTTTCTTGGCCATATTGTCTCTAAGGATGGAATATATGTTGATCCTTCAAAGACAAAGGCAATCCATGAATGGCCAGCAATGACGAGTATAACTGAGGTACGCAGTTTTATTGGTTTAGCATGTTATTATTGGCGTTTTGTCTAGAGTTTTTTCCGATTGGCTAACCAATTAACCAAGCTCACACGTAAAGGGGTTAAATTTGATTGGAAAAAAGAGTGTGAAGAATGTTTTGAAGAAATGAAGAGAAGATTAGTTAATTCCCATATCTTGACTATACCATCAGGGAACGATGGGTATGTTATTTATTGTGATGCTTCAAAGAAAGGACTTAGTTGTGTACTTATACATAATGATAGAGTTATTTCCTATGAATCATGACAACTAAAAATTCATGAGAAAATCTGTCCTACTCACGATCTTGAGTTAGCAGCTGTAATCTTTACTCTAAAAATATGGAGACACTATTCTTATGGTAAAAAATGTGAGATTTATAATGATCACAAGAGTTTGAAGTATATTTTCTCACAAAAATAACTCAACATGAGGCAAAGGTGATGGCTTAAACTACTCAAGGATTATGATTTCACAATACACTACCACTTGAGAAAGGAAAATAAAGAGGCGGATGCTTTGAGTAGAAAGGATCAGGGAGTTTTGAACAAGATGAGAGTTGAAAGGGATCCTATTTTCATGGATCTTGTGAAAATGGATATGGGAATAATCATTTAAGGATACACATCAATACTTTTTCAAATGGTTGCAAAACCATATTTACTATAAAAGATAAAATGTTCTCAGGCCGATGATGAGGAGTTTCAAAATAAGATTAAAGGTGTGAATTATGGGAGACTGAGTGACTTCATATATGAAGATGGGATTTTCAAATTTGGGAAGAGACTTTGTGTTCCCGATATATTGGATCTAAAAAGGTAATTTTTAGATGATTCTCATAGCTCTATTTTTTCTATACACCCTGGGAGCACCAAGATGTATAGAGATTTTAAGGAACATTTTTGGTGGGACAACATGAAGAGGGAGATTGTAGATTTTCTGTCAGGATGTATGGTTTGTAAACAAGTGAAAGTTGGAAGGAAATAGCCAAGATAAGTCATGAAACCTCTTCCCATACCTGAGTAGAAATGGGATAATATTATAATGGAATTTATCATGGGGATACCAAAGACTCCTATAAGTAATAATGCAATATGGGTCATTGTTGATCGTCTTACCAAGTCAGCACATTTTCTTGCTATAAAAGAAGACTTTCCACTTGAACATCTAGAAAGAATATATATTAATGAAGTTGTAAGACTTAATGGATTGCCCTTATTGATTATTTCTAATTGTGATCCCAATTTTACATCAATATTCTGGAAAAGTCTTCAGAAATCCCTAGATACTGACTCTATTTGAGCACTGCCTACCAACCTCAAATTGATGGACAGTCAGAACGGAATATTAAAACCTTAGAATACATTTTATGATCTTTCTCACTTGACATTAAAGGTATGTGGGATCAATATTTAACTTTGATATAATTTTCCTATAAAAATAGTTTCCATTCAAGTATTCAAATGGCACCATATGAAGCGTTATATAGAAGAAGATGTCGTACACCAACTTGTTGGGATGATGTTGGTGAAATAAGACTCGTAGGCCCAGAACATTTTAAGGAAATAATGGAAAAGGTGAATGTTATCCAAACCCACATCAATGCATCTCAAAGTAGGAAAAAGAGATATGTCGATAACCAAAGGAAGGATTTGTAATTTCTAGTAGGAGACCATGTTTTCTTGAAGGTATCTCCATGGAAGGGTGTTATACGTTTCGATAAGAAGGGTAAATTGAGTCCCAGGTACATCAGACCTTTTGAAATTCTAGAATGAAATGGAGTTATAGATTATCGTTTTCCAATGCCTCCAAGTCTCTCCAAATTTCATGATGTGTTCCACATATCACTGTTGAGAAAATACATGCCTGAGCCAATGCATGTACTCACCTATGATGAAATTGAACTGGAACCTGATCTATCTTATTGTGAAGATCATTTCAAAATTCTTGATACCAGAGAACAAGTGCTGAGAAACTGGACGACTCGTCTGGTAAAAGTTAAGTGGAGAAACCATAAGATGGAAGCGAAAATGTGAGAACCTGAGGAACTTATGATGAAGAACCACCCGAATCTTTTTATGAAGTAATATTCTATAAAATTCAAGGATGAAATTATTTTAAGTATGAGAGAATGTAACACCCCAAGCTTCCACGGAACATTTCTCTTTGAATAATATAATAGCTTGTGTTGTACGCAACTTCAACTTCAAACACACCACAACCAATTAAACTAGTCGTTGTGAATAGTTATACCAAAATTTTAAAATTTTATAAATTTTAACTTTCAAAATGGACTTCATTTTTGGATTCAGAATATCGAAATTATTTTAGGGTAAATTTTTGGTATTTTTCTAAAAACATTCAATTTTTAATGAATAGTGAAAAAAACATTGCGTTATTGGTTAAAACTGACATTTTATTTAAATAATTAATTATTTTATTTTAACTTATTTTAAGTCAAAATAAATACATAATACATATATATGTTCAATTAAATTCATTGGAGACATTTTATAATAAGTATAGATATTTAAAATTTTATCGAACTTTTTACCGTCTTTTACCCACCTCCTAAGAGCATTTGTAAATTTGTATAAAACTTAATTTTAAAGTGTTTGGGAGTTGAATTTAAAAAATCCAAGACATAAGGTTAATATTAGTATATAAAATTTGGTTCAATATGATGAAAATAATTTTTGGTGAATGGTAACTTTTTACTTTTATTTACCACGGTTAAAGGTAAATAAGGTAATTAAGGGTAAAAATGATATCATAATTACCCTAATACATGTTCTAATTCTATTGGATAAGTTTAATTCGATAAAAAAATACCTTAGGAATAAAATATGATCCCTTTTGGTCCACTTGGATTAGATTAGGACATTTATTATTATTTTATTTAAAGAAGAGTTAAAAGAGTTAAAATCAAAGTTTAATAACTAAACCATTTTTAATATAGTGTTATACATAAGATAAATTTGACTATAAATATTAATTAGAAATATAAAAATATTTCCAACATAATGGTATTTTATTTATATTTTTTATACATTAAATAATTAAATTTATTTATGACACAATGATGATGCAATAATTACCTTATTAATGAAAGATTAGAATAATCGATATTATAAATATCCAAATAAATCTAATTTGAGACTTTTAATAAATTCTATTAATTTTCATGGTTAATATGACATGTTAGGGTTTATTAAATGAATTTTTTCCTAAGTAATAATGCTGTTATAAATTAAAAAAAACAAAATACCAAATAGTGTCAAAATTGACAAAAAAGAGTTTTTAAAACATATATTATATTATTAATTGATATTCATTTCCTAAAAATCTAAGGTTCATCCAAAGGTATTCAATAATATTATATATGTCATTAATGAACCACTTTATGTTCTCTTTAAAGTTTATAGTATGTTTATTAACCATATAATATAAAAATACAAAGATACATGGTAAATGTCAAACTATTTAACTAAGAGGTAATCTAAAAGATATGGTAATATGATGACCTAAACCTATATAAAACATATTGGTTGAGAGTTTTTAGACCCATAATCACCTTAAAATTTAAGTAATTCTTTTTGGAGCCATTAGAAACTGAAAATTATTTTATTATAAAATAATATTTCAAACATTTCCTAAAATGACCCTTGCATCTCTTATAAAAGGGCACCTCACCTTATCTCAAATTCACACCTTCAAAGCAATTTGGCTCGGCCAAACCATACCAAAATATCCTCTAAACTATCCTCAATTTATCTTAAAGTCCTTAATTTAGTCATAAAGCCAACCTGAGGGACCCTTTTGATCAAATCAAAATGAATAACCCGAAGAAGAGGTAAATATTTCATCACCTCTTTCATGTTCTTTTCTTCTTCCACTTCCTCTTTCTTTGTTGTTTCTATTCTAAAATAATAACTCCAGTATCTTATACATACTATTATGTTATTATAAAACTGGTAAAACCTTATTCATTATTCTATCCATCCTATAAATGACGAAGTCATAATATGTGTGTAGGTACGGATTATCGTCTCCACGTCGTGATCTAGTTTGTTATTAAAACACTTCATCATTTGGATGGGTATAATAATGAGTATAAATGATGTAAATAATAAATATTACATGATAATTATTCTCTATATATGATATACCATACAATTATATACAATTTTAATATCAAAAGAATGATATTGTCACTCGTGCGAACATACAGATTACCGTCTCCACGAAGGTGATGAGATTCATTCCCCATCATAATCATTCAAGAATAATTTTTATTTTATGACTACAGATGATGTTTATGAACATAATATCATTATGTATATGAATCAAATACATCATATTCATAACAATCATGGCTTAGGTAACCAAGAATATAAAGGAAAACGAATCAGTTAACACCCAAAACGACGATACTACAAAAATATCATTAACAAAGAAATATTAAAAGATCATATATGATATCATATTAATCTATATGGTCACTATATAATTTAATAACAATTATTTCACCATTATATAGGATTTTAACCTACCCTCAACCAAGGAAAAGTACAAGTTAAGGTTTAATTTCACTATCTCTTTATTATCCAAGGTTGTTTTTACGTAAGTATCTATTGGGACCTCATTATCATCCACATCCATGTTTTCTTAAAAATGTATTTCAAAAAAAAATTATCATTTACTAGACTATGGGATAAAGTCATTTATAACCTTTTTTGACTTTTTATAAAATGGTTTGAAAGTAATCTTTCTATTGTTTTCCAAACATGGTACCTTATGATCTTTTCGACAAAATTAAGGTAAGAATGTTTTTTTATCTTATACGGTTGGTGTGGCTATTTTCCACTATTATAACATTGTTAAAGCATCCCTTACTATATTATAAGAATGTTTTCAAAATAAATGTTTTATTTTATAATTACATGACTTCTAATTTATTTCAAACTAGAAAGATATATTTCTCTCAAAAATTTTGATTTAATCTATGACAACATCCTTTGATGGATTTTAAGCTTGTTTGAAGTTTATTTGTTATGATACAAAACTTCCATATTGAATGGAAGGTTTTGTGATATGTTTGACTATGGATGTGTGGTTTTTACACCATTAATGGTTTATAGATAAATTGTTGACATTTTTTATGGTAGTTTTAATATGAATGTTTATGTTATGTTTAAACATTTTCATATGACGAATGCATTGGACTTACTAAGTGACGGGTGGAGCCCCATATAGCTCCTCGATGCATCGGTAGTTCTCATGAGAAAAACTAGTGTCTTGGAAAAAGAACATGAAAAAATCTTATTTGTAGTCGTGGCACAAGTCCTTGACTATGTGGATATGAAGTACGACATTATGCATTCCATAATTATGAAAGTGGCTATTGATATTGCATGTGATTATTCGACCTGTTGAATATCCATGTGAATAAGCAAATGGAATTATTTGATTTTATCTTTGCCATATTATGCTGAAGTTAAAGTTTAAAATGATTTTATTTTAGTCTTACATTTCCTTAAATGTTTATGCTTATTTATGAAAGTTTATGAGATATTGTTATCCTTACTGAGCATCTAAGATATCCCCTTTATATGTTTTATTTTTTCCAGGATGCGAAGAAGTATATTATTACTTACCTGCAGGGATAGTATAAGGGATATGAGTGTGGCCTATGGAGACTATGTTGTTGTAGTTTTTCATTTTATAATATAATGTAAAACTTATGAATGTATCTATTATTTCGAAGGCTGCTAAACTAATCAGTCTTTCGAGACTTCATATTTTGTGATCATGACAATGTTATGTAATAATGCACCAACTCTGGGTAACTAGGGTCAGGGCATCACAAAGAAAGTTCAATTTTTCTTATGTAAATCATGTGGGAAGAGGCATTGAGGAGAATGTTTCAAAAGAAATAGAAGATGTTATGTGTGTGGAAAAGGACACAAATCTAATAATTGGAAGGGAAAAGGTTAATTTAACATAATAGATAAGGATAATGGTATTTCTAATACATCAATGATGGTTAAATGTTTTAAATTTATATTTGATGGGAATTATAAAAATCTATTTCCTAAGGGAAAATCTTATGAAGAGAATCAGCATGGTCATATCGGTAGTATTTATGTTGTTGATGATGAAGAGACTATAAATGATATGTGAGATGAAAGAAGTGTTGAGGAATAAAACAATGAATCAGGATCAATGATTTAAGAAGATAGTGTAATGATTTCATGTTTCTCAAGAATAATGTTTTATAATTGATTTTATGGTACTATGGAAAAAAGAAGCATCTAAGGATTGTTAGAATATTTCTTCCTTAATTATTTGAAAGTATATGTTGAATGGTATCGATAACCATGAAAGGTTATTCAGATATTTTTGAAAAATACATGATATGTTCATAATGATGGGTTAAGGAGATAATGAGATGTTTAATTGTATTAATGGCCTAATGACTGGTATAAGAACAAGCATATTTCATGGTTTGAGTATATAAATTTTTTTTTGATTTTTGGTAAGAGTTAATTTTTGATAGCATGAATTTGTTCACTAAGGTTCATTGGTAATTCATGTTTTTACCATGTTTCAATAGAATACAATATTAAGGTATTCACATGTTTGGAATGTGACAACCAAGAACTGCCTAAGGAGATATGGTATATAAATGCTAAGACAATTTATTTCACCTCTTTCTAAAGTTGTAGATTATTAGTTTTTGGAAGGATTGTAATGTTACCCATTTATGGATAGTATAATTTAGACTCCAGTTGATGTTTTTTTATTAATGTGTTATCTCACTATAGGTGGACTTATGCATATATGATAACCTATGCTAACCTTTTTTTTGAGAAATATGGAATGACACATCATTCTGTTTATGGATCGCATGATCTTCTAACACATCAAGAATGAAAAATTCAACTTCATTCCTTTGAATAAGATATGGAGTGGAAATTGTTCATGGCATGAACAATGGTGAGATTGTACTGAAATCGTGTAATTATTTCTTCTCATGAAAAGTTATATTAACTTTAGTAAAAGGATCATGAAAGTAAATTTTATTACGGTACCTTCTTCTCCGATGAATCAGATAGTCCCTTAAATCATCACCAATTTATGGATTTATGGTTGTTAACATTCTATGGACATTGTTCTTTATCACTCTCCATCATAACTTTATGGTTATAATTTTCTTCTATATCCATGTTTTCACTTCCCACCTATGTTATTTTATGTGTAAACCTGGTGATAAGTTACTTTTGGTAACTATTATGTTTCTAAATTTCTTTTTTTAAATAATGTTTTAGTATTCATTTTTACAATATGGGTTTCTATGAAAAAAAACATTCAAGTAGTAAACCTTTTATAACCCTAATTATTTTTTAGGGTGAAATTCATTTTAAGGGGGGGGGTAGAATGTAACACCATGAGATTTTATGAGATAGATTCTTTTTAATTTCATTGATGTCTTGTGTTGTATGCTACACCAAGATTAGCTTTCACTATACCCAATATCATATTAGATTGCATAATATGTAACACTATTCTTGGCTTTTGTTACAAACAATTTCAATTTCTTTTGATAGAATTCATTTCACACAAGATTGAGTGTATGTGAACAACTAAATATTATAACCTAATCATTATAATGGTGGGTATGAATATTATTAACTTCCTTATAAAAAAATATTTAAATGAAAATAATTGAGTGTATAAAATAATAAAATCAATCTTTATATATTCAATATAATCTTTAAAATTCATCTTATATATTTTCTAGACATTATATAATAAAAAATTCAATTTTTTGGATAAAAGAAGTATTTTTCAAAAAATTCAGTATTTCCACCTTTTGATGGCACACCCATTTTAAATATAGTTTTTTCAGTTATATATATTCTATTTAATAAAACAATTTTTTTTGGAAGAGGTATATAAAAATTTACTTTGGGTGAATTTTTTATATTTTCTTGATAAGTTTTAAATTTTGATGAATAGTAAAATTTTACTAGATTTTAATTGAAAACAACTTTTTTCATCAAAATAATTTATGGAATTAAATTATATTATTGAATGGTTTTAAAGTATAAATATAATATATTTTTATCACTAAATATAATGTATGTAATTATCATTAATTTTACTTTTAACTCGGATGTAAAAACATTTCAATGTTTTGCAATGTTTTAACTTTTAAAAAACATGTTCACTCTGTCCAATGATGAGAATAATTCTTAATTATTTACTGAAAGATCATACATCCCCTAAAATTTTCCCTTATCATATTCCCTATTAAATTTATAGAGGTTTTTTCTTCTTCAAAGACCAACTCAAGTGATCTAAAAGGAGATTTAGAGGAAGTACATCGAAGAAGAGGTAATCTTCTCTACCCATTTTTTCAAACTTATTTCTTCTTCCATAATCTATTCATGATTTGTTTCATTATCATGTAATAACTCCAGTATCACTTATTTACTAAGAAGTTATTATAACTATTAAATAACTATATTCCACCTTAAATCCATCCTATGAAAAATGAAATCATCGCGTGTGCGTATGTACGACTTACCATCTCCATGTTGTGGTGTAATCTGTTTTTCACCACCAAATTACATGGATGGGTATAACAATGGAAATAATAACTATATATGATTATTATAACATGATATTAATTCTGAAATATTATACACCATCCAATTCAATACCATTCAAAAAATATTGTAATGATATCGTTGCTCGTGCATACGTACGACCTTCCCTCTCCACGATGCAATGTGATTCATTCTACACGATATCCATTAAATAATTATTATATAAATGTAAAGAATAAATAATTATGAAATTTATTATGTTAATATTATTTCATAATGATATAAATATGACCTATAAAATATAATTGGAACTTATTTTACAAAACATGCATGAGAAAATGAAGTAGTTAATACCCAAATAACGAGTAATAATGAAATATTATTACCAAATGGGTGATTATATGATCATATATGAAATCCTAAAAATAACTATGATTCTGGAATAATTCAAGGACATTATTTAAGTCATTATAAAGGAGTTTCTGATACATAAAAAGGATATCAAACCTAAGTTAAGAGATAATTTCATAATCTCGTTATTATCCGAGATTGTTTATACGTAACTATTTACTGGGTTATATTTATCATCCATTTCTATGTTTCCTAATTATGTAATATTATTTATATTCTTATAAAATGGTTTAAAGTTAGTTTTACCCATTTTTGAATTTTTATTAAATGGTATGATATGAATCTTTCTTTCATTTTCCATATGAGGTACTTTTTTACTTTTCCAGCAAAAGTACTAGGAAAATGTTTTTTTAACATATACGGTATGATCATATTTTTACATCTTCATAACACCTTATTTTCATGGATCTTATACTACATGATTTCATGTTTACTTTAAAATAAATTGTTTTATTTTAAAATTGAGTGGCATTTTGAGAAACGAAAACATTTTTTAAGAAGAAACGATATTTTTAATAATAATTAATTTCAAGTGTTTTATCAAAAATATTTTTCATATAAGATAACACTCTTTAAATTGGGTTACCTATATATACCTATTATTACTATGATTTTAATCTATTAATTATGGAATGATATTTTATATGTATTATGTTATGGTGGAATGAGGTTTAAGAAACCCATTTTATTTCTTGGGTAATGTTATGATGAATGATTTATACTTTTGTGGAACATGTAAGAATGATTTCATTATGATATGGGTGGGACCTATATCTCCCTCCAATGGATTGGGTAAATATTTAGATCTCATGACATTGACATGGATAAAACATAAAGTAAATTTGGTTCAGTTTTATAGGGCTGGAATGAGGAGTTAACTCGGTTCAGTAATGGACTTTGTCCGCTATGATGGTCTTGGTTATGACCTTGGATAATATGGAAGTTATTTTCTATGATTATGTGATTTCCACAAGTACATATTTTATGCCAATGTTATGTTATCATGGTTAATGTTCCTTTATGATTTATGCCTTACGTACTGCCATGTTTTATTTTATGACTCAAGATTTTGATATTCAAAATATATGTTCATGTTTTTACATTCTTATGTTTATTTTTTGTTTTATGTTCTCCATGTTTACCCTTACTGATCATTTTTTCTCACCATTTCTATTTTTTATTTCCCCTAGGTTATAAATAAAGTTTTTATGTAGGAAAACTAATGGGGAAGATCTTTATAGGATATGTTGAAGATCATTCACCAAGTTAGAAGAATGTTTTCTTAGTTTTCAAAGACACTAAACTAATACATTCTTTGGGAGTCTATTTGTGTAATGTATTAAGTATTCCAAAAAACAAATATAATATCCATTTACGTCAGGCTTGGTTCGTTAGAAGAACCATGGAAAGGTTATGTGATCTATTATAATTTTTCTGGATCTAGTTTGGGTTGTGTTATCATTATGAGATACCATCTCATATCATATGGATCATGATAGTATTATGTATATTAAAATAATTTCCCAACTCATTATGTGGAATTATCCAAAATTGTCTATATAATAGAATATGGTGTAATTATATCCTTGGAAAGAAGAGCATTTTGTTTACCAACCATAATATCTTAAAACACATATTTTCAAAACAAAATTGAACCTCAATCAATAGATATGGATAGTGTATCTCTTGATATTTCACTTTGAATTAGTCTATACACCTAGTAATGGTAATGAAGTGAATGATTCTTTATACCAAAAGTCATGAAACCAACTACCTAGAAAATCCGATGAGCAGTGGAAATTGATGAGCCTGATTACTAAGATGAAATTGAATTACACTAAATGGAATAATTTCTTAGTATTATTTTGGGGGATTATAAGTCTTGATTTAGATGAGGAAGTAAAAACGATAAAAGATTATATCCTGATTTAATTTATAATAGTTCAACAGTTGATTATAATTTTAGTATTATTTTTGGGGGTGATTATAATTTTTTTGTAATTTTTTTATTATATCCTAATTTCTTTTAGTTGGGTATACCATTTATGGATAGAAATATGATCAAAATTTAATGTTTCATTTCTGAGATCAGGTAGTGATTATGACATCTTATTAGGAACAAATTCTTTCATGTTATCACAATTCTAAGTATATGATTCATCAATACATTAAAAATTTGAACAATGCTCTAAGGATCTATTTATGGTAGTTATGTAGTGACCCACTCCCAGATAGCCCAAATCTGGTGTCTACTACTAATTATATTGGCATGATTACAAGGAATCAAGCCTTGAAGGACTGGTCAGTTTAGTAGTCTTGGTAAACCATATACATACATGAGTCCTTTATTACAGAAGAATACACTAATTAAAAAATATTTTTTTCTTCTATATAAAATCTTAATAAATAACTTTGAAGGTAACTCTAATCCATTTATTAAATCCATATATATCATTAATAATATGATTCTTGGATACCTGGGGAAGGAAACATAATATGAGTGAGCTCAAATTATGAGTAAGGGTAAGTAAAGCGGAAGCAATAACGTGTCAGTATGAATAAATTAACATGATAAGGTAAATAACTGATAACATATGTTATTCACATAACTAGATAAGTCAATATCAATATGGAAAGGTAAGAAACTGAAACTCATGCCATCAATGTCAATAAAATAAGAATGAAATTTATGTATAGATATTTCGATGCAAAATATTATGGATAAATAATGACTAAATCTTGGAAATAAAATCCACCCATAGATATGTCAACACAAAATTTCAAAGATAAATAATAACTGAATATAAATGAGGTAAATGCTTTATTATTGGATGTCTTGTTTCACAGGTACATGGTACCTTTAACTTTAATAACTTTCATAAGACAGTTTACAAAATGCTAGGTAAAAACCCATCATAGGAATCTATCCAAATTAATCATCCCTTGAGACTACTCATTCATCACGGGGCTATAATGGGCCTCATTCATGTCGTACAAGTCCAAAACATTCCTCATATATCAAATAATCAATTTAACAATGCGCCTTATCAAATATATGTATGGAGTGAAAGATATGGATTAATTAATATTTACCCAAATAATAAAATAAGTTTCAAATTAAACACTGTATTTAAATAGGTATAAGGTTTAGTCAATAGTAATATCCATGATAAATGAAATAGATAATTAACAGGAAATTCAATGTTGAATAATCATAGAATATTGAATATTTCAATGGAAAAAATAAATCAAGGAAGTGAATTTGAATACTATCCTTGTCCAAATAAATCATAAAATATACTTAGGAGGATTGATGATGTTATCAATACAACATACCCCAAGTGGAGTAAAATAAAGGGTTGTTTTCATTGATGAATGTAAATATTCTAAAAATATATTTTAAAAAAAATTGAGAGAAATTTCCTTTTATTATGAAAAAACTTTTGAAAAAACTTTTCTTTGAGAATTAATTTTGAAAATAATTTCAATAGAAATAAACCTTTTAAACATGAAAATGAATCTTTAAAGAAATTACAGTGCATAAATTTGTACAAGCCATACGAGGTAAAAAGAATATTCCTTTTATATGGTTAAGGATAGAAATATGACTTGTTCGGAAATAAACAAGAAGATTCCTTTAAAACATTAGTATAATAAAAAAGGTTAAAATTTTCATTACCAAATCATTTTAAAAACATTTTTGAAAACATTTTAATAAAATACAGTTTTTAGAAGAAAATAGGTTCTCTGACTACAGAGATAAGTGAATTAAGGTTTTCTTTAAAAAAATTAACACTTTGAGTACCAAAGAGTGGGAAAATGGTTTTAATAATTGAAAATTTTCATTAATAAATAGTTATTAATGAAATTTTTTATTAAACAATGCTTATATAATTTCATATTATGTAAATACCATTGAAATATCTTTAATGTTATTGTTGTGGAAATTAATTATTAAATATCCCAATGTGTCTCATACCACTTGAAACATTTAAATCATAATTCCCATTAAATAATGTTTTTTATACCATAAAAATGATTAATGATATAATGTATCAAAATGGGTATTATATACACTACACAAAATAAGTAAGTAGTGTATATAGAGGATACCTTATGGAATGAAAAGTAAGATAAGAATCCCTTACCAATGTGGTAACAAATTAATTAGAAAAACAAAAGTAATAATCCTTAAATAAATAATTTAAATACCATTAAGATAATATAATTCATGATATTATATATCATTTTGGTAGTATGCACGCCATGTATAAAAAATTAGGTGCACAATAATAATGTATACCTCATAGAATTAAAAGTGAGGCAAGAATATTTTACATTGTGTTTTTTTTGGGAGAACATCCTTTAAATTCCTTTATAATAAACTTATGTTAATTTTATAATTTATTGAGAACCTTTTTCATGTTTATCATTAATTTTATTTCACTTATTACTATTTTTTTCCAACTACTTAAGAAATTATGTTTACATAGTAATTTGTGACCAAATTCGGTTTATGTGTCAAAAACAACTTTGGTAGGTCAACTATGGTCAAATGGGTCATGTAAAGACCCAGAAATTTCAAGGAAATTTTTTTATTAATTTTCTTTGGAATTTTACAAGAACGCAGTTTCTGACGACGCCTGATTCCGAGGCCCGGTGTGCCCGGAATCATTTTCCAAAGTTTTGCTCGGGTACGTTCAGTGAACCGACAAGCGGGTTTTTCTAACTTTTGAACCAGTGCTCGGAATCAAATTCTGAGGGCACCGATGGAACCGTAGCACCGGTAATTTCTTAGAAACGCCATTTCCGGAGTTGTGTTTTCACAAGAGAAGATGATAAAAATTGTGGAAGTTTAATTTATAAATTAACTACAATTTTTATTTTCTTTTAGTGGTTTAAGGCTTTGGGTGCAAGTTGGGTAACTACCCAACTTCCCAAGAGAGGTTATGAGGGTGGTGGGGCCCACACGAACCCCACCCCTTCATATTCTTCAACCCCCCTCAATACACCATTAACTCTTGATAACTTAAACATTAATAACTTATGTTATTAATTAAGTGAGTTAAGTGTGGCTTTTTAAATTTCAAACTCTTGAAATTCAAAAGTTTTGTTATGTTAATAAAATAAGAGGTGTGCTTATTTTATTTTGGGGTTAGTTTTCTTGTGGTGGAGTCTTGGAGAGAAAAATGCTAAGGATTGAAGATTTTCTTCATCTCCTTCGTTGAAGAACACGAAAAACGCAAAGAACGTGAAGAACGCTGGATTCCTCAGAGGTCAACATCTCTTTCCGCGACGTCTCCTTCCGCGATGCCTCTTACCGCGATGCCGACAATGTCTTCTTTCGCGATGTCTCTTTCCGCGACAAATCCTCGTTCGACGAACCTCCGTTCAAGCAACGTCGAGGTAGGGAATTGTTTTGTGAATATTAATGAACCCCATGTTACTTCCTTCTAAATCAAAGAACGCAGATCAACTAAACATCGAGTTGATCCGCGAAGAATATGTTGCGGGTTGGGAATTCTTGTTTGCGGGAAAACAGTAGGGGTTTATTTAATTATCTTCATTCGTGAATTTACGACCAGTTGCTATCGATTAACGAGAGGGGGCCGAACTGCATAAACACGGCCGACCCTCCTCCAATTTGAAAGTTGTTTCTAATATGGTTGGGACGGAATGGCGTGGTGTCGTCGTACCATGCGGGATCGTACGACAAGTAATGCGCGGTGTCGTCGCGTCGTTCCGTGAAGTTGAACAAGGACGCGATGCCGTCGTGCCGCGTCAAAGAAAACTGAAGATTTCGCGGCCGGAGCGGGGCCGCGGCGGAGGGGCGCGGTGCCGTCGCACCGCACTGGATGAACCAGGTCGTGGCCGGTTCCGGGCCGCGGCGGAGCAGGGTGACCGACGGCCAGGCCGGGCCGCCGGTGTCGGGAAAGGAGAAAGGACCGTCCATCGCCGGTCCTTGTTGGCAGAACCGGCAGGCCGGTGCCGGCCGGCTGGACAAAGGGAATCCGGGGGAATTAATTCCCCCAGTCGGCCGACACAAAATGGCCCCCAATTATTGGGGGGCCGCAGTTACACCAGGGGGGCAGGCGCCCCCCCTTTGCCAAACGGCTCGGCCATTGGCCGAGCGCCTGGCCAGTGCGCTGGGTGCGCTGCGCCCAGGCCGGGCCGCGCTGCGCCCAAACGGGCCGGACCCGGACCCTGTTCGGGTCGACCCCGGGGGTATCGGGCCGGGTCGGACCGGGCCCGAACCCCCTAATACCGAACCTTTTTCGGGCGGACGCCCATAACTTGGGCTACGGGCCTCCGATCGATGCACCGTCAGCGGCGATGTGATCCTTGGACCGAGACGGTCGTTTTGACATATCGCACTCAAAGTTTTGGAATACTTTGGGTTCGGTCGGGTTGGTTCGTGCACGGAACCAACCGGGCCCTCGGAGCGGAAACACTCATAACTTGAACTCCAGACGTTCGATTGACGTGCCGTCGACTTTGATGGATTCCTCTAAGTGAGACGGATCTTTTGGCTTACTCCGCTCGAGGTTTGGATGTCGTCGGTGTGCGGTCGGGTTGGTTCGCTCACGTAACCAACCGGGCCCCTGGAACGAAAAAGCCAATAACTCACAGACCGGGCGTCCGATTGACGCTCTGTCTGTCTTGTTGAATTCCTCTTGATGAGACGAAACTTTTGGAATTCTTTGCCCGAGTTTCGGTTGCCATTGGAGAGTGGCCGGGTTGGATTTTACCCGAAATCCAACCGGGCCCCTGGAACTGAAAAACTGATATCTTTCAGACCGGATGTTCGTTTGACGAACCGTCAGCGACGTTGGTGATCACATTGAGTAATAGTACCTATGAGTATACCCTATGAGTATACCCTATGAGAGTTCGGGGTACAGTTGAGATACGGCTGGGTTGGTTCGCTGACGAAACCAACAGGGCCCCTGGGATGAAAAGGCTAATAACTCACAGACCGGGCGCCCGATTGACGCGTCGTCTGTTGCGTTGAGACCCCTATGACGAGGCGGCCCCTTGAGATACATCTTCGTGGGAATTAGATATAATTGGAGTATAGACCTGTAGCTTGTGGAGCGGACCCTCCCAGATACGAGCGTGTGGAGTACGAAGACCGTGTAGCCGACTGAGACCTGACGACTGCTTGACCGACTCGACTTGGAGTGAGTCAACTAGCCCAGTAGATGGAGCACTACTTTGTTTGGGTGAAGACCCATGGAGGACGGAGCACTACCTGTGTGATAGTGCAGACCTGTGGTACTCATCCGGATAGTACCTCTGCAGGCTACTAGGGGGTGTGCACTACTGTGTTTGGGTGGCATACCCCGGCGGGAAGCACTACTATTTTTTGGTGGCTGACCCGTGGTACTCGACAAGAGGATTACTTCAGCATTCTTAGGTTAGTGAGCAGTACCTCGGAGTCGTGACAGTACCATTGTACACTCCAGAGACGGGGCTCTTCAGCAGTTACGGTTTGATAATGAAAATCATGGTTTGAGCTGAGTCTATGACCCTTGTGTTTACCTCTTGATTGACATGGGTCACTTGATAACTTAGGTATATGTATGGGCATATACTTGGGTAGTGTTTATCCGTTGATTTCATAATCTTTGTGTTTCCTCGTGATTGAGATGGGTTACTTGATACCTTAGGTATATGTATGGGCATATACCTAAGTAGAGGTTATCTATTGAGATCTTCTTTGTGGTTATCCTTGTTGGTTTTAGTGAGACCTTGAGGGTCTCTGGGTCCCTACTGAGTATCGTTATACTCACCCCTGCACGGTCTATGCCTGCACCTAGTTGTGTTGGTTGCAGACGACGGGCAGTGCCAACGGAGGTCGAGTGTTCGAGGACTGGATGGTACCCGGAGGTGGACTACACGACGAGTTAGTACCCGGAGGTGGACTGCACGACGAGTCGGTATCCGGAGTTGGACTTCACGGCGAGACGACACTCAGAGGAGGTTGACGGGTGAGAGCGGTGTGGAAGTTATCTGTACCTACCCTTCAGGTAGGATCCGTGGTGGATGATCCAGGAGTTGCGCTATCTGTACCTACCCTTCAGGTAGGATTTGAGGAGGACGACCCAGGAGCCGCTTCAGTTCTTCCAGCTGTTGTCTTTTTCTGTTGTACTTTTATCAGTTTTAGTTGTACTTTCATTTGGGTTTGTATTCTGGCCCATTTACCTTTCATCACTTCTCTTGTACTTAGTGTTTTACTTCCTCTTGTACTCTGTGGTGTTTTGTTTACTTTTATAAAGGCAATGCCTTCCCAGTTATCGGGATTTACGCCTTTGGTGCTAGTCACCAGCCCCTGGCCTATGGAAGGCAGGCTTGGGGTAGTCACGGCACGGGCCCCGAGGATGGGTCGTGACAAATTGGTATCAGAGGAGTCGGCTCTACCACAAAACTTATAACTCTGATATTTTCTTTCAATGAAGCAATAGTGTTAAGGGTACCGAGTATGGTCTTCAGTTCAGGGAGTCCAGTGTTGGTGCGGGCGGCCGACGTATCCATACATCAAGATCCTGACAACTGATTTCCGACTTTGTGCACGAAAACACTGATTGCGTGTGTGTTTCCAGAAGTTTTTAAATGTCAGCCCAAACCAGGTCAGCTCACCAGGTATAATCGTTTGACTGTGTCATGTTGTTTCTTTCAGGATGCCTTTTCACGTACAACCAGCTAGAGCCCAGAGGGATGTGCATACTGATATCCTGTAGAGTGACGAGGCTTTGGTATAGGGCCCTCTTGCAGTTGAGGCACCAGCAGTACTACCATACATTGGGCCACCGATGCCACCATCCCCAGCAGTAGGTGATGCACGCCACTTGAGTACGCTGCATGAGTTCCAGCGCCAGAGGCCACCCAGGTTCCGAAGAGAGACGGACCCGCAGACAGCTGAGGTTTGGCTGGAGGCTGTGGTGAGAGTCTTCAGGCTAGTGGGGACGCCGACAGACTTCATAGTGATCTTTACTACTAGCCTCCTTCAGGCAGCAGCAGGCAGGTGGTGGAGCCACATGTTCTAGTTTTGCGATGGGATGGCCTTCACATGGGAAGACTTCGAGACCTTCTTCAAGGTGGAGTTTGTGCCAGTAGCTCTACACCCCGAGCGTGTACAGGAGCTTCTGCCTTTTCCGCAGGGTTTTCGATCAGTAGCCGAGTCATCTGTGGGCAGTAGACAGATGTTGCAGAGGTCCAGGAGGACCCGACCAGTAGTTGGGCGATCTCGGGTTTTAGGATCGGGGGTGCGGGGCACCCGGAGTGGGGACAGAGCTAGGCATGCCAGAAACAGACAGTGTTACTCATGCGGCGGAAAGGGTCACCTGGCACATGACTGTCCGACTCCTTGTACCGTTGATCTGCAGGCTTTGGAGGAGCCACCAAGGAAGAAGCAGCGACGAGTGCTTGAGCAACAGCCGAGCAGTGGAAAAGTCAGTTGAGATCCGAGAGTAGGTGGACAGGAGCGGAACTAGTGGATACGTCCCTTGTACTTCTAGTTCCATGTTGCTGTTGTATTCGTGTCTTTTTACTATGAGCTGTAATAATGAAAAGACACTTATCTTTGAGATGTTTGATTTCCTGTCCTTTTTTTGGTTTATATTGAGTGGTCCCGGTTATGACTGTTGACTTGACCCTCATTTTCGAGTTTTCTACTGGAGGAGACCCAGTGACCTCACACTGATGCTGACAGTGTGACTCGACCCTTGGAGGCGAGAGTGACAGTTGGATCTCTTGGTAGTAACGTTGAGGCCTTACGATGTCATCAATGGAATGAATACATCATTCATGTCAGGATTGACTATATTAGGCAATGGGTGTGGTTCATCCAGGGGATGAGACAGAGTTTCTATTTTCGGAAATTGAGAAATTTTAGCAGCTCTTCAGATCGTAGGCAAAGAAGGTGCAGATCATCCAGGAGCGGATGAAGACTGCACAGTGCAGTAAGAAACAGGAAACCGGCTTCAGTCTTAGAGACTCGAGCATGTTAAATTTTTCCATAAGAGGAAGATTTAAGGAGAGATGAGTCTGCGAAGCAGCAGACGTGTAGGTAGAGCTAGGAGAGAAGCATGAGGTGGTGTACATATTAACATGCAACAACCACTCACCTTAGTTATCCCCACCAGGCTCAGGAAGCTGGAGGGCGGAGGATGAGAGTAGCTGCATGTGGTCAAGGAGTGTGACCCAATGGCTCTAGAAAATGATTCAAGGGATAGTCTATGTCCACTACTAGCTGCTGCAGTAATGGACGTCGATATGAATCATTCCTTGCTTTCACAAATCTTGTTCCAGACCTAGAGTTTCCGGTAATCCGTGGACTTGACCCTCACATCTGGAGATACCTTAGGAGGAGACTCGATAATCAAACTTACGCCAAAAGTGTGGTCAGACCCTCGAGGTGAGAGTTTTGGTTGGAATCTCTTGGTGGCAGCGTCGAGGCCTTATGACATTGGTCTGAGTATGGATTGGATCCACAGTTCATACACGGATTGACTGTATTAGGCAAAAAGGTTGTGGTTTAACTACGACGTCAGAATGGGTTTTCCTTGGTCTGCGAAAAATGAAACCCTAGGCATCATAGGGTAACTCATGCACAGGAGTGTGCAACCGATCACTCTTGAGTCGGTCAACCATACCCTCGTGGCAGCAGTCATTTTGAGTTCCAGTTCTAACAGGAATTTGAGACCTCTCGAGTTCGAGGATGATGATCACGTCCTTATACGGGTCTCATCTCGACGAGGTTTACGGGGATGTGGCCAAGGCGGAAAGTTATCTCTGAGGTTCAACGGACCTTTCTAGGTCCTCAGCTGGGTAGGCGAGGTGGTTTACCACTTGACCCATCTATCTCAGTTGCACCAGGATCACGGCGTTTTCCAAGTATCTCAACTAAGGAGATACGTGCTCGACCCTTCGCATATCATCGACCATGAGGAGCAGGACGATGGCGATGGGGTTACTTCCACGGAGGTTCCAGTAGGGATCGATGATCGACATGAGTGGATCCTACGAGGATGGTCGAATCCTCACGTGTACTTTCTTTGGCAGTACAGAATCTCTAGGTAAGCACATGAGAGAGGAAGGCTCAGATGCGTGCTCAATACCGCTTTTGTGACCCTAGTTTGTGTTGAAGCTTTACGGGGACGTAAAGCCCTGAGGTGGGAGTAATGTAATGACCCGGAAATTACAAGGAAACTTTTTTCTTAATTTTCTTTGGAATTTTACAAGAACGCAGTTTCTAACGGCGCCTGATTCCGAGGCCCGGTGTGCCCGGAATCATTTTTCGAAGTTTGGCTCGATGCGTTCAGTAAACCGACGAGTGGGTTTTTTCTAACTTTTGAACCGGTGCTCGGAATCGAATTCTGAGGGAACCGATGGAACTGTAGCGCCGATAATTGCTTAGGAACACCATTTCCGGAGTTGCGTTTTCACGAGAGAAGATGATAAACCTTGTGGAAATTTAATTTATAAATTAACTACAATTTTTATTTTCTTTTAGTGGTTTAAGGATTTGGGTGGAAGTTGGGTAACTACCCAACTTCCCAAGTGAGGTTATGAGGGTGGTGGGGCCCACACTAACCTCACCCCTTCATATTCTTCAACCCCCCTCAACACACCATTAACTCTTGATAACTTAAACATTAATAACTTATGTTATTAATTAAGTGAGTTAAGTGTGGCTTTTTAAATTTCAAACTCTTGAAATTCAAATGTTTTGTTATGTTAATAAAATAATATGTGAGCTTATTTTATTTTGGGGTTAGTTTTCTTGTGGTGGAGTCTTGGGGAGAAAAAGGCTAAGGATTGAAGAGTTTCTTCATCTCCTTCGTTGAAGAACACGAAGAACGCGAAGAACGTGAAGAACGCCAGATTCCTCGGAGGTCCACGTCTCTTTCTGCGACGTCTCCTTCCGTGACGCCTCTTACCGCGACACCGACGACGTCTTCTTTCGCGGCGTCTCTTTCCGTGAAGAATCCTCGTTCGACGAACCTCCGTTGAAGCAACGTCTAGGTAGGGAATTGTTTTGTGAATATTAATGAACCCCATGTTACTTCCTTCTAAATCAAAGAACGCGGATCAACTAAACATCGAGTTGATCTACAAAGAATATGTTGCAGGTTGGGAATTCTTGTTTGCGGGAAAACAGTAGGGGTTTATTTAATTATCTTTATTCGTGAATTTACGACCAGTTGCTATCGAATAATGAGAGGGGGGGTCGGACCGCACAAACATGGCCGACCCTCCTCCAATTTGAAAGTTGTTTCTAATATTGTTTGGACGGAATGGAGTGGTGTCATCGCACCATGCGGGATCATACGGCAAGTAATGCGCGGCGCCGTCGCGCCACTCCGTGAAGTTGAACAAAAAAGCGACGTCGTCGCGCCGCGTTGAAGAAAACTGAAGACGCCGTAGCCGGAGCGGGGTCGTGGCGGAGGCGCGCGGTGTCATCGCACCACGCAGGATGAACCAGGCCGTGGCCGGTTCTGGGCCGCGGCCAGTTCCGCGCCGCGGCGGAGCAGGGTGACCGACGGCCAGGCCGGGCCACCAGTGTCGGCGAAGGAGGAAGGATCGGTCGTCGCCGGTCCTTATTGGCAGAACCGGCCGGCCGGTGCAGGCCGGCCGGACAAAGGGAAACCGGGGGAATTAATTCCCCCGGTCGGGCCGCACCGTCCGGGTCTGGCCGCGCCCAATCGGGCCAGACCCGGACCCGGTTCGGGTCGACCCTGTTCGGGTTGACCCCGGGGGTATCGGGTCGGGTCGGACCGGGCCCGAACGCCCTAATACCGAACCTTTTTCGGTCGGACGCCCATAAAATGGTCTACAGGCCTATGATCGATGCACCTTCAGCGGAGATGCGATCCTTAGACCGAGGTGGTCGTTTTGACATATCGCACTCAACGTTTCGGAATACTTTGGATTCGGGCGGGTTGGTTTGTGCACGGAACCAACCGGGCCCTCGGAGCGGAAATGCTCATAACTTGAACTCCAGACGTCCGATTGACGTGCAGTTGAATTTGATGGATTCCTCTAAGTGAGACGGATCTTTTGGCTTACTCCGCTCGAGTTTTGGATGCCGTCGGAGTGCGGTTGGGTTGGTTCGCTCACGAAACGAACCGGGCCCCTGGAACGAAAAAGCCAATAACTCACAGACCGAGCATCTGATTGACGCGCCGTCTGTCTCATTGAATTCCTCTTGATGAGATGGAACTTTTGGCATTCTTCTCCTGAGTTTCGGTTGCTATTGGATAGTGGCCGGGTTGGATTGTACCCGAAATCCAACCGGGCCCCTGGAACTCAAAAGCTGATATCTTTCAGAACGGACATCCGTTTGACGAACCGTCCGCAGCGTTGGTGATCACGTTGAGTAAAGGTCCTTATGAGTATACCCTATGAGTGTTCGGGGTATAGTTGATATACGGCTGGGTTGGTTCACTCACGAAACCAACCGGGCCCCTAGGACGAAAAGACTAATAACTCACAGACCGGGCGTCCGATTGACGCGTCGTCTGTTGCGTTGAGACCCCTATGACGAGGCGGTCCTTTGAGATACATATTCGTGGGACTTTGAGATACTTGGAGTATCTCCCTGTAGCTCATGGAGTGGACCCTCCCAGATACGAGCGTGCAGAGTACAAATACTGTGTAGCCGACTGAGACCTGACGACTACTTGACCGACTCGACTTGGAGTGAGTCGACTAGCCTAGTGGACGGAGCACTACTTTGTTTGGGTGCAGACCCATGGTGGACGGAGCACTACCTGTGTGATAGTGCAGACCTGCGGTACTCGTCTGGAGAGTACCTCTGCAGGCTACTAAGGGGTGTGCACTACAATGTTTGGGTGGCATACCCCGGCAGGAATCACTACTGTGTTTGGGTGGCTGACCCGCGGTTGTCGACAGGAGAGGTACTTCAGCAGTCTTAGGTTAGTGAGCAGTACCTCGGAGTCGTGACAGGACCACTGTACACTCCAGAGACGGGGCTCTTCAGAAGTTACAGTTAGATAATGAAAATTCTGGTTTGAGCTGAGTCTATGACCCTTGTGTTTACCTCTTGATTGAGATGGGTCACTTGATAACTTAGGTATATGTATGGGCATATACCTGGGTAGTGGTTATCCGTTGATTTCATAATCTTTGTGTTTCCTCATGATTAAGATGGGTTACTTGATCCCTTAGGTATATGTATGGGTATATACCTAAGTAGAGGTTATCTATTGAGATCTTCTTTGTGGTTATCCTTGTTGGTTTTAGTGAGACCTTGAGGGTCTCGGGGTCCCTACTGAGTATCGTTATACTCACCCCTGCATGGGCTATGCCTGCACCTCATTGTGTTGGTTGCAGACGACGGGTAGTGCCGACGAAGGTCGAGTGTTCGAGGACTGGACGGTACCCGGAGGTGGACTGCACGACGAGTCAGTACCCGGAGGTGGACTGCACGAGGAGTCGGTATCCGGAGGTGGACTTCACGGCGAGATGACACTCGAAGGAGGTTGACGGGCGAGAGCGTTGTGGAAGCTATCTGTACCTACCCTTCAGGTAGGATCCGTGGTGGACGATCCAGGAGTTGCACTATCTGTACCTACCCTTCAGGTAGGATTCGAGGAGGATGACCCAGGAGCCGCTTCCGTTCTTCCAGCTGTTGTCTTTTTCTGTTGTACTTTTCTCAGTTGTAGTTGTACTTTCATTTGGGTTTGTATTCTGGCCCATTTACCTTTCAGCAATTCTCTTGTACTGATTGTTTTACTTCCGCTTGTACTCTGTGGTGTTTTGTTTACTTTTATAAAGGCAATTCCTTCCCAGTTATCGGGATTTACGCCTTTGGTGCTAGTCGCCAGCCCCTGGCCTATGGAAGGTGGGCTTGGGGTAGTCACGGCACGGGCCCTGAGGATGGGCCGTGACAGGTCAATATATAACATCTCCAGAGTAATAATAATAATGACATAATTATAATATTTATAAATCAATTATAATTTTAAAATCAATAATTAAATATGGTTATGAAAAATGAATAAATGTTACAATCATGGAGACGGTGGGTCGTATATACGCCTGAGTAACATTCTAATTTTTCAATGATCATTATGGAAAGAAGGTAAGTAGAGTTATATATTTATATAATGATCATAATATAATTAATACCACGTTATTTATTAATACATACTTATATATAAAATTCTCATTATGTCAATGTAATCACATCATGTCGAGGAGGCAGTAGTCCACATATCCATGACCGACATTATCACTTTTTAGTTTGTGAATGGATAATAAAGAAAATGATATGTATATATTTATATATCCAAAAAGTTAATTATGTCATTAATATCATATATATTATTTTTAGGTCTCATATGTTCAATTATAATAATCCTTTATATATTCCATGGATCGTGTGAATGAATCACATCGCATTGAGGGGCGGTAGTCCACACTTCCTCAAACGATGTTATCATATTAACACAAAATGGAAATTATAAGGGTATTTGTTGTAAAATAATTAAATAATCTTAAAGACATAATAAATATCATATATAATATATATAAATAGTGTTTCCATCATAATGGAAAACCATGAAAGTTGGAAATAGAAAAATGAACAATCATCGTTTTATGAGGCAGTCGTTCGCTATACACAGAAACAGTATGTTCATTACAAATTATATAGAGGTTTGTGTAAGATTAGGTATAAATATAAACATTAAAAAATATTATTGTATTTATAATACTAGTGTTGTTATTTAAATTTAAAATAATAAGATTATAAGGGTTGAATAATGGAAATGAAACTACAAATAATGTGGGAAGATGTTACCTCTTAATCGGGTAACTTTTTTTGGTTTGAACCAAAAGCTTCATTGGATTTCTTTATACCCAAGGGGAGTCTTATGGGATTATTGGAGTGATTTTTAAAGACTAATTGGGACGATTTTGGAAGATTCAATGTGTCTTGAGATGTGTGAGGAAGGGGGAGAGGTGGTGGCCTTTTATAGGGATGGAAAAGGACTCACTTGAAGTTTTGGAAACAACTTTGGTGTACACATGTTCTTACCTACAAAAAGCCATTACAAACCAACAAAACTCAATAATTAAAGGTTAATGGACGATATATGTCCATAAAATAGGTTTTTTTACAAGTTTCTAGGTCATTTGGGCCCTTAAATATAAGGTTTAGTCCATTTTAAGCCTAATTACACCTTAATCACTGTAATTAATTTTAATCACATTCACTAAAAATTTGGGCAAAAATTTAATTTTTAATTATTAGAATAAAAATATATTCTTGATTCAAATTTTGTATGTTTGTTTTTTCAAAATTCAATTCACATAAGCGGTAAAATTAAGATTAACATCAATCTCATAAATAGACGAATTAACTGGTTTTAGTAGAAAAATATTCAAAAGATTGTAAAGTTTTGATATTCAATTTCAAAGTGAACATTATTATAATATACTATATTTTATTAATATATTTATAATAAATCTAATATTACTTTATAAAAAAAATTATGTAATTTAAAATTAATAATTATTTAAATGAAAATACATTTTTTAACTAAAATGCAGTATTTTTCAGTCGTCATCAAAAATTGAAGTTTCTAAGAAAAATACCAAAAATTCATCCTAAGATAATTTTGACACTATGAATTCAAAAATGAAGTTTATTTTATCAAATTAAATTCATAAATGTCTCAAAATTCATATTAAAAATTGGTTTCCCATTAAAAGGCTGTAAAATTGCCTTTATGGAAATATAGATTTTTAGGTATAAAATAGGGTTTGTTTTTATCTTATGAATATAAACCCTAATAAATGAATATAAAAAATATTTTATAGAATATATAAAATATATATTTCATTTAAATTATTAACTAATTATAATTAGTTACGTTTATTAAGAAAAAAGTCCTTTGGGAAAATAAAAAAAATCTTTATATATTCAATTGGTTCTTATTTCATTTCTAATTAATTGGTATCCAATGAATTCATTTTATATTTATATAAAATATATATTTTCATAAGTTATTTATTATTATTAATAACCACTAACATAAAAACTAGATTATATCATATTATATTATGTAATAATATTTTAATAATACAATGTAATTTAGTGAAACTCGGTCTTGCATATAATACAAGCTATTAAGGAAGGTCACTCCTTAATGTAACAAAATCTGTAGGGGAAGTTAAATCTTAATTTAAATTAAAGATAACTCTATTTTCCATTAATTACAAGTTATATCATGTGTTTAATATATTTAAAATGCTAAATTTGTAGTAGAATATTAGGATATTATATTCCCTTATGCACTTGGTGTCACATGTCTTGCACGCTATCGACTGAAAGGTTCTTACTTTAGAATTTCAGGGTGCTAAAATTTTGGTATAAAAAAGGTTGGATTATTATGTTATAAAATTACTCACATGTTAGTAGGATAAGGCTAAACATCAGTGACTTGCCAGACTATTTCAACCATTACCTATACCCATATATAAATGGGAGCACATTTCCATGGAAATTTTCATTGGTTTTTTAGGATGATTTGGACAAATGATTCCATATATGTGATTTTATACCAACTCCAAAATTAATCCCACTTCATTCATATCTGATAATATATCATGGTGGGTGAATTATAAAAGTTCTATTTTCGAGAAGTGGTGAAATTTCATGGGGTACTAGTTTTTATTATCTAAAATATATATCCTAGATTCACCTATTGGTTATGTTTTTCCTTAAATAATGACCTTGTAACATAGTTTACCATGAGTACAACATATCATCCTCAAACTATTTTGTAGTCATAATGTACGATTCAAAAACTGAAGGACAAGTTTTTATCTTGTGTTATTTATTTCAGTGGATCATACAAGGATCATTTACCATTAGTGAAGTGTTTTTATAAAAAAAAATTATTATGTCATGATATATATGGATATTTTTGAGGCACTGTATGGTATTTCTTATTTACCCCTACTTTTTTGGGTAAATATTAGGGAAACCTCACTAATTGGGCCTAGCCTTGTTCATGATAGAACTGGGAATATTCACATGATCAAGAAATGAATGGAAATAGACCAAATAAATAAAAATATTATTCAAATCATCATCATCACCAATTATATATTTTTAGATATCCATTTATTCTTTAAGGTCTCTCCTAGGCTTGTGAATTGTCATTTGTTAAAGTAAGGGAAGTTGTCTCCTTGGTATGTCAGACCATTTTAAATACATGAACATATTAGATATGTGGATTAATAGGTTTCTTTACCACCTATATCCATATCAGTTCATAATGGTTTCCATGTATCTAAATTGAATATATACCATCCCAATCCTAGTCACGTGATTGATGGTAGCATGTCATACTTGATCCTGGTTTTAAAATTATGCATACCCTGATTCACATTCTGGATAGGAAAGATGAGATCCTGTGAGTCAGACATATCTCTTTTGTCTAAGTATTATATTAGTATGTCCAATTTCATGAAGAGACATGTGAATAAGAGAGGTTTATGTTAATGTAATGGACATAACTCTTCAAAGAAAATTCTAATATCTATATTTCTAAGGATATAAATACCAATGGTAGGGAGAATTTAAAACCCATAGTTAGAGTTATTTTCTAGTTTTCTTATGTCTATTTTTATGTTTTGAAAGGTTTTGGAGGTGTTCAGAAGGGTTCAAGGAGGGGACGGTTAATCTAGGGATCAATATGGATGCAGGAGGTAGTTCATATTTTGAATTACTATCCAATACATGAATGTTTTTGGGAATATTAAATTGAAATAAGAACATCATCATTTGTGTTTTTAACTTCTATTAAAATCATGAATGGGTTTTGTTATTCTAATATTAAGGTAAGTTAAATTTTAGATTGTGGTGAATCCTTATGATTCTTGATGTAAATTCATCAATCACCCTATGAATTTGGTTAGATCCAAAAAAATTATTATTCCTTTTTATTCCCATTATTTTTCCTCCTTTTCCATAAAACTATGGTCTTCCATTTGGTGATTTTTTAGGTTATCCTCAATTTGAAGGTTGATACCATTGGATATTGGTGTGTTGGATCGAAGAAGAAAAGTTAAGAATTTTTTTTATCCTTCTCCTTCTTAATTATCTCATTTTACTTTTTAATAAATCTATATTGGGATTTTCATGCCTATATTTATAGTTGAGAATTTTTTTTTATTTGATGGATTATGATTCATTTAAGGAAAGTAAGGAGGATTCCAATTCTATTTGAATTATTGTGTGATTATTTATAAATGAAAACCATTTTGATGTAGGTGGGTTCTATATATCTTAAATTTCTATAGAACTTTAAGGATTGGATTTATAAATTTATTTAATTTTTATTTTCAAAGGAATAAACCATGTTGAATTGTTATTGGAAAACACTCTTTGTTTTGTTGATTAAAATTATGGGTTGTGGGTGATGCTCACAACATATTTGGTAAATTGATAAAAAAAATTGATTTATACGAAATGAATAGGTGCGGGACCTTAGAATACACTTGGGATTAAATTATTTCATATTCCATTTTATGATTCCATGTTGGTTCTATCTAGGGGTCGATTATGATGGGAAATATTATTAAATGGATAAGTGATGACTTAGATGGAAAATATAGGTTTTCTACTCATTAGTTAGGACTATTAAAAGGGTGCACGCATACATGGGTGTGTTTTTGTGTGTGTGTTCTAGATTGATTATTCCATATAGAAATAACTGGTTTTGTTTATAATTTTAGAATATTTTTTTATAACTACTTTATGGTTCTTTTCATATATTTTATATAAAATTTTGAGCGAACTTATTTTTGTCCTAGTGGCGTGTGTGGGAAGTCATGGGGTTTTCCTATAGGGTTGTATACTCTGTTGTACCTCTCGTACCCCTCGTGGTTTAATTTTCATGATCACAATCACTCTCTTATTTATCTAATATTGTTTTAAGTGTTTTTGGTTGATAGGCATGATTTCAGGTGGCCAAGGAATTGGGCCAAGAAAGCAAGAAGCCAAAGTGGACTGATTTTCAGTCCACCGGCCAACCGGTGGCTTCACCACCGGCCAGCCGATGGACCCTGGACAGAAGGCTGAGCCACTGCCTCAGCACCGGCCAACCGGTGGCCTCAGCACCGGCCAGCCGGTGGCACCCAGACAGAAGGGGTAGCTACTGACTCCTCACCGGCCAACCGGTGGCCTCCTCACCAGCCAGCAGGTGGCGCCTGGACAGAAACCCTCCTCCATTTTTCAAGCACCGGCCAACCGGTGGCCTAGCACCGGTCAGCCGGTAGAGCCAGTCAAACTAGCCGTTGGGCTTTGACCAGACCTGTCCACTTGCCTCCCAACAGCTCCGAAGACCTCTCCAACGGCTCCGAAGCCTTCCAACGGCCATTTGAGGGTTCCCCCTCTATAAATAAAGGACTAGGAAGCCCCGGAAACTTAACTAAGCCATACGGAAGCCCACGGGACACATTTTACATCATTTGGCTAACCTCCGACAGATTGCTTCAAAGATCCCCCAATTTCTCCAACACATTTCCACATCCAAGGAGCACCACCATAGAAGCTTGGGAGCGCTCTTCATCAACTTCATCAATCCATTGGAGCCCAAGGCTTCTCCCATTACGTTTTTTATTGTTTTATTTATTTTGAGCATCAAATTGGGTTTGTTCCTACAAACCCCCAACTCTTTCTCTCATCCTCTCTTTTGGGTTTTCACACCACCTTCAAGGTGTGAAGAGGTTAGACAAGCCTTCCCTTTAAAATGCTTGTGTCATAGGTGAGCTAGCCTTCACCTGTAAGAAGGATAGTGGGTTCTTGATCAACCAATAAAAGCAAGCTGTAATAGGTTCTAGACTACCTGAAAAGTCTAGTGGGTTTCTTGCTAAAACCATTAAAAAGAAAGCGGTAGTAAATCTCTCAACGGTTGAGTTGGGAGCGGAGACGTAGGCTTGGGTTTAAGCCGAACTCCGTTATCAAGTTGTGTGTTTTGCCTCTTTTATTTCCACTGCACTTTCACTTTGATTTTAAATTGTTAATTAATTTTTAAAAGGCAATTCACCCCCCCTCTTGCCATCACTTCTTTTCTTCTCCGCCCAACAATTGGTATCAGAGGAAAATTTGAGTAATACCTTCACCGGTTTCAAATTCAAGATCCATTGTCATGGCATCAACCTCTTTCGCCCCCGAAGGCTATTCTTTGGGTCGTGCTCCATTCTTTGATGGAACCGACTATAATTATTGGAAAACCCACATGACCACTTTTCTTAGAAGTATAGGTTATCCCATTTATAAAATTGTCATGCATGGTTATTCTCTATCCTCTCCCGATGAATCCAAATGGACCCAAGCCGATATTAGAAATTTCGAGCTTGATGGAAAATCCATGAACGCTCTTCATTGCGGCCTTGATCGTAATGAATTCAATCGAGTTTCCACATGCACCTCCTCACATGCAATCTGGAAACTATTGGAGGTTACCCATGAGGGGACCAACAAAGTCAAGGATACTCGATTGGATATGTGCCGTCAAGATTTCGAGTCTTTTACCATGCATCCATCTGAAAATATTACTGATATGTTTACTCGTTTTACTGATGTTTGCAATGGGAGAAAGTCCCTTGGTGATGATGTTTCTGGAGAGACAATGGTCAAGAAGATCCTTTGGATCCTACCAAGCTCATGGGCTCCAAAAGTGACGGCAATTCAAGAAGCGAAGGACATCAAGAACATGCCGGTCGAAGAGCTCATCGGATCCCTCATGACCTATGAAATCACCATGAGGAGGCAAGCTGAAAAGGAAGGCAAACCGATCAAAGTTCCAAAGAACATCGTCTTCAAAGTTCAACAAGAAGATAGCTCCTCCTCCTCCTCTTCTTCCTCTTCAAGCGGCGATTCCGAAATGGAGAATCTTGCCCGCAAGATGCACAAATTCATGAAGAAGCAAAAAAAGAAGAAATCCCACAAGGCTCGAAAGGAAAAACACGACGAAAAATCTGAGCCCAAGGTAACATGTTACGGGTGTGGCGAGAAAGGCCATTACAAGCCCGATTGTCCACTCAACAAGAAAAAGGCCAAGAAAAAGGAAAAGAAGAAGGCATTCAAAGCCACATGGAGTGATAGCTCCACATCCTCCTCCTCCTCTTCCTCAAGTGACAACGGTAACAAATGCCTAATGGCATTTCACGAGGTAACATCTTCCGACTCCTCATCCTCTAGTTCTTCAAATTCATTTAATCATTTGTCATATGAGGATCTCCAACATGCTAGAGATCAATTGGAGGAAGGTTTTCACGAACTTTCTTCCAAATTTGTTGCTTTAAAAAATAATTTCAAAAAACTTTCTTCCGAAAAGGAACAACTTCTCAAAGAAAAGGAGGAGTTGTCCCTTAAAGTCCAAAACCTTCCCGATGTTGATTCTATGGAATCAAAAATCAAAGATTTAAGGGAATCCCTAGCCAAGTTCACCCAAGGTGAACAAAATTTGACCAAACTCCTCGGTTCCCAACGCGTATCTAGAACCACCGAAGGACTTGGCTATTCCAAGCAAGCTTCCTCTTCCCATGCTCCAACTATTTTTGTAAGGGGGAGCTCCCAATTTAAATTTTGCAATTATTGTAAAAAACTCGGGCACTTAATTTATGAGTGCGATTGCAAAAATGCCCGATATGGAAGGCCCAAAACCATTTTCTTAAATGATGAATTTTATAGGAGAGGACCCGCCACTAGACAAGTGTGGATTTAAAAATCCCTTTTAGCGAGTCTCACCGGACCAAAATTTGTCTCGGTTTCAAAAACCTCTCCCCGGTGATTTGTTGTTTTTATTTAGGGGGAGTTAGGATCGTTTAAGCCTTTTTTGATTTCAATTCAAAACTTTCAATTCAAAACTTTCAATTCAAAACATTCAATTCAAAACTTTCAATTCAAAATTTTCAATTCAAAACTTTCAATTCAAATTTCAAATATTTCAATTGGTTTAAAATCTCTATCTCGTTTTTCAACGTTTCCCTCAATCAAGTTTTATGCCCCATGCTATTTTGATAATCACAAAGGGGGAGAAATTCTTGGTTGATTGGGGGAGAAATCTTTTTCTCATGCTTTGCTTTTCAATTTATTATTTAAAGCATGCCTCTCATTCCAATCTTTTACATTGTTTGTTTTAGTGATTGTTATCATCAAAATAGGGGGAGATTGTTGTACCTCTCGTACCCCTCGTGGTTTAATTTTCATGATCACAATCAATCTCTTATTTATCTAATATTGTTTTAAGTGTTTTTGGTTGATAGGCATGATTTCAGGTGGCCAAGGAATTGGGCCAAGAAAGAAAGAAGCCAAAGTGGACTGATTTTCAGTCCACCGGCCAACCGGTGGCTTCACCACCGGCCAGCCGATGGACCCTGGACAGAAGGCTGAGCCACTGCCTCAGCACCGGCCAACCGGTGGCCTCAGCACCGGCCAGCCGGTGGCACCCAGACAGACGGGGTAGCTACTGCCTCCTCACCGGCCAACCGGTGGCCTCCTCACCGGCCAGCCGGTGGTGCCTAGACAGAAACCCTCCTCCATTTTTCAAGTACCGGCCAACCGGTGGCCTAGCACCGGTCAGCCGGTAGAGCCAGTCAAACTAGCCGTTGGGCTTTGACCAGACCTGTCCACTTGCCTCCCAACGGCTCCGAAGACCTCTCCAATGGCTCCGAAGCCTCCCAAAGGCCATTTGAGGGTTCCCCCTCTATAAATAAAGGACTAGGAAGCCCCGGAAACTTAACTAAGCCATACGGAAGCCCACGGGACACATTTTACATCATTTGGCTAACCTCCGGCAGATTGCTTCAAAGATCCCCCAATTTCTCCAACACATTTCCACATCCAAGGAGAACCACCATAGAAGCTTGGGAGCACTCTTCATCAACTTCATCAATCCATTGGCGCCCAAGGCTTCTCCCATTACGGTTTTTATTGTTTTATTTATTTTGAGCATCAAATTGGGTTTGTGCCTACAAACCCCCAACTCTTTCTCTCATCCTCTCTTTTGGGTTTTCACACCACCTTCAAGGTGCGAATAGGTTAGACAAGCCTTCCCTTTAAAAGGCTTGTGTCATAGGTGAGCTAGCCTTCACCAGTAAGAATGCTAGTGGGTTCTTGCTCAACCAATAAAAGCAAGTTGTAATAGGTTCTAGACTACCTGAAAAGTCTAGTGGGTTTCTTGCTAAAACCATTAAAAAGCAAGCGGTAGTAAATCTCTCAACGGTTGAGTTGGGAGCGGAGACGTAGGCTTGGGTTTAAGCCGAACTCCGTTATCAAGTTGTGTGTTTTGCCTCTTTTATTTCCGCTGCACTTTCACTTTGATTTTAAATTGTTAATTAATTTTTAAAAGGCAATTCACCCCCCCTCTTGCCATCACTTATTTTCTTCTCCGCCCAACATACTCACCCCCTACATATAAACCATGGTGAAAATAAAAAAATTGTTTACCATGATAAATAAAATAGTAAGATATCATAGTTAACTTGTGTATATTCATGCAATGGTCTTGTCAATGTAGGGTGGATCTGGGAGTTATTCATGTTAGGTGGTAGGAGTGATTCCACATCGGTGTTAATGTGTCAGGTTATATTTTGAGTTATGGTTTGATTATATATATTGTATTATGTTTCCACTCTTATATTATTTAATTATTTTGAATATTTATTTTTATTGGTATATATTCATGCATCATACAGTGTCTTTCATTTTTTATATTATTTTCTTTATATGTTTTGTGTGTGTTTGTGTGTTTTAAACAGAAAAACCCCCCTTGACTTTTCATGCCCAAGGAATTTATTATTATCCTTTGGAGTTTGTGTCATGTCACCTAAGGTTAGTATCACATTGGGATTATAATTAAATGGTTCGCAGTCAATATGTTATAAGATGAGTAATAGGGTTGATCTCAACATTGAGAAAAATATTTATAGTTATTTAAATAATAGTGATAACTCTAATGTAAAATCCCAAGAACAGTATCCATTTCTCTCTAACTTTATTTTTTGTTGTGTTATTCTTGGTATTTTTCATTATTATATATATAATATATATTCTGAACCAATACTCCACCAATCTATTAATATATATTACTTTTTTATACTTTAGTAACAAATAGTGATAACAAAATAATAGTGTTGTGGGGCTGGCCTCCTTTAGAGATGGACCTTAGGTGTGTACTATACTATAATTCTTAGTAAATAAGAATTTTTCGAAGATGATTTTATGGAAAATCTCTCTCATTAATTTTCCACCATTTTTGAAGATTTAAATAGTTGGAACACATTATTTTATAAAAAATTAGATTAAATTTAAAAATTTAAAACCTAAAAATTTAAAACATCATTAGATAACATTTTTTATTTTTATTTAGTCAATATAGGGTATCATAGATATTATTTATATGATTTGAATATTGTTAAAAAATATTATTTCTATAGGGAAGATTAATTTATGATTCAAGTTGAAAAGAATCTAAGAATTCTTAAAGAATTGGAGAAATGGAGGGAATTTATTTCCACTTAATTTAAGGAATTAGAAGCTCAAAATGTGGCTCAAGAAATGGAAGAATCAAAGATTGTTTTCCCAGTATATTAAATTGAAGAACATTGTGTGGATAAAATCATGAAGCAACTAGTTTGGAACAAATCCATACAATTTATAGATGAGGTTAAATTAAAAACCATCCAGCTAATGTAGTTATAGGATATCACCATGACTTTGAAGAATAATGGTTAGGTGTTTTAGAAGATAAAAACATAAGTGATCTTAAAATCATTGATTAATAAAAAAAAGTTCCTCTCCGCCACTATAATTATTTGGAAGAGGATAATTATGATAGACCTACTCAGACTGAGTTACTTGTGGTCTTACCTGAATAAATCAATTACAAATATCATTTACTTGAAGGGGTATATTTTTATATTGATTTTTCATTTTTTTAATCATAATCAAGATGTACTATTTTTTGAATTATCCTTTTATAAAATTTATAACACATAAAACATAAAGAAGTTCATGTACATTCATGTTAATGAAGGAACCATACAAGAGTTATATATTAAAGTAAAAATAGCTCAAGGAGATTTTGGTGATGTGATTGTTCTGTCTACATGACCTTTTATATCACATGAAGTAGGACTCTATAATAATTCATAGGGATCCCCTCAACCTTATCTTCCCTCCCCCTATTCACTTCGATTTCTTTATTTTATCATTTAAGAGGGTTAGGATAATTTTTTATTTTTCTTGGGGTTTCCCACTCTTAGAATCCATTTATGGTTGTTGGGATAATTCACACATTCTTATTTATGAGAAGTAAATCTCATCCTCCATAATATTGGGGATAATTCACTACCACTTACTAACTAGGGGTAGTAAAAACCTAGCATCCACATCGAGGTTATACGGTATTATATTAATTATCTTATTTCCCCCTTTCTATTTTTTTTCTTTCAAAAAATTTATCATGTTTACTCATAATTTCTTTTAGTTTTAAAGTGGAAGTAGATAGTATCATAGATCAGTGCTATCACTATAAAATAAATTCAGGTTGTATATTTCTTTCTCATTGGTTTTTCTTCCCATGAATTTTTATTTTGTTAAGCTAAAATTTATTGTGGTTAAATTTAAGTGTGGGGGTGACAACCTGATTATGTGTTTTTTTGCGTTCTCATTTCGTTATATTTATGAACTTTTAGAATCAGTGAATACTTTATTAAATTTTTCCACTATAATCGATTTTGAGTTTGCTTCTTAGATTTTTTTAAAAAAATGGATTCTTAAATTATTTTGGATGTGAATATTTTTCCGAGAATATTATTTTCAAATATTTTTATGAGTTTGACTGATTTTTTAAATCTATTCTCATGAAACACTGATTCAAAATATAATTCTCATCATAAAAGTTATTCAAAACCACTTTTCATTATTCTTTCTAATAACCACTATCTTGAATAAAATATGGTTTTTTAAACTAGAACATGTGATTTTTATCTTTCAATGATTTAGTGTTTATAAAATATTTTGAAATTATTTTGGCACTTCTTTGGGTATCCATATTTTTAAATTGAGTGCAACCTTTACGTCTACTTTTATTTAGTCCTTATGAACCATGAATTTCCTTTTAGGTTTAAGATATATTATAATCTTATTTTTTCTTACATACCTTCACTTTTAATATTTTTACATGGATATTTCATGTTTTAGTGTGGGGGTGGGAATTTTGTGTGTGTTATTTAGGAATTAATTTATTATAGGGTGGTGTGAGGTGTATGTCAAAATTTTGGTCATTTAAGTATAAGAATGATTCATTATTATTTGTACCTAATTTATATCATCATATTTATCTAAAAAATTGAAAAAAAATGAAGCAAAATGGAAGAAAATAGAAAATGAAAGAAAAATAGAGATGATATTGAATTATAAAAGGTGTTTATATTCTATTTATTCATTATACTTCTTTTTAGTGTCATCATAAATGAAAGAAAATAACAAAAAATAAAGAAAAAATGAAATGGAAGATCATGATAAAATATTTCTTTTCATTTATGTTTTGAATCATGGACCATGTCATAAAAGGGGGTGTCATGTTTCCCATATTTCAAGGAGAATTTAATGAGTATATTCCTATGTTTTCTGATGAATATTCATGAATGGTACTTAATAGTTCAACTGCCTCTTTCAGACTTTGAATTTTTAAATGATTTAGCCACAAACCCTTATCCACTCAAATCACATTAAAAAGGTCCTCATGATTTAAATTATTTTCATGTATTACAGTGTGTATGGATGATAATTTTCTAAATATTATTGAGACACATGAATCCTCCATGTATAAGTATAAATCCATATCAAATTTATCTGGAGTGGAGAGTGAAATTAATTTCAATGCGAGGTAAGTTGGGGTTATTCTAAGGATGAATTTTTTAAGTTGAATAAATATATATGTGGGAGATAAAAATTAAAGGAAATATATATATAAGACATGATAATATTCTTTTTTTGAAAATATTTTGGAAATTTTATTATTATTACTTATTGTATTGATTTTGATTTGGATATTAGATTATTATCTTGGAATGAAATGCTTATGTATTAGGGAATGATTAAGTTTAAATTTTCATATACTGTATATAGCAATTTAATTTTTTTTAATCCAAAAAAAATTATTATTTCAAGTTAGATTGTAACATTTTTAGGTTTTAAGAATAATTTGATCTTAATTGTGAAAATATATTAATATTAACATTTTATATATTTGAAATAATGTTTTATATTTGTTATATAACTTTTTCTACATTAATTAAAATTATAAAATTCATTTTTCATAGGCTTTAATACACTGTGTGATAAATTTCATTCATATGTACAAAGAGATGAATAAAAAATTTAAGGCCTAAATGAAGTTCACTGTCTGGGCCCCAAAATTTGTATATAGTTTAAAAAACTTTCAAAGACATAACCATATATCACAAATGAAAAAATATTATATTAAATTTTGGGCGGTGTTGTTGAACATACCAAAGAAAATTTTCTTAAATTGTGATTACTTGTGATTATTCCTCCTTGAAGGCTTTAATTACATAGTAAACTGAAGCATTGGATTTCGAATAGTCTCCAGTACAAAAAAAATTATCCAAGTAAAACTATCATGAATTATTCTAAACTTTTACACAGATTCAGTAATTTAAAGGGATCACGAGAAATGAATAATATAAAAAGTTTAAATAATACCATTTTTAAAAAAACATCCATTTAATACCCCAAACATGCATTAAATTTCTAATGATAAATCTAAAGTTAAAATGATCCACCCTCTCCTCTATAAATTTTATATCCAATAACTTTGAAGGAGTTTTAAATTTTTAGAAGATCAACATGTTTTATAGTACTATAACAGTTTTATATACTTTTAATATAATATTTTATCTTATATTCTTTTCGTCTCTTTCATTTTATATTTTTTATTTCCCCTACTATGTTTTCCTATCTCCGTGAAAATTGAGAATAAAATTTTGCACTTTTTTGAAGGAAAGTAATGGTTGGTACTTTAAGTTCATTATTATTCAATGATTCTTTTTATTTTGTTATAATATTTTGTAATTAGATAAATCTTTTGGGGTTTTTGATGATTACTTTTACCTACTATCAACTTCCTTTACTCGTTCATCTTTATTCCTATTTACCAACATCATAATGTTGCATACAGGGTGGAGTAGTGTTATGATGGTGATATGAGTGAGTATTATCCGACAAGTGGAGGGTCAGTGTGAGATAATAAAAATTAAAATTGGAGGGTTTTGAGTGATGGGTTTGATCTCAACATGGAGTAGAATATTGATAATTTTTTAAAGAACAATGGTAGCACCACTATGATCTCACAAGGATAATATCTATTTGTCACAAACATCTTCATGTGTTGTGTTATTATTTGTATTTTTCATTATTATATATATATATAACATATGAATTCTAAAACCCAAAACCTATTAGTATATATTATTTTCATTTACTTTAGTAATAAATTGTGATAATAAAATAATATTGATGTGTGAGTGTCCTCCTCGAGAGATTGACCCTGGGTGTACACTATACTTCATTCCTAGGTAAATAATGATTTATTAGTGATGGATTGATGACAAATATCTATTATCATAGGGCTTTTATGCTTTAAACCAATAAAGTTATGCACTCTGAAGTTTATCAATGCCCTAAAAGGGGGTTGGAATTAAAGGGTTGGTATTGAGCTCATGAGATGAGATTCTTATATATCCATGTGAAGGGAATAATAACACAAAATTTCTAGTGCCACTTATTAGGTCACACCATAATTTTTAAGTTCACATAAAAATCACTAATTATAATTAGTTTACAATTGTAACATATCAACCTGAACCATCATATTTGGAAGGACCAAAATTAAGAAAACCTTAGGTGACATCCCCAGGGAATAAGAGAATGATAATAAATGTTAAGGGGTTTACTAAATTGTGGGGGAAGGTTTTAACTTAAACAACCATCCTACTAGAAACCCATATAAAAGAGACACAATATGATTTATGATACAAAAAGAGAATAAAATCCAATATAATAACCAAATAATTTGAGTAACAGTGGAGGAAAGTTAAAAATAGAAGTCTACAATCCCATTTTAATAAGACAAAAGGTATATGAGACTCAATAAACCAAAGTGGAACCACTCTAAACTCCAAGAATCAATTATCTCCCATGTTCCAATACAATACCTTCATAAACACAACAACACAATGATTCAGTAGTAAAATATGAAACATTCCTCTAACATGTATGATGATAATAAACATATTCATATACTCCAAGGTGAATATGTAGGGGTGAGTATACATCCCTTCAGGAAAACCCAACAAAGTATCTAAAATTCAAAAAAAACATGCCAAATCAAATTTTACAAAAAAAATTTAAGATAAGAATAAATAATTGAAACCAATGATCTATATATATATATATATATAATTCAGTTAAATAAATCACACTAAAATCATACCTATATAATGAACCCACTCACACATGAAGAATACCCACCAATGAAACCATTCCATGAATACCCCTCTGGAACACTCTAACTCCCAAGCAGTATTCATCCCTACAGTCATAATCCATCAACTGATGGCATAATCCAATGTTCCATAATATGTGGAACCACGACCAGGTCTAACCATCATAGCCCTTTCTATATGAACATAAACACATGCCCAACAAGTTCATACCAAGTTATCTCACACAAAAGCATTATTTTTAAAACCAATACCATTAAATCATTTAATCGAACACATTATGGGAGTCACCAACAATTATAGATTTTTAAGGACAACCAAGAAAAATGGTTTACAGTAGGGATTTCATAAGAGTTTTATAATCAAAATTAAAATAAATTTATTCAATAAATAATGATCCTTTGTGTTTTAGGAGAAAGTGGAAAAGAGGAGAATCCATATTCCATGAACATTGTCACTAATATGGTATCATGAAACACCTTATATATGGTCCTTAGAAACCCTCCTATGAAAATATATACAAAAAATCCAGAAACACATACCCTAACCACTAGATTTTGGAATGGAATCATTATACTAGGGTTTCACCCAAGAGAAAACTAGATAAGAAATGAGGAGAATAAGAAGTAGAGACCTTACCTTTGATTTATAGATTTAAGGCTCAATAAATCCAAGATAAGAAGATCCAAGAGAAAATTAATCACCAAAATCACCCAAAGGAACCCACTGGTGAAATAACCCTAGATGTAGGAGAAATAATGGGTGTTTTAGGGGAATAGTCAAGTTAAAAACCTAATTTTAAAAATATTTTAATAACATGCACAGTTTATCTGCATGATTTGGTAAACTGTGCAATAACTATGTGAATCAAAACCGTCTGAAAAATTTTAGAGTCACACAGTTACCACACAATTTACCCAAATTCTATACTAACTACGTGCCTCTTATTGGGTCCCCTTTCTACCTTTCATAGTTACCTAGGGATTATGTACAGTTTCCCCTAACTATGCAAGAATTGTTAAACCAAAAAATAATTTATAAAACCTCTAAAAACTTCCTAAAACAAAACCAAAAAATTCCATAACTTAATAATACATGATAAAACCCCAAATACCACAAACCAGGGGTGTTACATTCTCCCTGACATTAGTATTTCTATCCTCATAAATCTAAAATTTAGTGTTTTCAAGACATAAGGTCAAACCATTATTCCACTATAATAGTATGTCACAAACAATATTTCTTGTAGATTAATTAACTCTACCATAATAGGTGTACCGAAGGTATGTGTTGGATTATAAAAATATTATCATTCCCATACCTAGATACGAAAGATAGTGAGAACTGATTTGAACAATCGACTCAATAACGATTTAAGAATAACCAATACATTATAGGAATTCAGCTCACACACCTACCAAAAGGAGAAAAGGTAATGACATGGGCTGTATTGAGTCAATAATATAAAACTACCCAACAAATAACCCCGCTGATGCGGACAAGAATCTCTAATTTTTCAAGACATTGAGGAGTTAATCGATCATACTTACCCACAAAACTCGCTCATCATCAGTATACTCTTAAGAAAAAATTATTTCCCACTATTAAAGACCATGAAAAATAATAATTACCCAATTAAGGTATCTAATAGCTTGAATCAACATAAGAAATGTTGCATAGCCTAATAGATAGTAATAATCTCCTAAGGTGAGTAATTTTTTGATCCTCTACCCAAAAAATGGGGTTTGGCTCTATGGACTGTAAAATGCACCATTTATAATTATATAAAGAATATATAGATAACTCAGAAACCTATCAAAGCTTTGTGAAAGGTATGAGAAAATCCCTTGAACCACTTATGTTCATCAAACATTTCCTCTCATATTAAGGATCAACACAGAGTCCCCTTTAATAGAAGGTGGTATCTTATAGTCATAGATAACTCAGGTCCCAAAGGTAAATGTAACAACCACTAATCCATAAAGGAAACTAGATCTCGGAAAAATATGATTTTGATTAATTCATGATGCAAGGATAATAATTCATAAAAATATACTATTTCCTAATCTTCACAAATATAATCCCTAGAATAGGAATAAAAATAATCAACTCAATGAATTAGAGAATGGACACCTCAATGACATCATGATATTGAGGACATTTTGGTTCCAAAACCTATGTGAAATAATCCCTCCCCCCACCCCATACTAGAAAGGTATAGTTAATAATAATAACATATCCATGGATCATTGTTCAATTTTACCAAACTTTTATACCTTCCCAATATCTAAATAGAGAATTCTCTTGAGACTGACCTGATATATGGAGTAACCTAAATTGGATCCTGATATATAAGTGGTAATTTTTATCCTTTTCCATAACTTAGAAGATACTCACCATTAAGTTATAACTTTATTTTAAGAAAATAAAAATCTGACTACTAAAATTATTTGGACTTGGTCACTTCATTCAGGAATGAGATTCATCTGATAGAAAACCATGACATAAAATTAGTCTATATAGTGCAATTTCATGTTAGAGATTGATCCCATAAAGTATTCCCAGTCCAAAATTTCACTAACCTAACACCCAGAAATTTTTTATTTAATCACTCTATTATCCCATCGATTAGTAATGGTGAGAACTGAGCAGAGTAATAGTCTATGAGACTAGACATGAAAAGATGAAAACAATGAGGTTTAAAACCCCCACTAATCATAGGGGGTAAGAGTCCTCTAGGTATCTAACAAAATAGTTCGATCATTTCTAAGTCTATGGAAAAGACCATTTACAAACCCATATCTAAGAAAACCTAAAATGAGGTTACCCATCATGAACCTATTCCTAACAAAGCACACCTAACTAAGAAATTTTATCTAACATGGTTTCCAATTCCCTTAACTAGACCTAGAGTTTAAATGGTCCAGTCAGTGACTGGAAAGATATAGTGTCTAACTCTACCTCATAAGACTATTCTCCTTTTATAATTTCTTCTCATCCGCATTAATAATGAAGAACATATCTAAAATGAGTTGTGAGAGTTTCTCTTCATGTGTATCAATCAATCTTACATTGAATACAAGGAACCATTAATTCATCATATTATAGCAAATGAACTTTTAATATAGTGAATTCCACCCAACTTAGACCATGTAAATGGTAATTAAGCATGTTGACTAATCTACATCCCTGAATATCCCACTACCCATGAGATATCTTAATTCTATTCCCATAATATATCATTACCACATAAAGTCTCAATTTATCCTTTCTATATAATACAACTAGAAAAAAAATAGTAACTAGTATAACCAAGGTATGAACATAAAATCACATCAAGGGAAATATTAAAATAAAACATTACCACCATAAAAAATATAACCTATAACATATATTCCAAATAAAATATATAGTTACATATTTCTATCCATAGTAACTCACTATTAACCATTCTAGGATTCCATACATGTTTCAAATCACTATTTCACTATGTTAAAAGTTTCCCAAAAAGAAAATTAAAATTTTTTAGGTTCCCAAAATGGTGAAAATGTTACAAATAAAAAAATTCAAACACAAAACCCTAGTTAAATAATCTCTTTAAATTATTCTTAAAGTTTCAACTATAGTGAAATCAATTAGAAATACGTTTTCATAAAATGCCCTTAAAAATCAAAGTGAAACAATTCCATGTTGTAAAAAAAATTTAAAAGATGAAATTATTAGGTTTCAAAACAAGAATAGGTTTTTTTAAAAATTATTTTCACCTAAGTAACATTTAAAGAATTTTTTTGAAATGTTTTTTAAAAACTATTATACCCATAAATTTTCAAAAAACATTACAATATATAATTTTCTAAAACAAGTTTTAAATCATAAAATTGTTTACCAAACAAAAACTATTAATGAAATTCCTTAATTTGAAAACCTCTTTATCATAATAACATGTATCATAAAAATAAAACACATAAACACTAGAAACCAAATCATGTAAGTACCAAGAAGAAAAACTTTATAAATATGCACTGATAATTTTATTTTCATTAAAAGGTTAAAAAATTTCTTATAAACTCATGATCAATAAACCAGTTTAAGACAAAGGGTAGTTACTAAATGTGCCAAAAATCTTACCTATAGTAAATTATTTCTAACCAAGAAAAAAACAATCCTATGTGACATGTATTATATTTCCATAATTCATTTCATTATATTCCATGATTAATTTTTTAGTGAAAACATTTTATTACTAAATAGGAATGCTCAATTAATGCACCAATTGAACTTTAGAAATTGATATATCAAAAACATAACTATTATTTCATGATGAATATCCTAAAAAATATTAGCATTAAAATTTAGATTAAATATTACAATAGAATATTCATTTTTAGATTATTTGAAATTTTACGTGTTATTATACTCATTATACTAAATTTGATTCACTAACTATGTAGATAACATAGAACAACATATTATATTCTCTTTAACATATTATAAAATAAACAAAGATGATAATAACTATAATTTCCTTAATTCTCTTTGTCAAATAATAGGTGATATGCACAAAAAATTTGAATCATTAAATTCAAAGCAACACATATCATGTCATACAAATCTTAAAATATTAGGCTAAACAAAAATTAATTCAAACATGTATAAACATTATTTATGGTACTGAAATAGAAATTTTTACTAATTATAGAAGATATAAAACATGGAATTATTAATTTAATTACTCATTTTAAAATTGTTAACATTATCTTAAAATATAATGGAGTTAAATTGTGACTTAAATAAATAATTCTCATTTGATAAATTACTAATTTAAGTTCCATTTCTACACAAATCTCATGTTCCTTTAAATAATAAAACACATAGAAGTCTTAAAAACGCATTAATACTAGAAATAATAAACAAATTAATACCAAAAAGAGTTAATAAATCAATGTTATCATGAAGAAACAAACAATATAGATCCAAAAAAAATTTAAACATATTTAGAAATCCATTTCATAGAAACTATCATTTTAATACTTTAGTAAAACCAAAACATTCAACCAAAAAATCATCATGTTAACATTTACCAAATTATAACCAAAAAATCACATAGATAATTCAATCATATTGGTAAGTCTCTTTACTAATGCATGATTAACAAAAATAATTTTTTAAATGTACAACGTTGAGATTAAGTCATTATTAGAAGTTCTTAATAACACTTTCCATACTCAAACCACCCTGGTAACATAATGTTCAGGATAAATTTTTTTTCTATGTCTATTTATACTATACATTTAAAGATCTGACATATCGTATCTCTTTTATATCATCCCATCTAATGAATCATAACAAATTGATACTATTTATAACAACCCTACCAGACCCATTGGCTTGGGAAGGACTAAAATTTCACAAACCTTAGGTGACATCCCTAGGGAACCAAATGCTGAAAATAAATTTCATGGTATTTACTAAATCACAAGGGATGATTTTCCCTTAAAAACTTATAAGAAGACCATAATAAAGTTACACAATATTATACGTAATAAAAACTATAATTGACTCTGATAGCATAACTAGAAAAAAATATTATTACTGGTAGGAGGAAGTGAAAAATAGAAATCTATAATCCTATGTCAATAATACACAAGACGAATAAGTCTCAAGGAACCAAAGTGGCTCCACTCTATACTAAAAGACTAAATTGTTTCCCAAGATCTAACACTAGACCTTCATGACCAAAACATCATGATGATATACTAGTTAAATATGAAACCTTCTCCTTACATTTTTCATGATAAAACATGTTTTCATGTGCACCTATATATCTAGGGGTGAGTATATAGCCCTATAGGAAAACTTTGAGACTTCCCTAAAATGTCATTAAAATAATAAAAAAGTTTACTCATTATGTTTTTTGAATATAATACAAGAATAAAGCATGAAAACTAGTTATAAATATATATATATAAGGTAGTGAAATAACTAACACTAAAAGCCTGACCATTTCATAAACATGCTGACACATGTAGAAAACCTACCAATGAAAACACTACTCAAATATCTCTACTAAGTAGTCTAAATCATGATTGGTATCTATCCATCTACTCCCAAGTTATCAATCATTAATATAATCCAATGTGTTGTATAATTTAGCACGGTGACCATGTCTAACCCAGATGGACCATTCTAAATGTATACGAATACACAGCCACCAATTTCAGGCCATGTTCTCTCACCTAAAACCTTTATTTTAAAAACCCAATCCATTAAATAATTTAATTGAATATATTTTTAGAATAAATTATAATTCTATATTTTTAAGCCCTGCCAAGAAAAAGGGTTTCCAATTAGGATTTCAAAAGATTCTTCCCATCAAAAGTAAAAGTAATTTATCTATTAATCAATGAGACATATCATTTTAAGAGAAACTGGAAAAGGAGTAGAATCAACATACCTCAAAAATGGTCAATAATATGTAATCATTCAATTCCTTAATATATATAGACCTTAGAAAATCTCCTATAATGATCCATAACAAAATCTCCACCAAAACATACCCTAACCACCATATTCATCATTGAAGTCTCAAACATGGGTTTTCTACAAGAGAAAATTAGATAAGAAATTAAGAATAGTAAAATAGATTATTGTACCTTCAATTTCTATGTTGAAGGCTCCAATAATCCAAGATAATAGTCTAAATTAAGAAATGAATCAATAAAATCACCCAAAGGAACCCTTTGGTTTGAGATCCCTATCCATAAGAGCAAGAATGGGTATTTTAGGGGGGGTGTTGGGTTAAAAATTTAATTTTTATAACACTTTAAGTATTAACATAGTTTGGATACATGGATTGGAAAACTATGCACCTTTTACTAAGTCACATTTCAACCTCATACAGTTACCAGGGTAATCTTCATAGTTTTCCCTAACCATGTGACAGTCGTACACCCTCCAAAGAATTTTAAAAACCTCCCGAATCCCTCTATAAACTTCTTGAAACCAAACCCAAACATTCCATAACTAAATATCACATAATAAAAACCCTAATAACACAAACATAGGGTGTTAAAAAATTTGTGAATATTGTATTTCTAGGTTTAAGGAGGCCTAGAAATGGTTAATATGGAACTTACACAAGATTGTCCATTTCTAGATGATCTCAAAGAGAATATAGCCCAATAAAGATAGATGTAAAGATGCATGTAAAGGATATAGATCCACAAGAGGGAGAATTGTTTCAATAGGGTTATGTCTTAAGAAAGGTATGGATATAAATAGATCTTGAAGGGAATTTGTCCAAGTGGGAAAAATATTGTGATGGTTTGGGGACATTGGTAATTCTTAGAGAGAATTAAATAATCTAATAAGGTGGAATGATTTCAGAATGAATATGGATTGATGATGGAATATGGTTTAAAATTTTGTGTTTGATCTTCAAGGAGGCATCCTATGTATCCTGTTAGAAAAAAGAATCAGTTTCCACATTAGTTTGAGTTAAAAGTATTAAGTTCATGTGAAAGGAACTTACCATGTAGTTTAATGTCATAAGGTAAGAATATTTGTATCATGAAAGGGTGATAATAGAAGATCATATAGGGATTACACATTGAAGCCTCCCTTATAAAGATATATTGGATCTTACACAGAAGAAGGATGCCCAATTATATTTATTATAATTTGATCCACTATAATATCTAATCCCATGTCAGTCATTATCAGTGTGAGAAACAATAAATAATGAGGGAATCAAACATATTTGAATGGGGATTATGAATCGGTGATTCCTAGGTCTGGTTGGGCGACTATAAGGGTGGATATAGTTCCCTGTTCTAGTGGGGATACATAGGGAAGATATGCCAGGGCTTATTCCTAAAAGGATCCATTTCTTCCATATTTCTACTATTTTATGACAGAGATAATTGATATATAGGATAGAGTAGTATAAAATATATAAATAAATACTGGGGTACTACTCTAGGAGGTATTCCCTACTTCACATATCATTAATTAGAGTAATTTGGTTCCTTAAGATAATAATAAATATTTTACTATCCAAATGAAGTGGAGAATCTAATCCATGAATGGTTTCCCTAGGCATCCTTATGATAAGAATCCATATTATTAGGTGGATACAAAACTTTTATCACCTTGTGAGTCAAACTATTCTAGGATTAAAAGCCAAGAAAATATCATTATAGGGGGAATATATGATCTAAGGAAAGCATTTTGATGTGCTTGATGGACTAGCCATGTATATCCAATGGTTTCGGAGGAGGCCTTGGTCAATCATGTAATTTTTTATTCAAGAAAATGAGAGTACAACATAGAACAGGTCTGCATAGACAGACCAGTAGAAGAAAAAAATCAAGGGGGTTTAAAATATTGGAGACCTGGATCATCTCCTATAATTATGTTAACACCTTCCAGCTTCAAGCTGGTCAAATAATGAATGAAAAAATTTTCCAAACCCAAAATATCCATCGAAGCTAGGTAATCCACATCCATATTCCTTCTCACCGTGTATTAGAAACTCTAATATCAACACCAATGATGATCTAGAATTTTCTGATTATATAAGATATAGACCAGGGAATCATACATCGATCTAGAATGGAATTATATAAGATCATAGAATCAGTTTTGGATTCATAAATATCCAAATTCCTTTACTTACATATGCTTAAACCAGTTAGCATAGCCATTTCCTTAGCATAAAGAGAACTCCCTTGACCCAATCTATTAGAGAAGGCCATAATGGTTGATCTGCAACTATCACGAACAATACCACCATTGTAGATCAAACTAGAAACACACGAACCATCACTATTTAATTCAAACCCCTTGAAGGAGGTCACCAACACACCCATATACCTGATTGAAAATTATTCCCATGAAAAAATATATGGGGATTATGAATCAATCTCTATAAATAAAGAGCCTCTTTCCAATTACCAAAGGCCCTTAAAATATCAATCAGCATGATTTTAATCTTGTGTATAATCACACAACCATTTAAAACTAGACCCTGAAAGATAATCTTATTTCTTGCATGTCACAAGCACCAGCATCCCACATGTAATAATAATGTACGTGTTATTCTTTCAATACCTATCACACTTGATCCATCAAACCAATGATCAACGATGGAAAGATCCAAAATAGCCAGTGAATAGAATGTTGTGAATTCACCAAAATAATCCCAAGCTTCTTTATCGCATTCACTATCAAAGAAATGATGTCCCAAACTCTCTTCTTTATCATTTTCTCAGCAAACACAGCTGGAAACAAGATAAATTCAACAACTTTTCACATTATCATCTGTAGATACCTCTCCATTCCAAATTATCTAAGTTAACAAATTATATTTTGTAGTAATACTATTAACCCAAAGAGTATTATTACATATATCCATTGAATTCTGGATGGTAATAATCCACCTATATTATCTAGATATAAAGGATCCCGAAGAAGAAAGAGTAAATATACACTGATCTGGACTTGAAGATAACACAATGAGATTGAAAAGATCATGTTGATCCCTATCCAAAACTGCATTAGTGAAAGTAGGGAATTGAAAGGATCCCATAAATGAAATAAACATAGCAGTACAACCCAGATAACCAATAATCTTTCTACTCCAATTGTGATGCCAGAACATAATATTACCCTTTCCAACAAGCCAGCGTGAATAGGGTCTAAGGAAATCAACAATGGGACTAATATCAATCCATAATGGAGAACTTTGTTTATCCAATGAAACCATGTCACCCACTGAATTTCCTTGAATTATTATTCCCCATAAAGTACAACATTCTAGAATTTCCCTTGCTAATTTTTCATGCATACACATAAAAGTAACATCAAGGCTACAGACATTGACTCCACCATCCTTCACAGTTTGATCTATCCTCTCCCAAGAGACCCATTTCCTCTTACCCTTAGCCTTAGGATCCCATATGAAATTAGAAAGAATTTTATCAATAATTTTGATCACATCCCATGTTACTTTTTTATTTTCAAAACACTTTTAAGGGGGAAGTGATAACCCTCACAGGATTAAACACCCAAATAAATTACAGATTTGTTGAAAAACAGTTTGAGATGATTGGAATCCCTCTCCCTAAACAAAATACGTCGAATATAATTTACCTGTGAGTCAGGGTATCCCTTTAGGATTCCTTTATACTGATGCTCCAAGTTGTCCCAATATTTTGTGAATTCCTCCATGTTTATCTTCCCCATATTGAATCCTCTCAACAGAATGTGGGCCTGCTTATCAATCCGCTCGCTAACCTCCTTAGTGGTGGTCACACGAATCATTATTTCCCTCTTCTTCTGTGCTTTCAAGTCCATTTATTTTTCTACCATTTCTTCATCTGAGTGTATAAGTTGTTCCATGTGTTCCAACACTAAGGGTATCTATCACTACTAGTCTCCAGTGGAGCTTGACTCATGTCACTGTCCAGGATCCCTCGTCTCTTCTAATCAAATCATCAAAATAAAGAATGCAGATTCTTCAAGAAAATAGTAGATCCCCCAAATACTCCATAGGAAAATCACCTCTCTGTATATTCATAATATGGCTAATGGTGGATAGATTACTTAAATTGAAACAACTAGGAACATAGAAGCAGGTTTTATTTTTATTAATCACTTGTCCACTCCAACGAAAATACTCATCCAAAACATTATTCAAAACATGAATCGATCTACTCAATGCATTCATAAAAATAATATTATCATCAACAAACATATTATGAGATATTGAAGGATAACCCATCCTATGCAGATATGGAATAATAACATCATTACTCAGGATTCTATGAATAATCCTACTTAAAATATATTAAACAATGATGAATAAACTTGGAGATAATAGATCTATCTTATTTAGACCATGTTTAGATTTAAAGATACCATAGGTGTTACCCATAAAAGATACTTCCATCTAGGAAGAAAAAAAGCAACGAAAAATTAAATCAAAGTTCCAAGGAGAAAAACCCATACCTATTAACACTTTGTTGATAAAACTCCATTCAACATAATCATAGGAATTATTCATATCAAGTTTAATGACCACATTAGACCCCAGAGTTTTAACATTAATATCCCTAACCATTTCCTGAGCCAAAGATTTAGCTCCCTGAATAGAACGTCCCTTCACAAATCTGTGTTGTTCAATAGAAATCCATCGTGGAAAGTGAATGGACAGACGAGTATTGATAATACTGACTAGAATCTTATAAGTCATATTACACATACTAATAGGCTGATAATGAATAATATAAGTGGTATTATTATTCTTAGGAATAAGTATCATAGTGGTGGCACAAGAAATATGAGACAGCTGGCCTCCTTTGAAAAAATCTTGGATTTCTTCAATAATATCATTCTTGATAATATTCCATGAGGTTCTACAAAAAGACATAGGGAAACTGTCTAGACCAGCAGCACTATCTATATTAAGCTTCATCATGGCCTCAAATATATCTTTCTCCTGTGTAAGGGATCCCATTTCATCGTTTTCACTTTTGGAAACACAGGTTGGAATAACATCAAAAATTTATGTGGGCTCTCTTGGATAAAAATTGGATAGCTTGTCATTGACTCCATCCAGGAGATCTCTAAAATAATTATTCGCCAAAGCCCCAACAATATCTCTATAATCTATAAAATAACCATCCTCAACTAAGATATTAGGATTAATAAATATTTTCCTCTCCTTTATACAGGCATGAAAGTATGTTGTGTTTCTCTCTCCTTCCTTCAACCACTTAATACTTGCTTTATCTCTGGATAAACATTCTTGTACAAGCAACATATCTGCCAAAAGTTTTTTCTTATCAGCAAGATCCTCAAACACCCAAACATCATAATCTTCCTCTAGACTAGGTTCAATATGATCCAACTCTTTCATAATATCATAAAAGTCTTTATCTAGTGTAGGAATATCTTTCAACCACACCTATAAACTCTTTTTAAAACATCTAATATTATTATGAACAGCATACCATGTATGTCCTTGTATAGGCTCTTCCCAATACTTCCTTACCAAATCAAGAAAGACCAGGTCATCATTTCAATATCAAAAATATTTAAATCTCTCCTAATTATCTTTCCTGGGAGATAGAGTGATCAATAGTGGAGAATGATCAAAAATACTTATTACCAAATGATTCACTTTAACATTGGAATATGTGGATAAAACATGTATGTTTCCCAAACATCTATCCAGGTGACTCCATGATCTACAATCACCTTTTTGGTTATTGCACCATGTAAATTTATCTCCATGAAACCTGAGATCCATTAGACCTTTTCCTTCCATGAATTGTGTAAAATCATTGCTATCATGTCCCAGAAAATGACATCTTCCCTTTTTCTCATCCAGATCAGCAATAATATTAAAATCATATATAATAAACCATGTAAGGTCATCCAGATCAAAATAATTTAAGCTATTACATAATAAAAATCTTTTTTGACAATCACAACTCCCATAAAATAAATATAAAAAAATTATAATTATAATTCTCATTTATTGTAATAAATTGATCTCCTTCTTGAATTTGCTTTAATCTGCTTGAATTTAATCCTTTGTAGGAGGCCTTGATGGTTTAATTTCTATGTGGGAGACCTAAAAAAGGGGAGATCTACCTATGAATCCATAGTTATTATGATATCTTAGTGTGGGAGAAAAATAATGTGGTTCACCCTAGTATCATTCATAGGAGGGTTACTTATCCCTAGTAAATGTTTAGAAAAACTATTCACCCTAGAAACATTCCCTTGGAAATGGGTCACCCATGGAGGGGCTTGGTTGATGCTTCACCCAAGTTGAGGGATAAGTGAAGGGATTAATCCTAGTTGAGGGATTAGGGAATACCTCAACTTTTTAAGGGGTGAGAAAATTCAAGTACTCTATATTATCAATGGATATGGTGAAAGGATTTTTCTTAATAAAGGATATATATTGGTGGATCCCTAGTGATAGGCCTAGGTAGAGGAATTAACTCTTGTTTGGATGCAAAAAATTAACTAGGGAATGTTTTGTGTAGTGTTGTCAACTCAATACAGGACTGGGTGAGTTTCACCCTAGTACTTGCACATAGGAGGATCCTTCTCCTTAGTGTTAGGGTTAAAGTGTTCTTCCATTAACGTTCCATGATTCTTTGAACCTTTAGGTAACAAAAATTTCTCTTTTTAATTCATTACCCTAGGTTTTGAATTTTATTAAGCTATATGGAGGAGAATTATAGACTAGGGTGAGCATAGATTTAAGTAGACTCATTTTCTTCCAAGGGATGTAAGTGAGGACACCTAAAGGTCTATGTATAGGGAAAATCTATAACCAGGTTTAATGAAAGGTTCTAAATGAAATTGTGACATGTCAGTGTACTTTTGTGAGTGGAACAGGTCTACTAATAGGTATCATTGGTGAAATAACATATTTTTTTCAAGGTCATTCCTATAAAGGCCTACATAAAATGGTTTGGGAAAGGAAATTTACCATTGTAGATTCAATGGACACACTTATCATGAATAAAGGGTTCATAAAAAACCACCCTTCCAAATTTGTTCTAATTATAGTGAATAGACGTAAATTTTGAGGTCAAATAAATCATAGCAAGATCATTAATTATAGATGTCATGTGTGTCGTTGTTGATGTACTGAAAAATAAATGAAACCCTCACACTGGTTCTTGTAGAAGTAATATCATTCACTTTTGTGCCCTTATATACACACCATTAATTGGTGTTCTACCCCTCACATAAAACCCAAGATCTATAAATAATGGGTGAATTTTAGTTTAAGGTTATAAATATCAGAATAGAAAAATTATTTAATTTTAATTTTATATAGTTTAGACCAGTGAATTGCTGATATTTAAGGTCATGCAAATTAGACCAATGAAGATGAGGTTTTCTACCTAGTAGTGAAGGTTGGGTTGTCTCGATATGAATGAAAATCCAAGGTTACAAATGTGGATAGGCTTGTAAGGATTTCATGTAGTTTAATTTCATACTTCTCAAACAAGAATATGAGGAGGTTTATATAGTACAGGGGTGAGTTAACTCATTATGAATGGAATCTCTATAAAACAATAGAATATATAATGGAGGTTCACCTAATTTATGAACAAAGTGCATATATTAATACAGGACAAGTGCTATAAATGGTTCAAGAATGAGATATCACGTTATTTCCCTAAAATGGGAATTGGCATAGAGAAATGACATCAATGATATAAAATCCACTTGAATAGTTAAATTATGTATTTCATAAATCATAACTCAACTAATTTAAATCATAGATGATGGACTGCCGCACCACAGTCACCCCGTCACACCGCGGCCGCCCTACCGCACCGTGGCACCCCACCGCACCACGGGCACACAGCCGTGCCTCAGTGCCCTAACCCACTACGGCCGCCCCACTCTACAGGCCGCCAAGCTGGGCCACCCAGTGAGGGTCAGGTCAACCCGAACCGGTTCGGGTCAGCCCAGGCTAGGTCGATCCGACCGGGTCAGACCGGACCCAGACCAGCTTCGACCTATTTCTGCTCTTTTGGCCATAACTTTGGCACTGAGAATCCATTTAACGAAACAACTATGGCGTCAGAAACCTTGGATCGAGCCAGTACTTTTGGTATAACAAACTTGATATTTAGATAATGTTGGGTTATGGTCAGATTGGATCGAGCACAAATCCAACCGGGCCCTCGGCACTAAAAGGCTAATAACTTACAGACCAGGGGTCCAATTGATGCACCGTCTGTTGATTTGAGACCCCAATTACGTGGAGGTCCTTTGGGATAGTTCTCCATGGGACTTCGTGGCAGTTAGAGTATCAATCAGTGGATTGAGGAGCAAACCCTCCTCGAGACAAGCAAGCTTAGTGCGGGAACCCTATAGCTAGCTGTGATAATGTACTAGGATCCTGTGTGGGTCTGACGATGTACTGATGATGTACTAGGATCCTATGTGGGTTTGACGACATACTAAAGATGTACTAGGATCCTATGCGGGTCTGACGATGTGTTGACGATGTACTAGGATCATGTGTGGGTCTGATGACAAACTAACAATGTACTTGGATCATGTGTGTGTCTAATGGCATACTGACGATGTACTAGGATCTTGTGTGGGTCTGACGACGTACTGACGATGCACTAGGATCCTATGTGGGTCTAACGATGTACTAACGATGTACTAGGATCCTATATGGGTCTGATGATACTAAGATCCAGTGTGGGTCTAACGATGTACTAGGAACCTGAGTGGGTCTGACAATGTACTACTATCCTGTGTGGGTCTGACAATGTACTAGATCCTATGTGGGTATAAAGAGGTAATAGGATCTTGTGTGGGTCTGACGATGGACTATGATCCTCTGTGGATATGATGATGATTTAGGATCCTTTGTGGGTCTTCATCTTGACAGAGTAAGATGATTTAGTAGTTACATCTAATCATCTCTACTACTATATCTAAGTTTTACCTGGTGTGAGATAAGTTCGTACCTGTGTGGTACTTCCCTTCGTGGTAATACCTTGGTGGTATTCTTCTGTGTGGAGTGCCTATGTGGTAATTACCTTTTTGGTAATAATTCCTTTGGGGAACAGTTGAGCTTTGGAATTTTGGGTTGGACCCTGCGTTTCCTCATGATTGAGATGGGTTTCTTTATAACTTAGGTATATGTATGGGTATATACCTAAGTAGGGTTTTCAATTGATTTTATACTTTGTGGTTTATCCTTTGTAGATTTTGTGAGACCCTGAGGGTCTCGGGGTCCCTAATGAGTATCGTTATACTCACCCCTACACGAGCTATGCCCGCACCATGTTGTGTTTGGTTCAGACAATGGAGAATAATGATCGAGGCTGAGCGTACCAGGACTGGACGGTTCCTGGAGGTTGACCATATGGTGTGTCAGTAAAAAAAAGGAGACGGGTGTATGTGGAGTGTTAAAGAGGCAATCTATACCTACCCTCCAGGTAGGAACCTCAGAGGATGACCTAGTTTCTATCTTTCTCTTTCTTCAATTGTATTGTATTTTAGTTGTACTTGTACATTTACTGTTGGGCTTGTATTCCAGCCCCTCATACTTTCAGCACTCTTTTTTCTATACAGTTTACTTGTGTATATATCTTTATGTGTGATTGGTTGCGTGTGTTTATAAGATATAAAGAAAATTCCTTCCCGGTTTTAAAGAATACGCCTTTCGGTGCTAGTCGCCAGCCCCTAGCCTATGGAAGGCGGGCTTGGGGTAGTCACTGAACGGGCCCCGAGGGATGGGTCATGAAAAATTGGTATCAGAGGAGTTGATTCTATCGTAGAACATTAGACTCTGATATTTTTAATGGAAAAAGTGGTTAGTGTAGTAAGTGTGGTAATCAGTTTAGGGAATCCAGTGTTGGTGCGACAGCCGACATATCCATACACCAGGACCCTAACTTCTGATTTCTGACTCAGTAAATGAAAACACTGATAGTGTGTGTGTTTCAAGAGTTTTCTTTGTGATCTTATTGATTCAAATCCATAGGTATAACTTATTGATCGTGGCACACCTATTTTTTTTCAGGATGCCTACATGCAAACAACCATCTAGGATTTCGGGTATAGTATGCACTGATAGCCCACCGAGCGACGACGCCTCGCTGCAAAGCCCTCTCCCAGTAGAAGCACCAGCGGTACTATTACCTGTTGGGCCACCGATGCCACCAGCTCCAGTAGAAGTGGTGTACACAACTTGATCAAGTTGCATGAGTTCATGTACCAGAGGCCGCCCGGGTTTAGGGGAGATACGGACCCACAGGCAGCTGAGGATTAGCTAGAGGTTGTTGTGAGAGTCTTTAAACTACTAGGGACACTAACTGATATAATGGTGATCATTGCTGCTAGCCTTCTATAGGAAACAGTAGGTAAATGGCGGATCTTGATGCTCCAGGTTCATAACGAGGTGATGCTTTTCTGGGAAGACTTTGAGAGCCTGTTTTAGGTAGAGTTTGTCTCAACGACTCTTCACACAGTGCACATACATGAGCTTCTTCTTCTATAGAAGGGTGGCATGGCTATGGATTAGTACTCAGTAAGGTTCACCGAACTCTCACTCTACTCAACTAATATGGTACAAGACCCATTCATTAGGGCCTGGACCTTCGAACAGGGACTCATGCGGGAGATCAGGGCATCGATGGTCTCGCTCGGCATTCCGACACAGGCGGGGGTGTTAGAGAGATCCCTCTTAGAGGAGTGTTTTCTTGTTGGGAAGTCACCAGCAGTGATACCCACCACCATTAGTCACATAGAAGAGTCTTCTATAGTTGGAAGCAGACAGATTTCACAAACGTCCAAGAGGACAAGACCTTTAGGTGGACAACCGAATGTCTTAGGATAGGTTGTGTGGGGTACCAGAGATAGAGCCAGTAATGCAAGGAACGCGAAGTTTTTCACATGCGGTGGGTAGGGTCACATGGCTTGTGACTGTCTGACCCGCCGTACGGATGCTTAAAAAATAGTCGAAGGACCACCCAGAAAGAGACAAAGGTTCGACCATGGAGGTCCACATGGAGCAGGTGGACGTGGCAGAGGAGATGGCCATGCAACTGGTGGTGGGAGATGATTTGAGATATTACTACCCCCACCACTATGTTGTCCACCCTGACCACAGGGAGCAGGTGGATAGGGGTGAGCTCAGCTCCAGGCAGCTGAGGCCTACGACCATGGCGCTCGGGAGATGATGTGAGGTATGATATGTATCTACTCCACCTTAGATGCAGTACTTATAGACAGAGGTGTAAGCTATTATTTTATTTTCACTTCCCTCATTCAGAGCTCGGAGATTCTGACAGATCCGTTGGCTCGATCCTTACGGCTAGAGACTCCTACGGGAGAGGATTCGACAATTACGCACTGGTTCCGGAAGTGTGGGATTACTCTAGGTGGTGAGAGATTTGGCTGGGATCTCCTAATAGCAGCATTGAGGCCTTACGAAATAATCTTGAGTATGTAATGGTTATCTATAGTCCATGCTCAGATTGACTATATGAGGCACAAAGTGTAGTGTGTCCACACGGATGGGACCAGGTTTATCTTCACCGGTGAGAATGGAGCCTTTGCATCATAGGATATACTTACTCAGAGGAGAGTGCAGTCGATCACTCATTAGTTGGCTAGCCTTACCCTCAGAGCAGTTGGTGTGGAGAGTTTGAGCTATCCTGTAGTGGTGGACCAGTATGCAGATGTCTTCCCTGATGATGATTCGGGTCTACCTCCTCATAGAGAGGTGGAATTTTACATTGACTTGTACCCCGGGATGACACCGATATCCACACCAGCATATCGGATGGCCCCCGCAGAGCTTTGTGAGCTGTGGGTACAGGTAGAGGACTTACAGTGGAAGGGATTCACTCAGCCCAGTGTTTCTCCATGGGCAGCCCTGATTTTGTTCGCCAAGAAGGCGGATGGGAGCTTGAGACTTTGGGTTGGCTATCGGCACATGAACTAGGTGACCATGAAGAACAAGTACCCACTCCCATGTATTGATGACCTCTTTGATCATCTGAAGGGATCATGTGGTTCTCGAAGATATACCTCATATCAGGCTTTCAGCAGCTCAGAGTACGAGATGAGGAAGTGCATAATACGGATTTCATATGTCGGTACAGCCATTATGAGTTTTTGTTCATGCCATTCGGCGTGACCAACACTCGATCAGTGTTCATGTGACTCATGAACAAAATCTTCCAGGACCTTTAGTTAGCAGTAGTGGTCTTCACCTTGAAAATGTGGAAACATTACTTGATGGGAGAGTAGTTTTTAGTCTACTCGGATCACAAGAGTCTCAGGTATATCATCTCTCATATAGACCTAAACCTAAGACAGCAATGTTGGCTTCAGTTCCTCCAGGACTATGACTTTGAGATAGTTTATACTCCTAGGAAGGAGACCATTGTAGCATATGCACTCCGCAGGAGATCTCGTATATAGCTTCTAGTCGAGGCGACAGAGCAGATGGATGCTTTACAGATATCCATTGTGGATCGCAATGGGGCAGATTTTCTTCAGACTCTTATAGTCACTCCCACACTTCTTCAGCGAGTCAGGGAGGTGCAGCGTGGGGATACTGACTATGAGGTTCGACATCTTTAGATATCCACAGGAAAGGCACCTGATGGATTTTTTGAAGGTGGGGAGAACGTCATTATCTTTATAGGATGTACCATGGTACCAGTGTCACTTCGAGAGGAAGTGTTTAGGGAGTTCCACACATCCCCTCAAGCGGTACATCCAAGAGTATAAAATATGTACCATGTCCTCCGACGATAGCACTGGTGGCTGTGAATAAATAAAATAATAGAAGAGTTTGTCTCTCGGTGCCTCACTCGTCAGCAAGTGGAGGTGGGGCATCAGGTAACAACAGGCTTGGTTCAGCCTTTAAAGGTCCCAGAGTGGAAGTGGGATAAGATATCCATGGACTTCATGATAGGACTTCCACATACATACAGGGGTCATGATTATTTCTGGGTGATCGTCAATCAACTCACCAAGTCGGCTCACTTCCTACCAATCAGAGAGCAAGGTTTAGTAGAGAGCTTGGGCTGCCTCTATTTGCAAGAGATGTGTGGCTACATGGAGTACCCTCTATGATTGTCTCTGATCGTGATGCACGTTTCACTTCCCAACTATGGAAGGGGTTGCAGGAGGATTTTGGGATGCACCTTCATTTGAGCACTACCTTCCATCCTCAGATGGATCACTAGACTAAGCGGACTATTCAGACCCTCAAGGACATGTTGTGTGCATGTGTCCTCCACTTTGATCATAGCTAGGAGGATCACTTGCCTTTGGAGGAGTTTTTATACAACAATAGCTATCACTCCACCATTGGGATGGAACCTTTTGAGGTGTTGTATGGGCGACCTTTCAGATCACCTTTGTGATGGACTAACCCAGGGGAGTCAGTAGTCATGCGACCAAATATGGTACAGGCTACCACGGAGAAGGTACAGGTCATCCAGGAGCAGAGGAAGACTGCACTGAGTAGGCATAAGTCTTATGCCGATAAGAGATGGAGACCTCTGGAGTTTGAGGATGGTGACCATGTCTTCCTACTGGTCTCACCTCGACGAGGCTTATGGAGATTTGGTCAGGGTGGCAAGTTATCGCCAAGGTTCATCGGCCCCTTCCAGGTCCTCAGCAAAGTTGGTGAGGTGGATTACCACCTAAATCTTCCACCTCAGTTGCACTGGGTGCACAATGTCTTCCATGTATCCCGGTTGAGGAGATACGTGCACGACCCTTCTCACATCATCGACCATGGAGAGCTTAACATTGATGATGGAGTGACGTTTACGGAGGTTCCAGTAGAGATTGAGGATCGACAGGAGTGGGTCCTTCAAGGGTAGTCGATACCTCTGGTGTGCGTTCTCTGGCAGTACAAGAAATAGGGGAGCAGGATGCTCAGATTCGTGATAAGTACCCCCACTTTTTTTCCTAGATTTGTGATGTGTCTTTTGGGGACGCAATCCCAGAGGTGGGGATAATGTAAAGACCCAGAAATTCCATGTATTTTTTTATTTATATGGGAATTTATAAGTCTGTGAAATTTCAAGGTGCATGATTTCAAGGCCCAGTGTGCCCGGAATGAATTTCTGAACCTTTTTTGGGTACGTTCAGTAAACGTACGAGTGGGTTTTTGTAACTTTTGAACCGGTGCTCGAAATTGAAATTTGAGGACATCGTTGAACTCGTAGAACCGATATTCGCTTAAGGATACCTTCACCTTGACCATAGTTGGTTGAGGGTGAAAGTTATTTTTTCACTTTTTCATTGAAAAATAAAAATAAAATTATTTAAAATTATATTTTTATTCTTGAAACCCCTCTACATGGGTTATGGAGGTGGGGACCACCCAAACTAAAACCCCCCATTTTGAATTTAAATGGTGGGGAACACCCGAACTAAAAACTCCCTCTTTAATGTGGAGAAGTCTCTTGAACTTCTTACACCTTAATTGGGCCACCCCCCATTAATTAATGATGCCAATTTATTATGCCAACAAAATTAAATTGATAGACTTAATTTAATTTGGAGTTGGATCCAGACTTGTTTTTCTTAGGATAAACCATTGGCAAAGAATAAGGGGAGAGATTTTGGAAGTATTATTCTTCTCCGATAAAGAAAACCTCCCAACGAAGATCTTCTTCAATGGAGAACATGTCCTCTTCTCCAACAAAGAACGTGTCATCCTCCATTGTGGGACGTCTTCGACAACAACGAACCGACGTCCGTCCTTCTCTCCTCACTGATGTATATGAACCATCAAGGTAGGGTTGTTGTTTGAATTTTTCCCCTTACCCGTTTTGGATATTCTTTGTGATTCATGTTTTATCGAGCTTCTTGCTATTTCCCTAAAGTGGTGTGGGCCAAACGAACGGGGCCGACCTCTCCACTATCCTTTGAAGTTTTTTTGAGTTCTTCATGATGGTGGAGGATGGAAACTGACACCCGTGGGGCATGGAAAAGGCGGCCGACACACCGCCGGCCGCGATGAAGGCGATGGCATCACCGCATTGCCCGACGGAAGAGAACCATGACAAGTTCCACGACCGCAAAGGGAGGACGGCCAGCCAAGGTGGCCGCCAGCGAAGGCGTGGTGCGTGACCGCGCCGCGCGGAGAGGATGGCTGGCCAGTGCAGGTCTGGCTGGACCCAGTGGGTCGACCCGGACCCAGTGGTCCGGTCCGGAACCAGCGGTTCGGGTCGCCCCGAACTGGGTCGGGATGGCCCAGGCTGGGTTGGGTCAGTTTGATCGGGTCGTACCGGACCCAGACCAACTACGACCCATTTCTTCTCTCTTGTCCATAACATTGGCACCGAGCATCCGTTTGATGAACAATCTACAGCGCAAGAAAACTTGGAGTGAGCCAGTCATTTGGCTATACCAAACTTGTGATTTGGATAAAGTTGGGGTATGGTCGGGTTTGATCAAGCTCGAATCCAACTGGGCCCTCAGAACTAAAAGGCTAATAACTTACAGACCAGGAGTCTGATTGACGCACCATCTGTTGTGTTGAAACCCCTATTACATAGTGGTCCTTTAGGATTCTTCTTCGTGGGACTTCATGGAAGTTGTAGTATCAACTAGTGGCTTAAGGATTGGACCCTCCTAGAGAAAAACGAGCTTAGTGCGGGAACCCTATAGCTGGATGTGACAATGTACTAGGATCCTATGTGGGTATGACAACGTACTAATGATGTACTATGATCCTATGTGGGTATAAAAACGTACTGATAATGTACTAGGATCCTCTCTGGGTCTGACGATGTACTGACGATATACTAGGATCATATATGGGTCTGAAGACGTATTGACGATGTACTAGGATCATGTGTGGGTCTGACGACGTAATGACGATGTACTAGGATCATGTGTGGGTTTGATGATGTACTGATGATGTACTAGGATCCTGTGTGGGTCTAACGATGTATGAGTGATGTAATAGGATCCTGTGAGGGTCTGACAATGTATTAACGAGGTACTAGGATCCTGTGTTGGTTTGACGATGTACTAGGATCCTGAGTAGGTCTGATGAGGTACTAGGATCCTGTGTGGGTTTGATGATGTACTAGGATCTTGTGTGGGTCTGACGAGGTACTAGGATCTTGTGTGGGTATGATGATGTACTATGATCCTCTATGGGTCTAATGATGATTTATGATCCTTCGTGGTTCTGCCTCTTAATAGAGTAAAATGATTGAGTAGTTACATCTAATAATCTCTACTATTGTATCTAAGTTTAACCTAGTGTGAGCTGAGTTCGTACCTGTGTGGTACTTTCCCTTGTGGTAATACCTTGGTGGTATTATTCTATGTGGCGTACCAGTGTGGTACTTACCTTTGTGGTATTCCTTCCTTTGTGGAGCAGTTGAGCTTTGAACTTTTGTGTTGGACCCTGTGTTTCCTCATGATTGAGATGGGTTTACTTGATAACTTATGTATATGTATGGGCATATACGTAAGTAGGGTTGTCAGTTGATTTCTTGCTTTTTGGTTTATCCTTTATGTATTTTGTGAGACCTTGAGGGTCTTGGGGTCCCTAATGAGTATCTTTATACTCACCCCTACACGGGCTATGCCCGCACCTTGTTACGTTTGGTGTAGATGACGGACAACGCTGATCGAGGCTGAGGGTACCAGGACTAGACGGTGCCCGGAGGTGGACCATCAGAGTGTCAGTATGCAGAGGAGATGGGTAGACGTGGAGTGCTGAGGAGGTGATCTATACCTACCCTTTAGTTAAAAACCTTGTAGGAAAACCCAGTAGTTGTCTTTCTCTTTCTTCAGTTGTATTGTATTTCAGTTGTACATGTACATTTACAATTGGGCTTGTATTCCGGCCCCTCTTACTTTCAACACTCTTTTTTCTATACAGTTTACTTGTGTTCGTATCTTATTGTGTGCTTAGTTGTGTGTGTTTACACGTTATAAAGGCAATGTCTCCCCGATTTTAGGTAATACACCATTCAGTTCTAGTCGCCAGCCCCTGGCCTATGGAAGGTGGGCTTGGGGTAGTCACGACACGGGCCCTAGGGGACGGGTCGTGGAAATAATTCCTCAGGTCATCATGGTATATAGGGAACATATGTAGATCCATATTGGGGAATGTATTCATATCTAGGCATAAGTTTCCTTCAAAGTTGAATATGCTCATTACTGATATCTATAGACGGTAGATGAATATTTAAACACTTGTGTAGAAAAGTATATTTATGGAAAAAGTGTTATTCAATAAGGGTTCTAATACCCCAAAAGTCACACCTCTATGTAATGAGCACAATATCTAGGTAAATAAATATGACACTTAATTTCTCTAATTTTATCCTGGACAAGGGGTTCTAGTGAGCATAACTCGTCATTTACTAAGACTATATGGCGGGGTCTACATGTTTTGTGTCTTTTTCACTTCTGTTGTTACATTATACTAAGCCTCATATTAGGGACACTTAGTGAGTGAAGACTTGAATTTTACCCAAGCCACCCTTTTATAGGTTTTTGACTTGATAAGTTCTATGACTTTTTCTTTTGTATCTTATGATTGTGAAATTAGGATAGTATCAGGGCTAGATTTTAAGGTTGTACAATTTTGACTAGAGGTTCTAAGTTTAAGGTCATGCAACATTAACCAAAATTGTGAATCAATATATATAGTAAAGTCTAGGTTAACATGCCAAGAATAAAAATCCTTTTCTAGTATATATTTCCTCATGAAATGGTGTATACAATTTAATGTCATAATTCTTGGAATGAAGGTGATGAGATTAAGTGCATACAACTTTAACCAAATGTTTCGAGTAATCTACTTAGCGATTATGATAGTTTTGTCCCAAAATGAATGGAAATCCAACCCCACTGATATAGAGATCCCATAAGGTGATTCAAATAGTTTAGGGTCTTTGTTCCTAGACCATTATTGTGAAGGGAGATACAAAATAAAAAACAATATTTGGATTGAGGGACCATAACACCCCATGCCTTTTGAAATAAGAATGATGATGTGGAAAATTGTGACTTGATGTTTTCAGATAGGGAGTTATAGTATGGGATAGTTATGAAAAAATTAATTATAAACCATATTTTAATGAAGGGTTCCAATATGATGTGGTCATGGTATATGGTGATTAGAGGTCATTATCCTTATGTCAGGTTACCTACGGTTGACAAGATATATGGGGCATGTATGGGGAGATATATTGGGGCATGTATTCATAGTAAAGAATAAGTTTCCATTAGAGTTTAAAACACTTTCTACCAATACTCATGAAAAACTTATGGAAATTTGAGATGCATACGGAAAAAATTATGGATTATAAAAAAGGGGGAACTCACAAAGATGGGGGAATCATTCTGACCCCATTATTATGATGTTTAGGCCATTCAAATACTTTTTTAAATAATGAATATGGCTGATGGCTCATGCTAGGGTCTAGAATATATGATCTAGATGTTACTTCACACCCTAAATTAATATGAATCAATATGTACGTTATTATTATATGTTGTGTAGTTTAACATCATCAGACAAATACTAATGGTATCATACATTTTTACTTCAAGGGTGGGTATAATAAAAAAATATTTAATATCAAGGATATTTAAAATGAATTCAAGAATTGAGAGTTATATAAGTATATAATAACTTGAATTAATCAAATCAATGATTGTAACATCCCAAGTAAGTAATGAATAATAGATATTTTTATCTATGTCTATTAATGAATTATATAGTGTTTTAGAGGCTTAAAATGAAAATAAATCCAATCTTAAGCATGGAATACACTAATATTCTTAAAAGATTATTTTACTGCCTTTTGATGGCAAACCCTTTTTAAATCAATATTTTGACACTTTTATAATATATATTTGTCAAAATAAACATATTCATTATTATTGGGACCTTGAATTTTACATTGGATAAATTTTTGGTATTTTTCTGACAATGTTCATTTTTTTAATGAATTGTGAAAAATACTGCATTTTACATCAAAACTCCTTTTTAATATAATTTATTTATATGATTATATTATCTTTTTAATTGGTATTAAAGTGTAATCTGAATATATTTTTACCATTTAATCCAAAGGTGATCATTGGAATCAATTTCACTTTGAAATCGGACTTAAAATAGTATCAATCTTTTGATACTTATTGTTTCATAAAAACACGTTATTTGCTCTGACAACGGGAATTAATTATTAAATTAATTAATGTGACTTATATGTTTTGAATTTTGTGAAATAGAATTAATTTTTGAATTTGGAGTATCAAATATATATTAGGGTTAATTTTTGGTAATTTTCTGAAAAACTTCAATTTTTGATGAATAGTGAAACCACTAAGTGGTACTTATAAAAACTGATTTTCCGTTTAAATGAAATTTTGTCATCATTGTGTTTTGAATTTCAAAAATCCGACATACATGGTTGTCATTAATAAGTAAAATGTGGTTCAATGGGATTAAAATAATTTTTTGGTGAATAGTAACTTATTAAGTTTTTAATCGCGATTAGTGGTAATTAGTGTAGTTTAAGGAAAAAATAATGCTTTAATAATATGAGATGAGGTTGAAACATGTCCTACCCTCATTGGTTGTGTCATGGACGACCAAGAAAAGCCATGGGTCAACTTGGGGACCCCATGGAGCCACTTTGGTTGGGAAATGACATAAGTAACTTTTTATTTAATGTAAAAGTAAAAATAAAACAAACATAATATGTTTTACGAAAACAATTTTTACATGGGGTGATAAAGATCAGATTTTTGATTATAAATAGTCATTGGAAAGATAAAAATATTTCCTACATCATAGTATTTTTTGTATAATTTTAAGACTTTAAATAAATTAAATTATTTATGACATCAAGATGATGCAGCGATGACCTCATTATTTAACGATTTAAATAAAATGGAAAGATAATGTAATATCTAAGACCTACACATGTCCAAAACCTATTGTATGGGTATATTTCGAACCCTTATCACCTTATACTCGAATTATATCAATGTGAGACCATTTAAATCAGAAACTAATTTTCAAATAAAGTAATATTTCTTTACTTTCCAAGAGTGGCCCTCCTCTCCTCTTATAAAAGGCCCCCACCTCTACCTCATTTCACACACTCCTCAAGCCTTTGGCTCGGCCATCCTCTGCCCATTTACTCTCTCCACATCCCTCTCCTCATCCTAGAGGATTCCCTTTGGGAAGAATCCTTTCAAACGAAGCCTTCAGGCTCAAATCAAAAGGAGTTACACTTTTAAAGGTAATTCATTCTCTCATGTTCATTTGTTTTATTTTTCTTCTCCAAGCCACTAAACTCTTTTTATTTACTTCTTTTGTAACAACAATAGTATCTTAAATATACTAGGATGTTGTTATAAGATTTATTCGAGCTACACTCTCACAAAACTACATCAAATGGTTAAAGAACATACGGTTTCCGTGGATGGCGAAATTATGCCTCCCAAAACGATGATTGTTCAATACTCATTTAACACCTTCAAAGGTGGCCATTATGATGTCACTATTTTTATATATGATATATAATATGTTTATTCTTTCCTTAAGCTTCTGTATTTTTCATTTATGGCATACCATTACTGTTTCCATTATGGGTAAACATGATATCTTCATTTTAGGAAGTGCGGACTACCGCCCCCTGAAAGGGATTTGATTCGTTAATACCATATGTGGGATGTGTAAAGGATAAAGTTCATGATATTATATATGTTATTATACTGGAATTATAATATACTCTTATATCATTATGATTCCATTCCATAAAATACTAAATAGGAATGGAAGTAGCGTTCATGCGTACGTACGGCTTACCGTCTCCATGAACGGTGCATTTCATTTCTTACCTCTAAATGTGACGTAATATTATAAATACATGTATATGCTGAATATATTTGATAAATATGTTGTCCAAATCATTAATATCATTCTGGATATAACGAACCTTTGACCAAATTAACAACATGTAAGTGTAAGAAGTCTATTTTTGACTTAAGAACCAAATACCGACAAAATGAACATTATTAACATAAATGATTACATGATGTGCATAACATGGTATAAAAGGAATAATGAACTTGAAAAAGGTTCTTAAGCAAGTAGAGATTAACTCAAGTTTATTATTCAGGAGATTAAAGAACGGTCGGGTCAAGTCGGATACGAGGTATGGGACTTCGTCTCAATCTCCTTTCATTGAGGCATATTTTGTTTTATACACAACCTTCTTTTATATGGTGTATAAACCCCTTTGACTTTTACATTTATCCAAAAGGAATCTTTTTTATACGAAGCGTTTTACTAAACAACAAAATAGAATGTTTTTGTCATACGTATGCGGCGACAACGACTTCTCCGCCGTCGTGACCGTTATTTGAGTTTCGGCTTCCTCTACAAGCCATACATTCTTTTTAAAAGAAAAATAAATACCATGTTTTACTTTTCTTTTATTTTGGTATTGAAAATGGTTTTCATAATGTTTTTATATCAATGTGTTGTATTGATATCTTGTGATTCAAAGGTGGAAATGTTATGTTTCCTTTATGCATGTTTTATATGATACGATTATGTTGAGGTTCTTGGGCATTATTATGAAGATGGATGGTTCCGTGATAAACTAAGGGCGGGTGAGCCCGATATAGCTCTCCAATGCATTGGGTAACGCGAAGGAGTGAAACGTTAAGGTTTCTCCGAAGAGATTTAGGGAATATACTTTGATGGGTATTCCAAATGTAACCAAGAGGGTTACTCCCTACGTAAGAATGTTATGAATGCCTCAAGTTACCTCTATGTCTTATGATTTATATGACTTATTCATGATTTGATGAGGTATGTTAAAGTGCATATGTTTTATGGGTAAAGTATGATTTCATTCTTATGTATATATGTACCCATGTTTCCTTTTCATATTTTTATATCCCTTGCTGAGCTTTTTATGCTCATCCCAAGTTTTTTTGAAATGTTTTTCACAGGTCAAGGGAAAGGTACATGATATGATGACAGTGTCAAGGAAGTGTCGAGAAATAATCCATGTTTTATTTTAAATATGTTTCCATTGATGGTAATGAAGAATACTATCTTTATGTAACCACTTGGTTTATATGTGGAATGTAATGCAAGTTTTATGATCTAATTCTCTAAAACTCTAAACCCGAAAAGATCCTAAATGTGTAATCTTTTAATAACTCAAGATTAAGTAAGGTTTAAGGCTGGGGCCTTATAGTTGGTATCATAGGTCGGTTTAGACAACTTTAGGAGTTAGAAAATTGTTAAATTATAAGTTAATTTATGGTACGATTGAAATGATATAGCATTTAAAGATTACCATGTTGCTTCGCCTAAGATATTTCTGTGTTAAGAAAGGTTTTTCATAGAGGAAACAGAACAGCTTTTCTAAGAAGGCATACAGAGGTAAATAAACTTCCAAATCAGCATACTGAGATGGTCAGAATCAGAATTGAACAGTTTACTATAGTGATGGCTCAGTTGAATCAGGTGATAAATGGTGGTTGTGTTGTTGATGATATTTTGGTGTTTTCTAAAAGTAAAGAAGAGCATGAAATACATTTAAGGGTTATCTTTAAAACCTTAAAAGAAAAGAAACTTTATGGGAAATTCAGCAAGTGTGAGTTTTGGTTGCAACAGTCACATTGTTTCAAAAGATGGCATAACCATTGATCCTGCAAAAACAAAAGTTGTTGAAAAATGGCCAAGACCCACAAATGTAACTGATATTAGTATCTTCCATGGTTTGGCAGGCTATTACCGAAGGTTTGTTAGAAATTTTTCACAGTTATCTAGTCCAATGACTAAGCTAACTCGGAAGGGTGTTAAGTTTATCTGGACAAAAGAATGTGATGATTGTTTTCAGGAATTGAAAAGAAGATTGGTGAATGCTCCAGTTTTGGCACTACCTTCCAGGAATGGTGAGTTTGTTATATACAGTGATTCTTCATTGAAAGGACTTGGTTGCGTCCTAATGCAGAATGATCAGGTAATTGCTTATGCTTCACGACAGTTGAAAACTCATGAGGTAAATTACCCTACACATGATTTGGAATTAGCTGCTGTTGTTTTCGTTTTAAAAATTTGGAGGCATCATTTGTATGGAGTGAAGTGTGAAATATATACTGATCACAAAAGTTTAATGTATATATTCACTCAGAAAGAGTTAAACATGAGACATAGGAGATGGCTGGAATTAATCAAGGATTATGATTGTACAATTCATTACCATCCAGGAAAAGAAAATAAAGTGGCTGATGCTTTGAGTCAAAAAAATAATGCTTCATTAGCAATGTTACGTTTGGAACGTGATCATTTGGTTAAGTATTTGTTGAACTTTGGCATAGAAGTTGTTGGTGAAGGAAGTTCTTCTATTTTGTTTCAGGTATCAGTGAGATCATCTCTATCAGATAGAATCAAGCAAGCACAGAAGCAAGACAGTGAGTTTCAGAAAAAGGTAGAGCTGGTTCAGAAAGGTAAGTTGCCTGAATTCAACATTGATAATGATTGCGTTTTGAGATTTGGGAAGATATTGTGTGTGCCTTGTGATTCACAGTTGAAGAGGGAGTTGTTATATGAAGCTCATAGTTCTCCGTTTTCAGTTCATCTAGGCAGTACTAAGATGTATAGAGATCTGCGGGAGTATTACTGGTGGGATGGAATGAAAAGAGATATTGCTGATTTTACTGTGAAGTGTTTGACATGTCAATAGGTTAAAGCAAAGCGGCAGTTACCGAAAGGTATGCTTCAGCCTTTACCAGTTCCAGAGTGGAAATGGGAGAATATATCCATGGACTTTGTTGTGGGATTACCGAAGACATCTCGAGGTAATAATGCAATCTGGGTTATGATCGCTTGACCAAATATGCTCATTTCCTTGCTATACGAGATACTTTTTCCCTAGATCAAATTTCCCGTTTGTATCTTAAAGAGGTAGTCAGGTTACATGGAGTTCCTCTCTCCATTGTATCTGATCGTGATCCTAGGTTCACTTCTAACTTTTGGAAAGGCCTTCAGAAGTCGTTGGGTACTGAATTAAATTTTAGTACAGCTTTTCATCCTCAATCAGATGGGCAGTCAGAACGAACAATTCATACATTGGAGGATATACTACGATCTTTTTCTATGGATTATCAGGGAAGTTGGGACCAACATCTTTCTTTGGTTGAATTTTCATATAATAACAGTTTTCATTCCAGTATACAGATGGCACCATTTCAGGCATTATATGGGAAGCGGTGTCGAACACCAGCTTTCTAGGATGAAGTGGGTGAAAGGAAGTTGATGGGACCAGAATTGGTAGAAGAGATGGCAGAAAAAGTTCAGCTGATTCAAAAACACATGAGAACAGCTCTGAGCAGGCAGAAGAGTTATGCGGACAATAGGAGGAAGGATCTCTCTTTTGAGGTAGGTGATCATGTTTTTCTCAAAGTATCACCATGGAAAAGTGTGATGCGATTTGGTATGAAAGGAAAGTTGAGTCCAAGGTTTATTGGACCATATGAAATTCTGGAGAGAGTTGGATCAGTTGCATACCGGGCGGCTTTACCTCCGAGTTTATCTCAGGTACACAATTTTTTCACGTTTCGATGTTGAGAAAGTATATGCCAGATCCATCTCATGTTTTGAGTGTAGAGGTAGTTCAGCTGGAAGAGAACCTATCTTATGAGGAACAACTAGTCCAGATTCTTGACCACAGGGAGCAAGTGTTACGGAATAAGGTGATTCACCAGGTAAAGGTTTTGTGGAAAAACCACATGATTGAAGAGGCAACATGGGAATCTGAAAATGCAATGAGGGATAAGTACCCCCATTTATTCGATAAGTAAATAAATTTTCGGGGACACAATTTTCAAAAGGGGGGAAGGATGTAACATCTCAAGTACGTAATGAATAATAGATATTTTTATCTATGTCTATTAATGAATTATATAGTGTTTTAGAGGTTTACAATGAAAATAAATCCAATCTTAAGCATGGAATACACTAATATTCTTAAAAGATTGTTTTACTGCCTTTTGATGGTAAACCCTTTTTAAATCAATATTTTGAAAATTTTATAATCTATATTTGTCAAAATAAACATATTCATTATGATTGGGACATTGAATTTTACATTGGATAAATTTTTGGTATTTCTCTGACAATGTTCATTTTTTAATGAATAGTGAAAAATACTGCATTTTACATCAAAACTGGTTTTTAATCTAATTTATTTATATGATTAGATTATTTTTTAAATTGGTCTTAAAGTGTAATCTGAATATATTTTTACCATTTAATCCAAAGGTGGTCATTGGAATCAATTTCACTTTGAAATCGGACTTAAACTAGTATCAATCTTTTGATACTTATTGTTTCATAAAAACACGCTATTTGCTCTGACAGCGGGAATTAATTATTAAATTAATTAATGTGACTTATATGTTTTTAATTTTGTAAAATAGACTTCATTTTTTAATTTGGAATATCAAATATAGCTTAGGGTGAATTTTTGGTAATTTTCTGAAAAACTTCAATTTTTGATGAATAGTGAAACCACTAAGTGGTACTTATAAAAACTGATTTTCCGTTTAAATGAAATTTTGTCATCATTGTGTTTTGAATTTCAAAAATCCTACATAAATGGTTGTCATTAAGAATTAAAATTTGGTTCAATGGGATTAAAATAATTTTTTGGTGAATAGTAACTTATTAAGTTTTTAATCGCGATTAGTGGTAATTAGTGTAGTTTAAGGAAAAAATAATGCATTAATAATATGAGATGAGGTTGACACATGTCCTACCCTAATTGTTTGTGTCATGGACGACCAAGAAAAGCCATGGGTCAACTTGGGGACCCCATGGAGCCACTTTGGTTGGGAAATGACATAAATAACATTTTATTTAATGTAAAAGTAAAAATGACACAAACATAATATGTTTTACGAAAAAAATTTTTACATGGGGTTATAAAGATCAGATTTTTGATTATAAATAGTCATTGGAAATATAAAAATATTTCCTACATCATAGTATTTTTTTTATAATTTTTAGACTTTAAAAAAATTAAATTATTTATGACATCATGATGATGCAGCGATGACCTCATTATTTAACGATTTAAATAAAATGGAAAGATAATGTAATATCTAAGAACTACACATGTCCAAAACCTATTTAATGGGTAGATTTAGAACCCTTATCACCTTATACTCGAATTATATCAATGTGGGACCATTTAAATCCGAAACTCATTTTCAAATAAAGTAATATTTCTTTACTTTCCAAGAGTGCCCCTCCTCTCCTCTTATAAAAGGCCCCCACCTCTACCTCATTTCACACACTCCTCAAGCCTTTGGCTCGGCCAACCCCTGACCATTTACTCTCTCCACATCCCTATCCTCATCCTAGAGGATTCCCTTTGGGCAGAATCCTTTCAAAGGAAGCCTTTAGGCTCAAATCAAAAGGAGTTACACTTTTAAAGGTAATTCATTCTCTCATGTTCATTTGTTTTATTTTGCTTCTCCAACCCCCTAAACTCTTTTTATTTACTTATTTTGTAACAACAACAGTATCTTAAATATACTAGGATGTTGTTATAATATTTATTTGAGCTACACTCTCACACAACTACATCAAATGGTTAAAGAACATACGGTTTTCGTGGATGGTGAAATTCTGCCTCCTAAAACGATGATTGTTCAATACTCATTTAACACCTTCAAAGGTGGCCATTATGATGTCACTATTTTTATATATGGTATATAATATGTTTATTATTTCCTTAAGATTATTTATTTTTCATTTATGGCATACCATTATTGTTTCCATTATGGGTAAACACGATATCTTCATTTTAGGAAGTGCGGACTACCGCCCCCTGAAAGTGATTTGATTCGTTAATACCATATGTGGGATGTGTAAAGGATAAAGTTAATGATATTATATATGTTATTATACTGGAATTATAATATACTCTTATATCATTATGATTCCATTCCATAAAATACTAAATAGAAATGGAAGTAGTGTTCATGCGTACGTACGGCTTACCGTCTCCATGAACGGTGAATTTCATTTCTTACCTCTAAATGTGATGTAATATTATAAATACATGTATATGCTGAATATATATGATAAATATGTTATCCAAATCATTAATATAATTCTGTATATAACGAACCTTTGACCAAATTAACAACATGTAAGTGTAAGAAGTCTATTTTTGACTTAAGAACCAAATACCTACAAAATGAACATTATTGACTGAAATGATTACATGATGTTTATAACATGGTATAAAAGGAATAATGAACTTGAAAAAGGTTCTTAAGCAAGTAGATATTAACTCAAGTTTATTATTTAGGAGATTAAAGAACGGTCGGGTCAAGTCGGATACGAGGTATGGGACTTCGTCTCAATCTCCTTTCATTGAGGCATATTTTGTTTTATACACAACCTTCTTTTATACGGTGTATAAACCCCTTTGAATTTTACATTTATCCAAAAGGAATCTTTTTTATATGAAGCGATTTACTAAACGACAAAAGGGAATGTTTTTGTCATACGTATGCGGCGACAACGACTTCTCCGCCGTCGTGACCGTTATTTGAGTTTCGGCTTCCTCTACAAGCCATACCTTCTTTTTAAAAGAAAAATAAATACCATGTTTTAATTTTCTTTTATTTTGGTATTGAAAATTGTTTTCATAATGTTTTTATATCAATGTGTTGTATTGATATCTTGTGATTCAAAGGTGGAAATGTTATGTTTCCTTTATGCATGTTTTATGTGATACGATTATGTTGAGGTTCTTGGGCATTATTATGAAGACGGGTGGTTCTGTGATAAACTAAGGGCGGGTGAGCCCGATATAGCTCTCCAATGCATTGGGTAATGCGAAGGAGTGAAACGTTAAGGTTTCTCCGAATTGATTTAGGGAATATACTGTGATAGGTATTCCAAATGTAACCAAGAGGGTTACTCCCTACGTAAGAATGTTATGAATGCCTCAAGTTACCTTTATGTCTTATGATTTCTATGAATTATTCATGATTTGATGAGGTATGTTAAAGTGCATATGTTTTATGGGTAAAGTATGATTTCATTCTTTTGTATATATGTACCCATGTTTCCTTTCCATATTTTTATATCCCTTACTGAGCTTTTTATGCTCATCCCAAGTTTTTTTGAAATGTTTTCACAGGTCAAGGGAAAGGTACATGATATGATGATAGTGTCAAGGAAGTGTCAAGAAATAATCCATGTTTTATTTTAAATATGTTTCCATTGATGGGAATGAAAAATACTATCTTTATGTAACCACTTGGTTTATATGTGTAATGTAATGCATGTTTTATGATCTAATTCTCTAACACTCTAAACCCGAAAAGATCCTCAATGTGTAATCTTGTAATAACTCAAGATTAAGTAAGGTTTAAGGCTGGGGCCTTATAATTATGTTTATATGGGACACATACATAAGGTATGACTACCAAATATATTAGGATAATGAGTTCCACTATAACGATGTCAGGGCGTATAAAGATCATATATCCTTCCCTTTAGGACAAAGATTCCCCTTGTTGGTAGGATGTATGGGGGACATGTGCAGATCCATATTGAGGCATGTATGAATAGCTGAACAGAAGTATCCCTTAAATTCAAAAACACTCTTTACCTACAACTGTGAAATTTTCATGGGGATTTAATAACTCAAGTAATGAAATATTTCATATAGATGAGAAATATGAAATTATATTTTAGATATTAAATATGTTACATCATTAAATATTAAAAATATTATTAAATAAAATAGGCATAATATGAAATCATTGTTGAAATTTTTAGGCCATGATTCTTGTAGTGTAACATCATGATACATGGTGTCTGGTAGGTTTTTCTCATTCGATGATGACATGCCCCAACATAGAGTCTAATGCAGAAAGAACCAATGTGATTGAGGAGACCACATGCTGGGATGGGAAATTTTAAATGAGGGGAAATTCAAAACCATCCCTGATGTGAAAGACTCAAGAATTACTATATATATCTCATAAGTATGAGAATAAAGAAATACATAGTTATTTGAAATATGGGGGTATTTTATATATCAATTCACTAATGATTCATACAAATATTTGGATCTCGTGTAACGGAATGGGTCCAATCGATGAGCCATCTTAGATTATTTGGGTGACCATGTCAGGTGGATTTCACGTTATGTAGTTTTACATCTTGAAACCAAGATTATCTCCCACCTAGCTATGATGTATCTTTATCATACTAACTTGAGAGAGTGAAAAAAATATCTAAGATTACAAGAGTACTACTCAGTGTGATAAACAATAGATATTTGGTAAATATCTCTAGTTATCTGATAGTTCTAAACAGAGAGTACATGAAATATGTGGGGAGTATTTTTTATCTGAAGTTTGTGGATGGGCCTAGGATAAAAGATTTAGTCATCACTATGTATCTTTAAGTTCATAAATAAAACCATACATAGTTCTTTCAAGATGTACTTGTTCATAGAGATTGCTCGTGTCTTCAATAAAAGGTGATTTGGTGGACTTACTCTTGTGTCAAGTGATTATAAGGATCCCAACATTAATGAGGAGGGACATATTCAATAAGAACAAGACCAATGGGGTTTCTTGTTGAACCTATAATGCATGATTTAGAAATCACTACGTTTCCCAAGATGTATGGATCAAGTCACATGTATTTCATAGAATATGGAATAATTTTTAGGATTTGGTATACTTGAAATAGGTTCAAATCCATACATAAAAAATTCTTATGTGCATCCAGCTCTAATGTAAGAGGAAAAAATTGTATAGTTTAACATCATGTGACAAGGATGAATCCCTCTCAATTTAAAATTTTTATGGTATAGAATTATGGTGGGAAATCCTTGATGGGGCATCTAATTTATGGGGTAATCCTTCACTTTTTTCATCAAACAATAAAGGGTTACTTGAAATATACACTAAAATTTAGGGTTTTGGGGTTGGAAATTGCATGTGGTTGGGTCTTTGATAAATGATTCAGGATATAACTATGTATCCTATATGAATAAGAATCAAGAAACACATAGTTGTTAAAAGTCATCAGCATGGGTCAGACACACATTTTGGGGAAGAAATTATTCGGTTTTGTTTTAATATAGGTCTTGTTAGGGTACCCATCATGAATGCAAGCCTGATCATCAATACCAAAATAGGGGGATTTTCTTGAAATCCATGGTTGGGATTGGAATATGAGATTTAGGTGTTACTACATATCATTTAATATGAGAATAAAGACACATAAAATTATTAGATATAGGGGACTTTTCATAGTTTAAATTAATGGATAAATAATTCCATGTTGAAGGATTCTGTATAGATCGATCACGTACATAGGATTGGGTGCATATTCTTTCTTCTTAATACAAGGTCATTAGAGAAAATCCAAAACAAGAAAAAGGGGTTGGATATTAAAGAAAAGGGGAGGAAATTTATATCTAGATTTTATGGTTGGGCCTAGTGTAAGAGTTATAACCCTCACTGTGTATCCTAAATAATAGGAATCAATACACACATAGTTCTTGATTATATAGAAGACTTCTGCATAGATCTATCTCATATGTAGGAGTGGCATAATTTCTTCCATATTATGGTCTATAAAAAATGGTGGGCCTCAACATCAAGGTTTTAGAATATTATGTGACATTTTACATTAAAATTAGGGCCAATGTGTCATGAACCAATACATGAAGCAAGGTCTGACAAGGTCATGTGGTGTAGACTATTACTCATCAGTATATGATCATGATGGTTGGGCTGAGTATAGTGTAGTTTATTATCATGAAATAAGGACAAAAATACACTATCGTTGGGTGGGTTACAAATAAATTATTCTAAATGAGAAAATTAACTAGGATCTCTAAGCTCATGTGAGTCCTACTAATTGTGAGAACTAAGTAATTCTTATGAAACCACTTGTATCACATCAGAGTGATTGATTTGGGAAAAGTGGGGGAAACTATAATTTGGGAGCATGGATCTTACTCTCTTTCAAGGATAAAAGGAGTGATGGGGTATGGTAGTTGAACCCAAAATAAGAGACCCAAGTATATCACTATATATATCGTAAGGTTAATAATCAATACATTCATAGTTCTTAAGATATAGGGGAATTTTTATCATGGTATTCATTGGCGGATGATCGAAATCTAGACATAAAGGGTACCTACAAGGATTTGATCCCACATGTGATGTATTTTAATATCATGTAATGAGGATGAAATATAGGGGAATTCATTTTAAAGTCTTGATGCTTGGACCTATATATTGAGTATTTTCTGGTATTATAATAAGGACCAACTCTAAGCAGTTAAACATTGCATGGGATTGATGATGTAATGTAGTTTTACATCATTAAATGATGATATAATGGCTACACAGTTTAAATTCATGCATCAATGGTCGTGTCATATAGTTTTATGCCTTATGTCTAAGACATTTTCATGAAAGTTTCTGTTAAGTTTCTAAGATGAGTTCCAAGTGGTTTAATAATATACATAGAGGACCTGTGTGGACGGATGTGAAATTCATACAAAGTATTTCTTAATGAAACTTGTATTAGTGGGAGGAATGAAGTGATCCCCATCCATTTTCATTAAGGATTAACCTCCTTTGGAGTATACCTTGTGTGTGGTGTAAGATCCCTGTTTTTTTTTTGGTTTGAGATTTAGAAGATTCCTCCTATGTATCATAGGAGTTATAAGGGAAATAACCAACTTTATTTGAAGGAATAAGTGGAGGAAAACATTACTATTGAATTTTTGTGCATCTCAGTTTTTATAGATTTCTATATTGTGCAATATATGCAACCTTTTAACAATAAGTTCCTCAATCACATCAAGTCAATTTTGGGACTGTTCATCTTCAAACAACTAATTGCATATGATCACCTGAAGGGATGGTAATTGGACCTCGATGGGTAAAACTATTTGTGTCCCATATAAAAATTAATATGGGATCTCTTGTGTAGTATTTTGATTTATGGTGTGATATGAAAAAAAAGAATATTTAATCCTTTCATGCCATCATTTTTTATTCTTATCCACCATTTTTAGAAGAATGTTTGATAAAGTCTTTTTAAAATCATTTATCTATCCATTTGAAACTACATGATAATGGGGTGAATGGTTGGACTGGGTGTTATATTTTTTATACAATCTCATCAACTCAAAAGAGAAGAAATTGGTGTTGTTTTCTATTAATATTTTTTAGAGGTCACCTAATCTGGTGATGATATTTGACTCAATGAAGCTGATGATATCCCTTTCACCAACTTCTTTAAGGGGTATAGTCATGGACCATTTAGAGAGGTAATTGATTACAGTAAGGATATTATTAAACTTCTTAACAATTTCTAGGGGATATTTCCCCATGTCATCCATTCCCATAAAAGAGAAAATCCATGGATATTTTGCTGCATACAATAGTATTAGGGGTTTTTGAATGAAACTAGAATGTATCTCATATTCATTACATTTTCAAGTGAACTCCATGAAATCATGAACCATTGATGACTAGTAGTATCCAATATTCTTGATTTTATGAGATATCTTGGATTCGAGTTAATGAGTTCTACAATCACCTTCATGTACTTCCTATAAAATGATTAGGTTTTTTCCTCCCTCAATGAATCTGAGGGAAACTTCATAAAAAACTCATTTATAGAGAAATTTTTATGAATTTGAGTTATTATAATGGTTGAATATTTATGGACTATGCCTGATTTTATCTCCTATGACATGATCATGAGGTATAAACCCATTTTAGAAGCAGTATATTATGGGATACATCCATCCGGTTATGGAATTTTTTTAGTGAGGTCATGGGTTTACCTTTCTCTGGAGAAGTATTCATTTCAATGATCTCACTCATGTCATTGATAACATAAAGAGAGACCAACCTATGTTGCATAATATGGATAATTTTTTTCATCCCAATATAGTTATTTTAGGGTTGTGGCTACATCATCCAACACATTAGCATAGGAGTTATGTGGATGAAAAAAATGATTCAATGTGAGTTATGGGGGAAATTCATCCATTAATTCCTAGACATAGTTATGAAAATGGACTAATTCCTCCTTCATAATGGAAATACACCATTAATTTGTTTGATCACTAGTTATAAATCACCTTTTATATTAAGATATGACATGGTTATCTAAGGGTATAATTTTAAACATACAATGAGGGCCTTTTATTCCACCTTGTTATTAGTGAATCCTTCTATGAGTGGGAAGGAATAAGGAAAAATGAATTTTCTAGGGAAAAAATCATAATATAAGATCCTAGATTTTATAATAAGGTATGAAACTTTTAAATTTCATCATAAATATTTTTCCTCATCTAATGGAAGTGATTTAAGGTTTAACGAAGGGTTTGGGAACCTTCGGGGCTTGTTCAGAGCTCGAAGCTTCGATTTTTGGAGAAATAGTCTAAGGTGCGTGATTGGAACATCGTTTGGAGTAACCTTGAAGATCATCTATTTTTTCAAGTAAGATGAGGTGAAATGTTATTTTAACCATTCATATGAGGCTTCATAACTATGTGATGAGCTATATAAAAACTACATAGGGGACTCACATAGGCTATGCAAGGTTTGGAAAACTATGCTCCAAAATTGCATGGGTAGCTCCACTTAAGTTGTAACCATGCATGGTTGGCACATGGTTTGACCAAACCGTTCAGAAAAACCGTAATCCCCCTTTAAAAAAGGGAAATTAACTTTTTACCCCTCTTCTATTATATTTTCCTTATCTCTTTTATCTTCCCCCTATGCATAGCCTCCTCCACTCGAGAGCTCCCAAATTCCTCTCAACCTAGGCTTTGAGATAACTTCTTTGTCCAAGATTGGAATCATTTTCTATAGGTCACATTGGATCTATAATTATAGGATCTCTAATCTTCTTACTTCCTTTCTTCACTTATCTTATTGTATGGAATGTTAAATTCATGTGAGCTATTTTTCCTTATTTTTAGTGTGTTCTTTAAATTTCTTTGATTTCTCCCATTATAGACCGAATAAAAATCTGATGTTGGATGTGGATTCTACTACCAATATAAGGTATATGGTCCCATGATTTTACCTTAATTTATAGTTGCATATATATTGAATCACTCTGTCATACATTGGAATTATCGAGTATCACATCTTAAATGAAATATTTATAAAATTAAATATATGGGGCTATGTTTATATGACCCATGTGACCCTTAATCACTGATAAGGGTTAATTACCACAAATAGAACCACACATTAGGGTGTGTTTCTAATATAGAAAAACAACCATGAGTTGCTTATGAAATTTATTCACCTAATGAGGTGTGTAATTTACCCCTTGTAATTGGGAGGTCTAAATTAATTTAATAAAATAACATAATTGAGTATGATGGAAGGATTTATACTAGACTAGGCCTACTAATCCTAGTCTATAAAAAAAAACTATGTTATTAGGTTAACTAGAATTATAATTTAAATTAAATGGACTATTGAATGAAATGGAATATTAAATCATATGGTTAGATTGAGAGCCCATGACCATTCGTTGTGTCATGCCTTGGGTAAAACATGAGTTATAACATGGAATTATATTTATGGACTCATCAAGGTTATCGAATTCAAATGGTTTATAGAGTATTTATGTCATTTTTTTTGATACATTGGTTATCATATGAATTCCATGGATGTTAACACTTGGGTCGAAGGATTTTACTTTATGCTAGTGGTGACACTTGGGTTACTTACATATAATTCCATAGATATACTAAGAGGGAAATGATTTATATTATTCCAAGTGTGGCACTTGGGTTTCCTATAAGTAATTACAAGGATAAAATCAGAGGTTTATGACTTTATACCATGCCTAGAGGGATACTTGGGTTCCTATAAAGAATGTAATGGATGGGATTGTTAGGTGATGGGTTCATATTACACCTAGAGAAATACATGGGTTTCTCACATGGAATGCCTTGGACAGGCTCAGGTTTCCAATGTGTAAATTTATTAATTGATCTAAATGTTTTATCTTTCATGTAAAAGAACATGGTTTCATTCATTTAATACTTTTTATACATTATGGACATGTTATACCTTCCTTTTTTAAGTGTAATGACTTGAGACATGTTCATCCCTTATATCGATATAATAAATGGGGAATGCCTTGGTTATGATTTTGCTCATGAGCCTTTCTTATAAATTAAAATCATAATTGGTAATCATTCAAATATATTTTGGCTTAGGTCATAGTAGCTGGTATCATATGGGTGTCCTATTTGGAACCTTGTCCGAAATATGATTTATGTATTTCATTTCCATCTTTTAGTATTACCTATACACTGATTAATTATATACTCATGGACTGGATGGAATTAGACACCATTTTTGGTGGCCTATTGAGTATATCTCACACCTTTTTGGGTTGTTACATGGTACTCAGGCTAGCTTCAAGGATATAGGCAAGTGGCCTACTATGGATGCATGATTTCTCTATACTATGATGGGGTATGGGAGCATCAGACTGTGCTTATGCTCACGATACTATGGGAGATAGCTTTTGGTATTTTTTTCATTTTTTACATCATGTTGTATATGATTTATTTTTTTTATCCCATTTATTCCCATTTTGTATAGAATAAAATTATCAACATCATTTTTTATATGAATTTGGTTCTTGTTTCTTCCAGTTTATTTGGTGTATTTGGATGATTTACTTTTCCACTACTAGTTATTTATTTATTATGCTTCTATTGTTTGTTGTTACTATGTTACTATTGTTCCCCAATCTGATTATGAGCGTATAGTCTCCCCATCATAATTTCATATACCTTTACTGGTAGTTGGAAGCATCTAGAATATGGGGAGATGTGCTTGAGGGCATATTTCCACTAGTTTAACTATTGTTACCGAGTGAGTTGGATCAGGATATCACAAGGTGGTATCAAAGCCTTCTTTTCCATTTTCTCTTAATTCTAGGTTAATTAGACAATATCTTGGGAATGCATTGGAATTTTGTAATGAGATTGTTCTTGGGAGTAGCTGACCCACATACAGGGAAAATAAAAATTACTAGGTAAGGGAATTACTATTCTATATTATGCCACTTACGGTTGTATTGATTTCACTATTGGATGGTGAAAATGATTTGTTGCATAATTGATGTTATTATTATGATGGGTTTCCTTTTATCCTTTTAATATTAATTAAATCAAGTATTATTACATGCATCATTGTAGAACATAGAGATTCACATTTCATGCATATTCCATGCCATATAGATTGCATTTCTTGATTGCATGATTATGTTCCATGATTATTTTTATACCATTTTTAGGTTAAGATTCAACATTCTTACTTTATACCATGATTCTATGATAATTTCTATGTTCACTCGTATTATTACTATTTGATAACATGTCTGGTAGTAGTTATAATATAATATTAGTCATTAAAGTTTATAAATCAATCTAAATGGTGTATTCCCATATAGCTTAATGGTGGCACCTTAATTAACCAATTATGACATTTTTAAGCCATGGATCTTTGGTTTCATGAGATGAAAAATTTATGGTTGTGATTAAATGGATGCCAAAAACAATTTATAAAGTGTATAGACCTTTATAAATTAGAAAGGTTAATCAATATAATCAATCCATCACATTTGAATTTTTAATATTCTAAGACTAAAGGTGGAAACCTGGTTACGGTTTCCTGACATGAAAATTGAAACATTTAAAGCATAATACTTTATAAATTGGGAATAGAGACTCATCTAATTGGGCCATTATATATATAAATTAGTACAAACTACATATTATTAATAATTAAAGTAAATGGATATCGTTAAATTTCATTCTAATTGCAACTTAAAGGGTGTTTTCCTCTATAAGATGAAATTGACACATTGTATACCAAATCCCATAACATGAAATAGAAAAATTAACCCTAAAACAACCTTAGAAGTGGGTATTAGGTGATATATATTATGATTATTCATGGTCTTATACGTCACCAAAATCTGGATTTAAGAGTAATAAGAGGGGTGCGAATTTTATATTGGAGGGCGTGTACCTATCATATTTTTATGTCTATGATACAATAATCAGTAAACCATATATGATTCATATTATTTCAAATTTATAGAGATATTACACCATTATGTCCTTGATTCATGTGCCATGAGGGTGGCAATGACCATGCTTCAGAGGTGGTGGTACCCAAGCCACTAGTATTACCTCATGTAGTGATACTTGTGGCACCTCCTACTATACCTGATATGGGTTCCCATTCCCAATTTCAAGAGGATTTTCTATGGCTCATGTAGACCATGTAGAGAACCCCATGAAATTCCCTAATTATGGTAGATTTAACTCTAGAATTTCAGCAGCAGCATCCACCCATGTTTTTTGGGGATGATGGTCCATTGGTTGTGGAGTCATGGATGGAGGCCATGCTATCTATTTTTAAGAATCTTGATACACCTTTTAAGAGGAGAGTGAGTCTATCTATGTATATTAAGTTAGATTATTCCAAGAGATGGTAGGATGTTATTACCTGGGTAGATCTTCATTATGATATGGTTTGGAGGTATTTTCAAATAGCATTCTATGATTTTTTTCTGTCCCGAGATTCTAAGGGATGATAGAGAAAGAGAGTTTATGAACTAGGAGAAAGACTCTTTATCAGTTATGGACTACTCCACATTTTTTATAGAGCTCCAGCACTTCACGCCGATCCTTTTAGGTGATGAGTAATTCAATTATAAGTGATTTAAGGATGGTCTCAGGTATGAAATATGATCACATGTGAATTTATTTTGGTTGAATATTGTTTTTGGGATAGTGAATCCGTCACTAATTACAGACAATAACCTAAGAGAGGCTGAATGTGTTACCTAGTGAGATTCATCTCCTAGACCCATAACTACTTCAACTAGTAGAAGGAAGCATCGTTTTGAGTCTTCTCATTGGAGAAAATGTATCAAGAGTGTGCGATAAAGTATCCAGGTGGCATGAAATCAATATGGTAGTCTAGTACATATGAAGACCCAGTGTATTAAGGATATAGTTAATTGTTAATGTTGAGGAAATATGGTTCGTCTTTAGTGATATTTTAGATCAATTACTTTAGTGTATAGTGAGAAAGGATCTGCACCAACTCCATGTCCAGTATCAAGGTTAGAAACCCCTATTCAGGCAAGGAGATTGAGTACTACTAGAATACCAGGTTGAAGAGGTGGTTGTGGCCAAGGGATCTAGACTCTAGAAATATATCACAATTATAGTAGGAATTCTCAGGGAAATAAATATATATCTTGAGGCTTAATATGGTTCTAGATGTATGCAATGCATTTGATCCCTATGGATCGTAGTGTTGGTCCATCTACAGTTATATGTATCATCTTAGTATCCTATACACTAGTTTATGATTTATTTGATATAAGAACTTTCTAATCCTTCATATATTTTTATTTTATAAAGATCCTTAGGCTCATGATTCATTATTTATGTGGAATAATGTAACTTGATACCCCATTGGAAATTCAATCAAAAGGTTTCTGCCAATATACGGCGTACCCCTTGGTATTGGTGAGTATCATTTCTTATAGGGCCTATTCATCCTCGATATGAAAGGTTTTGAAATCATTATTAGGATAGACTGATTAGTTCCTTATTATACTTATATCAATTTCTATCATCGGATGGTATCCCTCACATCAAAAGATGGTGATAATTTTATTTTTAAGGGTGAATGGTATATCAAGGAAAGTTAAATTATACTCGAGCATTGTGGGTTAGGCTAGGTGAAAGCCTGGATTTCTATCATTTATATAGATGATTGAGGAACATGTCAAGATAATTAACTCTAGTATTATATCATTTTGGAGAATTATTCTTTATAAATTTTAATGGATTCCATTCTAAGATAGATGTATAGTTTCTATTGAACTAGTTCTTGGAGAAGTAATGATGTCAATTCCTAAGGATAGCTATTAATGGTTTGTAGGATCTCAAGTGGTAGATATAGGACATGGAAACTAAGGTTTTTATATGGCCCAATAATTCCCCATGGGGTTCACTCATCCTTTTCATCTAGAATGTGAATGGTACCCTGAAAATTTTTATAGATTACTATCGGTTGATCCAGCTTATGGTTGTGAATAGATATCCATTATGACATATAGATGACCTCTTGGACTAGATCTGAGGAGAGGAGGTTTTCTCCAAGATCAATCTGAGGTTATTTTTCCATTAGGTGTGTATTATACCATCAGATACACCATATAAATCATTCCATAATTATTTTTTGTATGAGTATTTGGTCATGTCATTCAGTCTCATGAACATGCCAGCAGTATTCATGGATTTGATGAATTGGTTTTTCCACCCATACCTAGACACATTTTTGTTAGTCCACATGATTGACATCTTGGTGTACTCACATACTTGACCCAAACATGCCCAACATCTTGATATCATTTTGATCACACTGAAACAGAACTATCTAAATAATAATATCACTAAATTCCACATTTATATCGATAATGTCCACTATTTAGGCTACATAATATCATATATAGAGGTATCAGTTGACCCATATAAGGTGAGATCCATTGTCTCTTGGGAGTATCCCATGAATGTCTTTGACATACAAAGTTTCTTGGGGATTGTTGAGTATTATAGGGGCTTTATTCAATATTTTTCATGCCTTGTAGTACCACTCACCGGCTTAACCAAGAAAGGTGTCAAGTTTACATTGTATAAAGCCTATAAGGAATCCTTTTAGGAGCTGAAAGTGGGATTGAATTCAATGCAGATCTTGATTTTACGTGATCCTAGAAGAGGCAACATAGTTTATTATTATACTCCAAGAATATGGAAGATATATTTTATAATGTAATGAGATCAAGTAATAACCTATGGGTCTCATTAGTTAAGACCTCATGAGCATAATTACCCAATTCATGATCTCAATCTAGCAACTAGGGTTCATGTTTTTCATTGTTGGGTGAACTTCTTTCTGTGACATCATTTTGTGATATACACAAACCAAAAAAAATACTCAAGTATATTTTTACACATTGTGACATAAATCTCAGTAAGTGAATATGAGTTTAATATCTACATTTATTACCATAGTCCTATTAAATTCTAGATACAGTGAAGATGATGTATCTTTCTAATCCTATGGGGTTGTTCGTATGGGAGAGTGTTATAGGGAAGGATCCACTTCTTGGTTGGATTATTGAAGGGGATGATATTTTTCACATTCAAGGGAGAATTTGGATTCCTTCCGATGTATGAGAGGAATTTATGTGAGAGTATCATGCCACTTATTGGGAAGTACATCCCAATATTATAAATATGTACCATGTTTTACAAATCCAGTACAAGTCTCCAGGTGTCAAAAGAGAGATAATTAATTTTATTACATGGTGTTCCATATATTAGTAGGTGAAAGTGGAACATCGGTGGTAATCATGGATTTTACAATCATTGCCCATTCATGAGTGTAAATGAGATAACGTTGCTATGGATTTTGTGATGGGATTACCCAGGTCAACTTGTGGTTGTGATACAATATGGGCGATCATAGATAGATTGAAAAAGGTTTCTCATTTATGTCTTGTCAGAAAGACCATTTCAAGGGATGATCTATTAAGGCTATATGATAGAGACATCATATGCCTTCATAGAGTACCATATACTATTCTATCTTATAGATACTCACATTTTACATCATATTTCTAGCATGGTTTTCATAGGGTAATGGGTTCATAGGTACTATTGAGTACATTTTGTCACTCATAGAGTGATGATTTGTCTGAGTGTATGATACAGGTGTTATTGGACATGATAAAGAAATGTTTCCTTGATTTTGGAGGTTATTGGGAGAAACAATTACCTCTAAATGAGTTCGTTTTTAATAATAGTTTCCAAGTGACTATACAAATATATCCTTTTTAGGATCTATGTAGTAGTTCATTTCATTCCCCACTATGATAGTTAGATGTATGAGAGGTGGTTCTACTAGGACCTCATCTCATTCAAGAGACATTAGAATAGGTATAGATTATCATGAATTGTATGGATGAAGATCAGTCTAGAAAGAAGTATTACACTAATCACCTCCATTGGACACTAGAGTTCGAGGTGGGGGACTGAGTTTTATTATGTATTTCACCAAGACATGGGCATAAAAATATTTGAAGACAAGGTAATCTTTCACATCATTATAGCAGGCCTTTCATGATCCTGGAGAGAGTTTGTCTATTAGCCTATCGATTGTAGTTACATTAGAGGTATCAATCTAAGCATGACATATTCCAGGTATATTAGATTCACCATTATCACTTAAAGGCATATCATATTCTTTATCCTAGTGAGGTTGATTTTGAGATGGATTCCTCCTTTGAGAATAATCCTATATGTATCATTGATCGAATAATAAAGTCTCTTTAGAGAAGGTTAGTTCCTCTAGTAAGGGTGTTATGGTAGCACATCTATATAAGGGATAAGACCTAGGAGTAAGAGATATATGTATGTACTCAGTGTCTAGATTTATTTTCAGGTAGTACTTTACTACCCTCAAAAGTGAAACTCGTAGATGAGTTGTTTTAAGGAGGGATGATTGTAAGATACGAGCCTTTCAAAGAAATTACGATCCATTTAAATTTTAGTATAAATATTTTTTTTCTTGTAATGGAAGTTCTTAAATGTTTATGGAAGGGTTCTGGAGCCTTTGGGTCTTGTTCAAAGCCTAGAGATCTGGTTTTTGGAGAAATAGTCTGAGGTGCATGGTTGGAACATGGTTGGGAGTAACCACACAGCTCAACCATGCAGCCAAGTAAGCAGAGGTGTATGGTTATTTTAATCATGCACAGAAGGCTTCACGACTATGTTAGGAGTTGTAGAGGAACTATATAGGGAATTCACATGGTTTGCATATGGTTTGGCTAACTATGCAACTAGCACACATGGGTAGTTCCACATAGGCAGTGACCCCATGCGGTTGGTGAATGGTTTTGAAAAACTATACATCCCATTTAAAAATGGGGAAAATGAATTTTTACCCATATTCTCTTATATTTTACTTCACCTTTTTCTCTTCCTTCCCACACATAGCCTCCTCAATGTGAGAGCTCCCAAATTCCTCTCAACCTATCCTTAGAGATAACTTATTCATCCAAGATCAAAATTGTTCATTATTAGTCGTGTTAGATATGTATCAATAAGATCTTTAATCCCATTACTTCTTTTATTTTTTTTATCTTTCCATATGGAATTCTAAATTGTTAGGGAAAATCCCTTAAGGTAACATTGTTGAATTTTTATGTTAATTGTGTTTGTTGGCAAAATAGGTTTCCATGATCAGTTTGGGAGATCTAAAATATGTTTTAATAGGTATGTTGAAAAAGATCCAATAGAGAGTAATGAATTCCCTGGAAGTGGTACATAAAATTATGTACACAAGGTGACATTTTTTCCTAGTGTTTTCCAAATTTTTGGGGTCCAAAATTAAGAGTTTAGATAGTATCATGAAAAATGGATTTCCATGAAGGCCATATGAAAATATGGAAAAGGAATGAGTTTGGTGAATATGGTATTTGATAAGGCTGTTTCATAAAGGTTCAAACAATCTTTCAAGTGATCTATGCGATAGTAACGCGCATCATGAATGACTAAGGTGAAGAGCACCACAAGTGGAGCATCTTGGTGGTGTGAAGGTTTTTATGGAAAGAACTTTGATTATGAAAAACATTGTGAATGATAAATTTCTATGGAGATTTTAAAATGAGGAATAATCGTGGTGGAAAAGAGGGAGCATCACAAAATGGTAATGATGTGGCAGGAAGTTTCTAGAATCCGTGTAAACAACTACAAATATGCCTCTACCCCCTTCAGAAAACTAGCAAGACTTAATGGAGATATTAAGGATCCAAATTCACGAAGGCGGTTCATGAATGAGTTTCTTGTGAATAATTTCACGAAGGCTAGGATAGAAAATATAATTTTATAAGCATCATGAAAGTAAAGGAACTTTCAAAGGCTATGTAAACTTCAGGAAAGGAATGAGCTTCATGAAACCTAGTTGAGATTCGTGAAAGAGGTGTGCTTAGAAAAAGGCTAATTGAGATTCATGAAACGAAGGTGGGATTCGTGAAGGCCAAGTGAGCTTCTAGAAATTTAGTAGATTTGTGAAAGGATATTTGAGTTTTGAGAAAGAGGAGCTTCACGAAGGCAATGAGCATCACTAAATTTATTCAGAAGGCATTACCTAGTACGTTTGTGGTAAAGTGGTATTCATCCATTGGATGAAAGTGGAAGTTAAATAGAGAATACATATAAAATTGAGGATATATTCACTATAGATAATTAAAGGACCTAAAATTCCATGAATTGTGATTTGATCCCTTCAAAGATCAGTGAGAAAAGTAATAGGAAGTTGGTGATCTTTTCCACTAGTAGTGAGCCAAAGAAAGTGACATATGGAGTGACCCTTGGGAAAGCAATGATATGACCCTATAACTTGTAAAGGCACTGATTCTAGGTATAAATGTGATATTTCCCAAACCACCATTCTTGGCAGTGAGACTTATTGAATTTGGTACAATCATCACATTTCTATTGTATGCTCCTTGGATGTAGCCCAGTGAGGGTAAACCAAGTAAAATTGATGTGTCTCATGCATGATTTTAATTGTTTTCATACATTTCCATAGGAAATGAATAAAAGAGAGTTTTTTTACAGTGAAATAAGATAAAAAGTAGCATAAGTTTTAATATTTCATACCCTAATTTACCCCCCCCCCCCCTCAGGTTATTTAAACTAATTAGGATAACATAAATCCATGTGATAACTTTTTCCCTAGGTTTTTGGAATTATCTATTTCTTCTATTTATCCCATTATAGAATGAATCATAATATGATATTAGATAGGTATTCTTCTACCAAGATAAGGTAGGTGGTATCATGCTTTTCCTTTAAAGTCTAGTTTTCTACTTATTGTGTTATTGTGCCGCATACCAGACTTCCCATGAATCTCCTCTTATATTAATTATTTCAGGAATTAAATGTGTGTTCGTATGTTTATATAAACCATGTGACCCATAATCACTAATGAGGGTTGAGGACCCCAAATAGAACCAACCCTTTGGGTTTATTTCTAAACTATAAAAACAACCATGAGTGTCTTATGAAATTGATTCACCTTCTTAGGAGTGTTATCGACCCCTTGTAATTGGGAGGTCCAAATTAATTACATAAAATTACTTAATTGAGTGTGTTGGAAGGATTTATATTAGGACAGGCCTCTTAATAATAGGCCATAAAATCAAACAACCTTTTAATGTGAGTTAGAATTATACTTTAAATAAAATATCCAATGGAATGAAATGTGATGTTAAATGGTATTGTTAGATTGAGAGTACATGACCATTAATTACAACATTTCATTGGTGAAACATGGGTTTTAACTCAAAATTACATGGATAGATTCATTAGTTTTATTGAATTAAAATAGATTATAAATGGATTTATATCACATTTTAGATGCTACATGTGTTATCATATGAATTACATGAATGGAAACACTTGGGAAGTTGGATTTTACTTTATGCCAAGGGTGAAACTTGAGTTCATTAGATGGAATGTCAATGATAGACTTAGAGGGAAATTATTTTTATTCTTCCATGAGTGACACATGGGTTTTCTATAATTAATTACAAGGATGGACTCATATGGTGATAAATTTATACCATACCTAGAGAAATATTTGGGTTCCTATAAGGAATTTGATGGATGGTCTTATTAAATGATGGGTTTATAGTGAACCTAGAGTGATACATAGGTTTCTTATGTAGAATGCCTTGGATAGGCTCCGGTTTCGAATGATTAAATTGATTAATTTATCTAAATGAAATGTCTTCTAAGTTAAAGAGCATGTTTGTATTATTTTAATAATTTTAATACATGATATCCTTTTTATACATTCCTTTATCAAGTGTAATGACATGGCATGTGTTCATCCCCTATATTGATATGATCAACTTGGATGCCTTGGCTATGATCCGGGTCTTGAGCATTTATTATAAATTAAAATCATAATTTATAATCAATCAAAGATATTTTGTCTTAGTCTGAAGCATGTGGCATCAGATGGCTGTACTTTTTGAAACCCAATCCGATATGGGATTTATGTATTTCATTTATAGAATTAATTATTACATGCACACTACTTCATTATATAATCATGGACTAGATGGAATTGTACACTATTTATGGTGGCCTACTGAGTATATCTAAACCCAGTTTAGTCCACCTTTTGCTACCTAAGAAGACATCATGGATACAATTAGGTACAAGGGAAAGTGTCCTTCTATGGATGGTTTATTTCTATATACTAGGATAGAGTATGGGAGTAGAGGATCAATATTATTCTTTCAATGCTATGGGAAATATATTTTTTTTCTTTTTCCATTTTTTATAGAATGTTGTATATGTCGACTCCAATATATCTCATGTATTCCCATTTTGTATAGAATGACATGATCATTGTCATTTTTTATATAACTTAGGATATGGTTTCTTATAGTTTATTTAGGGTATATAGATTATTTAATTTTATGTTTATAGTTATTTATTTATTATTCTTCGATTGTTTATTATTATTATGTTCCTATTATGACATACTCTGATAATGGGGGTATATTCTATCCACCATACTCTTATAGTCCCTGATATTATTAATATTTTTATAACTTTTTATATACTCCCTTAACTTGTTTTATATGAAATGTGCATAATTTGTGTGAAATATTAATGTTTAAATATTAATTAGAATTTTTTAGCACTATTTGAATTCATCCAGATTCAAGTATGTTTAATATTTTAATAATAACTATCACCCTAATGATCCCAATTCTGTAGTTCTTGTTTTTTAGGATTCCGGATTCAATTTAACACCTATCATTATAAGTAATCATTTTCCAATTCTTCCATTTGAAGGGTAATATGGACCACACAAGAAGGCCCACAGAATCTGTGAAGAAACTGGACCATCCATGAAGATTGAATTATTGGGCTTAATCCAGAAGTGAAAATTCATTCATTCTACTAAAAAATTAGGATAAAAATCCATGGAGTCCTGAATAAAAATTTCAAGGCCTGAATCCAAAAAACAAGTGCCCCAAATTAAGCTTTGAAGTCTATCCCACCATTCTGGCCGGGAATTAAAATCAGGACACTATTCCTACATTTTATCCTACTTTAATAAACAAATAAGACTGGAAGGTTTCATTTTGAAATCTAAGATATGGGTGGCCAAATTTTTTTAAAAAATCATTTTTATTTGAAGGCATCTTCCTATTCAAAAATCCATTTACATTTCATCCATCGAAAAAGCATGGATAGAAATGGACAGTTTAACATTGTTTATTAAAACTATCATAACATTGGATACATAAGTCCAATGGCCAAAAAACATTGAGGGATGATAGTAAACATCAATACCTAAAACATGGAATAAGATATCATCTTTAGATTCAGATATATGGATGGCCAAATTGGCGATGAAAATGGAGGGGTAGATTTGGAATGAAAACTATCCACCTCCTTGGGGTATAAATACTACCCCCTCTTCTCCTTAAATGTGGTTGGAATTTATGAAGAGGGAAGCATATATTATAATGACAAAATCCTTTCCAAAGGCATGGTAGTACCTTCTATAATCAATTTTTTAATTGAGTAACCCTTCCTCTTCTCTTTGATTTCATTTACTTTTGTGATTTTCTTCATTTGTAATCTTGTAAGTCTTTGTTTTGTAATTCTGTTTTAATGCAATTTTATTCTTCATATTTTGTTTTAATCTTTCACCCTCTATTCTTAAATATTAATTTTCTTAAAATATTTTAAATCACTATGAAATCCATTCCCTTATTTTTCTTCCTCATTCAATCAAAATTCTATTTTTAATTCTCATCACTTTTTTTTGTTTGTGTTCGGTGCACAACTCTTTTATTATCCCATTCTTTCTATTATCTTATTAACTCATCATCATAAACATAATAAACCAAATTTCAAATCATCTTAATAGATGAGTAAATCTACCATTTTGGTGAGTTAAAACTTATGGATGTTAAGTGATAGAGAGTATTTTCTCGATGAGTATTCTTTAATTTAACATTGTGTATATTGGACTTAACATGTCATGGATTAATGACATAAGTTATTTAATGTTTGAATTCCATGGATTCTTGGAACTATAAGTACACTTCTAAAATCAAGTGCTTATTTATATTATAATCCTAGTAAATTTAAGGCTTGGATTAAGGCCTTAACACTTAGGAATTCCAATCAACATCAACTTGTGACATGAGTGTTAATTTAATGAAATATAAAGCAAGGCTCAAGGATATCACAAGCTTAACTACATAATGATGAACTCGCCCAAATATTAATCAAATTGTTAAATAAATATTAATCAATCAATAATTTCAATTAATCTCTACAAACAAACCCCCCAATCAAAATACAATCAAATAAAAACAACCGACTATTAAAGATTATCATCGTTGAGGATTCGACCCGAGTGCTGCTATACACATTAGCAGAGCATTATAACCTTAAACGATCGATAGGAAATAATTAGTCATGACTTAAAATGGTGTCATTTTCTGGGATGGTGCAATTAAATAGTCATTAGTTTCTAGTTATTGTAAAAAAACAAAATTTTAAAAAAAAATTAAATAAAACACAAAGAAAAACATGCCCTTCTCTTAAAAATCATAAACCAAAAAAATACAAAGAAATCCATCTCTTCCTATTTCTTCAAAAATGTCTCTGAATGCCCTGTAGACTCCCAAAAAATCCCTTGGATTTGTTTGACCCTAAAATTGAGTGAACACTTTGCCAACATAGGAGGAACATAAGAGAATATCAACTCATTCAAGAACATGTCCTTATCCAACCAATTGAATTAGATATGGCCAAAATTAGGGAACAAACACTTAAATAACTTGCTTCCCCCGATATGAATTACCAAACTCTTGGTATTAAATATCCAAACATAGAGTCTAACTTCAAACTCAAATCAGGTATGATTTATCTTCTTCTTCATTTCCACAGGCTAGCTGGTGAGGATCCACATCTTCATCTTAAAGAGTTCCAAGTGGTGTGCTCTACCCTAAAGCCTCAAGGGTTTTCTGAGGAACAAATCAAACTCTGAGCATTTCCTTTATCCCTATATGTCACTGTTAATTCATGAATTTACTACCTCCATCCTGGTTCCATTACCACATGGAATGACCTGAAGTGACTCTTTTTAGAGAAATTCTTTTCTGCTTCTTATACTACTTCTATCCGAAAGGAAATAAGTGGTCTTCATCAATTTCCAAATGAATCACTCCATGAGTACTGGAAGATGTTTTAAAAGATTGTTTCAACCTACCCACACCACCAAATCCATGACCAAATCTTGATCTAATACATATATGAGGGGTTATTGGATATAGATAGAACTCTCATTGATGTCTCAAGTGGTGGTGCTATTGTTGATAAAACTCCGGTAGTTTCAAGAGATCTCATAAGCAACATGGATGCAAACACAAAACAATTCCATACTCAAGAACATTCTCAATTCAAACAAGACCAATATAGTCAATTTATGGAGCCCACAAAGATGATCAAGTGGATGAGTAAACTTACAGGTCTTGTGAGACAACTAGCTATGGTGGCCAAAGTCCCAACCCCATATTCTCCACAATATTTGTTCCTTGGAACTATTAATAAATATGGAATCTGTAGTTCCCCATCTCATCCAATTAACACATGTCCACAACATCTAGAGTATCAATCCAATTCATCTGGACCAATGGAGCTCAATGTAGCATATGCTCAACAGAACCCCAACCCTCAACAATTAGGTCAGTTTGTTAGAAAATTCAACCAACCCCATTCTGATGCCTTCTCTTCTAAATATAACCCTAACTTGAGATATTAGAATCCCATTTCTCATCCCCCTTAATACCCTCATCAAAACCCAAAAAAAATTCCAATATGGTCAAGGTGTTGGTATCTTCTAACAACCTTCCCCTTTTGTTCCTCAACCTCAAAGGATTAATCCTCCTCTTCCTCCTCTCGGATTCTACTATCCTAGTGAGACTTTCCAATTCCCAAAATAATACAATCGATTTCTGAGGAAACAAAATCAAGGTAATCCCAATTCGGGACAAGCCTCTTCTTCCAAGAAACTATGGAAAAGTGTTGTATAAGATCTTTCCCCCTTCACCCGTTCTATCCTCAAAAACATTGAAATCCAAATTGGTCAACTTGCTTCCCACCTAAGCTAGTAACAACAACCAAATTATTCCTAACTCCCAGCTCAATCAGTACCCAATCCCAAGGGTAATTTAAGTGCAATTGCACTTAGATCGGGGAAGAAAATTGATATGACTCAAGATAAGTCCTCTAACCCCATTTAATTGTTGACCTAGAAAATGAAAAGAAAAATAAACTCAAAAGGAATCTGAATCTATTCCCTCACCTCCTTCTATTCCACTTTGGAACCTAATTCCTTTTCCTCAATCTGTTTCTAAGCCAAAAAATTCCTTTGAACCCAATCCTGAAATGCTATACATGTTTAGACGTGTTGAATTCAACATCCCCCTCTTAGATTCCATAAAACAAATCCCTATGTATTTCAAGTTTCTTATGTAGTTGTGCACCCACAAGAGGCAACTTAGGACCTTTGAAAAGGTTTCCACCCAACAATCTATTCCCATAAAGTTCAAAGATCCAGGGACATTTACAGTTCTATTCCAAATTGGAAGTTACAACTTTGATGATGCACTCATAGACCTAGGAGCCTCAATTAATGTTATTCCCAAATCTATCTCCTCCAACCATGTTCTAGGTCCCTTACATTCAAAGGGTGTTTTCATTCAATTGTCCAATCAAAGAACTACTAGTCCTGAGGGTATAATCGAGGATGTCCTTATTCATGTGAATGATCTTATCTTCCCTACTGATTTCTATGTACTTGACATGGAAGGTGAGACACACTCTTCTTGATCTCCCCTAATTATAGGGAGACCATTCCTAATGATAGAAAGAACCAAGATTGATGTCTATTCAGGCATCTTATCCATGGAATTTGGTGACCAACTGGTCAATTTCAACATTTTCCAAGCCATGTGATGCCCATATGAGGATCACTATGCATTCTCAATCCATGCTTCCAAGGACACTTCTATGAGTCAATTGGGCCCCAATCCATCATTTTATTCATGTTCTACTGACAAAGGATCTTGTAAAATCTGTAACATGATTAACCAAGTATTAAATGTTTAAGTTGATATGGACCTCTCATTCATAAACTCCATCAATATTGAGGATCTTAAAAAGTCTCTTGAATCCCACATCAACTCTGATCTCTACTACTCCACCTTGGAAAATATTAAGGAAAATGAATCTGAAGCAATTGAAGTCCCTCCCTCTATTCCTGAGTTTCCTAACCCACAAATGAGATATGATACTAATCTAAAACCTCTTTCTAAACACCTGAAATATGAATTCCTTTTCCATGATCACTTTTATCCTATCATTATCTCCACTTCACTTACTAAAACCGAGGAGTCCAAACTTTTTCAGGTGTTAGAGGAAAACAAAAAGGCCTTAGGTTAGACCCTAGATGACATACCAGGAATCAAACTTACCTTTTTCATGCATCACATTCATCTTGAGGAATCATACAATCCAATTAGATAACCACAAAGAAGACTCAATCCACTCATACTTGATGTACTTGGGGAATATCTCACCAAGATTCTTCAATCTGATATTATCTACCCAATTTTTGATAGTGAATGGGTTAGTCCAATTCAAGTTGAACATAAAAAGGGTGAGATAACTATTCTCAAAAATGAACATGGGGAGGTAGTCACTACTCTAGTGAAAAACAAATGGAGTGTGTGCATTGATTACCAAAAATGAATGTTGAAACATGAAAAGATCACCACCCTCCTCCATTACTTGATCAAATTCTAAAAAGACTAGACATAAAGTCACACTGTTGATTTCTTGATGGATACACCAGCTACTTCCAAATCCCAATCTCACCTCATGACCAAAAAAAGACTACTTTCACAAGCCCCTTTAGAACATATTCATATAAGATAATTCATTTTGGCCTTTGTAATGTTTATGAAACATTCTAGAGGTGTATGATGAGTATCTTTTCTAAATTCCTTGAACACTTCATGGAAGTCTTCATGGATGACTTTACCATTTATGGTGAGTCATTTGAATCATGCTTGAATTCACTCTATCTAGTCCTTAAAAAGTGTATCAAGTGAAACCTTATGTTAAATTTTGAAAAATGTCACTTCATGGTTGCAGATGGGATTGTTCTAGGTCACATAGTTTCAAAAGATGGTATTGAAGTTGATCATACCAAAATTGAAGTGATCCAATCACTTCCTAAACCCACTATTATTCAAGACATTTGTTCATTCCTTGGTCATGCTGGTTTCTATCATCAATTCAACCATAAATTCAGTAGGATTTCCCTCCCACTCACTCGGTTGCTTCAAAATGATGTCACATTTCATTTTGATGAGGTTTTCAAGAGATCCTTCATAGAACTCAAAACTTCTCTTACATCTGCCCTGATAATCCAACCCCCAGATTGGTTCTTACCCTTTGAGTTGATGTGTGATGCTTCTGATAGAGCTGTTGGGGATGTTCTTGGTCAAAGAAAAGAAAATATTCCTCATGTCATCTATTATACCTCAAAAACATCGGATTAAACTCAATCTCACTACACCGTCACTAAAAAAGAACTTTTAGTAGTGGTTTTTGCCTTAAATAAATTCCAGCCCTATATCTCAGGTGCCAAAATCATCATCTTCAAAGACCATTCTGCTATAATGTTCTTACTCAAGAAAAGTGATTCCAAATCGAGGCTAATAAGATGGATCCTAATGCTCTAAGAGTTTGACCTTGAAATCAATGATAGACCAGGAAAAGAAAACCTTGTGGCTGATCATCTAAGTAGAATTTCTAATTCTTCTCATTTTTAAATCATTGTTCATGAATTCCCCACTGAGCACCTTTCATCTCTCATTCCAAAAATACCATGGTATGCCCCAATTGTAAATTTCTTGGTTTCTGGTATTTTTCCTGAAATTTTTTCAAAATAAAAAAAATGAAGTTGAAATGTGATTCAAAATACTATTTTTGGGAAGAAAATAAACTTTCAAAAATTGGGGTAGATATGGTAATTAAGAGATGTGTTGATGAAAATGAACGTTCTTCCATCTTAGAATTTTGTCACTCACTTACTAGAGGTGGCCACTTTGGACCACAAAGGACCTCACGAAAGTTCCAAGACTCTGAATTCTTTTAGCCTTTACTCTTCAAGGACTCACATGAGTCCTATCAACCATGTTCCACTTGCCAAAAGTTCGGCATAATTTCAAAGATAGATGAACTTCCCCAAAGAATTTAATTTTTTGTGAGATCTCCGATGTTTGGGGAATTGATTTCATGTGACCATTCCCCCATCCAATGGATTATCATACATTATTATAGTGGTTGATTATATTTCTAGGTGGGTCGAGGCCAAAACCATTAGAAAGGATGATTCACATACTGTTAGTGAGTTCTTAAAGATATGAATCTTCCACTGATTTGGCACACCACGTTCCTTGATAAGTGACTTAGGAACCCATTTTTGTTATAAAATCATGGAATCTCTTCTGAAAAATAATAGTGTTGTACATAAAACATCAACTGCATATCACCCCTAAACAAATGGAATGTCTGAACTTTCTTATATAGACGTCAAAAGAGTGGTTTAGAATTGTTAATCCCACCAGAAAATATTGTCCTGAAAGACTTGGTGAAGCACTTTGGGATTATCAAAATACCTATAAAACACCCATTGGGATGTCTCAATTTAGGCTAGTATTTGGTAAAACATGTCATTTACCAGTTCAAATTCAACATAAGTCTTTTTAGGATGTGAACAACTGTAATTTTGATTTTGAAAAATCTGGTGAAGAGAGATTATTGCAGTTGACTGAACTAGAAGAGCTTCGACTTGATTCTTAAGTGATTTCTAATCTGTATAAAGAAAAGTCTAAGGTAATCCATGAAAAACACATCCTGATAAAGGTATTCCATGAATGTGGAAAGGTATTTCTTTTTGACTCTCGATTTCTTCTTTACACAGGTAAGCTTAATTCTCGATGGGATGGTCCTTTTGTTACTACTATTGTTTACCCATTTGGTGAAGTGAAAGTCCAAGACCCTTCATTAAAAAGGAAATTAATAGTTAATGGACATTGGTTAAAGCATCACCATGAGAGGAAACACAATCTTGGAACCACATTGACTTCCATTAGATCCACAACTTATAAAGTAAACACACCACTGGATGGAGACGATGACCCACCACATCCAAACTAGGGGAACCTCTTTCCCTTTAACTCCTCTTCTCCCCCCCCCCTCTCTCTTTCTTCTTCTTCCTCCCTCATTCTCATTTTTTTACCACTTTCCTCATCATAGTTTTTATTTACTCTTTTATGTGGGTGTTTCTTTATAAAATAACTATAAAAACCCTAAAAATAATGAAAAATAATAATAATAATCCCTTAAAAAATATTGCAAATCCAAAGCCATAATTACTCACCTTCAACTTTTGAAATTTTGTCTAACCATTTGGGGTATTCCAAAGACATGGTTTCATCTCAAAAATCTTGTGTTGTCGTCATATATTTGGATAAATATTATTGTGTCAAACCCAAAAAAAATTTAATGCTAGATTGTTGATTTGGAAAATGATTTTCCCCACCCGTGAGGAACAACATTTGCTTTCATGCCAAGTCCACCTTTGGCTATCTTTTCAAAATGTTTGTTTTTCACCCCTATTTGTGAGTCTTGAGTTTATGGAAATTAGAGTTTAATTTCCTACTTTAGTGTGAATTAATATGATAGAGGAATTTTCTGAACCCCATGAGAATTATAATAGTCAAATAGCCTCCCATTAACCGTACATTAATCCTCCTTTTGAAATCCTCGTTGAGCCTATGAAAACCTTTTATTTGATAGCCACATTACAATCCCAGTACCTTATCCCACACAATATCAACATTTATTTTCATTGTATAGTTTTTTGAAATTTAAGTGTGGGGGGAATGGATTTCATTTTTGCGTTACCTTTTATTTATTTTTAAAATGTTATCTTATTCTTGAGGGTATGCATCAATTTAAGTGTAGGAGAGAGGTTTTTCTTCAGTGGGGTTTGGGAATGTATATATGTTTATCTTGTAAAAATGATATTGAAAAGTGTTCAAAAAAATCAAAAAAAATGAAAATAAGAATGGGTTGTGTTTTTGGTGGGTCAAAAATAACTCTTCCTCAACCTTTGATCTTGTTATAACTATTACAATTTGTGTTGTGAGAGGATAAATCATGGGTTGGGAGATAATTGTGAGATCTATTTCAAGTTTAACTTTTGAAAAATGTAAAAAAACAAACACTTATGTCATTCGGAGAAGTTTTGTAGTTTGTAAGTATTTCATCTTCTCATCCACTTCAAATTTCCTTCCACTTTTGTGTTTTATTTCACATTTTCATTCCCTTATAAATATTTTTTTCCATTTCCATTCATGTCTCATTTCAAAAAAAATGTTCCTTGCTTTTTCCATGTTGTTTTTTTACCCCCCTTTTTCCTATCTTTTGGATATCATCTTTCTACCATCCCATTTCCACAAAAAAACCCCTTCAAAAGGCCTCTTGATTCTTGTGCACTTTAGGTTAGGTAATGAAAGATTAGATCTCTTTCAAACTCTAATATTTTCAATTTTTGTTGGTGAAAGAGTGAACCTCCATTAATGATTTTTTCATCTTGGGAAGTGTGAGTTTTGAGTGTCCACATATTCCATTTCTAAATTTGAGATTGAAAAAATGAATTGTTTTTTAACATTATTTCTGTAATAACTTGTGGTGGAATTCAATATGGATGATTGAAATTTTCTAAACCACCCTTGATTAGGTAAAACAATATTTTTATATTTTTTGGTGAGTGAAAATGATTTTTGTCATGGTGTTATATTAGTTGTACATGAGGACATGCACAAGACTAAGTCTGGGGGAGTTGATGTTATTAATATTTTCATAACTTTCTATATACTCCCTTAACATATTTTATATGACATGTTCATAAATTGTGTGAAATATTAATTATAATTTTTGAGCACTATTTGAATTCATCCATATTCAAGTATGTTTAATTTTTTAATAATAAATATGACCCTACTTATCCAACTTGTGTGGTTATTATTTTTTATGATTCCATATTCAATTTCCCACATATCATTAGAAGGAATCATTTTCCAATTATTCCATTTGAAGGTCCATATGGACCACACAAGAAGGCCCACATAATCAATGAAGAAACTGGACTATCCAGGAAGATTGAATTACTGGGCTCAATTCAAAAGTGAAAATTCATTCATTCTCCTCAAAAATTAGTATAACAATACAAGTATTAATGAATACAAATTTCAAGGCCAAAATCCAAAAACAAGGGGCTTAAATGAATCTTGCAAGTCCAATCGACCATTCTGGACAGAAATTAAAATAAGGATATTATTCCTGCATTTTCTTCGGATTTAATCATAAAATAAGGCTGGGGGTTTACATTGTGAAAGCTAAGATATAGAAGGCCAATTTTTTAAAATAAATTATTTTTGTTTGAAGGCATATTCCTATTCAAAAATCCATTCACATTTCAGCTATCAAAAAATCATGGATAGAAATGGACAGTTTAACATTGTTTATTAAAAGTGCCATAACTTTTGATACAGAAATACAATGGCAGAGATATTTTAGGGATGATAGTACACATAAATATCTAAAACTTTTAAGAAGATATAATCTTGATATTAAATGGTATGGATGTCCAAATTTTTGTTTCAAGTGGAGGGGAATATTTGGAATGCAAATTGTCCACCTCCTTGGGCTATAAATACAAGCACCTTTTCTCCTTGCATGTGGTTGGAATTTAAGAAGATAGTAGAATATATTAAAACTACCAAATCCTTTCCAAAGGCTTGTGAGGACCTTCAATTCTAATTTTTTTACTTGAGAGTCCCTTCCTCCTCTCTTTGAATTCATTTACTTTTGTGTTTTTCTTAATTTGTAATATTGTAAGCCTTTGTTTTGTAATTATGTTTTAATGCAAGATTCTTCTTCATATTCTGTTTTAATCATCCACCATCTATTCTTAAATATTAATTCTCTGAAAATATTTTAAATCAACATGAAAACCATTACCTTCTTTTGCTTCCTCAATCAATCAAAATTCTATTTTTAATTCTCATCGTCGTTTGTGTGTTTGTATTCGGCGCACAACTCTTTTCTTATCCCATTTTTTTCTTATATTATTAACTCATCATCATAAAAATAATAAACCAAATTTATAATCATCTTAATGGATGATTAAATCTACTATTGTAGTGAGTTGAAATTTAGGGATGTTAAGTGATTGAGAGTATTTGCTCGATGAGTATTCTTTAATTTAACATAGTGTGTGTTGGACTTAAATTGTCATGGATTAATGACATAATTTGTTTAACATATAGATTCCATGTATTATTGGAACCATAATTACACTACCAAAATCATGTACTAATTGATATTATAATCCTAGTTACATTAAGTCTTGGATTAAATCCTTAACACTTAGGAATTCCAATCAACGTCAACTTGTGACATGGGTGTTAATTTAGTGTAATATAAAGCAAGGCTCAAGGATATCACAAGCTTAAATACCTAATGATGACCTCACCCTAATCTCAATAAAATTTTTAAATCAATATTAATCAATCAATCATTTCAATTAATCTCTGTAAACACCCCCCCCCCCCCCCAATCAAAATACAATAAACTTAAAACAATTGACTATTAAAGAGTATCATCATCGATAATTCGACCCGAGTGATTCTATACACATTAGAATAGCATCAGAACCTTTAACAGTCAATAGGAGATAATCATCCATTCTTTCAGTACCTCACTATTATTCCAAATCCTCTGGTATATGGGTAGATGCACTTTATTCTATGTGGACACCAATTCAGTTAATATTACTAAGTGTTCCAAGCCAAGGAATCACACATACTTCCAAAGTTAGCCCTATTTGGATTAGGGATATCCATCCTATTATCTATAATAATTTTGGAATATCTTTCAAAATATATATCCCACATATGGTGAGTGGTGTGAATAGAAAAAACCTCTTCATAAATGGGTTCTATGTTTACTAGGGTGATCTCACGAATATGGTGTGCTGTCAGGAAATCTGATAGTGTCTACCCCTAGATTGATTTATAAGATTCGAAGTGAGTATAAAACTAATCAAAATGACTTCCCATCATGATAGTTTTCCTATTATAATTATAAACCAATAATGTATATTTTAATTTTTTCACACAAGAGATCATATGGAGCCTATGGTGTTGTAGATAATGCCTCAGCTTCTGTATTAAGAAGATCAGTGTGAGGTAGTTCTTTGTGATATTGGAGTGTCAGGTATCGGAATCAAGCATGGTTTTATCAAGATAATAGATACTATTCTCCCTAATATTATCATTATTCTTTGTGATAATATCACTAAGTTATTATTCTAGGGTTTCCATATATATAATTAGTGGATTTCCTTCAAATAGTGGCATTATAACTAATGGTTGGAAGAGATGATACCTGAGTTCATAAAAATACATCTAACATATCCCGTCCCCTAATATGGTATCTCATTCTTTATCAATATCATGAAGGGTATGCACTTATCAATGAGGTTATAAATGGACCATCTGATATTGATGAGGCATCCTTGAATTCCTCTCAATTCATTGAGATTTTGAAGCGGTGACATTTCAAGGATTTGTTTGATCTTTCTTGGATCAACATTGATTAAATTATGGTGACCCAAAAAGATGAGTAACTTCCCTAACATCACCCCAAAAAATCATATTTTAGGGTATTTATCTTCAAACAGTTTTTTCACAGTTTATTGAAAACTATCCTGAGGTTGGCATGATGATCAAAATATTTCTAGTACTTGACTACCATATTATCAGCATTTCATTTCATGATCCTTATTGAGAAGGATTTGAATATATATTTCATTGAAAATTGATATTTGGGGTCTATATTATTCAAAATTAATGGAAGAAATTGATTTAAAAATACTTCTTAAGGTTCCCTAAAAGCAGTTTCTACTTCATCCTTAGGATCCATTCTTATATGATTATACCCTAAGTACCCATCCATGAAAGAGAGGGCTTGGAAAGACACTATTGCATAAATTAAAATTTTCATAATTGTAACAAGGATATAATTTTTTGGGAATTTTATGTTTTGGTCTAGGAAATCAATGTAAACCCTAATCTTCTCATTATTTTCCTTAATGGGAATGATATTGGAAAGCCACTTTGGGTAATGGACTTATCAGATGAAGTTAGATTTTATAATCTAGTAAACATAAACTTATTCCTTGGTTAAAAGGCTTGGATTAATTATTTTTTATACCTAATTATAACCCTTATTATCATTTTATAACTCTGATGATGGGTTTCTACTTTTGGGTACAGCCCAGGCATCTCAATGTAGTTCCAGGTTAAGACATACCAGTGTTTCTTTAAAAAGGGGGATATATTTCCCATGATAATATGAGGTAATAAAAGAACTGATAAGAGTGGGATATGGATCTTCTTATATATTTATATTCAACTATTTGAGACCATCCATGGTAGTTTTCATGCCTTCTTCAAATATTGGAAAATTAACCCTAAGGTTTTATTTCTTTATAGCTTATTATTATCCTTATTTCTCTTCTATATTATCAAGAAGAGAATATGGAGTTAGATCATGATGGTTCAGGATGTTATGATCATTGGGGAAAGTGGAATGGTGTTACTCCTATAATCCAAAATATATGAGGAGGACACTCTATTCTAGATTATCATAAATACTGGCTTATAGAGATTATGAAGGGGATGTACAAATATGTAAAGTAGGGGAATTATCAATATTTGAGATTTGGGATACATAGAAACTCTGATATATTTCCTATGTTTTAGGTGATTCATTATTAGGAACATTGATATTATGAGTGAAAAAATAAAGAGTATAGATTGTATCAATTCCTTTGGATTCAAGTAACAATCAAGAGGTAGTTTTATCAAGGGTGTCATCACCTCCGTAAAAGTCATATGCTTTATCTGATTAGAAAATTTCAGCTAAGGGGGTTCATGAAACTGATATCATGTGTACTAAATTGAATTAACTTGAGTCTCATAGGACCTAGAAAACATTATGGTCTTTCAAGTTAAAAGTTATCATCTCTACTCTAGTGATCGTGAGCATGAATTATTGACCTAGTGTTCTTTATAGATTTGTGATAGTGGCCTTTATATTGTTTGGGTATGCGATATACATAGTATCATCTATAATTGGGAACTTACCCTATATTATATAGTAAACATACACTCTATAATTATCCACATGGTAATAAAATGCAGAATAATCACCACACAGTATCCAAGACATCCCATTGATATCATATTTAAGGCACTGGTGGTGGGATGATGGAAAAGCTGCATGCATATGGAGTCATGGAATTTCTAGAAGAACATTGAATATTATGTATTTCTAGACCACCATGAATTTAGAGTAAGAGATAAGATATCTAAGATGAGATTTAAATTTTACTCTTCCATGGGTTTTCTTTTGTATTTTATCATACCCTTGGATAGTCATGTTAGAGGGATATAGATGAATCTAGTCATATCCCAAACATTGGAGAGTTCAAAATGGAATGTGATTGATCCTAGAATCATTATAAATCAACACCCAATGAATTTAAATATCATTTAGTGTAAAAAATGTATAAAAATATGTAATGTTACCTTACATTATAGCCTCTCATTCTTGTTAAAATAATGAGATGACTATGTTGAACTTAGTGGAGATGGTCTTCACACAATAAATTTCATCCACTGCAACTTATGTCCAAAAATCCTAAGGACTTAAGAGGACCTCAACAAGTGCCTCTCAGAGCTCTTTTGAAAGACAAATGATGACCTAGATTGAATTATTTAATATTATAGTGTCCAATTACTTTATAATATAATAATTCTCGACTGAGGGTATATGGTTCCTAGTAGAGTGTTTCCCCAAGATTTTGGGATTTAGAGTTGGGGTTATCTGTTTCAATGAAATTTATCCATGATTAGATTTTAAGGACTTTTTGTTCATTTATGGGGTGGACTGTGGTAGATTGTATAATCTTTTCCATTGATCTGATGATATCATGCCTGATAATGAATATTACAATATAATTTATCTGGAAAAGATCCAAATTATTCTCAGTTAGATTGTTACTTCTATTACACTCACTAGATCACCTGTCTTTGAGTTGAGGATGTATATATGGATTTAGTACAGTTTTTTCCAATCGATATACTCTACCTAAACATCTTCTTTCATGGATACCTCAACCTCATGATCATCATCCCCAAAATTAACTAAGGTCTCTTGTTTTTATGTATTTTTATCATCATAAATGGTATTTTTCAAAATGGATAACACTGACCAAGTTATATAATGACTACTCATATAATGAGGGTACCATTTCAAGGTGGTTCCCATCCTCCCAATGTTGGGAGTAAGAAATTATTAAAGGTGTAAACTAGCATGGTGATCATGTGAGACTCATCATATCATGACTTTTTCTTTTTATTCCAACCACACAGACCTTTAGTCATTAGTTTAAACATTGTAGAGAGAGTTTAAACCACATTTTTTCGATTCAGTGGTTTCCTAAGTATAACATTCACAAAATCAACTATATTTTAAGTTATCTAGTAATTGAAAAAAATTTCATTCATGGTATGTATCTTCTATAACTCTCCTTCTTCATATGATGCAATGGTGGGGTCATAAGTTACCTTTTCTAAGGGTTTTCCCAATTTGAACCCCACAAAATAAACCATCTTCAAAAGAATATCCTTGAAGATGATACAATCCTGAATATCATTAACTAATATTTGGTGATAGGGAAATTAATTTGGGTATTCATTAAAACTAATTTATTTAGGTCTAATTCATTTTTAGATTTTGATAAATTTATTCTCCATTGTACAAGAAAATAACCCAGAGTCTGCTCTTTCCTAAAGAAGTAATTATTCTTCATCCAACCCTCAAAACATAGGTGGCCTTGTTTTTTTTCTCTCCCTTCATAGGGGTCCTACTGTTGTTGTTTCAACCATTAAGGAAGGTGACCTACATTATGTTGAGTGGGATTTGGGGCTAGTTTTTTCATTGATACTTCTATAATAGTTTTATTCCCTACCTATACCTTTCCAAACCATTTCCTTGGTATAACATCATTGGATAGATTTTATATTTTCTATGTTTAATGGAATATGCTAAAAGTTAGGCCATAACTTAAAACTCTCTAAACCCACTAGGATACTTCAGTAAAATTGGTGGTATTTACATCTTTTCTCAAATATTTTGTATGTGTATCTTGATTATATTTCCTTAAAGAAGGTGCATATCCTTGAAATATGTGATCCCTTTACACCAAAGAATGAAATAAAAGGACATCTAATTTTCATACTAATAGTTATAGAGGTCTAGAATTTTTATCCTTTATATAGTGGACTTTAATTAGTAGAGGAATTTATAGTTCAATTCTTCCAATTTTAAAATAGGCCTGGCTAGAAAATTGGTATACTAAACAATGGTTGGACATTATAGAGTCTACAAAAAACATTTGATATTGGCTACCTCTTTTTGTTCCTTAGTTCCTATCATTGGGTAACATCGGGCTAAAAAATGTGTTAGGTTTTATTCTATGTCTCCAGTTCTACAAATAGTAGACAAAGTGGGGTTTTGAAATTGGTTGGATGAGGGGTCACATCCACCCATTCAAGGTATGGATTCCTTTATGGTCAAACTAGTGCACACTTCTCTATAACTTCCTTTATCTAGGTAACAAGAGACTAGATGGAATCAAGTAATTTTAGGGTAATATTTTTTTTGAGTAGAAGATTTTGCAAGAGAAGCATGGTGTTGAAAAACTACAAACATATGTTGCTGATATGATACTTGATTTGATCCTAGATGGATTTCTTGAAATGAGGATAACTACCATGGAAATGAAGGAACCCCATAATCATCTATAGTCATAAAAATCAAGTAAACCGATCATTCAAGAGAGGAAATAGTGGGTTGATTTTTTCTACCCAAAAAGGATTAGATTATCCTTCCTATTAAAAACGGTATGTTGGCTAGGGAATATTCACCTCATCATCCATGTTATACTCAGTAAAAATGTTTCCATTGAGTGGTTAGGCATTAATCCACTTCATTTTTTTGATCTCAATGTCATATTTGATAAAATTATCTTTGGTTGTGTTTTATTAAATTTCTTTAGTTTATGTGTTTGATATATCCATATCCTTCCCATTTTCTTTAGTTGAATCTCATATCACAGGTGGTAGATAGATATTAGAAGCTTTTATATTCTGTATTGGTCTTTGATGTCTGGTGTACACACCCTCCTCACACACTTTGGTGCATGTTTTAATTTGGTTCAGCACCCCTTCATCAAATTATTTAATATTAGTATCCTGACCTATGTCATAAGTTGGATAAATGGTGATGATATTTACTATATAATATGGTTTGAACCATATTACATCCTCACACACTTCAAATTATTCTAAGATATTCCCCTACCTAACATCTTTCTTTAGCTTGTTTTCCCTTTTGGTTTTTATCCTTCTTCTTGGATACTCCTATGAGAGTGTTTTGTAGACATTAATTTTATGGTAATTATCAATTTTCTTAACCAAACATGTTCCCAAAAGTGATAGGTGATACCTCATTATAATAAATTGAGAGGACACTACATTCATAATTGATCCCAATCATAAGAATAACAATTTCTTTGTAGGATGCCGTAACAATGACCTTGGTCCAATAGGATAGGGTTTACTTGGTCCTTCCTCTACTAAAAACATATATTTTTGTAGTTTTAATGAAAATAGAGGTTGGTTTGGAAGTGGAAATGATGAAAATACGCCTAGCCCTATAGCCTGGGTCAGTTCTTGAATTGCTACTTAGGCTTGAAAAATTCTTAATATTCCATGTTTTTTCTTAATATTCCATGTTTTTTCTAAGTATTGTCTGGATGTAACGTATGCCTTGAATATGAAAGTTTCACTATGAAATATTTACTTGTAGCATAAGAATCCATTTTCCTTTGACGGAATGGGCCGAAGGCCTGACTTTTTATTAATTTTAGATAACCCCATTTTTTAAGGAAAAAGGGGGGAAAGTTCAGATGACTTCAAAGACAAAGAGACATAAACATAATATAAAAATCAAGGTTTGAAACCCAGAACATGACTACACAGAAAAATCCCTTCACAACATCAAAATTGTTAAGGTATGCCTCAACCAGTGCAAATATAATCATTAAGTTATCTCACATAATAATGTATGAGCCTAGTACTGATGGATTCTCTGTACCCTCTCAATATTTAAAATCCAAAAAACCATTCCTAGTGAAAGCTACAAGCTCCAAATCTTCATTTGAAGTGATTCTTTGAAGACTATATAGGTTCCCCAACATGATTAATTCACAAGAACATTGTACCTCCATCAAAAACCATCATGGATGGACCCCACCTCACTCCATGAGACACCCCTACTACCACAACCACAGAATCCCAAAGACACTCTAAGGGAAGCGATTCCAGGCCGTCATCACATAGGACTAGATGACCCAACACCATGCTGAGGGAGCCCCACTGGTGAGGAAATATGGATCATCCTTAACTAGAAACACCACTCTGGGAATGGATCTTCTCTAATTAGAACCATGAATGCACCCTCACTAGGTTCCAAAGCAAGCCAGTCACGGTGGTGAGAAAACCAGTGGGAAGGGGTACGAATTAACCAGCGACGTCATTCCAGAATGACCAATATACCACCAAAATCATATCCAAGTGAACAAAAAACCAACATTACCAACATCACAAAATCATAAACCTATAAAAACTCACTGTAGTTATGAAACCTAAGTCCTCCCCCCTCAGAGTCAATATATATCTAATGTGAAGCCACACTAGAAGACCGCCAGAGGCGTCACCAGGTTGCACTAGACGAAACGAGAAGCCGGAGTGACTTCATCGACACCAAAAAGGCTGAGACACACCAAATTAAACCAAACCAATGAGGAACCACACTGATCCATGCCTTCATCAGAAGGGGTGATCCATGCTGAGCCAAACGCTGAATCACCACTCAGTTGTGTCATCACTAAGAGAAGAAACCGAATACAACAACAAACCTGGTCGAATCCCTATCATGCCACTCTGATTCCAAACCATTCCCATGTCGATCAGAGACTAGAATAATCCAACATAAATGATCCAGGATGGAGGGTGAAGGGAAACAAAATTGAGTTGAAACCCTAGCCACTACGGTTGTGGGAGAATATGTCGCTCTAAGTCTCCTTCTTAAAATATCCTAATCCATTTTCCTTTATCAGTAGGTTTATTTAATATTCTTAGCATCTTGGAATAGTACTTTTTTAATAGCTCATTCATGTCAATCACACTATTTATAGGAATAGGGAGAAATGGGATTATATTGTATGTCCTAGTTGGTATATTAACCTCCTGGTCTTGAATCTTAGCATGTAGTGAAAACATTACATGAGTTCAATTTGGTATGACTCTACTAGCTAGGTACTAAAGTGAATTGTAGAACTCCATATTTAATACAAGATCAAATGAACACATCAAATGGGTAATTTATAATCATCTACTAAATAATCCTCATACTATTAAGGACTTTGATATTTAGATGCTAATTTTTGGATTTTGAAGGTCGGCCCATTGAAAATATGGCCAGGTTAATTTTACTATAGCACTCATTGATAGTCATGATATGCTTATCATACCCTTCATAAATCATGGGTTTCTATTTAATGTGGTGTAGAGTTTAACATAAACACAAGTTAAAATATTAGGTGTATTCTATGCTTAACTCCATTGTAATATCATATTGGGAGTTGTAAATATTTCGAAACATGAAAGGTATATTTCCATTAGTTATATGTTTCCACATATCCAAGGAATATCCTTCATCTTTAGAGGGAGACACCTCTACCTAGTCAAACCATAAATACCAATTTCTTATTGATTTATCCCATATATTATGACCAATGGATGTATTATTTTCTTGGAAGGGTGGTGTATGATATGAAGGACTCATATATGATGTTTTTTGTATTGGATTAGCAGTCATCTTGGGTGAAACACTACCAACTGATGATGATATTCCATATGTAACTATCCTTGGATCTTCTAATACCACTCTATATAAAGGCATGGGCTAAGGAATACTAAAGAAGGTGGGAAATTCTTTATGAAGTATGGTATGGCAGTGGGGAGGATTTTTATACTGAATATCATTAGGAGATTCATCGGGAGGATTTTCATGACCAATATATGTATCACCATAGGGAGGGCATCCATAGTGAGTATTATCATCCTCTTTTTATGAGGAGCTAGTGGATATCTGAGTTTATACTAAAAGTGGTTGGATAGCCTCAAGTATACTAGTATTAATTAGGGAAGGAATATTAGCCTTCTCTTAAGTCTTATATATCACTTTATAGGATCACCTTCTAGATATTCGTTTTCAAGCAATCGAATATGCATATTAATAGTAGCAATCATCTTTTGTAGAATCCCTCTTGGATTATCCTTGGGTTTTTATCAGAATATACCAACCATATGTTTGATATTGAGGAGGAATAAGATTGTATTCCATGTTCATTGTCAGAATATGTTGATTACCTATTTATGTTTGATTATGCACCCACCATTGAATACCCTTCAGAGTATGTTGATAAATTTTAAAATTAATAGTATAAATATGGTTCATCCCTAAGGTCATTCCTATAATATGTTGACAATACCCGTTTGGAATATAATTATACTCCTAATCCTGATTTCCATTCTTCATCAAAATGCAACAACATCCCTCTAGAATAAGGAAAGGAGTATGAGAATTCCCCAATGTAGACTCTAAAGTGTATTGATAAGCTTCTTCATTTGAAAGAGAAAGGATATATTACTAAATCCTATCTACCAATAGAATATATCAATGGTATTTTTTCACCGTTGAAGCTACTATATGCTAAAAACGTTATAATACACAAATGGGGATATAAACTTACTCTTTAATTGCAACCAAAATATGGTGAAAGTCCACTTCTATAAGGATGGGAATATTGTCCCACTCATTCCTTCCATAATCCATTAGGTTATGTTACTGGATTTTTTATATGGCCACGGCAGGGGCATGTGTCTTCCCTAAAGTAGATATTGGGATATACTGATAGTCTTTAGTCAGAATGGGAGTATGTCCCAAGGCCTCTACCTCGTTATTTATCAAAGTATGTTGATGATCCACCTAAACAAGAACAAAAATATGTTCTTGCTCTGTAGTAGCTACAAGAATGTTTTGATGAGATACTCTGGTGGTAGAAGTAGGAATATGTGCATATCTCTGGCTGATAGCCATAATAGTTCAATGAATATCCTCCATTGCTTCCAGGATATATTATCTATTTTGGATATTCAAGAATGAAATATACGCATGTTCAGATATTTCTAGGATATATTGGAAGATATATTCGATGGATTTGGGGATATGGGGCCATCCCTATTCTCCTTCATCAACTATAATATGCAAATTTTCTAGATATAAGGAAGAAGGAATGTTATCTTACTTCTAAAAGAAACAAATATACCCCACTTTTTCCAGGATATATTGATAGTTTTCCATTTTATAGGAAGTATTATGTGCATGCTTATATATTTCTAGGTTATGTTAGATGATATCTTCAATGAAGGTGGGGATATAGTCCCACCCCTATTCTCCTTTATTAATTGGAATATTCTAATGGCCTAGATATGAGGAAGAAATAATGTTCTCTTGCCTCTAGTATTATATTAGATACTAAAACTCGTCAATGGTAGGGGTTGGAATATATGTCGGTCCATTTCTAATTGCTAAAAAATTTAGTAGAGTGCTTCCAAGGGTCTGAGGATTTGATATTTTCCCCTAATTTATACCACTTTTCTCCCTCATAAAGATCTCTGATGTTCCCAGGTCTTAGTAACTAGTTTCAGGGACTCATGGGTGATTTCCACAGAAAATTTCTTAGGATCATGAGTTGTGTGGCGATGATGATGATGATGGTAATCTACATGATCCCTCCTAGGTGGTTTCTCGATTGTGGGGAAGACATGGTTTCCATCCTTAGTCACCCTAATATAAGGGAGGAGAATGCTGGAATGCACCATGGAGAGACTCCTAAAGTGGTTTTTGCTGACCACCAGTACTGCCATCTTGGTTATATCCTTCCTTTTATGTGATAGACTACTAGGATTAAACTTGAAAAGTCTTTACTATAATACCTCCAAATATAGAATTATATCATTAATAAGGTTCTCACTAACCAATCTATTGACCACCTATTGTCGAGAGTGCTATTTTGGGAGCAACATATTTTTCATTCATGGTTTCATAGCCATAGTGGCAGTGGAAGCATATGAGGAATTTATTGATTATGATTCCATCAGTCTATATGTAAGGAATATTTGTGAGTGATTCACCTAAGATTATTAAAAAGATCAATAAACACTAAAAAGGAACCCATTAGTGCAACATCACAAATAGAAGTCTATTTATCTATCTCTTTTAAGGTTTCAAAGTAACTTAGTTTTTTCTTGATGAAAGATTCAAATTAATTTTACCATTTTTTCTAAAAAATTCTTGAAACAAAATGGCTCAATTTATGATGCAACCTAATTGTCTTAGTTAATGATGGACTCACATTGGGTTCACTATTTTTATTTCTATGAAAGGAAAAAAACCAAATGGATCAATGTCTTATGAAACATCATTATCTCAGTTAATAAAGGATTCATGTCAGATTCACCATTTATTTTATAATGAAGAATTAAAATTCCTTCACATGCATTCCGGTCATAGAGTTTTAAGTTAGGGTTAACTTTTTTTCCAAATTCATGTGGTCACTAAGACTTGTCTAACAACATATAGGAATTAACTTTGTTTAATAGGATGGGATTTCAGACTTGTCTACACATTTTTGGGGGGAATTATTTCATTATATAGGAATCTATTATATATTTAAGTGATGTTCATGAATCATTCTCAAATATTGGTTTTGGGGTTGGTTACCCTCATGCTAACAATTAATAAAAATAATGAATTGGTAAGAACACATTTGTTTGTTTTAGAGGTTTTCTATCATTATCTTATTAATCGGGGACATTTAGGTTCGAGGTTATATGGTTTAAACACAAACCACTGGTCACTCTATATTTTATCATTGTATAGGAAGGAGGATGGAATTTAAGAGTCATGATTGGTCTTATGAGATGAGTTTCCTACATATCCCCATGAAGGTAATAATAACCATTGTAGTTCAATACTACTTATTGAGTCACATCATACCTTTTATGTTCATGTGGTAAGGATTGATTCTAAGTAATTTAAAGTTATGTGGAATGGGATTATAGGTAGAAGGAGGCCTATAAATGGTTGATGTAGGAATTACACATGATCAACCCTTTTTGATTGATCTAAAAGGAAATATATACCAATTTGAATGGGCATGAAGATTTCAGGGGAGTATATATCTCCCCAAGTGAGAGAATTATTTCATTAGAGGTATGGACTAATAATGGGATGAATATTAAGAGGTCTCAGAAGGAATATAGCCTAGGGAGAAAGATATGGTGAAGTTTTGTGGACATTTAAAATGATTAAAAGGGAATATGGACCTCCAAGTGAGGGCATGATTTAATTAGTAATATGGATATAAAAAGGAATATTATTTCAGATGTTGGGTATAAACCTTAAAGAGATATCCCACGTATCCAAATGGGAGAAGGAATCAAATCCCATATACTTTGAGTTACATAGTTTAAGTTCATTTGATAGGATATTACTATGATGTTTACCATCCTATGATATGGATATATCTTTCATTAATGGAGTAAAAATAGAAGATTTTATGGGTATTATACATTGAATTCACCCTTGTAAATACATGTTCGGTCTTATATCTAAGAAATAAACCTAATTAGATTTAATATCATTTGATCCAATGTAATCTATAATCCCATGTGAGTTATGTTTAGTGTGAAAAATGAGAGATAATATGTGAATAGTATATATTATAATGGGACTTACACATTGAAGTTTCCCAAGTCTAGTTGAGGGTTAAGAATGGTATATACAGGGCCTTATTCCAATGGGGCTACCTAGGGAAGACATATCAGGGCTTACACCAGAAAGGATTCCCTTCCTCCTATATTCTTATCTATTAGTGGGAAATAATATGGATATAGTGTATGAATGAATATATAATCCAGTAATAAATTCTAGGGGTTTAATCCAGGAGGGATTCCCTGCGTCATGGATCATTTATTGGAGTGATGTGGTTCCCTTAGCTGAAAAAATATAGAGGGATATCCAGATGAAGTGGGGAACCTAATACACGAGTGGTTTCCTTTAGTATCCTCATGATAAGACTCCCCTTTTTCTGGTGGATACATAATCATGATCAACCTATAAGTCCTAATAGTCTTGAAGGAAAACCCAAGAAACTTCTATTATCATGGGAATAAAAGATCAAATGTGGGAATTCTTATGTGATTGATGGAATGGTCATGTATATATAATGGTTTTAAAGGAGGCCTTTATAGTTGTATTTTAAGGTGGGAGACATGGGTGAAGGGTTACTCTACCTCTAAATAAAATTTGAACAAGTTACCTAGTGAACGTTTTGAAAAATAATTCACCCTAATAAGATGACTTGGGAAAAAGGTCACCCAAGTGGTAGGGCTTGGATGATTCTTTACCCTAGTTGAGGGATCAGAGAAGTGGTTATACCTGGTAGAGGTTTCAAGGAAAGCCTCTCCTTAGTATGGGGATAGTTGATGTGGGTTTTCCTTAGTATCGAAGGATAGGGTGAAATAATTAAACTTCATGTAGAACTAGGGTGAGTGGTGACCTAGTAAATATCCTTGGTTCAAAAGGGTTCATCCACATGGAGGACTAGGTAAATTGGTCTCCTAGTGATAATCTTTTGTAGAGTAATTAACTTTGGTATGTATTCTAGAGGTGACTATGGAATGTTCACCCTAGTGTTGCCTTCTCGAGATAGTATTGGGTGATTTTCACCCTTATACCTACTCATAAGAGGGTCCTTATCATTAGTGTTAGGGTAAAATTGGTCTTTCACAAAGGTTCCTATTTCCTTGAACCTTTTCAGAACCCAATTACAATTTCTTAATTCATTCCCCTAGGTTTTGGGAATGATTAAGCAACATGGAGTGGAATTAGAGTCTACGGTGTGTAGAGATCCTATGTTCATATTTTTCTTCCTAGGAATGAAAATAAATAACCCTATCGGTCTATTTATAGTAAAAATATTGAACTAAGGAAAATGAAAGGTATTGAACACAAGTGGGGTGTTTCAATGGACTAGAGTGAGTGACATAGTTGTTCTAGTGGCTTGTGTTAGCATAATAGTGTTTTTTTATTGGGTGTGCCTATGGAGGCCAGCAAAAACTAGTTTTGGAAAGGCACTTGGGAACAACATATTTTATCACCACATTTATTTTGTATAAAGGGAATTCCAATAATATTATATTATTTTATACATAATATATGTTAATTTCCTCTAAAATTAAAGTATGATACATAAGTTATATTCTTTTTTAGGAAGAATTTGGAAAATTCATGGTTGATATGTGAGATGTTTTTTCATATATAAGATTCTCTTCCAAGAAAAATTTAAATGAGTCAAAGTCTATTATCTTAAATATACATGTGGGAGATTAGGTGTGATGCGTGTGATTTTTCTTAGGATCATACATAAAATGTGTTTATATAAATTAAAAATGATATAAAGGGAAATAATTTATACAAAATATAGGATGTATGGTTATCAAAAAAAGTGATACGTAAGATATTGTAAGTCTTACATATGATCTAATAGTTATAAAATTGATAAATTTATTAGAAATTAAAATTAGGTGATCCTAGTGCAATTATTCATTAATTTAAACATCACAAATTAATTTGTTATTGAGGATAAATGATTGAGAAATTTAGTATTCAAGTTATTAATGAGAAGATCATGTAGCAATGTAATTTTATAATTATAATGTATGTAAAATACTATTCTGAAATATTTTTTAAAATCTATTCTACCGTGATGAGATGTTTCAATCCACAAATCATACTGAGAATGATATCAAATCAAGTTGGTTATATATAAATTAAATAGTTTATCACTTTTTAAAGGTTCTAAAATTATCAAATTCAAGTATTTGAGAATTAAAATAGTGATCAAAGCTGAATGAATTCTCATGTATTTTTATTAATTATATTAAATAAAATAAAATGAGAATAATGGTATTTTTCGAATACCACTAGAGACAAATGGTTAAATGAGAATGGAATATTAAAATATATTGGGATCCTGGCCACCTAAACAGTTGATTGAGAAAATTCATGGAGGATCGAGTTATATAATTTAGTTGGGGGGATTCTTTGGAATGTGAGATATTATTGATTTTCATAATTTAATTAATTATGGAAATTTGATAAATGATCAATTAATAGAGGATAACAGAATGATATTATAACACAAATAAACTAATAAATATTATAATACTAAGACAAAATAGATACAAGATCCTTGATTTTAGAGGTGGGTAAAAAGAACTTATAGATATTGAATATTTAGTGGTTCAATTTTTATAACTAGATCTTAAAAGTTTTCCATGAATTTAGTATGGTGGAATAATCTGATTTTTTCTCTAATTATCAATAGTAAAAATCTTGAATAGGTGATCTTTTTTTACTATGATTATCTTGAATTCTTTAAGAGGAAGATCACCATCATCAGTTACTGGAGAAACCCAAATTCTCTTATGATCTTTTTTACAATATTACAAAACTGTTTTAACAACCAGTGGTATAATGTGAATCCTAGAGGATGTTTGATAATTTTTTGATGTACTAAGATGTTATGATGATATCCATTATAACTACTTATGTTATACAGTGGAAAATCAGTGGTATCATAAAATAACCAAACACAATAAGGAGTACATACCATACTAGGACTAAACCTTATAAAAATTATGGGTTCCTTATGTAGTTTAATTTATAATTATATTTGGGTAGGGTTAAGAGCTTAATTTTTGTGGATAAAATCCTAATATATCACAAAGGTAGATTGTAAAAGAAAAACATTACAAGAAATCACAACACATCCCCCCCTAAATGGTTCAACCCACTATTAGGGGACACCAACTAGTATCATATCACCCATGTTCCATCTATAAGACCCAAAAGTATCTAGAAATGCATAATTTTAATTATAACAATACTTGGGTGTTCCCATTTTTTATGAAAAAACTTCATTAGCTAGAATAATGGGATGTTTCCCTATACTTTATCTCTTTTCATAGAAATTAAATATATAACAACAGTGGTATTTATATCCATTGATTTAAACACTCTAATGAATATTAATAATAATATAAATTCAAAAGTCCATGGAAAATTACAAAAATCTTATTCTCATGCCTTTATCAGATAATTTTTATTGAAAATTATAGGGATTAAAATAGATAAATAAATATGGGAGAAACTAGAAAGTTGTTATAAAGGAAGTGTGAATGTTAAAGAATATAAGTTTCATATATAGATAAGTATATTTGAAATTTTGAAGATAGCTGATGAAGAAAATATTTATAAATACTTTACAAGAGTCCATTATATTTTTATAAATATCCTATTATATGGAAAAAATATATTTGGCACCATAATTATTAAAAGGTTGATGAGAAATTTTCTCAAAAAAATTAATCCAAAAATTCCAGCATTAGAAGACAATTAGGATATTTCTATTGATGAACTACTCAAAATTATCATTTCTTATGAAATAATAAAGACTAATGTATTTAAAAATAATATAAAGGGTTAAATATATTTTTAGGTCATGAAAAAAAATAAAAAACAAGGATTAAGAATCTGAAAATTCAAGTGAATCTAATGATTATTAAGAGGATAAAGACTACAAGGTAATCATGTCTCTTATTACAAAGAAATTTAAAAATAGAAAGAGAATGTATAAAGTAAAACTCAAACCAAGGTATTTAAAAGGTGGTTTAATTGGGTAGTTTTTAGTTAACTTCCTATATAATAAACTTATTGAGTATTTGGATAAAGAACAAGATGTGAAACCATTAAAAAAAGTGGGGTAAAACCTAAAAACAGAGAAAAAATTTAGTGAAAGTAAAAAAAAGGTTTTCAAAGAGTAAAATAATAATTTTGATGATAAATTAATAAGATGATGACTCTTTATCAAGAAATAAATCAAGATAATAATATGTTGAATAATTCACTAACTTGATGGATCATATTGAAATACATAAATAATCCTCAAGTGGGGCATAAAAATAAGTGAGGTAACATATATGGAGCTTATGATAAAGCCTGAACTTGACACATATCTTGAGAAGAACACTAATCTCAATAAGGATCTATGAAAGGTAAATAAATAAAATGGTAATAATAATAAATTAAATGAATATATTCTCAAATGGGAAGATGAGAACATTGATCAAATAAAAAACATAAGTTTAGAGTTGTTGGGAAAGATAAAACAGTAAAAGATCCTAAAGAAAAACATTACATAAAAGTAAATTGTTAAGTAAGAAAAAATCAAGGTGTATTAAGGCTAAGAAATATTTGGATAGGATGAATAAATATTTCCACAATTCTATGTAGGTTAAAGATGAATCGTCAAAATCTAATTAGAATAATTTCACAATAGTACAGGTTAAATATGATCCTATTATTATTAAGAGAATGGTTTTAAATTAAAATAGTGAGAAATAAAATTAAAATTTTGGAAACGTATGGGATAAAAAGCATGATGAGAACCCATATTATATATTAAATAAATTGAATATTATCTCATAGATATATTCCCCCTAATACAAAAATAAGCATATCCTATATCAGGACAACAATAATATTCTAGATAAAATTAATATCAATATATAACAATCGGATTCAAAAGATAAAAATGGTTTTTTGGAAGTTATGGACACAAAAAATCTCATTCAGGTTCAAATTTTCATTACAAATAAAAATTCAGGAATGAAGGTGGAGTAATTATGAGAAGATAAGAAGTTATTAATAAAGAAAGAAAGTTGTGAAAAAAAAGAACCAAGTTTCCAACATAGAACAGGTTTGATTGATTTGAAGAAATATGTTGTGGATATGAAAAAAAATATTATGGTACTAAAGATTTCATGACTCTTCCTATGGAATAGTAATCCAATGTTTTGAAATTAAAAGAACGTCAGAAGATAAATAAGGATAATAAGTAATATTTTATCAAAGTTTCACTGAAATATTTTAATAGAAACTTATCGTGGATTCTTGATTGTGGTTATTCCTCATATATTACTAGTGACAAAAAAAATATAAAGAACATTAAATATCATGAATTTTGGGTGTTGGATTTTGGAAATTATGGTTTTCTAAAAAATAGAGGGGGTTTTTAGGTTAACACTAATTATCAAAAGCTAAAATCTAAAGATTCACTCTATGTTGATGGGATTAAACATAATTTGTTAAGAGTTATCCAACTCTGTAATGATATAAATAATCTAATTTTAAATAAATTACCATATATCATTAGAAGATCAAATGATTTAAGGATAATAACTCGATGGAAAAGAATAAGTGGTAATCTATTTCAAATTAGTGATTCTACCCATTATTCTTATTTGAGTCCCAAAGATGAAAACTAGTTGTGGAATAAGAGAATTTACCACCTTGGGGAAAGAAACATGAGTAATATTTTAATGTATGTTAAGTTAAGATACCTAAACCC